>OU426988.1:133345235-136093115 GCA_911387755.1 Chrysotoxum bicinctum
CGAAAAAAAAAAAAAATATTTTCACATTTTTTACTTCTAATGGAAGAAAAATATATGTATGTATTAAATGTATTTTTTTTTTGGTTAATTTGTAATAGGTAAACTTCAACTACTAAATCAGAAAAAAAACAATTTCTGCTAAAATAATTAAGATGGCGATTTTTAAATGTGGCAACCATGTCTTATTTTTTCATATTTCAGCCGTTTTTTTAGAGGCAAATGGATATGTATAGGTGTTTGAGCAGGATTATACATTAATTGCCAATAAATTTTCGCGTTTTTTTCTCATAATCATTGTCTGTGCGATTGGCAGTGGTTATTTATTTTAAAGTAATGGTTGAAAAATTTTTTTCAAAAAATGGGTATTTTTTGTACCCCCCATGGAACCATTTTTTTTGTTTTTCATTGTATCAAAAACGGTACAACCGATTTCGATCATTTTTTATTTTGCTAAAGCTCCCCAAAAACTTAAATAGAATTGTGTATTAAAATTTTCAAAACAAAAAATTTTGGATTTTTAAAATAAACTTTTTAAAACTCAATATTTCGAAAACCCCATGCTAGATTTTTTTAAACTTGATAAGTAAAAGTTTATCAATATAATCTACAAGATGTGAAAAAAAAATGTATTTTACCTAAAAATAAAGGTACCCACAATACAAATGTAAAAAAAAAATAAAAAATGGTTTTCAAAAATCGTATTTTTCTCGAAAACGGCGCCTGGAATTTTGATACATTTTTTTTTCTTTGTATGATCTTTAATTTAAATTTTGAAATTAAGATATTACAGCTTGTACCTACCATAGAACCATTTTTTCAAATTTTGACATTTTGACAACTTTCTCATTATCGAAATTTTGTATAGAGATGCTTCCAAAAAGTTTAAAAACATTGCGTCTCAAAGCTTTGAAAAAAATATTTTTTTAATTTTTGGAAAAAAAGTATTTTTTTTTCTTGGAAAATTCGATATCTCAAAAACGGCTCAATATTTTTATGTGGAAAAAATTTAACTCGAGATTTTGATCAAAGTTGACTTTCCGATGATAGAGAAAACGAAAAAATATTTTTTTATCTAAAAAAATTGTTTTTGAAAAATCAATGTCTTGAAAAAGTTTGAGCGATTAATTTTTGAAAATATTTCCTGGAATCTTTATTTTTAAATACTTAAAATTAATATCCCAAATTTTTTTCTAGAACAATTTTGAAGAAAATTCTTATATTTATTTAAAATTAGTTTAATAATGAAAGGTTTTTAAAACTTTGTTAGCATAAATTCGTACTTTTTATATTTATATTAACAAAATACAAAAAAAATTATTTTAATAAATTAATAATTTCCAAATTTGATAAAATTTCGTATTCAAACATTAAAAGAAATATTTGTTTGTTTAAAATCCGCAGGGCAAATATCTTATTGTTTTACTAAATATATGGATAAGAACTATTTTTTGTAAAAAAAAAGTTTATTTTTATTTTAAAAATTTTTCATGTGGGGTGCATCAATAATTTTTTTAAATTGACACCAAATTTCTTTTTTTTTTTTTTTTCTAAAATTGCTTATAAGCAATATGTAAATGCATACAAAATATTTTTTCCAAAAAAGGTAACTGATTTTTTAAAAATATTATGTCAATAATAATTTTATTCTATTTATTCTAATTTTTTTTTAATTAATTTAAGTTTCCTAAAATTATTTTTTTCTCGAAAAACTTATTGATTTTTTTTCACAATTGCTTTATGTGAATATTTATACTTTTCTGAATTTGTTTATATACACATAAAAAGTATTACAAATTTTCTTTATTTTTTGCAAACAAAGTTTATATGAATAAATTTTAAAAACTGTTCTATACCTTTTTTATATTTTTAATTATATAAATACGTAGTTATTAATGAATACAAATATTTTTTTTGTAATCAAAATTATTTTCTACCATACCATATTTTATACAGTTATGTACATATGTAAAAGCTATTTTCTTTAATAAAATTATAGGTATACGTACCTATTAGATTTGCTTAAAGAAATAGTTTTTATACCTATATATGAACATAATTATATTAATTGCAAAAAAAAAAAAAAAAACAATTTCCACTACCTAACCACCCACTGCATCTAATGTAGGCAGTTAAAATAGTTGATTGCAATTATTATTTTTGTTTTTCAAAATTACACCAATTATTATACTTTTGAATAACAAAAATAATAAGAATTGCAATCAACATAGGTAAGTTACCTAATATATTAAGATAAAGTTCCTTTGTAGATATACTAAAATTCAAAAAAGCCTAATCCTATCAAGAATCAATTTTCAAAATTATTCCTACTTAAATCTATTTAAATAGGTATGTGTGTCCATACAAAAAAAAAGCAACGTTGTATTTTGGTTAGATATGCCGAAATTGAACAACGTTGCTTTGTTGCGTATGAAATAGCAAAAACAAAACAAATATTCTTGACAAAAAAATATAACAACAAAACACACAGAAGATCCCTCAAAAGGAAAATGCTACAAAACAAATTTCATTTTCTCATTCTCGTCTTTCTCATTGCCAGCGCTGATAAAATTTTCTCGCTCTTCCTCAATTACTACCCCACCCTAAATATAAAGTCTCCACGACAATATTTTCCTACGACAGCGCCCTCGGTAGAGTGTATTCCATACCACTTTTTTCTGTTCCATGAGAGTACTATAGTTTATATATACAATGCCAAATCGGCACGTTGAGAAAAAAGTTCAAGTCTTCGATCTTCATTTCCGAAAGTTTGTCAAAGTTAACAAAAAATTATTTTCCTAATGATTATGCTCTAAGTCTGGCCAGAGCAGGGCATTTGCAGAGTAAATGGAGAACTGTTTTCTTTTCCCGAAGGTCTATCTCAAGTAGCACAAACGTCCAAAATACACCAAAATATTTGGGGTATTTTTTGCGCTTTCGTGATATACATTTTAAATATAAAAAATATGCCACTTTTGAGTGCAGTTTTTGTACAATTAATTTAAATTCGGTGTATATAATACCTCGTTGTCGTTTATAATTTAAACCGGCTGTACACAAATTATACCGATTTTCGGTACATAAATTGTGCTAGTGGTATACAAATTATTCTGGTTACTAGAACATAATATACCCCGTAAGTGTAAATAATAAACTGATAATTGGTTTAAAACCCAAATCTGAAACATAGAATTTATTTTGAAATAAAATTTACACCGAAGTTTATTTTTTAAATTGGAAATAATTTAATTTTACACCGAAGTTTATTTTCTGATTGAAAATGTATCTGAAGAATTTGTAATTGTTTCTATGATTCTAATTATTATTCACCTGCATTATATGGCCGCAAGAAAATCATGAATTAGTATGAATGCGAGTGCCTAATTTAAAAACGAAGCACATTCTGCCGAATGATTTTTGATCCTACCCCGTCTAAAAATTGAGCGCCTCGAAAATATCAATTAATCAAAGATTTCTAAAACAATTCGTGAAAATTAATTATTCGAAATCTAAAATTTGTTGGTTGTTTTTTAATTGTTTAGGGACGTTATGTTAAAAACGAGTCGAAAATACCAAATGCGGTATATAATTAAGTCGCTATAATATTAAAATAACTAATCATTGTTTTCATTTAATATTTAAATTTTTTTAATATTTCTTGGAAAAAATGGCCATCGTCCAAAATACAGGGTGTCTCAAAGTAATCGCCGCAGACGAAACCCATCATACATATAGGTTCTTAAGACCTATTTTCAAGTTGAAAAACTTATGAAGTAATTTTCTCGTTTTCACTTCCGTTTTGACTTAAAATAAATTGTATGATTTTTGGAGTAATTTCTTTTAAACCCGTTTTTATACATACAAACAAGAAATTCATTTTAATTTAGCAATATACATATAATACTTTTGATAGTAAATTGTGGGAAGATCTTTAATCACATAGAAATGTTTACATTGAAAAGGCAAAAGGGTACATTGAGTACATATAAACTAAAGATGGTAAATGATACGACAAAGCAGTTCGCCAAAAAAAAAAAGAACGCATCTTAAGTCGATGCTTTTTTCCGATATCCCGTTAAGGACGTGCTCTTGGAAATACTGGTGAGAAAAAACCATACAAATACTTCCAGGTTAATGCTTTATTTATAAATGTCGTCCATTTTTGAGACCGATATTTAACTGGCTCTAAACTTGGCAAAACTAAAACCAATTATTCTTATTTTTTTCTTTTTTATTAAAACAAGAACAGGTAAGATTTTCTTTCCACCATACAGGTTTTTTTTATGCGATTAACGGATTAACGGTTTTTCCACAGTTAACTATCGAACGTATTATTTTCCTAAATTAAAATTAATGGTCACAGTGGGACACCCTGTATGTATATGCATACTCTAACTCCAGAATTTGGAAAAAAATGCACCAATTTTAAAGAACAAGAGGAAAAAAAACACCATTGTACACAATATATCCAAAATTCTGCTTTCGGTACATTTTGTATGCCGGAAAATGTGCAAAATATTCCACCAATATCAAAGAACAAGACAAAGGGCCTTGTGAATAAAAAAAAAGCTAAAGCTAAAACTTGGATTTTTAAGTAAAAGCTTGATTTTTAGTGAATAAAAATAAGCTTAAGCTAGCTAGTTAAAGATGTTTTCTAGTAATAGCTATTTTAAAATAGCCAAAGCTAAATTCATTTAGCTTTAGCTTGTTTTCCTAGCTTAAGCTTCAATTTGTGTGAATAAAAATAGCTTAAACTAGAATATTATAGTTAAAGCTACAAAAATTTCAAGATTTTTTCGACCTGTCTAGAAAGCTTTGACTAGGTCTTATTTTCAGTATTAACTTGTGCGAGTTGTTAATTAAACATAAGGGAAATCTCAAAAAATAGGACTGTGAACCAATAGACCCAGAAACTGACATACGAAATGTTAAAAACATTTTTTAGCCGAAACCAATACTTGCCCTGTAGAACAAATAACAAATTGAGGCAAAAAAACTTTCCTTTCGGTCATACATGTACCAGTTTTAGCTAAAGCTACCTAGTCGAAACCTGTGAATAAAAAAACGAACAGCTGAAATTACGAAGCTTAAGCTAGAATTTTCTAGCATAAGCTATTTAGCGTTATCATTTTTTTATTCACATAAAACAAAGCTTAAGCTAGAACTGTCTAGCTTTAGCTGCTAGTAAAAGCTATGACTAGTTGGCTTTAGCTTCCTCCAAAAAAAGCTTTAACTTTTTTTTTATTCACAAGACCCAAAAAATACACCAATGTACAAAATATATCCAATATTCTGCTTTCGGTACATTTATTATGCTATAAACTGTGCAAAATATACCCCAAGCAGTAAAAAAAATGCACCATTGCGAAAAATATATCCAGTAATTTTTTTTAGTATGTTTAATTTGCTGTAAATAGTGTAAGAAATGTTCAAAACAAAAACAAAATTGTAGTTAACATTGGAATTCAAGAAAATAAATACATATATTTATTAATATTTAATAAAGTTGTACATACATTATGTATACATTCATACATTTTTTCAAAAGAATTTTTGCTTTCATTTGGTTTCACCTCCGACGGCCGTTTTGTGGTTCAGTATCTACAGCAGCTTCTTCATCCTCTTCTTCGGTATTTTCACCCAATTTTACATTTTTTGAATCTGTTGTAGAATAGCCTCGTTCTGGGATTGAATAAATGATGGTCCTCATCGGATTTGCTTATAAAATCCGAATGAGTTCTTCGTCGACAATCTAGTCTAGGAAAGCTCATATACAGTTTCCTGATTGATCAAATTCTCCAATTACATTACATTTTGTACAACTATTGTATGCAGTGTGTGTCTTGATGCCTGCAAAGTTCAACAATATTATATTAATTGAAGTCAAACTGGATTTTCTACTTACATTTGATAAATGCCCGAGCTGGTGTGTCTGCAATATTCGCACTGACCTTGATCAATATTTTTGAGCCGTACGTGCATCTTTCGGCAGTTCAGCTTTTTCTTCACTTCGCAATAAAAGAAGTAGCTCAGACATAGCACAATGTGTTATTTTATATTTAACAGCCCAATCAGCCAATTTAGACATAAAATTAATGTGTTCGTCCAAATCATCAATGACGCAATCTTCCGAGGAGGGTTCTACTTCCCGATTTATATTTTCCACAACTTCATCATTTTCATTATCATCCAAATCTGTTCGAAATTGAGTCTAATAATATTTCATTTGGCCCTACTTTAATATTAGGTTCATTTGAAATAATATTTTCTCGCGATATTGAACAATTTGTAGAATATAAAAGTTGATTTTCGTCGTTTCAAATAAATTTTGATGATTTTTCTGAATACTACTGGGTTTCACACAGTTTTTTAATTTTTTTAAAAAGTTTTTTTCCTACGATACCATTTCAAATAATTGTTGAACTTCGAGCTACCCAATTTTTTTATTTTTTAAAGAAATAAACGCGTGGTGACTGTGACAAATGACAGCTAAACTGAGGTAAACATTTTGTTGACATTATGGTTAGACATTGGTGTAGTTTAGTGTATTTAATCTCCACAAGATTTAAATCTTACACCGAAAAATGATTGCTCATTTAAAATGGTGTATTTTATCTACAAAATTTGGTGTAAAAAATACGTCATTTTTGTTGATTTCAAAATTGGATTTTTTTATGCGCCATTAATGACATATTAAAAAAACAGCTGCGAATCGGTTTATTTTTTGCACCGCATTGGAACAAAAATGTTGAAATTTTGCACAGAAAAGACAATGGTGTAATTTTTATACCGGTATATTTTGTCAAATACACCAAAATCTTAAAATTTTCTTCAGTTTTCTCAATTTTACACCAAAATTCAAGAAATTGTACCAAATTATACACCAGTGTGCTACTTGAGATGGCTATGTCTTGGCTGGGTCTGTATATCAGACCGATTGTTCTGGATTTATTATAAATGGACCAAATCTTTCTAGATATAATACATCAGTTAGTTAAACTACGCACCCTACAGTATGATTCGTTATAAAATATTGACATTCATAACTTCGAGCGTAATGTTGACTCATTCCGCAAGTGAGATATGCAGGCCTGATCCTTGCCTGGCCAGCTCGTTCGCCCGTTCATTCGCACGAATTCCACAATGACTCGGGACCCAGATAAGTGGATTAGAACTAATGGCTGCAACAGCCGCCTGACTTATGAAATAAAAGCTGTATTCCGGTTCTGGTTTGGACCTTGTTTGAGTACCTTGCATGGTTCTCTGATAGCCAGTAATTCAGCTTCAAAAACACTAGCAAAGTGGGGACCATAGTTGTATCGAAGTCTTTCGTCACGACATTATCATCCCTTAATGTGGACATAACCTTAAAATTCTTACTGATGCCCATTTTAGAGGTGCAGTATTTAGTGGGAGTCGAAAAAATAATCTCTACTGGAATCAACTCCGCAATATAGCTGTGGCCATAATGTTTGGCAATCCAAGAATTCGATTTCTTTAGTATCAATGCACTTCAAGATACTAGATACTTAATGTGAATTTCCGGTCAATATGTCTTCTCCCAAGTATCAGTTAGGTGTTCGAAAAAGATATTTAGATAGTGCAGTAGCCATGGTGGTTTCCATTAGATATAATTGTTAATAAATCCTCCAGGGGACTAACAACACCTTGGACTCTCCTCCCTTATAGGAATTTGGGGTTCAAAATTACTTTTGAACCCACTTGTTACTAATGCATGAAATGTGTTAAGCCCGTCTAGCTTGTGGTAGCAAGAACCCTCCTTCCGACGGGCTAGGATGATCAATGACTTGAATGCCAAGCTGCGGTAGCCTAGACCGTTTCACATGGCTGCTGCCAGGATCAGACTCATATACCTGTTACATGGGTCACGGTTACGTTACAATAGAGCTCTATCCAAATGAGCGGAGGACGACATTATCAACGCCGCATCGAAGCATGTCTCTAGTACCAAATGGAACAAAACAAAAAAGGCAGTGTACTGTTGCCTGTCTCGTTGACTTGGTCAAGGCTTTCGACGCCGTATGATCCGCATAAGTAAACCCTATTATATATGCTTTATGACATGCTGAATGGTAGAAAGTTTTTTGAAAAAGTTAAAATGTAACTTCTAACGCAATCTTCTACATTAAAAATGGTCTTCAACAGCGAGCAGTCAACTCGCCGATTCTATTTTTCAGCAAGTATCTGATAGGTAGTCTAACTCAGGTAATTACGTATGCCAACGATCTAATAGCGTACAGGACAGTTTCAAAAGAATAAGTCATCGTAATTCTTTTGCTACTTGACTTCGATAAGATTCAGTGGTATTGCGTTGACTAGACGTTGATTTTGACAGAGATATAAATGCTGCTCGGCGGTCAGCCATCAGACGAATAGGGGGAACAACATGTAGCATACGAAAACATGCACGTGCCGTAACTATTCGGGACTGGTGGAAGTGTGATCATAGCCTCTCCGCGGCGGCCGCTAGAAACAAGCCTTTTAAAAAAGGTTTGGCTAATATGATCAGGCTGGTTCCTCAGGTTGGCGACAGGTTAATTCCCTGTCCCGTAAAACTAAAAGAATTACGAGCCCGACAACAAGCCTCGGAAACGGACTGATCTCACGACGACAACCCACGCAAAGAAAAAGGAAAAACGATTTACGAATTTTCTTATGGAACGTACGATCGCTCTATAGAGCTCGAGCTGCTCAGCAGCTAGCCGATGCCCTGTCAAAGTATAAAGCTGACATAACAGCTCTTCAAGAAATCAGATGGACAGGGAATGGTGTTTTACAGAAGAAAGAATATGACATATACTACAGCTGTCATACAAAACACCATGTGCTCGGGGTAGGCTTCCTAGTCAGCGAAAAAATGAAGTCTACTATCATCGGCTTTAACGCTATAAGCGAAAGGCTATGCACCCTTCGCGTGCGAGGCAAATTTACGAACATCAGCCTCATTAACGTTCACGGACCTACGGAGGAGTCCTCAGACGAAGAAAAAGAGACTTACTACGAACAAGTCGAGAGGGCCCTCAATGCCTGTCCAAGGTATGATGTTAAAATCATCCTTGGGGATTTGAACGCAAAAATAGGTCGGGAGCCGGTATTCAGGCATTACGCAGGCACCCATAGTTTGCATGAGAACACTAATGACAATGGACTTCGAGTCTTAGAATTGGCAGCATCGAAAAACATGGTCGTTGCGAGTACCAGGTTCCCGCGTAAAGATATCTACAAAGCCACCTGGGTATCACCTGATGGAGTCACTCGTAACCAAATAGACCACGTGTTGATAGACCGTCGCCACTACTCGAACTTGATGACGGTACGAACGTACCGAGGTGCCAATATCGACTCGGATCACTATCTTGTTGGTATGGTTTTCCGAGGGCGGATTGCCTTGCGAAGACGCATTGCATCCGCCGATCAGGTTCGAATCAACACGGCTGCCCTGCGCAATGAAAACACCAGTAACACCTTTGGTAATGCGTTAGGACTCGCCCTAGAAACACCTGACTTAGGGAGAGTAAGTCCTGGAGCCAGTATGCTGGACGTAAATGAAAAGTGGACACGTCTTAAAAATACTGTCATTAGTACTGCCAACTCCATCTTAGGCAGCAGTCGTAAAAATCGGAACGACTGGTTTGATGATGAATGCAAGCTAGCGACTGAACGTAAGAATGTTGCGTACCGAGCAATGCAACAATCTCATAGAACGCGGGCACGCGAAGAGGAATATAAAGAGCTCAGAAGAACAGAAAAACGGCTTCACAGACAAAAGAAATCAGCCTGGGAGGAGAACCTAATCTGTGAAATAGAAAACAGCCGAGAGCGAGGTCCGCACCAGGCGCGGAAGTTCTACCAATCCGTCCGAAACATGACGCAGTACACACCACGCTGCACATACTGCAAGGACGGAGAGGGAAATCTGATCACCGATCCTGAAAGCATACTGGAGCGATGGGAAGTGTACTTCAATGAATTGCTAAATGGTCAGCTCACTGCAGAAGTGGAGGCTCCACTACTTCAAGAAGAATACCCTATGTTGCCGCCACCAAGCATAGAAGAGGTTGAGAAGGCTATAGGCCGGCTTAAACAGAACAAATCCCCGGGAGCCGATGGCATACCAGCCGAATTATTTCATCACGGCGGGCCAGCCTTACGTCAAGCAATTCATGATATTATAGTGCACGTATGGGAGCAAGAAGAAATGCCAGAAGACTGGCGAAAAGGCATAATATGCCCCATACATAAGAAGGGAGATGTCACAACGTGCAGCAATTATAGAGGTATCACGTTGTTGAGTACCGCCTATAAGATACTCTCCTCTATCCTACAAGACCGGATAACCCCATACGCTAAAACCGTCATCGGACAATATCAGTGTGGTTTCATTCCAGGCAAATCAACAACTGATCAGATCTTTACCCTTAGGCAGGCGATGGAAAAATGTCTAGAATTTAACATCCCAACATACCATCTGTTTATAGACTTTAAGGCCGCCTATGATAGCATAGCCAGGGTAGAACTTTACAAAGCCATGAGAGAATTCGGCATCCCAAATAAATTGACACGACTATGTAGGTTGACCATGACCAACGTAACAAGCCAAGTAAAAATAGCCGGATTGCTATCCAGACCAATCAAAATCTTTAATGGACTCCGACAAGGGGACGGTTTGGCCTGCCTCCTCTTCAATCTGGCGTTGGAGATAGCAATCCGTGACTCTGGCACGGCAACAAGAGGGACCATCGTCAACAGGTCCAGCCAGTTACTAGCTTACGCAGACGACATTGACATCATCGGAAGATCCGAACAAGCTGTACACGATTCCTTCATCCAGATCGAGCAGGCGGCACAAAATCTGGGGCTGCACATTAGTGAAGGTAAAACAAAGTACATGGTGGCGTCGAATGCGAGAGGAACAGTTGGTCAAACAATCAAGGTAGCGGAGCACGAATTTGAAGTGGTGCAATCCTTTAAATACCTTGGGTCAATAGTAGCAGCCGATAACAATATAGAAGAAGAAATACGCGGGCGGCTTCTCAAATCCAACAGAGCCTACTATAGTCTGTCAAAGCTTTTCAAATCCAGAAATCTCACCATAACTTCAAAACTGCTGCTGTACAGGACCATGGTCCTGCCAGTACTCACATATGGATCCGAGACTTGGGTGCTTAGCAAAAGGCACTCCGACCTCTTAGCTGCGTTCGAGAGAAAAGTCTTAAGGAGAATTGTTGGCCCCATATGTGAGGAAGGACGATTCCGGAGACGGTACAATCATGAATTGTACGCAATCTACCTAGAAGCAGATATCGTGACAAAAATTAAGCTCGGTAGACTCCGGTGGGCAGGGCACCTAGCTCGCATGAGCGAAGAGGAACCTGCTCGGAAAGTTCTTTGTGGTACATTCTATGGTAGACGGCAGCGTGGTAGACCATGCTTACGCTGGAGAGATGGCGTAGACCAGGACGCCCGAAGCCTTGGGGTGCGCAACTGGATGGCGTCGGCTAGAGACCGGGATAGGTGGAGAGACTTGTTGAAAGAGGCCAAGACCGGAACCCGGTTGTCGAGCCGATGATGATGATGATAAATGCTGCTCTGACCAGAACTAGGGGAGTGTCTGCCCTGTCGAAACGGTTGGTTAAGAAGCTGGCATGATATTTAGTTGAACGACATTCGCTACATGGCCCTCATTCAGCCGATTATTGCCTATGAGTACACGGTGCGGTTCAAGATTACCCCATCTCATATATGGGCAATGTCTAAGACGTTGCCTTATATAACACAGAACTCCAGAGTCGGAGTACAAAGATTATTATTCAAACCAGGTTTAATACAACGGAGCCAACATAAACAGAATTGAAAATATTTTGTTGAAGCTGATTCGGGGTTACAGGTTACATTGCAAGAGTTATGTCTCCGTCCAATGTTGGGCTAACTAGCCTAATGACGATTATTATAAAAGTGTGCGTGGAAGCGTTTTAGTTCAGGATAAAATGGCGATTCTGCTTATCTACCACGTCAGCCGTAGAACTGTAAATAGGCGGTTCCTTTATAGTCAAAACTTCCTCGGGACCGGAGAGACAGGGTGAAACAAGAGAACCAGGGGTGGAATCGCGTAAGGTGATAGTTGACTATATCAATTCGTTGATTGTCGTTTTTGACTATAGCTGTCTCTATCATATCAAATAAAAATTATAGAGAGAGCGATGGTCAAAACGACAATCAACAAATTGATAATCAACTATCACCTTACGCGATTCCACCCCAGTATTGTGATACTGTCGACACAATATATTTGTTGTCTTGCTTGACTTATATAGATTAAAGTGTAATTTTAGGTAGAGGTATTCAGGCTGGCAGCACAAAAATAAGAAAAATCCAAAAAAAAAAATTAAATAATATAGATTTAAGACCGAAAGGCGTTTTCAGCAAGATATAGTTATATACATATGTATCTATATCATAATATAGCAAAATATAGCAAAATATATAGCGCCCGTATTGGGCCAGTAAATTAATCATAAGTTATTGTGAAGTAGACTAGTTTAAATGAATTTTTGTCTAGCTTTAAAGTAGTTATAATTCTAAATTGTTTTTAGTAAAAATTAATTTAAAGCAAAAAAAAAATCAACAGCACTATATGTAGATTAGATATGTATACCCCGAGAAATGAATGACTTCATTACAGAATGTGAATGGCAAGGAAGCTTTTTAATAAATTTACGAGGTTTCTTTCAAATAAATAGAGACCAACACTGAATACCAAATGAAGGTTCTTTGGCAAATAGTTAACCTTCCTTAACTGCCAATTCAAAAAAGGTTCTATAGAAATTTAACGTTAAAATTCAACCGCATTCATACAAATCCAAATGGTCACGACCATCATGCACGGATAGATGTCAGAAGAAAGAGGAAGCTAACATTAGGAAGAAGTAATGTAAACACTCATCATCACCAGAATTGAAATACCTTTCTCGTGAAATCGGATATAAATGCTTTACAGTTGATTGAAAATTTCCTGCTTTTATGTCCTTTATAAAATATTGTAAATTTAAAATCATTTCCAGAACATACACTTTGAACTCAACCATTCTTTAGTTACCACCTGAAGCTGACAAGTTTTCAAAGACTCCAAAGTACCTACTGTGATTGAACCAAAGACTGACATAGTCTTATAAAATCATTTATACACACATAAACTTTTATGCTTGTCCGTATCTTCATCTATGGATAAGGGAAATTCAACTGAGCATTTAATGTAGGTCAAAATCCGGAACGGAAATGAAGTGCTGAGTACTTCCTTAGACCGCAAACACATATCCTTTGAACTAACGAATAGAAGTTGTTTGAGTGTAGCGCCTCATGCTGTAACGTGTGACTACAACTGTTCTCAACAGTATTTACAACATCCAAACTTTTTGATGTGGCCTGAATGGAAGACCGTCGGACGTCTAGGGGAGGGCGTTGGAAGTGTAGTAGTCTTGAGTTGACGTGCCCAAATCAAGAAACCATTAAATATAATGCGACACACTAGAGAGATTAATTCCATTCACATCATAAGTACCTCTCCCCCTCTCTCCCAACAATGACGATTCCTTGAAAACAAGGGACCGAAAAGGAAATGAATGAAATTCAATTTCAACACTTTGCTAACCACAAACAATTTACTTTGACGAAAGGAAAAAGAATCAAGTCCATTACACTTTTGTCGGAAAGATGTATACGTATAGTCGTTAAGTCCTTTGCATTAAGTAAATAAATAGTACATTGTAATTATTGTTATTTAGGGACTTCATGCACAAATATATTTATGTATTCCAAAATTACAGAAGGAACATTATTTGAATTCTTGCCACATGGTATATCTAAAATACACCTACCTTTACCGGGGTATATGTGAGAGTTGATCCTTGCGCTGAATGTGCTCGGAAGCCACTCTGTGGCATATCGAATGTCTCTGCGGTGTTATTGAATGACCATTTGAAATTTTCCGGCGGAGGAAATGCATCAACCTCACAAGATATTTCCGCGGCTTCGTTTCGTGCAACACCATAGATTTTCTTCTGATCCTGTCGGCATATTGGTTTGTCTGGAAGGGAAGAGAAAGCATTATGATTGAGACGAGCTTTTTTTTTCTAAAGTAATTTATTACAAATATTTTGGAAATGTAATCGAATCATGAAGTTAATAAGAACAAAAACAAAATGTAAAAATTGATATAGCTGCAAGTTTATCCTAGCCTTTGAACAATTCAGAATGCATATAACGTCTCCTCTTTCAATATAGTTTGTTGCCAAAAACAAGTCGCCTATCTACACATAACTCTCATTGGAGGGCAGATCTGGTCTGTGTGGAATAAAATTTCTCCTCTCGAAGATATCTTCTCTTGAAGATATACATACATATATCAATTCTGTTGAGTTTTTGTCGTGGAAATAGGTCGATGCACCAAGATTACTATAGTACTCGTAACCTCTGTATTCAGTTGCTCTAGCCTCTCTGCTCTCAAGATGTAGAGGGATCTTTTTAAAATCAAAAATATTTTCCAGGCACAGATTCAGAACAGAAGGAGTTGACCAGGTTTTTAGAAAATTAAGTTTATTTACGACTAGATTATTTAAAATTTTCTTGAGAAGCCTCGAGGAATCCATTCGAAATATTTTTAAAATTTAGTCGAAGTGAATCTTCAAGGAATCTCTGAACATTGGAGGTATTCTAGTTTCAATGTGGAGCATATAGTTTGGAGTCGTAGAAGGTAATTTAAAGATTCGATTTAGTAAAAATCGAAGTAACTTTTCCATATCATTATACTCTTAGCAGACCCAAACTTGCGCTGAATATAATTGAATGGATTTGGAAACAGGCTGAAAATGTTTGTACTTATGGTGTGTGATTAATGAAATTGTTTTCAATGCATTTTTTCCAGGAAACACACACTGCAGACTTAGTTTCTCTTAACTTTGCTTGGACGTGGGCGTCTAAATATAGTTCTGCTATGTTTACCAGGAGAAATATTTTATCTGTCGTGGAGTAACCAGTTCAAAAGCCAGGATGTATTCAGAAATGAAATCCTCCGGTAGCTTTCAACAGCTAAGTCATCTCCTTTTTTGAATAGTGGAAATATTATTGAAGACAGAAATGCTGTTGAGATGGCGCGCGAATTAATATATCATAGCGGTCTTTTAGGCTTATTATAAAATATGGTGGATCGAATTTAAAGAACTCATAGGGGATTCTGTTTACTCCTGCGGCTTTTTTAATACGAAATCTGTCTAATACGGAAGGAAGTTCTTCTACGGAAAAGTTGACATCTAAGAAATTGTTCTCAACATATGGCATATTATATTGAAATCTGAGAGATGTAAACACATCATTTAACTGAGAAGCTCAGCTAAATTCAGTTGCATCCAATTGTAAGATTTGATCCGCTGAAATTTTTCATAATTTTCCACATTCAGCAGATGACCTTACATTTGATAACGATTCGATGATGTTCATATTGTAATCCCCATCCTTTATACACACAAAGTCCTATAGTTCTCATTGAATTTTGCGTACCATTGTTGAAATATAGGTTGTTTGTTTTACGAAATAGAACAAGGATTAATAAAAACAAACAGAGTGACCGATGCACAGTAGGACAGAATGCCGAAAAGTTAATATCAATTCAATCGGTTCAATCAAAAGGAACCTGAAATTGTGCACGTTCATTACTGAAGCCCATATTTAGATACTACCAAAGCCATCCTCAACACGCCCTTTAAATGCACATTTTTGTATTTTTAAACTTTTCTACACATGATGTTTCTTTCTCGTCAATGCTTTCGGAAATAATTTTTCTTAAAAAAAAATTGGAAGTGAGAGCTCCTTTTTTCCTCTTTTCTACAGGAGTGATTTCCAAAACACTAGAAGGCGTATCTATAAGATTTTTTTAAACTGCATTTTAGAAGTTATTTAGTTAACATAATATTTAATTTGCCTTTAAATGATGAAACTTCAATTCGTATCTATAGCCGATTTTTCATTGGTTCTTAACTAAACTAAATGTAAAAGAATGCGACATTTCTATTTTCTAATTGAGGTAAATTTTTACTTGCGACATATGTATAATGTATGTACAATATTGCAACTTGTGAATTCGTAAAAAAACTTGAACTCAAGATTTGTATCATTATAATTGACATAGCGATGATAGAGATTACAAAAAAGTGGATCTCGCAATTCTGTCTGTCTATTCAACTACAGCCTAAACGGCTCGGCCGATTTTCTTTAAACTTGGCAGATAGTATTTTTGACTGTCAGGTTTTTTCTTTTACTTTTATTTAAAACCAAAAATTACCATTTTTTTGTTTTTGGGTATCTCAAAAACAGTACAACCGATTTTCATTACAAAAAAATTCATTTCTTTTTCAAATTTCAATACATATACCTATACTATACATTAAGTAACACATTTCCAAACTAATTTTTTTGTTTCCTGCTAGGAATGGATACAAAAATAGTTCTTGCCCAAAATCTTAAAATTATGCACATGAAATGCATTTTGAAAATTAATTTACTTCCTACTTATATAAAATGTGATTCTCCATAAATCTAACAAGAAATAGTTCAAGACCGACATCATAAAGTTTGTCTCTTACCTAAATTAATTATAAAAATATAGACAGATTTTTCAGTTCTTAGAATATAGAAATGGTGAATGCAACCTACAACGGAACAAAAATTTGTCCATTACCTTATTTACTACAGACAACTAAAAAACTCAAACAAAGAAATTCCTTTCATCATTAGAATTATGAACATACCTACCAACGCAACACAGTTTAGTAAAAAAAATCTCTATTACTATCCGCCCACTTAAATATATCCATCGGTCAATCCCAAGAAGCAAAATTTCATATTTTTGTCATTTTCGAAAACCTTAAAAAAATTTTCAAAACATAAGAAAAATTAACCGTCTGTGTCTTGATCGTTTACTGAAGCGGTAAGCGAATACCTATTCCGGATACAAAAAAAATGGAAAAGGGTATAAAAAAGACAAGCACCACATCATTGAAAAACGAGAAATCCTATATTACAAAATACTGCGGAAGGAACTTTGATGTTCGTGATAAAATGCTTTTAAAAAAGCTTTATAAAATATGGCTTTTTCAATTTCATAGGTCACTCTGCTCAAAATTTCTATATCATAAAACGATGTTTTCGAATTTTCAATTTCTTATTTTTAATGAATAGTTTGAAAAATATTGCATTTCAAAACTTAATAAAAATGTTTCTTGAGTTTTTGAAATAAAAAAAAATAAAATAATCTCAGAATTCAGTCAATGCTTTTTTTCGAAAATTTAATTTTTATTCGTACAGTAATAAAAACTTAAGGTTTGTATTTATATAAATAAATAAATTTGGTGGTGCAACAACTCTGTCCAGTAAAAATATGCAGTACACGTCTTATGGGAGAGCTTTTTCAAAATCAGTAGCGTTCTATATTTTTGCACCATACTAAATTGAAAGAACTCCTCCATAAAAAAGTGTTTGTGCGCCCATAAATTTTCGATTGCATCTGACGCAGGCCCGACGTCCTATTGACTGAAAATCTGAGTGTGCACTGAATTTCTGTGGCCTTATGGCTGTTGGTGCTATTCAATTTCAACCCCCCTCAAATATTGATGTGCGTTCAGAGTTACCCTTGTTCATTTCGTAACTTGTTCAGTTTTTTTTCCTTGGGTTTCTGTTGAGGTGCTTTTGATTTTAGAGCTTTAAAAAAAGAGTCCATTTAAAATCAACACTACGATAACCCTGTGAGAGCTTTAATGAAGGATAGATTTATGCAATTCACTGTAGCCAGAATGCGAGGCAAACGTCCTATCTTGCCCACACTGCATATTTTTATTGGACAGAGTATAGTGACTTACAACTCTCAACCATTCCTGTGTGCGTGTTACCAGGAACGGAGGGGACCTACAATTTTCTGCCGATTCCGAACGGCTTTTGAGCAGCACTTTTCATGACAAGAGATACTCCTGGAAGATTTGTCAATTCCTCGCAAGAGGCGGTACACCCCTGAAAAAAACTTTCTAGCAGCGGCTGAGAATCGAACTCGAGATCTTCCGTATGACAGTCCAACGCACTAACCATTATGCCAAGGGATACTACCTACTTGTATTTATATAAAAGCTTTTATTTTTGAAAAACCGCTACAACGACCCTTGATTTTTGTGTCTTTGGGCTTTTTTCATTTATTTGAAACGATATTTCCATTTACAAAACTGGGATCATTTTTCAATGAAAAGTTGTCCCATTTTTGGGGTTAAAGTCAATTATCTCATATGTTGGTAAAAGCACCACCTCGTATAAAAAAGAAAAAAAACAGCTTAGTGTCAATTTATACTCAGAATACGCAGACATTTTTAACTCCTTTTTATACTTAACTCTTTTTTCACTAAAGTGAATTTTCCTGTGGATATCTATTATTACTTCTTTATTCAACTACACTGAAGAATTTTCAGCTTTTCAATATTATTTCTTTGTATTTTTTTTTTGTCTAAAGGATATTTAAAGAAAACAAAGAGCTACCTTTGTGATGATAAGTTTGAATTTGTTGCCTCAAACTATCCCTTGAAAAAGTTAGTTCTATACTCCTGGCCACCAAGATTAGTCCGAAATTGTTGTGTGAATGTATACGTACAATGCAAGAGGGCCGCCAGCACCACAAAGTTCCATTTTCTACTTTATTTTATTAAAAAGTAGGGAAAGGCTTTTACCAAAGAAAATTGTGTTTTTTTAAGGCTAGGTAGGTATTGAGTCAAGGAAGCGGAGGGAATAGTATGCGCTCGTTTGCACCACATTGAAGCTGAAACTCAAAAGAAGGAAGACCTTTTTTATACTTTACATGGATTTTTCTTTCTCATGTTGAAGGAAGTGGACGACTGAAGGACCTTGTTCACATTTCTTTTTCGCTCACTCTCATTTCAACAAGAGGTGGGAGCAAATGCTCTATAATTTTTAAGCAGCCAAAGGGAACCCTTGTATCTGCTTCGATGGAATAAAAATAGTATTTAAAGTGTGTGTGTTTGTATATACTAGGTTAAAAAAAGGACTTGCATTTGTCGGTTGGTTGGCCGTACACCCGGTCGGTCGTTGCCGCAGTCGTCGTCACCATACCTAGTAACTCGATGAGTTTGTTTATTTTTCAACGCCTACCTATTCTTTTTTTTATTATTATTATTCCTTAAACTCTTATTTTTTAGAGTCCTTTGTTTTATTACGTGCTCCAGTTTCAACTTTTACTGAACGTTCTGTTCCTTAAACTATTGTTTCTTTATTTTTAATTCACTTCTTTTCTTCGTATCTTTGTTTTGAAGTTCCAGTTATACCTACTCGTACTTCTCAAAAGAATGGATATAAAAAAATAGGGTTAAGGCATTGTTTCTTTGTGAAACACATTCCCCAAAGGTTCAACCTAGATGAAAATAGTCTTTTTCGATAGGGATGAACTGGACATGGAGGCTTTATAGATAGACGAAATTGTAGAGAAAAAAAAATGTGAGAAGAGAACACCATTCCTTAGTATCTATGGCTGATAGTTATGTTGTCAAAGTTGTTAAATTATTCATGTGTTTACTTACACATCACTTTAAGTTCCACGAAATTGCTGTCACCATCGCCTTCAACATTTGACGCCGTACACGTGTAATTACCAGCTTGATGACGTGTTGCACCCTGAAGAGCTAAGTCACCACTGCTGACAATAACACCAGCTCGTTGATTGTGCTGAATTATTTGGTTCTGAAAGAAAGTTTTTATACATGTGTTGTTATAGTAATTTGCATTTTAATTATTTAAAAAGCTATTTTAGTCAATTTGTTTTTTTTTTTTTTTTTTGATAACAATTTATTGCAACCTACTAACACTTAAAAGATTCTTCAATACTTTGAAGTATCCAAGGAAAGAGTTGCTTCGTTAGATCTTGCGATAAAATCTATTCAAGTCTAGGTTATTTAATTAAATACAGTTGCCTTTTTCTAGTTTAACCTTAAAAACAAGCATATTTTCAAAGGGGTTTTGATAACGTTTGAAATCTTAAATAAACTAAGGTGTTAGAAAAATAACGAAGGATTTATAAATAGAAAATCTCAAAAGTGACTAAAAATAGAGGTAGGTAAATTATTCCAAATTCATGTTGTGTTGCTATATTTTACATTTGGCTTTCCCTCTAGAGTTGACAAAAACTGAGACCAACTGTTAACGGATGTCCATTAAGGTGGTTTTTTTAAGGTGTAGAATGCAACAGATATGAAACAAACCACCATCGATCGTTACTTTGGAAACAGGTTTGTTGGAGAACTGGACGATCTAACGCAGGTCTCAATGGCAAGTATAATAAAACTCATAGTAAGCACAGGCTGGTCTGGTACGCAAATGAACCAGTCCATATAAGACATTGGTTTAGGAGCATCTCTGCTTTTCTTAATAAGGGATCATAATGGACCAATAAGCCCCCGTGTATGCAACAGCCTCTGTGCTGTGGACGCCCCTCCTAACCTAACCTAACCTTTATTTAAGATCGGATGAACGACATTTTACAAGGTGAAACAAATTTCTTGCATCTTCGAAGACAACCTAAATACCGTGTTCTGAATGTGATTGCTATAATGTCAGAGTTTCCGCTCTTACAAAACTAACTCATAAGAGGAAAATCAAAAAAAGCACAAGTAAGTCAGAAGGAAATGCAACGTTCTTATTAAAAGAACCGAATTCTTATATGACTAGAAGAAAAGACAAGAAACCCTGTCTCGAAGGCAGCTGAAATTCTGATCATTTGTGAAGAACGTAAGAAATTTAATATTATACTCTTCTATTCCAACGCTCATCTATACAACCACAACTCGACAACTGTCAACTAGCTCATTTTTCTGCTAGCTCAGCCATACAGCAACTTTGCTTCAAGAGTCCTTGCAATGGAACGCATGTATATTTCCGCACTCATATAGTCGCTGATGGTAAAACTTCCATTCTTCTGAAGAGTAGTTTTTCCTTGCTGACAAAACCATTACATAAGCATTTTCATCGCTAAAACTATTCTGGGATATTTCCTAGAAGATGGAAAACAGCAACTGTCCAGCCTGTTACTAAAAAGGTGACCCTTCCTCCTCCTACCGACCAATTACTCTCTATCTTTTCTTTCAAAGTCATGGAATCGCTGGTCAATCATAAGTTTAAGAAATGACAGCGTTTCGTAATGCTGTATTTTAAAATACTGTATGGTCAAAATTCTGTATGATACTGTATGGTCATACTATGTACTGTATGGTTAATATTCTGTATTTTGAAATACTGTTAATCTAGAATACTGTATCTCAAGATGCTGTATTAGCAAAATACTGTATCTCAAAATACTGTATTTTTGCATAATTCCATTCCCACTTTCGTAACTCTTTCTAAATAAAATGCATACCCATCAACTAATAATTTGTCTTTTCCTTTATATGACAATTTTTACAATCGATGTTTTCATTTTAAAACACAATAGCACTTGACACTTAAATTTGCACAAGCTTTTAAACATCAACGAAATGTATGAACACGTAGAAGTTTTGACAGATCAATTAGTTTAGTGTAATTGTTTATGCAATTGTTGATTATGATCAAAACAATTCATGTAAAAATGTGAGAGAGATACAAACAATTAAGAAGAAAATCAAAAACTCATGAATTATCATTGGTACATGTTATTGTTCAAGGGAAGTATATTAGAATTATGCTAATGAAAAATTATTATGATACATTATATTCTTAAAAAAAGTAATCTGTTTTCAAAATTCTGTATTTCAAAATGCTGTTAATAGGCACTTGTTTACATTATCAAAACGAATTTTTTCAGCCTATTTACACGGTCAGCCATCAGACGAATAGGGGGAACAACATGTAGCATACGAAAACATGCACGTGCCGTAACTATTCGGGACTGGTGGAAGTGTGATCATAGCCTCTTCGCGGCGGCCGCTAGAAACAAGCCTTTTAAAAAAGGTTTGGCTAATATGATCAGGCTGGTTCCTCAGGTTGGCGACAGGTTAATTCCCTGTCCCGTAAAACTTAATGAATTTCGAGAACGACAACAAGCCTCGGAAACGGACTGATTTCACGACGACAACCTACGCAAAGAAAAAGGAAAAACGATTTACGAATTTTCTTATGGAACGTACGATCGCTCTATAGAGCTCGAGCTGCTCAGCAGCTAGCCGATGCCCTGTCAAAATATAAAGCTGACATAACAGCTCTTCAAGAAATCAGATGGACAGGGAATGGAAAGAATATGACATATACTACAGCTGTCATACAAAACACCATGTGCTCGGGGCAGGCTTCCTAGTCAGCGAAAAAATGAAGTCTACTATCATCGGCTTTAACGCTATAAGCGAAAGGCTATGCACCCTTCGCGTGCGAGGCAAATTTACGAACATCAGCCTCATTAACGTTCACGGACCTACGGAGGAGTCCTCAGACGAAGAAAAAGAGACTTACTACGAACAAGTCGAGAGGGCCCTCAATGCCTGTCCAAGGTATGATGTTAAAATCATCCTTGGGGATTTGAACGCAAAAATAGGTCGGGAGCCGGTATTCAGGCATTACGCAGGCACCCATAGTTTGCATGAGAACACTAATGACAATGGACTTCGAGTCTTAGAATTGGCAGCATCGAAAAACATGGTAGTTGCGAGTACCAGGTTCCCGCGTAAAGATATCTACAAAGCCACCTGGGTATCACCTGATGGAGTCACTCGTAACCAAATAGACCACGTGTTGATAGACCGTCGCCACTACTCGAACTTGATGACGGTACGAACGTACCGAGGTGCCAATATCGACTCGGATCACTATCTTGTTGGTATGGTTTTCCGAGGGCGGATTGCCTTGCGAAGACGCATTGCATCCGCCGATCAGGTTCGAATCAACACGGCTGCCCTGCGCAATGAAAACACCAGTAACACCTTTGGTAATGCGTTAGGACTCGCCCTAGAAACACCTGTCTTAGGGAGAGTAAGTCCTGGAGCCAGTATGCTGGACGTAAATGAAAAGTGGACACGTCTTAAAAATACTGTCATTAGTACTGCCAATTCCATCTTAGGCAGCAGTCGTAAAAATCGGAACGACTGGTTTGATGATGAATGCAAGCTAGCGACTGAACGTAAGAATGTTGCGTACTGAGCAATGCAACAATCTCATAGAACGCGGGCACGCGAAGAGGAATATAAAGAGCTCAGAAGAAGAGAAAAACGGCTTCACAGACAAAAGAAATCAGCCTGGGAGAAGAACCTAATCTGTGAAATAGAAAACAGCCGAGAGCGAGGTCCGCACCAGGCGCGGAAGTTCTACCAATCCGTCCGAAACATGACGCAGTACACACCACGCTGCACATACTGCAAGGACGGAGAGGGAAATCTGATCACCGATCCTGAAAGCATACTGGAGCGATGGGAAGTGTACTTCAATGAATTGCTAAATGGTCAGCTCACTGCAGAAGTGGAGGCTCCACTACTTCAAGAAGAATACCCTATGTTGCCGCCACCAAGCATAGAAGAGGTTGAGAAGGCTATAGGCCGGCTTAAACAGAACAAATCCCCGGGAGCCGATGGCATACCAGCCGAATTATTTCATCACGGCAGGCCAGCCTTACGTCAAGCAATTCATGATATTATAGTGCACGTATGGGAGCAAGAAGAAATGCCAGAAGACTGGCGAAAAGGCATAATATGCCCCATACATAAGAAGGGAGATGTCACAACGTGCAGCAATTATAGAGGTATCACATTGTTGAGTACCGCCTATAAGATACTCTCCTCTATCCTACAAGACCGGATAACCCCATACGCTAAAACCGTCATCGGGCAATATCAGTGTGGTTTCATTCCAGGCAAATCAACAACTGATCAGATCTTTACCCTTAGGCAGGCGATGGAAAAATGTCTAGAATTTAACATCCCAACATACCATCTGTTTATAGACTTTAAGGCCGCCTATGATAGCATAGCCAGGGTAGAACTTTACAAAGCCATGAAAGAATTCGGCATCCCAAATAAATTGACACGACTATGTAGGTTGACCATGACCAACGTAACAAGCCAAGTAAAAATAGCCGGATTGCTATCCAGACCAATCAACATCTTTAATGGACTCCGACAAGGGGACGGTTTGGCCTGCCTCCTCTTCAACCTGGCATTGGAGAAAGCAATCCGTGACTCTGGCACAGCAACAAGAGGGATCATCGTCAACAGGTCCAGCCAGTTACTGGCTTACGCAGACGACATTGACATCATCGGAAGAACCGAACAAGCTGTACACGATTCCTTCATCCAGATCGAGCAGGCGGCACAAAATCTGGGGCTGCACATTAGTGAAGGTAAAACAAAGTACATGGTGGCGTCGAATGCGAGAGGAACAGTTGGTCAAACAATCAAGGTAGCGGAGCACGAATTTGAAGTGGTGCAATCCTTTAAATACCTTGGGTCAATAGTAGCAGCCGATAACAACATAGAAGAAGAAATACGCGGGCGGCTTCTCAAATCCAACAGAGCCTACTATAGTCTGTCAAAGCTCTTCAAATCCAGAAATCTCACCATAACTTCAAAACTGCTGCTGTACAGGACCATGGTCCTGCCAGTACTCACATATGGATCCGAGACTTGGGTGCTTAGCAAAAGGCACTCCGACCTCTTAGCTGCGTTCGAGAGAAAAGTCTTAAGGAGAATTGTTGGCCCCATATGTGAGGAAGGACGATTCCGGAGACGGTACAATCATGAATTGTACGCAATCTACCTAGAAGCAGATATCGTGACAAAAATTAAGCTCGGTAGACTCCGGTGGGCAGGGCACCTAGCTCGCATGGGCGAAGAGGAACCTGCTCGGAAAGTTCTTTGTGGTACATTCTATGGTAGACGACAGCGTGGTAGACCATGCTTGCGCTGGAGAGATGGCGTAGACCAGGACGCCCGAAGCCTTGGGGTGCGCAACTGGATGGCGTCGGCTAGAGACCGGGATAGGTGGAGAGACTTGTTGAAAGAGGCCAGGACCGGAACCCGGTTGTCGAGCCGATGATGATGATGATTTACACCATTTGAAATACTGAATTTTGAAACACAGAATTTCGAGTTAAGGTATTTTGATCATACAGTATTTTGTACATACAGTATTTTAAATACAGTATTTTGACCCATAGAGTATTTTGACCCCAACCCTTAAAAAAATATCTCAAACACCGAAAGTTTCTTAATGTCTGGCAATGCGGCTTAGCCAGCAATAGTTCCAGTAGTGTTATGATGGCATATCTCAGTGAAACAGATCTCTTCGTTGTGTTCGAAGAATTTTGAATGTGTGAATTTGATACATTTTGACATCAAGCTCTCTTATCGAAAATGTTTTCCTTTGGTATCAATGAAACCCTTATTCTTTGGATTAAAAATCACCTTCTGTAATCTTCAATGCATGTTGTATTGGAAAGTTTCAAGTCTGGTTTTCACACAATAAAGCTGCTGTTTCCCAGAGCTCCATTGTCTGAAACTTCTAATACACTTCATTGTTTTGCTGACGACTGTTCCCTCCACTTTTCATACTCTTTCTCAAATTCACGCCCAACTCCTTCGGCTGTGGCAATGGCAATTCATTGTTCTTGAATGGTGCATGCATCAAAGAAGCCGAAAAGCTCTCTGTACTTGCTATGTTGTGGCGGCGATTTTCATTTGTCAGCTCCTCCGACCGTGTATACGTCCAAGACTCGATTAAAACTTTGCATCTTTGGACAGGTGCAGCCGAAACTCATGAAGAAATTCCGATCTCTTCAACACCTGGGATGATGACGACATTACGAAAGACTTCGTCACAACTATCTTTACTGATGGCTCAAAAATGGAGTGTGGTGTTGGTTCAGTCATCTTCTCTGTGACTTTGGATATATATCTAGGTTGTTAAGGCTACCCGAATTTGATAGTGTTTTTTAAGCTGAATTACTTGCTATCAGATAAGAATGCAAGGCAACTCGAAAAGAACCGTTAATGAGTGGCAATTACAACCAATAGGGAATTTTCGATTATTTCCTAGTTGTACAGACAAATTAAAACTTACGAAAGACGAGGTAATTTTTCATCAACATTCAGTAATTTGTTCATACATTAGCACCATAAAGGTTTTCGACATTTTTTACTTCGGCCAAACTGGATTTTTTTTAAAATGTTTTGCAAGATCGTTTAACTGTTCGATTAATCGAATTTCATTGAATATTCTCGGAAGAAAAATGATTCTTTAAACACGAGTTTTCCTATTTAAAAGTTTAGCCTGTGTACGTCCGAAATTTGGATCAAGGGTAAACTGATGTGTTTAAAGAAGTATAAAACTTACCATATCTTGTCTTAAATAAAAGGTTGCATATAATTATTTGAAGACAGTCGAAAATGGCTCTAAAATAAATAACTCCTTCTATACTCCAACCAAATAAGCTGTCTGAAGAAACAAAGTAGATTACATTAGTCCAACTAAAAAGATGCGCTACTCAAACCGAGTAGTTTGACTACTGGAAATGATACATTTTCTAAACGCAATCGTGTAGATTAGATATCCCAATTGTGTATGAATAAAATAATATATGTGTGTAGCAACGGTAGACTTCTGTTATGAGGATTCTGCTAATGTGTTCTTGTTAATCGATTACAGAAATCAGTTTATTTTTGTATAAATCCTTAACTCTCAACCATTCCAGTGTGAGTGTTACCAGGAATGTAGAGTACCATACAATTTTCTGCCTATTCCGAACGGACAATGAGTAGAAATTTTCATGACAAGAGATACTCTTAGAGGATTTGTCAATTCCTCACAAGAGGCAAAACTTTTTTTGCAGCTGATTCCATTAGATCTTAAAAGAAATGTACTTGGAGACAATTTTATAAAAATTATGAAATTAATACAACTAAATAGTAAATAAAATTATGGATTCGTGTTTTACCTATCTTGGAGCTCTAAAGTCCTTGATTTGTTATACATTTGCTTTTAAAACCCGAACATATCTTGATTAAACTAGTTAAACTTAAGTTCAAGTAAAAACTCTGTACACTTGAACTTCAAACATGGAATAAATAAATTTGAAGACTTATCAAAGGGATGTACATTTTTAATAATTACCGGTTTGTAATGTCTACCTTTTATCAAACTTTATTCTCATTTAAAACTTATTAATAGACACTTTTAAATGCTTAAATTGTGGTGCAATTGTCTTTAATTTAAACAGCCAAAAAAAAAAATTCCTAAAGTTAACCTTTCTTCAATCAAAGAATTCATCAAAGCACATCGTTGGGACTCTTTAATTAATGTATTCTTTTTTAAACACACATTTTCTACAACAACTTTGTGAGAATCCTTACTATCAAAGTGGAAAAACTTATCAAAGAAGTTCCGCTAACGAGTAGTTTTTAATTATCTACTGAACGGTTAGGTTAGGTTTTTTTCAACTGTATTTATTAACCGTACAATTAAAATACTCACCCTAGCAAAGAAATAAGGCAAAAGTAATTGATAACTTTCCATTTATAAAGGGAGACCTATAGTATGCTGATTGAAGAAAAGCGAAATAAAAATAGCCTTAAAACCGCAGAGCATACAAATTTATAAGGTAGTTTTAAGAGGGTGTAAGGTCTCTTGTTAATTCAACAGCCACTTCAACTCATCCAAGCTCCTCAAACCTTAAACTTTATGTATACCATATGGTTGGTTGGTATTATTGCCTTATTTAAAATAAATAAAATGCACGACTGGATCGCACGTATTTGCTCTTAGTATGTAGAAGTACTTTAGAATTTTAATAAATTGTATATTTACTGTATGAGATTTATTAAGAAACTATTTTTTATATATGAAACTCCTTTAAAGTGTTCCTAAAAAAATCTTGTTACACCAATTTTAAGTATTTTATAATAATATAAGAAATTATTAAAAAACAATCGATGAACCGTATTCAAAATAATGAATTTAAAAAATTATCTACTTTTTTCCGGTAGAGCTGTTAATGAGAAAGTCGTAAGCCAGAAAAACGGTTCTAATTCACGTACCGTTAATAACAGTTTTCCTTAATATGTACAATATACCACATAACTAAATTTTTTTTATCCAATTCATTAGAGGCGTGTTTGAGGTATATAAGATTATTCATAACGGTTATATGGCACGTACCGTTTGTCTTGGAGCTAAGAACAAAATTCCAATTTTTACTTGTGACATAAAGGTACTGTATGGCAAGTTATACATTCGTAAATAATCGAACTCGAGATTTTGATCAGAGTTGACATTAGGATCATAGAGAAAACAAAAGAAGGGGGTCTCGCAATTCTGTCCGTCCGTCTGTCTGCTTGTTCGACTACAGCCAAAATGGCTCCGACGATTTCCTTTAAACTTAGTAGATAAATTAAATTTTCCCCCACAAGTTTTTCTGTTGAACACCAAAGAGAACGGTAAATGTCTTTTTTTTTACAAAAACTGTTATACACATAAATTTTTTATAAAATTCACAATATTTCATTAATTAAAGGTAGATAATGCTTGCAAAATAAATTTTTGTAAAATGGTAGACCCCATAGAAGTACCTATTTCTTTTATGTTTTTATTTTTGGAAAACGTATCTATAACCGATTTTCATCCTTTTTGTATGCTAAAGCTTCCTAAAACTTTGGATAGTACTGTGTATTCCATTTAGTATTTCAAAAACGCCATGCTCGATTTTCTTCAAACTTAAAAGTTTAAAGTTCTTGAAGTTCGAAGAAAGTCGCTTTAGGCTCAGGATATGTCGATGTACAGACATACAGACACACGAAAGTTACCGTTCCACTTTTTTCGTGTCCTCTGTCATCGTTATGTCAAGTTTGATTTAAATTTCAAGTTCACTTTATTTTCCAAATGCAAAACTCGGTCTAT
This sequence comes from Chrysotoxum bicinctum, assembly GCA_911387755.1. Taxonomy (NCBI): domain Eukaryota; kingdom Metazoa; phylum Arthropoda; class Insecta; order Diptera; family Syrphidae; genus Chrysotoxum; species Chrysotoxum bicinctum. Next base: position 133,374,195 of record OU426988.1, read on the forward strand.
ATAGTACCTACAATGAATGCATTAAAAAAAGTGAGCGCCGGGACTTACGGTTAAGACGTGAAAACATCAAGGTTTGGCGAGTGCCAAGTGTAATCGAACGTACCCAATAAACATACAATGCAATCGTATTAATTTGTGACTTTAGATATATTCAAATCAATCCAATATTTTTCACACAATTTATTCTTTCACTTAAACTTAAATTCAAAAATATCTCTATATAGCTGTAAATAACGCTTTCCCCCAAAACACATGTATTTTTGGTCCATGCCTGTAACTATCGCATCGATAGAAATATGGGCGATTAATGCGCCAGTTATACACATGCATACGTAGCCATCATTTAAACTTATGATTGACTTTTTAATCTAATTTCAAGACAGTGTTCACATTAGAATAATTGAACTTACTCCTCAGACATATTTTGACGTGGTAGAGTTTCAAACTAAAGGAACAAACCTATCTATTTTATAATGTAAATATTGTAAGAAAAAGAACGCATCATTGGACTCCGCTACGTAATGTAAAGCTTGGTAGACTTATGTTTAAACAGGGATGTTGTTTGAGACAACATTACATTTTAACACTTATATTCAAACAGAGATGTTATCTGAAACGAAAAAGACGAAACCGATTTTTAATCTCTGTTTCTCTTTTGACCTCCTTTCGATTGCATGAGTGCTTTTAAACACAGCGATTTTTAATATTAGTTAAGTTTGTTCAAGCGAAAAGGAGTTAATTCTTCGCACTCCTTGCTCTACTCAGTTAAGCGAATTTTACTAAGCGAACGCCAAATAGAAAATGAAACAATACTCGAGAAATAAAGGGAACCAGAAAGAAGAAAGACCGATAACTCCACCACCACCATACGTCCATCGCAAGCATGAAAACATTTTTTTTAAATTAAATTGACGACTTACTTTTATTATTTACGAAGGTACGTACATTTTTGAGAAAAAAATTTAAAATGGTGAAAACATTTTTTATGGCAACTAACGTTATTTTTGAACGAAATCGACACAGCACACAGCTACATATTTGTTGAAAATAAGAATATAAATTAATAGTAACCGTAAATACCAATGTCAATTAATAGTAAATAACAGTGTCTGAATTTGAATGTATAATTTATATCACACACCTTTATAGGTTGTCCCTTAATTCGTGCTTTTTATTTTAGGGCGTGACTCTTGGGTTCGTTTCAAAATCGCTTTATCTCCAATTTTTATTTTGAAATTGAGCTTCATTTTTATTATTGTTCCGTTCATTCAAGAAAAAATAGTAAGAAATTGAGTCCAAAATAAAATAAAATGCACGACTGGGTCGCACGAACTTGCTCCTATGTAATAGACTAGGAATTTTAAAAACGAATGTTATTAGAGAAAACTATTCATAAGGATAAAATGATTTTTTTTTAATTCTTTAAGTAGTAAGAGATAAAAACAGAATGATATGCAAATATGAATTTATGCAGGAACAAAAATTATAAGTCTTTGTAGTGGTTCCTTAAAAAAATAAGCTTTTATGTACAAAATTTTTAAAACATTTTTAAGAAAAAAATTTTGGTACTCCAACCATAAGTTTTTATTATTGTACGAATAAAAGTCTAATTTCCAAAAAAAATACTAAGCCGTTATTGAGATATCGAATTTTTCAAAAAAAAAATTACTTTTTTTTCTAAAAATTGAAAAAATATTTTTTCTTAAGTTTTTAAATGCAATGTTTTTTAAACTTTTTAGGAGCTTTTTTTATAAAAAATTTCATTAAAATCCGTTAAGTCGATAATGAGAAATTCAAAATTCGAAAAAATCGTTCTATGGTAGGTACAGTCAGTAATATCTAGATTTAAATTTTTTTTTTTATTAAATTATAAATCGTAAAGATTAAAGATTAATCGGAACCGTTTTCGAGAAAAATGCGATTTTCGAAAACCATTTTTTAAAATTTGTATGGAAGGTACCGTTAGTTTTAGATAAAACAAAATTTTTTTTCTCAAATCTTGTAGACTATATTAACAAACTTTTATTTGCCAAGTTTGAAAAAAATCGAGCATGGGGTTTTCGAAATATTGAGTTTCCAAAAAAAAAATTTGAATTTTTTTTTTAAAATCCAAAAAATTAAAAATTGAAAATTTGAATATGTAATAATATTCAAACTTTGGAGAAGCTTTGGCATAAAAAAAATTATTAAAATCGGCTTTACCGTTTTCGAGAAAATCAAAAACAAAAAAAGTGGACCCAGGGGGGCTACCGAAAATAACAATTTTTTGTAAAAGTTTTTTCAACCATTAGCTAGTTTTAACCAAATGAAATTTTTGGAATTTTTTTTTAAAAATTCTGTGGGACAGTTTTTGAGAAAAAAAAATATTTATAAAATTTCGAAAAAAAATCGTATGGCAGGTACCGTTATTTTTGGTCTTAAAAAAAATAGAATAAAACGTCCGGGGGTAAAAAATTAAAATCCATATCTACCAAGTTTGAAGAAAATCGGTCGAGCCGTTTAGGCTGTAGTCAAACCGACAGACAGACAGACAGACAGAATTGCGAGACCCACTTTTTTGGTCTTCGCTATCATCGTAATGTCAACTTTGATCAAAATCTCGAGTTCGATTTTTTTACGAATGCATAACTTGCCTTATAGTACCTATAAGTCGCAAGTAAAAAATTAGCACGGGCAGGTAAAATGGAACATACTAGAAACTGGGTATCTCAAGACCGAGAAAAGATATCAAACTTTCTTAAACGCAATTACAAAGACTGTTTTTGTCATCAGTACTAACAGCGCAATTACCGTTAACACTGATCATAGGGTACACCAAAGTCAGCCTTTTCTTAAATCCCCGATATATGACATACAAATTGGAGATAGGTTATTACTGTAAAACTTATTCCGAAAAAGTTATTGTTTTTTCAATGGCACGGACGGTATTTTTTAAGACTGTTATCATTGTATCAGGATTTTGCATACTGTTGAAGCTATTTTAGGAAAAATAAACAACGAGTACATAGAACTAAGAATCCAGCTTCCCAATCACTGTTATGTCAAGTTTGATCAAAATTGCAAGTGGTTAAGTTTGGCTTTCTTTCAAGTAGACAAATTGCTAGCAGAATATTATATTTCAAGTTTTATACAAAGTTCATTCCGGTACTTTTTCGGATATTATGCCCCAGCTTTTTCAGATTTAAAAAGTAGGAAAAGAAGATTCTCAAATAAAAGTAAACAGCCAAAAATATCTGAAGTTCAAATTAAAAAAAAAAATCTATGAAAAAAAAGGATAAATACAAACGGAGTTTTGAAGTACCTCGTGAAGTCTATTCTGTGAAAAGCAACATTTCAATTTCTTGATATACAGCAACGGACTGGGACTTAAAATCGAGAAAATTCTTCTCATTTCCTGAACTGACGTGACTGCTTTTTCACATTCTACGGAAAAAGTGCTTTTAATATCTTCCAATATCTCTTGTTTTATTGACGTTTTCGAACGCAGTCTTCAGGCAAAAGCTAGCCTTTTAATTACTTTTAAGATATAACAAAGTTGTGCACAAAAGTTTCAAGGAACTTATACAAATCTCATATAGTGCAAAAGTCTCATGAATTCACTAACACTTCTTCACTTATATATGCCTTCATAAAATTTCGAAATAACGCTAGGCATAATTAAATTTGAATTATTTGAAAAATCAGGGGCCGAATTACCGCTTCAGTGACGAGTGAGTGAGTCCCATCAGTGATCGAATGAAAATGTCAAAATGGAGTAATTTATTGCTCGATAACGTAAGCGGTAATGCCAAACTCACATAATTCAGTCACGTATTACTCGATAACTGATGCGGTAATTTGGCCCCAGTATTTGGTTATTTCTCCCTCTTTAAAGAATTCATTAATTTTTTATATAACTATTATTTCTATAAGCAGAGTGTTCTAGTGAAACAGCTAATTCCACTCCTCCGTAATACTCGCGCTTTTAGGAATGCTCATCAGTTTACTTTTGAGTCCAACTTCGGACGTACTGTGATATACAGATAATATTTTTTTCAACAGGATTACACGAATGTGGAAAGCTCTACCTCTCAGAAATTTAAAACTAATAATGCATCGGTTCTTCCTTTTTAACTCTTCTTTGTTTTCCTAACACTCGTACTGTGATAATCTTTAAGGATACTAATAACCCCTTGGTTGCGCGATTATAAAAATAAAATGCACGACTGGGTCGCACGAACTTGCTCCTATGTAATAGACTAGGAATTTTAGAAACGGATGTTATTAAAGAAAACTGTTCATAAGGATAAAATGAATTTTTTAAATTCTTTTAGTAGTAAGAGATAAAAACAGAATGCTATGCAAATATGAATTTATGCAGGAACAAAAATTATAAGTCGTTGTAGTGGTTCCTTAAAAAAATAAGCTTTTATGTACAAAATTTTTAAGAAAAAATGTTGGTACGCAAAAATTAAGTTTTTATTATTGTACGAATAAAAGTCTAATTTCCAAAAAAATACTAAGCCGTTCTTGAGATATCGAATTTTTCAAAAAAAAAAATTGCTTTTTTTTCTAAAAATTGAAAAAATATTTTTTCTTAAGTTTTTTAATGCAATGTTTTTTAAACTTTTTAGGAGCTTCTTTATAAAAAAATTCGTTAAAATCCGTTATGCCGATAATGAGAAATTCAAAATTCGAAAAAATCGTTCTATGGTAGGTACAGTCAGTAATATCTAGATTAAATTTTTTTTATTAAATTATAGACCGTAAAGATTTTTTATCAAAAGAAAAAAATTTTAGCAAAATGCTCGGAACCGTTTTCGAGAAAAATACGATTTTCGAAAACCAGTTTTTAACATTTGTATGGAAGGTACCGTTAGTTTTAGATAAAACAAAATTTTTTCCCAAATCTTCTACATTATGTTAAGAAACTTTTATTTGTCAAGTTTGAAAAAAATTGATCATGGGGTTTTCGAAATATTGAGTTTCCAAAAAAAAAAATTGAATTTTTTTTTTAAAAATCCAAAAAATAAAAAATTGAAAATTTGAATATGTAATAATATTTAAACTTTGGAGGAGCTTTGGCATAAAAAAAATGATTTAAATCGGTTTTCGAGAAAATCAAAAACAAAAAAAATAGACCCAGGGGGGCTACCAAAAATAATAATTTTTTGTAAAATTTTTTTTTCAACCATTAGCTAGTTTTAACCAAATGAAATTTTTCAATTTTTTTTTTAAATTCTGTGGGACAGTTTTTGAGAAAAAAAAATATTTATAAAATTTCGAAAAAAAAAATCGTATGGCAGGTACCGTTATTATTGGTCTTAAAAAAAAACAGAAAAAAACGTCCGGGGGGGAAAAATTAAAACCCATATCTGCCAAGTTTGAAGAAAATCGGCCGACCCGTTTAGGCTGTAGTCGAACTGACAGACAGACAGACAGACAGAATTGCGAGACCCACAATTTTGGGTCGAGTTCGATTTTTTTTACGAATGCATAACTTGCCTTATAGTACCTATAAGTCGCAAGTAAAAAGTTGATACTTTAACAAAGTTTTTAGTAAAGTGTGTATAGATGTATCTTATGCACTCAATTCTCCAATTTTAAACAAAACCGGGACAAAATCTTGACAAACATTGGGAAATATTGAAAACTTATTTCGAAAGTGAAAAAGTTTGTGCAAAAAGTTAGTGAGACAACACTCATGGTCCACATCGTCGTACGGTGCGCCCAGATGAGAATGTTTTCAGTTATAGCTGAGAGTGTGCGAAACAATTCACGAACATCAACTCGCTATCCATCACAACAGCTCAACATTTCGCGCACTAGCCTGAGGCGAATTCTGCACAAAGATCTCGGATTTTTTGCTTACAAGCTCCAATTGACTCAGCAATTGAAAGCGCACGACCATCCGCTTTGTTTGGGCCTTAGAGCAGCTTGAATTAAACAACGATTTTGGACACATTTGCACCTCGGCGGCTACATTAATAAACGAAATAGCCGCATCTTGGCCTCGGAAAACCCGCACGTTATTTTTCAGAAGCCAATGCATCCACAAAGAGTGACAGTTTGGTGCGGATTGTCGAGTGGTCGCATCATTGGACGAACTTTCTTCGAAATTATGATGCAGAAAAAAATGTTTCGGTCAATGGTGGGCGTCACAGAGCCATGTTGACCGAATTTTTTTTACTGAAATTGAAAACATTGATTTGGACGATCTCTGGCTCATGCTGGATGGCGCACCTTGCCACACAGCATATGCCACAATCGATCTTTTGCGCACCAAATGCCCAAATCGTGTTATTAGCCGTCTTTGGCGATGTCAATTGGCCGCCTCGGAACTGCGATTTGACTCCTTTGGACTTTTTTTTGGTAAAGGACAGATGTTATGCCAACAATCTGGAAACGATTCAAGCACTTAAATCCAATATCATCCAAGAAATCCGTGAGCTACAACCATCAAAAAGGTCTTGGAAAATTGAAGTGACAGAATGCGCTACTGCGAACCCAACCGAGACAGCCACTTCAACGACGGACGTTGTGTTGTATAATTAATGGGAACATTATGCTATTACTTATAAAGGCATGATACATGGACAACATTTAATTTAGTTGATTTTATTTCATTATTAAAAAGAAACTTGTAGCTGTTCCACCCTTTATGTATATTTAAATTTCAGTATTTTGATGTGTGTAAGCTATATATATATATCACATATATCACATATATCAATTAATTAATACTTTACAATTCTATAAGCTTTTGAACCATAATTGCATTTTATTTTGTTTCTTTCTTATTCCGAATTAAAGGTTTCTTGTATTCCATTCATAATTTATTATATTTCATTCTGACTTTAACATAAACGCAAAATGAATAAGCAATTAGTTTAATTAAATGTTAGCAACCCTTGCCAAGAAAGCTTCCTGATGAATCAACAAGAACGGTCCTTAGTGAAATGAGCAAGAAAACACCATCAAAAGAGAAAAATATTGTCAGAAAAATATGCTATCAAAAAACTTGGTGTTTGCCATTGAAAGGTCGAGAATCAATTGAGAAAATTGGTGACAGATAAATTGTTTAGATTTTGTCTCAAGGACTCTATGGGAACCATAAACTTGCGATTTGTACACAAATAAGGCAACGACTTTGAGTGCCTCTTATCTTTATTGTTGAATAGAATTTTTCAAAAAGTTTTATGATTCTCTTGAACTGTAAGCTGACTTTAAAGTTAACCACTTATTTCAGGTAAACAAATATGCCATAGGTCTTTGAAATAGATAATAAAACAGGCAAGGACGACCAAATCATGTTAAATTAAAGTTAAATATTTTCTCTCTTTTATATGAAAAGTACACCTTCAAGATTTTTATTCCACAAATTTTGAAAAAAGGGTTTGCTCAGTTCTTATTGGTCGTGGTTTTGAAATAGTTTTTTTGTTTAGTTTTGTTGAAAAACATAATCTTCTTATGTATGTTTAGGTTTAAAAAGAACTTTAGACCAATCAACAAAGATTTTCTGAAGGAATTGCAAAATTTTCAACATCATTATGTCAATTGAGATTCTGTAAGCTCAATAAAAGTATTTGCAACATCAAGTCTCAATTCTAGTCCATATAATGTAGATTGACACATTTACATAAGCTTAAATATTCTGAAAGAAAATTATTTCTGAACACAACTTTGCCACTTTTAAGGAGTCCTTACAAACATCCCTTGAAATTAAGTTTCTTTGAAAACTTCTTCCATAAATTATCTGCTTCAAAGTTTGTTTCTTTAATGTATTCCAATTTCTCTACTTGCTGCTTCTCTGAATATTGATTTTTATTTTAAAACTAGCCAATAGTGCTCGGCGTTGCCCGTGTTTTTTTTTTATTAACTGCAAACTGCAATCCTTAAACTGAATACTAAGATCAAGCAAGGAAAAATTGCGGTTCAGGCTTAGTTACATTATAATTTTTGACAACTGAAAATTCTAAGCTAAAAAGCTGCTTTTGAGTTTACTTGCATTCAATTTGTTTGGAATATCTATACCATCTCTCTTCATTCCAGTCCACGATCGAAAATGTTACCCTTTTTTATGACAAAAAATATTACCAGGTTTTACAATATTTGCGCTCAGTTTCCAGTGCTGGTGGTAACTCTGAGCTAAACCTGCAAATAAATTGAACCTAGGTTTTATCAGAAATAGTTTTTCATCTTAGAATTAACTTAACGAGTCAATTGCCAAAAATCTGTCAAAATCAAAGTGCGCCACTATGGGAATGTGTTTTGACTATTGAAACAGAGATGTACATTGTATGTACATGCGGTACTATGAAAAGGGTGATTTCCATATCACGCCCTTAAAATAAATCTATCTCTTAAGAAATACATAATTTTTCTTGATGAAGTGGAAAATATTTATGGAAACTGGCACATCGATAGATATTCAGTAAAATTAATATGAAAACAGACACTTATAATTTGTGTAATTTACAACCGGATTTAAGTTTTACTCTGGATGAATCGAATGAATAATATACCCGTTAGATTCTGCTCCTCATGGATCGACAAAAACATCGTCATGGATGGCATATGGAAAAGTCACAAAGACGTCTTATCTTTAAGTAGATGGCAAATATAAACGTTGGCGATGTTATCGTTAAGATGACTGTAAGTAAGAAGAATATTAGAGAAACGTAATGTAAGAAATTTTCATAAACTGAACAAAATTGTCATTTGGTGAAACACAAACTTATAAAAAAAATTATATTTTATAAATTTGTATTTGTAAACTACAAAAAAAAATTGTTTTGGTGAAACGAAAATAATGAAATGTCTACAAATTTCCCTTTGTAATCTACAACTATACAATTTTGTAAAACAATTTTCTCGTGGAACAGAATTAATCAATTTTCCTACAAATTTGTTAAAAAAGCACTTGTAATTTACAATTTGTAAGTTGGTGAAATAGACCACAGGTTTGACAATATTGTAAGATCTACCAATCGTATACAATTATTTATTTAATATTTATTATAAAGTAAAGTTTACCTAGCAAATATTTCCCTATCTGTTGGGACTTATAACATAACAGAAGTAAAGGACTTCTCGTCCTAGGTATTTAAAAAAAATATATATATATATAAGACCACAACTGTTCTATTAAAACACCGATTAATTTAATTTATTTCAATTGTAGGTTTATTCACTTTCGTGTCTGGTTTTCGAATGCTTAACCATAATTTTACATTCATTTCATTAACTTAAATTGTATCGACTATACGAGTAGACATACTTATTCTCATAATCAAGTTACAATTTTATCATACACAATATTCCCACAGAATAAATTTATATTGAATAGTTCAAATTTCCCCGGTGGCAATGGCCACTCGTTTCGACTGCGTAAAAGTGCAACCAATGCTTACATACAGATTTTGATTGCTTATATGTTTTTTTTATATTATTTTAGATGGAAATGAAGTAGATAGTATATATCGCTAATTCACAAAGTAAAAACTCAATTTTGTTGTTGAAAGATGCAAATTCACTTGGCTCTACTGATGGTAAATTCATACATTTATGTACATTTCGCTAATTAAAAAGAACAACGTCATAACTCAAAAATATGAATTTTGACCTAATGCTACAATTCAAACCCATTTACTTTTCTATTTACTTTTTAATTGAATAAGGTCGTTTCTCAGTCATTTTTTTGTAGAAATACTGTTTTGAAGTGGAAACTACTAAATAAGTATTTAAAATGTGTCACATTTTGCGATAAAACTGTTTTCCACTAAAGGTAACCATTTTTGTTTGGACTAGTTTTTAAAGTTCAATCTTGTATTGACGGTAGAGAACAAAAAAGTAGATAAACAAATGTATTATTTTGCTATTTGACAGTCTTCAATTGAAAGAACGACTTTTAAATCGTTGTTTTTTTTAATTCAATTCATTTATTGTACAGTAGTATCGACTTAGACTACTTTACATCAATTAGGTATAATTATTATAGAGATTTAGGACATTCTAATCCTGTACAGCTATGATAAAATTATATACCTAGAAGATGCATATAATTGTAAATTTATTATTTTTAAGGGAAAAAACTGCAACCAAAACCCTTATACAAAACTTACAAGCTAATATTGCACACAATTCAACAAGAAAAACTATATTTAAGCAAAATCGTATAGTATGATTTAATTGTTATTCTAGTAATTGAAGAACAAGTTGGTTTTCGGATAACGAACAATTGTGATAAAAACATCCCTATACATTACTCCTGATGCGTAAATGGCTGTATCATCAACAAACATGAAGGTTTTGAAGTTATCACCAAGGTAAGGAAGGTCGGATACAAATATATTAGAGAGGATGGGCCCGAGTACCGGACCTAGTGGTACACTGCACACTATACCTTGTGTAGAGGACGACTCTTTATTCAATATTACCATAAGCTTTCTATCGGATAAAAAGCTTTGAATAAGTTTTACTATGGGCAATGAAAATTTTAAGGACTTGAGCTTATAAAGCAATACCAGACCGTATCGAATGCCTTTTCGATATGTTACATATGAGACCAGTTGACTTTTTCGAATTTAAAATATCTTTTACATGTTTGTTAACCCTTGCGATTTTTTGGATGGTATTGTGACTTTGCTTGAATCCAAATTAAAAGAGCACAACTTTCAAATGCAAAGAATAAAAAACTGTCTCAAGAAATGTAAATGATCCAATAGCTACACCATTTTGTTGTATATGTCTTATCTTTTTATGTCCCTTTACAACTTTTTTTTTATTAGATGAGATCATAATTTTTATATTCGATGTACATAAGTGATATTTAGTTACCTTTTAATCAACTTGGTATGTGCATCAATATGGTCAATCAAATGATATTTATGCAGTATTTTGTCTTATCTTTTTTTAGAATACATAAGTTAAAATGACAAATATAAAATTGCCTGAAGTGAAGGTTGTCAGGGCTTAAAGAGAGTACTCTCATTAATTTTTTTTTAAGTTCTTACACAGATGAGTTTCAAGAACCTGTTATAATAAAAAAGAAGGTTCTACATTTCACTGTCACTCGAGATGAAATTAAAATCGATACTAAATAAAATTCGAAGTTCCATACTTCTATTTCCTCGATTTTCAATTGATTTAAATTTTATCAGCTCTAGTTATGTGAAATTATTATAGACCGAGAGCCCACAGCAATTTTTGGGTGTGATTGATAACAAAAAATAATTAGCACAAATAGATAGGCCTTTAGTAGTTATTTACAAATGTGAACGTCTTGCATACTCTAGTGGGCGCAATAGTGCATTATAGTGCATCAAGTATGCAGTTCTTTCCAAATTCTAAAAAATTGAGATACCAAATTTGCCATAACTTCAAAATGAACAGCTAAGTGGCCTGATTGCAAATATCGAGGTCCATGACGTTTTGAAGGTGGCCTTCTTAGTGCAAGAAGTTGCCTATTCTTATCGCGTCTGGCAGACAGAAGGCTGTCTGTAAAACGTCTTGGACCTCGATATTTTCAATCAGGGGGCTTAACTCTACATTTTGGCAAAGTTGTTATCACAATTATTTGGACTTGGAAAGAACTGCATACTTGATGCACTATAATGCACTATTGCGCCCACTAGAGTATGCAAGGCTTTCACATTAATTTATAAAAGCTATAAAAGGCCTATCTAATTATGCTAATTATTTTTTGTTATCAATCACACCCAAAAATTGCTGTGGGCTCTTAGTCTATTATTTCTTGTGAAACTCTCAGAAAAATATGTATTTGAAAAATGAAAAATATCATTTTCTATTATAGAATAGCGTTGGAATTTGACTTGCGTCCAGTGGCGATTCCTGATCTTTAGTATTGGGTTAGCGCCATGGTGTGAGGAAAAAATTGTAGTTTTTTTTTTTAAATTTTATTAATAAGGAAACCAAAACACAAGCAATACTTTATAAATTAATAACATAAGATAAAATGTTTAAAAATGTATCGATGCATTGATTCGGTTCGTCGTTCAACGGTAGCAAAACTTTCGATGACTTGATTATAAATTTCGTCACTTGCTTTTAATTCTTTTAAAATAACCTATTCGATAGACATAAGAGCCGAATAGCTCAATTTCTTGTGACCATGAGTACTTCGAAAGTACGTTTTTATCCTCTTCAATGCATAAAAGAAGCATTCCTTACACGCCGTTCAAGCTGGAGTTTTCTAAGCTTGTACACCTGCTAAAAACTGTCGGCGACATTTGCCTCCATCCAGAGTAAGATATTAAATGGAGTTATAGCTTTTTAAGTCTCAGCTAATGTTGTACCTTTTGGCTATATACGAGTAGCATCTGCGTTTTCATGAAAAAACGTTCAATTCATTCTTTAATGTTTAATTGAGTAAATTCAAATATATTTGGTCAGCTTTTATTTACATCTTCAGGAAAATTTGTTTTTTGGCGTTATTAAATAAATTTGTTCCCGTTCAGTTAATCGAAATATTTCAGTTATTCGATTGATGCCAACCTTTTTAATATCTTCATGCTTAATTTGTTTCATTTATATCAAATTGACTATATTTAGAAGTTTTCGTTTTTCAGAATGTGTTAAAGCATCACAAAATCACGTTTTAATTAATATCTCAGCCCGACATAAAACAATTTATTGCTTTTATAACAATATTTTCTATCAACTTGCGTAAAATGCAATTTGTTTAAATTGTAGGAAATCGCGAAAACTTAAAAAATAAAAAATAAAAAGTGCATAGTTAAATGAGCTTTTTTCTTAATGATCATGAAAAAATTATTTTCAAACAACAACAAATTATTTTAACTTACTATAACTTCTTTTTTATTTGTTTAAACAATTTTTGTGTTCTATATAACATAATAGTAAATGTTATTATGAATGAATATATCAATGTTTTATTTTTTTCTGTACGAGATACTGGGTGCCGAGATATTCGCGAAAGATAAAAAAAATGACACAAAACACATTTTACCAATAACTTTTGTAAAAAAAGTTGTCAGGTGGTGCAAATTTGGTTTCAAGCCTTTCTCATAATGTCCCCATCGATCCATTAAAAAAAAATAGACTATGCATTTGCGCCCAAGGTCAGGCCCTTTTTCATGACGCTTTGACTTGACTTATACATTCTCAACTTTTATCTGAATTCCATTCAAATGACCACTCATAAAGGAAGCCTCATCGTTGGCCTGGGCCATAACTTTATATTTATTCATATTAAAAATCCAGTCAAATACAAAATATATATACTTAATTAATTTCACACTGATCTTAGATCTTAGGATTTATGTTTATTTATTACTAAACTTTTGAGATTTAGTATCTAACTTAATATTGCCAGATATTAAAGGCCAATCAAATAACACAACAAATAATCAGACCCTTTCCTTCCTTTGTTTTTTTACTGCATACAAGCAAGAGAACGCATACAACGTTTACCTACTACTCAGCGTTGTTCCTGAGAAGCAAAATGTTGGGGCCATTTTTGGGGCCATTTCAACTTTTTTGGGGCCACTTCGTTTTTCCATATTCGATAAAATAATAAAATAATAAAACAGAAGATATTATTTTATTTGTATTTTTGCACTTTATTCCATTTTTTAAATAACTTAAAATCTGTGTTAGACATTTTTTTATCAATTCTGGAGGCGGAATAAAATTACCACAAGTATTATTTTTCAGAAACCCCTTAAAGCTCATAAGCGAATTTATAACTTCATAGCTAAGTCTATTGCGATTTTCGGTTTTAATATTAGGTGTGTTTTATTCACTGCTGCATAGCTAGCGCAGCAAAATTTCCCTCGACAAACAACAACAATTTGATTGTTGGAGAAAAAGAAGCCAGTAAAAAAAGTAACAGTTGTGCTGGTGATAGAACTCTAAATTATTGAAATGAAAATGGCGCTATGCATTACATTTTAGAATTAAACATACATATGTACATTGTACACATACATGTTTTGACATCAGATTTTGATATTTTCTATAATAATGGGCAACATTGAAATATTAATTGAAATTGACATATGGAGTGAGTTTGATCGTTTTATTCGCACTTGAATGCTGCGCTGGCTATGCAGCAATAAATAAAACACACCTATTATTAAGAGCTGAAAAAACACGTTCTGCACAGGCTGTAACGAATTTGATTCTGAAAAAGTGTAGAACAAGAACTTATGCGCAAAACAGATTAAACCAGCAACAGCACCAGCATCGTCAACAGCAAAAGCACGCTGACCAGCAAACATTTCTCAAACACATTGCCACCAGCAACGTCATTTCATTTGTTTGACATTTCATATCGAAAAAAAGTTTTTAATTGTGGTGCCACTGAATATTGCAGTGGAAAAGTTGACAATACTGCACCAGCAACAGCAAATTTAGGACTTTGGCCTAACGACGCTGTTGGCGTTGCTGTTGCTGTTCTTATGTGTGTTGAACAATTAAAATACATTGGCTCTAAATTAATGGCGGCCGCTGTTGCTGTTGACGGAGCTGTTGCTGGTTCAATCTGTTCCGCGCTTTAAATATGAGACAGAGAAGAAGAGAAAGAAAGCCGGTATGTGCTACTGTCAGTCGCTGTGATGTGTTGAATTTTTCAATGAATGCGTTCAGCCAAATTAGCATATAGATGAGAGTAAATATCGACTACTTGGATATTATCGATTTCTAAACTAAAATTTTGTTTTTTAATGCTGTGCAAAATGGGTTGCTTTATTTTGCAAATTTTACAATTTTGGGGCCATTTCGTGATGGCCCGGGGCACCGGGCCAAAATAAGAATCTTGGGGCCAAATGGCCCAATTGGGCACTTTAGCACAACGCTGCTACTACTGCTACTATACGACTATACCTAACCTACTCCTCTTTCATTCAACCTGATGTCTCTCTTGTTTGCTCGCACTTTTTTGCGCTAACGCTTTCATATTATTTAGCTGGGCTTTGCTTGGGACATGTTGTAGCCGAACGATGTTGGATTGTATAAATTGTATTGAATTTGTTAGCGCAAATTTTCACGCTATATGCTTCAAGGAATATATTTTTGCATGAGAGTTTTGTGTTGCGTTTGTGTTAGTAAATATGATTTTAGAATAGGAATGAGGATAGGTTAAGTAATTTTGTGTATTTATGTCAATGGTGTTATATTGTAGGAAATTTGGTATCGCAAATTTTAACGCTAAGGTATACTTTTAGTATGGTAGTTTTGTGTTGTGTTTAAGAAAGTATGATTTGAAAGTTACGTTTTCAATATAAATATACATCATAGTAGTATTTATTTATTTAAATTCTTGGTTTAGCGGCGATAAACCTGCTAACTGAGAGGAATCGCCACTGCTTGCGTCCACTTTCATGCCTTTTTATTAGTCATTTCAAGTTCAGTACAAATTTTATCCTTCAAATCAAAATGTTTGTCACAATACTTCGACCAAGACCGATATCAAATCTTTTCCAAGTGATCTTTGGTAATTTCCTTTGGCAAGAAAACGTACGACCGTGACCAACTGCAACATGCAGGAATAGAAGTTTTACTGATTTGGAGGCACTGATGGAAAGGCATTATTATCAAGTCGGTTCTAGGTATGATACGAATCTGTTAGCCACATACACAGCGTCAGCAATTCCTAATGGGTTTGAAAACTTTCCTAATATCATTTTTCTTCTGCATATTCACGCCTGGTACATTGTAATGAATGTCACTGCAGGCAAAAAAGTACTCATTAGAATATTTTAAAGAATTAATTTTTTCAAAATTTAAACACAAAACTTTACAGACAAATTAGTTCTGTATTTGCCAACTTAAAAGTGACAGATGAAAGCTGTTTTCAATTTCACTTAAAGTGATTTCGAAATTATGAAAGCGAGTAAGATGTAGACCACTGAAAACATATTCACTCGACTTGGAAATTCGTTTTCATTTCGATTTCACTCGGTTCTTGGAACCTGGCTGAAAGATCCAGTTTCTCTTTCAAAAGCATATTGCAAGCGGCCTGGACTTGCAGAAAAGAAAAAAACAGGATCTATTATTTATACCTATCTGGTGAGCAAAAATCACATTCCTAAATATTTTAAAAACTTGTATAAGAACCTATAGGATGTTTTCCTTAATAATTTTTCACTAAAAAAAAACAAATTTTCTGAGTTATGTTTCATGATTTTTACTAAACAAATACTTCCTCATTTAAGTTTAATGAATAAAGTCCATTAAAAACGTTTGTGCCTTATGCCGTAAGTGCGGATGGCAAAGAGCTAATTTAGTTACAACAACTCTTTGATGTTCTTGTAGTTTTCGTAATTATACATTATTATATATTGCTCCCTGCTGCAAGATTAAATTTTTTCAAAAATAAATATTTTTCATTTCTTGTATATAGCCCCTTATTAATGGGCTTTGAAAAACTTGGGCTTTTATATATTGAAAGTCAGCATTCGATTATTCAGACAGAAAGATTATATGGAAATTTCCTTAATGTTCACAGAATTCTGCAATGTAATCTGAAATTCTTATTTATTCCCTTTATATACATACATATTAGGCTATCAAAAACTACTATCTAAAAATTAATTAAGAAATTAAATTTCAAGAATGAAATGAATACTTTAACAGCCTTATTTACTAACTCATTTTAGCTACGGAATAAAGTTACTTCAACTTTAAAACGCCTCTAATCCTGGAAAGCTTATTTATAAAGAAAATACACGAGGAATAGAAGCGAAGCTAGCTAAGTAGCGGAGTAAGCTAAAACTGGTTTAAGGCCGTTTTAGTATCTAAATGTCATTTTGACATGAGATCGTATGAAATTTAGAAAATGGAGGGTATAAACAATTTTTTTTCGTTTGTTACTAAGACAAAATGGATAGATATTTTGCATTAATAAATTATTTACATTTTTCAAACGCTCTAAAAGTTGTACGGTATTGGGGACGCAATGTGGTTGGTACATTCATTTATAGGATTTGATCTTTGTATAATCCAATTTCCAATATGCATCCAATTATAATAAAATAAATAGTAATGGAAATCAGCTGGGGCTTGCTTACGTTTGTAATAACCAGAGTTTTATATTGGTGATTTTTTTGCTAGTATATTTGACATAAGAAATTCGTAGCTAAAACTGCTAAGATTTTATTTTATAACTAAACTCGAAGTAAGTGTTTCGGCTCGGTTTAACTATTCCTAGGTTGAACCTGTAAGGCTGTAAAAGTATTAACCTTTAATTTTCTGTTAAAGGAAGAATTTAATCAATCTTTAAAAACTTAATTATTGTTCCTAATATATGTAAGCTATAATTATTTATTATCTATTAACTATCTTCAAAATAGCCGCTCAAAGAAGAAGAAATGCCCAGGAGATTTGTTCGCCAAAGTTCATTAACAATGCTCAAGGCCAACTACTTGTGGAAGACAACGAAATTCTTCACAGGTGGCGACAGTACGAACAATTTCCAAGGCTATACTTTCCAATAGCTTCACCTAACTTAAGCGAAGTATCCGACGTCGCAGTCGAAGAAGTTAGTGAGGCGGTAAAATACTCCAAAAAGGGAAAAGCTGTTGGCCCAGACGAAATACCCTCAGAGTTTTGGAAAAAGATGAAAGACATCGGGTTTAGATGGCTCATGATTCTTGTCTCCAAACTTATACGAGGTGATCGCATGCCTAATCAATGGAGGGAAAGTTACCTTCTTCCAATTTATAAAGGAAAGGGTGATACTCGAAGCTGTGATAATTACCGTTCGATTAAGCTGATGTCACACACCATGAAGATCGTTGAGCGAGTCTTGGGTAGCCGACTGCGAAAAATAATTAGGCTATCTGATGACCAGTGCGGGTTTGTCGGTGGTAAGTCAACCACGGATGCAATCCAGAGTATAAGAATAATTATGGAAAAGCATCGGGATTCTTTGGAGGATTTGCATGTCGTATTGGTTGATTTTGAAAAAGCATTCGATCGGCAACCACGAGATCTAATATGGATGGCCCTCTGGCAACGAGGAGTTCCAGAAACCTATGTGCGGATAATTATGGACATGTATGATGGAGCAGTTACTAAAGTAAGATGCGCAGCTGGAGTCACCGAAGAATTCGAAATCACAGTAGGTGTACACCAGGGAAGTGTCTTGAGTCCCCTGCTCTTTATTACAGTTCTTGATTACCTGCTTGAAGGCAAAGTGACGGATCCAAAAGTACATCAGTTATTCTTTGCTGACGATGGAGCCATCATAAGTGAAGACCCGATATCCCTACAACGAGCACTTGACGTATGGGTGGATTTTCTAGAAGGAAGTGGGTACCGCATAAGCGCGAAAAAGACAGAATACCTATGCTGCCCATTTTCTGATCCACACAGGCCTATTCCAGACATTTATTTTTTAGTGCTTCCCAAGTGTGAAAAGTTTAAATATCTGGGGTCTATGATAAATAACGAAGCTACTTGTGATGACGATATCAATCATCGCGTAAGCGTAGGGTGGATAAAGTGGCGGGAAAATTCTGCTATCTTCTGTTACCGAAAAATGCACCCTAAGCTGAAAGGAAAGCTCTACACTTCAGTTGTGCGTCCAGCACTCACATACGGTTCACAATGTTGGACAATGTACAAAAAGTATGAGAGTAAGCTTACGGCAGCTGAGATGAAGATGCTTCGTATGACAGCAGGAGTTACAAAGCTTGATCGAATTAGAAGTACGAAGATCCGAGGAAGCCTTCATGTTAAGAATACCATTTCCCAAAAAATTGAACACTACCGACTCAGTTGGTATTGCCATGTTCAAAGGAGAGATCCTGAGAACCCCGTCAAAAAGGCAATATCATACGACGTTCCAATTCGGAATAAAAAGAAAGGTAGGCCTAAACACTCCTGGTACAAACAAATGCAAAAACACCAGCATTCAGTTGGCCTCAGAAATCGAACAATACAAAACCGGGAGGCTTGCCGCCGATTTCTGAGGTCAACCCGGCGAACCCCACAGGCGGATCACTAGTGTGAAGCAGATACGTGGGAGAGTTATGATCCCCTCGACATCGAGATCATAACAGCGCCGAAACAAAGGAAGAAGAAGAAGAATTATTTATTATTTCATCTTTTAAATATACTGAAAATAAACGTACATATGTATGTATGTAGATATATACAGATACAGATGTATGTATAACAGATATACGTTTTTGCTTATTCAAGAACTCATGTTTTCCTAAAACACAAATTCTAAAAGCATGGTTTCATATTACTTAAGTTAAAAATTTGACTTAAACTCAAAAATATATCTATATCCTTTTTGGATGGGAACTTTTAACCCAACCACAAAAACCTTTTGAAAACATAATAATATCTTGTTTATTCCAGGAGTAATACTTACATTGTGTTTCCAAATAACTTTGTATGCGGCCGGATTAGCGTGAACTTTACACTCAAAATATACATCGTCGCCTTCTTCTATGTCTTCCGGATTAAGATTTGATCCCAGATCCAATTGCAATGTTGGTATAACTGAAATGAGAATGTTAAGAAGACGATTACTTAAACGGATTTCAGTTAATTTTTTTTCCATAACACAATGCAGAGCGGAGAGAAATGGAATGACAAAAAAAAATGAATAAAATGTGTGACGGTCTTATAGACTATAATCTTTCTTAGCATCATCTACACAAAAGATTATGAGAGCTGAGGCACAATTTTGTTTGAACGATTATAATAATAGCTCAGTTTAACCATACACAAAATCGGTTAACAGACTAAGGACTTTTATGTACATATGTATATATTTTCACAAAGCATTGAACACATTCAAAGCGAACGGAAGCTCAAATCGAATTCATTTGCGAATTGAAACTGGGTATTCAACTCCTCATAGACTTTTACGGGTATACATTATGTATGACATAAATTTGATAAGAAATTGTTTTTTTTTAAATATATTTAGACTTTTCATAAATATACAAATATTAAAGATATATATATCAAACATACAAAGTGAAAATGCAAGTGTATTTTTTTGGGTTCTAGTAGTTCATTGTTCTTACAAATGTTAACCATTCTTGTGTTACGTATTTTATTGCTGAAAATAATTGAAACTAGCTACATAAAACCAACTTAAAATAAACTATTACTACTTCAACGCACTAGCGTAGTAGCCAAAAGGGGTACTACCATCGTATAAGTATAGGTACTCTCATGGAAACTCTTAAGACCAAAAATCAAAATGCTCAATGAAGTTGTTAGCATCCAATTAAAAAAGGAATGTAGGAACTTTTTCCGCACTGAATATTTGCTTTCCATTAAATGTGTTCGCAATCGTAAAGCCGGGAATTCATTCCCTTAGAGAAAAGATCCTAGGACATTCCCGTGGTAAATGAATTCCCAATATCAATAAATTCGGAGAGAAACTTTTGAGCAATATTCACGTTCACAATTTTCCTGGTATTAAAACATTCCCAAGGGGATTATGTTCTTGAACACACCTTATAATTTGGTTAATCAATCAGGAATACATCAACTTTTTGACTTATTCGTGATGTCTTCCTCATAAAGCTAGGGACGAAACAGCCTCAAAAGTTTGAGATGGCTAAGACACGACATCTGGTAAGTTATATCGTTTCCCCGAATCCGAAAATTACTACAATGAATGGCAAAAGAAATCTTAGCCAGAAAATACTTCAAGTCCTTGTTAAAAGTCTTCAGCAACAAGTTAAGATACTGGAAGAAAAATTTACCTTGCTAGACAAAAAAGGTTCAAAGTCAACTGTAGCGACAAGTCCACAAAAACCTGCAACTCAGTTTTATTCAGATGATGACGAGTCCCTACTTGAAACTACTTAAAAAAAAGAAATAAGAAATAACAAGATACGAAAAGCTAACGATGGTCTTGAAACTTTTAAGAAACAGACAACAAGTTACATGTTGTATATCAAAATATAATTCTAACGTTAAAGGCAACAGGCAAACTGCAATACCTCCAATCATGTCTTCGGACTTGGCAATGTTTGGAAAGATAAACTGTTTAGTAAATGGATATACGAAAAAGGGCTCTAAATATAAATCGTATTGGAAAACCATAATTGAAAACGGCGGCGTACAAGATCGATAAAAGTAGTAGCAAGGAGAATTCACTCATCATATTTTGCCAAACAATTTTCGAAGACCTTGTACAAAAAGGCTATTAAGCTTTTAATAATTCTATAAGAAATGAGATAAGCAAAGACTTCACTGGGATATCAACTACAAAAACAAAATCTCTATCTATATTTACTCTTACTTTCACAATAAACAAAGTCTAGAAAATATCTCTAGTACCAGATCAATGATGGATATATAGTTGTCGAAATTGAACCACAGCGCAAGCCAAAGATTGTTCCACAGTCATAATGCTGTTAAGTCTAGGCAACTTCAATAAAAGAAATGTTAGACATTTTTCGAAAAAGTATTGACAATTAAGATTTGAACAGAGAACATCTAAGCGAAGAAGTTGCTCTAAAGAAATCAGCCAATGAAGTGCTTAAAACACTATGAAGAACCATAATATAAACATGCAAGTAACAACAATTAATACTGGTATAAAAAAAGGATTGACGAACATTTTTTAGTTGAATTAGTACCATATTAAAGCTGTTTTAGTATGAAACTAGGTTAAAACGACGATTTTGCAAAATTTTATCGAAATATAGCAACATACTTAGTGTACCCTTTCATTAAATTTAAAACCATCGAATACATATATGTACATATTTTATTTTTCTAGTATCATATGACACTTTGACATTTACAAACGTCAACACCAGTCTGTTTACTTAGTTTTTTGCATGAACTGTCATTACTTTAGGTGTGTTCAGCAGCAATTAGGAAATAGTCTTAATACTAGTATGTTTGAAATGTTGCGCCATTATTTTGATTAACTTGTAAACGCACTAATTTAACTTATTTATTTAATTAAATGCATTTTGGACACTATGCTTCTGTGGCCCGTAAAGCTACAACGCATTTAAGTATGATAGCTACCAGCTGACTAAACTTTTTCCAGAGTCATATGTATACCGGGAGGCTTTTGTTAAATGTATATTACTAGCTTGCAGAAGTAACTACTGAATTTTAAAAAGAAATCTCAAGATCAGCCTCACACCACCCAAGAAAAAATTGAAACCAAAGCAAAAACGGCTTTTGAAATAAGCTCAAGGTCTTGTTAAATTAGAACTTCATACATAAGATCCATTTCACGGAGTCTATTCTTTCATTTTTCAAAGAAATATACTCATAACTCATTAGTTGAGCATGAACACAAAAAATATATACATGCATATATTCCGCACTACCCTGCCCTGTGCCACACTAAAAGAACACAATATTTCGAGAATCCCAAAGGATAGGTATTTTATCTTTTGTATTCCAGATACCAAAATATCTTTCATTTCATGGCAAAAGCATGGGATGGGGGCCAATATGTTGCTACTGTAACAAGGACTCCAACCATTTACTATCATCATCAGCTTTAACATGATCAACATCATTGTTGTCTTGCTCTGCAAAGTAGTATAGAACAACGCCGCTTGCTATATCACTAGTCCTGTGCCATGCCAAGTTAATACGGTGGTACAACAATAGCTTAATGACAAAACTAGAGATGAAAAATAACATGAAACATGGAATTTTTCTATTGCAATTGCCCTGGAAGCAGGTACCTATACATAAAGAACGACACACTATACTTATACTCAAACTTCTTCTTTTTGTAATTTTCTTTCAAATCATCAAGACAAAGCCAGAAGATTTCTCCTCGTAATCCTTGAATTAATCCACAGTATTCCGCTGCACAACGATGATGACTTGGAACAACGATAATGACGACCATGATGATAAGATTGTACCATCCAAAGACCTTCAGTCCTAACAGACAATCATACAGCCAAAACTATATATTACGTACAATGGCAACGATGACGATAACTAAATTTAGCTAGATTGGACTTATTATCTTTGGACTCTCTTTGAGAATTTGCAGTTCCCGGAACGGGAATCCAGATGAAGTCAAACAGATATACGTAGATACAGATAAGTTGTTTGTCATCAGTTGGGATAGAAGTGATTTGATTTTGGAGAGTGATTCACTTTGGTTGATTTCAATGGCTCTCATTATTTCTATGCAATTCCTACTCTGTTTCAAGAAATTGAATCCTATATTTTTGATATTGTAAGACGTATAGTTAATTTCATTAGACTTCCGTCAACTTTAAAGGTTACTGTTAGCAATTTTGCCATATTTATGTTTATGTTTTAGATTTCAATCAAAAAAAAACAGCTTATAACCAGGGTTCTTAATTACCTTCTGCGGTGGTAATAATGAAATTTTGTAAATGTCAGTTAGACTTCAAACACATGCACTCGAAACCACAATAAAACTTTGGGTGTGAAAGCTTACGAAAAAATAAGCAAAAACAGTTAAAAACTGTGGTAAAGCTTATGAAATAAAATACCAACTGGATCGTACGTACAGGATTGTTAAGATTTTTTCAAAACTCAAGATTTATTTTGACATTGACTTTTGTGAAATTTTTGAATTTGGTCTGTTGTTTTCGTTTAAACGAATTTTTTTAAAGTTTTCACATTGTAGGGTTGTTTTTACTTGCGACTTATAGGTACTATAAGGCAAGTTACGCATTCGTAAAAAAAATCGAACTCGAGATTTTCATCAAAGTTGACATTACGAGGATAGCGAAGACTAAAAAAGTGGCTCTCGCAATTCTGTCTGTCTGTCTGTCTGTCTGTTCGACTACAGGCTAAACTCCTCGGCCGATTTTCTTTAAACTTGGTAGATATCATTTTTAATTTTTTCCCCCCACACGTTTTTTTCTTTTTTCTTTTAAGACCAAAAATAACGGTACCTGCCATACGATTTTTTTTCGCAATTTTATAAACATTTTTTTTTCTCAAAAACTGTTCGACAGATTTTAAAAATAAAAATACAAAAAAATTTCATTTAATTCAAGCTAGGTATTGGTTGAAAAAAATTCCGAAAAATGATTATTGAGGGTACCCCCCAAGGAACCATTTGTTTTTGATTGTATCAAAAACGGTACAATCGATTTTGATAATTTTTGTTTTGCTAAAGCTCCCCAAAAATTTAAATAGAATTGTGTACTCAAATTTTCAAATTTTTTTTTTTCAAAACTCAATATTTCGAAAACTCCATGCTAGATTTTTTTTAAACTTGATAAATAAAAGTTTCTCAATATAATCTACAAGATGTGAGAAAAACACATACAAATGCTAAAAAACTTTAAAAAAATGGTTTTCAAAAATCGTATTTTTCTCGAAAATGGCGCCTAGAATTTTTTTTCTTTCAAAAAATTTTTACGATCTTCAATTTAATAAAAAAAAATTGAAATTAAGATATTACAGCTTGTACCTACCATAGAACAATTTTTTCGAATTTTGAATTTCTCATTATCCACATAACGGATCTTAATGTAAATTTTTATAGAGAAGCTTCTAAAAGGTCTAAAACACATTGCATTTCAAAACTTGAAAATAAATATTTTTTGAATTTTTGAAAAAAAAACCGCTAAATATTTTTTTTTGTAAATTTAGTTTTCGTTCGTACAATAATAAAAATTTAAAGTTGGCGTACCAAAATTTTTTCTTAAAGAGTTTGTATATAAAAGCTCTTTTTTTAAGAAAAGACTACAACGACTTATAATTTTTGTTCTTCCATAAATTCATATTTGGATAGCAATCTGTTTTTGTCTCTTACTACTAATAGAATTTAAAAATTAATTTTATCCTTATGAACAGTTTTCTCTAATAACATTCGTCTTTAAAATTCCTGGTCTATTAGATAGGAGCAAGTTCGTGCGACCCAGTCGTGCATTTTATTTGTTCGGAATTCGAATGAAGCAGTTTAAATTCTAAAAAAAAAAACTTTTTTTGTGCTTCTCGAATTGACTATTTTCACATAACATTTTGTTTGAACAGACGGGATGAGCTTACATTGAAAAGAATCGTTTGATGAGTCCAAAATGATCCCCGCCATCAATCACTGTTATTTAAAATAAGTATTTAATCTTATCAACACAATAAAGCAAATTGAAACTTTTGAAATTTGTAAGTGCAATAATGTTTGTGTTAAAAATCATGTTTTTAAAGTTCTTCGAAACAAATAGCTACTAGCTAGAGATCGTTTTGAAATGGTTGAAATCAGGCAAAAATTTATAATTTAAATCAAAAATGTAATAAGCTCAAATCTAAATGAAAACCAGTGTTTTTTCATCTTCAGGGTACTCCAGACATAAAACATACATGGATTTACTGGCGCCTGTAGCTATTTTCGCAATAGTTTAAAGGATAGTTTAAAGTTTTCAAAAATATACTACATGGATTTATAAAAGAAAGGATATAATTATAGAATAATTTTCAAATGCATAGTTAGCTAAAAAATAAAATGTCGTCTGATATTCATTTATAAAAACAAAATCTAAAAAATCGTTTAGGATTAATTATGTTTATTTATATACAATATTAAAACTAATAATGAAGACACTTGGTACAATAGTGCAAGGAATTTCTTTTTATAAAACTCGTTAATAAAATGTTTGATTTAAAAAAATGATTTTCATAACAGCTGAATAGCAGGGAAATTTCAACCCCCGGACACAATTAACTATGACATTTGAGGAAAATAGCTTCTCCATGGTTCATACGAGTATATGTACATATGTAGCTGATGAAAAGTGGAACAACAGTAAAGTATACCTATATTACCTGATACATGTAAACTTGTGCTGAAGGAAGATGCTATTGAGAAGACAAATCTTGACAAACCTGTCTAATGACAAAACAGATCTGGCCATCTAAAACGTTCCAAGTGTTTGATGTCCTGAACACTGTCTTAGACAAACACCCAACGATAATTGGCGTTAATTCAAACGATTTTTGCAGAAGCTTCCTGAACGAGGAAAAGGTAGAATCAATTCCTCATCTTCCATAGACATAGGCTAGATCTTGTAGAGTTTTGCGTCGAAAAAGCTATTGATCTAAATAATATAGACATTCCCTACTTCATAAGAAGTTAGAAGTCGTTCAACGAGTAGGGAGAAAATCTTTAGATTCATGTGGTATAATCACAATGGAGTAACTCTGGTCTTAATGTGACAGCTGCGACGCTGACAGCCACTTCAATTTAGTCTTACCTAACCGAGACTAATGCTCTGTTTCGTTAAAAAACAAATCTTACGGAAGTAAAAATCCACATTTCATTGTTGAAAGTTTTTAAGATGTTCAAATTATTCTGGTGGTCTTAATTAGTCCATACCTTTTTTTAAAACAAAGAAGGTGTTTAAAGAGAAAGAACAGATCAAATTCAAATGTCGCTATAGCAAATGTCAAAATAAATTCTGTGAGTTTAAAAAGTCCTGCTTGATATCTCGCTCCAACAATAACAACGGAGAGAGATTGGCCTGACAGAGTCAACATAATTCGCTAAGTTTTGGTACGTTCGATGTGAACACCGTCACTGATTGCAAAAAAAAAAATATATTAAAATGAGAGGTTAAACAAATATTGAAAAAATTTGGACGATTGAAGATAGAACTTTGTACAATATTTGGAATTTCAGTAAAACTAAATTTCTAGAACGAGAAGTTAACAACAATTTATTTTAATTTCAAGTTTAAGTTAATTGACAAATCCAATAAACCTAAGAATATCTTTGTTGCATCATTTACTTTACACATATTTTCTGAACGATTTTGCTTATTTGGATTTTTTTTTCATGATAATAGTTTACATACTATACATATATTGGATCGTATCTCATTTACAGGACTTTTTTTGTTTTAGTTTTATGTTTAGTGCTTCGACTCTTGAACGGTTCACGTCTCGTATCTGCAACTCATTAAGTTTTCCAATATGATTGGAATATGGAAGTGATTTTTATTTGTTCATTTTTTATGAGTATGGTTTATTTATTAAATTTTGAATGCAGAATCGGACCCGAGCCCGAAAAAAAGATAAAAAAGCTGATAGCTATGTATGTATTCATTTGAGCAGTTCAAGTGTAGATAAAAGTATAATATCAACTCATTTAAAATAAAATAATTATATTGAATTATTTTTTTACGAGTAGCCGAAGAAAATCTGCATATAGTTGGGTATTACCGAATTGAAAGAACTCACAGGCACAATTATCCGACCAACTGCATTTTTCATCACCCTGACGTTTTTTGCATTTTATGCGTTTTTTAATATTGTTTCAGTTACTTTAACTTAAAAACATTTCTTGTTCTTTTGTACCAAAGTAAGTAAATATCGGTAAATATAGGTTTATATTGGTAATTTTTTTATTTGTGGCTCTAGAAAAATGCCACTCGATGTACCTGATGTGGCTAGAGCAGTGACTTTAACTGATGCCGGTTATAGACAACGTCGCATTGCTCGTGCGCATAATATGCCTAAAACTACAATTGGGGATGCGATCAGACGATTTCAGCAAACTGGCTCATATACACGAAGAGGCCAGGTCAAGGTCGTCATCGATGCACTTCAAATCGGGATGATCGATTTGTCCTCAGCAAAATTTTGAGAAATCGGTTTTGCATGGCCACTGAAACTCGTGCACGTCTTTTTGAGGTGAGGAATTTTAGTGTGAGTGAACGCACCATCAGAAGAAGGTTGGCAGAATTGAATATCAGAGCTTTCTGACCAACATGCGCCAGCGAATTGCTCCACATCCAGATGGACGTCAGCGTGTCTACAGACGAAAAAAACACATGTCCCTACCATTCGAGGAGAAATACGAAGTGGTCGGTTAAAAATGCTATAAGTGTATAATATCAGCTCTTACTTTAACTGATAGACCATCTCTAGAAAATAATTTGCTGTCATGTTCTGTGGCTTTTAAAAATCATATACATTAACAAAACTACAAATACAGAAATCACCTGTTTAATTTGAAATTAAATATTAGTTTTATTTTGTAAATAATTCTTATAAAAATATTTCTAATGTCAAAACGTTCGTGATCTTCAATTTTGTCATATTTTTTTGAATAATTTTTTAAGTGCTTAGAAGATTGCCCCTCCCACCCAACGAGGTAAAATATTGGTCTCTTCTATACGCTTTTGCTGACATGATATATTAACCCTATGCATCTGTTTTCAGAATCTTTTTTGAATTGCGCGCCAGCCGTTTTACAATGATCAGAGGATTGATATTTAGGGTAGTCTCAGGCGAGAAGTTGATAGATATTCGCTGGCTAGAGTATCTTATATCATGAAAAATGTCCTTCGTGTTACCCATTAATATTTGACTCGGAAAATTTCAAAATTTTAGTTCGCCGATTATAAAAACTTGCACACTTACATATGTAGAATATTCAATACTTTTAAGAAAATAAGCTTATACATTTATCCAAGCACCCATAATAAAAGAGGTCTTAAGCTTGCTTTCAACAAGCAGATTATATTATTGATCTATAAAAAAAATTAATAAAGTTACTTTTTATGTCTATTCAATTGAGTGTCAATTCATTTACTTTCGCTCTTTAATTTAATTTACAAAATAGCATAAACAAGGAATTCAAAAATCTGTGAATAGCTTTAATTCACCCACTTTGGGTGCATCCTTTTAACAATGATTATTACCGAGTTCCATGATCCACAATCATACAAATGGAAAGCAAAAGCACATCGATTTAATTTTTCTAAAGAATGAATACAAAAAATTCGCAATTCATTCATTTAATTCCATCTTGTTTTTTTGTAAAAGGTATTTACTTCACCCGCTTCGCTCCGTTTAATTTGTCAGATATTATTTGATTTCCACGTTATGCACAGAAACACATACGCATATATGCATAGATAAACAACAACAGCCTTTGAAAAAAAAACATTTTACACACCAGCCGTAAACAATTCTCCTTAATTGCTGGGCTCGTCCTTTTGCAGCAAAACCCTTTAACATAAAAAAAAAAATAAACGAAAAAAATAAAAGCGAGAGCGCGCAACCTAAAAAGAATGTGCAACGTACAAAAAACACCGTCCTAAAATATACTATCTCATGCGGAAATAAACTATTTTCATCCGCCAGAAATAGTTTTAAAAAATACTTTGGAATAGAAAAGCGCTCTGTTGGTATTTTTTATATATACATATTTAACCCCCCCATATTCATGATGATATAAGAAGTAACCATGGCCGGATCTACTATACTGTTCAATATTTGCGCAGGTAGAATAGTTGTGTATCATACATACGTGTATGTCGTCGTCGTTCTATGAAAACTCCCTAAGTCCATTTTTTGTGTTTTGAGATATTTGCATTTAAACTTGGAAATTAATATAAAAAAATC
The DNA here is from genome assembly GCA_911387755.1 of Chrysotoxum bicinctum. Taxonomy (NCBI): domain Eukaryota; kingdom Metazoa; phylum Arthropoda; class Insecta; order Diptera; family Syrphidae; genus Chrysotoxum; species Chrysotoxum bicinctum. Next base: position 133,403,517 of record OU426988.1, read on the forward strand.
CAAAAATTATCAGAATAGCAAGATCTCAGGCTTCAATTGTAGAATGGGCTTGGCGTAGCCATTGTGCAATAAAATTTTTTGCAAATGGTTTATCCGAAATGAATTAAATAAGAATTGAATCACATTTTTTTTTTAAATGGACTTAGGGAGTTTTCATAGAACGACGACGATGTATTGAGCAGCAACAATAAAAGTATAAATAATCGGATTCACCAGTTGATTGTGGGGAAAATTAAACTACACCAGTTATTACGCTCAAATTTTTATTTTTAAATACGCTCAATCTCTCGAAAAATATCAACATGTTAGGTCAACTCTCCAATAAATATTGATATTAATTTATATTGTCGATATACTGCTCGCGTCGAACGATCGTGATCGTGAGATAGTTTAATTGAAGTGCTTCTTGCTCTTAAAGAAACAAAATAATCTTACTCATCAACTTGCTTTCAAGCAGTCAAAATGTTTGATCATTTGTCAAAAACGTAAAGAAATTAACTTCATCTTCGATTCCAATGCTCATCTTCAAGGACAACCCAATAACCAGCTCTTCAGAAGAGGCAAATGTAGTCGCAGCTCATTTAGCTACAAGCTCCATGTTATATGCAATGCAACATTCAAATCATTCAATGGGATTCAAGTACAGTTGCAAATCCGCTGGTCTTGATGGTATAGCCCTCCATTCTTCTAAAGTGGTGTTCTTCCTCAGTGAAAAACCATAACATAAGCTCTTTTATCGCTCCTACTGTTCTGAAATCTTCCCTGGAAGATGGAAAATAGCATTTGTCCAAGATTGTTCCTTAAAACAAGTTGAGCCTTTCTCCCCCTCCTCTTACCGTCCAATTACACTAGCATACCGTCCTTCCAAATGCATGTTATAGCATAGGTGATCAATCATCAGCTCAAGAAATATGAAAGGATTTTTAAACTTTAAAGAAGCTGCGGTGTACAAAATTTCATTAAAATCTTTTATGACGAGAATGTGAAATTCAAAATTCGAAAAAAAAATCTTCTATGGTAGGTACAAAAAAAAATTGGATTTTTTTTTTTTAAATAAAAAAAAAAAAAATTTGGAATATTTTTATATAGGGAAAGATGGCCTAAAATGGCCCACCAAGGTAAAATGGCTCCTTGCTAGAAATTGTAGAATCGAACAGAATTAGATGGTTTTGGTAACACAATTCTTTAGTTTATCTGGCATCACTGACATAAACGAAATATTAGCAGCTTCAAGCTATTGTTTGAAATTTTACAGGTCAAACTGTCTCTAGCCATCTACAAAAGTAGAACCAATAAAATGTTGTAAAAAGTTTGTTGACAATAAAAATTATAAAAAACATTAAATTTTGGAGAAAACAGTAAATGAATGTAAGTATTTAGTATTTCTTATTAATTTACTGAAATTAGTTGGTCTATAACCATTTCAGTGTGTTCGGAAGAAAAACTTAAATAAAGAACCCTAAATGGGCAAAATGGCCTACTAAGCACTCGCCTAAAATGGCACAGTGTGGCATTTTATACTTACCCTTATATTTTCATTTTCTTTATAGCGAAATTGGTTGGAAAATATAACCGATGTACAGAGACGCAGTACTGGACGATAATGCATTAACAAAAGCCCTAAATACCGTCCAAAAAAAGTACTTTCAATAATTGAGTATTATTATAATTTCTACTTTTCCTTATTTTGTTTTAAGTGAAGTTGTTTTAAATGAATTGTTTTTATTTTTTTTATTGATTATTGTTTATGTTTATTTTACTTTGAACTATTATTTGTTTAAAATAAAGTTTGAATTAAATTGAAAATGGGTTTTGGGTTACCTGCCTAGTTGGTTTACTTGCACGGGTAAAAGGCATACCAGTATGCCATTTTACCCGGACAATTTTGATCGTTGGAATTTGAAGAGTCTTTGAAAATTAAATACTTTAAATATTTTTTGAAACTTTTTAAACTCGTAAAGCAAAAAAATGTAAGCGTTATTAATTCAGCTTTGAAAAGAATATAACATTTACTTAAGTTTAAATGTCACATTTTTGTGAGATATGACACATTTTCCTTAGGGGGCCATTTCAGGCCACCTTCCCCTACAGTATTATTTTAAACTTAAGGGGGCTCCTGTTGATGAGAAAGTCAAAAAATCAAAAAACGGTTCTATGACAGGAACCGTTAATAACATTTTGCGCCAAAATTTTTTTTTTGGCCAAAATGTAGTCCATGTACATAATATCAAACCTATTTTTTACTTGTAACTTATAGGTACTATAAGGCAAGTTATGCAATTGGTCTGGCAATTCTGTCTGTCTGTACGTTCGATTACAGCTAAACGCCTCGGCCGATTTTCTTCAAACTTGGTAGATATGGGTTTTGATTTATTACCCCCGGATGTTTTCTGATTTGATTTTTTAAGACCAAAAATAACGGTACCTGCCATACGATATTTGTTCGAAATTTTATAAATATTTTTTTTTCTCAAAAACTGTCCCAACGATTTTTAAAAAAAAAATTCAAAAAATTTAATTTAGCTAAACCTAGGTAATGGTTGAAAAAAATTTTCCAAAAAATGAGTAGTTTTGGTACCCCCCTTGGGACCATTTTTTTTGTTTTTGATTTTCTCAAAAATGGTACCACCGATTTTGATAATTTTTTTATGCTAAAGCTTCCCAGCAGTATAAATATTAGATATTGTGTATTCAAATTTTCCAAAATTTTTTTTTTGGATTTTTAAAAAAACTTTCAAAATTTTTTTTGAAAACACAATATTTCGAAAACCCCATGCTCGATTTTTTCAAAACTTAATAAATAAAAGTTTGGAAAAATAGTCTACAAGATATGGGAAAAATAAATTCATTTTACCTGAAAATAATGGTACCCTCCATACAAATGTTAAAACATGGTTTTCGAAAATCGCATTTTTCTCGAAAACGGTTCCGAGAATTTTGCTTAAATTTTTTTTCTTTCTATTATTTTTTAATATCTATAATTTAATGAAAAAATTTTGAAAACAAGATATTACTGACTGTAACTACCATAGAACGATTTTTTAAAATTTTGAATTTCTCATTACCAGCACAACGGATTTTAATGAAATTTCGTAGAGATAAGCTTCTAAAAAGTTTAAAAAACATTACACTTCAAAACTTTAAGAAAAATATTTTTTTTGAATTTTGAAAAAAATAATCAATTTTTTGTTTTTTGAAATTTCAATATCTCGAAAACGGCTCAATACTTTTTTTTGTAAATTTAATTTTTATTCATACAATAATAAAAACTTCAAATTGGCGTACCAACATTTTTTCTTAAAAATGTTTTTAAAATTTCTTATATAAAACCTTATTTTTTAAGAAACCACTACAAAGACTTATAATTTTTGTTCTTGCATAAGCCTATATTTGCTTGAATCACATGGCATCCTATTTTTACATTTGACTACTAAAGAAGTTTTTTTAGTCCTTTAAAAAATGAATTTTATGCTTATGAACAGTTTCTCTAATAACATTCATTTTTGAAATTCTTAGTCTTTTACATAGGAGCATTTTATTTTTTTATCAAAATCGTTAAAGCCGTTTTCTAGATAAAAAAGAGTATGTTTTGGGGGGTACCGTTAGTTTTAGAGCTAAAAAAAATTTCAACTAATTAAATTTAATTTCTATATTTCAATGTGTACCCATGAGAAAATACAAAACAAAAATAAAATTTTATTCAGTCCCCTTAAAAAAAACTCAGTCCCCCGAACATCCTTTTCCAAAAAATTTCCTTAAAATCGTCATTTTTTTATTTTTTTTTTGACTGTAAGTAATTTTGATTAATGACAAACGGATTTAAAATTTTTCTTATTGAAAAATTCATTTTTTAATTAACTAGATGACCCGGTGAACTCCGTATTACCTACATATGTACATTATATTTTTGAAAAATGTGGTCAAAACTTAGTATAAAATTTGTGTCTACATTTAATGCAACACAGTTATACACTTAATCAATTTAGGCTTTCTCATGTACTATATTTGTTTTCTTTTTATTTTTCATTGCGTTAATATAATATGAAGATGATGGTTTTCTGACTCGCGAACACGCGATTTATAGTTACCCATGCGTGAATTAGTGAAATTCCAAATTGATTTCGCAAACTTTCAAACTTTATGGTCATCGCAAAGGCCAGACTCGTCTCGACGGACGGGAAATTGTAGACGCTTAAAATCGAATGGCAAATCCATCGGAATCATTGGTATAACGCAGGATCAAACATCCTCTTCTTTGTATTTTCCCTTGATGATTTTGGCCTCGATGACGTGACGTTATTCATAAGCTTTTTTACAGCCATTCTATTGCACAGTCGAGGTTGATTAATGTTACGCAGCATAATCACAACTGATCCTACTTTTAATTGTAAATAGTGAGGTGGTAGTCCAGGTAAATCCAGGGAATTTAAAAACTCTGTGGGATAGTTGACTACGTTATTCTGGTTTGTAACTGTGTCAACTGATTTATACGAAAACAACTCTCGGAAGAAAATTCTGAATGTTTGCATTGAGATCATCGACATCTTTGGTTTTGGCCGCCAATATTGCTCGTTCACTCAGTAAATTATGGTTTGTGAACTGTTATTCTCCTCTTTTGAGTAGACGAAGTGACAAAAATTCACGAATAGTGTAATTAATCCGGTCGAGGTGTCAACTGCGACCTTGGAAATGTTCCAATATCTAATAACTGCTTCGAAAACATAATCGCAGTTCCGCAGTTCGATTTTGTTGAAAATAAAATGCACGACTGGGTCGCATGAACTTGCTCTTATGTAAACGACTAAGAATTTTAAAAATTAATGTTATTAGAGAAAAACTGTTCATAAGCATAACATTCATTCCTTTGGTAGTTGGAGCTAAAAACACGATGCCATGTGATTCAAGCAAATATTAGCTTATGCAAGAACAAAAATTATAGGTCTGTACTGGTTTCTTAAAAAAATAAGCTTTTATATACAAAATATTTAAAAGGCGTACCAGAAAAAATTTTGGTATGCCAATTTTAAGTTTTTATTATTTTTCAAATAAAAATTAAATTTACAAACAAAAATATTGAGCCGTTTCTGAGATATCGAATTTCCAAAAAAAAAATATATTTTTTTTCAAAAACTCAAAAATTATTTTTTTTTTAAGTTTTGAAATGCAATGTTTTTTTAAACTTTTCTCTATAAAAAAATTCATTAAAATCCGTTTCGTCGATAATGAAAATTCTTAATTTGAAAAAAAAAAAAAAAACATGGTTCTATGGTAGGTATAGTTCGTAATATCTTGATTTCAAATTTTTTCTTATTTGATTATAGATTGTAAGAATTAAAAAAAAGGAAAAAATTTTAAGCAAAATTCTCGGAACCGTTTTCGAGAAAAATACGATTTTCGAAAACCATTTTTTAACATTTGTATGGAGGGTATCGTTATTTTTAGGTAAAATACATTTTTTTTCTTACATATTATAATTTATATTAAAAAACTTTTATTTCTCAAGTCTTAAAAAAATCGACCATGGATTTTCTAAATATTGAGTTTTCAAAAAAAAAAATTGTGAAAATTTTTTTAAAAATCCAAAAATTTTGTTTTGAAAATTTGAATACACAATAATATTAAAACTGCTGGGGAGCCTTAACGTAGAAAAAATAATCAAAATCAGTGGTACAGTTTTTGAGAAAATCAAAAACAAAAAAAATGGTTCCAAGGGGGGTACCAAAAATAACAATTTTTTGGATTTTTTTTTTTTAACCATTACCTAGCTTTACCTAAATGAAATTTTTAAAATTTTTTTTTTTTCAAAAATCTTTGGGACAGTTTTTGAGAAAAAAAAATATTTATAAAATTTCAAAAAAAAATCGTATGGCAGTTACCGTTAACGTGTGGGGGGAAAAAATCAAAATCCATGTCTACCAAGTTTGAAGAAAATCGGCCGAGCCGTTTAGGCTGTAGTCCAACCGACAGACAGACAGACAGAATTGCGAGACACATTTTTTTGGTCTTCGCTATCATCATAATGTCGACTTTGATCAAAATCTCGAGTTCGATTTTTTTAAGAATGCATAACTTGCCTTATAGAACCTATAAGTCGCAAGTAAAAACACTCGCATGTTATAAGTTAATGGGAGTGTCTTTATATGCCGCCACAAATTAGGTGAATTTATGCATGCGTTTAGTTTGTCAGCAATAGTTGATCCGGAAATATTTGGAAGAGTCTGACGACGATCACTTGACAACAGAATCATGGCTCCACCAAAAATGTTTTGGTTATCGCGGAGATCTCTTAACGTTCTGTCCAGTGCCTGCAGTGACCTCTTGTGGGCCATGGCACATTCATTCCGAAGGATCAATTAGCATATCTGTAGAATATTCGCTATTGTGCCGTTTTTGGCGATGTTGGAAGCTGGTGCTTCGTTGATTTGCATGTTAACTAGTAATTTCAAGGCAGAATGTGCAGTTCGTCCACCTTCTAACAATGTTGCAGCTATTCTAGATGAAGCCAGTGCTCTAGTTGGAAAAGATATACTTTTATAAGATAAGGAAAAGTTTTGGTATTGTTAAAGTTAGAACTTAGACGGGTTCTTGAATGTTGCAGCATACTTTATGTAACTTAAAATTAACAAATAATAATACAAAAATAATAATAAAATATGGGATTATCGTAAATAAGTATGCCATATAATTGGTCAGTAAATGATCAAGAAACGCGAGCTAGTTTTAGACATTGGTCAGCAATAGAAAATTTGCAATCAAGGTTTAATCTTTTTCAAGGTCAAGAAAGGTCACAAGCATTCTTCACTTTGAAAAAATACCTTTTATAAGGATTTAGTGATCTTTCAGATGGTATATAATTTTTTCGAATATCCTACAAAAGGGTGTCAAAATTCGCGCCTGACCTTGTGTGGCTTTGCAAAAACTAGATCGCCTTTTTGACCAATTATTGACCAATTAGAAGGCATACTTTTTTAATAATGTCCAATATTATAGAGTATGGCAAGTTCTCACAGGCCTTTTATATAGAGTCGAATTTCGTTTTAAAAATGATTACAGCAAATTGTAAATGACTAACATTTTGCGCCAAGACAGTGGCAGGTCAATTTTAAACCAATGCTCTCACGCAGGTATTCTCAATGAAAAAATGTACTCCAGTACTTTGTCACATTATTGTATGCTTATAAGACGATAATTAAAAAAATAGTAAAAAGAAAGTTAATCCTTTCAATCGTAAATTCACCTAAGAATCCAAAAACGTAAAAACTAAAATAAAAGGCTTTTCTTAGAACAAAAGTAGTTTTTGTTATTTTTGATTTTCTTAAAAACTACAAAATATTTTGACATCCGGTTTTTTGTGTTTGATCAAAAATTAATAAGAGCATTGAATATTGAATAAAAAAATAATACTCAATTACGTAAAATTTTGAAAAAAATTGGTTAAAAAAAATTTTCATTTTTTTTCAAAATTTTGATTTTGAAAATTAATTTTTCAAAAACTATTCACTCGAACAACTTTATTTAAAGACAAAATTAAAGAATCTATTTCTGGCTTTTCAAAATGCTATAGCATTTTTCTGTAGGTATCATTGTTATTTTTTAATAATTTTTTTTCTGTTTTAAGTGATTTTTTTCTTTAATTGCCCCTCCCGCCCAAACGGGGGGAAATAGACCCCCCCCCTCCCATAAGATTTTTTTCTTGTCTAAGTCCAACCTACACGCCCTAGCTTTTTGTCACACCTTATGCAAATCACCCTGTATATGTACAACTACATATATTGAATCATTACCTTATTGCTGGATTACTAAGCCCGACTTACTTGCTAATAGCCGATCTATTAACATTCTGTAATATTTTATTATACTAACAAATTTTATTCTAGTTCATTGTTTGAATTTATTATACATGTAACGAAAATAATACAACACCTGTAAGAATTACGGGAAGAAGTACGGGAATTTTTATATTTCTAAAACGAATTAATTCTCAGACGTATCAACTGCAATAAATAAAAATGAACAAGCTTATTGAAAAAACAATAAAGCAGAATTTCAAATGAAACTTAACGAATAAAGAATGAGGAACGTAGCCCTATAACTATACAACATCTATAACCCAATGAAATTCTCCTGTTTTAAATCCGGCCGCGGAAAATAAAAGCAGTTTCATCTTCTAAAGTTAGATACACGAATGACAGTGTGTGTTTTGAAAACGAAAAGCTTCAACCTGTTTAGGGACCAGGATGAAAGAGGGCCATGACACAGTTATTTATGCGCGGTGCACTACAGTGCACAGGAGTAGTTTCCTATTAAGGACAGCAAATAAATGCATACACAAACAAATTCCTACTTAATATTTAAAAAAAAAAATAAAATAAAACACAAGAAAATGAACAAAGGTAGTTTTTTTGTTAGTGAGTAAGACACAAATTTTAAAAAAATATAAGCGTGGAGTTGCGAGGATTCCTATTCCTTAAAGCCATTTAGTTTATAAAGTTTAAAATTTATTATCTATTGCGAAATGTTTAGTTAGTATATGTTACTATCAACTACATATATTATTTTGTGTGTGTCTGTATAAGATTGAAAAGCATGAGTTTATTAATTTATTTTTTTTGCAAAGGCCTTATAGATTTGCAATATCCGTTTTTTTTAACATAATATTACTTAGATAAGAACTTTTGACCAGAGACTCTAATGATTTTGGTTCCCAACAACTAAGTCAACCTAGTAAAATTTCGAACATTTGAAATGAATTATCCAAGTTGTTTCTGCTGGTAGGATATTCAAGTTTTTGTTCAAATATGAATCTTATTTGTCGATGGTAGCTGTTGTGGGTTTTTTTTTTTTTTTTTTTTTTTTTTTTGAAAATTTGGTGGTTATCCTTGGTACATCTTTCCTATTAGCTTTGTTAATAGGAAAGTAAGTTCCCTTTTATTTCATATGTAAATCAGTTAAATTTCAAGCTGTTTCGTATTGCTATACGGTTTTCTTTGGTGCAAATTTTTGATTGAATATTATAGAGATATTGTGCCCCCATCCAGGGTTAGATTAGTTCCTTAGTTTATTTGATTAGTTTGATTATTTGAAGTACTGTCTCAGACTCAAAGGTTCTTGTTTTTTTGATGCATTAGTGCTTCGCATCCGCATCCTAGTATGTGCTCCGTTTTCGTCATGAGTATTGCAAAATATGCATGTGGGGGGGGCTGTTTACCAGGCTTAGAATACTCAAATGTTATTGAAAAGATCTTGGTTATAGTTCCCAAGAAGAAGTTTGGCCTGCCTCAGTTTTGGGAGTTCTTTCCAGTTTTAAGATCTTTGGGCCTCCTCCTCTATTTTTTTCTAATTCTTTTAATTCTGTTTTCTTCTATTCCGCAGTAGGGCTATAGCCAGCGTTGCCGAAGTGGCACGATCGTGCCATTTTGACACGGACATTTTCTCGTGGCACGGTGGCACGAAAAGTTTCAATATGGCACGTTTTTTCTTGAAGATTAAAAAACGTTCTAGGTTAAGTTGTACAAATTAAAAAACAATATTGACGAAGGAATGTTCATTAATATTTCAAAATTTATGTTGATTTTTCTTAGTTTGCCTCACGGAAGTGCATCAGCAGAGCGAGTGTTTTCAAGGCTAAATAATATTAAAACAAACAACAAAAACAGACTGCCATACAAAACAATTAATGCTATAATGACATATAATGAAATTATTAAGCCTAATAATTGTCAAAATTTCAAACCTCCAGCTAATTTATTTATTTAACTTATTATAGCAAAGCTTTATTACTTATTATGTTATTATTATTATGAACTTGCCAAAAACTCCTGTTTCTGTAAAATACCTATACACGAATAGAGGAAGTGATTTTTTGTTTGTTATTTGTTTGTAATAGTATTTAATTAAAATTTATTTTTTAAGAATAACTTGAGTTTTTGTTTTCATATGGCACGAAAATGTCACAAATGGTACGTTTTTTTAAAGAGTGTGGCACGAAATTTTTTTTTTGGCGGCAACGCTGGCTATAGCCCTATTAAAGGATTCCCTTTTGTCTTTCTCGAACCATCCATGTACTACTTAACCACCAACTCTTTTTTGCAACTTAACTCGGTGTTATAATTTTTTACAAAATTGACTTTCGTAATCATTGCATCCCTAGGAATGTTGATAAGGTTAGTTACTGCCGACTTTAAAAGGTAGTCCCTTACTCTGTGACTCAGTCCCGCCCTTGGCAAATCTCAAAATGACTAACTTAGCAGCACTTCCAACTACTAAGTTTAATAGGGACAGATGAAGAATAACCTCCATCGCTGCTGATTGGTCATATCATCATGGTGCACATCCACCTAAGGATATAAGGTTTGCATCCCCATGATTTACCTGCAAGTCCCTTGCATATCAAAACGGCTTTTCCGACGGTATATCCTACATGTTTATTCCACAGGAGTTTATTAAAGACGTAATTCTAAGATAAATCAGGTTTGGCTGCATTTAAATTAGTTATCATTTTTTATTAATTGCGATTTCAGCAATGACCGAGAATATCTTTTAATCCTATATTTCTATCATTAAATTCGGAGTGAATTAGCTCGAAATTTGAATTGACTAGAAAGTATGTTTTCTCAGATAATTCCAGTACCAACCCGAAATTCTGATGATCTCCTACTGAACTACTCGATCTTAGGCATATTTACATTAAATCGTTATTTAATGCACACAAATTTGGTGAAATAGTTTGATATCCACAGAGCTGATCAGACACTTGTTATTTATTTCTTTTGGGTGAAAGGTTTGCATATCTAGAATGTCGAAAGACAAGCAGGAAGACAAGCAAAGTCATAATGGAGAGAATAGGAAGAGAATAGGAAAGCCTTGTTAAATTGTAATTATTGAAATCACCTGTAACAACGATTTCACAGAGACGATATAGGGGAAGGACGGAGTCGTAGTATGTTATTTCTAAACTAGTTGTTAGCTTAAATCAATTTATTTACGGAACAAAATGTAGCAAAAATTTATTTTGTATACTAGGAGTTCACAATTAGATCCGTTTCGTTACTCTAGGGATTGTGCCTCCCATGGAATGAAACTTACGATAAATCCCTTATCATTCAATCTACTTATAGGGGCTTGCTTTAGTCTGAAATGTCGGAGGGTACTCCTACGACGAAATTTTGTCTGCCGTCATATAATCACTTGGTTAAGGAGAGCCAGACTATACCATTTGGTTCTGTCCAGTGGTGAAGAATACGAGAAGAGATAGAGACCTCAGCAATGTTGCGTTTTGTCTCCGACACTCTTCCTTATCTTTGATTAAACTGTCACCGACTACAAGATCGTCAGATTTTTAAATTTCCATAAGCAACAATTTAGTTTCCGATTTTGATCTGGCTACAATCTATAAGGCATACATTCATTTGTATGTAGAACAGAGCTCTCCAAGAGAAATATTCAATACGGAAACCTTTGTTTCTCTTAGAAACCGTCGTCATACATAACGTTTTCTGTCTTTCTTTCTCTTTTTCTATCAACCGTGCTCAGATAGCCCTGAGCTTAATTTGGACGTACCGTCAAATATATATAGGTTCTTTTTTTCTGGAATTTTTTCCTTAACTGCGATGTACAAACTTTCAAGACCAATGATCTACATCTCCTATTAAATCCTCTCCACCTTACCAAATGTTAGCACTATATTAAATCCTATAATTATATGGGGTTCTTCAGGTGTTGAAAATAAGAGTGTGTGCAAATTGTCAAAAAATCTTAAAGAACAAAATTGACATGATAATTCAATCACATTAATACTCCTAATACTACTAATGATATAGGCATACATATATTTGTGTCACAATTGGGACACAAAACCCACCAATAAAATCTCAAGATGTTAAATGGATCGGAAACCCGAAACAAAAGGCTGATCTCTTCGCTGAACATCTCGCGAATGTTTTCAAGCCATTCCCAGCAAACACAGCTACAGATCCCTTACAGTTTGTTGACAGAAACGACGAATGTGAAATACCTTTTGTCACGCTCAAAGAAGTAAGAAGCATGTGTCAACATAAGTTGTCTAACAAAAAATCACCCGGGTACGATCTTATAACTGCTCAGGTTTTGAAAGAAATGCCTGTTATAGCCTTCAAGAAACTCCAATTTATAATAAACGCATGCCTTAAACTAAGATATGTGCCACATCATTGGAAAATTGCAGAAGTCATTGTTATACCTAAACAAGGTAAGCCATCAACAGAAGTAACATCTTACAGACCAATATCGCTTATACCAATCATGGCAAAAGTTTTTGAAAAACTGCTACTGAAAAGGCTTAGCAAAATAATTGAAGAAAGAAGACTAATTCCAAGCCACCAATTTTGATTTAGAAATAAGCATTCCACGATAGACGAAGTGCATCGAATTACGGATGTTGTGGAAAAGGCACTTGAAGAAAAACAAGTATGCTCTGCTTTATTCTTAGATGTTGATCAAGCTTTTGACAAGGTTTGGCACTTGGGACTTGAGTACAAACTGCATAGGGACTTTCCCAGGCAGTACTACGAAATACTGAAATCCTACATTACGAACCGACTCTTTAGAGTACGGTACGACCAAAATTACTCGGAACTTAAGAAAATTGAAGCCGGTGTACCACAAGGAAGTGTCCTAGGACCAACTCTGTATCTGTTATATACAAGGGATATTCCAGTGGACATCAACGCTATCATGGCGACCTTTGCTGATGATACTGCAATATTGGTGCCAGATAAATCCGTTACGAAGGCCACACAAAAATTGCAAAATGCAGTCGATAAAGTTAGTGATTGGACGCAGAAATGGCGTATCAAATTAAACGAAACAAAATCGACGCATATAAACTTTACAAACAAAAACATAAACAATGTTCCAATATTTATAAACAGTACAGAAGTACCTTACTCCAATACCGCCAAATACCTTGGAATGAATTTGGATGCAAAGCTTAAATGGAAAGAGCACATCAAAAAGAAAAGAGAAGAACTAAACTTGAAGTACAGAAAAATGTACTGGTTACTAGGAAAGAACTCTGACCTATCTATCCAGAACAAACTAATGTTATATAAGCAAGTATTGAAACCTGTACAAAGAAAACAAATGCTGAACCCATCCAAAAATTCCAAAGCAAGGTCCTTCGTGGAATAATAAATGCCCCTTGGTATATAAGAAATAGCGATCTACATCGTGAAATTGAAATTGAAATGGTTACAGAAGTGGTTAAGAAACACGCTGTATCACACAATCAACGACTGCAAAGTCATACTAACTCCGAAATAGAGACCGTATTTAATGTACGAGACAATGTTCGGAGATTAAGAAGAACCAAGCCTCATGAGCTGATGGTCTAAAAACTATGGGAAAGTGTAGTTATTACCTTAAACTTCCCCCAATGCGATTTTAAAATTAAGAAAAATAAAAATCATTTGTCGATCTTTCATAGATTGGTCCTCATTCACCGGTGGTTTTAGTGCGGTAAGAGTCCCATACTACTCGGTACCGATTCTTATCGAGTGTCTTTTGAAGATTTCCATCGGATAAAAAAAAAAAAAAAAAAATTGGGGCCTAAAACTACTTAACTACTCGTATGCTACCATTCCCTTTTCCCATAAAAATTAGACAATACGTAAAAAAATAGCTCTAATATCTATGATTTCTTTTTCTAACCTTTTTTTTCTATTTTACACCCTCGTATCTGAAACATATTTTTACTTAACAAGATGTACCCGTTTCTATTTGAATTACTGTTGTCGTGTGTGTTTGTGTGTATTTTTATTTGTCAAACACCCACTATCTATCAACAGAATGAAAATGTACCCTAAAATCTTGTCAGAGTGTTGATGCTTTTGTTTTCACGCACTGAAAGTATACGGAAACTTTTCAGAAGTTTTTGCAAGATTTTCTACATTGCCACAAAATAAAGTGATTCAACCAACCCCCTTGAAAGCAAAAGAGACAAAGTTTTTTGTAATATTTTTTTCTGTCATTTTTGTGCCAGTTCTATTTGTACTTGTTTTCTTAACTTAAGGGCAAATATTAGGGTCTCGTACTTAAAGCTTGGGATTTCAATTAAGCCCAAACATGAAAGAAATTCTAAAAATATTACTTTAAGCCTCTGGTGAGGACTTAAAAAGAGTATCTATTTAAGTAATAAAAAAGGCATCGTTTAAAGTTCGAGCACGCCCCACGAGGAAGGTATTTTCAGTTACTTAATTTCTGAGGACTTTTTCAACGAAACTTAATATTGTGGTTTTTGATTACGAATCAGTTATAGACAATTCGATAACGTGAAGAGAAACCACAAGTTTTTGTTTAATTTTGATTTTCATAGCTTGACTTATAGTAAATAATTACATTATAAGAGAGCTTTTGAGAATTTTAATGCACGTTTCTCTCAATTCAAATGGTTGGTGGACTAACATATTCTTTTTCTTAAGTTGTGAGTGATTTGGGTTCTCGTTCATTTTGTCAAAAAAAATTGTATCGGAATGAATTTGTATTGATAAATTTTTTCATTATTAAACTTACATATTTCGAAAACTGGTTCAGTTTTCTTTTAATTAAATTTTTATTAAATTAACTGGAGGCACAATAGTTCGTAGAAAACCTTAGCCTTGTGACTTATTACTCAAAACCATTCCTGTGTGCGCGTTGTTGGCAGGAATTGAGCGTACCTCCAATTTTCTGCGGAGTCCAAATGGCTGAAATGAGAAGCATTTTTCACGAAAAGAGATAGATACTCTTAGAAAATGTATCACTTTTTCGCAAGGGGAATTACGCCTCAAAAACATTTTTGATTGTATTCATCCCAGACATTAGAACTAGTTAATCTTTCGCAGTCACCATTACAACAAGGTTAACGACAAAAATTTAACAACCAAGGTATATAGGTCATAGACGTTTTTCTTTGTGGCCCAGAGAGGTGCACATTTGAGCACTGAACTGCCCTTATATTATTTTTACTTGCGACTTATAGGTACTATAAGGCAAGTTATGCATTCGTAAAAAAAATCGAACTCGAGATTTTGATCAAAGTTGACATTACGATGATAGCGAAGACTAAAAAAGTGGGTCTCGCAATTCTGTCTGTCTGTCTGTCTGTATGTCTGTCTGTTCGACTACAGGCTAAACGACTCGGCCGATTTTCTTTAAACTTGGTAGATATCATTTTTAATTTTCCCCCCCCACACGTTTTTTTCTTTTTTTTTTAAGACCAAAAATAACGGTACCCCCCATACGAATTTTTTTCGAAATTTTATAAACATTATTTTTTCTCAAAAACTGTTTGACAGATTTTAAAAATAAAGATACAGAAAAATTTCATTTAATTAAATCTAGATATTGGTTGAAAAAAATTTTCCGAAAAATGGTTATTGAGGGTACCCCCCATGGAACCATTTTTTTTGTTTTTGATTTTCTCAAAAACGGTTGAACCGAATTTGACCTTTTTTTTTTTGCTTAAGCTCCCCAAAAACATAAATAGAATTGTGTACTCAAATTTTCAAAAAAAATTTTTTTGGATTTTTAAAAAAACTTCAAAAATTTTTTTTCAAAACTCAATATTTCGAAAACCCCATTCTAGATTTTTTTTAAACTTGATAAATAAAAGTTTCTCAATATAATCTACAAAATGTGAAATTTTTTTTTTATTTTACCTAAAAATAAAGGTACCTACCATACAAATGCTAAAAAATTAAAAAAAATGGTTTTCAAAAATCGTATTTTTCTCGAAAACGGCACCTAGAATTTTGATAACATTTTTTTTCTTTCAATTAATTTTTACGATCTTTAATTTAATAAAAAAAATTTTGAAATTAAGATATTACAGCTTGTACCTACCATAGAACCATTTTTTCGAATTTTGAATCTATTTTTTTCTTTTTTTTTGAAAATTCGATATCTCCGAAACGGGTCAATATTTCTTTTCGTAAATTTAATTTTTATTCGAACAATAATAAAAACTTTAAATTAGCGTACTTAAATTTTTTCTTAAAAAGCTTTTAAAAAGTTTGTATATAAAAGCTTCTTTTAAAGAAACCACTACAAGGACTTATAATTTTTGTTCTTGCATAAATTCATATTTGCATAGCATTCTGTTACTACTAAAAGAATTTAAAAATTAATTTTATCCTTATGAACAGTTTTCTCTAATAACATTCGTTTTTAAAATTCCCAGTCGATTACATAGGAGCAAGTTCGTGCGACCCAGTCGTGCATTTTATTTTAATTATTCTTCAAATTGTCAGCTTTACTTGGGAAGTTAGTGTTTTCAAGAATTTTTTCATGTTTTTAATTAATTTCTGGTTATTGCAAAATGAAAAAAAAATGAATGCAAATATCTGCGCTCGATCTGCTCGGTCTTCGCCGATTGAGCTCTAACCTCTAAACTTAAAAAGAAATGAAACATGAGCGTTCAGAGAACTCAGAGTAAAAAAAAGTAACATTGTTCCTTTTTCTGACATCTCAGCGCCCCGATCGAGACTAAAAAATAAAAAATGCTAATGCAAGACGTACATATATCTATTTGATGATCGATTTTCTAAGTTTTGTTTGAAAATATCAAATGTAAAAACTGGTTTTGTATACCGGGTATGACAAATAGCTAGGAGCTGACATGTAAGTATTGGTTGAGTCAAGGGAAAAAAAATCGTATACTAGAGGGTTCAATGTACCCACCATAAGCAATAACTATTCGTGAAATCAACTAAGCAAATACAATTTTTTGAAATGTAAAAGTGACAAATAAACTAAGTTTCATACTAAAAACATTAACTAGGCATTCGATAGCTTTAAATTTGAGAAAATGATCGGGAAAGTAGGATGTTAATTCGACCAAAATATTGCGCCAAGATATTATACATTAATATAAATGAAAATTGTAAATTATAATTTTGTGCAAGATCCTGCGACCCAGTCGTGAGGCTTATGTGTTATTACATCCGTAGCGAAAACAATAATTGAAGTTTGTGTAATGTTGAAAGACTTTGCATATCAATGAGGAACGACAAGAGACAACCGTTTCCAGGAAACAAAAGCGTGGATAAACTATTTTGCCTCTTATCTAGTTTTTTGTTTTTCTTCATTTTGTATTGGGGAAAAAACTTTTAAGGAGAGTGTTGCCTTGGAATAACAAAACACGAGTGAATACTGAATAGAAGCATTTTATCCTTTCGGTTTGGTCCTGTGAATGAAAAGTCACAAGCACTTAATTGAAAATACTTTAAGACAATTTGCTTTGTTTATATTTTACTTAAATTTGGTTTGAAGGCGGGTGGGTTGTTTGGAATAGTTGAATGTGGGAGGGTAATTCATTAAGGAATTTTTTGAAAGTTTTTGAAAGTTTATCATTATTTTCTTTGGGTAGGGGACAAATTACAGCCCCAGGATATATTTAACATCAAAGTTCAGTAATTATATCTTAATTTAAAACTTTTTTAAAAAAACTTAGCTGTAGCTAAAGATGTTTGTTGCAGATATTTTTCTATAAGAAAGAAAAAAAGACAGGTTGATACCTTTTAAGTGCGGAGAAGATTAATGTTGTAAATGAGTGAAAATGAGCGAAAAAATTAAAAAAAAAAAACAATTTTTTAAAACTGAGGGGTGGTATTGTCATCAATATTAATTAATATGCCTGACAGAGATTGATTAAAACAATATATATTTTACTATCAAGTTTAGATGAATAAATATTATGCAAAGGAAAAAACTGGCATTTTTAAACACTGCTCTTTTAACAAATAAAACCATCACCAGTTAAGTCCAAATAAATAACTCTTCTTATTAATATTGGATTTCTATGGAATTTGATGCAATTTCATTGCTATGAATACAAAACTACCTTTACAATATCACAATTTATATCTAATATTTTCATCATTTTATGTAGCTTTTAATAATTAATATTTTCATATTTTTTTCTTTCATTTAGTTCTTTTTCAAACAGTTCAATAAATGTGTTTATAAAATAATTTGGTATGTATTTTGTTTATCACGCATCTCAACAGTTTATAGGCCCAGTACATACTCGTAACATTAACCAAAGATAAGCTTAAAATTAATTTATTTTGGAAATCGACTAATCTATTGAATCATTATGAGTTCTTCGAATGTTCATGGCCAGATAGCTCTCCTGAATGAAAATGAGGGCCGTGCTACATCCAGGAAGATTTCTTCAACATGTGTAGGGCGAGACCAAACGCCCGGAGAAGCCAGAGGACCAGTTGCCATGGGACGACAAGGATGTGGACGCCCGTGCATAACTTCTTATAGAAATGAAAACAAATATACTTTGCTTTAAGAAAGTCAGAAAGTTATGATAAGAAAGGACCTCGTCAAAAGACTGAAGAGAGGACAATCAATTGCTAAATATGTTCGATACTTCAAAACCATTTTTTTTTTTTTTTATAATCTACCCGCGCTCAAGGGATTATGGTTACCCTTTAAATGTTTGAACACAGCGCGGGCGTGAAGTTAAGGAAGAGAAAGAAGGATAGGAAAGATGTGTGGCACGATGTTCTGAGACTGAAGGTTGTTGTCTCAGATATTTTATCTCCAGGGATGGCGGCTGAACTAAAGCGGAGAATGCCGTGTCTTATTTCTATGTCGCTGATAATTCACATTATTTTATTCGTGTTCATCCTTGTTGGGCATACTAGTTTAACTCAATTACATGTTGTTAGTGTTATGCCTGAACAGCATGTAATGAGTAAACCAGCAACCCATTGATGACAATTTTAGAAGGTTTTTTAATGGAATTAAAACGACATAGACGACGGCAGGGATCGAACCTGTGATCATGAGGTTCACAGGCGAGCACACATCCATCGCGCCACGGTCACCCCCAAACCAATATTCCGACGTTTCAACTGTTTGTACGAGATTGCTTGAAGTATGTAGGTGACAGGTAAGATAAGTTTGCAACAACAACGTGCTCAGTGCAAACACTTCCCCCCACGAAAGCCCCAATTGAAATTAAAAGTCCAAATAATTAAATTTTCTTTACAATTGCACTAAATGTGGTAAGCGGGGTCACATGCAAGGATTGCTGGACTAATGGTAATCAAACAAGGTTAACTCAGAGTGGCGAAGAAAATCCGCCAGGTTTTATCGTACAGAAGCATACATCAGCATCTCTAAATGTATCATATGCAGGCTTAAGTCAGCGATTATGGTGCCTGTACAGCGGATTAACCTCCAACAAGGAACAGGAATTGTTAAATCTGGCATCAATGATCAAAATTAAAAACAACCATTCTACCTCTGCAATGGTTTACTAACAATGAGAAGAACTTGTCTATTTAGACATCTGTGGACTGATGCAAACGGAATCTATCTGAAATGGCAAGATGTCTAATGAATGAAAGCCGACATCCTGAGTTTATGTGAGCAGAATTGGTTATCACTTCAGCGTTTTTACGAAGCAGATTTCCAATGAAACCCAGAGATGTTACCCAAGAAGAACTATGGAGCGGAAGCGAACGAAGTTTGGCTTTTATGAAGGAGATTGATTTAAAAGTAAAAGATTTGCTTCAATTTTCGTGTTGCAAAAATCGAGGAGTTGCACGAATGGAGGGTTGCGTTAACCGAGTTCGTACTGTACTTCTAAATTTGAAAAAAAAAAACAGCTCACAACAAATGCTTTAAGCGTCTAAGAATACAAAACAACCTTTGCTTAAGCTGCTATTAATATTACTATTACTATTAATCATATTTTCATCATTATAGCTTTGTTATCTAATATCTAATAAATATTGTCATAGTTTTTCATCATTCTAAAGGCAAGTTACATATGTATGTATTCGTAAAAAAAATCGAACTCGAGATTTTGATCAAAGTTGACATAACGATGATAGCGAAGATGAAAAAAGTGGGTCTGGCAATTCTGTCTGTCTGTCTGTCTGTCTGTTCGATTACAGCTAAACGGCTGGGCCGCTTTTCTTGAAACTTGGTAGATATGGGTTTTGATTTTTTACCCCCGGATATTTTTTGATTTGATTTTTATGACCAAAAATAACGGTATCTGCCATACGATTTTTTCGAAATTTTATAAATATTTTTTTTTTCTCAAAAACTGTGCCTACGATTTTCTTAAAAAAAAAAATCAAAAAATTTAATTTAGTTAAACCTAGGTAATGGTTGAAAAAAATTTTCAAAAAAATGAGTAGTTTCGGTACCTCCTTGGGACCATTTTTTTGTTTTTGGTTTTTTTCAAAAACGGTACCACCGATTTTGATCTTTTTTTTTATGCTAAAGCCTCCCAGCAGTTTGAATATTATTTTGTATTCAAATTTTCCAAAAACATTTTTTTTGGATTTTTAAAAAGCTTTCAAAATTTTTTCTTGAAAACTCAATATTTCAAAAAGTCCATGCTCGATTTTTTCAAAACTTGATAAATAAAGGTTTGGAAAAAGAATCTACAATATATGAGCAAAATAAATTAATTTTACCTAAAAATAACGGTACCCTCCATACAAATGTTAAAAAATGGTTTTCGAAAATCGTATTTTTCTCGAAAACGGTTCCGAGAATTTTGCTTAATTTTTTTTTCTTTTTATTATTTTTTAATATCTGTAATTTAATAAAAAAAAATTGAAAACAAGATATTACTGACTGTAGCTACCATTGAACGATTTTGTAAAATTTTGAATTTCTCATTATCAGCACAACGGATTTTAATGAAATTTCTTAGAGAGAAGCTTCTAAAAAGTTTAAAAAATATTGCATTTCAAAACTTTAAGAAAAATATTTTTTTGAATTTTGAAAAAAAATAATCAATTTTTTGTTTTTTGAAAATTCAATATCTCGAAAACGGCTCAATACTTTTTTTTTGTAAATTTAATTTTTATTCATACAATAATAAAAACTACAAATTGGCGTACCAACATTTTTTCTTAAAAATGTTTTAAAATTTTCTTATATAAAACCTTATGTCTTAAGAAACCACTACAAATACAAAGACTTATTATTTTTGTTCTTGCATAAATCTATATTTGCTTGAATCACATGGCATCCTATTCTTACCTTTAACTACTAAAGAAGTTTTTTGTAGTCATTCAAAAAATGAATTTTATGCTTATGAACAGTTTCGCTAATAACATTCATTTTTGAAATTCTTAGTATTTTACATAGGAGCAAGTTCGTGCGACCCAGTCGTGCATTTTTTTCTTAATGCTCATACTTTGTCTCTGACATGTTAAGGGTATACAAAAAACTTTTGAGTGTGATGAATTAGTAGCTGAAGGAAAGGAAATGACATATGTAAAAACGAAAAGCGATGAAAAAAGGGAACCATACCCTCTCAAAATTACACCAACTACCCCCAGTAACTAACTCGGGAAATCCCCTAATAACCTTTCAACATAACATCGCACTGTCCAGTTATTAGAGCTTTGCGTCCGGTTATCGGAGATTTTCTATAGATTTACTTACGTATTAAACATAAACTATACTTAGAATAGATCTGCTGTTCTTTTCCGTTACATTTTTGAGAAAAAATAACCCCTACATAAAATAATGTGTCCGCGTATGGGAGGTTTTCTATCTAAAATGGGCAAAAAAACGTGTCCGCGTAAGTTTATGAGAGTGTCCGTTTATAGGAAAGTTATTTGTATGAGATTTTCGAAAAAGAAGTTCGTTTCCGAAAATGTGTCCATTTAATAGGGCCCATACACTACGCAAACACGTTTGTTCAAACGTGTGTTTGAGCAAACATAGTTTCGCGCGCCACACACTACACAAACATGTTTGAGAGATATTAGTTGCGTGACGTTTTTCATCTCAATCAGACCTACGGAGCAATGAGCGATTCAGCGTGTGCAGCTTTAATTATTGCCTTGGCTATTAAAAAAAAATAGAAAAAACAAAAAAAAAAGAATTTGGTCCAAAAAAATTCGTTCGTCTTGTTTATTCATCTTAATTTCATGAAAATTGGCATCTGTTTGAGCAAAATTCAACACACACCACTCAAACATGTTTGTGCAGTCACGGAAAATTCAAAATTTTTTGAATTTCTTCAAACCGTTTGCGCAAATACTCAACATCGCTACACACTACTCAAACAGTTTGCACAAACATTTTTACAACAACAAAAGGCATTTGTTTGCTCAAACGGTTTGCGTAGTGTATGGGCCCTATAAGGGAACTGTCCGCTTATTGGAGCTGTCCGCAAGTAGAGCTTTTACTGTATATTTGATATATTCAGCCTTATCACAGGCCCCGTCGTATTAGATACGTAGTACGAACCCCGAAAAAAGGTATCATCGATCCCGTCGTACTAAAAAAAACTTGCTACGAAATTCGGAGTTCGTATCACTAGCCCCGAATGAATAGGAAGTTGGGCAGTTTTTTCTACGAACAGATATTTTGATCGGAGCTCAACTTAAAACGAAACACAAATATAATTAAGCGAACGAAGATAAAGGACATGCAAATAAAATATATAAAAACAATTTTTATTATTGTTTTCATGTGAATTTGTTTATATTTTTTATTTTTTGAAGGGCAAATAAAATAAATACAAATAAATATGAATGAATCTCATTTTTAGTGTTTGTCTTCTTGGCGTATTTTCTACATTTATTAAAAAGATTGCAACGGCAATGGTATTTATTTTTAACGACCAACGAAATTAAAATCAAATCAAAAGATGAACAACGGAAATTTATTTATTTTTTCACATTTTGACGGAAATCAACTGATTTTGAAACTCCGAAATTCGGAAAATGTTTTTTGATTCCGTTCGGGGCCAATGATGTAAATTTATTCGTATTCGTAGCGTAACAAAATTTTCGGGGATTTGTTACGAGGGACTCTGTGATAGGGGTGATTATTTTTTTGTGGAAGACAACACACAATTTTTTGTATGGATAAACCATATTTTCTGGTAACCTTTTCTAATGAAGGCTGTAGATAAATCATATTTCAATGATTTAACTAATGAAACTAGTAGTTTTTTGAGACTCGAGTGCATTTCCTTTTTTGCTCGAATATCCCTTTATTCGAACGAGAGCCCCATTAATATTCCGATGATGAATTATTGATTAGTGCATTCTTGCAGCAATCCGCAATGCCATCACTTAATATCACATGTACTCGTATAGACGGCGCGGCGCAAAGCAAATGGAAATCCCTCTTTTAGAATCATTATAATGTCATCTTCCGTTTGTCATTAATCTTCTTATATCGATGGGTTTAAGAAGTGTTGGCATGCTTTCATTCATAGCATAGCACTTGAGTACGAGAAAAATATTTTCAACGAGAAAACTCGTAGTTTCTATGTCGATGTGAGTCAACCGAGACCTCATCTCCGATAACGATGAGAATCACACAATTTACCAAATCCCCTACACTCGATTGAATTCCATTTGAGTTTCTCTGATGCTGTCACCCTTCGAAAGAGCGATGATGAAGAAAACTATACGGTTGAGGAAATCTTCGGCCACAGAATACGATATAAAACTTAAAGAAGAGCCCAAACGGGACCCGAGCTACAACCCAAGCAAGGACTAATTGAATTGCGGCAACTCTCACATAATTCACCACTAATTGCGTTATAATTGATTAGATTTCATTTTACCCCCATATAGAAGGAAGTTCTAGAGACACCCGAAGTATAGTTCGGTTCTACGTTGAATGAGGAAACCTTCGTTCTTTGTTCCAGTTTGCCACCCCCTTGAAATTCAATTTCGATTTAAATCTCTGCCATAATGGTTGCTTCTATTTTCCTATGTCCTTGTCGTTCTTGGTCGTTATTTAAATAGCTCATTTGGTTTGAATTGAAACATTGCGTTCGTTGGCTGTTTGGACAAAAGACTAAGGGTACTCTTATTGTGTTGTAAACGTTTTGAATGTGGATCGAAGTTAATGTTTCCAAAATCGTTTAGCTATTATTTTGAGGGAAGAATCTTGTTCTTAGAAGGTTTAATGTGTCACATAAGTGCATTACTTTATAGTTAAACATTTAAATACATATTCATTAGATATACTATACATATATTAAGATAATGTAGGTGTATTTCTAACTGAAAGGAATGCAATTGAGGGCTATAAAAGGGATGTCAATGTGTTTACTAGATTTGAAGAGGTTTTTTTTTGTAAATATTAATGAAGGTAAATCATCGGAACCACTAGTATATTTCTCTTTAAGTTTGTGAGTTTTGTTTTCAACGGTGTTTGGGTTATGACATCTGAACAAGTGTCCACATACGATTATTTTATGACCTTAACATTCAAAAATATGATTGAATAATCAGAAATCGGTTCAAACATCAATTAAAGACTTACAGAAAACATTTAATTTCATTGCAGTCTCCTTGATTCCATTTCGCACCAATTCATTTGTTGCACGACACGCAAGACCTTTGTCATGGTCTTCTCTTGTTGGCGTCAGAGATAACACGGATATGCTAACATTTCCATCTTCGGATACCTGGAAACACAATTTATTATAAAACTCATCGTTTTTTGTAGAATTTAATACAATATTTTTTCATATTCAACATTTCATATTCAACATTAAAAAAACGAAATTTACCTTTTGACTGTGGCCATGCAACTCAATGTTACCCATCCACCAAGTGATCTTTGCTGGTGGTCTTGATCCTATCGCTTGGCATTCGATTTCATATTTTCGGTCCGCTGACATGGGTTGATTGTTAAACGATATTTCCACCAGAAGAGGTCGCACTAAAATTAGATGAAAATGAAGTGATCAGTTTTTGATTAAAATTTGATGATTGTTTTTACTAATAGAAATATATTGAGAGTTCCTTAATTTTAAGCTAAGCAAATGAAGTTTGTTTTAGAACAATTTAGCTTCAGTGCGTGTACCTGAATTTAAATTATAACACACAAATATGACAATATAAATAAATTAAATGAAAGTAAGTATTAAATTTTTATTAAATATCCGCTTTTTAATCACCGTACCTGTTTGCGTAATAATTAGATCGTAGGACTGTCATCCCAAAGATCTGGGTTCAAAGAGACAAATCCTTCAAGATTATATCATAAAAAGTTCTACTCATCTAAGCTTTCGGATTGGGATGAACAATGTAGGTCACCTCTAATCCTGTCGTAAATTTTAGTCACTCTATGAGTAGTAGCGCTCGATTTTTTTTTATTTTTATCAGTTAGTTAAGGTAGCTCGGTTTCTGTGGATCTACCCACCCTGTAAAAATGTTGTCTCTTATTGAAAGACCTATACAATAGCAATGAAACTCCTGATGTAATGCAGTTTGAAGAATTTTTTTTCAATATAAATAATGTTAAGCTTATCGGCCTAAAGGCTGGAGATGAGTTGTATGCATTTTTCCAAATCTAGTAATGAAGATTGATTTACCTATTTTCCATAGACTCGATATAAATATGACGCCACTTTAAAGTAATGGGGTATGAAATAAGATTCTAATTTCGCAAAAGACCTGGGATGATTCCACCTATACCTGGTAACTGAAAAGTTCAAAAGATACTGATGACTCAGTGGCGGATTTAGCCATTTAAATTCAGCAGATTGTTTAAGAAATCTTCAAGTCTGGTTTCAGAGGTGTTTTCTCAAACAAGTTAGCTGGTAATGCAAAGTATGTAAGCAGTAGAGTGAACATTTTACTTTTTTACCGTGAGGCTACCATCAACGTGCACGTCCACAGTAAAATATAAAAATTGCTTTCCAAAGACATAAGTGTTTCTAATGATCTTGTAGACTGCACTTCAATTCACTTAAGTTGATAACACCTTTTCAGTGTTTTCTCTTATTTGCTTATTTCTAAAAGGTTCTCCTAGACTTGGCTATTATTAGCGACAGGTAAATTTCGCTTAGCGAAGAGAATGCCTTATCAATAGTGAATCTATATGCACAAACAAAAAGAAGTGCAGTCTATCGGTTAACCGGCAAAATACTGAATTAGTCCTATTTACAGACAAAAGTAAATTACCCAACTAAAAAACTCCGAAAATAAATATCTTAGCGTGATCCTGGATAAGAAATTGAACTGGAGTCTCAATATTAAAGAAAGAACGAATAAAGCCATGTTTAAAACACATTTGGCAAACCCAAAAATGATCAAAGGAATGTGACGTAGTTTGGTGGAATGCATTGGACAAAGTAACTAACCTTAAAATCATGACCAAGGTACAAAAAATGGCATGAATTGGAATCACTGGGACACAGTGGGTCTAGAAGCTCTGTACTCAGTTTAAGACTCCTAGATCTATTTATACAAGAATCAGGTCACTTGAGCTTTTAATTGAATACAATAATCAGTGGTCATAATGTTGTCCTAGGTAATGAACGCGCTGACGAGCTGTCAAGAATGGTATCAATGCTTGATGTAAATCAGGCAGAACAGTTCAGATTCTACCCTGTACTCTAAATCAGGTGATCGAGATCAAATTTCTAGCTACAAACCTCGTCTAGCAGACGTTGCAAGGAGTCCCATGCACATGTGGGGGTAAAGGAAGGATCTCAATGAGGGTATTACATGACAATAGACATTTTTTCAATCACTTTTAGGAGTACCCTCCGACATTTAAGGCTCTAGCTTGCTGAAACTTATCAAAACCCTTAACGTGATTGACTGACATACGATTTATCATAGGTTTCAATACACGGAAGTCACAATCACCAGGGTATCACAACGGATATACATTGATCTAAGTGTGACGGTAACATGATCAACTATCAGCCCAGACTTGGCAACTTTGAACTTTCAATATAAGCGCACCATTTAACAAATGATCAAACTATCATTACATTACATTGCATATTACACTACTCCGTAGATAAATCTACGAAGTAGATACACTGAAAGCACTGGCAACTGAGACACATCGGCTTAGACATTACAACAGAGAGAGATACACAGAAAGAAAGAACAACAGAAGAAAAACATGTCAACAGCACACGGTTGCTATTGAACGGTCCCCCACCCAAGTACTAACCACGCAGAATGTTGCTTGATTTCGCTGATCGATGGGAAGCGATGCTTTCATCAAAGCCTAAGCCGTTGACTCAAGCTATCAATTCACGAATGAAGAACGTTTATGTCGATGCCATGTATATTCCAATTCCAAGCCAGTCGAATTTTATTTCCCAGTACGAGTATACTACTCGTAGCAATTCATAGTAAAGTAACAAGTTTAAATTTTCGCTCCTGAATTTTTCCGAGAAAGTGAGACAACGGGTTGGCCGAAGCACCAAAAATATTGCTGCCGTTCAAGCAAACGAACCAACTCAATTAATTCGACGGCGTTGGGCATAGCTAAGACTACACTATTGCGAAAAGATGAAGAACAAACTTGGAGGAAGAACTGTAGTAATGAGCTAACATCATTCAGTTCTTGATGGGGGGCATAATAGATCTTTAGGTCGTAGTGTTTTTATACCCCAATTTATTCATTCATTCATTCATAGATGAAGAACTAAAGCCAGCCCACCATATGTAGCAACGTACGTTGGATTGAGCTCTAGAAAAGTCGGAAAAAGCTGATCAATTTCCTTAAAAAAACTTTTTCTGTGATGAAGAATATTTAAGGGTAAACAGGTGGAAATCCATATATGCATACATCTACCAAAAAATAATTGTTCGGTGTGGTGTTTTTGTCGGTGGTGTCATTTGGCTGTTTTTTCGTTGATGAAAATGACTACTACGATACAGTCAAGGAACATGTTGCAACCTTATTTCTTTGGCCAATTGCCTTCACTGACAACCAGGAATGAACACCCTGAGGACAATACAACCGACATTTTAAATTTAATTTTTTTTTCGTCATGTAAATTTTATATAAAAATAATTAAACTTAAGTCACTGTATATAGTTAGGCCCCCTATATGAGCCAACAAATGTAAACTTTCATACATATTATGTAGTATCTTATTAGTTGTAAGCCAAATTGTAAATAGTATGTTCAATAAAACAAAATTGAATTGAAATTGAATTGCCAATTGCATTGAATCGACATAATAGATATGTGCTTTCAACAATACAGTGCCAAAAGTGAAACAGTGGTTGAAGCAAACGACTTATATAAAACGTGTTATACAAAGAAATTGACCAGTCGATTGGCCGCCTAGATGGTGTGATTTAAGGCTTCTAGGTATTTTTATGGAGCTCCATTAAATCTTCGGTCTATTCCAGCAATCCGGCATCGTTTGAGAAGGTCAGAGCCGAGCGATTGTGGTTGTTTCCGTTAAAAAGAAAAAATCCGTTTATAAATTTTAATTTAAATCAAATTAAATTATTTGAATAAGAAATACTTTAAGAAAATTAAAAATTGAACATTGAAAATTAATTCAAATTGAACTTTCATCAATAAACAAAACAATTCCTCAAGCCAAAGAAGTTTGATTGAGAACTAAAAGAAAAACCACATGGAAAACCAAATTCAAGAGCCTTCAAAGTTACGCCTTTTTCTGATTGTAGTTTTTGGTAGAAACAATATTATTGGTTTATATGTACATATAAAATCTTTTATTTTGCTTTAGGAAATCTATCAAGTTTCACCCTTGGAACGTGCATAGCCTGGCCTTCGCCAATGATTCCCAAACTGAGAAACTATTCCGACGATAGTCCACTTGACATTGCTATAACACCAAGTCAGACTGGATGGATATTTTCCCTAATTTCATTAGGAGCTGGTTGTTGTGAGTAGGAAATTAACGAAATCAATAAAGTATTGTAAAAATTCACTAAATACACATAATTATATAAGAATGTAACAGAAGTATGACGCCAATGTAGTAACTTTTTCAACGACTTCCCGTTTAGATATTTACCAAACAACAAAGTCATATTTTCTTATATAAAAATTTAAATTTCAATTAGACTATAATTTTTCAGTGTTTCTAAAATCATAATTTAATTTTGGATATTTTGTAAGCTTTGGAATCATACCATTTTGATCTCCAAAGATATTCCTAGATTTAAGTAGATTTACCATAAATCTTCTTTACATCTCAAAGACTTACAACACAAATTATTTATTTCGTAAATCTAGTAGAGTAGAGTGGGAGTGCATAAGCAGGCTAAATGAACTTGTCAACCAGAACAAGGTCACACTTTAGTGGGTACCTGGTCACCTGGGTGTTCGTGGAAACGAAAAGTCAGATTCCCTAGCCAGAAATAGGTGCATCAACCCCTTTAACAGGGCCAGAGCCCTATTGCGGAATAGGAGAAAATATCATCAGAAACAAAATTAATTAAGAAGAGGAGGCAAACAGATTCAAGAACTGGAAATAACTCCCAAAACTGAGGCATGCGAAACTACTACTAGCTTTGTATATAAAAGGTGGTTAAATTTTAAGGGCCGATGTTGATTTTGAATAAAACACAAATTATTTAGGAAATTTTTGTCATTTCTTTTTATTATGATAATATTGGTATGGTTCAATTATGTATGGAAAAAAATATCGGCTAAATGCTGAGGTATAATTGAGGTTCTATCCCGTAAATGTTCCGAATTATCTCCTCCTTTAGCTCTTGAATTGTTGCTGGCTCATCGTTGTATACCTTTTCTTTCAAATAACCCCAAAGAAAGAAGTCCAACGGTGTCAAATAACATGATCTTGGCGGCCAATTGACATCGCCACCACGTGAGATAACACGGCCATTAAATTTGTCGCGCAAAAGAGCCATTGTTTCGTTAGCTGTGTGGCAAGTGGCACCGTCCTGTTGAAACCACATATCGTCCACATCCATATCTACCAATTCGGGCCATAAAAAGTTCCTTATCATCTCACGATAGCAAACACCATTCACAGTAACTGCCTGACTGGCCTCATTCTGGAGAAAATACGGCCCGATGATGCCGCCAGCCCATAAACCGTACCAAACAGTCACTCTTTGTGGATGCATTTGTTTTTCGACAATGAATCTTGGATTATAGTTCGAAAATGTGCTTCATCACTGAAGATGATTTTCTTCGAAAATTGATCATCCACTGTTGCCATTTCTTGCCACCATTCTGACCATTGACGACGCTTGAAATGGTCAAGAGGCTTTAGTTCTTGAGTCAATTGCACCTTGTAAGCGTGTAAATGCAAGTATTTATGCTTAATGTTCATCAACGACGAGCGTGAGAGGTCAATTGTTAGGCACGACGAGGAGTTGAGGTGGACGGCTCTTCAGCCACACTATCGCGAACAGCAGCAATATTTTCTACAGTACGAGCTGTACGAGTATGCACTCCTACAGACCCGGTTTGCTAAAATTTTTGCACGATTTTTCCGATGGTACGCACATTTGGACGATTAAATTGACCGAAAAAATCACGAAGTGCATGATATGCATTTGAATTTGAACGCCCATTTTCAAGCCTGAATAACTTTAACGCGTTGCTCGATTTTATATCTTTCCATGGTTTAAATTGAGTTAGTCTGAAATTGGGAAATGTCAAATAGAATGCAGAAAAAACTTGACCTTTAGGTGTGGTTCACATTCAACATCGGCCCTTAAAATTTAATCACCCTTTATAATCTACTAGCGGCCCGGTACGTGCTTCGCTACGTATAAAGTGAAATAATAAAAAAAATTAATTGCAACATCAAATTCATTTATTCAAACACAAAAATATTTTATTAATTGCTAGCTATTTTAAAACTTAATCCAAAACGTTTGGATAAACAATAATCTTTGTTTTTCCATTTTGGGCATGAATAAACAAACGGCTGGGGGTACCGACTCTGGAACAGGCAAAATAAAGTTGACCATGTGAAAAACTTGATTCCTCCAAATTAACTCCACAAACTTGAAGTGTTTGCCCTTGATCCTTGTTGATGGACATCGCAAATGATAAACGCACAGGATATTGTAATCGTTTGAACTCAAATGGCATATCAGTTGGAATCATAGGGATACGTGGTATCAAACAAACTTCTCCTTTTGATTTAGCAGCTAAGATCGTAGCTTTAATCAAATTTGGCAATAACTTTTTCACTGCCAATCTGGTGCCATTACACAGTTTTGGTGGATTAATATTTCGCAATAATATAATCAAAGAACCAACGTTCAGATTCAAGCAATGCCGTGGCATACCAGCTAGTTCCAAACAATTTTAAAATTCAATTGGATAATTCATTGCCTCATCTTGATTCATAACACTGTTGATTACCACGTAAATCTTGCATTGTTCGATTAAATGCTTCTAGTGATTTTTTATTCGCTGTTGTACACTCATCACATAAAATAATTGGCGTTAATCACAGAACTTTTGCCATAGCAGAATTTCTCGAAATATTGCAAGTTGGAGTTTCAATCACCCGTACATTCAATGGCAATTTTAGTGCAGAGTGTGCAGTCCGACCACCTTCTAATAATGTAGCAGCAATTCCCGAAGATGCAAGTGCCAATACAATTTTTTGTTCCGATCGAATATTTAGAATAGCTAAAATCAATGACTAACGACCGTTTTGCCTGTACCACCAGGCGCATCCAAGAAATATAATCCACCTGCATTATTGGAAACGGCTTGCATGATTGTGTCATATACGATGAAGTTCCGAAACATGTTGCAATTGCTCATTTCTGCGATGAAGTACAATATCACGGGATTGAAACTGATCACCAAGAATTACAATTGCAACCTCATCAATTGTGGGTGCATTGAATCGCCTTGTATGCTCTCCAACAGGTGTTCTATCAGCCCTTATTACGATTTTGTGATTATCAGATGGCATACGATCGAAAGCAATTTTGAACAATTGAACTAATGCGTTATGCTGATGGAAAAACCTTTGTAGCTCACGAATAATTTCTCGTCTTGTATTCGAAATAATTGCACAACGTTGATTCAATTCACGATTTTCATCACCAATAAAATAAATTTGCAAAAATTGATGATCAGCGTCGAAGTATGGTAATAACGAACCAGCTTGATGATAAATCTGGCCCTGAATCTGTAACATGTATGCAATTTTAGGTAGATGTTGGATCAGAATTTTTAAAACTATCGAATACTTTATGATTCAGATTGATATAAACATGGGACAATCATGTTGAAGTATTTACCTTAAACGTGCGTCGGCATAATTATCTCTAATAATTTTAGTAGCACTAAAAGAAGTCATTTGAAATGCCGAATTGTGTTGTTGAATATGGATCAAAAAGTGATTCGACGTTTGAGATGTCCCAAAAATAAATGAATACAATGGTTTGGGTGGAGTTTCTAATGCTGGAAATCTCACTTTGCCATTAGCACAACACATGCCGGGCGTTTCACGTGGAAAGTTAGCCGCATCACAATGTGGACTGTTGTAATTAAAAGCAGCACGCATCATTTTAGCCAAAAGAGCAGCACGACGTATTCGTGATCGGCGTGCAAGGTTCAGTACAGGTATAGAGGGTCAACAGATCTATTTCATGCATTACGTTTACTGCGATGCATTAGCTTGTGCGCGTTCATCTGCAGTCTGTGATCGACTTAGTAATGCCACATCATTTGCATTACGCGTTCGCCGACCTATATTTGTTCGCCCGGCTTGTGACATTATTCCTTCATATAAAAAAGAATAAATCAAATTAAAAATATAAGTTTCAATTTGACAGCAAAATCCCCACTACAAAATGATCCGACATTTATTGAATTCATTTGTTACAAAAAATGTGATAAATGAAGAACCACTCGACCGATTTTGTGCAAACTTCACATAAACCATCTACTAAATAGTCCAAACAAAGCCATAAAATTTGGTTTGGATAGCTACGCCCGTTCTTGAGTTATAGAAACACAACGAAAAGTGGCATTGATTTTTATATATATAGATAGTATTAGTATGGAGTGTAATTTAGTATTGCGAACTATATCGTGGTGGTGGCGCTGAAATTAGCGCTAGATTTTACAGTGGAGAGTAGGATAAGATACAAAACAAGTAATAAAAAAGAGAATATTTCATTATTAAATTTAGCACAGACAAATCTAGCAAGTACTGTCCGTATACTTAAGATGTCGCCACAATCTTTCGTCTTCTTGATGGTACTATAAGTTTTATTTACAAAGCTACTGGGCAATGACAACCAGCAACGTTTCGAAAACTGCATTAACTTAAGTAGAAATAACCTAAGAGAATAATAACAGGTATTCTAACTGGACAGCAATTTTAGACCACACCTAAGTTTACTTGGTATGGTAAGAAGTGCAACATGCAGTTTCTACAACATGCATAAGTAAACACCGGACCATATACTGGGAAAGTGCTCTCCATTCATGCACCAAAGGAAAAACCATCTGGGACAATACCAGGAAGAAGAGAGAAACCAAACCTCTCAAAGTGACCCAAATACTAAAATTCCTAAAAGCAATAGGTTTGGAGGAGGAACTGTAGGATGCGCAACCTCATAATTTTTAAGCGGGGCACAATAGATCTCCAGGTCGCAGTGCAATAACCCCCCAATACAAATTCATTCATTCATTCAGATGTAGTAGATTAGAAATTAATCTCCTTAAATCTGCACTGGATCAATTGTTCTATAGTTCGACCTGACCTATGAATATCCATATCGTGCTAAATTATCTCAATGGTTTTTCATCGTTTGGCACAAATGAAACATTCTTTTCCTCGCTTCCACTATATATGTACCTACGAAAAATGTATCTGTTTTTTAATGTTTAAATGCGGCGGAAACACCACATACCCAAATTTCTTGCCTAAAATCTCTGATTATTTTTTGGTAAAAACGTAGGTAGTATTAGGAAAGTAAGAGAGGATTTAAAAGGAGATACCGATACACATTGGTTTTGAATGTATGAATATCGTATGGCATTTAAAATTTATGTAGTGCGGCTAAGTAAAAAATCTCTGAAATTTATAATATTTTCGAATTTAGGCTCCATTGTAATATGATGGGGATTCCCCGGAGCTCGAGTATAACGATTAAATTGCTTAAGAGTAACTAGAAATAGATCTGCTTATACAAATAATATTGAAAATACCTAATGAAGATTAAGAACAACAAACATTGCGGACGAGCTCACCTATCACTTTTAAAGTTTTTTTTTTTTTTATTACCTACTCAAGTAGGTTATTAGAGTATCTGTCCATGTATTGTAATTGCACTTGAGCTTTTGACTAGGCCTTATACATAGATTACAGCTAGATCAGAATGGGTTTACAAATTTCTTGCATCGACGAAGGAAACCTAAGCACTTAACAGCGTTTTGGCGACTTAGACCACACAAAATGGTCTGCGATGCAGAAACCGAGAACTGCAAGATGTTCGGTGCAAGTTTAGCTCATGGATAGCTGCATGGAGAGTGAGTTCCATTTTAACGATAGAAGACAGCATTGATTTTTGGAAATGTTAAATTTTACGCTGTTTATGGTTCCCCATATGACAATGCTATCGGGATCAGAATGAAATGAGCTTATCATAGGCTGCCATTTAAAATCCACATCCGAAGGACTAGGACGTGTATCTGGAAACGAATATTATAATCAGAGAGCACTGTCGTCAGCAAAACAATTTAATGGACCACAAGTTTCTATATGAAAAAGAGAGTTGAAGATAAAACCGAGCAATCTGGCGCACTAGAATTTTTTCAGTTTCGTAATGAAAAGACTTAAAACTATCGAACACAACTTGTATTGAGGAGTTCGAAATGAAATGTCTTTTCTAACGAAGAAGGAACTCGTCAATACCAAATGCACGCATTTTCTATAGAGAGCAAATCGCCATCAAATGCTTTTGAAATATCAAGTGCAATATTATTATTTTTTCTAAAACGACTGTTCGCTAAGATAAACCATCAGACCACTAGTGGACCTATTGCTACAAAAGCGTTACTGGCGATCATTTAAAAACTTTCGTTTTCAACAGATTTCTTCAGCTGATGATTTATCAGCATTTCCATGACCTGGGAAAAAGTGACCTAAGTATTCCACTCTGAAAGAAAACAGCAGGGTTGAACAGATTGAAAAGCAATGGTTTTGTAAACTTTGTAAGATTTGCCCATTAAAACCGTTTACGCTCTCAAGTACAGCTGGAGTTATGACATTTTCGGATAGTGTCAAACTAACAGCAATTCACTTAACAAATTACCAACATTTTTTCAATAATTTTTGGCCAAGTAAAAAGTCTTTCTAGTTTCCTTGAGCTTATTCCGGATTTCCTAAGTAAGGTTGGTCTTATATCGTTGGTAACTTAATACCCTGACCCCAATAACCTATTAACAGCTCGAATTCGAATTCGATTTTTGGTGGGAAGGATTTTGACCTATTCGGTATTAGATAAAGATCAGGGGGTCATTCCGTAAATTGGTTATCATCGGACGATACCGTTTGAACGATAGCGTTGCCTTTTATTGATTCAAGTAAGTCGTTTGGACGATAGCTAAATAGGTATCGTCTTGCATTAATTTTTAATTTTGTAGGTGACTGTAGTTGAGTGATTGAGTTTCTACTGTAAATTGACATTTTGTATTGTTTTTCTATTGAATTGACAGATTGACTAAAGTTTGAGAGTTTCTGAAATGCATACACATCTTTAAAACTGTGATCGATTGACGAGACGATAGTAGTCGAGTTACGTGAAGCCAATCATGAACGATATCGTCGACGATTATCGTTTTGACGATTATCGTTTAGAA
Organism: Chrysotoxum bicinctum; assembly: GCA_911387755.1. Classification (NCBI taxonomy): domain Eukaryota; kingdom Metazoa; phylum Arthropoda; class Insecta; order Diptera; family Syrphidae; genus Chrysotoxum; species Chrysotoxum bicinctum. The sequence goes on from OU426988.1 coordinate 133,439,109, forward strand.
AATTACGGAATGACCCCCCTGAACAAAGAATCGTGAATGAATTTTGAATCTGGTTGGATTATAATTGACGATGAATATGATTACACAAACTTATTATTTGATAAATTTCGAGTGCATTCACTGCTCCTGTTTGGTCAATACATTTTGATGTCATTTTATGGGATCTAATGAATGTTACTAAACATATGTAATGTAATGAATGTAATCAAATCATATTTCCATGCAAAAATTTCAATGACTGACGTGCCACCACTCTTAGAGCTATTTGGGCAAAGTGCAAAAGAAATATTTATTATAGAAGCAATTTCCTGCCACTTTTCTTCAACCTGCCATAAAAGCAGTGGAGTAGCGAATGGGGCACAGGCCCCGGGCGGCTCTTTGCTTGGGTGCGGCAATTTTTCAAAATATCCGGGCGGCACTTTGCTGCAATTTTTCTAAATACGTTAATGTAAATGGTTTTTGTATGTTATGTTTTTATATTTTTTCTAAGCTTAGTGTAAGCTTACTCTTGTAACAAATTTTAATTGTGAAAAAATATACTGTCCTTTTCGGAAATATATATTTTCCTTTTGAGCTGAAAGTTCCGTTTGTGTGCGTAGGACGTAGATACATAATATAAAAGATTTTCGCGCCACGGTTTTGCTGTCGGCAATGATACACGTCTTTCTCTTGTTTTTTTATGTGTTGTTGTTGTATTATCGTCATGTTGTGTCTGAGATGTGTATTGCACCATAAGGAATTGTGAAGAACAATGATCGACAACGACTCTGATTTGGAACAGTAAATGATTGTTTCGTTCTATGTGTCCTGGTGCAAAGCTTTTTCGTTTGCCTTCTTTCGACTACCACTCATGATGAGCGTTCGAATACTACCATGTCCATGTCCATGTATTCGTATATTGTTGTATCTTTTATCTAAGGTGTGTTAGTCAGTTGTATTTTTTTCTGTTTTATTTTATCGTAAAATGCAGTAAAGTTTGCAAACATCCTAGTTAAATACAAAATTAGTTGCAGTTTACCTTTTAACTTGTCTGTGTTTCGTGTGTTGTGAAAATTTTTTAAAATTGTGTGTACGGGTACAGTACCTACCTACATAAGCGCAAGAGATTTTCATTTTTTTTTTTTTTTATATTATACGCGCACTCAAGGGGTTATGAATACCCTTATAATGTTAAAAACACAGTGCGAGCAATTAGGAAATAAGGATAGGATTAGAAAGGAGATACCGATGCACATTGGTTTTGAATGTCTGCACATTGAAATGAGTGGGAAATACTGAGCCAGGTAAAGCATTCCACATTCGTGTAGTGCGACTAAAAAAAGAATCTCTGTATTTGACAGTACGTCCGAAGTTGGGCTCAAGGGTAAACTGATGGGCATTCCTAGAAGTTCGGGTATTACGGTTGAATTGTTTAAGGGGAGGAATGCAACTGGCTATTTCACTAGAGCACTGTTTATGAAAATAGCGGTAAAATAATGATAGACATGAAACGTTGCGGCGCACAGTGCGGCGACTAGTGGAAAAAAATAAAAAAAAAAATGTGCCAAAAATGTGAAGCAAGTATGCCAAATTCAAGGTAATAAGTCTAAATGAATGAATCGACAGTTTATTTATGATAAAGTACAATTTTCTGTTGTCAGAGATCGTCAGAATATCAGCAAAATAACAAATAGTGTTTTGTAGGATTTGTACTTACCGGTTGAAAGAGCGTTTACAGAAGAAAAGAAAAGAACATACGATATTTTTTTCGCTATCCTCACAATCAGCAGAGAAAATATAGTTATTCTAACTGCATATTTTTTTTTTACATGTAAATTTAAATTTTTTTTTTGAGAGTCCAATTCAAAGCTTCTTTTTTCGTGTTAAGCACTGACTTTGATAAGTCATATATTTTGTGTGGGGCCATATGGGAAAAAAGTGTTTTTATTTAAAGAAAGAAAACAATCATATCTTTTAAAAAAAAGTAAGTTTTTTTTGCAACAACTTGCACTTTTTCTTGCAAAAAGTGTTTGTTTACGAGCATTTTTTACAGAATGTGTTCAAACAGAGAGCTTTTTGATGTTTGGTTTTCCAACTCAACAGCCCCAGTACCTGGTGTATTGCAGTTTATGGATATAAAATTAAATATGCAATCAAATTTAGAAACTGAAGATCAGAAAATCTTAGCAAGACACGCATCAACAACTTGCTCAGAAATAAATAAACGTTGTCACTTCCATCGCTTATACACTCGAAGACTCGGATAGTGATCTTTTTTCGTAATTTTTTATTTTTCGGTTTTTCTTTTTGTTATTACTTTTTTTGAACAATTATTTTTGTCAACAATAAAAGCATCCATTATATTTTGCAAGATCTTTTATGCGATATATTTTGTGGTCGTTGTGCTTTGAAAAAATGTATATTTTCCTACTAACCTTTAAAATATTACAACTTTTGTATATCGAATAATCATCAAATTTTTTAAATGTTTGGCTTCTAACTAATCATTTTACAATTGTAGGCGTGGCAGTGGGTGGATTTTTGTTCAAATAAATTTTTCTTATCAAACACATTAATTTTGTACATTTTTTCAATATCATACGAAAAATTTAAAAAAAAATCAATTTTATAGCAAAATTGGGCGTGTCAGTGGGCGAAATTTGCGCTATTTTAACTCATAATTTCTTCACCGACCAGAATATTAATAATTAAAATCACTATCGTACTAGAAGTTTTCATGTAACCAATTTATTACCAAAAATGGGCGTGGTAGGGGGCGTGAAAATTCCTCAAATTGAGTAAAATCCCCTATTTATTACATTTAGCAACCAATTTTTTATCACAATTATCTTGATTTTGAAAAATAGATTTTTTTCCATTACCTGCATACAATCGACGCACTGTGCGGCGGTGCTCGAGAGATACAAGTGTTTCAGTTAGACAACGGTCGCCTATCATTTTTATAGCTCTCTTTTGAATTCTGTCCAAAAGACTCAAGTGGGTTTTTACCCCTTTTTACCCCTTTGGATTGATTACATAAAGTTAGTAAGTAAATTGATGAAACGAAATACCTAGCTGATGGTTTGGAAATAATCCATTGATTTTTCGGAGTTGAAACCCCCATTTGGCTTTATTAAGAGTGTTTTCTCCATATCTCAAGAACCATAAGTTCCATAAAAAACATTTTCTCACATTTTTGTAAAAAATTGAGTTCTCTATTTTTTACCGAGAAATCGAAAGTTAATAAGTTATTATTAAAAATAGAGAAACGATTTTAAGAAAAATTTTATTAATAAATTAATCAATAAAAGTTAAATGATTTTTACTTGCGATATATGTATACATATGTACATAGGTAGGTACTATATTGCAAGTTATGGATTCGTAAAAAAATCAAGCTCGACATTTAGATTAAAGTTGACATCGTTATATCTATGATTACGATGATAGCGAAGTTGAAAAGAGTGGGTCTTGCAATTCGAAACGACTCGGTCGATTTTTTTTTAACTTGGTACCTAGTGTTTTTTTGGCCATTTTAATACCAAAAATACGGGTAGGTACAATTTTTTTTAGCAAAAAATGAAAATCTTATTTTTCTCAAAAACGTGCCCACAACTTAAGAAAAAATCAGTAATTTTTATACAAAAAGGCTACCATTTTATAAAAAACTTCCCAAAAATGGTTATAAATGGTACCTCCCATAGAAACATTTCTTTGAGTTTCGATTTTCTCAAAAACGATTCTACTGATTTTGATCAATTTTTTTTTACAGAGAATGTTTTCTAAAAGCTTAAAAGTATTGTATACCAAAATTTTCAAAAATCTCGCAAACAAGTTAGTCGATTTTTACTAAACTTGGTACGCGACAGTTTCTTGACATTATCTAGCAGATTTTAAATAAAAATTTTGCATATAACCAAAAATAACGGTACCTCCCATACAAACGTTTAAAAACCGGCATGGAAAATCTCATTTTTCTCAAAAACGGCTCCTACGGTTTTGATCAAAATTTGTGTGAGTACTGAGTTAGCATACATAAATACGATCTACGATAATATTATTGTAAAAAAAATTTCTATCGTCTAATAAAAGTATCTCTCATGGAACCATATGTTTTTCGACTATCTCATTATCTCCTCAACCGATTTTAATGATTTTTTTTAAACAAGAGCTTCTGTTTGAATAATATTGCATATCAAAATTTTCAAAAAATCAAATTTTGGATTATAAAAAAACCAAAATTATTTTTTGAAAATTCGATATTGCAAAAATGGGTGGATAGTTTTTTCAAAAATAATTTTTAACTCCGCATTAAGGGTAGGTCTACCTCAGAAGCAAACTCAAATCTCATGTAAAAACGTGTACATGTATTGGTGCACAAATATGGCTCTCTTAGTTAAGAATTTTTGTGTTAAGAAAATAAATTTAGCTCGTCTCGCCTCTTCAGGATACCTCTTTTTTCGCATCACGCATAGAGAGAGATAGAGAAAGATGGAATAGAATATCAAAAAAAAAAATAATAGAAAACGGGAACAAGGCACGAGTGGCAAGCAGCGTTGCCGCCAAAAAAAAAATTTTCGTGCCACACTCTTTAAAAAAACGTGCCATTTGTGAAATTTTCGTGCCATATGAAAAAAACTCAAGTTACTCTTCAAAAATAAATTTTAATTAAATACTATTACAAACAAATAACAAACAAAAAATCACTTTCTCTATTTGTGTATAGGTATTTTTTGGCAAGTTCATAATAAGTAATAAGTATGTATTATGTACATAACTACCTATATCACATCACATGATGAGTACCTGTTATTATTATTTAAAAATATAAGACGAAATAAAGTTTTGTTATAATAAGTTAAATAAATAAATTAGCTGGAGGTTTGAAATTTTGACAATTATTAGGCTTAATAATTTTATTATATGACATTATAGAATTAATTGTTTCGTATGACAGTCTGTTTTTGTTGTATTTTATTTTTGAAATATTAATGAACATTCCTTCGTCAATATTGTTTTTTAATTTGTACAACTTAACCCAGAACATTTTTGAATCTTCAAGAAAAATACTTTCGGCTATTCCAATCTGAAAATTTTTTCTTATTTCGCGCCAAAAAGAACATCTTTCTCGCACTCTAATAGATGAGAAAATTCTGATACCAAAATATTGAAGTGTGGCAAAATATTAATATTAGTAGTATTAGTATATTTGGATTATTTTTTAAGAAGGCTGGGTCAATTATCTTAAACGCATTTAGGTAAAATAATAAAAAAAAAACGTGCCATATTGAAACTTTTCGTGCCACCGTGCCAAGAGAAAATTTCCGTGTCAAAATGGCACGATCGTGCCACATCGGCAACGCTGGTGGCAAGCCGCACAGGCAGCGCACAAGCATTTGATTTTGAATTGACTCGGATTGCGCACAAGATAAATGAAAGTTTTTTTTCCTTTTGTATTTTGGGTAGAAAAAATAATTTTTCGTGAATCGTGATTGTTTGAGGTTTAGGAAAGGCAAATTAATTTTTTTGCATTCTGCGCTCACAATTAGATACAATAATGGACGGTTTGTTTTCTGTTTTATTTTTGGTTGCAGGTGAATTGAAACTTTTCGCATTTAGGTAGATAGCGTTTTTATTCTTTGCGTATTTACCTATACAAGGTTAATCTATTGGTTCTAGGACTTTTACTTTTCAGGATATTTTAAAAAATAAAGAAAAGGGAGCACAGATTTAGACATTAGGAACCCGGGGAATTTGCTCTGATATTTATAATTCATTTTTAATGTAGACAATTAATTTTAGGAAAAAGTTCACAATTCAAAAATTGCTCAACTAAAAAAATTATTAAATTTCCTAACCCAAGTAAATTAATACACTTTCAAAAATAATAATGGTAACTATGTACCTATACCTATAAATGTTCTTTTGAGTCTTTTTCAAAGGGCTGTAACTCTGCGAAAAGTGGTCGTATTGGGATGAAACCAAAAGCGTTTTAAGTATTTCTTTTTCTTGTTTCAGAGTTTCTAAAAATAAAAAATATCCATAGTTAAACATTTTAAATTTTTATTTTTTAAAGAGCTTCATTGTCTTGAGATTATTTATTATTCAATAAAATTAATAAGTGCAAAAAAATATAGCCTCAGATTAAAAAGTGGTTCCGTCTTTGACCACTAATTTACATGTAAAAATTGGCAACATAAAAGGTAAATTGGGCAGTTTTGAAAACATGAATAAATTCGTTATAGATAATGGATTCTTTGAAACAATTTATGGAGATACATAATTGATTGATTGGTTGATCAAACCGTTCGTTTATTATCTATTGTTCCTGAATATTATGTACCTAATCATCAAAATAAAAACAATGATAACAATTTTCATAGTTTTGCATTTTTTCCGGAAAAAAATGAAAGGAGATTTGAAGAAAAAAGTGAAGTAAATTGGGAAAAATCGAAGTAGATTTTAAAATGACTTTTTACTTGCTTTTAGACAAATTTGAACTGGGAATTTTCAAAAGTTGACATTACAACACAAAAGAGTAATGATTCCGTCTATTTGCAACTCTGTACCTCAATCTGCAGCCTAGAGGAGAAATTGAAATGGTTTGTTTTACTTTAGCTCGGTTCCTTCCATAGAGCCATTATGAAATATTATAATTATTTTGAAAACGGCTCTAATTCTTTTTTTTTAAATTATGTATAGATAATTGTGCCAGCAATGCAGTCCACACTTTGGTAAAAAATAAATGTTATTATCGGTACCTGTCATAGAACCTTCTTTTTATTTTCTACTTTTTCATTTGCGACTCTTCCGATTTCGATCAAAATTTTTACATCGCAGACTCTTTGATTTTGAAATAATATTGTATACGACAAATGTTTTCCTTAAATGTATACTTTTAGATACTTAAAATTGTCAAAACATTTCTTTTAATTTTAAAGAAAATTGTGTACAAAATTTAATTTAATTAATAAAACATTCTTTTATAAAAAATAACATTAAAATTACTATATTTAAATATAGTTTAATTTTAAATTAAAAACACATATGCAAGCGAAATTTTCATACATAGGATTCATGTACACATCAGTGTGTTGAGTTCCTATGCTTTTAAACTTACTTATTTGTGTATTTTTATTGTTTTGATATTCTTTTTTTTTTTTTGTAATTCGATGAATCTCTTCTTCGTTGGATTAGAAAATACCTTTCCGACCGTTTACTAAAAGTAGTTTTGGACGGTTTCAAATCTGATATTGGGCATTCAATCCATAGAATCACGACGTATTTATTTAGGTGTAATGCTTGTCAGAGATTTAATAAATTATAAAATCAATTGCCCTTACTTGCTTTCGTTGATTGGCTTTCATGTTCCTTTTCGTGAATTACGTAATAATCGTTTATTTTGTGTACCCTTTCATAGGGTCAATTATGGAATCAATGAACTCTTAACTCGCTGTTTAAGACAAGATAATTCTGTTTGTAATGCTATTGATTTTAATTTATATTTAAGTAGGGACTGTTTTAAAAAAAATTGTTATTAATAAACTTCGGTGGTTAATGTTAATTGTACATTCTATTTTTGTTTTGGTTTATTTAATTTATAATATTATAAATTTACTACTGTTCTAAGTAGTCTTTAAGAGCTGTGTCTCTGCTTGATGAATAAATAAATAAATAAATGCTGGTGTGCCCCAGGGGTCCGTTTTGTCTCCGACAGTTTCTGAATATTATTCCGCTTAATTGTCTTGCTGACGACAGTAACCTCAGCTTTTCATATTCGTTTTTAGATTCACATCCTTGTCCTTCGGATGTGGACTACCAACGGCAGCGTATGATAAGCTCATTAAATTCAGATCTTGATAGCATTGTCCAATGGGGAATCAATGCTGTTTGGCACTTGCATTGAGGAAACTGAACAACTCTCTGTGCTCGGTATGTGCATTACAGACCACCTTGTATGAAATGATCACATATTCGACGTGGCCAAAAACGCTGCCAAGTGTTTAGGTTTCCTTCGACGACGTTGCAAGAAATTTTTTACACTTACTAATCTGGCTGTAATCTATAAGGCCTACACTGAAAATAAAAATCGTCATAAAAATTCTTAAAACCGTTTATTGACTTACTTTTCATTGTCGCAATGAAGTTTTTATTGTCACAATAAACTTTTATTGATTTCAGATTTCCGTAATCAATAAACTTTTTATTGTGACAATTAATTTGAGTTTATTGAATTCGAAATCGGAAAATAATAAGCTATTTAGTACCGCAATAAACTCATACATTGTCCCAATAAACTTTTTAATTGAATTAAGCATTAAAAATCGTTTATTGTGACGATAAATAAGTTATTACAATTTAATATTATTTTCTAAGCCCCAGTTGTAATTTTATATATAATTAACAGTTTATTTCCATAGTAAACGAGTTCAAAATTTGAATCGATTTCTTTTTGCATAAAATAATTGACCAATATTAACAATTTCCAAAATCTAATCTACCTAATTGTATTTGGTTTCTTATTCTATTTAACTTTTATTTGAAAGATCTGATCTTGAAATAAAATGTTTAAAATTAGAAGTTATTTTCTATATTTATTTTTAAGTTCACAAAAAATCCGAATTAGCATTTCAATAAACCTTTTACTGTCGCAATAAACTATTTCTTGATATTTCCATTTTCAAAAACCTTTTATTGTCACAATAAACTTTTAATTGATAATCCAAACTGCCATTTCAAAAAACAGTTAACTTTCAACTAACCATTTATTGTCACAATAAACCTTTTATTGTCGCAATAAACTAGTTATTGATAATCCAAACTGCCATTTAAAAATACAGTTAACTTTCAACTAACCATTTATTGTCACAATAAACCTTTTATTGTCACAATAAACTATTTATTGATATTTCTATTTCAAAAAAACAGTTAACTTTCAATAAACTATTTATTGTCCCAACAAACAGTTTATTGTCGCAATAAACTGTTTATTGGCGCAATAAACTGTTTCTTGTCGCAATAAACTATTAATTGATAATCCAGATTGCCATATCAAAAAACAGTTAACTTTCAATAAACTATTTATTGTCCCAACAAACAGTTTATTGTCGCAATAAACTGTTTATTGGCACAATTAACTGTTTCTTGTCGCAATAAACTATTAATTGATAATCCAGATTGCCATATCAAAAAACAGTTAACTTTCAATAAACTATTTATTGTCCCAACAAACAGTTTATTGTCGCAATAAACTGTTTATTGGCGCAATTAACTGTTTATTGTCGCAATAAACTGTTTATTGGCGCAATAAACTTTTTATTGTCGCAAACAACCATTTATTGTCTTAGCTAACCCAAACGCACAATAAGAATTGTGGGACGATTCAGTCTATTCCTTGTTCTTGTCGTGATCGTGTGTTTCGTGAGTAAACGTCATATCTATTAATTTATAACAGAGTATACCAAGTGTTGTGTTAAAAATAAAACAATTAATAAGTTTGTAGTAGAAATATTAAAATATAAAATATAATACATTCAAAAAGTTACAAAAAAATCTTGTGCGAGTGGTTAATTTCAATTCCATATAAGTAAGTATTGCATTTTTCCTTGCACTGAAAAAAAGCGTTGAACAATAAAATTGATTTCGCTAATTATTGCCGCATTTGAATTTCTTTTGGTCAGAAAATGGTTTATTGGGAATATTTTAATAATAATTTCCCATTTTAAAATGGTTGACCAAAAAGCACTTAACTTTTAATAAACAAACAATTAATTCGCACAATAAACAGATTGCCATATCAAAAAACAGTTAACTTTCAATAAACTATTTATTGTCCCAACAAACAGTTTATTGTCGCAATAAACTGTTTATTGGCGCAATAAACTGTTTCTTGTCGCAATAAACTGTTTATTGGCGAAATAAACTGTTGCTTGTCGCAATAAACTGTTTATTGGCGCAATAAACTTTTTGTTGCCACAATAAACCATTTATTGTCACAATAAACCATTAATTGTCACAATAAACCATTTATTGTCACAATAAACCATTTATTGTCACAATAAACCATTTATTGTCACAATAAACCATTTATTGTCACAATAAACCATTTATTGCCACAATAAACCATTTATTGTCACAATAAACCATTATTTGCCGAAATAAACTATTTATTGATGCAGATTTAGATCCGATTTTTTCATCTCCAGTTAACTATCTGACAAATAAAAATAAACAAACATTTGTGCATTTTCTATTTTTCAATTTTAACACGTTTGAACACGTTTTTACTAACCCATGTTTGCTTGTTCTATCAGACATTTTTATCTGACGTAAGAAAAGTCGGTCCTTATTGTTTTTAATTTTTTGTTAACTTTTTGTTTTTTTCTTCTTTTTATTTTCATATTGTACGCGAACTACAAGTACAAGTCCAGCTGTTAGATAAACAATAAAACTCAAAGATATAATTTTGAAAAATTATAGAAAACTAAATATCGAAAGAATAGACAAGGTGAGTTATTTTATTAATATATGTATGTACATATTCGGGGCTATCGTGAATAAAATTTCCCACGGAATTTCTCCCATCTTCTAAAATTGGAAATGTTCACAATTTTTAACTGCTTCTTGTAGTCTCAAATTTGGTTCATCAAAATGACAGTCCCGCTGCCACGAAATATTCATTTTTGATGTCATTACATTATAAGAGAAACTGCAACCATAATTCACGTTTCCAGTAATCGACGATGGGAAAAAATCCGTGAGAAATTTTATTCGCGATAGCACCCATTAAACAAATTAAACAAAACTCTAATGTGTTACTTGAATGCTGCATTATTTTTAAATTCCGAAAATTGACAGTCTAAATGATTCGTAGATTTTTTTAAGTCAACAGTCTTTCATTCTTTAAATTATTCCTTTTTTCTCTATAATTCTTTCTTAGGATTTTCGATAGATCAGAAGTTCAAAGCAATATTGTTTGATCAGTTTTAGGTTCGATACAAAAAACTACAAAATTAAAGTCAAGTTAAGCAAGAAGTCATTTAAATTTATTACAAAAATGATTTGTTTTATTTGCAAGGCTAAATTTAATGCTATAAACACACTCATACAACACTTAAAACAAGTACATTATTTAAGCTCTTTTAGCACTTTTCGATGTAGGGAAAATTTTTGTACGCAGTCATTTCAGAATTTAAGCAGCTATAAAAAGCATTTAAGCCGTAAACATATTCAGAGCTCCGGGGTTGAATGTGCTGAACATAATGTTTCTGGTGAAAATAATTCTAATTCTGGGATACTTCTAAATGATGAAGAAAGATTTTTTAATAAAAATGATCGTAAGACATCCTTGTTTAGCGATGACATAGAAATGTTGGCACCTAATGTTAGGGAAAAGACAAATATAGAAGATGGTCTCAAGGATGTCTACGATTCTGCGATTCGGTTTGTTTTGAGATTGCATGACAATAACAGCTTTTCAAGAAAAAACATATCTGAAATTCAAGAACTTGTAAAAAAGTATATTTTGAGTCCAATACTTGATTTGTTTACATCGTTTTCCGACAAAATTTCAAAACAATGTACTATTGAAGTTCAAAACGAGATGTCGAGTTTAATATCGAATTGTCGCAATCCTTTCACGTATTGCAATACAGACTATATGTTATTTGAATGGTTAAAAAAACAAAACCTAATAGAAGACCTGCAATCTTTTTCTTTAAACAACGAAGTTCAAAGAGTTTTTAAAAATGGAAGTCTTACATATGACGCTAAAGAAGTTAAAGCTATTTTAATGCCTTTAAAAATATTAATTTAAGCAATTTTTCGAGAAAGGTGATACCTTAGATAAAACACTTCGCTATATGGAAAAATTAAACATTTCTAACGAAAATAAGTCAAATTTTATTCAAGGTGAACTTTGGAGGGCAAAAGTTAAAATGTATCCTGAAAAAATTCTTGTCCCATATTTTTTATACACCGATGATTTTGAAATCAACAATCCTTTGAGTTCACATGCTGGTGTTCACTCAATGTGTGCTGTTTACTACTCATTTCCTTGTCTCCCTTGGAAAGAGTCCAAATTAGATAATGTGTTTTTAGCGGGTATTTTAAAATCTTCAGACATTAAATTTTTTGGAAACAATGCATGTTTTCAAACCTTAGTACGAGAGCTGCAAAGCATCGAAGTTGACGGAATCAAAATCAGATTAAAAACCAATGTTTCAGTGCAAGTTCATTTTATTTTAGGTATTATTTTAGGCGATAATTTAGGTTTGAATTCTTTTTTAGGTTTTAACAAATCTTTTTCTAGCAACTCTTACTGTAGGTTTTGCAAAGTTAAAAAATCAGAAGCTCAATCATTATCATTTCAAAAAGTTGATTTACTTAGGGACCGTTTAAATTACAGAAACGATATTCTTGTCTCTAACTCTTCCGAAACAGGAATACAAATAGAATCTCACCTTAATCAAATTCCATCTTTCCATGTTGCCGAAAATTATTGTGTTGACCTCATGCACGACGTATTTGAAGGAATATGTCACTATGATATTTGTCATGTCATAGAATATTTTATATTTACAGCAAGTTATTTTTCCTTGCAAACTCTAAACTTAAGAAAGCAATGTTTTGAGTACGGACCAATCGAAATTGATCATATGTCAGGGGAAATAAAGTTAAATCATATACAAAGTAAACATCTTAAAATGACAGCCCGAGAAATGATGACTTTTATTTCATTCTTTCCTATAATGATTGAGGACCTTGTACCCGATGATGACGAGGCTTGGAAATTTATTCTTAATTTTATTGAAATAATAGACTACTTGCTTCTTTTTGAAATTAATGATAATATCATTTCGATGTTAGAAGAGAAAATTCGTATGCACCATGTAGACTATGTTCGTCTCTTTAAAGATACACTTAAACCAAAGCATCATAATCTAACGCATTACCCTTATATTATCAAAAAATCGGGGCCAATTAGAAACATGTGGTGTTTTAAGTTTGAAGCAAAGCATAAAAATTTCAAATTGTATTCACATGCTATTACGTCGCGGAAAAATGTTTGTTTGACATTAGCAAAAAAATACCAACTTAAGACTGCATATAAATTTCATAACAGCGAAAATGAATTAAATTGCTTTGAAATAAATGATAAACACAAGATAGATAGTAATTTTAGTAGCATTGTATCTGGAATGTTAAGAGTACCTACATCCGACATAGAATTTTATTCAAAAGCGAAACTCGAAGGTTACACATATAAGCCGAACTTCTACATAGCATGTTTCAAGAATGATATGTTATTTTTTTTAATATTAGATATAGTTTTTTTTAAAAAAGCAAATGTATTGTTTTTTTGCCAAAAACTTAATAAAGTTCAGTACAATCCCCATATTCTATCTTATGAAATTGATGAAAAAAAGTTAGGTGAATTTTCTTTGATACCATTGAATGATATTGTTGGTCCACCAATTAATTTAATTAAAACTGCAAAAGGTAAAACAATTTTAAGAGTCAAAGAATATTTTTGTTCTTACGATCATTAAATGGCTGTTTACACGTTAGTTACATAGGGTTTGGTTACACATTTAAGCTAAGTGTACACGATTGGTAGATCTTACAATATTGTAAGATCTTACAATGTCTGACAATTATCTACCAATGAGCTGACAAATAAGTTGTGTGTGTACACGGTTGGTACAAAATCTACCAATCTCTTACAATTAATTGTCAGAAGTTGGCTGACAATTCATTTTCAGATAGCCGGCTTAATACCTACCAATTAATTGTAAGAGATTGGTAGATTTTCTACCAACCGTGTACACACACAATTAATTGTCAGTTTTTGTTGGTTATGGAAACTGACAATTTAACCTTGGCTGCAAATTTTCTGACAATGAAAAAATTGTATGATGCTAAAAAACGAACATCTTATAATTTCTTCATTGTCAGAAACGTCAGACAACAATAAAAATTGGCAGGCCTGACAATAAATTGTGTGTGTACACGATTATCAAATACCTTACAATTTACCGTCTTACAATTAATTGTCAGATACATTTTCTGACATTTAATTGGAAGATTACACGATTGTCAGCTAGCGTACACATGATTGTTAGATTTCTTACAATTAATTGTCAGACAATGATCTAACAATTAATTGTCAGACAAATTTTCTGACAATTAATTGTAAGACTACACGGTTGTAAGACATTGTAAGCATGTTTTTCACTGACAGATCTGACAATATTGTAAGATCTACCAATCGTGTACACTTAGCTTTACATCATTTAAATTATTTATGCGTACACTCTATCTACACTGCAACACTTCATATATCATGTTCATATTCAATTCATTTTCAACGCTAACACTCAAAAATAAAAATATTTTTCTTACATAAACCACAGAAACAGATTACACGACACACCACACCCAATACACCACACCCAATACACCACACCAAATACATATGCATTTCTTATACGATCTCATACTACAGCTTTTTCGCAAACAAGGGAGTGTTCACACACAGCTGGTCTGTTTGATTAGCAAGTTAGTCAATGTGAAACCCCTAGTCAAATCAGTAGGAACTTTAATCTCGTCTTGAGAATTTTTAGAAAAAATTAAATTATAGACTTTGAATAAATCAAGATAAATTGGAAATGGACTACCTAAGTACCGACGACGAAACCGTCACCGACGACATTATTCCATCAGAAAAGGTCAACGAAGATGAAAGCATCGGCGAATCGCAGTGTATTGGCAGCGAAGAGATGATCCCAGTCCACATCGATACGGGAGAAGCGAGCGTCATCAACGTGTGTGCTGACAGCGAGGAGATGATCCCAGTCCACAGCAATACGGAAGAATCGAGTGTCATCAGCGTGGAGGTGTTATCGGATGACGCACTGCAAAAACTTCTCTCGGATCTTCAATCCAACTCAACCAAAGAAGTTGATGAACTCTCGGCGCTCTTAAAAAGCTGGAATCAGGAGGAACTCATCCAACATTTTAAAGGTTTGTGATTTTACTTGATTTGTCTAGTAATAATCTGTTGTATTTTGTATAAACATGATAACTCCATTGAAAAAATGTAATTAATAGACTACCATCCTTATTGCGACTTTGATACTTTCTGCCCATATTTTCATTATTTTATCCATGAAAACTGGACGTACATACGTTCAGAGGTGACTAATTATTTAGTTTTATACTTGCAAAAGCTGTTTTACTATATTTTAATAAACATTTGAGAGTCTTAAATGAAAAATAACTAATTTAGGATTTATCATGTTTATACCAAACACCACAGATGTGAACATCGTCGGTATGTTGCAAAAAGAGCTCAAGTTCATTTTTTTGTTTTACGACTTGATGCAAAAATATCCCAAAAGCCCATTGGGCCTTACCAATAAACAAATTTAGAGACGACTTTAATATCTGAGCAAAATTAACCATTATTTAATGGACTCTATATAACTGACCATACATGTTAAATTTTATTTTTTTAGTTCCGTATAATAAATGGTTCATAATTAAGAGTCCAATTAAATATTAAGTTTACAACATGTATGGCTAACTATATAGAGCTCATTACATATTGGTTCATTTCACTCAAATATTAAAGTCGTCTCTAAATTTGATTATTGGTAAGGCCCAATGTTTTATGCCGTTTAAAAAAATCCCATGTCTATTTAATTTACTTTTGTAGTTATTGTATCAAAACCATTCATTGAATGTCCAAAACACCCAAATAGTGGTGCAAAAAAGATTCAGGTGCACCTGGATCCTAATAACAAAAAAGTGGACTTGAAGTCTTTTTGCAGCATACCGACTGTAGATGTGTATGTACAATATTTTTCACACAGCAACATCACATATTGGAGCTTCATTTTATGTAAAATACTGATATCTACAGTAATACATATGAACATTCAATTCAAATTTTAAAAGCAAATGCATTCGGACAAATTTCAATGACGAAAAAATATCATTTTAATGGGCACTTTTGTATGGGCTTCGTCCCATCGGTGTAACACATAATGAGCTAGGTACATCACTGGAAAAGTGTCGTTTTATTCTTAAGTTTATTAAATTACTTCATTCATCGAGACCTTGATATTATATAGGTCACTATGTGTTAAACCTATGGGACGAAACCGCCTATTCTCCTTTCTCATACGAATTTCTCATACTAACTAACCAATGTTTTTTTTTTTTTTAAGATGAAGACGTAGATATAAATGTCCTGAAAACAATTGAATGCCACCACTTGCCACAAATTTTAAAGCCGTTTAAGTACACTACTCTCATCAGATTTGAAAACAATTTGAGAGTATGGAGAGAATCTATTGGACAGTCGCTTTTTCTTTATAGCCGATCGCATTTCGGTTTATTTGACGATGGTCCAAGTTCATCCTCAAGATCTTCTCCCTACCCTGTTTCCAGACCAGCATCGCGAACTTCATCACCGAATCCTAATAATTGCTCTGTAACACTATCAACGATTTTAAGTAACAACGAAAATGCACTTTCAATTGCCCAAAGCTATGCCGAAACAAAAAAATTAAATGAAAAACAACGAAATCAGTTGATTGGTGTTGTAGCGCAGTATTTCATCATGAATAAAATCCATCTTGAACTAGGTGGTAGCTATAAATTGGAAAAGGAAATCATTGAACGATTTCCTAGTGAAAAACTGGTAAGCCTTTTTATAAGAAATCAATTCAATTTTATATAATTTTAATTATATTTTTATTAATAAATTACGAGTATAATACCTTACAAAGAGGTGAAATAATTTAAAATCTCTTCTTTTCCACTTTTAAATATGAGAAAGTGTTCCTTCGGGAAGTTAACTACGTACATATTTAACAAAATCACATCAGAACTCATTACTTCATATCAGGGTTGCAAAAGCTTAAGTCACTTTTTAGCTCAAGCTTACCTTTAATTCACAAGCTATTGGGTTACTTCTGAATTAAAAAAAAAATTCAATTCACAAGATAGTTGGTGACATTTGAATTTAAAAAAAATTAAATCAGAAGACTTATGAATTAAAAAGATTAATTCACAACCTGCTACTAAGTGACTTATGAATTTAAAAAAATTAATTCATAACCTAGTTTGTAGATTGGAAATTATTAACCCTGGATGGTTATCCTTCGTCGAATCGACGAACACCCTTTTTATTTTGTATAATTTCTTTTTAACTATTCATCCCTTTTAATTCAATCTTTGTACAACATCAGTTGGTGTTGATCTCTACCAGTGAGCGAATTTATGGTATCCTGTGATCAATTAAAATGTTTTGTTTTTAAAGGTATGTTCGTCGAAACGACGAAGGATAACTTTTGTGTGATTTTTGTATGAACACATTTTTTTCTTATTTTGTTATTTGGGGTATTTTTTGTTGATTTTTCTTGTAATAGCATATTAAAACCATCCAGGGTTAAGCTTGTTTTGACAATTGGTTATTTAATTATTAATGAAACCAGTTTTCAAGCTTTTGGAGCATTGTGTGTGAGTAACCGATTCTGCAGTCCCTATAACCCAATAGAATAAAAAGCAATATCGATAAAATAAAACACACACAATTCTCCAAGAGCTTGAAAACTTGTTTCGTTAATAATTAAATAATTTATGTAGTCAAAACAAGCTTACAAATTTCCAATCTACCAAGTAGCTTAAGAATACATTTTTTTTTATTTATAAGTCACTTAGTAGGTTGTGAATTATTTTTTTTATGAATCATAAGTCGCTAACTAACTTTTGAATTTAATTTTTTTTTAATTCACAAGTCATCTACAGACTTATGACATGGACTTTTTTAATTAAAAAATTCGCAACCCTGCTTCATATACATTTTGAGGCTCGAAAGCTCGATTTTTTTTAAAACCATACTGTCACAGATAATTATATATATATTATATATAATTATCTGTGATACTATTCTACTTGTCGTTCAAAGTTTTGTTCGTTTTGCAAAGTGGAAAAGAAGAGTTTTTTTTGTCCCACACAAAATTTTTTTTAAAGCAATATTTTTAAAGTAAATATTCAATATTTTGCAGGAGTACTATAGGTCTGGGAAGAGGGGGAAGATCTACAATAAATATAGCAATTTGAAATTCATTTTAAAAACAATGAATACCCCAACGTCAAGTAAGCCCAGGAGTGAAAAAACTGTGGATGTAGACACAGACACAGAAGTCGAAATGGGTAAGTCTTATTTATTTATTTACCTACATAATATCACTTGTCGATTTATTTTTACTTGCGACTTGACTTACATATAGGTACTATAAGGCAAGTTATCATTCGTAAAAAAATCGAACTCGAGATTTCGATCAAAGTTGACATTACGATGATACCGAAGACTAAAAAAGTGGGTCTCGCAATTCTGTCTGTTTGACTACAGCCTAAACGCCGATTTTCTTTAAATGTCTTACCCCCACACATTTTTTAAGACCGTAAATAACGGTACCTGTCATACAATTTTTTTTCGAAATTTTATAAATATTTTTTTCTCCAAAAATGTTCGACATATATTAAAAATAAAGATACAAAAAAATTTAATTTAGTTAAAGCTAGATAATGGTTGACAAAAATTTCAGAAAAATGGTCAGTGGGGGTACCCGCCATGGAACTAGTTTTTAGTTTCTGATTTTCTTAAAAACTGTACCACCGATTTAGATAATTTTTTTTATGCTAAAGCCCCCAGTAAGTCAAACACACTTGTGTATTAAAATTTTCCAAAATATTTTTTTTTGATTTTTAAAAACAGTTTTAAAAAACGTTAAAAATGGTTTCCAAAAATATTATTTTGCTCAAAAAACGGCGCGCGCCTAGAATTTTGATAAATTTTTTTTCTTTACATTAATTTTTATGATCTTTAATTTAATAAAAAAAAAATTGAAATCAAGATATTACAGCTTGTACCTACCATAGAACATTTTTTTAAAATTTTGAATGACTTATTATCGACATAAGGGATTTTAATGAAATTTTTTATAGGTTTGGTTAAAAAAAAATAAAAAACATTGCATTTCGAAACTTAAAAAAAATATAATTTGAATTTTTGAAAAAAAAAAAGAATATTTTTTTGTGGAAAATTTCAAAAACAGCTCAATATTTTTGTTTGGAAATTTAATTTTCATTCGTACAATAATAAAATCAAGTTTTTTCTTGAAAAAGGTTTAAAAAATTTGTATATAAAAGCTTATTTATTTAAAGAAACCACTGCCTAGATAAATTCATATTTGCATAGCATTCTGTTTTTGTCTCATACTACGAAAAGAATTTATACTTATTAATTTTATCCTTTTGAACAATTTTCGCTTATAACATTCCTTTGTAAAATTGGTAGTCGATTACATTTTCGTGCATTTTATTTTTGAAACCTGGGGCCTGTTCCTCATCATCTACATCAATTACATCAACGACTCTAAACAATATGTGAGTCCGATTAAACTTCACGAAGTCATTTTTAACCTTCTGAACTAATTTACCATCAATGAGTATTTTCCAATTTCAATCAAGCGAAACTATTGGTTTCTGAAATAGTTCATGTAATTTGATGAGAAACAGGAGCTTGAATATTATTTTTATTAATTTATTTAAAAAAACTAATAAGTACATATTTATGGTTTTCAGTTCCAGAAGAAAATGCTGAAACGTGCTATCAAGCACTAAGATTTGACAACCTTAGTTCCGAGGAATTTGATAGGTGCTGGAAAGCGTGTTCCAAATCGAGACTCACGGATATAAAAAACTCTACAACAACATCGGACATTTTTAAGGAATGGCCCCAATACAAAATTCCTTCTGGCTTTCGATTTGTAAGTCAAACTTGAGTAGATATATACTTCTTTCAAAAGTTTTTTTTTTAATTTTCTGATACAAGTTCCAACTTTGGGAACTTCTTAGAATCATTTCATAAAAAGTGCTGGCCTTAAAAATACACTCAATGAATAAATATTTTAATTTGTTTTCTTAAAGGTGGACATGGATTTTGCGTACATGTTTAAAAGCCATAATTCTCTCCTTGATCGATGGGAACAAGTTTTTACTAAGATACGAGAATTTTTAAAAACGGAAGATCGGGTTAAGGAGAAAACAATTAAGGGCGTTCTGGAGAAGATAGCATCCGATAATATTCCAGAAAGTAAGTTTAAGTTGAATATTATGTAGTTATTTTATTTTTGCCTATTAAAAACGAAAATAGTTTATTTCCGTATTAAAAATGACAGGTACTAAAGGAGAATGGGCATAATTTTATGGGTTGCATCACATTGGTGTAACACTTAAAGACCTATGTATATCATATTCATTCTCCTTTATACATCAATGAATATCGAACCCTTTCCACCAAATTATCGTAAGCGACACAAACAAAGTATGAGAAGAAAACAAAATTTTACTTCTGATCCATATAACCACTTATGTATGTCTAAAGTCAGCATTGAATATTTACAGTGCTTTAGCTGCAACATGACAACAGGTTTGATGGCTTCAATTGGTACTAACAAAATTCAATAATTTATTTTCTTTCTAAAACATCCCTTACGATAAAATGCAGGAAAAGGGTCGATATAGCGAAATTCGAGATTGGCTCCCATTTATTGACCCGATTTATCTTATCTTTTACAAAAGTTTATATCTACTATACTAGTTTTATTTAAGTACTACATAATTTTATAACAAAATTTTATATCCACGTTTTCATTCTTATTTTCAGACTGTCGGGATGCTGCTCTCTTGTGGGCACTTCACGGGTACTTAGTACCCACACATAAGTTCGTGCGAAAAGATCGCAAGGGAATGAAGACATCGATAAAACCAACTATCAAGGACTCGCAGGAATCTTTTATCTTTGTGGCGGGATCAATTCAGGTAGCTGAGGACCACATCCAGTACCTGCAACAAAAAGGAGACAATGTGCAACCCTTCATTATTTTGGTGGGTAAAGATGTTATAAACTTTAGGGAAATCTTTTTATATTTTGATGGAGTGAAGTTTCCATTCATTAGTTTTATCCGAGCAGTGGACATCTGTTTCAAAACTTTTTTCCTTTTCAACCTCGAATTCCCAAATCAAAGTTCCAATTTTTGGAATTTTATGCAGTCGCTCTATTTTCCGAACAAACAAAAATGTTGTACAAAAGCACATATCCTCCTGAGTGCAATAAAAGAATAAATTTTTTAGAGATTCTCTTGAATCAAATCCCATGTTCAGAACAACAGTGGCACTAAAAAAAAATTTGTTTTGAGTTATGGGTGATATAAGCGAACCTCGTGTGGAAACTAGACGAGTATCTGACTCATTAACTCGAAAGTGTAAATTTTTGTTAGTGTCACTGTGGTTCTCGGCATGCGATATTTCAAAACTAGCACCGCTATTACAGTTGTTAATTATGAAAATGTTTGATAAATACTGAAATTTGGTACTTTTAAACTTAATTTTATTTAAGGTTCCAGTACGGTCTAGAACGCCAAAAATCGCACGATTTTTGGGAATTTTTTTCTTGGAAACTTTATTAGGTACTAACATAATTCTTTTTTAAATAATGAATACATGCGTCAAGAGTACAAATTTTTTTTTTTTTAATTTTCGAATTTTGGCTGAATTATTGAGGGCCCACCATCGACTCATCAAAAAATACATTGTCCCATTGTGGAAAGGATTGGCTGTACTGAAACAAAAAAATCAAAATCGGGTATTTAAAGAAAGATTTCTTGCGAGACAATTTACCACAATTTGCTTAAAAAATAAAAAACGAAAAAAATGTCAAGTTTTGAAAAAAAAAAATTGGCTATTTTTTAGGCCATTTTTGGGTCGCGATTTTTTTTTTTGTGTTCATAACTTTTTGGTCAAATTGTGGTAAATTGTCTTAGAAAACATAAAAACAATCAAGTTGCGACAAGTTTTTTGAAAATCGGTTCAGTAGCTCCGGAGATTAACTGTCCGCAATGGGACAATGTATTTTTTGATGAGTCGACGTTGGACCCTCTATAATTCAGCCAAAATTCGAAAACTTAAAAAAAATGTTTGTACTCTTGACGCATGTATTCTTTATTTAAAAAAGAATTATGTTAGTACCTAATAAAGTTTCCGAGAAAAAAATTCCCAAAAATCGTGCGATTTTTGGCGTTCTAGACCGTACTAGTACCTTAAGAAATTATCAACTATCTGACAATATTTGTCAATTTTCTTTCTGTCATAAGGGTAAGCATGATTAAATGACCAAAACTTTTTTTAATTGGGTTATAAAATATCGAATTTCAATTTTTATTAACTATTAATTTATAATTTACAACCATAATACGGTTGTAGGTATTTTGGTTAGTGCCACTGTTGTCCTCAACGTGGGATTTGATTCAAGAGTTTTCATTTTTAACTTAAGACTTCCTTTTCCAAGTTTTGTAACTTTTTATAAAAAAGGATATAAAGAATAGTTTGTATTCGTTTAAATACATGTATGAAAAGTTTACTTGCTCCAAAGTAATTTAAATTTTTGTCCAGCTTAAAGCTAATGCTGTTTATCGCTTATATTAAAATGTACATTTAGTTTATATTGTAATAAATAATAAAAATAATAATAATAATAATAATAAATGATATAATTTAATAAAATATCTTATAACGTTTAACTAAAATGTTTCATTTTTGAACTTAAAATTCTTAAAAATTTCAGGAAAGGTTGGAAATAAAATGTAAGTATATTTAACATGTACGTATTGCCACAGTAAATTATTTATAGAAATTTTAAAAATATATTAAACATTTTATTTATTTATATATATCAATAATTTAATTATTTATATATGTACATATACTTATATCAATGAATAGAAATTTTAATCTTTTACTAAAATTTTTATCAATATGTTATTTGTGGCAATAAACTGAGTTCTTTGCGCCAATTGATTAGTTAATTGCGGCAATAAACGAGTTTACTGCGCTAATAAATGAATTTATTACCACAATAAACCGATTATTGTGGCAATAAACAGTCAATTGCGCCAATAAATTGAGTGCATTGCGCTAACTAATGAATTTATTGCGACAATAAACGGTTAATTGTGCCAATAAACTGAGTTAATTGCGACAATAAATGAGTTTATTGCGACAATAAACGAGTTTATTGCGACAATAAACGGTTAATTGTGCCAATAAACTGAGTTAATTGCGACAATAAATGAGTTTATTGCGCCAATAAACTGAGTTTTTTAATTAACCGTTTATAGCAATTAACCATTTATTGCCGCAATAAACGGTTTATTGCGCCAATAAACTCTTTCAAAAAACATTTTTAAAAATCAATAAACGTTTTTAAAAATCAATAAACGTTTTTTAAAATCAATAAACAGTTTATTGAAAAATTATGGAAAAATGAAATCAATAAACAGCCGTTTATTGTCGCAAGAAACTAGTTTATTGGACGAGTTTTAATTAAAAAGTTCATTGTCGCAATTAAATTTTTAATTGATATTATGTACCTTTTTGGTTCAGTGTATATGCGTCCAAAGCTCGAGTGCAATTCCCACTAGGCAGGTGCTCTAAACCCCCTCTTTAGTCTCTTGCACAGAATTCAAAAGAGAGCTCTAAAAATTATAGGCGGCCGTTGTGTAACTGAAACATTTGAATCTCTCGAGCACCGCCGCAATTTTCATAAACATTGCTCTAGTGAAGTAGCCAGTTGCGTTCTCCCCCTCAAACAATTCAACCGTAATACCCGTACTTCTAGGACTGCTCATCATTTTCGCCCAATTTCGGACGTACTGTCAAGTACAGTGATTCTTTTTTTAGCCGCACTACACGAATCTGGAATGCTTTACCCGGCTCAATATTTCCCACTCATTGTAATGTGCAGACATTAAAAACCAATGTGTATCGGTATTTCCTTTCTCATCTAATCCTACTTTCCTAATTTCTTGCACTGTGTTTAACATTTTAATTTTATTCATAGCCCTTGAGTGCGCGTTTAATATAAAAAAAATACTACCTAGAGTGAAATAGAGAAAAAGAAGTAGATTTGGACTTTTTTTTGTAAAATTGAAGTTGAAACAGAGATTTTTAAAATGAGGTATATTTCAGTATTTGGCTGATGGTGCGAAGTAAGAAGTAGATTTTAAATATTTTGAAAAAAAGATCTATATCTACTATAATTGAAGTAAAATGGTGCCACTGGTTCCCATTAGCTGAAACAAATTTTGTAGAAAAAGTTTGTCAATTTTATTTCCAATAACATCATTGTATTTTAATTTTACTTTGTATACTAATATACTAATTTTAAGCTTCTATTTTATTAAGCAAAAACTAAAAATGCATTTTATATAAAAACTGATCTTATTAACAAAAAAAAAAACGAATTTCATTTAGTCATTTCGAAATTATTCACAATTTGTCAACTACCAACGTAACAATTGGTGGTCGTAAGTTAAACGTGTTAGAAAAAAATGTTGATGGGCAGATATGTACAGATAACCGGCTAAGCTTTAATAAAAACGAACTTAATATTGGTTTTTCAAACATGTCAAATTCTTCATCGAAAAAAAAAACAAAAAATGTGCTCTTATTTTTATATCATTTTTTAATTTTGACACCAACAACATTATTGGAAAACTAATACTTGTTTTTTTTTTACAAATTAAAAACTAAGTGATAATGAATATATGAACATACATATGTATATTATATAAAGGTCGTTCTTATTAGAACTAGGCCAGATTTGCCTATTGTCCTTTGTTAAAAATTATCTCATTTCGAAATTTTCAACGAAATTACATCATGTGGCCTAATGAAAACGAAGTAGGTAGTACATAATATGTATGTATTTTCTATTTGCTTACTTTTTATCAATTTTTTTTGCTTGAGTTTTTTCTTTCCTTTGTTTGTTTTTGGAGGCAGTTGTTGCAAAAAAATATTTATAGGTATGTACAAAATAGATTTGCACAATAAAAACACAACAGAAAATAACTGTAACGAGAGTATTATCTATCACCATGACATATTGAAATAAAGGAGACAAATCTTCCTATGTAAAACCAACAAAAATACATAAAAGAAGCGCACTTCCCATATTCTTTCTACATACTTTCACCATTCTTCGACCAGTGGAATACGTGACCACCGAAAACAAAAAGTGATTGAATTTTCCTTCTTAACTTATTTATATAAATATGTACATAGGTATTTAGATTAATAGATACCTGCATAATATTGTACATAATATTTTGGCGCCATCCACTTGCCATATCCCTTGGTTGTTGCGTATTCGCTTACAGTGAAATGCAATTTACGTTCATTCACAGGATTAACATGTACTAATCTAATATATTTTTGATACATCCATTACCTACCTACGCAAAATTAAATCAAAACAATCCTTACGATACCAAATCAATACAAGGCGTTGCACCTCTACATTACCTATGAACCTACCTATCGGAAAAAACAACACAAAATCTATTGTAGATACTTATATGCATATGTATCTTATTCTATACACAACATCGCAGATTTCCTTTCTTCCATCATGTACACACCCTTTGGCAAAAAAAAATGAAGATCACTATGCATCGCAATCATTTATTACTATGTGTGTACCTAAAATGGCTTTCCATAGAAGAAACAAAAAAAAAAAAAACAGTAGAATGATGATAGATCGCAAATAAAAAAATACAAAAAAACAAAATTTATGACAGCGAATGTGTGATAACCTACTTATATTCTTTTTTATACATACACAAAGAACATTTTTCCACCCTACCTCCGACAATATGGAATGGTCATTGCATCATATACCTACTAAAAACAATCATTTCTCACACGTTTTTTTTATTTTTTTTTGTTCTTGTAATACGAGATGCAAGATGACAAGTCCTCATAAACAAGAATAAAAAACTAAATGAGCCCAGACAAAAAAAAAAGAATCAAGAGAGCGAATGGGCGGACAAAATTCTTTTGCACAGAGAATACGAAACCTTCTCTTTCAAAGCGCTGATATTGCAGTGGCATTCTTGTGAACTGAAATCTTACTTGTGTGCGTGTGCAAAGGAACTTTTTGTTAAAAAAATGCAAAATAGACCTCTTTTATAAAAATAAAATTAAATAAATATTGAGTGAAAAAAATATTTTGTATTTTTGAATTTAGTAAATAAAATATCAAACAAAAATAAAAAAAATATGTGAGAACTGTATTGTCAATACTTTTCTTGCAAATGCATTACAAATACTGTCATATTGAATTGCATTTTTATGAACTTTATATGAGTTTAATTAAATTTTTAAGACCGATACGCTGTTCAGAGAATATAAATCTTTGATTAAAAAGATATTTCCAAAAATTAAAAAATAGAACTCTCAATTTCCCAGGGTAGAGAACAAAATATTTGTAAAAAAATGTATGTTTTTTGACTTTTGTTAGTAAAAAGTTACTGTAAAAATAAAAAAAAAATAAAAAAAAATATTAACGTAATTGCACATACTTATTGGCTTTGTATAAGAGTGAATTTTACTTCGTTATCTTTTATACTTATGAAGTTTTATCCAGTAGAGCATTCACACCACTATGCAAATTTCCTTCGTTTTTCATAGTTTTGTATATTTTTTTTTGAATAAATAATAAAACAGAATAAAAAAAGAAGACCGATACATGATTTGGGAATATGTTGTTTCTGTAAAAAAAATATAAAAAAAATAAAAAAGTAATATTTTCGGAATTTCCCTATCATTTGAATAAGGACCTTACTAAAATGTATGATTTTTCCACTTGTGTGGCAGTTTTAAGGCACACAATTTTTTTATATTTTTTTCAAAACTGCAAAAGTATTTTGGATAACATTTTTCTAATCGATGACCGTTTATTTCATTGAAATATTCGTAAAATTGTGAAAGTTATACAACTTAGCGCAAAAGTCTAACCTATTTTTTCAATGGACACCTACCCTTAATAAGTACTAAAAAATGACGTACCAATATTTTTTTAATATTTTCAAAATTTTATATACATACATAAATGTACATACCTACATATACCTAATATAAAAAACGATTTTTAAATAATAAATCAGACGGTGTACATCGCGTTGGTGTCAAATAAATTTCAGATTTTAAAAGATAAAACCAGTTTTGAACACTTTAATTTTGATGGGCTGTTGTGAAAAATGTTTAAGTTAAAAATAATCCTTGGCCAATATTTCTGTTTCTTCATTTCCTTATGTATAACAATAATAAAAATAAAAAAATATTATAGGCATAATAACTATTACTATACCTAACTATAAGAATAATAATAATTAAAGGCAGTGCGGGTTGATTTTTTTTAAAATCGGTTTTATTTTTCAGCAATCATCACCCAATGAGGCACTTCTATCTGTATTATATAATATAAATAAATATAATAAATCTGTGAATAAAAAATTAAATTATAACAAGGTAAGTTAAGTAGCTGTTTCACTTTGATGTTTTTTAAAACAGCAAACAAAATTAAAGGCCCAGAAAAAAATTGCTAGGGGCGGCAAAATTGGCTCTGCCCCGGGCGGCAAAAACCCATGCAACGCCACTGCATAGAAGCTACGGACATCTATTATTATTACTTAGTAGAATTTGGACCATCTTTTTCAGTAAAAATACAAATTTTTACGCTATCCAAAATAAAATGAAAACAAAATAAAGAATGTCCAGTTTGAAATTTTCAAGTTTGTTAGTAAGCAATAGTATTATTTTTATTTTTTATATATACAAAATGCAGTTTGATATTGCGGATTTTCTTCTAATGCCCCCATTTCTCTGCAATCGATATACCTATTCAATTTCTGAATACGCGAATTCAAAATGTTCACAATAAATAGTATCTTTTTGGGCCTTAATCTTTTCAGGATTATTGCTGTGAATCTTAACCGACTTAAGGTATCCATAAAAAAAAGTTGAACATTAAAAGGTCCAGCAACCAGGGTGCCATGATAATGTACTTTCTGATGAATTTATTGCAAAAAAATTTTCTTAGCTTTTCCATTGAGATTATATCTATTTCTAAAGTGGCCGCCCCTTTTTTTGAAGTTGTGTTCTGTGTTGCACAATACACGTCAGCAACGACTGGTCATAAATCCGTCAGTCAAAAATTACATACCAGTTTAACGTTTTTGGACAACAGAATATCATGCTCTGTTTATTAACATAGCTATCGATATGATAATGTTCATCGTTTTTCCAATATCATTCTCGTTAAGATGAACAAGATAAGCACGATTTCGGCATTATCAACTCCATATTATTTATCCATTTCGAAAAAATTACTTAACTGAATAGCAAATCAATTTAATCGATACGTAAATAGATCTAACCCAAACACAAATCGATTTACACAATTAACAAAACAATTTAAACTTTGAGCAATTGAAATCGGTTTGCATTTGGGTTAAATTAATTTTCTATTTAGTTAAATAAATTTGCAAAAAAATGAAACATAAAGAAAACATGAAAATAGAGCTAGCTGTATTTTTTTTTTTAAATTTAATCAAATGATAAATCAACCACTTAAACTTGAAGTGCCAGAAGTTGCACAAGGTTTTTCTCCCAAGATGTCAAACGAAAAACATGATGAAGAAACCACTAGATGGCCCACTTTTTACATACTTACATAATGTGGGTCTCCTTAAATTCTTATTATTAAAACACTTTGCGTTTTCTTTCTTCAAATAATTGTATAATACGTAATGCGGTTGTAGACAAAGGCTTCTTTGAGAAGCCTTTTTAGCTGACTATAAGTTTAATTGTTTACTAACTCGTATAATAACTTGAACCATACAACCACGGCTTGAACTATGAATTTCTTAAGTTAATATTTATAAAACAAACCTAAAGTACATGCTCTTGTTTGAAGTTGAGGTTACAAGGTATAGAAGGCCGATATGATATTTGCCGTCTGTTTTATTTCCTGAATTATTTGATATACTCGTAATATTTAAAATATTTGGCGCAATTTATTTCAGCTGCCGTTATTGCTGGACCTCTAGCAGATCGAATTGGACGCAAACCGACGACGATGGTTGGTTCATGTATGTTTATTCTTGCTTACATAACAATGATAATGGCTAACAGAATTGAAGTCATTTACGTAGGACGAATTCTTGAGGTTCTTCTTATTTTTATTCAGGTCTATTTTTTAATTGACTTAAACTCCAACAGAAATTGTTTTCTAGGGTATGGGAGCTGGCTGCACAATGACAGTTATTCCAATGTATGTTGGTGAGATAGCTACCAAGGAAAGTCGAGGCTCTGCTTTGAGTCTTATGATGCTGTTTATGACTCGTACGAATTTTTAATAAGAAACAACTTCCTTTGGATTTCCTTTCAAAATATTTTTTTTATTTTTCTTACAGTTGGGATGTTGTATGTCTATTGCATTGGCCCCTACACAAGTTATCTCATTATGCAAGTTTGCTGTTTAGCTATTCCATCAATCTCGTTTTGGGGGTATTGCTTCATACCAGAGAGTCCATATTATTTGGTAAAAAAGGATCGGATCGATGTGGCTCTGCAGTCCTTACAAAGAATTCGTGGCCAAAATCTTGAAATTGTCAAGAATGAACTTCCAGCTATTCAAGAATCTATAAAACAAGCTAGGAGAATGACAAAAGGTCGATGTGGGGATATCATAAACAATCCTGCGAACAGAAGAGCTTTGGTCATTGTGTTGGGCTTGATGATGTTTCAACAATTTTCAGGGGCAGTGATTATTATCCTAGATTCGCAATCTATATTCATGAAAGCTAATTCAAGTTTAGGATCAGCTGTTTCTTCAATCATAGTTGGTATTGTTCAAGTTTTTTCGAGTGTAACTCTTCAATTTATTGTGGATATGTGGAAACGAAGAACATTGTTGAGGTTGTCAGCCCTTGGAATGTGTCTAGCCCAATTTACGCTTGGAACATTCTTCTTTATAGATACATGGGGCAATGCATCGCATATTCGATGGATTCCGATTTTGGCATTCATTTTATTTCAAATTTCGTATCGCATTGGATTTGGTCCTTTACCATTCACAGTTTTAGGGGAATTATTTCCACAGAACATCAAATCAATTGCTGCCACTTCAGTGACTATAACATGCTGGGGCTTGGGGTTTTTAGTAGCTAAATTGTATCCATTACTCGAAATATTTGGATCTCATTATGTGTTTTGGGCATTTTCAATATTTTGTGCATTAGCTTTTCTATTTGCTCAGTTTGTTGTTATGGAAACTCATGGCTTAAGTTTAAATGAAATTCAAGACCGTTTACAAAAATTAATTTAGAAGAAATTTAGAATCTTTGGAAAATGATAGGAATTTTTATGAGAATTATAACAAAACAATTATTTTTAAAATTTGGTGTCTTAATCAAAAATATTTAGAAGTGTAATAAAAGCAGTTCAAAAATATGTGAGTTCTTTATAACACAATGAAATTTCCAAATGTTATAAGGTTATCTGCCGCTGCCAGATTAACAACTTACAGCAAAAAACTAGGAATGCTGACATTTTCCTAAATGAGAGTGTGAGCTTTTCGGCTCTCTCAAGACTTGTTGGTCTTAAAGTAAATGAGGACAAGACCAAGTATATGCTGTTAACACACAAACAAACATCTGTCGAGGAAGTTAAGGATTTCATCTACCTATGAGTTAATATTAACTCCACGAACCACACCTTAGCGGAGATCCGACGAATAATTATCCTAGGAAACCGCTGCTACTTCGGTTTAGCAAAAGAAATGGGTTTTAAGTTCCTCACTCATAAAAACGAATTGCACGCTCAACCAAACTCTTATACTTCCTGTCTTGCTTAACGGCGGCGCCGACTGTTGGACTATAAACGGAAAGGGAGAAATGATACTGCGCTCTTTTGAACGAAAAATTCTTCGACGGAATTTGGAAGGACGGTCACTATGCTTACTCATGTAGAATCCAGGTTAGATCTGATTAAATATTTTATTCTATATGGAATGAGGCATTTTATCCCAACTACGAGTAAATCTATCAAACGAAAAGAAAATTCTAGAGACTGAGTAAAGAGGCTAACAGGAATTAGTTCAAATAATCTAGAAAGGTTGATATCAGATGACCAACAAATTTGCATGATCAGTTGAGCGTTGCCACACAGTGCCCGATCGGGCCATTTGGCCCCCTGTTTTACATTTTGGCCCTTTGCCAATTATAAATGGCCCCCAAATCATAATTTAAAAAGATTTAACATCACATCATAATACAAATACAAATAACTTAAAATGGAACTGAATTCATTTATTTATCTCGTTTTATGATTTGACTTTTTTCACGTCAATTTCGTTCAGCGTGTTGACTTTTCTCACGTCATTTACTTTCGTCATCTACCAAAGCGTTTATGTAACTTAAATAACAAAAAAAAAAAATTTTACAAATTATGTATATCGTAAATTTCCCAATAATGAAGATCTTCTGATAAAATATTTGCGTTTGCAAAAAGAAATTGATTTGATAAATAAATTTTTATGTAAGGACTACTCAATTCGCACTGAATCGAGTCTAAAACTTAACAGTACATTTTTGTTGGTCATTTATCAATGATAAAAAATGTTCAAATGGTATCCCCAATTGCATGCAATATTCTGGATATACATCTACTAACATTTCAACAATTTGCAACTTTTTTGCATTGTTTTTTCACTCCGTTTATAATCCCCAAATTATTCCTTCTAACCTTTCTGCAATTTCATGTTTAAATTCAATCAATATCGGTCACTTAAACTTAAGTAACAAAGATGTTGAATTAGCCTTAATTGGACTAAATAATGATAAACAACCAGGACCCGATGGTATTCCTCCGATTATTTTGAGAAACTTATAACTTAACTTTTTTGTTTAATAGTTCTCTTAAAAAGGGTTACTTTCTTGATGATTGGAAAATCTCGTACGTTATTCCTTTTCATAAATCAGGATCTAAGCAAGATGTTTCTAACTATCGCCCCATAAGCAAATTATGAACGATACCAAAAATTTTGGAAAAAATTGTCTTTGATAAGCTTACTTTTGTTTTTAAAGAAATTATTTCCCCATTTCAACATGTTGCTGGAAGGTCAACAACAACCAACCTCGCAATATTTAGTAATCAGATTATTAGTAATTTTGAAAATGGTTTCCAAACAGATGTCATATATACCGACTTTGCTAAGGCGTTCGATGGAGTAAACCATTATATACTAATACAAAAATTGGAACCATTGGCTTCACTCAAATATTTTAAAGTGGTTTGAATCCTACCTAAAAGGAAGAAAACAGTTTGTGCGTAGGTATTAATGACGTACTATCAGATGTAATTGGGGTCACATCAGGAGTACCACAAGGAAGTCACTTGGGCCCTCTTCTTTTCTTGCTGCAGATCAATTATTTCCTGATTTCTTAAAAAATGCTTCTTGTTTGATGTTTGCGGATTACATTAAAATAATAAGCCCTGTTACGTCAATTAATGATTGTCATTTACTCCAATCTGATCTTCATCGCTTATCTGAATGGTGTTTAGCTAATCATGTTTTCTTGAACTTATCAAAGTGTCAATCTTTATCATTTTTTAGGAGCCTATCATCTATTCCTTTTCGGTATTCTATAGAAAGTACAGAACTCTCAATACTTAAAAGAGCACGGTATCATCTTTGATTCGAAACTCTGCTTTAAATCCCTTATAGACTTTGTGGTTGCTAGGGCTAACTCTATGTTAGGATTCATTAATCGGAACTCTTAAGAGTTCACTGATCCTTTTACTCTTCGATCTCTTTTCTTTGCATATGTAAGATCATCGTTGGAATATTGCTGTGTAATTTGGGATCGATTTTATCAAATTAATTCTAATATAGGATTGAAACCATACAAACATACAATATTCATACCCCAACTTATAAAACTCGGTGTCAACTTCTTGGCCTTCTTCTTAAAATATGGAAAAGTAATATAAATATTTTAATAATATTACTGGTGTGATTCACTCGTATATCTTATGAATTATATATTTTTTAAGATGTTTTAAGATAATTCCCAAGAAATCGAATCAGACGACAGAGTCAAGATCTGCTTCTGCTGCCTACTACATAGATTTCAGAAATGCGTTAAATAAATAATGTATTAAATAAATAAAAAAGAATAAATACAAATATTAATAAATTGTAGTATAATATTTCAAAGACGAATTTGTAAGTAAAATATTTGTCCCCAACTTTTGTCAAATGGCCCTCAAAAAACTTCGAAATGGCCCTCTCTGCTTTTTCCTTCGCGGCAACGCTGGATCAATTCCAACCTTCGTCAATGGCACCCCTCTTGCCAGTTCACTAGAGAGATATAATTCGTTTTCAGCGCAGATTGGTATGTTAATTCAACGCTGCCAAAAAGGGTTATGATTCTTTCTGTACTTAAAAGCTTTAAAGATTTCAGTGGACGAACTTTATTTTGCACTCTAACAGTTGTAATTTTTCTTAAGGAGCTTGGTGTACACAAATCCACTGGCCCGGATAGTATCCCTTCCAATGTTCTTAAGATATGATCTACGACGCAAACAACTAGGCTGGTTTTTCCATCTGTCACGGTACTAGTCTCTTTCCGTTTGGAGGAATAACAGCAATCCAGCAGTTTGTTCGCTAAAATAGCAGATCTCCAGCCCTCTCTGCATAATCTGCAATTGCGGTTAAA
Organism: Chrysotoxum bicinctum; assembly: GCA_911387755.1. Classification (NCBI taxonomy): domain Eukaryota; kingdom Metazoa; phylum Arthropoda; class Insecta; order Diptera; family Syrphidae; genus Chrysotoxum; species Chrysotoxum bicinctum. The sequence continues at coordinate 133,472,786 of OU426988.1, forward strand.
TTCCTTTTTGAAAATCATGGAAAAACTTAGGAAATATTTTTAAAAGCAAAAGTTTCTTAAGGGCCAGGAATAAAGCTTTAGTAAGACTAGGTCCACTGGTACATCTTACTAAGCAGTAGAACCAATCTTAACTACGTTTTGAAGAAACTAAGACTTTTGCACTGGATATTTTATAAGCGTGTCATGGAGTTTAGCATGAATCTCTCTAATAGAAAAGGCATGCATTTGTAATCAATGAATCTCTTTCCATTAAATTAGTAAATACTTTTCGGGCTGTTAAATACAAGTCTAACATTCATAAAACAAATGCTAGTGTTGGGGAACACTATTTGTCTCCGACTATTGTATATTCAGAAATGACTAGTTATCTCAGTACTCTCGTCATTTCATATTCGTTTTCAGAATCCTTTCTTGTCCTTCGTATATGGAACTAAAACGGCAGCGAATAATAAATTCATTAAACTCTTACCTCGAAAGCATTGTTCAATGCGAAATAAAAATCGTGTGGAATTAAATGCCGTCTCTTGTACTTAAATCGAATTGGATATTAATAACTTCAAAGCATTTCTGCATGGGTCTTCTATTTTTCTACTGTAAAGCTTCTTTAAGGTGTGCTTATTTAAAAAACGATGCAAATAAATGTCATTATTTTTTCATAATAAAATTTTTCATTTAATTGAACAAATCGAAAACTTGTCCAAATTAAAATACCTCAATGCAATCAATCTAGATTAAACATTTCGTTTAAATCATTGTAATTTGATCTATGAGTTATTTCGAAATGTGACCAAAATAATTTATAATTTTCAACAAGATTAAATGTTTACTATAATATGTATGATTATGGCAAGTGTAACTACATATGTATATAAATGCAGACTTTTGAATTCCCAATTTTCCTTAATTAATAAATACATTACATATACATTGTGAAATTGTATTCTAATCAATGCAGAATCCATTTCGGATATCAAATTAATGGCATATCTATTTCACACACACAAACATTGTTTTGTGTGTTTGCCACAAAAATCTAATCAATCGGATTAATGCTGTTTATGAGATATTTGGATGTATGAACCGACATTTTCATTCAACACGGTGAACACATTCATAAAATTTGCTGGAAATCTAATTTGAATTTGTGCTCTATTGATATTTCGAAATGTGATTACAAAGTCTAGAATTAAATTGTATCAACCAATTTTCACGGAGATCTGTATTTGTGTCAGCAAAACATATTTGAGTTCATAATTAGGAAAGACTCGTATATAGTACGCAAAGTTAACGTAACACTATTTTTTCACCAACATGAAATACGAGATTTCGGGTAAAGACTTTAAAAATTTCAAATCGATGAAGCTCTCAAAGAAATCAAAATGAAAATTTTGGATCTCAATAAAAAATAAAATATCAGATTTTGGTTTCTTGAGAACGAAGGAAGAACGGAAAAGTTTACCCTAACAAAGTTTGTCTGACCAGTGGAGTTAATGTTTGGATTAAAGCTATTGGTTGGCAATACCTTTTTCTGTTTTAACAAAAGTGGCCAGTCTCATACTCCATTTTGATAAGTTTCTTATAAGTTCAGCACACACATAAAAATTCAACATAAAACATGCATTTCATAACCAAATCAACCCGAAAAATTGGATTTATAAATGTAGTTAGATAGCTAATCTAACGGTTTTACTTACTGCTATGAAGCCTCTATACAGACCAGCTGGCCCAAGCCCCATATCGCCTTTTTGAACAAATCTGAAAAATTAACAGAGAACATGCAACACTGGATCGCTTGAACTACTCATACGAGATAATCTTACAGCAGTTTTGGTGGCTGTTAAAAGTTGACTCTTCAACTTTTGGTGGATAAATTTTAGACGGCCGTTCCGGTAGGCAATCAGCTAAAACCCAAAGGTCAAATGTACGCCAGATCTACAGAGAACACTGCTGCTGTCTGTAAAAGTGTGCAGGGGAACCTGAGGTCTCTTCGTGCCAACAAGATCTCCTTCGTTTACTGTCTTCAACTTGGCGAATATTGCTTCCGAACTTAGGGTTGTACTCATATAAGATGAAACTGGCCCATATCCCAGATGCTCAAAGGTAATGGCTATATACGAGTACAATACCTACTGTTCGGTTACAGGCCTTCGGAGGGTTTGGAAGAGGACCCTAACCTTAGCCGAAAAATCCTTTTTAACTAAATGGTACATCCACAACACGTTAAATACTATTTCATGGTTCTACGTACCGTGCAGTGAACATCATCTCGAATCCATGCGAAGCCGCGGCGGACGATGTAATACTCCATATCTACAAAATGGCGCCTTTTAAGTTTTCCCTAACGAGAATATATTTTTATAACGATAATAACAACATATTTGACAGGCGCCGACAGCAGAAAAACATGCTCACCACAGACTGTAAGCATTAACCTTTTTCAGTTGAATGTTTTACATACATTAAATGTACAGGTGGCGCCATCTTTTATGTGGATATTCGACAGTTTGGCCGTATTTCAAAAGACGTAAAATACGAGTATCTGTTGGCAATATTCCTTGAGTTAATTGTATTTTCAAAATGCGCCGCAAAGTGGTCTATTAACTCCAAAATGCTAAGCAGATTCACTATAATTATGTAACATCTTGGTTCTCGACAACACTCCCTCTTGGCGCTTTAACCAACTCATTGGAACGTCTTTGAGGGTAATGAACGGCATGCCAACGATTTCCCACAGTAAAATACCAAACGACAAAAACATTGTCGGACGGTGCAGGGACTACGGCTTCTTGGAAAGCTAATAGCGCTCCCAGAAAACATCCGTTGGCGAATCTCACGAAGCCTTACACTCAGTCTCACAGACAAAGATTCAGCAAGTTATTACATAGATGAATCTCCAAAACTTGACGAATCTTAATGGCCGAGTTCAGACCCATCCCAAACTAATTTTCTAAAGAAAAAAACTAAAAGAATTAGTAAAATAAAAACGTTTTGATATTATTAAAAAAATTTTAAATATTTTATTTTCAAATTTAACATTTATTGAATAACCTAATAGGTGTAAAGCGTATGTATGTTATTCAATAAATGTTGCTAAATTTAAAAATAAAATATTTAAAATTGTTTTAATCACCCATATTCCACAAGTCGTATTTTGTCTCGTACTCGTAGTCGAACTCGAACTCGTCTCGTATCAAAATCGTTATTCTTCAAGTCGTATACGTTGCGTACGAGAAGCTTAAAAAAACAACGTATATTGTCGCCCGTAGGTAATTGTCAAAATCAATAAATTTGAATTGAAAAAGTCATTTGTTGTTTTTTCAATTAAATTATTTTATTTGAAATGAAATTCTGATGAGCTCCATTGATTTGAAGTGGCTCTTCTTCTATTTTATTTGTTTTTTCTTTTTGTTTTTTGTTTGTACGAGTTAGACTAAGAGCTCACAGCAATTTTTGGGTGTGATTGATAGCAAAAAATAATTAGCATAATTAGATAGGCCTTTTATAGTTACTAGCCGACCCAGCTCCCGAAATTCGAGTGCCAATTTATTTATTATTTACTATTTATATTATTGGCAGTATTTTCAAGCAAATTTATTAAATTAAATTTTATTTTATGTAATATGCAAAGTGTTCGACAGTGCAAAAACAAAAATGACCCACAGTGTGTAAATGCGTGTCTCAAGTATATTCTGCACATCTCCGTAACTGTGGCTTTCCAACCATATACAATTTATCGAAATCGGTTAAATACTTTTGGAGAAAAGTGTACCACAAAAAACATGTTCGCCGTTTTATTATATGATTTACAAATGTGAAAGTCTTGCATACTCTAGTGGGAGCAATAGTGCATCAAGTATGCAGTTCTTTCCAAGTCCAAATAATTGTGATAAGAACCTTGCCAAAATGTAGAGTTAAGCCCCTGATTGAAAATATCGAGGTCCAAGACGTTTTACAGACAGCCTTCTGCCTGCCAGACGCGATAAGAATATGATACTTCTTACACTAAGAAGGCCACCTTCAAAACGTCTTGGACCTCGATATTTGCAATCAGGGCACTTAGCTCTTCATTTTGAAGTTATGCCAAATTTTGTATCCTAATTTTTTTAGACTTTGGAAAGAACTGCATACTTAATGCACTATTGCACCTACTAGAGTATGCAAGACTTTCACATTTGTAAATATGTAACTATCTATAAAAGGCCTATCTTATTATGCTAATTATTTTTTGTTATCAATCACACCCAAAAATTGCTTTGGGTTCTCGGTCTAAGTGGTGTTACTGGCTTGTGAATACTCGTTATATTCTTGGACTATGTCAGTTTCATCTTCAGTATTTATCGTGTCGATTACAGGAGGAGGCTGAAAAACTCCAATGTTTGATCCTTAGGGATTAACAATTTAAATTTAAAATGTTAGCAATGTACTTCTCAAATTTGCTCTAGCATATGGTTGTAATTTCAAAACCCCTGTGCCTTTAAATTGCTGTTTATTGTGATGCAGTTTCTGTTTTAACTAAATACTTTTGATCATTGCAAACCTACAGAGGCATGAATTACAATTTGTTAAATATTTCTTACTTTAAGACAAGCTGGACCATTTCGGATGGGTGGCCCAAGGCTATTTATTTTTATCGGAAGGTCCGCCCAAAACTGTTAATTATTTGCTTTGAGTTTTCCACTCTTCCTATGGCCCCTTGCTACCTCCAAATTTTCTTCCAATGCACAAACCAATGCCTCAAATTGAGAACGATTTATTATTTTACTAAACATGAACGCGTTAATAAATGTTGAGTGCAAATAATAAACCAATAAAAAATGTGCTTTAAAAAATTTGGTGGTGCAACAGCTCGAAGTGAACCAGGACCTATATTGTCTTACAATTCTCAACCATTCCTGTGTGCGTGTTACCAGGAACGGAGGGTTCCTAAAATTTTCTGCCGATTCCGAACGGCAAATGTGCAGCACTTTCCAAGACAAGAGATATACTCTTAAAGGATTTGTCAATTCGTTGCAAGAGGCATTACACTCCTGAAAAACTTTTTGCTGCGGCTGAGAATCGAACTCCAGACCTTCCGCATGACAGTTTAACGCCTAACCATTTTGGCAAGAGGTACCAATGTACTTACATTAATTTTTTGTCCATTTTTATCGAAAAAAAAAACAAGTCTCGTCTAGAAAATTTAATACGAGTAAAAAAGTACACAAATACGACTTCAAGTAAATCGAATACGAGATTCGGAATAACGATAAAATACGAATAGTCGTATGCGATGTTTTTATCCCGGTCTCTAGCCGACGCCATCCAGTTGCGCACCCCAAGGCTTCGGGCGTCCTGGTCTACGCCATCTCTCCAGCGCAAGCATGGTCTACCACGCTGTCGTCTACCATAGAATGTACCACAAAGAACTTTCCGAGCAGGTTCCTCTTCGCTCATGCGAGCTAGGTGCCCTGCCCACCGGAGTCTACCGAGCTTAATTTTTGTCACGATATCTGCTTCAAGGTAGATTGCGTACAGTTCATGATTGTACCGTCTCCGGAATCGTCCTTCCTCACATACGGGGCCAACAATTCTCCTTAAGACTTTTCTCTCGAACGCAGCTAAGAGGTCGGAGTGCCTTTTGCTAAGCACCCAAGTCTCGGATCCATATGTGAGTACTGGCAGGACCATGGTCCTGTACAGCAGCAGTTTTGAAGTTATGGTGAGATTTATGGATTTGAAGAGCTTTGACAGACTATAGTAGGCTCTGTTGGATTTGAGAAGCCGCCCGCGTATTTCTTCTTCTATATTGTTATCGGCTGCTACTATTGACCCAAGGTATTTAAAGGATTGCACCACTTCAAATTCGTGCTCCGCAACCTTGATTGTTTGACCAACTGTTCCTCTCGCATTCGACGCCACCATGTACTTTGTTTTACCTTCACTAATGTGCAGCCCCAGATTTTGTGCCGCCTGCTCGATCTGGATGAAGGAATCGTGTACAGCTTGTTCGGTTCTTCCGATGATGTCGATGTCGTCTGCGTAAGCCAGTAACTGGCTGGACCTGTTGACGATGGTCTCTCTTGTTGCCGTGCCAGAGTCACGGATTGCTTTCTCCAACGCCAGGTTGAAGAGGAGGCAGGCCAAACCGTCCCCTTGTCGGAGTCCATTAAAGATGTTGATTGGTCTGGATAGCAATCCGGCTATTTTTACTTGGCTTGTTACGTTGGTCATGGTCAACCTACATAGTCGTGTCAATTTATTTGGGATGCCGAATTCTCTCATGGCTTTGTAAAGTTCTACCCTGGCTATGCTATCATAGGCGGCCTTAAAGTCTATAAACAAATGGTATGTTGGGATGTTAAATTCTAGACATTTTTCCATCGCCTGCCTAAGGGTAAAGATCTGATCAGTTGTTGATTTGCCTGGAATGAAACCACACTGATATTGTCCGATGACGGTTTTAGCGTATGGGGTTATCCGGTCTTGTAGGATAGAGGAGAGTATCTTATAGGCGGTACTCAACAACGTGATACCTCTATAATTGCTGCACGTTGTGACATCTCCCTTCTTATGTATGGGGCATATTAAACCTTTTCGCCAGTCTTCTGGCATTTCTTCCTGCTCCCATACGTGTACTATAATATCATGAATTGCTTGACGTAAGGCTGGCCCGCCGTGATGGAATAATTCGGCTGGTATGCCATCGGCTCCCGGGGCTTTGTTCTGTTTAAGCCGGCCTATAGCCTTCTCAACCTCTTCTATGCTTGGTGGCGGCAACATAGAGTATTCTTCTGCAGTGAGCTGACCATTTAGCAATTCATTAAAGTACACTTCCCATCGCTCCAGTATGCTTTCAGGATCGGTGATCAGATTTCCCTCTCCGTCCTTGCAGTATGTGCAGCGTGGTGTGTACTGCGTCATGTTTCGGACGGATTGGTAGAACTTCCGCGCCTGGTGCGGACCTCGCTCTCGGCTATTTTCTATTTCACAGATTAGGTTCTTCTCCCAGGCTGATTTTTTTTTGTCTGTGTAGCCGTTTTTCTATTCTTCTGAGCTCTTTATATTCCTCTTCGCGTGCCCGCGTTCTATGAGATTGTTGCATTGCTCGGTACGCAACATTCTTACGTTCAGTCGCTAGCTTGCATTCATCATCAAACCAGTCGTTCCGATTTTTACGACTGCTGCCTAAGATGGAGTTGGCAGTACTAATGACAATATCCTTAAGGCGTGTCCACTTCTCATTTACGCCCAGCATACTGGCTCCAGGACTTACTCTCCATAAATCAAGTGATTCTAGGGCGAGTCCTAACGCATTACCAAAGGTGTTACTGGTGTTTTCATTGCGCAGGGCAGCCGTGTTGATTCGAACCTGATCGGCGGATGCAATGCGTCTTCGCAAGGCAATCCGCCCTCGGAAAACCATACCAAACCTGAGGAACCAGCCTGATCATATTAGCCAAACCTTTTTAAAGGCTTGTTTCTAGCGGCCACCACGGAGAGGCTATGATCAGACTTCCACCAGTCCCGAATAGTTACGGCACGTGCATGTTTTCGTATGCTACATGTTATTCCCCCTATTCGTCTGATGGCTGACCGCCCGACAGAGGAATGCATATCGATAAAACCACGAAATGTACTAAATTCCTGTAATAGATTCCTTTGCATTTATTTTTAGAGGAATACAAATTTTAAGAATCAAAGATCGTTAAGTTTGCTATCAAAAGAAGTTATATACATTTACAAGTAAGGATGTTAAATTTAAGTAAAAGTCCGCTTGATTCGATTATTTCGTCAGCTCATCCGCTTGTACATCAGTATGAGACTGCCTGCCTTTATAGTAAATAGGATATTGGAACCACCCGTTCCACATCGCTCGGACACCTGTATACTTGTTATTGCTTTTCCAAAATACTTTAAGAGCAGGACTCTGGTTCATGGATACCAAGTTTGTACTGAACTCTTCAAGCATTTTGGAGCTGCATCGGCAAAGGAAGGTTAAAAATGGAAAAGGAAGAAACGAATAGGTAGGTGAAACTTGTTATGGTAAAATTTACTGCAACACATTTTATTGAAGTCAAACAGCTGTTTTTTTCTTTAGTATTGTGCTAACTTCATTTATGTTTATTTGATATTTAGAAACGTAAAAAAGGACTGCTTTATTTTTGCACGAACTGACATTGTTTTAGGTGTGTTTAGAAGCAATTTATTAAAAAAATGGCTTAAGTACGATAATAGTTACAAAATGTGAGTTAGTAAGCTACTTGAAAGACACCAAGTTGATAACTAATATCATGTGGATCACCATGAAGACACGGCTGCTCATCAGCAATCGCTTATTTGTATTATCGTTTAGAGTAAAATTATTGTGAAAATGATCCATAGTTTGCGAACGTTGCTCCGATACGGGGTAAGTTATGATGAACTGCCGAACCAAACTTACCTCAAAACAATCAAGAACTTTAAGATCCACTGTCACAAAAAAACAGACTTGCCAATATAAAGTTTTCAGACTCCAAAACAAATACTCAACTGTTAGAATCGACTTAAATTGTTTCATATTTATAGCTTTTCTACTAACTCGTTTTAGCGACGGAGTAAAGTTACTTCGACTTTACAACGGCTCTAAGCCTGAAAACCTTATTTATAATGAAAATGCACGAGGAATAGCGGTGGAATAAGCTAAAACTGGTTCATAGAAGGTTTAAGGCCGTTTTAGTATCTAAATGTCATTTTGAGATGACATCTTGTGGAATTTACAAAAAGGAGTGTAATGTAAGCAATTTTTTTCTCGTTTCTTACTAACACAAAAAGGATAGATATTTTGCATAAATTATTTATATTTTCCAAACGCTCTAACAGTTGTACGGTATTGGGAACGCAATGTGGTTTTGTTGGTACATTCATTTATTGGATTTGAACTTTTTACAATCCAATTTTAAATGTATCCAATTTCCAATACGCATACAATGATAATAAAATGAATAATAATCGAAATCAGCTGGGGTTTGATTTAGGTGTATAATAACCAGAGTTTTAGATTTGTCACTTTTTTTCCCAGTATATTCGCAGTATATTTGACATAAGGAAGGCGTAGCTAAGACGGCTAAGAAAATAATTTTAAATAAGGATTTGTTTGACGTGGCGTAAACTCGAAGTAAGTGCTTCGGCTCGGTTTAACTATTCCGAGGTTGAACCCAGTATTAGTGAAAAATAATAAATAAGGCTGTTAAAGTTTAAGATACGAGTATTTTCTTTCAAATATAATCGTTTACAAAATATTTAGCAATAATTTTTGTAATAAAATACTAAATTTACTTACAATACAACTCGATGGTGATATTAGTGGACACATATTTTTTGTGGAAATTGCTGGCTTGACAAGTGTAAATAGCATGCTGATGTATTCGCGATAGATTTCGGACAACCAGTTTACTATTCACGGTTCCATCGTAAGAGAAATCTGTTATACCATTTTGCATTTGACCATTCATAAGCCATGTAACTGTAGGCGCAGGAACACCTAAAATAAACACAAAATTATAAAATGTAAATTAGATTATAATGTACATATGTATCAAGTAAAAATATTTAATTTATGTATGTTTGTATCAGATTTATAAATAATTTTGACTTCTATTTTTTATTTTTGCGGTATTTTGCTTATTTGCAATCAATAGCGTTAATGCTTTTCAAATGCAAAGACTATTCTACTGTAGACAATATATTCACAATCACAACCATCGCTCAATACTTCTTAGATAAAATAGAAAACTTTAATTATATTTTAGAGCTGCAATTGACTCTTTAAACCCTAAAGCCCTTTCATATGAATTGTCACAAACAGGAATGTCCAGAAAAATCCTCAAAGATACGGCAAAGAGTATGAGAAAGTAGATAGAAATTAGTTTCTAATCCACTTAGTATTGCTGCTGACTTCTATAATTACTTTATTTCCATTGCCTCAATTTTGAAACCTTGTCCCAAACTAAGTATATGTAGTAATGAATTGTACCCGGATTTAAGGGAAGGTCAGCTTCAAAGCTGTATTTTCATCTTAGTTCCATTCACATCTCTTGAAATATACAAGAAAATCATGTCCCTTTAACAAATCCTCAGGACTTCTGTTGGTATTACAAAGTATCTTCTCAAGTATTAGTGATATACTTCGTTTTATATTCAATGAGGCTTAGTTCTGGTGTTTTTTATTTGTCTTCGAAAGATGGGAAGACCTTACTTTGTATAAAAATAGCAATCGTAGTGAAATAACTACATAATTACAGAACGATATCTTTAAAATCTACAAATTCAAAACATTTAGAAAAACTGAGGGTCGTTTGATTTAAGTTTTAAGCAAAATTGATTATTTTAAGCAAAAATCAATTTGATTTTTGGGAAAATAGATCAACTGAGGGCTCTATATTGAAGTAAGTAAAGATTTCAATAACAAAAAAAGTGTTCTAGCATTGTTTTTTGCCATAGCTAAAGCTTTTGACATCAGATACTTTAAGAAAAGCTTTATAAGGCTGAGTTTAAAGGCCAGGTTTATGATTGTGGTTTGCTTTTCTGGTAGACGGAAAAAGGTTAAAATTGATGGAGTTCATGCGATGCCTTTACTCAAAAAATTTATTAGTAAATTGGCAAGAAAATATTCGTGCATTGTACGAATATTCGTAAGATGTACGAAGTATTTGTACAGTGGTATATCTACGAATGCATTCGTAAAATTTTACTAATAACTGTCGTACTATCTACGAATCTATTCGTTTAATACACTAATTTCATTCGTAAACAAAAAGTAAACAATTTGTTTGAGTACATTGTACGAATTATTGTGTACATATAACTAATAACATTCGTTAATTTCTCGTACGAATGACTTCGTACTTTAATCTTTTGCATTCGTAGTATTTACTAATAAATTCGTACTATTTACTAAGTAAAACTAATATTAGTAGACAGAATTCATTCGTAGGTTGACAGTACGCATTATGCGTAGAATGTACTAATAACTTCGTATTTTCATGAACTGCATTAATATTATTTACTAATCATGAATAAGAAAAATAATATGTGTTCAATTCTAAAAATTAAATGTATTCCATTAGTCAACACGTTCAAACGTGATATTATTTATAAAGTGCTGCAGTGGTGGATCAGACTAACATCTGCTTTTTTCGAAAAGATGAGGTAAGTACCTAGACATAATGTACATACATATGCTTTAAAGCTTATTTTATATTTGATATACAGCATCCAGAAGCAGCAGAGCATACATACATATGTGGGAATTTTATTCCTAAAAGAATTTCAATGTAAGTACAATTTTTTGCCGAAGTTTTCAATATTTTAAATGTTTAATTTATTTTCAGTGGCCCTTAGTACATAAAATGAGGAGTTTTTAAATATTTAATTGATTTTTAATTATATTTATAATGAATTAATTAATTTTTAACTTTATTCATATATATGACAAAAAAATGAATTAAAAACTATTTTTAACTTACAACATAAATATCATTTGTTATTATTTCTTACAATAGGTATTTAAGGAAATTTCAGAGAACGTATTTAATGGTAGTATAAGTTCTACAATAATATTCGTACAATATACAAATGGAGCTGTATAATTTACGAATTTATTAGTAAATATTACAATGATATTCGTACAATATACGAATGGCATTGGTAAATATTAGAATAATATTCGTACATTGTACCAATAGTATTCGTACAATATACGTTGGATTTTCTACGAATACTAATAAAATATTAGTAAAATGTACTAATAAACCTCCATTCTACGAATACTTTTCGTGGCTGAAAACCACGAATAAAATTCGTAGAATGTACGCATAAATTAGTAATATTTACACACGAAATTTTTTGAGTGTTGGAAATAGTAACTGGTGTACAGGGTTCGGACTTTACTTCGATCGAAGTAGATCTACTTCGATTCTGAGAACAAAAATTCAATCTACTTCCCTACTTCTCTTTTTTATGATCTACTTCTCTCTGAAATTCTAAACCAACATATTTAAAGACAGCTCTGATCACTCTGTATTACATAAAAAACAAGTTTAGAAATTATTTAAAGGTAAGCACAGTGGAAAATTTAATGATTTTGAGATCACTTATAGAAAAACGTAAAAAAATATTTATGAGCCACCTATTGAATTGATAAAATTTACAAGTTCGTTGAAGGAAAATTTACTTTAAAATAGTTATATTTAATAAAATTTTTTTTAAAAGTCTAAATTCAGAAATTACTTATATATGTTATAATTATATAATTTAATGCTCTAAAACTACTTCGAAAAATTTAGATCTACTTCAGTTTTTTTCCGTATCTACTTCGAAAATTTAAAACATAAGTCCGAACCCTGCTGGTGTACCTCAAGCATATGGCTTGGACCCGTGCAACCAGTTAAAAGTACTAAAACTGCCTTCGCAGTTGACATTATGCTTTGCAATCTTAAACATATTTGTTGAGTCACATATTATAACGTTATGTGTTATTTGGCAGTAAGTAGCAAACTAAGATTAGACACTCATTCTTGTGGTAAATGTATACCTTTTGGAAATATAATGTTTGTTCTAATGGTTGTTTTGAGATCGAGTTTGTTAGAATTTTTAAATTCGTAGGCCGATCTCAAAAAATATATCTCAGCTTTGACTCGTAAGCTGTCCCTATTAAAATGCACCTGCTAAAAAAAACTACTCACAACAACTTGCTTTGGTCGTGTTCATTCAAAACTTTAGTACGGACGGCAGAGCAATTTGGGTAGTGCCTACAACATAACTCTTAACCCAGTCCGAATTGTATGTAAGAAATCAAGAAGTTTGCCTTTATTTCAAGAATATTACATATCCCCACTAAAATACTTCTAGGTTTATATTCAAAGTTCTCAAGCTTTTTCAATGAGAAGCGGATACAGCCTGACACTGAGAAATTCGAATTCTAGGGCCTCAAGGCTTATTGAAAACTCCACTATATGTATACTGAAACACATGTCTCAAATTCTTACTTGCCATGTATGTATATGTACATTACATTTCATTACATTACATTACATTACATTACATTACATTACATTACATTACATTACATTACATTACATTACATTACATTACATTACATTACATTACATTACATTACATTACATTACATTACATTACATTACATATTACACTACTCAGTAGATAAATCTACGAAGTAGAGACACTGAAAGCACTGGTAACTGAGGCCATCGGCTTAGACAATACAACAGAGAGAGACACACAGAGAGAAAGAACAACAGAAGAAACACATGTCAACAACACACGGTTAGTATTTGAACGGTCCCCCATCCAAGTACTAATTATGTATATGTACATTATGTAGGTAGAATATGACAAGCTATACATTCGTAAAAAATCGAACTCGAGATTTTGATCAGAATGACATTTTTAATATAAAAACCTGCATATAAAAACAATGCCAGGCCATGGACAAATTCTTCCAGCGTTAAGTTAATGATATCCGGACGAAACGCCGATTTTTGTGGACTAAAGGTCAAAAAAGCTATTTTGAATCAATAAGTCAACAGGTCCAATAATAGTGCTAAGTCTTTTTCTTGACTGATTTATTTCAGTAGTAAAGGGTGGTTACATTTTAAGGGCCGATGTTGAATGTGAACCATACCTAAACATCAAGTTTTTTTCTGCATTTCGTTTGACATTTCTCAATTTCAGACTAACTCAATTTGGAAAGATACACAATCGATCTTACAAGGTGCAATTGACTCAACAACTAAAGCTTCTTGACCATTTCAAGCGTCGGTCGTCAATGGTCAGAATGGTGGCAAGAAATGGCAACAGTGGATGATCAATTTTCGAAGCAAATCATGTTCAGTGATGAGGGACATTTTCGCCTCAGTGGATTCATCAATAAGCAGAATTGCCACATTTGGGCGAATGATAATCCAAGAGTGATTGTCGAAAAACAAATGCACCCACAAAGAGTGACTGTTTGGTGCGGTTTATGGGCTGGCGGCATCATCGGGCCGTATTTTTTCCAAAATGAGGCCGATCCGATCAGGCAGTTACTGTGAATGGTGTTTGCTATCGTAAGATCATAACGAACTTTTTATGGCCCGAATTGGAAGATATGGATGTGCACGATATGTGGTTTTAACAGAACGGTTCCACTTGCCACACAGCTAACGAAACAATGGCTCTTTTGCGCGACAAATTCAATGGCCGTGTTATCTCACGTGGTGGTGATGTCGATTGGCCGCCAAGATCATGTGATTTGACACCGTTGGACTTCTTTCTTTGGGGTTATTTGAAAGAAAAGTTGTACGTCGATAAGCCAGCAACAATTCAAGAGCTAAAGGATGAAATAATTCGGCAGATTAACGGCATAGAACCTCAATTTATTATGCCTCAGCGTCATCGAAAATTTGGACCATCGGATGGAGGTGCGCCGCTGAGGTCGCGGTGGCTATTTGGCCGATATTTTGTTCCATACATAATTGAACCATACCATATTATCATAATAAAAAGAAATGACAATAATTTCCTAAATAATTTGTGTTTTATTCAAAATCAACATCGGCCCTTAAAATTTAGCCACCCTTTATATAGAGTTTGTGTTATAAAAACCTTCATATGCTACAATTTTGGTTCTTGCATTTCATTTTTCATATTTGCTAAGAAATCAATCACATGGCATTTTGTTTTTATCTCCAACTGCAAAAAGAGTCGTGCAACCCTTAAGAAAATGACTTGTATGCGCATGATTTTTTACTTGCGACTTATAGGTACTATAAGGCAAGTTATGCATTCGTAAAAAAAATCGAACTCGAGATTTTGATCAAAGTTGACATTACGATGATAGCGAAGACGAAAAAAGTGGGTCTGGCAATTCTGTCTGTCTGTCTGTCTGTCTGTCTGTCTGTGCGATTATAGCTAATCGGCTCGGCCGATTTTCTTCAAACTTGGTAGATATGGGTTTTGATTTTTTACCCCCGGATGTTTTTTGATTTGATTTTTTATGACCAAAAATAACGGTACCTGCCATACGATTTTTTTCCGAAATTTTATAAATATTTTTTTTTCTCAAAAACCGTCCCTGCGATTTTCTTAAAAAAAATTCAAAAAATTTAGTTTAGTTAAACCTAGGTAATGGTCGAAAAAAATTTTCAAAAAAATGAGTAGTTTTGGTACCCCCCTTGGGGCCATTTTTTTTGTTTTTGATTTTCTCAAAAACGGTACCACCGATTTTGATCATTTTTTTTATGCTAAAGCTTCCCAGCAGTTTGAATATTATTGTGTATTCAAATTTTCCAAAACAATTTTTTTGGATTTTTAAAAAAACTTTCAAAATTTTTTTTTGAAAACTCAATATTTCGAAAACCCCATGCTCGATTTTTTGAAAACTTGATAAATAAAAGTTTGGAAAAACAATCTACAATATATGAGCAAAATAAATTCATTTTACCTAAAAATAACGGTACCCTCCATACAAATGTTAAAAAATGGTTTTCGAAAATCGTATTTTTCTCGAAAACGGTTCCGAGAATTTTGCTTAAATTTTTTTTCTTTCTATTATTTTTTAATATCTGTAATTTAATAAAAAAAAAATTGAAAACAAAACATTACTGAGTGTACCTACTATAGAAGTATTTTTTAAAATTTTGAATTTCTCATTATTAGCACAACGGATTTTAATGAAATTTCGTAGAGAGAAGCTTCTAAAAAGTCTAAAAAACATTGCATTTCAAAACTTTAAGAAAAATATTTTTTTGAATTTTGAAAAGAAAATCCATTTTTTTGTTTTTTGAAAATTCAATATCTCGAAAACGGCTCAATATTTTTGTTTGTAAATTTAATTTTTATTCATACAATAATAAAAACTTCAAATTAGCGTACCAACATTTTTTCTTAAAAATGTTTTAAAATTTTCTTATATAAAACCTTATTTTTTAAGAAACCACTACAAAGACTTATAATTTTTGTTCTTGCATAAATCTATATTTGCTTGAATCACATGGCATCCTATTCTTACCTTTAACTACTAAAGAAGTTTTTTTTTAGTCATTTAAAAAATGTAGTTTATGCTTATGAACAGTTTCTCTAATAACATTCATTTTTGAAATTCTTAGTCTTTTACATAGGAGCAAGTTCGTGCGACCCAGTCGTGCATTTTATTTTTCTAATAACATTCTTTCATTCATGCGACCCAGTACCCAGTCCTGCATTTTATTTTTTGTTGTTGTTGATGAGTTTAATTTTATATTATTGTTGTTTCTGGGAAACACGGGTCAATTTTCCATATGTATAAATGCTTTCGCGGCCGTTTGACACGAGCGGTGAATCGATACGTTTGCGGGAATATTTGATTGGTTGTGAAGTCGTTATGGAGAGCTTAAGTGAAGAAATTACTCTAAAAATCTGTCATCAACTACGCGCATAGTCCAAGAGGCCATCAGATGACTGCCTTGGGGGTCTTCTGATTTTCAATAAAATTTTCAGATATGGAAGATCTTAACAAGACGATTCCATTTATTGAACAAAATTAGGTGGAGATCTTAGAGCCAATTTCTCGTATTTCTTTCCATTTGCATTGCAAACCATTGAGCTTAGGGCTCGTAGACATAACAAATAAAGAAATAAAATAATATTCTATTTTTAAAAGTGCAGTAGCGTACTTTTTTTAAAAAAAGTAGGGACATATCCAAACAAACATCTTTTGTTTAATATAACTCTCTATACCTGGCCAACACACCAAGTGAAACAACACAAACAAAACATGTTCTCACTTTTGAGGTTAATGACCTCTCTTTTCGATAAGCACACTCTTTCACATCGGATTTAAACAAAAGGTTAAGAAAGAACCTGACACCCACAACATATCGTAAGCCAACAGAAACCAGCAACAAGAATTGTTCACACAATGTTCTGTGGACGACAAAACGAAGCGAACTAACAAGAGTCAAGCAAGGAGTACAAAAGTCAAGAAAACTTTTTTTCCACTACACATAACAACTTCATAGCTGCATCGAGTTGCTTGTTGTCACATGCTTTTGCAACTATAATGGTGGAAAACCCAATTAAATCTTAAAAGTACTCCTTAATGACTGTTTTCTTGTTTCACAGTCCTCTTTTTTGATCCTTGTTCCCTATACCAACAATCGCTTTGTTGTTGCATGTTGGTGTTGGATCCTTGAGTACTTAGTTCTGAATACATACTTATATGTATGTTGGTAATAAAGTAAAAAATAAAAACCCTTTTTCAAAACCTCAGGTTTTTGTTGCCTAACGCCAAATCAACAAAAACACATAGACCAACTCTAAATGTTTCCGTGCCGCTTGCAATAAAATCAATGATGTTAAAACAAATGCAGCAATAGCAGACAAAAAGGTGATCCAATTATGCAATAAACTTGTCACACATTTCCGTGAGACTGTATAGTTAGCCGCGAATGGTTGACTTTCAGGAGGAAGAGGAGGTGAAGTTTTACAGTTTCTCCTTAAGTAAATATTTACCTATGTATTATAAATATTTGTATACGAATACATAAACATCTGAGTTTGGCTTGGTCGGGTTTTATTCCAGGCAAATCGGTTGTTTCATAGTTTTTACTTAATTAATTTTCTAAAATAGTCTAGCAGGCCTTTTTTGTCGCCATTGGTATGGATGAGTGATTTTTCCTTTTTTTTGTCTGGGGTAAAACTACTTCAATTTCTTTATTAAAAACAGGACATAATGCTCGCTAAGCCTAAGCCCCTTAACCTTGATGATCTGATTGGTATAACTTAAGATATAAGTTAGTTAAACGACAAATATCAGATATCACTATAACCTTTTCTCACATATACATAATATCGTCGTCGTTCTATGAAAACTCCCTAAGTCCATTTTTTGTTTTTTGAAATATTTGCATTTAAACTTGGAAATTAATATAAAAAAATCCAAAAATTATCAGAATAGCACGATCTCAGGCTTCAATTGTAGAATGGGTTTGGTGTAGCCATTGTGCAATACATTTTTTTGCAAATGGTTTATCCGAAATTAATTAAATAAGAATTGAACCACATTTTTTTTTAAAATGGACTTAGGGAGTTTTCATAGAACGACGACGATATGCAGTACCAGGACCGGCCGGAGCTTAATTAGAGATCTGCGCAAGCTTCATGAGTGGCGCCCCTCATTTGTGGTGATTGACAGAAGAATGTGCCAAGGTTCACCCTTTGCAATGGGTTTTTTTACCGAGGTATCCTCAAAGAGCCTATTCTTATATAATACATACTTATATTTTTATTAAAAACTTAGAAATCAAAAATATATCACAAAAATAATAGTAACTAAAGAATACAAAAATAATTGTAAACATATATCACAAACATTTTGGAACTGAAAAAAATATTTTCTGAAGTAAAAAGTATTTAAAAACTAATTTAGAAACATAAACATAAACATACAAATAAATAATAAACTCACTAATTATTGTTGAATTAAAAGTTTTATATTCATATTTACATATTTATTCAGTGTAGGAAATAATAATAAAATTATTATTTTAATAAAAATAAACGGAACCGAATTAATGCAATAGATTAACTTTTCTGGCTTCTGTTTTAGCAAACTCAATTACCAGATCATCATAATCTAATGACTTGAACATTTTTTCACTATAGCCATGATTGAGTCATTGGGGTCCTAACGTAGGTTTTTATTAATTTAAGTTTGGAAAAACTACGTTATTTGAGGAAACTGTGATGGTATTTCAAGATTTAGAGCTAGGCTTCTTCTGATCGCATTTCCAAGAGTTTTTAGTAGCTTCCAGAAGTAGAACGCTGTTAGATAAATTATTAGACAGACTTTGTAAATACTTGCTAGTTATATTATTTTTTTTTTTCTAAAATATCAAACTAGATTAATATGCAACATATAAACTTGAAACTAAAATTTTGCTTCCTAATGAATATGCAGTGTTTCTATTCTCAACGTTTCTAGCCTCAGATATTTTAATAAGAGCTTCATATTTTATCCCCTAAAATTTTTTAAATGGTTTTAAAGCATTTAGTCTACTCCCATCTGGTTTCAAAAAGGGGTTTTAAGGTCAAAACAGCGATTTTTTTTATATAAGTCAAGAAATCCCTTTTTTAAATGTAAGCAATAACTGGCAAGAACAAAAAATAGAGAAAAGAAGAAATTGAATAAAACAGATTCACTGATTAACAACAGACCTTAACATTAGTCATCGCATCATCATCACTCATTACATATTTCCATATTTCAACCCTTTGTCACATCTCGAAACACGACATCACAGTGATAAAATTTTACTCATAAAGGGAGGCCAGTGCCAAACTAAAACATAGTACAAAAAACACTCAACCGGAAGAGTTGAAATTCATAGACGCAACTTTTAATTTTGCGCACTGTTATGTCAATGAGTATGAATTTTGTACCTCAGAATCTTTGTTTGAGTAACATTGCTGACTTCGATTTCATACAAAAGAACTGACATCGGGCGCATGTTATCAACATGCAAGCTGTTAATTGTCTGTATTTGCTGTTGAAATTTTGTTTATTGTTACACTGCATAGGGTTATCAAAATAAAATAAGTGCCTTCACTCTTACACGCGATGGTGAGTGTGAAGAATAATGTAGCAGTAGATTGATAAAGAGGAAAATAGCAAATAGGTATGTAGGTACCTGTTGTTAAGAGAACAAAATCGTGCACATTGTAAAGATTTTGTGATGTAGTTTTTTTTATAATGGGAATGTGGATGTGTATGAAAATTAAACCTCGACTTATTTTTGGAATAGTAGATATGTATATATATATATATATATATATATCTGTCTTTAAATTCAGAATTAGCTGTTAGTTATTTATTATAATGAATATCAATATTGGTGTGAGCTATAAAAAGAAATGAGACTTAAAAAAGAAGGTACCTAGAATGGTTATGAATAAGTGGCTTTTTTAACGCTTGCCCAAGGCGCCCCTTGGGTTCAGCGCCCTGCGTATTTGCAGAGCTTGCACGTATAGCTTGTTCGGCTCTGTGTAGTACGGTTGGTCATATGATGGTAGACTATCGATAGTGAAATGCTAAACCAGCTGATGTCTCAGATGAAATTTCTTCTATAACTACTACTTCTTTCTCTTTGTCATCTTGTTCCAAAACTTCTAACACCTTTTTTTTGTTTTTCTTCAACATTCAATCTCTTATGGCTTCCCTGGGGAACACCTGATCAACAAATAATTTTCCTAGAGCATGCGGTATTTATCTGAACTTGCTGACTTTTGACTTTTGAGTAATATGTTTGATGGTTGAAAGAGTCAAAAGCCTTACTTAATTCGATGTACACAGCATCAACTTAAGCTAGTTACATAAAATACAAAATGTGTTAAATTTAGTACTGTAGACCTACCAGATACAAAACCATGCTTTTTTGCTGATAAAAATTCAGATGTAAGAAAATCCTTTATCCTTTTAACTAAACTTTCAAGCAATTAAGGAATAGCTGAGAGTTTACAGATACCTCTATAATATTCTATATTATTAGCACCAAATTTGTGAATAGACACGAAATATGAAAGTTTCAACTCCTTTAAAAAGTAACTTTCTTGAAGAGATTTATAGAAAATAGTGAGCAAAGGAAGATTAATTGAAATGCAACAATTTTTGAGGACTATAGTAGGTAGTAGGTATGTTATCTGGGGCCTGCTAAACCTGCATTGATGTACAGAGCCATTTGAAGGCCTATTCTAACGTATGCCTGTTGGGTCTGGTGGCTGACCTTGGATAAGCGAACCAATCTTAAGGCCATGCCAAAATTCTGAGACTGGCATATATATCAGCACAACAAGTGCCATATGAGAACCACGCCAACCGCAGCCATAGAAACTTTCCTCCCCACTTGATCTATTCACGAAGGAATTGGCAGCCAGAAGTGCTCTACGAGTGTTAAAATTGGAAAAGGTGCCACTCAAATTTCACTGTACAATCTTGTACAAATAGATCAAGTATAATATTCATTTGATCTTGTACTTATTCACACTTTTCGATAGATATTTAGAGAGTGAACTTTTCTGTGTACCCAAAAAATAATAAATATCCAACTACTTCGTAGTATCTACAAGTTTTAAGGATATATGTATGCTCCATTAACTTTTTGCCAGACACTTTTCTTTATTATTCCTTTTTGCACTTAACAAATCCAAACAGCTATGCGAATATTATAATCTATATATACTCGTACCTTGTTTATTCGTATTAAGTTATTCAAGCATAATACAAATCCTTTGAATATAAACTGAAGAAAGTAATTACAGAGAATACTTTCATAATACGCAGTTTAATGTGAGGAAATATGCAGATGCTAGAATTATTATGCTTTAGTAGTTAAAAAGAAGACGACCTATGAAACTGATGGAGCTAATTATATGCGTGTGTTTTTAAAATGTGTGAAGTTTAATTAAAATTACATAACACTTAGTATTTTGGCTTGAGTGTCTTAGACCTTTTAAAGGCAAATGTTTTAAATGCAAACAGGATGTTAATACAATGTACATTATGTTCCTCAAGGAAAAATAAAAATGATTTAGTGAACTTTTAAGAACTGAGTTCGTACATGGTGTCCAGTTAATAATGAATAATCTTATTAAGCTAAAGCTGTTATAGCTGGCTTTAAGTATTTTTAGAAGAAAATGTTTGTTTTCTCATGGGTCTCTGTTACGGCTTTTTTTCATTTTTTTTTTTTTTTATAAAATTACGATTTTCCTCAAATATTTGAACATTAATTGAATTAATGTTATTGCATGTTTTTCTCAAAATCTTAATCATTGTGGGGAATTACATAAGCTGCAATTTAACATTTACAACAAAAAATATTGAGATATACTCTTGATCACCGATCTTTCGTCGTGCTGCCACTTTGTAGGAGGATTACCGGCTTACAGCAACAATTCCCAAACTATTCATTTCCTGGAAAAATATATGTGTTAATATATTGCTGTTCGTGTTCGCAAATTTAACAGTCCGTTTGCAAAAATGTGCTTAGAGCAATAGACGGCATTGACACTATTTTGCATGTACAAAATGAAATCGGCATTGGATTTCAATTATATAGATATAAATAAAATACGATAAAATATGAAATATGTTGAACTTGAAAAATTCTTTTTCAGACACCATTTATAAGGCTGAAACACGTTTTCAATTAAGCAAAAATCTATCAATTACGCTGACTTAACCCTGCCATCCCAATTCGCAGCGCCACTTACGGAACATTACAAAAACAAATTTTAAACTTTCCTAGTTACGTGTGGAACATTACCTATCATCTGCTTCAAGTGAAATCGATTTCGATAATATATTTTTCTTTGATTATTAAATAAGGTATATTATAAAGGGTTTTCCAATAAGAGGTGTTATTTTGAATAGCCCGCTATTTCGGTAGCTGTCACTTTTGAAGCTGTCATTTTTTGACATTTGACAAGTAAAAACTACGCTATTAATAAAAATGGAACGATAGACGCTTCAACAATGCATTGAAATTATTAAAATTGGGTCCTTGAAATGCATGAAAATGAACCGGAATTTCATCGAAAAATCATCTTGACTGATGAGGCCCATTTCCACCTCGGAGGCTAACGTCAACAAGCAAAACCGTCGCATCTGGGGCTCGGAAAACCCAAGAGTTATTGTTGAAAAGCCTCTCCATCCTCAACGCGTGACTGTTTGGTGCGGTTTATGGTCCCGCGGGGTCATTGGACCTTACTTTTTCGAAAATGAGGCTGGAGCAACAGTTACGGTCAATGGATTGCGCTATCGAGAGATGATTAATGATTTTTTATGGCCTGAATTGGATGATATTGATCTGGACAACGTTTATTTTCAACAAGACGGCGCTACGTGCCACACAAGCAATGAAACCATCGATCTTTTACGGGAAAAGTTTCCGGACCGTGTTATCTCTCGAAGAGGTGATCACAATTGGCCACCGAAATCTTGTGATTTAACACCTTGCGACTTCTTCCTTTGGGGCCACGTGAAAGATAAGGTCTACGCCAACAGCCCAGCGTCGATTCAAGACCTCAAAGATGAAATTCGTGAGGCTATCGAGGACATAGGGCAGCCACTTTGCGATTTGGTTATGGAAAATTTCATGAAAAGGATATGGTCCTGTAAGCGTGGTCTTGGCGGCCATTTGGCTGATGTTGTGTTCCATTATTAACGGCATACCTTCCTCTTTATAATGAAATAAACATCCGATCATTTATCTCCAAAAATGCTATTTTTCTTTGAATATCAAAATAACACCTCTTATTGGAAAACCCTTTATTATATTTTGTGAGCTTGTGATAAATGCAATGTTCTAAGAAATTGCAATGTAGGGTGGTGGGACAGAGGAGACATTTTACTAAGACCTGTTTATAAACTTTCCTGTCAAAATTAAAACAAACTAAAAATTTCAGCTAAATCGGTTCAGTGGTTTTGAACTCTAAAATCCTTATCAAACAATCTCAATTTTTTGGATGCTTCAGTTACAGAAAGCCCAAATGTGTCTCTCACACGTCGTTCTCAAGCGTTGGGTATCGTCGGACGTGGTTGTGGCGAATTTTGCGAAAAGATCTTGGCCTGCATCCTTACAAGATTAAATTGACGCAAGAACTGAAGCCGCTTGACCACCAGAAGCGTCGTATGTTCGTGAATTGGGCTGAGCAACAACTTGAAAATGATTCGGATTTTCATCGAAAAATCATCTTCAGCGGTGAGGTTCATTTCTGGCTGAATGGCTTCGTCAATAAACAAAATATGTGGTATTAGTCAGGCAGCAATCCACACGTACTCCATGAGTCATCATTGCATCCCGAAAAAATTACGGTTTGGTGTGGTTTATGGGCCGGCGCGGCGGCGCACTGTGGTCCAAAATGACTTTTTTCGTTGCAAAAATCATAACTTTTGAACACGTGAAGCTATCGCAACAATTTCTTTTTTCCCTTAAAGGTAATTTCCAAGGCCATACAAATTGTGAATTTTAAGAAAATTACTTTACAGGGTGTTTCAGAATAATTGGTTGATGTAAGATTTTCTCAGAAAAAGGAGTTAACAGAATAAACTCTGAAAGTAAACCTTTTAAAAACAGTCCTAAGTTTTTAAAACTTTGTAAAATAAAAGTTTTTGACTATTCAAGTGAATTCATAACAACAGTGGATGATTAAAGTTAACGCACCAATTTCAGAAATATTTTTTAAGGAGTATTATAAAACAGTATTTTTTCATGTTGTGGGGCATCAGTTTATTCTATAAACTGTTTGACTGATATATTTTATATGAAACAGTGTGGGAAAAAAGTAAACGGACGAAAAAAAATTAAAAAAAAATCAAATAGAATATAAAATTTATATTACCTAACAAAATAAAATAGAATACTTTATAAATATTTGTTTACAATTAACTACTATAGATCTAATTTTCAGAAAAAAATTCATCGGCATCGTTATCATTTTCAACAATTAATAGACCTATTAGTTCTGGGCAGTAACTCTTTTTCAGCTCTTTTTTTGATCTAACGTGTCTTAAATAGCATATTAAATAAAACTTCATTTTGTCGTTTCCGTGAGACTTTGCATGTATTTAAGTATCGATATCCCTTGTAGTCCTTATTCCTTGATTCCTGTGCTTCTTCTGAAAGCTCCCCGATTGGCAAAATTTGATGTCTTTTTATAAGTTCCCCTCCATGGTCCAAAATTTTGTGCAGAGTGGTGTCAGGAGTTTGTAGCTGTATTTGGCTTTTAAAAGATCCGAAGTGGTTTTGGTATACTCGTTGAATTTATCTACATTAATAGATTCTTTAGATGACAGCGCATTTAAAATAACTTGCAGTTTCTTTATATGATCCTTGTCTACTCGGGTTATAGCTGACGTAACTTCTGGATTTTAAAAAAATCTTCGTGAAGTGTTTCCATCATTTGTGTTACCGAATCCTTGTTTTGGCGTATTAATGATTAACCCGAGTTGTTCCATAAATTCCTTTTGAATATCCGCTTTTCTTCTTCTTTCGGCTTCCTTCTTGTCGGTTATCTCATCTTCTTGGTATAGTCCATAAGCTAGTTTAAGAACGAACTCCATACATCTTATTCTAGCGTGTAATGGTGAAATTCCAAATTCGTAGTTCCTCTCATCTGCTTCGGCTGAATCGTCTTCTTTTGGAAAATTTTTTTTGTGTCCTTTTGCAAATTGGACATGACAATGTTGGTTTTGTATTTGTTAGTTCATTTAACACTTTCCCGTCTATCATGGTTAGAAAAAACTCATGTCGAACTATCACATTTTTTCTTCAGCAACAGTCACTACAGTTGGCCTCAAATTTTCTATTTGGTTCCTTATATTTCTGACAGTTGTCTGAATAATATCACTTGGCTCCTTTGCATATTTAAAAAGAATCGGTCTGCAAAAGTGAACTGATGATGGCCTTGGATTTTTCCAATATGCGGTTGATTCACCTTTTATACGAAGTGGAACTAGTGATGCCATGAACATATTCGCATCAGATATTACCTGGCCATCTTCTGAAACTATTGTTTGCTTATATGCACTTTGTCCGGAAGATCCATCGTATCCCCATTTGCTCATCAAAGTAAGATTTGTTGGAATTAAAAGAAGATCCTGATTGACTAAAATCCTCTTTGCTGTATGGTCCACCAAATCTTGGAGATTCACTTCAACAGAAGTTTCTGTTACTATCAAATTTGATGGAGTTGCTTGTATTTTAGCTTCCATTAATAAATTGTAGCTCGGAAACACATCAACGTTATGGCTTCTTAATGATTTTCTCATCAAATTATATTTTTCTTTAGAAAGCCCCATATCCAAGAACAAGGCTAGCGCAGTGGGACCATCGTATTTTATTGGATCCCTTTGAGGTGTGGGAATACTCTCCTTTATCCGTTGCACTCGCAATGGGCTTGCATTAAAAACTGCTTTTGTGATATCCGCTTTTATCTTTTCGTGTTCCTTTTTATATTTTATACTCAGAGCTGTGGAAACATTTTCAGTCGAAATATGGCCCGTATTTTCCAATAGTTTCCTCCTTTTGGTATATACTGAATATGTATCTAAGGATTTCGAAGGCCTTCCTCTTGATGTACTTGGCACGTCACTGTCTTCAATTTCATTACATTGGATTGTAAATGTTCCATTCAAAAATTCTTCATATTTTGAGAGAAATCTTGTTTTAACTCTAAAACAGTCAATCCATTTTTTTTTAATGATGCGTATAATCTTTGGAGTTTCTTTTTCGTTTCATCGTTGTCACTTATATCTTCGTATTGGTTTTGGATCAGAATTACAAATTCTTCAGAACTCGAAACATTGATAAAATGTTCAAAAATTGTTCTGTTTGAAATATTCATATTGGTATTTAATTTGCAAACTCCACTCGTCAGTAAAGCCTCTTGAAAACTAACAACATAATATCCATTGTCATAGTTTATATATACCTCCATAATGTATATGCACAAGGATTATTTTACCTGTGATATTTAAGCTTAACAATATGGGGTATCGGGAGAAAATTATTATTCCTAACTGTTTTATTAGATCATAAAATAATAATGCAAAATTAAATAATTCTTTCATGGAGTAGGCAATAAAGCTATTAATCCTTTTCTTTTGGCAAGTTAATCTATGTATAGGTACTATTAGAAAAAGATCAACAAATATTTACAATAATTTAAGTTAAGGGGAATTTATTCAAAGAGGGTCGTTAAAGTGGGCGGATTAAAAAATTTAATGTTCAATAAAGTAATCAATAGTTTGTGTACAAAAAGGGGCGTAGAAGTGGGCGTTTTTTTGTCAGAATCAAGATAGTAATAAAACGATTTTTAATTAAAAAGAAAATTTCACGTTCTCGACTATTTTAATTAATAAAATAATTGAAATTTTCCATAAGGGAATTTGCTTTTAAGACCAAAAGGTCAGCACTGGGAACACGACTTTTTTTAAACAAATTACAATTTCTCTGAAGGTTGCAAATAGTTGCAGCTACAATTTTGCATATGGTTTAAGAAATAGTTAGGGTAAACTATCATAGTCAATTTTCTGCGCGAACTCGCGAGTATTTTTTTGTAGCTCTATTCAAACCGAAAAAATTTGCTAAAAAAGGGTGTTTTTTGTTTTATTTATTAAAAATATTAAATATTTTTTTATTTTTTTTTTAATTAAAATTTTGATTTACGCACAAATAATACAACTAGAATAAACTATAGAAAATTAATATTTTACATTTAATATGCCAAAATTTCAAATACGAAAACAAAGAAGTTAGTTTTTTCTGTTTTTTTTTTTTTAACTCTAGAACGAAATTGACCAACTTTGAAAAGCTCTATAAGTCAAACTAGTTAGCGGAAAATTTTTTTGTTAGCTGTTTTTGAAGCTCCGTTTATATTTCTATTAGAAATAAAAAACAAAACTTTTAAAATAAAACATCGAAATTAGTATTTTTGCCACGAAATTTTCCTTTTTGGACCACAGTGCGGCGGCGGCGTCATTGGGCCGTACTTCTTCCGTGATGATCAAGACCGGCACGTTACTGTGAATGGGGATCGCTACCGTTCAATGATAACCAAATATTTTTAGCCTCAATTGGATGATATGGACTTGGTGGTTCCAACAGAACGGCGCCACAAGCCACACAGCGAATGTCACAATCAATTTATTGGAAACCAAGTTTGGAGAACGTGTTATCTTACGAAATGGCCCAGTCGCTTGGCCGCCTCGGTCGTGTGATTTGACGCCGTTAGACTATTTCCTGTGGGGCAACGTCAAGTCTATGGTCTATGCCAACAAGCCAGCGATGATTGATGAACTTCGTACGAATATCGAACGTGAAATTGCAGCAGTATCGGCCGATTTATGCTTGAAAACCGTCGAGAATTGGGTTCAGAGTCTGGACTTCTGCAAGCGTGCCCATGGTGGCCATGCGAAATAAATCGAGTTCCATTGATAATGGCATCAAACGTTCTTTCACAGAAATAAAGAATTTTATTTTTGTTTTATTTAAAACAACTTTTGTAGCGCTCTTATTGAAAAACCCGATATTTGCTTGCATTACATGGCATTCTATTCTTAGCTCCAGTTTTAGTCATTTAATAAATTAACTTTATGTTTATGAACAGTTTTTTTCTAATAGCATTAATTTTTGAAGTCTTTTACATAAGGGCAAGTTCGTGCGACCCAGTCGTGCATTTTACTTTAAGAGGAAACAAAAATATGGTGATTGCGAATAATTTTCTTCAACAAAACCATTTTCATATAAAATGCAAAGATTCGAGTTCATATAGCACAGTTTTTAATTTATGTATGTATGTCAAATCAATCCTTTTGTAAAAATCAATAGCTTATAGCTTGACAGAAAAAAGACAAAATAGTTTTTTATACCTTTAAAAGCTTTTGTTTTCACTTTCTTTTTAAAACACTTAGGGCCAATTTATTGAATCTCAATCAAATTTAATTCTATCATTAAGAATGGGAAATTTATCGATTTAAAAAAAATATAATTTATTCACTCACATTTAGCGATTTAAATTGACGTTTTCTTCATTAACTAATCATACATTTAATCTAAATACGTGTTTTACTAAAACGACAAAATACACCTCTTAAGAGCGATTTTGAGCGCTAATATGATTTAACTGAAATGTTTCTATTTATTCATTCTCAATTAGCTCTGACAATCAGGTTTTGTTTATTTTGTGCAAAAATAAATTGTTATTGGTGTTTAATTAAAACAATTGCAAAATGGATAATAATCTAGAATATTTGTTGGATATAAGTGATGAGAACGACGAAAATTTACTTGCACCCGACCGATGGCAGTATAGAATAACCGATAGAATTAACATGGGAAAATAGGATGATGAATATTTATTTTAAAGGTTTCGTCTTACCAAGCAAGCAGTGGTTAAGGTCCTTGAAATTATTCGACTATATGTAGAGTACTCTCTTCAAAGGTGGACAATGTTAAAAATGTTAAATTAAGATAGCATTTCAGTAAAATTTGTTTTGTGTCACGGTATATTTCTGCAATCGCACGACTGCTGATTGCATTATGTTATTTTGCACTTGGATTAAAGCAAATCTCTATTGCTGATTTTGCTGGTGTAAGCATCTCCTCCATTTGCATTTTATTGCCAAAAGTAACAAGACCATCGCTAAAAATCGATCGAGATTTATTCGGATGCCTGAAACTATGTTGGAAATGACTAAAGCTAGCGAGAAGTTCTAAATACAATTTCCTCTCAAACGCGCTGGTTTTCTTTCAGGGTGCATTCGTCGTTTTTTTTATTTTCTATTACTTTTTTAGAACGTCGTAAAATACATTTAAGGAGAATATTTTCGTCCAATTCTGTAAAATTTGAAGTCCTTTCGGGTTTTGTCGACATTTTAATAATATATCAATTTCAAATTTACTCGTAAATATTCAAACTGTTTGAAGTTGACTATTTACAATAACGTAAAAATCTCTTGGATTTTTTAAAACAAACATTTAAATTTTAATGTCTTATTAAAAACAAGTACTCGTATTTAACTAAAGAGGAGTGAATAAATAGAAAAATTGAATGGATATTACTCAATTGCGCTAATACCTTAAGGCTTATTTAGCTAACTTGACAAAATACTGTTTTTAATTGAGTGTGAATAAATTAGCCCTTACTTATTTACTTCCGGATCTGGAAGTATTATATATAATTCCTTGACATCTTAGGTATCCTTTGATGGAATTCGACATTTTGTGGCTTGTGTGCGAACTATATTTTGATATAAATAGAGTTTGAACTCTGAATGCTAATTGAAAGCTCAAATTCGAACGACCAATCAAACGTTAAATTTCTGGGTTATTCTGATTTTGTTCAATCCGTTGAAATTTAAGTTATTTATCAATTCAATTCCAAAATTAATCAAAAAGTATTCGTAAATCCTTATTTAAAAACAAACATAAATATTTAGAGACACAAAACTTTTGTTTTCCTTTTACCTATGACCATGTCGTTGTTTTTTTTTCCGTTGTAAAGGTGATTTGTTGACCCTGTCGTTGTTTTTTTTCCGTTGTAAAGGGTATGGGCTGTAAATCTAAAAAAAATCAATATCTTTTCGAGTTTATAAGTCTGAGATAGAGGTTGCGTGGAAAGCTATTTCCCAAGTGTTAATCTATGGCGACAAGGCGTTAAGCAGTTTAGGACTACGACTGCATTCGAAGAGGTTGTTTGTTGTGAGGGGCGACAGTCACAAACAAAATATGAATAAAGATTTGTAGTAGATTGTTCGTGGGCATTACGTAGTGAACGCTCAAATGTAAACAGGTTCCAATAACTTAAGGAAAACTTTTGGAGTACTTATGCTGTATAGGTTGAGTTAGATCGATCTCTTAATTCTCCTCCCTTGTGCGCCGCACATATTGCACACACGTTATCGGCGGCCCTATGTACACACATTCTACAATATTTTTTAACTAGTCACAAACCTTCCATTTTGAACTCATAAATAATTTCAAAAGTTGATTCATAATTTCGGTCATTTTTTATTTTTAAATTAACAATATAAAGTAAACAAGAAGAACACATAAAAAAGATCTCATGGATCGAAATAGAATAAATGTTATTTCAAAGCATTCCATCATTTAATATCTTTTAAAAAAGGTAGGTTTACACTAACGTGATTTACTTTCAACTCCCTTAATATAACAGCAGGTAATAAAGCTATTTAAAAAAATGAAATTCATGACAATGACGTATAGGGTGTCATAGATTTTATACTACCAGATGTTTTTTGGCTTTAAAGAATTTCGTTTTTCGAGGAAATAAGGGTTGAGCTGTGTTAAAATATATTACAGTAATATGGTGCGATATCTTGAACTTAAGACTTTTGTAAATTTCGTATTTGAATATTATATGCCTTAAGAAATTCAATATTTGAATTGAATAATTTAAAGGTGTATCTTACAATTGGCTTAAGCCAAACTTGAATTTGTCTACTACCCAGTTTCTAAAATAACATCACCTAAACATGAAATAAATAAAATGGACGGACGACTGGATCGAAAAATAATCTCTCACACGTTTTGAAGATATTGGTTTTTCAAAAAACCCAAAAAATATTTTTTCGAATATTTTTATATACAATAAGCGTGTTTTGTTGAGCTTCTTAATGTAAACATTAAGAAATTTTTAAGTACATTAAAATTACTGAATAGTGAATGTGCTGTTAACTTGTTGTTGTTGTATTTACATGTGCAAAATAAGCTTAATGTATAACATTTCCTAGTATTATTTTAAGCTTAAGGGGGCTCCAGATGAAAAATTTGGTTTTCATCGTTAGAGCCGTTAACGAGAAATTCGAAAATCAAAAAAACCGTTCTATGACACGTAACGTTAGTAAATTTTTTCCGAAAAGTTCTTTTTTTACCGA
This sequence comes from Chrysotoxum bicinctum, assembly GCA_911387755.1. Lineage (NCBI taxonomy): Eukaryota > Metazoa > Arthropoda > Insecta > Diptera > Syrphidae > Chrysotoxum > Chrysotoxum bicinctum. Next base: position 133,504,236 of record OU426988.1, read on the forward strand.
AATGTATTCCATGTCCATATAAGCAGAAGTCCACTTAATTTTTTTTATCAAAATCGTTAAAGCCATTTTTAAGATAAATAATATGGGTGTATGGGGGGTACCGTTAGCTTTGGAGCTTAAAAAATGTCAATTTCCCCTCTAGGAAGACCGCTAAGTATTCAGTTTGAAAAAAATTGATCCGCTGGTTTAGGCTAGAGGGAGAGGTACAGACGGATTGGGTACGATATCCCGCTTTTTATAATCTCGTTTTTTAAAATCCCGCTTTTTATAATCCCGCTTTTTAAAATCAAGTCTCTTATAATCCCGTTTTTTAAAATCCCTTTTCTTATCACGATGTATAAACTGCAACCACCCTGCTTGGACACACTATAGGATTTGCAGTAGGTACGAGGTTGGGTGTGTGCAAAGTTTCTTTAGCATTTAAAGAATCTGGAAAATAACCAACATAAAATCAATAATTTTTAGCTGCGTATTCTAAGAAACGGAATAAACGGTATAAGACGGGATTTTAAAAAGCGGGATTATAAAAAGCGGTATTTTAAAAAAACGGTATTATAGAGGACGGTGTTTTAAAACTTTTTTTGCGGGATTTTTGAAAAAAAAAAAAACGGGATTATAAAAAGCGGGATTCCGTACAGACATACAAACATACTGAAACATGTTTTTTGTGTACTAAATTTTCCTTAAAATTTTAATAAAAAAATTTGATTAGGAAATTTTTAGTATTTAAACGTAATTTCAAAATTTATTCGTGTATCTGTTTTCAATATATTTAATTTTCAAAAAAAATGTGTACTATTTTCTTAAAAATCAAAAAACTATTTTTTCGAAAATTTTTATAAACCATATTTTTTCAAATGTAAGGGAGATCTTGCATACAAATTTTGGTTAAAATCGTTGGATCCAATAATGAGCAAAATTAAAAAAACGTTTCTATGACACGTACCGTTAATAACATTGTTTGCTGAAATTTTTTTGACCAAAATGTAATTCATGTCCATAAAAGTACACTTAATTTTTTCGTCTTCGCTATCATCGTATAATGTCAACTTTGATCAAAATCTCAAGTTCGATTTTTTTCCAAATGCAGAACTTGCCCTATAGTACCTGTGTACGTATGTGTATATCGCAAGTAAAAATTTAAGTACTACGAGTATAAATATTATTGACATCGAATCAAAGACTCCGTATTCACTTGGACTTCTTGTTCTTGTAATACAATAACAATATAATTGTTCTGTTAGATAAGGCTGGGAAATACCCTTTTACATAGTAAATGCGTTGTCATGCCGGAGTTCTGGGTTCGCTCCATAGCTGGTAACACCTATTATAAAAGAAATGTGTTCTTGGTTCTCGGATCTTCAGAGGAAGTGACAAATCCCTTGTAACGAAGCGTTCCATGCTTCTACCAATACCGAACACACTGGGTGATTTATTTCACCATGACTAAGCAGCCGCCGCCGCAGCACCGACCGACGACACTATACGACGCCGCAGCTACCAACGACACCAGTTACCTCGCTAAGATAAAGGGATTTTATACCTTGTCTTAATACAATATGCAGTCACTATAAGATCATGACGTCACAGTTGGTTGAACACATTGGGTGATTTACATTCGACAAGTATATAATTCACACACAGTTTTTACGAAAAATATAACAAGAGGACCTCCTTTTGGAAAGGAAAGTCACTTGTTTGCTACGGTCGAAGCTGACGAGCTAGATTCTAGTTTACAAGTCATCTGAAATTGTCCAGCTATTTCGTTCCATCAGTTTGGTTCGAAGAATAAAACGTCCTAATTGCCACCAGGGGCTTTGGTACATGTTGATCTGTCGTTGTTTATACATTGGCTGTGCCTACCAGTTGCCTTAAACCTGTTGATCTTGTGCCTACCACACACAGAAAAATAACGCAATGTAAAATCAACATGACGAATTATTGATTTCGATTAAAAAGATGAATTTTTAAATCATTGGATTTCATTTTGCTTTAACACGTTTTCATTTTATTTTACCATTTCAAAATAATAATTTAATACTAAATCCTCTTAATTTAAAATTGAAACACAAGTTAACAGGTATTTTATTTAAAATTAAACCGTTTTCACTTTGTTTTAACTTTGAAGTTGTGTTGAAAATAAAAATAAAAGTACTCCATATTAAAACAAGTGTTTTTCATGTTAAAACAACAGGACATACACCAAAACAACGTTTGTGATTTTGATTCAACATGATTTTTGTTCTAAAGGAAATATTATTAAATCATCGAGGTTTCATATAAAAATTAATTCATGTTGAAATAACATGATTGAATAATTTTGACATTAAAATAAAATGATTAACATATTAATTCCAAGTAAAAATTACTTCATGTTAAAACAAGCGTTTTTCATGTAAAAACAACATGGCTACACTAAAACAACGTTTTTCATTTTGATTCAATATGATTTTTGTTCTAAAGGAAATATTATTAAATCATCAAGATTTCATATGGATACGAATAAGTTCATGTGTGAGATCATGTTGAACTTATTTTAAAATTAAAATAGTATAAAAACAAAACAATTTGGATAATAATTCTTAGCTAGAAATTTCAAAACAAATAATTTTCATGTTATACACCCGAACAGTTTTTTTTGTATTGAATTTACATAATATTTATTTATTACCTATTGAATCAACATTATATAAAACAAATATCCATTAATAAAATAAATGATTGCTTCTTACAAAATTAAATTGAATATCAACAAAAAACTATTATACTATCTTGAAATGATCGAAAAGAGTAGTTATCGGAATAAGATGCAAAAAACTGATATCTATTAAATACATTTTACACCAATATGGGAGATCGAACTTAAGCACGCTATTAAACAACCCACCTAAATTGGATATTTCGTATCATGACTAATATTCTGATATTATTTGATTGACATCCCCACAGAGCACACTGAAGCGAGAAACAACGAGCAAATCTAATATCATTATTGAATCTTATTTAATTTAATTTGCACCATAGATTTTAATGTATTGACTAGATATCCAACTCGTACATTTTTGTATGGGCTAAAAGTGAAGCTTTGTCACCATTTTACTATAGCACAGTGCGACCGAAAGCCGCTTTGTGCGGCCAAAAGTCGAAAAACGTAGAGAATGATCCACAAATTGGTATATATATACGGGTTTTTGGGGTCGCTGATTACGAATCACGAATTCAAAATGGCCGACCTAATATGGCGTCATGTCATACGAAAAAACTTATCAAAAATGAAATAACTTTGATAGTTGGTTGAAAAATTTTGTTTTGATATTATTAGGGCATGTATAATTGAAATTTTTTTAAAAATGAACAAATTCAAAATGGTGGAATGCTATGTGGCAATATTATATAACAAAAAAATGGAAAAAAATTATTTATATGTTTTTATTGAAATCGAACACAGTAATTTATAAATCATAAATTTAGAAATACAAAATGCAATATGTGCAAACAAGAAGTTAATCCGATATTTACATGAAAAAGTTTTCATTGCCCATCTCGTAACAATCACAATCATCTACATACATCTGTATCTGTTTCAGAAGCGGAAGAGCTGTCAAAAGATTGTTGTTCATCTTCTGTTTGATTATTTACAGGTGGAGGTGCTAACAAATTGATACAGTCTTTAGACAAAGATTTAAGTGGTTTTAGAGGTAATTTCCGACAACTAGATATTAATGGATCGGATGCGATCAGGAATCTTTTAAAAACATCCTCCATTGTCTTTTGACGATAATGGTTTCTTGCGAAATTAGCTTGATAGATTTAAAAATAAATATTACATGCTTCTTGTGCATCTTCCAACATTCGACAGATAGGTAACACTGAATATTTCATTATTTCGGGACCATGAATTAAAAGTTTGTGAACTAACGTGGGCATACAATACCAGGGATACTGTTGTAAATTAAGGTACTAGTACGGTCTAGAACGCCAAAAAACGCACGATTTTTGGGAATTTTTTTCTCGGAAGCTTTATTATATACTTAATAACATAATTTTTTTTTTAGATAATGAATACATGCGTCAATTATGCGGCCGAATTATAGAGGGCGCCAACGTTGACTCTTCAAAAAACACATTGTCTCATTGTGGACAGTTAATCTTCGGATCTACTGAACCGATTTTCAAAAATCTTGTTGCAACTTGATTGTTTTTATGTTTTCTTAGACAATTTACCACAATTTGACCAAAAAATTATGATCAAAAAAAAATGGCGACCCAAAAATGGCCAAAAAAAATTCCAAAAAAAAATTTATTTTTCAAAGCTTCAATTTTTTTGTTTTTTTTTTTTAAACAAATTGTGGTAAATTGTCTCGTAAGAAATCTTCCTTTAAATAACCCACTTTGTTTTTTTTTTGTTTCAGTCCAGCCAGTCCTGAGAAATTCAGAAATTCTTTAACTGCAGCTATTGAATCCATTTTATTGCAATAGATTTGCTTGGAAATAAAAACTTTTACACGTGTTTTGATGGAAGTGTCCATTAGCCTATTTTAACGACTCGTGACTACGTTAACTTAGCAGCCACATTCGGGCTAAGATTATGGGGGGGATTTGCGGCAAGAGATTCTACTACGAACATTTTTCGTCTCCTGATGACAAAAAACTCGTAACTCAAAACTTTTATTTTGGACTTTTGGCCGCAAAAAGATGCCATCGGCTGCACTGTGTATAGGCCAAAACGTCAAATAATTGCAAAAAATGTCGGTGTTTTTTTTTGGAAATATTTAATTGCTTTTACCTTAGGAGTAAATGAGGCAGGAGAATGATATTGCTAGGTTTTATGTGTTTTGCGCTATTTTGATTAAACTCTTTGATAGTTTGTATCGTTTATCAAATAATTTGTTAACTATACACAAAATTACCTCAAATTCACATTAAAATACAATTATTATTTTCTCTTTCCGTTATTTTGTATTCTTATACATAGAACCATATGCATTTATCATTACCATTTTAAGTCTTGATAAATTATCTTCCCATTGATGTAAGTAGAACAAGTTGGCCTTTCTTGGTTCACCCTGCATCGTGGCTTGTAAATCAACGTGGAATCATATTGAATCAATTTGAATTCCTTTCAAAACAAAATGAAATCTCTATCATTTAAAAGGAAATCGTGTAGAAGTATTATTGTTTATAGTTGAATTCTACGAAACTTGAAAGATCCCGTTATTTCTTCCAAGCTAACAAATATTTTGGTCTGAAGCCTTTTTGAAGCTCTTTTTCGTCCGAGGCTAATTGCTATATATGTTTGATGATATTTCAGAGTGTGGAATTTAAACATATGTATATGAATTTAAGTTCAGAAATCATTTTATTATTAAAGTAATTTTTTATAGGTTAGATAATAAATTTCTTTAAAATTTTTCAAGAACAAAATTTGGGATGTTTATTTTAAGTATTTAGTAGGATATATTTAGGGAAATAATTTAAAAAATAATTGTTCACACGTTTTAAGGTATTGATTTTTCATACAAAAACATTAAAAAAAAAAACCGAAAAATATTTGTTTGAATATTTTTATAAACTTAAGGGGGCTTCTGCTTAAGAATTTTGGTTGAAATTATTAGAGCTATTAATGAGAAAGTCGAAAATAAAAAAAACAGTTCTATTACAGGTAGGTACCTAAAACGTTTTTTTTGACAAATTAGTGTATTCCCATACATTTTTCTTATCAAAAATTAGATCCGTTTTTTGAGATAAATAAGATTTTAAATAATCGGTGCATGGGGCGTACCTACAATATGTACATACATATATCGCAAGTAAAAAACTTAATTTAATTTAGAAAATTTTCCGAAAAGGATCTCTATAGACCAATGAATTTCTTGTAGAACAAGTTGTTCTTTCACAGACTTAAAAATACAAAAATTCGACAAATTTTTACCATTAATTCTGATGTAAATAAATATATTTTGACGTTAAATTTGTTGTTTATTTGATTCATTAAATGGTTACTGACCCAAAATGGTAAAATATACATCAGCGAAATGGGAAAATCTCTGAAAATTCTTGAAATCAATTGATGAAACTTCTGCCTCGAGTGAATTCGTTTAAAATAAAATCCTGAGCAGCTCCGAGTAAAATGAAAGGTAGTTTTGCAATCTTTTAAGCAAAGGTAAACATTTTGACTAAGCTTTTTGATAGTTTTTTTTTGTTTTAAATATATTTAATGGATGGATTATTTCAAATTCAAATTTATTTCTTCTTCAGTGAAATCATGTAACATGGTAGAATATTTTGTACATATAGAGATTAGAATACAATGATTCTTAGCAAATAAAGATTGTATAATATGGAAAGTTTTTGTGAAAGTGGAGATTAGTATGAGGAAAATTGTGAGAAAAAAATTTCAACAGTAGTGATGGATTATATTTTTTTGTCACCAATAAAAAGCTCAATAAGTCACCTGTATAATTTTGTATCGTTTATCAAATAATTTGTTAACCATACACAAAATTAACTCAAATTCACATTAAAATTTACTATTTCCTCTTTCCGTTATTTTCACTAATTCTTATAGAACCATATGTATTTTCAATACCGTTTTAAGTCTTGATAAATTTTATCTTCCCATTGATGTAAGTATAACAAGTTGGCCTTTCTTGGTTCACCCTGTATCGTGGTTTGTAAATCAACGTGGAATCATATTGAATCAATTTGAATTCCTCACAAAACAAAATGAAACCTTTATCATTTAAAAGGAAATCGTGTAGAAGTATCATTGTTTATAGTTGAATTCTACAAAACTTGAAAGATCCCGTTATTACTTCCAAGCTAATGAATATTTTGGTTCGAAAAAAGTTAAATCATTTTCGTTTTGGTCGCCACGCAAGTAACATCATTTTATGAGTTTCATTTAAAATGGAAAAAAAATTTGTTATTGGCTGATATAGTTTAAATAAGTGATATAAGAAGAAGTTAAAACGAAAAATATAAAAAAATGTATAGTTTTGTTTTAGTGATATAAGTGATATTAGTGAAGCCCAGTGCATCGATTTTTCTACTGATCACTAGGGTAACATTGTGCTAAATATTCCGGACAGCAACAAACAAAAATTGGATGACTTTTTACAAAAAATCAACCTAAGTGAAGCAAAAAATTTCCTAATTGGTGAGTATTTGCGACCATTTACATATTTGTTTTCCAACTAGCAGTCTCAAGCCTAGACCTACCGCATTTAACGGGCAGGGAATTGGGATAAACTATATAATTATTTGTGATTGTCCGGTTTGACCGAAAAAACTTAATTGTGTTGCTTTTGTGAATGGCTGTTTGGCAGTGGCAGTCATCATTTAGAAGTTGTTGCGCATTGTATTTTTTGTTTTTGCAATCCCCTGCTGAATAATTTGGTCGCAAAGGATCAAACATATCTTTTTGTCATCCTGGACATTTGTTCTTACAAGCAGCAATATAAATTTTTCATCTTCCAAGGACGAACTAGTCCTAGGTCTGAAATTTCTTTTGGTTCGTCCTCCAAAGATTTTTTTATTAAAATGTATAAGTGTTATTGCTGCTAGTAAGAAAATATCTCTTTAATGACAAAAACATAATATGTTATATGTATATATATTATATTTATTCTCTATAGGCCAAATTCTTCAGCCGGGAGTAGAAAAAACACCCATAAAGCAGAATTCAAGCAAAATTCTTGGCCCGTAATTGAATAGGTTTAACATTTTTCAATTTTAAGCTTTTACTGTAGAGGTTATTTTATCAATGAAATATTTGTTACAGTTGAAGATAAGTTTCGGGATAATTCAGAGAACTCAGATTGGGATTCAAAAAATTTTCAGTCATCCGAATTAAGAAATGACAGCATAGTTTACGATCACTTTCAAGAAAATCATGATATTTTCATGAAATTCGTGAAAATGATAGATAAACCATGGTGTCATTTCCAAGCTACTTGATTCATTTGGTACTTTAAATGATTCTGAGTTTTAGGAATTCATTTGGCTAGAATTAAAATTCAAAACCATGTAAATCATGTAAATCATCCAAATAAAGCCTGCAATTACGAACTGGGTGTTTTCTTGAATTCCATATGAATTTAACATGAAAATCTTTAAATTCGTCCTAGAAGGCAAAAAATTGAAATTTTTGACCGAGCTGAAAACGGACCTTAGAATTACTTAGAAGATGTAAATTCAAACTAAGAAACGTTTGAATCATACAAATCGTTCAAGAAGATTCCAACTGGGAGCTTCGTATCGATTTACATTTCATGTAAAATTCATATGGAATTCAAGAAATCGATACTTATACGAAGGTCCCAATTAGAAACTACGTAAATTATCATGGGAATCAAAAAATGTGAATGCAAGTTTTTAGCGAATTAACAATCAAATAAGAATATGTAACGTTTATCTCCGTAGGCCGTAGGAAGAAAGGAGTTGATCCATTTCGCACTTTAATGACTTTGTAATTAAAATGTCAGTTTTAATTGATCTGTCCCTCCCTGGCAGACAAAAAAGCCAACGAATATAAATGTTCTGATTACCGAAAAAAGATAATAATTTTTTTACGTTTTCTGTTGTAGAAGCTGAAATAGATTATGAAATCTTAAGATTTCAGTCGAAGGAGGATATACAAGAAGCTATAAAACCAATCGGGATGCGGGCTCGTTTTCGGGAAACTCTTTTTCATTGGATGAAAACTGAAGTATATTAACTTGTATATTTTCTTAATAATAGTAGTAATTTATGGTTTATTTATTTTTAAGTTTGGAGATGACGACGATACCTTGTAGTTTCTTGGCTAGGAAGCCAATCCAGTATAGCCTCGACAACGTCAAATTAAATGTCAAGTCCGAAAGTCGGGAGCTCAAAGTTGTCTAAGGTAAACAATGGTATAAATACGTCATTAAGTATTTTCTTACATTTTTGTTTTATTTACAAACTCAAAAACTGAAACTTACTTTACCAGAGAGTTTCAAGGCGCTCAAAAATTTCCATATGATTTTGGATGAACTAAGGGAGCTTTTTCCAGCTGAAACTTAGGTAAGCATTTTCTATCTTATGAAATTCTAATGTTATACATATATTATAAATATGTTTTTAATACCTAAGCACTAAATCCTTGATTTCAGCCCGCGTGGGGCAACAAAAAATCGAGGGGGAACAACAAGACAAAAAGAACTCAAATCATCAGCAACGAATTTGGATTTTTTATGTAAATGGCCTTTATATTCAAATCAAAAAGTAACCAACTGGTACGTGAACTGAAAATAGTTTTCTATTTTTTGAATATTATTCACTTAAAAAAAAAAACTTAAAATAAACTGCACTTCATTTTATTTAAATTTTGATAAGAAAAGAAAAAATTAATGTAACAAATTTTTAACAGTATTTAAAACAATTATTAACCGTTACCGGTCACTGTACTCAATTGAGTATGGTATTTTTGAAAATTAAATTTTTCTTCGTTTTTAATGTTATTAATTATTTCCTTAAGGTCAATCTAGACTTCGAATTGCTGCATCTAAATAAAGGACATTTGCTTTCAAGTAAATGGCAAGAGTTTAGAAATCTTATTTCTATTACCACTCCAACATTAACTATTTTGCTCGATGTAACTTTAAGTATGTGAAGTCAAACTTCATATATGAAAGATTTTTTAAGCCTATTTTTTGTTCATATAATTAATAATGGAAATTACATTTAAGAAACAAAAATATATCATAAATTATTTATTTATCATTGATAATTTCAGTGTTGTATTATTGAACTAATTTTAAAAATAAAACATGAAATTAAACACTGATTTTAAATTGTTTTTCTTTTTTGCCAAGGAAATTAAATTTGTTTGCAGGATTAAAATGATGATCATGGTAATTTAGCATGAAGATAATCGCGTTTCAATATGATGATCATCGTGAACCAACATGATGATCGTGGTGATTCCATTTGATGGTCATCGTGATTCAACATGACTTTCGTCGTGATTTAACATGTTGATCATGTCGATTCATAATGATGATCATCGTGATTCAAAATGATGATTATGGTAATTTAACATGATGATCATCGTGATTCAACATGACGACCATGGTAAATCAATATGATGATCATAGTGATTTAACATGATGTTAGTAATGATTTAACATGATTATAATGGTGATTTAACATGATGATCGAAGTGATTTAATATAGTGACCATGGTAATTCAATATGATTATCATCATGATTCAACATGATGATCGTTGAAATTCAACCTGAAATCATAGTGATTCAGCATTCATTTGGTATGAAATTCATTTTAATTTGCAGGTTTTTCTACTTATTTCAAAATGAAAACCAGAGGCCTTAAACCCGTTTATCTTGTGCCTACCAGAGGCCTTAAACCTGTTGATCTTGTGCTTACCAGAGGCCTTAAAGCTGTTGATCTTGTGCCTACCAGAGGCCTTAAACCTGTTGATCTTGTGCCTACCAGAGGCCTTAAACCTGTTGATCTTGTAAGCGCCAAGGGCGTAGGCCGTAGTCCGTATTTATAAAAGAGTAGCCCGATACCGAATGCCAGTTAAAGCAGGAACCAGATGCCAGAATAAAGCTTTTTAAAGGAAGCCAGCAGGACCCGATACCAGGAGAATAACCGATGTTTACCAGATACACCAGGCAGGGTGTAATTAATTGAAATCAAGAAATATTTAAATTGTTATATGAAGTTAAGATTTGTTTTTAATAAAGATTTTGTATAAGGTTTTAAAGACCTTCCTACTGAAGTTTCGTGTTTTTCTTCAGAACGACCCTGGAAATCCGGCGAGCAAAACCTCGGCTGGAAAGCAAAAAGCACATCACACCCTCAAGAAAATCTCTAATCATTTTCAGTTGTTGTCATCGTAGGCCTTCGGACTCGGCATAAAATTTCAGTTTCCCTCCTAATATCTATGAGCTTGCGTATACACATACATAAAAGAACACATTCTGACTTTCCTCAGTACGTTTCTAACGAATATTAAAAAAAGTTTTCTTAACGAAATTTTGTCGGTAATCAAATCAAATGTCTTACACTACATTTCTACCAATCATTAACTGAGATTAAATAAGATTAACACTTAATCTTGTACAAATCTCAGAGATTTATGATACAAAATTAAATCGTAAGTCTAGTAGATTATATAGGATATATAGTTTTGGGTTTGATTTAAAAATCACACTATAGTTAAGTGATCCTCTCTATTTTAAATTTATATAATTATTTCATATGTTACTAAAATAAATTGTTTTTTTTTCTCACAAAATCTTACAAAAAAATTACACATTTCGTTAAATGAAGAATTTCAGTTTAGTTCCCGAGATATTGGGTCTTGTGAATAAAAAAAAAGTTAAAGCTTTTTTTGGAGGAAGCTAAAGCCAACTAGTCGTAGCTTTTACTAGCAGCTAAAGCTAGACAGTTCTAGCTTAAGCTTTGTTTTATGTGAATAAAAAAATGATAACGCTAAATAGCTTATGCTAGAAAATTCTAGCTTAAGCTTCGTAATTTCAGCTGTTCGTTTTTTTATTCACAGGTTTCGACTAGGTAGCTTTAGCTAAAACTGGTACATGTATGACCGAAAGGAAAGTTTTTTTGCCTCAATTTGTTATTTGTTCTACAGGGCAAGTATTGGTTTCGGCTAAAAAATGTTTTTAACATTTCGTATGTCAGTTTCTGGGTCTATTGGTTCACAGTCCTATTTTTTGAGATTTCCCTTATGTTTAATTAACAACTCGCACAAGTTAATACTGAAAATAAGACCTAGTCAAAGCTTTCTAGACAGGTCGAAAAAATCTTGAAATTTTTGTAGCTTTAACTATAATATTCTAGTTTAAGCTATTTTTATTCACACAAATTGAAGCTTAAGCTAGGAAAACAAGCTAAAGCTAAATGAATTTAGCTTTGGCTATTTTAAAATAGCTATTACTAGAAAACATCTTTAACTAGCTAGCTTAAGCTTATTTTTATTCACTAAAAATCAAGCTTTTACTTAAAAATCCAAGTTTTAGCTTTAGCTTTTTTTTTATTCACAAGGCCCATTACTTAACTTAGTTGATTGCCATTACACCCTCTAAATTAAGAGAGATACATAAATGTCGTTATGGAAATTTAATTAAAAAACCACTACCTACCACATATATGTATGTATATTGAAATAAAAAGCTCTCGGCATTGTCAATACTTTAAATAACTAACTGACACATCAATTTTGCACTCAAATTCCCCACTGTACATGGCATTTCCGCCATAAAATTATGATTTAGGGCTCTCCAATCAATTGTAGTCACTATGGTGTTAACCGAATTGAATCATCTGTGAACCATACTAGATACAGATATTTGTTGCTACATATTATGCTATATAACGACTAGGGAATTCACTTGGCCACACCACAATTAATTGTCATCAGCTACAACATACATACAAATGTAGTTGGGGAAAGCTTACTTTAATTTTGACATAAAACTGTCTTATTTAATTCACTAAATTAAATGATATTCAAGTGACATTTAAATGGCAGGTACTACTTCTTGCGTCATACCCTTGTTCAAGCCTGGATCAGAAGGTAAACCAACAGTATGAATAGGTGCAAGTGTAGAGTGAGTAGCTTGCTGCTCACGTTTTCGTCCGACAGGATATAAATTACAAAATTTCATTGCAACTGACTTCCTTATGGCCTATCAAAGTAATTGCAATAGCATTTGGGGTGCACTTTTGGTGCTTATAACACAATGAAGAAGTTTTACAACATGCCAACCGAAACAGTTTAAAGCTATGCACTTGGATCTGCAGGAGGGAAGGTCTTGCTGGATGATGATGGGAAATGCTTCTTTGTAGGAATACTAAGTCGTAAAAAGCAAAAAAAAAAAATATAAAAGTTGAAAAATTCGTTTAGTGTTATAATAACATTCTGCACGCTATTTTTTTTTTGGGCAATGACTTCTGGGCCGTGAAGTTGCTTCCGACGACCGACGAAGAAGAACGATGCGATGGCATTGATGGATATGGAGCAATGTGCTGCACTGTGGATTATTTTCTAATGTTTTTGTGGCAAAAGTAAGATAATAATATAAGACAAAGACGACTGTTTTTCTCCAGGATGAACGTAATACTTTCTAAAGTCTTGAGACTTTTTCAATAGGAAACAGGTGTAGAGCTGCGAAACCTCATATTCGCGTAATGGCGGCTATGCATGTCTTCCACTGCTGCCAAACAATAAATAAGAGTCACAACTGCTCTTTGATAACCATATCCTAATGACTTGCATCTTTCAACCACACCTGTGTGCATGCTGTCGCAAGCAACGAAGGTGACCCCCAATCTTCTGCCGCGTCCAAACGGCTGACTAGTAATTTTCCTGACAAGAGGTACTCCTAAAGGATTTGTCACGTCCTCATAAGAGACAATACTCCTCAGAAAAAACATTTCTGCGGTAGTTAAGAATCGGACCAACCGAAGGCCTTCTACTTTCCAGTCCAACACACTTAGCATTATGATAACAGGGTTTAAAGCATATATTGAAAAATAACATGGTTTAATACCGTTTCAGAAAAAAGAATTTGTCGTAAGTTTGAATTTTCTAAAAAGATCTACCTATTTTTCTTCAAAAAATATTCATTTAAATAACTTGATTTACATGATATACACTTAAGGATTTCTGGCCTAAAAAAAAGCTAGAGCTAAAAAAATTTGAAATAAAAGCATTTTTTTTTTTAAACATGCTCAAAAAACTCTGTATGATAAAAAATAAAAACAAACATATTAGGCGTGTCAATGGGTGGGACCTAACTAACGAGTATAATTTCAGATTCATAGCTTTACCGGCTAAATTTATTCCAACTTTTAGGGACATTGTCCTACAGTGCGCGGTATAGAGCCTATACGAAAAGGTAAACCAGAGTGCTCTTTTATATCAAAATTTTAGCATTGCATGCAATAATATTTTGAGGAAAAAATTATTACGTGTTTGTTGAAGCTTCTCAAAGGTTCTAAAGTAGCTAAGGTTTTGTAAAGTGGTTTTTAAATGCACCACATTGAATTGAAAACTTATATGGTATGGACATTTAACATAACAAATAAAAATAACCCACACAAAACTAAACGTTTGACAAAACTGGCAATGTAAAATTTTTGTTTGTCTGTTCTTACTTTTAAAAAGCTGTCAACTTGTAATAGTATACAACGTATTGAATAAACTAACCGATTACAAACCATCCTTGAATAAAGGAATGAATAACATAATGAGGGTTATTGCACTGCGACCTAAAGATGTGTGCTCATCTGGGCCTGTAAGAATTTTTTGAGCCCTATTCAGTTAATTTCAAGTTGAAGTTTCCAAGAATCTGATATGAATTTAACAGTAAACAGTAATTTGAAATCGCCTTAAAATATGATATGAATTTTCAAAAATTTTATAAAATAACAGGCAAGTCATTAATATAAATTAAAACGAGAAGACCAAGAAGGCTACCTTGGGGAACTCCTGAGTATTTTTTTTTTTTATAATTTTTGAAGACATACTCCCTATATTAACAGACTGAGTTCTGTTAGTTAAATATCTAAGAAATTTAAATAAAACCCATATCTGACAAATTGAAAATATATACATCGTGCTGTACACAGTCCAATTAAAGGTTGGTTAAATTTTAAGGGCCGATGTTGATTTTGAATAAAACACAAATCATTTAGGAAATTATTGTCATTTCTTTTTATTAGGATTATATTGGTATGGTTCAATTATGTATGAAACAAAATATCGGCCAAATGGCCGCCGAGACCTCGGCGGCACACCTCCATCCGATGGTCCAAATTTTCGATGACGCTGAGCGCTGAGGCATATTTGAGGTTCTATGCTGTTAATGTGCCGAATTATCTCATCCTTTAGCTCTTGAATTGTTGCTGGCTTATCGACGTACACCTTTTCTTTCTCATTTTGGAAAAAATTGCCGCCAGCCCATAAACCGCACCAAACAGTCACTCTTTGTGGGTGCATTTGTTTTTCGACAATCACTCTTGGATTATCATTCGCCCAAATGTGGCAATTCTGCTTATTGATGAATCCACTGAGGCGAAAGCGTGCCTCATCACTGAAGATGATTTTCTTCGAAAATTGATCATCCACTGTTGCCATTTCTTGCCACCATTCTGACAATTGACGACGCACGCTTGAAATGGTCAAGAGGCTTTAGTTCTTGAGTCAATTGCACCTTGTAAGCGTGTTAATGCAAGTCTTTATGCATAATGTTCATCAACGCCGAGCGTGAGAGGTGCAATTGTTGGGCACGACGACGAGTTGAGATGGACGGGTCTTTAGCCAAACTATCGCAAACAGAAGCAATATTTTCTGCAGAACGAGCTGTACGATCATGCACTGGTGTTTTCACATCTCCTACGGACCCAGTTTGCTCAAATTTTTGCACGATTTTTCCGATTGTACGCGCATTTGGACGTTTAAATTGACCGAAAAAATCACGAAGTGCATGATATGCATTTTGATTTGAACGCCCATTTTCATAATAAGCCTGAATAACTTTAATGCGTTGCTCGATTGTGTTTCTTTCCATGGTTCAAATTGAGTTAGTCTGGTTCACATTCAACATCGGCCCTTAAAATTTAGCCACCCTTTACTTTGCGAAATTTGTAAAAAAACGGCAACCTAATATCTATCCCCCAAACCCTTAAGACAGAACGCTGTAATTATAATCTGATAGGTTAGCAGTAGTAGACAGCTTTAACTGATCAATAGAATAGAACAAATAAATAGAACATTGGAAAATATTGAAAACTTATTTCCAAAGTGAGTGCTGTGTACCAGTACGTTTTTTGAAAAGAAGTGTTGGCGGAAATGAAGCACCCACCGTGCCTGCTGTATACGCAAGTTTGTGCAAAATGTTCGTGAGACTGGTATGCTAGTTCGGTACGCACAGACGAGAATGTGGCTGCTGTAACCGAGAGTGTGATACTCAATTCACGAACATCAACGTGCCATCGATTGCAATAGCTCAACTTTTCACGCATTAGCTGGAGGAGAATTCTGCACAAAGGTCCCGGATTATTCGCTTACAAGGTCAGAATGTGCTACTGCGAAGCTAGCCGACGCGACGCAGCTACTTGAACGACGAAGTTTAGTTCTAAAGTTAATAGAAATTTTTGTTCTTCCTAGCAAAGCTATAATACATGGAAAAATTCAATTTTGTTGCATTTTTGAAAAGAAAATTGTATTGGCCCACCTCTTATGTGTTGTTTACCTTTATTTGGAACTTTCATCTGGCTCAAAAAATGGAATTAAATCGACAATGGTTGTCTATAATTCTCAACGCGTATTACACCAACAAAAGCTTATCACCACCTTCTTCGCGACAAAACAGATTTGGCCAATGTTTGATTCGAAGCGCTTCAAAGGTTCAATATCTTAACGCAGATCAAACATCGGCTTCAAAATAGCTGTTATAACAAGACAATGTTAAGGGTTTATTTTAAAGATTTTTGCAGAAGCTGCACAGACCGAGAAGAGGAGCTCCAATTGGTTTAACGATTAACGAGAAAGTCTCCAAGATTTAATGTGGTATCACAATTGAACAACTCATGGTCTAAGTGTGTCGGCCCCTCTGCTGACAACCACGGCAACCAAACCTAACCTAATGTACTGTTTAATTATATTAAAGTCTACATACTTCAAAATGAATCATAGCACACTAATATAAATAAATCTTCAAACAATGGTCTTAGTTAGATTGACTTACATTAAAATAAAATAAAATGCACGACTAAATCGGACGTACTTGCTCTTATCTAAAAGTTCTTTGGAATTGAAAAAAATATGTATATAAATAAATATAATACATGTATTTAATGAGACAAAAATGTCGAAATGCATTAAATTGCCTTCCTATTTCTAGAAAATTATGAATTTATGCAAACAAAGTTTAAAAATCGTTTTATTATTAAATTAATTTTGTATCTAAGAAATGTCTTTAAATTTTTTTAAGAAAAAAATTCGTGATGCCAATTGTAAGTACATATTTCATAAAAATAGGTTTTACGCAATAATTTCCAAAAATAATAGCTTGCACGTTTTGAAGATCTT
Source organism: Chrysotoxum bicinctum (assembly GCA_911387755.1). NCBI lineage: Eukaryota > Metazoa > Arthropoda > Insecta > Diptera > Syrphidae > Chrysotoxum > Chrysotoxum bicinctum. Next base: position 133,521,344 of record OU426988.1, read on the forward strand.
GATTTTTCAAAACAAAATTTGTAGGTATTATTATTTAAAAATCTAAAAATAATTTTTTTTTTTTTCAAAAAACTCAAAATATATTTTTCGAATATTTTTATATACAATATTATTTAGGGGGACTACTATTAAAAACTGTTGGTTAAAATCATTAGAGTCGTAAATGAGAAAGTCGAAATTCAAAAAAACGGTTCTATGACAGGTAACGTTAGAAATTTTGTTTTGACCAAAATGTAGTCGATGCCCATAATAGCACACCCATGCGGGTGTATAAGGGATAGCATTAGTTTTGGAGCTAAAAAAAATTAAATTCTCCCTCTAGGGAATCACCGAAGACCTTTAGCTATTGATATTGCAGAAAATAGACTTACAGACGGAATTGCCGGACCCACTTTTTTCGTCGTAATGTCAACTTTGATCAAAATCTCGAGTTCGATTTTTTTCCAAATGCAGAACTTGCCCTTAATACTTAATATATCGTAATCGTAAGTAAAAAATTATAAAAATTATTGTCAATAGGTATTAGGGTTAAGAATATTTCCCAGAGAATTTTTTTTTTCGTATAACTTTTAGTCTTTGGTCCTGAATTTACCCGTGATATCTAATTCGCTTCAAAACCAATAATACATTTTTTATTTCAAACAAAATTATTTCCTATGACCTACCTCCATATACAACGCAGGTTACTTCCAGGCTACCGCCCTCTTCGTATGGTCCCGCTCTCGAATCAATTCGTACTCGGCGTTCGTTGAAAATATTTGGTTGTTGTGGTGGAACTGTTTGAAAGAGAAACAAAAAACTCCTTATTCACATTTATATTCTTAAACATTGAAAAAGGTAAACACAACACACAAAATAAAAACAAAAGAAAACAAAAATTTAAATTAAAAACAATTTCCATGTTATACATTCAGAGGAGCATCAGCACAAGAAAAAACAAATATTGTTTAGAAAAATATAAATGTTTCTCTACCCTTTAGTCAAGTCAACAAAACTTTTTGGACAATATTTCGATTGTAAAACCCAATCTCTGGGGGCAAACAACATGAAATTGGAATATATTTTTTTTAGGGTTTGCTCCCCAGTCCTGTCTCCGCGGCTAGAAAAACATTTAAAAATAATCATGCAATCTATATTTGTTTGTATGCTTAGCTTATGTATCTATATCTCTTTGTTCGTCGTCGTCGTCGTAGGTCCCTATAATATAAAGTTTTGTTTTCAGAAATGTTTCTAAAAACTTTTAAATTGAAAAATTCCATCAAAATCATCCGAAAGAGTATAAGTTTAAGGAAAAACGAGGATGAAAAAACATATTTCAAACACAAAAAATGTGTCGAGCTGCACGAAACAACTTGTAAAAGGCGGCTGAAGTGAGAATTGCCAAGAAGTGATTTACAACAAGGATATACAAATACATAGACTCATCAATTAGCCCGGTCAAATTAGCTTCAAAAATAAGGGTAAGGTTACATTAATTCGCATAAAGCTGAAAATTGGCATGAATGTTGAGAACACTATTACAAACAATTTGTCAAAAGTCCCCATCGATCCGACGTGTGGAAAAAAAATTATTCAAGGTCAAATGTTGCAAAAATCGGTTTTTTGCATTTTTCAGCTGAACGGCAAGTTTTATCATAAGATAGGTGAGACAAAAATTATTCATCATGCAATTATCTAAAGAAATTGTCTTAACACTTTTTCTCCTAAGAATCACCATTTTAGAGATATAGCGAATCAAAAAGTTGAAAAAAAATTATTCAAGGTCAAATGTTGCAAAAATCGTTTTTTTGCATTTTTCAGCTGAACGGCAAGTTTTATCATAAGATAGGTGAGACAAAAATTATTCATCATGCAATTATCTATAGAAATCGTCTTCACACTTTTTCTCCTAAGAATCACTATATTGGAGATATAGCGAAGCAAAAAGTTGAAAAAGTTGTATTTTTCATAATATGCACACGGTTCCGCGCCACCCGTGAAGTAGTACACTTGGCGCGTTTTTTTAAAGGTGGCTTCCCCGGTAGGCCTATTTAACGATCTATTGTGGTCCTATTGAGTTGAAAATTTTGTATCTAATTGAAAAATACTACTATTGGAAATGACGAAAGCGATTATGAGTACTTTTTACAAAAGATAAGTACCGAAACTTATCTAAGCACCTAATTACATTACAAATTTGACGCCGATATTGCAGTGCTTTTTTTCATTTCAAACGCTTTATTCAATTCATTGCCACAGAATAAACAGCACTCTTTTAAACAAAAAACAATTCTGACATTCACTGTCTCAAATGCTTCATTGTTAGCTCAAAATGGTTTAACGAGTAAGATTGATTTTTGAAATCCAGTGGTATCACAACGGACCAAATATTGGTCTAAGTGTGTTGGCTTTTCCGGTCAGCAGCCACCTTAACCTAAGGTAACGTAACCTAAACAAAAAACTGATTCATTTACGCGTGCTCTAGTACGAGGAGGACTTATTATTGATGTACCAGCTTGTTCTTGTTCGTGACGTCTTTTAACTACGGTAATGGTACTCTTCCGAGTGTACTTTTTCCGCCGAATGTTTACTACAAATAAAGCAAAATTGATACGTTTCTCTTACAAACAAGAAACTGCACAAATTATGTTTGCAATAACTACTTGTTCTTACTACGAAGGAACGCTTGGGACTAATACTATTTTGTTTGGGCCCTTAAAAACGGAGCAGGTATACGAGCGTCGCAGACAGATGCTGCTCAAGGCCGTACGGTCACATAAAATGAGGGACTGGGTTTTCTTTCGAGTTTATATTCTTAAGCCAAATATACATTGTTCAAATGTATAGCAAGCACGTGCAAGTGTATTCGAAAATTCGGGTTAAAGTTGCATATACACACACCAAGCATGAGTCTTCAATCTTTTATTTTAACATGGACGGTGTGGTGAGAGGACGTTGCGCTTTGTGAGTTTTTTTTCGGCGAAATTGTGAATATAAGAACGTCTTTGAGATTTTTTCAATTTTATCCGAGTAGGTAATTTGTTTTATTTTGTCTGTCCATTTCATCATACTTTTTGTTTACTATTTTAATATTTAAATCAGTGCTTATGTTGTACTATGTTCTCATCTCTTCAACGAACTATACGCAAATGAACCAATAAATGCATGGTCAATCATCAATCTTGCATACACTACTTCAATGCAGGACGCTAGATTGAAAGAAACTCAAAAGATTTTCATTTTGCTTTAATCCTAAATCCAATCTATACGTGTGATTTTTTCACCAATACACTTGCGCGTGCTTGTCATGCATTTGAACAGTGTATATCTGGCTTTAGAATTGTATAATACGAGTATGTATCTATACGCCACTAAAACTAATATTTTTACTTGTATTACCCTTATGTAATGTATATAACGGTAATTGACATACATATGAAGAACACAAATTTTTCAACTTTTTGCATCGCTGTATCTCCAAAATGGTGATTCTTAGGAGAAAAAGTGTGAAGACGATTTCTATAGATAATTGCATGATGAATAATTTTTGTCTCACCTATCTTATGATAAAACTTGCCGTTCAGCTGAAAAATGCAAAAAAACGATTTTTGCAACATTTGACCTTGAATAATTTTTTTTCAACTTTTTGATTCGCTATATCTCCAAAATGGTGATTCTTAGGAGAAAAAGTGTTAAGACAATTTCTTTAGATAATTGCATGATGAATAATTTTTGTCTCACCTATCTTATGATAAAACTTGCCGTTCAGCTGAAAAATGCAAAAAACCGATTTTTGCAACATTTGACCTTGAATAATTTTTTTTCCACACGTCGGATCGATGGGGACTTTTGACAAATTGTTTGTAATAGTGTTCTCAACATTCATGCCAATTTTCAGCTTTATGCGAATTAATGTAACCTTGAATGTCTATTTTGACCGGGCTACAATCGTCATCCACGAACATATAAAATTATATTCCTTTTTTTATTATTTCAATGTATTATGTATGTGTTTCTATGTTTTGCACGCTGCTGATCGAAAAGATTTGTTAAAACAATTTTCATTAGCTGTTTGGTAAGAAATCTTCTGCTTAAGGATCTTAACTGCAACTATTTTTTTTTTTTGAGCCATTTTATTGCTCCTTATACTGAACTTAAATCTGCAACAAAATGTTTTGTTTATTCAAAGAATTAGAATTTGGTCGTTGCTGAACTTCGTTGGTTCACTTAATATTCATACGTTATGTTCAGCAAATAGTGAATTTTCGTTAAGTCGATTTCGTTAATGTCATTCTCTAATCAATAAATGAATTATTATTTAATTATTTTGCTGGAAAATTATTTATTTTTTCAGTGAACGAGTTTAATCGTTAAGTCGCTGATGATTATTCGTGGCAGCGGTGAATTAACTTTCCGTTCCTTCGTCAATTATGTTTCTCGTTGAGTCAACGAACTTATTTCTTTAATATAAATACAACTCTTTCATTGATAAATGATTTATTTGTTCTGTCAACGAGATTATTTTTTAAGTCAACTATTATTATTCGTTGCGTCAATGAACTAACTTATAAGATTAATGTTTGAGCAAAGTTTATTCGTTAAGTAAACGATTATTAATCATTTTGTCACAGAATTACTTTATGCCGTGAACGGCTAAATAAGATATACTGAAACACATTGGTTTCGAAGTACTACATATCAAAATAGTTCGGAAAACTGTAGCCATTTAAAGCATTCCCCATTCGTATTGTGCTGAAATAACTTCTATACTTGAAACTACATCCGCAACTGGGCCCAAGGGAACGCAATCATCTATTTCATTAGAACATTTTTAGAAAAATAGCAATACAATAAAGAACGACATGAAATAATATGGTGGTGTTCGAGCGATGTAAAAGTTTCCGTAACATTTCTTTCAGCTATCATTTGTCTCAATATCTATAATAAAATTAATACAATTTCTATAAATTGAAAATGATAACTAATTTATTTTCTGTTTTTGACCCTTCTTCTAGTATTCTTAATTTATCATTAAATTGATTAAGAACTTTTATTGGACATTAGATTCTCACTTAAGTGAGTTAAGAAACATCTGTCCAAATGTGAGAGTTATAGTCAAGCTTTGTATAAATGAAGGCCTTAGAGCCATTAGATGAAAAAACATATAAGAATTTTTAGCAACGTGGCATATTTCATATAATTGCTCTTCATTCTTGTCTAAAAATTTGATCATTAAAAGTGGCCTTGCAGGAACCATAAGTTGAAATATAACTCTGGGGATACCACGTCAATAAGCACTTTTTATTTTCGTTGTGTCAATTTGATTTTTTTTTCGCAAGATCATGTGTTAGCTAGAAGCCAGAAGATTCACATTTTTTCCTTAACTTTCGATTTTTTCCCCAATTTGAATACTTTACACTAAGCATACAATTGAGACAGAAACAAGTCCCTCAAATACAATTCTTTGAGGCAGACTAATTTAATCTAGAACGGGTATCTCTCATACAACAGTTATGTTTGGTTCGAAAAAATCCTTGAATACTAACTGGAATTGGTCCATACTTTCGGAAAATCTTTTCCACCATATGGATTGAGGAATCAGCTGCAAACAACATTTTTTTATATTTTCCATCCGAATACTTATGGTGCTTCACTAAACATAAGAGTCTAAACCATCAGCATTGTTGTACGTTGAAGTTGATGGATTTATTTCTGCATCGTCAGTTATTTTTGCGTCAGTTGGAATTACCACAAATATTATTCAAAAAGTTTGCACAGAAAATGCACTGTGTGTTATCCCGGCTTAAGCTTTTATCTGAATTTATAGTTTTTAATAGACTTATATTCGGTTGAATTTCAATGTTCAATTAAATCTTTTAGCGTGGGTTGGAGCAATGCACTTGCTCCAAAAAGGAATTTATACATTTTAATTTAATTGTTAGTAATTTGATTAAACAATTTATTTTGTAGAATTTTTAGTAGAAACAAAAACTAACACACTGTGTGTGTGTGTGTGTGTGTGTGTGTTCAGTTGAGGGTATGATAATTTATTAAAAAAAATGTATGTATTTATTTCTGGTCGAGAAGTGTGCGGTTTTTAAGCACTTACCAACAACTTCTAAATTGACATTACTATTTCTAGTTTGTGATAATTTAAAGTCTACTCTACATCGAAAATTTCCTGCGTCCTTTTTCTGAAAATAAACAAATATAAATTTAAATTAATAATTAAGTTCAAGTTCATTTATGTGTCATTATTATTATTAAAAAACTATTTTAATATTCGTCCTTTTCAAAAATTATGAAAGAGTATAAATAAGTTAGTTAGGGATATATTACGTATGCACATCAGTAAAAATGAAAAGTTAAGAAAACAAATCAGTTAGAATGTCGTTAGACAAGACATAAGGGGTGGTCCAACTATAATGCACGATGTTAATTGTAAGTCACTCCTTAATTTCCTAATTTCTTTGTTTCAGTGTTTGACAAATTCAACCATTGAGAGGTATAGAGAATTGAGCAGCGCGTTAAGATTGTTGAAGCTTTTTACGAAAATGGGCGTTAAAATCAAAATGTATTTCGTGCACTTCATGATTTTTTCGGTCAGCATAGTCGACCAAATGTGTCCACAAGCGGTAGAATTGTGCGCAAATTTCAGCAAACCGGGTCTGTAGGAAATGTGAAAACACCTGTGCATGCTCACCCAGTTCGTTCTGCGGATAACGATAGTGTGGCAGAAGAGCCGTCAACCTCGACTGGTCGTTGTGTCCAACAATTGAACATCTCACGAACATCACTGATGCCAATTTTGAATAAAGATTTGAATTTACACGCTTACAAGGTTCAATTGATTCAAGAGCTGAAGCCTACTGACCATTTCAAGAGTCGCGTCGTCAATACGCCGAATGGTTGAATGAACAGACAGAAGTGAATGGTGACTTTACAATGAAAATCATCTTCAGCGACGAGGCACACTTTCACCTCAGTGGATTCGATAACAAGCAGAATTGCCGCATTTGGGCAAATGAGAATCCACGAGTGATTGTTGAAAAGCCGATGCATTCACAAAGAGTGACTGTTTTGTGCGGTTTATGGGCTAGTGGCGTCATCAGGCCGTACTTCTTCGAAAATGAGATCGGCCAATCCATCGATCAGCGAAATCAAGCATCATTGCGCGCGGTTAGTACTTGGATGGGGGACCGTTCAAATACCAACTGTGTGCTGTTGACATGTGTTTCTTCTGTTGTTCTTTCTATCTGTGTGTCTCCCTCTGTTGTATTGTCTAAAGCCAATGGCCTCAGTTGCCAGTGCTTTTCTGTGTCTCTACTTCGTAGATTTATCTACGGAGTAGTGTAAAATGTAATGTAATGTAATGTAATGTAATGAGATCGGCCAAGCAGTTACGGTGAATGGTGTTCGCTATCGCGAGATGATAATGGACTTCTTGTGGCCAGAAATTGAGGATATGGACCTGGACGAATGTGCTTCAATCAGGATGGTGCCACTTGCTACATAGCAAACGAAACAATGGCTTTTTTGCGCGAGAAATTCAATGGCAGTGTTATCTCATTTGGTGGCGATGTCAATTGCCCGCCACGATCATGTGATTTGACACCGTTGGACGTCTTTCTTTGAGGATATTTAAACAAAATAAAATGCACGAATGTGTCTCACGAACTTGCTCCTATGTAATAGACTAGGAATTTTAAAAACGAAAGTTATTAAAGAAAACTGTTTATAAGGATGAAATGATTTTTTTAAATTCTTCTAGTATTAAGAGATAAAAACAGAATGCTATGCAAATATGAATTTATGCAAGAACAAAAATTATAAGTCGTTGTAGTGGTTCCTTAAAAAAATAAGCTTTAATGTACAAAATTTTTAAAACATTTTTAAGAAAACATTTTAGTACGCCAACTTTAAGTTTTTATTATTGTACGAATTAAATTTAGAAGAAAAATATTGAGCCGTTTTTCAGATATCGAATTTTCCAAAAAAAACGACTTTTTTTTCTAAAAATTGAAAAAATAATTTTTTTCTTAAGTTTTGAAATGCTATGTTTTTTAAACTTTTTAGGAGCTTGTTTATAAAAAATTTCATTAAAATCCGTTATGCCGATTATGAGAAATTCGAAAAAATCGTTTTATCGTAGGTACAGTCAGTAATATCTAGATTTCAATTTTTTTCTTATTAAATTAAAGATCGTAAAAATTAATCAAAAGAAAAAAATTTAAGCGAAATTCTCGGAACCGTTTTTGAGAAAAATACGATTTTCGAAAACCATTTCTTAACATTTGTATGGAAAGTACCGTTAGTTTTAGATAAAACAAATTTTTTTTTTCTCAAATCTTCTACATCATGTTAAGAAACTTTTATCTGTCAAGTTTGAAAAAATCAATCGTGGGATTTTCGAAATATTGAGTTTCCAAAAAAAAATTTTTTTTAAATCCAAAAAATAAAAAATATTTAAACTTTGCAGGAGCTTTAGCAAACTAGTTTTAACTAAATGAATTTTTTCAATTTTTTTTTTTAAATTCTGTGGGACAGTTTTTGAGAAAAAAAAATATTTATAAAATTTCGAAAAAACCATATGGTAGGTACCGTTATTTTTCGTCTTAAAAAAAAAAAAAACGTGTGGGGGAAAAAAATCAAAACCCATATGTACCAAGTTTGAACAAAATCAGCGGAGCCGTTAAGGCTGTAGTCGAACCGACAGGGAGACAGAAATGCGAGAAATGCGAGTCGCAAGTAAAAAGTGTACATCAATAAGCCAAGAACAATTGAAGAGCTAAAGGATGAGATAATTCGGCCCATTAACGACATTGATCCTCAATTATGTCTCAGAGTCATTGAAAATATGGACCATCGGATAGGGGTATGCCACCGGAACCGTGGCGAGAATTCGGTCGATATTTTGTTTTACCCATAATTGTCATAGATCATAATAAAAAAATAATAAAAAATATTAAAATAATTCTCTGAAAACTTTTTGTTTTATTTACGATTAACATCGTGCGTTTTTGTTGGACCACCATTTATTAGGGTAAAGAGCCTTAGGTTCGGTTCTTAGGCGCTGCAAAAATGTTTTTTAGGCGTGAACTGCCTCTTGTCAAGAGCTGACAAATTGTGCAAGAGTATCACTTGTCATGGAAAATGCTGTTCATAAACTTTTCGGAATCAGCAGAAAATTGTAGCCAACATGTACACATGAATAAATTGATAGTAGTTGTCACTAGGCTTAGGCTCTCTACGAGCCATAGTGGACTCTAATTATTATCAATAAAGGTTGCACTCTCGGACACAATGGCCTGTCTCTATTACGAGTTATCTAAAATAGATTTTTATTTTTATATTTATTCAGAAATGTAGCATAAACAATTCAGTGATAGTCAAAGGATGTTTTTGAAAAGTTAAAAAGAGACAAATTATTTGCATTGTTATCAGGTTTAAAGGTAACATATAAAGTCCCTATCTCCAAAATTTTTATAAATAAATCTAAGTACCAAACTGTAAATCTTTGTGGATGATGATGTTATTCCACTTTTAATCTTGGATGTTCGCAGCTCAAGATGCAAGAACTAATCAAGTAATGTGGAAATGAGTTTTATCACTTATAATAATTGTTCCTAACAACGTTTCTGTTACATTTTCACCTTTACGGTAGTGAATTTTTACTTTTTCAAACGTTGCTCCAGCTTATATTGGTCCAAATTAATAAGTGTTTACTAATCAAAAGAGATCACAATGACAGATTAATTTTATAGATTCAAAATAGCTTTTATGGCTTTTATTCCACAAAATTTGACGTTTCGTCCCGGCCATCTCACATGGACTCATCAGTTGAGTGTGAGGACCTTGTCAATAAGTAATTTTTGTTAAATTCAGTTCATCTTACATCGATTTTATGACAAAAATCCAATCTGAACTATACCCAACCAAGATGAAAATTGTAATCATTAACGTTATACTATAGATTAAATATTAGATACTTCCAATAAAATAAAATATCGTCGATCTGCTCCGCTTTTATATAAATAATAGTAGAGGCAGGAGTAGAAAAAGTACTAGAGTACCAGAGGTATTGCAACTAGATTAAACTTTTGTGTAACTGAATCCGGGATCCGGGATTGAGGGCGGTGAAAGATTTTTTAATGAGGCTTAAAAAAAATCAAGATCATAGCGGTTTTGGCATTTCAAAAAAAATGTTTACCATTTGAAAGGCTTCTATAGATCTTTATTTTTTTAAAGCCCATACGATTTTTGGTCCCTTTTATGCAATATTCCAAAAACAAAATATATTCTGATAAATTATTAAATAATCACAAAGGTTGAGTAGGTTTCAGTTAATGACCAGCAATATATTTTTGAAGTAAAACTTCTTTTCCGGCTTGGGGGGTAAAAAAATTTCTATGCAGCTGTCAGTGACATGTCAAAACGTCACGTTATCCGTCAAAGACAGCGACATGTTTTTAGAATACAAAATGTTTGTTCGTAGGTTATAATCTTACAGAAGCTTTGCTTGAGGAAAAAGAAGTTTTACTTCAACCGCGCGTACGTCAGTACACACAATCTTTTTTCTTTATTTGCACACATAATTTGGATGGCAATGTGTTGGTTGCGAATGTCCCACAAATGAAGTTGTTGAAATGTAAGATTTTGTACTTTGTACTTATCTACTTTTTGTTTATGTAAATTATTTTATCGAGTTGTAATTTACTAAAATGTTTTTATACAATGAAAATAAAACATTCGTTCATTTTTGGAATCTCAAAACATCAGAAGTGACAAAAATCGTGTTCCCTCTGGGTAACATTGAAACTGTAAGCTTTTATTATTCTATGGCTTTCTTATTTCTCCTAAAAACTTAAAATCTTAAGTTTTCTTTAATTTACATACATTATGTACTGTACATACATCACAAAATCACTTGTTTCCAAGAAGTACATATATTATGTTTTCTAAAAGTACTAATCTCAGTCTGAAGAAATCAGATTAAAACCTATTCAATTTCCCTTGGAGTTAGAATTTCTCCAAGCTTAATTATAAATATGTATTGGAAAATATTAAATTAAAAATCCAATGTGGAAAAAGAAGTTTTTTAAACCCATCACCTGTTATGGAATTGGAATAGATTAGGCTTTCTTGAAAAATTGTAGAAATAAAGCACTTTTCGACTCGTATTCAAATTAACAATATAAGCAATCTTGATTCTAGCGGAAACAGAAAAACTATTAAGTTTTGTTGCTCTGTTTTATTTTTTGCGAAATTAATCATTTAATTTTAATAAATACATTTAAATATGTATACATACTTCGTATAAAAAATACTATTTCAAATTCAAATAATGTTTCTTTGTGTAATATTACAAAGCATAATGAAATATTTTTTTTAGTGTTACTATCTACAAAATAAGGAGACATTTTCATAACTGTACTTACTTTCACAGGATTTATTATCAATTCAGCTGGCTCTTTGTGCGTTCTAAAGACCGCTCGGTCTTCAAGTACTTCCTCATCTCTCCAATGTGATGGTGTGCCAGCATGAGCACCTCTTGTATCAAAACTAAATAAAATTTTAATATTATTACATTTTTTATATTGAACTATTTAAATTATTATTTTATTTGTTAATTTTCTAAAAAAAATATTACAAAAAAATCTAACAACAATAAACAATGACTCACCTATAAATTGGAAGATTGTTCTTATACCAGACAACAAGGAGGACCTTGTCATCTGGCAAACTTGATCCTACATCACATTTTATTTGAGCAGAACTATTAACTAGAACACGAAGTATTTCACCATCTAAAAAGAAAACAAAGAAAATAAATATTGATAGATATTTGAAAAGATTGCTTTTAAAAAATTGTGAAATATGGCAATTTATGGTATTCATACAAATGAACTATTAAATTAAAATTAAGACTTCCCGTAATTTAATAGAAATGAAATTATTAATGTGATGCTTTTTATGTAAAACCAACCTACCCATACATACTTTCTGATAACGAAATTTTTGATGGAATTTTATTTTTTAAGACAAGATCTAAGAAAAGTATTTTTTTTTAATTGTTTGTCAAGCTTTCATCTTTTCAAAATTGTGTGTGTTCAAAAATGGTGGAAGCAAAGCTCTCCAATTCGCCAAAATAACCATATATTTTCTTTGATTACTTTCAAAAACCAGGTTTTAAAAAATCAAAGCAAAATTGTTCTCTGGAATTTAAAAAAATTTAATTAAGAAATTGTTTAAAAAAAAAATTGCTTTACAACACTCAGATTTTCTAAGATCCATTCTTCATATTCCAGTCGTTAAAAATGCTGTTTGCAAAATAAATAAAAAGCAGGTCTGGTTCGTACGAACAAGCTCTTATGTAAAGGACTAAGAATTTTAAAAATTAAAGTTATTAGAGAAAATTGTACATAAGCATAAGATTAATCTTCTTATATTCTTTAAGAAGTAAGAGACGAAAACAGAATGCAATGGGATTTTTTTAAGAAAATATGAATTTATGCAAAAACAAAAATTATGAGTTGTTGTAGTGGTTTCATAAAAAATACCATTTTTCGGAATTTTTTCAAGCATTACCTAACTTAAACAAAATCAAATTTTTAGAATTAAGAAAAATTCGTATAACAAGTACCGTTACTTTTGGTTTTAAAAAAAGCAAGAACCTGGGGGTGAAAAAACTAAAAATTCTATCTACCGAGCTTAAAAAAGATCGGCCGAGCCGCTTAGGCACTGTAGTAGAACAGACAGACCTACAGACTTAATTTGCAAGCCCCACTTGTTTTGCCTTCTCTATCATTGTAATGATAAGTCTGATCAAAAAATCTAATTCGATTTTTCTTAAGAATGTATAACTTGCCATATAGAACCTATGTGTCGCAAGTAAAAACCATTACGTGGAAAAAAGATTTAAAAAAAAAACTCGAGTTTTGAAAAGCTCAGTTACTTGTTTTTAATTTAGTTCTCGGGAAATAAATTTGCACTTTCCGGTAAACAACTGATACTAGAATAATATTTTTACTTCAACTTAGCTTTTAGTTAAATGGTTGGTAGACCACCTTAAAACCACCAAATTGCTTAGTAGCATTACAGTGAAATTTTAACGCAAGGTAGTTTAAAATTTTGGGCATTAAGGCATAATTAATAGCCAAATTTAATCCGCATAAAATCAACTTTCCAAAATAAAAGCCAAGTACCAGCCCATAGCGCTGAAGCTGAAGAACCTATAAAGCAGGAATGGTTTTGTCTGAATATATTCAATAAGAATCTGTGCTTGTTGACTTCAATGATTAAGCCGGAATTGGAGATTTATTTTGCAGATTGGTTGGTAAGTCGGATAGCTACCAAAAAACGACAAGAGATAATTTCTTCAAACTAATTAATGGGCACGGTAGTGCCCTGCCAAGTTCAGGGAATTACACCCTTTTTACAGAAACAACACAGGCGATTTTCGGTCCAATTCTCACTTCAGTACTAAGACAGTCAGAAAACCCAAATTCACACTATTTGCTGAGCTGATCAAACCGCCGCCTCACCACTTTTTGTAGTAGTGGTTCCCGAAATATAAAACTTCAAAAATGACTAAAATTGTAACTGAAGCAGACTAACTTATTCACTGACTCATTGAGATATATCATCAATATTATGAAGTATCGAGTTTTTCAATAAGAGCGCTACAAAAGTTTTTTTAAATAAAACAAAAACGGTTTTGGATATCAATGAAATTTTGTATTCCTGTGAAAGTTCGTTCGATGCCATTATGTATAAAAATCGATTTCTTTTCCATGGCCACCACGGGGCGCTTACAGAAGTCCAGATGCCGAACCCAATTTTCGACGGTTTTCAAGCATAAATCGGCCGATACTGCTGTAATTTCACGTTTGATATTCGTACGAAGTTCATCAATCGTCGCTGGCTTGTTGGCATATACCATAGAATTGACGTAGCCCCACAGGAAATAGTCTAACGGCGTCAAATCGCACGACCGAGGCGGCCAAGCGACTGGACCATTTCGTGAGATAACACGTTCTCCAAACTTGGTTTCCAATAAATTGATTGTGACATTCGCTGTGAGGCTTGTGGCGCCGCCGCCGTCCTGTTGGAACCACATGTCCTCCAAGTCCATATCATCCAATTGGGGCCAAAAATATTTAGTTATCATTGAACGGTAGCGATCCCCATTCACAGTAACGTGCCGGTCTTGATCATCACGGAAGAAGTACGGCCCAATGACGCCGCCGCCGCCGCGCCGGCCCATAAACCACACCAAACCGTAATTTTTTCGGGATGCAATGATGACTCATGGAGTACGTGTGGGTTGCTGCCTGACCAATACCGCATATTTTGTTTATTGATGAAGCCATTCAGCCAGAAATGAGCCTCATCGCTGAAGATGATTTTTCGATGAAAATCCGAATCATTTTCAAGTTGTTGCTCAGCCCAATTCACGAATATACGACGCTTCTGGTGGTCAAGCGGTTTCAGTTCTTGAGTCAATTTAATCTTGTAAGGATGTAGGCCAAGACCTTTTCGCAAAATTCGCCACACGTCACAGAGATTGAGAACGACGTGTGAGAGACACATTTGGGCTTTCTGCAACTGAAGCCTCAGCGGTAGCAATATTCTCGACACTACGGGCACTTCTTTGTCTCACTGGCACGGGAACATTTTGTACTGTGCCTGTGGATTCAAATTTTTCCACTAGACGATCAATTGTGGATCTGCTAAGACGATTATGACGACCATAAATTGGACGTAGCGCTCTTAACGTTGAGGCCACTGACTCCGAATTTCGGTAGTAAATTTTAATAATTTCGACTCGTTGTTGGCTCGTATATCTTTCCATCATGAAATAGTAAACCTTACTAAAGATAAATGTCAAAAGAGCGGTAAGAAATATGACGTCGTTTGCTGTCCCTGTCGCTCTACTTTTGTAGCGTCCCTGTTGAAAAACCCTTTACTTCTCGACATTGTGGAACCTTGTTATTTCGAAAAAAAGGTAGGCCTTCTGGTGCATATTAAAGAAAAACACGACAATTTGGAACTTTTTACTTATCTGAAGCACTTCCGATTTTTGTTGTTCATTGCCTTTTCTGTATCCCACACAAAAAAGTGTTTTTAAAAAATTATCTTGATATGCGAATTGATATGAATTCAACACCACCAGCTTCACTAATATCTTCCGATATGTTCACTTGACAAAATGGATAGTGAAATCACAACAATAAACACATTTATTAAAAAAGATTGCTAAGTTCTTATATTTGCCAAAACCCTGTGTGTAACAAGTCAGCCGTGAAAAGTTGTGAGATTGTAAAAGAATACCAAGTTTTAAGTATGTTAAGTTTAATATCTAATTTCTTAACAAGAGTAATATCGAAACAACTCTGAATTATGAGATAACATTTTGATGTATTTATTACTGACTACTTGGCAAGTTTTCTTGATAACTTCACTTAACATAACTTTTGGACCATTGTAATTATTAGTAAAAAACTAAACTAAGATTAATATTTTATGTATGATTGTACTTAAAGCCTGTCTTGCACGCATTTATGGTTTATGGTTTGTTTGGTTTCCGATATTTATGCAACACGAAACCTAATCTCTGTGAATCAAACAAACTGAATCAAACTCAATATTCGACTCAAAGCCTTCTTTAATCCTATGCAAAATTGAAATAAGTGAAACATTTTGACAATTTTAAAGTACAAAATTTAAACGTACTTAAAGCCATTTATCATGCACTCAAAGAGTCCATTATAGAAACACCAAATAAACTAGTCGTCTTCATCATCATCGTTGTTCAAAACTTCAGCCATTCCATTTTGACTCAACTTTTAAGAATACAATAAAGTACGGCAAAAATGGGTAAGGAATGAGGCTTCTCGGGCTATTAAAGAAGAGTAAAGATGAGGAGGAAAAATGTATTTTCCTCATAATTATTGTACAAGACACTCGACAACCACTTAACATACAAAATCTGACGTCCTTTTTTTTAAATTACCATCGCGTTTCTAGTACTGTACAACATAAAACCCGAAATGACCTTGCTTATTTTCAGAAATGTGGAAATTAGCTGCCACTGAAGCGACATCGACTACGACGACGACGGCGAAGGAAGATGTCTTTCTTTTGGTGTGCGCTGTATGGCGCACGCTGTGAAATAAGCCACCATCACCTTCTTGCTGGCACATACCTTCTACTAATTGCCACCACCTACATACCTAAGTGTTGAGTGCAGAAGGGTTCTTTGCAGTGCCATTGTCCTTGTTCACCACTCCAGCAAGATGTTTTCTTAAAACGTTGCATAAATCGTACTTTATTTTCCCTCCGAAACAGACCCTGTACGGATATACTTAAACTAAATATATAGCATTTATTATGTATGTATGTATGTTTGTAGCTACCTGAAGAATATTTTTAAGGCTGAAAATTATTTTATGAAGATTATTTCGAAAATAATCGTCAACATTTTGAAAAATAAAAACTTGCAAGAATAATAATTGACATATCATGTTGTTTTGTCTTTGGGGAACTGAGGGTTAAAATTTAAATATCTCAGCCTTGAGTTGTCATGTAAATAAAGTTGAATTTAGATCTGACACTTATCCCAGGCACGAAATGACATAACATTAATTTTTAAGAAAAAATGTATGTAAATAGGTCCTTAAAAAACATCGACTGAGACTTAGGTCACGAGGTTCTTTATTATTCATTCCATCAAAAGGTGAAAGAATTCCCTGGATGTAAATGTAAGCTTGTCCAAGATGGCAACCGACAGCGTTATCCGAAACTCACACCTCCATATACTCGTAAGTTAAATATTTTAGCTAGGGAGCTAGAGATTGTACAATGCGTAGGTATACATACAAAAATGTGTTCATGAGATACGAGTATTTAACTCCCGAAACTATCTTACTTTTTAGAAAGGAAATCATTGACAAGGGTAGGCAATATGACAAGTAAAACAAATTGATATTTGCAAGCTTGTTTCTAAATACTTACTCCAGAGAGTTCTGTTCTGGTTTTCAAAAATGAAAACCAGAACATCCACACCTTGGTTTCTACTGTTTCGTTATACATACAGTATTCGTCCTGCGAACAACCGAATTGTTGTACATATTCTATTTTCACCTATCTTAACTGCAACATAGGTACAAACGAAAAATTTAAATTGTAACACCGCAAAGTCTGTCCTTTTCAAACAACACAAAAATTATGAAAAAAAAATCGATTAATCCGTTAAAAAAGGATGGAAAAAATTCATCTTCACGCATTTAATATTTAAATTAGAAATTTACAATAGAACTATATGGCCCCTCAAACGTTGTTGGTCGGTCGGTTGGTTGCCCTTTTAGTCAGGTACTGCCATGAGTTAAGTGATATTACAAAAAAGACAACTTCACAATACGGAGGAATGTAAACATTTTTGCAGCTTATTCGCTCTGATCCGGATTTATTTTAGTTTGTAACCATTGGTTAAGGTAAAACAATTTTTTGTTTTCTTTTTAAATTTAATACTTATTATTGTTGGAAATCTACATGGACTTTCGTAGAACCAATAATTTTAATTCTAATAAATTTGTATTGAAATGAAAAAACGCCACAATAATGTATTTTAAAAATAGAAGGGTGTTTTTCGTGTCACGGATGGGATAAATAAAAGACGTGATTTCCAAACATGGTATGATTTTAGAGAAACTCGGCGAATTGATTTCACATTTTTATTTAGATCCTTTGGTTTCTTAAACAAAATCTTCCTAGTTTCTTCAGATCGAATACAAAAATAAAAATGATTTATTAAAAACATCAAATTCGCATTTATTTCACGCAAAGCACACAAACTGTGCATTAAAATATAAGTTGCGCCCAAAGAAGTTATAAAAAGTGAAACCCTTTGATGAACACAAGGAAACAAAAATTCACGACTGGATCGCAGTAAGACTAAAAATTTTAAAAATGAATGTTATTAGAGAAAAATGTTCATAACCATAAAAGTAAATTTAACTTGCGACTTACAGGTACTATAAGGCAATTTATGCATTGGTAAAAAAAATCGAACTCGAGATTTCGTTCAAAGTTGACTGTCGATGATAGCGAAGACGAAAAAGTGGGTTTTGCAATTCTGCTGTCTGTCTGTTCGACTACAGCCTAAACAATTCAGCCGATTTTCTTCAAACTTCGTCGATATCATTTTTAATTTTTAACCTCGCAGCTTTTTCCAAGACCAAAAATAACGGTACCTAACATACGAATTTTTTTCGAAATTTTGTAAAATATGTTTTTTCTCAAAAACTGCTCGACAGATATTTTTACAAAAAAAATAAAAAAATTTCATTTAGTTAGGGCTACGTAATGGTTGAAAAAAATGTCGGAAAAATGGTTATCAATGGTACCTCTAATTGGAACTATTCTTTTTGTTTTTGATTTTCTCAAAAACGGTACAACCGATTTTGATAATTTTTTTTGGGTTTAAATTGTATGTATTTTAATATGTAAAATTTTTAAAAACAACTTTATTTTGGGTTTAAGAAAAAATTAATTTTTTTTTTTTGAAAACTCAATATCTACTATTTCAAAAACACCATGCCCAGTTTTTTGTTAAAGCTTGGCAAATAAAAGTTTTTTGATACAATTTGCAATCTAAAAATAACAGTACCCGTCATACAAATGTTAGAAAATGGTTTTCGAAAATCATTATTTTTCTCGGAAACGGCACCTAGAATTTTTTTTCTTTCGATTAATTCTTACGATGTATAATTTAATAAAAAAAATTACG
The DNA here is from genome assembly GCA_911387755.1 of Chrysotoxum bicinctum. Lineage (NCBI taxonomy): Eukaryota > Metazoa > Arthropoda > Insecta > Diptera > Syrphidae > Chrysotoxum > Chrysotoxum bicinctum. The sequence goes on from OU426988.1 coordinate 133,540,113, forward strand.
GAACTAAGACAATACTGCCTGTGCCTACCATAGAACCATTTTATTGAATTTTGAATTTCTCTTATCGACTAACGGATTTTAATGAAGCTTTTTATAGAAAAGCTTCCAAAAAGTTTAAAAAACATTTCATTTCAAGTCTTAAAAAACCTTGTTTTTAATAAAAAAAAAATATTTTTTTTTGAAAATTCGATACTCAAAAACGGTACAACTTTTAATAAAAACTTTAAGTTTGCGTACCAAAATTTTTTCTTAAAAATGTTTTAAAAATTTTGTACACAAAAACTTATTTTTTTAAGAAACCACTACAACGACTTATAATTTTTGTTCTTGCATTATGCTTGAATCATATGGTATCCTGTTTCGAGCTCCAACTTCTAAGGGAGTTGTTTCAGTCATTTAAAAAGTGAATTGTATGCTTTTGAACAGTTTCTCTCTAATAACATTAATTTTCGAAATTCTTTGTCTTTAACATAAGAGCAATCGTGCGACCCAGTCGTGGATTTCGTCTTCAGAATCTAAATAGTTTTTTTTTTTTAATCTCACTACTTTCTTTCACTATAACACATTATCGCCCGAGAGCATTGAAAACTTTAAATTTGTTATAAAGACAAAATTGCAGGGTTGTTCATTACACCATACTATGTTAAATTATTATTTTTCTTTGCAATTGTTGTTTGTATCTAAATGTTGTTTAGGGGATAGTTTTAGTGTCAAAATTATACCAAGATATTTGTTCGGTGCCACTACTTCAATTTCCTCTTCCACATAGAACCATCTAGATACTCGTATGACCGGCTTCATTTTCTCCACGTCATCGGTAGCACAGTGGGTCCCGTTCATACTGAGCAATATTCAAAATTTAGGATCTTGTAAAAAAATAATAAAAACTGTTATAAATAGATACTAACTTAACTGCTGTTAAAAGCGAAAATATTATAAATAATAAATTAGTTCTAATCATAGTAAATAGTATCTACAACGTTTACAAGGTTATTGATAGATTTATTTAAGAAAACAATAGTTCTTCAAGTAACATGTATATGAATTCAGGATAAAACATTTTTCGGTTAATGATGGGATTGTGCCTGATGTTTTCAAGGGATCTGTGGGATTCAATATCCCACGTATTATGCCTTCGTGATGTCTTCCTGCTGAATTGTTCCCGATATATTTGAAAATCTCTATTCCGCCCCTCCTTCGCTTCTTCCCTGAACTGGTCAATTGGAAGTGATGCTAACGCCCATCATACATTGTGGGCTAGCACGAATTTAAACGACAGAGGTGAGTCCCTTTTCGATTATATTTTAAACACTAACCTAACAATATGTAACGTTGGCAATGAACCCACATTTGTTCCTAAAAACAGATAGGAAGTACTTGACATAACTCTTGTCTCAGATAAAATTTATCATACTATCTCGAATTGGAAAGTATCAAATGATCATTCTTTCTCTGATCTTAGATATATACAATTCGAAATTATGGACGAACCTCCTAGCCAATCTTCCTTTCGTAACCATCGAAGAACAGATTGGCTTCTATATAGGGCAACTCTATTAAGGTCAATCAGACCTGAGTAATACAGCATACCCTACAACACTGAGGATCTTGATATTAAAGTCAATGACCTCACAGCAGCCCTCAACAAATCTCTGGAAACTGCCTGCCCTCTTATACAAATAAGAGGTAAAAAAACTACACTGGTGGAACTCGGGGCTGGATCCACTCAGAAAAGATTGCAGGAAACTCTTTAATAGAGCGAAAACTTCCAGAGAAGCTTCTGATTGGGATTCATATAAAGACTCCCTCAAGTTATATAAAAAAGAACTGAGGAAAACCAAGCGTATGTCCTTATTTGGATCTTATGACTTACCTGCAGAGCTCTTAAAATGCGGAGGTGCTGTTTTGGTAGAGTGTCAGCATCAATCTAACCGAGCATGCCCGATTACTGGATCATCAATTCTATATGCCCCATCTATAAAGAACTACCTGCAAGAACTATCGAGGCATTTCGCTTATAAATTACGCAAATGAGATCCTATCCCAATTGCTATGTGAACCTCTTAAGACGTTATGTAATAATTTAACCGGCAAACCGGACTGGAGGATTGACCATAGACTAAATATCCACATTGTTGCAAATCGTGGAAAATACCAACGAAATTTAAGCTCAGCATCTATTTATCGAGTTCAAGGCCGCATATGATATTATTTAAGTCAGGAGGTCCATATATGACGATGGCTGAACTCGGGAACCCGGAAAACTGATGCAACTGCGTCGCGTCGAATGGGATACGCTGCGCAATGTGCAACTATAGAGAGTAACTCTTCTGAACTTTTACAAAAAAAAGCACAGGGTTTTGGCAAGGAGATACACTATCATGTGTGATTTTTTTAATCTCGTTCTAAAGCTGGTGGTGCGCATGGCAGTTGTTCACACAGAGGGCATATTATTAAAAAAAAATTTCCAACTGGTACGGCATGCGGACGATATCGATATCATCGGCCCTTAACAACGTTCTATGGATAATACTAAGTATATGGTGTCAACAAACAAATAAACATCCGTTCATCAAAGATTAGGGCAAAATGTCACTTTTAATTGCAAAAACTTCGAGGTAGTTCATCTACCTGGGAGTTATTATTTACTCAACGAATGACACCTTAATCGTGTTCCGACGAAGATTAATACACTAGGAAACAGCTTCTACTTCGGTTTAGCAAAACAAATGAGTTCAAAACTCCTCACTGTTAAGACGAAGTGCACGTTTTACTGTTGGAATATAAGTAGAAAGGTGGAGATGATACTTGCATCTTTTGAAAGAAACATTTTCGACAGATATTTGGTCCTGTGTGCGAGGAGGGCGAATGGAGGAGAAGGTATAACCGCAAACTCAATCAGCTGTACTAAGATGTGGATGTAGTCCAGAAAGTAAAAAAAAGATGACAAGATTGGCTCGGCCTAATTGATCGAATGGACAAAAATGCCCCATTGGCCTAAATGATTGGAAGCAGAGTGCTCGGGATCACAGAGGATGGAAAGCTGCCGTGTCTCAGACAGAGACCCTTCATGGATCGGGAGCCGGTTAAGTAAGTTAGTAGCTACTAATAGCGCCATATTGTTTATTGAAAAAGGCAACTCGTGCCGTTATTGGCACTTTGCTACCTTGTCGTTAAAGTGAATTTAATTTAATCATTTTTTTCTAACTTAAATTATTTTAATTGACCATCATTTTGCTATCTGCAGATATTTTTTATTTTATACGTTTATCTTGTCTAAGCCTTTATATATATCAACATGGAATTTTCAGTTCTATAAATAGAAAACACAATCATCAATATAAATTCCTCGGTGTAATATTATCCCACAGATATTTTGATGTTCATTACAGTCGACAGCTCCTTGTCAACACTTTGGTCATCTTTTTATTTTTGTTTTGTTGTTGTTATACTTGAAATTATGAAAACACCCCTAGTAGAAAATGCGGCTCATAAATCGATTTTGCCATCAACTCATCGAAGGGTGATGGATGGAGATAATAATATAAAACTAATGATGGTGATTACGTCGATAATGATGATGAAAAGTGTTTCGTAAGTTCAATCAATTACAAGGATGATAAGATAATATAACGATTATAAGCCAAAAAGAGGGCGAAAATGTTCTAAGATTTTCAAGGACTTAATGTTCTCTATGAGATTGCTCTAAGAACTCAATTTAAGCTTCCTGTAAGTCTTATCAGACCAAAAAACATAAATGTTAAAAAAAGAGCCAAGTTCTTCTATACAAAAATCTTTGTGTAACAAGTCAGCCGTGAAAAGTACTGAGATCTAAAAGTACGCCAAGTTCTTATTACTTCATGAAGGTTTAACACCGAATATTTAAAGTAGAATAATATTGAAACAGCTACAATGTAATAGAGAAATTTTATTATTTAATGACTACTGACTAAAATTTGATGGACTTACTGGTCAAGTTTTCAAAACCTTTTGAATTGGGCATAAGAAAAAACTTGCCAAGTAAGCCCATCAAATTTTAGTCAGTAGTCATTAAATAATAAAATTTCTCTATTACATTGTAGCTGTTTCAATATTATTCTACTTTAAATATTCGGTGTTAAACCTTCATGAAGTAATAAGAACTTGGCGTACTTTTAGATCTCAGTACTTTTCACGGCTGACTTGTTACACAAAGATTTTTGTATAGAAGAACTTGGCTCTTTTTTTAACATTTATGTTTTTTGGTCTGATCTCACTCCTTTTTGCAAAGATTTTAATATTTTGCCATATCAAAATCTCGAAAGATACGGAAGGATAGAAGGGTGGACCCTACCTACTAAAATCAACTTAGTTTATAGCTTCCTATTTCTTTTGGTATATTTTCTTTTTGTTAATGGTTGTTTTGATTTGCGCTTCAATTATTTCTTCTTATCCTGGCAAGATTCCTAACACTAACAAACCTACCTTAATTACAGCAATCGGAAGTGTTCCATATAAATTAAACATTTTCTTAGTAAGTGGGCGGATACCACGCCCTTGCATGGAAAACCTCGATTTTTATCTTTGGTCCTTTATATGCGATTTGAGCCCTACCGTTCTACCAAATTTCATTGGTCTACTCCAATCGGAAGTGCGCCATATATAATTTACATCAGCTCTGAGGAACTGGGCGGATACCACGCCCCTGAATGGAAAACCGCTACTTTTATATTTTTTTCTTTGTATGCAACTTAAGCCCTACCACTTTACCAAATTTCATCGTTTTACAGCAGTCGGAAGTGCTCCATTCAACCAACACCAATTCGGAGAAAGTGGGCGGATACCACGCCCCTGAATGGAATACCTCGATTTTTATTTTTGGTCCTTTCCACCAAATTTCATTGTTCTACTCCAATCGGAAAAGCGGCATATATAATTTACATCAGTTCTGAGGAAGTGGGCGGATACCACGCCCCTGAATGGAATACCTCGATTTTTATTTTTGGTTCTTTATATGCAATTTGAGCCCTACCTTTCCACCAAATTTCATTGTTCTACTCCAATCGGAAAAGCGCCATATATAATTTACATCAGTTCTGAGGAAGTGGGCGGATACCACGCCCCTGAACGGAAAACCGCTAATTTTATATTTTTTTCTTTGTATGCAACTTAAGCCCTACCACTTTACCAAATTTCATCGTTTTACAGCAGTCGAAAGTGCTCCATTCAACCAACACCAATTTGGAGAACGTGGGCGGATACCACGCCCCCCGAGAGGAAAACCTTGGTGTTTATTTTTGGTTCTTTATATGCAATATAAGCCCTACCGGTTCACCAAATTTCATCGTTTTACAGCAGTCGGAAGTGCCCCATTCAACCAACACCAATTCGGAGAAAGTGGGCGGATACCACGCCCCTGAACGGAAAACCTCGATTTTTATTTTTGGTTCTTTATATGCAATTTGAGCCCTACCTTTTCACCAAATTTCATTATTCTACTGCAATCGGAAGTGTGCCATATATAATTTACATCAGTTCTGAGGAAGTGGGCGGATACCACGCCCCTGAACGGAAAACCGCTAATTTTATATTTTTTTCTTTGTATGCAACTTAAGCCCTACCACTTTACCAAATTTCATCGTTTTACAGCAGTCGAAAGTGCTCCATTCAACCAACACCAATTTGGAGAACGTGGGCGGATACCACGCCCCCCGAAAGGAAAACCTTGGTGTTTATTTTTGGTTCTTTATATGCAATATAAGCCCTACCGGTTCACCAAATTTTATCGTTTTTCAGCAGTCGGAAGTGCTCCATTCAACCAACACCAATTCGGAGAAAGTGGGCGGATCCCACGCCCCCTGAATGGAAAATTTCAAATTTTCGATTTTTTCCTCTGGTTGCATGACAAGACCTACCGTTGTGCAAAATTACAAGGTTCTACGATGTCGGGAAGTGCTCCATAATTTTGATGATCTGTCAGTCAGTCAGTCAGTTACGGTTTTTGTGATTTTTGAGGCCTTATATCTCAGGAACTGCTTATGCTAGAAAATTGAAATTTGGTGAGGCGCCTGTGCCTGACTAGCTTAGCAAATATTCGGAATTTGAAGTTTCTGACTTTAGTGGTACTGAAGATAGGGAGGGGTCAAAAATCGCCTGAGTTTGTTCCTGTAAAAAAGGGTGTAGTGCCAGAACTTGGCTGGGCACTACCGTGCCGTTTGATCCCCTTTGAAAATATATAAAAATACAATTTTTTTGAAATTCAGGGCACGAATATATTTTTTATTTGTTCGGTTTTCGCTTTCGCAAAATGAAAGAACATTATTAAAATTTTAATTATTCTGCAGCATAACCAATTATGTTACTTTTCAATGGCATTTCATAATATTTCCGTTATGAAATGATGGTTGAATCTAACTTCCATGTATAAAGTCCTTTTCCTGGTAATCCCAACTTTTATATAAATTAATTTCATGGGCAAAATAGTAATTAAACCGATTTTTAAACATGTATGAAGGATTTTTTCATAAAATAAACTCTATATACTACCGGATCCAAGTGGAAGACTAAGCACTATTTAATTGGACTCATTGAATTATTGATTCGAAATAGCCTTTTTTTTCGAAAAAAAAACAACATACATAAAATTTCAAGGCTGTTAGGAGAATTTACTAAAAAGCATTATTTATTGAAACAAATAGAAACGTTTTATATAAGCCATATTTATTTCTCTTTTCCACTCCAATATAAAGAAATTTGAAAGATTAACATGTAAAGTTTTTCGAAAAGGAACGTTAAAATTATGATGATGGACATAATATTAGTTTTTTATATATAAAAATGGACGAGAGTTCCTTATAGACTCCAAAAGGGCTTGAAAGCTTTAGATGCTGTTTTAAGCAAATCTTCAGATGAACCCAGTGATCCTGTGTATTCGGTAGCGATTCAATCAACTACATTTTTGTATTAGTTTTTTTTTTTTTTGCAATTTTGTGTCATATTTTTCATATATACAAATATGTATTAATCGATTCTTGTACGTACTTTCTTGAATGGCAAAAGTGGGGCCTGCTGCATACCTATTGTTTAGTCTGTCTAAATTAAAAACTCGCAATAAAGAACAAGTTTATATGCATCGATAAAAAAGTCCTTTCAGAGCTTAGAATGCCAGCTTCGAGACAGAAACGGAGTCCAAAAACAGAGAACAAAACAACAATATGTACAAACTCAAACTAGGCTTTTGGGCAGGCGGTGTTATTAAAGTACATTTTTTCAAATGTGCTGCAATCAGATATAACCTATAGAAGAATAAAAATTTTCGTACAACTTCTTCAGTCTGAAATACGCCCGAGGTAAATTATTTCTTTAAAAATGCTAAAAAATAACATAAAGCATTGAAGATGTAGTTGCATTTCATATCTGACGTCATAATCTAAATACCAGTCGTAAATTAAAGTGACATTTTTTTGTGGCTAAAACTCGATATCATTAAAGTTTATTGTCTGATTAGGAAGGATTAATGTGCTGTATATGATAAGCAGGTCAGAAGCTTTGGCATCTAGAGAAACCCATGTGAGTGAACATTCTGACCACTCGGAAGTTAGCCTAAATGGTTATGGCTAAGTTACAACTTGACTCAGTTTGTTAACCAGCATACTCGAATTCCTGACGTTGCAGTTGAGCCCACCAATACAATAGACTTGTTTCTTACTTCTGATAAATACACTTATCGCCTCTAAGGCACATGAGACCATTGTGTCATATCTGCAAATTTCTTGTACAACTATGCCAAGTAAGAGAAAAATTTCCCAGGAGAAAATTTGATAAAAAATGATTTCTTCAAGAACTTTAGCTGGTCACTATGCTTTCTTGATAGTGATAGTGAATTTAATTATTTTCGGAATGAGAAAAATCTATCAAACCAAAAGCGAACTCGTGGTTTGATTTGAAATGTAAGGAAGTTATTAGAGTCAGAGAAGTAAGTTTCCGATGTTATAGAGCCAACCGCGAAATACATACAATGGTCATACTCGACGAAACAAATTTTGGCATGACCAAAAATTGGGTCTAGACATATATTGTAGTTCCAAAGGTAATACAAGTTTTTGGTAGTTTGTAAAAAACTTACGAAATACTACATCATTTTGGGTTCCTACGCTCGTTTTCAATGAAATACTGAAATTTGCTTGCACCATACTTTGTTATTAATTCGACGCTTCCAAAAAGTGCCGTGACTGCACCTCTACGTGTGCTTAAACGTAAGATCTCGATACATACCAATCTGCTGGACTGGATAGTATCCTTCCTATTGCTCTAGAGAAGTGTTATTCGAAGCTGGCTATACCATTGCGTTACCTTTTTTATCTGTCCTACACTACTGATCTCTTTTCGAGTGAATGGAACATAGAATTTGTCCAACTTTTCCCTAAAACAGGTGAATCTTCTTCCCCCTCTAACTATCCTCAAAGGTCACAATAGGTTATTGCACTTGATATTTAAAAAGCATTTGATAGAGTGTGGCATCAAGCTCTCTTATAAAAAATGTGTGTATTATAGTATCTCTTCTTCATTGGATTAAAAACTACCGTTTGAACCTTTTCAAGGTGTATTGAACGGTTTAAAGTATAAGATTCATGAAATAAATGCTGCTGTGCCAAAGGGTTCGGTTTTGTCTCCGACCACCTTTCTGATTTTCATCAATGATCTTTTGTCTGAAACTTCTAATTCGTTAAATTGTTTTGCTGATGATAGTACTCTTAGCTTATCATACTCGTTTCCAGATGAATGTCTTTGTTCTTCGGATATGGATCAGTTCTCGGTATGTGGCTCAAAGACCACCTTGTGTGGAATGACCACATTTTCGACGTCGCGTCGCCAAAAACGCTGTTAAGTGCTTAGGTTTCCTTTGACGTTGCAGAAGCTTTTTACCCTTTCTGATCTTTCTGTAATCTATATAAAGCCTATATTCGTCTAAAGCTTAAGTTCAATTCCCATATTTAGGCAGGTGCACCAATAACCCACTTGAGTGGGTGTTCTAGTGAAAAAGCCAGTTGCGTTCCTCCTCTTTAACAGTTAAACCGTGATACTCGCGCTTCAAGGAAAGACAATCAGTGTACCCTTGAGCCCAACTTCGGATGTACTGTTATATTCAGGGAATGTGGAATGCTTTACTAGGCCCAATATTTCCTTCCCATTGCGATGTTCAGACAACTTTTGCAACTCTGGCGCTGTGCTCAAACAGTTGAAAGGTTTCCATAATAAAAATGATGGATTGGAAAATTAAACGAGACACTTTTAATCTAGACCTCAGTATATCAAAGTTCTGATTTAAGCTCTTATTTCTGTTGAAATTTAATTTTGCATCCCAAATCCAATATCACAGTCGGACATCACGCACAAAATAAATGAGCATATCGTGAAAATTAATTAGTTAGTTTAAAGATCAACGGCTAAAAGGACTACTGTTAGAACAATGAAATTTTTTGCTTTCCATAATTTTAATGTTAGATTTCATTAAATTCTCGATTTTTTCACCCGAAACAAATACCTGCCCAATAAACCAATAAAGATTTCACTGTATCTATGGGTTTGATAATTCAATAAAATAAAAAAAAAAAAACTAAACAGCAACTTTAATTAATTTCCCATTAATTAAATAATTATTGTATATATACTTACACATACACATATTTTTTTTGGAGAAAAAAAATCAAAAAAAGATTTAAAAAAAAAAATATTCCACATACGCCACCGAAGCCGCAAAATATATCCGAAAACATTATATCTGCCTATTATGGTTATGGTGGTAAATAAAATTAGATCAACTAAATAATTCCATCACTGAAACAAATCTGAAAAACAATACAAATTTTAACATATCAAGGGGTAAGCAATTATTTCAATGGATACATTTTTGATAAACATTGCACAACTCCTCCCCTAGTTTGAACGCACACTTTTAGTGAAAAGATTTACAGAGAAGGTGCGGCAGATTATGTCATTAGGACATTATTTGGTCCTGTTTTATTCATGCACTGACATTTATTACGTGCGTATGCAGCAATTTATCGCTGTCAATTATGCAACCGCGTTGTATGAATACTAAATGAAGCGATTATTTCCTATTGCATATTACGGTAGATTTCAACTAATGGAATACCAAAACGACAGCATATAGTCTGGCAATTAGAGGGCCAAAAAAATGGTTGATACAAGCGCACATAAATGAAACATTGAATATAAATTGATGATGATTATATTTCAGTGATATGTAGGTTTGTGGTATCAGCCTTTACATCATACACATTCGTTTTATGTAAAGGCGAAAAGCGTCTTGTTTATTTTCGATCAGATTTATTTCGATCTTTAATTATGGAGGGGTACTGGGAAATTAACAAGAACACGAAGGTATCTCCTTCTTATGCCCAACATTACGCGTCTCTTCTCTAAATAGCTTCTTTTTTTTTTATTTTATATTATACGCGCAATCAAGGGCATATGAATACCCTTATAATGATAAAGACTGTGCGAGCAATTAGGAAAGTAGGAAAAGCATTTGAAAGGCGATGCCGATACTCATTGGTTTTGAATGGCAGCACGTTGCAATGAGTAGGGAATATTGAACCGGATAAGGCATTCCACATTCTTGTACGTCCGAAATTTATTGGGCTCAAGGGTAAACTGATGAGCATTCCTAGAAGTATTGTTTGAGGCGAGAAATGCAACTAGCTATTTCACTAGAGCACTGTTTATGAAAATAGCGGTAAAATATTGATAGACATAAAACATTGCGGCGGTGCTCGAGGGATACAAATGTTTCAGTTAGCCAACGGTCGCCTATCGCTATACTCAAATGGGTTTTTCGAACACCTGCCATGATATGGGATATAGCAGCGTTTTGGCGACGTCAAATATTTGATCACTCCACAAAAGGTGGTCTGTGATGCACATACCTAGAACTGAAAGCTGTTCAGTCCACTGTTGGGTGAGATAAGACATTAGATCACCGGTGGACCTATTGCTATGAAATCCATACTGGCGATCATTTAGAAACTTTCGTTCCTCAAGATTACACAGCTCCACAAAAAAAAAAAAAATTTAATATGGGATCAGACCACCTTTACTATAGGTTTTCGGGGTCGCTGAATCCGAATTCGACCACCATTTTACCCTATCACGTCAGGATTTTTCATAACCTCAGTGACCTCAGTGTCAACCCCCAGTGACCCAGGGTGCCCAAGTTGAAGCTCTCGGAGGGTATAGCTCAAGGATGACAGGTGCAAAAAAGTTCAAACTCCCTAAAACCCAACCAGGTTAACCCCAATAAACCTAGGACACCAGAGTTTTAGCTCTTCCAGGGAATCATTCGCAGAGCAGGGATAACAAAACAGACAAACTTCCTCAAACGCAAGCAAAAAATCCTGACGTGTTAGGGTAAAATGGTGGTCGGATTCGGATTCAGCGACCCCGAAAACCTATAGTAAAGGTGGTCTGATCCCATATTAAAAAAATTTTTTTTTTTTTGTGGAGCTGTGTTATTCTTTAGCTGATGATTGATCAGCGTTTCCACGAGCTTGGAAATAAAGGCCGTAAGTTATTTATTTTTGTTATATGGCGCAATGTTAAAATAACATAAATTGCTGTAGATTTGTGGAAAATAACAGGGGATTTAGTCCCCGACTGTTAAATTAGAGGGGTGGGTTCAAGCCAAGCAAAGGGCAGCTTCGTATTCTAGAATTATAGTTCCCAGTAGCTACTGGACCCCACCGCGAGATATAAAGATAGAATCCCAACGCGAGATATAAAGATTAATATATATCTTGTTTCTCAGTAATCATGAATTATCACATATGTTCCATTTAAGAGCGACTTACTCCAACTATGAACTGTCCGATTGTCCGTTGCTGCAAAATCTAATAAAGCAGTACAAATTATACTTCTTTTCGAGAACTGATTCTTGAATACCTATGTTTTATTTGTTCTTATGCAGGAACAAAAAATGCAGAAGGTCGTTTGCAGACAAGTTTAAAGTATTTTAGTTTGGATATTGGCTTTGTGTGATATTTGAAAACAGGTTTGTAGGATGAATTTGCATCGGATAGTAAATCTTTATATAAATTCATTAGTTTTTCTGAGTTTTATAAAATCTAAGACAATTTGAATTCAGAAGATTAGATCGCTTATGATGAATTAATCGATAAATTATTAATAGAAGACTGAAAGAAGTATAACAGTGCTCTTGTGTCAAATTGAGAATATAATATTCGTTTCGTTGTACGATGCAAATATCTAACTTAAAGTTTTATTTGTAGTTCAGATCGTCCATTACTGAGTTTTACTCATTTCATTGATATATTTTAATTCCAGTTAACTTTTTGGTAGTACCCTTTGACCAAATGGGTAATGCTTTGTACTTCAACGACAGAGATCTCCGTTCGGTTCCTAACTGCTGTCACCTTGAAATTCAAATAAATGATTTTCTCTTATTGGCTCTTGGGAGGAAATAACAAAACTGTTTCAGCCGTTTGAATTCGCAGTAAATACAACTTTTTAGGTTTTCGCGGTTGTTGGACATAATTAATTAATATTTTGTATTGAGATTAACAAACAACTGCCCGAATTTCCAACTCTTCCGGTAAATATTCCAAAATTTCATACAAAACAGTTATTAACAAAGCAACATAAATCATCCAAATCGAAAGACCGATTTATACATGTGCTAGTTGATTTTTGTTTAGATTTTCTATAAAATGAAAACTATCGAAAGCTAGTTTCAAAAATATATATACATATATGATTTCTGATTAAAAAAAACATACTTCATAGAGGAATTTATTGTTTCCCAAGCTTACAATAGCGTTTCTGTTCTTTCCATACCTTTCCTTATTTTTTTTCCTTTAAATGTGCGTTAATAAGTAAATATTCTTTGACTAAAAAAATATTTTTGTAAGTAACAGTAATTTTGGTAATTTTCAATGTTCTTGGTTGCTTTATAATTTTCGTTACGAGTAGTTATATTTGTGAAAACTCAAATTTCATTTTTACTTGCGATATAAGTACTATGTATAGGGCAAAGGTAAATTAAGATGAAAGGGCACGAACAAAGTGGGTCCCACAATTTCGTCTGTCTGTACTTTGACCTACAGCCTAAGCCGCTGAAGCGATTTTCTTCAAACTTGGTATTTAAGGTTTTTCGTTGAAATTAAAAATCTTTTCTTAGTTTCAAAACTTAAGGTACCAGCTATACAGCCGTTATGCGGAATCTTGTTTACATCGAAAATAAAGCAAACATAGTTAATACAAAAAATTTGGTGTGCTCCTATAGACTATTTTTTGGTGGAAAAAATTTAAGAAAAATGTTATTAACGGGTACCTGTCATAGAACCAAAATTTTTATGCATGAGCTTAGTAGGATTTGAAGTGATATTAGTTATACAAATTTTCATATTTTTTTTTCTTCAAAATAAGTGAACAATAATTATTTCCCTTATTGTATGACATATTATTAAGTACTTAGTATTGACATTCCAATTTTTTTTTTAATTTTACAGATTTTTCTCATATAATAATAAATTAATTTAATAATAAAAATAAGTAGTAAAGTAATACTTAGTAAAAGTAAAATAAAGTTTGGTTGCAAATTCATACTTTTTACGAAATCAGACGGCAGTTTTACGCATTTGAAAATGTTGCTCTTATTAAATCTATGTTTTCATATTTATAAGCAATTTTTAAATTCTAAAATAACTTTTACATAAGCGCAAGAACGTGAGATCTAGTCGTGCATTTAATTTTTTGAATATTTAATATTGAACAACATAATTACCAAAATGTGCGGCAAATTTCGAGGTAGTTACAAATACACACTTATATTTTGAGTGGGGCTTAAGATTGCTAGGGGACGAAAAGGATTAAAATTCAGTTTTTGCAAATTTCTACAACAAACTGAATATTTTTCCATTTGGCAGAAAAATGACCCCAGGCAAATTCAATTCTGTTGAAGTTCTGTACATACGAGTGCAATTCAACAGCTTCAAACACTGCTCTGAAGTGGTTTCACGGTTGCGCTTGTTGTCCGGAGTGAGCAAACATGGCAAACATGGCAAACATGGCATCCATCGCACCGACAGTTTTCTCATCCCCAGCATATCATGAAGGATATGACCCACGTGGTGTTTTGAGATGCCTACAGTTTCAGCTATCTCGCGCACTTTGTATCGACGGCGTCGGCGGTCTGCCAATACGAGATCGTGGATTTTTGACACGTTATCGTCCGTGGTAGCCATTTCGGGGGCATCTGGACGGGACTCGTCAAAAACCGATGTGCGACCACGTTGAAACTCGTTATACCATTTTTTGACGGTGGCCATCGAATTTGGTGGTGCTCGAAGAGAACCAGGACCCAGTGACTTACAACTCTCAACCATTCCTTTGTACGTGTCACCAGAAATGGAGGGAACCTACAATTTTCTGCTGATTCCGAACGGCTTATGAGGAGAACTTTTCATGACAAGAGATACTCTTAGAGGATTTGTCAATTCCTCGCAAGAGGCAGTACACCCCTGAATAACTATTTTCTTGCAGCAGCTGTGAATCGAATCGCACTTACCATTATATCAAAGGGTACTTTGTTGGTTTACACACCGGAAACGATCCCAAAAGTATTTTTTTTTTAATTTACCGTTAGAGTACAGTCATAGTCGTTATAATGATTAAACTTTCCTGTTTGAAGTCCATAGCTTATATTTGTATTTGTTTTGCTATTGAGACGAAAAACTCCAGGTTTTAAATAAACAGCAAAACCAAATGACTTTTGTGAAAAAATAGCCTGGCTTTATCTTTAATGGAAGCGATCAACTTTAAATATGTACATCAAAGTAACAAATGATTTCTTACATCCTGATGTACCCTGATGCAGCCTCTCATAATACTTCACACTCACAAAATATTTTTCATATGCATGGAGTTCAGCTTAAATGAACAAAAATTGCCGACAATTAAAACAGCATCTCCGATAAAATGAAATGCGTTTGGGGCCCAATAAACTCAATCTCAAATAACAAACGCACAGGAAACCATAATCATACTCATTGTATGGCATCTGATCAAACGAACATAGCCTGTGGCAAAACAGTTCCCTGTTGCATTAAATGTTTTTATATGCTAAAACCACAGGTAATTTGCAAGTTTTCGCCTAAAGCGGTCTCTGTTCCAGACACAGTGAAGGTTCAAGCTTTGAAACGTGTGGCGAACAGGGTTGATTGTAACAAAAAAATAAAATACAAACAAAAATATCATAAACAAAGTAAGAAGCGGAATGGATAAAGAAAATATCTAATGGTGGACAAGACCAATAAAGTGCACTCTTCATGCCACATTTATTTCAGCATCACCTTCAACCCCTGCTACGAAATAAAGTAACTAAAGCGGATAACAAATAGCATATCACTTTCTGTTTGTTCTGCGAAATGCCGGTGAAGTGTGGTCGAAGAGTGTGGGAGTGGGGGCAGTATGGATAGAGAGGGAGCTAAGCTTCTTTTATATTTTAATGACTTTTTTCTTGGGCACGCTGGGAATGTTTTTTTGTTATGTCCACCAACCCGTTGAAAAGATGTACATATTATGTATGTATTCTGCTATTTCCAGTGTGTGAATGATGAGATTAAATGAGTAACAAAAGATGCGAGGGGCATAATATCACTTTAAACAGAATAAATGTTTGTATTGCTCATTCCTTCACTACTCTACTCGTGGATTCCTACCTAGCGCACTTCACTATTACTGATGATGAAGGTCATAGAGTAAGGAGAAATATATGAAAGGGGGGATGATAAGAAATCATTATAATTGGCGTTCCTGAAGTTGTTTTTAAGGATTTGCATAATTCTTTTCTTCTTTTTTTCCTCATCGCTTTCTTAACAAATACCTACACCTACATACTTCAAAAAAAATCATTTGAATTTTTAAAATTCAACTAGAATATGAGAAATTCAAAATTTGAAACGATACTTATATGGTAGGTGCAGTCAGTAATATCTTAATTTAAGTTTTTTTTATTTAATTATAGCTAGATCGTAAAAATTAATAGAAAGAAAAAATGATATTAAAATTCTAGGTACCGTTATTTTTAAGTAGAATAATTTTTTCTCACATCTTGTATTTATTTTTATTTATCAGTTTATTTTTTTTTCTCAAATCGAATTTTTTTTATTGAAAATTTAAATATCCAATAATATTAAAATTTTTGGGGAGTTTAGCATAAAATAAACAATCAAAATGGGTTGTACCGTTTTTGAGAAAATCAAAAACAAGAAAAATGGTTCCATTTTCCGAAAAATTTTTTTCAACAATTACATATGTAGCTTTAACGAAATAAATTTTTTTTTTGTAGTTTTGGTTTTTGAATCAGTCGGACAGTTTTTAAGAAAAAAAAAATATAAAATTTCGACAAAAGATCGTATGGTAGGTAGCGTTATTTTTGGTCTTAAAAAAAAGATAAAAAAACGTGTGTTCTCTGCCGATTCCGAACGGCACAACAGAGGTTGAAACCAACCGAACGGCTAAAATGGTAGATCACTTTTCATGACCAGAGAGATTCTTAAAATTCTTAAAGGATTTGTCAATTCCTCGTAAGAAGCAGTACACCCCTGGAAAAACTTATTTGCAGCGGCTGAGAATCGAACCCAAGACCTTAAGACCTTCTGCATGACAGTCCAACGCTCTGGCCCTCTAAGCTAAAATATAACTTAATTCTAATACCTTTCGGCCTTAAAACTATTTTTATATTAAACTATATCTGTCAACTTTTTTTTCTCGAGAAAATGTAAAAAAAACTTGATTTTTTATATAAAAGTTACAAACTAAAGTAAAACTAATTAAAACTACCTAAAACTACTGGAAGCTGCTTAAAATGAACTAAAACTACTTAAAACTAGAACAGCCACAGCAGCATTTTTTTTTATTTTTGGTTCCACCCTGACTCTCCCTACCTTAAACCTATGAAAGGCGGCCAAGACATACAAGTCCTCGTCAACTTTCCCTATCATTAGAAAACCACCAGAACTGGTTTTCCTGTCTCACCCTATCCCTCCGCTCACTATCGGACACAGTTCTACTGAACCGAAGGCGCTTTGCTTGGTCTTGTGCGAGGACGTCTTGACTATACGAGTAAAAGAGCTGCCTATCCACAGTCCTACCGCCGACGTGGAAGATCAGCGGAATCGCCATTCCATCCTGGACCAGCCCTCGACTGTCTTAGTAGAGAAATGCATCGGGCGGGATGAAGCCGCTTAGACTTACACTCGTCGTTTGGGTAGTAAAGCCCAAAAATAAGACTGTTGGTCAAAGACATCGCTCTTGAAATGTAAACCCAAATAAGCTTCACTAAAAAATTATCTACGAGTATTCTGTTTATATTGACTATATTGGCTCCACCCTGGTGAGAGCAGCATTTATATATCTGTCGAAATACAAATACTGATCCAACTGGATGCCAAGGTACTTTACTACACTTCGCCAGTGGATGTCCATGTGGCATAGATCACCATCTTGCGCCAGTTTTTTCTCATATCCCTTGAAGCTACATGCACAGCGTAGTCCTAAACAGAAACATTTCAGATTTGTGAAAGTTGATTTTCATCTTCCAGTATCACAATATCGCTGAATCTTGTCGAAGTCACGCTGCAAAAGAATTTTAATCACCTCGACTTTTAGAGCTGCTCTGTACAATATTATAGATCGAGCATACGAGTTAGACTACTAATCAGATCGCTAGTGTAAATGCTGAATAAAATCGGCGAGTTGACTGCTACCTGCTGAAGGCCATTCTTAATATCGAAGATTGCGGTAGAAGTTACATTGCCACTTTTGACAACAACAAATATCATAGTGGTTTGCTTGTGCCGAGTCTGGTCAGCCTTAGATAGAGACTCTCTAACCATACGGTGTCGAAAGCCTTCTCCAAACCAATCAGACCAGCACCAGTACATTGCTTTTTAGTTTTGTTCCATTGGATAACTTTTCCCAATACCTTACTGATGCTCGGAAGAAGACTTATCGACCGGGAATTCGCCGGATTGAGGTTGTCCTTTCATTTTTTCGGCAGAGGATGTAGCACAGCTGTCTTCCATCGCACTGGATAATGTGCATTATTCAATGCGTTGTTAAACAGTGTGGTATAAATGTCCACTGTCTCCGAAGGTAAATGTCGTAGTACAACGTAGTACAACAGTCCAACATAATTACATAATCTGAACCTTAAAGCTTGATTTACTTTAAAATGAGGAAGGAAGAATTAGTTTTTTCTATTCAATATTTATATCGCAGGGTCTTTCTGTTACCGTATTGTAACAACAAGCCGCTAAAATATTTGTGTTATTATTTATAAAGAAGATACTATATTTAAATTGTTAAGCAGCACGTATGTATTATAATAATTACGATTATTTATAGGTACTTATTGGATCAATAGAGCTTCAAGACGTGTGTCCAATTTGAATTCTCTTAGAAAGATTATTGCCAATTTTTCATCAAATAAAATTAACTATATCATCCCAATCTTTCCATAATACTTATGTACTCACTCAGCAGAAACAACTCTCTTGAGTCCCAAATTCATCTGTGGTCAACCCAACAAGACAGCATCAAACGTTTGTACTAGCACCAAGATCAATGAAAACAAAAAGAATAATCTCTCCCCGGACACTTTACTTATACTCTATTAACAAAACCACTACAACTCAATTCAATGTTCATTGCCATAACGAATTAGCCGGAAGCAGCAGCCCCACCCTTGTACCAGCACCATGTACTGGCCGTTAATCAATCTTTGATATGCTGCCTTACGTAAGGGACAACAGCAAACAATTCTTTCTCACGTAACCAAACCAACAAAGGCCATAAGGGGTTAAAACCGAGACGAAAAAATGTTTCAAGTGTGTATTCACTTATCAAAACCGAAATGCCCAGGGATTTTGGTTATCCTTCTTTTCAGAACAGAAATAAAAAATTACGAGGACACCAGAAGGACAAAGTGAATAATGTCCACCTTTCCAGGTGATTCAAGAGCTAGGAGGAGATGGAGAACTCGAAAAAAGGAAAATAAACATCAACAACGTACGAATAATAATCCCAGTCTAAAATCTTTTTGTCAAGCAACGCAGAGGGAGGCGATTATTCCGAGCACACACAGATTCAGCTGGAGCTTAATCAATGTTCGGCGAGCATAACTTCACATTTAAGCCACCTATCTTACCGCGGCTCACATGGACGTCTATGTGTATGTAATGTGTATATCTGGCTGTAGATGGCCGAATGGAGAATGTAGGGTTGTTACGTCAATCCAGTTGTTTTCTTTTTCGAATTGAAAGGAGGAGTAGTAATTTATATGCCAAGGTCTGTGGATTTAAGTTTTAAAGACTTGATAAACAGACTCCGCAAAGATTTGGAATAGGCGTGCCAATTCAGTGTTTGCAAGGATCAGCACTTGTATTATTATTTATAATCATGGGATGTTAAGGGGAGTAATATACTGCACGATAAATTCAAGACCAAACTCCTCAAAAACTGTAGATCAAATTTGCTTACTCCTATTCGTATAATTTTCAATCTCGCTTTGTTAATTGGTGTAAATACACCAATGTGTTAAAAGTTACTCCTCTTCACAAATTTGTATCGAAATAGGATGTCAAAAATTATAGGCCCATTGCTTTAGATACTACAAACAATTCTAGAGGCCATTGCTAAAAGAAAAGTTTACTCTATCGTACGTGCTTTAATATTCGAGTCTCAACAAAAGGGTTTGCGAGTGGAAGGTTCACCGCAACTAACTTAGCGATCTTCACAAACTACTACCTTTGCAACATGAAAAATCAAATGTCAAATTGATACTGTTTGTACAGATTAGGCTAAGACTTTTGACCGCGTACAATTCCATATCTTGGAACGAAAATAAGTGATCAAGAAATTGACGAAGAGTTACTTAAAAATAGAAAACAGATGTTTATGTTGGAGCTCATGTTTTCAGAGTAATTTTTAATTACTCAGAAGTGCCGCAAGGAAGCCATCTGGGATCACTTTGGTTTCTTTTATTCCATAATGATTTAGTTAGATGTATTTCACACTCTACTGATTTACAATTTGCAGATGATTTCAAACTATTGTCTGATTGTATGCAACTACAAAAAATATTAACAGACGTTTCAAATTTATGTGAAATCAAAAACCTGTTTAAGTTCCTAAATTATATTTCATCATACACTGCGCGTCATCAGGTTAGCACACCTCCTTTAAGCTTAATAAAACTGATGTTCGGGTGGTTGTTGTTAATATGCAGCTACTTTTTTGTGCTCTATTTTTATCATCCTTGTATACACTCTCACTGGCAAAAAGAGCATGCAAAGAAAAGACCCCGTTTTACGGTGTTTGCTTTTTTTTTAATTTTCGATTGAAAAGTGTGCTTTTTTTTGCGTCATCAGGTTAGCACATGAAAATTAATTTTAGTTTTTCTTCATAAGTTGAACTCGTATAAGAACCAAATTTTTTTTGGTGCTCAAGTAATCTATTCCAAATAATATGGGTAAAGTTTAATCACTAACTGTTGAAGAGAAATCGAAAATTGAAGCTTATGAGTAGTTGAAGCTGTCAATAAGTGCAATAGCCATAAAAATCGGTAGAAGTCGAAAAGTGATATCCGCATTTCTGTGCAATAAGTCGGGATATGGTAAAAATAACAAAGGTTATAATAATAAAATAATTTCGAATCCTGATAAGAGAGCTATTTTGAGAGAAGCATCTAACTCTCATAACTCGGCTTCAAAAATCAGGGCAAATGTTGGTGTTAAAGCGAGTTTATCTACCAATCAAAGAGTGATAAGGAGTGCTCCGCATTTAAAAAGGTTAAAGTTGAAGAAAAAACCCCCACTTAACATGGCTCGAAAGGAAATATCCTTGAATTTTGCACGAGCGCACATGACATAGAATTCTGATTGGCACTACGTTGTCTTTTTGGATCAAAAGAAATTTAATTCGGAAGGTCCAGACGGCTACAATTATTATTTCCATGATCTTCGCAAGGAGGAACACCAGTTGGATCGCCTTCATAGTCGGGTGGGGGGTGTGATGGTGTGGGGAGCCATTTCCTACTATGGAAGTGCGAGTTACAGTTTTTAAAATCAACTATGAAAGTAAACAATTACAAAAACGTGCTTGAAAATGCTTTTCCCCATTTTAAAAATTTGTTTGGTAGCCTTCCATGGCATTTTCAACATGACAATGCTCCGATCCACACTGCCCGGGTGGTAAAGTCATGGATTCAGGGCCAAAACGTAACTTTATAGCAGTGGCCGCCTTATTCACCCGACATAAATATCATAGAAAACGTGTGGGGATGGCTGGCTCGGAAGGTTTACGAATCTGGAAAACAGTATTCAAATAAAGAGGAATTAATTGAAGGCATCAAGCGCGCCTGGTCAGCCATTTCTTTGGGCTACATTGGAAAACTGTACGATTCGGTTCCAATCGAATCTATGAAGTCATTGTCAACAAGGGAGGATCGACACATTATTAAATTTATTAAAAAATGTTTGAATTACTTAATGTTTAAGTTTAATAACAATTTCATGGCTTAAAAGCCTAACTAAAATGAAAAAAAAATAATATGTGCTAACCTGTTGACCTTATTTAAATTGTTATTTTTTGTTATTTTAGACAAAAAAAATATTTAAAAAATGCCCAAACATGGAAAAACAATACATTTTATCTTATTTCACTGAAAATTGAATCGTCCATAAGAAACAATAATTTTAAAAAGGCAGCTCATTTAGTTTGGCCAGAATCACTTACGCGAGGAGGTGTGCTAACCTGATGACGCGCAGTGTATATAGTAATCTTCTACGTATTTCGCTACAAAAAGATCTTGGAATTGTTTAAGATTCCCAGTAAAATTTTGTCTTTCATATGGATTTCTGTATCTCTAAGGCAAATGATATGCTTGGGTTTTTTTCCCAACTCTAAGGAGCTTAGTGATCCATACACCCTAAATCCTTGTTCATTCATTTGGTTTGCTCTAACCTCGAAAATTTTTGTATAATCTGTTCACCTTATTACATATAATAAAAGTTCTTTGCCCATTGAAAGAATTCAGAAGAGGTTTACAAAGTATGGTGTCCGCAAAATTTACTCACAACAAAATGTCATTTATATATGAAATTAGTCGCAACTTTATTGCCTCTTCACAAAATTTGATTTCATTATTTTATCATATTTGCAAGAGATATAATTTTTGGACTCATTGGCTCATTTATTTAATTTGTATGCTCCATCTTGCTCCATTATACACAGGCATAACGCCTACTTTTATATAGAAGGACACACAACTAAATATGGTTCAAATAATCCTATAATATAAGGCCGCATAATGTTACAATCAATTTGAAGAGAACTTTAAAATAAAATCCAAAATGCCATTTGTGTGTTTGAAAGTAAATTTTTTTTTAAGACAAAAAGACTCGTAGTTTCTTATTAACTTGCATTTCTGTGATTGAGCAAGGTTTATTTTTGTTAGTTATTCAAACAAGAAATGGATTCAGTATCAGGTTTCCCCAAACAAACAAAATCATTGTAATATTGTTTACCAAAAGGTTTATTGGGCTGTTTGTACTTATTTATGATTTAAAGATCAATTGTATACAACTAAAATCTAACTTCCTTTCAGGAATGGCACAACAAACAAGTTATAGTAAATAAGTTATCGCATGATAATTCTCTCACATATATATTTTTCATATGCTATGAATGACGCATGACGTTTTCGCACATGATAGTTTTATTGCATGATAGTTTCCTCACATGATTCTAGAATTCGACGAGAAAAACAGTGATACCGCAGATTTAATTTTAATGAGTCCCAGTGGCTGAAAAAAATGAGTCCTTTTGAAAATAATTAAGTTCTTTTTTAGGTTTTCATAGGCCCTTCTTTATTTTCCGCCATTCCCGTCCTTATTTTGGTTTTTAAATTTATCCGTATTTATTGAGACCGATTCTCTTGCCGAGCTTTCCTCCCTGATTTCTATCATGGTCGCACAGTGCTTCTATGTTTATTTGAAAACCAGCAAAAGAAATAGCAACATATAAAATTCTAAATTGTTTTAATATCTATTAATATACAAAGTGTTTATTTTTATTCTTAAAAAGATTAGTCAAATCTTAAAACGATGAGTTAACTTAGTGTGTGTACTGACGTACGCGCGATAAAAGTATAAAACTTCTTTTCCCTCAAGTAAAGCCAATGTAAGATTCTTACCTATAAACGTTCAAACATTTTGTACAAACCAACATAACTAATTGTTGATTATGATTATAATGAATTTACAAATTGGTTATAAGAACAAGTTACGAGATTCCCATAGCCACTAGAATTGTGTAGGCACATGTTCTGTAACTCAGCCAACCGATTACTTTTCGAATGGTTAAAAAATGAAACAATTCATTCCTCACTTATCGTCTCTCAATTATCTCTCTAGGTGTGTTCCCCTTTTGACGATACGGAAAATCTACTTTTCGTTGGTTTTTGACATTACATTTCAGTGCTTTTCAGAAACATAAAAAAAGTTCAATTTAAAAGTATTTTTAGTATAGTCTTGCAAATTGAGAGATGTCATAATCACTTCCAATTAATTTTTTTTTTTAAATATTTATTCGAATTGAAAATGGTTTGCAAAATAAGTTAGAAAGCTTAAATTGGAACTCGAAACAGCTTCAATTATACAAATGATGCCATTTTAAATGATGCAATTTATTTTTGAATGGCAGCTTGGTCTATCTGGCCCTTTCTTGAATTTATTGCGAAAATCAAGGAAGTCCTGTATAACTTGTTTGTTACCAAGGTTGAACAAAATGGATGGCGCCCTTTTTGACGTACAGATGGCGCTCTTTATGACGCACAGATGGCGTTTTTTTAACGCACATGATTACTGGGTGCATATCATAAATCGTGAAAGGACACTGACGTCTAAGATATCAAAATTTCAGTACTGGCCGTTTTTTAGTGCATTTTATCTCCACTTAAATTTCCGGATTTTGACATTAAAATCCAATTGGAAACGACAGAAAAAAGTTTTTATAACTATGCCCCACTGTCCTTACTTCATTTATTAATTATTTCATTTAACGTGACGACAAGAAATGCTTTATTGTGTATATCCTCGTATGCTTTCATAGTTTGAAAGTGATTTTACAATAACGACGACGATGTCTCATCACGCTCACATCTCTTTTTACCTGCGACTTATAGGTAGTACTATAAGGCAAGTTCGTAAAAAATATCGAACTCAAGGTTTTGATAAAAGTTGACATTACGATGATAGCAATGACGAAAAAAGTAGGTCTCGCAATTCTGTATGTCTGTCTGCCTGTCTGTTCGACCACGGCAAAAAATAGCTTCCGCCGAAAACTTGAACCAACAGGCAGATAAAGAAGTAAGCAATTCTGAATTAAAGGATATGATAGCCCTTATTTATCGAAGTGTTCAGGACTGCAAGAAAGATATACAACGAGAAATAAAAGAACTAAATAATACTGTAGCTGCGGTTGGTTCAAAAATTGATAAAATCGATAATAAAGTATACCAGATCGAAGGAAAACTCAGCAAACACGAAGAAAAAATCAATATTTTAGAGTGTCAACTTCGAAGAAAAAACGTCATTCTCTTTAATTTAGAAGAAAAAGAAAAATCTACTGCAGACCTTGAATCAATTGTGTTGCATATCTTACAAACAATTTTCGAAATAGATATTTCAATAAGAGATATTGATTTTATCTACCGTCTAGGTACCCAAGATGAAAAAAAGATGCGACCAATCAAAATCGGTTTCTTGACTTATAGAGCAAAAAATCAAATAATGGATGAAAAAAATAAGCTAAGAGAATACAACACCAAACACCACTCAAAGTTTGCTATTTATGAAGACCTGCCCAAAGAAATGGTAGACAAAAAGAAATATCTAATGGAAAAGGCGACAGCTCTAAGAAACCGTAATAGCAGTTCAAAAGTAACAATTAAAAATAATAAACTGATCCTCGACGGAAAAGAGCTAACAACAGAAGAATTGGAAAGCATACATACTTTTTCTAATCAACACAAGAGAAAGCTTTCTGAGGAAGATTCCGTAAATGAACCAGAACAAGTCATGAGTCAAGCCACAGGTGCAATCAAAAAGATTCCCAAATCAGCAACAAGATCAAAATCTTCCCCATCATCTTCTCCGTCATCTAATCTGATGAAATATGTGCTGAAGAAAACAATACCAAAAAATCAAGAAGATTCTAATAAAGTACAACCATTCTCCGAAGCAAAAATCGAAAAAACAATTAAACAATTAAACAATAACAACTAACGTACAACACACCATTAAAAACAAATAAAGCCAACCCAATCATGCTTATGAACAACGAGAAAAATCACAAATTGAAAACTCAACCAGAAAAACCTCCAACACGGTTGGCCACCGCGGAGGAATTCGGCCAAAAACCCCCCTTAAATAATTTTGTGGAAGGCAAAATAAACATGAAAGAACAACACCAATACATCATCTTAAACGATAATCTTATTAATAAAACAATCCAACACCAAAACGTTATCTTAAACGAAAATATTAAAAATAAAACACGCCTTTATGTAGCAACTCTAAACACAAGAACACTTCAATCAGAAGAAAAATATATCGAGTTAGAAAACGCTCTTGAAAAGATAAACTGGGATATAATCGGATTAGCAGAAGTTAGACGACAAGGCGAAAGTATACAGGAACTCAACAATGGAAATATATTCGCACACTATGGAATCAAGAAAGGGTTATATGGTGTCGGATTTCTTATAAATAAAAATCTTAAAAAAAATGTGAAAGAAATTAAAGGATTTAGCGACAGAATAATAGGAGTCAGACTTAAATTGGGAAAATGCAACATATCAGTAATACAAGTCTATGCACCAACAAAGAAAGCAACGGATGAACAAATGGAAAGCTTCAATAATACTCTAGAAATCGCAATTAATCACTTTAAATCAGAGATCTTACTCACAATTGGAGACTTTAACGCAAAATTAGGATTCCAAAAAAACGGAGAAGAACTTATTATGAGTGAATATGGCTATGGTAAGCGAAACGAAAGAGGAGATCGCCTTGTACAGTGTATGTGGCAACAGAAATTAATTTTTGGAAACTCTCTATTTAAAAAAAAGCCTCAAAATCAATGGATGTGGATTTCACCAGATAAAAATTATAAAAACCAATATGACTTTATTTTAATAAATAAAATGTCAGTCTTAAAAGATGTTTCCGTTCTTAACCAATTCGAGTTCGAATCATCATAGATTAGTACGGGCTGAGCTATTGATTAACCATAAAACTAGACAGCTTAACAAAAACACCCACAAAATTATACCTAAAGCGATATCCACTGAAGCCATCAATACGTATAACGCTGACTTACAACAAAGATTCCACATAATATCATCAATAAACGAACCATTTCAAATTGCTTATAACAAAATGGAAAGAACAGTTATAGAAGCTGCAGATAGACATATCCTCACTCCTTTATCGAAACAACCACAAAAGCTTTCAAATGAAACTTTGGATCTGATAAGAGATCGAGAACGCTTAAGAAGGAAGACAGGATTGAGTGATCAAGGGAGACAAGAATTAAGAAATATCCAGAAAACAATTAAGAAAAAAGCCCAAGAGGATATTAAAACATTTAATGAAAACCTCTTGAAAACAGTTATCGAGGAAACAAAATCTATTAAGAAAGCTAAAATTGCAGTGCAAGAATATAGAGATTGGATAACCGCCATGTCAAAAAATGGTAGAAAAAATCATATGAGGAGAGATATAAACTTAATAGCTACTGATTTCTACAACCATCTGTACTCAAAACAAACGACGCAATCTGAAGATACGATCTAACTTCATCAAACAGATTCCGAAGAAGAATTTCCACCTTTCCTCAAAAGCGAAATTGAGAAGGCAATAGATAGCTTAAAAAACGATAAAACCAAAGGAAATGATGGAGTAGTTGCAGAATATCTGAAGTACGGTAAATTTTCACTGGCCAACTGGTCGAGAAATATTTTCAACCAGGTTTTGGTCACCGAGGAAGTTCCAGATCAATGGACAAAATCTGAAATAATACTTATTCATAAAAAAGGTAACAAGGGTGATATTAACAACTATCGGCCCATCAGTATTATATCATCGATTTATAAGGTCTTCGCGAAATGTATTTTCGAACGAATGAAACCCATGCTTGATCTTAACCAACCTATTGAACAAGCTGGCTTTAGGTCAGGTTTCTCCACAATAGATCATCTACAGACAGTTTCTCGAATCATAGAAAAATGTAAAGAATACAACATCACTTACTACTTTGCTTTCATCGACTTTGCCAAAGCTTTCGATACAGTTGAACAAGATTTCGTTTGGACAGCACTTCTAAGCCAAGGAATAGATGGAAAAATTGTTAGAATCTTGAAAAAAATGTATGACAGGAACACCGCCCACATAAAAACAGACTGCATTGGACCTGAATTTAAAATATCACGAGGTGTTAGGCAAGGAGATCCTCTCTCGCCGGCGCTTTTTTCAGCTGCTCTTGAAGAAATTTTTAAAAAACTTAATTGGAAAAATAAGGGCTTAAGAATAAATGGTCAATATCTTTCAAATCTTCGATTCGCAGATGATATTATACTCATTTCAAATAGTAGTGAAGAGATGCAAGTAATGCTAAATGAGTTATGCTCCGAGTGCCAAAATATTGGTTTATTAACAAACCAACAAAAAACCAAAATTATGACAAATGGTGATGTCAAAGAAATAAGAATTCAAAATAACATACTAGAGTACGTTGAAGACTATACCTACCTTGGCCAAATCATTTCATTCAGTGATAAAGAAACAAAAGAAGTAGAACATCGAATGACAAACGCATGGAGACAATTTTGGAGTGTTAAACATCTTCTGGACCTGAATATCTCTAAAACCCTAAGAAAATACGTTTTCGACTCAACAATACTCCCAGTTCTCACCTATGGCTGCCAAACATGGCAAATCACAAGAAGTACGGAAACCAAGCTACGATCTTGTCAAAGGGCAATGGAGAGAATAGTACTTAACATTCGTATTACCCAGCGCATAAACCATACACACATTAGAGGTCAAACTCATTTTGAAGACGTTAGACATATGCTCAAAAAACTTAAATGGGAATGGGCTGGGCACATTGTGCGGATTGCTGACAATCGATGGACTAAAACAACAACAGATTGGATACCATTAGACGGTCATCGAAGCGTTGGAGGACAGCTGAAACGATGGAGAGACGACATACGGACAGAATGCCCACTCTATTATCATGATTCCCTGGACAGAAGAAGATGGAAAAGTATGGGGGAGGCTTATGCTCATGTGGTTTAGAATTTTGTTATATATTCAAATATTAAATATTAAATTGAAAAAAAAAAACAAAAATATATTTAACTTTAATTTGTACTAAAAGTAGTTTAAGAAATTTTCTTTCTGTAATTTAAAGAGTAAATAAAGCTTGGAATAATAATAATAATAAAAACGGCTCGGCCGATTTTCTTTAAACTTGGTAAATACCATTTCTAATCCCCCCAGAACGTTTGTTTCTTTTTTTTTTTAAGACCAAAAATAACGGTACCTGCCATACGAATTTTGTTCGAAATTTTATAAATATTTTTTTTTCCCACAGATTTTTAAAATAAAACTCATAAAATTTCATTCAGTTAAACCTAGGTAATGGTTGGAAACAAAAATCCAAAAAATTATTATTTTTGGTACCCCCCTTGGAACCATTTTTGTTTGTTTTTGATTTTCTCAAAAACGGTACTACCGATTTTGATTTACTAAATATGATGAACTTAATATTTCGAAAACCCTATAATCGATTTTTTTTTTAAACTTGATAAATAAAAGTTTCTTCAACTAATCTACAAGATATGAGGAAAATAAACGTGTTTTACTTAAAAATAACGGTACCCTCCATACAAATGTTAAAAAATGGTTTTGGAAAATCGTATTTTTCTCGAAAACGATTCCGAGAATTTTGCTTAATTTTTTTTTCTTTCGATTAATTTTTAAGATCTATAATTTAATGAAAAAATTTTGAAAACAAGATATTATTAAAATTTTGAATTTCTCATTATCGGCATAACGGATTTTTTCTTAAAAATGTTTAAAATTTATTTATATAAAAGCTTATTTTTTTAGGAAACCATTACAAAGACTTATAATTTTTGTTCTTGCGTAAACCTGGCATCATATGGTATCTTATTTTTACCTCCAACGTCCAACTACTAAAGAAGTTGTTTTAGTCATTTAAAAAATTAATTTTATGTGTATAAACAGTTTTCTCTAATAACATTGGCGCAAAATTTTAATTGACTTAGTACGATGCTAAAGCTGTGTTAGTATGATACTAGGTTAAAACAACGAATTTGCAAATTTTAATCGAATATAGCTTCATACTTTCTCTACCCTTTTATTAAAGTTAAAATCATCGAATACCTACTTTATTTTTTTGGTATCGTGCTAACTTCATATGACTCTTTAACATTTGCAAACATCAAAAAAGGTTCGTGTACTTACTTTTTTACACAAAATGTCATTTTCTTAGGTGTGTTCAGAAGCAATTTATTAAGAAAATTTTTTTAGTACGATACTAGTTGGAAAATGTTTAGAATTAGAAATGAGTTAGTAAAATACTATAAAGTTAGCAAAGTGTTAAGTAGTATCATACTAATACCTTAATAATAGGCTGTTTAAAATTTTGCGCCATTCATTTTTGAAATTCTTAGTCTATTACATAGGAGCAAGTTCGTGCGACCCAGTCGTGGATTTTATTTCTAATCGCATTCATTGTGTTCGAGCCAAAGGATTCTTCTAATTGTAGGCAGTGCTAATTTCAGTTTGATACCGAATTTAAAATTCCTCGCATATCGCAATGCTAGTTTATATTTGACAAGAGAACACAGAAAGTTTATTTACAAGTGTTTTTTTTTATATTTCGCATAAATTATTTTGTAAATGTTAGTGCTTAGTTTTCAAGATAAATAGTATATAAGTAATCACTTAATCAGTATTGTGTATGATATAAATAAATAAAACCATAAAAAGATATAAATATATATTTAAGTTTTCTTGCATAGGGAAGTGATTTTCCATTAAGAAATTGTTCGGCCACATTATTATTTATTCATAAAGAAAAAGGTTCTATTGGGTGTTTTTTAATGAAATTTTGTTTTTAATTGTTTGGTTGGTTAGTTGTTGTAGTTTTTTGATTAAAAGAACATTCTCTTTAACCTCTAATAAAGTTCGAACAATAATTGTAAAAACCATGTCACAATTTCTGACTGATAAAGTGTCGTTTTGACATGTCACTGACAACTGCATAGAAAATTTTGTACCCCTATTTTGTACGGCTATGATGAGAACCACTCTTCATGACAAGAAATACTTTTGGGGGATTTGTCACTCAATTCAATCGAGCATTATGTATTTGAGTTTCAAAATTCAAATAATTAGGTAGACATAGGTAATTAAAGCAGTTCTTTTTCGAGTTGCCATATATTAGATCAGGCTTTTTACATCATATCTCTCAATTTCATATCTTATTTTTATTTATTTAAGGTAATGATATATTGTCGCGTTGTTTTATTTTGTTGATCATTTGACTGGTTGTAATGGAGTTAGCAGTTGAATTTTGCAGTTTTACTTATCGAATGTTTTGATCAACTTTAAAGTCGGATTCAATAAAAATTATTTAGTCAGAAGATGAGTTTTCTTAAGGCCTTTCAAATTGCACATGTATTTAAAATTTGTCCATAGAAGATTTGCACTCTAAGCCGATGATATACAAAAGAGACAACTTGAAACCTTTTTTGTCATTCATTTTTTAATTTAATTTAATTGAAAAGTGAATGAATTATAGGGACCATTATATTTTGTAGAGAGCCTAAGTCTAGTGACTTATAAGTGTGCATTTTTGTTGTTTCATGGACTCTTATGGACAAGTATATTGTAATGTGAGTGCCCTATGTGGTTAAACGTTGGTTCATGTTAACTGAAAATGATTTGGGTATTGGAGAGTCAGTGTCAGAGAACACACGATATTTTTCCAACCAGACTAGATGCAACGGGGCCAACACAAACAGAATTGATAGTTCTTTGTTAAGACCGATTCAGATTCACATAACAAAATTATACATTTTACTCCGGGTAAAGGTTTGACAAGACAACAGTTCGGTTCTTGGTTGAAAAACCAAACATCCACGGCCGAATTACAAAGCATGGGCTTCCAGTTTCACCAATTACAATTAGATTTTGGGAAAAAATTCCATCAGGTAGATGTTGGTACGTTGACTTCCTAATGGAACACAAAGGATATACCTACATATATACAAAAATTAATCTTATAAGAGCATTACATGAAATGGTTCAGGCCAGTTCCAGTGACAAATAAACATATAACAGAATAAATTGTACAGGTTGTCACTTTGAATTCCGAGTTTTTTATATTTTAAATTATTTGGTCCGTTCCCGGATTTAGGTTTGTTTGCTTTTTTTTCGAACTGTCATGGCTAAAATGTGTTCAGACGCACTACCCTTTTTAATAAAAGGGAATTAGTATTTTACTATACATAGAAAACCGATATAGATGTTAAGGTTAGTATAGTTTTTAAGCTCTAAGGGCATACAAATTAGGATTAAGATATTATATTTGAACTGAGAGCACCCGAGTGGAGTCACTAATTTAAATGTAAGTTATTGATAAATTGGCTAGATTTTATTAGTTTTTGTCAAGTCTTTTTATTTATTTGAATCAAGCTAATTAATATCTAGCGTACAAAAATATTTCTTAGAATTAAGAATTTATAAATTACACAATATTATTGAATATTTTTTTGAAACCAGTATTTGATACATCAGGAAAATGTATTAATAAATTATGATTAACGTTATACATACAAATTAAACATGTTATTCAATGTTGAATTCTGCTCATAGTTGGTACGATAGTGTTTTATGTAAATTGGGTCACGAAAACCTCTTAGATTACGATTCGGAACATTAAAATTAACGCGAGACAAAAGGTTCAAAGTATCGATATTACGAGTACCATCAATAAGTTTAACAATAAAAACAAAACATAAATAAGAGTTTTAGACTAGATACTATATGAAGGAAGATTCAATGGATTCTGCCAGCCTAAGGCTCTAAGAGCAAATTTTATTAACCTTTTTTGAATTCGTGCAATTCTTATTTTGTGGCAACTGTAGTATAGGGGGTCCATACCTGGCAAGCATACTCTATAATGGGTCTGACAAATGTGGTAAATAGTTGTGTTTGTGCACGTTGTGCAATGATGAAATTAAAATAAAAAAATAGACTCTTCAACTACACATTACTTTATTCTGAATTCAATTTTTGTTAGGTTTTATGTTGTTGACCGTACAAAAGAATGATAGGTAATAATATAGAATTTTTTAAGTTAACAAGTGATGAGTTCGACTTTATGTATGTATGTTGTGCTTGCGGTAAGTTGTGCTGTCTTCTTTGTAGTTTTCTTCGTGATGTATGTACATGTATGTAAATTGTTTAATTTTGTGTATATAATAAATAGATCGATTACACTCTCGTCTCTTCGATGTGGTTCAGGTTTGAACATAGTTGTTTGATAACATAAGGATCAGAAAACTGACTTGACTCCTTTTTAATCCAACCTAATATTGAATTGGCTTTATTACATGTCATATTGATATGCTGTGTGAATTCGAGTTTTCTATCAAACAATACATCAAAGATAGATACATCATTTACATTTAACAGATTTACGCCATTGAAACTATAGCCAAAAGATAAAACGGACAATTTTCTTGTAAAATTTATAATCTTACACTTGTTGATATTTAACAACAAATAATTACGTGTACACCAATTGTAGAAAGCATTTAGATCAATTTGAAGCTTTTCCACAGTCAAGATTGCTATAGAGATGGTTTAAATACTCGTATGTTAACATCGTCTGCATTACATAAGACAATAGACAATAGAGTACTTAAAAACTGAAGGAAGATCATTAACAAACAATACAAACATTACTATATAAAATTATAAAATAAAAATGGGTTTAAGAACCAGCAAACTTCTAAGTGCCGTATAGAACCAAGGAGTTGATACATTTGCATCCGCAAATCCCATGAATCGTAGTCGTATTTCGGTATTAGGATTTATCATCTGCCTATACTTAAATTCCACTGTGTACAGGATACTATCGATTTCGTCACTTTGATGCATTGAATATACAGCAGCAGCAGAGTCATGCCTCCTCCTTTGAAGGGAAATTTGCTCCGCATTAAAACCTATAAAAAGAAGCGTAATCTATTCTTTTTAAGCTTATGTGTCAATTTCGAAAACTCATCTCGTTTAGGAAGCAGATACCTGAAGCTGTATACCTGTATGTTTATATGTACCTATACCTTAACCAACATTTTGTTATAAACGTTGATATTTTTTGCGCTCCATTCAACTTCTAATCTCTTTGTGGTCTTGCTGTGATAAAACCACCGCACCGATAACGTTCCCCATGGACACCGTTGTTATATCGTGTTTATATTGGGAGGAAATTATTCTATTTCATGCGAGATTTAACGTGTGTTTTCCCATAATTTATCGATTTATTATGTGGTAACACTTTAGGGTAAACAGTTCACACAAAGTAGTTGTAGCACACATTTTGTACATTATTTCAGCCTAGGCCTTTTGTATACCTTATTCTATAGTTTATTTATGGTGAATGTTCGAAGGGTAGCTTCTACATAACATAGATGCGAACCAGCTCGAAGTTAAACATCCAAGTGCCGCAAATATTTTCTGTTTTGTTGTCAAAGTGATTGATAGCGAGGAAGTATTCTGCAGAAATGGATTTATCTCGTTTTATACCTTGACAGGTTTGAAGTAAAAGTTAAATCATTTCCATGACAATGCATTTACGGAAAGAGATTTTTTGCTGAATCTGCTCGATTTTTTTTTTTATTTAGTAGTTCGCAATAAATATAAAAATATTGTTTAAAAACATGACAATATGAAGGTTCGTTGAAGGATTGACGTTCGGTTATACAATTTTTATGTCAGATATGAAAAATAAGCATTTTATTTTCTGAAGTCGTTTTGAAAAATCTGTTGATGATGTTATGAATATTTTAAATCAGGAAAAGTTTGCAATAAATTTCAACAAGTAGTTAGCTATGTGATTTTAAATTGAAGTTTCATGAATATGAATTCATACAAGTCGTTGTAGCGGTTTCTAAAACAAATTAGCTTTTATATACAAGAAAATATTTTGCTACGCCAATTTTAAGCCTTTAATATTCTAAGAATAAAAATTTAATTTCAAAAATTCAAAACAATCTATTTTTTAAGTAATTAAATGCAATATTTTTTAAAGTTTTAGAAGCTTATTCATAAAAAATTTCTTAAAAATCCGTTATGCCGATAATGAGAAAATCAAAATTCGAAAAAATGGTACAGTCAGTAATATCGTAATTTCAATTTTTTTACTTGTGACTTGTGAGATTTTGATCAAAGTTTGACAGTACGATTATAGCGAAGGCGAAAAAAGAGGGTCTCGCAATTCTATATGTCTGTCTGTCTGTCTTTTCGACTGCAGCCTAAACGGCTCGTCCATAAAGGTATAAGAATTTGTTTTCCAAATTCCCAAAAGTTTGAATAGTATTGTGTATTCAAATTAATTTTTTTTTTCAAAACTCAATATTTCGAAATCCCCGTGCTCAATTTTGTTTAAACTTGATAAATAACCCGACCGACTGAATAAAAAAATAATACCTCCCTACCAGGGTTGCAAATTTTTGAATTACAAAATCCTTAAGTCATAAGTCTATAGATGACTTGTGAATTAAAAAAATTTAATTCATAAGACATTTGGTGACTTATGAATTAAAAAAAATATAATTCACAACCCCTAAAGTGACTTATGAATTAAAAAAAATTTAAATCCTAAGCTACTAATAGACTTATGAATTAAAAAAAATTTAATTCACCACCTACCAAGTGACTTATGAATTAAAAAAAATTAAGTCATCAGGGAGTAAGTGACTTATGAATTAAAACAATTCATATCATGAGCAACAAAGTGAGTTATGAATTAAAAAAAATTTAATTCACAACCTACTAAGTGACTTATGAATTAAAAAAAATCAAATCATCAGGGAGTAAGTGAATTATGAATTAAAAAAAAATTTAATTCATAAGTTAGGTGGCAGATTGGAAATTTTTAAGCTTGTTTTGACTACATAATTATTAAATTATTAACGAAAGCTTTTGGAGAATTTTTTGGGAGTTGCCGTTTATGCAGTCCCTATAATCCAATTAAATAAAAAGCAATATTGATAAAATCTTTGTGTTGAGCAAATGATGGGTTATCATTATATAAATTTCGTGAGTGAATATTTTTATGCATATGCCTTTAAATTTTTTGTTTTTCATATTTAACATGAGTTGATTATTTGATATTTTTTTGTAAAATTGTTTCAAGTACCTGAAACTAATTCAATATATATTTTCAATAAAATTGAAAAAAAAACATTCCATTTTCTTAATTAAGCACTTCGAAACTTTTGGTGTACCTACTCAGTAAGTATAACATTTAATTTTAATTTTTATTTTTTGTTAATAAATTTTTAATTTTGAATATCTTTTTAGCTTTCAAATCTTGTTTTTAAATCATTAAATTATCACGCTAGCTTATAAATTATCCATATCATAATTTTTCCAAACTAGTATTTATGCATTAACTTATGAATTAAATTTTTTTTAATTCATAAGTCACTAAGTTGGTTTTGAATTAAATTTTTTTAATTCATGTCACTTACTTGCTGATGATTTGAATTTTTTTAATTCATAACTCACTTACTTGTCCATGATTTAATTTTTTTTAATTCATAAGTCAATTAGTAGGTTCTGAATTATTTTTTTTTAATTCATAAGACACTAAGAAGCTTATGATTTAAATTTTTTTAATTCACAAGTCACCAACTGACTTGTGAATTAATTTTTTTTAAATTCATAAGTCAGTTCCTAGCTGCTGAATTATATTTTTTTTAATTCATAAGTCAATCACTAGCTTGTGAATTAAAGCCAAGCTTAAGCTAACAAGTGACTTAAACTTTTGCAACCCTGCTCCCTACTTCAGACAACCTATCTTACGTTCTTTTTTTATTATAATTAAATGTAAAAATAAGAGATTTAAGGCGCATTAGCCAGTGAAAGCCAAGATGAGATGGAAGCCATTTTCATAACAAGAGATACTCTTGTGACATTATTTGTCACTTTGTCGCAAAATGCAGTACCCCGAAGAAACATTATTTTTATTTTTATCTGCCAGAGGCTGGGCAGTCCAACAGATTAACCATTATGTTGTACCACTGTTATTTAAAAATTTCTTCTCTATCTTACACATTATTTAAAATTTTAAATGTTTTTCATTATGAATCGTACATGAATCGTTCAAAACCAAATCCAGTGTAAAACTACAGAAAAATATACCAAAGCGAAATAAGAAAGAAATCAGCCAAACAACAAACTACTCATTAAGGACAAAGGATGGGTAAACATAAAATATTCCTACCTGACATTATGCACACCTTCCGATTACCATAGAATAATTTACATAGAAATATATTCACAATTTCATTAAAAGCATTCTTACAATACAAATAAAAACGAGGAAAAGATTCCGTCAGCACAATGAAATTTTATGAAGGCTGTTCTAATTTGTTTTGTGCCGGTGTTCATTCAATTCTTTATTTTTCACTTTCTGGGATTCAACGGATGTTTGTATGCTCCGTTTGCAAATATGATTTTGTGTCTGCAATCAGTACACACATTCATGAAGCCAATTTAATAAGGATAAAGAGAACACACGTGGATGGAGAGGAGCTTAAAATACGAAAATATTTTGTTTTAAGTTATTCATTTTGAGATAACTATAAGGTAGGATTATGAAGGTTAATCGAAGACACAATTACATTGGAACATTCTAAGGGTATGATGTTATTAATACTGTTATTATGAAGCAGGTCCGAAGACAAGATTTCAGTTCAGGGAGGGACTCTACAAAAAAAAAAAAAAATTCAATATGATGTTTTGTTCAAACGAAACTGACAAAGAAAGTCATTCTAATGAAATGTATTACTTCCATTTCTTTAAAAAAAAAAAACACTTTGTATAGCGAGGACTTTCAATCAAATGTCTGCCTACTTAAATAAGGTATTGAATTACTGTATGAAAATGTTGCAAATTAGCACAAAAGTAGTTTGAATTGTTAAACCAATAAATAATTACATATATTATTTTATAGTAATTTCAGCCAGATTGTGGTAATACTCTTAAATTGTGACAAAGAGATATATCTAATAGTAGAAAAGAAATCTCATTTAGCTTAATTTAATTTAAAAAGTTTAATTTATATAATGGACTTTATGAATTTATGGTTAAGACGCACTTCATTCAAAATCTTGTTTCCGTATCTTTGCGCGGATTAGACATTCCGGTCTGATCCATTTAAAACTTCCGTACTCGTAGTTTCATTTAGGGTGAGCAGGCGCAGCACAAACTTCTATCCACTTATTGGATAAAATTCAGAACAGATCGTTAAAACTGATAGGAAAGAGAGCTATGATGGATTCATTTCCATCTCTTTAACACCGTCGGAATGTCTCTTTTTTATCGTTTCTTTCACAAGCAATGCTCACTCGAAGTATCCATCCAGTTGCATTTCTCCCCTTTATCAGTTTGACCGCGGTACCCGCTTCGCTAGGGATGCTCATCATGCTCATTAGTTCGCCCTCGAGCCTAACTTTGGTCCTACAGTCAAATATAGAGATTCCTTTTAGTCGCTCAACAAGATTATGGAATAACTTATCCGGCACGGTTTTCCTTTGCCATTTAAATTTGCAAACATCCAAAACCAATGTTCATCGACAACTCCTATATCAACCCCAACCACCACCCCCCGGCCCTAATTTCCCCATCGCCCGTACCGTATTTAACATAATAAGGGTCTCTCAACACCCTTGATCGCGCGTGAATCATAAAAAAATTATGATGTCACATTGACTCTTGTAGACTTTCTCCCTTATCGTTAAACCACTTGGAGCACCTTATGAAGCTAGCGAGACTGTATATATGTATCTATATTTGAGAGATCACCAACATAATTGTAGTAGAAATCTCATATGAAGTCTACGTCCTATGGATAAAGCAGGACATGTACAGAGAAGATGAGAAATCGACTCACCATCTTCTTCGCCCATGCAGCTTTTGAAGAAATCTTTAGAATAAACTTCAAGCCGGATGGCGTGCTTGCCAAACAGTGTGCTGTTATAACACCTATAACGAAGCTTATGTTCCATCTGCAAAATAAATCCTGTGAGTTTTAAAAAGTCTAAGAAACTTCGGCTTCACTTCGGTATCTCACTCTTATAATTGAGATGGAAACACGGTTTGGATCGATGGGTTAATTTATAAACTTATCAGGTATGATGGTATACGCGAAGAAATTTGTCGTAACAGATAGAGAATACACGACTGCTTAAGTTTTAAGTGTCACAAATGGTTTTCTGCAGGGCACAGTAACTGCACCAGCTCTTTTCAATATCTACATTTTTGAAATACTTAGGGAGCTCGATGATTCACTGGCGTTCGCCGACGATGCAACTCTGTATGCAAGTGGCTCTAAAATTGAAGACACCCAAACTCGACTCCAAAGCAAATTTGATAAGTATCAAACTTTCTGCTCAAACTGGAAGCTTTAAATAAATTTTGGAAAATGCGAAACCATACCGTTCCGCACCCCAATAAGACGCGGTAATTCATATTTGAGACGCAACTGGAAAAATTTACGAATAACGAGTTAAAATGGTGCTCACTTCGAATCAAAGACTATGGTGAGATATTTGGGTGTTCAGCTAGACGAATTCTTGTACTATAATGAGCACAAAAATACCCAGCTAGAGAAGGCAAGAAAGGCATTCATGGATCATGGCCTTTAAAAGTCTATTTTATTCCAAGTATCTGAGATCCGATGTGAAGATTATTTGTTACCAAGCATTCGTTCGTCCAATTCTGACTTATGCAAGTCCAGTATGGTGGAACATTAACCCATCATATATGGAAAAGCTTCGAGTTTTCGAGTGCAAATGTCTAAGATCTTGTATGCAGATGTATAGAAGTGCACATTCTGACTTTCGGCATTACGTTTCTAATAAAAAACGATTGGATGCTCCGGAGTGTATAGAATTGACAATGTCATACTAGACCTCGGGAAGAATCACTTCGCACGATCGGCGAGCGTGGTGGAAAACGAACTTATTTCCGGCTGAGTAGTCTTATGTCTACGTCTCTCTGCTAGTCGGCGGACCAGCGATCACATAACGGGGCCTGGTCCTAGATTAAGTTAGTTTGTAAATTTTAGTTTTTAGTTTTAGTTTTTTAGTCAAAATACAAAAAAATCGTTACGGCTAGCCGCGGCTGTGCTATAGGTTTTATTTCACATTTTCCTGTAAACAAAATATACGCATACAAAAAGATAAAACTTTAATTTACAAATTGAATAAAAATAAAATGCACGACTGGATCGCACGAACTTGCTCTTATGTAAAAGTACTTTGGAAGTTAAGATACATTTTATAAATATAAAACATGGATTTAATGAGATAATAATGTTCAAATGCATAAAATTGCCGTCTGGTTTCCGGAAAAGTATGAATTTATGCAAATAAACTTTTAAAAATCGTTTTATTATTAAATAAATCTTTTATATAAGAAATTTCTCTTAGATTTTTTAAGAAAAAAATGTGGGATGCGAATTTTAAGTATTAAATAATATTGATTTTAGGAAATAATTTCAAAAAATATTGAAAATATTGATTTAAAAAAAAAATGTTTTTTTTTCAAAAAAACCAAACAAATATTTTTTCGAATATTTTTGTATACAATATTATTTTAAATTTAAGGGGACTCCTGCTGAAAATTTTGGGTTAAAATCCTTAGAGCCGTTAATGAGAAATTCGAAAATAAAAAAAACGGTTCTATGGAAGGTACCCCTAATAACATTTTGCCCCAAAATTTTGTTTGACCAAAATGTAGCTAATGTTCATAATATCACACCTAATTTTTTTAATCCAAATCGTTAAAACCGTTTTCGAGATAAATAAGATTTTGCATTACGGGTGTATGGGGGGTACCGTTAGTTTTGGAGCTAAAAAAAAAATTTCAATTTCTCATCTAGGGAATCACCGAAGACTCTTAACTACCGAGATGGAAAGAAATAGGTCCAGTGGTTTAGGCTGTAGTGAGAGGTACAGACATACAGACACACTGAAGTATGTTTTTTGTGTACTAAATTTTCCTTAAATTTTTTATAAAAAAAATTGGTATGCAAATTGTTAGTATTTAATAAAATACATTCTAAAACGCAATTTAAAAATTTAATCGTGTATCGGTTTTCAAGAAATTGAATTTTCAAAAAAAAATTTGTATTATTTTTTTAAAAATCCAAAAACTATTTTTTCGAAAAAATTTTTAGTTTTTATTTTTTAAAATGCAAAGCAGCTCCTGCATAAAAATTTCGGTAAAAATCGTTAGAGCCGTTGGTGCGAAAATTGAAAATCAAAAAAACGGTTCTATGACAGGTACCCCTAATAACATTTTCCCCCAAATTTTTTCTGACCAAAATGTAGTCCATGTCCATGATATCACACCTAATTTTTTTAATCCAAATCGTTAAAACCGTTTTTGAGATAAATAAGATTTTGCATTACAGGTGTATGGGGGGTACCCTTAGTTTTGGAGCTAAAAAAAAAATTTCAATTTTTCCTCTAGGGAATCACCAAAGACCCTTAACTACCGAGATTGAAAGAAATAGGTCCAGTGGCTTAGGCTGTAGTGAGAGGTACAGACATACAGACACACTGAAACATGTTTTTTGTGTACTAAATTTTCCTTAAAATTTTTATAAGAAAAATTGTTGCACAAGTTGTTAGTATTTAATTAAATACATTTTAAAACGTAATTTAAAAATTTAATCGTGTATCGGTTTTCAAGATATCGAATTTTCAAAAAAAAAAAAATTGTATTATTTTTTTAAAAATCCAAAAACTATTTTTTCGAAAAAATTTTTAGTTTATATTTTTTAAAATGCGAAGGAGCACCTGTATAAAAATTTCGGTAAAAATCGTTAGAGCCGTTGGTGAGAAAATCGAAAATCAAAAAAAGGTTCTATGACAGGTACCCCTAATAACATTTGCCCCCAAATTTTTTTTTGACCGAAATGTAGTCCATGTCCATAATATCACACCCAATTTTTTTTTATCAAAATCGTTAGAGCCGTTTTCGAGATAAATAAGATTTTGCATTACGGGTGTATGGGGGGTACCCTTAGTTTTGGAGCTAAAAAAAAAATTTCAATTTTTCCTCTAGGGAATCACCGAAGACCCTTAACTACCGAGTTTGATGAAAATACCTCTGGTAGTTTAGGCTGTAGTTCGAAGTACAGACATACAGACATACAGACATACAGACAGACAGACGGAATTGTCGGACCCACTTTTTTCGTCTTCGCTATCATCGTAATGTCAACTTTGATCAAAATCTCGAGTTCGATTTTTTTTCCAAATGCAGAACTTGCCCTATAGTACCTATATCGCAAGTAAAAAATGAGGTGAAAAGAGATAGGGATTACAGAGTCACCATTTATACACAATATCATTTACTTGTTTTAGTTTTATCAAAACAACGTAACAAATTGAATGTGCATTTGAGTATTTATTAGGAAATTATTATAATTTGTGTGAACAATATTAATAGTTTCAAATAAAGCATTAACATCAGTTACATCACTTACAGATGTCACTACTTTTATGCTGATAAATAATCCGAAACTTTGAACCGTTTTAACGACTAAAGGCAGAACTATAACATTTGGAAGCTCATCAGTGAAACTAATCTCATTATTCAACGAAGAGTATCTTTCAATCTTGTAAAAAAATAGAAGTCACAATGACGCACTTCAAAAACATTTCTGTATTGTCATTAATGCCAAGAAAATAAAAAAATTATTCAAATTTATCACTCGCGTTAATGTAAGATAAGTTGCCAAGTTCAACATTGGGAAATAAGTTTACCGGCCACATCTATCTTGAACAGACCTTATGTAACAGAAGATTTTGATTTCCAATAAGATTGGAATATTGAAAATATTTTTTGAAAAAGAAAGCCATTGCTTAATATTGAAATAGCTTAAAAGAGATTACACCAATGTACAGAGAATTCATGGGTTAATCGTTACATTCACTGCGTCTGTGATTTTCATTCATTTGGCAAATTAATGTGGATAATTATGGACATGGACAAGTTCGGAATTATTGTTATATTTCGTAAAGAAAAAAATAAGAAAAACATAAAATTCATCCAAATTTGGAACACCTTTCTATGACCAGCCTAGAAGTTTCAAAACTTTGAGTGATACCGAATTGAAAGAAGTGGAAGATTTCTTTCAGAGGAATTTTATTATACCAACTGTAAATACTACTTATATAAATAAGCTAAGTAGAAGATTTATCAAAGGGCACGGTAGTGCCCAGCCAAGTTCTGGCACTACACCTTTTTTAGAGGAACATACTCAGGCGATTTTTGACCGCTTCCTATCTTCAGTACCAATGAAGTCAGAAACTTAAAACTCCGAATAGATGCTAACCTGGTCAGGCACAGGCGCCAGACACAAATATCAATTTTCGAGCATAAGCGGTTCCTGAGATATAAGGCCTCAAAAATCACAAAAACCGTAACTGACTGACTGACAGATCATCAAAATTATGGAGCACTTCCCGACATCGTAGAATCTTGTAATTTTGCAGAACGGTAGGTCTTCTCATGCAAGCACAGGAAAAAATCGAAAATTTGAAATTTTCCATTCAGGGGGCGTGGTATCCGCCCACTTTCTCCGAATTGGTGTTGGTTGAATGGAGCACTTCCGACTGCTGTAAAACGATGAAATTTGGTGAACCGGTAGAGCTTATATTGCATATAAAGAACCAAAAATAAACACCAAAGTTTTCCTTTCAGGGGGCGTGGTATCCGCCCACTTTATCCGAATTGGTGTTGGTTGAATGGAGCACTTCCCACTTCTGTAAAACGATGAAATTTGGTAAAGTAACAGTGTTTATATCGCATACAAAGAAAAAAATATAAAATTTGAGGTTTTCCATTCAGGGGCGTGGTATCCGCCCACTTCCTTAGAACTGGTGTAAATTATATGGCACACTTCCGATTGCAGTAGAACAATGAAATTTGGTAGAACGGTAGGACTCAAATTTCATATAAAGGACCAAAAATAAAAATTGAGGTTTTCCATTCGGGGGGCGTGGTATCCGCCCAATTTCTGAGAAAATGTTTAATTTATATGGAGCACTTCCGATTGCCGCAGAATGATGAAATTTGGTAGAGTGGTAAATCTTAATGTACATTCAAAGCGACAAATAGAAAATCTAAGATTTTTTATTCGAAGTGTCTTTTTATTGTCATTTTGAAACTAAACATGCATTTTGAAAATTCACGACTTTTCTCGATTGCTCGATTTTTTACTCTATGTTATTTTAACATGAATGAAAAAAGAAAACATTTGCATACCTGAAAAAATTATGAGTTAACATAGAAAAACACTGTTAACTGTGACTTTAAAACCACTAATTAGGCTATTAATTGGTGGGCTACCTTCATTTAAAAAAAGGAGTTAAAATTGCACAAAAACATCATCGCAACCTAAACAATTATTGCATTTTTATGACTTTGAGCGGATGTAGGTATGTACTTGTATTTATAATTAAGGTAGTTATGTTAGTGTTAGGTATCTTGCCAGGACAAGAAGAAACAATTGAAGCGCAAATCAAAGCAACCAATAACAAAAAGAAAATATACCAAAAGAATTAGGATTAGTTTATAATTAGAATTTAGAATTAGTTATAAACTAAGTTGATTTTAGTAGGTAGAGTCCACCTTTCTATCTTTCTATCTTTTGACATGGCAAAATATTAAAATCTTTACAAAAAGGAGTGAGATCAGACAAAAAACATAAATGTTAAAAAAAAGGGCCAAGTTCTTCTATACAAAAACCTTTGTGTAACAAGTCAGCCGTGAAAAGTACTGAGATCTAAACGTACGCCAAGTTCTTACGAGTACTTCATGAAGGTTTAATACCGAATATTTAAAGTGGAATATTATTGAAACAGCTACAATGTAATAGAGAAATTTTATTATTAAATGATTACTGACTAAAATTTGATGGGCTTACTTGGCAAGTTTTTTGTATGCCCAATTCGAAAGGTTTTAAAAACTTGACCAGTGAACCCATCAAATTTTATTCAGTAATCAGTCAACTGATGAACCCAAGTGAGAACTGGAAGATGATATAGACATTTTTTGAAGAGAAATAGCGACTTGTTTATTATATCACTTGGT
Organism: Chrysotoxum bicinctum; assembly: GCA_911387755.1. NCBI lineage: Eukaryota > Metazoa > Arthropoda > Insecta > Diptera > Syrphidae > Chrysotoxum > Chrysotoxum bicinctum. The sequence goes on from OU426988.1 coordinate 133,584,698, forward strand.
GAAGTGGTAATGTGCGTATTGTTATTCCATTCCTATTCCATCTAAACGAAAAATAAAACAACATTTTCAGGGGTTCGTAATGAATCTGGAAATGAGGTGACTGGCTTGTTATGAAAAAGTCTTTCAAGTTGGTAGAAAACAAAACGTACCTAAGAAATGATGAAAGTTGTAAGTCCTATTTTTTTTTTGTATAAACTTGAAACATCTAGTGGTTAGTTTAGTTTTCAAAGATTTATAAATGAATTAACTGTTCCAATTGTTATTTTCTCATTGCTTAGTGAAATTAACATATTTTGTGGTATGCTGATCAGAAAAAAACTTAGCCTTAAGAGAATTTTACTTTACGTTGACACCCGTTAAATAGATATAACTCTAGCATCAACAAGCTGACTCAAGTTGTTGTATACTATCAAATACTTAAAACTGACATACTTGCTAGATTATTTCTTACAAAATTTTAAACGAAATTTCGTCTATAAGAAAATATTATTGATTAATTTTTTTTTAAATTTCTTTCTTTAAAATTTAATTTTTTCAAGAAATCAGATCAGACTTAAAATTTCTCATATTAAATCTATTTTTATATCTATGTATATCATATCATTAAAATTCCAAAGTAGGTTCTTTCAATATAAGAGCAAGTACGCTCGATTCTCTCAATAATGGTAGAAGTGGTTTAAATCAATTACTGTCCGCAAATGCTTCAATAACATTTTCAATACAATTTGGATTTAATTGAATTGGGATTCCATTCCATTTTATTCAATTTGTTTTCATAAGTTTCTCAATTTATAGCTGTGGCATTGGGGTCAGCTCAGTTAGCAAATTTCCATACAATACATTATTAAATATATCTTTTTTATTGTTAATTTTTTTATTTAAAACAATGGAAGTGAGTTATACTAATTCTGTTATCAATAAATATCTATATGTAGAAAGTTCTAAAATAAATTTACAAAGGCTCTTCAATCTCGTTGACAATCTGCAAACCAGCACCATTATAGATCCAATTATATGTGGTGTGGCTCCTGGTTTATCAGCTAAATATTATTACTTTTGATTTGTTTTTGTTAATTACAAAATTCCGCTGATGATAATATTCCGCCAGCAAATTGATCATGAGTTGAACTCTTTCTGGTGAATTTGAAAGTATAACACCATATCATCAGCATAAATTAAAAAATTGATGTTTGAATTGACTATTCGAATTCTTTTAGGTCAACCAAATCGTTTTAAAAAAAAAAAAAAAACCGCGGTCGGAAGACAACCTTGGTTTACTCCGTTATGCATTTCAAATCAATCCGAGTAATTGGAGCCATCCCATACAGCCGATTTTGACTTTGAATGTAATTCCTGTAAAACACTAATGAATTTCGTAAAAATTACTAGTTTCGAAGGCTTATAAAAGAGAGCCTTTCGATTTATAAGTTCAAATGCCACCTTGAAATCAACGAACAGAACACGCACTTTCTTATTTCTAGCTTGAAAGGTCGAAGACTTACAAGCTAGAAATATTGAAATTGAAGTTATCGTGAAAATGTGGTCAATTGCCAAATAATTTTTTTAAAAACCAGCCTGAAAGTCTGACAGGACATTTTTAACCTCCACTTATGTTTGTAATCTATTAACAAGTGTACCACAAAATAATTTTTCTACAATTTTCATGAATGCCATGATGTTTTCAACATTGTTCAAGACAAATTTTTTGTGTATTTGGAATTTTGCTGATCGTCTGAACTACGATATTTCTTCTTCTGTCAAAAATATTTTATCAAAAAGAGAATGAAGTTGCGTGTGAAAAACTTCGGTAGTATTCTTAAAAAATTCATAAGGAACTCTATCTTCTCCAGGGACTTTTTCGTTTTTTTTTCCTTTGAGAAAATGTTAAATTCTGACTGGCCGTATAAAGAGATTTAAAGTGATTAGATAGATCGTCAGCGGTAACTACTATTTCAATCGTATGTTCTGTACCTTTAACAATCCTAAATAATGGTGTTATTAGCGTTAACACTGGAATTGTTTGCTTGCTTCAAACTTGCTTATTGTTGTTTTTGCAATTAAAGAAATTAATTTCATGGAGTTGAATGCTTCGTCCGTTAAAAATAATTTCCCAGGACCAAGGTGTTAAACGCACAACTTTATGTTCATGTGTGTTTTTATTTTGTTTGTCTGTCTGTCTTAATTTTATTCTATTAACTCACTCACTCTAAGCTTACACAGAAGTAAAGTGAAGTGAAGTAAAAATAAAAAAAAAATCTTAAATCTCTGAAAATGTTTATCCTTTAAATTAAAAATAATACCAAAAAACAATATAGAGTACCAAACAAATATTGCTTCTAGGTTTTTTGTATACTGTTATTACCATGCCAGCAGCCATTAGACTAGAAAATCTTCAGCAAACATAACATAAACAACACTCAACTGGGAAGTTGTTGGAGATTACTCTTAAAAGGCTGTTTTATTAGTCGATGTTCTTTCCCCGGAATAGTTTGCTTAGTAATCTCATCCGTATGTCCATATGAGGTTAATTGCATGCTCCCGTAAAATACAAACATAAAGCAGGTAGAAAATTATAAATCTTGCATCGTCTTATATTTACTCTTGTTTATTACTTACTACTTGTCGTTTTTCACAAACTCCGGTCATCTGACCGAGAGTTTACATGAAGCCCGTAATTTAAGCTATTCCTTAACTACAGACTAATATAATGCACTTTTTGATTTGCGTTTTATGGATTTGTAAAAAAATCGAACTCTGAATTTTGATCAGACTTGAAATCACGATGATAGGAAAGAATTCTGTCTGTCTGTCTATTTGTTCCGCTACAGTCAAAACGGCTCGGCAAACAATGTAGAAATCATTTTTTAATGCTTTACCCTACACTTTTTTATTTTTTTAAACCAAATATAACGGTATCTGCCATACGATTTTTTTTTTCAAAATTTGATAAAATATTTTCTTCTCAAAAACTGTTCCACAAAAAATTTAATCAATGGTACTTTCATTAGAACCATTTTGCTTTTTATTTTCCCAAAATCAGCATAGCCCCAAAAATTTGAAAGTATTGTGTATTCAAAATTTAAAATATTATACTTTTGAATTTTAACAAAAATTCTCATTTTTTTTTCGAAAACTTCCCGCTGATTTTTTTTTAAATTTGATAATTAAAAATATTTTAATACAATCTACAAGATTTTAGATAAACCTCAAATTTTATTTAAGAATTACGTAACCGACCATATAAATGTTAAAAAATGGTTTTTGAAAATACTATTTTCCTCGAAAACGGCAAATAGAATTTATATAAAACTTTTTTTCTTTCCAGTTAGCGTTAAAAATTTTTTTCTTAAGCACTTTGTATATAAAAGCTTAAAAAAAAAAACTGATACAACTATTTATAATATTTTATTATTAATTACTTGCGATATAGGTACTAAAGGCCAATCTCTGCACATGAAAAAAAACCATTGAACTCGATATTTTGATCAAAGTTGACATTACGATGATAGACAACATGAACAAAAGAAAACAAATAATTCCGTCTGTCTGTCCCTATATCTGTACCTCTTCCAACAGCCTAAAAAACTGGTGCTATTTTCTTTAAACTCGGTACTTAAGGGTCTTCGGTGATTCCCTAGAGGAGAAATTGAAATTATCTTATTTATCTCGGAAACGGCTCTAACGATTTGATAAAAAAGTGTGCTATTAAGACTACATATTGGTCACACAAAATTTTGGGAAAAAATGTTTTTTCGTCATAGAACTGCTATTTCCATTTTCTACTTTCTCTTAAACGGCTTTAATGATTTTGACCAAAATTTTTGTACAGGCTCTCCTTTAAATTTTCAATAATATATTATATAAAATATTCGCACAAATATATTTTGTTTTTTTTTTTTTTAATCAATATTTTCAAAACGTGTGAACGATTATTTTTTGAAATTATTTCCTTAAATCTATATTATTAAGTACTTACAATTGGCATCCTAAATTTTTATTAGGTATTGAAAAAATGTTTAAGAAACTTCTTATATAAAAAATTACTTTAATGATAAAACGATTTTTAAACTTTGTTTTCGCAAATTCATACTTTTCTAGAAATCAGAAGACAATTTTATCACATAAGATTCCTGTTTTATATTCATAATATGTATTTTAAATTCCAAAGTACTTTCACATAATAGCAAGTTGGTGCGATCCAGTCGTGCATTTTATTTCTTGTTGTGACGCTCAAAAGTTTTGATGAATTTTAACTAAATGAATAATGGTGTTGGTTCAGAGCGCCATCTGTCAATCTTTTACCATGCCAGAGGTCTTAAAAGAACAAAATTTCCATCTTCAAATACCAACAAAAAGTTTTGTAACCATTATGGCCAGCTTTTTGGGATTTTCAACCACTTCGTTAAGGGGTGATTTTTATTTAAATTTTTTTTCAGTGAGCTTTTGTACATACACTTAAATAGTACGCTTAGTTCCTTAATTTGATTTTATTTAAATCAATATTCAAAAAAGGTTGACGAAATAATCAATTCTTCAACCGTAAGCCGTGCAGGCTAAACCAATTTTTCCTGGCTTTCTTGTTGTTCTGTATGACAAAGTATTCTTACCAGCAAATATTGATTTAAAATATTTCACCAAATACCATTGAAAATTTCTAACCCTTGTTTTCCATTAGGCCATATTGGATCAAATCAATTAATTCAATTAGCTATGAAAATGTAAAGATTTGCTTTTGCAGGACCTGGAACCCCTCCAGCGATACAAAATAGTTATAATAATTTTAAATTCCAAACACAAACACAAATACAAACAAAACAACTTTTAACTGAGTTTGAATAATTTCATGAATGATTACTTAAGCGAAAGGGCAATAAGACATTCATCCGTACAACCATTGAAAGCCTATATTTATGGAGAAATGTGTGTGTTCATAGTGGTTAAGGTTGTGGCTCGTGCTCCTGTATAGGTAAGGTAGTACCCCTTATTACTTCGACTAATGGGTGATGGGGCGGCATGATGTTTTGCTGAACCTAAGCAATCCGCTCGCTCATGATTGATTACTGAAACTGACCCAGCGTGCTATTCAAAATGAGACTTTATTCCACTTCATGAATATTAACGATTAAATGATGGATTTATGCAAAGCGGGGGCCAGTGTCAAATGGAAACATGTTTTGTGCATAATTTATACGCTCGTGGATTTGAGAAGCTGGACTATGGTTCTATTTTTGTATCAAGGAAGGTATGTAGATATGTGTATTCTATAAGTAACATAATAATCCACGTAATCTAAATAGGAGAAATAGGAGTAGAGAATGGTGGTGTTTAAGTTTTATGGGACCTTATTTCCAGTGCAAAGGTTTTAATTTATTATGCAACCAAACAAGAGGTATGGAGATAAGAAAAATACTCGTGTTCCTTGTAAGCAATTCAATAATACGGATATTTGCTCCATAAGGGTGGTGTTTGCAAGAAACATAATAACTCCAAAAACGATAATTTTTCAGTGAAGTTATTTGAATGTTTATACAAATTTTGAAAATAAAATGCATGACAGAGTCCCACGAGCTTGTTCATATGCTTATAAGACTTAGAATCTTTAAAATGTTATAATATAAAAACATGGATTTTGTACGAGAAGAATTCTCAGAAGTTTGAAATCCATTTTCTAGAATTTTGATAAATATTTTTTTTATTCGATTAATTTTTACGATCTTTATTTAATAAGAAATATTTGAAATTAAAATATTACTGAATGTACCTGCCATACAACCATTTTTTCAAAGTTTTGAATTTCTCATTATCGGCATAAGGGATTTTAATGAAATTTTTCATAGAGAAGCTTCTACAAAATTTGAAAAACATTGCATTTCAAGACTTAAAAAATAAGTGTGAGTGACGGTTAAGATGTGTAAACATCAACGTTCGTCCGAGTGCAGAATTTTTGTTATCTAAAGTACCCAATAAACATACAATGCAATCGTATCAGTTCAAACAGAGATGTTATCTGATAGAAAACAGACTGTTTTTATATGAAACCGATTCCTAATCTCTTTTTCACTTTTTGCTTCCTTTCGATTGCATGGTTGCTTTTAAATATAGCGATTTTTACTATAAGTTAACTTTGTTCAAGCGAAAGGGAGTTATCTCTTCGCACTCCTTACTCTTCTCAGTTAAGCGAATTTCATTGAACGAACGCCAAATATAAAATGAGACATACTTGAGAAATAAAGGAAACCAGAAGGAAAAATGAACGATAACTCCGCATTTTTCTCAACTTCTGCAATTGCGTTTAAAGCCACATACATTGTTCAAGGGTATGACAAGCACGTGTAAGTGCATTGGTGAAAAAGTCACAAGTATAGATCGAATGTAGGCTTGAATGAATGAATCATTCAATGTAGGCTTGAAGAAAAATCAAAATTTTTTGATTTTCCTTCAATATACCGTACTGCGTTGAAATAGTGTATATGCAGGATTGATGATTGATCATGCATTTATTGGTTCATTTGCGTATAGAACATTGAGGAGATGAGAGCACAGCACAACATAATCACTGATTTAAATATTAAAACAGTAAACAAAAACTGTATGGTGAAATGGACAGACAAAATATTTGTTTTATTTTGTCTATCCAAAAAAACTCACAAAGCGCAACGTCCTCTCGTCACTCCGTCGATGTAAAAATAAAAGATTGAAGACTTTAACTTGATGTGTGTATATGCAACTTCAACCAGAATTTACTTATAAACTTGCACGTGCTTGTCATGCATTTGCACAATGTATATATGGCTTAACCCCGCCCCCACATACGTCTATCGCAAACATGCTTTCAAATTGCAGAGTATCATCGCATCGTTTGAAAACAGTCATTTTAAAACTATTTGCTAGGAGCATTAATAGAGACGTTCACATTTTCAAATTTTTTTGACAAGCATGGCATGATGGATAAAAAAAGGAGCGTTTACATTCGTCAAACATGCTGTCAAACATCGCTTCTTATTAGAATTTTGACCATGTCGGACCAACATGCTTGACGAACATGCGTTCACATTCTCAAATATTCTTATCATTCAGAGAAAATGTCAAAACATTTTTTGTTTGACAAGCCACTAGATGCCACCTTATCAAAATCAAGCCAATCATGCCGTTCTTGTCAAACATATTTGAGAATGTAAACGCCCCTAATGCCCACGAAAATAGCTAAGGCCTCCAATTTTTTTTTTTAGGTTCTGTACTTTATCTTACTCCCTCTGCCAGAGATTTAGAAACCGATTGACATCATCACCGACTTCTAATGGAAATTTTTAAAGTAAATATAAGTGGCAAAAACTAAATTTTGTATTCCATTGAAGTCGTAGTGATCATCCAGTTCATGGCTTGACAGATGGAGAACGATCTATATTTTGATATAGCGAATGCTAGAAATATATATTTGATATAATAGAATATTTAATTCGATAGTAATTATATGGTATATTATATACAGGGTGATTGGCATAAGGTGTAACAAAAAGCTAGGGCGTGTAGGTTGGACTTAGACAAGAAAAAAATCGTATGGGAGGGGGAGTCTATTTCCCCCCCTTTAAGCGGGAGGGGCAATTTAAGAAAAAAATCACTTAAAACAGAAAAAAAAAATATTAAAAAATAACGGTGATACCTACAAAGTAATGCTATAGGATTTTGAAAAGCCAGAAATACATTCTTTAATTCTGTTTTTAAATAAAGTTGTTCAAGTGAATAGTTTTTGAAAAATTCATTTTCAAAATCAAAATTTTGAAAAAAAAAATGAAAATTTTTTTTTTAAACAATTTTTTTTCAAAATTTTACGTAATTAAGTATTATTTTTTTATTCAATATTCAATGCTCTTTTTAATTTTTGATCAAACACAAAAAACCGGATGTCAAAAAAATCAAAATCAAAAATAACAAAAACTACTTTTGTTCTAAGAAAAGCCTTTTATTTTAGTTTTTACGTTTTTGGATTCTTATGTAGGTGAATTTACGATTGAAAGGATTAACTTTCTTTTTACTATTCTTTTAATTATCGTCTTATAAGCATACAATAATGTGACAAAGTACTGGATTAACCATATTTCACACATTTTTTCATTGAGAACACCTGCGTGAGAGCATTGGTTTAAAATTGACCTGCCACTTTTTTATTATGGTGGGGTCGGCTTGGCTTAGGTGCATTTACGAAAGAAAGGATTAACTTTTTTTGTAAATTTTTTTTATTATCAGTCTTATAAGCCATGCGTGAGAGCATTGGATTAATATTGATCTGCGAATGTTTTTTAAATAATGCAGCGTTACACGCCCTAACTAGTGACAGAAAAATGCAATTGCGAAATAAGAACAAAAATGTTCCTGAATCTTGAAATCAATTAAAATAATAAATACATGCATATTTAGATAAAATACATAATTACTGTTTATTTAAAGTTAATCCTTTCTTTCGTAAATGCACCTAAGCCAAGCCGACCCCACCATAATAAAAAAGTGGCATGTCAATTTTAAACCAATGCTCTCACGCAGGTGTTCTCAATGAAAAAATGTGTGAAATATGGTTAATCCAGTACTTTGTCACATTATTGTATGCTTATAAGACGATAATTAAAAGAATAGTAAAAAGAAAGTTAATCCTTTCAATCGTAAATTCACCTACATAAGAATCCAAAAACGTAAAAACTAAAATAAAAGGCTTTTCTTAGAACAAAAGTAGTTTTTGTTACTTTTGATTTTCTCAAAAACTACAAAACATTTTGACATCCGGTTTTTTGTGTTTGATCAAAAATTAAAAAGAGCATTGAATATTGAATAAAAAAATAATACTTAATTACGTAAAATTTTGAAAAAAAATTGTTTAAAAAAAAAAAATTTCATTTTTTTTTCAAAATTTTGATTTTGAAAATTAATTTTTCAAAAACTATTCACTCGAACAACTTTATTTAAAAACAAAATTAAAGAATGTATTTCTGGCTTTCCAAAATGCCATAGCATTAGTCTGTAGGTATCACCGTTATTTTTTAATAATTTTTTTTCTGTTTTAAGTGATTTTTTTCTTAAATTGCCCCTCCCGCCTAAACGGGGGGAAATAGACCCCCCCCTCCCATACGATTTTTTTCTTGTCTAAGTCCAACCTACACGCCCTAGCTTTTTGTCACACCTTATGCCAATCACCCTGTATAGTATTATATGATAAGGGAAAAATTAAATTTTGACGTATCGAGAATATTTCGTTGCAGATGTCATGATTGCCCTGAACAAAACTTTTTGGATTTCAAATGCCAACTGTGAAAATACATTTTTTGGGAGCATAAAATAAAATGTAATCGTCCATCACGAACGTGAATTGGATTTGTTTAAGACATTCAATGAACTAACTATGAAATTTTACCCAGTTGAAGTCTTTCGTCTTTTTGACACATTGGTCGAGAGGTGAAGAAATGTTGAGGGATTGAATTTAGTTCTAGCCAGCAATGGAAAGTAATAAGACGGAGATTTCAGTACTCAAAGTTTCCAATATACATATACACGATGTCATAAGTACGCAATATTTCCAAAGATGTAAACAGAGTCTTAAATGCAATCTTCGGTAAGGTAGTTTGCTACACGGGACGTGTAACCGTAACGTGGAATCGTAATGTGTAACCGTAACGGGCTACATGGAACGTATAAGTTTTACCCAAGTTTTCGGTTCATTCAAAGATGTTAACACATCAAAAATATTTTTTTGAATTTTTGAAAAAAAAAAATCATTTTTTTTGGAAAATTCCATATCTCAAAAATGACTTAGTATTTTTTTTTTTGAGTTTTAACATTTGCTAACATTTTTTCTTGAAAACGTAAATTTTTTTTTATATAAATACATAACTTATTTTTTTTTTATTTGCTTAAGAGATCACATGACATTCTGAATATTACATATAAATATTCAATGTTAACAAATTTATTCCGGAAAAGGGAAGAAAATAAAATGTTCTTTTTTTTATATCGTATTATGGCCAAGACCAAGATTCTGTAACTTCATCGATAACATTGCATGGATAAAATTTGTAACAAGACATATTTATACCCTTTCTCATCTCGAAATAGTCAGGTTTCTATTATGTCCATGCGATAACTTTATAATTCAACCCCCTCCTGAATTCGGAGAGTCGATAAGACAGACGTTATAGTTTCGAATTGAAGAAAAAAAGAATTCCATCTTAAGACATTTGAAACAAACAAAATTAAAAATGGACTTTTTTCCCAATCATAAAAGAGATTTTTAAAATTCTATATTATACTTTTCTGGAGCCATTTTCTTTGGACGCCATTTTGAGTGTTAAACAAATTGGATTTAATAAATTATAACTTTCAAATCAAGGAAAAATAGATTCAAACTTTTATTTTGGGCTTATACTTGTTCATTACAATTTTCAGTACAATTTTCTGTTATTTTATAATTTTGGTGGGGGAAAAATATCCATTTATTAGTGTAGATACTTTCCCGTAAAGTAATAGTTAATGCGTTGAACTGAAAATTAATATCTTGTGAATAATATAAGGAATTCAGCCAAATATGCTTGAAATTGTATGTTAGCACTTATATCTATGATTGGAACCTAAAAACAAAGAAATTGATACACTTAAACTTATAAATCCAGGATATTTTATTTAAAAGAGTTGAGCAGCGAACTTGTTTTTATTTTTATTTTAATTTATGATTGTTTGCTTATGTTTTATTATATAGATACAATGATTTTAATAGCTAAATGAATGGCTACACCAATTAATACTTGTATACATAAATTAATCACTATCGCATTCCGAGGAAGTATGCAAATTACTATAAGGTCTAATTCGAAGGGTAATCCTAAAATTTCACTATTTTTAACCAAATAAGGCACACTTTTTGATAATTGAAATTTAGCACTAGATCGGATGCTTGAAATATAGGGATCTGACGTTATTAGAAAAAGATTAATCAAGTCGGTAATTGAGTTCATCCTTAAACTTTTTCGAGTATGATCTAACCTAGGTTTCCTTATTTTTTTGTGCCTGGCTTCCAACGCTTCTTCCAAAAGGACACCTATAGGTAGATCAAAAAACCTTATTATGTCTTTAGCATGAATCAAAAGTTTATGTACACTGCTAGGCATATAGGACCAGCTGTACTTCGAAAGGTTTAGGTTTCTTGTTTCAAGAATTAGTTCTTTAAACGTGTCCATATTTATTTCTCGACCAGCAGCAAGTGTTCTTAAAATTAAAGCAAATTTGAAGATGAGATCCTTATCTACACCGGTTATTTCGGAACTCAACTCTGGATTCGAAAAAAAAACGTCGCGCAGTATTGCCATTATTTGTTGTAGCATAATCAGGTTTGGGTTTGTCCACCAGAAGTCCCATTTTTAGCTTAAAGTTTTCTTGAATAATTTGTTTTCTTTCATCAAACAGCTTATATTCTTGCCTACGAACTTGCCAAGATTTAAATGGGATTCTGTACGATAAGTGGAGAAGGCACTCAAAACACTGTATCCAACAGTGGAGAGATGAAAGGCCGAATTTATAATTGTCAACGTTTGGCGTTCGTTGAGACATTCATTTGTGAAGATTCTGCTCCACAAATACAGCAGTTTTGAGCTGCATTCGCTCCACTCAATGTATTAATTGCACTTCCATCTAGCATGGTTAATAACATTTTATAATTAATTGTAATTATTTTACCATCAATATCCATGGCTAAGTTTTCTAGCTCTGAAATAGTTTTTTTTTCAAATTTTTGCTGCTCATTTGCAACGAGGCTACTATTTTCTTTTGAAAAAATTAGTTTCATGGGTCTGCGGTAAAACGTAAAACCTGGTCTTGAATTTACCCAGACTTCGCGGTACATAGAAGTATCAATAAGCTTCAAAGGCACAAGAGCTGTTACCAATAAAAAGCTGTCGGTAGTTTTCCTGGCGACAAAAGTTTGCTTGTAATTGCTGTGGCCAGAACTGCCATCGATTTCCCACTTGCAAATAAGGTCAAAAGAATATCCCGAGTTTTCTATCCAATTTGAACATTGATTTTCTTTCGATATTTGGACAATACTTTGCGCTGTCTTATTCAAAAGGGATTGAACATTCACTTCAGCAATACAGCAGTCATTTCAGGCAAAAGTTCTGCCTTATATTTTTAAGCTGGTAGTAACTGGGAAAACAGTCCTTACTTACATTGTTGACGACAGTTCTGAGTAATCCGAAGTCAAGCAATAATGCTTAGCTTTGTTGCAAACACAAGACCTTTTCACTTTTTTAGGAGACTTTGAAGTTGCGATTTTAGCAGCAAAGCTTAGCTCATCTGGGGTGTGCTGCGACACTAGTTCATGAACACGTCGTTTTTTCGTTCGCTCACCGCATTCTTCAAAGCTTTTTTGAAGCCTTCCAACATTGCTAGTTCCCGGTGAATTGTGGTTTAACTAAACAGAAAAAGTTCGCTTTAGAATTTGGAATGATGTTTCAACTGAACGCGAAAATAGCACTCTGCTTATCAAACAAATCTTAACTTGATTATTTTAACGAAAACAATATGCAAATAATTTAGATGTCTAAAACAAGAAGTATAATATGAAGGTTTTTATAATACAAATTCTATATACTACTGAAATAAATCAGCCAAGTAGAAGACTTAGCACTATTATCGGACGAAACGCCGATTTTTGTGGACTAAAGGCCAAAAAAGCTAGTTTGAATCAATAAAACAAGAAGTGTGATTTCCGAATATAGAGTTGTTTTAAACTTACGGAATTTAAAAATCCCTCTGGTAAGGATAAATTAAGGTTAAGCCATCACTGGTTATCCTTCATAAACCTGTCCTTCTTTCTCTGGCAATGCTGCCATTTTTACTTTAAACTAACATAAAAAAGTCTCGAAATTTCTTCTAACCTCGCATTTTCTCCTTTATTAAGATCTTCCAATCCAAGTAACTGCTTAATTTTGTTGAAAACGTTTGAAACTTTCCGGGAATGTGCACTATCGAGACATTTTGTAAATAAGTCACCATGCTTGATGAACGCAGTTGAACCTAAAAATGTCAATTTTCTCAAAAAAGATTTTTTTCTTGATTCGGTTCATTGACACATTGCTTATGAAAAAACAAAAAAAAAACATTTTTACCAGTTTTAGAAAACTCCACTTAAAATTTGAAAATACTTTTTTTTCTTATGTCGCACTAACACATTTAAGACAGCCATTAAAATAAAAACACACGAAAAAATATCCTTTTTAAAAAACTATTTTAATTACAATACCTTGATTATTAATATTCTCCATTATTAACTTAATTTTCACACGCGAAATATATTTGCACAGCAATTAAATGTAACACAAAAAATCACCTTATTACTCTTTATAAAAAAAAAACTTAAGAGATGCTATGTTCACGTGTCTATAACTTATGGGCCAATAAATAAATCAAAAAAAATTTATTGCATTTTGAGCTTTCATATATTTGGGATGACTACCAATTATTTTAAAGTACCGCTAAAATAGTTGTATTTTTTAATTTTTACCATGGGTCGTTCCACTGTGTGACGGTCTGGAGATGATTCTCAGCTGATTCCACATAATCAAATGTTTTTAGAGGATTTGCCTTTGTAAAGAAGGTACAGGGCTCTAAGTAGATAATGTCGTTTCATGATATGTTTTTCATCTTTGTCGTTTGAACTTGACAGAAAATTCCATGAATCCGGTCAGACAGTTACTGTGAAATGTGTTCGGTATCGTAAGATGATAACGAACTTTTTATGGCCCAAATTGAAGATATGGATGTGGACGATATGTGGTTTCAACAAGACGGTGCCACTTGCCACACAGCTAAGAAAACAATGGCTCTTTTGCGCGACAAATTCAATGGCCGTGTTGTCTCACGTGGTGGCGATGTCAATTGGCCGCCAAGATCATGTGACTTGACACCGTTGCACTTCTTTCTTTGGGGTTATTTGAAAGAAAAGGTATAAAACGATGAGCCAGCAACAATTCAAGAGCTAAAGGATGAGATAATTCGGCACATTAACGGCATAGAACCTCAATTATGCCTCAGCGTCATCGAAAATTTGGACCATCGGATGGAAGTGTGCCGCCAAGGTCGCGGCAGCCATTTGGCCGATATTTTGTTCCATACATACTTGAACCATACCATATTACGAGTATCATAATAAAAAGAAATGACAATAATTTCATGTTTTTTCCATTCTATACAGGATTAGCCATCTAGTGGTTTCTTTTAAACTCATAGGTTATTTTGATACCCGCTCGAAATCTTGACAGAAATTCAGTACCTATCATATCTCTGTGGAACGAAATGAGTCGCCTTACGCTTGAACAACGTTCGGAAATATTGAAAGCTTATTTCCAAAGTGAGTGCTGTGTAGCCCAAACAGTGCGTTTTTTGAAAAGAAGTTTTGGCCGTAAAGAAGCACCGATAGCGCCTGCTCTACACAAGTATGTGTAAAAAGTTCGTGAGACTAGTGCTAGTAAAAACTGAAGGTGTCCGTCGTCGTACGGTGCGCACAGAGGAGAATTTGGTTGCTGTAGGCGAGAGTGTGAAACTCAATTTACTAACATCTACTCATCATCGATCTCAACAGCTCAACATTTCACGCACTAGCCTGAGGAGAATTCTGCACAAAGATCTCGGATTATTAGCTTACAAGGTCTGAATGCACTACTGCGAGGCCAGCCGAGCAGCCACTTGAACGACGACGTTGTGTTCCATATTAATGGGAATGTTTCCTCTTACTAATTAAGCCGTTTTACATGAAAGAAAACTTTGTTCATTTTATTGCATTTTTAAAAAGAATCTTGTTTTTAGCCCACCCTTTATATTAATGTAATAACTTACTGAACAAAATTCGCATATCTATGCAACAAAAGGTTTCCATCATACCATATAAACCACATTCATTTATTGATAAAAAAAAGTTTAACCATTTATTTAGTCCTTGGCCAACAATGTAAACCATACCCTGCAATGAAAAAAAAATAAATAAAAACAAGGCAATTGCCGCGCAACAATGGAAAAACATAATGGGAAATTCAATGTCCTTCGATATTATTGAGGTCACCCATCATAGATATCGCCACATTCAACCCTGGAATATTATTTCTTTGATTCCGAACACAAAAGATTATTCGTTCCGTTGAATTCTATAAGAGTGCAATGCAATATTATCTCCAAAGGATTTCATACCAGGACATTGATTGATTCCAACCTCGAACTTTTAAAAGGATATTTTTTTTTGTTTAATATTGAGGCATTGAATCTTTCACACTTGATATTTCTTCTTCAAATAGGATTTGTACTCTTTGTTGACGATTTCACTGGTGGTAATAAATCTTCAAGGGAGATAATGCCCTTTAAATTTTTGCACTCTTTTCTCTAAATTCATTCTACATATATACTGAAAAATTAGGCTGACTTGGGAGAGAGTGTATCATACCTACTCTCTGTCGGAATTGTGAAATGATGTGAACTTAACAATTATTTTCAATACCAACATCGTCAGTAGCCCTGACTGACAAACATTTTTTATTTATATCTCAGAACCAATGACACCAAAACATTACAAATGCAAATCGTGATATGCAAAGCAAAGGAATAAGGGACAGCAACGAAAGGGACGAAATGCTTTACAAACCTGACATATAGCAAAGCAAACTGCACTTCAAAGCTTGCCAACGGAATCCAGAACATGAATGCTTTTAATGTAAAAATGTTGAATATACATACATACACACAAACAAATTAAAAAAAAATATTTTGACTAGTGTTGTAATCTTGTATCTGTTGGATGTTGTGTCCATGTCCTAGTTTCAGTTAGTATCGAGCTAAACATTATTTCTCTAGTAAGGGTTGGTATTGATTTTATTTAAGCTTTTTATGCAAGTTTTTGTCATTTTATTATGTGCTCTTCTGTGCTAATTACTAAGTTTAAATTTAAATTCAAATAAACTCCAAATTTAAAGAACTTGTAACTGCATATTGATGAGATGCATTGAGCTTAAAACTAATTATTTTAAGTGAAATTATCGCACTGAAACGGCAAATTTGAATGGCTGTTTTGAATACAAATAAAATAACTGTCATGGGATCTATTCAAGACTATTTCGTTTTTCATTCTTAAATTTTACTCAATAAACATATTGGCGCAAAATTTTAATTGAATTAGTACGATACTAAAGCTGTTTTAGTATGATACTAGACTAAAACAACGAATTCGCAAATTTTAATCGAATATAGCATCATACTTTCTCTACCCTTTTTTTAAAGTTAAAATCATCGAATACCTACTTCATTTTTACTTGCGATATAGGTACTATAGGGCAAGTTCTGCATTTGGAAAAAAAAATCGAACTCGAGATTTTGATCAAAGTTGACATTACGATGATAGCGAAGACGAAAAAAGTGGGTCCGGCAATTCCTACTGTCTGTCTGTATGTCTGTATGTCTGTACCTCGAACTACAGCCTAAACTACTGGAGGTATTTTCTTCAAACTCGGTATACTTAAGGGTCTTCGGTGATTCCCTAGAGGAAAAATTGAAATTTTTTTTTAGCTCCAAAACTAAGGGTACCCCCCATACACCCGTAATGCAAAATCTTATTTATCTCGAAAACGGCTCTAACGATTTTGATAAAAAAAATTAGGTGTGATATTATGAACATAAGCTACATTGTGGTCAAACAAAATTTTGGGGCAAAATGTTATTAGGGGTACCTTCCATAGACCCGTTTTTTTTATTTTCGACTTTCTCATTAACGGCTCTAAGGATTTTAACCCAAAATTTTCAGCAGGAGTCCCCTTAAGTTTAAAATAATATTGTATACAAAAATATTCGAAAAAATATTTGTTGGGTTTTTTTGAAAAAACATTTTTTTTTAAATCAATATCTTCAAAACCTATGAACGATTATTTTTTGAAATTATTTCCTAAAATCAATATTATTTAATACTTAAAATTCGCATCCCACATTTTTTTCTTCAAAAATTTAAGAGAAATTTCTTATATAAAACAATTTATTTAATAATAAAACGATTTTTAAAAGTTTATTTGCATAAATTCATACTTTTCCGGAAACCAGACGGCAATTTTATGCATTTGAACATTATTATCTCATTAAATCCATGTATCTTAAATTCCAAAGTACTTTTACATAAGAGCAAGTTCGTGCGATCCAGTCGTGCATTTTATTTTTGTATCGTCCTAGCTTCATTATGACTCTTTGATATTTGCAAACATCAAAAAAGGTTCGTGTAACTTACTTTTTAACACGAAATGTCATTGTTTTAGGTGTGTTCAGAAGCAATTTATTCAGAAAATTATTTTAGTACGATACTAGTTGGAAAATGTTTAAAATTAAAAATGAGTTAGTAAAATACTATAAAGTTAGCAAATTGTTAAGTAGCATCATACTAATACCTTAAAATTAGGCTGTTTAAAATCTTGCGCCATTCTTATTTTGTATTAAAATCAAAATCTGTGGAATAAAGTTGAAATATAGTATGAGTACGAATCCTACAACTTGAGTTCTAATGCTCGGATCTTAAACACCTTTTTCAGGCTTTGAAAATTTTCGAGACAGCTGGGGGTGGATGGTATCCCAACAATCGTATAAAATTGCCTTAAAAAGGCACGTTCTCTTTCTGTGTTTGATTCTGACAATGATTAAATTCTTTCCGAAGTAACTGGAAGTCCGTGAAACTATGAAGTAAAACGAGGCAGTGGATTTCTTGCCGTCCTCAAGAACTCGGCCTTTCGCAGAATTCAAGTTGAGTTTTCACCCGTGCAAAATCCAGCTGACCGAGGACATCAAATCTTATGACCAAAGACAACGTTGTTTATTCGTTGACTGGCTTCAGTGGTTGGAATTTCGGCCTAAAAATAATCTTTAGCTAATAAGCTATGTTAACAAGAAAAATTGCTCCACATGACACAAAGCCAAACCATACGAGTGTTCCAGGTTGCAATGAAATCACTGAAAGTTACATTTTGGTGCAAATTTAAGGCCTCGGGAGCTGCGTTAGCAGTTCTTACTTCTTCGAAAATGAACGGACGCTGAAATGTGAATGAATGAAATATGAGCTACGTCTAGAGCGAGATAGCAAGATAACGCAGGCCATCGCTCAACATTACTCCGATTTATGCAACAGAGTCATTTAAAACTGGACGTTTTGTACCTGTGCCACAGTTTGAAGCTGCAGCGAAAATTGCCTTAATCCATTCCCAAATGGCATACACCTTGCCTTTCAATTAAAAAACAATTTCGTTTATCCCACATACAGCTTGTTTTATTCCATTTCAAAATCTTATTGAAAAAGTTTATATAAACCTACATTAAGTTCTATAGGTATGGACAAATTTCGCTTAACCGTATTTCTAACAAATGTCCTTTTAATTAAAAGGGTTTTACATAAAAAATACTGGCTGTTTTGAAATTTAAATAAATTTAGCATGGTTTGTGCCTTTCAATAGACTTCAAAAGCAGAAACGTATAGCATTATCCTAAATTTATTTTTGAAAATTATATACTATAAATACATACTTATACATATCAAAGAAGTCACGAGTGAGTTGTAGGTACCAAAAATAAAAAAAAACTGTCAGTGGAAACGAAATCCCAAACAAATTAGGGCAAATACGGTAGAGGTACATCAGGCCAATACTTAAACAAGAGTTAAGTACACACGTGTGTGCTCCAGGAATATATAGGTTGTAATTATTTAACGGGTCACTAATAACACAGGGATTTAACTTGTTAATAAGATTCAAAATTTATAACTTCCATTCCTTGCCAAGTAGAGATATTATGTAGGTAGGTAGATACAGATAGATACCCAATCCAAACCTGGTGCCAACACAAATTCCAAAACTAAAACGGTATTTCTGCTCATTTTCTTGTGAAAAAGCCGAAACAGAGCAGCGTCAGCAGTTGTACCCTCCACGATATATCAGAGCCACTCATGATGATCATAATAATTCTTTGGTACTTAGCTATGCTATCAAAATGAAATTTTTCCCAGGATAATTATGGCAAAAATATAATAAAAACCAGGAGAACATCAGAAGCAGCAGAGTTCAGTACGAACACCAGAATTTAGATTTGGTAGCAACTGTGAGCGTTGAAACAGAACAATTACAGTGCAGCTCCTTTATTTCGAAGAAACAGTAGAAAAGAAATATTTAGCTTATTTATTTAATTAAGAATTAGCGAGTCAATTAATATAATTGAGTATTTTATTCTTGGATATTGCACGAACATGTTCTTGGGTCTTTTTATCAAATATATCATACCACCGGCGATAGAAGGTTACAATAAATGGCGAAATAGTTGAACTGATTTTGATAAAATTGCACACATTGCTTATTTGAATGGAAGCTGAATAGGAAATTAAGAATCAGTAAGTTAAATTTCTAAGCCAATTTCTAAGAATTAGGCTGGAATCGAAAAAACACTATGAACTTGAGTTTATGCGTACCAATCAACATTTGAAAAAAAAAAATGTTTGTATATTTGGATAGAATCAAGTAGCAGGTGTATGCGTTGAGGCTGATAAGTTCGAATTGCTCTAATGGTTTTGATTCAACTTTAATTTTTGAAAAAAAAAATTACCTCGTTTTTAGGTTATTGCCATATATATCATAAATGGTCTCATCAATTTTAAAAAACACTTCGTGAAACACTAATGTTCAACTTTTAAAAATATCTTGTTTACTCAACAAGATGGACTTTGGCTTTAGAAACGTTTGTTCTCAAAGGAAGGAACTGGGACAGGCAACATTATTGGTCTCAGAGAAAGGAACTTAATAAGTATAGGTCTACAATAACAAATGTTCTTGACATCCCAAGAGATGACATTATCAAAAAATATAATTTCGAGAAAAACTTTTCTATATAGCTAAGCTACAAAAAAGATTGGGTAGGAGAGGAAATAAACTACGCCCTCGAAACAAATAACATCAAGTGGTACATTGATGGATCGAGAACAAGCGAAGGGACTGGTGCAGGAATCTTTGGCCCAAGAACCATGATTTCCATAACGATGGGGTAATCCACCAGCATGTTCCAAGCTGATGTTAACGCCATAGGGAAATGCGTGGATCGATAAGACCACTACCACCCTGTGAGTTAGTTAAGCGGCACTCAAGGAACTAAGCTCATATACCATCAGCTCTAAATTGGCGTGAAAGTGCGTAAGCAGACTAAATGAACTTGCCATCCAGAACAGGGTCACATTTTACTGAGTTCCTGGTAACGTGGGTGTTCATGGAAACGAAAACGCAGATTCCCTAGTAAAAATAGGCGCATCAACCCCTTTAACAGGGCCTGAGTCCTATTGCGGAATGGGAGATAATGTCATCAAAAACAAAATTAAAAAAGAAGAGAAGGCAAACAGATTCAAGAACTGGAAAGGATTTCCAAGACTGAGGCAGGCGAAACTACTACCGGCAACGTTTCGAAAACTGCGTTAACTTAAGTAGAAATAACGTAAGAATAATAACCAGATGTCCTAACTGAACACTGCAAGTTTAGAAGACCTAAGTATAGCAAGCAGTACCACATGTAGATAAAGTGGGCAACAACTCATGCATGAAAGCAAAAACCATCTGGGAGGGACAATACCAGGTAGAAGAGAGCTACCTATCCTCTTGGAAGGTGCCCCAAATACTAAAATTCCCAAGAGCAATAGGTTTTTTGGGAGGAACTGTAGAATGAGCAAGGTCATTCATTTTTAAGTGTGGGCACAATAGATCTCCAGGTCGCAGTGCAATAACTCCCAATACAAATTATTTTATTCATGGAAACGTAGAAGACTTCTTATATATTCATTAGCATGTCACTATTTCTAACAAGATGACAAGCAATTTAATGCTCACACTGTGTCTCTGGCATATTAAGGGTATATAAAAACTCCTTGAGTGTGCGCCGATTATAAAAAAAAAAAAAAAAACAAACCAAAAAAAAAAAAAAAAAAAAATAGATGCGCTGTCAGTTCAGCAGAAAACTTCCAAAAATTTTCTACGATCGAAGTATAGTACTTTAACCAAAGTTTTTCTTATATATTTCTTTTTCAACTGTACTTGTTCATTATTTCATTTTAACAATTGTTTCCCTAATAAACTTAACCTTATACTTAGTTAACTTTATGGAGTGTTTCTTCATCCAAACACAGTGGCGCAAAATCTTAAACAGCCTATTATTAAGGTATTAGTAGTTATGATACGAGTAGTACTTAACAATTTGCTTACTTTAAAGAAGTTTACTAACTCATTCTTAATATTAAACATTTTTTAACTAGTATCGTACGAAATTAATTTTCTAATTTAATTGCCTTATATCTTTAATTGTAAAAAACTAAGTAAACAAACCTTTTGGGGCGTTTGTAAATAGCACGAAACCAAAAAAAAATTTTATAAGTATTCAATGATTTTAACTTTAATAAAAGGGCAGAGAAAGTATGATGCTATATTCGATTAAAATTTGCAAAATCCTTGTTTTAACCCAGTTTCATACTAAAATAGCTTTAACAACGCACTAATTCAAATAAAATTCTGAAATTGCATCTAAGTATGTACAATATGGAATGCAGCTTAATTTTACCTGACAGCAGTTTATTGTACAGTATACGTCTGTTACATATTTTCCATTTTACTTGCGATATTATGTAGGTACTATAGGGCAAGTTCTGTATTTGGAAAAAATATCGAACTCGAGATTTTGATCAAAGTAGACATTGCGATGATAGCGAAGACGAAAAAAGTGGGTCCAGCAATTCCGTCTGTCTGTCTGTATGCCTGTATGTCCGTATGTCTGTATGTCCGTATGTCCGTTTGTCTGTACGTCTGTACCTCGATCTAGAGTTTAAAATAATATTGTATATAAAAATATTCGAAAAAATATTTGTTGGGTTTCTTTTAAAAAGTTTTTTTTTTTTGAAAAATCAATATCTTCAAAACCTGAACGATTATTTTTTGAAATTATTTCCTAAAATCAATATTATTAAATACTTAAAATTCGCATCCTACATTTTGTTCTTGAAAAATTTTAAAGAAATTTCTTATATCTATAAAAAATTTATTTAATGATAAAACGATTTTTTAAAGTTTGTTTACATAAATTCATACTTTTCTAGAAATCAGACGGCAATTCTATGCATTTGCACATTATTATCTCATTAAATCCATGTTTTATATTTATGAAATGTATCTTAAATTATAAAGTACTTTTACATAAGAGCAAGCTCCTGCGATCCAGTCGTGCATTTTATTTTTATTAAATATATACATACACGATCAGCAGTGTTAAAAAATTACAACCTGATAATTAAATTGTCTTAAGTTAATCTTACATAATACGAGTATGTTCCTAATTTTATTGGCGACCGGATACCTCTTCAGTAGTTCGAATTTTCTTGGGTTTAAATGATTGGTTTAGTTTAAGAAGTTATCTAGCAGTCCAGCTTCATTATACCATTCGTCGGTCTGTGCATATTATCTATTCATTATTATTATGTGTTCGGCTGTAGGACTAATAAATATTAATCTATTGTTTGAGTTTGCCAAGATTTTTCAAATTTTCTCGGAAAGTCCTACAGCGCTTTCAATTTTTTTGTACTTCTGAATTTGTTTCACACTTATTGGTTCTTAATTATAATGACGACTTTTTAAACATTACCCTATTTCTTCGTTGTGATGCCTCGTTATAATTTAGAGGTTCTAAATCATCTTATTGATATTACAATAATTTTTGAAACATCATATTAAATATAAAAATATATTATAGATTTTCCTCTGAAAAGAGAGATTGAACTGTATAAAGCGTATAGGTGTAATTATAAACAGTACCGATACGGTACCTAAGTTTTGTGCTTGCTCCAATTTGAAATATAACAAACTCTGGGCGTTGAGAAGGGGACACATGGTTGCTCTGGAAACGGTCTTCACTGATTGTATGTATTTAATAAGAAATGTCGGTTGTAGAACGTTTCTGGAATCTAATTTAATTACTGCAGTTAAAAGGCAGGTCTAATGATGCAGAGTGCATCCATCCACGATGTTCACCATCTCCACCACTTTTAGATCCTCAATGCCCGTTGACATGGATGGATACCAACACTGGTATATTTGGTATGAGTTTGTGTTCTTATTTTACTAGAAATTCTCTTTGAAATTTAAAAACGAAAAAGGTTTGTGGAGCATTTAAGGCAAAGTGAATGCTTAGCATGGTATTTTTTTTTGTGCGGTACTGGTGACCTGGATTTTTAAGTAAGACTTAAAAAACATTTTAACACTTGAGAGTGCGTGGCAGTCGAAGTGTTCCTTATGAAAGCAGTTTTTTAAACGATGTTAATGTTTGTAATTAATTTGAGGAGTACGAGATGCATGAAAAATACGAGTTTGATTGAAGCATCCCTACGTAATACGCGCGGATGCTTTTGACTATCCACGTAATGTGCTTTCCCACGTGTGCCACTATTTAATCTGATTTGATTAATATTTTTCAAATTTATTTAAAGAAAATTTGATAGTTAAAGAAATTTTCTCTTCAAAAATTACTAAAATATCTAACCAAAGAAAATGCTTTTACCATCTTAGGCGTGAAATTTCAGTCAAACTTCAATTTGCCTCAAAATTTTGTGAATTGAAAAAAATGGCAATTTTAATGATCACTCTTTACTTTTTTCCGAAAAATCACTGTACTCAAAAAGAAAAATTGATTTTAAAAAATGAAATGCACATCTGGATTGGACATATGTTCTTGCTCTTATGACAAAAAAGTTTGAGCTAAAACAAAAATATAAAAGCTGTTTCATTCTTGACCATAAATAAAATCATGAGAAATAAAAATTTTTGTGGTTGGATTTTTAAAAATATTTTCAAGAAAAAAATGTGTACCTACACGTCAATTTTAAGTTCTTAATAACATGCAACCAGAAAACAAATTTCAAACAAAATTCTCAATCTCTCATTTTTTTGAAATATCGAATTTAAAAAAAGGTTTATTTTACATTTTAATCCTTAACATTATTTTAAAGTTTAGTTTTAATACTTATATACAATTTACAAAAACTCTGGTATATAACAATCCATTAGATTATTTTCGAGAAAGTGGAAAGTCAGAAAATAGTTCTATTGAAAGTAGTACTGAAACAATTGAAAAAAAGGCAACCGTAATTAATTAAATTAAAAAGTCGTTGGACAATTTTTGTTATTTGGTAGGAAGGTAGGTAAAAATGGCGACCAGTTGGCAGTTGAGCCTTGTGGGCCAATTAGCGCTGAGTTGCAAGGTGAATATTCTCACCGAGTCATACAGTTTAAATTGAATTCAAAAATAAGAAGGGATCTAGTTGGTTTTGATGGCTCTGTATCGTGTGTTTGCTTTTGCACCATCTTCCTGAATTTAGATCACTCACTAAACCGGTCCACCACACTCACTCGACTCCATCTACACTGTGACGGGTGCTGAACAAGTTGTAAGTCCGATTGAGTGATCATTCGGCTCCCCATACCCTTAACTTTCGTGAAAGCTCTCGGTTTGATAACTCGAGATCTAAGGAATTAAAGATGTAATCGAAGTTTGTTCTAGAGTTATTTCGTCGCGTTGAGAAAAAAAATCAAGTCTTTGATATTCATTTCCGAAAGTTATGTCGTCAAAAATGCCCTTCCAATTTGGCCGTAGCAGGGCATTTACAGAGAAAATCGATGACTGTTTCCTTCTCTCGCTGGTCCCACAGCTATGACAGTAAGTGTTGTGAGGAATGCCTAGCTTTACTAGATGCTCCTTTATTTGGCATTGTCAGCTACAGATAGCTACGATCCTGGCTATGTCTTACCTAGGTCTGCATATCAGATCAAGTGTTTGGGATTTGTCATGGGTGGGAAAAATAGTTCAAGATATAATGCAGTTAATATAACTGCTCCACCTAAGTTTTAATTCGTTAAGAAAATTTGAGAGACTATTGCCTTCATAACTCCGAGAATAATGTTGACTCTTTCCGCAAGTTAGTTATATAAGGGTTGATCCTTGGCTGGCCAGCCAACACATTTTTCGAGAAATTCTGAGGACTATGTACTAGAATTATTGGTTTTAACAACCAGGCGTCTGTATGTTATTCTAGCCGTATTCCGGTTCTGGTTTGTATCTTGTTTGAGTACTTTGCATGCTTCCCTGACAACCAGTAATTCACCTTGAAATTACTAGTAAGGCCGGGTAGCCTAAATAACCTAGATTTATTCAAAGATATATTCCCGAACCCTCCATTTTTGAGCTATCAGTAAAGATAGTTGTGTCGAAGTCTTTCGTCACGACATCATCATCTGAGTATTTTCTTGATGGAACATAACCTTAAAATCTTTGCTGATACCCATATGAGGAGTGCAGTAGTCAGTGGGAGTCCAAAAGATCTCATTTGGAATCAACTCCCTAATGTTGCTGTGGACATAAAAGTTCGGCAGTTCAAAAGTTCGATTCCCTTAGTCTTAATGTATTCCAAGATACTATAGATACGTACTATGTAAACCAAGTGGTAAAATTTTGATCTGTGGTGGCAACACTAATAGTTCTTTGTTCTTCTTTAGTATATCGATGTAATATTCTTTGTTAAGAGCGGGAGACCATTAGATCGAACCATACCATACCATACGTGAGAACCGGTCGCACCACGACTGTGTATGTCCACAAATCATCATAGATTGAAGAACCCACTTTTCGCCAAAGGTTTTACTCTAGACATAGAAAGCTATACAGGCCTTTTTAACCCTTTCTTCAATATTCAGTTTCCAGTTCAACTTAGGGTCTAGAACAACGCCTTGATATTTTGCTTTGGAAGAGAGCAAGTGTATTTGTTCGTTGAGTCGGGGAAGAACAAAGGGGTGTATCTTTGTTTTGCAAGTAAGTTGCAGCTGTTCAGTTTGACTTTGGTTAACATCTAATCCACAATTCAGGGCCCAGTTATTAAATTTCCTCAAAGCCATTTCTAGGGTTTCACTGATAACTAGTAGTACCAAGTCATCTGCAAACGCAACTGCATCTACGCCATATTTTTCCAACTTCACGAGAATTTTATTTATGCCTAGAAGCCATAGAAATGCGGACACAACCTGAGGTGTTCCTCAGGTCAAGTTTATATATCCTAACGTACCTCGAATCCTTCTGTCTCTGAGCATGGATGAAATCTACTCCCTGATATATTCTTCTACACGAAACTCGATAAGTGATTTTTTTTTTCTGTTTTTTTTTTTTAATTCATTTTTATTTTCATCAATCTTAAAACTATCTTAAACCTAGACAAAAATTATTCATAAAAACTAGCCTAATTATCCAATAACTTAAAAGTAACTTACTGGCCCTATGCGACTCAATAAGTGATCCCAGAATATACATGGTAAGGACTTTGGCTATATAGCCCGTTCTACATCTTAGAAGGAAGCGAGAGTATATTCTTTAAATTTAATAGTTGTATAAATATTTTACTGAGGACTAACCTTTAATGTATGCAGGTTTAGAGTTTTCAGGAGGACATCCGTTTAGAATGTCTCTAATATGGAAGTCGAGAATGCGGTCCAAAGTTTAAAGCACAAAAGAAGTCAGATTCATTATCCTACTGACTGTAATGTTTTATATTTTTTGTTGGGTTATATCCCTATAAGCCCTAAGCTATCTAAGCGTAGCACGTTATGTTAATACTTGCTTAGATTCTAATATATACAAACTATTGGGGCTTGGGGGCAATAATATTTATGGCTCAATATTTTGGTCAATGTGGAATTCAATGTAATAAAATCATTCTGTGCCACTTCAAGTGTTTATAGTCATCAACGTGGTGCCAATGCCCTGAGCACAACACTATGTTGGACAAAAGAAAAATGAATTTGAATTTTATGGTTTCGGGTATCAATGAAATTATTTAATGTGACTCTAGAATGTCGCATGTGGCTTTGTTTACGTTTAGGAAAATTAATTTAATGAATGATGTTATAAAAGCTACTCTTATTTGTCTCCAGTATTCGGATACGTATTCAATTAGAGGCATCCTTTTAAGATTATTTTCAGCCATGGAACTGCAACATCTTACATTTTTTGTACCTGAACATTGAGACTTATATGGAGAGAAAGTATTAATTGCCCAGGCAATTTTCTCCATTGTTATATCGGTCTTAATTTACCCTGCACTAGCCTTGTTATTCACATTAGTGGTTAAAAAAATCGATACGAGGATTTACTACACAACTTTATGTATAAATTTTTAAGAAAATCCATTTAGGCTTCAACTGATAAGATATACAGGCAGATTTAAAGGACATGAATAAAGATTAAGAATTAATTTGGTTGAAGAAAATCGCGCAAAAATGACGCATGAAGCTTAAGAGGATATGGATGACGATAAACTTCAAATACATATATTTAAGAGCATTTAAATCAAATTACCTAATAATTAGTCATTTTCCATTACAGAGT
The DNA here is from genome assembly GCA_911387755.1 of Chrysotoxum bicinctum. Taxonomy (NCBI): domain Eukaryota; kingdom Metazoa; phylum Arthropoda; class Insecta; order Diptera; family Syrphidae; genus Chrysotoxum; species Chrysotoxum bicinctum. The sequence continues at coordinate 133,612,178 of OU426988.1, forward strand.
ACAATTGAAGCTTGAAGCACCCAGTGCAATAACCGGATAACTCCATTTTTTTAAATTTTGAGAAAATTAAAAATAACTATCTCAAAAATAAGAAATAAGAAAAATTTTGCAAACAGTGATAATTCCAAAATTGAGTTTGAGTATCCAAGAGCCAACTAAGATGTCTTTTTTTGCACACCGAACGACGCAGGATTTTTTTTGTATTTCTGCATTAAAAAACATATTTCTTGTTATCTATACTTTGCCATATTTTTATCTATAATATGAATTCCCATAAAAAATATATAACGTATACGCCATAGTGAACAAAAATGTAGTTTTGAATATTTTCATCTTTATTGAATTACAGTCTTCAAGCATTCATCATACATAGTTCAATGCACGCAAACTTTTTTATCTCATTGATAAATATGTAATTCTTTATCAAATTCTTTCATGTTTGACATCCTTCTTTCGAATATAATTAGCGTCAAAATCACACATGTGTGCACTGCTCAATAACAAACAATTTACTAAAAGACGCAGCCGGGTTTGCGTGGAAACCTGAGAGTCTTTTTAACAGCAAGAATGACGCGCGAAGCTGCCGCAGTGTCATCGCAAGTGTGTGTGTACCACTCAATTTATTTGTGAGTACTGTAAGAAGCAAAGGCGGTGCGCCGCCGCTGCGATACCGCGCGTTTAAAGAATGCATGTGTGTCTCGGGCCTTAGAACTGCAAACTTGCAAGTTTTGACCCGGGGAGATATCTTCATGTAAATCCAAATATGCTGTTCTCTAGCTCAATTTGATATAGTTGCCCTTGCCACTTCTATGTAAATGTAATTTGATAGTTGGCATTTGACGGTCGTAGAGAATGGTGGATAACAATTTTTAATCGGCGATGTAACCCAGTCAATTTTTAATACGTGAAAACATTTTCATGACGAGTTTGAACTTTTACGGCCAATATTATTTTCGAAAGTTTGTTATTCCATCGGATTTCGATTATAGTAGATGTGGGAATGAAACAAGCTGCCTTCTTCAGAGTTTGAAATTAAGAAATTATAGACTCTACCTTCCATAGAACCGTTTTTTTCTCGAAATTTGAATTTCTCGTTTATGTCATAACGGATTTTAATTAAATTTTTTTATAGAGAAGCTCTCAAAATTTTTTAAAAACATTGTATTTCAAAACTTAAAAACAAAAATATTTTTTTTCTTAAATTTAAAAAACAATTTTACTATTGAAAATTCCATATCTCAAAAACGGGTAATTTTTTTTTTTTAAATTTAAATTTTTTGCTTAAAAATGGTTTAAGAATTTTTTAATTAAAAGTTTTAAAATTTAAAAACTTAATTGTATGGTATCTAATGAACATTTTTCTCTTGCAACGTTCATATTTAAATTTTTAGACTTTTACATAAAAGTAAATTCATGCGACCCCATCGTGCATTTAATTTTTTATTTTAATCTGTTGAACAGCTTTTGAGAAAAAAAATATTTTATAAAATTTATAAAACAATTCATATGGCAGGTACTGTTTCCTTGTCTTAAGTAAAAAATAAAAAAGCATGTGGGGGGAATTTAAAAATTCTTTATATCAAGTTTAAAGAAAATCGGCAAAGCCGTTTAGGCTGTAGTCGAACAGACCGAAAGACCGAATCGCCAGACATCCCTATCATCGTTATATCATAAATCATATCATGTCAAGTCTAATCAAAATCTCGCTCCCCTAAAACTTGAATAGAATTGTGTATTCAAATTTTCAAAATTCTTTTTTTCAAAAATGCTTCTAAAAAGTTTAAAAAACATTGCTTTTCAAAACTTAAAAAAAAAATATTTTTTGAAATTTTGAGAAAAAAAATCATTTTTTTTTGGAAAATTCGATATCTTATATAATAACTAAAACCTATAGTTCACGTACCAGATTTTTTCTGAAAAATGTTTTAAGAATTTTGTATATAAAACCTTATTTTTTTAAGAAACCGCTACAACGACTCATATTTTTTGTTCTTGCATAAATTTATATTTGCAAAGCATTCTGTTTTTGTCTCTTACTACTAAAAGAATTTAAAAAATTATAATAATTTTATCCTTATGAACAGTTTTCTCTAATAACATTCGTTTTTAAAATTCCTAGTCTATTACATAAGAGCAAGTTCGTGCGACCCAGTCGTGCATTTTATTTACCAACGGTGCAGACGGTCGAGTATGTAGCTGCTGTAAAGCTGTGAGTGTGAGACTCAATTCACAAACCTCAACTCGCCATTGATCTCAACAGCTCAAAATTTAACGCACTAGCCTGAAAAGAATTCTTTGCTACAAGATCCAATTGACTCAGCAATTAAAGGCGCACTACCCGCTTCTTTGTCGCTTCGCAGATTGGGCCTTAGAGCTTGAATTGGACAACGATTTTGAGTGAAAATCATTTCTTCTTACTAGGCGCATTTTTATCTCGGCGGGCGGCCGGCGCGGTACGTTATTGTCCAGAAGCCAATGCAACCACAGATTGACAATTTGGTGCGGATTGTGGAGTGGTGGCTTCATTGGACCATTTCACTTCGGAAATAAGATTGGGAACAACGTTTCGGTCAACGGTGGGCGTTACAGAGCCATGTTAACTGACTTTTTTTTTACTGAAATAGAAGACATGGATTTGGACGAACTCTGATTCATGGAGGATGGAGGGCAATACCACAAATCCCATGTCACAATCGATCCATTGCGCACCAACTTCCCAAATCGTGTTATCAGCCGTCTTGGCGATGTCAATTGCCCGCCTCGAAGTTGCGATTTGACCCCCTTGGACCTTTTTTTTATAGGGAACCGTGAAGGTATTGAAAAATTGGAGTGACAGAATTCGATACTACGAAGCCAGCCGAGGCAGCCACTTGAACAATGTTGTGTTCCATAATTAATGGGAATATTTGCTCTCACTAATAAAGCCATAACACATGAATAAAATTTTATTTTGTTCATTTAATTGATTTTTTAAAAACGAAACTTGTATTTGAACCACCCTTTATAAGAACTTAATTAAAAAAAAAACACTTCACAGAATTATAATTTTTGTTCTCATATTTGCTCGGCATCCTGTTTCTAGCTTTAACTACTAAATGATACTTTTTAGCCATTTAAAACTTGAATTATATGCGTATGATCAAATTGCTTTAATAGCATTCATAAGAGCAGGTTCCTGCATTTTATTTATTATTTATATACAAAAATATCTAAAAATCCTTAAATAGGATAATAAACATATTAAAACCACATTTTATTGAATTCAGTCCTTTCGGGAGCGTATTTCTACTGAAAAATAAATATAAAATACAAAAAACATGACATGTGCGCGTATTGTGATATCTATCTGTCCTTTTAGAATATTGATAATTTCATCCTCGGTAAAGTGATTTGTCTAGAATTTTCATAAAGCCTTACAGCATCGATTGGTTCTCTTTTCGAATCCGGAAACTCAAATTCCAAAATTAACTCATTCCTAAAAAATAGTCAACATAGCTAGTGTACTCTTGCATAAAATTATTTTTTTGAATTTTGTCACCAAATGGAATATCAATAAAGTTTCTGAATTGAAAATTTTTCAGATATGTGAAATTCTTCTCTTGACAATGCTTTGATATTTTTTCCTTTTTTCCCCTGTAAAGTTACACTAATTCATGTTGGTATTTCACTTTCAGTTCGAGTGAAGCCAAAGGATATCGTGAGCACTTACAAAGGTCCTTGCTGAACTGGGTGTTTGTATGCATTTGTTTGACATTGCTTTTATACAAACGAATTCATGGTAGCGCTTGGAGCATGTTACATAACATTATTCAGTATTATCTTTGCCTCTCAATGAGGTTAGACAATTAGACATATCTATGCATAATATTCCTTTGGTATATTTTTATTTATCCTAAGATATAATTATAAATAAATCTAAATAAGGTAGGATATATATGTAAGACCATAATATAAAAGTTTGGAAATAATGTGAATAAAGATAAAATTTCTTGAATTTCTTGTTGTTGAATATAGTTTTAGTTCTGTTTTTTTTCCACAACTTTAACAAGAACAAAATAACTCAACCACTGATTTATCAATCATCATCAAATTCGCTTGACTTTATTACAAAAATATCCTACCGATGCATATGATAAACAAAAATAAAAAACCACTTTGCGACTTCAATTTTAGGCAGCGAAGGGTTTTTTTTTCTCCGCAAGTGATTGATGAAAAAAAATTTTTTTTTTCTTACTAAGAGGTAGGTGTAAACATTTATGAAAGAACTCTATTATGGCAGCTCATGAATTGGTAAAGAAAGTAAATCTATCTCGAGGTTTTGATCGAAGTTTACATAGATGATAGTGAAGACGTAAAACTGGGTCTTAGTGATGTACCTAAGCGGCCGATTTTTAGTAGTTTTACTTTTTTTTTTCCACAATATTTGTATTTTGAAGAAATTTTGATTTTTCATAAATTTTTTTCTGCCCATTTTTTTTTAATATGAAATAATTATTTTAAATCAAGCAAGATTTCTGGCTAAATTAGGCATCTTAGCGAGTTAAAAATTGCATATTCGGGCTGTCAATTTAGTATTGAAACGGCGGGATTTTGTGAATCGGGATTTCGTACCCAACCCGATTTAAAAGAAAAGGCAATTTTTTTTCGAAACTCAATATTTAAAAAACTTAATGCTCGATTTTTCTTAAACTTGACATATAAAAGTTTCTTAAAACAGTCTAAAAGGTTTTTAAGTCGGCGTACCAATTTTTTTCTTAAAAATGTTTTAAATATTTTGTATGTAAAAACAATGAAATTTTGTTTTGTACATTTTACCTTTTATCATTTTTTACTTTGAAAACTCAAAATTTTGAAAACTAAATCTTAAGTTCGTTTAAGTTTCTTAACTAAATAAAAAATATTTTTCAGTTTTGAAATGCAATGTTTTTTAAACTTTATAGGTAGAAGCTTCTCTCTAAAAAATTTCATTAAAATCCGTTATGCCGATAATGAGAAATTCAAATTTTGTAAAATCGTTCTATAGTAGGTACAGTCAGTAATATCTTGTTTTCAATATTTTTTTTTTATTAAATTATAGATCTTAAAAATCAATCAAAAGAAAAAATAATAATATTTTTTTGGAAATTTTTTGTCAACCATTACCTAGATTTAACTAAATGAAATTTTATGATTTTTTTTTTTTAAAATCTGTGGGACAGTTTTTGAGAAACTAAAACCCATATCTACCAAGTTTGAAGAAAATCGGCCGTTTAGCTGTATTCGAACAGACAGACAGAATTTCGAGACCCACTGTTTTGGTCTTCGCTATCATCGTTATGTCAACTTTTATCAAACCCTCGAATTCGATTTTTTTACGAATGCATAACTTACCTTATAGTACCTATAAGTCGCAAGTAAAAATATTTTTTGTTTGTGTCTTATAATTGTAATTATTATTTTTGTTCTTCAAAATGACAACATTTAAAATTTTGAACAACAGAAATAATAATAATTATAATCAATATAAATTAGGTACTTAATATATTAACACAGGCAATTAACACATGCATGCATGCACAATTGCACATCCATACCAATCAAAAAATCCTAATAAGAATCCATTTAAAAAAATTTTCCTACTGAATCTATAAATCTATTTAAACTACCTACAACGTTGTATTTTGATAAAGTAATATCAAAATTGAGCAACGTTGCTTTGATATGACTATAATAGACAAAACACAAAACTCCAAAACCAATGCTGAAAAATGAAAAATAATAATGTACCTACATACATACATATGTGTGTGTATCAAAACAACACACGTCGATGGTGCACAAAAAAAAAAAAAACAACAACAACTAAAGCGAAGATTTTGTAAAAAAAAATCTGTATTCACTTGGCATATATGTAGTATAACAGTTCTCATGAGGAAAACAGCTGTATTTTACATCTCCCTTTGTCACCCTACTGATATATAAATCAAAAAGTAAACTTTTCATTCTAGTTACTCTTTAAAAATTATTTCCCTCTCACTCTAATATCAAATCACTCAAATTTCTTCGCAACATTTTGGCACTTTTGTGGCGATGGTAGCGATTCTAGTGAGCGGACAAGAAGATAAAAAAAAATGCCTCATGAGAATACTATAAAGTTTATATACAAAGGTTTTCAGTGTTGGTGATAACTTTGAGCTAAACCTGCCAATAAATTGAACCCAAGTTATATCAGAAATAGTTTTTCAACTTAATATTTCCTTAAATTGTCAATAATTGCCAAATATTTATTAAAATCAAAGTCGAAATTTATTTTGATTTCCATATCACACCCTTAAAATCAATCTATTTCTCACAAAATACATAATTTTTCTTGATGAATTGGAAAAAATTTATGGAAACTGGCACATCGATAGATATTCAGGTGGAATCACCTTACAGATATAAACTGCCGAACTGTATTGGATTTTCAGTTAAATGAATATGAAAACAGACGCTTACCGCCATATTGTTCACTCGATACATCCAGATTAAAACTTAAATTCGGATGTACGAGTATTTACATTGAGTTTGTATAATTTACATCCGGATTTAAATTTTATTCCGCATGAATTGAATGAATAATGTACAGAGCTCCTCACAGACAAAAACATCTTAACAAGCTTTTATAAAGACGCGTGGAAGCTCACCTTAAGTGGATGACAAATATTATGAACTTTGGCGCTGTTATCGTTGACCGTAAATGAGAAGAATAATATAGAAACGCCCGCCGTCAAACACTCAAAAATGGAATTCCTCATATTGTTTCCATACGATTTTTTTTTTTACATATGATAAGTTTTTAATTTTATTAGTATAGTTTATTTAGCAAATGATTCACTATCAGAGGGAGCTTATAACAAACATAACAGATAAGTAAAATTTTTAATGTACCTAGGTATGTATTATTTTGAGTGTTTTTTTTTTTGTTTATTTATTTTGCTGTCACATAAGGCCAAACTGACAAACAAAGAAAAGAACATTTTTATATAATAGTATAGGTAAAGTTATTTAAAAATCTCGGTCCAGAAAAATGTAACAATATAGATTTAAAATTAATAAAGAAAAATTACACTAAGGTGTGGTTTCTCTACCCTTATAGGTACCTTCAAAGGACAAGGACGTAGATATATAACAACAGACCAAGGAATTATTTTTCTAGTAATGTTTTTTTTTGTGGATTTTTACAAAGAAAATTCTTAGGAATAAATGGAATTTTTAAAAAAGTCCACTTCAACATTCCGTGGTGCCTAGAAAAAGATATGAGGTAGTATTTTCTTTTTTTTAAATTCATTTATACTTCTTGGTTTTATTTTCTGTGTGTGTTATAGGAACAAAGTTAATGTATTTTTTGTTTTTGTAGGAGAGAACTTTTTTACGCCTCTAAAAAAAAACCATAAGAAAAACTCAATTCCTGGTTAGAAGTTAGAACGTGTTTTTGCTCAGTATCTCATATCTGGAAACCAAACACTTCAACCGCAACCATTTTTTTCGCCTTTAACTGGCCTTTGCTATTCGCTACTCTTTTATGTGTCGACATTTAAAAACAGAAAGCAAAGGGACTGATATTTTGTAGTCCTTAGTTAGTTCCCTCCGTGTTGTGGCACTGGTTGCCCTTTGATTTATTATTGGATGTTTGTGTTTGTATTTTGTCGAGTTGTAGATCTCATTTTCACTTCTTATTGTTATTTCTTCGGCTATTGTATTTTTTTGTGTCTCTTTTTTTTTAGTTTCAAAGCGTTTTTTTTTTTTTGTTACCATTTCGTCTTAGGAGGGAGATGAATAGACGATACTTATAGCGATTTTTCCAGGAATCGTTTTGGTATATGTAATGTAGGTTGATTTAAAGGGACTTTTTCACATTGTAAATGTGGTTTGAGAGAGAGATCTTTCCTCTTTTTATTTTGAAATTTATGCTGGAGAATTCGACAAAACGAATGGGATTTTTAAGAGCAATCAAGATTCTATGGCCTTTTTTTAGGGGTTGAGGCTTTACAAAGTAAACGGTGTGGGTGTAATACTAAAGTGATATTTGATGTTTCCGGTTGTTTTGTTTTTCTTTTTCAAGTCTCAAAATAGAAACACTGAACAATAAATAACATTATAAATTGATTATGATGAAATGAAATACAATTTCCACAATAATACAACGATGACAAGAAATAGAGTAAATCCTGAATTTCCTCAAAATATATTGGAATTTTCTAAGAATTGAAAATGAAACCTAAGAGCAACTTTGTAGGGTCGATTATAAAAGTATAGACAATCCTGCTACGATATAAAAATTCTTAAACTCATGAAATTTTGTGTAAACATTTGGTGGACAGTAAGAAAATACTGCATACAAACTTCTATGGCTTCTTCAAATTATTACATTTTTTTGATACAATCTAAACATGTGACCCAAGTATTTAAGGCAGGGCCGTAGCTAGGGTTGAATTTAAGGTAGGGCATCGGTGATAACATGTAGGGCGGAAGTAAAAGTTTTACTTGATATGAAATATGATCTCATCTGGTGAAGGTGGTACTCAATTATTGTCGGGAGGGGGTGATAGATAAGTGCTAAGCATTCATTTATTATAATGGTTTATATTATTATTTCTCTTAACATATTATATTCAGTATACCTAGTACATAGATAACAATACAACGTTCTTTCATGAAAATAACTAAATTCTTTGACTCGTCATATATTAAAAATAAGAAGGACTTAATCTAGATCAACTGACTTGGTTCTTTTCCTTTCAAAGCCCAGAAATACCATGCATGGTATAGGTACAATAAGTACCTGAATACACTACTCTGATAATTTTTGTTTGTTCCATAAAGTAAAAAGTCTTTTTATGTCAAATTATTTTAGTGTTAATTTATTTTGTTGTGTTTCAAGTCAATTTATTTAAAAATAACCGTTAAAAATTATTTATTTATGTAAAATTAAACTAATTTAAAAATCAAAAACACCCCTGAAGAAGTCGTGGATAGCGACGAAACGAAACGTTGGGAAAAGATGAAATAAATTTGTTTTATTTGCATTAAATTACAAACAGACCAAAAACGCTTACTTAACTGAAAAATAATAAATATTTTTGTTTCTTTTCAGCAAATGGGTCTTAGGATTTTTGTTATGACAAATTTAAAAGTATGTATTTATTTATTGTCATATAAAGAGGAGCAATCAAACAGATTTGATTTTCTTGCAACTTATGGCCAGTTTCACCAAATTGCAATTAAATGGGTTTTCGCTAAAAGTTTTAAAGTTTGTTGACCTGATAAATTTGTCTGTTTTGGTTCGTTTATTGGCCTTCAAAGTGGCTTGGTGAAACTGTACATTTTACAAATAGTTTTGTTTTTTTCACACTTACTTAAGTTTTTCAACGGTACCATTTTGTTACATGCAACTCATCTATACTCGCTACTGAATTTAGTAGATCGTCCCTGTCCGAAAATCTCCTTTGTAATTTAGCAATTAGTATGTCCAACGCTTCGAAATACTCAGACTTAAATGGCTGAGCGTTCTGATGTTCTATATTTTGTCTCGCAGAGGAACAGAAAGGGCCATATGCCAAGTAGTCACCTATCCGATTTGATTTTGGGTATGAGTCGTATTTTCGGAACTGCCGCTAGTCACTGACTTTGCTTCTTCCAAAATTTTATGATACATTTCTGATCTAAGTTTTCCTTACTTTATTTTGGGTGAGTTTAATGATTGTTATGGCGCATTTCAATCCTGCGCTTCGGCATTGTAAAGCTGCGCCTGCAGGCTGGAGCATGGATAATATTTTTTTTGGCCACAATCAAGGCCATTCGGAATTCCAAATTGAGCATCACTTTTTTAATGTCCGCACTCTTGGCGACTCATCACTCTTACGAGTAAATCTGTCATTTTTAATTTCATCCAAAGTGGTCAAAATCAATGAATGAATTGCTACGGCCAAGTGTCCTGACCAACTCTGTTCTAGGAGCCGGGAACTCCTTTTTCCACCATACAAGGCAGCTATTTTGCCATGCTAAAAAAATTCATGCAACATGATGCATTAATCAAAAAATAAACGATAAAAGTCATTTCCGAGATAACCCTAATAATTACCAAATGCAAGTGATGGTTAAAGCAGTGGATGTAAGGGATTTTTCGGCCGAATTTGTTTTCTATTCTGGTCGCAACTCCCAAAACTTTCCCAGTCATTACAATTGCGCCATCATAGCATTGGCTTAGCATATACAAGAGTGGTCAATGTTATTTGACGTTAGTTCCTAAAATTGGCTTCATCAAGATTTTCAGAAGTAGTAACTGTCAGCAACGACTCATTGACAATTCCATCTTTAACGTAGTAAACCAGTTTAGGTCCGAATTATTAATATCTTTAACAATGGAACTTTGTAATGCTATAATTATTGCTTGAATTATTTTATTTTGAGTTTCAGGTGAACGGTATGTTGCGATTTGTGTATGTGAGCAAGAGACTCATTCAAATTTGGATCTTTCATGCAGGTGTATTTAAGAAAAATCCTTAAATAATCCTTGTTCTTTTTCTTCCTCCAAAATATAATTTCCACGCAAAGCTAATTCGTTGATAAACTGTATAACCTCAATAATAGACCTAAAGTTGTTCCTATGTCTCTCTAAGGCTTTTTGATGTAGATACTCGTATCAACGTTTCAACACTGCTAGTTGTAGAGACTGTATTTAATTTGTCCTGCCACATCGCCTTAGCTTGGGTATGGGAAATGGATTTTTCTTGTTTTGGAAAACCAATTTTTGAATCAGTAGCGTTACCATACGATAGTTTATTTTTTCAGGTAGGGCGTTGGAGGTTTTAAGGTAGGGCATTGCCCCCTAATGTCCCCCCTAGCTACAGCCATGCTTTAAGGTACCTAATTTTCATTCTGGACTAATAGGCATGACCGGCAAGATAAACCAAGCACCTTGAAACCAAGTCTTGTTCTTCCGTTTTGAAACTAAGCAGTTTGAAAATATTGTTTTGTTAACAAAACTTCTTTTAAGTGATTAATTGTTCATGAAATTTAAGAATCCAATAACTCCATAAGAAAAAAGTACATATTCATAATCAAAGGGTGTTTCCTTAGCTGTTTGGAAAAGTCTGGGATTTTGGTAAACAAAAATAGTTCAAGTGGGTTGAAAACAAAGTATAGAAAGATTCCAGGAAAATATTTGTGTTTTTAAAGGGGAACTGAATTGTGAGCTTTAGGTCCGAAATGTATTTCCGTGAAATCGAGGTACATACATATATGTTTGTATGGATTTCAATTATGGATGGTAATTTAAAGCATTTTTAAGGCTGAATCTAATATATTTCAACCTTCTTAAAAAAAAAGTGACATAAAACGAAAATAACTGTAAAGTGAAAAATTACCCCTCTACAAAATTCCATCAAACCTTAGATGTTAGTATAGAATCTTCGCTACGTATAAAGTGAAATAATAAAACTATTTAATTGTAACATCAAATTATTCATTTATTCAAACAAAAAAATATTTTATTAATTGCTAGCTATTTTAAAACTTAATCCAAAACATTTGGATGAACAATATTTTTTGTTTTTGATGTGTAAACATCTTTCCCGGCGGTAGAGTGAATCGAAAACGTGTGTAAAACTTATACGTCCCGTGTAACCCGTTACGGTTACACGTTCGATGTAGTAATCTACCTTACCGACGATTGCATTTAACACCATGTTTACATTGTTAATATTGCGTACTTACGACATCGTGTTTACATTGGAGACTTTGAGTACTGAAATCTCGATTTGATTACTTTCCATTTCTGGCTAGAACTTATTTCAATCCCTTAACATTTCTTCACCTCTCAACCAATTAGGCCTATTCTGCCACATTTGTTATTCTGCTATAGTTTTTCTGTTATGAATCATAAAAGATTTCAACCTTAAAAGATCTTTTATGATTGGTATTCAGAGGTTCGAACTTTTATAAAAGTCTGTTAGCTTAGTCGCGCACTGGCAACTGTGATCGAAATCAAATAGTTTAATCACCAGTTGAAAGAAAACCGCGCACTGGCAACTCTTTACTAACGCTCACACTCTTTTCTCTCTTGCGCTTATGGAAAATAGCTCAACTATTACGAATTAATTTTAGGCAATCGTTTAGTTTGTGTCAAAACACAAACTTTTTAGTTGCTCGAATCGAGTTGCTTTAAGTGCGCGGTGTCCCATATAAGCCCATATGTTTCATTTTAGCAACTAAACAGTTGCGAAACTAAAAATTGAATGTGCGCACCTATATATATTATATATATATAATTATATGCACCTGCGCGGACATTCAACTAAGTAGTTCATCTGTTTTCTATAAGCTACCAATTAGTTAGTTTGTGTCAAAATGCAAACTTTTTAGTTCCTCGAATCGAGTTGCTTTAAGTGCGCGGTGTCCCATATAAGCCCATATGTTTCATTTTAGCAACTAAACAGTTGTGAAACTGAAAATTGAATGTGCGCGCCTGGTCTTAAAAAGATCGAAATAGTTCGTCGACACAATTTTGTATGTTGTTATTTGGTTTTAGTTGTTAACTAGTGTTTTTGATTCCATTAATCCTAAATTCACTTTATAATTTTTTGATTATTACATTAAAAGTATCCTAAACACATGTAATAATGGAAAAAGAACAAGAAAAATGTGTTTGGACTCGTTCCGAAATAATTATTTTACTAGAAATAAGTAAAGACAACAAACTTGTTGATTATTTCAAAACGTTTCTACAGGACATGGTCCAAAAATACATGTGTTTAGGTGGAAAGCGTTGTGTACAGCTATGAAGAGATATTTTTGGATTTAAGTATAAGTGGAAGGGATAAATTGTGGAAAAATAGTGGCTTTCATTTAAATATCTAAAGTCACAAACTAGTACGATTGCATTGTATTTTTATTGGGTACGTTCGATAACAAAAATTCGGCACTCGGACGAACGTTGATGTTTACACATCTTAACCGTGAGTCCTGGCACTCACACTTTTTTTTTTTCCATATCAGTTGGAATCATAGGGAAACGCGGTATCAAACAAACTTCCTTTTGATTTAGCAGTTAGGATCGTAGCTTCAATCAAATTTGGCAATAACTTTTTCACTGCCAATCTGGTGCATTACACAGTTCTGGTGGATTAATATTTCGCAATAATATAATCAAAGAACCAACTTTCAGATTCAAGCAATGCGGTGGTATACCAGCTGGTTCCAATGAAGTTAAAAATTCAATTGGATAATTCATCTTGATTCATAACACTGTCAATTGGCAACTGGCAGTTTCGCTTGAATTTTAAAATTAATGGCATTGATATGCATGTTCTTGAGTCCTAAAATGGCGCGTTTTCTCAACCAATCATAATTTCTGTAATTCTGAAGAATATTCGGAAAAACACATTCAATCAATTCATCTATCGATTGCGCAATTGTACAAAAATTGTTTAGTACTGTCGATTTATATTTTTCCATCACCAATTTCTAACAATTTTTTTCAAAATTCATGGGCAGCTAGATCATTTTGTAGGTGAATACGCATATTAATGTTCAGTGTCAATTTTTGTACATACATATCTCCAAAGAACTGATGGCTTCAAACAGACATTTATTTAGGAGTTGATCGAGGAATGACAGGCAATATTTGACGAAAATCCCCTGAAGGTATTATCAAAGCACCACCAAAAAGCTGTTGATTACCACGTAAATCTTGCATTGTTCGATTAAATGCTTCTAGTGATTTTTTATTCGCCATTGTACACTTATGCCATAAAATAATTGACGTTATTCGCAGAACTTTTGCCATAGCAGAATTTCTCGAAATATTGCAAGTTGTAGTTTCAATCACCTGTACATTCAATGGCAATTTTAATGTAGAGTGTGCAAAAATTGATTATCAGCGTCGGGGTATGGCAATAACGAACCAGCTTGATGATAAATCTGGCCCTGAATCTGTAACATGTATGCAATTTTAGGTAGATGTTGGATCAGAATTTTTAAAACTATCGAATACTTTACGATTCAGATTGATATAAACATGGGACAGTCCTGTTGAAGTATTTACCTTAAACGTCGGCATAAAATTATCTCTAATAATTTTAGTAGAACTAAAAGAAGTCATTTGAAATGCCGAATTGTATAGTTCAATATGACTCAAAAAGTGATTCAACGTTTGAGATGTCCCAAAAATAAGTGAATACAATGGTTCGGGTGGAGTTTCTAATGCTGGCAATCTCACTTTGCCATTAGCACAATACATACATGCCGGGCAGGGTTCGAACCTAAATCTACTCCTACGCTCGGATTTTTCGGGATTTACTCCACTTTTTCCACACAGACAAATTGTCTTATTTTTATACAAATATGACATTGTTGAAAAAAAACATTAAACCTTTGTTAAAAATTCTTTCTGAATTTGTAATTTGTTTATTTTTACAAAACATTTTTTGAAAATAATACTAAGTTCTCCAATGAAACCTGTGATTTATTTTTCTGATGCCGGGCGTTTCACCTGATGGAAAGTTAGCCGCATCACAATGTGGACATATTGCGTCCATCATTCCAATGTATCCGTACATACTATAATTAATTTGACTGTTGTAATTAAAAGCAGCACGCATCATTTCAGCCAAAGGAGCACGACGTATTCGTGATCGCCGTGCAAGATTCAGTACAGGTACAGGGTCAACAGATCTATTTCGTGCATTACGTTCACGCTGCGATGCATTAGCATGTGCGCGTTCATCTGCAGTTTGTGATCGTCTTAGTAATGCCACATCATTTGCATTACGTGTTCGCCGACCTATATTTGCTCGCCCGGCTAGTGGCATTATTCCTTCATATAAAAAAGAATAAAAAAGAATACATTAATAGTGGTGTATCAGTATCGCTAAAAAACTGAGAAAAGTACACGCACACATATATGTACATAGTACATTTGAACAATTCAATTTGACAGCACAATCCATATATGAAAAAAGTTTCAATTTGACAGCAAAATCTCCACTAACAAAATGATCCGACATTTATTGAATTCATTTGTTACAGAAAATGTGCTCGACCGCTCGACGGATTTTGTGCAAACTTCACATAAACCATCTACTAAATGGTCCGAACAAAGCCTAAACATTTGGTTCGGATAGGTGAGCCCGTTCTTGAGTTATAAAATTACAACGAAAAGTGGCATTGATTTTTTTATATATATAGATATACCAGGTGCCGTTTTCGAGGAAAATACAGTTTTTGAAAGCATTTTTTAAGATTTGTAATGGTGTGTACCGTTATTTTCAGATAAAATAAAAACTGAATAACAAATTGTAAATAATTTTTAAATAATTGCATGCTTTAATGTTTTAAAAAATCAACTGTGTATGGTTTTCAAAATATTGAGTTTTCAATGTAAATTTGAATTCTTAATAATTTTCATACTTTTTAAGAGCTTGAACAATGACCCAAATCAGTTGTATTGTTTTTGAAAAGAAAAACCGAAAAAAATGGAAGTAACAATTATAACCATATTTGGTAATTTTTTCTACATTGAGATAGCTTTTACTAGCTGAAGTTTTCTTCAATCTTTTTTTTTAATTCTTTTTGAAAAAAAAAAAACATTTTCTAAAATTGAAAAAAATTATACCTAAGACATATAGTTACTGTTAATTTCGGTCTTCAAGAAAATAAGAAAAAAATCATGTTAATGGAAATATTTAAAAATGATATATGTATGTATAATCAAGACTTAAAAAAAAAATTAATAAAAAAAATTGTTTTGAAAATGGAAAATGTGGTTCAAAATCAGGCCAATGATTGTTTTTGGGAAATTAATTTTCATTTCCAGAGTAATAAAAAATTTAAATTGACGTATCAAAATTTTATTTTGAATTTTTTTTTAATTTTATGTATTTAAAGATACCTACATTGAAAATTTATTATTTTAAAAAACCAAAACAACGATTTTATATTTTTATATAAATAAACACATATGTTACACATATGTTACATATGTTTGAATATACAGAATGGCCCATGCCATTTTTTAAGCTCAAATTTTTTGCTTCGGAACGTTTATCTCTAATAACAGCTATGTTTTTATATATAGAAAATATTTAAAATTCTTAGCAACCTTAGCAAGGAACAATTTCAGATCCTTGTGAATACTCTGGGACGGCTACCATTTCCAATTATAAAAGTTTAATTTTGCATTATGAAATCTGTATCTTCTTTGACTCGCCGACTGCCCCTAAGGTTTAACTTCAAATATTGGTAAATACTAAAATAGATACTCGCCCTATACCCTTAGAGGATACATTTACCCAAAAATTTCATTGATGTGGTACCTACCTAACTAATTAGTGTAGAAATTTATCTAAAGAAGGAAAAATCAGCTCGCAAAATTCATGACTACGAAATTAAAAATAATTTTGGCAGCATTAAAAACATCCTTCTCATTGCAGAGCAACCCAAAATTCATTTAAGATTCCATAACCACAACCCTATTTCGTCTCAATTTTCATGTCCCATTATAAATTTGTATTTCCTCTTTCTCAATTCTTCGCCTTTGTTTTTTTTTTCTTAAATATTTCTCCTCGTTACCGCACGAGTTACTCTATAAAAACGATTCAGGTGTCGCAAGGCAGAATAATTTTCCACAAGCAAATAAAACAAAAGACATTAAATACGGTAAAAAACAGGAAAACACATCCAAGCCGCCATTACAAATAAGAAAGCCGCAAAAGGTGAATGGATGGTAACGGGCTTGAGTATATAAAATGGTATGGTTTTGGGTATTTTGAGCAGAACGGAAAAATATTCTAAGAAAATAAGAGTGTTGGAAAATTTATTTCATCAATTTGTGAGTAAATTGCTTGGAGGATTGAATCACCACTGGTTTTCTTTTTTTTTTTTTTATTTTAAATCGATTATAACTTCTCGCTTTTTTTATTTGCTTTGCGTCAAGGATGCTTGGTCTTACTATATATCTGCTTTCCCTTTCTATCTCTTTTCCGTTCTGAAATTCAAAACCAAAAAAAATTCTCAAGGAGCTCAATAGCTTTAAGGTATCATCCGACCTTCTCCGACTTGTAAGTTTTTATTTTTATTTTTGCACATTTTGCGATTTACTTTTCAGTTGGGAGTTTAATCTGCTTTTAAAATTGAACAGATTTATGTACATACATATAAACCAAAGTACAGGTACATGTACCTACATAGTCATACGTACATATATAGAAGGATACATGCACATGTATACAGTTTAAGGAAACGGATAATTTCTCGAAGTCGCACGGACTGACGTTATCGAAGAGGCCTGAGGGAGCAATAGTTATCAGTAGAAGGGAGTTACAGTTAAGGGGTCCTCCCTTTCTTTCTTGTTTACTTGAAAATCGAAAGAAGTCCTAAGAACGAAGGTAACTTTGCATTATTATGTTCTTTATTTATTATTATGGAAGAGTTTTAAGTTAATATCCCCAAGCTATATCTTTTTTATTTGAGTGCAAAGTTTTTCGAATTAATCATTTTTTTTTACAAAAAAAAAAACAAATTCCTTTATTTAAATATTTGAGGGAAGTTGTGTAGAAGCAAAACCTTTATTTGATACATTTTTAAAACATGACGCCATAGTTTTAGGGTAGGTGCTCGATACGAACACCTAACACTGCACTGTTACTTTTAAGGAATACCTCAATATCAAAATTTCGTTCTATCTTGAAATTTCCCAATATTGAAATCTTTCGAACTAAAATATGCAGGCCACCGCCCTTGAATTCTCTGTATGAATTTCAGTACAACATTTCATAAGCTTTGAAGGTCGGTCTGATGAGACAGTCTTGAATTGAATTGAAGTAATGTTGAACCATTTGTGTGGATTTCTTACCAAGGGGAAGTGAAGTAAAACCTCACCAAAACACAAAAGACCATTAATTCTACCCTCCTTTTTTTTTGCATTCTGAAGGGCTTATAAATAGAATGTCTTAGGTTAAATGATAGTATGATCTTAAAAACCGAATCCGCATACACGAAGAACAATCGAAAATAGTGCAACTTGACAATCTCTAGACTCCACTGGCATGGCTTCAAACGAGAGTTGTAGGTGCAGAAATGGGTACTAGCAAGCTTAAAATTAGGACTGCCCTTCTATGGATTATTAAATTAAACCATATCGTAGGTAAACTAATTCCAAGTGTAGTAAAAAAGTACCGTTCGCTGGTGATATCGTGTTAATGTTCTCAGTGAGATTGGTCTATATATACACATTGAAATCTCTCACCACATGTTCACTAGTCGATCAACAAATAGATATATAGATATACAGGTGGCAGTGAAATCAATCACAAAATATGAACTTGCGGAAAGTTCCTGCAACGAGTTGACACAACTAAGCCCTCGATGACTCTTGAGTCTTGACCCAAGCTAAGCTGAATCCTTGGTACTTAAGTCACTGGACTACAAAATTCAGCAGAATCCCCCTAAAACTTCAAGGAAAGATGGTCAAGAATTGACAAAAGTAAGGTTTCAAAAAATCTATAACCTTATTTCTTCAATTTCGTTCTGGAGCAGATAGGTCACAGGGCAGGCAGAAGCAGATAGACAACATACAAATGCTTTAAGGAGTTCATCCACCTTCGAACAAATAATAACTCGATGGACGGACCATTAATGGAAATTCGACGAATAGTTAGCCTTGGAAACCGCTGCCACTTAAATTTGGCGGAATAAATGGATTACTTATTTACTTACTTAAAGTAGTGCTACAGTCCGGGGTGGACCAGGGCCTCAACCAACAAGCTCCTAAAGCTATAGCTCGGTCCCTAGCTAGCTGTCTCCAGTTTCGCACACCAAGTTGGTTGAGGTCCTCCCCCACTTGTGTGCGCCACCTGAGTCGCGGTCTTCCTCTACTTCGCCGTCCCTCGGGGTTTGATTCGTAGACTTTCTGGGCCGGAGCATTCGGATCCATTCGCTCTACATGACCAAACCATCTCAGTCGCTGGACTTTTATACGTTTGACTAGGTCAGTTTCTTTGTACAGCCCGTACAGTTCGTGGTTAAATCTTCTCCTCCACTCCCCATCTATGCAGACGGGACCAAACATCACACGAAGAATTTTCCTCTCGAAACAGCATAAAGCGCTCTCATCCACCTTGGACAAAGTCCATGTCTCTGCACCATAGACAAGGACCGGGATGATAAGGGTCTTATAGAGGGACACTTTAGTTGCTCGAGAGAGGACTTTGCTACTCAATTGCCTTCTTAGTCCAAAGAAACAGCGATTGGCAAGAGTTATTCTCCGTTTGATTTCAGCACTGGTGTTTTTTTCAGAGTTTATAGCGGTGCCTAGGTATATGAAGTCCTTCACTACCTCAAAGTTATAGCTGTCTATAATGACGTTTTGTCCAAGACGTCGGTGTTGTGTGTCCTTTCTTGATGATAGCATATACTTGGTCTTGCCATCATTTACCGCTAAACCCATATCTTCTTCGCTTCCGTCTCAATGTTCACAAAAGCGCCACTGACATCACGCTTTGTTCTTCCAATAATGTCAATGTCGTCGGCGTATCCGAGTAATTGGACGGACTTTTGAAAGATTGTGCCTCTTGTGTTGACACGTGAGTTTTGCACTATTCTTTCAAGAACTATGTTGAAGAAGTCGCACGATAGAGCATCGCCTTGCCTAAAACCTTTTTTGACATCAAATTCATCGGTGAGATCTTTTCCGACCTTGATGGAGCAGCGTGCATTCTCCATCGTCATCCTGCACAAGCGGACAAGTTTGTCAGGGATGCCAAAACTAGACATTGCTCTATTATAGTTCGTTCCTATAGATACTATCGTACGCGTCTTTGAAATCGATGAAAAGGTGGTATGTGTCGATTTGTAGCTCCTGGGTTTCTTCCAAGATCTGCCGTAATGTGAATATTTGATCGACGGTGGACTTTTCTGGTCTAAAGCCGCACTGATATGGACCTATCAGGTTGTTGACGAAAGGCTTCAGACGTTCACATAATACGGCAGAAAGGGTCTTGTACGCAATGTCCAGGAGACTTATGCCTCTGTAGTTGGCGCAGTTCAGAGGGTCTCCTTTCTTGAGGATATAAATGGAGGAATAAATGAATTGCGTTCGGAATATCTTAAGCTCTACAAAATTTTTATACTGCGAGTCCCACCTAAAGGCTATAATCAGCTAGCGAGAGCAGATACTAGGCTATTTTGAAAGAAAAATTCTTTCGAGTATATGGTGCTGCATGCGAAAAAGGGAAATAGAGAAATCCATACACCCACAGGTCTATTAGCTTTATCAAGATATTGATGTAGTCCAGAAAGTCAAAACACGTCTAAGAAACGACTCAACTTCATCGAGAAAATCAAAAACAATGCTCAAATCCAGACACAGGTTCGAGTAGACAAGGATAACCGAAATCATAATCTGGATTACAGAAAGCACTGTGCTTAGAATTGTCTTGGTGTGTTTCAGGCAGTTGTTCTTCATGGATTGGACGAATGTATGATAAACTTAATAAGTTTCTTTTGAGAATCCCAACAATTTTTCGATCTTGTTTTCAGCTTTGCTGCTATTGGACACGACTTTAATTAAAGCTTAATTTAAACAGTTTCATAGGTAATAATCGCTTTGTATCTAAGCACAACTTAAGGCTAAAGTTAAAGTCGTTTTCAACTCACCTGGTTTGTATCCATCAGCGTGTTCATGTGAAGAAATGTGTCGCAAGCAAATCATAATGATGCAAAATATAATCGGCGAAGTGAACTCCATATTTGATTTCGTCTGTATTTATCTCACAAAAGGTACAAGTTGAGTTAAAACGTTGGAAAATTAAAAAATAAACAATAATAATAATAACAGAGAGACAAACAAACTCAAATTCAAAATAAATAAATGAAAATTCCTAAACGAAAACCAAAAGATAAAAGATCTCACGCACACAGGTATTCCCGCACTTTGTTTTCACAATAGATATCACAGAGACGACACACAAAATTATTCGATCAAAACAACAAAAAGGTGAAAGGGATTTGTTGCGATTGACAAAAAGATGTTTTTTTGGAAGTTTATACTTTAAGTAAGCCCTTTTTTTTATGTTAAAATCTGCCACAAATTGGGATGTTGGTTTATTCAAAAAATCTACAGGAGCTGTATGATGGATACTATATCTTATTTTATGTTAATAGCTTGTTGTGTTCGCTTTAAAGGTACAAATTTCAGAATAACAACTCCGAGCTGTCGTTATAATCGGCACATTCTCTACAACCATGTACCGTTTTGGATGAATGGCTGCCACACACGTGCGTTATAATCTATGTACAGTAACTTTTATGTGATTACACGTCATTTGCACGAGTCGTGGAGCAAAATATCATCTTTTTTTTTTAAATTATGTATTTAATATGCGATTCATCCTTTATGTTTCCTGCATATGGTGAACACTTTCATCGATCTGGTTCTTTGGGTGCAGGCACACATCCAGCAGCGCAGCGGTGGGGGCCCTTTGATTCAGGACAAGAATCCCGTTAGTCGTAACCCAACTGGTATGCGGTTACTTTTTACGATAAATATATTTTTCTCCATCCAGAACCGAAAACGCTGACGACCTCAACAGGAAGGAAGCCGAGAGTCCTTTTAGCGAATATACTCACGACGATGATGACAAGGATGGGGCACAGCAGTGCGCCGCAGTGCTGATGTCGCCTCTTTTAGAGCTTCTGTTTCTGTGTGCACGATTGTATAGCCTCCTGCGAAGGAAGTGAGGTTTTATTGTTATCGCTGAGGAAATTGCTTCATTTGAATAGCAGGTCCTGTTCCGGCTTGTATTGCTCCTGCTGATGACAGTGGCAGCCCATATGATTATGTTTCGTCGAAGTAATGGAACAGCAAAAAGAAACAATCTGAGTTAAATTTTTTGGCTGTGATGGACACGATTATGCGATATGTTTATCATCGTCATCACCCTCTTCTATCTCCCGGTCCACAACATCTGCATTGGATTGATGATGTTATTTGGTATTTATGACGCTCGGCCACTTTGCTGGCTTTTTGTAAAACGCTGTATCATGCCGAAGGGGAAGGTCTACAGCAATGGCTATGGAGGCGCTTTTTTTTTGTTCCCAACAAACAGCAGAGCTATTTTCTGTTTATTTTGGTATTCTTTTTGGAAATCTGCAATTATATAAAAAAAAACAATACCATTAATGTGCTGTCCTTTGTTAATGGTGTCATTAAATAAAAAACTTTTAATGACTCATTAGGGAATCTCTGTCATATTGTTTTTTTGGGAAAATGTTCAAAACATGGATATCTCTTTTTCCACTTTTGTTGCTAACGCTAAGTGGGACTTTGTATTGAGCATCATGGGGACAGGATTAATTTCTCGAGCTTCATCAAATGTTTTCACTTCGAAGGTTGTTTTAGAACCGTTTTTAATGGGTAAATTATTTAGGAGAAATCCTAATCATGTCATGTTCTTTTTTATAAGTACGAGTATACTGGTTCTTAATAAAAAAAAAAGTGATAAGGGGATGACAAATGTTTTGCGAAATGCTGTAGAACTTCTGTTATATTCAAAAAATATTATTTTTAGAAGTGGCCTTTCAAAAAATCGAGTGGCGGTTACCATTAACAAGGACTAACAACATCTTAAATAATTAAAACAGCATTCACTACTGGTTTATCCTCAATAATGATTTTTATTTATTTATAATTCACTCGCGCTCAAGGGTATGTTTATAGACCCTTATAATGTTAAACACAGCACGGGCGATGGGGAAATTAGGGAGGGAGAGAAAGGAGGTGACGATGAACATTGGTTTTGAATGTTTGCAAATTGAAATGGCGAGGGAAAACCGTGCCGGGTAAGTTATTCCATAATCGTGTTGTGTGACTAAAAAACGAATCTCTATATTTGACGGTACGACCAAAGTTAGGTTCAAGGGTGAACTGATGAGCATTCCTAGCGAAGCGGGTATCACGGGTGAATTGATAAAGGGGAGGAATGCATCTGGCTATTTCGAGTGAGCATTGCTTGTGAAAGAAGCGATAAAACAGGGAAATACATGAAGCATTTCGACGGTGTTCAAGAGATGAGAATGCATCCATGATCGCTCTGTTTCCTATCAGTTCTGAATTCTATCCAATAAATGGAGAGAATTTGTGCTGCACCTGCCCAAAGGTGTGAGTTATACTCTAGTTTTAGACGTATAAACGCCTTATAAATTGCATCCAGATCAGAAGGGGTGAAAAATTTCTTACATCGATATAGAAATCCTAAGCATTTAGCAGCATGTTTGGCGGTTTCGAGAATGTGATCATTCCAACGAAGATCGTCGTTAATACACATACCGAGTACTGAGAGCTTTGCGGTTTCTTCGATGCAAGTGCCATTTAATGACATGTGGCGGTTGCCATTTTTGAGAAAGAACAACATCTTAAATGCTTCACACAATATTCACTACTGGTTTGCACGCATTTTGTCTATTGTTTGATGGCGATAAGCCCGCCAAGCATGAAAGCCATAAAGTATCAGAATGGCTTAGTATCGAGTAAGTTATGAGACAAAAATAAATTGGACTCTGGTGGTTACATTAGGCGACAAAAAGGAAAACACTACCATCCGAGCTATACGAAAAATAAATGAATAGGGTTGGCCCAATAATCAACAACGAATATCCGCAGCTTCTCAGACAGCCAAGTTTCTATTTTGTCGATAATTTTTTTCAATCGCCTCTCCTTGAGAAAGTCCAATAGGTCAACACTCATCTCTGCTTGCTCGCAGGACGTAACGACATTATAAGGAAACTATAGAGCTGATGAACTCGCTAGAATTGCAAGAACAATTAAGTATTGTAACAGACTGAACATAAAGTTGTTTAACCATTGCTACATGTAAGCTTATGCTAAAGAAGCTATAAAGAGTAGAAACCATAGGTGGAACAATATCACCACTTGCTTGGCCACAATCCCAAATATGGATTTGAAGAGTTCTAAGCGGTTGATAGATGTAAGAATATTATACATTAGTTTAGTAAAAGGTGTCATAACCGGACACTGTCTAATAGTTTAGCACGCTACACAACTTGCAGTCTACTCAAACGATTTCTGTAAAAGCTGTATGTATGAACAGGGAGAGGAAAGAATTGCTCACCTCTTTTATGTCCTGCTGCATCCAAAAGTACAGTCCCCTACTAGAAAGACTTCTAGTACTACAACAATTTGAGGGATCTTGTAAAATCCTTAACTAAGAAGTCTTACATTATTTAAAAGGAGTTTTCTTAAATTGCGTTATCATTTCGCGCCAAAATTTTGTCTAAGAATTAGTTCGCTATACCGCTAGTCACTTCTACTTTATATAATCTTTAACTTGGGTTGTGAACTTCTTTTCTCCGGTAATCAGGGTAAAATGGTACGCAACTGTTTTTAAGATTTATAAGTTACTAGCGTACCCGTGCGGGAACTGCCGCAAGCAAATTTTTTTTTCAACAAGTTTTTCAAAATAAATCATGTGTCTAAAAGTTACTGTAGATTCGCTCAGTTTTTTTTGCATTGGTAATCTTTTGTAAATGGAAATCTTGTGTAAATGGAAATCTTGTGTGAAGTACGGAATGTTGTTTTTGGGTGTTTATTTTACTTCTGTGTGTCATCGTTGAACAGCTCTATTTGAAAAAGACGACTTACCACTGAAATAATAAACACGTTTAGCTTAGCCAAGAACAGTCACAACTTATCTCCTGTGCAACATGAGAAGTTGAAAGCGAACGAATTTTCAAAGGGCACGGTAGTGCCCAGCCAAGTTCTGGCACTACACCCTTTTTTACAGGAACAAACTCAGGCGATTTTTGACCCCTCCCTATCTTCAGTACCACTAAAGTCAGAAACTTCAAATTCCGAATATTTGCTAAGCTAGTCAGGCACAGGCGCCTCACCAAATTTCAATTTTCTAGCACAAGCGGTTCCTGAGATATAAGGCCTCAAAAATCACAAAAACCGTAACTGACTGACTGACTGACTGACAGATCATCAAAATTATGGAGCACTTCCCGACATCGTAGAATCTTGTAATTTTGCACAACGGTAGGTCTTGTCATGCAAGCTAAGGAAAAAATCGAAAATTTGAGGTTTTCCATTCAGGGGGCGTGGTATCCGCCCACTTTCTCCAAATTGGTGTTGGTTGAATGGAGCACTTCCAAGTGCTGTAAAACGATGAAATTTGGTAAAGTGGTAGGAATTAAATTGCATGCAAAGAAAAAAATATAAAATTTGAAGTTCTCTATTCAGGGGCGTGGTATCCGCCCACTTCCTCAGAACTGATGTAAATTATACATGGCCCACTTCCGATTGCAGTAGAACAATGAAATTTGGTAGAACAGTAGGGCTCAAATTGCATATAAAGGACCAAAAATAAAAATTGGGGTTTTCTATTCGGGGGGCGTGGTATCCACCCACTATCTGAGATAATGTTTAATTTATATGAAGCACTTCTGATTGCCGTAATTAAGGTAGGTATGTTAGTGTTAGGTATCTTGCCAGGACAAGAAGAAATAATTGAAGCGCAAATCAAAACAAACAATAACAAAAAGAAAATATACCAAAAGAAATAGGAAGCTTTAAACTAAGTTAAGTACATCCTTCTATCTTTCCGTATCTTTCGATACGATAAAAACACTCAAAAAAGTTTAAAAAAAAATAAAACAAAAATAAAATTCTCCAATTTAAAAACAAAAAAAATTTAACAAATATTTGTGTGTCTTTGAATTTAAACTATTTTAAGGTAAGTTAAACTTTATGTGCCTACAGGTTTAACTACATACATTGTTATAGGATAGTTACACACAGGGCCGGACAAGCTATACGTGCAAGCTGTGCAAATGCGCAGGGCGCTGAACTCAAAAGGCGCCTTGGGCAAGCGTTAAAAAAGCCACTACTTCATAACCACTACCTACCTTCTTTTTTTAAGTCTCATTTCTTTTTATAGTTCACTCCAATATTGGTATTTATTAAATAACTAACAGCTAATTCTGAATTTAAAGGCAGATATACATATATACATAGATAGATACATATCTACTTTTCCAAAAATAAGTCGATGTTTAATTTCCTATACACACCCCCATTCCCACAGTAAAAAAAAACTACATCACAAAATCTTTACAAAGTGCACAATTTTGTTCGCTTAACAACAGATACCTACATATTTGCTATTTTTCTCTTTATCAATCTACTGTTACGTTATTCTTCACACTCACCATCGCATGTATGAGTGAAGGCATTTATTTTATTTTGTTATCCCTCCCCTATGCAGTGTAACATAAAACAGAATTTCAACAGCAAATACAGACAGTTAACAGTTTGCAAGTTGATAACATGAGTACGATGCCAATTCTTCTATATGAAATAGAAGTCAGCAATGTTACTCAAACAGAACTTCTGAGGTACAAAATTCATACTCATTGAAATGTCAGTGCGCAGAATTAAAAGTTGAGTCTAGGAATTTAAACTCTTCCGGTTAAGTGTTTCTTGTACGTTGTACTATGTTTTAGTTTGGCACTGGCCTCTGTTTATGAGTGAAATTTTATCACTGTCGTGTGTCGAGAATGAGACAAAGGGTTGAAATATGGAAATACTTGAGTGATGATGATGCGATGATTAATGTTGAGGTTTGTCGTTTATGAGTGAATCTGTTTTATTCAATTTCTCTTTTTCTCTATTTTTTTGTTCTTGCCAGTTATTGCTTACATTTAAAAAAGGGATTTGGGGAAAGTACGATAACTTGGCCGCCAAGATTTGATAACGGGTTTTTGTAGGGGGGTCAAAAACAAGCACTTTTTACTATGGGAGGGGGGGGGGTCTATCTCCCCCCGTTTAGGAGGTAGGGGCACTTTTAGAAAAAATGGTTTAAATTGAAACAAAAAATATTCAAAAACAACGGCAACACCTACAATAAAGTGCTATACTGCGTTTGAAAGCCAGAAGATTGTTCTATAATCCTGCATTTAAATTTTATTACTCATATCAATAGTTTTTGAGAAATTCGCATTTAAAGTCCAAATTTTGATAAAAAAAACGTGAAAAAAAACATCTGAAAAAAACTCTATTATTTGCGAACCCCAGTCGTCCTTATATTTCCTTTCTAGGCAGTATTTTCAATAGAAAAATGCCATGTATTGGTGAACATGGTCAGAAGTTTGTTTTGGTTTTCAAGATTATTGTATTTTATATGTATTTGGTGGACATTGGATAAATAGAATAAATTTGAATTTTTTTAAATACAGATTCTGTGAATGCAAAAGAAACTTTGCATGCACCCAACCTCGCACCTACCCCAAATCCTATAGTGTGCCCAAGCAGGGGGGTTGCAGGGGGGCAGCATGCCCCCCCATACATACTTTACTGTTTATATATTGTAATGTTGGAAGCTAGCACTGATTTATTTATGTAAGGAAGCAAAAAATATCAAACATTTTGTAGAAAAGTAGTTTTAGTTATTTTCGATTTTCTCAAAAACCAGAAGACATAGAACCACGCGGTTTTTTGTGTTCGATTAAGAACTGATAGATACATGAAACACATGTAAGCTAATTTACAATTTCATTTCACAATTTTGAAAACAATTGGTCTAAACTTTTTTTTTCACGTTATTTTATCAAAATTTGGACTTTAATTGCGAATTTCTCAAAAACAATTGACATGAGTAATTTAATTTAAATGCAGGATTATAGAAAAATCTTCTGGCTTTCAAATGCAGTATAGCACTTTATTGTAAGTATTGCCGTTGTTTTTTAATATTTTTTTTTTTCAATTTAAACCATTTTTTCTAAAAGTGCCCCTACCTCCTAATCGGAGGTTTTCTCAAAAACCAGAAGACATAGAACTATGCCGTTTTTTGTGTTCGATTAAGAACTGATAGATACATAAAACACATATAAGCTAATTTACAATTTCATTTCACAATTTTGAAAACAACCGGTCTAAACTTTTTTTTTCACGTTTTTTTATCAAAATTTGGACTTTAAATGCGAATTTCTCAAAAACTGTTGACATGAGTAATTTAATTTAAACGCAGGATTATATAACAATCTTCTGGCTTTCAAACGCGGTATAGCACTTTATTGTAGGTCTTGCCGTTGTTTTTTAATATTTTTTTTTTCAATTTAAACCATTTTTTTCTAAAAGTGCCCCTACCTCCTAAACGGGGGGAGATAGACCCCCCCCCCTCCCATAGTAAAAAATGCTTATTTTTGACCCCACTACAAAAATCCGTCATCAAATCTTGGCGGCCAAGTTATCGTACTCGTGCCAGGGATTTTTTGACTGAACTAATTACTTTATTTGTCTATGTATTATGGTAAAAAAAACTCAAAACAAAAGAAAGGATAGGGAATCTATATTGACAATAAAACTTGCTACGCTACTATTCCAGTAGTGTATACGAGTATGTATAAGGTTATGATAATGGTTCAAACATGAAAGGAAAAGAGGCTGGTGTTCAAAACAAAATTAAGTGTCTTGAACCAAGAGCTTATTTTGTTCAGGCTACTTGCATTCCCTTTGGTTGTTGTTGGTTTTTAATGATTCAGCTTGCTGTTCATTGGAAGCTGTTAAGTTTTTTGACATTGCTCAATGCATATAAAACTTTGTATCAGGTTCAACAATGCGTTGGGACATACATATATACAAAAAATTTCGCTGTTTTGACCTTAAAACCCCTTTCTGAAAACAGATGGGAGTAGACTTTGCTTTAAAACCATTCAAAAAAATCTGAGAAGCTATAGTATGAAGCTCTTATTGAAATATCTGAGGCTGGAAACGTTGAGAATAGAAACATGCAGCCATTAGGAAGTAAAATTTTAGTTTCAAGTTTATATGTTGCATATTAATCTAGTTTGATATTTTAGAAAAAAATAATGGCGCAAAATTTTAATTGAATTAGTACGATGCTAAAGCTGTTTTAGTAATGTAATTGTTTTAGGTGTGTTCAGAAGCAATTTATTAAGAAAATTCTTGTAGTACGATACTAGTGAGAAAATGTTTAAAATTAAGAATGAGTTAGTAAACTACTATAAAGTTAGCAAATAATAATAGGCTGTTTAAAATTTTGCGCCAATATTACTAGTAAGTATTTACAAACTCCGTCTGCTAATTTATCTATACTAAATATGCTACTCAAAACTCTTTAGTGGAAATGCGATCAGAAGAACAATTCACTAACGTGCAATCAGCTGAAGCCATAGCTTTAAATCTATAAATACCATCACAGTTTAATCAAATAACGTAGTTTTTTTTAAACTAAAAGTAATAATAAACTACTTCAGGACCCCAATGACTCATGAAAGATAAGTTGACTAGTCAATCATGGCTATAGAGAAAGAGCTTGTCAAGTCATTATATTATGATGATCTGGTAACTGAGTTTGCTAAAACAGAAGCCAGAAAAGTTAATCTATTGCAATAAATTCGGTTCTATTTATTTTTATTAAAATAATAATCTTATTATTTCCTACACTGAATAAATTAAATATGAATATAAAACTTTTAATTCAACAACAATTAATGAGTTCATTATTTATTTGTATGTTGTTATGTTTTTGAATTAGTTTTTAAATATTTTTTACTTCAAAAAATATTTTTTTCAGTTCCTAAATTTTTGTGATATATTTTTTGACTATTATTTTTGTGATATATTTTTGATTTCTTAGTTTTTAATAAAAATCATATTTATTTTAATTAAATATAAGCATTATCTAGGAATAGGCCTCTTGGGGATCCCTTGTTAAAAAACGCATTGCAAAGGGTACCCCTTGGGTAATGAGGAAATGACTTTTTCCGCCAATCCAATCCAAATGAGAGGCGCCACTGATAAGGCTTGCGCAGGGCTCTAATTTAGCTCGGGCCGGTCCTGGTTACACACGTATGTGATTTGCTGATTGTTTGTTAGTTTATTGGTTTGCTGTTTTGTTTTAATCCAGGTACATACATGCATAGGTACGTTACATAAAAATCAGACCAAAAACATAAATGTTAAAAAAAGAGCCAAGTTCTTCTATACAAAAACCTTTGTGTAACAAGTCAGCCGTAAAAAGTACTGAGATCTAAAAGTACGCCAAGTTCTTACCTAATGAAGGTTTAATACCGAATATTTAAAGTAGAATAATATTGAAACAGCTACAATGTAAAAGAGAAATTTTATTATTTAATGATTACTGACTAAAATTTGATGGGTTCACTTGTCAAGTTTTGAAAACCTTTCGAATTTGGGCATAAAAAAAAACTTGCCAAGTAAGCCCATCAAATTTTAGTCAGTAATCATTAAATAATAAAATTTCTCTATTACATTGTAGCTGTTTCCATATTATTCTTGTTTAAATATTCGGTATTAAACCTTCATGAAGTAAGAACTTGGCGTACTTTTAGATTTCAGTACTTTTCACGGCTGACTTGTTACACAAAGGTTTTTGTATAGAAGAACTTGGCTCTTTTTTTAACATTTATGTTTTTGGTCTGATTTTTATGTAACGTACCTATGCATGTATGTACCTGGATTAAAACAAAACAGCAAACCAATAAACTAACAAACAATCAGCAAATCACATACGTGTGTAACTATCCTATAACAATGTATGTAGTTAAACCTGTAGGCACATAAAGTTTAACTTACCTTAAAATAGTTTAAATTCAAAGACACACAAATATTTGTTAAATTTTTTTTGTTTTTAAATTGGAGAATTTTATTTTTGTTTTATTTTTTTTAAAAACTTTTTTGTGTGTTTTTATCGTTACTGCTAAGGTAAATTAATCAAACAATGCCCCTCTTCTGGGCCCGCACCACCAAAGTATGGCATTTCATACAACTACTTATCTATATGTACTAGATATGTACATACAGTGGCGACAAAATAAATAGCACACTTTTGTTAAAAATTCTTTCTTGGCCTTAAAACGTAAGTGCATTTTGAAATCCGGTACTGTAAGACCATTTTTGTTTTAGATTTTGAATGTTGAGTATTTGGATTTTGAATATAAAATAACGAGATAAGACTTCTCCAGAAATTATTTTATAAAAAAGTCAAAAGTGTAAGTCAAATGGTACACAAGTTGCACTGAGGTGAGGACAATTTAAATAGCACATATTGTTTCCGTTACAAATTTAATATATTTTTAACAAATATTCTTAACTTTTAAAAGCTTAGTGAAAAAGTTATGAGTTTTGATAAGGTTCTTAATTAAGTTGCTTCAATTTTAATTGCTGAAATGTAGTATGAGAAGTGGAAAACAATCAGCACAGACGTTTAGGCTAGGGGTTTTTGAAAAAAGGTCACACGAAATCTGAACTAGAGCGGAAATAAAAATTTTCAAGGAAGAATAAGAATGTTATAAAGACAATGTTATAAGACAAGAAAAATCATCCCTTGAGCTGATTTTGACATCGTCAGCCTGAGCTAAGTTCCAAAATTTGAACATGAAATGAACAAGATCTTGGTGTTAATGTGTCTGTAAGTACGATAAGAAACTGTCTCAGTGGAAAAAAGCTGTTTGGAGGATTTTCCAAAAAGAAAGCAGACGTCTTTAAGAGCAATCTCTCACGTCGGGTGCAGTTTGCAAGGGAGCATAATTCAAAAGTTCAAAATTGGTGGAGAAATATCTTACGGAGCGATGAGTGTAAATTTAATCCTTTGGGTCAGATGGTAAAAACTACTTTCGACGAGAAATCCACCAGAAATATGACAAGAATATACACAATAGAGTCTGTTAAGCATGGTAGGGGTAGCATTCTTGTGTAGGGATGTTTTTATTGGCATGGTATGCGATCACTTTATCAGATAGAGGGTATAAAGGACCGTTTATAATACAAGGAAATCCTACTGGATACAATTCTACCGTATTCTGAGGAGGAAATGCCCTTGACGTGTAAATTTCAACAGTTTAACGATCCTAACCATATGGCTAAGTCTGTGAAGCAATGGCTATTCATCCAAAAAACCGCTGTTAAGTAATAAGCTAGCTTAGTTCCTAGATCGTAACTCAGTACTTGTGGAATGTTGTGGACGAAGCGATAAATTGAACTGATACTTCAAATTTCGAAAAACTTTGACGGAAAGTCCAGCAAGCCTGGTACTCAGTACCTGTTGAACGATTCCGGAGTCTTTCTTCGTCTATAAAACGCTGGTATTCCGCTGTGATTAAAAATAAGGGTTACTCGACCAAATACTGGATATTTTCTTCAAATAATGTTAAAATTGTGTCATTTAATATATTTTTTATTTGTTATTTAGGAAATGTGCTATTTATTTTGCCCTAGTATACTTAAATTCTATAAATCAGTTTGTTGTAGTTTTTTTATGAGTTCAATATACTTCATTTTATTTTTAAATCAGAGATATGTATATTTGGTCTTACTTCCTCATAAGTCAAACAGCTCTTTAAAGTTTAAGAAAGTGGGAAAAACTTGCATCACAGAAATTTAAGACTACATGTGCTATTTATTTTGTCGCCACTGATGTACGAAGTTAGAAGTAGAGATAAATAATTTTGGGGTGTTTCGACCACCCAATGCCCCTCCCCTGATAATAAAAAAAAGTAGCCTATACGGTAATCCAGACTATAACTTTTTTGTGTGTTAAATTTTATCAAGATCCATTCAGTTTTTCAAGCGTTATTGAGTAACAAACATCCATACATCGTAACATTCACATTTATAATATTATATAGTAGGAAGTAGGATTGTAAAAATATGTTAGGTATTGAAAATATGTATTAAGTGAAAAATGTAATCAATTTCTTAAATTAATAGAACAACTTATAAATTTGGGTCTGGCAACAGCCGTTAATTATTATCCTCCGCTGTGTTTATTGTTATTTCGTTGTTCTTCAAGATACCACAGACAATTTTGTGTGAACGAATCTTTCCTAAATTTAATTTTAAGCTAAAGATACTCTAATCAAAATCACAACTATGCTAACTACAGCCAAAAAAGAAAACAATCAGAGAAATAAGAGCACACCATATATAGTAGATGCTCGTATATACCTATGTCTCCTTTAATACACTACCCAGAAACGCATACAATTTGTTTTATATTAAGGTGCTTCTGGCGATACGAATGCTGTTTATTTTCGTTTTTGTATCTTTTTCACAAAATATATCTATAATGTCCCTGTGACACACAAAAACATCCCACAACATCCTGAAAAAGAGCCTAACATAACCGGGACACAGACTATTTGACATACTTAACACATCTTTTGATGTTCTTGAAAGAGCACACGTGCTGACGTGTTATAAGGCTCGCTGCTTTGGCACGTCAAATCACCCCTTAGCTGTACCTTTGTTGATACATACAGACGAAAACCAGTTGGAAATTCTTGAATTGCTTCTAATTAAATATTTCAAATTTGTTTGTTTAGGTAAGGTTTTTTAAAAGAGGGCTTGGGCGCTTAGAATTTGCAGCTATATTTTGATAAGAAAAAAAACTACATTTTGTTTTT
This sequence comes from Chrysotoxum bicinctum, assembly GCA_911387755.1. Taxonomy (NCBI): domain Eukaryota; kingdom Metazoa; phylum Arthropoda; class Insecta; order Diptera; family Syrphidae; genus Chrysotoxum; species Chrysotoxum bicinctum. Next base: position 133,645,658 of record OU426988.1, read on the forward strand.
GGTTTTTATCCACACTTTGATAGTTCGTTCTTTGTAATCGAATTACTTTTTAATTGCGACAATTACTATATGACAGGCTATGCATTGCCGAAGTCGAGATTTTGATAAGACTTGACATCACTATGATGGGAAGACTAAAAAAGTGAGTCTCTAAATTCTGTCTATATGTATGTCTGTCTCTTCGACTACAACATAAACGGAACGGCTGATGTCATTTAAACTTGGTAGATATCAGTTTTAATTTTGTTTTCCCCACACTTGTTTCCTTTTTTTAAACCACAAATAATGGTACCTGAATGAAACACTCTCCTTCGCTTCAGAAAAGTATCTGATTAGTTTTTATTTTACAATATCTATTTATAACAAACTATGTACATTATTATCTTACAGTAAATACCTTATCTTATGAAACAGAAACGTTATCGCTTCGTCCCAACAAAAGGTCGGTGGTGTTATCTTTTATGACTATGAGTATTTTATGTTTTTACGTGTATCTGTGCGTATCTTCAGCTATGCGCTATCTTATGATTGTTTTTCTTTAAATAGTGGACTGTATATTTTATATTATCTTGTGATAGCGCGCAGCTGCACACATCTGTATAATCCCTGTTCATTTATGAACAGTACCTCCAACTCAATTTTTCGAAATTTAAGCCAAATATTTTTTTTTCTCAAAAACTCTTCCACAGGTTTATTTATTAAACTCCACATCGATTTTCTCAAAAACTGTTGAACAGATTTTGATTAATTTGATTTATTCTAAGGCTCCTAAAAATCTGAATAGCACATATTTTATTTTCAAATTATTCAAACATTTTTTTGTTTTGATTTTTAAAAAACTTTCCATTTTAGTTATGGCCAAAAAAACAGTACCCAAAGTAAAATAAAATATTAAAAAAAAAAAGTGAGTGTGCTTATGACCGCACGACTGAAGTGAAACTTCTTTCGCTCTTTCTATATGTATATATATGAATGTGTGTGTGCAATATATACATGTATGCACATATACATATATTAATTTCCTACAAATATTTAAATGTATTTTATGTTTTCATTAGTAAATTAATATTTTTGCATAAATCTTTTATTTTTCATTCTTTTATTCGTTATTTTCATTATTGGGTACATCAGTAATTACTGTGGTTGATTGTAAAACCGAGACAATAGGCTTATGATACGAGAAATACGATACATATATTTTAGAATTAAAATTAGACAGAAATCTAGAAAAAACTGCATCGATTGTTGTTCCATGTCTTGTAGTTGGCTCATTACGGTCATTATTCATTTGTAATTCTAATTTATCTCGTAGAAAGTTTATCAAGAGTTGTCCATCTTCGGATGCGAAATTGATATTGAAATCTCCTGCTAAGATTAGTGGCAACGTATGATAGTTTTCTCCTAATTCTTCAGAACCTACTCGACCATAAATCATAAGTCTTCTGTATATAAACTTTATGATAATATTAACTGTGTTATTGGGCGAAATGTAAACAACTACCATTATGATGTTTGTTCCATCGTCCAAAACACAGTGAGCAGCACATATATCACCGTTCGCCTCGCCTGATCACACTTTTCGTAACGCGTTCGTCAGCTTACTCCCCAAGCCAAGCGCGCGTAAAGAAGTTTCACTTCAAAATGTTGAAGTAGTAAAGAAAAAAACGAATTCAATTGCAAATGAATGAACAAGATCATAACTACTTTATCCACAACGAGTGACAGTTTGATGCGGTGTTTGGGCTGGCGGCCATTTTTATTCGAAAGTGATTTAGGTGCCAGTGGGTGGACTGCTTTATGTGGAGAAGTTGCCCGAAGTTTATTCTACGTAAGTAAGCGGTTTCAAATAATGGCTCTATTGCGAAATGAAGAGTGATTTTTTTTTGTATTTTGAACGCAATAAAGGGATTATGACCTCCTTTTAAATAAAAGAGCACAGAGCGAGCATTTTAGAAAGCACAAAGGAATTGCACTGGCTGTTCCACTAAAACATTGTTTATAAAAATTTTGATTAAATAATGGAAGACATGAAACATTGCGCCAGGCCTCAGAGAAACAAATGCTTTCATCAAAGTAACATCAATTCAAGTTTTAGACGAATGAATGTCCAAAGTAAGATCAGAAGAGTTGAAAAATGTGTTGGATCGTTGTACTACTTCGTCTTCTGCTCCACCGGTCGTCAATTTGCTTGCAGCACATTTTGTTGTTGATTTGGTGCTCCCAGAAGGTGCCATGACTCTCCTGTAATTCAGAGCATAAACGATTTTATAGGACAAATCTTCTTTCGCACTCGTGCAGTTGCAAAAGTACTGTCTGTCTAAAAAAAAAGGGCGAATCTTCTTCGCCCTCTAACTATCATCCTAATTCACTTACGTCCTTTCTTTATAAGGTCATGGAAACGCTGTCAAATTATCAGCTCAAGAAATATCTTGAAGAGTGAAGACTTCTCAATAACCTGCAGTATGGCTTTCGTAGTAATAAATTCACTGGTGATCTGATGGTATATCTCACTGGACAGTGGCACAAATCTTTACATCGTTTTGCAGAAAGCAAGATTATTGCACTTGATATTTCGAAAGCATTTGATATAGTTTGGAATCAAATTCTCTTATCGAAAATGCTTGCATTTGATGAGTTTCTTTTTCGTTGGTTTTGAAACTGCCTTTCGAACCGCTCTATACCAGATGTGTTGGATGGTTTTGAGTCTGAAATTCATAAAATAAATGGTGGTGTGTCATTAAATTGTTTTGCTGATGACAGTACTCTCAGCTTTTCATATTCGTTTAACGATGCAGGTGCTTGTTCTTCGGATGTGGATTTGAAACGGTAAGCTTATTAAATTCTGATCTTGATAGCATTGTCAAATGGCGAACCATAAGCCACGTAGAATTTAATGCTTCAAAAACTGAATGCTGTCTCCTGTCCTTAAAGCGGGACGCACCCTCCAAGCCGCTATCCATGAGCGGCACTTGTATTTAGGAAATAAAGGGTTTTTCAACAGAGACGCTACAAAAGTAGAGCGACAGGGACAGCAAACGACGTCATATTTCTTGCCGGTCTTTTGACATTTCTCTTCAGTAAGGTTTGCCATTTCATTATGGAAAGATATACGAGCCAACAATGAGTCGAAATTATTAAAATTTACTACCGAAATTCGGAGTCAGTGGCCTCAACGTTAAGAGCGCTACGTCCAATTTATGGTCGTCATAATCGTCCTAGCAGATCAACAATTGAGCGTCTAGTGGAAAAATTTGAATCCACAGGCACAGTATAAAATGTTCCCGTGCCAGTGAGACAAAAAAGTGCTCGTAGTGTCGAGAATATTGCTGCCGCTGAGGCTTCAGTTGCAGAAAGCCCAAATGTGTCTCTCACACGTCGTTCTCAAGCGTTGGGCATCTCTGTGACGTCGTTGTGGCGAAATTTGAAAACCATCGAAAATTGGGTTCAGAGTCTGGACTTCTGCAAGCGTGCCCGTGGTGGCCATGCGAAAGAAATCGAGTTCCATACATAATGGCATCGAACGTACTTTCACAGGAATAAAGAATTTCATTGATATCCAAAACCGGTTTTGTTTTATTTAAAAAAAAACTTTTGTAGCGCTCTTATTGAAAAACCCGATAGATCAGCTTTCAATTCTCGGTATGTGTATCACAGACCACCTTGGCTGTAATGACCAAATGACCATATATTCGACGTCGCCAAAAACGCTGCTAAGTGCTTAGATTTCCTTTGTCGATGCACGACATTTTTCACTCCTTCTGATCTGGCCGTAATCTATAGTCTCTTGGATAGAATTCAAAAAAGAGCTTTAAAAATAATAGGTGATAAAACTATGAAAGAAACATTTGAATCCCTCGAGCACCGCCGCCGCCGCCGCAATGTTTCTTGTCTTTCATTATATTACCGTTATTTTTATAAACAGTGTTCTAGTGAAATAGCCAGTTGCATTCCTCCCCTTAAACAATTAAACCTTCAGTGAATGCCCATCAGTTTACCCTTGAGCCCAACTTCCGACATGCTGTTAAATTGAGAGATTATTTCTTTAGCCGCGAATGATTAATTCAGAAATTTAAAACCAATGTGCATCGTTATCGCTTTTAAATTCCTTCCTTAACGCTCGCACTGTGCTCAAACATTTTAAGGGTAGTCAAAAAAAAATACTTTGCTGAATTTTTGACGACGTTGAATATGTAGATAGTCATTCCCTACCAAGTTATCTGTGATGTACATACCGAGTAAAAAATTGTCCAATTTCTTCAATGCATGTATCATTAGTTCTGAAAAAACTTTTGAGTGATATCAATTTCTATGCTATCATTAAAACTTAACAGGTCAATTATGTGTTATATAAATCAGAACTTTTTTCTTACCTTTATGGCGCAAATAGCATATGGAATCTCAATTGCTATATCCATCACAAAGCTTCGAACTACGTTAATACGCATTCTATTTGTGGTGGCAAGTGATAAGTAGCAAGGGTGGAAAACAGTAGCACTGCCTCAAGCAAATCATAGAATTTAATCTAACTAAGCCTTTTATACCCACAGGAAAGTGAAATTCTTTTTTGTTGGAGCAAGATACATAAAGAGGAGGAGGGAAAATACAGCCAAGCCCAATCAGGAATAATAAACAGCAGCAGAGCTTTTTTTATTCGAAATCGAGGGGCGCGCTGAATCAACCCCCATTTTGGCTTCTTCAATTTTCCACTCAATTTGTTTGTGCACAGCCTGTTGTCTTCCTCATACCCTAGATGATTTACAATTTTGTATTAGGAAATACCTACCGCTGGGGTAAAAAAAGGGCAAAACCAATTATCCCTCTGATCCCTTTGGTGGCATTTCGGGCTTAATGCAAACACACTACATCTATTCGAATAGGTACACTCTTAAGCGCGATGTAGAGCACACGTGCTCTCATAAACTAAACGCAAGTCGTCAGAGTGTGCTTGTGTTCCCACAGACACAGAGGGTGGTTAGAGTGAGGAGGAAAGTGATTTTATAACGATTCGCAGGATAGCAACACACTATATACACTCGTTTTAGTAATAAAAGGATTTGGAAGGATTTGTACCTTAACAAACGAGCAATTCAACAGAGCCACCAGAATTATATACCTGATAAACTTAAAATCACTGTGTTTCCTATATAATTGTGAGTGCTTCACGCTGTGAGTCTCAAACTGTGCTAGTTTATGTTAGTGTTAAGATAAGAAAGACTATGCCTACCCACCAGGATATATTTTGTAGCGAAAACACGCATTAAAGTCTGATAAAGGTTTCATGTTACACGATTAGGGAATATTAATTATCAACTACTACTCGTATTTACTCTCTATATATTGGTTACTAGTGCCCCGGGCTGACTTTGCTTGAGTAAGATTCTGTTCTAACATTGATAGGTATATACTTAATAAATAAATTGGAAAACGAAAACAAAAATAGTTGATAGTAGTTTGAATTATTGTTTTAATTATTTGTGATATACCAGAAACTAAATGTCAATATCATGAATACCTTTGAAAAGTTGTTATTTAGTATCACTTCCCTCCAACTGTCAATATAAAAAGATTACCTTTTAGACATGGTGCAGCCTCAACGAAACGATAAAAGACCTTGCACCTTATCATAATACGTTGATGAGATGCGCTATGCTTCCAATGATATGAACTACAACCAATAAGATCCCGCATGACGAAAAGAGGATTCACGAAACCTCCCATGCCCAGTTGTCTCGCGCTTGGCATAACACAAGGAGGTCTTATAAAAAATCCAAGTGGCTGCCGATTTTTAGAACGGGCAACAGGGTTTTCAAAATAGCTGAGCTAATCTAGTTTACGATGTACAGGGAAGAGCATTACCCTCTACAAATCAAAGAATAACCGGTTCCAACTCATATAGAAGAAGCACAGCGTAGAATAGATAGGCATGGAAAAATGTGTTGCGTGATTTTGGAAAATAAGCGGTTCAATATGCAAAGGTAATAAATTCTCTGATCTATTGCAATCATGCCCACGGTTTCGACAAGCAAATGCACTATCATATGATTTTTGAATATTACTATTAATTTTAAAAAGTTCGAAGTAGATATGGGGTTCACCTTCATCTGAGATCCTTACAGCATTGCTTAATGGAGTATTAAAAATCGTTCGTAGTTTAATACTTCGAAAACTCAATTCCTCATATTATCGTTCAAGCAAAATGTACCCCATATGCCATTTTCCTTGAATGGAAGGCATGGAAGAAGCTTGTATCGAAGAAACAGAATGCTTCAACGACGATCTTCGTTAGAATGAGCACTTTCTCGAAAGCACCAAAAAACGCTGATAAATGCATAAGATTTCGCTATCGGTGTAAGAAATGTATTTCCTAAAATCTATAAGTACTTAAAATTGGCATCCCAAATTTTGTTCTCGAAAAATTTTAAAGAAGTTTGTTATATAAATAAAATGCACGACTGGGTCGCACGAACTTGCTCCTATGTAATAGACTAGGAATTTTAAAAACGAATGTTATTAGAGAAAACCTGTTCATAAGCATAAAATTAATTTTTAAATTCTTTTAGTAGTAACAGACAAAAACAGAATGCTATCCAAATATGAATTTATGCAAGAACAAAAATTATAAGTCGTTGTAGTGGTTTCTTAAAAAAAAGCTTTTATGTACAAACTTTTTTTAAAGCTTTTTAAGAAAAAATTTTGGTACGTCAATTTAAAGTTTTTATTATTGTTCGAATAAAAATTAAATTTTTAAAAAAAAATATTGACCCGTTTCTGAGATATCGAATTTTCAAAAAAAAGAAAAAAATAGATTTTTTTTTTTTAAATTCAAAAATTATTTATTTTAAAGTTTTGAAATGCAATGTGTTTTAGACTTTTTAGAAGCTTCTCTATAAAAATTTTCATTAAGATCCGTTGTGTGGATAATGAGAAGTTCAAAATTCAAAAAAATGGTTCTATGGTAGGTACAAGCTGTAATATCTTACTTTCAATTTTTTTTTATTAAATTAAAGATCGTAAAAATTAATTGAAAAAAAAAAAAAATTATCAAAATTCTCGGAACCGTTTTCTTGAAAAATACGATTTTTGAAAACCATTTTTTTAATTTTTTAGCATTTGTATGGTAGGTACCTTTATTTTTAGGTAAAATAAATTTTTTTTTTCTCACATCTTGTAGATTATATTGACAAACTTTTATTTATCAAGATTAAAAAAAATCTAGCCAGGGGTTTTCGAAATATTGAGTTTTGAAGTTTTTTTTAAAACTCCAAACAAATTTTTTTTGAAAATTTGACTACACAATTCTATTCGGGTTTTTGGGGAGCTTTAGCAAAAAAAAAAAGATCAAAATTGGTTGTACCGTTTTTGAGAAAATCAAAAACAAAAAAAATGGTTCCATGGGGGGTACCCTCAATAACCATTTTCTGAAAATTTTTTTTCAACAAATACCTAGCTTTAATTAAATGAAATTTTTTTGCGTTTTTATTTTTAAAATCTGTCGAACAGTTTTTCAGAAAAAAAAATGTTTATAAAATTTCGAAAAAAATTCGTATGGCAGGTACCGTTATTTTTGGTCTTAGAAAATCAAATCAAAAAACATCCGGGGGGAAAAAATTAAAACCCATATCTACCAAGTTTGAAGAAAATCGGCCGAGCTGTTTAGCTGCAATCGAACGGACAGACAGATAGACAGACAGACAGAATTGCGAGACCCACTTTTTTAGTCTTCGCTATCATCGTAATGTCAACTTTGATCAAAATCTCGACTTCGATTTTTTTTCCGAATGCATAACTTGCCTTATAGTACCTATAAGTCGCAAGTAAAAATTACTTTAATAGTGAAATGATTTTTAAACTTTGTTTGCATAAATTAATACTTTTCCGGAAATCAGACGGCAATTCCATGCATTTGAAAATTTTTATCTCATTAAATCCATGTTTTATATTTATAAAATGCATTTTAAATTCCAAAGTACTTTTACATAAAAACAAGTTTCTGCGATCCAGTTGTGCATTTTACTATTTATATTAATCAACAATAAAAATCAATAAATTTTTTTTCACCATAATTAAGTTCATGTCTAAAATAGCACAATTAATTATTCTTAGCAAAATCGTTAGAGCCGTGTTCGAGATAAATAAAATTTCAAAAAGTAGACCGATCATTAGTCGTAACAATTTTTCCCCTTTTATTTATATTTTGTCGAGATAAACCCAAAAACATTATTAAACTATCTATCGCTTATAAAAAATAATGAAGAAAAATTGGAAGTTTACAGTTAAGAACAAAACAACTTTGTGTGATAAACTGCTAGTTATCGAATTACGTCACAATCAAAATCAATAGTGTTGTGAAATTAAATACATCATTCATTAACTAATGTGCATCCCGAGACCCAGAGGTACTCACAAATAAGCTTTCATATGAGATGGCAAGACGAGGAACAAATCCATTGAACATAATGGAGAAAAATTCTACAACTTTATTCGCTATAAATAACAAGAAAAGAAAATATGACACTGTCACTCCCATTTCTTATTACGTATAATGGTTTACCTATACATACTCAGAAGTGTAATCCCAGGGTGAATATCGTGAGTTTCTTTTTTTATTGAAGAATATAAGATAAAAACAAAATGACGAATTACATCATATAACACCATAACCTCTAGAGAATGGTAAAGTTGTTTATCAATTTTTATGAGTTTTCAGCGAATGCAACGATATTTTTATGGATCTACTCGTTACTTCCATTTTGAAATTGCAACATAAACAATAGATGGCAAAGACGAAGTTAGGGTGATAATAACAAAATGGTTGCACGAATATGGAACACAAGTTTTATGATTTGTAGTGTGAAGAGTTTATGTACATAGATGGAAAGTAGTTTATCTTTCGGTTGAGATTAACAATGTCACAACAAAACTCAACTATTGTTCAGGGGAAGTCACCCAAGAAATCTATCTTTTTTTAGACTCTTAGAAAAGAAAACGATTTAGCTTATGGAGTTTGTGATCTCGATATTTTACTAAATTTTCAGTACAACGTGTTAAAGTCTTTTGTGTAAGACATTTTATGAAAGAGAAATTCTGACCCATTAGCAGATAGGTCAAAATTGAGTTACGTATAGATACAGGCTTTTGCAAGCCTCAGATCTCAAGAATAGTTTGTCATACTTTAAGAATACCAGTATTCATGATTAATTCATGAATTAGTTTTAATTTTATCCATCATCAAGTAGGACAAATCTTCACAGCAAGATTTTTTTTGCAATTTCCCAGAAATCGTCTTTTTCGAGTTAGAACAGTATTCCATATCGAAAAAAACCTGTTCATCTGAACATTGATCTGAACAATGTCCTGTCGGAATTTACAATAAAATATTGCAGGGATGCAAAAATTAGACAGAAGTTTTTTTTTTTTAATAGTTAGAGGGGTTCGTTAGATTCTAAAAAAATCTTTTCAACTCGCAGTGAGATTAAACCTGTATTTTATTTTCAAGCCACATTCCCACCAGCAGTTACTTACTCGTATGAATGTACAGGGTGGGCCAAATACAAATTTCTAACAAAAAATGCAATAAAATGAACAAAATTTAATGTTTTCCATGTATTATGGCTTAATTAGTGAGAGCAATCATTCCCATAAATTATGGAACAAAACGTCATTCAAGTGGCTGTCTCGGCTGGCTTCGCAGTAGCGCAGTCTGTAACTCCAATTTTCCAAGGCCTTGTTGAAGGGTTCGGGCTATAGCCCACGGATTGCTTGGATGGTATTGGCTTTAAGTGCCTGAATCGACTCTAGATTGTTGGCATAACATCACGGTTCCCTACAAAAAATAGTCCAAAGGGGACAAACCGCAGCTCTGTGGCGGCAAATTGACATCGGTAAGACTGCTGATAACACGATTTGGGAATTTGGTGCGCAAAAGATCAATTGTGCCATAAGTTGTGTGGTATGGCGCTTCATCCTCCATGATACAGATGTCATCCAAATCCATGGCTTTAATTTCAGTAAAAAAAAACGTCGGTTAACATGGCTCTGGAATGCCCATCTTTAAGCGAAACGTTGTTCTCAGCCTCATTTTCGAAGAAAAATGGTCTAGTGATGAAACCACTCCACATTCCAAAATCGGCAACAAACTGTCACTCTCTGTAGATGCATTGGCTTCGAAACATTTACGTGTGGATTTTCCGAGCCTAAGATACGGCAATTTTGTTTTCTTTTTTAACGTAGCCGCCGAGATGAAAGTGCGCCTCTTCAGAAAAGTTAACTTTTCACACCGAATCGTTGCCCAATTCAAGCTGCTCTAAGGGCCGAATGAAGCAAAGCGATATCGAAGCGAATGGTCATTGGTCGGGCGCCTTCAATTGTTGAATCAATAAATTGGACCTTCCTTAGGCTAATGCGTGAAATTTTGAGCTGTTTAGATCGATGGCGAGTTGATGTTCGTAAATTGAGTACCACACTCTCGGCTACAGCAGCCACATTGTCGTCTGTGCGCACAGTACGACAATGTGGACCATGAGTGTTGTCCACTAGAATACCAGTTTCACGAACTTTTTGCACAAACTTGCGTACAGCAGACGGGCTGGGTGCTTCATTTCGGCCAAACCTTGTGTGTTGTTCTGCAACTGCTGAAGTTAGTGGAACGGTCCTTATGAAGGTGTTCTTATAATACAAACTTTTATATACTACTGAAATTAATCAGGCAAGAAGCTAAGTCATCTAGCAGTATTTAATTGGACTTTTTGAATTATTAAACATAATTTGTTGGCCTTTTTTCCATACAAGTTGGAATTTTGTCCCGGCAATCTCACTTGCGTATTGAAAACGTCATCACTAATCAACTGATGGATCCAAGAAAAAAAATGTCAAGCCATTTTGCATCGTTAGTGAAACTGTTTCAGTGTTGAACTTCAATGCTCCAAATATCAGTATGAAAAGGTGATCTTAAGCTGTTGCTAGAGTATTTATATTGAGAACTTGTTGTTCCGTTTATAAGAATGTGCTTGGCTTGGGTTTAATTAAATTAAATTAAATTACGTTCCCGGGAAATTTGCTGTATCTGCTAAATTTGGTGATACAATTTCTTACTTTCTACCTCGATATTTGAATAGCATACGGTGGGTTAGTGATTTTAAAATGTTTGTAGAGCTTTAAGGCATTGAAGGTGATTTGAATGCTCGAACGGCTGATGGTCAATTTATCGATGTAAATTTACTGAAAGATTTTTCTTTTAGCTCTTTTAGCATAGAATATCAAAAGTTAAAGTAGCAGTTAGCAGATACTAAAAATAAGAAATACTTGGAACTTTCTGAAAACATAAGTAGTGTTATTTTGAATGGAAGAATACTTGGGGATGCAGATGGTGAATCAAAGTTTTGTGGTGAAATGTGCAATTCAACCATGGATTACTGTATATGCTGGTTGGATTCTCTAGTGTTGATTAACAACTATTCGATTCAGAGTAGGCCATATTCGTATCATATGCCTTTGCGATTGAGATTTTCTCCGCCTTTAAAAATAACAGCTAAGGTTGGCAACTTGGCACTTCTAATTTTTTGGCTTCTAAGTACACTGAAGCGCTAGTGCCTCTATATGATTGTGAGTACATTCAAGGCAAAATTGCAATATCTACAATTACGAGTATTCAAAAGTAAAAAAAAAGCCAAATAAAAGAAGTACTCTCCATATTGTTGTTTTTATAATAATTTTAAGACTTTGCTGTCACCTCCCGAATGTGAGCAAATTTCTTTTTTTTCTTTCATGTTTCTTAGAAGAAGTTCTTATGCTGCTTAGCAAAATATTTTATAACAGGGAAATTCCAGGCTCTTTACGCAGCTCAATAATTACGCCTTAATTTAAGAAAGGTGATCCCTATTATTGTGGTAACTAAAGAGGACTTTCGCTTTTGCAGACATTATGTAACGTGTTAAGAATTTATCGGGATCTGAGTGTGGTAGACTGTCACACAAAAGGCGTGGGATCGATTCTCTGCAGCTGCCTTTCTCTTTTGAAGAAGTAACAAATCCTCCAAGAGTATCTTTTGTCTTTAAAGGTGCTTCTAATCTTTGTAATTGCAAAATAATTTTCCCCGATATTGTGAGTCTGTATCCTTGTCAACCAACACACCCTTAATAGATCGACCGATTTTCATTAAACTTCTTGAATGAATTGATTTTAAACTATAATGCTTCAATCATTTTAAGTTCAACTCACTATTTTATATAACTCTTCGATATTTTTTCAAAAAAAAAAAAAAAAAAGCGTGCTCTAAAATATCCAATAAAATCAAAAAATATGCTAAATTCGAATTACAAATTCAAATTCGTCTGGCCATGACGACGGGTAGATTCTCATCAATTTAAATTGTAATTACGCAAAGAAGTCCATTTGGTGGAAACATAAACTCTCCAAGGAACTGACCCTTTTTTAATCCCATGTCCTTTGACGAATACATTATACGTCCAACTTTGATACAAAAAAACCGCACTTATATACATATATGCTGTTGCTATAGTATAGTAGTTGATGGTCTTGTCCCGCAATCGCGCAAGCGAAATAAAAATAAAAAAAATCAATAAACCGTCACTCCAAGGCTTCCACACTAACTGTGCCTTAGCTACTTTACTTCATAAACCGAAAATTCCAAAGTATATTAGCATACCATACAGGTGCATGCTTTCATATTTTCACGAACACACCTTCATATTTTCAGGATACCATATCATGCATAAAAAGCAAATTAAATAATTTTTATTCAAACTCCCTCGGTTTATTTCAATTGCTGCTCTTCGGAGTTGGAACGATCCGGGCTTCGGTATTCTGTGGGAGTAGAGAGGGATTGGGGGATAGTATTCAACCTCCACGACCATATTCTGTTAAATAGCTTTAGTACTTTAGCAGCCCTATATGTATATAGAAACTGTTACTTTTCTTTACTTGTTTTGTGTTGTTTTTGTTGCTTTTACCAGCTAGACGAGCCTTAATGGTGTGGCAATATAGGGCTTTGATCCTATCCGTTCTGGCTGGGGCAAATTGCCGACAAATTATGTCGGCTGGGATTTAGTGGATCCGCGGTTGTTTCAATAATTTCTTTTCGCTTCTCTTTTGGATAACTTTCGTTTTCACACGATGTTTGAAGGTTATATTTTTAATTTACTGCCATGAATAAACAACTCTGTTTTGTGTTGGAAACTGACAGTTTTAATACCCCAATTGTAAAGGAATAGTATGCAGACAATTAGTCAATACAGGACTATTGAAACAAATAATGTTTGAAGTAAATTTTTTTTTCAGTGACATGTCAAAATGACACGTTAACAGGCAAACACAGCGACATGTTTTTAGAATAAAAAATGTTTGCACGTTTATAGGTTAGAATCTTACAGAGGCTTTGCTTGAGGGAAAAAAGTTTTACTTCTACCGGGAGTATATCAGTACAAACAACCTTTTTTGGAATTAATTTAGGATCTTTTGGAAATAGAACAGAACTATTCCGTGCATTTATTTAATGGAAGAGTCAAAACAAAAGTGTCTTTATTTTCATATTTGAGTACTGTTTACACATTCCTACAAGGCCAAGGACCTATGCCACCCATGGGCATAAAAACACATTTTTGTTTAAATCGCGTAAAGCAATTCGATGTGTCAATACTTTAATATATAATAGACCATATGTCTATTATTGTTGAAATAGGCAGCCATTCATCAACACGTGAAACAAACCTTCAACTACTTCCGTATTTGTTGCGAGGCAAGAGGAATATTGGGATGGTCGGTAAGGCGGTAGGAAAAATAAGGAAAGGACATTGGAAAAGCAAAAGTTTAGAAAAGGGTTAGAAGTGCTAAGTTCCGATTGACACGGCCTGCTTGCGATGCACAGCTTAGCTCATCTGCAACAATAACACAAATCAGGCCTATGAAAAAAATCACTGAAACTAACAGCCAGAGATGTGAAAGAATGCAGTCTTTTTAGTATTGCAGTCAATTGAATGGAAAGACTTTTTTTTTAAGTCTTTTGATTTAACCTCAGTACTGTGACTTTCAAACTAAAGTCCCAGTCAATTTTGCAGTCTTTTATTTAAAAATCATCTGTAGCAGTCAAATGAATTCAAATCAAAAGAACGCACTCTTTTTGGACTGCTTGCAGTTTTGAAGTCTTTCAAAAGTCTTTTACATTCTTTGCATTCTTAAAGTCTTTTCAATGCATTCAATGTGTTGAAGTCTTTTTACGGCTTTGAAGTCTTTTTATTGATTAAATCCTTTTTACTGCTGAAAGCTTTTTAACTGCATAGAGAAATGAAAATTATTTCTGTTTAAGAGTCGGTAAACATCGACCAATATTTGCGTCTTAGAAGGGTACGACAGCATCTAACTGATGAGCCCACTGTCGTACCTGGGCGAAACGCACCTTGGAGTTAAGGTCACTTGAACTTTTTAATTGCTTTTTAACTGCTTTCAAGTCGGTTAAAAGTAGCACACTTCAGCAATTATTTTAAATCGCCACTTAAAATCAAAATTTTGCCAAAACAGAAGTCATTATACGAGTGAAACGGTTTTCGCACAGTTTTTCTTTATGATTATATATATTTATAAATGATATTATTAGTTTACAGATGTTCCCTAAAACTGTATTGTTGTTATAGTTGTTTAATAAAACTGAATGGTGTTATCAAAATACATTTAAAACACCGTTTTAGTTTAAAGTCGGAACAAAAATAAAAATAAATATATGTATATTAAACTTATTAAAAAACATTATCAATAAATATTGTAAAATGAGATATTATTTTGAAAATTCATCAATATAAAAAGACTTCAAAGCAGTAAAACACTTCAATACATTGAATGCATTTAAAAGACTTTTCAAAGACTTCAAAGACTGCAAGCAGTAAAAAAGAATGCATTCTTTTTATTTAAAATCTTTTGACTGCTTTTGATGATTGCATTATTTAAGACTTCAAAATAGAATGGGAATAGATTTCTGAAGTTAAAAGAATGAGATGATAAATTCTATTGCATTCCCGAAGAATCAGTTGAATGAGTGGGACCATAATATTGCATTCTTTTACAACTCTTCCAGGCACTGCTGATGTCAACGCAGTGTTGCCAAACCCACCCAACCTAGAAATCCGGTGGCCATTTTTAGATGTCCCCGATGCTCACTCTATCTTCACCGAGGTAGATTTGCTACCATCCAAACCCCTGAAAATTTTCGCTCAATATAGCATGATTTCCTTCGAGAAATCAGAGAAACAAAAATACCTCATTCAAATGAGACGTCGTTTTGACCAATTTTATTATTTAGAATATTTAAGTTTACGTTATACATGGATTCTTTTAAGCTTTTATTTATTTTTAAATAAATTTTATTTAGGCAATGTAAACCAAAAATTAACATAGTGTAATTCTTCTTTTTTTTTTTTTTGTCTTTCTTGCACAAAATGAATGAAACAAAAGAAAATAACGTGAGGAAATTCGATTCACAAAAAGGACGATCATACGAACTCTTAAAGTATCCTTCTCAACACACAGGACTACTAGAAGAACCCAATAACTTGCTACCTTTTAAGAGCTCTATAAAGGTATGGATTATACAAAACGAAGAAAAGATAAATAATAAAAGGGCGTAATCCCTAACGATAGACCTTGAAAACCAACACTTCTCACTTACACTTTAAGTTTTAATAATAATAGGTATACATAAATAAAATGCACGACTGGGTCGCACGAACTTGCTCCTATGTAATAGACTAGGAATTTTAAAAACGAATGTTATTAAAGAAAACTGTCCATAAGGATAAAATTAATTTTTTAAATTCTTTTAGTAGTAAGAGATAAAAACAGAATGCTATGCAAATATGAATTTATTCAAGAACAAAAATTATAAGTCGTTGTAGTGGTTCCTTAAAAAAATAAGCTTTTATGTACAAAATTTTTAAAACATTTTTAAGAAAAAATTTTGGTACGCCAACCTTAAGCTTTTATTATTGTACGAATAAAGGTCTAATTTCCAAAAAAAAAATAATAAGCCGTTCTTGAGATATCGAATTTAAAAAAAAAAAAAACGACTTTTTTTTTTTTTAAATTGAAAAAATATTTTTTCTTAAGTTTTTAAATACAATGTTTTTTAAACTTTTTTGGAGCTTTTTTATAAAAAATTTCATTAAAATCCGTTATGTCGATAATGAGAAATTCAAAATTCGAAAAAATCGTTCTATGGTAGGTACAGTCAGTAATATCTAGATTTAAAATTTTTTTTTATTAAATTATAGATCGTAAAGATTAATCAAAAGAAAAAAAATTTTAGTAAAATTCTCGGAACTGTTTTCGAGAAAAATACGATTTTGGAAAACCATTTTTTAAAATTTGTATGGAAGGTACCGTTAGTTTTAGATGAAACAAATTTTTTTTTCTCAAATCTTGTAGATTATGTTAAAAAACTTTTTTTTGTCAAGTTTGAAAAAAATCGAGCATGGGGTTTTCGAAATATTGAGTTTCCAAAAAAAAATTTTGATTTTTTTTTTTTAAATCCAAAAAAATAAAAATTGAAAATTTGAATATGCAATAATATTCAAACTTTGGAGGAGCTTTGGCATAAAAAAAATTATTTAAATCGGCTGTACTGTTTTCGAGAAAATCAAAAACAAAAAAAATGGACCCAGGGGGAATACCAAAAATAACAATTTTTTGTAAAATTTTTTTCAACCATTAGCTAGTTTTAACCAAATGAAATTTTTCAAATTTTTTTTAAAAAAATCTGTGGGACAGTTTTTGAGAAAATAAAATATTTATAAAATTTCGAAAAAAAATCGTATGGCAGGTACCGTTATTTTTGGTCTTAAAAAAAAAAAAAAAAAACGTCCGGGGGTAAAAAATTAAAACCCATATCTACCAAGTTTTAAGAAAATCGGCCGAGCCGTTTAGGCTGTAGTCGAACCGACAGACAGACAGACAGACAGAATTGCGAGACCCACTTTTTTGGTCTTCGCTATCATCGTAATGTCAACTTTGATCAAAATCTCGAGTTCGATTTTTTTTACGAATGCATAACTTGCCTTATAGTACCTATAAGTCGCAAGTAAAAAATAAAGAAAAGAAATAACGAATTACTAATTTTTAATCCAAAAACTTTGACGTCTGGTTTTTTTTTGGTTTTAGGACAAACACGAACACAAATCAGCTACGAAATGGTTTTAAAATGGTTGGACGTAGAAGGTCTTTTTCTAACTCCCAATGTAAGATTAAATGACGTTCTTCGATTAGATTATAACCAAATCCTATAAGAGAGGGTATTCTGGAGTTTGACTATTCACTTCCAATGGCTTTATCCTTTAGGCTACAATATACGCATCCGCTTATGTCACCAAAAAATGCCAAAAGGATTTGCTGGGGATCCTAGGATAACTACCAAAAGGGCAAGAGGACTTTGGTGGTCGTTCCAGGGAAGAAGCAAGAACATCAGCATCTTCGTACCAACGTTTCTTGGACGACCTTTTATTAAACAATGCTTTGTCAACCGAATCTGTTAAAGTCATCAATAATCAGTTAACAGAATACATAAGGAGTTCAGCACCTATACAAACTCCCAAATCTAACTCTAAATTCAAGCAAAACTGTTTTGACCATGACTGCTTCAAAGCACGCAAAAAATCTTTTGCACTTTTGAAAGCACTGCGACCATCAAGTAACCCTCAATTAAGAAACTGTTATAATGAAGGAATACAGATTATAAGAGGTTATGGTTACAAAAGAAACACGCATATCATAATGAAAACGCATTTAAACTAAGCCATACCAAAAGTTCGAAAGATTTCTGGAAGATTGCGAAGGAGATTAATGGAACCAGCAATAAAATAGGAACAGGGATTTCTACCGAAAACCTTGCTACACATTTTAGTCGTCTGCTCTCCAGTGGATCTAGCCTATCATTAAGCACTGCGGAACCATTTACCATCGATCCAATATTAGCTGTCGATATAACTATTGAAGAAATACAAGATGTACTAGGAAAGTAAAAAAAGAGCAAGGCACCAGGTGAAGATGGGATTCCTTATGAATGTCTTAAAAATGCAACCACTACGTTTTTTTTCTTTTTGAATACCAATATACCTTATTCATTCAAAAAATCCTTCATTTTTCCTATACATAAAAAAATTTCTCTAGACAGTACACTACAGAGGCATTTCATTCATGAATGTCAATGCAAGTATATTCTGCGGTGTAGAAAGGCTTAAAAAATGGGTCGAACGAAATAATATTTTATCTGACTTACAAGCAGGATTTAGAAAAAACTTTTCAACGATCGATTAAATTTTTAAACTTTCACCTATTGCCAAACCTATTGTACAGTAAAAACCCATCTTGGAAAGCCAACAGATCGCAAAGCTTCGTATATCTATCACGGAAAAATATCTTTTCGAACAAACGCATAATTCTGTGAATAAAATATAAAATTTTTGATTCGGTTGTAAAATCAACCCTATGCTATGCTTTTCAGTTTGGGGAGCAGAAGAGGTCCTTGAAAAATTTTATAGGAACTTCTTAAAAAAAACTATTCAACATACCCCAAAATACAGCCAGCTATGCAATATTACATAGAAACTGGGCTTCCAAAATTATTGTTGACAAGCACACTTAAATCAAAAGCTGATTTTATAGAATCAAAATTGGCAGTAAGTATCAAGACTCAAGAGTTTCGAAAAAAATGCTATTATATGAGTTGCGAAACAATGACTGGGGGCTCGCAAGATGGGAATCTCTTGGAAATTGTTGTGGAGAGATGTTAGATATTGATTTGAACAACATAAACCTTTTGAAGGAGCAACTGTACTGCATTATACAGAAGAATGAGAACTCAATCTGAGACGCATTAATGGAGAAATCACGAAAGGCTAACAGTAGGATAATATAACTGTCTCCTAAATTACAATCTTAGTGACAGAAACTATTTCCAAGATTCATTTAGTTATGAAGAAATATCATTAATCTTTCAGGCAAGATGCGAAGTTCTGAGATTAAACGTCAACCCTTACAATGGTAGTTGTGGAAAAATACTCTTACTTTACAAGAAACTATCTATATTCTAAAACCTAAACGAATACGACTGGAAACAATTAAGCAAGTTTTCGAGAGAGATTTGCAATTATACAGTTTTAATAATGACAGAATACTCCTGAATCTCATAGACTAAGAGCCCACAGCAATTTTTGGGTGTGATTGGTAACAAAAAATAATTACTATAATTAGATAGTAGTTACTTACAAATGTGAGCATCTTGCATGCTCTAGTGGGAGCAATTGTGAGTAAAACTGCAACAAATATGCCAGCTTTCCAAAGTCTAAATAATTGTGATAGCAACTTTGCCATAACTTCAAAATGTAGACCTAAGTGCCCTGATTGCAAATATCGAGGTCGAAGACGTTTTAGCAGGCGGCTTTCTTCGTGCAAGACGTACCCTATTCTTAAAGCGTCTTGCAGGCAGAAGACTGCCTGCAGAAACGTCTTGGATCTCGATATTTGCAATCAGGGCGCTTAGCTCTTCATTTTAAAGTTATGGAAAAGTTGTTATTACAATTATTTAGACTTTGGAAAAAACTGCATATTTGGTGCACTATAATGCACAATTGTTCCAACTAGAGCTTGCAAGACTCTCACATTTGTTAATAACTACTTAAGGACTATCTTATTATACTAATTATTTTTTGTTATAAATCGCACACAAAAATTGCTACGGGCTCTCGGTCTATTAAGTTTTTCTTTTTATATTGTTCACAATCAAAACAACAATTGTTGGAAACGTTCTGAAATTTGTCAACCCGGCTGACGGCATAGCCATAGCTTATAAATTTGAATTATTGTATAAAATTATTAAGAACTTAATGTAAATAAATGAATTAATTACTAACTTACTTATTACGAAACCTATAGCGATACTCACAGTAGGTTCGACTACAGACTTAATTGCTCACCGTATTTTCTTTAGCTTTCTAATTCTTCCCCCGAAACGGTTTTTTTAACAACAAAAATAAGGGTGTCTGCCGCATATTTTTTTTTCAAATTTCAGAGAATATTTTTTGGATTGTGCAACTGAAACGGCAGCATAAGCTTATCTCATTAGATTCCGATTTCGACAGCATTACACAATGGGGTTTTATCAACGGCAGCGCGGGCGTGGAATTTAATGTTTCGAATGCACAAAGCTGTCTTCTGTTAGCCAAGCCAAATATACCAGTCATGCCATTTTCAATTGCGCGGGTGTAGAAGGACCATCTGCTTCTCTAATCGAATGATTATATATTAGACTTAGCTAAAAATGCAGCGGAATGCTTAGGTTTTTTCAAAAGATGCCAGAAATGTATTCCACTTCTGATTTGGGTACTCTGTATCTATACTATTATATAAAAGCGAAACTTTTAAGTTTGGGTTGAATGATCTCAGAAATTAGTCAACCGATTTATTTGAAATAAATTTTATTATTTTTAATATTGTTACAGGAGTGTTCCTGGCTATATTTTTTTTAATTAATTATTTGTCAAACTTAAATATTATTAATTTTACATTTTTGTCAATTTTCGTTCACTAGTTGACTTATACAACGACTTATATCCTAAAGCTTATATAAAAATCGAATAAGATTAGCATTGCTTCATAAAGTCAATATTGTTGCGAAAATTTTAAACCCAAAATCACTTCTTAGTTACACATACAACCTAAGAAATAAATAAAACGAATAATAAGGTTATAAACTTTTTGAATTTATTATATTCAGGAATTAGATTTCATCACAATCGTGAGGTCGCTGCTTTGTTTCATGTCATTATCATTCCAAAAATTTTATTTTCTTTTCTTCTCATGCTCTCTCTCTTAATATCTGTTCCATTCAATAGTTACGTTTTTTCTCTTACTTACCTACCTTTATATTCAATTTTTCAGTATTGTATAGTTCATCTAACTAACCTACAAACATTGTTTTTTGTTTCTCTAATTATATGGCCACATGGTTCTTTTTTATAAGTTAGATAGAAAAATTAGATCTTTTTTTATTTTTCCTGTTCGAGGAAGTGAATAGATTATAATTCTTCCAATTTAATAAAAAAGTTCCATTATAATAGCTTGAATTACCAATTTTTTATCACTTCCTCGAACAATAAAACTGAAATTAAGTTAATACTTTCTTTACAAGTGACTCGAAGAAGATACTTACAATGACGTCGGTAAGAAGAGCACAAAAATGTGAGTAGGTTAAGTCAGTTGCACTGCACTGAACTTGAGCAGGTGAATAAAAAAAGTGTCTATGTATGTATATTAACACACGCACAGATACAAGCATCTATATTGGAGTCGACTTTAGGAAAAAGGTCTTCTCTCATGGTCAGCTTTATGTTGCTCTTTCCAGGGTAAGCTGAAAAAGCAACCAATACATACATCTTCCTCGCAGTAATATAACTGCAAATATTGTATAACCGGAGGCTTTAAAATAAAATAAAAATATTTATAATATGCACAAACATGAACAAACTCTTGTTTTTTTCAAGTGTGAAAGAGAATCTAATTAGATACGGTAAGTATATACATATAAACTAAAGTTAATATTACTTTAGAAAATATGCCCAGTCCCATTGAGAATTGTTTTCATATGCTAATATCAATATTAAAAAAATATTCGTAGTTACAATTTGCGAAGCAACGCGAGCACGGGTCGGCTAGTATTTCATATTTCTTATTTATTCTTCATCTGATAGTATGGCTGACAATCGTCTATCGGTCATAAAATTTGCTTTTGGCAGTAGAATATTAAAAGTTCATAGTGACCGGGCGGATTCAAGATTCTCATAAATTTAGTTAGGAGAACGATATTTAATTATTTTCACCGATAGAAGCACTGATTTAACTATGTTATTTATATGGTCGTTCCAGGTGAGAGTAGAGCTTATGGTAACCCCAAGATTACGAGCTTTTTTTTACAAAGAGAACTACAATTCCATTAAGACCAATGAGTTGTTACATGCCCCTTCTGTAAAGCTTCAAGGCCCTCATAAATGCAACATACGTCATCCTCATCTTATTTCAGAGATCTATTAGTTGTGATAAGTAAGCAAATAAGTACTCTTATGATTTTCACAAAGCAAACTTCCCTCAAATTAACGAATATCTGAACAGAGTTTCCTTCAATTTTGATAACCTTATTGTGAAAGATGCCACAGAAATATTTTACACAGAAATATTCAATTCTATTTCACTCCATGTACCCTTTTGCCGCCATAAATCATCGTTCGCTTCACCACCTTTTTATAACCGCAAGCTTCGCTCTTTGCGTAATAAGACAAACAAATTGTGGGCAATTTTCCTCCGCACTAACTCTCCCACCGATTATTCTAACTACCTTGGTTCCTATCTTCACTTTACCGAACTATACAACTCCCTTTACCAACGCTACTTAACTGAAACACAAACCAACCTTATAAATGATCCTAAGTCGTTCTTTCAGTTCGTCAATTTCAAAAGAAAATCCGATGGTTACCCTACCTCTCTTTCCTTCATTAACGAAACTTCAAATAATTCGCACGGTATTGCCATCTTTTTTGCCACCTTTTTCAAGAAATCTTTCACTGACGACTCCTTTGTACCTGATTCTGGTTATATCGATTACTGGCCAAATTTCTCCCTAGGCCAATCTCTTCCGCTTACCGTTGACCCATGTCTAATCGAAAATAAGCTAAATAAACTTAATGACGAATTTCTTCCTGGTCCTGATGGCCTCCCTGCAATATTCCTGAAAAAATGCTCTTCAGCCCTCTCTTTTCCCCTCTCTAAAATTTTCAGCTTATCGCTATCTCAAGGAGAATTTCCTCAGGTATGGAAAACCTCTTTCATAACCCCAATACACAAAAAGGGTCCTAAGAGCGATGTTAAAAACTATCGTCCCATTGCCAAACTTTCACATATACCTAAAATATTTGAAAGTATCTTGTACGAAATTTTAAGTTTCCGCTGTAAGTCTCTGATCTCTCCAAGACAACACGGCTTTCTTAAATGTAGGTCTACAACCACTAACCTTGTCGAATTTGTATCGTATTCCCTATCTGCCTTAGAGAACGGAAAGGAAGTTGACGCTATATTTACTGACTTTAGCAAAGCTTTTGACAAAATTTCGCATAAACTAATACTTTTCAAATTATCCGCCCTTGGCTTTGAACCTAATTTCTTGAAATGGATTTCTTCTTATCTAGAAAACCGTTATTACTGTGTTCGTTTCAGATCTTCCCTCTCTAGTCCTTTCTTAGCTACCTCCGGAGTCCCACAAGGCAGCCACTTAGGTCCTCTCCTTTTCATTCTTACCATTAACGACATTGAAAACGTCATCAAACATTCCCATATCTCACTCTACGCTGACGATACTAAGATCTTCAAAACAATTTCTTCAAAACACGACTCTTCCCTTATCCAACAAGATCTCGACAGTTTCTCAGTCTGGTGCCTTAAAAACTGCTTAGAGCTAAATATTGCCAAATGCCAATCAATCACTTTTTCACGTAAACACATAAAATCTCCTCCACGTCTCTACCTTCTACATAACCAACCCATATCAACTGTTGAATCGATCCGCGACCTAGGAATATTATGCGACCGAGAGCTCAACTTCTTGGCACATATCGATAATATTATTTTAAAAGCCAACTCTTCACTTGGTTTTGTTAAACGGTGGTCCAAAGAATTCTCCGACCCCTACGTCACCCGATCCCTTTACATAACGTTTGTTCGTCCTCTACTTGAGTACGCCAGTCAAGTTTGGTCCCCATATCAACAAATCCACATCTCTAGAATCGAGAGCATTCAACGTCGCTTCCTAAGATTTGCCCTTCGCGGCCTGTCTTGGAATAATCCCTCGATCCTGCCCCCCTACCAGAACCGCCTTCAACTAATTAACTTAAATACACTGCAAGAACGGAGATATATAGCAGAGATTCTCTTCATTCATCGGCTTCTCTCAGGCTCTGTTGACTGTCAAAATAATTGAGCATCATCGGTATAGAGATATATCTCGCTGTAAGAAACACAATTGAGAATATCATTTATATAAGTGCAGAATAGTAAAGGACCCAATATGGATGCTTGCGGAACACCTGTAGACAGTAGACACAGGGAGAAAAGAGGACATTTTACCTACACAGACCATCTGATTGGCTTCTGCTGCAAAGGTAGTTATAGATTAACTTGGTATGAAATTTGTCAAGAGTTGCTTTCGATATAAATCGTATGACTTAGTGAATCGAACGCCTTGGAAAAAACTAGCATTACGAGCAATATCGGCTTATCCTTCTCCGATGACTTATGCAATGAATTAATTTGTTTGAGAAGGGCGGTCGTAAAATTCTGTTTGGCCGGAAACCAAGATGTTATTGCATGATCTGAAGCATGCTGCAAAGCGCAAAGAGAGCCTTATCTGGCGTAAGGTAAACACGAAAGATAAGCAATATGAAGGTGGTTGTTCTGTTCGTTCTGGGAGGATTTTTTTTTTTTTTATAATCTACCCGCGCTCAAGGGATTACCCTTTAAATGTTTCAACACAGCGCGGGGGTGAAGTTAATGAAGAGAAAGAACGATAGAAAAGATGTGTGGCACGATGTTCTGAGACTAAAGGTGGTTGTCTCAGATTTTTTATCTCCAGGGATGTCGGCTGAACTAAAGCGGAGAAATGCCGAGTCTTATTTCTATGTCACTTATAATTCACATTATTTTTTATTCATTGTCATCCTTGTTGGGCATACTAGTTTAACCCAATTACATTTTGTTAGTGTTACGCCTGAACAACATCGAACCTGTGATTATGAGGTTGACAGGCGAGCACACATCCATCGCGCCACGGCCACCCATATATGTATATAATTTGATAAAGTAGGGGAAACGAAGTTTGATATAAATTTTGTATTGTGTTCATCGGGATCATTTGATTGGTCATTATTTTTATGTGAGTAAATACCAGCTTTATTTAGATTAGACCATAGTCGTTTTGTTGGATGCTTGGCTTCAATGACCCTAGCAAAATAGTTTTTCTTGGAAATATAAATTTCATAATTAACAAGCATACAAAACTCTCTTATAGTAATTAGCATTTCCAGCTTACATAAGCTTGATGGTATGGACACACAGAGTTATGTTGTGTTGGGCTAACAAAAGGAACAAAATTACTATGCAAAAAAGATATTGTGAAAGTAAATTGATTCCCAATTGATACAAACTATAATTGAAGTAGGAGAACGTGTTGCTTTCAGATACTGCCGAAGATATGTCAAAAACGACAACCAATAGGTCATAAGTAGCGAAAAGGATTGAAGAAAGCTAAGAGGTCAAGAAAATATCCCATAGTATGGAGGATGTGCTTGTAAAGTGTGTGGGTTCATTGTTCACCCTTTTGATATCAACAGAATCGATTTTAATCCGTAAAGTGTTTTTAAGGTTAATCTGGTTCCAAGAAAATTAAATTGAAATCACCAGCAAACAATAATATTCTGATAGCATTTTAGAGATGGTCTCGACGGTACGGCTCACCGAACAAGCACTACCGCATCATAATTCTCAGCAGCAACAACATAATAGTATACAGAGAATCTGACATACATAGATAGTGATACCACCCCACTTCCCCTAGCTTGATCCATTCGAAATACCTTATAGTTTGAAATATCCACGATAGGTTTTAATATTTCAAATTTGAGCCATATTTCAAAAACAGAGATGATGTTACAAATCGATGCAGAAAACATTTTTCGGGTCTCGTTAATTTTGTGAATTAAGCTGCAAGCCAAGTTATTGCATACATCCGCCCAGAATTGAGTTAAATTCTAATATCTGGGCTGGTGCTCTCATTACTCATTTGAACCTGTTGGAAAGAATCCAAACAGAGACCGAAAACTTACATTACCGAAACTTTTGTTTCTCTTGAACACTGTCGTAACTCGTAACTGTAAAACTCTCTCCATTTTTTAGATTTAGATTTAAGAATTGTATGTGTATTAGTTTAAAGAGTGATTGAATAAAGCAAATTATTAAATAAACACATTCTCATCAACAAAATTTTGCAATAGTTCTCCTCCCTTTCCAAAAATTAGAAATTGTAAGTCAGTTTTTAATATCGGTCTGAGCTTACAATACGAGTACCAAAAAGCAAAAAGCATAATATATGTATGTACATACCTTTTATAAGTTTTTTTTTCCCAAAATCGCAAGTTTGGTGCTGGCAGAGAGCATAGACGTTTCTTGAATCATGTATTAACAGAAGAGTGAAAAGTAAAATAAAGTTAGTTTAAAAATTTAATCGTACAAGGACCTTCCACAAAATAGTTTAGTCATAGGCATGGAAATCGCCTTATATGCGTGGTGTTATAAATTTCAAAATTCGAAGCAAAACATTAATAAGAAATGAAGGTGTTGATGTAGATTAATACTGAACCCTTGTCCATCAAAGCAAAACATAAAAAGGGATGGCTATGAAATGGATAAGCATCCTATCCTTTCAGATACCTAACTGTTTTATATAAGATTGCCTTGGCCAGTTCGGTCAAATATAACACTTAAATATATTAAAGCAAATCAAATTGGTTTGCTTGATAAAATTTCACAAAGATTTTCATATGTCCGGTGGCATTTTGCTAAAAATGGGCTGAAAGACTTCTGATATGTGTTTAAATAAAAAATAAAAATAAAAATCAATTGAAAATTGAGACTTTATAAGATTTGCGAAAGCTAAAAATGTCAGCATTGATTTTTAGGTGTAATAAAGATGTCTGATCTTGGGTCAAGTTTCGTTACATGAAATTTGATACAAATGATGACATACATTTTAAAACGTTGTTTAGGTTTTTGCCGTAAGTCTTTCAACTTCGACTATATGTTTTTACGCAAGTATTTTAAATATTTCAATATTAAATTTAAGTTGTTTTATCTATTGTCTATATATATGCACGTGCACATATTTATTACATTATATTAAATAATTAAAGTTTTCTTCTCAATTTCAATAGTTTAATACAAACTAAAATTGTCTTACAGACCGTGTTATGGATGCCATTTAGGCTTAGTAAACTTCAGACTTACCTTACGGAAACTATTTTTTGTCAAAACTAAAATCATAACTCTTCTGTTTTTTTTTTCTTTTCTTAGGTACTTATAAAACAAATTTGGGAAATTTACCAAAATGAACTACAGCGCCTTAGAGAGGACCAAGCTAATTGAATTTTATTTTGAAAATAATCATTTGATTTTTTAACCCCAAAGAGCTTATCGGCGTGCGAAATCCACCCTCTGCGCACATGATTACGGCACTGGTGGCACAATTTCGTCAATAAGGAGCTGTAGTCCTATAGTTGGTCTTCCTCGAGCTGGAAGACCTCGCCCGAATTAAGGCTAATGTGGAACGCCTTCTTGCAAGTTTTGTGGAGAGTCCAGAAACATCGACACGAAGGCACTCTGGTCAACTCGGTGTGTCCCGCAGTTCATTGCGAAGAGTTCTAACAAAATCCAATTTGGGCAAGAATTAAACCCAGGAGAACCTCAAAAATGGGTTGCTTACGCAGTTCGTTTACAAGAAATGGCAAGGCAGCAAAATGAATTTGATTCATTTTTTTTTACTACAGAACAAAATTATTGGGCCATTTTTCTTTGAAGACCATGCCGCCAATACTGTATCGGTATCGGGCTATGATCGAAAATTTTTTGAGGCTAGTGATTGCTGATAGTGCTGAGATGTGGTTTCAGCAGGATGGAGCTACTGCGCACACTGCTCGCGCCACATTGGCGCTACAGAGGGAAAATTTCAGAAAATTCAGGATTTAATTGGCCTCCACGTTTTCTGGATTTGACTGCACCAGACTTTTTTCTGTATAGTTTCTTGAAGAGTAAAGTGTACTTAATAAACCCATCACTATCCCGCAGCCGAAGGAGAACATTCGTGCTGAAATACAGGCGCTGCTGGGCCCGGATGTCATACGAATTGTTATGGAAAACGTTCCCATCTCTGTGAGCATGAAGCTGGTGCTCATTTGATGCACATTATATACCATTATTAGCCCAAAAAAATCTCCATAAATTATACTTTATGATACAAAAATAAATTAAATCTATAAAAGTTATTATCACTTTAAATTAGGAAGTCACTTTTGAACCACCCTGTACATTCCTACACTGAAAATAAAATCTAGGTATATATGGCAAAAATGTAGGTTGATAAAAATTTTGTCAATATACGTCTACCAAAAAGTTTTATCAAATTGATAAAAATTACAGAATTTTGTTGAGTCAACAAAAAATATTTTGTTGTATCCACAAAAGGATTTTGTTATGCTAACAGATTAATTTGTTGAAATAACAAAAATATTTTGTCATTATGACAAAATTTCGTAGAATTTACAAAATTAATTTGTCATATTAACAATTCTTTTGTTGTACTAACAAATTTTTTTAAATTAACAAAATATTTTGTCAATTCAACAAAATATTTTGTCAATTTTACAAATTTCTTTTGTTCAATCCACAAAATTAATTCTGTCAAAATAGTTTTTTTTTTGGGATTTAAGTCCAGAAAAATTGGCGTTTCGTCCCGACGATCTTACATGCAACCATCTGTGAGGGCGTATGGACAATAAGCAATATTTGTTAAGTTCAGTTAATCTTACATCGATTTTTTGACACAATCCAAATGTGAACTATATCATACACAAAAGAAATGTCATGTTCAAAAAAAAATACGCACAGAATTTTTTGGTTTCCTTACAAATAGTTTTATCTATCTGTTAATATTATTTTATCAATATTACAAATTAACTCAACCGCAAAACAAAATATTTGTCATTTTAACAAAAACGTTTTCATTTTTTTTTAAATTGACAAAAAGAAAATAACAAAAACTTTGTGATATTGACAAACATTTACAAAACAGATTTTTTGTAGATACAATAACATTTTGTTAACATCACAAAAAAGTTTGTCGATGTGACAAAAATCTTTGTTTTATTTTGTTATATTAACAAAACTTGGTTTGTTAAACTGACAATATTATTTGTAGTGCATATTTTGTTAAACTGACAAAAAATTATGCTGAATTATAAAAATTTTGTGAAATCAACAAAATCATTCTTTCGAATTGACAAAAATTTAATCAAAACCATAAAATTGTTTTGTTGAAGGTCAACAAAATATTTTTATCAATATTACCTAGGAATTTATTTTCAGTGTACCTATCTCATATAATAAATTCTTAATTCGCCCTTAGAAACAACGTAACATGTGATAGTGACACATCTTCCTATTGAGCTTATTTATTGTGGCAGTTGATATAGGCACATTAATTATGTAAGGTCATTTAAGTCGTCAAATCGTTTTACTTCCCGCAAAGCTTCTATTTCTCTCCATAAAATCAATATATAATAACAAGTCTCACTAAGTTGGTATGTGTATGTAAGTGTTCGAATATTGTGTGCGATCCACGGTTACTGAAACAAACACCATGCAACAGTTATTTTGACCAGAAACAAAATAAAATATATTATAAAATAAGAAAATAACGAACTTGGCAATAAGATACTACCACTAATATTGAGAGCAGATGCCGTTGTATAGGTGAACTTCTCTTTTTGTTATTGAGTATAGCTCAGTCACCTCCTTTTAATTTGACGACCCCAATTTCCTAATTGTTAATAAAGGATATGTAATAGCTCAAGAGGGAAAGTTCTCTTTTCTTTCTATCGGGTTCCTGTCATGCTGTGCCATCATTAACATGATAGTGTGACAATAACCAGAACTAAACATTACTACGCTATTGTCTAACATTCTGATTCAGGCCCACTGCCACCGTTTTACCCTCAGCACGGTTAAAAGTCCGTGTTGCTACCTTAGATACAACATACCTATGGGGACATGTTTGAATTTAATAGACGACCTCCGTCATCGGTAATTTCCCTAGCGCCTTTGCTTGGGCCAGCTGAAAGAACTCCATCACGACAAGCACACGCAATGTGTATGTATATGCTCTTGGGATGAAATGGGAGCTTTTCGAACACGGTTGGGTCACTTAAGGGAGGTATTTTCATGCCAAAGTTCTTTTCACACACACCCACCCACTCGAGCGAATAGAGCAGAACGGCTATGTCTATACAAATGGACGACATGTGGTTGCGTGATAGTGTTTTTGTTGCTGCTCGTTGTTGTCACCGCGCCATAGCCGCAAGTACAAACTACCAAGATAATAATGGCAGCCGCAAGGGGACTTTGATTTAGTAGTATTTTTGTCAGTTGCAACGATATTATTGTTTGTAACCTTCGATGTGTTTTATCACAAAGAAAATGGACACACGGTAAGTCTTAAAGAGGTGGGTAGTTCTTGACGAAAACTTTAATTCAATTAAAAAGGTGTTTGAGAATGTACTTATTAATCTAGACATACCAGCAGCATGTCATTTGGATAGTACGAATTTACGCACATGACAATAAATTGAGCTTTGTAATTCAGCAGCTCAAATACTGCAACGCTTAGTTGTATGATATTTTTGTCGCGTCAGTCAACATCGAAGAATACCAACAATACTTAATAGAAGTTTTTAAAATGCTCTCGAATCAAAATTAGGCCACAGATGTGCAAAAATGTGCTTTTCATCTTATGATAAAAAATAAAACATTTTTGTCCAGTTTCATCAATTGACAAAATGTGGTACAATAGTGATTTTCTTCAAAAAATGAGCTCTTATCAGAGTAGCGAAGACCTTTTTGTTTTTGGATAAAAACATATAAATAAGTAGTCACATTTGGTGATATGTTTTTATAAGCGTTTAAATTTAATTCAGCCATACCACTAGGAAGTCCCTTGGGTCCTTTTTTGTCTAGCATACAAAACTTATTATCCAATATTGTTTTCGTAAAATCAGATAAATTTCAAGTTTAAGGAAGCTCCTGTAAAGACATTTTATTCAAATCGGCAGAGTCGCTAATTAGAAAGTTGAAAATCAAAGCAATAGTTCTATAGCATTTCTTGTTAAAAATTTATACAAACCATTCTTGTAATAGTACAGATTACTACCGTTTTCGAGTTATACTCGTATATAATCTACGAGTATATCACTAGTAGCCCTTATACAGTGCCTTGCATAAGTATAAGGTATACCGCACCTGTAAAAATGCGTTTTGTAGAAAATTAAAATGGGAATGACACCTTAATATTTTTTTTATTGAATGGTATCACTAATCAAGTAAATTGTGAAGTTAAAGTTGGTAGTTAAAAATTAAAACAGATTTTTTTTGTATTGCAAAAGTATAACCGCATTTTTATTTTATTTGTTTTTTATTTTAAGTACATTTTTTTGCCTAAATTAGTAAAGGACATTGCTGCTCCTATTTTCGACCAAGCTAAAAATTGTTTCTGGGATATTGTTGACAAGGTTATTTAATATGGAATCGTATATACAGTTCCATTCTTCCACAATCGCCTCTCGCAGCTCAGCAACACTCTATAATTGCCTATTATGGGCATAAATTTAGCAGGTCAAAATTCCCCAAGGATTTTCAATAGGGTTACAATCTGGAGAACGTGCCGGGAACACCATAAAATGTATGTTATTCGATTCGTACCATCATCGCAAACTTTGACGACTAACGTGAATTGGGGCATTATCATGCTGGAAGACATGCCGAACTCGACGAAACCGTCTTAAGTAGGGTACCAAATTATGCTGAAGCACCTGCGTGCAAGCTGAACTGTTCATTTTTGCAGAGGTGAAGGCAAGTGCAACCTTACCACGGTCGCAGAAGGCCCCCCAAGCCTTACAACTGCCACCACCAAAGTTCCTCTTGAAAAAAACTTTTTTCCTCTATCAAATCGTGCCGATATCCGTTAAAACCACCTGACCCATCAAGATTAAACTTTTTTTCGCAACTGAAATAATCTAAAAAAAAACATTCATTAGATTATGCCATTTGGAATAACAAGAGTTAAGTCTAAATTAATGGAATGTTACTTATGGTTTTCCAATTCCGTTTCATGTTTTGCTGGGCAAATTCTTACTTTTTTTGTAGACTGTTGTCAAATTTGGAGCTGGCATCATTTTGCACCGAACAATCACTTTACTGCTTTTTAAGGCACCAAAACCCGTTGAAACCGAAACTCCTAACCCAAATTCGTCACGAACTTCCGGCAAAGAATGCGACGAATTGGATGCAGCATTGATTAAACGCCTCTTATCTCGACGTGTCAGCTTCCGCTGATGCCCGGGTTTTATTTTTGTCTCATAAGATTCTGGATCTTGTAAGAAATTTTGGACGACACGATCGGATCTTGAAATTTTCCTACCAATAGCCCTTAAGCGTAGGCCACTTAACCGAAAAGCTTGAATTTTACCTTTTTCCGTATCACTTAAATGTGTACCACGCGGCATTGTTGCTTGTCATTTCGAAGCACATAACTGAATGAAGCTTCAGAGAGGTTTGCATTGTGCGGTTATACTTTTGCAATATATAAAAATCTGTTTTTAATTTTTAAACACCAGAAGAGAAAATAACGGAACTTTTTTTTTCTCAATTTACTTGATTAGTGATGCCATTCAATAAAAAAAAGTAAGGTGCCATTCCCATTTTAATTTTCTACAAAACGCATTTTTACAGGTGCGGTTATACTTATGCAAGGCACTGTTTGTAGATATGGACCTTAAAAAGTTCAAATTCCGTTCTTGAAAATTAGCTTAAGTTCCAGCAGTTAAGCCTGTACATAGGTTGAAGCACAGACATACAGACGGAATGTTGGATTTCAATTTTATCATACCAATGCCACTTTTGATTTAAGCCTCGAGTAAACTAGAAGATATGACTGTCTTAATTGCAAAACCATGGAGGTGAATAAAATATAAAAAAAAAAAGTTAAAGAAGTATTACTTTAAGCCCTGATGCCGTAGTACTGTGTTTGTATTGTAACCTCAAAAGTGTTATTTTTTCGCATCTTAAGCGAACTGAACCATAAATTCAATAAAACATTGACTCGTTTTGAGTATTAAGACCTTGAAAACTGTATTATTTTGCCTGAGTAATGAATATGAATATCTTCCTAAAGATAAAGATAGCATCTGTCTTTCTCTTTTACATACATAAGTGTTCACTTATTACTTGCGACTTATAGGTACTATAAGGCAAGTTATGCATTCGTAAAAAAAATCGAACTCGAGATTTTGATCAAAGTTGACATTACGATGATAGCGAAGACCAAAAAAGTGGGTCTCGCAATTCTGTCTGTCTGTCTGTCTGTCTGTCGGTTCGACTACAGCCTAAACGGCTCGGCCGATTTTCTTCAAACTTGGTAGATATGGGTTTTAATTTTTTACCCCCGGACGTTTTTTTCTATTTTTTTTAAGACCAAAAATAACGGTACCTGCCATACGATTTTTTTTCGAAATTTTATAAATATTTTTTTTCTCAAAAACTGTCCCACAGAATTTTTTAAAAAAAATTCGAAAAATTTCATTTAGCTAATGGTTGAAAAAAATTTTACAAAAAATTGTTATTTTCGGTAGCCCCCCTGGGTCCATTTTTTTTGTTTTTGATTTTCTCGAAAACGGTACAGCCGATTTTAATAATTTTTTTATGCCAAAGCTCCTCCAAAGTTTGAATATTATTGCATATTCAAATTTTCAATTTTTAATTTTTTGGATTTTTAAAAAAAAATTCAAATTTTTTTTTTGGAAACTCAATATTTCGAAAACCCCAAGATCGATTTTTTCAAACTTGGCAAATAAAAGTTTCTCAATATAACCTACAAGATTTAAGAAAAAAAATTTTGTTTTATCTAAAACTAACGGTACCTTCCATACAAATTTTAAAAAATGGTTTTCGAAAATCGCATTTTTCTCGAAAACGGTTCTAAATCTAGATATTACTGACTGTACCTACCATAGAACGATTTTTTCGAATTTTGAATTTCTCATTATCGACTTAACGGATTTTAATGAAATTTTTTATAAAAAAGCTCCTAAAAAGTTTAAAAAACATTGCATTTAAAAACTTAAGAAAAAATATTTTTTCAATTTTTAGAAAAAAAAGGAATTTTTTTTTTGAAAAATTCGATATCTCAAGAACGGCTTAGTATTTTTTTTGGAAATTAGACTTTTATTCGTACAATAATAAAAACTTAAGGTTGGCGTACCAAAATTTTTTCTTAAAAATGTTTTAAAAATTTTGTACATAAAAGCTTATTTTTTTAAGGAACCTGCATAAATTCATATTTATGCTCCTATTATAATATATCTGAAATGGCTATCCATCGGCCGCTCCACGCGAGCTGTGCTAGAAGCGTTCACAGTTATTGATGAACAGGCGAAACGCGTTGGTCTTGAAGTTAATGAGGACAAAACAAAGTATATGCTATCAACAAACAAAGCCGTATCTGTCCATCGCCTAGGACAAAACGTCACTGTTGGTAGCAGTAATTTCGAGGTAGTCAAGGAGCTCACCTACCTCGGAACGAACATCAATCCCACGAATGACACCTTAGTGGAAATCCGACGAAGAATTACCCTAGCAAACCGCTGCTACTTCGGTTTGGCCAAACAAATGGTTTCGAAACTCCTGTCTCGAAAGACAAAGTGCACGCTATACAAAACGCTAATTTTACCAGTTCTACTCTACGTCGCCGAGTGCTGGACGATAAGTAAAAAAGGGGAATTGATACTGGGCACTTTCGAGAGAAAAATTCTTCGGCGGATAATTGGTCCTATATGCGAAGAGGTCGAATGGAGGAGAAGATTCAATCGTGAATTATACGAGCTGTACCAAGATGTGGATGTAGTCCAAAGGGCCAAAACACGTCGACTACACTGGCTCGGTCACATCGAGCGAATGGACAACAACGCTCCAGCCAAGAAAATCTTCGAATCCCAGCCCCCAGGTTCGAGACGACGAGGAAGACCGAACCTCCGCTAAAGGGACCAGGCGGTTATAGACGCAAGAGCGCTTGGTTCCGACGACTGGAGGGAGCTCGCGAGGGATCGCAACCGATGGAAGACTGCAATAACTCAGGCAGAGACCCTCCATGGATCGGGAGCCGGTTAAGTAAGTAAGTAAGAAATTAAATTGCTATCCATGCAAACGGTGCATTCAATTTCCTTTTAACTATATAGTGAATTTTCAAAATTTTGAGTAACAGCGTTGCCGTTTTTAATTTTTGAAATTCTCAAAAACATGATTTTTAAAACATGTTGTATTTGGTTTTAAAACAATCTTTTCTGCAACGTATAAAATGCGAGTGTGAGGTTAAGAACTTTATCTACTAAATACGATATTTAACCAAGCAAAACTTAAATATCCACTATGTCATTAAAATTCAATATTCTTTCTATAAGCTAATTCATTAAACTGCACTAAATAACTTTCTCCCCTCAGGTTTCAGTTTGAAACTTAAATTTGTAAATGGCTATCTTTTGGCTATCAACCTTTCTATACGATTTTATCTTAAACGACAGCAAAGTGAATTAGACAATTTGAAGACTCATAATCGTTAAATGAAATACACACATTGCAGCATTTACGTTTTATACATTTTCCCATTTGAACACACACAAACGCACACCATTTAAGATGCTAAGTGCAGCATTTCTATCTATAGGTGCGTTCTTCTCTATCTTTTGATTTTTTTTCTTAATCCAGGTATATATGTACGTGTTTGGAATTGGAATAAAAAGCAATCACATACACCCCCTACAGTGTTATATTGTATGATTGTTTTCGTTCTGCTCCTCTGCGTTCCGTAACTTCGAGTAAAACCGTTAAAAAAGCACACAAGAATTTGAACTCTATTCGGTGAATAAAACTCAATAACCTTAGGATATTAGAAACGAACTGCAAAAGCAACCCAATTCACCACCCTTATCCTGAATATATTCACAAAAAAGAAACCGTTTTCGATGAAATAGATTCAACCAATATATTGGTAAGAGAAGGAAAACTAAAGAATATCGTTTCAACTAATCAATAATGAAATTCGGTGTGATGATGCAAATTTTAATTACATACTTATACCTTGTCAAAGAATGTGTATTTGTTTCGCCACAAAAGTTCATTACAACTACGACTCACAACATAAAGATGGTAAGTGCTCGAGAGCAGGTTTTGGAAGGGGTTCTGGTGAGTTATAAAATGTCGACATGGTATATGTTTTCACTCAGCCAGGAATGAAAATTGGTAAGCAACTACAGCATCGTCGATTGAGCAGTGTGTGCAAGAACTCAATCAGAAATACAAATTTCGTAAGCAAAATAATTTCAAAAAAGGTTTAATATATGTATAACGGGTGGGCCATCTAGTGGTTTCTTTTAAAATCATAGGTTATATTGACATTGACAGCTGTTTACCGCTCGAAATTTTACAGTATGAGTGGCTTTACGTTTGAACAACGTTGGGAAATATTAAAACTTATTTCCAAATTGAGTGCTGGGTAGCCCAAACAGTGTGTTTTTTGAATAGAAGTTTTGGCCGCAATGAAGCTCACACCTCGCCTGCTGTACACAAGTTTGTGCAAAAAGTTCGTGAGACTGGTATTCTAGTGGGCATGTTCCCCATCATTGTACAGTGCGCACAGACGAGAATGTGGCTGCTGCAGTCCAGAATATGAGACTCAATTCACGAACATAAACTCGCCATCGATCTCCATAGCTCAACATTTCACGCACTACCCTGAGGAAAATTCTACACAAAGATCTCAGATTATTCTCTCACAAGATAAAATTGACTCAATCCGCACCAAACTTTCACTCTCTGTGGATGCATCTAGAAAATAACGTGCGGGTTTTCCTAGCCTCAGATGCGGAAATTTTGTTTGTTAACGCAGCCGCCGAGATGAAAATACGCCCCGTCAGAAAAATTGTTGCCCAATTTAAGCTACTCTAAGGGCTAAGCTGCGAAACAATAAAGAAGCGGATGGTCGTGCGCCTTCAATTGCGTATAAGCGAATAATCCGAGATCTTTGTGCAGAATCAGGCTAGTACGTGAAATGTTAAGGTGTTGAGATCGATGGCGAGTTGATGTTCGTGAATTGAGTCTCACCTATAATTTAAAAAGTAACCCCTAGATGAACCATCCTGTATGACAACTTTTATCGTATAAAACTCCAGATATTGATTCGACTTGACATAACTATAACAACGAAGACTTCAAAAATTGGTTTGGCAATTCTGTCTTCCTGTATTTCTGAACGATTGCAGCCTCAGCTGTAGATAGCTGTTTTTTAAACTTGCTAGATAGAATTTCTTTTTTAATTTTTTCAAAAACCCTTTTTTTCTTATTTTTTTAAGACATTTTTTTTAGACATCACACATCACGGTACCTACCATACAATTTTATTAGAAACTGTAAAAAATATATATTTTTTTTCAAGAACTGCACTACAGAATTAGAAATAAAATGCACGACTGGGTCGCACGAACTTGCTCCTATGTAAAAGACTAAGAATTTCAAAAATGAATGTTATTAGATAAACTGTTCATAAGCATAAAATTCATTTTTTAAATGACTAAAAAAAACTTCTTTAGTAGTTAAAGGTAAGAATAGGATGCCATGTGATTCAAGCAAATATAGATTTATGCAAGAACAAAAATTATAAGTCTTTGTAGTGGTTTCTTAAAAAAAAAAAAACAGGTTGGGTGCGACCCACACTGATAACTTCCCATTTGTGGTAAAAATATAAAAACATATTGTGACGTTTTCTTCAATTTTACCATAGCTATTAATGGAATTTGAATATGTGGGACTTGGGTACAACTGAACAACCTTATTCATATACGTATGTACAGTACATACATTCTTCTAAAAACTAAGTTGATAATAAAATTATAAAATTATGTATTATATTATAGAAATTACTTTATTATTTCGGTTCCAAACATTTTAATTGAAAAAAATTTAAAAACCAAATATTCAAATATAAAAAATATGGTTTGGTTATTGATGGAGGGGTACTTACAAAATATATCCGCTCTAAAACTAGATATATGTCAGATATAAACCATTTGTTAGAAATTGTATTATGAATAAAATTAAATAATGGCAAAGTCAATATCATTGCTCGTTCTCAAGATATTCTAGTCGAAAAACAAATATTACCACTTTTTAGTAGATAATTTTTATATTTTTGTTAAAACTGTCAATTCGATACTTGTCAAAATTTAACCATATGTTAATAATTGTATTATGTCGATACCTTCCCGTAAGAATGTACTAAGCGACACTTTTTTCGAAAATGACTTTTTGATGAGGAAATATACTAAATGTTAATGGCCACGTTTTGGCATGGGTTTCGCCAACCTATTATGCATGAAAAGGAAACTAGAGCACAAATAAAAAAATTTATCAACTGCCATGTTTTCTCATTAAAATGATGTTTCTCCCTGAAATTTGTATTATCCGCCAAAAAAATTATGCTAAGCGACATTAATAAAGATCTCATTGTCGTGAGCAACAAAAAATTTTGTTAGATGTCACTAAGTTTAACCAAAATTGTCTCTTAGCACACTATGATTCAACTAGAACTTTCTTCGTTTTTTTCGTTTCCTGAACAATTTTAGAAATGTCGCTTAGTATACATTCTAACGGGAAGGTATCGATGTATAAAACAACATACTTTAGAAGGCACTATCGGTGTTCATTCCCAAGAAATTCGACTTGAAATACAGTTTTAACTAGTTTTCACTAGAATTTTTAATAGTTTTTTTATTTAAAAAAAAACTATTAATTCAATATTTGTCAACATTTTACCAATTGTACAAAATTATACTATGTATAAAATAAACTAAATTAGAAGTCAATATCACTACTAGTTCTCGAGAAATTTGAGTCGAAAAACAATTTTTACCAATTTTCAATAGAATTTTATATAGTTTTTTATTTTTT
This sequence comes from Chrysotoxum bicinctum, assembly GCA_911387755.1. NCBI lineage: Eukaryota > Metazoa > Arthropoda > Insecta > Diptera > Syrphidae > Chrysotoxum > Chrysotoxum bicinctum. The sequence goes on from OU426988.1 coordinate 133,684,568, forward strand.
GTAAAAAAAACTGTAAACTGTTTTTTTTTTAAATGTTCACCAGTTGTCAAACACATTATTTTTCGTAAAATAAAATTATTTTGAGTTTCAAATTGTTTTCCGTTCTTAGAATATCTGGGTTATGAAATTTTTTTTTTTCAGTTTTTTTTATTTAAAAAAATAACGGTATGTTCATTTTTTCCAAATTCATACAAAACCTGTATGACCTTATATTGAGTACATTAAATCTTATTTGAAATCAATAGCATTATTTTTTCGTGAGATATTTGAAACTAACCAAAATTTTTACTTTTTTTTTAAACCGTTATAGTGAAAAAACTACTTACTGAATTTTAATAAACGCCCTTTCAGCCTCTTTCGAAGTTATTATCTATTAAACAAAATTTATTTGGAGTCGATATCTTTACTCGTTCTTGAGATATCGACGACGAAAAATGGTACAAGAACGTACGGACGTACGAACGTACGGACGTACGAACGTACGAACGTACGAACGTACGAACGTACGTACACACACACACACAGACATCTCTCTAAAAATGATTGATATAGCCTCTAGGGACCTTGAAACGTCGAGAAATTTCAAAAATTCCAATTTGACAAATCGGACCGATTACAATAACTCCCTATGGGAAGTTAATAAGGTTTTATATAAAGAAATTTTAAAACATTTTTAAGAAAAAATGTTGGTACGCCAATTTGAAATTTTTATTATTGTATGAATAAAAATTAAATTTACAAAAAAAGTATTGAGCCGTTTTCGAGACATTGAATTTTCAAAAAACAAAAAATTGATTTTTTTTTCAAAATTCAAAAACATATTTTTCTTAAAGTTTTGAAATGCAATGTTTTTTAAATTTTTTAGAAGCTTCCCCCTACGAAATTTCATTAAAATCCGTTGTGCTAATAATGATATTTTCTAAATTTTAAAAAATCGTTCTATGGTAGGTACAGTCAGTAATATCTTGTTTTCAAATTTTTTTTATTAAATTACAGATATTAAAAAATAATAGAAAGAAAAAAAATTTAAGCAAAATTCTCGGAACTGTTTTCGAGAAAAATACGATTTTCGAAAACCATTTTTTAACATTTGTATGGAGGGTACCGTTATTTTTAGGTAAAATGAATTTATTTTGCTCATATATTGTAGATTATTTTTCCAGACTTTTATTTATCAAGTTTTAAAAAAATCGAGCATGGGGTTTTCGAAATATTGAGTTTTCAAAAAAAAAATTTTGAAAGTTTTTTTAAAAATCCAAACAATTTTTTTTGGAAAATTTGAATACACAATAATATTTAAACTGTACCGTTTTTGAGAAAATCAAAAACAAGAAAATAGTCCCAAGGAGGGTACCAAAACTACTCATTTTTTTGAAAATTTTTTTCGACCATTACCTAGGTTTAACTAAATTAAATTTTTTGAATTTTTTCTCAGAAAATCGCAGTGATAGTTTTTGAGAAAAAAAAAATATTTATAAGATTTCGGAAAAAAATCGTATGGCAGGTACCGTTATTTTTGGTCATAAAAAATCAAATCAAAAAACGTTCGGGGGTAAAAAATAAAAACCCATATCTACCAAGTTTGAAGAAAATCGGCCGAGCCGTTCAGCTGTAATCGAACAGCCAGACCCACTTTTTTGGTCTTCGCTATCATCGTAATGTCAACTTTGATCAAAATCTCGAGTTCGATTTTTTTTACGAATGCATAACTTCCTTATAGTACCTACATATAAGTCGCAAGTAAAAATGTCATTTAGTAATAGATAGATAATGGTTGAAACAAATATTTAAAAAATAAAATGCACGACTGGATCGCACGAACTTGCTCTTATGTAAAAGTACTTTGGAATTTGAGATACATTTTATAAATATAAAACATGGATTTAATGAGATAATAATGTTCAAATGCATAAAATTGCCGTCTGGTTTCCGGAAAAGTATGAATTTATGCAAATAAACCTTAAAAAATCGTTTTATTATTAAATACATTTTTTATATAAGAAATTTCTCTAAAATTTTTCAAGAAAAAAATGTGGGATGCGAATTTTAAGTATTTAATAATATTAGTTTTAGGAAATAATTTCAAAAAATAATCGTTCATAGGTTTTGAAGATATTGATTTAAAAAAAAAAATGTTTATTCAAAAAAACCCAATAAATATTTTTTCGAATATTTTTATATACAATATTATGTTAAACTTAAGAGGACTCATGCTAAAAATTTTGGGTTAAAATCCTTAGAGCCGTTAATGAGAAATTTGAAAATCAAAAAAACGGGTCTATGGCAGGTACCCCTAATAACATTTTGCCCCAAATTTTTTTTTGACCAAAATGTAGTCCATGTCCATAATATCACACTTAATTTTTTTTATCAAAATCGTTAGAGCCGTTTTCGAGATAAATAAGATTTTGCATTACGGGTGTATGGGGGGTACCCTTAGTTTTGGAGCTAAAAAAAAAATTTCAATTTCTCCTCTAGGGAATCACCGAAGACCCTTAACTACCGAGATTGAAAGAAATAGGTCCAAGGGTTTAGGCTGTAGTGAGAGGTACAGACATACAGACACACTGAAACATGTTTTTTGTGTAGATACTAAATTTTCCTTAAAATTTTTATAAAAAAAATTGATATGCAAATTGTTAGTATTTAATAAAATAAATTTTAAAACGTAATTTAAAAATTTAATCGTGTATCGGTTTTCAAGATATTGAATTTTCAAAAAAAAAATTGTATTATATTTTTAAAAATCCAAAAACTATTTTTTCGAAAAAATTTTTAGTTTATATTTTTTCAAATGCAAAGCAGCTCCTGCATAAAAATTTTGGTTAAAATCGTTAGAGCCGTTGGTGAGAAATTCGAAAATCAAAAAAACCGTTCTATGACAGGTACCCCTAATAACATTTCCCCCCAAATTTTTTTCTCACCGAAATATAGTCCATGTCCATAATATCACACTTAATTTTTTTTATCAAAATCGTTAGAGCTGTTTTCGAGATAAATAAGATTTTGTATTACGGGTGTACGGGGGGTACCCTTAGTTTTGGAGCTAAAAAAAAAATTTCAATTTCTCCTCTAGGGAATCACCGAAGACCCTTAACTACCGAGTTTGAAGAAAATACCTCCAGTAGTTTAGGCTGTAGTTCGAGGTACAGACATACAGACATACAGACATACAGACAGGCAGACGGAATTGTCGGACCCACTTTTTTCGTCTTCGCTATCATCGTAATGTCAACTTTGATCAAAATCTCGAGTTCGATTTTTTTTCCAAATGCAGAACTTGCCCTATAGTACCTACATCGCAAGTAAAAATGTCATTTAGTAATAGAAAGATAACGGTGTAAACAAATATTTCAAAATAACGGTACTTAATAGTACTTCCCATAAAACAATTTTTTGGTTTTTGCTTTTCTCAAAAACTGTTGAACTGATTTTCATAATTTTTTTTTATTGTAATGCATCTAGAAAGTTTGAATATAATTCTGTTTTCAAATTTGAAAAATAAAAAGAATCAAATTTTGGATTAAAAAACAAATATTTTTTTTTGAAACCACAAAATTTCGAAAGATTTATTTTTTGAAACTTGATAATTAACAGTTTTTAACACTATCTCAAAGATATATAGATATAGGAATTAGATTTAATTTTATATAAAAATAACAGTACGGTGGGTACAAATGTCAAAAAATAGTTTTCGAAAATCGTTTATTTCTAGAAAACGGCAACTAGATTTTTTTTTTTAAAAATGCATCCGTTTCGCTAAATTTTTACAATCTATAATTCAATAAAAAACATTGTATTCAGATATTACTGACAGTACATACCATATAACCATCTTTTCGATTTCTGCCTTTCTCAATATCGGCATAACGGATTTTAATGAAAGTGTTTTAAAAGAAGCTTCTAAAGAGTTTAAAAAAAACAATACATATTAAAAATTTTAAAAATTTTCTATTTGAATAGCGTAAAAATGTTCGATAATAAAGTAAACTTATTGTTGTGTACAAATATTAATAAAAAAAAACAAATTGCACTTTTTTAGCTTTTTATCAAACTAAGCTCTCATTTATTTCGTCTTCATAATTCTGAAAATATAAGTCTTACGAAATTATATCGCTAACAAAAAACAAAAAATTTAAATCATTCATTATAAAATCCATAAAAGAAAATTTAAACAACTTTTTTTTCCGATCAACCAGTTAAAAAAAAAAAAAAAGAACTCGCGATCTTGATCAAACTTGACATAACGATGACAGAAAAGTAAAAAAAAAAAGTTTCTCATATCTGTCTGATGTCATTTTAAGAAATGATAATGGCGTACAAATAAAATCCTCCACAAAATTCGAGTTTTTTGGAATTTTTTCAATGTCTGGTCTCGTTTTCATCTAATCTTCCTGTGATATTAGACGAAAAAAGTGGATCTCAAAATGCAGTCTGTATTTCTGCCTTTTCGACTTCAGTTTGAACGGATCGGCAGGTGTTTTTAAACTGGAGGATAACTGATGGTAACCTACTATAAACTAAATCTAAACCGCACTACGTGCTAGTCTATCAAACAGTGTCTTGTTATAAGACCTATTTCGGGGCCTATGTGTATTCTTTTTAAAGACCTTTGCAGCGCTTCAGATTCAGCATTAATCAAATCTGACCAAAGGTTTGTTCTCTGTATAGCATTTTGATTTAGCATTAGTTTGCATATGGTGAATACCTATATTTGCTTCTTTGGGCAATAAAGTTCTCATTATTTTTGGCGAGTTCGTCAGCTCTGTGGCAGAGGTGAATGTTTAACTGCTTCGACATCTCCATCAGATACCATCGACAATTAAAGATATTTCGCGGCTGCTTGAACGTCCGCGATGACGCGGATATTTTTATTTTATATAAGGTGTTCCCTAAGCCAAGACAGGACATCTTTAATCAAATGGTGGTCTTTATGGAGAATTTTATATTTAATCGAGAAGAGGACAAGATCTGTTTTGTTAGAGTTAACACCCAGTCCACAGCGCCACCGATCGGCCCAGTTTTTTTAGCTTGCTTAAAGCATGTAAGAGATCTTTTAGGGTATAAAAATACTTTGCTGATAATTCTTTGTATCTCTCCGCTTCCATATTATCTCAACAGCTCATTCGTTACCAACTTTCAAAGATGGAGGTATAGGCGTCACTCTACTGAGATATTCTTTTGCAGAAAACCCGGTCAAATTTGAATTAATAAATCCTTCTAGTAAGCATTTCATTGATCTTATCTCCAAGCAAAGCTTCTCAATTTAGAAATGATGAAGGGAATATTGTATTTCCCTTAACAGTATACGTGCTGAGCCGTAGACAAAAGTTCTTAAATGGATATTAATCAATCACTAAAAAGCTTTGAGAAGGAATGATGATTGACTATACTCTGTCCAACAAAAATGTGCAGTGTAGACAAGATAGGACGTTTGCTTCGCATTCTGGCTACAGTGGGTTGCATAAATCTGTCCTTCATTAAAGCTCTCACAGGGTTGTCGTAGTGTTGATTTCAAATGGACCCTTTTTTAAAGCTCTAAAATCAAAAGCACCTCAACAGAAACCCAAGGAAAAAAAACTGAACAAGTTAGCAAATGAACAAGGGTAACTCTGAATGCACATCAATATTTAATGGGGGTTGAAATTGAATATCGCCAACAGCCATAGGCCACAGCAATTCAGTGCACACTGACACTCAGATGTGCGGTCAATAGGACGTCGCGTCGGGTCTGCGTCAAATGCAATCGAAAATTTACGGGCGCACAAGCACTTTTTTATTGAGGAGTTCTTTCAATTTAGTATGGTGCAAAAATATAGCACGCTACTGATTTTGAAAAAGCTCTCCCATAAGACGTGTACTGCATATTTTTGTTGGATGAAGTATAACAGGTCTGAGATCTCTTGGGTCTACATAGCATAATTTGACTGCTTTTGCTTAGAAGTTAATATTAAACTATTGTTCTTCAATGAATTACATTTAAGTGCAATTCTGTGTTCAGTCTCAAAATCAGCCTACAAATTCAACTTTAAAAAACTTCAAATCATCCTCTCAACAGAAAAAAAATACCCTTTTCAAAGATCAAAGCATTATTTTGTTGAATATAATGTTTACCTACAATCATAAACACATTAACGTACAGCACTAATAAATTGAATCCTTTAACCCTTATATTGTCTAGACCTGGGAAAATCTTTTGCTTGTGTTTTATTTATTTTTAACCTCCTACTTGAAAATTGTCATTAATAAGAAAAGTTAAGCCATGTAAAGCTATTAAGACAAAGAAGTTATTCCTCAAACAGACAAAGAGGCCATTTTAAAAAGTAGGGAAACCGTAACAAATTGCTGCGGCTGAAATATTCTTATAGAATGGTTAATCCATTAATGAATAGGAATTCCATTATCTCAACCGTAAAAAAAATAATGAAAAGCAAATCACTGAACCAAAAATATTGCGAGAATGTTTTCTAATCTGTCAATTTGAAATCCTTACAATGAAGCCAGCAGGTACAGTGGATAAAAATGTATGTTTGCGTGGGTGTTATGCTTTCAAAGGACTGCGATGCGACCAGAATCGTTTGAAAATTAAATTCCTTTGGGAAATGCTTAATTTACTTATAATTGGAAACTGAGTATAAGACCCGGAGTGAATACGATACAAATATCTTTTGATATTTCGTATAGCCCTATCTATAGGTATAAAGGAATATTAAGGTCCTACTTAGCTACTTACCGCACCTGCGCTCCACGATGTGTCGTATGCATGCGAAAGAAATATAAAAATTAAACGCCCTTTCAAAAATGGAACACAAAAACTAATAAATAAACAATTGCTAATAATGGCATGTCAAACTAGGATTTAACATATCTTTTGTGGAGAAAGGTTTCGACTTTGAGTAAGAATTTAAAATGCAAACTCGTGCCTATTACAAATTTTTGGGATCTTCCACTGCTGAATGTAACGGAATTTATACAATTTTGAGGTTAAAGTTATAGTAAGAGTTAAAAAAAATATATAAAAATCCAGTCAATTGGAAATATTCATACATACACACAAACAGACCGACATAACTGCGGATCCAATTAATTGTAGATATTCAATGTGATTTATTTAAAATAAATATAATTTACGGGAACTTAACCACAGCTTATTGGAACGGAACTACTTCCACGAAAACTTCAGCGCTTACCAAATCAGCATCATATTTAAGACTAGAGGAGAGTTATTGGGCCTTACCAATAAACAAATTTAGAGACGACTTTAATATTTGAGCAAAATTAACCATTATTTACTGGACTCTATATAACTGACCATACATGTTACATTTTATTTTTTAAGTTCCGTACAATAAATGGTTCATAATTTAGAGTTCACTTAAATATTAAGTTCATAACATGTATGGCTAACTATATAGAGCTTATTACATATTGATTCATTTCACTCGAATATTAAAGTCGTCTACAAATTTGATTATTGGTAAGGCCCATTGACTCTGAACTTCAGGCCACATAGAAAAGATTTACCATCTCTTTGCACCCTCTGTAACCTACGGGAAAAAGGAGATGTTTTCCATCTAATAGGGAAATGCCCAATTCTTTAGATTGGAATTATTTTGCTTCAAATCGACCGCATCCTAATTGAAGTTTCACCAAAATTTTGTATCTAAATCTATATTAAGTAACTATGTGCATAAATGTATATTTGAGTTATATATTAATTAAAATGAAATTACATACTCGCAAATCATCTAAAACTGTCAATCATGCTGACGGCTTTTGCCAATGCTTATATGCATTGTTCAATCAAAATTGTTAGAAATCAGAAGGATAATAAAATAAAATTCACTTAAAATTCAAAAAAAAATTCTTCACAAACTGATCATTTCTGCTTTGATTTTTTTAAATAAAATTCTTTGGAAAACTTTTTAATTGTAGTTGAATTATTGATTTTTTTTCCATACAAAATTCGGTTTCGGTACAATCGACATCATTTCAGTACAATTTTATTCCAGATTTCAGTACAATTGAAAAATTTCATTTTCCATCCCTGATCCCAGTTGATACTCCTTACAATTTTATTTAGGGATACCCCAATTGAATTCCTATAGAACATAACATAAGCATAATTAAAGTTTTTTTCTTCAAAATGACTAAACAAATTAAGACACACATGTGCATTTTGTGCACAAAGATACTTTCATAGGAAATACATTTTATTTTCTCAGAGTAATAAATATACTTGATACATTTTGTTTTGAATAAAAAATAAAATGCACGACTGGGTCGCACGAACTTGCTCCTATGTAATAGACTAGGAATTTTAAATACGACTGTTATTAGAGAAAACTGTTGATAAGGATGAAATTAATTTTTAAATTCTTTTAGTATTAAGAGACAAAAACAGAATGCTATCCCAATATGAATTTATGCAAGAACAAAAATTATAAGTCGTTGTAGTGGTTTCTTAAAAAAACTTTTATACACAAACTTCTTAAAAGCTTTTTAAGGAAAAAAAATTGGTACGCCAATTTAAGGTTTTTATTATTGTTCGAATAAAAATTAAATTTACAAAAAAAAATATTGAGCCGTTTCTGAGATATCGAATTTTCAAAAAAAGAAAAAAATAGATTTTTTTTTAAATTCAAAAAATATTTATTTTAAAGTTTTGAAATGCAATGTGTTTTAGACTTTTTAGAAGCTTCTTTATAAAAAATTCATTAAGATCCGTTATGTGGATAATGAGAAATTCAAAATTCGATAAAATTCTTGTAGGTACAAGCTGTAATATCTTAATTTCAAAATTTTTTTTATTAAATTAAACATCGTAAAAATTAATTAAAAGAAAAAAAAAATTATCAAAATTCTGGGCACCGTTTTCGAGAAATATACGATTTTTGAAAATTTGAGTAGACAATTCGATTTATGTTTTTGGGGAGCTTTAGCAAAAAAAAAATTATCAAAATCCGTTGTACCGTTTTTGAGAAAATCAAAAACAAATAAAATGGTTCCATGGGGTACCCTCAATAACCATTTTTCGGAAAATTTTGTTCAACCAATGCCTAGCTTTAATTAAATGAAATTTTTTTGTATTTTTATTTTTAAAATCTGTCGAACAGTTTTGGAGAACAAAAAAAATGTTTATAAAATTTCGAAAAAAATTCGTATGGCAGGTACCGTTATTTTTGGTCTTAAAAAATCAAATCAAAAAACATCCGGGGGAAAAAATTAAAACCCATATCTACCAAGTTTAAAGAAAATCGGCCGAGCTGTTTAGCTGCAATCGAACGGACAGACAGACAGACAGAATTGCGAGACCCACTTTTTCAGTCTTCGCTATCATCGTAATGTCAACTTTGATCAAAATCTCGAGTTCGATTTTTTTTTTCGAATGCATAACTTGCCTTATAGAACCTATAAGTCGCAAGTAAAAATATAACAAAAATGCATTCAAGTGGCACATTTGAACACTTTAGAAATCTAAGATCTCACAGCTTAAAAATAAAACAAAATACAAAATATGACCACAGAATCAAAATATATTGACCTATGTTTGATAAACAGTTCCATTTCATAACATGGACCGGAACTTATTCACTCAATCAACCTTATCACTGTTTGCTTAGCATTATGTTATACTTATTTTTTTGTCTTGATTACCTTTTAGAATTTCACTGTGTTCTTATAGATTAATTTTAATATTGAATATGGTATTTGTATGAAGAAGCTCAAATAAACATAATTATTTTACCGAGTCTTTATAAGTGAAACGAATTAGTCTTTTAGGATGTTCTAATTTAAGATCGCCAATCAACACCACAGCTAGTAATTTCAATCTTTCGACTTCCGAAGAAATGTGACAGAGCTAAACTGCAAACGATCGATCCAACAAATAAGCTGCGCATCGCAAAACAAAACTCTGGATTCTGAAATAACCATGTGTATGTGTTTTTTTTCTGGAATGCAAGCATTTTTAAAACAAATTAAGAAAAATGTGCTTGTTAATTTATTAAAGAAGATAATGTACATATGTATGTACATAGGTCGTCATCAAGTTCGAATGGATGCTGATATCATTGCGACCAGTATTGCCATATTTTCTATTCTTGGGGCCCAACAAAAATGGCCCAACACATAAACGATGCATAAAAATGAGTAAACAAAATTATTAGTGAACCAGCAACTTGTCAGTCCGTTCGGCTACAGTCTAAACGGGTAGTTGAATTTTATTTAAACTTGTTAGACAGCGCTTTTTGATTATTAGCTCGACAGGATTTTTTTTGAGGCCAAAGAAAACAGTACTCACCACTTAATTTTATTCGAAACTTGTAAGAGATTTTTTTTTTTTTTTAAACGTCTTATATTGAATTAAGCATAACTTAAATTAAATTTTGTATATTGAAGAAGTTAAGCAAATATTGCACATTATAAACACTTTCAAAAAAATGTTTTTTTTTCTATTTTTAAAAAGGTACATTTATTAGGCAAGCTATGCATTCATAAAAAAAATAAAACTCGAGATTTAAATCAGACTTGATATTACGATGATAGAGAGGACGAAAAATTTGGGTCTCAATTCTGTCTATACCTGCCAGTTTGTTGGATTACCGCCCGTTCAACAAATTGTTCACACGCTTTTTCCAAAAAAAAAAAATGATTAAAAAAAAAAAATTTCATATAATAATACAAATTTTAAAGTTGGCATTCCAAATTTTTGTATTAAACATTGTTACGCAACACACTCTACATAATGCATACATACATACGTATCTAATCAAACATATGTATATTATATTTGCAAAGTTCTCTTTTTACACTTAAAAAAAAAAGCTTTTGTAATTTGAGTAATTTTAAAAGTTAACTTAACTTAACAAAATGGAGAAGTAATCCATCGAATTTGAATTGGGAACTTTTTTGCCGTTCTCGTAATAAAGCTACGTTTATTACTTGCAGAGCCAAAAAAAAGATATTTTACATCAAAGCTGGATACAAACCAATCTTCTCGTCGACTCTGGAATAACCTTCGCTCTATTGGAATAGGAAGAAAGCAAGTAGTTCATTCCTTTCCTGACCCAGATACCCTAAATCGGAGTTTTATACCAACTGAATCTCCCCAAGATATATTTTTACCCAACCATGAAGCACTTAATGTCGTAACTACGGAGCTTGAATTTGAAATTGTATCTGAGTATGAGGTATTTGAAAGCTTAAAATCAATTAAGTCTGATGCTATTGGAGAAGATCGGAACCCGTTAAGCTTCATTAAAATGATTTTGTGTCATATTTTACCATCATTCACTCACCTGATAAATTTTTGTATTACATCCTCATCATTTCCCGATTGCTGGAAGTTAGCTAAGATTATCCCCTTTGCGAAAAACACTAATCCAACTTCTTGCTCAGATTTCCGACCGATTAGTATCCTACCCTGTTTGTCAAAGGTTTTTGAAAAAATTCTAGCAGCTCAGATCTCTAGTCACCTTGATAGGTTTAATTTACTCTCCCCATTTCAATCTGGATTCCGTGCTCATCACAGTTGCCAGACTGCAATGATCAAGGTGCTTGATGATATACGAGTTCAATATGACCTGCGTAATGTGGCTGCTCTCTGCTTGCTGGATTTTTCAAAGGCCTTTGACACAGTAAATCATGAAATTCTCTGCATGAAATTGAAGCGCTGCTTTGGCTTTCATTATAGAGCGATGAATCTTATTAAAAACTATTTGACAAATAGGTGCCAGAGGGTAAAAGCTAATCAAATGGTTTCTGAATTTATGAATCTGCGGATGGGTGTTCCACAAGGCTCTATTTTGGGACCGATTTTATTTTGCCTTTTTATCAACGATTTGCCAAATGTTTGTTCCAATGCATCAATTCATTTGTATGCTGACGATGTGCAAATTTATTTGTCTCATCCAATTGGTTTACAAGAGAATTTTATCTGTAGAATGAATGAGGACCTTCAGGAAATCTATGCTTGGTCCCTTAACAATGGCCTAACCCTCAACCCATCTAAGTCCCAATTGATCGCGATATCCAAGAACGAAATTAATACCTTACTTTTACCACCGGTGTATCTCTCGCATGTACAACTTAGGTTTGCGCGCTCTGTGATTAGTCTTGGGTTAAGGATCAACACTTCTCTTTCGCCTGAAAATCAGGTTAACCATACCATTGGAAGAATTTACGGTGGCTTGAGTAAGCTTTGGCTATTTTGCAATGTAACTCCTGTTAATACCAAATTAAGACTTGTTAAAACACTACTAATTCTTCTAATTGACTAAGCCAATGTTATGTATTGTAAGCTTGATTCACATTCCCAGCATAAGCTTTTTGTAGCATTCAACGACATGTTAAGATACATTTATGGGCTTAGGAGATATGAGCACATATCACATTTTCATAAACTGGTTCTTGGGTGCTCTTTTCAACAATTCCTTGATTCAAGATGCTGTATGTTTATGCACAAAATCATTCAAAATTGAAAACCATCGTACATTTATGAAAAACTGCAGTTTGCCCAATCTAATAGAACACTCAATCTTTTAACACCTTCTTACAACTTTTTGAATTCTTCACGGCTGTTTTTTGTTCATGCAACTAAGTTATGGAACTCTCTGCCTGTTACTATTAAAAAAATCATTTCTACCGCTAATTTTAAGAAAGCAATAATACTTAACTTTAGCCAATAAAATAACATGGCTATAATGAAGTAAAGGGGATAGATGGGTGGTGAAATTTGGAGGTGACGGGAAGGGAGAAATGTATAGGGATCAAATGGCAAAAATCTGTAAAACAAGGTATAATTTATTATTAAAAAGTGAATAACCCAGGCTTCTTCTTTTTTTTTATTTACTTAGATTTTCTCTTAGTATTAATTTTTATTATTATTATTTCTTAATTTTTGATTGTAATTTTCCTAGTTTTGTCGAAAAATTGTAACCAGTTCTTAGGTACTATAAAAGACTAAGTCTTACTTGTACACCCTTTTTGAAAATAAATGGAAATTGAAATTGAAACATCTTTTAAAAATTTTGTATCCCCATTGTTTTAAGAAACCGCCACGACGCACTTATAACTTTTATTCTTGCATAAATGAATTTTTGCTTAAGAAATCGCATGGCATTCTGTTTTTATCTCGTACTACTAAAAGAGTTTTCTCAAATAACATTCATGATTTTGTAGTGGTTTTTAAAAATCAAAGTATCTCGAGCATAAGACTAAGTTTGCTAACAAAAATATCGAAATTTTTCCATGAAGAGAATACCCGCCCTTAAGATAATGCTTAACCAGAAATTGTTTTGCGTGCGCGTTCCATTCATCGTTTGCGATGAATTAATTAAAAATACATAAAATACCATCGAGAAACAAAGAAAATTTGCCTGCGAAGGATGGATAAGCTAAAAATTAAAATGCCACCCTTTCCCTTTTCGCTTTCCTGCGTTTCGAATATCAAACATCGTCGTTGGGCTGTGTGTTCTCAATAATACCTCCACTGAGTATACGGATCTGTAAATAAATAAGTCCTTCTAAAACATGTACTTTTTCGAACGAAAGCTGACATCCAATCTATAGGAGGGTATTATGTAGTACCACTTTTATATAAGTAAGTAGGTAATATACTTATATGGAGTAAGCCAGGTACTGATGTAGAGAGAAAGGAGTGTTGATTACTATAAGTAAGATGTAAAGGTGTTGGGCAAAATGTACCAAAATTACATACATTAAAATTTCGTTGTCTGGGGAAATAAAATTAGGAGCATGTGGTGTACTTTTGCTACTTTTTTGTATTCTAATCAACTTGAATTAATAATGATTACGTTAAGCCATTTTCAGTACCTGTGAAGACATTACTACATATTTCACATAACCTCTGTCTGTATGGGTTTTGGAAGGTATATGAAGTAAACTTTGGCGAATAATTTATACACACACACATTCAGCTTATAAAATGGTTAAATTGAAAATTAAAAGTACTCAGAGCGTGACAAAGTAAATGCATATTATTCTATGTATGTTCTACGTACTACTATCTATATGCTCTTATATACTCGTATGCAACAACTCGTATGAAACACACACACATCTGATTTCAGAGCATATAATTCTTAATTAGTCTGAGAAAAACAAAATCCATTATGAATAGGGACTACGGATATTATTAAGGGTGGTTGATAAAGTAGAACGACATTCGAGCTTGTTATTTGGGGATGTGATGGCTCTAACACGATATATGAGGATGTAAAACAAGAACATAAAATCCGGAATATTATTAGGTCTTAACTCTTATCGGTTTTGTATTAATAAGATTGTGTTAGTTTTCAAATATAACCATAATAAAGATACAAATATTCTACCTACCTATTGGAAACTAAAGAGTTTTTAGGATTTCAGGGCATGAAATCATGAGGCTAATTTATGGAAGGTGTTGTTTTTGAGACAGGTAATAGGGATATATTTTTGCAAAACAGAATTGGGTTTAAATCAAAAATATGTAGACATTTATTATGAAGCATAGTTTGTGAGTTAGTTGGAGTGGTGAATGGATATAGGATCAGGATCAATCATGCATAAAATTTGATGCCGTGGACGGAATCAGCTACACAATAAATAGGCTACTCAAAACAATATGATTGGATACTCCAAAAGAGCAACCGAGTGAATTACCTCCTCCATAACTCCATGCTTATGTAATTGCTAAAAATAGTTAATTCAACTATGTAAGTAGATTAGCTACTGCAAGTGAATTGATTTATCATTCCAGTTGAGTACGTTGGCTTGAAATAGGGTGATAACTAGGATGGCTGCTCGAATTGGGTAAGTATGTTAAGTCGTTTAGATAATGGATTAGCTAAATCCAACTATAAGTATAACTTGTCTTACAATCTAATACGAGTAAACGGAATATTTGTAACGTCAACCATGTATCTAATATACTACCACAACCGGAAAGATTCGCTGCCAAAACCCAGTCAGTCTGCCAATACAATGCATTAATTTTTTTTTTCAAGGCACTTGGTAATATTCGATACCAAGTAGTGTGGAACTCTTACCACATGAAAACTACCGGGATCAGGACCAATCTATAAGAGATCGACAAATGGTTTGTCTTTCTTGATTTTAAATCGTAATGGGAAAGTTTAATATTTACTTTCTTATAGCTTTTAGATCATCAGCTTATGAGGATTGTTTCTTTTAAGTCACCTAGCATTGTCTCTTACATTAAAGACGGTTGTTGGTTTTTTTTTTTTGATTGTGTGATACAGTGTGTTTTTTAACCACTTCTGTGACCATATTTATTTGAACGTCACGTTGTAAATCACTATTTTTTATGTACCAAGTCACCAAGTGGCATTTACTATTCCACGAAGGACTTTGTTTTTGAATTTTTGGATAGGCTGAGCATTCGTTCTCTTTTTACAGCCCTATAGCTGGTTACCATACGGGTTTCAGCACTTGCTTTTATAGCATTATTTTGTTCTGAATAGATAGGCTAGAGTTATGTCCTAGTAACCAGTACATTTTTCTGGACTGTAATTTCAGTTCTTCTCTTTTTACTTGCGACTTATAGGTACTATAAGGCAAGTTATGCATTCGTAAAAAAAACCAAACTCGAGATTTTGAACAAAGTTGACATTACGATGATAGCGAAGATTAAAAAAGTGGGTCTCGCAATTCTGTCTATCTGTCTGTCCGTTCGATTGCAGCTAAACGGCTCAGCCGATTTTCGTCAAACTTGGTAGATATGGGTTTTATTTTTTTACCCCCGGATGTTTTTTGATTTGATTTTTTAAGACCAAAAATAACGGTACCTGCCACACGATTTTTTTTCGAAATTTTATAAACATTTTTTTTTTCTCAAAAACTGTTAGACAGATTTTAAAAATAAAAGCACAAAAAATTTAATTTAATTAAAGCTAGGTATTGGATGAAAAAATTTTTCCGAAAAATGGTTATTGAGGGTACCCCACAAGGAACTCTTTTTTTTGTTTTTGATTTTCTCAAGAACGGTACAACCGATTTTGATAATTTTTTTTTGCTAAAGCTCCCCAAAAACATAAATAGAATTGTGTACTCAAATTTTCAAAAGAAAATGTTTTGGATTTTAAAAAAAAACTTCAAAATTTTTTTTTCAAAACTCAATATTTCGAAAACCTTCTGCTATATTTTTTTTAAACTCGATAAATAAAAGTTTCTCAATAATATCTAGAGGATGTGATAAAAAAAAATTTATTTTACCTAAAAATTAAGGTACCTACCATACAAATGCTAAAAATTAAAAAAAAAATGGTTTTCAAAAATCGTATTTTTCTCGAAAACGGTTCCGAGAATTTTGCTAAACATTTTTTTCTTTCAATTAATTTTTACGATCTTTAATTTAATAAAAAAAAATTGAAATTAAGATATTACAGCTTGTACCTAGCATAGAACCATTGTTTCGAATTTTGAATTTCTCATTATCCACATAACGGATCTTAATAAAAATTTTTATAGAGAAGCTTCTAAAAAGTTTAGAACACATTGCATTTCAAAACCTTAAATTAAATATTTTTTGAATTTTTGAAAAAAAAAAATCTTTTTTTTATATTTTTGAAAATTCAATATCTCAGAAATGGCTCAATATTTTTTTTGCAAATTTAATTTTTATTCGAACAATAATAAAAGCTTTATATTGGCGTACCAAAATTTGTTCTTAAGTTTGTATATAGAAGCTTTTTTTTTTGTAAGAAACCACTACAACGACTTATAATTTTTGTTCCTGCATAAATTCATATTTGCATAGCATTCTGTTTTTATCTCTTACTACTAAAAGAATTTAAAAAATTAATTTTATCCTTATGAACAGTTTTTTCAAATAACATTCGTATTTAAAATTTCTAGTCTATTACATAGGAGCAAGTTCGTGCGACCCAGTCGTGCATTTTATTTTTTTTGTTGTGCTCTTTCCATTTTATCTTTGCAAGGTATTTGGCAGTATTGGCGTAAGGTACAGTTTTACCGTGATAAAAATTTGAACATTTTTAAGTTTTTTGTTTGTATAGTTTATATATGCGTCAATTTTGTTCGTTTAATTTCATAGCCATCGTTGAGTCCAATCTATAACTAAATCGACCGCATTTTAAAGTTTTTCTGTAGCCTCCATAACGGATTTATCAGGCACCAATATCGCAGTATTGTCAGCAGAGCTGGCCATGATAGCATTGATGTCCACGGGAATATCTCTAGTATATAACAAATAAAGAGTTCGTCCTGCGACACTTCCTTGGGGTACAGCTGCTCCAATTTCTTTTAATTCCGAGTAATTTTGGTCGTACCGTTCTCTAAATAGTAGGTTCGTAACGTAGGATTTCAGCATTTCGTAGTGCTGACTGGGAAGGTCCTTACGCAGTTTGTACTCAAGTCTTAAATGACTTACTTTCTTCTATTATTTTGCTAAGCCTTTTCAGTAGGAGTTTGCCAAAAACTTTTGCCATGATTGGTATAAGAGATATAGGTCTATACGATGTTACTTCTGGTAGTGGCTTACCTTACTTAGGTGAATTAGGTGAATGACTACTGCAAGTGGCAGATATCTGAGCTTGGCAGGCGTTTATTATAAATTGCGATTTTTTGAAGGTATCTTTTAAAAGGCTAAACTGTTATTAGACCGTATCCTGGCGATTTTTTATTATATAACTTAAATTGACACATGCTTCTTACATCTTTGAGTGTGACAATGGGAATTTCACATTCGTTGCTTCTATCAACAAACTGTAAGTCATCTGTATCTATCTGTATTTGCTGAGAATGGATTAAGGACATTCCCAAGATGTTGAGCGCGAACGTCTACCTTCTGTTTTGGGTTTCCGATCCAATTTCTTGGGATTTTATTGACGGGTTTTGTGCTTACGATTTTTTAGGCACTCAGCTGCTTTCTATAAAGTGTATTTGGTAGTATTATCCGTCTTCGAACTTTTCAGGAATCTATCAAGTTAATCATTTTTGAATTCACTGATTCCTTATTTTTGGAAGTCTCGCAATTTTCCATTTTGTTCGAGCTCTTCTTTTTCCAACATCAGCATTTTTATTTCCCAGGGTATTCTATTTTTTTGCTCTGCATATTGAAACAGTTGAAGTAATTTCTGCTGCAGCATGTTACAAATCAGCAAGAAATTGCTCTACTTCATGATCAAGTTTTTCAATTGTTTTCAAGCTTGCTTTTTGCAAATTTTGCTTTTTTTATGTTGATATCCCAGTGGAGTCCTTAATTATCTCATTTTTAAAATGTGAGAGATTATAATGAGATTATTAAAAGTAGGATTGTTTATTTGGAGCACTTTAGTTTTCGAGTTTAAAAAATAGAAATTCGAGATTTTTTTTTCCATATACTTGTTGAATTTTAAAATGCCTTAAGGGGGTTGTTATTTTTAACCCTTTAACTTTTAACTATAAGAATCCCACAGTAGAGAAAACCTATGAGCTTTTGCTTTTTGAAAACCATTTTTTTTAATTTTTTAGCATTTGTATGGTAGGTACCTTAATTTTTAGGTAAACTAAAAAATTTTGTGTCACATCTTGTAGATCATATTGAGAAACTTTTATTTATCAAGTTTAAAAAAAATCTAGCATGGGGTTTTCGACATGAGTTTTGAAAAAAAAATTTTGAAGTTTTTTTTAAAAATCCAAAAAAAATTTTTTTGAAAATTTGAGTACACAATTCTTTTTAATGTTTTTGGGGAGCTTTAGCAAAAAAAAAAATGATCAAAATCGGTTGAACCGTTTTTGAGAAAATCAAAAACAAAAAAAATGGTTCCATGGGGGGTATCCTCAATAACCATTTTTCGGAAAAATGTGTTCAACCAATACCTAGATTTAATTAAATGAAATTTTTCTGTATCTTAATTTTTAAAATTTGTTGAACAGTTTTTGAGAAAAAAAAATGTTTATAAAATTTCGAAAAAAAATTCGTATGGGGGGTACCGTTATTTTTGGTCTTAAAAAAAAAAGGAAAAAACCGTGTGGGGGGAAAAAATTAAAAATGATATGTACCAAGTTTAAAGAAAATCGGCCGACTCGTTTAGCCTGTAGTCGAACAGACAGACAGACAGACAGACAGACAGACAGACAGACAGACAGACAGATAGACAGACAGAATTGCGAGACCCACTTTTTACTTGCGATATAGGTACTATAGGGCAAGTTCTGCATTTGGAAAAAAAAATCGAACTCGAGATTTTGATCAAAGTTGACATTACGATGATAGCGAAGACGAAAAAAGTGGGTCTGACAATTCCGTCTGTCTGTCTGTATGTCTGTATGTCTGTATGTCTGTATGTCTGTACCTCGAACTACAGCCTAAACTACCAGACGTATTTTCTTCAAACTCGGTAGTTAAGGGTCTTCGGTGATTCCCTTGAGGAAAAATTGAATTTTTTTTTTTAGCTCCAAAACTAAGGGTACCTCCATACACCCGTAATGCAAAATCTTATTTATCTCGAAAACGGCTCTAACGATTTTGATAAAAAAAATTAGGTGTGATATTATGGACATGGACTATATTTTGGTGAAAAAAAAATTTGGGGGGAAATGTTATTAGGGGTACCTGTCATAGAACGGTTTTTTTGATTTTCGAATTTCTCACCAACGGCTCTAACGATTTTTACCAAAATTTGTATGCAGGAGCTGCTTTGCATTTTAAAAAATATAAACTAAAAATTTTTTCGAAAAAATAGTTTTTGGATTTTTAAAAAAATTATACAATTTTTTTTTTGAAAATTCAATATCTTGATAACCGATACAAGATTAAATTTTTAAATTACGTTTTAAAATGTATTTAATTAAATACTAACAATTTGCATATCAATTTTTTTTATAAAAATTTTAAGGAAAATTTAGTACACAAAAAACATGTTTCAGTGTGTCTGTATGTCTGTACCTCTCACTACAGCCTAAACCCTTGGACCTATTTCTTTCAATCTCGGTAGTTAAGGGTCTTCGGTGATTCCCTATAGGAAAAATTGAAATTTTTTTTTTAGCTCCAAAACTAAGGGTACCCCCCATACACCCGTAATGCAAAATCTTATTTATCTCGAAAACGGCTCTAACGATTTTGATAAAAAAAATTAGGTGTGATATTATGGACATGGACTATATTTTGGTGAAAAAAAAATTTGGCGGGAAACGTTATTAGGGGTACCTGTCATAGAACGGTTTTTTTGATTTTCGAATTTCTCACCAACGGCTCTAACGATTTTAACCAAAATTTTTATGCAGGAGCTGCTTTGCATTTAAAAAAATAAAAACTAAAAATTTTTTCGAAAAAATAGTTTTTGGATTTTTAAAAAAATAATACAATTTTTTTTTTGAAAATTCAATATCTTGAAAACCGATACACGATTAAATTTTTAAATTACGTTTTAAAATGTATTTTATTAAATACTAACAATTTGCATATCAATTTTTTTTATAAAAATTTTAAGGAAAATTTAGTACACAAAAAACATGTTTCAGTGTGTCTGTATGTCTGTACCTCTCACTACAGCCTATACCCTTGGACCTATTTCTTTCAATCTCGGTAGTTAAGGGTCTTCGGTGATTCCCTAGAGGAAAAATTGAAATTTTTTTTTTAGCTCCAAAACTAAGGGTACCCCCCATACACCCGTAATGCAAAATCTTATTTATCTCGAAAACGGCTCTAACGATTTTGATAATAAAAATTAAGTGTGATATTATGGACATGGACTACATTTTTGTCAAAAAAAATTTCGGGGAAAAATGTTATTAGGGGTACCTGCCATAGACCCGTTTTTTTGATTTTCGACTTTCTCATTAACGGCTCTAAGGATTTTAACCCAAAATTTTTAGCAGGAGTCCCCTTAAGTTTAAAATAATATTGTATATAAAAATATTCGAAAAAATATTTATTGGGTATTAAAAAAAAAAAAAAATTTTTTAAATCAATATCTTCAAAACCTATGAACGATTATTTTTTGAAATTATTTCCTAAAACTAATATTATTAAATACTTAAAATTCGCATCCCACATTTTTTTCTTGAAAAATTTTAGAGAAATTTCTTATATAAAAAATTTATTTAATAATAAAACGATTTTTTAAGGTTTATTTGCATAAATTCATACTTTTCCGGAAACCAGACGGCAATTTTATGCATTTGAACATTATTATCTCATTAAATCCATGTTTTATATTTATAAAATGTATCTTAAATTCCAAAGTACTTTTACATAAGAGCAAGTTCGTGCGATCCAGTCGTGCATTTTATTTAGTCTTCGCTATCATCGTAATGTCAACTTTGATCAAAATCTCGAGTTCGATTTTTTTTACGAATGCATAACTTGCCTTATAGTACCTATAAGTCGCAAGTAAAAACTAAATTCTGAAATTGAAAAATTAAGGTACATCATTATATAACATATAATATATAATATATTTAATTACTAACATTCATAGTTTTTGGGCCGAAAAACGCTTAGACCGTCACATAGGACTTGTAAATTAGTAAAGTTGTAAGTTATTGATAAAAAGATTAGTTTTTTTCCTAGTTTAAAGATACTTATAACTTAAATATAATAATAAAAATAAATTGAAAAAAAAAAATACCATTAGCTTCTCAAATTTTTTTTTGAACTAAAATAGCAATTTTGTTGCTTTATCCACCATTAAGTGATGTGAAAGAGAAAAAATAGGAAGAGAATTATAATTGTTTTAAAATAAAATTATCGGATGTTTCAAGCAAGGGGATTACACACATACCATAAATGTTATATTCGTCAAACTTTAAATTGAAGAATTCTAAACTACACGTTTTCATCATTTCACGGACTTAATATACATATATATGAAAAGAAAATTCAAATATAAGAACAGTGTTCATAACAATGTTGGATACAAAATTCACATTTTGTCTTAAGTTCAAGATACAAAGCTTATTGTTATACTTTCTATGGACGTCACCTGTGAAGTAGGACAAACCCGAAAAATGTTATCCACGTCGTTTCTGAGGAATCCTAACTGATACAATAAAAGCGGGTGAAGCAGTGAACTTCGAACCTTCGATATCCAGATGTAAGTGTAGTAAATGAATTAATAAATGTATTTTAAGGACACGGACTTAAACCATAAATAACTGTAGGTACCTAACTGACTTACGTAATATATTTTCAAAATTAATGAAAATATGTTTTTCTCAAAACCTTTTGAACGGAGTTAAATAAAAAAAAAATATTTTCGTAAAAAGCAGGATCAAAAACGATTACAAAAATAATTATTAATTGTACCATTTTTCGTTTTCGGTAAAATATTTTTTTTATAATGTCTTTTTCATTATTTAACGGATATATATAACGGATTTGAATAAATTTTTTATGCAGAAATTCTTAAAAAGATTAAAATCATTGGATTTAAACATTTTTTAATTAATAATTAATTAAATAATTAAATTCAATATTTGTTTATTTATATATTTATTTATTTCAAAAGTTGTCGTACCAAATTTGTTCCTAAAAAATGTTTTAAATTCATATTTTCATATGTGCTTAAGAAATCATTCTGATTTTTAGCCCAAAATTCTATAGACCTTGGCTGAGCGATTTAAAATTTCATATTGTCTTAAAATTGCATTCATTTTTTATTATTGCAATTAACTTAAGATGATTTCTATTTCTTATTATTTTATTGTTTCATCAAACACAAAACAAAACCATCTTACTTTTTCATTGCAAAATTTTTGTTTCACTTCAATTCATTCGTTTTTATATGTACATGCTTGTTTGAAAAAAAAAATAAACTTTACAAAGTCCTAAAAATATATCTTTCCAATTTTTGTTTTATATTAAAAAAAAAACATTTCCTACAAATTTGTTCTTTGTATTAGTTTTCCGCTTGAAGAAATTTTTCAAACCTTGTAAAATGATGATAAATATTTATATAACTCAACGTCTTTCATGTCATTCAACTGAAAGAATGCCAATATGTATCCACCACAAATTGGTTGACATCAAACACTCGTCTCAAAAATACCATTTACAATAACAACAACAAAAAAACATTCCTTTTATCTGTTGAACATTTTCTCAAAAACCTAACCCCACTGATTTCCTATTTTTAAATAACGTACTACACTGTTCCATATTGCAATCAAAACCTCCCTTAAAAAAACTAAACCGAAGAAAAGTTTGTATTTTTTTTTAAGATAGACCGTTATGTTGTTTTTTATCCAATCAATCAAAACTCATTTCCATTTTGTCATTAATTTTTTTTTTGGTTTTCAAGGGTATAATTGTGATGAATGGTTCATTTTTCAAACGATATACCTGCGTGGGTGTAGGATTTGAATTTAGTCACAGAAGTTTTAAGTACTTACACGCAAGGTCAGACCTAACCATGTAGGCATTCAGGCAACACAGTTGACGAGGTCATACTTCCATGGGTCGTGCTTGTAAATTTTGATTTAGAAATATATACATACACATTTGCTTAAACAAAAATAATTGAAAATCGTTTTCGAAACGTTAAGGTCAAAGATTAATGTTTTGGTTGAATGGGAGCGGGTTACCGATAGTAAATGATTTTTTATTCTTGTAAGTTGACTACAATCTTTATAACACAATTATTTTTACCCTGAAATAATAACTTGCATTCCTCTTCTTAAGCAATTCAACCGTTATACTGACGATTGACTGAATGCATCATCACTTTTATCTTGAGCCTAACTTTGGATGTACTGTTAAATTAAGAGAATTTTTCTTAAGCGACGCTAAACGAATGTGGAATGCTTAACCTGGCACTATTTTCCCTCCTATTGCGATGTTCAGACATTGAAAACCAATTTGCATCGGTGTCTTGTTTTAAACTCTCTCCAAGTTTCCTAAGCGCTCACACTGTGTTCGAAAAATATACGAGTATGCTAAAAAATGCGTATTTTGAATTAAAAAACAATTTTGTTAATCCGATAATAATAAAAAAAAAAAAAAATTTTAACATTAACAAAAAAATTTGTTAATACAACAAAAGAATTGTTAATATGACAAATTAATTTTGTAAAGTGTACGAAATATTGTCATATTGACAAAATATTTTTGTTATTTCAACAAATTAATCTATTAGCATAACAAAATAATTTTGTGGATACAACAAAATATTTTTTGTTACCTGAACAAAATTCTATAATTTTTGTCAATTTGATAAAACTTTTTGTTGGACGTATATTGACAAAATTTTTGTCAAATCAACCTAGATTTTTATCATATATACCTAGATTTTATTTTCAGTGTACGTGTCCATACCATCCAATTCGGGCCAAAAAAACTGGTTATCATCGACCGAAATCGCCTGCCGTTGACGATAATGACCTGATTATTTGGTGGATCGCGTATGGATTTTGACCGTCCAAAATTTGACAATTTAGCTTGTCGACGAAATCATTTATTCAGAAATGGGTCTAGTCACTGAATATGAAAAAGGTCGAGTTCTTCTGCTCGGAATGGAATTGACTGCCTCAGATTCCCCTGAACACTCTCAGTTAGCGGCGATATTTCATTTTACTAAATTGTTCACTCCGAAGAACTAATATGGCGACGACACGAAGGGAGCGAAATGTTGCTCTAACAGAAGATCATAAAATAATTGAATCATATGCACAAGTTGCTGAACACAATAATTCTTATTCACAGACAGATTTAATAAATGACAGCGAATTTGATAGCAGCAGCTTCTACAAAATGGCCGCAGTCTTTTGTCAAAATTTAAAAATCGCCATTGGAAAACCCTTTACATATAATTTATTAAATCAACGATGATCATTTGAATATTTAACACTCCTATACTAATAAGGAATTACCATCATTTTTATTTTAAAAAATAAATTGGAAAAAAAAAACTCTATACCTTGAACTCGGGTGACTTACGTCAGGATGGTTGTCTTTTGGCTCTTGAACAGAATCTCTTTCAAAATATTTTACTATGCACATGGATTTGTTTATATTCTACCTATGAATGTAACAATTAAAATATTTTTTTTTTATAAAAAATGACAAATTATGAAGACTTTGCAGGGCGGCCGAAGTCAACCTCTTAATTTTTTTATTTGATTCCTATTAAAATTCTGTTAACGAAAAGTTACTGGGGATTTCGAACCCTTGATATTCGGCATATCTTCAAGAGTTTCTTAAAGCAAATGTGTTTCCAAATTTAACAACCATTTTCCCGAGAAAGAGTGGGAAGCCTATTCGTCAAATACCACGAAAACAATATACACCCCCGAGTGTGACAAAACATAACTCCGCCGAAAGCAGCCGTTTCAGTTTCAACTATGCCCAGTTTAGTTATTTGAACGAGTAGCAATTTCACTCATGCTTTGGGGCCAAAACACTACAACATTGCTACCCCAAAACGTTGTACTCGTATAAAGCTAAAAATGTGTATAACTTTATAAAAGGGGACCACCTGGACTTCGATATAAACCAAGGAAGCTTTAAACAGGACAGGATTGTTTACGATTCAGATCATGTTGACTGCTTGGAAAAATCAACAATAATGGATGAGTGATACAAAATTATCGACCATGAAAATTATAATGTCGAGATGGGTGACTGCGTTTTGGTCAAATTTCCAATAAAGAAAAACACCCTATATAACTTGGGATGCATTTAAAATGAATAAAACTCATTCTTGCGGAGAAAAGCTAGATTCAGCTTTATTTATCAAGAAAACAAGGAAAGCTTAATATAAAAAAGTATCATAGTTATCATTTGCCAGGAATGAGATGGACCTACTGTTTATGGCTTACGAGAAAATTGAGTTAAAAGTCCCAATAGCCAAAGGCACCCGAAATTCAGAGGTGACTTTGTCCGACCAAATTCATTTGCCCAATTGTTTTGTTAAAGACTTATGACACAGAATGAGTCAAGTATAGGTATGCTGGCTGAAATCTTCTCAAGCAAAAATTATTCATATTTTAAAATGAAAAAAACAGCCAAAGTCACCGAGTTCATGGTATGTTAAAATATTACGATGCATTTTAAAAGTGATTTAAGATTAAAAACAAATGAATTAAAATTCTGCGTCAGCAAATAAAAATAAGCTTTCATCTTACAATGTCTAACACTTTGAGAGATAATAACTATATAAGAATTAATAATGATAACTTAGCTAAATATACATAAGCAAGTTTCATTTCCGGAGAAGAGGCAAGAGATCATTAATGCCAGAAATTGCTTCCTTGGTAGATAATCACCCATATTTCACAAGTCGTATTTTGTCTCGTACTCGTAGTCGAACTCGAACTCGTTTCGTATCAAAATCGTTATTCTTCAAGTCGTATACGTTGCGTACGAGAAGCTTAAAAAAACAACGTATATTGTCGCCCGTAGGTAATTGTCAAAATCAATAAATTTGAATTGAAAAAGTCATTTGTTGTTTTTTCAATTAAATTATTTTATTTATAATGAAATTCTGATGAGCTCCATAGATTTGAAGTGGCTCTTCTTCTAATTTATTTGTTTTTTCTTTTTGTTTGTACGAGTTAGACTAAGAGTTCACAGCAATTTTTGGGTGTGATTGATAGCAAAAAATAATTAGCATAATTAGATAGTCCTGCATACTCTAGTGGGAGCAATAGTGCATCAAGTATGCAGTTCTTTCCAAGTCCAAATAATTGTGATAAGAACCTTGCCAAAATGTAGAGTTAAGCCCCCGATTGAAAATATCGAGGTCCAAGACGTTTTACAGACATCCTTCTGCCTGCCAGACGCGATAAGAATATGCTACTTCTTACACTAAGAAGGCCACCTTCAAAACGTCTTGGACCTCGATATTTGCAATCAGGGCACTTAGCTCTTCATTTTGAAGTTATGCCAAATTTTGTATCCCAATTTGTTTAGACTTTGGAAAGAACTGCATACTTAATGCACTATAATGCACCCACTAGAGTATGCAAGACTTTCACATTTGTAAATAACTATCTATAAAAGGACTATCTTATTATGCTAATTATTTTTTGTTATCAATCACACCCAAAAATTGGTTTGGGCTCTCGGTCTAAGTGGTTTTACTGGCTTGTGAATACTCGTTATATTCTTGGACTATGTCAGTTTCATCTTCAGTATTTATCGTGTCGATTACAGGAGGAGGCTGAAAAACTCCAATGTTTGATCCTTGGGGATTAACAATTTAAATTTAAAATGTAGGCAATGTACTTCTCAAATTTGCTCTAGCATATGGTTGTAATTTCACCACCCCTGTGCCTTTAAATTGCTGTTTATTGTGATGCAGTTTATGTTTTAACTAAATACTTTTGATCATTGCAGACCTACAGAGGCATGAATTACAATGTGTTAAATATTTCTTACTTTAAGACAAGTTGGACCATTTCGGTCCGCCCAAAACTGTTAATTATTTGCTTTGAGTTTTCCACTCTTCCTATGGCCCCTTGCTACCTCCAAATATTCTTCCAATGCACAAACCAATGCCTCAAATTGAGAACGATTTATTATTTTACTAAACATGAACGCGTTAATAATGTTGAGTCCAAATAATAAACCAATAAAAAATGTGCTTTAAAAAATTTGGTGGTGCAACAGCTCGAAGTGAACCAGGACCTATAGTGACTTACAATTCTCAACCATTCCTGTGTGCGTGTTACCAGGAACGGAGGGGTCGTAAAATTTTCTGCCGATTCCGAACGGCAAATGTGCAGCACTTTCCAAAACAAGAGATATACTCTTAGAGGATTTGTAAATTCGTTGCAAGAGGCATTACACTCCTGAAAAACTTTTTGCTGCGGCTGAGAATCGAACTCCAGACCTTCCGCATGACAGTTTAACGCCTAACCATTTTGCCAAGAGGTAAATGTACTTACATTAACTTTTTGTCCATTTTTATCGAAAAAAAAAAACAATTCTCGTCTAGAAAATTTAATACGAGTAAAAAAGTACACAAATACGACTTCAAGTAAATCGAATACGAGATTCGGAATAACGATAAAATACGAATAGTCGTATGCGATGTTTTGCGTTTCCCGATATTAGTACAAGTGAAGTCGAATGTACGACTTCTGGAATACCAACATACGACTATAGTCGAATACGAGTCATAAATACGAGTTTCAGAATACGGGTGAATTTAAGGAGTACATTTGGAGAGATTATGTTTGCGAATACAGTTATCAATATTCTGGATGAAGCTTATAAAGATTTTCTCTGCAACTATGGTTTAGTAGGTCGAATCAATAACTTATCACAATACGGTCTTGGTTCTCTGTTTTATTTCTTTGTACCTTTTTTTGTTATAATTTAAATAATTCAGTATTTGAATTTTAGAATTTGTCCTTTATAATTGCCTTACCTCTATTCAATTTACGAGTGCAGCTTTCATAGAATTTCATACCTGAATTAAATATATAAGCCCCATGTAATCGGTAAGAGTTGGTTTCCTATGCTGGATTTAAATTGTAAAAGATGAACATGCACTTAAATTCATGAAAAACAGTTTTATGGTAAAATGATCTAATTGATTTATATACGTAACATATAATTTGTATACCTAGAATATGTTTCTATTAAGATAAATATAAGAGAAGGTAGGCGAATTTGAAATGACTTTTTGAACTCTAAGACTCATCTTTGAAATTCATTAGACAATGTACATATTTAAAATGTTTATGTCAACACTTTTTTATAGTCATATACCTTATTCTAAAGAAAGCTATCGCAATAAAAGTCTAGACAGTAATACAAATAAAATAAAAAAACACCATCTCGTCGTTTGCAGTTGTGGTTAAACTTTTTTGTTGGGTTTAGGCTTAAGCTGAAATTGATAGCACAAATGCGTGGATTCCATACTACACAAAGACAAAATTCAACATGTAAATAGAAAAAGTTTTTCAGAACGAGAAATCACGCCAAATTAAATAAAAGAGCACATCTGTCGCTTGATCCAGGTAAGGTCTTCATATAACGTAAAGCCAGCCACGTAATTACATTTCAAATTAAATTTAAACGGCCTCAGGATACCAGAGTCAGAGTTAATGCAACAAAAGCACAATTCAAGATAACGACGACGATGATGATGAAGGTGACAAGGACGACTTAATCAGATACGTGCTTGAACGAAGGTAAATTTGAGTAATGTATGTGAAACACCATTTTCGTTTAATATGTAGTAGTTTGGTAACAGTACCTACCCACAACCATGTGTGGCGAATGTAACCTACATTATATGTATCTAAATACGAAAATAGAGGCGTTCCCACAAAGGCATCACTCCTTTTATCCAGGTGACAGGGGAGGAATATACCTCAGATGGAATCAACGGTGGCGTCTACAGTTCCAGTTAGGCTGAACTACTTAGTGAACACATAACAGGGCTACTCTGACATATTTCGAGCTCAGGCCCGTAAGGAGCAGTTTATCCAGCTCCCCGTTCTTGGAGTCATATACTAAGGACCTGGACCTCCAGATTGATGGTTATGCCGTCGGCGTGACTTCCCGGCCACATAAAAAACTTTCTTACTTGCGAAGAAAAAACAAGCCTCGGATAGGAACGGATTCACTGAAGACGAAACATGCAAGCGAAATAAGGACAACTAAGTTCGGATCTGTACGTGGAATGTTAGGTCTCTTAATAGACCACGTGCAGCCGAACAATCTAGTTATGATATTAAAATTGTCCTTGGAGATCTTAATGCCAAGCTAGGAAGAGAAGAAATCTTTGGTGAAGCGATTGGAAGATATAGCCTGACTTCGTTGTGAGACGGGACATACTTGTAGTTAGTACGCAGTCCAAACATCTTGATGTTCACAAAGGACATGGCGATCTCCTAATCAATCAACCGTGAACCAGATTGCGATCGACGTAAGGCACTTCTCCAGTGTAGAGGATGCCCGCACGTTCCGAGGGATTAACATCGACTCCAACCACTACCTCATTGCAGCCAAAAAAAAGAAATGTTGCTAGGAAGTTCGACGTAGGACATTTACAATCGCAATAGATCGCAAGGTCGTTTTCCGATTAAGTTTCTAACAACCTCCTAAGAAGTCCTATGCCACTAGCATCAAGTATTGAGAGCCAGTGGCAAAATTGTCAAGCACCCATCAGAGATGCCGCTTCTGACATACTCGGTTTTGCACGAGCAACACAGCGAAACCCCTGGTTTGACGACAACGATATAAAGCGGCGCGAAATAACTTTTGTGATTGAATAAAACAGTTTTTTTTTTTTTTAAACGGTAATAAACTTTAATCAGAAAAAAATTAAAAACTAAAGAAAGACAAAAAAGAAAAACGATGATGGTGAATCTGGAAGTGTCTTCTGGTTGCTGGGCCCGAGATTGAGGTGGTGATCTTGGTCGCATCGAAGATCGTTTAATGTTTTTGTTATCCCAATGTGAAGTGGTGGTTGTTTGTCACGTCGAAGATTATCCAATGTTGATAAGATAAATATGAGATGTGATGCATGAAGTGGTGGTGGACCAATGTTTATATTATCGCTCAGGAATGTGAGAATGCTTTTTAAAACTGCTATTAAAATTTGAGCGTCGTCGCTGGGTCGGTCTCAAGTGGCTTTTTTTTTTTTTTTATAATCTACACGCGTTCAAGGGATTATGATTACCCTTTAAATGTTTGAACACAGCGCGGGCGTGAAGTTAAGGAAGAGAAAGAAGGATAGGAAAGATGTGTGGCACGATGTTCTGCGACTGACGGTTGTTGTCTCAAATATTTTATCTCCAGGGATGGCGGCTGAACTAAAGCGGAGAATGCCGTGTCTTATTTCTATATCGCTTATAATTCACATTATGTTCATCCTTGTTGGGCATACTAGTTTAACTCAATTACATGTTGTTAGTACTATGCCTGAACAACATGAACAACATCTGCATTGTGCGGTTGATTAGGGTGAGAAGATGCATACGTAACTTGAGAAGATGCATACGTAATTCGCGCTGCAAGGAAGGACCAGAGCAGCTCGCGAGCTCTACAAGCATAAGAGGAGAGAAGAACACCGGCGTCTCAGAAAGGCAAAGAATGAGCATAAGAAATTCTTGATCGAGGAAATAGAGGGATGCCATAGCAGGAAGGGGGAACGGAAGTTTTACCAAAAGGTAAAAAAACATCACACGGATACAATCCCCAAGCCGAAGCCTGCATGGACAATCAAGGGAGCGTTGTATAGTAGAACCGCAGTCCATGCCGTGATTATGGAAAGAACATTTTTCCAAACTTTTTAAAGGCAATGAAGAAGAAAATTCAGCGGCCATAGTGATGGTACCATTTGACTCAGGCGACGCAGACCAACAATGCCGCCCACTACAGCTGGACGCTGTGAAGATAGCTATATCAAATCTTAAGTACAACAAATCCTTTGGAGCTGACGGCCTCGCTGCCGAACTGTTCAAAACGGCAGGTGGTGACTTTGTTGGGAATATGCGCCAGCTCATCTGCAAAATACTTATGGTCGAAAGAAAGCATGTCCGATGAATGGAACCTCAGTATTGTCTGTCCGATCCTCAAGAAAGAAGACCCTCTGAACTGCGCCAACTACAGAGGCATAAGTCTTCTGAACATCCCGTACAAGATCCTTTCTGCCGTATTATGTGAACATCTGAAGCCTTTCGTCAACAACCTGATAGGTCCATATCAGTGCGGCTCTAGACCAGGAAACTCCACCATCGATCAAATATTCACATTACGGCAGATCTTGGAAAAAACCCAGGAGCTACAAATCGACATCTACCACTTTTTCAACAATTTCAAAGCCGCGTACGATAGCATCTATAGGAACGAGCTATATAGAGCAATATCTAGTTTTGGCATCCCTGACAAACTTGTCCGCTTGTGCAGGATGACGATGGAGAATGCACGCTGCTCCATCAAGGTCGGAAAAGATCTCACCGATGCATTTGATGTCAAAAAATGTTTTAGGCAAGGCTATGCTCTGTCGTAAGACTTCTTCAACATCGTTCTTGAAAGAATAGTCCAAAACTCACGCGTCAACACCAAGAGGCAAAATCTTTCAAAAGTCCATACAATTACTTGGATACGCTGACGAAATTGATATTATTGGGAGAACAAAGCGCTATGTCACTTGCACATTTGTGAGCATTGAGACGAAAGTGAGAAGATGGGATATGATGTCATCAAACAAGGACACAACAGCGACGTCTTGGACAGAACGTCATTATAGGCAGCTATAATTTTGTGGTAGTTAAGGATTTGATATACCTAGGCACCGAAATAAATTCAGAAAACAACACCAGCGCTAAAATCAAACGGAGAATAACTCTTGCCAATCGCTGCTTTTTTTAGACTAAGAAAGCGAAACTGACCTAGTCAAACGAATCAAAGTTCAACGACTGAGATGTAGATTGAATGGACCTGGATGCTCCGGTCCGGAAAGTCTTTGAGTCCAACCCCGAGGGACGGTGCAGTAGAGAAATACCATGACAAAGGTGGCGCACACAAGTCCCAATTAAAATGGATTTTTTTAAAAACAGTCCTTCCAAAATGACATGCACATTCCGCCGCCGCGGGAGCGCTATTGCATTGCATGGGAAAAAATAAAACTGTAAAATAAAAAAAAAATACAAAAGTTGTACTGCGTCGAGAAATTAATTTTGAGATTTTCATTTAATTTTTAAAATAGCCAAGAAAACTGAAGAAAAAGAAAAAGAAAAAAATGGTCCAATAAAACACATGTATTGCATTAGTTCCATTAGGTTTCTTTTATTGACTTAAGGATTTGGTTTGCTTTAAGAAGCCGCCATTTGGTTAATTTTAATTTAATTTTAACCAAAAAATAAAATTGAAAAGCAAATAACAAACCAGGTTTTATAAAATAAAAAAACAAAATTATAATTTTGTTACTTTAGCTTTTACTTTAACATTTTTTTTTTCGAATTTAGGAATCTCATCGTGAAAGGCGTGTATTTTTTTATTAATCCATCCCTGATGAAACTCTTTGGGAGACATCAGTGACCAATTTCAATGCCCTTTCAACTGCTTGGCTATGGAATAGTAAGATTTTCATGACTACCAAAGGCCATTGTACCATTACGGGTGAAAATTGCGTCTATACTTTTTTCAGGTCTGACAAATCCTTTATTAATTGAATACTTCTGTGAAAATGTTTTCTCCGTACACTAATCAAGGCTGCGATTTTATATCAAACCACGTAATAGCGTATACCCGGCAAATAAATTCTACTAATGCTCGAATGGCTCTTCTGGGAATTCTCTTGAAATATAAACCCTTGAATGCACCATAGTTCTCGGGTTCTTCGAAAAAATTGATTCTTCTTGGACACTATTACTGATACGAGTAGCTTTGCTCATGTAGATATTTATGATCTGATTTTGATTTTGGCAGTTCTTCAAATCCTTACCAATATCACCTGCGTAGGCCTTTGGTTCAGATGTTTTTCCACATAATTATTCAAAACCATGTCTGTTGATTCATTGATTGATTGTTAATTCATTGAACCGACAGATTTTTCAAGGAAGCAGATAATTTCATCTGTTAACGTTTCGGATTTTCCATTTGGTATTGCTATATGATCTAGATATTGCGAGTCAGCTTCTATTCGGTAGAATAGCCTCTGGAATTTTTTGTTACGTCTTTGCGTGAAAATAAAGCCTTAATAGTTCAAGTTCACAAAATTCTAGGCAGACGATATGATATGTATGTCACGCCTTAAAACTTTATTTAAGAATGAGTAAAAATTGTTAACCTTAATATGAAATTTGAATTGAATTAAAATATATCTATCTATCATTTAGTTGCGCCCCCAATCTTGACCTGTCCCTTCGAATCCTACTTCTATCAATAATATTTGATTGGTCCGTATTATTTATGATATCATAATCTGTTTACACCGCTCTGTAACTAATGTTGTAGTAGCTCTATCTGATATTTTAAATCTGTCGGCCACCTTCGGAACATTAGAAAGAGATTTTTGAATCGAACAAAGAGTAGCGGCAGGGACATTGTCTATGCCTTTCTTTGATTATCATCTGTTTGAGAGGTTGTCAGCATTCGGAGAGTGTCTGAAGATGAAGAAATAGTCTTTCAAAAAGATGAAGCTTTTTGAAAGAAAGATGCTCCGCATTTGCACTGGACTGTACCGTAACCCACTGACGAAGAAATATATACCAACAAGGAATCTGTATAAGGAAGCAAAGTTAATACCACTGGACGAGTATTTACTGCAGCTCTCCGGAAAAATCATCAGGAACCTGGAAGATCATCCCAACACAGAAGTGCAACAACTTCTCCAGCATGAACTAGAGCCTCGTGACAAGTATCTATACACCCGAGCCATCACTGACGATCAATTTGAAGACATCATCCATAACGACAAATCACCCTTTTACGAGAAGAACAACAATCAATACTATAGGGGATAAAACGCCCACTCATCAAAAATTATTATTTAGTTAATATTAAAAAATCATGAATTAGATTAAGAAAACATTAATATGATATTGTAAGCAAATAGCATTATGTAAAGCCAAATGAAGAACGTTGGGCCCCTATTGTTGTGCCAACATGATTTAATTTAGTAATAAGTTAGTTTTAAGTCAAATTGTATATAAAACAAATTGAAAATAAAATTCTTAATCTATCTAAATCTAGAAATAGTCTTTCAAGGGACTCTTGATACTTGATCGGCAACATCAATTTTCGCAATCGTCATTTTTTTTAGACCTTTGGTCTTTCAAAAACAAACGGTATTTCACATGTCCTTTTTTTAGGACATTGGCAAAATTCAACCTCAATGCCATTGCGAGCAACTATGTGAAAAAATTTTTCTCTCTCGCTTTTAAATTTATCGAGTCGAAGCTCAAGAACTCGAGGTATTCTTCTGCTTGAATTTAATCATTTTCATTTTGATTTCTAAACGAATAAGAAATTAAGAAGTTGGGTAAAATTCCTCCACTTTTGTATTCTTTGTTCACATTTACGAAATCACTTAACTCCACTTACCTAATTTATTTGATAAAAAAGAAATAAACTATGCAACTAAAATCTTTCAAATGTATTTGAATTTGAAGTGACCGTTCAAAATGATAAGTGTTATCTATGAAAAGGAAAAGATAACCGAAAAAATTAGGACAAACTAAAAGATTCCCCGGTACAATATTTTGAAATAATGACATCGTGCATAAAAGCTTTACACAATTTCATAGCGGAAGCTTGTCTATACATTTCTAAGCGGCAGGATGATTCTACACTAAAAAATATATCAAAACAAATCAAAAAGAAAAAAAATAAAGTTTTTGTTGTGCATTGGGCGATCCCAATCGGTGGAAATAAAAATTTAAATCTATTAGATCGTTAGAGAATGTGAAAATCAACTGTTTTGATTTGTTTTTTTTTTTTTTTTTCAAGTTGCTATCGCTTTTCCCAATTTATCTTAGCCACTTACTTGACATGAAGTCAAGTGGTTACCAACGTTAAACACTCTCGTAGAATTGCAGAGACGTCATAAAAGAATCATATTGATATGACTGAGAACAGTCTTCACATTGAAAAGGTAATTACTTAGCAATTTTACGTGAAATGGATATCTTTTTTTCTTAAGGCCGAACGTATATTATAGTATAGTATATTCACCATTCATCAAATTCTTCAGAAGAATTTTTACTTGTCTTCACGGTTCACGCCTTCACATCATAATTTTCTTTAGAAATTGCTATGTTTGTCTCGTCTTTTAAAAAAAATATTTCACAACACCATTGCACAAAATAAACAGGGCGAATAACAATGTGTTCAAAAAATAAAATTTCTATCACTGTTGCTGGTACAAAAGGATACAACTCATCAAAGAAGATGGTGTCTAGCTATATATACACACACAGAAGAATATTAAAGTCACGTTCTGCCATTCTGTCATTCGACATACTCTTTTTGTTCTTTATTCTAGATCTCCTAGGATTTCACGTCTTGAATATGAAATGCAGACGACACAAACATTTCAAATATAAAAATGGAATAAGGTAGGAGAGAGATACACAAGCCCAAACCTACCTAAAAGGGGAAGCTATATACATAAGTTTAAAAGTTAAACCAAAAAGTGAGAGTTGTTTAGAAATCACCTAAGTTATTTTTTATCTACCGATACATATGTATATAATATATGTATATATGTACATATGTTATGTACATAGTATATATTAGGAAAGTTATCCATTTAATTTTTTTTTATTTCGATTTTCTCAAAAACGGTGCCGCTGACTTTGAATTTTTTGTAAATAAATGTATAGTAAAGAATGTAAAAAATTTATATAATAAATTGTAAATTTAAGAAAAAAATGAATACAGAAGTTAAATTTGTTCTCCAGTGCTACGAAGCTTGTATATCTGTATATTATTATGTGACTAATAGAAAGCAAACAATGCAGCTTTGGGACAGCTCGTCTTATTTTTTGCAGAATGTTATCGGGGTTCCTCAAGGATACATAATAGGTCCTCCACTGTTTTCTATTTACATTAAGGAACTTCTGTCATTACTTATTGATAACTAAACACTTTTCTTTCTTAGTTGTGCCTTAGGTATAGCCTCATTGAGTATGAAGGTTTTATTGTCAATTAATGAACCATGAAAAACTTTTAAATACTCGTAGGTCTTATTTTAAGCCCAAGAATACAAAAAAACTTTTACCAACTTCTTGATGATTATATCTCACCTGGGCGAAAGACATTTGGACTAGATGTCGCAAAAAGATTTTCAATTGTGTCTCACAGTTATCTAGCAATCAAGATGATAAACATAAAATAAAAAATAAATTACTCTTGCTTCTTTAAGCTTAGCATATATCACTAACATTAACATGATCCAAAAGATTTAAAAAAACATGTTCTTTTATGAACAAATAAGAGTACAAGCCATTTAATAAAACTTTTTTTGCAAAATAGTATTACATACTTTCAAAAACGAAAAAACGACTCCAAGAATTTTGAAAAAAAATTTACTGTAACTTGGACCATCACGCAATCAAATGGCAAATCTGTTGGAATAATCGAGATGCGTGCAATCAAAACATTCTCTGCTTTGAACTTTTCATTGATCATTGTTAAAAAATATGTCAATGAACTTGTTGTATAAGTCTGCAACTAAGGAAATTAAAATAATTAATCGCAAAATCTAAGTAACAAAAAAAATTGTTTGAATAATCAGAAATACATAATGCGTGTCGTAATTGTCAAACTATAGTTTTCTCCATCAACTCGATCTATTAAAAGTAATCCGAAGTGACTACATTAATAATAAAACGCACGACTGAGTTGCACGAACTTGGTCTTATGTAAAAGTCTAAAAATTTCAAAAATGTATGTTATTACAGAAAAACTGTTCATAAGCATTAAAATCGTTTTTTAAATGACTAAAACAACTTTTTTAGTAGTTCGAGATGAAAACAGGATGTCTTATGATTTCTCAAGCAAACATTAATTTATGCAAGAACAAAAATTGTGAGTCGTTGTAGTGGTTTCTTGAAAAAATAAGCTTGTATTTATAAAAATTTTTAAACAATTTTAAGAAAAAATTTTGGTAAGCCAACTTAAATTTTTTATTACTGTACGAATAAAAATTAAATTTCCAAACAAAACATTTAGCCGTTTTAACGCTATCGAATTTTCAAAAAAAAAATTATTTTTCAAATAATTAAAAAAATAGTTTTTTTTTTAAGTGTTTATATGCAATATGCAATATATTTTAAACTTCTTAGAAGCTTCTCTATATAAAATTTCATGGATCCGCTTAGCCCATAATGAGAAACTCAAGATTCGAAAATATGGTTCCATTGTAGGTAAGGTTAGTAATATCTTAATTTCAAATTTTGTTTTTATTAAATTATAGATCGTAAGAATTATTAAAAAAAAAATTATAAAAATTTTAGACACCGTTTTCGAGAAAAATACGATTTTTGGCAAGCATTTCTTAACATGGGTATGATGGGAGCCGTTGTTTTTAGGTAAAATAATTTTTTTTTATCACATCTTGTATTAATCACATATTGTATTAAAAAACTTTTATTTGTCAAGTTTTTTAAAAAAATATAGAATGGATTTCTAAATATAGAATTTTCAAAAAAAAATTGAAGTGTTTTTTAAAAATCTTAACATTTTTTTGGGGAAAATTTGATTCCACAATAATATTCAAAATGTTTGGGGAGCCTTAGCATAAAAAAAATGATCAAAATCGGTTGTACCGTTATTGAGAAAATCGAAAACAAAAAATGGTTCCAAGGGGGTACTTAACCAATTTTCGATTTTTTTTCAACCATTACCTAGTTTTAACTAAATGAATTTTTTTAAATTTTTCTTAAAAAAACAGTTCTAGGGAAAAAAAAATTATAAAATTTCTGAAAAAATCGTAAGGCAGGTACCGTTACTTTTGGTCTTAAAAAAAAATTATATCTACCAAGTTTAAAAGTTTCGATGACTCGAATGCACATTGAGTATGAGTTCTTCTAACGGGCATGGCTTAATGGCGTAGATCAATGTAGACCACGTTCATCGAATTGAGTTTTAAATAATTCGTTTGCGACACCTACTGTATGACTTTGACATCGTTTTGTTGAAAGCGTTTATCATTTATGTCCAACCCAACTAATTTACCAAACAAATTACGATGCAACTTGTGTCTGAAACGATCTTCATTGACTGGACCGTGACGGTAAATTTTATCAACACAAGAAATGGCCCAATGACATCACCGACAAGAAAACAATTTTTTGTGGACGAAGTTTTATTTCTTGAGCACATGAGGATTTGAAACTGACAAATAAGGCATACGAGGTTTCTGTTTACTAACGAATCCGAAAAGCCAAAAAGATGCTTCATCACTTAAGAAATTGGTCATCTTCTTCTAACTTGGAACGCAATTAAAATACTCAAGAAAATAAAACACAAAGTTTGTTCATACCTTTACTTTTTCTTATCTTTTCCTTTGGCAAAATTCACCACCTAGCACCTAGCGATGCACAATTTTTGAGAATGCCGTCGAATCGACTTTTTAAATTGTTAACTGCGAATGCTTAAACTGAAGCAATATTCTCGGCACTTCGACCAACAACGTTGTGTCATTGACACGGAAACGTCCAGCAGAAAAAATTTAGATTCAAATTTGGAACAAGAAATTGGCTTCACCGAATCAGAATTTTGGAAATACATTTTAACTATGTATTTGTAAGCGTTCTTTGAAAATGTTGACTTTACTAAATTGACATTTGGTCCTTAGTTAAAATACCCTACATTTCATACTGGAAATGTTAAATACATTCCTATACAAAACATAAATTTCGACTATTTCAATTTTTCGGTGGTTCGTTTGATTTTTTGAATTTTTTCCAAAAAAAAAAACTTAAGATTTAAGACAAACAGAACAAAACAAGAATAATCCAAATCGGTTAAGCCGTTCTCAAATTCTTTCATTGTAAGCCTTACGCACATACACGTCATTTAGGGTGCGTTTCATATTCAATTGGCATTTCACAGGAGTGTCGCCAGAAACACCGATTTATCGTATTTCTCCCGATTTCTAGACCTATTTCCGATACACCGATTTTTGATGTAAATACTGCACTTTCTCCCGATTTTAAATTTAAAAATACGTTCAGATATTTTCTCCGCTCTTGAATGAACATAATTTATTATTTTACTAAAAATTTTGGCAGTGCCTAACTTACGGTTTTTTTTTTTTAAATTTAGTATGAAAACATATTCCTTGCAATTATTGTTAACGTCGTTGTCATTGTCTTTCTTCTTCTTCAAAATAGCTTTTTTGGCCTTTAGTTCACAAAAATTGACGTTTCGTCCCGGCGATCTCACATGGACTCATCAGTTGACTGTGAGGACCTTGTCAATACGCAATTTTTGTTAAATTCAATTCATCTTACATCGATTTTTTGACAAAAATACAATGTGAACTATACCCAACCAAGATTAAATTTCTTCTTCTTCTTTTTCTTGTTTGATTTGGTGTGGGGCGATGCGTGTCGGTAGTTAAGTTCTTGTTAATATTTTCAATTACACTAATAATATAAATGTAGATCCATTTTCTTTATCTTTTAACAAAATGTTAAAATCAGACTGTACCTACAATATAATAAGCAATGATAATTTGTACCTCGGGAGCGATCTTAAGTTACAATTAGACAAAAATCTTATTTCAAGCTCTGAAGTTGAACGATTTAAAAACAGTTGTATAAGCGTTTACGTTGAACTTTGCAAGCAAATATTACATAGGTTTGATTTTAAAAATAAAAATTTTCAGGCTTTGACCTTATTAAAACCAAAACAAACTGTAAATAAACAAATTGATCCACTAAGTAATCTTTTTAACTTATTTCCTAATATTATTCATTATTCTGATATGCAGCGAATAGATTGTGAATATAGAGAAATAAGTAATCTTGACTTTAAAAGCTTAATATATGAAAGCTTTGATACTATTAAAATTGAAATATTTTGGAAAATTGTTTGTTCAATCAAAAGGGGCAATCAAAGTTTGGCCTTTCCATTGATGGCTTACTTTATTTTATCGATATTAACATTATTAAACTCTTCAACTAATGTTGAGAGAACTTTTTCTCAAATAAATTGATGAAGAAAATTTTTTTTTAAATAAGTAAACTTCTAATTCCCCGATTTCCCCGATTTCTGATGTGGAAATCTCCCGATTTCCAAAAATATCTTATGGCAACACTGTTTCACAGTCGTAGAGAATGGTCTAACAAAGCAATAACGTGTTAAAATTATTAAAATATTTTATTTAAATAATTGTTTAATTCTAAATCCCCGGAGAAAACTGTGTGACTTTTATGGTTTTAATAAAGTATTCAGCGTAAAATTTGCATACACTGGGACAACCTTTTTATAAAACGTTTTTAAAATCCAAGTCCCGTGAATATATGAGCAAGTTTGTAGATCGAAGGAGTCCATTTCGTATTTTGCAATTGGGTATTTATTTTTTGTACCTGTAATGAATTTGTGAAGTATAGATTTTACATGGTTAATCAACATATATTTAGTTACTCGTACATACAGTGACGGGCAAAAGTGGTCAAATGTTTTCGCCTACTTGAAAAATTGATTTAAAGTAAGAGTTTTTAATAGAATTAAAATCTTTTTTTATTTTTTTCATTTTGTTTATTTAACTAAATTTTATTATTTATAATAACTTTTTCAAAAAATAATATATTATACAAAACAAAAAATATTCCATTAGTTTTTAGACTTGTCCAATTATGCACGTTTAATATCAATGATTTTTCTTTAGTATTTAGTCTATAAACCTTTATTTTTAATTACTTGGGAGCAAGACTTTGGCATACTTTCCACCAAATTATAAAGAAATTGCTCTGGAATACGGACCTATTCCAGATCCATTCGTTGCCAAAGCTCCTGAGTGTTTGATGGGTGATTTTTGTGCTGCCCCAACAGTCGCTTCACAATTGACCATACATTTTCAATTGGATTGAGGTCAGGGCTTTGTGCTGGCCATGTCATCGTCGTAAACTGTTGATTTCTCAGCCATTCCGAGAACATTTTTGACGTGTATTTTGGATCTCCGTCATGCTGAAAAGTTATTTCACAATCATTGAAATCTGTTGATGCAGTGAAAAGTGGTAAATTTGTCTTCAAAATGTCCAAATATTTTTCTTTGTTCATGATGCCATTGATTTTCACCAAAGGACCAACAGAGTTCCACGAGAAACAGCCCCAAGCCATCACCGAACCTCCTCGATGTTTCACGGTCTTTTGAACTTGATGTTGTTGAAGTGGTTCTCCAGGACGTGACCAATAAAAATATCTACCATCCGTTCCTATTCTATTGACCTTCGTCTCACCCGACCAAATGACTTTTTCCATTGCTCAATGGTCCAGTGTTTGTGCTTTTTAGCAAAAGCTAACCTGGCTTTAATATTTTCGCTGAAAGCAGAGGCTTCTTTGGTTTCTCTTCAGCGTTTAACCCAATTCTTTTGAGTGCCCGGCGTGCAGTCCATTCACTAACTGGCTTGTCTATGTTTTGGGCTGCCTGCTTAGTTGTTTTGGACCCACAACTTCTCAACTCTTTCCATTCTTCTAGCTTCCAAATCAGAAAGTAGTCGTTTTCGTCCTTTTTTCATTGGGGATACATCGATGTTTTTCTCTTTTTTTTTTAATATTAAGCACAGAAGTTTTTGAAATTTTCAAAATTTTGGACACTTCACGCGATGTTTCACCACTTTTTAGTAAAAAAAATAGCGCGTCAATTGATGTTTACAGTTTTTTTTCATTTTGACAATAATCAGCTTTACACGTTTTAAAATGAACAATTTACCCACAACAAACTATCAACAAATAAAATTATCTCAACTGTTACTTGTTAAATAACAGTAAAACAAACAAAGCACAATAGAGAGGAACATCTCTCAATGAACAAACTGTGTTAAATCTCTTGAAACGAAAACGTGCATAATTGGACAAAACTAGAAAATTATTATTATTTTTTTCTTTCTATAGCATATTGTTTGTTGAAAATTTAACTATAATAATAAATGTGAGTTAAATAAACAAAATAAAAAAAATTAAAAAATATTTTAATTCTATTAAAAAATCCTTACTTAAATCAATTTTTCAAAAAAGCGAAAGCATGTGACCATTTTTGCTCGTCACTGTATGTATGTATAATAACTAAAGCGGTTACGCTTTTACAAAACCGTCAAATTATAAAAGAATAATGAACACCCTCTATTTCTATAAAGAATGATACAATAGTAAATAAAATGTAATGCGATCACAAGAAATAAATTAAAATGCATATAAGCGCATTTAGCTATCAAAAACTTGTGTGGGCATTCATACCCAAGTAAAATTCCAATACAGATTCCTCCTGTCAGTGAATTACAAAGGAAAGCATATCTACATGTAATATGATAAGTTCAGATCTTAGTTCACAGTTCAAAGTTGCAGCTCCCCCGTTCAGCTGAAGATTTCCCCCACCAGGGGTAACGTAAACTTATAAATAATTAATAAATGATTAAATTTATTTATTTAAATTCGATTTCCATAATAATAAAGTAATCGTGCGTTTTATTTTATTTTTATTTTTTGTTATTTAAAAACATGAACGAAAACAATATTAAGCGATTATATTTTCAAGAGGGGATGTAAATATGTTGCTATATTAAGGAATTTCAAAAAACAAAAATAGTGAACTTCCTTATGATTTCCAGTAAGTGTCTGTCCTTGTAATTGAATTGCAAGGGTTCAATTTTAGTATAGTGCCATCCAGAGAATCCCAAGTCTAGCATAAAAATATAAATCACAAAATGTGTAGATATTTAGTTAAAAAAAAAAATATTTAAGTTCTGTTTCGAAAAGGCCCTCCTCAACTACTTTTTCGGATTAAAGATAGACATATTCTTCTTGTCCATACAACCCTGTGCACACGCAAAAGTAAACAGTATCTGCAAATCAATGCCAGCTAGAACACGCTTGTCCTTGTTCGTTTTTGGGGTAGGATCCTTTGTACTAGAAAAGGGACGCTGTATTGAAACGTTGGGCAGGTTTGATATCGAAGATGCTAACCAACACATAGAAACAATTGTTGTTTGTGGACCCATAAATTAGGTTAGGTACTATATTATTTGCAATCAGTCTTTGTTCTAACAAATTATTCTACTCTGAGAATATAAGAACTCCTCTTTTATCCTGAAAGGAACAACATTCACTCAAAACACACATTGGTTATTCCAGCTACTGAACATGAAACTCTTACCTCTCTAACCGAAATCAAGAAGTTCAAACAACCACGCCCTTCTGGAGGTAGTTTATTTCCCCTGCTCTGGTCTATAACATCCCTAAAACATTAACTTTAAACAAACAAAAACATTTGTTTGTCTTAAATTTTAGAATACTCTTCTTATGATAATTTGGTTTTGAAGCAGCTCGAAAAGAACCAGGACCAGGACCTATTGACTTACAGCTTTCAACCATTCTTGTGTGCTTGCTACCAGGAATGGAGGGGACCTACAATTTTCTGCTGATTCCGAACGGCTAATGAGCAGCAATTTCCATGACAAGAGATACTCTTAGAGAATTTGTTAATTCTTCGCTAGAGTCAGTACATCAATGAAAAACGTTTTTGAAGGGGCTAAAAACCGAACCCAAGATCGTAGACTTACTAACCATTATGTCATTATTCTGATATTTGTGCATGTTTTTTAACAGTGATGAAACTCCCTCGAGATGGCTCCTGACTCGATTAAGTAAATCTCTATCCTTTTCGGTGGTTATAAGTATGCTGAATCACAATCAATTGACTTTTCAATTTTATCAAGTAACTAGCCGACCAGTGCTCGCGTTGCTTCGCAAATTGTAACTACGAATTTTTTTTAATATTAATAT
This sequence comes from Chrysotoxum bicinctum, assembly GCA_911387755.1. Lineage (NCBI taxonomy): Eukaryota > Metazoa > Arthropoda > Insecta > Diptera > Syrphidae > Chrysotoxum > Chrysotoxum bicinctum. The sequence goes on from OU426988.1 coordinate 133,728,951, forward strand.
TAGCAGATAAAAACATTTCTCAATGGGACTGAACATATTTTCGACAATAATATTAATTTTAGTTTATATGTATATACTTACCGTATCTAATTAGATTCTCTTTCACACTTGAAAAAAAAAAACAGAGTTTGTTCATGTTTGTGCATATTATATTTTTCTTTTATTTTAAAGCCTACGGATATACAATATTTGCAGTTTTATTACTGTGAGGAAGAACTATGTATTGGTTGCTTTTTGAGCCTACCCTGGTCGACTCCAATATACATTGGTACTTGAACCGACGGCAACGTCATTGTAAGTGCCTTCTTCGAATTATTTGTAAAGAAAATATTAACTTAATTTCAGTTTTATTGTTCGAGGAAGTGATAAAAAATTGCTAATTTAAGCTATTATAATGGAACTTTTTTATTTTTAAATTGGAAGAATTATAATCTATTCACTCCCTCGAACAGGAAAAATAAAGAGATCTAATTTTTCTTTAGATAAATTGGTATTTCATGTGCACGGCACTGTAGTCAATTTTTGTCCATTAAAAATGCTATTGAGTGTATTCAAGAAACTTAAAAAAAAGAGCCCACACTGTTCAGCGATTTGACGATAGAATTAGAGAAACAAAAAATAATGTGTGTGTGTAGGTTAGTAAGATGAACTATAGGCTATACAATACAGAAAAATTGAATATGAAGGTAGGTAGGTAAAAGAAAAACGTAACTATTGAATGGAAGAGATATTAAGAGAAAGAAAATTACAAATGTTGGAATGATAATGACATGAAACAAAGCAGCGACCTCGCGATTGTGTTGAAATCTAATTCCTGGATATACCTAATAAATTCAAAAAGTTTATAATTTTATAATTTGTTTTTATTTATTTCTCAGGTTGTATGTATCACTTAGAAGTGATTTTGAGTTTAAAATTTGCGCAACAATATTGAGTTTATGAAGTAATGCTAATCTTTGTCGATTATTTTATAGGCTTTAAGATATAAGAGGTTGTATAAGTCAACTAATGAAAAAAAGTGGACAAAAAATGTAAAATTAATAATATTTATGTTTGAAGAATAATTAATGAAAAAAAATTATAGCCAGGAACACTCTTATAACAATATAAAAAATAATAAAATTTATATAAAATAAATCGGTTGACTACTTTCTGAGATCATTCAACCCAAACTTTAAAATGGTTTCGCTTTTATATAATAGTCTTATAGATTTCAAGATTTTATATTCATCACTACAAGTATCAGAAAAATAAAATGTACGGCTGGGTCGCACCCGCTTGCTCCTATGAAAAAGTACTTTGGAATTTATTTAAAGTTTAAATCCATAAAATTGCCGTCTGATTTCTTGAAAAAGTATACATTTACAAAGCTTAAAAAATCGTTTTATTTATAAATTAATTTTTTATATAAGAAATTTCCTCAAAAATGTTTCTAAACAAAAATTTGTGATGTCAATTTTAAGTATTTAATAATATAATAATAATTACAAAAACTAATAGTTCACTCGTTTTCAAGATATTGATTTTTCACAAAAAAACAATTAACTGACCAAAATTTAGAAAATGCCTATTCAAAAATTTAACCACAATTTTTTTGGTTTATAATTAGCGCGCACTCAAGGGGTTATTACTGCCCTTAAAATGATTATCACAGGAGGAGTGTTAGGTAAACAATGAAGGGCTTAAAAAGAGATACCGATGCACATTAGTTTTAAATTTCTGAATATTACAATGGAAAGGAAAAATAGAGCTAGGTAGAGCATTCCACATTCATGTAGTCCGGCTGAAAAAAGAATACATGTATTGCACAGTATGTCCGAAGTTAGACTCAGGGGTAAACTGATGAGCATTCCTAAAAGCGCGATCAATACGGTTGCGTTGTTTAAGGGGAGAAATGCAACTGGCTATTTCACTAGAACACTGTTTACAGAAATAACGGTAATATAAAGAAAGACAAGAAATATTTCGGCGGTATAAATGTTTCCATTATATTTCTATCACCTATCATTGCTTAAGCTCTTTTTTGGACTATATGGAAGAGATTCAAGTAGGCTATTGGAGCTCCTGCCCAAATATGGCAATTGTACTCAAGCTTTAGAAGAATATAGGCTTTATACTACCAGATCAGAAGGAGTAAAAATTTCTTGCATCGTGCGTCGGGGAAAACCTAAACACTTATCAGCATTTTTGGCGACGACGTCGAACATATGTGATCATTCCACACACAAGGTGGTTTATGATGCACATACCAGGAACTGAAAGCTGTTCGGTTTCCTCAATTCAAGTGTCACTCATGGATAGTGGCATAAGGGGAGGATTTCGTTTTTACGATTTAAGTAGTATTTCATGCATAATTTTTTTAGTAATGTAAAAATTTGGTTTGTCGAATATCGAAAGCCGTTAGACCGTTTTCGAAATAAATAAAGTCTTTCATAATGGCTCTTTGGCAGGTACAACTTGTTTTAGAGCTAAGCAAAATCTCGAGTTTGAGCAATAATGCTTCAGCATTATTGAATTTTGGAATAAGAATTAAGGATTTAGAGAATTTTAAAATAGAGAATTTCGAACAAAAATCCTTTTTGTGCTTGTATTGGAAATGGCACTATTCATTTTTTGACTGCTTGGAACTCCTACTCAGTATATTTTCATCATGCTTCAAATAAGCTTTTATCCAGCTTCAAATTTTCTTTTCATAGATGACTGATTGTGTGCTCTGTTAGACACTTGTGGCACTTTGAGAACTATGGCATCTTCACAATTCCCTGTAAATTACTTTTTTTTTAAACCGCCAAATACTTGAAGAACTGCCCTTAAACTTTACATTAACAACTTTCACAAAATAGTATTTTCATTTGATGAAGATCCAATGCCAAGCATCGTAAAGGTATTGGGAAATACTTTTATTTATCTAATTATTAAAGAAGCCATGTATGTAACTGTTTTCTTAAATTTAAGCATTTTTCAGTTAACGAGGACGAAATCCATTTTTAAAACACGAGTTTAAGAACATTTTTGCATCAATTTTTTTTTTTATAAAGTGGAGCTCAACCGACGAATGAACTTATGTAAATCGTATTAAATTATACTATTTTGATCTAGATAAGGTCCACACTATTTTAATGAACTGAAAAAAGTTTCTTAGGTGGGTTTATGTAAAAACTTCATTTCCGAGTATGTAACTATTGAAGTTTCATGGTTAAGCAACCGTGAGTTGCTCTTTCATAAAATCATAACCATGAACCTAATGTGAAATACTCAATGTTAAATTTGTTCATAATAGTTACTATGTATACTTTACCCAAAGATGTCACATAAAACGTATAACATAACGATTTTTTACTTCTTACTTTAAAATTCTCTAAATACAAACGTGCATGTGTAAATGTGATACACGTCCTTACAGTTACAACAGAGCATAACATTACACAAGCCTTTTCACATTTTGCACTTATTCCGCGTGGATGAAGTTATCATATTCATTTTTCGGATGTAGGTTGAGAATCCATAGAAATAACCCCTCTGGATTTTCTTAATGCATTAGGACCGTGTATCTATGAATGTAAATACTTACGATGGATTTTACTTGGGGTTTCATACATAGGACCCATTACCATATCACCTGTGACTCTATGTGTGTACATATAAAAGACAGAACAAGTGTAATATTGCTTATCTGTTTCTTCATCCTGTTCGTTTTTTTATAATTTATTTTAGTGATGCTCAGTCAGTTTTTAAAAGAAATAGGTAAGTGGAACATGTTTCCTCTCAGACACATAAGAAGATTAGCTGAAGTAATATTTGTTTTCTTATTCTAGTCTTAATCACCATAAGTTGAAATTGGAACCTTAATGTTTCTGGGTTCTAAAATTTACATAAATTAATATTTTTCGATCTATGATTTAATGGTTAGATAACTCTTATAAAGATAAAAAAACCAAAACTTTATATAAAATCATTGGCGCAAAATTTTAAACATGCTATTATTAAGGTATTAGTATGATACTACTTAACAATTTGCTAACTTTATAGTAGTTTACTAACTCATTCTTAATTTTAAACATTTTCTAACTAGTATTGTACTAAAACATTTTTCTTAATAAATTGCTTCTGAACACACCTAAAGCAATGAAATTTCGTGTAAAAAAGTAAGTACACGAACCTTTTTTGATGTTCGCAAATGTCAAAGAGTCATATGAAGCTAGCACGATACTAAAATAAAATGCACGACTGGGTCGCACGAACTTACTCCTATGTAAAAGACTAAGAATTTCAAAAATGAATGTTATTAGAGAAACTGTTCATAAGCATAAAATTCATTTTTTAAATGACTAGAAAAACGTCTTTAGTAGTTAAAGGTAAGAATAGGATGCCATGTGATTCAAGCAAATATAGATTTATGCAAGAACAAAAATTATAAGTCTTTGTAGCGTTTTTTTTTTAAATAAGGTTTTAATATAAGAAAATTTTAAAACATTTTTAAGAAAAAATGTTGGTACGCCAATTGGAAGTTTATATTATTGTATGAACAAAAATTAAATTTACAAAAAAAGTATTGAGCCGTTTTCGAGATATTGAAATTTCAAAAAACAAAAAATTGACTTTTTTTTCAAAATTCAAAAAAATATTTTTCTTAAAGTTTTGAAATGCAATGTTTTTTCAACTTTTTAGGAGCTTCTTTATAAAAAATTTCGTTGAAATCCGTTATGCCGATAATGAGTAATTCAAAATTCGAAAAAATCGTTCTATGGTAGGTACAGTCAGTAATATTTAGATTTCAAATTTTTTTTTATTAAATTATAGATCGTAAAGATTGATCAAAAGCAAAAAATTTTTAACAAAATTCTCGGAACCGTTTTCGAGAAAAATACGATTTTCGAAAACCATTTTTATAAATTTGTATGGAAGGTACCGTTAGTTTTAGATAAAACAAATTTTTTTTTCTCAAATCTTGTAGATTATGTTAAGAAACTTTTATTTGTCAAGTTTGAAAAAAATCGAGCATGGGGTTTTCGAAATATTGAGTTTCCAAAAAAAAATTTTGATTTTTTTTTTTTTAATCCAAAAAATAAAAAATTGAAAATTTTAATATGTAATAATATTCAAACTTTGGATGAGCTTTGGCATAAAAAAAATGATTTAAATCGGCTGTACTGTTTTCGAGAAAATCAAAAACAAAAAAAATAGACCCAGGGGGGCTACCAAAAATAACAATTTTTTGTGAATTTTTTTTTCAACCATTAGCTAGTTTTAACCAAATGAAATTTTTTAATTTTTTTTTTTAAATTCTGTGGGACAGTTTTTGAGAAAAAAAATACTCATAAAATTTCGAAAAAAAATCGTATGGCAGGTATCGTTATTTTTGGTCTTAAAAAAAAAACAGAAAAAAACGTCCGGGGGGAAAAATTAAAACCCATATCTACCAAGTTTGAAGAAAATCGGCCGAGCCGTTTAGGCTGTAGTTGAACCGACAGACAGACAGACAGAATTGCGAGACCCTCTTTTTTGGTCTTCGCTATCATCGTAATGTCAACTTTGATCAAAATCTCGAGTTCGATTTTTTTTACGAATGCATAACTAGCCTTATAGTACCTATAAGTCGCAAGTAAAAATAAAGTAGGTATTCGACGATTTTAACTTTAATAAAGGGGTAGAGAAAGTATGATGCTATATTCGATTAAAATTTGTTTTAACCTAGTATCATACTAAGACAGCTTTAGCATCGTACTAATTCAATTAAAATTTTGCGCCATTGCATTGTTTTCACTATTGTGCTAATACCCAAGCGTAATAAAGAACCAGAGAAAAATTATATAGAAATAAAATGCATGACTGGATCGCACGAAAATTTTTAAAAATGAAAAATCGAATTTTTAAGAAAACATTTTGGAAAGCTAACTTTGAATTTTTATTATTCTACGAATACAAATTAAATTGCAAAAAAAAATATGTATTTGAACATAAATCATTATCATTAGTATTAACAGCGCCATTACCATTAACATGGGTCAGGGTACACCAAAATAGGCCTTTTCTTATATCCCCGTTATATGATATAAAAATTAGAGATAGGCCCTTACTGTAGAACGATTTTTACTTGCGACTTATAGGTACTATAAGATTTTGATCAAAGTTGACATTATGATGATAGCGAAGACCAAAAAAGTGGGCCTCGCAATTCTGTCTGTCTGTGTGTCGGTTTGACTACAGCCTAAACGGCTCGGGCGATTTTCTTCAAACTTGGTAGATATGTGTTTTGATTTTTTCCCCCAACACGTTTTTTCTTTTTTTTTTGTAAGGCCAAAAATTACGGTGCCTACCATACGTTTTTTTTCGAAATTTTATAAATATTTTTTTTTTCTCAAAAACAGTACCACAGAATTTTTTTTAAAAAAATTGAAAAATTTCATTTAGTTAAAACTAGGTAATGGTTGAAAAAAATTTTCGATTTTTGGTAGCCCCCCTGGGTTAATTTTTTTTGTTTTTGATTTTCTCGAAAACGGTCCAGCCGATTTAAATAATTTTTCTTATGCTAAAGCTCCTCTTAAGTTTAAATATTAAAACATATTCAAATTTTCAATTTTTTATTTTTTGGATTTAAAAAAAAAATAAAAATTTTTTTTATTGAAAACTTAATATTTCGAAAACCCGAAGATCGATTTTTTTCAAACTTGATAGATAGAAATTTCTTAAAAAAATTTTGTTTTATCTAAAACTAACGGTACTTTCCATACAAATGTTAATAAATGGTTTTCGAAAATCATATTTTTCTCGAAAACGGTTCCGAGAATTTTGCTAAAATTTTGTTTCTTTTGATTAATTTTTACGATCTATAACTTAATAAAAAAAATTGAAATCTAGATATTACTGACTGTACCTACCATAGAACGATTTTTTCGAATTTTGATGACATTTTTTTATAAGGAAGCTCCTAATAAGTTTGAAAAACATTGCATTTCAAAACATAACAAAAAAATATTTTTTTGAATTTTTCGAAAAAAAAGTCGTTTTTTTTTTTGGAAAACTCGATATCTCAAGAACGGCTGAATATTTTTCTTGGAAATTTAACTCTTATTCGTACAATAATAAAAACACCAAGATTTTTATTAGGGTGACCTTATTTTATTTTGCTCAAAAAATTCTTCAAAGTGTCTGATTCTCAGTCGCCTGGACATGTCCCCAGTGCGTTTGCGCAAAGAAAAATTATAACTGTTCTCTTATTTTAGGTCTCATACAAAGATGAATTCCACCAAAGTTATGCCAAATAATACATCTTTGCTACGAATTATAAAATATTTTTTAGTATTTGATTTTATTACAAAAAAAACTTAATTAAACTTTGTTCCCCGCATTTCATATCAGTCCCCTGGAATATGAAGCAGTTGAAAAAATCAAAAACTAGGATATCGATTGACTGGCAATTTGAAGTACCAAGTCTCCTTACAATAAAATCGTGGTGCAACTCGATTCTGTTTATATGTTCGTATTGTGAAAAAGACATTTGTGTAAGAAGTCGTGGATTGTCCGTTTAGCGAAATATTTTTAAAAAGAATATAATTTATTTTAAATTGATTCTAAGTAGAATAAAATATTTAATTATATTATTTTAATAAAATGCTAAGTTATATGTATTGATCATGAATTTGTATGTTTATGAAGACTAATTAAATTTAATTTCTATATTTCAATGTGTACCCAAGAGAAAATACAAAAAAATAAAGATTTATTCAGTCCCCTTAAAAAAACTCCTTAAAATCGTCATTTTTTATTTTTACTTGCGACTTATAGGTACTATAAGGCAAGTTATGCATTCGGAAAAAAAATCGAACTCGAGATTTTGATCAAAGTTGACATTACGATGATAGTGAAGACTAAAAAAGTGGGTTTCGCAATTCTGTCTGTCTGTCTGTCTGTATGTCCGTTCGATTGCAGCTAAACGGATCGGCCGATTTTCGTCAAACTTGGTAGATATGGGTTTTAATTTTTTACCCCCGGATGGTTTTTGATTTGATTTTTTAAGACCAAAAATAACGGTACCTGCCATACGATTTTTTTTCGAAATTTTATAAACATTTTTTTTTCTCAAAAACTTCGACAGATTTTAAAAATAAAAACACAAAAAAATTTCATTTAATTAAAGCTAGGTATTGAATGAAAAAAATTTTCCGAAAAATGGTTATTGAGGGTACCCCCCAAGGAACTGTTTTTTTGTTTTTAATTTTCTCAAAAACGGTACAACCGATTTTGATAATTTTTTTTTTGCTAAAGCGCCCCAAAAACATACATAGAATTGTGTACGCAATTTTTCAAAAAAAAATTTTTGGATCTTAAAAAAAAACTTCAAAATTTTTTTTTCAAAACTCAATATTTCGAAAACCCCCGCTAGATTTTTTTTAAACTCGATAAATAAAAGGTTCTCAATAATATCTACAAGATGTGATAAAAATTTTTTTATTTTACCTAAAAATTAAGGTACCTGCCATACAAATGCTAAAAATTAAAAAAAAAATGGTTTTCAAAAATCGTATTTTTCTCGAAAACGGTTCCGAGAATTTTGCTAAATTTTTTTTTCTTTCAATTAATTTTTACGATCTTTAATTTAATAAGAAAAATTTTGAAATTAAGATATTATAGCTTGTACCTACCATAGAACCATTTTTTCGAATTTTGAATTTCTCATTATCCACATAACGGATCTTAATAAAAATTTTTATAGAGAAGCTTCTAAAAAGTCTAGAACACATTGCATTTCAAAACCTTAAATTAAATATTTTTTGAATTTTTGAAAAAAAAAAATCTATTTTTTATTTTTTTGAAAATTCAATATCTCAGAAATGGCTCAGTATTTTTTTTGCAAATTTAATTTTTATTCGAACAATAATAAAAGCTTTAAATTGGCGTACCAAAATTTGTTCTTAAGTTTGTATATAAAAGCTTTTTTTTTTTGTAAGGAACCAGTACAACGACTTATAATTTTTGTTCCTGCATAAATTCATATTTGCATAGCATTCTGTTTTTATCTCTTACTACTAAAAGAATTAAAAAAAATTAATTTTATCCTTATGAACAGTTTTTTCAAATAACATTCGTGTTTAAAATTCCTAGTCTATTATATAGGAGCAAGTTCGTGCGACCCAGTCGTGCATTTTATTTTGACTGGCCGCTTTCAACAATGCAAAGAGACGAGACGTTCTAATGATCAACTAGAATAACTTTTACGTCTTTTTGCCTCCAAAAATGTCGCGCCGAAATTTGTAACATTTTATTCCATTGTTTGTAGAATCACCCATATGTGTATGGGTGTGTATAAGCGATTTTGATTAAATTTTCAGATATTTAACATTTAGCTCAAAGTACAAAGATATATTGTTGAGGCCAAGAGATCTTATTACCCATTGTACATAGAAGTAAACGAGATATCTGCTAAAGTAAGGCTGCAAGATTTGCTAGATCACACTGCTCGGCGAATTTTGAAAATAGTTCCTTGTGATTTGAAGATTGCTCAATAGCTGTTCGAATACTTGTCGTCAAAGTTAGGCGCCGTCTTCATTTTACCATGAAAGATGGATAAGTAGCTCACACTATAACAAATACTAGTTCTGCGAGCAATTGCATTATTTGCGGAGCTAAAACTTCAGAATTGCAATCAATGATCCTGAATATTGGGAATGTCAAAACTGTATGCACGGATTAGATTTATTGAGTACATATTGCATTTTGGACATAACTTAATCTTTAAATCACGGAGAACTAATGAGGCTACTAATGCTATGAAGGGAGAGCAAAAAACTGAACTCGAGCGGAATATCGAAAGTTTGAATAAAATTTAACGTCGTAAAAAAAGGAACTTAAACAACGAATGACGGCAATACTTCGCGAAGTTTTTTTGGAAGTCCAAATGTGGCTGCACCGATCACTAACATAAAATTGATATTGAGACTCGCAATAATATTAGAAGTTTTTTGCAGCAACTATCCAATCAATACCCAAAAACTTAGACATATTCAGAAGTCATAGCTAAGCTTTTATTCTGAAGTCACAGCTAAACTCGCGATATCGATATATCCTTACAGCCTTATTTATTAGAATTCGCTAAACGGGTGAATAGTCATGCAATGCGTAAGGAGTTATTCATCCACTATACAGATTCATATTTATAAAACATTTGCCTACTCATCATAGTTGTAATGAGCTTGTGTCAAATAACGTTCCAAAAAGAAAGAATCTATTACGTTTAGCCTTCATAACTCTCAGCTGTTTGTCAAAAATAAAAAAAAAAAAACCTCTTGTGTTTCCATCGAATTTAATAAACCAAAATGGAACTATCAAAAGCTAAAAGAATTCGAACAATTAACTTTAATTCATCAGATAAGGTATGTCATTATCTCTAGCACAATACTGGTAATCAAATTGTTATTAGTTTTATCCTAGCTGGAAATAAGTTCAAAAAGATAACCCAGAATAAAAAATAGAGTAATTCCATTTCAAATAAGATATTTTTAGTCCTTTTTAATGAGAAGTTGAATGAAACGTCTACATATATGGCCTTTTTCGATTCAAGATAAAAAGTTTATTAACTATTAAAAAAACCGACAAACTATCTGCCAGAGAATCATCGCCATCTTTTAATTCACCTTTAAATTTGTCCTTAAACTTCAACCTCTCAGTTTGAAGTTGGATTTTATTTAATTATCAAAATGTAGGTGGATTAACAAGTTCTGTTTATGTTAGTAAGTTATATTTTGTACATACTAAGAGTTCTTTATAGCTTTATAATTTACACTTGATAAATTCTAAAAGTACGTTGGATAATTTAAATTCACAACATGTAATCTTTGCCGGAGACTTTAACCTCGGAAATATAAACTTCGGTTTAAACTTAGATAATACAAATTTAACTTCGTTTAATGTTAATTTAATTGTGTATTCCTGGATCTAATAATTTTGGACATGAAATATCGTAATTATGTCTATTTCTACCCTAATAAAAAGTTCAATTCGTCATCTTTTAGTTGAAGGTGATTTTATCTTTGACAATTGTTTTTCATATATAAGTATTTAAAATGTGACTAGTAAAATTATGTTTGATTATAAATAAATCTAACTTTTATGCCAAGACAGAGTAATTGTTTTCGTTCTTCTAGTAAAATAATGATTCCGATTAAGATAATAAAAAATACGAAAAATCACATTCTAACCATCTTTTATAATAAGAGACCTGCTAACCTAAAAATAAAAAAAAATATACAAAGTGTACAGATTTCACAAGAATAACAAAGAGAATCTAGGCCAGCGCCAGTTGTATTCCCCTCCTTAAACAATTTAACCATAATACTCGCACTGCAATCCACTGCCCATCAGTTTAACATTGAACTCAACTTTGGATATGTTTGCTCAAGCAACACTTAAAGAATGTGGAATGCTTTACCCGATAATACATTTTATTGCATTTGCGATATTCAGTCATTCAAGACCATATTATACATATAATGCAAATTATACACAATATACACAACCTAGCAGTTTCTTACCCTGTAAATCTACTGCAACAAACTTTACTATAAAAGCAAATTCAAAAACAAATAATATGGAATAACGGTTTCATTCTGATGATGCTTATGCCCTATCGGAAGTCCCAAAAGGAAGTCACTTAGGCTCAATACTTTTATTCATCGTAAATGATGTTCAAATTATTTTCGAAAGTTCTCACTGCTTCTTGTAAGCAGTGTTACCTGCATATCGAATTGTAGTCTTCTAGTTAGAAGATATTGGCTTATTGATGCATGGTAAACTGTCTTTATTTAAATGTCGATAAATATCAAATATTTTCGTCTTTTAGGATTCTCAATCCAATCCGACAACATACATATTTAGCAGTAATCTCACATGCTAGTCTTTCATTCTTTCTACATTTTGACTTCCTGATCAACAAAGCGAATTAGCTTAATCATTGAAAGAAATACATACAAGGGAATGTACTGATACTTTATGAAAGAATTGAAAAAGTTTAAAGAAATTTTTTCGCAGTTTGGTTTTTTTAAATTCCTTTCTTTAAAAGCAGATGCCTTTTATTCGGAATAAAAACGCTGGTCAGTAGGTCAGTATATCGATATATCATTCATGTTAAATGTGCTCCTCAAGAAGCTAATATCTATTGTACCTTGCACGTAAGCCTTGTCATCTTTTGTGGAAATCCTCCGAAGGAGGTCCCAGGATCAAAACAAGATTTGTTTAATGCTTTAAAAGGCTTACAAGGTATTAAATGAAATGCCAAGCCTGGTGTTGATGGTATTCCTGCCCTTAACCAGAGTATTTTTGGACGAATGGAAAATTTATCCCAATTTTTCAACGGGGTTCAAAAACAACGTTGAAAATTATAGGGGAATCTACAAGGTTATCGGCAATTCTTAAACTTTTAAAAAGCTTAGTAAAACATAAGCTTGATTTTCTAGTGAAAGAACATATATGTAAGTAATGCCCAGCATGGATTTATCTCAGGAAGATCAACTCACGTCCAGTGTTGTTCCTCTACGTGTCGACTTTGATTGTCTACATTAATGCGTAGACAATTGTGTCGACAATGTAGACAATGTAGACAATGTCGACTATGGTGTCGACAATGGAGACAATGTCGACTATGGTGTCGACAATGTAGACAAAGCATGCCAGCCAATCTGTCATTCTTGATTTCTCTGTCACATTGTTTACTTCATTTAAGAAAATTTCAGGTGTTAATTTGAGTTTTTATTCAAATATTGGTCGACGAAAAAATAAAGGTTTCGATCACCTAGGTTTTCTTTTAATGGAAAACAATAACAAATTAGTAATATTGTACAGTGTGCAACAAAAATCTACAAAATACTGCACAGGTAAATAAAAATTTGTTAAAAAAAGCATATTCATATCCTAATAATAATGCCTTCACATTCATTTGGGAAAGCAATGCCTGTAAGCAATCCCAATCACCTGCGACATCTTAATCCAGCGATGTCTCTATAATTGTTTTGATTGATGACAATGATTTTGGCTCGAGCTCTGATTTATTAGAAGAAACATAATAAGAAAAATTGAATGTCTACATTGTTGACATTGGCATGTAGACAATCAGGAATTGTATACGTTGAATTGTCTACACGTAGACAATCGTGTAGTCTACATTTTTTGTCTACATGGAACAACACTGCTCACGTCAGGTTTTCCTCAAGGCAGCCATCTTGGTCCGTTGCGTTTTGTTATATTTATCGATGATATCGTGAACTACATTAAATTCAGCCAATGTCTCATATAAGCTTCAAATGAAACTTGACAATTTATCACTCTGGTGTTGACTAAACCACTTGAACCTTAATGAGGAAAATGAGCCTCTTAGAGTAACACGAGAATGGTTGGTAATTTATGAGCGGTTTCGTCGCATTACATCAAGAAAAAGAATAAAAGTTGCTACCTAATTGTTTCCTTACTATATCTAAGTCCTCATAACAAAATTGATTTGTCAGATTTTTATTGATATACATATGTACACTCTTTAAATCAGTAAATCCAAGAGAAGCACGCTTCTATTTCAAAGTAACTTTTTAGATAATTGTCTTGGACTCCAATAATGTCTTGTTCCGATACAAATATACGACACACAACCTTTTGTGGGTTGTAAATGCCTACATGACCATGACCATTCTATATACATCAAAGAAAGTTGTATTTCGAAGGTCGTTTATAGTATATTGATTGACCCAATCGAAATAAAAAAAATGAATGTAATATATGTATATGTGGGTTTTAGGGTTGGTGATATAAGATTGATGTATATATGAATGGACATTATTAACTCAAATAGAAATATTTCACATATTTTAACAAGAAATTTTGAAAGGTTAGTGTCAGCACTTCACAAAGTATTGATTGTTTAAGTTTTGAGTTACATACACAAGGTCAGGTGATGTTAGAAATTGATGATTATGATACTATGGTACATACCAGCGAGCGTTATGATAAAATGGAACTTTTGCTTTTTCATAGTCCCATTGCACTAAAAGTGGACCTGGTCACTAGGCATGATTCATTCATATTTTTTTATAAAAAGTTGGCCATAAGCTTCATAGAACCTAAATCCATGAACGTATCAATATAAACTTCATATTTAAAAGACAATTATAGATACTCATATCGTAATATAAAAATCTGTTGACTCTTTGTTTATAACGGAGAATTTTAATCTGGGAGAACAGTTTTCTATTTCTATGACAGTCGATTTCACAGTTCAGGGAATGGACTTACTCTGGAGTAATGTTTGCAAATTGTTCAAATATGCTGAATTTCCGCCATTGACGAAACAGCAATTTATCCAGAAAAATTCAGCATTCGGTACGCTTTATTGGTCCAAATGTCTTCCAAAATGATTATGGACAGAACATAACAGTCAACGAAGAAATAATATTGCTAACTTTTTAGTGCTTCTATTGAAAGGGATGATGATGCAGACATGTGGATTTAGAAGGACAGGCGTCATATGCCGCAAAATGCGTAATACAACTAGTTTACTGAAAAAAACATCTAACAAAAGATTAAGTTCACCATAAGGCCACTTCCTTCGTTTGAATGTTTACTTCAATAAACCAGAAACAATTGGTCATTTGAATGGTGTACAAATTTGGCATCCAGATTATGTCAAGTAGGTACGCGCCAGCCACAGAAAACACAAAACGAATTTTCAAAAACATTGGATTGTCTATAAATATCAAGATGACACAAAAGTCATTAGGCAATAGACATACTCTTACAGTACAAAGAAATAAAATGCACGACTGGGTCGCACGAACTTGCTCCCATGGAATTTTAAAAACGAATGTTATTAGAGAAAACTGTTCGTAAGAATAAAATTAATTTTTTTAAATTCTTTCAGTAGTAAGAGACAAAAACAGAATGCTATGCAAATATGAATTAATGCAAGAACAAAAATTATAAGTCGTTGTAGTGGTTTCTTAAAGAAAAAGGTTTTATATACAAACTTTTTAAAAGATTTTTAAGAAACATTTTGGTACCCCAATTTAAAGTTTTTATTATTTTTCGAATAAAAATTAAATTTAAAAAAAAAAATATTGAGCCGTTTCTGAGATATCGAATTTTCAAAAAAAGAAAAAATTGATTTTTTTTTTTAAATTCAAAAAATATGAAACATTTCATTAAGATCCGTTATGTGGCAATGAGAAATTCAAAATTCAAAAAAAATGGTTCTATGGTAGGTACAAGCTGTAATATCTTAATTTCAAATTTATTTTATTAAATTAAAGATCGTAAACATTTATTGAAAGAAAAAAAATTTATCAAAATTCTAGGCGCCGTTTTCGAGAAAAATACGATTTTTTAAAACCATTTTTTTTTTTAATTTTTTAGGATTTGTTTGGTGGGTACCTTTATTTTTAGGTAAAATAAAATTTTTGTTCTCACATCTTGTAGATTATATTGAGAAACTTTTATTTTTCAAAATATTGAGTTTAAAAAAAAATGTTTGAAGTTTTTTTTTTAAATCCAAAAATTTTTCTTTTGAAAATTTGAGTACACAATTCTATTCAATTTTTTGGGGAGCTTTAGCAAAAAAAAAAAATGATCAAAATCGGTTGTACATTTTTTGAGAAAATCAAAAACAAAAAAAAATGGTTCCATGGGGGGTACCCTCAATAACCATTTTGCGGAAACATTTTTTCAATTATTACCTAGCTTTAACTAAATGAAATTTTTTTGTATTTTTATTTTTTAAAATCTGTGGAACAGTTTTTGAGAAAAAAAAATATTTATAAAATTTTGAAAAAAATTCGTACGGCAGGTACCGTTTTTTTTTTGGTCTTAAAAAAAAAGAAAAAGACGTGTGGGGGGGAAAAATTAAAAATGATATATACCAAGTTTAAAGAAAATCGGCCGAGCCGTTTAGCCTGTAGTCGGACAGACAGAGACACAAACAGAATTGCGAGACCCACTTTTTTAGTCTTCGCTATCATCGTAATGTGAACTTTGATCAAAATCTCGTGTTCGATTTTTTTACGAATGCATAAATGGCATTATAGTATATATGGGATAACCTTCCTATTCAGGTATATATATATTACATACCTACATAATATGTACACATTCTTAAATCAAATTTCTTTTTTTTTAGTACCTATTAAATAAATTGATTTAATTTATTTCCCATTCAATTATCTTTAGAAACATGAACCGAATAACATGAAATATCAATCATTCTAATTACATAATTGACAATCACAATTTGAATTGACTTTATTATTCCCAGACAAACTAATCGATAACCGTCTGCACACTTAACTTCAACGCCGCCGCCGCGCTGCCTACCTGTGTATGCCCTTGTAATAAACTTATTAGAATTTGATTTATTTGATGTGAGTCAGTTTATTGTTGACGATTTTTCTGATATCTATCAAAATTTTTATTGACAAAGCACAGAAATTTTTTACTACTAACGAAGTTACCTTGCGTGGTCAGGTGTATCCATTAAGTGCATCTAATATTAGATGGATTCTAAAAACAAAGCTTAAAGATAACTGGATATACATATCATGATTAAACGAAAAGGAGATGACCCATTTTTCTATGGAGGTTGGGCCCAGAGCGTACACTAACGAGACTAGTACCAAATGAAAGCTTATGTTAAGCTTAATCTATCGGCCAAATATTTTCGAATTTGGTTTGGGGATTTTGAGCTTGAAGTTTAATATTGGAGATGGTAAAAACGGCCTTTTTTGCAAACAATTACTCATAAATCCCAAAGTATAGCATGTAGAACAAATATTACTCGTAGTTAATCCATGGCCATGAGGCAAGAATAATTGAACAATCCGTATTGGTAAATACAGTTCGGTTCATGTGGCTGATGCACCGTTTTGTATTTCAGAAATTTTATTTTCGGCTGTTATAAACAAGTATTGCATTTAATAGAAAGGTATATTAGTTCTTAGTGTAGAAATATTTTTATTTATTTAATCATTTATTTAGTCATTGAAAGATTATACCTATTACATTTTTTATATAGAAGATAAAGGTTGTTGACTGAATTGGAATCGAGTCACACCTAATTTAACCAAAAATATAATATAGCTTCAGATAATATTAATGTTTCAAAAGGAAGATTTATCAAATTAAATCTTTAGATAAAGTGTCTAGAGTTTGTCTAAGAGTCGATAATACCTCCAGTCTACTAATGTGCACCTAATTGTACACATATATACAAATACGTCAGGATTGGTCTTATAAATATACAAACAGAAGCTTGAGAACTTAAACAATACTTATTTTCGAAATCACGAGAGAAATATTAATTGAATCCAGGCTTTCAAGGAATAAGATAATAAGTAATCGGTAAATATCAATTTAATATCGATTACTATCAAACTGTGCTCAGAATCCCTTAAGTTTGCGTAAAATATAAAAAAAATTAAATTAAATTAAATTAAAGTCGCCTTGCTGAGGAAATTTTTTGTAGTTAAACGTCATCCCCGTATATCGGAACGGAGGTGTTTTTGGGACCGAAATCTAGACATTAATAATTAAAATAAATAATAAAGGGCTAAATGGCTGTCATTTGCAACACCGGAATTAAGGAGGACTTCTTAGGAAAAATAAAGCAACAACTTTAATTTTCTTAATTAAAAAAATATATAGATATATTAAATGTCAACATCTTTAATTAATTTTTTTTAAGATTAGTATGATATTACTTGCTTAAGATGTACACACAGCTTTTTGGTGCACCTTATACCAATCACCCTGTATAATAGCGCTTCTGCAGTTGAATAAAAATAAAATGCACGACTGGGTCGCACGAACTTGCTCCTATGTAATAGACTAGGAATTTCAAAAACGGATGTTATTAAAGAAAACTATTCATAAGGATAAAATGAATTTTTTAAATTCTTTTAGTATTAAGAGATAAAAACATATGAATTTATGCAAGAACAAAAATTATAAGTCGTTGTAGTGGTTCCTTAAAAAAATAAGCTTTTATTTAAAAAAAAAAATTTAAAACATTTTATAAAAATTTTTATTAAAATCCGTTATGCCGATAATGAGAAATTCAAAATTCGAAAAAATCGTTCTATGGTAGGTACAGTCAGTAATATCTAGATTTCAAATTTTTTTTACTAAATTATGGATCGTAAAAATTAATCAAAAGAAAAAAAATTTTAGCGAAATTCTCAGAACAGTTTTTGAGAAAAAAATTGTTTTGAATAAAACAATTTTTTTTTCTCAAATCTTGTAGATTATGTTAAAAAACTTTCATTTGTTAAGTTTGAAAAAAATCGAGCATGGGGTTTTCGAAATATTGAGTTTCCAAAAAAAAAAAAATTGAAATTTTTTTTTAAAAATCCAAAAAATAAAAAAATTGAAAATTTGAATATGTAAGAATATTAACCTTTAGATTAGCCTTACCATAAAAAAAAATTATTTAAATCGGCTGTACCGTTTTCGAGAAAATCAAAAACAAAAAAAATGGACCCAATTGAATGATACAATTTTTGAAAAATTTTTTTCAACCATTACCTAGACTTAACTAAATCAAATTTTTCAAATTTTTTTAAAAAAATTCTGTGGGACAGTTTTTGAGAATAAAAAATATTTATAAAATTTGGAAAAAAAATCATATGGCAGGTACCGTTATTTTTGTTCTTAAAAAAAAAAAGAAAAAACGTGTGGGGGGGAAAATTAAAACCCATAATCCCTCTTCATAAAAAGATCGACTTCATTGCAAACTCCATTAAAAAGTTTTAAAGAACGCGTTATTGGTTCATTTAACACATAGTTAGTCCTATGAGGGACGATGTAGCACAAATCATTTTTATTTCGAACATTCGTAGGAAAGGGAATTAAGGAAAGCAATTCCATAGAAGATATTCGATGACATCTTTTACAAATAAAATGCATTGGACTTCCCTGCGACATTTAAGTGTTTTCAAATCTATAAGAGAACATCTTGCCATATAGTTTGGTAAGGGTCCGAGCCAATTAAATTTTCTTAAGGCATAAGTAGTGAACCTTTTTTGAATTTTCTCTATTCTAAAAATATTATTTTCATAGACCATACGACACAACTATATTCCAAAACAGGTAAAACTAAAGACATAAATGGAAGGCTCACAGCTGTACCGAACCAAGTCATTTTAAAGAAATCCAAAACTAACGCCAGGAACTATGTAGCCCTAAATGAACCATACGACACAACTATATTCCAAAACAGGTAAAACTAAAGACATAAATGGAGGGCTCACAGCTGTACCGAACCAAGTCATTTTAAAGAAATCCAAAACTAACGCCAGGAACTATGTAGCCCTAAATGAACTATGTAGTTCATTACAGCTCTAAATAGAGGTCAATTTTACGGAAATTTTGGCTTTGATTTTGGATTTTTTTAAAATGACTTGGTTCGGTACAGCTGTGAGCCCTCCAAATAAGGTCTTTAGTGTATACACATCCTTAAATTCCTTTGAATTACGTTTTAAAAATCCTAACAAGGAATTACCTCAAAGTGTACGCCAAGATCATTTATAAGATTAACTCTGTAAAGGCTAGAATCATGGAATCTATAATCAAAATTAATAAGAGATGGAGATCTTGTAGCACTAAAAATTTTACTCTTGGAATAGTTCAATTCCAGGCGATATAGCTACACCAATTTAAAAGATTGGTTATGTCCAATTGTAGAAATAAACAGTCGGTGAGGAAAATCTTTACATCATCTGCATACATCAAACAGTTGCAGTATCTCAGTACAGAAGGTAAGTCATTGTGAAAATTATGAAAAGCAATGGGCCCAAATGACTCCCTTGCGGAAGACCCGATACAACTTCCATAGTGTTAGAAGTGAAGCCATCTAATTTTACAATCTGCTTTCTATCGGATAGATATGATTTTAACCATTTTATAAAAGCTTTATTAAATCCCAACCTTGTTAATTTTAGCAGGAGAAGACCATGATGTATGCTGTCAAACGCTTTTACAAAGTTGGTATAAAGGACATAAACTTGCTTTCCATTTTCTAATTGACTGCTACAAATATTTGTATAAAGGGTTAAATTTGTGCAAGTCGATCTACCCTTTAAGAAACCATGTTTATACGGGGATATTGAATTTTTATCAGAAAAATAAAGTCTTTGAGTTACCATTTTTTCGAAATGTTTCGGTACTGTAGATAATTTAGAAATAGGTCGATAATCCTTCACTAAATGTTTAAGACCGTTTTTGAATATAGGATCAATAAATGAAATTTTCCATTCTTCCAGGAATACACCAGCCGAGAGAGATATATTGAAAATACGGGATAAAGCGTAAAAAAGAGAAGTTGAGCATTTTGAAAAGAGAATAGGAGGAATCAAATCAAATCCAGCTTTTTTTGTCGTATCAATATTCTGTAAACTTTCCAAAACATCATGTTCAGAGAAACTTTGTAGGGAAAAATCGAATAAAGTATTTATATCTGGATAAAGCTCATCAATATCATCTATCAAATCACTGTTATATGAAGTTTGAAAGAATTGTGCAAGGAGATTGCATGAAGATTGAGTATCATACGATTTTAGACTTGTAAATTCCATATTTTGAGGAAACGATGAATTTTTTAAAGCTAATAGCCCCTCCACGCGATGGGTGTCCAATGGTTGTTTCGAATCTTAACAATGTCTGCAGAAGATGGATGAAGATGTCGTCGCTGCTGGATTGTGTTATAATTGCTTATTGTACTATACATAATTGGCGTTTCGCCATCACTGGTCTACTATCCTCCGATATTCGGACAAAAAACCGACATAAACGACTACCCAGGCCATCGCACTATACTAAGCCATCCGACGCCGTCATCCCATCTACACAATGGCCAAACATATTAACTATTTGTTGGTATATCGAAGAGCCCGTGGGAGACCGTTCAGAATTCATTGTAATTTCAAGACTTATCAAAATCTTGAGTCCGTTTTTTTTACTAATCTATGTATTACTTTTAATATAGTATACTAGAAAATAGTAATCCCCACGACTGTTCTTATACTTTTGACTTTCGGAGAGGTGATTTTCAACAGCTTTTAGATAGTTTAATTATTTCCGGTATAGAACGTTTACCGATTTCTAATGATCTTGACAAAACTGTCTCAAGCTTCTATTCTATTTTGATGAGATGCATAAATGAAACTGTCCCTAAAAAAAGATCTTTTCCCTCTAATTCTTCTTGTCATCCTTGGTTCACAAAAGAACTCAAATGCCTTCGAAATAAAAGAAATAAGGCTTGGAAAAAATATATAAGGTTCATGACAGTAGAGAATCAAGTAGTTTACATTTCCCTTTTAGAAGAATTCAAAAAACTCTCTTATGAATGTTATAATGATTATCTTCAAACCATGGGGCTTTCCCTGAAATTAGACCCGAAAAACTTCTGGAAATTTATAAATTCCAAAAAGAAAAGCGACGGTTATCCTGTTAATCTCGTTTATAATGACGTAATCTTGAGTACTACTACAGAAATCTGTGAGGGATTTGCAAATAATTTTAGCCAATCCTTCATTGATTCCCATGTTGTTGTTGACGATAACTATTTTCAATTCTTACGAAATTGTCCTCAGGTATCATTTAATAATATTACAATAGATCATGACAAAATTTTGGACTTTCTGTCACATTTAAAAGACGACTATTCTATTGGACCCGATGGAATACCACCCGCTTTATTAAAGAAATGTAAATCTGTTTTAGCTCTTCCTCTGCGTAATATTTTTATTCTATCCTTGAAATTAGGTAAATTCCCTACAGTTTGGAAGAAAGCATTTTTAACGCCAGTATTTAAAAAGGGAGATAAAGCCAATATTACCAACTATAGACCAATTTCCAAACTTTCTTGCATTCCGAAGTTGTTCGAACAAGTTGTATGTGACAGTTTGACATTTATATGTAAAACTATTATCTGCAACCAACAACATGGTTTTATGCAAAAACGTTCTACTGTTACTAATCTTGTTGTCTTTTTGAATAAATGTTTAAACTCTCTAGAAAGTTGTCAAGAAGTTGATTGTGTATACACTGACTTCTCGAAAGCTTTCGATCAACTGTCTCATGAGATTATAAAGTTTAAACTTCACTCATACGGATTTCCACCACCTTTCATCAAGTGGATATCTTCATATCTTGAAGATAGGTTATATCAAGTCAAATTCAGAAATTCATACTCAAGAGAATTTATTGCCAAATCAGGTGTTCCGCAGGGAAGCCATCTGGGACCACTACTCTTTACATTGGCTATTAATGATGCTCCTCTGTGTGTTCGCAATAGCGAAATTCTAATCTTTGCTGATGATATGAAGATTTATAAAAATATAGTATCTTCAAATGATCGGGCTCTACTGCAAGATGATATTAACCATTTTGCCTTGTGGTGTGAAAAGAACAGTCTGAACCTCAACCCCACAAAATGTCAAACTATGACTTTTTCTAAAAAACGTTCTCCTTCCTCTCATGAATATGTTATCTCACGGCACATTTTAACTCGTGTTATGACTGTAAGGGGCCTTGGAGTTCTTTTTACACCCAATTTAGATTTTTCTGCTCATACTAATAAAATCGTGAATAAGGCTAATTCAATGTTAGGGTTTATTAAGAAACTCCTTGGTGCGTCCCCATCTTGAGTATGCATCGCAGGTTTGGACTCCTCTTTATGATATTCATATTGAGAGATTAGAATCTGTGCAAAGAAACTTTACTCGTTTTGCCTTGAAAGGACTTCAATGGAGAGATCCTTCGTATGTCCTCTCTTATGACCAACGATTATCTATTCTTCAGATGCAAACTTTGGAACAAAGAAGAACTAACAATGATTTGGTATTTTTCCACCAATTAATAACAGGTGTCACAGATGCACCAGATCTTTTATGTTCGGTTTATTTTAATTATCGGGGAGGAGGTTATAATCTTCGAGGCCTCGATATGATTAAGGTCCCAACACATAGGACCAACTATGGCATGCATGAGCCCTTGACACGTATGGGTAGACTTGTAAATTGGTATTCAAATATTTTTGATTTTAATATAAATAAAAGTAAATTAAAAAACAACCTCAAAACCAGTGGTCCACGCTCCTAAATGTTCTTTGTTTCATGTTATGTTATTGTTTTGTTCTAACGTAATATTATGTGTTTATTTTTCATGTTTTCTTTTGTCAGTGTTAATTGTAATAGAGTTTGCCTACTAACAACTAACACTGCACTAAATGATGAGCCGGTGGTATAACACAGTTCTCTGTGTTGGCAAACCATTGGTCGAATGACGGAGCTTGCTATAAGCTTTCTTCGACCAATTCTGATAGTGTAAAAAAAATAGTGTCGAAAGGGCTTTGGTCATTGTTTGGTGGAGAGTGAGCTAAGAAGGTACCACCAAGAAGCATTTTTGTAAACAAGGCGTAAGTACAAAAGCTAAGAATTACCAAGAACCCGTTTTAGAAAAAGATATGAAATCACTATTCAATAACATGACTCAGCCACAAGCCAAATAGAAAAGTTCCTCAGTTTATCAGAGCATTAGATTGGCCATCAGGCAATCCCTTTCCCATACCAATCCTCTGAATTAATCCTATTTGGGTACCGTTAGAGCTGATGGCTTGCTACAAGTAACATTCGAATTTTAAAAGTCTGAAATCAAATCTTGTTCAAGCAGTGGCGAATTTTTCCTGATTAAAAAGTGCATGTTGTCATAGACGGTTAGTCGAAACAATTCAAGGCCTGTGTTAGAGCATAGGGTGACCAATTTGAAAATTTGAATAGCAAGTGAAGAGTATTATTTAAAATACTTTGTTTTGTCATATTAAATAACATTTTTTATTTATTTGTTATTTGTTTTGATTATTTTCAATACAAATTGTGCAACAGTATTTATAGCATGATATTTTATATTTTGTATAATAGTTAGGATATGAGGTTTCCTCAAGGTTTTTTACCCAGAGCTCAATAGATTTGTCAAAAAAAAAGTTTTTGTTTACTGACGTACGCGCGATAAAAGTAAAACTTCTTTTGCTCAAGCAAAGCCTCTGTAAGATTCTAACCTACAAACATTTTGTATTCTAAAAACATGTCGTTGTTTTGACTGATAACGTGTCGTTTTGACATGTCACTGACAGTTGCATAGAAAATTTTTTACCCCCAACGCCAGAAAAGAAGTTTTACTTCAAAAAACTTAGCGCTTGTCAAGTTTTGCCAAAATTGTATGGTTATATTTTATTGTTAATAACAAAATCAAAAATCAAAAATAGCTAAATGATTTATTACCGTGCCTATGAGCTAATAATTCTTGCCTTGTTTTCCAACAAGAGAAGCTGATAATTGTTGAAGGCATGAATGTGAAAGGAGTTGAGTTCGCGGAAGCACTGATAAGTCATTTTTTAGCTTCAAACCAACACTTGACATTTTAACTTTCAACCATACCCTATGATATTTGGCACGAACATGTTAATTATCTGGTCAAAAAATGGCATCCCTAATTAACGGGTGGTGAACGATACTTCAGGGAGAAGAGGTAATAATAATTCTACCATTTTAAAATATTGTTTTCTGAGCAGTTTTTCGAGCAAAATATTGCCCTGTGATGTCATGCCTTAATATCTTACACAGAACCTGTCTAACCCAATTTTAATCATCTACTCGTTTCCATTGGAAACCCTTTTACGTTAGTACAGACACTAATAAATGTACAGGGAGCGCCATCTTTTATGTCGGTATGCAACTGCTTGGCTGGATTCCAAGCGACGATGTCGACGGTTTGTCGGCAATATTCTTTGAGTCAATTCTACTGTAAACAGAAACAAATGCAAATTATCCATCAAGGCAAGGCGGTTCCACTGACGCTAAAATGGTGAGTGCGGTGCGGTGATGATATGACATACGTGAGTTCTCGGCAACACTCTCTCTTACCGCCTTAACCAGTTCATGGGAACGTCTTGGGCGTTATTGAACAAAATGCCAACAATCTCCTCCGGTCCCGTGCTCAACAAAATTCGAAACCAAACGACCAACAGTAATACCACTTTACTTCAATTGAAGTAGATCTTCTTCTTTTTTTCAAAATATTTTAAAATCTACTTCCTACTGCGCACCATCAGTAAAATACTGAAATCTACATACATACTTCATTTTAAAAATCTCTGCTTTAACCTACTTCAATTTTACAAAAACAAAAACAAATCTACTTCTTTTTCTCTATTTCAGTCTAGGTAGTATGTAACCCCAGAATTACCATAAAAAAAAAAGAAAAACAGAAAAAAATTAACGTCAACATACTCGTAATACAAATACACAAATGAGTACCTAATTTTAAAAGCATATAGAAACTCACCACACCCATGTGTTTTTTATGAAAATTTCGCTTGTGTCTGTGTTTTTTTTTTAATTAATTATAGTAATTTTAATGTTATTAAAAAATTTATTATTTATATGCGAAATTTCTTTAAAATTAAAAGAAATGTATTGAAAATTAACTATTTAATAATATTCATTTAAAATAAAAAAAGCTACGATATAAAAATTTTGATTAAAATCGGTAGAGTCGGAAATGAGAAAGTTGACAGGAACCGTTTATAAATTTTGTTTGACCAAAAAGTAGACAGCAGTGTTGGTATGGTCGACACATAATTTTTTTTTATCAAAATCATTAGAGTCGTTCTCGGAATAAATATGATATTTCATAATGGATTTATGGAAGGCTAAAAAAAAAACCATTTCAATTTCTCTTCTAGGCTGCAGGTTGAGGTACAGATCTACAGCCATATACATAAAAAGACGGATTTACTACTTTTCGGTTTTGTAATGTCAACTGATAAAATTCGAGTTCAATTTTTTTCTAAAAGCAAGTGAAAAGTCATTTAAAAATCTACTTTGATTTTTCTCAATTTACTTCACTTTTTTCTTCAAATCTACTTCGACTTTTTTTCCGGAAGTGGTAACGCTGACGACCAATAGTGTGCTCCGAGGGCGCTTGTGGGTCACGATACTTACAGCGATATGCAAGTTGAGTTAACCAACTGAACGAATATTTTGTAATGTACAGCGTTAATATTTCGGTTCGTTGTTTCGGTGTGAAACGATTCATAGTTAAAATTGTAAGTTAAATGACGTTTCAAAAATATGTCTGCTCAAGTTAATCAGTTGATAAATGTCAAAGTTGTTCAATGTTTACATATCGACTTAAAAGTTATGTTTTTCCTTTAAATCTCTTGGACATTCCTTTTTTCGTCTATGGTGTCGTCGATTGTAGCTGCAGGTTAAAAATTCTCTGTCTGATGTTTAATCGAAATTTCGGTTAAGACAATTACCATGGTTTTTGGGCAACAATTGCCTGGAGTTCTTATAAGTTCGCTTTGATGATTTTCAATATCCCTCATGAGGCGACAGCCTATTGCATCTATGTAGTTGGCTTTGATTTGCTTGTCAGTCATGGCAGTGTAACATCGTACACTCTATTAATGCACATTGCATCAATAGCGATTGCGATGTTAGGTAACAGTAATATTTCCATCTCTGAGAAAGACACTTCTATGAATCAAATCAAAGTGGATGAAGTTGTTTGTTAGGTTGGCTGCCTGGAGGTTTGTTTGAATGTGATTCCGGGAAACAGCCCTCGTAACTAAAATACCAGCTTACGTTTAGTATTACTGCAGGGTTGATATCTCCTTGTAACCAAAAACAAAACCCTTTGTACAAAAGGAGTCCTTCCAAGAAAATGAAAACTAATTATTTTGAAGTAATTAACTTTTCCTGTTTTTTTTTTTTTTTAATAAGCTATAACTTGCTACTTGCACAACCAGCCACGGTGCAACCATCTACCAAAACCCGATGAAAAGTGTTTCCTTGACCCTTTTCGTCGTTTCTTTTCAATCGTTGTTCATATTTTCACCCACACGTTCTTTATTTTTGTCATCGGGGCAAGGTTTTCTATTTTTAAAAATATTTTTTTTGGATTAACATAGAAGAAAACAATTAAGCTAGTTTTTCGAATCAGTAAATTTCCTAAGAAATATCATTCAATCCTTATTTTTACATATTTTACGATAAATGCATTTTTCGGTTTATTGAACACACAGTGCAGTTCACATGATTAGACGCACCATTGTTCTCTCAATAAATTGCAGTTTTCTTTTTGTTTTTCTTCGTGAACTACGAAAGAATTGCATTCATTTGAAAGGTTATTAAATTCTCTGGGAAAAAAACCTAAATTCAAGATTAGTGAGAGACACTTAACGGTTATTTTGATCTCTTTCTTCGCATTAGTGCTAAAAAAGCTCAAGTAAATCTGTTCATTTGAATAGACGCACCTGTTAAAAGTTAAAAAAAAAAGGTTGGTCAATTTTTAACATTTTCTATTTACTTTTTTATTGCTATTGAAGTTATTTTTCACAGTTTCAATACTTTGTACAAACTCTACGATTTGAAATTACATCAAAAATTCTACTTCTTAGAGATTCATACAATTTTTTAAATAATCTAAAGAAATCTTAGACAAGGCTTCTTTAATTGCGGCAATAATCTCCTCACAGCTTTCATACTGCTTACCTTTTTCATAAATTTGATCGGTCAGCCATCCAGAAAGGTTTTCAATTATGTTTAGATCAAGTGAGTATGGTGGCTTCTGCAAAAATTCCATATTTTCACTGGGGATAAATGCTTTTACAACGTGCGCGTTGTTGATCGGAGCAGTGTCTAGTTGTCAGATCTACTGGATAGGTTCAAAAAGCTCTCTTATGGCTGGAAAAGCTGTTTGCAAAAGAGCCTTATAAGAAATTTCTGTCATTTTGTGAGACACAAAACCAACTCAAAGGCGCGGTAGTACGAAATGGCACCACACACCCATACTTCTCCTGTCTTGGAATGATTTCGGTTCAAAAAGCATTCGAATGTCATAGAAATAAAACTTATACCCATCAGGACCATCTAGGTTGAACTTTTTCTCATCAGAAAATACCACATTTCTTCAATTTAAAACACTTCCAACCTGCGCATACCATGTCATGTGAAGACGCGCGAACTCCAACCGCTGTTCTTTTCTTGCAGCGTTAAGTTTTTGTTTTGTTTTAGTTTTTTTAATTTCAAGTGTTGAATACCTAAAAAACTCGAAGAACAGTTGATTTGCTTGCACTTACCCCCGCTAATTGTTTGATTTCCATCGTGGAGTAAGTTAAATTTGAGGCAATTCTTATAATTTTTCGCTTCTCGTGTGGTGTAAAGGGTGTTTTTGTCCTTCTTTTGTTGTTTTTTCCGTAGGTGGCAGGATTTAATAAAAAAATTTCGAACAGCTTTATCATTTCGTCCTATTTTCTTTGCAATTTTCGGCATAGAATACCCTTCTGAGTGGTAGGCCTCAATTTTTCTATTTCCGCTGCCGTTAACATTTTCTTTTTACCCATTTTCACTTTAAACACTCGGAAAAACTTTAATAACGTACACTCATTAACCAAATTTAATTTGTATTACCCAGCATTAAGAAACTAACCGAATTGATTCGTGCGTCTATTCAAATGAACTGATTTATTTGAGCTTTTTTAGCACTAATGCGAAGAAAGAGATCAAAATAATCGTTAAGTGTCTCTCACTAATCTTGAATTTAGGTTTTTTTCCCAGAGAATTTAATAACCTTTCAAATGAATGCAATTCTTTCGTAGTTCACGAAGAAAAACAAAAAGAAAACTGCAATTTATTGAGAGAACAATGGTGCGTCTAATCATGTGAACCGCACTGTATTTTTAGAATAAATGCATGTTTAAGGTAAATATTTTCAAAATTTTCAAAAGATTTAAAAATTAAAACATTTACTTTTACAAAATAACGTTAGCACTATAAATTCCAACTTCCATAGAAGAGCCAACTTGGCAGCACTTAAAACAATTCCAGTTGTCATGTTTTTCATTGCCGTGCTCTTTACTCTAATTCTATCTTAGGCGTTTTTCTTTTTAAGCCCAGAGCAGGGAACTGAGCCGTCAAAAAAGATCAGTGTTTCTTTTTTAGGTCACACACATCAGTGCACATATAGGTTGTGTTTCTTTTCTTTTAATCAGAGCTAGCTCGGAGCGTGCAATCATTGGATCTTGTGAATAAAAAAAAAAAGTTAAGGCTTTTTTTGGAGGAAGCTAAAGCCAACTAGTCATAGCTCTTACTAGCAGCTAAAGCTAGACAGTACTAGCTTAAGCTTTGTTTTATGTGAGTAAAAAAATGATAACACTAAATAGCTTATGCTGGAAAATTCTAGCTTAAGCTTCGTAATTTAAGGTGTTCGTTTTTTTATTTACATGTTTCGGCTAGTTAGCTTTAGCTAAAACTGGTACATGTATGACCGAAAGGAAAGTTTTTTTGCCTCAATTTGTTATCTGTTCTACAGGGCAAGTATTTTTCGGCTAAAAAATGTTTTTAACATTTCGTATGTCAGTTTCTGGGTCTATACGTTCACAGTCCTATTTTCTGAGATATTCCCTTATGTTTAATTAACAACTCGCACAAGTTAATACTGAAAATAAGACCTAGTCAAAGCTTTCTAGACAGGTCGAACAAATCTTGAAATTTTTGTAGCTTTAACTATAGTATTCTAGTTTAAGCTATTTTTATTCACACAAATTGAAGCTTAAGCTAGGAAAACAAGCTAAAACTAAATGAATTTAGCTTTGGCTATTTTTAAATTGCTATTACTAGAAAACATCTTTAACTAAATTAACTTAAGCTTATTTTTATTCACTAAAAATCAAGCTTTTACTTAAAAATCCATGTTTCAGCTTTAGCTTTTTTTTTATTCACAGGGCCCATTGTATGTATGGGCGGTAGAAAAATTGATACCAGAACAATTGCAGAACATTTAGAAGATCTTGAAAGATTTCAACGACGACGGCTCGCACGACTCGTACGAAATTTTTCTTATGTAAAAGACTAAGAATTAAAAAAATAAATGTTATTCGAGAAAAACTGTTCATAAGCATAAAATTAATATTTTGAATGACTAAAATTCATTTCTCAAGCAAACATTAGTTTATGCAAGTTCAAAACTTATAAGTAGTGGTTTCTTAAAAAAATAAGCTGAAAATTTCTGAAAGTTTTTTAAAAAAAAAATTTTGGTAACTTAAAGTTTTTATTAGCACGAATGAAAATTAAAAAAATACTAACCGGTTTTTGAGATATCAAATTTTCAAAAAAATCATTTTTTTTAAATTTTGAAATGCAATATTTCTTAAGCTCCTAAGAAGCTTCTCTATAATAAAACTTTATTAAAATCCCTTAAGGGAAGGTTCTAATTTTTCAGTGTCAAAAATGGTACCTCTGCTCACCATGGCATGGATACATAGGCGCCAAATTCATAAATATTTATGTAAAACATGCTACGCTCAAAATTCCGCTAAATGTTAATTTTCGAGACAAAAAGATAGGTCTCGTTTTTGTTCTATAAATTTAAAAAAACAAGTATTCGGACAAACGATTTTAGCTACATATTCTACACATATTTTACTAGGTAAAAAAATGGAAAAAATGCATTTTTGGCCGCCGAAAAAGGAGAACCTCCCCTTAAGCCTATAATGAGAAACTCAAAATTTGAAAAAAAAAGATTCCATGGCCACGGGCAAAAACTTCCAACGTTAATGATTACAATTTTAATCTTGGTTGGATATAGTTCACATTGGATTTTTGTCAAAAAATTCATGTAAGATGAACTGAACTTAACAAAAATTGCGTATTGACAAGGTCCTCACGTGTCAACTGATGAGTCCATGTGAGATCACCCGGACGAAACGCCAATTTTTGTGGACTAGTGATGTGTACCTCATACATGAGGCAATACAAAATGTCCCATACACCAATCTGAAATGTCCCATCACCTCAAAACGAAAAAATGTATTACCTCACACCTCACCACAAAACCAACGAAAAATATTTCTCTTTACTCTTTCATGGAAAAAAAACACTATTCGTATCGAGCATCTCACTCATCGGCCTGATACTAAGACTGAGACTGATGCAGAATGAAGTTGTATTGTAGTTAATTGTATGAAAGGAGGAAATAGGCCTCAAACTCTCTATCTCTACCCACCAAAGATCAAACCAATGGAAATAGAATGAGGTTTGTGGAAGATGAGGATTTTAAATGAAATGAATGAATGTGTTGTGAGTTGAGTTGTTGTCTTGTTGAGTACTTTTTACTCAAACGTCCCATTCAAACAAAATTCGTGACATTGTCGCAGGCTGGGTTTTTGTATCAGACTGGAACTTTGTACCAGGATGGGACTTTGTACCAGGCTAGGACTTTGTACCAGGCTGGGACTTTGTACCAGACTAGGACATTTGTCATTTAGGATTGAGGAATTGAGTTCTTTTGCATCTGTTTGAGGAGACAAAATGAGAAGAGGTAATGAGTGGGACTTATGAATGAATGAATGTTGCACTGACTACAATGTAACAAACAATGAAGATAGGTATGAAGCATTATCGAAAATTATACAATCAAAGGGTTAAAAAAGGAAGGAGGTTCTTTTTACAGTTTGGAGTAGGAGGTTTTGTTCATTTTTGAAGGAGTAGGAATTTTCGTTTTTGATATGCAAATGCAAGTGCATTCCTTTTATTTGTATTTGTTTTGTTTTTAGTGTTAGAAAAAAGAGATTAGGGTTTAGAGATCAAGATAAAATATGAGAATTGAAAAAAAAAATCAATCAATCAATTGTACTGAGTTTGCGTACGTGAAGAGTCATTAGTGTTGTATTTAATCCAGTGTCCTGTAATCAAATTTGTTCGAAAAAAAAGTGATCAGAACAGGTCTTAACAGAAGAAAAATGTTGAGTGGGAAGAAAGTAGGACAAATATTGTTTTTAAATGCAAAACTGTAATGATGTATTTTTTTAAACTTATTAGATTCAATTTATTTTGAATGTGATAACATATTTGTTTTTTTGTTAAAAAAATATCTTTTTGTGTTTATCTTTTTATTAAATGCTTTTGTTTTCTTTAAATAACTTAAATAAAATTTAAAAACCTCTTTCTTTTAAACTTTTTTTTTAGGTTAATTTTTTTATTATATCTTTTTATATTTACTTATTTTAAACTTTATTTCTGTTAAGAACTAACACTTTTTTAATTTTGTTTTTAAATGTTTTATTTTAAAATAAAGTGTTTTGTATCAAGGATATTTAATTAAATATATTATATTTATTGATATTTAATTTTTGTAACCTTTTTATTTAATGCAATTTTAAAAACTGTTTTTGGAAAAAATATATACTATTAAAAAAAATACGCATTGTTTAATTTCGAATTTCAAAATATCCATTTAAATAGGTATGTACCATGGGACATTTGAGGTGGGACAAAGTACCACCTCATTTCAAAAAATGAGTACCTCATACAAACTCATTTCAAATTCGTGTCCTACCCATCACTATTGTGGACTAAAGGCCAAAAAAGCTAATTTGAATCAATAATTCAACAAGTCCAATAATAGTGCTAAGTCTTCTACTTGGCTGATTTATTTCAGTAGTATATAGAATTTGTATTATAAAAACCTTCATATAGAATCAATGCCAGGCCGGGCAAAAACTTCCAACGATCTTAAAAATATTTGAAATAAACACAATTTTATCAAAATTCTAGGCGCCGTTTTCGAACAAAAAATACGATTTTCGAAAACCATATTTTAACATTTGTATTTTGTGGATTGTATTAAAAACTTTTATTTGTCCAGTTTGAAAAAATCGAGCATGAGGTAAAATAGATACTAATATAAATGCTTATTTTTTTAAGAAACCACTACAACGACTTATAATTTTTATTCTTGC
Organism: Chrysotoxum bicinctum; assembly: GCA_911387755.1. NCBI lineage: Eukaryota > Metazoa > Arthropoda > Insecta > Diptera > Syrphidae > Chrysotoxum > Chrysotoxum bicinctum. The sequence goes on from OU426988.1 coordinate 133,761,772, forward strand.
TTAAATTCATGTTTACATAGCATTCTGTTTTTGTCTCTTACTAATAAGAGAATTTAATAAAATTAATTTTATCCTTATGATCAGTTTTCTCTAACAACATTCGTTTTTAAAATTCCTAGCCTATTACATAGGAACGATTTCGTGCGACCCAGTCGTGCATTTTATTTTTTATTAAAATCGTTAGAGTTGGAGTTAAGAAAAATGCGTTTTTTTTAAATAGCTATTTTTGGAGCTAAAAAAATTATTTTTTCCCCAATGAAAATACCTAAGATCGTTAATTTTAAAACGTTTGAAAAATATCACTTCAACTGTAAAGACTGTAGGTCGTAGTTCCGCCATACACTTATAAAGACAGAATTGCGGGATTTAGTATATTGTAACCATAAAATATCTTGTGATCATTAATTGGCCTTTCATGGCTCAATAAAATGGTTTTAAAAATGTATGACAAAATATTTAAGTGTCTGATCCTTGAACATCTTCAAAATCAAAATCACTTACTCCGAGTTTGTATGATAATGAAGTGTGGATTTTGAAAAACTACAGACACCAACTTTGTTCAAAGAATAAACAAATCAAATACGAAACTGATTTTACTAGTTATTGTTAAGCTGGAAATAATTTCAATAGAGTGTCAAATTACAATGGAAATCAAGTCCATATCCGCTCTTAATCATAATCAATGTCTCATATCATGGTCCCAATATATATGTATATATTAACGGAACTATTTTCAGACTTTTTCCAAAGTCCATTCAAAAGTAATTCTTACTATACTGCGATGCATCAAACTTTGATAATCTTGTCGGTTTATGTAATCATATTCGCATTTGACTGATATGTATATGAATTTTAACTAAAGTTCTGTTTTGAAAAAATGTTTTATTCATTATATACGGACACAATCCTTCATAATTCCTCTACATAAAAATGGAAGGAAAGATAAAATTGACAACTATATCACCAAGCCATATTAATAAAAAACGCTTATTCCACATATATTCCACGGTTTAACTAAACCATGGAATAGGAGTTAAGTCCTGGCTTAAAAAATATTTACGTTAATAAAAACGAAATGTTCGCGGAATAGTTAAGTGAAGCTTATCAAAAATCCTTTGAAAAAATTTACTACAACAAGTAAGCTATCTCATGTTTATATTCTGTGGCTGCCCAAATTGATTGTCAATTGCTTGTGTCTGATTGTGTATGTTTATTGCTGTTTCTTTTGTGAATTATATTGAAAAATCAATTATGAACATGGAACATGGAGAACCTATATTTCTTTCGGAATTCCTCTTCGCTAAGCTCTTTTACTGGATCATATCGGGGTTTATAGATTTTTGGTCTTCTTATAGAAAAATTAGGATTATCCAGCAAATCCAAACGGTTCAAGAAATCGTTAAAACTTTGTGCCATTTTTATTATTACTATTTCTTTTCAAAATTTATTTAGAAACTTCTCACTTTTGTTTAATTTTCTGATAAAAAAAAAAAACCTACTTCGGTGGTTTAAATTAATAATAGTTAGTAAACGTCACTTAACAGAAAATTTGTTTTATTAATGAAATTTCGCACTTAGTCCAGGACTTATCGATAAACCTCCACTAAACCATCTTTATTAATATGGGTGTATGTCATCAAAATGTGTTTTACCTCATTTGTCAGATTCACTGTGGATTACTTTTTACGTTTGCCTATTATAGTTGCGATAAAATAAGAATGAAAAGTTTCGAAACGGATTCTTTAACATTTTTTCTCAAAGAGTTAGGCTTGCAGAACCAATTGAAATTTCCTCCATTTATATGCGAGTCAAACTTATTGATCTACTTGATTTCGAGATAAGTTTGAGTTTTGTTTTAATTACCAAATTAAGTGACGCTTAAACCTTGTTTCTTGCGTAAATTAGTATATTCCAAAAGAATATATATGTATATAACGCACTATCGTTCCATTTGTTCGAATTGTATAGGTATCATAATCAAAATTTATGAATTAATTTTTCTAATATACCAAACAAGAAATAAATATTTTAAAGACCATTCCGGCTAATAGAGAGAGGCTTAGTGCCTTACAACTCTCAAAACTATTTCTGCGGGCGTGTTATCAGAAATGGTGGGGAGCTATTGCCGATTTCAAACATTTAATGACTAATGAGCATCACTTTTCATGATAAGAGATCCTTTTGGAGGATTTGTCACTCTTTCTCGCAAGAGGCATTACTTACACTCAAAAAAAACATTGAACCGAAGCCAAGACCTTCTGCATAACAGTCTAACGCACTTACCATTATGCAAAGGGGTACTACATAATGCAAATACTGGCTTTAAAATAATATTTATTACTACCTACATATTTATAATGTACCTATACTGAATTTAAGAAAAATATCTGTACGCTTATATTAATTAACTTGATTCAAATAAATAAATCGTAATGTCAAGTTTGATAAAAATTCCAGTTTTTCCTAAATCCAAAACTTTCTTGAACTTTCATTGAGGCAACTACGAGTACCTTAACCTTAATCAACCAAATTTTATATAGATATTTGAAATGAATTATTTCATATAGCCAAATTCTTTTTTAAGTCAACGAGTACTAAGATAGCAAGTTAGGAATTTCATAATTTTACCATGTATTTTATTTTAAGTAAAACCTGCTAAAGATTTTGCAACCGGCTTAAAGTACAGATTTATATATGTATAATCTTTCCGGTATTCATTTTACATATCCTCAATTCCAATTTGTAATTATATGAGCAAATATACCTACAATAGTTTTGTACTATGAACTTCATTTCACTTTTTTCATACAGTTTTAAACTTAACTGAAATGTTTTTTTTATCAATGTTTGTATTTAAAATTCATGAAGATTCATGAAAAATAGATACAGTGAGGTTAAAGTAAGATAGGTAATACCTACCTATTAAAAAGAAAAACACGAATTCATTCAAATTCACTCCATTTTCCACCCAATGAACTAAAAGTATTTTAAGAAAAAGTTCTTCATCATTTATTCACCTCATGCAATAAAGAACAAAGAGGAACAACCCCTATAAGTTATATCTCTATTAAAAATCGTAAAATACCTACCCAAAAAAATACATAAATATTTAAGTTTATATTCGCCTACGACAACAAGTTTGCCACAAAGAGCATGTGTTCAATTCAAAAATAAGCCAACCACACCATAACCACGACTTTTTGTATCCTATCAACCATCAACTACATACGCCAGAGCACTCTTAAAAAAAAAAAACAACCCAAAGAAAACATTGGGTGGTTCTTAAAAAAAATTTATATCTTATTCACCACCCAACAAAGGAATCGAATATATTCAAAACTCATATAAATAAACCCATTCAGTTACCAGGATAAACATATGAATATACAAGTGCGTGCTCCCTGTTAACTGAGCTGTGTGAGCTTCTGCTTAACGTCAAAAATACGGGTACAGGGGGAATTCTCAAAAAAAATTATTCTTCAAATAAGGATATCAAAATTCGCGTACCATATTTCTATTCCTTGTATTTTAAACATATTGCGTGTATCTTATATCCTTTTTTGTTAGAGTTTTTCGTATTGTTGCTGTATGTTGCTGTTATTCCTTCTCCTGCTTAAGTTGGGTATTTTTTGGTTATGTTTATTATTATTGAAGTGTATGTTAAGGAGGTCACTAAATTACTGTTTTAATTTACAATACTTTACTCAAGAAGCTAGGATGTTATATTTATTTAATGTAGGTATCCTTGAAGAATTTTATTTATTGTGTGATGCTTTCAACCACAGACACTTTATTATGTAATTATTTTTTTTTTTTTTTGTATTTTTTTTCACAAATTCTTAAAATGGAAACATAATATTTAGTTGACTTCTTTAAAGAAATTTCTTGCACTAAAATAAATGGATTATACACACTCCGGATCCGCAATTTCTCAATCCGCACACACTGAATCCGTCTTCAAGGGACTAAGAGCATCAACAAAAAGATTTTATATTTTTGTCGTTTGCATTCAATAAACCGTCACGACTAGGATCATAATTTACACCGAAACCGTCAGTAAATTGTCTTATAAATCATCGAAAGATACACGAGGATATTACGAGTACTTTTTTGGCTTTATTTTGTTTGATCATTTTTAAATTAATAACAGGATATATGTGTATGTATTAATACACAGGTCTGATTATATGAGTAATACAAATCACCATTTAACATTGAAAATTGTGTCATCTATGATGAAAAAAACGCACTCGACACTCATACGACGACGAGGAAAATCCGTACGACGACTCTACAAAACCGCGATCTTTTCAGTACTAAAGAATTTTAGACTCTCTGTTTGGAAACGGTTTGTATGTGCGGAGAGAAATTCAATGAAAAGCCCCTTCTCTGAATAGGATAAGCGCAAAAGTCCAAAACATAAAAAAAAGTACAAGGAAAAAGGTTAACAGAAAAAAACCCACCTCTGACGAACATATTCTAGGACTCTCTTGCATCATCACATACATAAGTCTCTCTCAATGAGGCGATATGGTGTGGGCTATGGTGTATCCTTAGAGGATATAGGTACACATTCCGATAGTTTCGCTTTCAGTTCTTTTCAGATAGGGTTTTTGGTGGCGCAGCGACACGGCGGCGTTGAAAACTCTCACTCTCGGAACTCTCTGCCAACCAGCCAGCAGCTGGAAAAGTCAAAAACAACAAAGCCATATTCTCAAGTTCCGCTCTTTGACAGCTTTATAAAGGAATATTTGTCGTAATATGGAGAATCCTCCGCACCTGCGTCAAATTCTGCTGAATGAGTTGAATTCTCTTATACAAGTGTGTTTATGTATAATCATACATCCTTTTCAAAGGAATGGAATCGAAACATGCCCTCAGTGTTCTAAAGCCTAAAAAACTTTACTGTACCTTTGGTTTACTAAAAATTATTGTCATAATACTAAATGAAAATATAAAATACCAAGAGCAATAGTGAACATCAACAGTCGATAATCATTCTGGTCCATTCAAATTGTGAGAGATACAACTAGTCTCATAATTCTCTAATTAAGGAATTACAAAATTCTCGTTGTGTGTGTGTAGATACTTTTTCTTGTTTTTGTACATTTAAATTTTGAATGAACGCAGGGATAACTCATGAATAGTAACGAGATGGAGCATTGAAAAAATGTGTCACACACTTTTTCACACTTTTTTTGAACTTCTCTCTATGGCTTGCAGAAACTGCGCGAAAAGAATATCTTCACCATTCAAAGTGCCAAATGGTTGACGTAACGAATAGGTCTTCTCTCATATAGTGCCTTTTGAGAGAGTTGAAAAAATCCCAACAGGGCGTAGGAAATAGGAGGAATATTGTGTTAAAACTTAACGAACAATGCATTGAGTATCTCAAGGAATCATTTCAGTTTCAGTTCAAGATGTACCTTCTTTGAAAATGCTTTTGAGTAACAATGCTTCCCTTTTTGAAAATGTTGTTAGATAAAAACAAATTTGTTGTTTTTGTTTAAATATAACAGATACATACATATATATAAAGTACAAAACTATTTCAATATTGCAATCTGGATGTTTTTATTGCGTTTTCAAGGCGTTTTCGAAATACCCAATTACCAAAAACATACAAAAAATTGAACTCCAGAATTTCGATACAAACATTCAAGTTTACTTTGCAGTTTAATTTTTTTGATTTTTTGAAAATCGTTGCATCTAATTTAATTGTCTGTCATCAACTCATTAATGAGGATTTTATCAATTTGAGATTGAGATACCGATGCATATCGATGATATTTTACATCCACTCGCTAAGAGACCACTGGAGAAGGAAAGATTTCGGCACCGTGGTGGATCAACTCTTCAGAATACTATCAAAATATTTCAGTACACTTGCAAAAGCGAAAGAAGATATCTATATACAGGACGAGTCGCAGCGTCTAATTAACAAAAAAAAGTACCGCACATAATTTGGCTCTCTCTGTCTAGAGAGTGCAAAGGAGGCAAAAGGAGTGTCATTGAAGACGAGCGTGAGAACCGAAGACGAAGTATTATTTCGTATATTTTTTATTAATTACCAACAAATTTTGCTCGCTTTGTGATTTTGTTCGCCTTAGTTTGTGTCAACCAAAAATTTAATTCATGGAATTTAATCGTTTACTGGAATTTCTAGCTTGTTTAATGTTAATACCGGTTTTCCTCCATACGATGGCTTTCAAAGATTGTGTATTTAATTTTCTAACTCTTGAGCTTGAATCCGCGAGTTTTGAGTTCGTGAAAAGAATTCAAAGTCGGGCAAGAGTACGATAACTTAGGCGCCAAGAAACTATAACGGTTTTTTGTAGAACAGTTCAATAGAAGCATTTTTTACTATGGGAGGGGGGGGTCTATCTCCCCCCGTTTGGGCGGGAGGGGCAATTTTATAAAAAAGGTGATAAAATGGAAACAAAACTATTAAAAAATAACGGTAATACTTACAATTAAGTATTGTACCTTTTTTTAAAGCCAATACTCTGATCTATTAGATAATTTTTAAATCAAGTAGAATCTATGCACAGTTTTTGAAAAAACGAGTTTTAAACTCAAATTTTGGTGAAAAAAAAACATAAAAAAAAGTTTAAGGTTTAATTTTTCAAAACTGCAAAGTTATATATTATTATTTTTCCTAAAATTCGTTGCTCTAATATATTCTTATTCAAAAACTGAAAACTAGATGATTTTATGTCGTCTAGTTTTTGAGAAAATTGAAAATAACTAAAACTACTTTTTTATGGGATATTTGCTTTTTTTGCTTGCTTACGCATTACGGCGTATAAACAGTGAGATATGTATAGGGGGGGCATGCTGCCCCCCTGCAACCCCCCTGCCTGGGCACACTATAGGATTTGGGGTAGGTGCGAGGTTGGGTGTATGCAAGGTTTCTTTTGCATTTACAGAATCTGGATTTAAAGAAACTTTGAATGGTCTATATCCAATGTCTACTAAATATATGTATGTACGTAGCCCAAAGTTGCACATTTAAAATGTTCAGACATGAAAATTTATTACATTATGAAAAATTCACATTACCTAGGTACTGTACGAATGCAGCAAATTTATATAATTCCTTAATTAATATGTATGTTTATTGTTTGTGTCTAACATTTTTAATGCTAATATGGTACAGGTTATTGTTTACGAAGGTCATTCGTTATTCAACCTTTGTAAGAGTGAAGTATTTTTTTCCTTGAATAAAGAATGGCGACTAAGCATCCACTACTTCATCCTAAATTAAATAACTCTTCAATATTTCAAAAAAAATATTTCAAAAGCATCGCGTTCTTAGAAGAAATTGGTCTAATTCCAACTAAAGCGTCAACTCCCCTCAACTCCAACTCAAAAAGGTGACAAAAATTGTAAGAATACAATATTATTATTATTATTTATTCATCAACCAGAGCATATAATACTCTTATAGACTAAGATACATAAGTAAATATATAGTTACAAATTTGTAGGTGGGTATATAAAATTCAAATAACGTTTAAATGATTTACATAGTTAATCTTTTATTTTAATAAATAACGTTACTTAAATTTTGCTTAAAACTAATGATTTAAAAGTTTCTCTGGTGCAATCCATATAAAAATTAATCTCAGAGCAATAAACCTATCTATCGGCACATTTTTCCATGGGCTTCAATATTGGCTGGAGATTCGGGAGGTGCTTGCTATAATTTTTTTTTGTGATCAAAATGCCTGTAAACACGGTTTTATTACATTGAACATTAAAAAATTGACTTGACTATTTTTAAGTAACACCTGACTTACTCACAAACTGACTGACTGAAACGCGAAATGCCATGCACTTCTACCTCCTATGGTGCATTCTTGGTAACCCTAAATGATTTGCTGTACTTTACCTACAAATGAACCACATTAACATTAATCCTCACAATGAAATCACCGTAGTTAAATACCAAAAATCGAAAATTTCATAAAAAGTAGTTTTAGTAATTTTCAATTTTCTCAAAAACTAGAAGGGAGAAAACCATTCGGTTTTTTGTGTTCGATTCAGAATTAATAGTAGCATTGACCACAAAAAGCCAATGAAGCACTTCATTTAACAATTTTGAAAAAAATTGGTCTAAACTTTTTTTTTTCATTTTTTTTAACAAAATTTTGAGTTTGCATGCAAATTTTTCAAAAACTATTGACATAAATAATTTAATTTAAATTTACGATTATAGAACAGACTTCTGGCTTTCAAAACCGGTATAGTATTTTATTGTAAGTGTTGCCGTTGTTTTTTAATATTTTTTTTTTCAATTTAAGTCATTTTTTCTAAAATCGCCCCTACCTCCTAAACGGGGCGAGATAGACCCCCCCTCCCATAGTAAAAAACGCTTGTATTTGACCCTTCTACAATCCGTTATCAATTTTTGGCGCCTAAGTTATCGTACTCTCCCCCAAAGTCGAGATCTTAACTCTTTCAGTCTTAGTGGTTAGTGTTGATAACCACCTTTTCAGATTTTTTTTTATTTTGTTTCCATGACATTTAGCGGATTGCTTTTGTTTTATCGCGTTAATATGGGATACGACTTAGACTTAGTTCATGTCAGTTATTTTTTTTTCCGAATGAGTCTTATTAGTCAAAACGGATTTTTATCCAGAGACGCACGTGAAGAATTGTTGCTCATGATCCAAATATAAATATAAAAAGGTAATCATTCGAATTTTATTATATTTTTTGTTTTGTTTTGTTTAGTCTTATGTTTATGATTTATTTGTAATAGAAGTGCGTTGACATTTTGTATCCGCGATGTTCTAGGAGGATAAATGTAAGGTGGTTAGTGTTGCTAACCACCGTGACGTGTGTGGTGTGTATAATTAAACAAGTTAGTGAATTTATTATTATTTTAGTTTTTACCATGCACCGTAAACGTATGAACAGAGGTGCTCTGAACTTACCGTCGGATGATAACAGTTACTTGTCAATACGCAAAATTTTGTTAAATTCAGTTCATCTTTATATTTTTTGACAAAAATCTAATGTGAACTATACCTCCATAACAAAGATTAAAATTGTAATAATTAAAGTTGGAAGATTTTAAAGTTCACATTAGATTTTTGTCAAAAAATATATGTAAGATGAACTGAATTTAACAAAAATTGCGTATTGACAAGGTCTTCACAAGTCAACCGATGAGTCCATTTGAGATCACCGGGACAAAAGACGAAACACCAATTTTTGTGGACTAAAGGCCAAAAAAGCCAATTTGAATCAATAATTCAATACCAATAATAGTCTTCTACTTGGCTGATTTATGTCAGTAGTATATAGAGTTTGTATTATAAAAACCTTCAAATAACAGCTACTGTGATGAAGAGTCGGGTGAAGAGCCACATGATGATGATCATGCTTTTGGTATGTTATTGAATGACGTAATCAAGAAATCGAATCTGATGGTTTCAATTCAGACGATAATTTGATTTCTAAAGCAGCTCCCAGGCCCGTAATTATTAAAAGAAACAAGCCAACAGTTTCAAGAGAAATCGGCTTTAAAAGTAGCCGCCATGAGCCACAACGATCAACATCAAGAAGATGCTGCAAATGCAGTACTAAATAAGATCCAATTCAAACTATTTGGCAGTGCAAAACGTGCTAAGTTCCACTTTGCTTTCGAAAAAGAAAAAAAGTGCTTTGAGGTATTCTATAGAGGTTAGTAACATTTTTCTATTGCTTAAGAATTAATTGTTAAGTTTTGAAATTTATAAAAACAAACAATTCTTTATGTTTTATTGCATTAGAGTTATTTGTTAAGTTTTGAACATTATGAAAATAAAAATTAAAAATGGTTTATCTGATTTTTTTTTTAATTCCGATAGTCATGGTGGTCATCGTTGCTAACCACCCTTTTTCTCATAAACCTAACAAAGTAAAAAAAAATGGTTTATATTTTTATAATCTATTTAACATAACTAATGTATTTATAGACAAAATTTCTAAATTTCGTATTTCATTTAAAAGCGTGACTGAAAGAGTTAAAACAACTTTTTGACATTATACACGATACAAGTGGGTCCTGGAATCAGGATGGTAACTCGATCCCCATCCAAAACTTCCGAACCGATTTAAAGGGGTTTTTGTAAGATTGCATATTGTAATGTATTTGCATACCAAAAAAAGAACACGTGTGGTTTCAATTACTGATTACAATGGAATGATTTTATTACTTCAATTGGAGATAGAATAAGAAGAGGAAGTAAAAGAAATTAGAAGGAAAACTAAAAGTAAAAGAAGAACGTTTTGGTTATGCCAGACCTTCGTTATTTTGGCAATACCCAACACGTCCCCTCTTCGAAAGTTTTTACAATTATGTGAAACTCAAAATATGTTACATATAAAAATTCAAAAATTCAAAACATTTTATACTTATACATTTTTGTTTTACAATTATTTTACAATTATTCATAATAATTTATTTTAGTAAGCCGTGGCCTCAACTCTCTGTCAGGGCCATTATGAGGTGCCTGATTGGACGAATCAGGAAAATCAATGGAACTATCTTCCGCACAATTTGATTGATTATTGTCATTAGGTGATGAATTGTCAGTTGAATTCGCTTGCACATTGATTCCAGTTTGTTGATTTTGAGTATTATTTTGGTTGTTGTTTTTGTTTCTAATTTGATCTAAATGGCGCTTAATTTCTTTGTTATTATGAGTAATTATGCAAGAATATGTCCGAGGACCAAGTTGTTTGTTTACTGTTGCTTGAGTCCAGCTTGGTTTATTAATGTTTCTGTAGTCTCTAATCATAACTTTCTGTCCTTTGGAAAACACCATATTACGTTTGCCTTTATAATTAGAAATAATTTTATCTTGGCTATCAATAATCTTTTCTCTGGTTATTGGAGGCCTTAAAGAACTAAAGCGTGTTTTTAGAACACGTCCAAAGAAAAGCTTTGCTGGTGATTCACCAGTCGAGCAATGTTTAGCGTTGCGATAATCAACGAGGAACCTATTTAAAATAGTGTCGATACAACTATTTTTATTATCCTTAAGATTTGCAAGGATTGATTTTTTTAAGGTCTTGACGAAATTCTCGGCTTGACCATTGGTTGCTGGATGGCCAGGTGCAGTAAAAATATGTTTAACACCATTGTTTGTTGTAAATTTACGAAATTCATTCGACACAAATTGTCGACCGTTGTCAGTTACGAGGACATCCACTAATCCATAACGACAAAACAATTCTCTCAGTTTGCTAATAGTGAATGAAGAAGTAATTTCTTTTGTTTTGAATACTTCAACCCATTTAGAGAATGAATCAATTACAATAAAAAAATAATGATTCTCAATTGGGCCAGCAAAATCTGCATGAATCCGACTCCATACTGAGTAGGAAGGATTCCATGGTATTAAGTAACTTTTTTCGGGACTCGGTTGTAATTCTTGGCAAGAAATACAATTTTTAACTAGGTTTTCAATTTCTGCATCGATTGCTGGCCACCAAACGTAAGAACGTGCCAACATTTTGGTCTTAACTATGCCTAAATGTGAGGCGTGAAGCTCATCAAGTACATGTCTTCGTAGCTTTGTAGGCACAACTGTTCGATAACCCCATAATATGCAATCATATTCTACTGAAAACTCATCAGATTTACTGCGAAATGGAATAAATTCATTACCTTTTAGATTACTAACCGAACCATTCTGAATAGCTTCACTAAGTTTGGACAACACTGCGTCCCGTCTAGTTTCCCGTGCTATATCTTTAAAATTCAAGTTCAAATTGTTTTCAGACTCAACATAATTCAAATAGTTGTTCTCTTCACAGTCGTTCGTGAATAAAGTTTGTGGCATTCGTGAAAGTCCATCTGCATCATTTAATTTACCTTTTATATATTCAACATTATAATCAAAGCCTGACAATATAAGCGCCCATCTCTGCATGCGTGCAGAAGCCATGAGGGGTAAACCTTTATGTTCACCAAATATACCTAAAAGAGGTTTATGATCAGTTCGCAGAGTGAACTTATTTCCCAAGAGGTATTGTTTCAATTTTGAAACACTAAAAATAATAGCAAGAGCTTCTTTTTCAAGAGTACTATAATTATTCTCACTTTTTGTCAATGCTCTTGAAACAAAAGCAATCGGCCTTGATTCATCATCGATTATATGAGAAAGAACCCCAGCTACAGCATTGCTACTGGCATCTGTGGTTAAAATAATGGGTAAGTCGGGATTAAAATGTATTAGGACTTGATCTGATGTGATTTCAGATTTTATCAATTCATAGGATTTTTGACATTTATCTGACCAAATAAATTTATTATCTTTTCGTAGAAGTTCATACAAGGGATAAATTTTACTAGAGAAATTGCTAATAAATTTCGAATAGTAATTTACCATGCCGATAAATGCCCTGAGCTCGGAAAGATCTTTCGGGATAGGTGCTGATAAGACACTTGAAATCCGGTCATTATTTTTACTCAGTCCTTGTTTATCGATAGTAAATCCTAAGTAACAGATTTTGGACTTAAAAAATTCACACTTCTTAGGATTTAACCTAAGTCCCGCTGATTTCAACTTATTCAAAACTAATTTCAATGTTGTAATGTGTTGTTGAATATCTTTTCCCGTGATCGTAATATCATCTTGATATACAACAACAAATGGAATTCCTCGTAATAACGTTTCCATTGTTTTTTGGAAAATTGCTGCTGCTGTCTTGACGCCAAATGGTAATCGCTTTACCTTTAATAAACCCATGTGTGTACTCCATGTACAAAGAAGCTGTGATTTTTCATCTAAAAGTAGCTGATTGTACGCATTGGACAAATCAAGTTTGGTGAAAAGTTCACCTCCGTTGAAGGAAGCAAAAATTTCCTCTATACGAGGCAAAGGATATTTATAATCTATCAACCATTTGTTGATAGTGACTTTATAATCACCACAAATTCGCAGGTCGCCATTTGGTTTCAAGATTGGAACCAAAGGCGTTGCCCACTCAGAATTATCAACATACTCTAGCACACCTTTCTGAATAAAATCTCGCAATTGCTTTTCAACGCGGTCTTTCCATGCAAGTGGCAACGGTCGAGGCTTAAAAAAAACTGGTTTCGAATTATCGCACACATCTAATGATATTTTGCTTATATTACAAGCACCCAGTTCATCCTTGAAAACTTCCGAAAACTCACTTTTTATTTGCTCGACAATGATCGAGTGATTATCATTTGATTCTACTGCATTTACTTGCATTAATTCAAAATTAAATGCTCTTAAAAATGAACGACCAAGCAAAGGAGGACTATTACTTTTAGAGACTACAACAACCATATTCTTCATAGTACCTTTATACGTTATTGTTGCATCATACTCACCTAAGATCAAAATTCTTTCCCCGCTGTAATTAACATACGGAACTTGGCACGGTCTAAGCGATTTCTTGTGTCGGATTTGTTCATAAAACGAAACTGGCACCAACGTGCAAGGAGCACCGGTATCACAAGCAACTTCCATGTGAACACCATCAAGAACCACTGACAGAGAGTAGATGCCACTACTTGTTTTTGAAGAAATACTATAAATGGAGGAATTAAATACATCATTAAATTCGCAAGGAGAATTATTATCGAAATTAGATACATAATTTACAGTTTTATTTTTCTTAACCTGACAAACTGATGATAAATGACCAATTTTTCCACATGTATGGCATTTACTTTCTTTGAATTTACAAAATTGAGAGCTGTGATTTCGCCAGCCACAATGGGAGCAAACTTTTTGTTGTTTGTTTTGCTTATTTCCACTAGAACTGCTATTGCCACTGTAACCAGCTCCGTCACTGCTAACCTTAGCTGCTGCTGCTTTGCCTTTACTCTTTGTCCACTTTCGATGTTTTATATAATGCACTGCTTCTTCGTTGACTACCTTTTCACAAATTTTTGTTTCCATAATCATTGCTTTTTTTAAAGCATCTGCAAGGGTCAACTTTTCGTCTTCTTCACATAACCTCTCGAATATTTTGCTTGGCAAACTCATGACAAATTGGTCCAATACGAAAGCATCTAGATTAGCACCAAATTTACAGTTCAATGCCAATGTTTTTACTCTTGCATACCAATCTGCAATTGTTTCACTATCGGTTTTAGCTGAGGAATGAAACTTTTTTCTTTCTCGGAATACGATCGTAGGTGGAGTGTAATGAGTAACGAGTATATTGCACAACTCTTTGTACGATTTCGACACAGGTGAATCCGGGCTGCATAGACTGTGTAATACACTGTACGGAGTTGCACCAACAGCTTTTAATAAGACTGCCTTTTTTGTGTTGTCCTCAGTGCAGTTTATTTCGCAAAAATGGATGTCCAATTTTTCTTTCCATATTGAAAAGGTTTCATTATTTGGCGAAAATTCTGGAACTCCAGAAGTTTGGAACAACGTGATCGGACTACCTGAAGCAGCCGCTGCCGCCGCGTTTGCTAATGCCATGTTCGATTAAATTAGGTATTACAATCTCACGTGTATTATTTGTGAAGGTAAACGAAATTCGTTTACTTTTAATTTTTTATTAAAAAGTTTACTTCGTAATACGAAACAAAAAAATATTAAAAATAAGAACTTTTAATAAAGAATACTCGTCGCCAATTATTTGTAATGTATTTGCATACCAAAAAAAGAACACGTGTGGTTTCAATTACTGATTACAATGGAATGATTTTATTACTTCAATTGGAGATAGAATAAGAAGAGGAAGTAAAAGAAATTAGAAGGAAAACTAAAAGTAAAAGAAGAACGTTTTGGTTATGCCAGACCTTCGTTATTTTGGCAATACCCAACACATATAAACAGAAATCTGCAAAGCTTTCCCACCACCATCATATGGATATTTAAGGATAAGGTTAATATTACAACAGCAACTTGAATAAACTACCACAAAGTGCATAGGCTGGAGTTATTTCTATTAGCCGAGTGCCAAACCGATTATCAGACTTTTAGTGATGCTAGGCCTTTATACGTTCAAGTTCAGTCGAACCCATGCCTATAGCATTTTCAAAAGCCTATCCATGGCCCCGTGCAAAACAATACTAAGTGCATACTTATTGCAGTATTGAAACTACACCCCTATAAAGGTTTTATTGTTTAAATCAAATAATTTATTGTTTTTTTTTTAAATTTATTGTTTATCAATTACGAGTATTACTTGAAGATTAGCGTTTTTACTTAGTCTCACAAGCTTTATGTACATTCGTTTTCATTCTATTTCTCTGTACTCTGCTTATAAGCCAATTCAGTATGACTAAGACGAAAAGCATTTTTTATGCCAAGATATACTCTTGGAGGATTTGTCACTTCCTGCAAAGAGGACGTGGGTGCGACTTTAACCCAGAAATCAGGCATGATAATCCAAAGTACTAACCATATTTTGTCAAGATTAAAAAAAATTTTTTTTTTAAATATAATATTATTTCTCATTTTTTTAAATTTAATACATATATACATATTTCTAAAATATAAGAAATCTTAGAAGTTAAGGTTTGACTAGACTTTTAAGTGTTTTCCTATGTTTGAAACAGTCAGTTTTCCGATATAAGCGAAAAACTATACCGCTAGGAGGGTCAAAAATTAGGCTGAATCAGATGTTTTTGTGATCGGAGAGAGATAGAATATTCTTTCGATGCTTTCCAATCCATAATCATATGGTGAATGGTATAGAAAACAGGAGTGATTTGTAGAACTTCCTGTCTATTTTTAGTATTAAAGGCTGATCTTCTGCCATTCTGTGTCAGCGATGATTCTCTTCAGTATTTGTTCGTAGGGCCAAGGAAGTCGTGGTCAAGATTTGCCGAAACTAAGCCAGTGTTTCAAGCTTAGCAGCCGTGATTACTCTGTTGCTGAGATAATAATAAAAAATAATCTTCATAAAGCAATCAAACAAACATTATTTAAGTAGTGAAATCAGTTAAGCCGTTTTCCAAAAAATCACACATCATATCAAATAAATATGAGAAAAATAAGTTTAACCTAATATTAATATCTGAAATAAATCAACCTGAAATGAGGTATTCAGTATTATTGAAATTCTTTTTGAATTAACAGAAATGCGCTTAAGGCCCCATTTTATGTTGATTTTTTATACTACTTGTAGGTATCCATGCATTTAGTTCTTTTTTTTTTCCTAAAAACTCATAAATGTCCAAATTAATTGAAGATAGCCTAGCGGTATGCGGTGCACTATTCCAAACAGAAATAAATTTCCATTATGATATCGGACAGTGGCGTAGATAGCTTTTCGCTATGGGGGGGGGGGGGGGGGGGTGGATCTAGTTCGCTAATTTTTTTTTAAAGTTTTAATAATTAAAAAAAAAAAACATAAAAAAATTATATTTTTTAAAGATAATATATTCACCCCTATCACAGAGTCCCTCGTAACAAATCCCCGAAAATTTTGTTACGCACCTGTAAAAATGCGTTTTGTAGAAAATTAAAATGGGAATGACACCCTACTATTTTTTTACTTGCGACTTATAGGTACTATAAGGCAAGTTATGCATTCGGAAAAAAAATCGAACTCGAGATTTTGATCAAAGCTGACATTACCATGATAGCGAAGACTAAAAAAATAGGTCTCGCAATTCTGTCTATCTGTCTCTCTGTCCGTTCGATTGCAGCTAAACAGCTAGGCCAATTTTCTTCAAACTTGGTAGATATGGGTTTTAATTTTTCCCCCGGATGTTTTTTGATTTGATTTTTTAAGACCAAAAATAACGGTACCTGCCATACGAATTTTTTTTTCGAAATTTTATATATATTTTTTTTTCTCAAAAACTGTCCCACAGATTTAAAAAAAAAATCATAAAATTTCTTTTAGTTAAACCTTGGTAATGGTTGAAAACAATTTTCCAAAAAATGGTTATTTTTGGTACCCGCTTTGGAACCATTTTTTTTGTTTTTGATTTTCTCTAAAACGGTAGCACCGATTTTGATCCGTTTTTTATGTTAGGGCTCCCCAGCAGTTTCAATATTATTGTTTATTCAAATTTAAGAAAAAAATTTTTTTGGATTTTTTTCAAAATTTTTTTTTGAAAACTCAATATTTCAAAAACCCCATACTCGATTTTTTCAAAACTTGATAAACATAATATAAATTACAAGATTTAAGAAACAAAAATTTTGTTTACCTAAAAATAACGGTACCCCCTATACAAATGTTAAAAAATGGTTTTCGAAAATCGTATTTTTCTTGAAAACGGTTCCAAGAATTTTACTTAAATTTTGTTTCTCTTGATTACTTTTTACGATCTATAATTTAATAAGAAAAAATTTTGAAAACAAGATATTACTGACTGTACCAACCATAGAGCGATTTTTTAAAATTTTGAATTTCTCATTATCGGCATAACGGATTTTAATGAAATTTTTTAGAGAGAAGCTTCTAAAAAGTTTAAAAAACATTGCATTTCAAAACTTTAAGTAAAATATTTGTTTGAATTTTGAAAAAAAATCGTTTCTTTTTTTTTGAAAATTCAATATCTCGAAAACAGCGCAATATTTTTTTTGTAAATTTAATTTTTAAGCTTTAAGTTGGCGTAAATTTTTTCTTAAAAATGTTTTAAAAATTTTGTATATAAAATCTTATTTTTTAAGAAACCACTACAAAGACTTATAATTTTTGTTCTTGCAGGAACCTATATTTGCTTGAATCACACGATATTTTATTTTTACCTACAACTACTAAAGAATTTTTTTTAGTCGTTTAAAAAAATTATTTTTATGCTTATGAACAGTTTTTCTCTAATAACATTCATTTTTGAAATTCTTAGTCTATTACATAAGAGCAAGTTCGTGCGACCCAGTCGTGCATTTTATTATTGAATGGCATCACTAATCAAGTAAATTGAGAAGAAAAAAATGTTCCTTTAGTTTCTCTTCTGGTGGTTAAAAATTAAAACAGATTTTTTTGTATCGCAAAGGTATAAACGCTTTTTTATTTTTATCTGTTTTTTTTTTATTTTAAGTAAATTTCAAGTAAGTAAAATAATATTAATTTAAAAAATAAATCACAAAATAAAATCCAGTTTTCTGTTCTTTTTAGATAAAACACTTATAACCTCGTCTGCTATTATAGGTATTTCGCGATGAATAGCTAGAGCAGCCAAACCATTCAAACGATCCTGCAAATAAGTAAAGATCCAAAGCTTATCACACTGTTATTAAAATAGACATATTTTTAATAATTTCACTTCGTTGGTCGCGCTTCTTTGTATTGTTTTTATTCTCCTTACTGACTGGAGAAAGTTCTTTCGGGAGTTGACGTTGAAACCGGCAGTGTAGCTAATATCTTTAATAAAATATATATAGCTGGATAGAAGCTCTTTTTCTTGCACGTTTACCTATTATCAATTGGCGAGAGACGTAAAAAAAAAATTCAGAGTGCGTTTCTTTAACTTATTTGGTTCATGACTGGTTATGTTGAACAATTATCGGTCCCAATGGGGGGATATATCCCCTGATCCCCCCCTATCTACGCCACTGATATCGGAAATTTGACACTATTTTCAATGCTTCCAGCTTAGGAGGATTTTAAACTCTTTCATATTTACCAATCACAATTGTCAAATTAGTGTTGCAAAAATTATATCGATGACTGCACTTATGGCATTCGAATTTCCAATAATTTGATTCTACACACGATTCATTGTGGTGATAAATTCTGATTCTTCAATTAATGGAGGGTAAACATTTTGTTTGTGCGTGCTAGCAGTGATGATGCTGCTACTCAACTTAGCTCCTCAGAGGATTATATGAAGTTATTTAGCAGAATTGTATAGGTAATGAGCTATGCCTTGCAATAATTTTCTCAAGAGAAATTTATTTTGAATAGTGCTGATGCTCTCATAAACTCAGGAAACTTTATTTACGTCATGGGAAAAAGTTTGATAACTTTGTTGTTAATGAATTTTCTATGGTTTCAAGCCTAATGTCAAGAATTTCAGCTGATTTCATTCTCAGTTTGAGATAACTTAAATTAATTTGTTTCAAATACTTACAAGGCAGAACAAGTCCGATAAAGTGTTGTAAGTCTTTAAATTAGTTTAAGAATTTTTGATTAAATCATGTGAAATTTCTTTTAAATTTTTAAGTTTTAATATAAGGGTTAAATATAATATTATTAATTGGGTAGATACTTACCTACTTTTTTATTTTCCATTATGGTAAGCGGTTGAGCTGATTTTAATTAATTTCTCACAAAATACAGAACTTATATTCTGCTCAAAAATTACTTCAAATATAATGGGTGAATTTTTTGCTATTTTGTTTTTGGCAACACTGGTTTTGACAGCTCACGCACGTTTCGTGTTTTGTGTCACTGTCAAACATCTTTCGTTTGGTCTTTAATTTAACAATGAATCGTCTAACCAACGAACAACGCTTGCAAATTATTGAATCTTATTATCAAAATGCGTGCTCTGTAAAGAAAGTTCATCGCGCGCTTCTTCTATTTATGGTCAGTTTAATCGACCTACTGAGGCGGCTACTCGGGCTATTGTGACTAAATTTCGCATCAAATTAACATTCTTGGACATTAAACCACCAAATATTAAATACCAAATATCAAATATCAAATAGAGTGCGAACTGAGAAAAATATCGCAGCTCTGTCGGCCAGTGTTAGTGACGACCGATGACCGTGAATTATCGATTCGGCGGCGTTCGCAGCAATTGGCCCTCTGTTACTCTACTTGGAACATTTGCGGAAGGATTTAGGTGTGAAGCCTTTCAAAAAACAGCTGGTGCAAGAATTGAAGCCGAACGACCTACAACAACGCCGAGTTTTTGATGAATGGGCTCTTGAAATGTTGGCCAAAAATCCACTTTTTTATCGAAAAATTGTGTTCAGCGACAAAGTTCATTTCTGGTTGAATTGATACGTGAACAAGCAAAACTGCCGTATTTGGAGTAAAGAGCAAGAGCTATCAATGCATCCAGAAAAAGTCACTGTTTGGACGGTGCCACATGCCACACCAATTGAGAGGCGAGTTCGGTGAACAGTTTATTTCACGTTTGGGGCCGGTCAATTGGCCGGATTAGGATTATTCAAAAACACCTTACGAATAGGAAAAATCATGAGGCTTATCGGAGAAGAAAAGAAATATCGGAAAAATTTAAACAAAATTTTGAAGAAGATTATTAATTCTTTCAAATATTCTACCTCGAGTAAAATCATAACCTCGGAACAAGCAAAAATAACACTTTTTTTTTAATTTTCAATAAATGTCAAAGCATATTTCTAACTTTGGATTCCAGTTCAGCACACCACAAACTATCTGCAAAAAGTCAGTATCATACCTCTGGAAAACGAAAGAGTTGCTTTGTTGAGAAATTTTGAAAACGTATTTCCAAAGTGAGTGCTGTGTAGCCCAAACAGTACGTTTTTTTTAATAGAAGTTTTGGATGAAATGAAGCACCCACCGCGTCTACTGTATGCAAGTTTGTGCAAAAAGTTCGTGAGACTGGTATCCTAAAGGATAACACTCTTGGTCCCCGTCGTCGTACCGAAAGTGTGAGACTCAATTCATCAACTCGCCATCGATCTCACAGCCAAATATTTAAGGCACTTGCCTGACAAGAATTCTGCACAAAGATCTTGGATTATTCGCTTTAAAGTTAAAAGTTCGAATTGACTCAGTAATTGAAGGCGCACAACCATCAGCTTCGCTAATGCTTCGCAGTTTGGGATCTGGAGCAGCTTCAATTGGACAACGATTTTGGGCGAAAAATCGTTTTTTCTGATGAGGCACATTTTCATCTCGACGGCTACGTTAACAAACAAAATTGCTGCATCTGAGGCTTGGAAGACGTGCACGTTATTCTCCAGAAGCCAATGCATCTATAGAGAGTGATTGTTTGGTGTGGATTGTGGAGTAATGTCATCATTGGACCATTTTTCTTTTAAAATGAGACTGGGAACGACGCTTCGGTGAACGGTGGGCGTTACAGTGCCATGCTAACGGATTGTTTTTACTGAAATTGAACACATAGATTTGAAAGAGCTCATACAGGAAGGTGCTCCATGCACTCAGTCACAATCGATCTTTTGCGTACCAAATTCCCAAATTGTGTTATCAGCCGTCTTGGCGATGTCAATTGGCCGCCTCAGAGCTGCGATTTGACCCCTTCGGGCTTTTCTTTTTTTGTGCGAAACCGTCAAGAACCGATTTTATGCAAGCCATCCGGAAACGATTCAAGCAAATAAGGCCACTATCATCAACAAGGTCTTGGAAAATTGGAGTGACAGAATGCGCTAATGCGAAGCTAGCCGAGGCACCTACTTGAACGACACGTTGTGATCCATAATTAATGGGAATGTTTGCTCTTACTTATAAAGCCGTAATACGAGTACATGGAAAAAAATTCGTTCATTTTATTGCACTTTTAAAAAGAAACTTGTATTTGGCTCAACCTTTACATTCTCATTGACGACTGCACCGATTTCGATATACAGGAAGTCAGTTATGGTCGCTTCGGCTGACTTAAGTGTAGCACAATCGTTATCAAAGGGCACGGTAGTGCCCAGCCAAGTTCTGGCACTACACCCTTTTTTACAGGAACAAACTCAGGCGATTTTTGACCCCTCCCTATCTTCAGTACCAATAAAGTCAAAAACTTCAAATTCCGAATATTTGCTAAGCTAGTCAGGCACAGGCGCCTCACCAAATTTCAATTTTCTAGCACAAACGGTTCCTGAGATATAAGGCCTCAAAAATCACAAAAACCGTAACTGACTGACTGACTGACTGACTGACTGACTGACAGATCATCAAAATTATGGAACACTTCCCGACATCGTAGAATCTTGTAATTTTGCACAACGGTAGGTCTTGTCATGCAAGCTAAGGAAAAAATCGAAAATTTGAGGTTTTCCATTCAGGGGGCGTGGTATCCGCCCACTTTCTCCAAATTGGTGTTGGTTGAATGGAGCACTTCCAAGTGCTGTAAAACGATGAAATTTGGTAAAGTTGTAGGAATTAAATTGCTTGCAAAGAAAAAAATATAAAATTTGAAGTTTTCCATTCAGGGGCGTGGTGTCCGCCCACTTCCTCAGAACTGATGTAAATTATACATGGCGCACTTCCGATTGCAGTACAACAATGAAATTTGGTAGAACGGTAGGGCTCAAATTGCATATAAAGGACCAAGAATAAAAATCGAGGTTTTTCATTCAGGGGGCGTGGTATCCGCCCACTTTCTCCGAATTGGTGTTCGTTGAATGGAGAACTTCCGACTGCTGTAAAACGATGACATTCGGTACAACGGTAGGGCTCAAAATACATATAAAGGACCAAAAATAAAAATTGAGGTTTTCAATTCAGGGGGCGTGGTATCCGCCCTTGGTGTTGGTTGAATGGAGCACTTCCGACTGCTGTAAAACCATGAAATTTGGTAAAGTGGTAGGACTTAAATTGCATACAAAGAAAAAAATTTGAAATTGTCCATTCAGGGGCGTGGTATCCGCCCACTTCCTCAGAACTGATGTAAATTGTACATGGCACACTTCCGATTGCAGTAGGACAATGAAATTTGGTAGAACCGTAGGGCTCAAATTACATATAAAGGACCAAAAATAAAAATTGGGGTTTTCTATTCGGGGGGCGTGGTATCCACCCACTTTCTGAGAAAATGTTTAATTTATATAGAGCACTTCTGATTGCCGTAATTAAGGTAGGTATGTTAGTGTTAGGTATCTTGCCAGGACAAGAAGAAATAATTGAAGCGCAAATCAAAACAACCAATAACAAAAAGAAAATATACCATATACCAAAAGAAATAGGAAGTTTTAAACTAAGTTGAGTACATCATTTTATCTTTCCATATCTTTCGAGATTTTGACATGGCAAAATATTAAAATCTTTGCAAAAAGGAGTGAGATCAGACCAAAAACATAAATGTTAAAAAAAGAGCCAAGTTCTTCTATACAAAAACCTTTGTGTAACAAGTCAGCCGTGAAAAGTACTGAGATCTAAAAGTACGCCAAGTTCTTACTTCATGAAGGTTTAATACCGAATATATAAAGTAGAATAATATTGAAACAGCTACAATGTAATACAGAAATTTTATTATTCAATGATTACTGACTAAAATTTGATGGACTTGCTTGGCAAGTTTTTTTGTATGCCCAAATTCGAAAGGTTTTAAAAACTTGACAAGTGAACCTATCAAATTTTAGTCAGTAATCATTAAATAATAAAATTTCTCTATTACATTGTTGCTGTTTGAATATTATTCTACTTTAAATATTCGGTATTAAACCTTCATGAAGTAAGAACTTGGCGTACTTTTAGATCTCAGTACTTTTCACGGCTGACTTGTTACACAAAGGTTTTTGTATAGAAGAACTTGGCTCTTTTTTTAACATTTATGTTTTTGGTCTGATTTGGACTTAACTGGACTAAGAATAAATGTTGAATTTCAATGCCTTAGAATATAATGTCAAATGCCAACTTCAAATAATACAAATACCTAAATACAACAACAGGTTCATAGATACCTACAGAAATGACTTTCACAAACTAACAGCTTTTTTCATTCACAAAATCTTATGACTGTATTGTATATCTACCTATTGTCAACTCATCCTTTTATTCTCCACCTTAAGCCACAAGTTGAACAAAAACAAATATTTATTCAGGAAACTCTAGCAAATATAAAACTTAACTTGAGAATTTCACATTCATTAAATTTTTATAAACAAATTTAACACGAATAAATTCATTCACCCCCATATGGTCTACGAGTATGTGCTGTGCAACCGATGTATCCAATGACTGCAAAACTTATTCCAGGAAACTTATGCCGAGGGCCAGTAGCAGTGCCAGTTGCACGTTGCCATCCCCATCAGTAAAGTTAAAGAGTGCTGCTATATTTTATTCAGAGACCACTACAGCACAAAAATATGTAAGTTGCAACGGTGGCATATACCCGTCTAGAAAAGGGGTTAAGGAACTTCAAAATTTAGGAGTAATTCACATGTACTTAAGATTTAATAATATTCTGTATAGTTAAGTAAATGGGAAGTTAGGATTTTTTTTTATATAATTCATTCTTATTAACATTAATCTTATTAACCTTAAAACTTCAAAAAACACTTCATAAAAAACTTGCATGCTTATCAATAACTTACGACTAATTTCCTGGCCTTGGCGGAACCTATAAGTTAAACTTTATCTTAGTTATAACGCTTAAAATTACTTTAAATCAACTAAAATTGCTTAATTTAATTGAAAGCTCAAGTTACCTCAACTTTAGTCGGCCAAGACTTACATTATCTTAGTAGAATTTACCCTGTTTAATTTTGTCCCTCCGGTCCTGATCGGACACGGTCCTACTGTCAATTATAAAGGAGCCGCCTATCCACAGTTCAGCAGTATGTGATGGCCTGTTAAAAAATCGCTGAGACGCACAGTCATTGTAACCGTCGTCGTTAGTGTAGTAAGCACCACAAATTACACTGTTCGTCTGGGACATCGCTCTTGCAATGTGTAACCCAGAATTCGCTTAACAAAAAGTTATCATTATGAGAACAAGGTCCATTTAGCACCCTTCTATCAAATCGCTTAAACTCCCCTAGGTCAGGTCAGAACAACATTTATGTGCCCGTCGAAATACAAATTCTAATCCAAACGGATCCCAAGGAACTTCGCTTAACTTTTACTCGCCAGTGGCAATCCATATAGCTCTACGATCACTAGCTTGCTCAAGTTCTCTCTTTTATTCTTTAGAATAGATTGCTGATACTTGGAAGAAGACATATCGATTGGCGGTTCATTGGATTCGAGTATTCCTTTCCCTTTTACGGGAGAGGATATGTTTCACATCTGTCTTCCAACATACTACAGAATATGCATTATTCAGTGCGTTGTTAAACAGTATGCTATAAAAAATGTCCACTGGGTCCGAAGTTAGCTGTCGTAGTACATAGTTAGATGCATCATAAATTTCTGCTGATTTCTTTTAACTTGCGACTTATAGGTTCTATAAGGCAAGTTATGCATTCGGAAAAAAATCGAACTCGAGATTTTGATTAAAGTTGACATTACGATGATAGCGAAGACCAAAAAAGTGGGTCTCGCAATTCTGTCTGTCTGTCTGTCGGTTCGACTACAGCTTAAACGGCTCCGCTGATTTTCTTCAAACTTGGTAGATATGGGTTTTGATTTTTTCCCCCACACGTTTTTTTTCTTTTTTTTTTTTTTGAAGACCAAAAATAACTGTACCCACCATAGGGTTTTTTTCGAAATTTTATAAATATTTTTTTTTTTCGCAAAAACTGTCCCACAGAATTAAAAAAAAAAATTGAAAAATTTCATTTAGTTAAAACTAGGTAATGGTTGAAAAAACTTGTCCACAAAATTGTTATTCTTGGTAGCCACCCTGCGTCATTTTTTTTTTCTTTTTAATTTTCTCGAAAATGGTACAGCCGATTTAAATCATTTTTTTTGTATGCTAAAGCTCCTCCAAAGTTTAAATAATATGACATATTCAAGACTTCAGTTTTTTTACTTTTGGGATTTAAAAAAAAAATTCAAAATTTTTCAAGATCGATTTTGTTCAAACTTGACAAATAAAAGTTTCTTAACATAATGTAGAAGATTTGAGAAAAAAATTTGTTTTATCTAAAACTAACGGTACCTTCCATACAAATGTTAAAAAATGGTTTTCGAAAATCGTATTTTTCTCGAAAACAGTTCCGAGAATTTTGCTAAATATTTTTTTCTTTTGATTAATTTTTACGATCTATAATTTAATTTAAAAAAAATTTTAAATCTAGATATTACTGACTGTTTTTAAAATTCCTAGTCTATTACATAAGAGCAAGTTCGTGTGACCCATTCGTGCATTTTATTTTTAATGAGTCCAAGATAAGCTGGAGCTATACCTTCTAAACTAACAGGGATCGGCGCTCTTTTGGCTCGGCGATGTTGGAGTTTGCTAATTGATCTTCATTGAATCGGGTGAATCTGCAGTTCTTTGGTCGCCGTTACTTCAAATCTTCTCATAAGTAAAAATGGTGAAGCAGGACCAGGGTTTTCCCTGATCATGATTCAGGTGAATACTAGCATTGACCTTGTACACTTACTGAAAAGAAGCCTCGTCTCCACTTTCTACTGGAGATCTTCGATAGTAAAAAGATTTTCGTCGAAAACAGCGGCCATTATATTTACATCTGCTGTCAGAAGAAAGTCTCTGTTTTCTGTCATCTCTGAAGCTTAAGACACAGACGATCTTTTTAATTTGTGGAAACATACTCGGGTGTCGGGTCGCGAGAATCAAATTTCCAAATTCTGTTATTCCAAAACAAATTGTTGGACAACCGATAGTTCTCCTTGATGAATTTATTGGTTGATGTTTTCGATTGACGACTCTAGTTTCTTAATCTCCAGAAAGTGTATGATGGATAGTTAGGTCTTTATGTCCCTATGACCACTTGGTGCTCGAGGAGATTCTGATCTATTGTCAAAGATCCCGAAATGTACAGTGTTTGGAAATGTTAATGTTCTAAGATTATTTATGTCTTTAATTGGCTCAAGAAATCTGAAAGATTCGGCCGTCAAAAAACTAATTTGAGAGAAACAAAAGATTAATAATAAAAAGATGCAAGAAAATCATAGCCGTTGGGGAAAACAGACTCAAAAAAATATTTCGTAAATTCACTACAAAATATGTTTGTAAATTGATTTTTCGTTTAAAATAAACAGATTAAATATTTCGTAGCCGACGTGGAGGTCAAAGAATTTATAATTCAGATACATTTGGTAATTTTTGATAGCACATTTGTAACACTTTTTCACTCAAATGTTTAATGATATGTACAAAAAATTTGTAAACTCTATTCAATATGTCTTTTCCAGGTGATCTGCCATATCTGTCTATGCAATACTCGACCCTTAAATATATTATACATATATAATATATAAGATTATTTGAATTTATTTTCAAAAAATATCATTTGAATTAAAATATTCCAATACGAAAAATTCATTTTGTTCGAAATTAATTTTCAAACAAATTCGAAAGCAGCAAAAAATAAAGATATATTTACATATATGTAGATATATTGTTATTAATTTAAATTTTGTTCATAAATTGGTCTGAAGAAGGGTGTAATCGTCGCACCCGAAACGTCGCAAATAAAAACTATTAATAATTTACCTTTCGCTCACATAAGGACAAACATCACTCATAATTTCATATCATGCATACACCGAAATATTTTGTAGAATCCACTGTTGCATTTGCGTCTAGTTATTTACTCGGAACGTCCTCACTTGCTTTTTGACCGCCGCACAGTGGTCGGATTCACCAATCTATCGGAACAAAATTATTTTGAATAGGAAAATCATATTTTAAATTAATGATTTGATGTTTTATAGGTAATAACAGATAAGCTATACGATCCTTCCTAGAAATATTATTGTTTTAATAAAAAGTAGCCAAACTATTAACGATTTCATGATACGAAAAAAAAGATGATTTTTTTTTTGTTTTTATAAAATACGTTTTTGGATTTAAAATTTAATTCAATTCAATTCTATTGAAGTTTATTGGAATAATACTTTAAATCATTATTTTTATATCATTATTCAGGTTTATGATATATAAAAAATTTAATGCAAACAAAAATAGATTAGATTCATCTGAATAGGAACCATGATTATACTAAACAAATTATCATCTATCTGACGTTCTGATCAAAATTTCAAGATGCTTTTCACCACCTTGGAGTTCAGTTACTTCCAATTCACGACCAAAGCAAAGCCGTTCTATAGTATGATCAACCAAGGATTGAAGTTGACTCACAGCATATGCTTCAGTGACCTCAATTTCTGTGGGATAACATTTCTTTTTTAAGTTTAGCACTTTTTCATAAGAAGGCAAAATATCTTTGCATTTAAAGTTGATTTTTTGGCGTATGAGTTGATATTGATGCTTGGAAAAATTATTTCTCTAGGGCTAGTTGATGTAATTAAATTTTGAACTTTGCGTTTTTTGGATTTTTCACAGCATTCCTCAAAAGAGTTTCTAGCTCTTCCGACATTTTTTTTGAAATTTTTCTGTCCAGTATGTCGGCCAAAGTATAAGTTTCCTCTAACCAGGCTGAGTTTGCAGCTAAAAATCGGTTAACATGTCTACCGCTTTTCACCTACTTTTCACCAATTTTGGACAGCAATTTTTTTATGGAAGTATTAAGTTTTTCATTAGAAGCTCAAACTTATCTATAATAATTGCTCTAACCACATCAACCCTTTTTGTTTTATCCGTTTGCCGCCAAATTTCAAAAATTTGCTTTCGCGATATTAAGGAGGCCATTCTGAAAATTGAAAATAATTGTATGGGTGTCGCAAAAACGTGCAAAAAGTCTTTGTTATATCTCGAAGCCAACACTCCACAGAACTACTTTTTATAATTTTCGAGTCGAAACTCGGCGGAACTATCTAGTTTTATTCCAGTTAAAAATTCAATAAAAAAAAAATCCAGTCAAATTTTCCACGTTGAACTTAAGAAACTATAAAAAAATTATTTAATGAACCACTTAACTTCTGGAACCGTTTTTGTATTACTCACAAATAATTCTATTGAAGAAAAAAAAATTTTCCAAAAAGACGCACCGTTACACTTTTTATAGCTAAACGAAATTGCACAAAAAACACCTTTTATTTGCTGTCGCTAAGTGGCTTTCATAAACTACTAACTTCAAAGCTTAATATTTTCTTACCAATGAAAGAGATTAAAAAACAAAACATGAATTACAGTTACCTACTATATTGATAAGTAAGCCACATCATTTTGAAACGGTTCGCTTGACTTTGATTTTTGTATTTTGTCCCGCTAGATTGGTGAATCCGACCACTGTGCACCGCCGAGGCCCGTAGTAAAATTGGAAAAAGAAATAAAAATATTTATTAAATTCGGAATGAAATATAAATTTAATAAAGTGAAGAAAAATTTAGTTAGGTTAATAATAACAAAGTAAAGCCAATGCACAACTGGATCGCACGTACCTGCTCTTATGTAAAAGTACTTTGGAAGTAAATATAAAAATATAAGGAAGTACCCTTGGTATAGTGGTTAGTGCGTTGGACTACGATGCAGAAGGTCTTGAGTTCGATTCTCAGCCGCTGTAAAAACGTTTTTCAGGGATGTATTGACTATAGCGAGGAAATAACAAATTTTATATCTACGGGTATCTGTTGTCATAAAAAGTGCTACTCATCAGCCGTTCGGAATTGGCAAAAACTTGTAGGTCTCCTCCATTCCTCGTAACATGCATAAAGGAAAAGTTGATAGTTTCATTTCATTTCATTTCATTTCATTTCATTTCTGGAAAAGTATGAATTTAGACAAATAAAGTTAAAAATTGTTTTATTATTAAATTAATTTTTTAAATAAGAAATTTTCTTTAAAATTAAAAGAATTGGAATGCCAATTTTAGGTATTTAATATTTTATCTAGATCATAGGAATTAATTTCAAAAATAATCGTTCAGACGTTTGCAGGATATTGATCTTAAAAAAAAAAAAAAAAAAAAAATTATATTTTTCGAATATTTGTAAATATGAAGGTTCTTACAATATAAACTCTATCTACAACTAAAATAAATCAGCCAAGTAAAAGACTTAGCGCTATTATTGAACTTGTCTAAGTCCTTCAAATGGAAACAAATCCAGCATTAATGATTAAGAATTTAAATCTTGGTTGGATACGATTAACATTGGATTTTGGTCAAAAAATCGATGTAAGATGAACTAAATTTTACAAAAATTGCGTATTGACAAGGCCCTCATAGTCAGCGGATAATCC
The DNA here is from genome assembly GCA_911387755.1 of Chrysotoxum bicinctum. Taxonomy (NCBI): domain Eukaryota; kingdom Metazoa; phylum Arthropoda; class Insecta; order Diptera; family Syrphidae; genus Chrysotoxum; species Chrysotoxum bicinctum. Next base: position 133,791,614 of record OU426988.1, read on the forward strand.
CGCATATGAGATCGTCGGGAACAATAGCCTATTTTTGCCAACCCAAAGCCGTTAGAGCCGTTGATAAAAATGTCAAAAATGAAAAAAAAAAAAAAAAAAAAAAAAAAAAAAAAAAAACAAGAACAAGAACAAGAACAACAAGACAACAAAAGTTTTTAAAATTTTATTTTTACCAACATTTAATCTTCGTCCACTTAGACAAATCAAATTTTGCATAACTTCTGTATGGCAGGTACCGTTAATTTCGTAGCTTAAAATAAAATTTCAATTTCTCCTCTGGGGAATCAGCAGGAAGTACCGAGTTTGAAGAAAATCACTTGAGTAGTTTAAACTGTAAGTCGCGGTACAGACATACAGATAGACAGACAGAATTGCCTGACCCCACTTTGTTCGTGTTCTCTATCATCGTTCGTAATGCCAACTTTGATCAAAATCTCGAGTTCGATTTTTTTATAAATGTAAAACTTGGCGTATAGTACCTATATCGCAAGTGAGAACTTTACTTGCGATATAGCCCAAGGGTCACGAAAACCTCTTATATTACGATTTGGAACATTAAAATAAACGCGAGACAAATCAAAGCATCGATATTACCATCAATAACAATAAAAACAAAACATAAATAAGAACGTCTGCGCTCCAGACTGGGTAAATCTATGAGTTTTAGACGGCTACTATATGAGGGAAGATTCAATGGATTCTGCCAGCCTAAGCCTCTAAGAGCAAATTTTAGGTACCTTTTTGGAATTTGTTCAATTCTTATTTCGTGGCAACTCTAGTAGGGGGTCCATACCTGGCAAGCAGACTCTATAATGGGTCTGACAAATGTGGTAAATAATTGTTTGATAACATAAGTATGAGAAAACTGATGTGATTCCCTTTTAATCCAACCTAATATTGAATTGGCTTTATTACATGTCATATGATATGCTGTGTGAATTCGAGTTTTCTATCAAACAATACACCAAGGATAGGTACATCATTTACATTTAACAGATTTACGCCATTGAAACTATAGTCAAAAGATAAAACGAACGATTTTCTTGTAAAATTTATAATCTTACATTTGTCGATATTTAATATAAATGTGGCAGCTGGTTTACTCGCATGAAATCCCCAACGAGAGGTGAGTACCAAAATGTGGATTAGAAAAACAATTATGTTCCACAACTTTTTCCACGCCAAATTTTAATTTCTCAATGTACAATACAACCATCAGGAAAAAGTTTAAGGCAGCGTGGAAAACTGTGACATTTGTCAGTTAATTTAAATATTTTGTTTCAGAATAAAAAATTGAAAGTTTATAAACAGAAATAAAGAATGGATAACGAATTTTGTGATACTGTTCTCGAGAGTTTCCTTAATGAAAGCAAAAAATATGAGTGTTCAGTATTTCAGGTGAGTATCAAAAATTCACGTGGAAAAGTTTATTCTATTTTCATTTTTATTCTCCGCGTGTAATTTTGAACGTATTTATTTTTCATTTCACGCTAGGTGAGTACTAGGCTTTAACAACAAATAATTACGTGCACACCAATTGTAGAAAGCATTTAGATCAATTTGAAACTTTTCACAGTCAAGGTTGCTAGAGAGGTTTTAAATGTGTTAACATCGTCTGCATACATAAGACAATTAGAGTTCTTTAAAACTGAAGGAAGCTCACTTACAAACAATATAAAAAGAACTAGACCCAAAAGGCTACCCTGGGAAACACCAGAATTTACGACAAAACTGTTCGAATGGTAGCCGTTAAAATTCACTGAATAGGATCTGTCAAGTATCTAAATAAGATTTTAGCCAAGCAATGAATTTTACGCTGAACCCCAGGGTACTCATTTTATTAGCAAAACTGTGTGCGACAGTTTGTCAAATGCCTTATTAAAATCGTAAGAACACAATCTGTCTGTTTTTTTTATTTTTAAAAGAATCAACACAAAACTCCGCTAACTCCATGAGTAGGGACAGTTTAGCTATTGGACGGTAATTAATAATTTGATCCTTTTTACCTCTTTTATGTAGAGGAGTTATGAAAGATTGTTTCCATACATGAGGAAACTTACAAGTAGACAACGAACAGTTAAAAAGAATAAAAAGTGGCATCGACAAATGATTGACACATTTTTTTCAGAACTGAAGCTGGTACCACATCAGGACCAGACGCGTCATTATCTTCTAAATTAGCTATAAATTTCATAATATCGTCAATAGTTATATGTAAATTTATTTCAGTCAACTGAGAATATGATTTCAAATGACCAAATGATTGATCATTTTCGTCCAGATTATCACAGTTTACGATATGTAGGTTATCACAGTTCAAATAGTTATCACAGTTAGAAGAATCACAGATGTTCATATGCATGCATTTTGAAAAATGATGAAAATAGTTGTGTTATGATATGCGGGTCATGGACTGAGATATTGTTATGCATAAGAACGGACGGATATGGACTAGATTTTGGTTTGCTATTAATAAAGTTCCAAAAGGGTTTAGGCCCCATTTTTAAATTACTTTGAACCTTTTGTACGTTATATTGATACTTAATATTTGATTCTCTGTTGAAAATAATGTCTGGCCTCACAATACATCTTAAAATCGGGAACTAATCCAGTTTGTTTGTATTTAAACCATTGTTTATTTCTACGGTTTTTCAATCTTCGCACTTCACTGTCATACCAGCTGGGAGCCAGCGATGCAACAGATGCTAAAAAACCATCAAATATTTTGTCATAAAATTTCAAAACCATAGAATCAATATATGAACAAGGGTCCGTTTTCAAGAAAAATACGATTTTTAAAACTTTTAACTGTCAACTTTTACGAAAATTAATTTTTTAATCAAACAAATTTTTTTTGGAATATTTTAATACAATAGGCGTGTTTTGTTGAGCTTCTTAATGTACACATTAAGAAATGTTACATTAAAATTACTGAAGAGTGAATGTGCTGTTAACTTGTTGTTGTTGTGTTTACATGTGCAAGATAAGCTTAATTGGTAACATTTCTTAATGTGTACATTAAGAAGCTCAACAAAACAACCCTAATATGTACACTACTATCCGAACTTTCAATTTATTAAAAACAACAAAAACAAAAAAAAAAAAAGTTCTAAGGGCGTATCATTAGTAAACATTTTTCGGAAATTGTTTTTTTTTTTAACCATTACCTAGCTTTAACTTAAGGAAATTTTTTGATTTTTTTTAAATCTGTGGAACGGTTTAAAAAAAAAAACATTTTATAGTATTTCGAAAAGAAAATCGTATGGCAACTACCGTTATTTTTTATGGATATCTACCACTTTTTTCGTAAATGTAAGCTGATTAAAATCTCAAGTTACCATTTAGTACCTAAATTTCGCAAGTAAAAGTATAAGGTATGTACATTGTACAATTATTTTGCTTATGTAAACGTCGTTTTCTATATGGCTAAGTTTTTTTTCTTTTCGTGTTACATAAACCTTTTGTAGTTGCATTATTTTTGCAGCAGCAAACTGTCACCACTCGACCATCCTAAAGGACCCCTTCTATAACTGTGAGATTCTGACACCTGAAAGAAACCAATTTAGTTTCATGAGCTATCAGCACAGCCACTGACTGACTAACACTACAACAGAGCATCGCATTGACGACGGACGACAAAGAACGGAGAATACAGCACGAAGGCCAAAGACCGAAGAATTCTCAACTTGAAGCGGGACTATTATGAAAAATTTAGTGTCCCCATGAGATGTAACACATTTACAGGGCGGGTCATATACCCTGATGTCATATAGCATAAAGAATAGCACTTTATCACTTGATATGTACAAAATATGTAGGTACATAGATATGTATGTATGTATAAATATACTGCTGTAATTGAACGTGGGCTATGAAGAAATCCAAACTAAGTTACCTACGTATACATGTTTTAGGAAAGAGAGATTATGGGAATGCTACAGGAGTGTATGCATGCCCTTTGGCATAAAACCTCCGCATCTCAAAGTTCGTTAATTCATTCCCGTTTGGAGTTTCCTTTTAACTTTGACAACCTCAACCTCAGCATGCACGCATTTAAATTTTAAATTAACTTTTGAGCTTACTTTTACAAAACTGTATTGGAGTGTTTCATACAGTGTTTTAGTTGAGTATGTTAGTTAAAATATAGTAGGAATAGACCATGTTGGATCAATAACTTTCCGTGTTAGGAATAAAAACACAAGTTTTTCGCACATTTTACTAGTAATATATGTACATTATATACGTAGGTGCTACGGGGCAAGTTCTCCATTTGGAAAAAATTCGAACTAGATATTTTGACATATTTTGTCTGTCTGTGTACGTGCGTCGATATACATATGTTTTACTAAGTTTAAACTGCTGAAGCTATTTTCTTCAAATTCGGTACTTCAGGTTCTCAGTTCATTTTCTAGAGGGAAAGTTAAAATTGATATACAGCCATTATAATAATTTTATTTATCTCTAAAATGGCTCTAACGATTTTGATAACGAATATTATGTGTACGAGTATTATTGAAGGCGTGTTATTCATTTTGATATTGTTGTGAACAGAGCTTTATACTCCTACAACGCCATCTGTCGGAAAATTGCATATCTATTTCCCCTTATTCCAACCATCTAGAACATTCCAAGACAAGAACATTTATTGTTTCGATTTGAAAAGAGTAAATAAAAAAGAAATAATAAAAAGAATAATAAGTTTTATTTAACGAACCTAGTAAAAATATTACATTGGTGTCAGAAAAGTGGAATAAAACTTATTGTGCAGTAAAGTGTACGGAAAAAAAAAATAATGAGCAAGTTACTGAAAGAGCTCAACTGTAATGAGCTAAAAAGTGAATTGGGCAAGCGAGAACTTTCTAGAGCAGTATCGAAAAATGAGCTTGTTCTGCGTTTGGCCGAATATTTAAAACAACAAAATGAAGACCCGGACATTTTCGTCTTTGAAGCTGACGCTGAGGAAGCAGACGTAAGTAAAAATGTAGATGTTTCAAATATGATTATTCTTCTGCTTCAACAACAAAAGAATGTTCTCGAACGTCTCGAAGAGCAACGAAATGAACAAAACGAACGTTTCAATGAGCAGAAAAATGAACAAAAGAATATTCTCGAACGCCTTGAGAAACAGCATAGCAAACAAAAAGACCTTCTCGAAGAGCAGAGAAACATGCTAGAAGGCAAGCTTGTTAACATAATAATGTACTCGTATCTGCACTTGATGAACGTGTTTCTTTCCTGGAGAATAAAGTCGACAACAAAATGGAGACGTTTTCAAAAGAGCTAGACCGTATTCGAAACATAAAAATTCGGGAAAGTTCTGCGGAAACTTTGAGAAAAAAAGAGATGCAACCTCCTACCTTTGATAGACAAACTTCTTGGTCAATATACAAGAAGCAATTCGAGGCAGCTTCTACAGACAAGTTTAGTGTATAGCTCTAACCCTTGCTCTTAGAGGAGCAGCTGCTGAGTTATTGCTAACCAAACCAGCAGATAAGAGCGGCGACTTTAATTTCTTGGTTGAAGCTAGACAAACGCTTTGGCAATAGCCATATGACAGAAGTCTTCAACGTACGACTCTATTCCAGAGTTCAGAAGAGGGGCGAAACTCTTCAACAGCTACAAGCAGACGCATTGAAAGGCTTGTTCATCTTGCATAGCCAGATGTTGGAGAAGAAATCCGTAACAAGTTTACAGTTGAGACGTTTGTTCGCGCCATTTCCGACATACATCTTCAAAGGGCCGTGCGAACTGCTGGAAAACGAACGCTTTCTGAAATATTAGCGTTTGCCTTGACAATGGAAGCAGCAGAGCAAGCTTCTCACGGAGTACATCGACTTAGAGAAGCTATCGTCGAAGAATGCTCATGCCGAAGAACTGATATTCAAAGGAATCAACGAAACGGACTTGCAAAGTGCAGGAATTGCAACAAGACTGGACATTTACAGCGTCAATGTAGATTGCCACCAAGAAGAGCTTGTGAACATTGTGGACACGGAGTTCCAAACTCAGAACAAGGTAACAATAACGCCAGTGTTACTTACCGAACAAGTTTTCCAACAGAGAAACGAATAAGAACCAACTTCGAGGGGCAGAAACTGAAAGACCATCCAGGTTTCTCAGACCAAACGAGACAATAAAAGTCTGACTGTGGAAGCAACGTTAAATGGCAACAAACGTATGGTCGCCATCAACTCTCTGCGAATAAGGGCTGACCCCATTTGTGGATGGAGCAATGAAGAAATAAGATCTGCTCAACAAGAAGACCCCGAAATTGAACCTCTTCTCGCATGGAAAGAACATGAAGAAACACCCGCATGGAATGACATTTCCGATAGGAGTCCAGTTTTAAAGGCCTATTGGGCACAATGGGACTCACTTCATGCGCGAGAAGGTGTTCTTCGGCGAAAATGGGAATCCGCTGGTGGTAAGTCCTATGTGATGCAGCTTGTGTTACCTCAATCGAAAATCAAAGAGGTTCTTCGAGAGATGCATGATGGACCTTCAGGAGGCCATTTGGGAATCAACAAGATGTTAGAAAAAGTGAGTCGACGATTCTACTGGTTGCATGCAAGAGTGTATGCAAAAGTGGTGCCGAAATTGTGACGCTTGTGCTGCAACCAAAGGACCTGGTAGAAAATTGCAAGGAAAAATGATGCAATATAATGTTGGCTCACCGTTTGAAAGGATTGCTGTTGATGTGGCTGGCACATTTCCGGAAACGAATGCTGGAAACAAATACATTCTGGGGGTAATGGATTACTTCAGCAAATGGCCTGAGGCATACGCTATCCCTAACCAAGAAGCCAAGACCGTGGCCGACAAGATTGTGTCTAACTGGGTAAGCAGGTTCGGTGTGCCTATGGAGCTCCATTCTGACCAATGAAGGAACTTTGAGTCGAAAATATTCCAAGAGGTCTGCGCTTTCCTTGGCATTAAGAAAACGAGAACCACACCACTTCACCCGCAATCTGATGGAATGGTTGAGAGATTTAACAGGACCTTAAAAGAGCACCTCACTAAAGTCGTAGGCGACCACCAAAGAAACTGGGATAGGCACATACCACTATTTTTGATGGCCTACCGAAGTGCAATACATAACTCAACAGGACAAACACCATCTGAAATCCTGTTTGGAAGACTCTAACGGCTGCCTAGTGAAATAGGGTCGGACACCCATGACAAGAGTCTCAGGAAACAGGGGATTACGTGAGTGACCTAAAAGAGAGGCTAATCGACATCCACGAAAGGACCAGGACTAGAATGAGCGCTTACAGCGATCGAATGAAGACAAGGTACGACACAAAAGCAAACACAACAGGATTCCAAGTAGGAGATCGTGAATGGCTGTATAATCCACATCGTCAAAAGGGATTGTCGCCGAAACTTCAACAAAACTGGGAAGGCCCTTATACTGGCGTCACGAAAATCAATGATGTCGTTTACCGAATTCAAAGGGGGCCAAGAGGAAAGTTAAAAGTTGTGCATAGCGATCGACTGCACCGATACAGTGGCGAGGCTGGAAATAGAATTATTCGGGACGAACGATCTTAAGAAGGGGGCAATGTTGTGAACAGAGCTTTATACTCCTACAGCGCCATCTGTCGGAAAATTGCATATCTATTTTATGGAAGAAATAAAAAGCTATTTTCCAATGTCAAATGTATTTCCCCTTATTCCAACTATCTAGAACATTCCAAGGCAAGAACCTTTGAGAACAACTAATTTTAGTATATAAGGGAGTGTTCAGTGTTCACGGTGAGCGGAACACAGTTGATTTTGGATTATGAAAGTGTGCAAAAGTATTGCTTATTGGATTGTGTTATTAAACAAGTGTGATTTAAATTTGAATAAAAGTATTTGAGTTGATTATAAATTGAGATTTATTGTTTTGATTTGAAAAGTGTAAATAGAGAACAAATAATTAAAAGAATAATAAGTTTTATTTAACGAACCTAGTAAAAATATTACAATATGTTAATATTGGTAGACACCATCCTTGATTTCGATCAAAATATCGCACTCGAGCTTTTGATCAAAGTTGACATTACGATGATACAGAATACGAAAAAAGTATGTCAGGCAATTAGATCTTTCTGTCTGTATATCTGTACCTCGTGGGAACGCAACCACTTTCTGATAAACCCGTCATTACATTTTACATCACGTAGATGCCTACGAATATCCACGTAGCCATTTATGAGTTTTTCGATCAACCAATTTCTAACTCCTGAACGGATCTAGAAATTATTTTGGCAAACTAAAAAATAGGAACCACAATACAAAGTATCTAGAGAAAGTCACTGTTTGGTGTGGATTTTGGGCTAGTGGCATCATCGGCTATATCTACTTCTTAGAGAACGACGTTGGCAAGGCCATAACTGTCATTGTCACGAGCGAGTTGTGCGAGCGATTTTCGAATATTGCTATCTCATGGGCCACCGGGATCGTGCGATTTGACCGTGTAGACATTTTCTTTTGAGCTTTTCTTTAGGCGCAGATCTATGTCAATAAACCAATGCCCTGAAAGACAACTAAGTCAATGCCATGGGTCAAATTCATGATTCAAGCGCCAGAGTTATGGAAAGTAAGTTTCGAACGTTTGAATGATGTTGTATTCCATACATAGTACCATTCATGGACCTTATAAATAAATTCAAATTTAAATGACATCTCACTTTTAGTTTGTTTTATTCAAATTTTAATATAGGAAATACTTAATGGAAAAAAATTTAAATATTCTTTATATTTTAATCAAATTAAAGCGTATTTAAATTTTGATACAAGGTCATATCCTTGTGCTTGAAAACAACTTTAATTCATTTACCTACTTTGTACCTAATGTGGTTGTTTTTTATTTAAATTTTCCAATAATTGATGAAATATTTTTAATTCAATAAATGCTTTTAATCGACAATTAACAATAGCTTGGTTTTAATTATAAATAAATAAGGAATTAAAAAAAAATATAAGTTGCAGGGTTGAAATTATAATATATATACATAGCTACGAACGTAAATATCAAGCCGCACACAAACATGTTCGATTTCCAAAACGAACCAATTATACATTGTAGAATCGTCAGGTAATTGCTCGCGTTTATTTACAAATTGGTAAATCGATTCGAAACTCTGCGATAACAATTATTATCTCTGCATTGAATTATTTATTATTCGCGCACAATTAAATCCAATTTGTTAATTTATCAAAAATGTTTAAATGGTCGTGTCTGTGTATCATAACGGGCTACTGCGCTAAAGAATAAATGCCATGTCATCCCTTTTTAAATGGAAACCCTTTTGAACAGTTTATTGAGTATCTACACATCTATAGGTACATATAGACAATTCAATCTTAACCAAAACACGAAGTTTGTGGAAAAGCCGAAAAAAAATTTATTTTCGTAGGCCTTAGTATTTTTTTTTATAATTAGCGGTGCTCAATTATAATGCTTAAACATAGTTTGACGGAAACCGTACGTCCGAAGTTAGACTGAAGAAATTGATGTCCATACCTTTTTTAGCGAGTATTGCGTAAAACTTGGAAGGCTGTAGCTACTGCAATAATGTTACCTGTGCTTTCATAACAATGTTGGTTTATGAGACGATGACAACCTGAAACCCTGTACATACTCGTATATTTCTTTGTACGAGTTTGTCTTCAACAAAAGATTTAAAATACTGATTGGAATCCACTTTTGCATTAAGGCAAATTAAATAAAATGCACGACTAGGTCGCACGAACTTGCTCTTATGTAGAAGACCAATAATTTCAAAAATGAATGTTATTAGAGAAAAACTGTTCATAAGCATAAAATTCATTTTTTAAATGACTAAAACAATTACTTTAGTAGTTGGAGCTAAACAGAGGATGACATAATGTTTTCAGCAAATATTGACTTATGCAGGAACAAAATTATAATTCATTGTAGTGGTTTCATAAAAAAATAAGCTTTTATATATAAAATTTTTAAAACATTTTTAACCCTTCGCCCGTAAACTACAAATTGTATGGCACCATCCGTAATCTAGGTCGTAAATGTCCTGTCGTTGTTTTGACCTTGTAAATACCCTTCAAAAAGTCGAAAAAAATTACAGTTTACTTGTATACTATCTCATTTTATAATCCAATCGTTTTGTTGACGATTCAGTATAAAATAAATTGTTTATAAATAATTATTTATGCAAAAATAGTGAAAAAATACATTTTAATTAAAAAATTCATATCTCATTGAGTTTTCAATCAAAATGAAAAATTCCAACGAGGTTTTACAGTTGAATGTGTGTACTTTTATAAAAAAAAAAGTGAATTTTAGCGTAATTTTTACATTATTTTATTAAAAAATTATATCAAATCGGTCATGTCAATTCGAAAAGATCAATCAGTCCAAGCATTAACGCATGACAAACATAAATTTGTGCGATGATTTTCACAAACTGCATTATTGCAAATTCCACAACGATATGACGTTTTGATATCATCTGTATAAGGACACACAGAGCATCTTTTACGTTTGATTTTAGTATTTGGATTAAACGAAGAAGTACTTTCAACGCCTAAAATTTCTTTGATGTTTTGTTTTATGTTGCTTCTTAGAGTACGTACAGTTACTCGTCTTTCTAAAGACGGTTTAACTAAAGAAAATACAAGTTCTTTTAAAAATTCTCGTCGATTCATACGAGCATTTTGTTCCCTCAAGAAAACAATATAAACGCATTAATTCCTGCTTGATTAAGCATACCATAAAAAAAAAAACACGTTGGCCAACGATTAGTAATGCGCGCTGTCGTGTAGCTTTTACATAACTGATCAAACGTATCAGTACCGCCCTTTGTAGAATTATAAAACATGACTATCTCTGGCTTTCCGGTACTTTCGTCTATTTTTCCTTTTTTATGGAGAGATGATAAAAACATAACTGCTTTATTTTTTTTCGGACAATACGATACTAACGTTCCATTTTCACTGTAGGCAAAACGCGATGTCATTGTTGATAGATAATGAGTAAACGAAGGAGGGATTTTGTTTTTACGCAAAGTACCAACCATCGTCATATTATTTTCTACCATTTTTTTGACTAAAGGTATAGATATGAACCAATATGTCCGCTGTAATATTTCTGCCACTTTCGAATAAAGGTTCAGATAATTTTTGTACGTAATATTCTGGCACCGGGTCGCGTATTGCCAAACTGTATATCAGCACAGATCTCCTTAGTCTGTGCTCAGCCATTTTCTGCTCACCGAATTTGAAAGTATTGTAGAGCAAACTGTATGCTACCACAGAGCGCTCTGTGGTCACATGCAGTTTGCTTGTAAAATATTAAAAAAGCTGAAGCAAACTATATACTATTTCAGATCGAGCAAAGTACCTGTCATTACAGAGCCATCGTTCACGTTTGTGTGGTTATTGTGTGTGGTGTGTGGTGCCGTGACATAAGGCCAAGTGACAAAAGGCCAAATTTGTTTGTGACTTAAGGCAAAACATAAAATATTTTGTCTTGAGCAACAGTAACTTGTGTGGCCCGCTTCGCGGGTTTTCAGGATTTTAACTCCCTTTTCGGGGCTCACACCCGCTCACGCAACTCCGTTGCTCCGCTTAGGGTATGTTCAGTCGCCAGGCAGGCGCCTGTAGCAACAGTTTTGTTGGGCGAAGGGTTAAGAAAAAAATTGGTATTAAATTCCAAAAACAAACAAGATTTTGTTTTTCAAAATTCAAAAAAATATTTTTCTTTAAGTTTTGAAATCCAATATTTTTTAAACTTGTTAGAAGCTTCTCTATAAAAATTTCTTTAAAATCCGTTTGCTTATAATGAGAAATTCAAAAAATCGTTTTATGGTATGTGCAGTCCAGTAATATCTTGATTTAAATTTTTTTTAATTAAATTATGGATCGTAAGAACTAATCGAAAGAAATAAAATTTAAGCAAAATTCTTGAAACCGGTTTTCAAGAAAAAAAAGATTTTCGAAAACCATTTTTTAACATTTGTATGGTGGGTACCTTTATTTTTAGGTTAAATAATTTTTTTTCTCATATCTTGTAGATTATATTAAAAAAGCTTTTATTTATCAAGTTTTAAGAAAAAAAATCGGTGGTACCATTTTTGAGAAAATCAAAAACAAACAAAATAAAATGCACGACTGGATCGCACGAACTTGCTCTTATGTAAAAGTACTTTGGAATTTAAGATACATTTTATAAATATAAAACATGGATTTAATGAGATAATAATGTTCAAATGCATAAAATTGCCGTCTGGTTTCCGGAAAAGTATGAATTTATGCAAATAAACCTTAAAAATCGTTTTATTATTAAATACATTTTTTAGATAAGAAATTTCTCTAAAATTTTTCAAGAAAAAAATGTGGGATGCGAATTTTAAGTATTTAATAATATTGGTTTTAGGAAATAATTTCAAAAAATAATCGTTCATAGGTTTTGAAGATATTGATTTAAAAATTTTTTTTTTTTTTTTAAAAAACCCAATAAATATTTTTTCGAATATTTTTATATACAATATTATTTTAAACTTAAGGGAACTCCTGCTAAAAATTTTGGGTTAAAATCCTTAGAGTCGTTAATGAGAAAGTCGAAAATCAAAAAAACGGGTCTATGGCAGGTACCCCTAATAACATTTTGCCCCAAAATGTAGTCCATGTCCATAATATCACACTTAGTTTTTTTTATCAAAATCGTTAGAGCCGTTTTCGAGATAAATAAGATTTTGCATTACGGGTGTATGGGGGGTACCCTTAGTTTTGGAGCTAAAAAAAAAATTTCAATTTTTCCTCTAGGGAATCACCGAAGACCCTTAACTACCGAGATTGAAAGAAATAGGTCCAAGGGTTTAGGCTGTAGTTCGAGGTACAGACATACAGACACACTGAAACATGTTTTTTGTGTACTAAATTTTCCTTAAAATTTTTATAAAAAAAATTGATATGCAAATTGTTAGTATTTAATAAAATACATTTTAAAACGTAATTTAAAAATTTAATCTTGTATCGGTGTTCAAGATATTGAATTTTCAAAAAAAAAATTGTATTATTTTTTTAAAAATCCAAAAACTGTTTTTTCGAAAAAATTTTTAGTTTATATTTTTTAAAATGCAAAGCAGCTCCTGCATAAAAATTTTGGTTAAAATCGTTAGAGCCGTTGGTGAGAAATTCGAAAATCAAAAAAACCGTTCTATGACAGGTACCCCTAATAACATTTCCCCCCAAATTTTTTTTTCACCAAAATATAGTCCATGTCCATAATATCACACTTAATTTTTTTTATCAAAATCGTTAGAGCCGTTTTCGAGATAAATAAGATTTTGCATTACGGGTGTATGGGGGGTACCCTTAGTTTTGGAGCTAAAAAAAAAATTTCAATTTTTCCTCTAGGGAATCACCGAAGACCCTTAACTACCGAGATTGAAAGAAATAGGTCCAAGGGTTTAGGCTGTAGTTCGAGGTACAGACATACAGACACACTGAAACATGTTTTTTGTGTACTAAATTTTCCTTAAAATTTTTATAAAAAAAATTGATATGCAAATTGTTAGTATTTAATTAAATACATTTTAAAACGTAATTTAAAAATTTAATCTTGTATCGGTTTTCAAGATATTGAATTTTCAAAAAAAAAATTGTATTATTTTTTTAAAAATCCAAAAATTATTTTTTCGAAAAAATTTTTAGTTTATATTTTTTAAAATGCAAAGCAGCTCCTGCATAAAATTTTTGGTTAAAATCGTTAGAGCCGTTGGTGAGAAATTCGAAAATCAAAAAAACCGTTCTATGACAGGTACCCCTAATAACATTTCCCCCCAAATTTTTTTTTCACCAAAATATAGTCCATGTCCATAATATCACACTTAATTTTTTTTATCAAAATCGTTAGAGCCGTTTTCGAGATAAATAAGATTTTGCATTACGGGTGTATGGGGGGTACCCTTAGTTTTGGAGCTAAAAAAAAAATTTCAATTTTTCCTCTAGGGAATCACCGAAGACCCTTAACTACCGAGATTGAAAGAAATAGGTCCAAGGGTTTAGGCTGTAGTTCGAGGTACAGACATACAGACACACTGAAACATGTTTTTTGTGTACTAAATTTTCCTTAAAATTTTTATAAAAAAAATTGATATGCAAATTGTTAGTATTTAATAAAATACATTTTAAAACGTAATTTAAAAATTTAATCTTGTATCGGTTTTCAAGATATTTAATTTTAAAAAAAAAATTTGTATTATTTTTTTAAAAATCCAAAAACTATTTTTTCGAAAAAATTTTTAGTTTATATTTTTTAAAATGCAAAGCAGCTCCTGCATAAAATTTTTGGTTAAAATCGTTAGAGCCGTTGGTGAGAAATTCGAAAATCAAAAAAACCGTTCTATGACAGGTACCCCTAATAACATTTCCCCCCAAAATTTTTTTTTCACCAAAATATAGTCTATGTCCATAATATCACACCTAATTTTTTTATCAAAATCGTTAGAGCCGTTTTCGAGATAAATAAGATTTTGCATTACGGGTGTATGGGGGGTACCCTTAGTTTTGGAGCTAAAAAAAAAATTTTAATTTTTCCTCTAGGGAATCACCGAAGACCCTTAACTACCGAGTTTGAAGAAAATACGTCCGGTAGTTTAGGCTGTAGTTCGAGGTACAGACATACAGACATACAGACATACAGACATACAGACATACAGACAGACAGACGGAATTGTCAGACCCACTTTTTTCGTCTTCGCTATCATCGTAATGTCAACTTTGATCAAAATCTCGAGTTCGATTTTTTTTCCAAATGCAGAACTTGCCCTATAGTACCTATATCGCAAGTAAAAATGGTTCCAATGGGGGTACCAAAAATAACCATTTTTTGTAAATTTTTTTCCAATCATTTCCTAGCTTTAACTTAATGAAATTTTTTGAACTTTTTTTTACAGTTATGCAAAATATTGTTTATCTCACACACTGAACTTTTCCATTCAAAAACAACCAGGTAAACTAAAAAATTTCAAAGTGAACCGTTTGGCCGTATGAAAAAGGCGATTGGGATGACTTTAACAACTTCTTTAAACATTTTAACTGCGAGCGATGGCGACATAAATGCCTTTGCTGATATGATCACAAAATCAATCTTATTTGTATGAAAACTTTTATTCCGAAAAGGAAGAAGAGATTATAATGAAAAGAGAAATCATGGTCCAACTCGAACTGTAGAAAGGCCTTAAAGGTGAAAGAAAGTTCTTGTCACTTTAAATCTAACCGGGGTGAGGTAAATCGTCTTGAAGACCCGCAAGCTAGAAACACTTACAATGTAGTGATTTGACTAGATAATTTTTTTTACGGTAAGACAAAAAATACTCCAATTTATCAAAGGGAGCAAAAATGGTTTGTCGGGCGTCAAAATATCATAAGCTCCACCAAATCGTCGATGGCAACTCTCATCAACAGTATTCCTATTTTAATTGTAGGTCCCCTCTATTTCTGCTGACAATAAACACATATAAATTATTGAGAGCTGCAAGTCACTAGTATTATTCCTTGGCTCTTAATATCATAAGAAAGTTCAGACAAATTTTTAGGTTGATCCTCATACACAAATTTGAAATTTAACCACAGTATAAGGCTGTTGATTAATTGTGCATTAGGGCAGAGCGCTGTTGTATGTAAAAATATTAAATGGGAATATGAAAAATATACTCACCTCAAAAGCTGTTTCAAGTTATTTTAATAATTGTAAGATTTTTATTTAAATTTTGCGATGACAATAAGGTGTCGCGCATAGCAATAAAAAAGAATGTGAAGTATCAGAAAAACATAATAAATAAAATTTGTTGGTGCAACAGCTCGAAGAGAATCAGGACATAGTGATATACAACTCTCAACCATTTCTGTGTACATGTTACTATGAAGCGAGGGGATACAATTTTCTGCCGATTCTAAATGGCTAATAAGCAGCACCTTTCATTGCAACTCCCTACGATTAAGAAGACTACTCATATCAATAAGACTTATCGAGATAATACCGAGGCAAAGCAAAACTATCCGAGCTCCATCAAAGACCTCTTAATGCAATTAGTAAAAACTGTTTTTGCACGGGTTCAACTCTCTTAACATCGACATCATAAAACGGAGACCAAATAAGACTACAATATTTTAAAAGGGACTGAACCAATGAACAATAGATAGCTTTAATGCCCACACTGTGTCTCTGGCATATTAATGGTATACAAAAAACCCCTTGAGTGTACGCCGATTATAAAAAAAAAATATGTTGGGATCCTTCAATTCTTTAGATCTAGGATTAACGAATCCCAGCATTCACAAGCTTTTAGAGTACATTTTGTCAATATGGTATTTAAGTAAGGTAATTATCAATTATTGTATTTTTTAGGTCCTTTATTACGTCATTTCGAACTAAAATTTCTTCATCAATGGTGTGGTCAAAATGGATTTCACTTAAAATATTAAATATTAGATAATATTGCACTTATACATATATATTTAGCTTTATTCCGTTCATCATTTAACAAGTGTGTTTAAACATTGTTGTAATGCGTGTCCGTCAAATGCATTACTAACATTTAAAAAAGATTTTAGGTCATCTACATACATAGGATATCTGCACCCTCTGAACAACTACGGTAAGTCATTTATAAATAATAAAAATAAAAGGGGCCCAAGATAACTTCCTTGGGGTACTCCAGATGTGTCATAAATCTTACTAGAAATGGCATCACAAAATTGGAAACACTGAGTTAGATTTGACAAATAAGATTCAATCTACTTTATCAAGTTTCTGTGTATACCATATGTTTGCAATACCCCGATAATTATTAATGTTTGACCTATCACCATTTTTAAAAATTGATGTTAAAAAAGAAAGGTTAAACAGTTCAAAAAAAGGGTTTCGCAATACTTTTAGCAGTTTTCCTTGAGGGAAATAGAGAGTCGGGTGAAACATTCCACATTCGTGTTCGGCTAAAGAAAGAATTTCTTGATTTAACAGATCCGAAGTTAGGCTCAATTTCCAACAGAATTACCGTTAAATTTTTTAAGGGGAGGAATGCAACTCGCTATTTCACAACAACACTGCCTATAAAAATATCGGTAAAATAATAAAAAATAAGAAATTTTGCGGTGGTACTCGAGATATTCAAATGTTTCGGTTATATGTAGTTTTATCACCTATCATTTTTAAAGCTGTCTTTTTGGATTATATCCAAGAGATTCAAATGAGTTATTGGAGCACCCGCCGAAATGTGGAAATTGTACTCGAATTTTGTATGAATAAAGGCCTTATAGATTATAGCCAGATCAGAAGGTGTCCAAAATTGCTTGTAACGTCGGACGAAACTAAAGCACTTAAGCAGTGTATTTGGTGAAGTTAACGACAGCATTGAGTTTTTGAATCATTAAATTCTACGTGCTTGAGGTTCCCCAGTTGGCAATGCTATCAAGGTCAGAATTTAATGAGATTATCATACACTACAATATGAGTAGCTGAAAGTACTGTTGTCAGTATAAAAGTTTAGTGGATTACGAGCTTACAAGAAGGCCTTAGGTCAGCATTCAATATTAATTTTTAATAATCACTAGAGCTACAACGTTTTGGGTGAGTTTACACCATTTTAAAGGCAACTGATTTGAAATTTCGGTCAATATTTTAATTTGATTTTCAATAATCAATAGAATATAGAATTTTGACTTAAAGCCCTCTTTAGGATATATAATTAATTAAAAGAAGGTCACGAAAACAGGAAATATTTGTTTCAGACAAAAGATCTTTGATGAATATGAGAAAAAGAGTCGGAGACAAAACAGAGTCTTGTGGCACCAGGATTTATTTTACGAATTACAGAGTGAAAACCGTCCATTGCACGCATTTTCGATAATATAGGTTGATGCCAAACTCTATCAAATGCTTTTGGAACATAAAGTGCAATAATATAGCTTTGTCTAAAACGGTATAAAGATTTATGCGACTATTCGGTAAGATATACCATCAGATCACCAGTGGACCTATTGCTACGGATTCAGAAGCTTTCTTTATTCGAGACATTTTTCGAGCTGATAATTAATCAACTTTCCATGACCTTGGACGTTAATTAAATGTGGAATAAGATTCGGCCTTTTTAGGGAAAGGCTGGGCAAATGCTGTCTTCCATCCACTAAGGAACCAGACCAGTAGAGTAGGACAGATGGAAAAACTTAAGCAATAGTCTTGCCAGCTTTGAAAAGCACCTTTTCAAAACAATAGGAGGGATACTATGCGAGCCAGTGGATTTGTGTTTATAAGGATCTTTCAATACACTTGCAACTGTACGTGTCGTGTAAGCTCCCAATTACACGACGAGTACTGACACTTTCTGGCAGCGTCGAATTAATAGAAAACTGCAAGAAAATTCGGTTTTTCTTGTGAGACATAAGGCGTTTCATTGAAGACGAGCGAAGAAACCGAAGTCGAAGTAGTATTTTGCACATTTCTTACAAATTTTAATTTTATAAAATATTCATTACCATTATTATTTTATGTACCTTCATTAAGCCATTTCTTATCGATAAATATAAAAAGATATTGACAATATTGTTTTTATTGAAAAATATAATAAAAGCACCCAAGCCAAAGAATTTCGAATTTTAATTGCTTTCGTTATGAATTTTTCACACCAATGTACTTATGCACAATGTACGTACAAATAATATCAAAAAAAAATTAAAACATCGTAAGACTTGAATACCAAATGAATTAGTACAAACGAAGCCCCATGTGTTTAATTCAGTCAAATTTTTAATAAATGACAATAAATTGAAAATAATGAATGTTAATTGGATAAAAGCAGCAGGAGCTGCGGTAATATTTAAGCCTCGAGCATCCTGTTGGTAAGGAGGCAATGTACTGACTATTGTTTCCCAGTTCAGAACGTTCATTATTAAATCTTCTGATGCTTTCCACGTACACCTGCTGCTGGCCTACTATAAATCTCATAATAATCGCTGACAAATTTCAATCAATTTAAATGCAATTAAATTGGGTATTGCCTGGATCTTTCTGTTTTACTTGCGATAGTATATACATACATATACCAATGTATGTAGGTAAGTGCCATGCAGCAGTGCTAAAAATAATTCAAACTGTATATTTTTATCCAAATTGACATGATGAAGATAAACAAATGTGATTTCGGTAGTTACGTTTGTAAGGTTTATAAAATTTAATTAAATATGTAGTTGTGTAATTAAGAAAATTGTAGAAACTCATATTAGTTGTTTTGAATAAAAGTCAGAATGCCGTTTATTTTTTAATTAGATCTTTATTGTTATTTGGTGAAACTCTATTCAATGAAAATATTATAAGGTGACCTTTTTATAGCTCCAGAATTGTTTTTTTTTACATTATTTCAAACATGGATATACTTCTTAAATGAATTAAATCTGTTGCGTATACTTCCATGTATTTTGAATTCAAATTCGAAGAATATTGTTGTAGAAACGACATTGAAAATAATATTTTAAAAAAAGTATAAACGAAGTCATGCCAATTTTATGTAGCTCTACGTGAACAACTCTTAGACAGATTTAATTTAATTGCTAATAAAAAAACAAGTCATACTCTTCTTGACACTATCGAAATTTCAAAAGGCGACATTCGGACTATAATGCCCCTTTTGAAAAAATGTGCATTTCATATACAAGCACATGAAACAATGATAAACGCCGAATTTTGTCAATTATAGGTTCATAAGAAATGTTACGTAAAACAATATTTCAATGAAGACCTTGTTAAATGTTGGGCCAATTTATTGAGTGCCAAAAATTTTCTTGGAAAGCCAGTTTTTAAAAATGTATGCAGTTACATGCTTACTTTGTGTAGCTTGCGTCATAGCAATGCAATTGCAGAGAGGTTTTTCTCAAGTTTATATATGATACAGGATGATTTAACAAATAATTTAAATATTTCAACAGCTGATGCAATTCTTTAATTAAAAGAACTCTCGAAAGACGTAGAGAGAATTTTTGAGCCCCCCGCAAAATTAATAAATTTTGCACACAAATTCAGTTACCACAATACAAGTCATTATAAATAAATTAATCCTTTAATATTTATTTTTGGTTTGTAAAGATGTTAATAGTTTATTTAATGTTATATAAAAATTTTTTATGAGTTGTTTATAAATAAAGGGTTTTCCAATAAGAGGTGTTATTTTGAATAGCCCGCTATTTCGGTAGCTGTCACTTTTGAAGCTGTCATTTTTTGACATTTGACAAGTAGAAACTACGCTATTAATAAAAATGGAACGATACACGCTTCAACAACGCACTGAAATTATTAAAATTGGGTCCTTGAAATGCATGAAAATGAACCGGAATTTCATCGAAAAATCATCTTGACTGATGAGGCCCATTTCCACCTCGGAGGCTACATCAACAAGCAAAACTGTCGCATCTGGGGCTCGGAAAACCCAAGAGTTATTGTTGAAAAGCCTCTCCATCCTCAACGCGTGACTGTTTGGTGCGGTTTATGGTCCCGCGGGGTCATTGGACCTTCATCATCATCATCATCGGCTCGACAACCGGGTTCCGGTCCTGGCCTCTTTCAACAAGTCTCTCAATGGATTGCGCTATCGAGAGATGATTAATGATTTTTTATGGCCTGAATTGGATAAATGGACTTTCAACAAGACGGCGCTACGTGCCACACATGCAATGAAACCATCGATCTTTTACGGGAAAAGTTTCCGGACCGTGTTATCTCTCGAAGAGGTGATCACAATTGGCCACCGAGATCTTGTGATTTAACACCTTGCGACTTCTTCCTTTGGGGCCACGTGAAAGATAAGGTCTACGCCAACAGCCCAGCGTCGATTCAAGACCTCAAAGATGAAATTCGTGAGGCTATCGAGGTCATAGGGCAGCCACTTTGCGATTTGGTTATGGAAAATTTCATGAAAAGGATATGGTCCTGTAAGCGTGGTCTTGGCGGCAATTTGGCTGATGTTGTGTTCCATTATTAACGGCATACCTTCCTCTTTATAATGAAATAAACATCCGATCATTTATCTCCAAAAATTCCATTTTTCTTTGAATATCAAAATAACACCTCTTATTGGAAAACCCTTTATATTTTATCATACCTATGTATATTTAAAAGTGAATTAAAAGATTAAAAAATTTTCAAATTATTTAGTTTTTTTTTTTACTACGTTTTTACTACACTTTTTTCCTAAACACTACACTTTCAATCAGTTGGGGCAGTTGGGGGGGCAATACTGGTTATTATCCACGAATCTATTCAAGAAGTAAACAATTTTTTTGAGTACATTTTACGAATTACTGTGTACATATGTATATGTAACTAATAATATTCTCTAATTCCTCATACGAATGACTTCGTACTTTCATCTATTGAATTCGTAGTATTTACAAATAAATTCGTATTATTTACTATGTAAAATTAATATTAGTAGACAGAATTCATTCGTAGTTTGACCGTACGCATTATGCGTAGAATGTACTGTGCATTAGTATTATTTACTAATCATGAGTAAAAAAAATTATATTTGTGGATGACCTTACGCATTATTCGTAGAATGTGCAAGGCATTAGCTTATCTTAAATACTCGCTTCCAGAGTACCGTTTATTTATTTTATTAAATGCATTCAATTAGAGAACAGGCAAACACGTATTTTTGTGTAGTGCGCGGTCACTAGTATAGTGGATAATTAAAATAAAAGTCAATATTATTTAAAAATATTAAATACATTATTTATTGCTTAAAAATATTACTCAATAGGCTTACAGAAGTTTTTGAAAGTGAAAATTTAAGAAAAAAGTTGTTTAGAATCTTAGAGAATGGAAAGCGTTGTATTAAAAATAAACCCTGTCACCGATGCTTTACTAAAAGAAATTTGATGTAAGTACAAACTTTTTTTGAAAGATTTTGAATGTAAAATTTTAAATTTATTTATAATTAAGATTCAAAAATAAATTATAAAACTTTTTTTTCTAACTTAAACAATACCTATGTGCATTACATTATTTATAATGATTGATTTTTGCTTTGTTTATATTTAAGACAATAAAATGAATTGAAAAAAACTATTTTGTAACTTTATTTATAATTAATTAATTAATTTTAAGATATTTCTTAGTTTTTAAACTTTATTTATGTTTAAAACAGTAAAAGAAATAATAAAATTATTTTTTAACTAAAAAAATACATAAGCTTGGGTTATTATATTTTACAATGGATATTTCAGGATATGTCAGAGAACATATTTGATGGTGGTAAGTTCTACAATAATATTCGTACAGTAGAATGTAGCTGTGTAATTTACGAATGAATTACAATATTGCAATTATATTCGTACAATGTACGAATGGGAAATAAAACCATGCCTATATTATGTTCCAATAGTATTCGTGCAATATACGTTTGTTTTTCTACGAATACTAATTTTTATTCGTAATAACAATAATACGAATAAAATTCGTAGAATGCACACAGTTCTTAGTAATATTTACACATGAAATTTTTTGAGTGTATGAGTGCCAACAGCTAGAAGGTTATTCAAAGGCATTTTTAAACGAATTTTTCGACGAACGTCTTATATTCAAAACTATGCCAAATACGTTTATTTTAACCAAAAGACCTACTAAAACCGGTTATTAATGGTATACCCCCACCGAAAGGTTTTTGTTTTAGTTTTTGATTTTCTCGAAAACGCTCCACCGGATTTTGATCATTTTCTTTATGCCAAAACTGCCCAAAAAATTAAAGTATTGTGTCTTCAAATTAAAAAAAAATGAATTTTAAAAAAAAGTTTTTATCTTACAGTTAAAAGTTTTTTTTTAAACAATCTACAAGATTTGAGAATAAAAAATTTTGACTACAAAAAATACGGTACCTACCATACAAATTTTAAAAAAGGGTGTTCGAAAACCTTGTTTTGTTCGAAAGCGTCACCTAGAATTTTGATAAAAATTTTTTTCTTTCGATTAATTCTTAAGATTAAATATTATTATTTAATAATTCAATAAAAAAAATTGAAATTGAGATATTGCGGACCTACCATAAACATATTTTTTCCGAATTTCTCATTATCGACATAAGGGATTTTAATGAAATTTTTTATAGAAAGCTTTTAAAAAGTTTGAAATCTATTTTTTTGGCAAATCGAAAAAGGGTCAGTATTTGTTTTTTTTTTTTCAAATTTAATTTGTATTCCTAAAAAAAATTATATTTACTTAATATGACATTCTGTTTTTATTTCTTACTACTAAAGGAGTTTAAATAAAATGCACGACTAAATCGCACATATGTATGTAAGTACTTGTTCTTATGTAAAAATGCTTTGTAAATAACAAATTACTTAAAAAATAAAGTTCTATGTATTTAATTAGGGAAAAATCGTCAAATGCATAAAATTGCACAAACATCTACATATATTCAGAAAAATAAACTGCTCTGGTTTTGATTTAGGATTAAGTTATATACATAAATATACCAAATGTTAATAATTCGATTTTAATTTTTGATTGTAAATTTAATTTAATTATAATTGCTTTACATCTGGAAACAATCTAAAAAACACACATTGCAACCAAAAATAAAATGCACGACTGGGTCGCACGAACTTGCTCCTATGTATTCGTCTAGGAATTTTAAAAACGAATGTTATTAGAGAAAACTGTTCATAAGGATAAAATTAATTTTTAAATTCTTTTAGTAGTAAGAGACAAAAACAGAATGCTATCCAACTATGAATTTATGCAAGAACAAAAATTATAAGTAGTTGTAGTGGTTTCTTAAAAAAAGCTTTTATATACAAACTTTTTAAAAGCTTTTTAAGAAAAAAATTAGGTACGCCAATTTAAAGTTTTTATTATTGTTCGAATAAAAATTAAATTTACGAAAAGAAATATTGACCCGTTTCGGAGATATCGAATTTTCAAATAAGAAAAAAATAGATTTTTTTTTCAAAAATTCAAAAAATATTTATTTTAAAGTTTTGAAATACAAAGTGTTTTAGACTTTTTAGAAGCTTCTCTACAAAAATTTTCATTAAAATCCGTTATGTGGATAATGAGAAATTCAAAATTCGAAAAAATAGTTCTATGGTAGGTACAAGCTGTAATATATTAATTTCAAAATTTGTTTTATTAAATTAAAGATCGTAAAAATTAATTGAAAGAAAAAAATCAAAATTCTAGGTGCCGTTTTCGAGAAAAATACGATTTTTGAAAACCATTTTTTTTAATTTTTAGCATTTGTATGGTAGGTACCTTTATTTTTAGGTAAAATAAAATAAAACTTTTATTTATCAAGTTTAAAAAAAATCTAGCATGTGGTTTTCGAAATATTGAGTTTTGAAAAAAAAATGTTGAAGTTTTTTTAAAATTCCAAAAAATTTTTTTTCAAAATCTGAGTACACAATTCTTTTTATGTTTTTGAGGAGCTTTAAAAAAAATGATCAAAATCGGTTGAACCGTTTTTGAGAAAATCAAAAACAAAAAAAATGGTTCCATGGGGGGTACCCCCAATAACCATTTTTCGGAATTTTTTTTCAATTTTAATTAAATAAAATTTTTTTGTATTTTTATTTTTAAAATCTGTCGAATAGTTTTTGAGAAAACAAAATGTTTATAAAATTTCGAAAAAAATCGTATGGCAGGTACCGTTATTTTTAGTCTTAGAAAAAAAAAGAAAAAAACGTGTGGGGGGAAAAAATTAAAAATGATATCTACCAAGTTTAAAGAAAATCGGCCTAGCCGTTTAGCCTGTAGTCGAACAGACAGACAGACAGACAGAATTGTGAGACCCACTTTTTTGGTCTTCGCTATCATCGTAATGTCAACTTTGATCAAAATCTCGAGTTCGATTTTTTTTACGAATGCATAACTTGCCTTATAGTACCTATAAGTCGCAAGTAAAAAAACAGAGAACTATAATTTGCACCGACAGCCTTTCTGTTCTTTCTGCCATTAACAATGTTAAACACCACGCACCAGTCATAAACCAAATTCGAGACAACATAATATCCCTTGGAACGAAAATAAAAACTTTGTGGGTGCCGGCAATAAATCTGAAGATCTCAATGCCAAGCTAGTAGCAACGGATTTAAAAGCAGAAGTAATCTCTTATCGACCCAGTAAAAACGATTTAAAGAAATTAATACAAACTCACTGGGTTCAAAGAAAATCTCAATTATGGAGTCTATAATAATGAAAGGGTTTGCAGCCTTAATTGTTTTCAAATTGAAATTGTAAATAAAATTTAATATTTCGGTGTTTTTATAGACCAAAATATGACCTGGATAGATCACATCTCTTATTTAAAAAAAAACATTTTAGAGTGTCTCTCCGCCATATCTACCATTTAAAGATAAACCTGAGCTTGAACACAATGAAATCGGTTTGATCCGCTCTATTTCATTCAAGATTGCATTATGGAATTTCTTGTTGATTTCCAATGTCTTCTTGTTTTGCAAAAAAAAGTTATAAGAATAATAACAAGTGCAAATCGTTTGAGACCCACCATGGAACTTTTTAGAAATTTAAAGATACTTCCAGTTAAACACTTGTATTATTTTAAGGTTTTAAAAATTTTCCTTAATAAAAGTGGTTATTTGCAAAGTCCAATCTTTGAATCTCGTAATTTTCGTAGCAACTCAGCTTCTTTAGTAAATATCCCTCCATTTAGAACAATTTCTTACAGAAACTTCTTCACTATTGTAGCCTGTAAGCTTTTTAATAGATTACCTTTAAGTTTGAGACTTTTAAGATGCTTACCAACTTACTTAAGAGAAGTAAAGCTTTGGCTTCTTGATTTTAATCATAAAGAAATCAGGGTTCTGCTGTCCTAGATACATATCTTAATTCTCAAGCATTTATTGTTATCATTGCTATTGTTTTCTACTAGCTTAATGCACAATTTTCAATAAATAATAAAAAAAAAAAATATATGAAAAAAATAAGAATAATTGAAATCGAGTACCCACATTAAATTAGTTCTTTTGCACATTTCTTTTAACGTTATATTAATAAGTAAACTATAAGGCAATTGTATTTATTTTTGAAGTGATATATAAACTATTTTTGAATTAAATATTTGTATCACTACTTATTCTTTAGTTTATCATTAGATTTAATCCCTAATCTATAAGTTTTTGAATAAAGATTTAATTGAATTGAATACTTTCATCATTACAAAACCATCAATCCTAATGCAACGCCTATTTCATATACGATGCTCACCACACCATTTATGAATAAGTGCTTCCTTCGACTCCGACTTGGACCCACAGCTACTTACTCAATAAAAAACTAGCCATCTTTGCCTAACAAACATAACACTTACAATCAAACACTTAACTACCGAATGCAGTAAAATAAACAATCTTTGCATTGTATATAACATAAAATATTACAAAACCCGGAACTAGATAGTCAAATTTAAATGAAATAATGTATCTCTTCCTTTGGGGCAGTCGGGGGTGTTTAAATCGAGAGTTATGTTACTCTTGCTTTGATCACCCCCGACCGCTCCAGGATCATAATTATCTTTAACCCCAATTGTACGAGTATCCATCACAGCAGAAAGCCCTGTATGCTAGCGCTGTAGTTTTAACATTATTAATGTGTACATTTATGTAAGATTAATCAGACCAAAACATAAATGTTAAAAAAAGAGCCAAGTTCTTCTATACAAAAACCTTTGTGTAACAAGTCAGCCGTGAAAAGTACTGAGATCTAAAAGTACGCCAAGTTCTTGCTTCTTGAAGGTTTAATACCGAATATTTAAAGTAGAATAATATTGAAACAGCTACAATGTAATAGAGAAATTTTATTATTTAATGATTACTGATTAATGACTTTGATGGGCTTACTGGTCAAGTTTTCAAAACCTTTTGAATTGGGTATAAGAAAAAACTTGCCAAGTAAGCCCATCAAATTTTAGGCAGTAATCATTAAATAATAAAATTTCTCTATTTACATTGTAGCTGTTTCAATATTATTCTTGTTTAAATATTCCGTATTAAACCTTCATGAAGTAAAAACTTGGCGTACTTTTAAATCTCAGTAGATACTTTTAACGGCTGACTTGCTACACAAAGGTTTTTGTATAGAAGAACTTGGCTCTTTTTTTAACATGTATGTTTTTGGTCTGATCTCACTCCTTTTTGCAAAGATTTTAATATTTTTCCATGTCAAAATCTCGAAAGATACGGAAAGATAGAAGGATGTACTCAACTTAGTTTAAAGCTTCCTATTTCTTTTGTTACTCGTATATTTTCTTTTTGTTATTGGTTGTTTTGATTTGCGCTTCAATTATTTCTTCTTGTCCTGGCAAGATACCTAACACTAACATACCTACCTTAATTACGGCAATCAGAAGTGCTCCATATAAATTAAACATTTTCTCAGAAAGTGGGTGGATACCACGCCCCCTGAATGGAAAACCGCAATTTTTATTTTTGGTCCTTTATATGCAATTTGAGCCCTACCGTTCTACCAAATTTCATTGTTCTACTGCAATCGGAAGTGCGCCATGTATAATTTACATCAGTTCTGGGGAAGTGGGCGGATACTACGCCCCCTGAATGGAAAACTTCAATTTTTATTTTTGGTCCTTTATATGTATTTTGAGCCCTACCGTTGTACCAAATTTCATCGTTTTACAGCAGTCGAAAGTACTCCATTCAACCAACACCATTTCGGAGAAAGTGGGCGGATACCACGCCCCCTGAATGGAAAACCACAAATTTTTTTCTCTATTTGCATGACAAGACTTACCGTTGTGCAAAATTACAAGATTCTACGATATCGGGAAGTGCTCCATAATTTTGATGATCTGTCAGTCAGTGAGTCAGTCAGTTACGGTTTTTGTGATTTTTGAGGCCTTATATCTCAGGAACCGCTTATAATAGAAAACTGAAATTTGGTGGGGCGCCTGTGCTTGACTAGCTTAGCAAATATTCGGTATTTCAAGTTTCTGACTTCATTGGTACTGAAGATAGGGAGGGGTCAAAAGTCGCCTGAGTTTGTTCCTGTAAAAAGGGTGTAGTGCCAGAACTTGGCAAATAATAAAAATAATTCTTTTTAATTATGGTTAACCAATATAGCACTGGCGTTATAAAGAAAGCAATGCTTGAAGTGCAATTTGGCGTAATGTACAAAAACATTAATGGTACAGTTATTGTTCGCATAACATATTTTAAAACGTTGGATGCAAAACAAATTTTCGAAAAATTATTTGTCTTCTTACCGAATATGTCCTGAGCTTAAAAAGAAGAGACACCATGGCGTCATTGCCATTTCTGTCACGGATATTCAATATCTATCTATTATAACCAACCAATTTAGTAAATTATTATCTTTAAACGACCGCGACGAAATATTCTCATTGTGTCTGGAATTTTAATCGTTGACAACTTGTATTTCGCGCAAACAATGTCGAAAAGGTGAACAGGACACGATACCAGCAGTGGGAAGGAGGGGTTTTGCTTTTGATTTGTTTTTTTGTTTGGTTTGTTCGTTTATTTGTCTGTTTGTTTTTATTAAATTGCTTGGGATTGGATAAAAGTAGTGATTTTGGGAAACATTATCACGATCAATAAACAAGTAATTTGGCTCTGGGACCAGGCGTTATCTGGCTATTAGTGGCTATTTGATTTATATTTCGTTTGAAAAATGAAAACTGAATAAACATAAGTGTAACGATTGAATTAATTGCATTTATTTTGCTTTTATTCGGTTGATTTCAATGCAGTATAAAATTATATATGTATGCATAGGCACTATCGTTTTATGAGTTATTGCAGTAAATGAATGAGCAAAATAAATTAAAATCAATTTCAGTTATAAATCAAAGCAACTGTTTATTGAGTGTAACTATAGATATCTTATTAACATTTTAAAATCAAATGCACGTCTGAGTCATACGTATCTACTTATTTTGTTTATTCTGAAAGTTTACATTGTAATAATTAGGGGATTAATAACAAAATTACCTGAGGTAAAATGATATTGGTAAGGGTTCCATCGCTCCATCTAAATGCTTACACCTTACATATACTACCTATAGTAAATATAGTAAAATGCACAAATGGATCGCACGTACTTGCTCTTAGGTAAAAGTACTTTGTAAATATCAAGTTGCTTAATAATAAAAAATGTGGATTTAATCAGAGAAAAATAGTCAAATGCATAAAATTGCCATTTGATTTAAAAAAGCGTTTTATTATTAAATTAACTTTTAATATAAGAAATTTCCTTAAAATTTTTCTGAAAAGAAATTTAGGATTTCAGTTTAAACTTTTCAATAATATATAAGTATTTTAGGAAATAATTGCCAAAAATTGAATTTTTGCTCAAAAATCTAAAAAATATTTGTTCAAACATTTTGGTCAAAAGCGTAAAAGCTGTCGTTAATGAGAGAGTCGATAGTCAAAAAAACCGGTTCTATAACAGGTACTTAGTGAAATTATTTCTAAATTTTCTATTATTGAATAAAATATGGTCTATGCTTTTAAATGCACACCTCATTTTTTTTATTAAAATCCTAAGGGCCGTTTTTGAGATAAATAAAATTTTGCATGTGGGAGGTACCGTCAGTTTTGTAGCGAAACAAAATTTTATTTCTCATATAGGGCATCACAAAAGAGCCTTAATTACCAAATTTAAAGAAACTAGCTTCAGCGGCCTAGGTTGCAGGAAATTGCGGAACCCATCTTTTCATTTTCTCTACCGATTTTTTTTCAAATACGAAAGTTGCCCTGTAGTAACTACATATCAGTGGTGTTTGGTACAAACATGATAAGTCCATAAAATAATTTGCGTTCTTACGTTCACTTTAGGTTCTTCAAATTTGGTAAACTTTTGAAAAATATTCTTTGAAAAATTATGTTCCAAATTTTAAGAAAATCAATTTACCCTTTTAGGTTCGAGCTTGATATAAAGTGAATAAAAGGATGCAAATTATTTTATGGAGTTATCATGTTTCGACCATCAAACACCACACACACTTTATGTATATCGCGACTAAAAAAAGTGATTAGAACATGTCCTAAGAAACAAAAATTCATTAATCATTGAACTCATTAAATAATAAATTATTTATTATGAATTATATTTTTTATTTGCTTCCTAAACAATCGATTTATAAAGGGTGTCCTCTCATCAGGATATTATTCGTGGTGATACTTTAAGAAATGAAACGTTGTAGGCTAAAATGGCTCACCAAGGTAAAATGACCCCCTTGCTAGGAACTGTAGAATCGAACAGAATTAAAAGGTTTTGGTAACACAATTCTTTAGTTTATTTGGCATCATCGACATATAAGAAATATTAGCAACTTCAAGCTATTGTTTGAAATTTTACAGGTCAAACTGTCTCTAGCCATCTACAAAAGTAGAACCAATAAAATGTTGTAAAAAGCTTGTTTTGGTGAAAACAGTAAATGCATATAAGTAGTAAGTATTTCTTATTAATTTACTATTTCAGTTTTTTCGGAATTATAAAACTTAAATAAAAAAAAACCCTAAATGGGCAAAATGGCCTACTAAGGACTCGCCTAAAATGGCATAGTGTGCCATAGTTGGAATTTGGAGATTTTTTGAAAAAATAAATACTTTTTGAAACTTTTTAAACTCGTAAAGCAAAAAAATGTAAGCGTTATTGATTTAACTTTGGAAAGAATATAACATTTAAGTTAAAATGGCGCTTTTTTGCGAGATATGACACATTTCCCTTAGGGGTGCCATTTTAGGCGCCTTCCCCTACATAGAGAGGGTTTGTCTAGAGCTGACACCAAGGATTTAAGAAAAGGCTTGCTTTGGTCTACCCTGACCCACGTTAACTGAAATTGCTCGCTTAAAACGAATGGTAAAAATTGTAGAAGATAATATACGAGTACAAGCCTTTATAACAGCTTTTGAATAAAGTTAATTCTTGATCTACAGGTATCCAATTTTTTTCAGCCATGTGAATTTAGTGCGTAATGAATATAAAGTTTGAATATTTTATTCGTATATATATGTACATTGTACAACTAAAAATCAGCGATAAGTGTGCGGAAAAATCCACAGATTGTAAATACTTGGGAACTGATAAAAGGGAGGAATGCAACTGGCTATACTTCGAGTGAGCATTGCTTGTGAAAGAAGCGATAAAACAAGGAAATACATGAAACATTCCAACGGTGTTCAAGAGATGGGAATGAATCCATGATAGCTCTGTTTCCTATCAGTTTTAAAGCTATGTTCTAAATATGTGAAGAGAAGTTTGTAGAGAGAAGTTTGTGCTGCACCTGCCCAATGATGTGAGTTATAATCGAGTTTTCGATGTATAAATGGTGCCAAATCAGAACGGGTGAATAATTTCTTACACCGATATAGAAATTCTTAACATTTAGCAGCACTTTTGGAGGTCTCGAGAATGTAGTCATTCCAACAAAGATTGTCGTTGACACACATTCCGAGTATACTGAGAGTTTTTCGTTTTCCTCAATTCAAGTGCCATTCAAAGGCAATGGCCTTAGGGGTACATTTTGCTTTAAAGATAATATACAGCATTGAGTTTTTGAAGCATTAAACTAGAGACGATTTCTTAAACCCCATTGTAGATGATTCAACAATACTGTAGTCGGAAGTGAATGTGACTTTAATACGATATCATTGCAATTCCACTTCCGAAGGAGATGGACCTGAATTTGAAAACGAGTATGAGAATCTTAGAGTAGAGTCGTCCGTAAGAAAAAGAAGTGAATTAGAAATTTCAAACAAGATGATTTATCGGCGATTCCATGATCTTGGAAAGCAGGTACGTAAGTGCAATTGGTCGATAGGAGGAGGGGAGGAAGGGTCGCCTTTTTTAGAAACAGGCTTGATAAATGCTGTTTTCCATCTTCTAGGGAAGATTCCAGAACAGTAGGAGCGATGGAAAAGCTTACGCAATGGTTTTGCCGAAGATTAAGAGCACTTCTTCAGAAGGATGGGCGGTATACCATCAGGACCAGCAGATTTGTCCTTGCAACTGTACGAGTGCGGAAATATACCTGTCCCACCTAATGATTTACGTTCTCAGGTACAGGGGGGCAATGTTGCTATCAGGCAACATTGGGCTAGCAGAAATATGAGCTGCAAGTACATTTTCCTTATCTAAGGAGGTAGTTATCGGTTTGTCATTGTAGATGAGCGTTGAAACTGAAGATGAAGTTGAACTTTTTACGTTCTTGATAAGTGACCAGAAATTTCTATTGCCTTTGAAAGATTCCAGGATTTTTCGCCTTAATTTCTGGTCATGTAAGAATTTAATTCTTTTTATATCAGCAGTAGTTTCTGACTTGTTTATGCTTTTTCTGATATTCCTCTATTGGATTGGCTTTGTAAGAACGGAAACTTACTTCTCTCAACCTGATAGCTTTTTTACAGCTTGCATCGAACCAAGACTTAAAGTAGTAAAAGAATAAAGGTACGCATCCAATACATCCCAGCACTGGCATCAACGTCACTATCGAGGAAACATAATGACCAGTTAAAAATTCGAAAAAAGCAAACTAGACCATCCCAGTTGGCTTTCTCGTATTGCCAAACGATCCTAGTTGGATGCTTCTTCTTAACTAGATGAACTTGATTAATTTTTACGTTCTAGGTGTACGGTGTCCATAGAACACCTTGCATCTGAAATCAATCAAGGCACACAAACACAATTGAACTATACATATATCAGATATCACTTAACTTTCCATTGCAATAATCATCATAAGCATCACAAGAGATATGCAATGGGTAGCAAGTGAAAGTTGCTGGTCAATTATGGAAAGCAAGTGGATGAGTGGGTGATGGAGGGAAACGCGCCGTTAACTCATTAATACTTTTGTTTAATATTTCTTTTTTTGGGTTGTTGTTATGTAGACACGACACGGAATTTCGGATGGAAAAGATGTCTATCCATGCCACTATACAGCTTATGCAAGAATTGCTTTCCGATGACTTGGTAAAGAGAATTGATTTTTGTAACTGGTTACAGGAGTGAAACCTGCATGACAACGAGCTTATTAGCACAGGTCTTTGGACGGATGAATCTTAATAAAGAAAATAAAACGCACGACTGGATCGCACGAACTTGCTGTTATGTAAAAGTACCTAGGAATTTAAGATAC
Organism: Chrysotoxum bicinctum; assembly: GCA_911387755.1. Lineage (NCBI taxonomy): Eukaryota > Metazoa > Arthropoda > Insecta > Diptera > Syrphidae > Chrysotoxum > Chrysotoxum bicinctum. The sequence goes on from OU426988.1 coordinate 133,824,766, forward strand.
ATTTTATAATGAGATAATAACGTTCAAATGCATAAAATTGCCGCCTGGTTTCCGGAAAAGTATGAATTTATGCAAATAAACTTTAAAAAACGTTTTATTATTAACTAAATTTTTTATATAAGAAATTTCTCTAAAATTTTTCAAGAAAAAAAATGTGGGATGCGAATTTTAAGTATTACATAATATTGATTTTAGGAAATAATTTCAAAAAATAATCGTTCATAGGTTTTGAAGATATTGATTTAAAAAAAAAATGTATTTTCAAAAAAAACCCAACAAATATTTTATCGAATATTCTTATATACAATATTATTTTAAACTTAAGGGGACTCCTGCTGAAAATGTTGGGTTAAAATCCTTAAAGCCGTTAATGAGAAAGTCGAAAATAAAAAACGGGTCTATGGCAGGTTTAATAACATTTTGCCCCAAATTTTTTTTTAACCAAAATATAGTCCATGTCCATAATATCACACCTAATTTTTTTATCAAAATCGTTAGAGCCGTTTTCGAGATAAATAAGATTTTTCATTACGGGTGTATGGGGGGTACCGTTAGTTTTGGAGCTAAAACAAAATTTTCAATTTCTCCTCTAGGGAATCACCGAAGACCCTTAACCAGTGCCGCCGCTGGGTGTTCGTGCGCCCTTGTGCAAGAACCTTATACTGCCGCACCATGTCTCGGGTACACGGGGGTATTTTCGTTGAATAAGTGAAAGTTATATTTATTCCCCATTTCGCAGTTGAAAAATTTAAGCAAACGTGCATTGTTGTTGTCGCGTTCCGAGCTACACTAAATTTTTATATAATGAATGTAGTCATTATAGCAGATATGTACAGTTTTTGCATCCTTTTAAGATTATTTACTCTTTTTACTTGCGACTGACAGGTACTATAAGGCAAGTTATGCATTCGTAAAAAAATCGAACTCGACATTTTGACCAAAGTTGACATTACGATGATAGCGAAGACTAAAAAAGTGGGTCTCGAAATTTTGTCCCCACACGTTTATTTTTCTTCTTTTTTTTAAGACCAAAAATAACTGTACCTGCAATACGATTTTTTCTAAATTTTATAATTTTTTTTCAAACAATGTCCAACAGATTTAAACAAAAATCAAAAAAATTAAAGAATCGGTACAATTAATTTTGATAATTTGTTTTATGGTAAAGCGCCCCAAAATTAAAAATATTCCTGTGCATTAAAATTTTCAAAACTTTTTTTTTTGGGTTTCAATTTTTTTTTTTCGAAACTCAATATTTCGAAAACCCAATGCATGATTTTTTTAAAACTTGATAAATAAAAGTTTTCGAAAATCGTGTTTTTCTCGAAAACGACTCCGAGAATTTTGATAAATTTTTACGTTCTATAATCAAAAAAAATGAAATCAATATTTTACTAACTGTACCGAACATAGAACCATTTTGACGATTTTTGAATTTCCCATTACCGACTGAACGGATTTTAATGAAATTTTTTATATTTTTTTTTTTTGAAAAATTCGATATCTCGAAAAAGGTCTAAACATTTTTTTTTGGAAATTTATTCTTTATTCGTAAAGTAATAAAAAAAATGTTTTAAAAATTTGTATATAAAAGATTATTTGACTTATAACTTATAACTTTGTTATAAATTTTGTTCTTGCATAAACTAATATTTGCTTGTTGTTAGCTCCAGCTACCACTAAAAGATAAAAGAGTTATTTTAGTCATTAAATAAATGAACTTAATGTTTATGAACAGTTTTTCTTTTATAGCATTAATTTTTGAAATTCTTAGTCTTTTACATAAGAGCAAGTTCGTGCCACCCAGTGGTGCATTTTATTTTAAGAGGAAACGAAAAATATGGCGATTGCAAATAATTTTCATCAACAAAACCATTTTAATATAAAATGCAAAGAATCGAGTTGTAGTTTTTGATATTTTTAAAAGGTTTTGTTTTCACTTTCTTTTTGAAACGCTTAATCATTTACTTCCGGATCCGAATTAGGTATCCTTTGATGGAATTTGACATTTTGTGGCTTGTGTGCGAACTATATTTTGATATAAATAGAATCTGAACTCTGAATGTCAATTTAAAGCTTACATAAATTCGAAAAACCAATGAAACGTTTAATTTCTGGGTTATTCTGATTTTGTTCAATCCGTTGACATTTAAGTTATTTATCAATTCAATTCCAAAATTAATTAAAAACTATTCGTAAATCCTTATTTAAAAAGAAACATAAATATTTAGCGACACAAAACATTTTTTTTTTACCGTTGGTTTTTTTTTTTTGGTTTTCGTTGTAAAGATTGTATGTTGTAAATTTTGTTCTTGTTACCAACTTAGATTTAAGATATTAAGCTTATCATTGCAATCAGAATATTGATACCCATTCATAGAAAAATACGAGTAATTAGTAAAATTATTGTTTTCGAGACATGGGCTGTAAATCTAAAAAAAATCAAAATCCTTTTCGAGTTTATAAGTCTGAGATGAAGGTTGCGTGGAAAGCTATTTCCCAAGACTATGACTGCAATCGAAGAGGTTATTTGGTGTGAGAGGCGACAGTCGCAAAGAAAATATGAATAAAGATTTGTAGTAGATTGTGTGTGGGAACTACGTAGTGAACGATCAAATTTAAACAAGTTCCAATAGCTTAAGGAAAACTTTTGGAGTATGCTGAATATAGGTTGAGTTAGATCGATCTCTTAATTTTCCGCCCCTAGACGTTGGCGCCCTTGTGCGCCGCACATTTTGCACATACGGTAGCGGCGGCCCTGCCCTTAACTACCAAGTTCGAAGAAAATACCTCCGGTAGTTTAGGCTGTAGTTCGAGGTACAGACATACAGACATATAGACAGACAGACGGAATTGTCAGCCCCACTTTTTTCGTCTTCGCTATCACCGTAATGTCAACTTTGATCAAAATCTCGAGTTCGATTTTTTTTCCAAGTGCAGAACTTGCCCTATAGTACCTATATCGCAAGTAAAAAGATGAGATAACACAAATTCACATTCTTCATAGTTTGCGGACCACGCAGTTCTCATTTCAATACAAATTCATTATGGTTGTAGTTGTAATTGGGTAAAATTGAATCGGTCCTTTCAAACTACAACCTAGGGTAATTCCACAAATTATTCAGAGTCCTTGCAAAACGATTAACCACTCATTCAATTAGTTTTATTATATTACCAAAAGGATGGTTTTCCAGCCCAGTTGTGAAGTTAAGAAATTGCCAGATAAAAGTGCAGCTATCGCTCGATAGGAAGCAATGGACAAGTTCACTGGACTGTTACATCTGACCTTACTGTATCGCATTTTTACCTACAAAATATACGTAGGTACTAAACAGCAAGTTGTGCATTCGTAAGAACAATCAAACTAGAGACTTTGGACAGACTGGACATTACGATGTTAGGGACAATGAAAAAAGTGGGTCTCGCAATAAGGTCTGTCTCCCTCAGCCTTATTTAATATTTTCCACTAATACTGGGTTCAACCTGGCAACCTAATTAAACCGAGCCGAAACACTTACTTCGGGCTTACGCCACGTCAAACAAATCCTTATTTATAATATATTTTCTTAGCCGTTTTAGCTACGCCTTCCTTATGTCAAATATACTACCAAAAAAAGTCACCAATCTAAAACTCCTATGAACCAGTTTTAGCTTATTCCACCGCCATTCCTCGTGCATTTTCATTATAAATAAGCTTTTCAGGATAAGAGTCGTTGTAAATTCGAAGTAACTTTACTCCATCGCTAAAACGAGTTAAGGCTGTCTGTGTTTTCGACTTTGGCCTTAACGGATTAGCCGATTTTCTTTAAACTTGGTAGATAGCAGTTTTTAGTTTTCGAAATTTTATGAAATATTTTCATATTATGGTATATGAAAATGGTTTTCGAAAATCGTATTGTTTTTGAAAAAGGCACCTAGAAATTTGATTAAAATTCTTTTATCTTTTTGCGATCTATAATGTAATAAAACAAATTTTGAAATTTAATTTCTCACTATCCGTATAACGGATTTTAATGAAATTTTTTATAGAGAAGCTTCTTTTTTTCAATTCAGTATCTTAAAACCGAATACACGATACATTTTTTAAATAACGTTTTAAAATGTATTTTATTGAATATTAACAATTTGCATATCAATTTTTTTTAACAAAAGTTTTAATGAAAATTTAGTGCACAAAAAACATGTTTCAGTGCTTTTGTATGTCTGTACCTCTCCCTACATTCTTAACCACTAGACCTATGTTCTTTAATCCCGGTAGTTAAGGGTCTTCGGTGATTCCCTAAGGGGAAAATTGAAAGTTTTTTTTAGCTCCAAAATTAACGGTACCCCCTACACCCGTATTGCAAAATCTTATTTATCTCGAAAACGGCTCTAACGACTTCGATAAAAAAAAATTAGTTAGATATTATGGATATGGACTACATTTTGGTAAAAAAAATTTCCGCCCAAAATGTTATTAATGATGCCTGTCATAGAACGGTTTTTTGATTTTCGACTTTCTCATTAACGGCTCTAACGATTTTAACCAACAATTTTCACTAGGAGCCCCCTTAAGTTTAAAATATTATTATCTATAAAAATATTCGAATTTTTTTTTTTTGTAAAGTTGTAAAGTTTAAAAAACATTGATTTCAAAACTGAAAAAAATTTGTTTGAATAAAAAACAAAACCGTTTTTTTCTATCAAAATTTTATAGTTAAAAAACTGGTTAATATTTTTCCTGTAAATTTAAGTTTTATTCGTACAGTTATAAAAATTCAAAGATGGCGTTCTAAAAGTTTTTCCCTACAAATTTTGTATTTAATGCATGCGTGTTTTTTTAACCGTGACAACGATTAAAATTTGTGTTCTGGTATAAGCTAATATTTGCTTGAGAAATCACATGGTAGGATGCCTCCAACTATTGAGTTGAATTAATTTTATGGTTATGAACATTTTTCTCTGGTAACATTTATTATAAAAAATTGTATTCTTTTACAAAAGAGCAAGTTCGTCTGCTTCCGTAGATCCAAAGTATCTGAAAAAATCATATACTACCCTTCCTTCCCTTCGTATGATTTGCTTTTAATTCTTCAAAAGTATATTTTCTGCAAATGTATCTATCCAATATAAATTCTTATATGAATGATTTATTTTAAGATTACAATCCATGGCTTTGGGGAAAGGATTTTTTTTTATTTAAGGTTGGTAAACCTACATACATACATATATGTGAAACATACACACTTTGAACAAAACAGTGGGATAATTTTGAAACTGTATTGAGAAAAATAGAATATCTATTTTCATCTATACCTACAACAGCCAAAGCTAGAAAAAAAGACATCGTGGACAATGAAATATGTTCAGAACAATTTATAACACAAAACGAAGCAGTTTTTGTGTGATGACCATATGAAAAGGAAGAGAACAAAACACCTAACCACATATTAATGTGTGTGTGGCTTGGTTGTTTAAAAAGTCCAAGCTTTAAGTGCAGACCATATGTGCTATGCTCCCGACTAACAGAAGAGCCCTGATAAATTGGATTTTTCAAGGAACAAAACTTAAAATTAAATATTTTCTTACATTTTTTATATCCAATAGAATACAGGTTTGTATCGTCATGATAGAAACGAATCATAATGATAAGTGACAAGGAACCATTTTTATAAAGAAGTTTATTTTGTTTTTATTGGATAACTCGCTTGCTTTCCAATTTCATACAAAATGACCAACGAATTGAGTTTACTCCTATATGAATAATAACCGACTTCTGTAAGTTGATTGAAATTATAGCGGGTGAAGTTCGCGTATGCGTTATGTGATCCAATGCCATAAGCGATTTACTATATACCTATTTATATTTAATATATATTTATTTTGGATGCAAATTTTAAGTGCTTTTAATTACTTAAATGAGCCTCGAGAACTGTGTGATTAATCTAACGTTAACTTTAACACCAATGATAATATTTTTTTTTTAAAATGCTTTTAGTGCTTTTAGTGGTACAAAAAAGTAGATAATTACTCACTATATATTGTACTTAATAATACTCGTATAATATCAAACGAGGGAATAACAAATAAGACGGTCCTTTGAATTGGATCCGTGACACAAAACATCTTATAGCTCAACTGTAAAGATCAGGATATGCTGCTTGTCGTCAATTTTGCGTCGATATTACGTTCGAACTTTCATAATAAAAGTTCGTAAAAAAACCAAGTAGGTATAAGCAAGTTGTAAAAAAAGATCAAGGTGACTTCAAAGATGAGAGAACGTAACCCATGCGGTTTTTACATGATCTTTATTCTGAAGAATCTTATTTGTTTGATTACAAAAAAGTATCTGCGAAGCCTATAAGGGCTTTTCTGCAGAAGGTTATTTACATAGTTATTTAATTACAATAATTCTTAAAATTTCAATAAGTTCATATTTAACATGCTTTGAAATAATATATATTTTTTTTTTTTTTTGGAATATGATGTTAAATTTACAAGTTGTTTAATAGATGTTCTCTAAGACGTTTCTTCCTTAGTCTTTTATAATTTATATTAAGTATTTCTCTTGGCATCTTGTTGAAAATATGTGGGATGATCACTGATAATTGTTGTTTTCCATACGAGTTTTTAAAACGTGTTGTTTGTAGAAATCCGTGAGCTCTTTTCCTGGTGTTGTATTGGTGATCGATAGGTTGCTTGTATTGCTGGTCGTTGTAATACTCTTCTAGAATATTGAGTTCAAATAGTTGGTTTATGTTCAATAGTCCAAGTGTTTTGTATGCATTTTGTGTATTAGTATCTTGTTCTCTGTTTGTTTTATTTTTGCTGTTTATTAAAATTTTTACGATTTGATTTTGTAGACGCTGCAGTTCAATGAAGTAACTCTTGGTAGTGTTTCCCCACGTAACCTCAAATGCCTGATTTTGTTCGTCAAGAACCATATTTTAAGAGAATGCATCCATTCAGTTCGAGTGGCTATGGTCTTAGGTCTGATATTAAGAAAAAAAAATTAGAGTAACACTTGGTTCCATTTTTTCTCCAACGCTCTTACTTTTTCAAAATTCTTATCCACTTCATTGGTTTGCTGACAAGAACACCCTCAAATTTTCACATTTGTTTCCAGAACTGCAACACTGTTCTTCCGATGTGGACCTGAAACAGCAGTGTAAGCTTAAAATACGCATCTTGTTTTCTAATCTGGCTTACATCCTTAAAGAATAAATACATGCAGTCAAAACTTGAAAATAACTCTTATATCAGGGTGAATGCACCTATTACTCATTGAAAAATTACGAACAAACTTATAGGATATAAGACTATTGCCAAAGGTTTTATTTCTCTTGAACAGAGTTGTTTACTTTGTCTTTCCATCTTTTGTTTTCTACGATACTTCTATAAAATATCTAGCTTCATTACACCTCTCAAACAATTCCACCGTAATACTCGTTTGAGTAAGAACGCTAATAAGTATACCCTACCCTTAGCATTTCAGGCAACTACTAAATGGGTACCATGTAGAAAGATTGAGTGAAGAACCAGTCCCAGCAAAGCCCTTCGGATAAGGAATTGGCAATTTCAGCTACAAATAAAATGCACGACTGGATCGCACGAACTTGCTCTTATGTAAAAGTACTTTGGAATTTAAGATACATTTTATAAATATAAAAATGTTTAAATACATAACATTGCCGTCTGGTTTCCGGAAAAGTATGAATTTATGCAAATAAACTTTAAAAAAACGTTTTATTATTAAATAAATTTTTTATATAAGAAATCTCTCTAAAATTTTTCAAGAAAAAAATGTGGGATGCGAATTTTAAGTATTAAATAATATTGATTTTAGGAAATAATTTCAAAAAATAATCGTTCATAGGTTTTGAAGACATTGATTTAAAAAAAAAAAAATTTCAAAAAACACAACAAATATTTTTTCGAATATTTTTATATACAATATTATTTTAAACTTAAGGGGACTCCTGCTGAAAATTTTGGGTTAGAATCCTTAGAACCGTTAATGAGAAAGTCGAAAATAAAAAAAACGGGTCTATGGCAGGTACCCCTAATAACATTTTGCCCTAAAATTTTGTTTGACCAAAATGTAGCCTATGTCCATAATATCACAAATAATTTTTTTTATCAAAATCGTTAGAGCCATTTTCGAGATAAATAATATTTTGCATTACGGGTGTATGGGGGGTACCCTTAGTTTTGGAGCTAAAAAAAAATTTCAATTTCTCCTCTAGGGAATCACCAAAGACCCTTAACTACCCTGCTGGTTCAATAAAAAGCTTATTAATTTGAATAATCGAAAAAATAAAGCTTTCAAACTTTATCGTGATTCTAGGGATGATAATAGTCTATACATGAACTATCTTCGGTGTAATCGTGAATTCAATTTTCTCAATAAATTCTTATACAACCAATATATTTTAAGTATTGAATCTAAAGTAAAACGAAATAGTAAATGTTTCTTTAAGTTTATAAATGACAAAAAAAGTTCCACCGGAATTCCGAATTCTATACGTTATAATGGTCAAACATCTAGTGATCTGTCTACAATCTGCAATTTTTTTGCTGACTTTTTTCAATCCATCTTTAAACCTTCTTATAATCAAACGAGGCCTTGGTTGACGTCTTCATCTCAATTGATTAATATAAACCAATTATCAGTTGATAAAGAAGATATTATCTGTGAACTTTTAAAGTTACATGAAGATAAACACTCTGGGTATGATGGAATTGCTCCTATTGTTTTAAAAAAATGCTCTCTTTCCTTAGCAATCCCCCTTGAAATCATTTTCAACCGTTCTCTCCGTGAAGGTTGCTTTTTAAAACAATGGAAGAGTTCCTTTATTTATCCCGTTTTTAAATCAGGATCCAAAAATGATGTTACCAACTATCGTCCGATTTGCAAAATATCTGTGATACCTAAGTTATTCGAAAAAATTATTTATAAAAAAATACTTTTTTCAGTGAAAGAAATAATCTCGCCTTTGCAGCATGGTTTTATCAGTGGAAGATCAACTACAACTAATCTTACAATTTTTAGTAATTATGTACTCAAAGCTCTAGAACAAGGAAACCAATGTGACGTGGTGTATACCGATTTCGCGAAAGCGTTCGACAGAGTTGATCACTCAATATTGATTTCCAAATTGCATAACATCGGTTTTCATTCCAACTTATTGACATGGTTTAAATCTTACCTTACTGGCAGAATTCAATATGTTCGTATTAATAATGTTACTTCCAACCCTGTTTTTGTTACTTCCGGAGTCCCACAGGGTAGTCATTTGGGTCCTCTCCTCTTTCTCTTGTTTATCAATGATATTCCCAGTTGTCTAAAAAATTGTTCTTGTTTGATGTATGCTGACGACCTTAAATTATTCCTGCGCATTAATTCTATTTCCGATTGTATAAAGCTGCAGAATGATCTTAACAATCTTTCTGTTTGGTGTTCTAACAACGATCTTCACTTAAATGTTTCTAAATGTCATAGTATGTTATTCTGTCGCGGCACCTCTCCAATTATGTTTTCTTACAGTTTACTTGGGTCAACCTTAACACAAGTCACTGAGAAAAAAGATTTGGGTGTAATCTTTGATTTAAAATTCGAATTCGCTAATCACATTGACTATATTATTTCTAAGGCCAGTTCTATGCTTGGATTTATTTCCAGGAACGCTAAAGACTTCTCTGATCCATATACTCTTAGAGCCTTATATTTTTCATATGTTCGCTCAATTTTAGAATACTGCTCATCTACCTGGAATCCTATGTATATAACTTATTCGGCGAGAATTGAACGAATTCAGAAACGCTTTACTAGAATTGCAATTCGGATATTGCGTTGGAACACGGATATGCCTTCATATAACACCAGGTGTTTGTTGTTGGGTATTCAATCCCTAGAATCACGACGTATTTATTTCGATGTAATGCTTGTCAGAGATTTAATAAATTATAAAATCAATTGCCCTCACTTGCTTTCGTTGATTGGCTTTCATGTTCCTTGTCGTGAATTACGTAATAATCGTTTATTTTGTGTACCCTTTCATAGGGTCAATTATGGAATCAATGAACCCTTAACTCGCTGTTTAAGACAAGCTAATTCTGTTTGTAATGCTATTGATTTTAATTTATATTTAAGTAGGGACTCTTTTAAAAAAAAATTGTTATTAATTATAAACTTCGGTGGTTAATGTTAATTGTACATTCTATTTTTTGTTTTGTTTTATTTATTATTATTTATATAATTTACTATTGTTCTAAGTAGTCTTTAAGAGCTGTGTCTCTGCTTGATGAATAAATAAATAAATAAATAGATAAATAGATAAAAAATAGATAAAATAGGTCTAGTGGCTTAGGCTGTAGTGAGAGGTACAGACATACAGACACACTGAAACATGTTTTTTGTGTACTAAATTTTCCTTAAAATTTTTATAAAAAAAACTGTTACGCAAATTGTTAGTATTTAATAAAATACATTTTAAAACGTAATTTAAAAATTTAATCGTGTATCGGTTTTCAAAATATCGAATTTTCAAAAAAAAAAATTGTATTATTTTTTTAAAAATCCAAAAACTATTTTTTCGAAAAAAATTTTAGTTCATATTTTTTAAAATGCAAAGGAGCTCCTACGTAAAAATTTCGGTAAAAATCGTTAGAGCCGTTGGTGAGAAAATCGAAAATCAAAAAAACGGTTCTATGACAGGTACCCCTAATAACATTTCCCCCCAAATTTTTTTTTGACCAAAATGTAGTCCATGTCTATAATATCACACCTAATTTTTTTTTATCAAAATCGTTAGAGCCGTTTTTGAGATAAATAAGATTTTGCATTACGGGTGTATGGGGGGTACCCTTAGTTTTGGAGCTAAAAAAAAAATTTCAATTTTTCCTCTAGGGAATCACCGAAGACCCTTAACTACCGAGTTTGAAGAAAATACCTCTAGTAGTTTAGGCTGTAGTTCGAGGTACAGACATACAGACATACAGACATACAGACATACAGACAGACAGACGGAATTGCCGGACCCACTTTTTTCGTCTTCGCTATCATCGTAATGTCAACAACTTTGATCAAAATCTCGAGTTCGATTTTTTTTCCAAATGCAGAACTTGCCCTATAGTACCTATATCGCAAGTAAAAAGCGGGTTTATGTACTACATATCCTCTTCAAACGACGTTCTGAAACACTTTTTATCCACAAGTACAAGTGTGATTTTCGGCCCGGATCAAAAGCACATCTATTCGTCACATTAGGTAAATTCCAACGAATTTTAAGACTAGACTAACCGTCTTTCTATCGAGTTTAAAGTCGGATATGATTGCATTCATCGTTAGGAGCATTATAAAGCGTTCACAGAACTAAGAGGGTCGTGTGATGATACATTCAAAGGTACGTTAAGCAAGTAAGACAACTAGGATATAGATCTTCCGAAATATTTCGTACATCTACATCTCAAATGGGGACTTGAAGTTCTTAATTCTTAACATTTTTAATTTCCACCAAAGAACAAAACATTCTAAAAAATATCAAATTAAAAACTATTAAATATAAAATAATTAACAGCAATTTCCCGCATCTACTGTAAATTGCTAAGACTAAGTTGAACGTGTAAAATGTCGACATAAGTTCATGGGTTTTAAAAATCCATTTCCTCTCGTGTAGTTTATGCAGCAAAACTTATGGCAGGATAATATGAATAGCTTAATGGAATGGTCAGTACGTGTGGTTGGTGACCAACTCTAGCAGCTGAAGCACTAGTGGAAAGACCTTTGCTTATGTGCGAATACAGGAACACAACATCGAAGGAAAACGAATGAAAATTATGAAAAGAAGAAAATAGCGCGGCTCTCTCGGGATGTACCATTCAGCCAGCTTAGAGAATGAATGGTGGCATCAGGTCTCGGTGCAAGCAATATTAAACTTGAAAGGAATCAAAGACTAAAAGTGGCGTTGCACAAAAAAAGAATCGATTTCAATTTTATTTTTTTTTTTAGTTCCACTGCTTATTGTGGCTTTAGATGAAACCTGGGTCAATGGTTTCCCCTTTCGTGTTTGATTCTGGTTTTGACGGCTTGCAAACCAGAAGTATTAGGTAAGAAGCTTACCACCACTAAACCATTTCTTACTGACGTTGCTTTTACAATGAATTACGTGATGTACTATACATACCTTTAGATTATAGTTTGGTTCTGAATGTTGTTGAATTTTAATTTTAATTTTAATTTTAAAGTTATTGGTTTGAAAAGCCCATTTTTACTTGCGACTTATAGGTACTTATAAGGCAAGTTATGCATTCGTAAAAAAAATCGAACTCGATATTTTGTTCAAAGTTGACATTACGATTATAGCGAAGACTACAAAAGTGGGTCTGGCAATTCTGTCTGTCTGTCTGTCTGTCTGTCTGTCTGTCGCTGCGACTAGAGGCTAAACGGCTCGGCCGATTTTCTTTAAACTTGGTAGATATGGGTTTTGATTTTTCCCCCCCACACGTTTTTTTCTTTTTTTTTTTTTAAGACCAAAAATAACGGTACCTGCCATACGAATTTTTTTTTTTTTTTTTCTTAAAAACTGTTCGACAGATTTTAAAAATAAAAATGCAAAAAAATTTAATTAAAGCTAGGTACTGGTTGAAAAAAAATTTCCGAAAAATGGTTATTGAGGGTACCCGCCATGGAACCATTTTTTTGGTTTTTGATTTTCTCAAAAATCGTGCAACAGATTTTGGTCTTTTTTGTTTTTGCTAAAGCTCCCCAAAAACATTACTAGAATTGTGTACTCAAATTTTCAAAAAAACATTTTTTGGATTTAAAAAAAAAACTTCAAATTTTTTTTTTCAAAACTCAATATTTCGAAAACCCCACGCTAGATTTTTTTTAAACTTGATAAATAAAAGTTTCTCAATACAATCTACAAGATGTGAGAAAAAAAAAATTATTTTACCTAAAACTAAAGGAACCTACCATACAAATGCTAAAAAATTTAAAAAAAATGGTTTTCAAAAATCGTATTTTTCTCGAAAACGGCACCTAGAATTTTGATAAAATTTTTTTTCTTTCAATTAATTTTTACGATCTTTAATTTAATAAAAAAAATTTTGAAATTAAGATATTACAGCTTGTACCTACCATAGAACCATTTTTTCGAATTTTGAATTTCTCATTATCCACATAACGGATCTTAAAGAAAATTTTTATAGAGAAGCTTTCAAAAAGTCTAAAACACATTGCATTTCAAAACTTTAAAATAAATATTTTTTGAATTTTTGAAAAAAAAATCTATTATTTCTTTTTTTTGAAAATTCGATATCTCCGAAACGGGTCAATATTTCTTTTCGTAAATTTAATTTTTATTCGAACAATAATAAAAACTTTAAATTGGCGTACCAACATTTTTTCTTAAAAAGCTTTTAAAAAGTTTGTATATAAAAGCTTTTTTTTAAGAAACCACTACAACGACTTATAATTTTTGTTCTTGCGTAAATTCATAGTTGGATAGCATTCTGGTTTTGTCTCTAAAAGAATTTAAAAAATTAATTTAATCCTTATGAACAGTTTTCTCTAATAACATTCGTTTTTAAAATTCCTAGTCGATTACATAGGAGCAAGTTCGTGCGACCCAGTCGTGCATTTTATTTATGTTTGTTTTAAAATGTAATTTTAAATAGACAGCTTACGAAAATTTAAAACAAAAGCTGCCAGTGAGTGGTTCAAGAGTACATATATATTATGTGCGATCGTTGGAAATGGTTTTTAATTTCGGGTTTTTCAAAATTCAAACAAAAAATGTATTTAATCAAGAAAGCCACCACACGGCACTTCTTCTATATTACCTGCGGAGTAAGAACTACCCAGATGAAATTTACGGGGGCATCTTCCAGTTTCCTTTCAAGTGTAATATGTAATATAATGTAATGTTATTTAAATGTTCTTAAACAGCTCTGAGAGAGTTAAATGCCAGACCCTACCTCTATTTCAAAACCGATTGAAAGTCTAGGTGAACGAATTTAAAAATCTATTTCTATAATGGAGTTTCTTAACAATTTTTAGCTCTGTTATGTTTAAAACCTTTCTGCTTGTTAAATATGATCCCTGATTATGTATTTATCAGCTCTCAGAAAGCATAAATGCACTTTGATTCTTTACTTCTTAAAATAGCTCTTTAACAGCAAAAGATTTTCCTTAAGAGCTATAAGCTATATATTCATGCATGTTTAAAAAAAATGGCGAGTATTTAAGATAATTTTCAAAAGAATCGAGAAAAATACAGAAGCTAAGCTTTATCCAAAAAGTACACCAGAAAATTATTATTTTTTACAAATAGTAATTTCTTTTCGTCTTCAATAGTAAAAATATATAATTTTTAACTCAACGTAAAAGCACGCAGCTCTCTGGCAGTTGTAGATCATATATTAAAGCTTCCAACTGACAAAACAAACTTCTAAGGTTCTAAGCACTATGAAGGAGCTCAAAAGTGCTCTCAAACTCAATGACTTCCAGCTAAGTGAGCTCGATATTTAGGCGCATTTATAGCTTGTTTTTTTAATAAACGAGCTTTAAGATTAGCTCTGAAAGTGCTTTTCAAGCTTTTTCACAGCTAGAAATGTTTTTTGGGAAGCTTGTACAACTACCTTCAATACAAAGACAACATCTATAAACAAATACATGGCATGCCAATGGGCAACCCACTTTCGCCTACAATTGCGGATTTGGTACTGGATTATCTTCTCGATGAATGTTTTGAAAGTATTGAAAGACCAAAGGCAATTTTCAAATATGTTGATGATATATTTGCGGTAATTGATCACCGCAACATTGAAAATTTGCTGTTGGCCCTCAACAATTTCAACCAAAAAATCAAGTTCACCGTGGAGAAGGAAACGCATAACACGATAGCCTTTTTGGATGTCAAAATTTATCGTGAAAAGGATCACCTTACCTTCGACTGGTACCAAAAAGAAACAGCATCTGGTAGATTAGTTAATTTTCGATCCAACCAGGCGAAACATATTTTAATCAACACGGCAACTAACTTGATTAAAAAAGTATTTACGTTAAGTGACCGTAAGTTTCACTCCAAAAATGAAAGCGTAGTCACCCAAATTCTAGCTAACAATGGCTACCCCTATGAGCTTATAAGAAGTTTAATACAACGCTACACAAATAGTGTTAACCCTGAAAGTCCATCGATCATTGGAACAGATTGCGTTTATAAAAGCATAGTTTATATTCCAACACTGTCTACAAATTTCAAACAAGTGGTTGCCGACCGTTGCAAAAATGTGAAACTAGCTTTCACGTCACATTGCACACTTGCAACACTGTACACAAAACTAAAGTCTAAAACAAAAAAAGAAAACAAAACCGACGTTGTGTACAAAATCAACTGCAAGAGCAAAGATGATGAAAATTGCTACCTTTGCTATGTAGGCACAACAAAGCAGTTCCTGCGACAGAGAATAGCTGGTCATAAATCGGACATCAATAGTAAAAGCTCCGCTAAGACGGCACTGGCGAACCATTGTGTCCAAACCAACCATAAACCAGATTTTGAGGAAGTAGAAATTCTGCAAACGGAAAGACATTTTGCCAAAAGGTACACTCTGGAAACTCTACACATCCTCAAAAACAACAATAATATGAACAGAAAACAAGACACTCAAAACATCTCCGCAGTGTACTGCTCTCTTGTAACGGCCAAGAAATTTTAAATTTTGAGTTAAAATTAAAACAAGACTGATCTTCGCATTAGAAGTGCAACTTTATTAAATCTTTTAAAATTTTAAAATCAATTAAGTTTATTTTAACAACAAAGTTTTCAAAGTTTTTTAATTTAAAACTAGACAAATAATTTATTTTATTTTATTTTTTATGTAAGTTCTTTAAAGTTTTGTTTTTTCTTTGTAAACAAATTTGTTAAACTGTGTTTGTGATTTATTGTTTCAATAAAGGATCCCCTGAAGAAGGCAGCAACCCCTGTCGAAACGTCGGGAAAAGTAAATGAAACCAAACTAGTTTCATTACACATCAAGTGACCAAAATAGCCGAAGAGGAACCAGATTCTTCAACAAAACAATATATTTCAACTTGGTCAAACATAAATAATTTAATTTGGATTTTTTAATCTTTGTTTTCATATAGAAATCAGACCGCTTTTTTGTGCATTTGAACATTTTTCTCTAAATAAATCCATGTTTTAACATTTATAAGCAATTAAATACTTCTAAAGTACTTTTACATAGGAGCAAGTGTGTGCGATCCATTCGTGCGTTTTATTTTGTTCTACAATAATTTTTCTAATTGACAAAACAAAAGCATTGAAAAGTTTCAGTATATTATACGTAAAGTACACATTATAACAAGTCACTCATAACTTGGACCTTAACTCAACATGTGTGTTAAACATAAACTAACAAACAGTTTTGATATCATAACTTGAAAACTTGGCTCGTTAGAACTATCTATAATTTTAGATTTTACTAGCGCTCGAATATTTAAAACATTTCAGATCTTGCATTTTAAGAGAGTTTAGTCAAACGTTGCTCCTAATTGGATCATCTACGAATTGCGATTTTAATTAAAAAAACATAAATTTTGTTCACTATTTTTTCTTAGGTTCCATTTAATTTATCATACTTCAAGCTAGTAGCTCAAAATCTTCAACCTGTTCTTGTTTGTTAAGATGCAGTATTTGCTTAAACACTAATTTGCATAAGAAAACTTTATCTCCCAGCCATGTATTCGTACCCGCATATTTAACTTCGGTATATTTCGCTGCTTCCGCCTAAATCATAGACATAATTTCGTTCTTCAGTTGGCTGAAGCTTTGCTCTGTTATCCAGTCGTTTATTCCATGAGCATGAATGAATATTTAAAAGTGAATTTTTTAACACAGTTTGCATAAAGGAAGGAGTTCAGCGAAGGAGTAATGTATGCAACAAGGAACTTTCTTATAACCATATTAAGTAATTGCCATATTATACAAAAGTTACAAACACATTCATTAACATACGTATATATGTAAGTGTTTGGTAGGGTAGGTGTTCGAAATAGCAAGATCCTTCTAACTGAAAGAGTAACCTCATTTAAGGTAGGATGGTGTTACAAGTAGCTACATACCAAGTTCAATACGCTACTATCTTTGCTATACCTATGTGCTGGCTTCTGCTCCACTGACACGTGAATTTATTACCTTGATATACCTGGGTGACGCTTTAAAAGTTTTCCTATAGCTCCATCGAAAAATTTTAAGAATAACAAAAAAATCAAAGGTTTCGTGGTTTCTGCTCCTTTTTTCGTTCTCGGTACTTGATTAAGTTCTTGAAACTTTTTCGCAATGGATAAGTTACAACTTCTCCTTGGTCCTTGGATACAAAAATGGACTAACCCCAGAAATAACTTCTTCCCTATCCAATGAAAAACCAGAGAACACATCGTAAAAAATACAACCTCCTTGAAATGACCGACCAATGCCATTTGAATTAAGACAACGCATAAGTTTGGCAGACGAAGGACGTGTCTCAATAACTTTTTCTTTGGTTTCTTGATAAAAGGTTGTGGCTTTCTACCTCTTGTATGTAGATTCTTTAAAAACGTTTCTTTATCTTTTCCAATGAATACTCTTTAATTAGAGAATCATGAAATTTGATTTGGTCAAAAGGCGAAGAGCCCTGGGATGAAGCTCCTACTTAAATGATTTAGAATGCTACAGTTAGATGGTTTCAATTGATATTACTTGTGTTGGATACATAGCAGTTGCTACTTTAGGGATACGTATTGTTGTGTGAACAAAATCGAAACTCAGGCTGCCAATGAAATACATAAAAAGGGTGAATAAGGTAAAAATAAAAGCGTTAGAGTAGGTATGTAGGTTGGAACGAAACAAGAAAAAATCGTATAACCCGGTTAGGCAAGAGGGCATAAACCGCCCTCACTAGTTTTTATTCCAAAGTTATTCTAATTATTTAACATAAGGGTGTGATACGATTTTGAGCTTTATAATTACCAGATATCGCCGTTTTTTTTTAACTTTGTAAACCCCTTTACCGTGAATACCTTAATCGTATGCAATATAACGAGTTTTTTAAGTCAATCAACTGGCTACTGCTTTTAAGACCGCAATGCAAGTTCTTCGTAACCGGGAAGGTAACCTTATCAACTGTTCACATGGAATACTAAATACCTATATGTTTTCAAGCAGCATCATTAGAGCGAGTAATAGGGCAAAAATAAACACTTCTACCCAACAAAAGCCGAGTAATATGATGGATCTGCGGAGCTTTTCTTTATATATAGATAGATTCCGTATGACTAGACTATCATCCTATCATCTCTAGGGGTATTTTTAACGATTCGAAATCAACACCAGTTTCCCACTTTCTGTAATACATTCATGTACTACTTTAGTGTTGGACGATAAGCCTAAAAAAAAATTTGATATGGGGTTCATCCGAAAAAAATAAAATGCACGACTGGGTCGCACGAACTTGTTCTTATATAAACGACTAAGAACTTCAAAAATGAATGTTATTAGAGAAAAACTGTTCATAAGCATAAAATTAATTTTTTAAATGACTAACACAACTTCTTTAGTAGTTGGAGGTAAAAATAGGATGCCATGTGATTCAATAAAATTATGTTTATACAAGAACAAAAATTATAAGTCTTTCTAGTGGTTTCTTAAAAAAATACTCTTTTATATACAAATTTTTTAAAACATTCTTAAGAAAAAAATTTTGGTACGCCAAAGTTTTTATTATTGTGCGAATAAAAATTTATTTTACAAGAAAACATATTGAGCCGTTTTCGAGATATTGAATTTTCAAAAAAAAAATTTGAAAATTTTTTAAAAATCCAAAACAATTTTTTTGAACATTTGAATGCATAATAATATTGAAACTGCTGGGGATCCTTAACATAAGAAAATGATCAAAATCCGTTGTACCGTTTTGAGAAAATAAAAAAAAAATGGTTCCAAGGGAGGTACCAAAACTAATAATTTTTTTTTGAATTTTTTTCAACCATTACCTACAGTGGTGGAAAATTAATTAGAAACGATTTTTTTATTTTTTAAAATTGGGTGTATCTACTCGTACATATTCTTTTAAGTAATTGGTAAAAAAAATTTTTTTTTTCATTTTTTGGTTCTTTAACTTCATTTTAACATAAACAAAATAATTTTTTTTTTACAAAGAAAAGCTGCATTTAATATTAAGTGCAAGAAAATGTGTTTTCAGCTGGAAAAATAATTAGAAACATGTTGTAGTTAGCATGTGTATATAGCATTATGATTTAATCCAAAGCAAATTTACCGGATTTTTCAACTTGAAACGTTAGTACTTGGTTGGGTAAGCCTTATTTTTAATCACGGCTGCACAATGCCTTGAAAGGCTGGCTACCAGGTCCTGAAATCTTTTCACGTTTTTTTTTTGTCCATGCTTCGTCAATGTTTTTGAAAACCTCAGATGCATTTTTGGATTTTGTCTTATGTAAAGCTCTCTTTACATCTCCCCACAAATATTCTAATGGACTGAGGACCAGCTTTGAGCTGACCAATCCAAAACTTTATTTTTTTCTTTTTCAAACAAACACTTCACAAGCCGTGAAGTGTGTTTTGGATCGTTGTACTGTTGAAAAATGTCAGAAACAGGCAAATTTTCAAACCCTTAGGGCTCCATTACATTTTTTAGTGTATTTTTATAATGCTATTGATTCATGCGTCCTTTAATTCGCACTATAGGACCCACACCTCGCCAGGAAAACCCTCTCCAAACCATCACATTTCCGCCCCATGCTTGATTGTCTTGATTGTTTATTTGGGATTTAGCTCCTGGTTAATTGGACGTCGCACATACCATTTGCCAGCTGTTCCAAATATGTTTACTTTGGATTCATCACTCCATAAGATTTTTACTTGCGACTTATAGGTACTATAAGGCAAGTTATGCATTCGTAAAAAAAATCGAACTCGAGATTTTGATCAAAGTTGACATTACAATGATAGCGAAGACCAAAAATTGGGTCTCGCAATTCTGTCTGTCTGTCTGTCGGTTCGACTACAGCCTAAACGGCTCGGCCGATTTTCTTTAAACTTGGTAGATATGGGTTTAAATTTTTCCCCCCCGGACGTTTTTTTCTGTTTTTTTTTTAAGACCAAAATTAACGGTACCTGCCATACGATTTTTTTCGACATTTTATAAATATTTTTTTTTCTCAAAAACTGTCCCACAGAATTTTTTAAAAAAAATTTGAAAAATTTCATTTAGTTAAAACTAGGAAATGGTTGAAAAAAATTTTCCAAAAAATTGTTATTTTTGGGAGCCCCCCTGGGTCAATTTTTTTTTTTCATTTTCACGAAAACGGTACAGCCGATTTTAATCATTTTATGCCAAAGCTCCTCCAAAGTTTGAATATTATTACATATATTCAAATTTTCAATTTTTTATTTTTTGGATTTAAAAAAAAAATTCAAAATTTTTTTTTGGAAACTCAATATTTCGAAAACCCCATGCTCGATTTTTTTCAAACTTGACAAATAAAAGTTTCTTAACATATTCATTTTACTTTTATAATAATTGCTAACGGACTTACCGCGATGGTATTTTATTCAAAAAATTGAATTAAGATCCCGACGTTTCGACAAGGTTCCACTTGTCGTGGTCACGGGTTGACTGATGGCTTGTGGGTGGTAGTTGTTGTTTCTTTTTGTTTTGTTTTATTCTCTCTTGCGGAGATTGTACCGGTGTGTTGACTGTGTTGGCATTTGCATTTGAGATGGTGATTGTTGCGAATCAATGTAAGCTTGTGAACAGGCAAAGCTTACAGCATCAGCTGGTACATTATTTTTTTTCTTAACATAATCTACAAGATTTGAGAAAAAAAATTTTGTTTTATCTAAAACTAACGGTACCTTCCATACAAATTTTAAAAAATGGTTTTCGAAAATCGTATTTTTCTTGAAAACGGTTCCGAGAATTTTGCTAACATTTTTTTTCTTTTAATTAATTTTAAAGATCTATAATTTAATAAAAAACAATTTTAAATCTAGATATTACTGACTGTACCTACCATAGAACGATTTTTTCGAATTTTGAATTTCTCATTATCGGCATAACGGATTATAATGATTTTTTTTTATAAAATAGCTCTTTAAAAGTTTCAAAAACATTGCATTTCAAAAATTAAAAAAAAAAATATTTTTTTCAATTTTTAGAAAAAAAAAGTCATTTTTTTTTTGGAAAATTCGATATCTCAAGAAGGGCTTAATATTTGTTTTGGAAATTAGACTCTTATTCGAACAATAATAAAAACTTAAGATTGGCGTACCAAAATTTTTTCTTAAAAATGTTTTAAAAATTTTGTACATAAAAGCTTATTTTTTTAAGGAACCACTACTACGACTTATAATTTTTATTCCTGCATAAATTTATGTTTGCATAGCATTCTGTTTTTATCTCTTATTACTAAAAGAATTTAAAAAATTCTTTTTGTCCTTATGAACAGTTTTCTTTAATAACATCCGTTAATAACATCTTTAAATTTATATTGGCAAAATTTTTTTGGAGCAAGAATTATTACAACAATTTGGATGAAATTTGTACACTTTTTTTTTCACCGGTGAAAACATTTGAAAGTAGTTTTTTGTAAAATCCGCACACTACCACGCCCATATTTTTTTGATTTTTGATATTTTCTTATTTTTAGTGAACAGGAAGCCGAAAATTTTTATTTGAGGTTTTTTAAATTTAAGACATCGCATGTATATTTTTTCTGCCCACTTTCCCGCCTACTTTCGCTCCCACTTTTTTTAATTTTCAGCTTAAAGTTCATTAAAAGCAGGCATTTCTTAAATTTAGTTTTATATGTAAAAGTGAATTTACGAAAAGTGTTATTTTTTTTAGTAAAATCCGTGTAGGTACTGGCACCCCCCTTTTTGATATATGAAAGGTTTTCGCCCTTAAGACAAAAAACAAAAAACGTAATTCAAAAGTACACCTTAATACTAGGTATTTTAATTAATGTCTAAAAGTTCTTTAGCCTCGTCAAATAATTCTTTGGTATCATTTTTTGTTCTTGGTTTTCCCAGACTAGATATACATCAGATGTATATAATAAAGAGTGTAGAACATCTTCGTCCGTAGCTGACCTTCAACATTTCCTTGCATGATGCAATCTAAACCCTTTATCGTCGCTGTAGATCGAATACCTCGTAACCCAGAAAAACCGATTTTTAGGTAATGATGCAATTATATTGTGAAAAAAATTCCGGATCTAATGAAAAATATCCTGTGAACCTAAAAACTATAATTGCAGAGCCACGCGCATAATTAACAACACGTCTCTCATTGCATGCTGCCCCCCTGCAACCCCCGCTTAGGCACACTAGGATTTGGGGTAAGTGCGAGTTTGGGTGTATGCAAAGTTTCCTTAGCATTAAAAGAATTTGGAAAATAACCAACATAAAATATCAAGGTTGATTCTCATCGGCATATTTTTACAATTGTTTTGATTATAATCAACGATTGCATAGATAATTGCACCAAACTAATTGATCTGTCAAAACTTTCAGGTGTTCATGCTCATACAGCATTTTGAGATGAAAAATTTTGAGATGCAGTATTATGAGATAAAGTATTTTGATCATACAGTATTTTGTACATACAATATTTTGAAATACAGAATATTAACCATACAGTATTATGACCATACAATATCATACAGAATTTTGACCATACAGTATTTTAAAATACAGCATGTTGTAAGCAGTTCTCTTTCAAGTGAACTGTTAACTTTTTGTCTTCTTCTATTTTGTGTTATTTATATGTACCTATATTTGTATCATATGCAACATACCCCACACACACCCTCCCACCCTCAAATGTTTGGCATTTATTTTTATTTAATTATGATTTTTTTAATATAAATATGAGTAAGAAAGTTTAAAATTGGAAAACAAATATTTTATTCTAAAAATAAAATTTTGAATTTTAATAATAATGGAAATAACTGATAAAAACTTATAACTTTTGTGGAAACATAGTCACTTATATGATGTTTACAAAAATTTGTTGCTTATGTTTTAACAGTTATTTTTTTAACTTTTGACAAAAAATAAAATATTTTTTTTTTAATTTTGAGCTAAAAGTAATAAAATATTGGTCTTAAATTTTTTGGAATACACAATAAAGGAACCACATTTTTGCCAAATTTTAATTTTTTCCATCACTTAACACTAAAGTTATAAGAATACGAATTTTTATTCTAAAAACCTATTTTCATATTATCATCCGTTTTTTCTTCTTAAACAAAAATGCATGAAAATGCGAAAGTTTTTATTTTTTCTTCCAAATTAAGAATATTTTTAGAATACAAAACAGCCATTAACTAAACGGAGGCAGCCGGAGCTAACAGAGAAAACCCCAATTGAAAACAAAAAAATGGAAAAGAACTTAATTAATAAAAATATATCTGTTTTGTAAAGGAAAGGGCTTGGGCTTTTCAAAAAGGTATAATACTAATACATTCTGTCCAGAAAAATACGAAATAATTGACTTCAAACTCTCACTTCTAATAAATTCTAAAAATAAAAATATCGAAATGACATTTTTAACGGTGATTTTAGGTACCTATAACAAAAGTAAGATGCAAAAAATTTACTGTGTTTGGAAGAACCCTATTTCTAGTATATAATCCCATCATTAGATTTTTCAAATTACTAAATTCACCAAAACCATTTTTGAGATGGATTTCATCATTTGGTCCCATAGTGCGCCGCCGCCAGCAAAGATGTTTACACATCAGGGCCCGAGACAAGAAAAAGGGACCAATTCATACAAAACAAGTAAGTCTTTTTGCAAAAGCATATAATATACCTACCTATATTGGTCTTATTTTTTTTAATATTGTCTTCCTGTATAAATAAAAAGGATTTTTTTTTTTGGATTATAATTTTCCAAATCATTTTTGGTTTCAAGCAATTTAAGAGCTGACATCTTCGAATCACAAGATTTGACATTCAGTCAATCGTCAACTTATTTTTAATAAGCATCAGCTTTGAAAATGCTCTTTTGGTAGAGACTCTGCTATGGGGCCAGTGGCGTAGCGTACCATCTCGGCGCCCGGGGCGGGAGACCCATTTTGCCGCCTCCATTCAATACTAAATTAAAATTAAATTTCGAGACATCATTTCACAGGCAATGAAGTAGATATCTTTTATTGAAAGTAAAATAGAATTAGCGGTTTCATAAACTGATTTTACGAGCCTTACGAATGACGCTCGTGAGACAAAGCTGCATCTGCGGATTCATCTCCATGCATGCGTGTTTTCCTGCGAATTGTACTCGTTTTGAGATCGATTCCCAGTTTTTTCCAAAAAGTCTTAGAAAAGTCGATTGCGGCTTGGACGAAACGGTCTCTGCTCTCCACCCGGAGAGCTTTTAAAACGCAGAGTTTCTGAGCACACTTATCCACACTCAGTCCACATTGCTGCAGGTAAATCTGTGCGTCTTCTTCTTCAGGTAGCTCTGCAGCTCAAAAGCCAAGAAAAGTGAGGAAGTTGAATGACTGCATGACTGTCAGAAGAAGACTGGCTACCGATCCGTCAATTCTAACAGTACCTCAAGAACTTCCACAAACTTATTTTTAAGCGTCTTTACAGCTTCACGAGGTTCACTTTTTCTGCAGGCTTGTGACTAGATGCTTGAGATACTTCTGGTGAGTCGACTTTGTCTTGACTCGCTCTGTGGTGGGACCAGAATGACTTCCAACTTCGACGGCAGGCATGTCTTCTTCTTCTGCCCGTAAAATAAGTTATGCATTCCTATTAATATTGGCCGGATGACAATTCTAGGCCACTCACGATTGTAGATGGAGGAATCTTACTTACATTGGAATCACTTCCGCTGCTGCTGGATGCCGCCGAAGACGTTAACGTAGCTTTTGAACCAGAACGTCTTCGCGTCTGCTTCTTTCTTAGCCTTTTTCTTGCGGTATTCCGCGCCGCTTCCTTTAACTCTTTTCATTTTCAAAAACTAGTTCAAAGGTTGAGTGAAGTACTAAGTGCTTAGTTTTAGAAGATTCAAGAGTATTTAAACTATAAACAACACAATCGAAATAACTTTCTGTGATGCGGGAGGGAGCAAAAACATTGAGCTGGTTGAGACTAGAATAACGTTTCCGTCGAATCCTAGTTATCTTATCATATCGCGCATATGCATATCATATGTTTCGGAACACTCCCTTTCAGTTTCGCGAGAGTTTCGGAACGTTTTGTTTTAGTTTCGCGATCAGCGCGACAATACGGAATGCACTCTTACGGCCCTACTCACCGTCTACGAATTCACGAAAGCGGTCAACGACGAACTACAGATAGGGTGGCAAATTTCAAATTTACATCATTGTTGTTTGTTGACTTGTCAAACGATCTGTCATGAAACATATGATTTCTACTCTACCCGCATCACCGGCGACATTTTGCCGCCATCTAGGCCTGCCGCCCGGGGCGGACCGCCAACCCCCCGCCCCCCCTACGCTACGCCACTGTATGGGGCAAAGTAAAAATGTTTGTTAAACATTAATTCCTTAGGGGACAAACGGCAACGCTGACCTAATAGGTGAAGATTGAAAAAGAAGGCAACACCTATAACTCTATGATGTGATTGTAGTCCAGATGGTTACAACACGGTCGACGGAAATGGCTCACCACATTGACTGAAAGAGCGCTTGATCTACTAGTTGACTGGATGCAGTTTAATCGGGATTAAGGATGATAGAGGATAGAAAATCGCTGTATACAAAGAGTGGAACGAGAGTGAGCAAGAGCAAGGCGTTGAAATCGAACACATGTAGTGAAGGAGTCGGTTAACTCTTGAGAATTTTCCATGCACCATTTGTACACTTAGGCAGCGGCTCCAGAGCTGTGCCAATCGTTCATTTTGATAAATCGAATCAATCAAAGATTCGATCTTTTTAATGTATCGTTTATTCAATCCAAATCATTTTTTACCCAGCCGTTTCGTTCCGAACGAGACGAAGACTGATACGAAATGTTCCCAATCGTTCAATCAACTAAACAACTTTCTTGTTTTCCAATCGTTTTATTCAGACTGAAACAATGTGAAATATACATTCGGTTCAATTTCCATTCCTATTTTGGTATTGTGAAGTGACTGAAAACAAGTTGAATGAACGAAACATAACTTTTTTCTTTCGTTTCGTTCACTTTATGTTCATCGGTTTCAGTGGCAAGAGATTGACATTAGGATTGATTGATTTGGTGTATTGTGATTTGCAATCAATCAATCTTTTTCTTGAACGGGTCACAAAGACCGAATCGCGATTGACACAGCTCTAAGCGGCTCTTCATCGCTCAGGAACGGGTAAAACACTAAGGGCCATTTGCTGATACGAAACTTAAATATTTATGTTCAACTTAAGCGCTTTATGTTCTACTTTTTCCTCTACGTAAACTGTCACATAAGAGTTTATGTGGAACATAAGTACTTATGTTCCGTATCAGCAAATGGGCCTAAGTAATAGGGCCCATACACTACGCAAACACGTTTGTTCAAACGTGTGTTTGAGCAAACATATTTTCGCCACACACTACACAAACATGTTTGAGAGATATTAGTTTGCGTGACGTTTTTAATCTCTATTTCTATTTAAAAAAAATAGAAAAAAAACAAAAAAAAAAAGAATTTGGTCCAAAAAAATTCGTTCGTCTTGTTTATTAATCTTAATTTCATGAAAATTGGCATCTGTTTGAGCAAAATTCAACACACACCACTCAAACATGTTTGTGCAGTCACGGAAAATTCAAAATTTTTTGAATTTCTTCAAACCGTTTGCGCAAATACTCAACATCGCTACACACTACTCAAACAGTTTGCACAAACATTTTTACAACAACAAAAGGTATTTGTTTGCTCAAACGGTTTGCGTAGTGTATGGGCCCTAAGAGAGTAAATAACTTTTTTTTCTTAAGACTTTCTCGTAGTTGAATAGAATTGATAATTGTTTCTACAAAACTATTTCTGAAATGATTTCAAGTTCACTGGAAAGAATGACCTTAGTTTATTTGTGAAAACATTTGAACACGGTACCTGTTTACGTAAGCCTAAATATTCATTTTGTTAAAAATAAACTTTAACTTTATCGGATTCTCGAGGGAAAATCCTATATCTACTCTCCGATGCATGTATTTTGAAATTTTTTAGGTTATCCATTTGTCCAATCCCAATATTATCGACCCTGAAACAACAATACTTCCTTAATAGAGAAACACGACAAATTGATGCCATTTCATCGGTTTCCAAAAGTATTTGTAACTCATTTCAAACTATTTGACCATTTTCTATGATGACAACGGCAACATCAATGAAAAACTTAAACAAACGAAAATGGACTGAAGCCACAAGCTTTGGGTATTGAGGATTGTTCGAATCCAACACAGAGTACATATATACTCTTTTTATTCAGACACACATCGTATCCATCCATTCAATTGGGGATTCAGGCTGAATGGACAACGTTTAGGTGTTCTATGTGGGTAGGGATATGCATGGAAAGAGGAACTCTTTATACTTAGATGGTTGGATTGGTGCTTTTAGTTGGGAGAAGAGCTAAAACAGTCCACAAAGTGATTTTCTTTTTTCTTTTAAGTCAAGGCATGAAGAAGAGACGAAGCTTGTTTAAAAGTTTTGTCTTTGTTCGCACTCTGTACCTACATGAATTTCAATTGTGCCCACAAAAAGATAATAATAAAGTATACTGTTTAAGGATTCAGGATCAATTTCAATTTTGTTCTTCAAGCCTGCTTAGATGGGACAGACTTTTTGGATAAATCGTAACCATTAACAAAATGACCTATTTTTTTTTATTTTTCAAGTATGTGGTAGTTTATGAGGCACGATGTTTAGCTTAGAAGCTTATATGAATAGATATGAGGAATAGTTGAAAAAGTATATCTAACCAAGTATAGATTTCGAAAGGTTTGAATACATTGCAAAAATTATTTGGAAAATGCGAAATGATACAGATTTTTCTATCTTGAGTGTATGTCTTCTTCATCTTACACTTTAAATCAGCCCAAACCTAATTTTTGTAGAACAATTTAATCAACCACAATATACGCACTTCAGGGAATGCCAAATATTACAGTTTTCCCAACTGGATTATAGTCACTTACAAAAGACGTTGAATGTATCAATTGGCTTAATAATACCTCTTAATAATTCTTTTAATACTAAATAATTTATTCATTAACAAGTTCCATTGTTTATCAGTTAATACCATATTTGACGAACGTAATAGGATATAGGAACCTCTTCTTTGTTTTTTTTTTTATTTTTTTTTGTTTGGATTGCCTAAGACACATTATTAAATCAATAAGACAATTATTGTAGTGCTAAAATGTACAGTAAAAAGTTTTTAATTTATAAAACACAGCACCGGCACAACTGATCTTTTTTGACAGCCGAGCAGGGACTTTTTTGAAGGATCAAAAGCACTCCGACCGACCTGAAATTTTTCAAGGCAACACAGACCGCCGTTTTATTCCAATTAGCCCTTGAATATAATTTATCCCCACCCGAGCCTCCGATTTACCTGCGACCCGTTACAAATTTCCACCGTATGACTGATCCGCCACCTTGATCCGAAGTCCCAGTAGCATTTTATCATTACTTCCTTTATTATATATTTGTTAATATATTTTAATGGATGAAAGGTTGTTTAAGCCCTTCCAGTAAGAAACCACTATCACTCCTTCACTAACCTGCTCGATTAATACTACCAATTAAATATCTTGCTAGGTATGTCTCAGAGATCAAGTAAGCCTCCTACTGTTCCAACTTGTACTGTATAAGTGCAGTACCACCTTGGTCCGTGTTTTCCTATCTAACTATTGTGGTTACAATAGCCAATCGCGTAACTCGATTGGTATAACCGCAGCCACCTCGAGCTCTCTTTACAGAGAGCCAAGCCAATTGATAATGAGGGGCTCTAATTAGCGGGGATAATTATTTGCATCTCATTATCCCCGAGGTACCCAATTAGGGTATTGTCATTCGAAGTATCATTGTATTCATACCGTCATAACCTTGGAGATAAACTCCCATTCCAGATCCTTGTGTGGTATGCAGCCGACCGACAAGTCAGTCAACCGCATCCAACACACCAAATCAACTCGACTTGGTCTTTTTTGTACTTATAACCAAACTAGGAAAGATAATCCCAAGCAAACTTTTTTATAATAACAGCATTGGGTTGGACTATCAGTAATCTAGTTTTGCTATATCCAAAACACCGAGCAAAAGAGTTAAAGTTAACAACTCAATTGCTTTAATTCATATTTTGGTCGTGACTCCCCTAATCACTAGCCCAGGATTTTTATTTAGAATATTTTAACTTATCTTAGCACCAAGGATCCGTTGCTCAGTGTGGGTCCTAAGATTGGACTTGGTACTAGATTTTTTGAATACTAGTTCGGGCTTAACTAAGTATCCTTATTTTGAGTTTTCTTTGTTGTCTAACTCCAGCAAGCCGGAGAAAGACGTAAGCCACCCCACCGCGCCAGGATGGAATTCTAACGAAAGATTTTTATTGCCACCAACCCCCCGTTGCCGTTGTGAACACTCCACCAACATCAGGTCCCCGATTTTACGTTTCAACCAAACTGAATGACCAGATGTACCAAGCCTTAGTCGATACCGGATCTACGAAGACGTTTGTAGGAGACGTTTTAAGACATGAGTTCCGGCTATTGGAGATGCCTATGCGGGTGTACGAAAATACAGTGACTTTCTATTTAAGCGAGACGCACGGCACCGGGGGAAAGGACATACTTACATACTTAGAGGGGCATGCAATATTTGGAATGGATATACTAGGCACGCGATCTGGAGATTAGGACACTGAAGTCGTCAATCAAAAACGTCAACCAATTGATGAAAGAAAATTATAGGTTGTCTATTAATTTGTATTGGAACAATAAAATTCGGGCCGTTAACTCTAGCGACCCGAGTATGTTTCCACAAATTAACAATATATTTAGACGGAATGATCAAAACGAACTTCTGTGTCTTAAGCTCCAGAGAACGACAGAAAACAGAAACGTACTTCTGACAGCAGGGATAGATCCAGATGACGCGGTCTTGGCCGATGACCTCTTTATTGTCGAGGATCCGCTGGAGAAAGTGGTGGCTGTGGGGGCTGCTTTTCAGCAAGTGTATAAGGTGAATGCAAGCATCCACCCCAACCACGACCTGGAAAACAGAGCTCTACTCCATCACTTCTATCTTCGTAATGAAATGACGCAATGGCGATCAGAGAATCTAGGTTTCATCTGGTTCAATGAAGAAAACTTGGCGAATGCCATCATGGCCGTGCAAGATGGGAGTAGTTCCCTGTTAGTTACGAGGATGGAGCTCCAGCTCATCTTCGATTCATTAAAGAGGAAAAAGTCAACAGGAGTCGATGGTATATCCAATATTGTACTTCGACATCTACCTAAGGAAGCGATTGACATTTATGCTACGCTTTTTAACAACGCACTGAATAATGCATATTATCCAGGGCGGTGGAAGACAGCTGTGGTTCATCCTCTCCCGAAAAAGGGAAAGGACAACTCCAATCCGGCGAATCTCCGGTCAATAAGTCTCGTACCGAGTATCAGCAAGGTATTCGAGAAAGTCATAAATAGAGCTCTGTCCAAGTGGGCGGAGAACAATAATATCATACCGGATAATCAGTTCGGGTTTAAGGCGGGACATGACACCATTCATGCCGCGTCTAAGCTCGTTTCTGATATCCAATGGAACAAAACTAAAAATCAGTGTACTGGTGCTTGTCTGGTTGATTTAGAGAAGGCTTTCGACACCGTATGGTTAGAGGGTCTCTATCTAAAATTGAGTAGGCTCGGCATAAGTAAACCACTATTATATATACTTTATGACATGCTCAATGGTAGAAAGTTTGTTGTCAAAAGTGGCAATGTAACTTCTACCGCAATCTTCGATATCAAGAATGGTCTTCAGCAGGGAGCGGTGAACTCTCCGATTCTATTCAGCATTTACACCAGCGATCTGATAAGTAGTCTAACTCAGGCAATTGCGTATGCCGATGACCTAATATCGTACAGAACAGCTACAAAAGTTGAGGTTATCAGAATTCTCTTACAGCGTGACTTCGACAAGATTCAGCGATATTGTGATGACTGGAAGTTGAAAATCAACTTTCAGAAATGTGAAACGATTCTGTTTAGGACTCCGTTGGCTAGAGCCCCTAGGGATACTAGAAAGAACTGGCGTAAGCTGATGATCGTAGGACCGCACCGGCAACCACTGGCATCTGGTTGGATCAGTATTTGTATTTCGACAGACATATAAATGCTGCTCTGAACAGGGCTAGGGGAGCCTTTGCCCTAACGAAACGGTTGTTTTACAGCAGCCGGCTTGATACCAGGGTGAAGGTGATTTGCTACATGGCCCTCATCCGGCCGATGATTGCCTATGGGTGCCCGGTGTGGTTCAACGTTGCCCCATCTCAAATGGAAAAGATTCGGGTGTTTGAGAGGCAGTGTCTTAGACGTTGTCTTGGATTACACAGAACACCAGAATCGGAGTACAAACATTACTATTATCTCTATACAACGGAGCCAACATTAACAGAATAGATAATTTTTTGATAAAGCTGATTCGGAGTCACATTGCGAGAGCGATGACCTCAGCAAATAGCTTAATCTTTGGGGCTTACGACCCCAACACAGAATAATGCGAGAGTGTGCGTTTGAGTGGCCATATTGCACCTAATGCATTCCTCTATTTAGATAGTATAGGGTTGATTCAGGATAGAGAGGCGGTTCCGCTAATCTACCACGTCGGCCGTAGAACTGTGGATAGGCGGCTCCTTTATAGTCGAGACGTCCTCGCACAAGACGGAGCTGAGCGATTTCGGTTCAGTAGGACTGTGTCCGATTGCGACCTGAAAGACAGGGTAAGACAGGAGAACCAGTTTTCGTGGTTGTCTAATGTTGATAGCGATAGTTGACAAGTTGTCTTGGCCGACTTACATAGTTTTCAGGGTATTCTTTGGTAGGGACAGTCAGGGTGGCACAAAAAAAAAGAGTACATTCTTCCAATGTATTTAAAAAAAAAAAAAAAAAAAAAAAATCTCTGCTGCTGTGGCTGTTCTAGTTTTTAAGTAGTTTTAGTTTAGTTTTAGTTTATTTTAAGTAGTTTAAGTTGGTTTAGGTAGTTTTTAATTAGTTTTACTTTATTTTGTAAGTTTTATATAAAAAGATAAGGAATCCGAGTTTATAAATTTTCTCGACAAAACAAAAAAAAAAAATAGATATAGTTTTTGAATTAAAAATAGATTTTTAGGCCAAAAGGCATTACATTTAAGATATAGTTTAGCTTAGAGCGCCCGCATAGGGCCAGTAAGTTAGTTTTAAGTTATTGGATAGTTAGGCTAGTTTTTTATGAATTTTTGTCTAGCTTTAGTTTTAAGATTGATGAAAATAAAAATGAATTAAAAAAAAAAAAAAAAAATGGATATACTAGGCAAGGTAGGGATACAACAATTTGTCGAAGAAAAAGCATAATTATTAGAAATTGTTTGTAAGCTAACGTGGCGAGAGGGGTACATTTAGTCTCGAGCGATTTACGAATTAAGCAGGAAACAGTCACAATGAGTCATTGGACGGGAGCGCACTCGCGAGTGAGCAATGCTTAAAGTATTTTCGAATCGAGGCGTTTGTATTTACTTTATTTTTTTAAGTTTTTCTTTTAAGTGTTTCCTATTTACTATTACATATGCATTGTAATGAGCATCATGGATTTATCTGAGGAAGATCAACTATATCTAATTTAGCATGTGTCTCTTTCTTTGTTGTGGATACTATCGAAAAACGTAATAAAGTCGATCTTTTTATACGGACTTTAGAAAGGCTTTCGATTCAGTTTGCCACAACATATTACTTTGTAGCTTGAAGTATTCGGCATTCACTCAAGCTCACTTCAGTGCATTTACGCATTCTTAACCAGTAGGATTAAAAAATAAACAAAATTGAAGAATGTACCTCCAGCCCAATTAGGTGTTCCTCAAGGCAGCCATCTTGGTCCATTGCTTTCTGTTATATTTATTGATGATATCGTGAACTACATTAAATTCAGCCAATGATCTCAAGATATTTTTGAAAGTAGCCAGCGATGATGGCAGCTTTAAGCTTCAAATGGACCTTGACAATTTATCTCTCTGGTGTCGACTAAGCCACTTGAACCTTAGTTTTAAAATTGCTTCGTGATCTATATTTCTATAAAACAGTTTGTTATATGAGTTCCCAAACTCTTTAGATCTAGATCGCAGTCATCTACAGAGAAATGTAAAAGTCAAGGTCTTGGTTTTTACTTTTAGCTCCAAATTTGCATTTGCTTCTCATGCTCAAGTTGATGCTTTAGTCGACAAAGTGAACTCAATGTTAGGATTTATAAAAAGAAATTCAACTGACTTCTCCGAACCTCACACTCTTGTCTCTTTATATTGTACCTCCTTAGTAAGATCTAATCTCGAGTATGCAGATGTCATCTCGAACCCCCACCAAAAATCGATTTCAGATTGAATCCAGAAGGTTCATAATCGTTTTACAAGGTATGTTTTTTTATAAAATGCGCTGGAATTTCAGCCAAGCAAAAGATATTGGGCTTGTAGCCGCTCAAGTCCCGTAGAACTATTCATGATCAAGTTTTTATGCGAGACATTTTTTGTTATCAAATTTAGTGTCCTCCTTTGCTCTCCTTACTTTGCATAAAGGCTCCAACGAGATCACTGAGGGAAAGACACCTCCTTTTTCAGCTTAGGCGCAGAACCAATTAAATTTAACTTATTGAATTTTAATCTGCTCAGCTTAAGACTCGTTGATGAATGAATAAATAAATACATTTTTGAGCAAATTAAAAACAAACAAATTTCGGAAATTTTATTTCAAGCATTACTTAGCTTTAAATAAATGATGTTTTTGGATTTTGTTTTTAAATCTGTAGATAAATTATAATATTTTCAAAAAAATTGTATTTGTATTTGTCTTATCTACCAAGTTTAAACAAAATCGGTCAAGTCGATAAGGCTGTAGTCGAACAGACAGAATAACGAGACCCGCTTTTTTCATCTTTCTGATCATCTTAATGTCAAGACTGATCAAATTCTTGAGTTCGATTTTTGTACAGGGTGCGCCAGAGAAACTTACTTATTTGAAAAAAATCCCGCGCGGTGATTTGGGTGGTTAGAGAGGCGAGAGGGGGCGCATCTGGAGTGGGAAGTTCCCAAGTTTGTTTCTCCCTCCAGTCAGTTGCCATCATGCTCAGGTCTAGAGATCAGCGGGCCTTCGCAGTCGAGAGCTTCTTTTCTAACGGTCGCTCACTTGTTGCTACGCAACGTGCCTTCCGCGCTCGCTTTGAAATTCCTCCTCACAGACTCGTTCCTAGCCGTAATCCGATTCTGTCGTGGGTTAACTCATTTCGGGAGTGTGGAAGTGTCGCTAAGCCCAGAAATGTACTTCAACGGACCATCAGAACTCCGGAAAATATCGAAAGAGTGAGGCAGTCAGTTGTGCGTTCTCCCCGGCGTTCGGCTCGCAAACAAGCAGCTGATATGGGAATTTCTGATACCACTTGGCTGCTGTGCAAGAATTAACTGAACGCGATTTTGTTGCCCGTCAAAATGCATTTACCATTGCCAACATACCGATTGATATGCTGCAAAATTCAAAATTCAAATTTTCAAAAATCGACTTCATCAGTGTATGCGCAATGGGGATCGCCATTTATCCGATGTCATTTTCAAGACTGCATGAAAAAAAAATTGGGATATTGTATTCTCAAATAAAAAAAAATTAAAACAATAATTGAAGTACTTTTGTTTTTATTGACCTTTCAAATAAGTAAGTTTCTCTGGCGCACCCTGTACGAATGTATAACTTGCGAGGTGGAGAAAAAAGTCTATACTCATAGATAAATGTGAAATTAACATTATTTACTCTATACAACTTACTTTAAAAACTTCAACTTGACAATCGTACGTACTTCTCACAACAACTCCAATTCCACCACCTTAATACGAATCATTAGTATTTGCATACAATTTATAATTAGAAATAAAATAAATCTTTAACTTCACATGAATAAATCCAGATTTCAGAAAGAAATATTAAATATAACATCTTACCCAAAAGCTTTAAAATTTCCAATGAATAAATCAAAATTTTGGTTTCGGACGGGCCAATTTAAAAGAAGCTTAATTATTATCACAATAGGATCTATGGATAATCGAAAGTGCAGAAGTGTGAACAGACTGGCCCTAGTCTGACAATGAGTTCAAAAATAATTTGTCATACAACATCTTGGACTGGAAAGTGAATGGTGAATCTATAGTAAATTGAGGGAAATAAATATTGATATTCATTAAAAAGTAATTTCATTCACACCCTACATAATGTAGAATCACCAAAATCTTATTAAAATATGTGTACATATGTTATGTTTTCACAATACACTTATAAGGGTCGTATTGGCATCGTATATTAAATTTATGTATTTGTTGGAATATGTTTATATAGGTACTTTCAAAGTATATTTACGAGAATATTGTTACAAAAGGTGAAGGATAACAATTTTACAAGAAAACAAATTTAACCTTATATCCACTGACAGACACACAGCAACACCAACGAATAAGAAAGAATAACATTTTCACAATATATTTATGCATATTCCCAGTAGCGTAGTAGTATGTTTCTGTCGACGGGGGCAGTTGTCAAATTTTAGACACACGGGTACATCCTTGGTTTGCAAACAATAGGGAAACTTTATTAGTCAAATAGACATTCTTACGGAATGACAAATAATTTTGATTTCTAGTCAATTTTGAGCAAGAAAGAACCATCTCTGATGTTAAGGGGTAAATTGTCTGACCAGTGATCTATATGGAGAGGGAAGGATGATCTCATATGGATTCGTTTCCTTTTGGACTCCGAAAAGATCTGCTTCCTGGTTTTGAAACATTTGACATTGTATTTTGTTCCTACTTACTGTTTCTTGAGTGCTGTCCATTTCTCTGATAAGTATCCAATTCGCTGGGTTCAGCGGATGCTAGGGGTGCAGTTTGCTATGACTCTAAACTTGGAAGTATGTCAGGGTATATTTGAGTGTTTGCACTAGTCACGTTGAATAGATTTTACAAGTAGTTTGCGGCTTATTGGCATAGATCTGCAAACTATGGTAAGTAAACACCACTAGAAAACAAAGTCTTATGGGGTTAAATAAGCTATTGCGAAGCTGGTTCAGGTCACTTCTGCGTTAGACATACATGCCCTTAAATCGCTCGTGAATGTAAATTGTGGAATCAGCTGTTCGCTTCCTGATGCAACCATATGTTCGTTGATTCTGATGGCAATGTCTTTATCGTGTTTGGAGAATTGTGAACCGATGGTGCCACTGACCCAAAACAAACCATGACTTTCGTGGATTGTGCGTTGCCACTTTGCGCACGGACTTCGCGTGAATTGGCATTTTTCCTAATTCTATAATTTAGCTTGTTAACGTAGGGGTTCATCCAAAAATGGCACTCGTCGCTGAAGGTAACTTTTCGTTGAAATCAGGGTCTGCTTCGAACTGCTCCAGAATCCATTTCTCTAATTTCTTAGGTCATTTGAATTTCGGACGAATACAGGCAAAGTTATATCCCCGACTGAGCTACTGTGCTTGACTCGGTGCCTCGAGTTCTAATGCACAGTCTCATGGACAGCGGCGATATTTTTTAGATAAGCAATTTATTGTAGATGCTGAGTTTGGAATATCTTCCAATAAACCAATTCATTTCACATAATTTATTTTCAAGTTGATGTCGTTTCTTTTTAACGTGAGTTTTCCATTTAAGCTTAGCGTCTAGTGTCATTCCTAGGTACTTTGTTTCATTAGCATATGGTATTTGCACCGAATTAATGTAGGTGGGCAGATTGGTAATTTTTTTGTAAGTAAAATTAATATGTGTTGATTTGGACTCATTAAGAACAATTCGCCATTTCTTAGTCCATACCGAAATTTTATCTAGAGCTCGTTGGAGCTTCTTGGCTGCACATTCAACTGAATCGGATGTTGCAAGTATATCCGTATCGTCTGCAAACGTACCTATTATAGTTTCTTCTTCTTGAGGAATATCGCCAGTGTATAGTACGAATAGAATCGGACCGAGAACACTTCCCTGGGGAACACCAGCATTGATTTCCTTAAAATCCGAATATTCCCTCCCTTGCTTAACTCGAAATAACCTATCTTCGAGGTACGGAAAGACCTGTCTTAGTTTAAACTTAAGGCCATCGTGCCAGACCTTGTCGAAGGCTTGAGAGACGTCTAGAAATGCGCTTGAACATGCATTTTTTCTCTCTAGTGATTTCTCAATTTCATTGGTTATCCTGTACACCTGATCAATTATTGAGTGGCTTTTTCGGAAACCAAATTGATGGTCAGGAATAAGCCGCTTTTCTTCGATAATAGGAAGCAGTCGCTTTAATAAGATTTTCTCAAATACCTTCGAGATCAGTGGCAAGAGGGAAATCGGTCTATAAGATTTCTTTTTGTTCGGAGACTTTCCCGGTTTTGGAACCATTAAAACTTCTGCGACTTTCCATTGGCGTGGAACTTATGAAAGCCTTAATGCCGCGTTCATAAGGTGCTGAAGTTTAATTGCTGCTTTTCTGGGTAGCTCTTTAAGCACGCGAGCATTTATTAGATCGTACCCAGGAGCTTTTTTATTTTTAAGATTTTTAATAGCTTGATGAAGTTCTGATAACGTGATATTCCGAATAAGAAAGTTTTCAGAAGGCCATTGGATATCACAATGTTCATTTATCAACGCCTGGCCGTCAAAAGGTTTAAAGGTTTCCTCTAGATGTTCAGCAAATAAATCGGCTTTTTCTCTATCGGACTTAGCCCATTCACCATTATTTTGTCTGATTGGTGCTGAATGTATTTGTATTTCGTATTTTTATCTGCGGTCAGACCTTCAAGATAGGTAGAAATCTTCCGATTTTTTGATTCGCGGATAGCATACTTGAGCTCATTCGAGAGACGGTTTAAGATGGTTTTGTCCTGAGGTGCTCGTGATTGATGCCATCTTTTCCGAAGAGTTCTTTTTTCGCGAAGCAGATCTTTTATTTCCGTGTTGTAGCTGTGTTTCTAATTGGATCTCTAAAGTTGTGTGGAGTGTTTTTCCACGCAGCGTCTTGTATGACTTTAATAAATATATCGACTTCATCTTCTAGCTCTAAAGTCGTTTTCAAAGATATATTTAGCGCAATATTGTTTTCGCAATGTTCTTTGAATTTATCCCAGTTAGTTTTGTTGTTACATAAAAATGGAGCTCTTTCCTTTTTGACTAGCTTTCCACTTACTGTCAATATGACTGGTGAATGA
Source organism: Chrysotoxum bicinctum (assembly GCA_911387755.1). Taxonomy (NCBI): domain Eukaryota; kingdom Metazoa; phylum Arthropoda; class Insecta; order Diptera; family Syrphidae; genus Chrysotoxum; species Chrysotoxum bicinctum. The sequence continues at coordinate 133,863,223 of OU426988.1, forward strand.
TCGGTGGAAAGGTCAAAGTTTTCCTCGATTTTCGTGTAAATTTTATCTAGTCCTTTTGCGATAAAGATAAAAAAAAAAAAAAAATCGTAAAAGCCTTCAACAATCTTAACGCGCTGCTCAATTGTGTACCTCTCCATGATTGAATTTGTCATACACTGAAACAAAGAAATGTCAAATTAATTTGGGCAAAAAACTTGACGTTAAGGTGTGACTCACAATTAACATCGTGCATTATGGTTGGACGACCCTCTATTTTGATTAAAATTCAAACCTTTGATATCCTAAGTGTGAGTATAATAAAATTGCATTTTTATTTTTGGCGCAAACGTGTATATTATAGAAACAGGATTTTTAATTTTTTTAATTTTTGTGTTATACCCTTACTAAGTTTCCCGTATAAGTTTCAATTTTGCATAAAGAAAGGGTACTTTTATTTATTTTATTTTACTACGGCACTGGAAACTTCTCATTGTTCGACCTTTTTCAGTAGCTTGTCTTCTGATGGGAAATTCCTTTCGAAGAATCTGGAAAAACCATGCATAGGTAAAGTATAAATGGGCAAATATCTAACAGCGCTTGAAAGAATGCTAAACTTAAATGAAATTTTAGCATAAGGTTGATGAAAAACATACACATACCATCAGGACAAAGACGAGGCCCAAGAACAGGAGTTTGTATCTTCTGGATGAATGTATGTATCTATGCGAAGACTATTCAAGATAAATTAATTATTATAACTTAAATATCTATCCATTCTTAAGCCCACACAGGGATAAAATGATGTAGACACTCTATAACAGCACGAATATAGATAGGTATACAGAGGCAAGAAAAAAATAATATTCATTAAAGTCGGACGATGATAGCGAGCATGAAATAGTCTATTTAAGAAATGGTTCAAAGGTTTAGTATGGCAGGAGCGTGACGAGGGCATCAGGGGGCTGTCGTCAAACTGAAGATTGATAGCTTTTAAAAGGGTTATCGGGGGAATAGGTTGCTGAAATTAATTTACAGAAATCTGTATCCCTTCATACTTTGGTTTGACCGAGAAAATTTGTCTTCCATATACATAACGTAGGTTTGGGCGAAAAGTGTGGCTTTTCCAGTTCCCTTGAGCTTCAAAGATAATGTGAATTTATTACACAAGGATCCATATACAGTAATTAGAGTGTCAACGGAAATTTACAGTTTTATTTTTTTTTTGCTACGGTCATATATTGGTTTTTTGAAATCAATGTTTAGATGAAAAAGTGTCAAGGTGATTTGAAGTGGAAATGATTTATGTTACGGGATTTTGTTTCTGAAAGGCTTTACAAGTATTAAAAAAGTTTTATTTGCTACAAAAAAAAATATAAAAACGATAATTCTTGTTGAATCAAAGAAAAAATTGCGCCTTAAAATAAACTTGCAAAAATTTAGTAGGATTGATTTGGGAATCATAAAAATTAATTTTCAAAAACTCATAGAAACAAATTGGTAATTATTAGGAATTATATCGTCAGTTTTTACGATTATTTTTACGAATTTTTAAGCTTTTTCTTTGTTGTTTCTAATTGTTGTTCATAAGTCCATTAGTCCAAAGTTGTAGCAAGATTTTGCCACTTCTCCATCCACCAGTCTTTATTTCTTACTTCGTACAGAAGCAGCTTTCTACTCAAAAGAGGTACCGGGTATCCCAAAATTTTAATTATATAAGCCGTTTGAAGCTTAAGTGTGTAGATAAAAAGGTTTTGTAATATAGTTTCCAAATAAATCGCGTAGTTTGGAGTTTTGAAGATAAAACAGATTTTTAATAAAGTTTCTTTGAAGTTTTTATATTTCTTCATTATATTGTATTCCGCAAACTACAGCATAGCAAAGCGTAGATTTTCCAACGGATTTTGTACTTAACGGAAAGATTTGTGTGTGGGCTTGAGACGACCTTTCTCCATTTTAAATGGATGAGACTTTGCGAAGCACTAGTTTTTTCTGCAAGGTGTTTTCTGAAGTCCAACGATGGATTGACCTTAACCCAAAGATATTATAACCCTCTCGCTACTTCCAAGCGAAGTTCAATAAAAATCCAATCATATCTCACTTCACCCTGAATTTACGCCGGAAAACCAAAAATTTGTTATTTTTCCTTATTTATAGCAAGTCCCAATTTTTGTTTAAGACGATTAATCACTAGCTGTAAAGATGCTCTGATAAAATAACCAGGTCATCGACGTGAAGCGTTACATTTATGAGATCACCGGCAATTCGAATATCCGCAGAAAGATGTGTTACAATGTCCCTATGGAAGGAAATATCCTTGCCACCGGTGTCTGTTCCAAAACATTCCTAGAACACTTCTCCATCCCAGACTTTTGCCTTCGTATCCTTTCGTTGTGCATCATCCACAGAAATTTTGTTGAAACACCCAGTTTTGAAAGGTTATACATCCTTCTTTCTCTTCATTACGCCCGCGCTATGTTGAAACATTTAAAGGGTAATCATAATCCCTTGAGCGCGGGTAGATTATAAAAAAAAAAAAAAAAAAAAAAAGAGCACTCCGATTCACCAAAACGACCGCACATTTGAAATCAAGAAACAGAGCATGTATTTTCTCGTTTCGTATACATGAAATGATTTAAGTGAAAAAATTTTATCGGTAGTGGAGTAGTTCTTCCTAAATCCAGCGTGAAGGTCTGATAACATTTTATACCCATCCACCCACCTTTCCAGTCTTCCAACTAGAACTCAGCAGAATATTTTCACTATAATGTTCATGAACGAAATGCCACGGTAGTTTAAGATCTTCAAATCCATAAAATTCATTCTTTGAATTCCTACAATAGTTTTAGCTCAAATTGAATGGATCTTTTATAAAAAAATTTCTGTCAAAATCCGAAGAGACATGAAAAGCGGCTCTGTGTCAAGTATTGTTAATATCATTTTTACTTGCGATATAGATACTATAAGGCAAGTTCTGCATTTGGAAAAATTCGAACTCGATATATTGATCAAAGTTGAAATTACGATGATTAGAGAACACGAAAAAAGTGGGTCCGGCAATTCCGTATTTCTGTGTGTCTGTATGTCTGTACCTCGAACTAAGGGCTAATCAAATGGAGCTATTTTCTTCAAACAGGGTCTTCGATAATTGCCTAGAGGAGAAACTGTAATTTTTTTTTTAGCTCTGAGACTAACGGTACCAGCCATACAGCCTTAATGCGAAATCTCATTTTGATTTTCAAATGTCTCATTAACGACTCTAATGATTTAAACCAACATTTTTATGCCGGAGCTCCCTTGCATTTAAAAAATATTGCTTATAAAAAAACTGTCGAAAAAATAGTTCTTGGATTTTAAAAAAATGAAACATTTTTTTTTTAAATTCAATATTTTGAAAACAGCTGCAAGATTAAATTTTGAAAATATGTTCTTAAATGTATATCATTGCATACTAACAATTTTAAGTAAAATTTAGTACATAAAACCATGTTTAGTATTTATAACCTACAACTTAAGCGAATATTTTTTTGAAAAATCAATATCTTCAAAACGGGTGGACGATTATTTTTTTTAAATTATTTCCTTTAATCTAAATTACTTAATACTTAAAATTAGCATCCAAAATTTTTTTCTTAAAAAATCTTGAAACAAATTTTATATGAATAATAATTTATTTAATAATATGTTTAACGATTTCTAAGCTTTGTTTGCATAAATTTATTCTTTTATTGAATCAGAAATATTTATTTATAAAAAACAAAATTTAAATTCCAAAGTGCTTTTACATAAGTGCAAGTACGTGTGATCCAGTCGTGCATTTTAATTGGGAATCGCCGAAGGCCCTTACCCACCAAGATTTAAGAAAATCGCTACATACAGGGTGTCACTTAATTCGTGCATAATATTTAAGGGCGTGATACTTGGGTATATTCTTAGACAAAATCGTTCTACAGTAAGGGCCTATCTCCAGTTTTTATACTCGTATCATAGTTCTGAGATTTAAGAAAAGACTTACTTTGGTGTACCCTGACCCATGTTTACGGTGATTGCACTGATATTACTAATGTAACGAAGTTACATCTTTTCAAGTAATTACACCTTTCTACCAACCTAAGAAGACCGAACGCCTTAATTCTACTGCATTTACCACCCCGGATGAATTGGCCAGAAAGTATTGCATACCTTAAGGCGCCCACGCAAAATCACAAAAGAAGACACACACAGATGGCTGTCGACGTCAGCAAATAAATTTCGTTCGCCAACTTTATAATGCACATTTAGCTTTGGCCGCCAATTCGACAAGTAAGAGTAAGAAATGCAGCAGAAATCAGATTCTTCTTGCCACTGGGTGTTTGTACCAATTTGGTGTACAAGGCATAAAGCATCTCAACTAGAAGCACGCTGCTGGTCACCTATACCAGGAAGTAGCTTCGCAATATTTTGGCTTCCGCCGTAAAAATACCTTTCCCGTTCTCCTTTCCTCCGCCGCCGTAGTTAAGACTAGGGACTCTATCCCAACCTTCGCTGTCTTAACCTCCTCCGCTCAGACTAGGGACTCTATCCCAATCTTCGCTGTCTGAATTCCTTTCCTCCGCCGCCGTAGTTAAGACTAGGGACTCTATCCCAACCTTCGCTGTCTTAACCTCCTCCAATCAGACTAGGGACTCTATCCAAATCTTTGCTGTCTGAAATCCCTTTCCTCCGCCGCCGTAGTTAAGACTAGGGACTCTATCCCAACCTTCGCTGTCTTAACCTTCTCCGAAAGCCTTAGACTAGGGACTCTATCCCAACCTTCGCTGTCTAAGCCTCCGCCGCCGTAGTTAAGACTAGGGACCCTATCCCACTCTTCGCTGTCTTAACCTCCGCTATTCAGACTAGGGACTCTATCCCAATCTTCGCTGTCTGAACCGTCCGCCGCCGCCATAGGTAAGAGGTAAGACTATCCCAATCTTCGCTGTCTTAACCTCCGCCGAAAAGCTCAGACTAGGGACTCTATCCCAATCTTCGCTGTCTGAGTCTGTTCTACGATACTGCCGTTAGTGTATATGAAATACCGTGTTATCTTATTGTAGGACCATACCTTTTGTTAAAGTATATGAAATACTCTGTTAATTTTTATTAGAAAGTCATAAATATTGTATATTTGTATGAAATACTATGTTAACCTACTTATACGTTGAATAAAAATAATTTGGAACTGGAGTATTGAACTCTCTATTTGGCCGAGTTTTACTGCTTTCTTCGGTTGACCCTGGACCCCGCTGATCTACCTCAGCTGGAAACAAAAAAGCATCACACTAATGAAAGAAACTTTGTTTAGCCTTTTATTTTTAGAACAAATACCAGTCTTTGAATCGTCTTCAAATTTGATATCTATTCTCAGTCTTGAGATATCGAATTTCTAGCATGTTCAGTTTTTCCTACCAGTGCTAAGTTTTTGACTTTGGATTCAATTTTCCCCAGAAAACCAGAACGACGTCCTAAAATACATGTACACAAATAAAGGGACACCCTGTAGGGACAGACAGGTGGAATTGCATTACCCACATGTTTTTTTTTCCTTTAATCGTTATGACAAATTTGATCGAAATCTCGTGTTCTATTTATTTCCAAATGCAAAACTTACCCTTTAGTACCTATATATCCGAAAGTAAAAATTATTTTTTTAATTCTAAAAAAAATACAGAAAATGAAATTTTTTTCTCAAAAACGGTTCAACAGATAAAAAAAATTATCGAAAAACAGAACTTCTTATTCTTTTTCGATTTTCTCGAAAACAGTATAACTTATTTCAATATTTTCGTAAAAAGTTTGAAAAGTATTCCCGCATTTTTAAAATTTTTGTTTGGATTAAAAAAGAAATACTTATTAGTTTTTTTTTAAAACTCCCCAACCGCATTCTGTATTTTTTTGAAACAAGACAACTAACAGTGTTTCAATACTATTGAAAAGATGTAGAACAAAAATTGTTGTTTCATCCAAAAATAAGGCTACTAATCATTCAAAATGTTTTAAAAATTTTGTATTTAATTTTAATTGAAATCTAACGATCTTCGATCTAACGTAACAGACTTTAATTTTTTTTATAATTTTATAATTTTTTTTATAAAATTATGACTGCCGTTTTCTGCTTTTCTTGGATCTTGACAGCAGCACATACCACACCTTCGGCCAGGCACACCAATTTTAGGTATCCGATATTGTTATAGGCAAAAAAAAAAATATTAAAACAAAACATTATATTAGTTCAAGTTGAAAATCGACATTTGGTTCCTCGTCATTTTTACTTGCGACTTAAATCGAAGTAGAGATTTTGATCAAAGTTGACATTACGATGATAGCGAAAAAAGTAGGTCTCGCAATTCTGTCTGTGGGTCTACTCGTACTACATCCTGAGCGACCGATTTTCTTTAAACTTGGTAGATATCATTTTTAATTTTTTCCCCACACACCAAAAACGAACGGTATCTGCCATACGAATTTTTTTCGAAGCTAGGTAATGGTGGAAAAAAAATTCCAAAAAAATTATTATTTTTGGTAGCCACCCTGGAACCATTTTTAACTTCCCATAGGGAGTTATTGTAATCGGTTCGATTTGTCAAATTGGAATTTTTGACATTTCTCGACGTTTCAAGGTCCCTAGAGGCTATATCAATCATTTTTAGAGAGATGTCTGTGTGTGTGTGTGTACGTACGTTCGTACGTTCGTACGTTCGTACGTTCGTACGTTCGTACGTCCGTACGTTCTCGTACCATTTTTCGTCGTCGATATCTCAAGAACGAGTAAAGATATCGACTTCAAATAAGTTTTGTTTAATAGATAATAACTTCGAAAGAGGCTGAAAGGGCGTTTATTAAAATTCAGTGAGTAGATTTTTCACTATAACGGTTTATAAAAAAAGTAAAAATTTTGGTTAGTTTCAAATATCTCACGAACAAATAATGCTATTGATTTTAAATAAAATTTAATGTACTCGTTATAAGGTCATACAGATTTGGTATGAATTTGGAAAAAAATGAACATACCGTTATTTTTTTAAAGAAAAAATACTGAAAAAAAAGTTTCATAACCCAGATATTCTAAGAACGGAAAACAATTTGAAACTCAAAATAATTTTATTTTACGAAAAATAATATGTGGTGAAACTGGTGAAAATTTCAAAAAAAATCAATTTACAGTTTTTTTACAAAAAATAAAAAAACTATATAAAATTCTATTGAAAATTGGTAAAAATTGTTTTTCGACTCAAATTTCTCGAGAACTAGTAGTGATATTGACTTCTAATTTAGTTTATTTTATACATAGCATAATTTTGTACAATTGGTAAAATGTTGACAAATATTAAATTAATAGTTTTTTTTTTTTAAATAAAAAAACTGTTAAAAATTCTAGTGAAAACTAGTTAAAATTGTATTTCAAGTCGAATTTTTTGGGAATGAACACCGATAGTGCCTTCTAAAGTATGTTGTTTTATACGTCGATACCTTCCCGTAAGAATGTATGCTAAGCGACATTTCTAAAATTGTTCAGGAAACGAAAAAAACGAAGAAAGTTCTAGTTGAATCATAGTGTGCTAAGAGACAATTTTGGTTAAACTAAGTGACATCTAACAAAATTTTTTGTTGCTCACGACAATGAGATCTTTATTAATGTCGCTTAGCATAATTTTTTTGGCGGATAATACAAATTTCAGGGGGCAACATTATTTTAATGAGAAAACATGGCAGTTGATAATTTTTTTTATTTGTACTCTAGTTTCCTTTTCATGCATAATAGGTTGGCGAAACCCAGGCCAAAACGTGGCCCTTAACATATAGTATATTTCCTCATCAAAAAGTCATTTTCGAAAAATGTGTCGCTTAGTACATTCTTTCGGGAAGGTTGATATCGACATAATACAATATGAAGCGTTGAAAGGATGAATGTGTTAAGCGACATTTTTAAACATTTGAGTTACAAGCATTTAAAGTTTATTTACTAAAACTTTTTTTACCAAAGTGGTTGCATATAACGCCTTTATCTTTGGCTAAATATGAATCTATAGGCGATAGAAGAGTACAGATGAGTCAGAAATTTAAGTTTCCATATAAAACTTTCATCTGTAAGAAAAAAGCCAAATTTCATAAAATTTCACTTAATACCTTCATCCTTTCAGCGCTTTAATTATTAACATATGGTTAAATTTTGACAAGTATCGAATTGACAGTTTTAACAAAAACATAAAAAAAATCTACTAAAAAGTGGTAATATTTGTTTTTCGACTAGAATATCTTGAGAACGAGCAATGATATTAACTTTGCCATTATTTAATTTTATACATAATACAATTTCTAACAAATGGTTTATATTTGACATATATCTAGTTTTAGAGCGGATATATTTTGTAAGTACCCTTCCATTAATAACCAAACCATATCTTTTATATTTGAATATTTCGTTTTTAAATTTTTTTCAATTAAAATGTTTGCAACCGAAATAATAAAGTAATTTCTATAATATAATACATAATTTTATAATTTTATTATCAACTTAGTTTTTAGAAGAATGAATGTTCTGTACATACGTATATGAATAAGGTTGTTCAGTTGTACCCAAGTCCGACATATTCAAATTCCATTAATAGCTATGGTAAAATTGAAGAAAACGTCACAATATGTTTTTATCCTTTTGTCCATGAAAAAGATGTAAAATTCTACTCAAGGTTTTCTTACCACAATGGGAAGTAATCAGTGTGGGTCGCACCCAGCCTCTTTTTTTGTTTTGGATTTACTCAAATCAAGCCTATTTAAATAATTTTTTATACTTAAGCACCTCCAAAGTTTCAATATTATTACATAATCAAATCTTCAATTTTATTTTTTTTTTGGATTTAAAAAAAAAAATTCAAATTTGTTTTTTTTTACCTAAAAATAACGGTACCACCATACAAACAACAAACAAACAAAATAATGTTAAATGTTTTGAAAACAATACTCGTTTTTTTTCTCGAAAAAGGTTCCGAGAATTTTGCATAATTTTTTTTTTTCAATTAATTTTTACGATCTATAATTTAATAAAACAAATTTTGAAATTAAGATATCACTGACTTTACCTACCATAGAACGATTTTTTCGAATTTTGAAATTCTCATTATCGGCATAACGGATTTTAATGAAATTTTTTTAGAGAAGCTCCTAAAAATTTTAAAAATATTGCCTTTTAAAACTTAAGAAAAGAAAATTTCGAATTAAAAAAAAAAAATCAATTTTTGTTTGGAAAATTCGATATCTCAAAAACGGCTCAATAATTTTTTTTGTAAATTTAATTTTTTTTGGAACAATAATAAAAACTTTAGACTTGCGTCCAGAAATTTTTTCTTAAAAATTTTGAAAATTTTGTATATAAAAGCTTATTTTTCTGTAATAACATTAATTTTTGAAATTCTTAGTCTTTTACATAAGAGCAAGTTTGTGCGACCCAGTCGTGTATTTTATTTCATTCTTAATTTCTGTGGTTTGTTCCATTACACTACCCTTAATATGATTGAGCTTAGGAAAGTTGGAGACAATTCAAAAGGGGGATACCGATGCACATGGGTTTTAACTGTCTGAATATCGTAATGAAATATTGAGCCGGAAAAAGCGTTCCACATTTGTGTAGTGTGGTTGGAGATAAAATATCTGAATTTAGGAGTACGTCCGAAGTTGGGCTTCAGGCTAAACTGATGGGAATTCGATTTGGTACGAGTATAACGGATTATTTTTTTAAAAGCGAGGAATGCAAATACCTATTTTATAATATTTTTCATATCAAACCTGGTGAAGTAGTCGGTGCTCGAGAGATTCAAATATGTCTGTTATACTCTTATCACCTAATATTTTTATACAAATTGTTATCAATTATAGAACACCCTATTTTGGACAAAGATGAAAATTTAAAAAAAATCAAATATTTAGTTGAATCTTCTTCTGCCGCTTCAATTCTGCGTTGCTACCTATTTCTGCAAGACTGAACTATCTGCTGCGTTTGTGGACGATGATTTCCGATATGAATGATTTTGTCCAAGATCATCATTTTGGTTGTGATGAACTCTTTAGAAACTTCCCTTTTCATCAGTTCGCGCTCACTTTCAATAGGGTTCAAGTCAGTGCTGTTAAAAATCAACAAGGGGATATTAGCCCCTTTACAGACCGGGCTGTATGACAGGCAGGTCTACCTTGTATAAAAACAAACGGTTCACCATTCGGAAATCCGACCTGGGGAAACAACTGATCCGTTATGACAGATTTTGGTTAAAAGTAAAATCCATGAATTTCTGAAAAATTCATAGTGCGTCTAATAATATGGCCAGGGACTCTAAGCTATTTTATTTATTATAATTTTTAATTTTTTTTTTAATTTTTCTTGAGATCTTAATGAGGATTGTATCTCGGATTGATAAAATAAATAAATAATAATAATAACTTTTGTGTGTCAGCTTTTCTGGTAAAGAAATAATTAAGACCAACGGCTTGGACTTAATTAATTTCAATTTCAATTTTAGTAATGAATAGTAAATTTTAGCTATTCATATTACTCGAAGATTTTTCAGCCTTAAGTCAAATTATAATTTGAGATTCTCAGAATTTCTAGTATTTTTTCTAGTTAAGTTTTTTGACTTATTTTTTCCCAAAATAAACGATTATCAATTCACTCATGAATTGGTGGTTCTGTTTTATGAAAAACCAAATTGATTAAAAAAAAAGTCATAAGGGTACACATTTCAGAAAGACAAGGAATGGAATTATAAGTAAAAACAGCAAATTAAAATAAAGTTCCTATTTTATTTTATGCAAACACATATTCAACTTCAACTTTTGGCCTTGACAAAACAAGTTTGAAACCAATAGATTATAGTTTCAAACAAAAACAATAAAATGTCACAAAGTTGAAAATGGTGGTTCGATATAAACTTGAATCACCCTTAATAAGACTTTTAATTTACCATAAGCATTCTCTTCTGGCAAAAAGTCTACAAACTTCGCCATTAAATAAGTTAAAATTAATTTTGAAAGTTAATAAAATTTCATACGTCAGAGGAACAATGAATATTATGTATTTCGTGGTAAGTCCATGTAGGGTGATGGCACTAGTAGTCAGCCCTTTAATTTTTTTTTTATGTTTAACTTGTCCTGAAAAATCCAGTATTTAATTGTTGAACATGAAACTCAGTTTTATTGATTGGTTAACATTTGAAGATTGGGTAAAAAGAGAGGTATTTGTTTAAATCGCTACCTTAAACAAATTATTAACCATAATTCAGAGTAAAGTCGGATTCTTGTATAGTCGGCCCTCTAAATTCCAGTAGTCGGCCACTAGAGTTGTCTGTAGTCGGCCCCCTAAAGTAAGTCCATTTTATATTATTCATAAGCCATTCCGAAATGATTTAACAAACCTGTTTTGCAAAAATTTATAACAAATAAATAAAATACAGAAGACACAATAAATAATTTATAAAAAGGAACTTGTATTTCAGTCAAATCTTATTCAATATAACTTACAAACTAATTTAATAAAACGATAACAACAGTAATAAAGTAGTTACCTAAAAATAAGTACCTATAACGAAACAAAAAAAAACATAACAATACAAAAAATACTATGATTTACATACTAATTAATAAAACAAACAAAAAGACTTCATGACTTGTGTTAAAACATTGTAGGTAAACTCACTTATAGGTACTTACCAAAATATGTATTACTAAATAATAGCTTTAAAACTGAAGGTATCAATTACATATAATGCAAATTTACGTTGTGCAATTTTCACATACAAATGATTCATCTTCAACTTCTTCAAAACTCTTCCCGGAAAATTGTGTACATTTGAGATGAAACCATCTGATGCAACAATCGCAACCTAAGTTTTTTTCATCATTGTCTTCCGTATCAGAAATCAATTCTACTTCACATTTGGCACATAGTATTTTCTTCGTCTTTTTCTTTGTTTTCCTTTCCATTTTAGTTTTTTGAAGTTGAATTCGCTTCTTTTCCCTTGTTTGTTTTCGTTCCTTAATATCCTGTGCTTTTTTAGTTTTTTCAAGTTCTTTTTTCTCGAAAAATTCCTTCCATGCAAGCGAGGAAACACTGCAAGGAGGTTTTTGACGGATAGAATTTGTCGACCTTGCTAATTTTTCTGGATAAAAAAGATGGCGCCTAAACGCAGGACTTACAGAAGTCGAAGTTGACGGTTGGAACTGAGCTATAAAATAGTTTCAAAGATTCAAACATTATCATTTTAAATCATTGAATCATTTTTCTAAGAATTTTTTACCAGTTTGTTTTTCTTCGGCAACATTTGCCAAAAGCTCACTGATTAAAATTGACGTTGCTGACGAACGCCTTGATGAATGATCTAAGAAAAATGATATGAAATAGAATAATTATAATGTCTACCTACTCTTAAAGTCTTGTTGTGAATTTGTATCATACCAACGGTTGCAGCTAAGCCTTCTTCTGCATTAATCAAAACTTCTTCCTTGTCTTTTGATGGAGATGGCACCTGAGCCGCCACTTCCGAATTTTGATTTTGGATCTCGTTTGTTTCCGCAATGGTTGTAGCTAACAATTCTTCTGCCTGCTGCAAAAGCTCCTCTACAGTCTCCTCCACAGTCTCGTCAGTTCTGTTTTCGTTGTTGTTTGGTATAGAACTTGATTCTTCCGAACTCAGCTTTTGCAGTTCACCTGTTGCATCAATTAGATAGGTTCCAGTTAGGGTTTCATTTGGCCCGGTTTGACTCAGGTGAGTGTGCTCCAGCTTTTCTATTATCTCTATAAGGGCGTCGAAATCAATATTTTTTTTAACGATTTCCTCATTCGCCAAGAATAGCACTTTCTTCGTTTCAGAAAAGCTTAAACTGGTTAAGCTTACAATTTCTGATTCAACACAGAGATTTTCAATTTGGTTCTGCACACATTTAGAATAATCCACTGCGTCTGCGTTAAAAGGATACAATCCACATTTTCTGAACGAATTTTTTATAATTTCAGTCCTGTCTGATTTATTCAAAACCATTTCCAAAACCTTGCAAAAGTTTGTCTTGGTTATCGCTTTGTTTGTATTCTCGGGAATATTTTGCCATTCGTGTACCGTCTTTTTGTACTCAGTTTTTAAGCCTTTAAATGCGCCCACATCAGCGGGCTGTGTTATGTGAGTCGTATTTGGTAAAAGGGCGTATAGAATTATTCCGTTATTACGGCAGAAGTCACTTAGTTCCATCGATAGGTGCGATTTGTGGCCATCGACTAAAAGCAATACTGGGCGTTTAGTATTATTTTCCGTAATCCATTCGTTAAAACTATTAGCCACATATTCAAAGAACGTCTCGGACCGCATCCATCCACTTTCGGATCTGCCTAAGACCCAATTATCCGGCATACTTTTAACAACTGCTTGAGGAGGGCGGACATAGGGAAACACAACTAATGGTGGTAGCATTTGGCCAGCAGCACTGAAGAGAAAAAGTACCGTGATCGTCTCTTTTTCGTTTCCTTGTTTTACTGTGTACAGATTTTTCCAACCTCTTGGCGCCAAAACGACTCCTGTTTTTGGAGACAAGCTGAATGATGTTTCATCCCCATTAAAGATTCTTGTAGGGTCTTCTAAAACATCGGCTGCATCAATCTCTTCTAAATATTCTTTCAGCTCCCGAAACCACTTCCTTACAGACTCCTCCGTCACGATCGCCCGTCCTTTTGAGAGTCCCTCTGGTGTTCTGAGGGACAGTTCAGGATGACGCTTTAGGAAGGCGTAGTACCACGTTTTACCCGGTAAGCTATCTTTGAATGCAGTCGTACGTTTGTCCTCACGAAGGATTTTTTGGACCATATTCAAGAGGTCTGTGGGCTTCTGTGGAAAGCCACACTTAGCAAGGTCTACTAGCCACTTAACCAGTTTATTTTCTTCGTCTAAAGTAAGGACAGTTTCCGGTCCCATTTTTCTTGGCTTCTCTGCAACTCTGCCATGGATGCGGTCTTGTAATGTACCTCGAGGAACCCCATATTCCCTACTTGCCTTTCTTATTGGCCAATTGTGTTCTCTTATTTGTATTAATGCGTTATTAAGCGCCTCTTCGGGGTACTTGTGAAATTCGCGTTTCGTTATTTGTTCTGAACTGTCCATTTTAGATTTTGAAATTCTACCTACAAATATAACAACTCATTCAAACTCTAAATTTGTAATTTATAATAATTTAAAATCTTTAAATGAAAACTGGATCGAAATTCTACATCTTCCCACTGCCTAAAGTTATAAAACGTAATAATAAAATGACTTAAGCTTACTAATCATAAAGGGCTGACATAAGAATACGTTTCTTCTTAAGTCAGCCGCCTAATATACCTAAACGTTTATAGGCGGCTGACTACTGAAAATACATTAAAAAAATAATTTGTTTGTACGCCAATCAAGAGAGAATAAAATTTCCAGTCGTACTGCATACTCAGGCTAAAAAAAAATTTTTTTAATTTAGTTTCAGTAGTCAGCCAGGGGGGGCTGACCTCACAAGAATTGACAAAACTTTGTCTTCTAAGGTCAGCCCCCCTTGTATATATTTAACGGTTGATTTTTTTTACATTTTTTAATAAAAAACGACAAAAATGAACTATACAAAACATAAAAACAATAATATCATCAACTTACCTTCAATATTTTACTAGTTACAGATTATTTTCCAACACTCTTTCACTATTTTTTGTTTTACTAAATACCACACATCCGACACTTACGAAATCTTGAAGTAAACTGGAATTTTTAAGGAGAAAACCTGCACGTGCATTGGCACAGAATTTTGCACCCAGACAGAAGAACCGTTAAGCTTTTAGGAAAAAAAATTACATGGGGGTTAAACTAAAACCGTTACTATTACGCTCAATTTTATAACAATGTGGCCGACTACTAGAGAGGGCTGACCTCACACGACATCACCCTACATTATATGTATAAGTAACCCTCCGTTCCGATATTAAAGGAATTTAAACGAAGCTTCCATTTACATACCTATCGCTTTAAGCGCAAAAAATAAACCTCAAGCCTACTTGCTCATACTCAGCTTACGTTCTACCCAAACGAAGACTTGTTCCATAGGCGCCTAACCAAACTCAATATCGCAGAATATTGCCCAAGGGTTTATTTACCGACGTGAAAAATAAATTCATTTTGGCGAATATTCCGCGTCACTGAAAATGCTCGCAGTTAATACTGTACGATGTGCGTGGTGAGCGTAGGACGGTTGTACAATATACCTACACAACTGTATCCTGTATGCAGCGTCATGTCCGAGTCTATTGCATCAATATCGATCACCAATGTGATAGAAGCATATAAACCACTATCACCATCAGCATCAGCTACCGCATCTCGTAATCGACCCAAAGGGATGTCGAACTCATATTAATAAACTCTACCAAGTTTTTGGCGTGGTATGCGCACGGCTCACCAACAGTCCTTTCTCTAGAACACTTGCACCTTTAGAACCCATCTCATATGGCGTTGAAAGAGCCTTTATCAAT
Organism: Chrysotoxum bicinctum; assembly: GCA_911387755.1. Lineage (NCBI taxonomy): Eukaryota > Metazoa > Arthropoda > Insecta > Diptera > Syrphidae > Chrysotoxum > Chrysotoxum bicinctum. The sequence goes on from OU426988.1 coordinate 133,878,731, forward strand.
ATTACGATGTGTATATATGCATGTAGGTGTAGGCACTCTGTGCACTTGGTTAAGGCTTCAGAATTTGTTCGAAAACTTTTCCTGGGGAGGTTTAAGGACGAGTCCCGTTCTTCTCCCGTAGCCATCCAAATACCAGAAAGGACACACGGATTATGTCCAAGAATCCATCTTTGCGACAGTGGCAGTGGCAGCGACAACTACATGCACATTGGTTGATGATTGCACCTGGACAGCCATCACTTCAATTATTCCTGACCTTCCTACCTTAAACCAAAGCCATCGCAAATGCCAATCCTTGCAGCTTATAAAGGACGTTAAGTCTACTTCGTTTATTTGAATGTGTGTTGTGTTGCGCAAAATTGAATTGGCATCGGTCGGACAACTGATTGATTTTGGGAAAAATTTCGACACGGCCAAACGGTGCGAATGGGTAAAACTTAAAGTAGGCCAATCAATATAACGTGCCATGAATATTGAATGGCTTCGCTCTCTCTTCATGCTTATTGATGGATGGAATATTATTGGCAATTCTAGTTCTGATACTTGTGTTAGTGTGGCAACTATACCCTAAGGTTGTTAAAGGGCAACTCGGAAAGGATTAGATTTTATTTTGGATTTTCAGGTTAACTATTATAGCCCCAGATTTTGAACTATGTATGTATATTATAAATGTGGAAGTTCAAATGATAAGGTTTAGATTCAATGGTTGACGAAAAACAGTTAGTTGAAGGTATCGTTTACATATTTTGAAATAATTTACTATTTTTCTTACTCACATACCTATTACTTAATGATATAAAAAATACTATTGGGGATTTTTTCTTCAATGGTACTCGTAGTTTCAAGACTCGCAAGGTTTGTGGTTTGTTGTCGTAAAAGCGAAATTTTGCAAAGCCTCAAAGCAATGGGTCTGGCACTGTTTGATCTGGACGTCCAGTTCAAATCACCAAAACGGGAAATCACCCGGCCCGGAAATCGGTGTCTCAAAATCTCCATTTTTACACGAGCTGATAGGTAATTGATTTCTCCGTTCTGCTGGAACCTGGAACTGGAACTAAAAATGCTCGAGACACATTTCAATAGCTTACAAAAAAATAGTTTATCATCTGCCGCTGCTTGTTACATTCACCAGTTACGGACCTTAAAATAATAATAATAATAATTCAGTTTGACGTCCTCGAGAGCCGCAGCGATGTTCTCGGTCGAACGGGCAATATACTCGTATCAACGGCCACTTCATGCGACATCTTTAGTGTACCCAGTTTGCACAAGGCGCTCAACCAAACACTTAATAATTGTTCACTCACAACAACAAAAAAATGCACGACTGCGTCGAATGAACTTGCTCTTAAGTAAACGGCTAAGAATATCAAAAATGGATTTTATTGGAAAAAAACTGTTCATAAGCATAAAATAATTTTTTTAATAGACTAAAACAACTCCTTTAGTAGTTGGAGCTAAAAACAGGATGCCATGTGATTCAAGAAAATATAAGCTTATGCTAAAACAAAAATTATAAGTCTGTACTGGTTTCTTAAAAAAAATAAGCTTTTATATAAAACATTTTTAAAACGTTCTTAAGAACAAATTTTGGTACGTCAATTTAAAGCTTTTATTATTGTTCGAATAAAAATTAAATTTATATAAAAATATTGACCCGTTTCTGAGATATCGAATTTTCCAAAAAAATAGATTTTTTTTAATTCAAAAAATATTTGTTTTTAAAGTTTTGAAATGTAATGTTTTTTAAACTTTTTACAAGCTTCTCTATGAAAAATGTCATTAAAATCTGTTATGCCAATAATGAGAAATTCAAAATGCGAAAAAATGGTTCTATGGTAGAAACAGTCAGTAATATATTAATTTCAATTTTGTTTTGTTTTTATTAAATTATACATCATAAAAATTAATTCAAAAAAAAAACCTTAAGCAAAATTCTCGAAACCGTTTTCAAGAAAAAATATGTTTTTCGAAAACCATTTTTTAACATTTGTATGGAGAGGACCGTTATTTTTAGGTAAAATAATTTTTTTTAAGAAACTTTTATTTATCAAGTTTCAAGAAAATCAAGCATGGTGTTTTTGAAATATTGAGTTTTGAAAAAAAAATTGAAAATTTTCTTAAAAATCAAAACGAAATTTGAAAACACAATAATATTCAAACTGTTGGGGAACTTTAGCATAAAAAAATGATCAAATTCGGTTGTACCGTTCTTGAGAAAATCAAAAACCAAAAAAAATGGTTCCAAGGGGGGTACCAAAAATAACCATTTTTTTGAAATTTTTTTCCAACCATTTCCTAGCTTAACTTAATGAAATCTAAGGGACAGTTTTTGAGAAAAAAAATATTTATAAAATTTCGAAAAAAATCGCATGACAGATACCGTTATTTTGGTCTTTGGTCTTTTTGGTGTGAGGGGGGAAAATTAAAAATACTATCTACCAAGTTTAAAGAAAATCGGCCGAGCCGCTTAGGCTGTAGTCGAAAAGACAGACAAACAGACAGAATTGCGAGACCCACTTTTTTAGTCTTCGCTCTTATATTATAAATTTTTTTAAATATTTTTAAGAAAAAATTATTGTACGCCAACTTAATGTTTGTATTATTTTACGAATAAAAATTTAATTTCCACAAAAAACTATTGACTTGGTTTTGAGATATCGAATTTTCCAAAAATAAATTGATTTTTTTTTTCAATTTTATTTTAAGTTTTGAAATGCAATGTTTTTCAGAGTTTATAGGAGCTTCTTTATAAAAAATTTCTATTTTTAATTCGTAATGCCCATAAACCATAATGAGAAATTCAAAATTCGATAAAATGGCTCTGTGGCAGGTACAGTCCCGGGTAGAATTTACGACTCGATACTGCCAAGGCCCCAGCGAGTTTATCTTAGTTTCAGTCATGGCCCTACCGAGCAGTATCTATCTTGTCCCTCGCTAATTTGTTAATGCTCTGTATATAATGGGCCTTGCTAGATGTTCCTATATGGGCCCTAGATGAGTCTTCACAAGTAGCACAAGAGCTACGGCAATTCTTAAAAAAATTATTAGAAACAACAAAACTAAAGTTTTTTTATTAACTGTTTGGTTTTTGATTAATGTTGGATTATTTTGGATGGAGTTCTATTCATTTTTTCTTTGCCTCCCTATATTCGACACGTTATGTGATATTTTGCTGGAATGAAAGATTTTTTTTTTTTTTGTGCTCTCCACTGAGATTCGAACCCGAGTTCTCTCGCTTGCCGTGCTTGTGCTCTACCTATTGCGCCACTGTGAAACTGTGATACATAAAATATCTTGTCTCAAAGTGTTACTCAAATAACTCTCTCGTGTTTTTGATTATACTGTTTGAGAAGACTTAAATACGTATTAAAGAATCTGAAAATACCGATTTAGGACCAAAACAAAAAAAGTTATGTTTTTAGAAGGATTAAAGAAAGAATTAAGTAACAAAAAAAACCGATTTAAGAAGTATTTAAGAATGTTTTAAGAACGCCTATAAAGAGGCGAGACTAGTTGAGGGGAGGCCAATATAACGCCCAGATACAATTCCTTATCAAAGCTACACCAAGTAAAAACTATCCAGGTCCCTTGTAGTTTATAGGTTACAATGCCAATAAAGAGGCGATACTATCTACAGCCAAGATATCGCCAAGAAAAAGTTTCATATCTAGGGTACATCAAGTTAAAAATATCTAGGTCCAGTCTAAGATACTCCTGGAAAAGCAAATAAATAAATAGTAATATCTTAATTTAATTACGAGTATTGAATTATAGATCGTAAAAATTAATCAAAACCATTTTTTAACATTAGTATGGTGGGTACCGTTATTCTTATATATGTAAAATAAAAAAAAAGTTTCCCACATTCTGTAGATTACATTTAAAAACTTTTAAGTGTCATGTTTTAAAAAAATGAGCATGGCGTTTTCGAAATATTGAATTTCCAAAAAAAAAATGATGCTTTAATGCAACAGACCGAAAATTGGTAAAGTAAGCTGTAATAATAACTAAGTACATGTTCTTCCGGTGTCTTATTATCTCTTGCTGTGTACAGCATAGATATATGACATTTGACCCCATAAGCAAAAATTAAGGCTTATTTACAATATGACAACCAAAAAATTGCAGAAACCAAATATTACGCTTACCAGAATCGGTTAAGCCTGCCTAGAAATTTCATTATTTTTTGTTTTTACAGGGGATATTTGAAGGGGAAAGCTTAAGTAAATAGACCTGCCAGAATTGCTTACCTAAATTAAAGCGCTGCACTTGTTTAGTCATGATGGCATATTCATCTGAAACGCTTCAGCTTATGATAAATAAACTGTAAGAATATTGTAAATGGTCGAATCTTGTTGTTTATCTGAACAAGTCAAAGAATGTGACAGGCTTAGCTCAAATGAGAAATGGCTTAAAAACGAAAATTCTGTTCAGGTTATAAAAAAAAAAAGAAAAATCTTTAAATACAAAATAAAAAAAAATTTTAAGAAAAGCTCATAGAAGCAAAAACTGCAATAGATGCTACTTCAAAGAACGGTTGCAGTAATAAATTCATGAATGGAGATTTTGAAACTGAATCAAAAGAACTTTCCATCTACCTTCCAACTCACCGAACTAAATGCTAATGATTGAAACTGGACGTCGTCGTTTATCAAGACACCATCAGAACTTCAAGCTGATTATGTACTTCGTGGTATTCTAATGCTTAAACATTACCTTCCTAAGAAGGTTGCAATTCAAATTGTGAGAAATAAAAAAGGATGATTGGAGGAATGGAAGTATTTAGCTAAGGAATGTGGAATAAACCTCAATTTCGGTATAGTTGAACCGAGCACCTGGAGAACTATATTGTATGAACTTATTATGCAAGAGGATGAAAGATATAGGTCAAAATACGAGGAAGAAGCTTCAAATTATTATATACAAGACAGCTTATAACCGCCTTGATTTATTCTCTTAAGGAAAGTAATTACTTTAAGGAAGCATGTAAGACGGAAATAAATGCATTGATGTTTCGTCTGCGAGGAGAAATGTTGGAACTGTATAACAAACCACAGTAGAAGCGATTTACCAATTTTATGCAATCCATGTAATATAGGAGCAGAATAAAAAAAGGAAAAAATGAAGAAAATTAGTATTAAATGGTATTAACAAATTAATTTAAAAGGAATAATTATATTACATTTATATATGTAGAGTTAAATTTGAGTTGTCAATCTGACAGACGGCAACACCATGCCTAAACGATTTTGTTTTAAATATTTTGATGAATCTAATATTATTATTACAAAGAGTACGCCTATTTTTAAATAACTTATAATAGTTACTTATTTTAAAGGGCGAAGGATAGTCTCAACTGTTATGCGTGAAATGAAACAACTTCTTCTATTCGATACTAAATGGGAACTAAACTCTTTATTCGATTGAGATTATCTCAACCAAACAACTCCCCTACAAGATTCCTTCTTTTTTAATACAATCTGCATAGCAAGCATAATGTGTATACAGAATACTTGTATACAAATGATATTCGTTTTTGTTATTGTTATTTTATGATGTATCAATGAAGACCAATGATTAATGCCGATATATGTTTTTGAGATGACATTCTCAGTAATAGGGTCACTGGTATTGTCGATCTGTACATGTCGTGAAACCACAGATTATGCGGATGTTTATGTTTACATTAACTATCCGATGTAGTTTTAAATATCTCTTTCAGCAGAAGTAGAATATTTATTGTTGAATAAATATTACTTCACGCAAAGTGGTAATTAGGCACTTTTTCTGAATACAGATACCACGATCTTAGATCAACCAAACATTGAAATATTAAGATAGCATCATCATAACACCTCCCCTCTTAAATGAGTGAAGAAACAGTTTTCTGAACTAAAGGATCTTGTGAAGAATGTATGTATGAGAGTCTCAAGGAACAAAAGCCGTCAATTTTATTGAAATATTTGTATCATTAAATTTTTACATAAATATATTTTTGTTTATTAAATAAAAAAAAGGTCTTTTTCTTTTTTTTTTCTTATTTCAAGTTATATATCATAATTATATTGTAATTTCTTTGTTTTTACATGAATATTATTTGTAGATTCTCTACTATTTTCAAATGTTATAGCAGGTTCTCCTTTTAAATTACTTTTAAATGTAACAGCTATGGGTTTTCTTTCTCTTTTTACAAAACATCTATTGAATATAGTTAATTTATTTTTGCCTTTAATATAATTTATTGATAAATATATTGTTACAAGAGTTACAATAACTCCTAACAATCCAATTGCAAAACCTTGTGTTCTTTCAGGTATGGAAATTAACATTTTCGAAATATAACTATTTTGATTTTTTATTTCAATAGATAAATCTTTTAAATTTTGTAAATTATTACCTTTTATTTTCTGCAATTTCCTTAAGGGAACTACTTCATTGATTTTAATATTTTCACAACAATTTTCCATTCCATAGTGTACAACATCATTATACATTGTTTCATTTAAATTTTCTGTCGTTTCTATATCAGTTTCCAAAGTACTAAATTTACAATTATTGTCAATATTTATGATTCCTATATTAGAAATTTTACCCAATTTTCATTCTTATTTTTACATTTACATTTGTATTTTGTCTCTTCTGTTATTGCAAAAAGAAATCTGTTATTATTTAATGAATGAAAAAACTCTATATTATTTTCAATTAATTTCAATTTACATGAAGGAAAATTCCTTTTCATAAATACATACATTTAAAACACACAGGTCAATTTGTACAGTACTTTCTAAAACTAGTTCTTTACATACAAAAATATTTTTATCATTGTCATCTTTATATTTAACACAATCATTTAAATTGTATCTTAGTGCAAAATTTGCTCTATTTTTACTTATTAATAATATATTTTCCTTACTTTCAAGAATATTAATATTATTATTTGAAATAATTGGCAATGTAATTATTTCATATGCTTCTTCATATTCTTCTTTTAATATAGGTAAAGATATAATTACAAAGATTTTATTATTCTTTTCAAAAATTTTTACTTCTAATAATTGTATAATGTTATGGTAACTTTCGATACTTGGTGTAAATAACATTTTGTTTTCATATTTACTATTTCTTAAAACTGTAATTAATTTTTCTGGTGTCATAATAAATGGATGTATTATTTTTACTTGCAAAAATAGAATTGCATCAATTATTTTATCCAACTCAATTTCCAACTCTAAACTTTTTCCTATTATTGAATCATATAGTCTCTGTAAATATTCTAACATTGCTTCCTTTTCTTGTAATTCATTAGTGTGAAGCATAATAGTATCTAAAGATTCAACTACATCTTTAGTTTTGTTTTCTAAAATATGATAATTATTGAGGAGTACTTGGTTTTGTTCATTCAAACTTTTCATGATATTTATTTCTTCTTTTAAACCATTTCGTATAAATTCCTGATTTTCTTTTGTTATTATTAAAGCGTTATCATAATATTTTGCATCTTCATAATCCATAGTTCCAAACAATACTTTTAGTCCTGAACCTATGATATTAATTAATCCTCTTCGAAATCTATGCTTATCTTTACCTAATAGACTATAAATATTGGTCATTTTATTTATTAAATTTTCGTAATTTTTGTGACCCTTTTGTGCAAGTGATTTACATGCATCAAAGTATTTAAAACATGCTTTATCAATATTATTTTATTTGCAAATTTATGTTTGCAATGCCTAGCTCAATATTTTCTAAATCTAAAGTGTTAACAATTGAAACATGTCCATCTACTACTTTTGTTATTCCGATTCCTTTGAAATAAAACCCGCCATTATCATTGAGATTTTCAATAACAAGTCCTTTGACAAGAACAAAACTAAACGAGAAAAAAAAACATAATATGTATTAATTTCAATGTGTTAAATATGGTTTTACTAAATTTTTCGAAAGTTTTCTGATCTTCCTATTAGTTTTCACAAAGATATTTGTATCTGTTACTTTAGTTATCAAAAATGGTCCTACAAATGTGTTTTCTAATTTTTTATTTTTTGTAAGATTTTTAACTAACACTTTTTCACCTACCTTATATAATGGTGCTCTATTTGTTTTTCGGTCGTAATTTTCTTTCGATTTCAATTTTGACTTCACTAAATTTTCTTTTACTTTGTTTTCTATGGACACTATGTGTTCAAGTACATTTTGAACATAATCTTGTACGGTTGTTAAGTTTCAAAGTATCTATACCACTCGGTCTATTAGCTTGTCTGCCAAATAATACCTCATGTGGGCTATAACCTGTTGTCGAGTGTATTGTTGTATTATAACAAAAACCTGCAAATTTAAGTGCTTCATCCCAGTTTTCTCTTTCGAAGTTAACTGTATTTAGGTATTCTTTCAGTCTTCCATGAATTCTTTCTACAGATCCATTTGACTGTGGATGGGCTACACTAGTAGTTATGTGTTTGATCTTAAATATTTTTGCTAAATTCTTCATTAATTCATTGCAAAACTCAGTTCCGTTATCCGTCAAAATAATTTTAGGTATGCCTAAATATGTAATCCAATCATTTACAAAAGCTTCTGCCATCGTTTCAGCATATTTATCTTTTATTGGAATAAACCTTACAAACTTAGACAAACTATCTTGTATGCTTAGTGCATAAACATTTTCTTTCTTCGAAATTGGATATGGGCCTGTCAGGTCCATATTAACTTGTTCTAAACTATACGACGCATTGGATACCATAGTCATAGGCATTCTAGTAGGGTGCCTATCAATTTTACCCAATTGACAGTTCTTACAACTTTTTATAAAATCAATTACCATCTGATTTAAATTTTTCCAATTATATTTTTCTCTAATTTTTTCAATAGTTGCTTTTTGGCCTGCATGCCCGCCTGTCAAACTTTCATGATACTCCCTAATTATATTAATTTGTTTTTTCATATCTGTAACTTCTGTTATCTCATTACTTTTCCTACAGTTTTCTTGTATATTATCATCATATTCGCTTACTATACCATGTTCATATTGATTACTCTGAATTTCATCCTTTTTATCTTTCAAACTATCCTCATTGTTTTCACGTACTTCAATTTCATTTTGATTTTCATATTCAATTTCTTTATTATATTCTGCATTATCTTTTATTTCACAGTCACAGAAATATTTTTTCTTCTTCCTTTCTTTACGTGTTGCTACTAAAATATTTCTACTAAGATGATCTGCCACAACATTATCTAAGCCCTTTTTATATTCAATACTATATGAATACTCTTCCAATTTCAGCCTCCAACGAACCAGTCCCGATCCTGGATCCTTTACATTGAATAACCATTTCAATGGTTTGTGGTCCGTCCTTATTATAAACTCCTGGCCATACAAATATGGTCGAAGAAATTTTACAGCCCAAACTATGGCTAAGCACTCTTTCTCTGTAGTGCTATAGTTTTTTTTCATTTTTATTCAAGCTTCTACTTATAAACTGTATTGGCAAATCCTTATTCTCATGCTCTTGCGATAATACAGCACCTAAGCCTGCATTTGAAGCATCTGTTGTAACTATAAATTTTCTATTAAAATCTGGGTATTGCAACACTGTAAAGTTTGATAAAGCATTTTTCAATCTCATGAATGCTTCTTGTTCCACCCTTCCCCATCTAAATTCTACATCCTTTCTTAGTAGATTATTTATAGGTGAAGCTATCTGACTAAAATTTTCAATAAATTTTCTATAATAATAATTCATCATTCCTAAAAATGATTGAATTTCTTTTACATTTTGTGGAGCTTTCAAACTTTCTATAACTTTTATTTTCTCTAAGTTGGGTTTCACACCATCTTCTCCGATTAAATGCCCAAGGTAACTCACTTTCTTTCTTAAAAACTCACTTTTGTCTGCTTGTAATTTAAGATTTGCTAATCTTAACTGCTTAAAAACATCTTCTAACCTCTCATTGTGTTCTTTTAAATCTTTTCCATACACGACTATATCATCCATATAGACAAAACATTTAATACCTTTCAATCCAGAAAGTACAATATCCATCATCCTTTGGAAAATACTTGGGGCATTTTTTAGCCCAAACGGCATTCGAGTAAACTCAAAATGGCCTTGTGTTGTAGAAAAAGCTGTTTTTTCTACATCTTCCTTTTGTACTTTAATTTGATGGAATCCTGCGTACAAATCTAAGGTCGTAAAATATTTTGCCGTTCCTAGCTGATCTAAAATTTCTGCTATATTTGGGATAGGATAACTATTTCATTCATTCATTCATTTTATTTATCATAATATACATACATACATACATTGTTTTATTAAATAATGAATTTTAAAAAACTTTGGCTATGCCGTCAGCCAGATTGGCAAAATTATACTTAGTGTTTTAAATTTACTAAAAAAAAAAAAAAAACAATTTAAATAAATTCAGTCATTAACAAGTTTCTATATTTATAAATTGAATTTAAAAAACAGTAAAGTGATTTCCAATTAGGACCATTTAATACTTGTAACGTTTCTTGCATTGTTAAGCTTTTCTTTCTTAGATATATCATTCTTTGGTATTTAAATATAGGGCAAACACTTATGAAATGGAAGCAGTCTTCTTTGGCTTGTAGATTGCAAAGCGTACAGAATTGGTCGAATTTACCATTGTATGGGCTACCATTTAAAGGAAGTAGTTCACATCTTGATTTGAATATAAGCGATACTTCTTTATAGTTTAATATATCTTGAAAGTAGTTGTTTTTTAATAGATTGTAATTAAGTTGAGAGACAATTATTCTACTATATGACTGATGAGCTTCAGATACTAATGATTCCCTGCAAGAATCTTCGTTTTTTTGAATAATCTTGTAGAAATTTTCTTTAAGTTGAGCTGGGTTGTAGTAATTGAACTCGAAAACTTCTCCACAGGTACAACCGATAGTCTGCCACTTCACAATCCACCAGTCCTTGTTTCTTAGTTCGTACAAAAGCATTTGCTTGGTCAAACGTGTATCTGGGTACGAAAGAACTTTCATGATATAGTCTGCCTGGAGCTTTAAGGTGTTGGTAAAGAGTTTTGGTAATCCTGTTTCTAAATACAGCGCATAGTTCGGTGTTCTTTTTGGTAAGTTGAATAGTTTTTTAACAAAATTTCTTTGAAGTTTTTCCACTTCTTCAAACTCATCTATTCCCCAAACCTGAGCAGCATACAAAAGTGATGTTTTGACAACACATTCAAATATTCTGTACTTGGCAGACATTAAAACATTCTGATTTGAAAACATTTTCTTCCATGTCATGTTGATCAGACCTTGGGATGCATTTGCCTTTTCTCTTAAATGGTTTTTGAAATCCAATGTTGGGTTTAGTATTACTCCTAAATATTTGTATTCTTTTGTATTTTCAATGATTTTCCCGTTAAATGACCAAGTATCTCTAATTTGACTATGTACAGACCGTGTGAAAACCATAGTTTTAGATTTTTCGACATTGATTGTAAGACCCCATGTCTGACAATAATCTGATAAACGGTTTATCATGAGCTGTAGGTTTTCTGGTGACTCTGATAGTATAACAAGATCGTCTGCGTAAAGAAGAACATTGACAATAGTATTGGCGATCCGAACACCACCAGGAAGATATTGTCCGATATCGTTGATAAATAAGGAAAACAGTAAAGCACTAAGTGGACATCCTTGTTTCACTCCAGAATTCGTATCAAACCATTGTGAAATACATGATCCATCCCAAACAGCAGACTCTGAACCGATGTACATATTTTTAATAACATTTAAGAATTTTGAAGAGACACCAAGTTGCATTAATTTATATATGAGAGCATTTCTATTCACAAGATCAAATGCAGCTTTGAAGTCGACGAAAAAACAGTAGATCTTCTTGTTTCTGGCATGAAAAGCTTTGACTAATGAAGTCAACACGAATATCTGGTCCACAGTTGAGTAGTTTTTCCTGAATCCAGCTTGGGATTCAGTTAAAATATTGTTGTCATCGACCCATTTTTCAAGTCTATTAACTAGGACACCACAAAATATTTTAGCCATAACGTTCATGAAGGATATTCCACGATAATTTTCGACGACGTTTGGATCACCTTTCTTGTAAATAGGGAAGATTACAGTTTTTTTGAACGACGATGGGATAGTTCCAGTTGAAAAAATGGCGTTATAAAGTTGTTTCAGCTCGTTAATGAGAGTAGGTGTTGCATTTTTGAAATACTCATATGGAATACCGTCTTCTCCAGGTGCTTTTCCGTTTTTGGCTTTTTTAAGAACGATATTTATTTCATCAATCGTTATTTCGGGGTCCAAGATTGCATCCGTGACTAATGGTTCTGCATATGAAAAAGATAGATTTGTATTGTTAAATAAAAGTCTTTTGAAGTAGATGGATAAATCATCTGCGGATACACTGGTGCCAATGACAAAACTGCATCCATTTATTCCTTTTGCTATCTTCCAGAAATCATTTGAGCTTTTAGCTAAACTAGGAGAATTAGCCTGTGTGTTTTCGTATTCGATTTTCTTTGAACGACAAATTAGTTTGTATCTTTTGTTTGATTCGATATACCACCTTCTAAGTTCTTCGGTATAGTTGGTCCTTAGTGCTTGTAAGAGTTTGAACGATTTTTTTCGGGCATTCATGCACTCTTTATCAAACCATTTTTGTTTAAATTTTGTATTTCCGGGTGATTGATTTCGTGAGGAATTCTTGATGCATTTTATAATTTCATTTGAAAACAACTCAACAGATTGGTTAGGTATTGCTGCTCCTGAGATAAAGTAGTCAAGATTTATTTGGTAGTTACTCATGTTTTCGTTTTTCCATTTAAGTTTCGGTAGTAGGATAACTATCGGCTATTGTTAACTCATTCAGTTTCCTATAGTCTATTACAATTCTCCATTTAGACTTTCCTGACGCATCAGTCTTTTTAGGAACCACCCAAACTGGAGAACTCCAAGGAGATTTTGAATGTTTAACCATTCCATTTTTTAACAATGTTTCTAACTGGCATTCTACTTCCTTTTCGTGTACTTTCGGATACCTATATGACTTCGTGTAAACTGGTTTAACGTCTTCCTTCGTTCGAATTTTACATTCCATTACATTTGTAAACGTTAAAGATTCTCCCTCTACTACAAAAAGATCATTATATTTTGTAATTAGACTTCTTAATTTATTTTCCTCTTCTTTGTTTAAATGATTTAATCGTAACATACTTTGTACAATTTTCACTTTATCTTGCACATGGTACACAAATTTATTTTTCTGATTTTTCCTTTTTCTTTCACTATATGAATTATTCCCATCATATACATTAAAATCATTAAGACATGCTGTCTCTACACTTATGTCATTTAAAATCTTTTTATTTGATATATTTAGAACCAATGATTAATACCGATATATGTTTTTGAGATGACATTCTCAGTAATAGGGTTACTGGTATTGTCGATCTGTACATGTCGTGAAACCACAGACTATGCGGATGTTTATGTTTACATTAACTATACGATGTAGTTTTAAATATCTCTTTCAGCAGAAGTAGAATATTTATTGTTGAATAAATATTACTTCACGCAAAGTGGTAATTAGGCACTTTTTCTGAATACAGATACCACGATCTTAGATCAACCAAACATTGAAATATTAAGATAGCATCATCATAACACAACCAACTAGCTTCTTCAAACCACCTCGAATCCTAGCTACCCTTCTTCATTTAAAAACGTCAAATTGGTTGAAGTTCAAAAATGTACAATCCGCCCTAAATATCCCACCACTAATATGAACCTGTCATGGATTTCACGAACAGTGTCAGGTAGTCTCCTTTCTTTAAGATCGTGAAAACAATGCTGAAGTTCCAAACATCGGGCATGCTTTTACTGCGAACCTGGAGCTCATGACCAAAGCCGTTGGCTCCAGTTGCGCAATTGGATTTAAATTTATATAAATCCTTCTTCACTTTGTCGATAGTGGGTGAATGAAATTGTTTGTCTACGTCGCGTCGTCGTCTAGGCTTAATGGTACCATCTGCATAACACGGAACTCCGATTCATTAACGCACAGTTTGCAGATTATATCTGCTTCTTTCTTCTCAAAACAGATTTGCTATGACATAGCTCTTTTTCCTTAATCACGCTCTTCTCTTCCTTCTTTGTTCCTTTAAGGCTTCCCAATATCTGTGGTTCTTGTATCCAGCGCGGATTTGAATGTCCCAGTATTGAATTTTTTAATCCCGCAAAAAAACTTTTTATGACATTTAACAAAACTCTTGCTTGGAATAACCACTTCGGACTGAAAATATAAATATAAAGGTAGGGTTTATGAAAGCCTTCACATGTTTTGGATAAAACAAAAAGTCATACCATTTTCGCTAAAATGGTATTGATTCTAATTATTCAACTGTGATTATGAGCACAAGCGATAATTTATCTAAGCTTACAATAGTAACGAACGATATATATTTGGCAGGGGCGAACGCAGGTAGGGGTTTTAGGGGTTCAAACCCCCCCCCCCCCCGAAACGACCAAAAAATAAAGGTTCATTTTGTTAAGGAAAAAAAAAACAAAGTGTTATTTCGTGCCATAAATTCTTCTGTTAGTGTTGTTTTTTCTTACGATTTATAGGCAAGTAATGCATTCGTAAAAAAATCGAACTCAAAATTTTTATCAAAGTTGATATTACGATGATAGCGAAGAAGAAATGTGTGTCCCAAAATTCTGTCTGTCTGTCTGTTCGACTACGGCCTAAAAAGCTGGGCCGATTTTCGTTAAACTTGGTAGATATCGTTTTGAATTTTTTTCCCCCACGCGTTTTTTTTTCTTTTCTTTTTAAGACCAAAACATAACGGTATCTGCCATACGATGTTTTTTCGAAATCTTATAAATATTTTTTCTCAAAAACTGTCCCACAAGATTTTGAAAAAAAAATTCATAAAATTTCATTTCGTCATTTTAGGTAATGGTTGAAAAAAATTTTCCAAAAAATGGTTATTCTTGGAAGCCCCTTGGAACCATTTTTTGGTTTTTGATTTTCGCGAAAACAGTACAACCGATTTTAATCATTATAAAGCCCCTCCAAGATTTAAATATTATTGTGTATACAAATTTTAAAAGTTTTATTTTTTGATTCTTAAAAAAAAAATTTTCTGAATTAATATTTCGAAAATTCCCAGCTCGATTTTTTTTAAACTTGATAAATGAAACTTTCTTAATATAATCTACAAGATCTGAGGAAAAAATTTGTTTTACCTAAAAATAAAGGTACCCGCAATACAAAATGTTAAAAAATGGTTTTCGAAAATCGTATTTTTCTCTAAAACGGCTCCGAGAATTTTGATAGTTTTTTTTTTGTTTCGATTTATCTTTACTTTTAGAGAAGCTTCTAAAAAGTTCAAAAAACATTGCATTTTAAGACATTTTAAAAAAATATATTTTTTTTAATTTTTGAAAGGAAAATATTTATTTTTTTTTTTTTTGAAAATTCGATATCTCAAAAACTGTTCAATATTTTTTTTGTAAATTAAATTTTTATTCGAACAATAACAAAAAGTTTAAATATGCGTATCTACCAAAATTTTTTCTTAAATATGTTTTAAAAATTTTGTATACAAAAGCTTATATTTTTAAGAAACCACTAATACGAATTACAATTTTGTTCTTGCATAAACTAATATTTGCTTCAAACACATGGCGTCCTGTGCTTAGCTCCAACTACTAAAGGAGTTTTAGTATTTTAAAAAAGAATTTTGTGCTTTTTCTCTAACATTAATTTTTGAAATTCTTAGTCTTTCACATAAGAGCAAGTTTGTGCGACCCAGTCGTGCATTTTATTTTATGTGTCTTCGTATTTTAACACAATTGTCTTAATTTGAATTGATGATTAAAAAATAGGGACGAATAGAACAGCAATTGCGTTTTTGATAATTAACATTATGTATAGGGCAGAAAACGGACTAACGGAGCAAATATACCGATACAGATATCCGATGTTAATCTTAAGGGCCGATTTATGGCTAATAAATGATTTCGATTTATGTATATAAGTTTGAGTTATTGATGGCTCCAAGGTCGGAGTGTGTTGAATAGAAAAAACTCACTCATTTCGTTTGTGTGAAAGTTACAGTTACAAATGAGTAGCACATAGCACCCTCTGAGAGCGTTTTGGTTATAATTATGTAGTATAGTAAACGTAGGTACCAATGGAGTGTCGCTGGTGTCCTTATGTTTTCGTATAACTCTTTTTCCTATGATCGGAAAAGTGCAACAAGTTATAACTTCAGGTATTAATATATGCCGGATTTAGTTTTGCAGATTTGGATCACTAGGCGAACCTAGAACTTATTATAACTCTATTGTTAGGTACACTTATGGAACCACTTACACTCTTTTTCTTCTTGTTGTATTAATGATATTTTACGAACCAAATGATGGCCTCCATCACAGGCCCCGTAGTAAAAGTCTATGTCTAAGAATTATTTCCGGAATAAAAATGCCCAAATGGGAAGCACCAAAAACGCCCTCGTAGTGAATATTTTCCAACTTTTGGTACCATTACTCAAATTTGCCAAATAGGTATCCGTTGCAACATCTTTATGATGTTTGGTTTTTGTGATTAGCTGTATGAAATTGTTTCAATAGGTCCTATCCCTAAAAGCAAATATTATTTAGTTATAACATATTTATGTTAATTACAATAAAGAATATGGCGCAAAATTTTAAACAGCCTATTATTAAGGTATTAGTATGATACTACTTAGCAATTTGCTAACTTTATAGTAGTTTATTAACTCATTCTTAATTTTAAACATTTTCTAACTAGTATCGTACTAAAAGAATTTTTTTAATAAATTGCTCCCGAACACACCTAAAACAATGACATTTCATGTAAAAAAGTAAATACACGAACCTTTTTTGATGTTTGCAAATGTCAAAGAGTCATATGAAGCTAGCACGATACTAAAAAAATAAAATAGGTGTTCGATGATTTTAACTTTAATAAAAGGGTAGAGAAAGTATGATGCTATATTCGATTAAAATTTGCAAATTCGTTGTTTTAACCTAGTATCATACTAAAACAGCTTTAGCATCGTACTAATTTAATTAAAATTTTGCGCCTATGTAATTAACAAGTACCTACAATACGAGTATAGTAATAAAATAATATATTTATGAAAATCTCATATTTTTTTGAAAACCCCCCCCGAAATTATTTTCTGCGTTCGCCCCTGATATTTGGACTTAAAGAATATGAACACATCTCCTCTTTTTCTTAATCTATTTATGGTATTGGTCTTGAAGATCATTTTTAGCTCAAAACTTTGGCCCTACTTCATAATGTACTCCAATCAAGTGCGCCAACCTACCTATTAAGAGGATCTGCCTTACCCGATCAATAAGAACTCTTGATCTGATACCAACTCCGTTCAGAGAAAGTCACTGTTTGGTTTGGATCATCGGTCCATCCTCTTTTGAGAACGGCGTCGTTGGCCAGGCCATCACCGTAAACGGCGAGCGCTATCGGTCGATGATAATAAATTTCTTTTGGTCCGAATAGTGTAAGAACCACAGTGTCGTTTACATCCATATTATTTAAAATTAGATATCATCTCCGTTGATGGTGGTGGGAATGCCAATGCCATCGTGCGTTGATTTTGTAGAAGTTCGGACTAACGCTGCCAACAAACACTGAATTTCTAGAGACGTATTTGGTAGTAACGTGGACTCTAGTGCAGATATGATTTCAAATTTAATTCTTTTCGAAATGAGAAAGCTTATGCAGAATAGTGAAAAATCTATCAAACCGAAGCAGAATTCATGGTTTGATTCGAGCTGTTAAGATGATATTAGGGTCAAAGAAGTAAGTTTCCAATGTTATATGGCCAATCCCATTGAGGAAAACCGGAATAAGTTCAAAAAAGTTAGAAGGATCTATAATGATCATATTCAAAGAACCAAATTTTTAAATGGCCAAAAATTGAGGCAAGAAATACTTAAATGTCTCAAAGGTAGTAAAAATATACTTACGTATTTGGTCATTTGTAAAAAATGTACGAAATACTACTGCGAATTCGGTTTCTACGTTCTTCTTCAATGACACTCGTTATGTCAGCTCACAAGAAAAAACGAATCTGCTCGGAGCACGCAGTTTTCTGTTAATTCGACGCTGCCTGATATTGTCATGATTCCTTCTGTAAGGGAGATCGTTAACGATTTTATGGGACAAATCTTCTTTCGCACTCGTACAGTTCCAAGAATACTAAAGGATCCCGATTCACACAAATCCGCTGGCACGGATAGTATGCCCTATTATCCCTAAGATGTGTTCTTCAGCTCTGGTAAAACCATTGCATAGTATCTTGAAGAAAGAAAGCTTCTCAGTAACCGGCAGTATGGCTTTCGTTGCAATAGGTCCACTGATGAACTGATGTTATATCTCACCGAACAGTGCTAAAAAATGTTGACATCGTAAGATTATTGCACTTGATATTTCAAAAGTATTTAATAAAATTTGGCATCAAGACCTCTTACAGAAAACGTGTGCATTTGGCATTGATCAACTTCTTCTTCGTTAGATTAGAAACTACGTTTCGAACTGCTCAATAAAAGTTGTATTCGACGGTTTTAAGTATGTAATAAGTAAGTATGTAATAGATCTTAAACCGATTTGCAAACCAGGAACCGACGGGATACCTGCAATCATCTTAAAAGAATGTTCCCAGTTTCTATCTTTTCCACTCTTCCTTATTTTTAACGAATCCTTGCTATCTGGAATTTTTCTCGATGATTGGAAATCATCATATCTTATTCCTATCTTTAAATCGGGTTCCAAAAATGTTATTGAAAATTATAGAGGGATATGTAAGCTCTCTTCAATACCGAAAGTTTTCGAAAGTATAGTAAAAACTAAACTTCAATTTCATATTAAGGAACATATTTCTGAATTTCAGCATGGTTTTGTAGTTGGGCGATCGACTACGTCAAACCTTGCACATTTTTCATCATATGTTATAAACGCAATTGAGAAAGGGTTTCAGGTAGACGCAATTTACACTGATTTCAGCAAGGCTTTTGACTCAGTCAACCACAGAGTTCTCATTAAAAAATTAGAAATGTTTGGTTTTCATTCTTCAATGCTTAATTGGATCTCTTCATTTTTAGTTGGTAGAACCCAAAGAGTAGTGATTGATAAACAATTTTCAAGGCCTATAAACTGTCCATCGGGTGTCCCACAGGGAAGTCACCTAGGCCC
Organism: Chrysotoxum bicinctum; assembly: GCA_911387755.1. Taxonomy (NCBI): domain Eukaryota; kingdom Metazoa; phylum Arthropoda; class Insecta; order Diptera; family Syrphidae; genus Chrysotoxum; species Chrysotoxum bicinctum. The sequence goes on from OU426988.1 coordinate 133,897,987, forward strand.
TCTGCTATTTATCTTATTTATAGATGATATTGTTTCTGCTTTAAAATTTTGTGATTCATTAATCTTTGCAGATGATTTAAAAGTATTTTTAAAAATACAAAATGTTAATGACTGTATGAAAGTTCAATCAGACATCAATCTACTATCCAGATGGTGTACTCAAAATTGCCTTAATTTAAATATCAACAAATGTAGTGTTATTTCATTTTGTAGAGGTTCGTCAAAAATATCGTATGATTATTACCTTGGTAATAACTTATTAAAAAGAGTTGATAAAATAAAAGATCTCGGTGTAATAATGGACACAAAGTTAACGTATAATTATCACATTGATTATATTGTAGCAAAGGCCAATTCCATGGTTGGTTTTATCAAACGAAATTCAAAAGATTTTACGGATCCTCATACCCTTCTAATGTTATATACTTCTCTAGTAAGGTCCATTCTAGAGTTCTCTGATATTATTTGGAGCCCGTCTTATGAATTACATTCGGATCGAATTGAAAAAGTTCAAAGGGGTTTTACAAAATATATTTTTAGGAAATTAAATTGGAACTTTTCACCATCTTACGAAGAAAGATGCCGGCTTCTCGGTATACATTCACTTAAATCTAGAAGATACATACATGAAACTATGTTCATAAGAGATCTGATTTGCAATCACATTAAGAGTCCCTATCTTCTATCTCAAGTTCCTATTTACGCTCCTGTTAGACCACTCAGGGAACGACAATTTCTTTTCCAACCCTTGCACAGAACGAATTACGGTCTAAGCGAACCAATTTCTAGATCTATAAAGTCTTTCAATGAAGTTTCTAGAAATTTTGACTTACACATCTCAAGGGTGTGCTTCAAAAATATTTTATTTAATTCTTTATATTAATTAAATTTTTTAAATTAATTGATAAATCACAAACTTTGATAAAGTATGAAAATTGTTTATATTATAAATCTTTTAATTAAATATTATAATCTGTTAAGCTAAGCTTGTAGATGAATAAATAAATAAATAAATAAATAAAAATTAATGCTGGTGTGTCACAGGGCTCCGTTTTGTCTCCTTTATTTCTCATATCCATTAGTCATCTTTTTTCTGAAACTTCTAATCCATAAAATTGATTTGCTGATGATAGTACTATCAGCTTTTAATAGTGAATTAAAAACAGTAGAATATGAAAAACTCATTGAATTCTGATCTCGATTGTCAAATAGCTTTAAAAACACAATGCTGTCTTCTGTCGTTAAAGCTCAAAACATCCCTCATATTGCTATCAATGAGCAGCTTTTACTGCTCCGTAATACTCGTGGTTAAGGGAGTGCCCATTAGTTTACCATTGAGTCTAATTTCGGACGTAATGTTAAATCCGGAGACTCACTCTTTAGCCGTACTTAACGAATGTGGAATATTTTACCCAGCTCAATATTTTCCTCCCATTGTGATATTCAGACATTCCGAGTTCGTAATAATTCCATGATCCGTGATAATCGTGCTTAAGGGAGTGCCCATTAGTTTACCATTGAGTCCAACTTCGGACGAACTATTAAATTCAGAGACTCACTCTTTAGCGGTACTTGACGAATGTGGAATGCTTTACAAGGTTTAATATATTCCTCCCATTGTGATATTGAGACATTTCAAGCCAATGCGCATCGTTATCTCTTTTTAAATCCTCTACAACTTTCTTTAACGCCGTCAGAGTTACGAGTAAGGGTAGTCATAATACTTTTTTAATAAAACGTTTTTAATTAAACATTGCACATTATGATATCTAAGACCATTCCAATGAAGCTGAGTTTCAGGCGTTTCTTTCCATATTTTTCGTTATTAATGGCAATGATGTGTTAATAAACCAATTTCTGATAGCGATACACATAAGTATTGAAAGTCTTGCATTTTATTGAATTGGTTTCCGTTATTTCTTAGAACTTCAGACTTTTTTTTCTTCTTGTTAAAGTCTTAATTTTTAGTCTTTAAATCCTTTTCGGTTTAAAGGTATTATGTAAGTTTTTTTTTCTTCTATGTTACTTTTAACAAGCCAATCCCGTTTGAAACATATTACAATGCTACTCGTAGTTCCAAAATCCTTTAGTTGGTAAGAAAGCCAGTCTATTGCAATTTTGTAGATTTGTAGGCATTTCGTTTACTATACACAGTAATGGCTTTATTAAATACCGCCTGCGAGTATATACGCTCGTTCGTAGTTGTATTATTCAAGATGGTCATGGACGTCCTTTGAGCAAGTTACCCACTTACTTCAAAACATGAGCTTAACACTGAATATATTTTGAACAAAATTTCAAATGACCTGAGTCAGTTCAGTAGACTAAATGTGAAAATCGAAATTATTGTTTTCATTAAATTCTGCCAACAGATGTGGCCAATGTCTAGGAAGACGATGTTGATGATAATTCCGAGAGAAATTCAAGGAGCAAACAAAAAAGTTGGGAAATATGTAAATTAATTTTAACTATAAGCATTTTGTGAGGAGGGGAATATTATGTACAATACTGTGAAAATAAAAAATGGTAATACCTAATATATTTTTGAATAAAGCTAAAAATATACGTAGAATCCGCTGTATTTATTTTTCGTTTTATTTAAATTTTTAGGTTATTTTCGTACGTAGAAGTAGGTGTTATTCTCCTTCACATAGTAAAATGCTGCGATAGTAAACTGCCCAGGCCCACCATATTGAGTATGCGATAGTTGTTAGATTTTAAATGGGGTCGCTACAGCCGGGAAAAAATAGATTTTCTTTAATACCTACATGAACATTTGTAGGTAGGTATAATAGACTCTATAGATATGCATTATGGTGAATTCCAATAAAAGAAAGTTTAAAACCCTACAAAGGGCTTATATTTCGCGCCATTATTATTTAACTTTCGACATTAAAGTTTCATAATGGGTCGATTTGAAAACTATAGCTTAGAACAACGCAATATCTGCTTATTGAATCAGTAAAAATGGTGAAAATATCGCGGAAACGTTTCGTAATTTTTTATACAAAATTATTCTGAATAATGAAGTTTATTTGAATCTGTCTGGGTTCGTTAATAATTGAAACTGTCGCACCTGGGATTCGGAAAATTCAATAGTATAGGTAAGTGGAACAACCTTAACACCTATACGAGTTACAGTTTGATGCCGTTTTTAGGTTACAGGTAAGCGTTTCAGTGAATGAACTCCGTTACCGGGGGATGTTAAAAGATGTTTTTTTGAAGCTGATATTAATTATACGAACGTCAGGGATATTTATTAACAGCAGGACGACATGGTGCCTCCTAAAACAATGGCTCTATTACGTGACAAGTTTTGTGGACGATTGTTTTTCGAAATCATGACTTAAAATGACTACTTGAATCGGTTGATTTGTTCTTTAGTTAAATTCTACTTCAATCCCCCACCAACAATCTAAATGAGGAAAATATCAGAGCTGTTTTTCCGTAAATGCAGTCACAATTATGCAAAAACGTGATACGAAATTTAATAAAGAGAACCTATTTTGGCAGGCATAGCCAAGACCGTCATTCGGCAGAAAGATATTGTATTCCATTATTACCCTCGGAGTTTGTTCCTTAAATATAAATAAAAATATAGTCAAAGACCCAGTTATCTTGAGATTTGAATTGACTGGAAAACTTGTTTAAGCAGTTAACTGTAGTATACGTAACATGAAACTCGTATGATTGTGTACTGAGATTTTTATTTTAAGTCGTATTAACTTAAAAAGGGGAGAGTAACGAAATCCCGCCGCACAAAATCCCGAAATATTTGGCGGTATTTTCAATACTATTTTAGTACTATTAATTAAATATTTTGCTTTGATCTATGTATTTTTAAACAAATGGAAAGTATTTAAGGAACTGTTGGTTCGGGAAAAATTCAGTTCTTGTTAGAACTCCGAGGAGGTAATACCTCCTCCATCTTTAGAGAGATGATTTTCAATGTTTTGGCCAATTATTTTTGAACATTCGACCAATATATTTTTGGACTTTTGGCAAAAATATGTTTGGACATTTTATCAAAAATGTTTTTTTAACAAACTTTTTTTCAACAAATTTTTTTTTTCAACAATTTGTTTTTGAATAAATTTTAATTTTTCATACATTTTTTTTTTTCAAAAATATTTCTTGAAAAAAAATTGCCACCCAAGGTACTTTTAATCAATAAAATTTTTTACATTGGCGCCTGCGAGGTGACTTAACATACCCTAAGCGTAGCGATGGAGTCGCGTGAGCCGGTATTTTCCGAAAAAGGGACTTAAAATCCTTAAGTCCCGCGGAGCGGGCCATCCAATGTACTTTTAAACGCGATTTCTGGCTAGACTAGGCATCTCGCGAGCTAAAAATTGCATATTCGTATCGCATGTACCAACAAACAAATGTAGACCGTAGACCCCCAAAGTTGACATTTTCAAACGTGATGTAGGGAGTGATGTATCACATGATTTTTTTTTTTTAAACTTTTTTGGATATTTTTTTTGTAATTTTCTTATTTTTTTTATTTTTTTGACTCAAGATACTTTCGAGACTTCATACTTAACTTGTCTTCAGCTTTAAGCCAATCAGAGCTCGTTAAAAATTACGAAATCAGAGCGGTCTTCTTCGTATTGAATATTCCAGTACAATAGTAGGGAACTTCGTTCTCGTTGCTTCTGATTGATTCGAGTCATCATTACTATGGAAATGAAAATCCATACTGTGCTCTCAATTTAGTATTGAACGGCGGGATTTCGTGATTCGGGTTTTTTTTTTTTTTTATCCGATGGAAATCTTTAAAAGACACTCGGTAAGAATCGGTACCGAGTAGTGTGGGACTCTTACCGCACTAAAACCACCGGTGAATCAGGACCAATCTATGAAAGATCGACAAATGATTTTTATTTCTTAATTTTTAAATCACATTGGGGGAAGTTTAAGGAAATAACACTTTCCCATAGCTTTTAGACCATCAGCTCATGAGGCTTGGTTCTTCTTAATCTTCGAACATTGTCTCGTACATTTAATACGGTCTCCATTTCGGAGTTAGTAAGACTTTGCAGTCGCTGATTGTGTGATACAGCGTGTTTCTTAACCACTTCTGTAACCATTTCAATTTGAAGGTCACGATGTAGATCGCTATTTCATATATACCAAGGGGCATTTATTATTCCACGAAGGACCTTGCTTTGAAATTTTTGGATGGGATTTTGTGATGCGGGATTTTGTGAATCGGGATTTCGTACCCAATCCCTTAAAAAGAAACTATTTACTCTACAGTACTGCCATTTGTTCTTTTAGAACTTGTTAAGCTTAAGAGTAAGCAGTCGCTATTTTAGAAATAAATAACTTTGAAATAGAATCTTAGTCTTCAACTTCAGAAACAGGTCAGCGCAAAACTATAAAATAAGTTCAAATAATTGATGTTTGAATTTGAAAGATCAATTATTCGTATAGCTTTTTCATTTCCAGCAGGTGCAAGGTCCGCTTAATTACATGAACTTTTTGAAGCCCATTCCGATGATAATCATTCCAAATATCTTACTCGTATATAATGCTCAATAAATTCCCCAAGAACTTATTAATGCAAATGAAGCCAAGTCATGGATGCAGCAAAACAGGCCATAGAAAACAAATTGAAGCTGATCAAGCGACATGAATTGACAATGTTAGAAGAAATTTTAAAGAATCCCTCCAGCGACCCGCTTAGAGCGGGTTGTTCTTCAATAATACACAATACAAAGATTTAGGAATAAATTGTTGTTCAATTTGTACAGTTTACTTATCTCGTTTTATTTATTAAATTTATTTTGTTTATGATTGTCTGTGCTGAGGTTAACAGCCCGATTCTCCCCCTTGTGAGGAGTCACAAGTCACAAGCTCTTATGACTATTCCTTGTGAGGATTGTTGTGATTGATAACATATTGGTATTCTCCCCCTAATCGTCACAAGGAAACTCACAACGAAACTCACCACAGCATGGTGAAATGTTTAAGTGTCATTATTTGAACAGCTGATTATTCAAAACGAAGAAATTACTTTATAAATGTACGAGTATTGTTTTGGAGAGCGAATGGATCATTTGTATCTCTCAAAGTTTTAGAAAGCCGTCGGCGCTGCAAACTTCTTGATACGATTAGTTTCTTTAAAAAAAATTGTTTATGTAAAAATGTTACTTTTCATTTTCGTGGGAAAGATCAGCAATAATATTCACTAGAACAAAGTCCACTTCCATTTTTGTGTACTCACATTTATTCACAAATCTAGAAAATTTTCTTACAAAATATACTGAATGTACATAAATCCAAGAAACTTTATGAGTTGTGACGGAGATCACAGTTTCGATTGTTTTTGTGACTCTCACAAGTTGTGAGCGGCAGAATTTGAAAAAATCACAAAATCAATTTCACCTCTTCTTGTGACTTGTGAGGCATCACTGACTTTGGGGAGAATCGCGCTGTTATTCTTGTTTCATATTTTAGTTCTGGATAATTTGTTTACGTTGCATAGATGTAACGAAATTTTAAGGTATGCGAAACTTGTTCATTCCTTGAACTCCAAATTTAGCGAACTAAAATTTTCCGCTTGATATCGCATGTCACAGACAGTTACACATTTATTAATAAGACCCAAAAATTAAAAAAAAAATCAAGCAACTTTCTGTTTCATCATTTTTTAATTAGGAAGTTTATTTTTCATTATTTAGTATTTGTTGATTTCGTTTGAACGATATAAAATCATACCCAATAGAATTTTTGACCAGTTACTATAATTAAAAAAAACTTACTGCTTAGTCGTATGTATTCTAAGAAAAGTATTAAGAACTCTTTGGGATAGTTGACAATCTTGGAAAAGAAGAAGAAAAAATAGAATATTAAAAATTCTTTACTATACCAAGATTACTGTGGCAAAGCCAGTGACTTAATCTATTGTATCCATTTTTGATTCTTCTTCATCGATAAATTTATGGAATAATAATACCTACTTAAGTCCCTCATTTTGAAATTCATTGAAACAATGAAAAAACTGACCAAACAGTGTAATTGGTCCAATTTTTTTTAACACAAGCTGACTGGTTGATACTTTTCCGAGACTTTTGATCTCGTAAATTAAGATCCGACCTCAGATTGATTCATTGGCGCAAAATTTCAAACATTTAAAACCTACTCTAAATCAATTTTAGATTGGGAGTCGACTCTAAATATTGAGTATAAAACGAGAACCGACATTTTGTTAATTTTAAAGGACATAAACTATACTTTAACGTTAAAGAACTCGTCTAACTTTGACAGCAGCAAATAGCTAGTTTATTTTTTAAAAGTATAATTTATCCATATTGACAATGGTCATTTCATACCAAAGCAAATCGGAGAAAAAATGTTTACTGATGTTTTATTCGATTTTTAAAGATGTTTTTTGTAAATAGACGAATCACCGAATATTATAAATTCGCAACAATCGTACGAAATTGCTCTACGATTAACAAATCTGTACATACAAATGTACATTTATCTTATGCATGCACGCAGCCGGCCGAGACGAGTATACGTACTATAGCTAAATGAATCTGCACCTTACAACAACAATTGAGTTTTTTATGCCGTGAATTTGCGATTTATACTTTATTTTCATCTAAAATAATGTAAATAACTTATAAAGAATCAAAATCTGTACCGATGTAGTATATTAAATGTACTTTTTTCCGCGAAAAATTATTTATTTTGAAGTTGTTTGTTTTTTTACTTTTAATGTGCGACTTATAGGTACTATAAGGCAAGTTATGCATTCGTAAAAAAAATCGAACTCGAGATTTTGATCAAAGTTGACATTACGATGATAGCGAAGACCAAAAAAGTGGGTCTCGCAATTCTGTCTATCTGTCTGTCGGTTCGACTACAGCCTAAACGGCTTGGCCGATTTTCTTCAAACTTGGTAGATATGAGTTTAAATTTTTTCCCCCCGGAAGTTTTTTTCTGTTTTTTTTTTTTTAAGACCAAAAATAACGGTACCTACCATACGATTTTTTTCGAAATTTTATAAATATTTTTTTTTCTTTTTCAAAAACTGTCCCACAGAATTTTTTAAAAAAAATTTGAAAACTTTCATTTGGTTAAAACTAGCGAATGGTTGGTTGAAAAAAATTTTTAAAAATATTGTTATTTTTGGTAGCCCCCCTGGGTCCATTTTTTTTGTTTTTGATTTTCTCGAAAACGGTACAGCCGATTTAAATCATTTTTTTTATGCCAAAGCTCCTCCAAAGTTTGAATATTATAACATATTCAAATTTTCAATTTTTAATTATTTCGAAAACGCCTTGCTCGATTTTTTTCAAACTTGACAAGTAAAAGTTTCTGAACATAGTCTACAAGATTTGAGAAAAAAAAATTAAGTTTTATCTAAAACTAACGGTACCTTCCATACAAATTTTAAAAAATGGTTTTCGAAAATCGTATTTTTCTCGAAAATGGTTCCGAGAATTTTGCTAAAATTTTTTTTCTTCTGATCAATCTTTACGATCTATAATTTAATAAAAAAAAATTTGAAATCTAGATATTACTGATTGTACCTACAATAGAACGATTTTTTCGAATATTGAATTACTCATTATCGGCATAACGGATTTTAATGAAATTTTTTATAAAGAAGCTCCTAAAAAGTTTTAAAAACATTGCATTTAAAAACTTAAGAAAAAATTTTTTTTCAATTTTTAGAAAAACAGTAATTTTTTTGTTTTTGAAAAATTCGATATCTCAAGAACGCGGCTTAGTATTTTTTTTTTTGAAATTAGACTTTTATTCGTACAATAATAAAAACTTAAGTTTGGCGTACCAAAATTTTTTCTTAAAAATGTTTTAAAAATTTTGTACACAAAAGCTTATTTTTTTAAGGAACCACTACAACGACTTATAATTTTTTTTTGCATAGTATTCTGTTTTTATCTCTTACTACTATAAGAATTTAAAAAATTCATTTTATCCTTATGAACAGTTTTCTTTAATAACATCCGTTTTTAAAATTCCTAGTCTATTACATAGGAGCAAGTTCGTGCGAATCAGTCGTGCATTTTATTTTTTGTGTTTTTCTAGTTGTATGAGTTATGTATCTGTCAAATTAAGGGTTGTTCAACGCAAATTCGCTTAGGTTCTGTTGTAAAACCTACATTAGTTAGAGAAGTTGTCTAACGTGATTAAAATTATGAAAACGTTAGACAAAGTCTCCAAGCTAAACGACTGCGTTAAGTAGAGCCGGTTTTATTGCTTAAACGGGAACTCTTTAAAATTTTACGCCATTGTCTTTAATTTTTGAGTTATTTCAACTATAAATATTTCAGCCCTCTGAAATAAATTTTAGTTCATTTCGGAAATTTAGAAATAATCCTCCTCGTACCAGAAAGCTGAAGTACAAATTCCGTGGTCAGATTCGCATTCAAAGAAGTATTGCCCTTCGAAAAATATACGAGTAATAAGATTCGAGCAAAAAGATGATTCACGTTTAAGTTTGTTTATCAGTGATTTCAACTTAAGATAATAACTTGAAGAATGAACGGATCTTAACGATTAAAGGTTTTATGTCTTTCCGAACAGTGGGCTTATTTTCACAGTCTTAGAGAAAGTAATGTTATTTCGCTTGGAACTCGTATATCGTAAAAATATCCTGACCAACAAGAACCGTCTGAAAAAACACAATTCGCCATTTTGTTTCGTATTTGTTGAGCTCGGAACAGTGGGATATTGTCGATATGCCTTTCAGTATGTCCAGAGAACTGATTGAAGCGATAAGAAAGAGTGTTGCCAAGAACCCATGTGTATCGTACCACCTTGTCGAATTTGTTTCCGTATAAAGTGCAATTAACTCAAAGGATATTACCGACAGATGGTCTACGTCTCCTGCGTAAACAGTTTCATACCGCCATAAAAGATCCGGTGCCAAGCCCTACTTCCCCCAATTTAAATTTTAGAACTCATTATAAACTGTTTTGAAATATCAATCAATTTCTAAAACAACACAAGTAATTACATTGAGTTACCAATTCCAAATTTTGAAAATATTGATTGGAAATAAATTCTACACAGCACTAATACAAGTATTGTATTAATACCTATTCCCTTACACTATATTCATACTTACATACACATAAAATCAGGCGGTAGGTGAAACGTGTATGTATGTTTATTTCCAGCTTTGTTTGAAAATTACGAGTATATGACTCGTTCACTTGGATGCCAAGGTAAACATTTGAAAATGCTCTTAACCCAAGGGGATTCTGGTTCATTTTAAGTAGCAGACATACTTCAACCTAATTATTCCATAAGGGATCGGGGAAAATTTACATCAGGGAGCAATATCGAAACAAAATTGTACATAATTTTTGGAACTAGGACTGATATAGAGTGAAAATGGTCCTTGGATCTAGATAAGAGGTTACGGTTCTCCGTCTTATGAAAAAATTAAATAGGATTGCAATGAAGCGCTGAGACATGAGTGGTAACGACAAATTCAGTTGGATTTAAAAAAGGTTCTGGTTGGTAAAATGAATGGTCAGCAAGAACCAAAGACCTTGGTACACAAATGAGAGAAAGAGCTCTCTCGAACAACGGGAAACAGAACATAAATGGAAAATTGAAAAACATGTATATTTTTCAGAGCTTGTAGTTTACTAATTCTGCCGATGAATGCCGAAAAGGCGAATTGGAAAATTGTCAGGTTGAGATGAACATCAAGTGTGCCCTGGGGCGAACGTATTTGTTATAAGGTTTCGAAGGAATTCTAGACTGTATGATAGATAGATAAGATCTTTATTTACTAATCTAATTACAATACAATTGCTATAATGACAATAATCTAATTATATAGCATGGCATAGCCGTCTGCCAGATTGACAATTATAATATTAAATATCTTAAGTTATTTGTAAAAAGCGTTCTTTAAATTACTATGCAATTTTCATGTAACAATTAATAACTTTTTTTTTTTATTTTATTTTATATTAAAGGAAAATACACTCAAAATTATTTTTTATTAAAAATCTCCGCTATGAATTCTTTCTCTATACTTCAAGGCAACTTTGCAATATTCGTAAAGACGAGAAACATCCATTTGATTAAGTTGCTCAAGAACTTGATCCTCTGATAAGAAGTCGCTCCCCAAGATACACCTTCTCGTTTCTCTAAGCGTATGACATTTTCCAATGAAGTGAATAGTATCTTCTCTTTCTCTTAGGTTACATATACTGCACTCCAAAGGTAAATCAGGTCTGTGAGGGATGTAATTTAGATTTATTAATTCACTCTTCAGCTTGATCATTGTGCTAATGAGATCAACATTGTTTTCGTCATGAAAGTAATTATTGGCTAGCAAGTTATGATTCTGTCTGCTGTAAATTGTTCTGTATATCGATCCCGTTGCCTCGGCTATATATTCTTTTCTACATTTCTCATCTACTTTGGCTATTATTTCGTAGAGATTTTTTTCAATGTTGGCTACATCTTCAATGATGATATTCAAACTCATATTACATCCCTTCGCCAGTTCCGACCATTCTACTGTATGAAGACGCACTCAACTACATTTATTGCCAAGCCTCTTCAGCAGCTCATTTAGATGTTGACAGTACTCTGCGATGTTCGACAATGCTGTGCAGATATTATCTATATACTGAAATTCGAGCTTAACACCTCATGAAACCTCATGAATAAGCCACTGAAGGGTTTGGGCGGCTTTGCGTAACCAAAATGTTACGTTATGTAGGCCGAGAGATTTGATAATGGCGATCTTATAGAGATATCTTGTGGATTGATTATTTGACAAAAAAACGATGTAGCCAAAATCATGAAGGTACAGATGATTAGGTAACGTAATTGCGTCGAGGCGCCTATAGTCCTCACAGGGTCGCCAGGATCAGTCTGCCTTATGCACCATGTTCGGCAGGCTTGACACCATTTGGACTTTGATGGTCGGCAGATGGTCCAGATTGCATGAGCAACTCTAATTCCTTAGTTACGGAGTTCAATTTTTTCGGCGGTAATCTTTGTGCTTGAGCTGAACATAGCAAACCGTGCACTGCTTCAAAGTTGGTAGATGCAAGTGATGCGAGGCGAGTTATTGTCGGAAATGCTGTCTGTGAGTGATGTAATCCGATCTATAAGCTGCGGGGAATGCTGGTTTTTAGTTTTTTTTTTTATAATGCACTCGCGCTCAAGGGTATGTTTATAGACCCTTATAATGTTAAACACAGCACGGGCGATGGGGAAATTAGGAGGGGAGAGAAAGGAGGTGTCGATGAACATTGGATTTGAATGTTTGCAAATTGAAATGGCAGGGGAAAACTGTGCCGGGTAAGTTATTCCATAATCGTGTTGTGCGACTAAAAAACGAATCTCTATATTTGACGGTACGACCAAAGTTAGGCTCAAGGGGGAACTGATGAGCATTCCTAGCAAAGCGGGTATCACGGGTGAATTGATAAAGGGGAGGAATGCAACTGGCTACTTCGAGTGAGCATTGCTTGTGAAAGAAGCGATAAAACAGGGAAATACATGAAACATTCCGACGGTGTTCAAGGGATGGGAATGAATCTATGATAGCTCTATTTCCTATCAGTTTAAACGCTCTGTTCTGATTTATATCTAATAAATGGAGAGAAGATTGTGCTAGCACCTGCCCAAAGGTGTGAGTTATACTCGAGTTTTGGACGTATAAACGCCTTATAGATTGTAGCCAGATCAGAAGGGGGGAAAAATTTCTTAGATCGATATAGAAATCCTAAGCATTTAGCAGCATTTTAATCGGTCTCGAGAATGTGATCATTCCAACGAAGATCGTCGTTAACACACATACCGAGTACTTAGAGCTTTTCGGTTTCTTCGATACAAGTGCCATTTAAGGACAATGGCATTGCGGGTATATTTTGCTTTAACGACAATAGACAGCATTGAGTTTTCAAAGCATTAAGCTCCACACGGTTTTTTATACCCCATTTTACAATGCTGTAAAGATCGGAGTTTAATGAACTTATCATACGGTAGCGTTGTAAATTCACTATCGAAGGAGATGGACGTGAATTTGGGAACGCGTATGAAGAGCTGAGAGTGGAGTCGTCGGCAAAACAATGAAGTGGATTAAAAGTTTCAGACAAGAGATCATTTATAAAAATAAGGAAGAGAGTCGGAGACAAAACGGAGCCTTGGGGAACACCAGCATTTATTTTGTGAAGATCAGACTTAAAACCGTCCAATACAACATGTATTGAACGATCTAGAAGGTAATTTCTAATCCAAAGAATAAAGGTTTCGTTGATGCCAAACACACGCATTTTCGATAAGAGAGCCTGATGCCAAACTCTATCAAATGCCTTAGAAATATCAAGCGCAATAATCCTGCTTTCTCCAAAACAATTTAAAGATCTGTTCCACTCTACGGTGAGATCTGCCATCAGATCACCAGTGAAAAGATTGCTGCGAAAGCCGTATTGCCGGTCATTAAGAAGCTTTCGATCTTCGAGATATTTCTTGAGCTGATGATTTATCAGCGATTCCATGACCTTGGAAAGAAGGGACATAAGTGCTATTGGTCGATAGGACAAGGGGGAGGAAGGGTCAACTTTTTTAAGAACAGGCTGGACAAATGCTTTTTTCCATCTTCTAGGGAAGATTCCAGAACAGTAGGATCGATGGAAAAGCTTACGCAATGGTTTTGCCAGCGATGAAGAACACCTCTTCAGAAGAACGGGGGGTATACCATCAGGACCAGCGGATTTGTTTATATCAAGATCTCAAAGGGCTCTGGCAACTGTACGAGTGCGGAAATATACCTGTCCCATTGAATGATTTACGTTCTCAAGTACAGGAGGGGCAATGTTGCTAACAGGCAATGTGGAGCTAACAGCAAAATGAGCTTCAAGTACATTTGCCTGCACTGAAGAGGTCGTCATTGGTTTGTCATTGTAGATGAGCGTTGGTACCGAAGATAAAGTTGAATTTTTTACGTTCTTGACAAATGACCATAATTTTCTACTGCCTTTGGGACATTGCAGGATTTTTTGCCTTAATTTCTGTTCATGTAAGAATTTGGTTCTCTTTATAACAGCGTTGCATTGGTTTCTGACTTGTTTAAACTTTTTCCGATTTTCCTCGGTTGGGTTGGCTTTGTAAGAGCGGAAACTTACTTCTCTCGACCTGATAAATTCTTTACAGCTTGTATCGAACCAAGACTTTTCTTTCGACTTTATACTTTTAATTCTGTAAGGAATAAAAGTACGCAATCACTTCTATGATCATATCAGCACTGGCATCAACGTTAACCAGTTAAAAATTCTAAAAAAGTTATTCAGACCGTCCCATTTGGCTTTCTCGTATTGCCAAACCCTAGTGGGATGTTTTTTCTTAACTGGATGTATGGGACACGAGAAATTGGCTGATATTACACAATGGTCCGAAGTGCCGAATGGAGATTTTCCGTTATGGTATACTTATCAGGGTTAGAAGGAAGAAACAAATCAAGAGTGTGAGCGTTTTGCCCAGTTATTATAAAAAGGACCTTTGTAAGTGTTTTGCTGCGTGCATTGTGAGTCGTTTCCGATGATTGGAAACGTGACGTCGTCAACGATAGTCCAAGCGAATGGACGACCGTGGCCAAGGCTAAGTTCATTGGTTACCACGCCACCGCCGCGCCGTAGACATTTATATGCTAGTTGTCTAGCTCACAAAAATTTCAATTAAGATTGACGTACGACGCCATTTGCAAAAATTTGCACTGATGTGTTAAGAAGTTATCTACTCAATCTAGCTTTCAAACGTTTTTCTGAGGAAACGAACTAAGGAGGAACGCAAATTCTCAAATTAAACTATTTTACGACTATACATATTGAATAATGAATGAATATTGAGAGGGGGTTTGTGCCCCCATCTAGAGCTAGATTATTTGCTTACCCTACAGCTCTTCCTTCAAGTTTATCCCTTTAATGAGTTTGATTATTTGGAGTTCCACTAGAGATGATAAAATACTCTCTTCTACCTGGTAGCGTCCCAGATACTTGTTTTTTTGATGCATTGGTGCCTCGCATCCGCCTAGTATGTGTTCTGGAATTTCGTCATCAGTATTATAAAATCTTCATGTTGGGCTGTTTACCAAGCCTAGAATGGGTAAATTGTTCGTACTTAAGCTGATACAGTTCATGAAACGACCTTGGTTATATGTAGTTCCCAAGAAGTAGCGTGGCCTACCTCAGTTTTGGGAGTTCTTTCCAGTTTTTTGGATTTTTTGATTTCATTTTTAATCCTTTAAATTCTATTTGAGGAGTCCTTACTCCTATTTTGTGCTAGGGAGTCTGACTTCTCATTTCCCTGGACACCTACATGTCCAGGTACCCAGTGAAGTGAGACATTAATGTTCTTGCCAAGTTCATTAAGCCTGCCTACACTTTCCCACATCATGCTTCAACGTGATGACGTATGAGATTAGTGCTTTTAGTACGGATTGGCTATCTAACATAATGGAAATGTTTTGGTTTAGGTAATTCCTCTCCAATTTTTGACCTGCATATTCCCCTATGGTAGTGGTTTCCGTTTGTTAAATGCTAGTGGATTGTCCCATTAAAGTCGTTTTTGTAGGATTTGATAATCCTATAGATAGATACCATTTGCTTGCAATAGTTAGTCCTCTCTGGATGATACAACAGAGAGTTTCTTCAGACTTTCCTAGGCCCTAGGCTTTGTATTTTTGGTCATGCTAATGCCTCTGCTGTTCCATCTAGTTATGGTATTGGGTGCACATTTCCTTACTAGGGCTTTATTTAGGTACTGCTTCGTGGCTCCCTCTATGTCTACAAAAAGCACACAAAGCTGTCTCCTTAGTGTCTATAGCTTTTTGTAATGTATTAGTGAGTTCAAACAGAGCGGTTAATAGATATACCCGCTCTGTAGCCATTTCGACGTAAATTGAGAGCCGTATTCACTAAAACTTCTGATCATATGAAGTTGTAAACTATTTTTTCCAAAGTTTTTAGTACAAATGATGTTTAGCTTATTGCTCTCAAAGACTTTAGATGGGTTGTATCTTTTTTACCTATTTTGGAAATGAAGATTACCTTATCTCTTCTCCATAGACTTAGTAAATAACCAAGAACATTACTTCTACGGATTATGCAAATGAGATAAGGCATTAAATATTTTTTACTTTTTGTAGGAGGGCTGAGAAGATTCCATTTACACCTGGTGATTTTAAAGGTTGAAAAGTACTACCCGCACGGTCATTCCCTTTGCTTGAACAGATGGTTGCAGTCATCTTTCAGTCTTCTCTATTTGGTTTAAGAGGTGTTCTCTCTAGAGAGTCTCCTGTTAAATGGTGACTGCCTGGAAAGTGCGTGCTAAGCAGCAGAGGGGACCTCTGCTCCTCACTATCTGTAAGACTCCCATCATTGTGCCGAAGTACTAATGATGAAAGTGTCTTCTTTTTTTCCAGAACTTTGGTTAGTCTTCAGCAGGTGTTGAGGAAATACTCTCACAGAACTAGATCTTTGTGTAATTTTGGAGAATTGAAGAGAAGCCGCATTCCATTCGAAATTAATTACGGAAGATTTTAGGTTATACATTTTAAGATGAACTACTTAGTGAAACATGACCCACCAACTTCCAGCAACGAAAAGTAATTTTTTGAACTTCAAAATTAAACAGATATCGGTCTGCAAAGATACATGCTAATCAACACACTATTCCTATTGGTGTTCGACCTGATTCAAATATGTGTCCAAAACATCCATAACCCTATACTCTTCCAGTCATGGGTTCTACTTATAATAATTTCCTTGGAAAATTCCCTGACTTCCTCAGTTAGCTACTACAATTTGAACATGAGAAGAGGTTTCAGAGGAATTTCATTTATTTACCTTCCTTCGACAGTAGGTGGATGCAAAAGCTACAGCTATATTTGCCAAAAGACGCCATTGTTTCAATCCACGTGCATAAAGTTTTACTTACTTACATGTTGTCATTTGTTTTGTTCGTGTCACCTACCGTTACCTCTACCACCACCATTATCCTTTGGAAACCTAGTATCTATACAACAAAAACAACGCATAGCAAAAACGACTTCGAGGACGACAACGAGGTTCAAGTCATTTGTCACTGACATACAGCACAGGAGGGAATGCGGAGAACGCTCACCTTTGGAATAATAAACAGATGAGCAGCGAGGCTTAGTACTCTTCTTGTTGTTTCAGGAACAAAGTTCCCCCGCCCCTGCCAACATTTAAACCCAAGGAAAAGTTTGGCATTTCTATTCCTTTCTCACCCTGCCACAAAATTGGATGGAGACCTAAAAGAAGATGCAGCTTTTTTAAGCTAAACGAATATGGCTGAGCGGAATAGTAAATTAGTTGTATGTGAGGGTGTTTATAAATTGTAAATGGCTTACTTTGCGTTTCGAGAAAGAGCGCATAGGTACCATAAGATTGAACAAGTCGAATAAGAATCTTTGAGGAGGAAATTGTGGAAAGGTGATCCGATCTTCGGTGAGTGAGTGAAAATGATGCTGACATTTTTATTAGCAAATACCTACCTTTACATATGAATATTTGATTAGAATGAACATAAGCTTGAAACTACTCCACCGACACAAATCACCTGAGACTCTTTCACTTTAAGATTTAGATATATGTTTTTAATCTTTACTTTTATTCAAATGGATTATTTTGTATCGAATTTGAATTCCAAAATAGGTTTATAGATACATATTATAAAATCGAAAGCCCTTACATACATAATGTAAGTATGTGTTATGTTTTAGATACACCTAACAATAAAATTCCCAAAATCGCTACGAAATACTTTCATAAAACTTGTTCATGTATTTATGGGAAATTCTGTAAATTGAACGAGTTTTTCGCAGCAAGACTTAGGCCGGGCATTCACGACACAAAATAACTGCGCAAACTGACATTTCACTCAAGTCGGTTTGTGCAAAACACGATACAAGTAAACTGCACAGTTCTCAGTTTTAAAAAGTTTTCATTCTGTAAGCATGTGTTCATATCATAAATCATCGGCTCCGGCACCAGCCATTATAAAAAAAAAAAACAATGTACACAGCGTAAATAAAATTTTTCAACTGAGCGGTTGCACAGTTTTTGACATTCACGACACAAATAACTGCACAAATTTAAGACTTGAGCAAAAATATCAAAATTTTTTGATTTTTACACAGTTAACTGCACAAACCGCACAAACAACCCCATTCACAACACAACTAAACTGCGCAAACCCCAGTTTGCGCAGTTATTTTGTGTCGTGAATGCCCGGCCTTACACTGATACGCAGATTTCTTTCTTATACGAAATTTGAGCTATGTAGGGTGCGGCAACATACCTTGCTTTTTTGTTGTGACTACCTATAGAAAAGGTCGAAGCGGGAGGAGAGTGGTTTCATACGATAAGTACGATTCAAGTGCTAAGTTTCCTTTCAGGTCATTTGCCATTAGATATGCGTTGGAACGAGCAATGAGGAGCGTGCCCATCGATATATGTACCTACCAGGGACGAAGCGTCCATAATATTGAGTGGAATGAGTGCTTCCGTTGAACCAAAATCGTACCTAGCAAGGATTAAATTCAAAATTCCAAATTGTATTAATATTTTTATTATAGGTATAACATATTTGTATCTATTAATGAATCTTCATTTACTCTGTAAATTACATTCCAACATCATTATGACAACATTATCATCTTTTACTAAAATTACTAAAGTAAATCAAGATCTCTCTGGTTATTACAACTTAAAATGGCACGATGATTAATAGGAAACACCAAATAATATTACATACATATAATTAAATCCAACAATGCAATGATTATAAGCTACAATAGCTAAATCCGGCCAATCGATTTGGAAAATTTAATAAATGAATTATTTATCTTGGTACTAAATCCTTTCTAATAGCGAAGTGATAAAATATATTTTTACGCAACAAAAATGTATTGATAGCTGAATATAGAGTCCAACGATGGTGTATTTTGATGATGGATTAAAAGATAAGCGCAAAGCAAGAATCAGCGACGATGTTCTGCGTGGGCAGTCAACAATTATAATCCACTTCCAAAGAAAGTATAAAAGCTTTTGTGGAACGTGTGTACAATATGTTGCAATCGATCAAAATGAAGACTCGAGCATGAATTTTAATGTGGTAGTTTGGTATGGCATGGCGTGACGTAAAATTAAGTAGGCTACACACTGTCATTTTTTTACATCATTTCTGCTGGAATGATGGAAAAAATGATAGTGTGTAGATGTAAATGATAAATGATGAATAAAAATGAAAGATTGTTTAATAAACTTAAAAATAGACCTATTAGATACCAGTCTTCCATAACCAGATCAAAAATTATCCTAAATAGACTTCAAATTCCCCTAAACTACAGTTTCGATAAATCCAAATTTCAAAAATATCCCCCATGGAAAAATAAAAATTTCAAGGTCAATCTGTCCCTAACAAAATTAAACAAAAAAGAAACCCCTAAAGAACAGTTCTCATCAATGTTTTTGCAACAATTAGACTTAAAATATACAGATTTCCAAAAATGCTACACCGATGGTTCAGTTTTAAATGGGCAGACTGGATCTGCATTTAAATATAAATCAAATGAGTCACTTTTTAAACTCTTAGAAAATACAAACATTTTGTCAGCAGAGCTCTTCGCAATTCTTAAGGCCCTAGAGTTTTTTGAAAACCGATACATCACAAATATATTAATTTGTTCGGATTCATTGGGCGCACTCCAAACAATACAACAACTTTACACAACAAACTCAATAGCGATAAAAATTAAGGATTTATTACACAAAATGCAAAACAAGAATGTTATATTTTTTTGGATCCCAGGACATTTAGGGTTAGGTTTTAATGACGAGGTTGATACCTTAGCCAAAAAAGCTACTCTAAGATCTCTAGATACAAATTTTCTTTTTCAATATAATGACTTGAAGCAACTAATCAGGAAGCGAATTAAAATTGAGTGGAATAACGAATGGATATCTCAACCACAGACAAATAAACTTCGTTCCATTAAAGACAAACTCAATGATCCATTAAATTCAATCGATGTTCTAAATCGAAAGGAATCTATCATTATTACCAGACTAAGAATAGGACATACAAGGCTTACTCATGAATATTTATTCAGGCAGCCTAACGAGCTCCCTAGATGTGCTTGCAGTGAAGTTCTCTCTGTTAAACATATTTTTGAGAGTTGTTCACTAACAACACGAGAAAGAAACCTTTTTGGAATCCAAAATACCCAAATGTTGAACCGAAATGATTCAGATTCTTTAAAAAAGTGTATTCTTTTCCTTAAGGAAATCGAGCTATATAATAAAATTTAAATTAAATTTTTAACTATTTGATACAATTGATTACCATTATGTATACATTGTTTAAACAAAAAAAAAAAAAAAAATATAATAATAATAAAAATGAATTTCCACTATGTTATCTTAAATAATAACTTTTAATAAATTTACCAAGATATAATAAACTTCTATTGTACTTTAGTTAAATTCATAAATTTACTTTAAAAATGATCTAAAATTCTTGTTAGTTAACTTTAAATTTAACATGACAAAAAAAAAAAAAAAAAAAAAAATTAAATAATTGAAACTGTATTCAATCTTATCTTATTATCCTTGAATTGTTACTAATTTACGACTATTTATATTTCACAAAATTCCTTTGTAAAAAACTCATACATAAGTTTCTTTAATTTTAAGCCATATAATGAGAAAAACAACATAAAATGCTAATGTAATAGGGCCTTAAAAACCTATTTGTGTTATGAGGCTTCATCAAATCCTTTAATAAATAAATAAATGATGAATAAATGATCAGGTTGATGAAGATCAAAATTTTTCGTGGGTATGACTGGAATGATGGAATGAAATGACAGTGTGTGGGAAAGATACCGGTGTGCGTCATTTTTGTCTGGTATTGGTCGTGCTCGCTTTCGTTTTTTTTGGCTGAAATAAATATTTGCATGCGGTTGCTTGTTATCAGTTTTGTTTTTTGTTACCGGTTTATGTTTAAAGAATGGCACCAACTGGGGATAAAAATTTTATTGAAGAATTTATTTCTTGCTATAGAAACAACAGTGTTCTTTGGGACACAACCAGCAAGGAATATTTTCAGAATAAAACAAAAAAAGACGAATCATATAAGTAACTATTGGATATCCTACAAAAATACAAAAAAGGTGGAACTCTAGAGGAAGTGAAAAGAAAAATAAATACCCTTCGTTCCACCTACAGAAAGGAATTGAAAAAAATCAAGCAGTCAGAGTCGTCAGGAGCTGGTTTAGACGACGTTTACGTGCCGACCGTGTGGTGGTTTGATTCACTGAATTTTTTAAACCATTTAGAGAAACGAAACCAGTGGAATCGGTTTCGTCAATAATTGATACCACCGACAATGAAAATGACAATGCAAGTGTAAGTTGTTTATTTTATTTTATTTTATTTTTTTTTTCGTGTACATACTAAATATTCCATATATTTTCTTTTAGGATTTTGAAACCTCGTTCAGCCGCCCTCCAAAAAAAAAAAACAAAAACCAGCAAGCAAGAAGATTTGCTGTCTGCGGCATGCGACTATTTGATGAAACCCAAGCCTGAAACAGATGACACATTTTTAGCCACTTCTAAAACGTGGGCGATGAAACTCAAATCACTAAGTTCTCAGCGTCAACTTGTCGTGGAGAAAAAAATCAACGACATATTTTTTGAAGCTCAAATGGAAGAACTGCAGACAGGACAAGCACAAACAACGTATGCGCCTTCATCATCTCGACATCCACTTTCAACAACCTTCACCCATCGCCCATCACGACTCAATCATTATGAACCATGTAATCCATCAAACGAATCTGTAATACCATCGGTTCAACGTCCAGAATGTTCCCAGTCACCGTTCTCGAGTTCATCCAACGAAGAATTTGAATTGAGGAACTACTACGAAAACTGCAATTTGGACTTTGATTAAATAATAACAACAATTTTTTAAGAAAATAAAACGATAATAAACTTTTAAATACTTCATTTTAATATTTTTTTAATGATAACTTTGTTTTTACAAACAATTCTTTTGCCAAGGAACTTGTCCAATTGTGTTGAAATATTCGGAGTATTTGTCACGGATTTTTTTGGCAGCTTCATAATTGTTGTGGCTTTTAGAGTTTCTTAATGGTTCAAGAACTACCCTATCTTGTCCGCTTACAATATTTCCTTCTTGGATATCCTCGTACGAGATGACAGACTTCGAAGCATATTGTCTCTTATTGTGTTTGATTAAAAAGTTATGGAGACAGCAACATGCCATTGTCACCAGTGTAGCTTTTTCAGGACTTAAACGCATAGGTTTTTCAAATACTTGGAATCGAGATGATAGTATTCCAAAGGCGTTTTCGACAACACGCCTAGCACGGCTTAAGCGGTAATTGAATATCCGCTTCTCCTCGCTCAAATTTTGTTGGCTGTATGGTTTTAAAAGGTTTTCTGTCATACTGAAAGCGTCGTCACCGATAAACACAAAAGGTAATTTATATTCCGATGCCGGTAAAAATTCTTCTTCAGGAATGTCCAGGGAGTTATTTATAAAAAGCTGCCAGAATTTTGTGTAAAAAATTACTCCTCCATCCGAAACCCGACCGTTGCTACCAATGTCAATCATGATAAACTCGTAATTAGCATTCACCACAGCCATGAGTACAATGCTGAAAAATTTTTTGTAGTTGTAGTATAATGAGCCAGAATTTGGGGGTTTTCGAATAGCAACGTGTTTACCGTCTATAGCCCCCAGACAGTTAAAAAAATTCCATTTCTGTCCAAAGTCCTTTGCAACTTTTCTCCACTCCTCATTGTTCTGTGGAATCTAGAAACAATGCATAATGTATTTATCTTAGTAAAACACTGAAAAAATATTCAATTATGAAAAAACTCACCTGGATATAGTTTCTTAAAACAATATTTATAGCTCGGCACGTTTCCATAACAATTTGTCCAATTGTAGACTCTCCCATTACTGCACTATATTTTAGATCTGCGAAGTTCCTTCCCGTGGCAAGAAACCTTAGCGTTACCGCAAGTCTCTCGTTTGGGCTGATGGTTGTTCTAAGATGAGAGCTTTTTTTTTTAATTAACGGAGTAACCAATTTCAGCAAATAAGAGTAATTTTCATCACTCATTCGAAAATAGTTTTTGTAGTCTCCTGCTTCCGAGAGCTGAATTTCTCGAACCAAATTGCAATGCGATAAAAATTGTCTTTTCAGTATCCATTTTTTAACCCACTTTTTTCTTTGAATTTTGTGTTTTGTAGCCAGGGCTAGAATTATTAACACACAGGCTTTTTCCGTATTATCCATTGTTATTTACTTTTTATCCCCTTCTAATTCATTTAACTTTTTTTTATTTTATTAACTACACGTCAGTACTCGAAGAAAGTTTATAGTACGATGAATGAATAAAATTTCAAAAATGATTGAAAAAATGACAGTGTGTAGCTTCAAATGAAATGTTCAGAAATGACAGTTTTGGAATGTCATTTAAGAAATGATAGTGTGTAGCCTACTTTAGACTTTCATATGTGGAAAGCTTTAACTCGTTCGATATGGCGTGATCGTACATGAGCCTATACAAATTTGGCAAAGCTCTTATGCAAAGTAATGGATCGAATGTACGATATAATGTACTTTTGTAAGATATATTTTTCGAATTGCAGAATATAATTTAAATAAATGTCGTTACAGTTTAAATATGATTTATAATTTATAACGAATATGCGTTCTTTCTTTTTTATTCTTTTAAGCTTTTTAGGTTTAAATTTGAAGATCTATTTGATGGTGGATTTTAAGTCGCTTTAAGATGTATATATAAGTATGTATATTTGAATAGATTTAACGCAGGTTCGTTATAAGTGGTGGACAAGTACCTTTTGGGAGATGTATACCTATCTACCCTTTTTTTTATACACTCGTACGGACTCGAGTGGATTTCTTGATGATTTTTATGCTATAGAGATGATCTGCTTGTCTGATTCTTGTTTAAAGATGATTTGCTGCATCACACTCTCACTCACGAAATCGAGTATATCGCGTACCGAACTGCGAATCTCTTTAATTTTAAATGTCAATGTTTTTTAGAGATTGTATATGCACTGCCCAACTAACATACTCTCCAGAGCTTAGCTCTTGAAATCTGAAAATCATACAACTCTTTTATATCCCATTGCCATACTAAAGTATTAATATCTTGTTATGAAACTCAACTGGATGTCATAACACTTTTATTTTAAGAGTTAAACACTTTTCCAGCTTAAAAGAATTTAAATCTTATAGCAAAACTATTTTCTCTTCTTGTAGTTAGATTATAAAAACTTATAGTCTTATAAGAATCCCTTTCTGAAAACTGAGCTCTAAATATGTCCAAATAATCCCATAACAAGTCATATTTAAGAGTAAAGTTATTTTCATACCACTTTGAAAATTCTAAAAGAATTTGAGTTTAAATCCTCCTATGTCAAGAAACAATTTGGAGTTCAAAGAATATAAGCTTTGCAGTAAGATCCTAATAAGATCCTTAATGCAACAAGCACAACTATTCACAAACTTCAGTTTTCTGATGTCAACATTCTCCTCTCACTCGCACGTAAGTACACATAAATCATAAAGAAGCGTCTAAGATCCTATAGACAGAATAAAGATGTTACTAGAAGAGTTAGTGTCGCGTCAGCAGCAGCCATATTCATATACAGAAGCAAAGTAGTTGCCTGTACATTTGAAGGTTACCATAACTTAAAAAATTATGATCTCGATAAAATAACTTGGCTGTAGCACTGACTTAAAATTTATTAGGTGGCATTTTCAAGTTTACATTTAGCATTGTTGTGATTACATAGAAAGTATAAAATATATTGTGTAACTTTTTTTCAATTTAAACTAAATACATTAACATCTTGGGATTTTATTGCTACTACTATCTTTTCATTCAAAATTAACAAAAAAAAAAAACAAATGTATTCTTGTAGTAATTTTTTGTGACAAGAGTAATAGTAGAAAATTACAGAGAATATGAGATTTTATTACTCTTGCAAATGCAGCATAAGACTCTCAGTGTGTAATTTGGAATATTTTATATTAAATTTGACCTTTCCTGTTTCCTATTTACTCTCACAAGCAAATGACCCATGACCTAAATAAAAACAAAACAAATTTCAAAGTTAATTTTGATTTTATTTGCTTACGAAATAAATATATGGTAACCCTATTTCCGATAAAAGTTATAAATAAAATAATTTAAATATGCATTATTTTGAAGGGGCTTTGTGTTTTATCGACGTAAAATGTTACAATTAGTAGATACAATTTCAACCGCATTTACATTTCGGTTCCCGTATGTGCAAAATAATAAATATCATGCATCGCCATTATAATATAATAGTTGATAGACTTACAAAATAAATACTATATCAAGCTTAACAGTTTGTTGGCATAGCAAATCATGTATACACACAAACTTAAAAAGTATTTTGTTTCATTCTTTATTAAGGTAACAAATATTCTGTTCTCTTTTTATCACCTCTTATTGGAAGAGACGCTTTCTCATAATAGGATTTTGCCGATCTCTATTAGAGCCTTAGAAGTGCCATTTTAATATAAACGTGCATCTGTCATCCCATAAAGAAACTTCTGTTGCTACTATGAGTTGGAAGAGCCTCTCATAACTAGGCCATTTAAGGCTTTTAACAGTTTTAAAAGAATCTCGTAGTATTCTTTAAGATTACTTTTAGCTCCTCTTAACTAATCTAGTTGAACTCTTGGAGCATCTTATGAGATGAAAAATGTTACTTGGGTCCTTGGGTGATCACTTTTTCAATTTAAAAATCGAGGAATATTATAGTTCGTAATTGGGTTTGTTATAAGTTAATTTAATTTATATTTAAAAATTAACTTTAAGGTTTTGCCCCACGTTGGGCGCCAAAAATGTTGGATGAGAGGGTTTTCTCACCAAGTACCATAGAATATATGTAGTATTCTAAGTGTCGCGGATTTGTTAGTGTACTTACTTGTACCTGTGGATCAATGTGCAAATGGAGCGAATACGAGAGCGAAAGTGGAAGAATAAAAGACTATGCGTGTCGAGTGTATAACAAGTAATTTTATTTATTTATATAAGATTTAATATAAGCTCTGTTCTATGTTTTTTCTATGTAAGATACATATTTTTAGGGATAGTGGCGGAAAATTTAAATATTCCTTAAGTTTTCTATTTATTATTTTAACGTTTATTTTCTTTTTAATTCAAAATTATTTATATTAATATTTAACATAAAATGTTATGCGCCCCAACAGAATTCTTATATAAATTATATAATTTGAATAGACAATAATATTTAAACTGCTGATGCTGGGGAGCCTTAACATAAAAAAATGATCAAAATCGATCGTACCATTACCATTAACCATTACCTAGCTTTAACTAAATGAAATTTAAGAAAAAAAAAATATTTATTTATAAAATTTCGAATTTTTTCATGTACCGTTATTTTTGGGCTTTAGAAAAAAAGAAAAAAACAAGTTTAACGAAAATCAGCCGAGCCGTTTAGGCTGTAGTCGAACAGACAGACCAACCTTTTCGTCTTCGCTATCATCGTAATGTGAACTTTGATCAAAATCTCGTGTTCGATTTTTTTACGAGTGCATAACTTGCCTTATATAGTAGATATGTATATATAAAAATCATATAATGCGTGTAAATCAAAATAAATAAATTCTTTTATTAGTTACTAATTAAATGACTTTTTTGTCATTCATTATTTGCAAATATTTTTCTTTTTGCAATTTTAATGACAGATGTCATTTTACCAAAAAATAAATTTTTCATTAAGTTAGGTTTGTTCGATTGAAATTTTAAAAGTAATTTATTAAGGTTACATCGCAATGTAGTCATTGTTCCTTATCACTGAAAGATATTTAGGTACATTAGGCATTATTTTTTGAGTTTGAGTTAAAGTGACCATTCGTCCCACATTACGTGGGACAGTCCCACATTTACATGATCTGTCCCACACTGAAAATTGTCCCACAAATGTCCCACAAAATGAAAACATTTCCCACACTGTCGCATAAAATCGAGATAACATTTATTGTTTTTTTTTTTAAAGCCTAGTACGCAGATCGCGCTAAATTTTATCTCACACATTTTTCTCCAAACATCAGCTAAAATCCAAGCTAAATTTTGACATAAGAACTTTGTGGAGAATATGTCAATGAAAACAGCTGTTCTCTAAATAATTTTTTTCAAAGATTTAAAAGAATTTGTTTTAAAGTATGATTTTTTAAGAATTATGAATGAGAACGAATGAGAATTATGAATTATGAGTGATTTTTGTTGTCGAAAATCTTGTAAGACTCCCGTCACCAAATATTCTTCTAAAATCTAAATACTATTCAAACATTATTCCATTACAAATTGAAATTGAAATTTAGCTCGAGAATAAATGTGCCGGACAATTATTTCGTGCGCTAAATTTTGACAGATAAGTTATGTACAGTTCGAAGAGAAATTTTGATTTTTTAGCTGGAGCAGCGTACCTCTCGGCTAAAATGCTTGACATAATTTTAGCTTGGCTTAATTTTGGAGAGAATTTTGTATGGGAGATAAAATTTAGCGCGATCTGCGTACTAGGCTTAACCATACAAATTTAACTGAACGCTACCATCATTTTACCAAATTGTATGCATGACATAATGACTGAACAAACTCATCTTGTTGACAGATAATTAGGGGGGTTTACATGGACCAGCATGCTCGACAACATGGCTCGATGGCAAATATAACTGTGCGCACAACTTTGCGTTTACATTGATACTGATGTTGTCGAGCATCAGTAGTTTAAAATTTTCGAATCAAACAGACGCAGGATGGCGAAAATGATTTTGGCAGCGTTAATTATGAATAAGATTGTTGAAGAGGAAGAGGAAGAAAAAAAAAATAAAGGAAAAAAAGAAAAAACGTTTATGGGTAAAAAAATGGATTAAGGGCAGAAAAAAATACAACCATACAAATTTGATGAACGAGCTCAAAGTTACATCTTGGATTGATTTTATTTTTTTTTTACCGTTTCTAAACTGGCATTAAGGTCTATTTCCTTATATTTTTCCAACAACACTTCGTATCCTTTTAGCTTTAAATTTTTGTTTTTATAAATTGCACTTTCACTTCAGGTAAGCTTTTGTATAGTTCAAAAAACTCTTTCCAAAACTCACTGTTATTTGGTATTGTTGTCATTATTTTCGCTTACCGTGACAGTGTTATTTGGCCGAGATAATTTACAGAATGAGAAAAAAACGAAGTTGTCGAGCATCTGTTTACACAAGTTGGCTGGTTGGGCGAGCCTTCAGGTTTTCAAAAATTTTTGAAATCCATCCAGCATGTTAGTCAAGCAGTTGTTTTCGCGTTTTAATGATCGAGCATCGATGGTTGTCGAGCCATGTTGTCGAGCATGCTCGTCCATGTAAGTATTTTTTTTTTCTTCCTCTTCCTCTTCGAGAATCTCATTCATATTTAACGCTGCCAAAATCATTTTCGCCATCCTGCATCTGTTTGATTCGAAAATTTTAAAATACTGATGCTCGACAACATCAGTATCAATGTAAACGCAAAGTTGTGCATATAGTTATTTTTGCCATCGAACCATTACTACGTTTATATGCAGTATCGAAAGATCGAGTTGGATTAGGGTCGGATTTTCGACCCAGGTTTTTCGTCATTTGAGTTGAGAGCTCGATTTGGAGTTGAGTTGAAATGGTGTTGAGCGATTCTGAAACATTTTGTTGAGCGAGGGGGATCGAGTCGAACGAAGCTCATTTCAACTCAATACCCGTTTACAAAGGGTCGAAGCGAGCTTCAAGCTCGCTTCAATACCTCATATAAACGTAGTACATGTTGTCGAGCATGCTGGTCCATGTAAACCCCCCTATTTAAAATAAATACAATGTAAGTTAAGTTGTTCTTAGCTCTGCCTAAAATCATGTTTTTTTTTAACTCTTTTAGCCTTATTTATTATTATTTCTCACTAATACGGGTTCAACCTCGGAATAGTTAAACCGAGCCGAAGCACTTACTTCGGGCTTACGCCACGTCACAGAAATCATTATTTATAAATTATTTTCTTAGTCGTTTTAGCTACGCCTTCCTTATGTTAAATATACTAGCAAAAAAAGTCACCAATCTAAAACTCTGGTTATTATACACGTAAGCGAACCCAAGCTGATTTCCATTATTATTCATTTTATTATAATTATTGTTTGCATATTAATAATTGAATACCTACATTTAAAATTGAAATTTCATGCATTATATGCAACTGATAGTCATTTACGAAACTGGAATGATAGAAAAATAGCAGCTTTCTTACGAAAGTTTGTTCTGTGCCCCGACAAAAAGAATATTTTCAGTTGTGAATAAATTGTGGACGGTGGAGAAGTAACAATTCTCTGTGGAAACAATCAAAACGATATTAACTGTTAAATCGACTTATTCAAGTTGGTATTAAAAAAATATATTTTTTAGAGAAATATTTAAAAGACTAATTCTTTTTATTTTATTTTTTATAAACTGGTTTTTTTTTTTTTGCTGTTTTTTTTTTAACTGAACTGATTTTAATTTATTTGTTACTTTTTTTTTAACGGAAAGTTTTCAAATTTTGTTCTCCAACATTTCTTCTTTATTTTCTGAAACTTTTTAAACAAAATTGAAATGTCCCTCATTGAAAAACAAAAATTTTTGTGTATCATATTTTCGGGCGGAATTTTTTACTTTGTCCCACATTTTCACTTTTTGGATCTGGTCACTTTAGTTTGAGTCCCAACCCGGGAAAAAAGCTGTCTGAAATCCGGGATGTCCCGGGTAAACCGGGACGTCTGGCAACGCTAATCCAGGGATACAACAAGTACCATCACAGTAAACTTACAAAACAAAATTTATTGACCTTTTGTACAGACTTTATTTTTACAATTTTTGTGTCAGATTTTATACGATGACCTGACGAAAACTGCATACTATAAAATAATTGGAAATTTCGTAATAAAACACAATTAAATTCAA
Source organism: Chrysotoxum bicinctum (assembly GCA_911387755.1). Lineage (NCBI taxonomy): Eukaryota > Metazoa > Arthropoda > Insecta > Diptera > Syrphidae > Chrysotoxum > Chrysotoxum bicinctum. Next base: position 133,928,108 of record OU426988.1, read on the forward strand.
ATATTGGTTCAACATTATTTAACTCATCGGACGTATCTACAGATGCCAGTCAGTGTCAAGTTCCTTTATTTAGGCGAGTTAACCTTAAACCTCAACACATGCCAATAGCCAGGAACAATCGGCTGGATTCAGGCCGTCCCTTACAAGTATCATAAATTAATACAAACACCCCTTTCTACCAATTTGCTTAACACAATTAAAATCAATTGCAAAGCATCTCCACTTCATTGTGCATGTTCTTGTGCGTACAATGGCACTGGAGAAGGTACGACTATGTACATAATGTACATTTGCAGGACGCACGCACATTTTATTACATCTAGTTTCTGTCACGTGCGTGCGTGTGTATCTTTGTGAGCGACCAAACTCGATTTTGAGTTTGATTCGTTATTGCGTATGCCCCTCTTAACGGCTACTGCTCTCCAGAAAATAATAATCGATGCTGCTTAGTTTCAAAACAAATGCCCGGCAGTAATCATAACAATTGCAAATTTTCCATCATGTCGCTTATAATGGAAAGATCAGATAAATCCACATTAAATGTTAGTGCGTAGGAATAGAGTACGAAAGTAGAATTTAGTTAGTTAATAACGCCTAAACATTGTAAAGTCGTGTTCCTATGCTTCAAGTTTTTTCATTGCTGGAACAGGTGTTGTAGGAGTATAAGTTGCTTTTACAATTTGTAGATACTATCATTGATGTTACTTACGATTTAAATTTCAGAAGTTCATGTTTGACGTTTTCCATTAATTTAGTTCATTGGCCTCTTCAGATTTAGGTTGGACATTAATACTAAGTTCATACAAAAATCTCAGTCAAAATTTTGATCGAACTTCACATAACGATAATGGAAAACACGTTAAAAATGGGTCTGGATAATAAAATGGTAAATGGTAAACGAATGGGTCGATCTTGCTTAAACTTTGTAGGAAGAGGTAAGAGGTTTTTCTGATACAAATAAATTAAATTAGAAGCCATTACGGCTCTATAAGAAAGCTTAAGCCTATAGTGACTAATAACTCTCAAACATTCCTGTGTGTATTTAATAAGAAATGGAGGGGACCTACAATTTTCTGCTGATTTAGAACAGCTTAGGAGTAGCACCTTTCATAAAAAGAGATATTTTTATAGGAATTGTCACTTCTTCTTAAGAAGGAGGACATGCTTGAAAACACATTTTGCAGCTGTTAGAAACCCAAGACCCTCTACATGACAGTCAAACGCACAAACTTTTATACCACTAAGCTGATGTGATCAAAATTTAAATTAAGAGCTAATTAAAGACTAACGTTATTTAAATCGATTTCAAAGTCGATCTCGATAGTCTAAAAATGATAGCATTCTTCGTCAGAAGCTCTACATGATGATGGCCGAGCTCAGTATTCCCGAAAAACCTATGCATGTCATGCATGACGATGGAAAACACACGGTCCAATGTGTAATTAGGTAATTCCAAAAAAATCCTTCAATCCATCTCTAGGAGAGATGGTGCTCAGTGTGTGTGTTAACACCGAGCACTATATTTAAAAAATCTGTCCACCAAACGTTCTGTAATAGAGTTCTTGGTTGGCCTTGAAGTAAATGAGAACAAGAACAAGTATACTTGCTACCAACAAACATCTGTTCACAAAACGTCACAACTGATAGCAACAAACTTCTCCATATTTGCCATCCAACGAAGAATTACTCTAGAAAACCTTGGAAGCTTCGGTTTGGGCAAATATATGGTTCTGTAAAATCCTTCTACCACCATTTCTGCTGTACGCTGACGAGTGTTTAACTAAAAATAGTAGGGGAGAGCCGATACTGTGCTCTTTCGAAATAAAGACTCCTCGACGGATATTTGGTCCTGTGTACGAGGAAGGCAAATGAAGGAGCAGATGCAACCGAGGACCATATGAGCTCTACCAAAATGTGGATCGAGTCCAGAGTAGTCCAGTAGTAATGGGCTCATGCCAAAAGAGTTTTTTGAATTGCAGTTTCTGGGTTCAAACTGACAAGGAAGAGTGAACTTTCGATTTAAAAACCAAGTTGTAGCGGATGCCAGTGTGCATCAAAACACCGTGTTAAGGATTGCAGAGGATGGAAACCTGCCGTATCTCAGGCAGATAGGAAGCAATATTATTTGAACAGTCCACATAATAAGAGTATATAAGTATTTCATTACAAATTTTGAAGCAAATGATATGAGCTATTATTGAAAAAATAAACTTAATTTCCATTGGTAAAATTTTGTTGCAAGGAACTGGAACTGAAATTTATTCGAACTTTCTTAGATATTAAAAATACGAATATTGATCAAAATCGCTCGATCGTTTTTGAGAAAACTAAAAAAAAAAATTCTGTAGAGCTAGGTACCCATTTTAATTTAATTTAATAATTCGGTTTATTCTTAATCTTTTTTAAATAGTTATTCAAAATGACGGCAGTACTTACACAACTATGACAGCTATTTTTTGAGGCCAGAAATTAACTTCTTTAAATTTATAGTTTTTGAAAAGCGTATATGTAATTTAGGACTATTTTCATTAAAATCTTCAATATTCGTATCAAACTTATCATATTAATTAAGATAAGTCATTTTCAATTTTCTCAAAACTAAAAAACATTTGCCTTTGGTATCTAGGGTTATCTTAGTTCAATGAATCATTCCCTGTCTATCTCTTTTATTTCATGAAGAGATTATCTTTCGGAGATCTTTCTTTCAAGAAATCAAATCACACACGACATCGCATCGCCTGTCTAAAACCTTTTTTGACATAAACCCTTTTTTTGTTCTTGATAGGGCAGAGGGCTTTCTACATCGTCATCCCGCACAAATGGACGAGTTTGGTAGGCACGCCAAAAGTATTGTGCATAATGTATTGCTCATCTAAAGTGATGGGTGTCGTTTTGAAGTTCATGGGTGTGAGTGAGGACCTTTGAATAGGTCATACAATAAATTCGCACAACTCTAAAAAGTGCTCTCATTAAAAACAATAATAATATCAAATTATATGTTGTATTCAAACATGTTACAAAAATAAAATTTGTTGGAGAATATGTACATGTGTATGAACTAAATAAAACCGCCAGCCACTGAAATGCAATTATATTTTTTCTTTTCGCTTAAACATGATTCGTTTTATCTCCTTTATTCCCTTATACTCTAAAGTTCAAACTGTAGCAGAGGAAACTCTAGACTCTCCAATATTCATACCTCGGTATTAATGACATTAAAACTTTAATTACATTAAAGAGCGGCTACTGTTTCTGTGCTAGATGCACTGTGCATTACTGTACTATATGTACCTAGCGCTGACCACTTAAATGTACATTCAAAAGCATTTGTGCATAAAGCCATTGCACTTAATGTTCAGATTAAAGGGCAAGTGATTCCGAGAAGAAATACAAAAAAAAGACTGTTAAAGGACTATATATGTATGCTCATAAATATGCTTTGGGTCAGAAAACTTCCGAGTACCGCGTGTCCAGGATAACCGAACTTCTGGCCCTTATGTGGTTTTACGAAAGCCCAAATAGCTTTTAAGTTCCATTATAAATTTACCATCCATTGGTTATGTTTGTTCTATGGATTGTTGTGTTTGTGAAAAATAAACCAATAAAATTCACAATGATCTTTAGAAACTATGTACAAAACCAGATAATTGTATAACGGGTTTTTGAGTTAATTGGATAAAATAAAACAAAATGTAAAACTGGGTCGAACGGAGCTTAAGCTTAAGAGACTTTGGATTTTAAAAATGGATGTTGCTAATAAAAAGTGTTCACAAACATATTAGCTATGCTCTGCCGAGTTATGCATTCGTAAAAAAATCGAACTCGGGATTTTGATTAGACTCTGTATGTCTATCTGCCTGATGGCCTAAATGACTCGGCCGATTTTTTTTAAACTTGAAAAATAGCATTTCTTAGTTTGTCCCTTTATCCCTTTACACGTTTATTCTTTTTTTTTTAAGACCAAAAATATCGGCACCTGCCATAGAAATTTTTTTTGGAAATCTTAGAAAATATTTTTTTTTCTCAGAAATTGTTGCACTGAATTTTTTTTTAAGTAAAATACAAAAAAAAAAGTAAAAGCTAGATAATGGGGTAAAAAAAAACTTGCAAATTTTAATCGAATATAGCATCATACTTTCCCCCTTTTATTAAAGTTAAAATCATCGTACCTATACCTATTTTATTTTTTTAGTATCGTGCTGTATACTCGTACTAACGCCACGAAAGGTCCGTTTACTTAGTTTATTGCACGAACTGTCATCGTTTTAGGAAATTGCCTTAGTACGATACTAGTTAGAAAATGGTTAAAATTAAGAATAAGTTAGTAAACTACTTTAAGGTTAGCAAATTGTTAAGTAGTATCATACTTTTACCTTAATAATAGGCTGTTTAAAATTTTGCGACGTCTCATTTGTAAATTCTTAGTCTATGACATATGAGCAATTTCGTGCCACCCAGTCGTGCAATTGAATGGAGCTGGAGCTTAAATCATAAGGCCATGTGATTTCTTAATTTTTATCCATCATGCAGGACCGGCCCGAGCTAAATTAGAGCCCTGCGCAAGCTTTATCAGTGGCGCCTCTCATTTGGATTGGATTGGCGGAAAAAGTAATTTCCCCATTACCCAAGGGGTACCCGCTTTGTCCCCTATTACACGTTGCCTCATGAGACACGTCTCATTTTTGGCTTTCCTTTTAAATTTGTATCCCGTGAGGCAAAAGCTATTACACGTTGACTCAAATTTGACAGTTGTTCGTATTTTTTAATACACAACACAACATAAAACGAATATGAGAAAAAGAAACGTCAAAATGAGACTACTAAAAATCAGCCCGGTACTCACCGGGAATATTTTTTTGCATCTCATTTCCTCATATCTGCTTTCTTTTTCGCACTTACGTGAGCCTCGTCTCGTGACACATCGTGTAATAGGGGACTTAGCAATGTGTTTCTTAACGAGGGATCCCCAAGAGGCCTATTCCTAGATAATACTTATATTTAATTAAAGTAAATATGATTTTTATTAAAAACTAAGAAATCAAAAAATATATCACAAAAATTTAGGAACTGAAAAAAGTATTTTTTGAAGTAAAAAATATTTAAAAACTAATTCAAAAACATAACAACATACAAATAAATAATGAACTCATTAATTGTTGTTCATGTAGGAAATAATAATAAGATTATTATTTTAATAAAAATAAATAGAACCGAATTTATTGCAATAGATTAACTTTTCTGGCTTCTGTTTTAGCAAACTCAGCTACCAGATCATCATAATATAATGATTTGACAATCTCTTTCTCTATAGCCATGATTGACTAGTCAACTTATCTTTTCTGAGTCATTGGGGTTCTGAAGTAGTTTTTTATTAATTTTAGTTTCAAAAAACTGTTATTTGAGGAAACTGTGATGGCATTTCCACTAAAGAGTTTTTAGTAGCATAGTTAGTAGATAAATTAGCAGACGGAGTTTGTAAATACTTACTATTTATATTGGCGCAACATTTTAAACAGCCTATTATTAAGGTATTAGTATGATACTACTTAACAATTTGCTAACTTTATAGTAGTTTACTAACTCATTCTTAATTTTAAACATTTTCTCACTAGTATCGTACTAAAAGAATTTCCTTAATAAATTGCTTCTGAACACACCTAAAACAATGACATTTCGTGTAAAAGATTAAGTACACGAACCTTTTTTGATGTCTGCAAATTTCAGAGTCATACGAAGCTAGCAAGATACTAAAAAAATAAAGTAGGTATTCGATGATTTTAACTTTAATAAAAGGGTAGAGAAGTATGATGCTATATTCGATTAAAATTATTGTTTTAACCTAGTATCATACTAAAACAGCTGGGGAGAGTACGATAACTTGGCCGCCAAGATTTGATTACGGGTTTTTGTAGAGGGGTCAAGAATAAGCACTTTTTACTACGGGAGGGGGGAGTCTATCTCCCTCCGTTTAGGAGGTAGGGGCACTTTTAGAAAAAATGGTTTAAATTGAAAAAAAAAAATATTAAAAAACAACGGCAACACCTACAATAAAGTGCTATACTGCGTTTGAAAGCCAGAAGATTGTTCTATAATCCTGTATTTAAATTAAATTACTCATATCAATGGTTTTTGAGAAATTCGCATTTAAAGTCCAAATTTTGATAAAATAACGTGAAAAAAAAAAGTTTAGACCGATTGTTTTCAAAATTGTGAAATGAAATTGTAAGTTAGCTTATATGTGTTCCATGTATCTATCAGTTTTTAATCGAACACAAAAAACCGCATGGTTCTATGTCTTCTAGTTTTTGAGAAAATCGAAAATTACCAAAACTGCTTTTTTTGATTTTTGGTGGTGATTCCATTTTAAGGATTAATGTTAAATAAACATAATGAATCTTTGTTAGTTCAGTACCGCAATTCATTTAGCGTTACCCAGAATGCACCATGAGGAGGTAGAATTGCATCTGGGTCAGTTATTTTGTCAGTTAGTCAGGAGTTAGTGAGTCATAGTTAGTTAAAAAAGGTCAAAATGTATTAAAAAGGTGTGTAAGTCTCGTCAATAAAGCCATCGTCCGTACTATAACTGTCGAGTTTGTTGAGTTACTCTTTTATGGTGGGAAGCCGAGGATGTTTTGGTGGTAAAACACTTTCTAAATTTTCGCTCTGAAGGGTGGGAGGATCGATGTCTTTTAACTGTAAAGCCTCACATATATCACCATCGGTATAACAAGGGTAAACTTTTTTTACATCTGATAAAAACTCTATTATTTGCGAACCCCAGTGGTCCTTATATTTCCTTTCTAGGCAGTATTTTCGATAGAAAAATAGTGCCATGTATTGGTGAACATGGTCGGAAGTTTGTTTTGGTTTTCAAGATCGTTTATTGTATTTTATATGTATTTAGAGGACATTGGATAAATACAATAAATTTGATTTTTTTTAAATACAGATTCTGTGAATGCAAAAGAAACTTTGCAAGAACCCAACCTCGCACCTACCCCAAATCCTATAGTGTGCCCAAGCAGGGGGGTTGCAGGGGGGCAGCATGCCCCCCCATACATACTTTACTGTTTATATATTGTAATGTTGGAAGCTAGCACTGATTTATTTATGTAAGGAAGCAAAAAATATCAAACATTTTGTAGGAAAGTAGTTTTAGTTATTTTCGATTTTCTCAAAAACCAGATTAAAAACTGATAGATACATGGAACACATATAAGCTAACTTACAATTTCATTTCACAATTTTGAAAACAATCGGTCTAAACTTTTTTTTCACGTTATTTTATCAAAATTTGGACTTTAAATGCGAATTTCTCAAAAACTATTGATATGAGTAATTTAAATTAAATGTTGGATTATAGAACAATCTTCTGGCTTTCAAACGCAGTATAGCACTTTATTGTAGGTGTTGCCGTTGTTTTTTAATATTTTTTTTTTAAATTTAAACCATTTTTTCTAAAAGTGCCCCTACCTCCTAAACGGGGGGAGATGGACCCCCCCTTCCATAGTAAAAAGTGCTTATTTTTGACCCCTCTAAAAAAATCCGTCATCAAATCTTGGCGGCCAAGTTATCGTACTCGTGCCAAACAGCTTTAGCATCGTACTAATTCAATTAAAATTTTGCGCCATTATTTTTTTCTTAAATATCAAACTAGATTAATATGCAACATATAAACTTTAAACTAAAATTTTACTTCCTAATGACGCATGTTTCTATTCTCAACGTTTCCAGCCTCAGATATTTTAATAAGAGCTTCATATTATACATAGCTTCTAAGATTTTTTTGAATGGTTTTAAAGCATTTAGTCTACTCCCATCTGGTTTCAGAAAGGGGTTTTAAGGTCAAACCAGCGAAATTTTTTGTATATATGTATATGTCCCAACGCATTGTTGAACCTGATACAAAGTTTTATATGCATTGAGCAATGTCAAAAGCTTAACAGCTTCCAATGAACAGCAAGCTGAATCATTAAAAACCAACAACAACCAAAGGGAATGCAAGCAGCCTGAACAAAATAAGCTCTTGGTTCAAGACACTTAATTTTGTTTTGAACACCAGCCTCTTTTCCTTTCATGTTTGAACCATAATCATAACCTTATCCATACTCGTATACACTACTGGAATAGTAGCGTAGCAAGTTTTATTGTCAATAATATTCCCTATCCTTTCTTTTGTTTTGAGTTTTTTTTACCATAATACATAGACAAATAAAGTAATTAGATCAGTAAAAAAATCTCTTTTTTAAATGTAAACAATAACTGGCAAGAAGAAAAAAATAGAGAAGAGGAGAAATTGAATAAAACAGATTCACTCATTAACGACAAACCTTCCCCAACATTAGTCATCGCATCATCATCACTCAAGTATTTCCATATTTCAACTCTTTGTCTCATTCTCGACACACGACAGTCGACAGTGATAAAATTTCACAAATAAACAGAGGCCAGTGCCAAACTAAAACACTCAACCGGAAGAGTTTAAATTCCTAGACGCAACTTTTAATTCTGCGAAGAATTGGCATCGTGCTCATGTTATCAACTTGCAAACTGTTAACTGTCTGTATTTGCTGTTGAAATTCTGTTTTATGTTACACTGCATAGGGGAGGAATATAAAAATAAAATAAATCCCTTCACTCATACACGCGATGGTGAGTGTGAAGAATAACGTAACAGTAGATTGATAAAGAGAAAAATAGCAAATATGTATGTACATTGGTATCTGTTGCTAAGCGAACAAAATTGTGCACTTTGTAAATATTTTGGGATGTAGTTTTTTTTACTGTGGGAATGGGGGTGTGTATAGGAAATTAAACATCGACTTATTTTTGGAAAAGTAGATACATATGTATCCATATTATGTATATCTGTCTTTAAATTCAGAATTAGCTGTTAGTTATATAATAAATACCAATATTGGAGTGAGCTATAAAAAGAAATGAGACTTAAAAAAAGAAGGTAGGTAGTGGTTATGAAGTAGTGGCTTTTTTAACGCTTGCCCAAGGCGCCTTTTGAGTTCAGCGCCCTGCGCATTTGCACAGCTTGCACATATACTCGTAGCTTGTCCGGCCCTGCCATCATGCAGTTAATGACAAAGTCTAAGATATAGTCTAAAATAAAGCTAATAATAATAATAATTCAACAAGTCCAGTAATAGTGCTATAAGTCTTCTACATGGCTGATTTATTTCAGTTAGTGTATAGAATTTGTATTATAAAAACCTTTATGTTAGTAATATCTTGATTTTAATTTTTTTTATTGAATATCCAGGAAAAGTAGACTTTCACTCCAAAATAAAATCCGGAAGATCTGAATTTTGGTTCAGACCTTTTTTCGATGCATAAAGCATTTTCTTTAAATACTCTTAAATTTTACCTAGGTTAAAAATTTTGGAGGCAGTTATAACTTAAAGATGAGCCAGGTTACAGACGGAGTATTTGCTTGCTCATTTGCCTTTATTGTAATTAAGGTTTAAATAAATCATCTGACTTTATTAGCTTCCACAAAGTGATATAAATCAAATCGTCAAATGGCCTAATTGCACCAAAATTTAGTAAAACAAAAGCTCTCCTTTATTTTATAATTTCATATTCAAGTTGTGGATCTCTGACCCACTGAACCGGGGTATAAGTCTCCAGAACAAAATACGTCTGTTGAAGTGCGTTTTTTAAATAAAACTTCTTTTCCGGCTTTGGGGGTGAAAAATTTTCTATGGAGTTGTCAGTGACATGTCAAAACGACACGTTATCCGTGAAAGATAGCGACATGGTTTTTAAAATTATTACTTAAATATTACTTATATATTAATTATTACTTTGTGCGAGGTTATTAAAAACACCTTTTTTCGCAAAAGGAGAATGTTTTTTTATTGAAAAAACCACAACAACTAACCAACAAAACAATTAAAAACATAATTTCATTAAAAAAACACACAATCAAACCATTTTTTTAATAAATTATGTGAACGAACAATTTCTTGATCGAAAACCACTTCCCTATGCAAAAAAAAACAAACAAATAGGTATATCTTTCTGATGGTTTTATTTATTTAAAACAACACTTCATCCTACACAAAACTGAATACTTATGTACACTAGGCTGTCCCGTTGTTGTATGAAGAAAACAAAATTCTCGAATTTTTTATCGAAAGGGGTATCAAAAGTTGCGTATTAACGAGTAGATTCTGAATATGTTCCTCCTTTTTAATTTGGACATAACTTTTGGGGCTATACCGCGGCTTAAAGATCTTAAAATGTAGTATTTTACCTTATTTTTAGATCTTTAAGCCACGGTAGAGCCCCAAAAGTTATGTCCAAATTAAAAAGGAGGAACATATTCAGAATCTACTCGTTAATACGCAACTTTTGATACCCCTTTCGATAAAAAATTCGAGAATTTTGTTTTCTTCATACAACAACGGGACAGCCTAATGTACACTGCCCGACAACCGATTAGCGCCCCCTATGCTTTTTGTCTTTGGAGCTTAATATCAGCCAATAAAATAGAACGTTTGAAATTAATTTTTTACCAATGAAAGCTTATAACATTATAGTCGAAAAGAAATCAAAGTTAAGGTGGTAACTGAATTAATAACATTTTAACAGAATTTTAAAGAATATAATATGAAAAATCCAATTTTTTTTTTTCGGACATTTGATTAGAACCCCCACTTGAAAATGCCGAATAACATAAGAAAATGGGCAGAAACAATTCACAAATATTTTTTTTATTTTAATTTGATAAATATACAACTTATTTGTAAAAGAATTAATAATGAGTTGTGCCACCACGGTTGACTCTGACCTCGTACATCCTGCTGGGTAAGGAGTCATATAATTTCTTTATATAATCCAGTGAAATAGTCTCCCATGCACTTTTTATTCCTTCGATGAGTTCCGATTCGGTTGGATATTGCCGTCCAGACTCGTATAATTTGCGTGCTAACCATCCCCAAACATTTTCTATAATGTTAAGGTCGGGCGAATATGGGGCCCAGGTTAGCAAGGGCACTTTTTGAAGCTCAATCCAAGACTTTACGAGCTTGGAGGTGTGGACAGGGGCGTTATCCTGCTGGAACTTCCATTCCAACGGTCCGAAAATACCCTTAATTGCAGGGAAAGCTTTTTTTAACACACCATTATATGCTGTGGCATTCATACGAGGAGTGAGAAATTGCAATTCAATTGTGCCATAGTAAGTAATGGCTCCCCATACCATGACACCACCAGCACGGCTATGCAGTCGATCTAAGGTATGCTCTTCCTTTCGAAGATCATGAAAGTAGAAAGCATAGCCATCTGGACCCTTTAAATTAAATTTTTTTTTCGTCTGAAAAGACTACAAGTCTCCACTCCTTCGCCCAGGTCATATGAGCCCTGCAGATATCGAGGCGTTGAGTCTTTCGAAGTTGGTTAAAAGGCGGTTTTTTTTTATTTTAAGACGTTTTAAATGTTCAGCATTAGAAATAATTCCTTGCACAGTCCGCACGCATGCTTTTACACCGGTCTTTTCTTTAATTTTGGCTGCAGAGTCGTGCGAATTGTACGCTTGCCTCAAAATAATTCGCTTGTCAGCTGCTGAAATCAAAGAAGATGGCCGGCTTTTCATGTTCTTTCCATAGTTATGCTCATTGTGTAAGAATGAGGAAATAACTTTACGGCTGCGGTTAATTTTTGTTGAAATTTGACGGATTGATTGGCCACACTCACTGTAAGCCTTTATTTTGGCCTTTTCGGACCCATTTAATACTTTTGCTTTTCTCATTATTACTAAATTTAATTGAAAATTATTAAAATAAACCACTGTTAACTTAAACAAGAAAAATACCACAACTTACACGCAAAAATTAATAGTTAAGCGTAGAGGCGCTAATCGGCTGTCGCAAAAAAAATACATTAATTTTTGTCTTTTTTGACAGAACAAAGCAAAACAAATCAATGGTTAATTTCCAGAACTCAAGTTATTTTTTAGAGCGAGGGCAAATAAAGGAGCATGACAAATAAAAAGATTGAACACAATACATATTCAGAGTTCCGAGTTATATGCATTTAAACATAAAGATTAGAAGGGGCGCTAATCGGTTGTCGGGCAGTGTACTATTTAACTTAAAATCTAAGCACTTAAATTTACAAAATAATTAATGCGAAATATAAAAACACACTTGTAAGTAAACTTTCTGCTCTCTGTTGTCAAATATAAACTAGCATTGCCATATGCGAAGAATTTTAAATTTGGTGTCAAAATTTAATTAGCATTGCCAACAGTTATAAAATCCTTTGGCTCGAACACAATGAATACAATAAGAAAATAAAATGCACGACTGGATCGCACGAACTTGCTCTTATGTTGTTGTTCAATAAGTTTTGTCGTTCGATAAGAAAAACACAACTTTATGGTTTAAAATACACTTTATTATTCAGTATAATCTCCTTGAACATTAATACACTTGCTCCAACGATCCTCCAATCGGTGGATCCCATCCCTGAAGTGAGAATCCGGAAGGTCTGCAAAATATGCTTCAACAGCCGTTATGACCTCTTCATTTTTGATGAAAAACGCTTGCCACGCATACATTTTTTGAGTTCTGGAAACAAATGGAAGTCGCTGGGGGCCAAATCTGGTGAATACGGTGGATCCTCCAACAATTCAAACTTTATTTCATGGATTTTAGCCATTGTCACAATGCTCTTGTGACACGGTGCATTGTCCTGATGAAAAAGGATTTTTTTCTTCTGCAAACCGGGTCTTTTTTCACGAATATTTTCCTTCAACTGGTCCAAAAGGTTGCAATAATATTCAGAATTAATTGTTTTACCAGTTTGCAAGTAATCCACAAACAAAATTCCTTTCGCATCCCAAAAAACTGATGCCATAACCTTTTTGGCCGATTTCCGGACACGAACTCGTTTCGAAACCGAACAACCAGGTTCACACCACTCTTTAGCCTCTTGTTTTGATTCGGGATCATGGTGATAGACCCAAGTCTCATCCATAGTGATGAATCGACGCACAAAATCCACTTTATCCTTTTTAAAACGCTCCAAATGTTGCTGAGAAAGTCGCATTCGAATGTGTTTTTGTTCCATCGTTAGCGAATGCGGCACCCATTGTGCACACAGCTTTCTAAAGCCCAAAATTTCACTTAAAATATGGCTCACACTGCCTAATGAGATGTGTAGAGCCTCTACTAAATCTCTCTCAGTCAATCGACGATCTTCCAAAACCATATCCTGTATTTTGGCTATGATTTCTGGTGTTGATGCGCTTTTTGGACGTCCTTCACGTGGATCGTCTTCAAGGCTTGTACGACCACTTTTTATTTAAATCGAAAACGAAAAACGAAAAACACCATTATTTTTGAGGTTACATACACTGACTTTAATTTCTTTATTAAAAACAATTAATTAACATACAATTGAATAATAAAAAAAAAAAAAAAAATTAAATTCAAAATTTTGAATGCATTTCGGCTAGTCTACTAGCCATCATCAGCAACACGAATGAAAGGAAGCTTTTTTCTAATATGAAAATAGAACATAATGTATAAATTAAAAATACAAACAAAAAACAAAATCATTTAAATTTAAGTGAGAAAAAAGAAAAGGAAAGAGAAAGGAACAATATTTAAAAACACTTTATTATATATTGAACAAGTAAGACTCTATGTTCCCCATGTCTGCATTCAAAGCTTCTGGATCTCTGTGGATGTATAGGCTCTCGTAAGCGTCCAGTTTTCGGCTATCGTTCACACATTTCAAGAGCTTAACATTAGCAATTGTTGTTGATAAATGTTGTTCTTGTATTGCGTGCATTGCAAAAGCAGACTTTCTTGGCTCGTTGTTTCTAATGTTGTTGTTGTGCTCTTTGAACCTCGTTTTCACACAGCGTTTGGTTTGACCATAATATTTTCTATTGCATTCATTACAAGAAATTTCGTAGATCCCGGCTTTGTCAAGTTGTTCTTTTTTGTTTTTTGGTGAGATCAGCATGTTTTTTAATTTGTGTGGGTTAGAGAAGGCTAGTTGCATATCATGTTTATTAAATGATGTTTTTAAATAGTTGGTGATCTCTGGAGTAAACGTCACTATAACTCTTTGTTTATCCCTTTTTTGGATTTTGTTTTGTGTAAACAATGTAGTTAAGTTTGATCTTTCTCTTTTCGTAGAATGTTGGTGGATTATTTTGTCGATAATTGTTTGGTGGTACCCATTGACTTCTGCGGCGTTTTTTATGTAGTTATATTCTTTGGTGTAATTTGTCATTGAAAGAGGTAGACTGACTAAACGGTGGGCTAACGAGTTGAATGCTGCAAGTTTTTGTTGTATGGGGGTATAAGAATCACTGGGGATGAATCGTAAAGTGTTTGTATTTTTATGGTGAATCGCAATTTCAATTCTGTTGTTCAATCGGTGCAGTTCTAAATCAAGAAAGACAATTTTGTTATTTTCTTCAGTTTCACACGTGAAATTGATCTCGGCGTATTGTTGGTTTAGAATTGAAAGCAAATTGTCTACTTCTGAACGTTTTATGATGGTTAAGATGTCATCAACGTAGCGTTTCCAAAAAACAGGTAGTAAATTTTTGTTTCTTAGTTCCATCTCGAAATTTGACATAAAAGCTTCGGCAACTAGAGGGGAGAGTGGATTTCCCATACTCGTACCCGATTCGATTTTATAAAAACGATTATTGTATTCGAAGTAATTCATGTTCATACACATTTCGGCTGCTTTCATATATACGTCTCTCTTTTCTGTTGGAACGTTGTGTTTTATAAGATGAGCTTTAAGTGCTGAAAATGCGTGTTGTAATGGAATCGAAGGAAACAAAGATTCGACATCAAAAGACACCATTATTTCGTCCGCAGCTAAGGTGATAGATTTTAACAATGCCGAGATTTCTATAGAGTTTTTTATTGAACAGCTTTCAAATCTTGGTAAAGCTTTCATTTCGTTGACTAACCATTTTGCGATCAGCGTACACGGCGATTGAACACAAGCTACAATTTCACGCATTTTTTCCCCTGGCTTATGAATTTTCGGTAGACAATATAATTTCGGTACTTCTGGGTTTGATACTAAGTTTTTCCATTTAAATTGTTCACCAAAAGTTTTACTTATTTGTTTTCTTACTAAGTTTGCGGCTGTATTCGACCACGTTTAAATTCAGCAACCCATCTTTCTACTGTTCTCATTGAAGGTGAACAATCATTATACACTTTCAACATTCGTTCGTGAATTTCTTTTGGTGCTACACCTTCCAAAAATAAGAATTTTATCACTGCACGATATTCAATTTTTTCCATCGTAAACAAATACTTTGACACGGCGACACTAAATGGCTTCTAAACAAAGAATGAATTGACAGATTGAAATGAAACTTCACATACGTTAATATGAAGAGTGTACCAACAAAACAAAAAAAAAATTGGGCTAGTAGCAACGCCTTCTCTTATCGAACGACAAAACTTATTGAACAACCGTAAAAGTGCTTTGAGATTAAAAATACATTTTATAAACACAATGCATGGAAATGCCGTCTGATTTGCGGAAAAGTATGAATTTATGCAAAGAAAGTTTAAAAATCGTTTTATTAAAGTAATTTTTTATATAAAAAATTTCTTTCAAATTTCTCTAGAACAAAATTTGGGATGTCAATTTTAAGTGTTTAGTAATATAGATTTTAGGAAATAATTTCAAAAAATAATAGCTCACACGTTTTCAAGATATTGATTTTTCAAAAAATTAATTGGATTTTTTTTTCAAAAAACAAACAAATATTTTTTTTCGAATACTTTTATGTACAATATTATATTAAACTTAAAGGGGCTCCTGGTGAAAATTTTTGGTTGAAATCATTAGAGCCGTTGATGAGAAATTCGAAAATCAAAAAAACCGTTCTATGACAGGTACCGTTAATAACATTTCCCCCCAATTTTTGTTTTACCAAAATGTAGTTCATGTCTATAATATCACACTTATTTTTTTTTATCAAAATCGTTACAGCCGTTTTCGAGATAAATAAGATTATGCATTACGGGTGTATGGGAGGTACCGTTAGTTTTAGAGCTAAAATTTCAATTTCCCCTCTAGGGAATCACCGAAGACCCTTAAGTACCGAGTTTGAAGAAAAAAGGCCAAGTGGCTTAGGCCCTAGATCGAGGTACAGACATACAGACAGACAGGCGGAATTATCGGACCCACTTTATTCGTCTTCGCTATCAACGTAATGCCAACTTTGATTCAATTTTTTCCATCGTAAACAAATACTTTGACACGGCGACACTAAATGGCTTCTAAACAAAGAATGAATTGACAGATTGAAATGAAACTTCACATACGTTAATATGAAGAGTGTACCAACAAAACAAAAAAAAATTGGGCTAGTAGCAACGCCTTCTCTTATCGAACGACAAAACTTATTGAACAACCGTAAAAGTGCTTTGAGATTAAAAATACATTTTATAAACACAATGCATGGAAATGCCGTCTGATTTGCGGAAAAGTATGAATTTATGCAAAGAAAGTTTAAAAATCGTTTTATTAAAGTAATTTTTTATATAAAAAATTTCTTTCAAATTTCTCTAGAACAAAATTTGGGATGTCAATTTTAAGTGTTTAGTAATATAGATTTTAGGAAATAATTTCAAAAAATAATAGCTCACACGTTTTCAAGATATTGATTTTTCAAAAAATTAATTGGATTTTTTTTTCAAAAAACAAACAAATATTTTTTTTCGAATACTTTTATGTACAATATTATATTAAACTTAAAGGGGCTCCTGGTGAAAATTTTTGGTTGAAATCATTAGAGCCGTTGATGAGAAATTCGAAAATCAAAAAAACCGTTCTATGACAGGTACCGTTAATAACATTTCCCCCCAATTTTTGTTTTACCAAAATGTAGTTCATGTCTATAATATCACACTTATTTTTTTTTATCAAAATCGTTACAGCCGTTTTCGAGATAAATAAGATTATGCATTACGGGTGTATGGGAGGTACCGTTAGTTTTAGAGCTAAAATTTCAATTTCCCCTCTAGGGAATCACCGAAGACCCTTAAGTACCGAGTTTGAAGAAAAAAGGCCAAGTGGCTTAGGCCCTAGATCGAGGTACAGACATACAGACAGACAGGCGGAATTATCGGACCCACTTTATTCGTCTTCGCTATCAACGTAATGCCAACTTTGATTCAATTTTTTCCATCGTAAACAAATACTTTGACACGGCGACACTAAATGGCTTCTAAACAAAGAATGAATTGACAGATTGAAATGAAACTTCACATACGTTAATATGAAGAGTGTACCAACAAAACAAAAAAAAATTGGGCTAGTAGCAACGCCTTCTCTTATCGAACGACAAAACTTATTGAACAACCGTAAAAGTGCTTTGAGATTAAAAATACATTTTATAAACACAATGCATGGAAATGCCGTCTGATTTGCGGAAAAGTATGAATTTATGCAAAGAAAGTTTAAAAATCGTTTTATTAAAGTAATTTTTTATATAAAAAATTTCTTTCAAATTTCTCTAGAACAAAATTTGGGATGTCAATTTTAAGTGTTTAGTAATATAGATTTTAGGAAATAATTTCAAAAAATAATAGCTCACACGTTTTCAAGATATTGATTTTTCAAAAAATTAATTGGATTTTTTTTTCAAAAAACAAACAAATATTTTTTTTCGAATACTTTTATGTACAATATTATATTAAACTTAAAGGGGCTCCTGGTGAAAATTTTTGGTTGAAATCATTAGAGCCGTTGATGAGAAATTCGAAAATCAAAAAAACCGTTCTATGACAGGTACCGTTAATAACATTTCCCCCCAATTTTTGTTTTACCAAAATGTAGTTCATGTCTATAATATCACACTTATTTTTTTTTATCAAAATCGTTACAGCCGTTTTCGAGATAAATAAGATTATGCATTACGGGTGTATGGGAGGTACCGTTAGTTTTAGAGCTAAAATTTCAATTTCCCCTCTAGGGAATCACCGAAGACCCTTAAGTACCGAGTTTGAAGAAAAAAGGCCAAGTGGCTTAGGCCCTAGATCGAGGTACAGACATACAGACAGACAGGCGGAATTATCGGACCCACTTTATTCGTCTTCGCTATCAACGTAATGCCAACTTTGATCAAAATCTCGAGTTCGATTTTTTTTCCAAATGCAGAACTTGCCCTATAGTAGATACCTATATCGCAAGTAAAAAAGAGATGTGAGCCTGATGAAACATCGTTGTCGTTGTAAAATCAGTTTCAAACTAGGAAAGCAGACAAGGATATATGCAATTAAGCATTTCTCGTCGTCACGTTAAATGAAATTAATAAAAATGAAAGGACAGTCGCGCACATTCAATTTTTAGTTTCACACCTGTTTGGTTGCTGAAATGAAACATAATGGGCTTATGTTTTATTTTACTATTTACCATATTTTTCATTTTACCAACCAACTGTTGCGAAAATAAAAATTGAATTTACGCTCCAGTCCTAAGGAATTGCGGAAAGATTTTAAACAACAACGAAAAGGTGAAAGTGAATCATGTCTCGATCTCGTCTCGTGTTCTCATAGCATTATGAATCGGGCATAGTTATGAAGACTTTTTTCTGTCGTTTTCATTTGGATTTTAATGTCGACATCTGACAAAATCGCTTACGACGATTTTTGACTCCCGCTTTTTTGAATTAGCGCCAATGAGAAAAAATATATAATCTCGTTTCTCGTCGTGAAAAATTTCCTGGCATTGAGAATTGCGGGACGATTTTAAAACTACAAAAAGTTGACAGTGAATCATATCTCGCTCTCGTTTCGTGTTCTTTTAACATTACGAATCGGGGATAATTATAAAAAATTCTTTCTGTCGTTTTCAATTGGATTTTAATAAAAAGTGCCATCTATGCGTCAAAAAGAGCGCCATGCATTTTGCTCAGCCTTGGTAACAAACAAGTTATACATGACTTTCTTGATTTTCTCAAAAAATTCAAGAAATCGCCAGATAGACCAGACTGTCATTCCAAAACTAATTGCATCATTTGTATAATTGAAACAGTTTTCAGTTCCAATTTAAACTTCCTAACTTATTTTGCAAATCATTTTCAATTCGAAGAAATATTTCAAAAAATGTATTTGGAATTCATTTTGACGTCTTGCAATTTACAAGACTATACTTTTAAATTGAATATTTTTATGTTTCCGAAAAGCACTAAAAAGTAATGTCAAAAACTAACAAAAACTAGATTTCTGTATCGTCAAAAGGGGAACACACCCACACTTTACATTTATGTCACAAAACAATTTTTTTTCTAGAGACGATAAGTGAGGAATGAATTGTTTCATTTTTTAACGATTCGAAAACTAATCGGCAATATAACCAATTTGTAAATTCATTCTAATCTTAATCAACAATAATTAGTTCTTAGTTTGTACAAAATGTTTGTACGTTTATAGATTAGAATTTTATAGAGAAGTTTTACTTCTAGCGCGCGTACGTCAGTACACACACTCTTTTTAATTGCGACTTATAGGTACTATAAGGCAAGTTATGCATTGGGAAATAAAATCGAACTCGAGATTTTGCTTAAAGTTGACATTACGATGATAGCGAAGACCAAAAAAGTGGGTCTCGTAATTCTATCTGTCTGTCTGTTTGTCGGTTTGACTACAGCCTAAACGGCTCGGCCGATTTTCTTCAAATTTGGTAGATATGAGTTTTGATTTTTTCCCCCCACACGTTTTTTTCCTTTTTTTAAGATCAAAAATAACGGTACCTACCATACGGTTTTTTTTCGAAATTTTATTTTTATGATAAATAAAAGTTCATCAACATAATCTACAAGATTTGAGAAAAAAAATTGTTTTATCTTAAACTAACGGTACCTTCCATACAAATGTTAAAAAATGGTTTTCGAAATAAACGTATTTTTCTCGAAAACGGTTTCGAGAATTTTGCTTAAATTTTTTTTCTTTTGATTTATTTTTACGATCTATAACTTAATAAAATAAAATTGAAATCTAGATATTACTGACTGTACCTACCATAGAACGATTTTTTCGAATTTTGAATTTATTATTATCGGCATAACGGATTTTAATGAAATTTTTTATAAAGAAGCTCCTAAAAAGTTTAAAAAACATTGCATTTCAAAAGTTAAAAAAAATATGTTTTTAATTTTTAGAAAAAAAGTCCTTTTTTTTTTTTGGAAAATTCGATATCTCAAGAACGGCTTAATATTTTTCTTGGAAAAATATGCACGTGATGGTCTTAAACCTTAATTTATTTGTGAATCTTTACCTAGTGATGAGGTTAATTCTGTCTTTATTAAAATTAATTGCAAGAGTAACAAAATCGTAATGGGTTGCGCGTATAGACCTAGGAAAGATGTCGACACAACGTCATTGTTAACAAAGTTAGATGAGCTGACGAATGTTTCACCATATATCATATTAGGAGGGGATTTCAATAGCGATTTGATCTCCGAATCTAAGCTCGCTGATGACTTAAAAGCTTTCAATTTGAAGCCAGTCAATACTCGTATATCAACCGCAACACATTTTACCAAGGAATCAAGTACCCTGCTTGATGTATTTTTTGTAAGCCATTTAAATAAAGTTCTGCACTTTGATCAGCTATCTGCACCATGTTTCTCACATCATGACTTACTGCACTTAACATTTGAATGTGAGCCTTTAATTTCTGATAAAAGTTACACCTTTAGGGATTTTAAAAATATTAACTACAGACGATTAGAACAAGATCTAGCCTCAATCGATTGGTTCCAAGTTTCCAGATTGTTACTTGTTGATGATCAAGATGCATTTATTCAAGAAAATATAAAAAATTTATTTAATGTTCATGTTCCTCTTAAGAGGAAAACTTTGAAATGTAAGGCTTGTCCGTGGCTTGATAATAATATACAAATGCTAATCAATAAACGTGACTTGGCATCAGGGTTGCAAAAGCTTAAGTCACTTTTTAGCTTAAGCTTGGCTTTAATTCACAAGCTAGTGGGTGACTTATATTTTTGAATTAAGAAAAATATAATTCAGCAGCTAGTTACTGACTTATGAATTAAAAAAATTCAATTCATAAGTCAGTTGGTGACTTGTGAATTAAAAAATTTAAATCATAAGCTTCTTAGTGACTTATGAATTAAAAAAAATTAATTCAGAACCTACTAAGTGACTTATGAATTAAAAAAAATTTAATTCATAAGCTAATGGATAAGTTCTGATTAAAAAATTATTAATTGGAAAATTTATAACCTAGCACGATAATTTTATGACACACAAAAGCTTGAAATCTACTTTCGTTAATAATTAAATAATTTTGTAGTCAAAACAAGCTTAATTTACCAACTAGCTTATGAATTAATTTTTTCTTAATTCATAAGTCACTTAGTAGCTTAATTTTTTTTTTTAATTCATAAGTCACTAACTCGCTCATGACTTAAATTTTTTTTAATTCATAAGTCACTTATAGGTAGTGAATTAATTTTTTTTAATTCTTAAGTCACTTAGAGGTAGTGAATAATTTTTTTTTAATTCATAAGTCGCTTAGTAGCTTATGAATTAAATCTTTTTAAATCATAAGTCACTAACTAACTTATGATCTAGATTTTTTTAAAATCACAAATCATCTACAGACTTATTATGACTTATTGTTTTTTTAATTCAAAAATTCGCAACCCTGCTAGGCATACAAAAAATGGAAACGATTTAGACTGGAAGTGTTTCGGAAAACTTTTACCAACTTAAGAAATAAAGTAGTGCTTGAGATCAGAGAAACAAAAAAACGTTATTTTTCTCTTAGATTAGATCCTGGTCTGGCAAACTTAAAATATATACATAGGTATAAATATGTATATAAATGAACTACCGTCCCTAGGTTTTAATTCTTCATTCCATATGTATGCTGACGACGGTTTAACTGATAATGGAGCTTGGGAGATAAATGAAGATTTAAATAAAGTTCTTCACTGGTCTCAATCTAATGGATTATGTTTAAATCCAACTAAAACCAAGTGTCTAGTAATTTCAAGAAAAACATTAGATATAACATTTTTTCCCCCGTTACTCCTTAACAATATTCCAATTCAGTTTGTTGAATCGGCAAAAAACCTAGGTATTGTATTTAATAGAACCCTTACATGGACAAATCACATAAATATAACAATAGGAAGAGTGTATGGAGGCTTAAGAATGTTGTGGATGACGCAGAAAATTACGCTAATCAAAACAAGGATGATCTTAGCCAAGTCACTTCTCATTCCTTTATTGTTATAATATTATATTATATTGTTATAATAATATCTGTGGCAATAACCCATAACAGCATAAGTCAATATTCGATACTTTTCAGAAAAAGAATTTGAAGTTTTCTTCATCAGTTTAAGCGCTTTTATAGACAAAAATATTACTATAAGCACAGTTTTTAAGTTGTTAAGTGATAAAAAATAGAATTTTCTTTGTTTTAAAGTTTAAATTTCTTTAAAATTCTTTTATTATACTGTGATTTTGAGCAAAAAACCGACTTGTGTTATTTTGCCTTGAACACAAAATGACTTTATTACTAATTTAAGTCGTCCTATGTCGTTATTCGTTACAACGATATTAAAATATGCGAATAATAAATTAACTTGTGTTGTTTTGCCTTTTTAACAACAATTGGTATTTGTTTGTCAATTGTACTTACGCTTTTATTCCTTTACGGCATTTAAATAAATTTATACTTACGTTTGTAAAAGAAACATTTTTTCAAGTAAAATTATCCACTGATTTTCTGATTTATGATTATAATTATACAAAAAAAGCTCTCAAACAAAAAATTTTCATTTATTCAATTAAAACAAAAATACATATATTAATTTATCAATGTTACAAACATATTTTTGTATTATTTAAAATAAGATTATTGAAAAAAGCGTTTTGAAAACAGAAATTCATTTTAATTTAGGTTTAAGAAATAAATAATAAAATAAATACATTATTATATTATGGGGTTTTACAAATATACAGAATTATCTATTAAAATTTTTTTTAATCATTTTCTTCGTCGCTGCTTAAAATATCAGGATGAATATCTTGCACAGCATTAGGTCCTTCAATAATTTCCTTATAAAAATTATGAAATTCAGGGGAAATAAAATCTAGCAAAAATAGCAGATCTTCCTTCTTTTCATTTGAAATCTCAGGCACCTTTTTAATAACATTTAAGTCAGTAATGGCGTTGATCGCGTTATACCCGCGTTTACGAATGTTTACTTCCTTAAATGGCTCATCTTCATTTAAACTGTATTTGTAGTAAATAGAACCGAAATTTGTTTTACTATAACGGATCCATCTAAAATCGCGCCAAAGATACTTTTCGCCATCCGTGTTGACCTTCCGCCAAGTAAATTTTTCCTTTGCAAGATCAGCAAAATCATGGAATTTTTCCTTCTGCATTTCTACTACGTGAAAAGGGTTTAAATTTCTTGCTGATGCAACCAAATTCATCCAATCCCTTGGATGGTGTATTTTGACACCTGTGTGTTTTTTCTTTCTTTCAATGACCGAGTGATCGACATCGCACTCTAAATGAGTGTGGCCAGGTTCTAAAAACTTATGGTCAATTGTCAAAAGACTAGGATTTCTTTCTAAGGCTGCCATAAACATAACACTCACGTGTGAATTCTTATTCTGCCCCGCACAAGAATCGCTATATAAAATCAGATTGCTGACATTGATTGGAATATTTAAAAGATGTTCGAATAAGCAAGATGAAATTTCATTTCCCCCTCTTTTTGCTGTGCCTTCATGCCACATATAACAGAAGGGCTTATTTGTTGCAAGATCATGCACTGTAAGATTGTATGTCCAGAGCTGACGCTTATAAAAAGCTATGTTGGATCTTAAGAAAGGTGTAGGTAGGCATTGCTGCAAATCAAAAGCATATACTTTTGTGTTTGGGTTTTCTCTGGCCAAAACTTTGTCTTGTCTCTTGCAGCTATATGCCATATCAGCTTTTTTTTGATGAAGCGTTTGAAGCTCCATTAGGGTGTTCTTTTCTTCAGAGGTCTGGGTAATCGATATTTTAGCAGCATATTTATCGCAAGTTCCACAGGTATCCAGCTTAGGACTCTTTATTTTTAGATTAAGTTCTCGAAAAACCTGAGAGTACTTTGATAAACTGACTGGAGTGTCCACTTCGGAACAATAAAGCTCGTACATCTTTGTTAGAGTAAGGCCAGGCTGCAAATATTTCTTGGTCGTGTCGCGTCTGCAGTAATGGCTCTCATAAACTGGAAATCTATTTATTTGATTTCTTATCTCATCAACTTTACTCAACGGCAGTTTATTAGAAGGTGTTGATGAACCTCTTTTGTCCAGCAAATCTAGACCATCCGATGTAATTTTTTTTGCAATTACGCTTCTAATAAATGAATTTGTTTCACCGAAACAATCTAAGAAACATTTTTTGCAAACTTTTATTTTTTCTTTTGCAAATTCAATTGAATAATCAATAGAAATTTGCCTATTTTTGTAAACAGTGTTTGGTTTCTTGGCTTTCGTTGAGGCCTTATCTTTTACGATGATCAATGAGTTCATGAACAGAACTCGTGCGTTGTAGCTCCCAAGAGCCCAATATTTTTCAAAAACGAGTTCTTGTTTTTCATCAGAAATTTTTTCCTTGCATTCGTTTCGACATGAAGACAAGTATTTTAGTTTCCTTCCTCCGACAGCTTTTCCGGTTTTCTACTTATAAGGCAAGCCCTTATTTCGTTGAAGCTGTCGTACTTTTTTAGAATTTTTATTATCATAGCATTCTTTGGCAAAATTGTCAACATCTGAAGGCTGATGTGATGGAACTTCAAGCTCAATAAGCGAGGTGTCTGGAACACTATTGATAGTAGTTATTCCTAGCTGCTCGGGGTTATAGGGATCTGACGGCGAGGGGACAAAGTAGTCATAAACGGGTTCATTGACAGTTTCATTGGCAGTTGTGTCTCGAAGGCATTCATTGAGAAGAGCGTTTTCAAACTCGGAAAGAGTCAAACTTTGTTGGGCTGTCAATAAAAATACACGTAATAATGAGAATCCGAAACAAAACTACATTAATTATGCTAATAACAAGAAGAAACACAAATAAAAAAGGAATGCAATATTTGGCACTTTGGAGATGCGATTTTAGAAAAAAAAATGTTTTGTTGGGTATTTATTAAGAGCTAGTAGATTTCGCATCTATGTAAATACAGACATTTTGAACTAAGGTAAGATTATATTGTATCCCTGGAGAAATATGTATGTTATTCTAAGGCTTTGCTTCACAATATTTTAAAAGTTTCAGTTAAGATATTTAGAACCTACATATTTGACATAAAATAAAAACAAATAATTATTTTGATAAAAAACTAATGCCGGTTATTTTAACTGGAACCTATCAGAAGATTATGAAACAAATACTAAGTTTAACATCAAACAGAAAACAAAATTAAACTTACCAACACTCTTCTCTGATGCATTTATAGTTGTTATATTCTTGTTTTCAAACTTTGTATCCTCCTTAGTAATGGCTAGTGCCAACATTTTACCTGCCCGAGTTTTCATTATTTCACAAATGAGGTTTTTAATATATACTTAACACTTTTTATATTTAATACAATTTTTTTATACAGGTAATTAATAATAGAAACGATTATTAATGTTTATTATTATTTCCATCAACTAATTTAGGCTCACTGTAACTGCTCAAACTTTTTAGGAAAATCGCACACGATCGTTCACCGACTGGATGAAAACCTTATACAAATACAGCACAACTACCTAAAGCAGCAGATATTTGCTTGGAGAATAAACGAATAAGTGCAGTTATTTCATACGATATGTTTGAAACGAATAAGGGAAAAATGACATAAGTCAACTTAGCTGCAGATGTGCGAAGATTTCGTATTATGAAAAAACAACCTAACTACAGTTAGGTCTAGGCACTTTGTTCTTTATTGAAATGGAAAAAAAGCACAAGTAGACATGTTCTTACATGAATGAATTAACGAAATTTGGAAGAAAAGCATAAGTAGACATGTGCTTTCAGGAATGAATGAAAAAATATATAGGAAAAAAAGCATAAGTTGACTTATGCCTGTGAATTTTCGAATAATGAAATTGCTTTAATGACATAAGTATTTCGGTTTTTGGGATATTTCTGACTTGTATTGTTTTTCCTTTTGCTAATTTGGAATTTCCTGACTTATGTTTTTTTCAAAGGGCTATATCTTTGTAACGGACAAAGATATGAAAATGAAAAATTCACAGACTGAAGCACCAAGAAAATGGAAAAAAATTGCATCATTAACTCAATTTGAGCGTAAGTCGACTTATGCTGTTATGGGTTATTGCCACAGATATTATGGTTGTGAAATATTTAGCAATTGCGACTTCCTGGATAAAAGGAAACTCAACACTGTACGAGTATATAACAGTGTAGCAAGATATATTTATGGAAAACGTAGATATGAACATATTTCTGCATATTCCAAATCAATACATGGCGTTACTCTTGACAACTTATTTGCTTTTAGGACCCTAATAATGCTTAGTAACATTTTGCAAACAAAAAAACCACATTACCTCTATAATAAAATTCAGTTTCTGCGCTCTACTAGAACTTGCCATCTGACTCCAATACGTTACTCTTACCTTATTTCGAGTCGGAAATTTTTTGTACACGCGATTCGGTTGTGGAATTCCCTCCCTTTTGTTAGAAGGATGATGAGATGTAGCTCTCGGTTCAAGACTAGGCTCAGGCAGTATTTTGAGGATCAATGATGAATTTCTATATTTTCTATTATCTATCTTAAATGCATTAATATATGAATACATAACATTAATTTATGAATACATAATTATAGTTGCTTTTTTATCTTGTTTTTACTTGCGATATAGGTACTATAGGGCAAGTTCTGCATTTGGAAAAAAAAATCGAACTCGAGATTTTGATCAAAGTTGACATTACGATGATAGCGAAGACGAAAAAAGTGGGTCCGACAATTCCGTCTGTCTGTCTGTATGTCTGTATGTCTGTATGTCTGTATGTCTGTATGTCTGTACCTCGAACTACAGCCTAAACTATCAGAGGAATTTTCTTCAAAATTGGTAGTTAAGGGTCTTCGGTGATTCCCTAGAGGAGAAATTGAAATTTTTTTTTTAGCTCCAAAACTAAGGGTACCCCCCATACACCCGTAATGCAAAATCTATTTTATCTCGAAAACGGCTGTAACGATTTTGATAAAAAAATTTAAGTGTGATATTATGGACATGGACTATATTTTGGTAAAAAAAAATTTTGGGGGGAAATGTTATTAGGGGTACCTGTCATATAACGGTTTTTTTGATTTTCGAATTTATCACCAACGGCTCTAACGATTTTAACCAAAATTTTTATGCAAGAGCTGCTTTGCATTTAAAAAAATATGAACTAAAATTTTTTTCGAAAAAATAGTTTTTGGATTTTTAAAAAAATAATACAATTTTTTTTTTGAAAATTCAATATCTTGAAAACCGATACACGATTAAATTTTTAAATTACGTTTTAAAATGTATTTTATTAAATACTAACAATTTGCATATCAATTTTTTTTATAAAAATTTTAAGAAAATTTAGTACACAAAAAACATGTTTCAGTGTGTCTGTATGTCTGTACCTCTCACTACAGCCTAAACCACTGGACCTATTTCTTTCAATCTCGGTAGTTAAGAGTCTTCGGTGATTCCCTAGAGGAAAAATTGAAATTTTTTTTTTAGCTCCAAAACTAAGGGTACCCCCCATACACCCGTAATGCAAAATCTTATTTATCTCGAAAACGGCTCTAACGATTTCGATAAAAAAAATTAAGTGTGATATTATGGACATGGACTATATTTTGGTCAAAAAAATTTTTGGGGGGAAATGTTATTAGGGGTACCTGTCATATAACGGTTTTTTTATTTTCGAATTTCTCACCAAGGGCTCTAACGATTTTAACCAAAATTTTTGTGCAGGAGCTGCTTTGCATTTGAAAAAATATAAACTAAATTTTTTTTCGAAAAAATAGTTTTTGGATTTTTAAAAAAATAATACAATTTTTTTTTTGAAAATTCAATATCTTGAAAACCGATACACGATAAAATTTTTAAATTACGTTTAAAAATGTATTTTATTAAATAATAAGAATTTGCATATCAATTTTTTTTATAAAAATTTTAAGGAAAATTTAGTACACAAAAAACATGTTTCAGTGTGTCTGTATGTCTGTACCTCTCACTACAGCCTAAACCCCTGGACCTATTTCTTTCAATCGCAGTAGTTAAGGGTCTTCGGTGATTCCCTAGAGGAGAAATTGAAATTTTTTTTTTAGCTCCAAAACTAAGGGTACCCCTCATACACCCGTAATGCAAAATCTTATTTATCTCGAAAACGGCTCTAACGATTTTGATAAAAAAAATTAAGTGTGATATTATGGACATGGACTATATTTTGGTGAAAAAAAAATTTGGGGGGAAATGTTATTAGGGGTACCTGCCATAGACCCGTTTTTTTGATTTTCGACTTTCTCATTAACGGCTCTAAGGATTTTAACCCAAAATTTTTAGCAGGAGTCCCCTTAAGTTTAAAATAATATTGTATATAAAAATATTCGAAAAAATATTTATTGGGTTTAAAAAAAAAAAAAAAAATTTCAAATCAATATCTTCAAAACCTATGAACGATTATTTTTTGAAATTATTTCCTAAAACCAATATTATTAAATACTTAAAATCCGCATCCCACATTTTTTTCTTGAAAAATTTTAGAGAAATTTCTTATATAAAAAATTTATTTAATAATAAAACGATTTTTTAAGGTTTATTTGCATAAATTCATACCTTTCCGGAAACCAGACGGCAATTTCATGCATTTGAACATTATTATCTCATTAAATCCATGTTTTATATTTATAAAATGTATTTTAAATTCCAAAGTACTTTTACATAAGAGCAAGTTCGTGCGATCCAGTCGTGCATTTTATTTGTTTATGCATTTAATCTTGTAATCTTTACTTAATCTTTTGAATTTTTAATTTTAACTGAATCAGTTTTTTCTTACTTTGTTTCGTTTCAATTAATTAACTTAAAGTATTTTAATACCGAAACTTGCGCTAACTTAAAATATATGTATCTTATTGTGTAAGTTATTCAATAAATAAATAAATTTAACTTTTATTCGTACAATAATAAAAACTTAAAGTTGGCGTGCCAAAATTTTTTCTCAAAAATTTTTTAAAAATTTTGTACATAAAAGCATACTTTTTTAAGGAACCACTACAACGACTTATAATTTTTGTTCTTGCATAAATTCATATTTGCATAGCATTCTGTTTTTATCTCTTACTACTAAAAGAATTTTAAAATTAATTTTATCCTTATAAACAGTTTTCTTTAATAACTTTCGTTTTTAAAGTTCCTAGTCTATTACATAGGAGCAAGTTCGTGCGACCGAGTCGTGCATTTTATTTTTTTGTTTTTATTCCTACGACGACTTTCTACCAACTCTTGACCTTTCAGTAGATTTAAAATGATGAAGTGAAATAATAATAACATGTGAGCTAATTTCATTGGGATTAGGTATTGGTTTTTTTCGCAAACCTTTTTGTACGAGTAGTATCGATTATTAATTATATAAAATGAACAGATATCAAAAATATGATCGTCAGATTTATGCTCAATTTTTATTAATAAATTGCTTGCTTAGAGCTCTAACAAATACTGTAAAAGAAGGATCGATGTGTATTATAATGTATGTGTGTCTAACACGTGCCTTTGTAAGCCATAGACTGAAATCACTTTTATAATAGTAAGGAGCTAAAACATTAATTAAAAAGCACTCACCATGATGGGTATTAACATAAGTCAAAGAGAAACTAGAGCTTGAACGCAAGGGACAGTTTTTATATCCATGCAAGTACAAAGGCAAGCGATTTTGTATTCAATACGGAATTAATTATTTCTCTAAGTGTCAAGGAAATGAAATATTTTTTTACTACCTTCTTTCTCATTCTCATTCCATTACCGTCTACCCCAATAATAAGTTTCACATTCGAATGTTGGTTTTCAATCTAGAACTCTAACACCAGGTCGGTGTTGGTTGTGCATGGTTAATAATTGAATAGTTCCAGAATTTCCACCGGTTCTCTTAGCTTAAACGAAACGAATATTATCATTGATAAAAGCAAAGTTCAAAGCAAGCGCGATGGAAAATAAAGTTTAAATTAAAAAAAAAACTTTTTTTGAATTTTAATTATAATAATTTAGTATTCAAGTCATAGAAGTAACAATATCTGCTGATGATTAATTATTATTTGCTACCATTACCCTAAAATTCGGAGAGTAGTTAATTAGTGCATTAAATTTTTAAAATTTTATGTTTTGCATAATTTTATGTAATAGACTAAGAATTGTAAAAATGAATGTTATTAGAGATAACTATTCATAAAATTCATTTTTTTTTTTCATCTTTTAGTAGTGAGAGATAAAAACAGAATGCCATGTGATTTCATAGGCAAATATGGAGTTATGCCAGATCAAAAATTATAAGTAGCGATTTCTTTAAAAAATAAGCTTTTATAAGCAAAATTTTGAAAACAGTGTCTATATTATTAATCCATTCTTAAGAAAGATATCGAATTTTCAAAAACGAAATCGTTTTTATTTATTTTTTTTTTTTCAAAAAATATTTTTTTTTGTAAATTTAATTGCAATATTTTTCAAACTTTTTAGAAGCTTCTCTTTAAAAAATTTGATTAAAATCGGTTATGCCTATAACGATATTTACCGTCAGTAATGTCTTAGTTTTAATTTTTTTCTTATTGAAAAAAAAAAATCGTTAAAGATCGCAAATATAGAACACATGATCTTAAATGAGATCGAATGTACTTGATTCGAAAAAAATCGTTATGATTTTAAAGCCACTCAAATGGATATGCTCACATTTGCGATTTAAATTACTACGACTTAAAAATCGTAGTCGCAAGTCGCACTTGTGATTTTCAATCAAACGATTTTTTAGCCGCAAGGCGTTAGATTTGAATGCACACACATGCGACTTAAGAATTGTAACGATTATAAAAATGAAACAAGTAGTCCAGTAAAATTAAATTAATTAATTCGAAATATCTACAAAAAATATTGCGTCGAATTTTTTTTTTGTTTCTTAACACGCCGTCTCCACTAGCGATAAATCCATCGCAATTGCAATAGCCAAAGCAGAAAGCAGAGAGCAGAAGAACTGTCAGATTTTTGTGGCTGGGCATTTCATCGCATACTTTTTTAGTATAGTGAATAATTTTAATGGATATAAATGAGTTCTATGGACAATTTCAAATCAGATTTTTTTTAAATTTTGTTAGAAAAACGTAAACCCCAAGCAAAAGCTTTCTTCGCACGCAAAACTCAAACTCAGTTAAATTAAATTTTGTTACGCCAGAACAATATGACAGTTCTCCTTGCGATAAAGCAAGCGATGGATGGTATGCGATGAGAGCATACTTTCTATCGCAAGCGATGAAAATATAGCTGCGATGGCGGTCTCTACTAGCGATAATGAACGCATGCTTTAAAGCATGCTCTGGATTCATCGCTAGTGGAGACCGCATGTAAAGAGTACCTATTGAAGAGTGTAAATCCAAACAGTTCGAACAAAAAGCGCCCATGCGTTGTCCGCCATTTTGAAAAAGGCTTTGGAAAGCGTGAACTTGATTTTCTCGGCTCCTATCATATATAGAGCTGTATTTTTTTTTAGGTTTGTACGTTAAAATATCTTCTTTAACATTTGTTGAGAAAAAAATTTGAAACCTCTTTCCAAAAAAAAGTTATCGACGAAAAACTGTCGAGATTTTGAAGTAAAAAATGGTTTTTAACGTTTATCTCGCCTCATGTTCATCTGATCGAAAAAATATTTAAGTTGTTTTTTATAGATCACTTTATTTCCTACATTTTTGTATATTTAAATTTTATGTGCGACAAAAACTGTAGGAAATATAACCTGTCAAAATGGCCAATATTCTGCGAAAATTAAAAAAAAAAAGAAATTTACTCACGTTTGAAAATTTTCAAATTTGATTATGTTCATTATGAAATTTAAAGAAACAGTTCAAACTCTTTTCCACACCACCACCGAGGTAGAGTTACGGCGCATTTTGTCTTCACATGCGTCTTCATCTTCCAGTAAATTTTGGAACGAAGGAACATTCTCGCATGGAAGGAAAATGAGTCACTGGATTCTTTGCGATATAGCAACTTCGTTAAAACGTCAAAAAAAAACAAAGTTTAATCTATCTTCATTGCCTCCTAGTGCAACACACATTCCGTACCTACTATCAAGTACAGATTTGGATCGATGGTAACAATGACCCACTAAAATGGGGTTGGAAAAGAACTCCGAGAGGATTAGAGCCAGTTACAACCACTCAGGATCCAGCTTCCAGCTCCACAAAGCATATTGCAAACTATATCCTGCAAATGCAAGGGCCAGTGTGGTCGAGCTTGTGGCTGTCGGAAATCTGGGGCCTGTTTCTCAGATCATACACATCATACATTTCATACAACATACAACATTTTCATACATACATCATGACATTTCATTATTATTTGAGTGTAAAGCTAAGTGTACACGATTGGTAGATCTTACAATATTGTCAGATCTGTCAGTGAAAAACATGCTTACAATGTCTTACAACCGTGTAGTCTTACAATTAATTGTCAGAAAATTTGTCTGACAGTTAATTGTTAGATCATTGTCTGACAATTAATTGTAAGAAATCTGACAATCACGTGTACGCTAGCTGACAATCGTGTAATCTTCCAATTAATTGTCAGAAAATGTATCTGACAATTAATTGTAAGACGGTAAATTGTAAGGTATTTGATAATCGTGTACACACACAATTTATTGTCAGGCCTGCCAATTTTTATCGTTGTCTGACGTTTCTGACAATGAAAAAATTGTAAGATGTTCGTTTTTTAGCATCATACAATTTTTTCATTGTCAGACAATTTGCAGCCAATGTTCAATTGTCACAGTTTTCACGACCCACAAAAACTGACAATTAATTGTGTGTGTATACGGTTGGTAGAAAATCTACCAATCTTTTACAATTAATTGGTAGGTATTAAGCCGTCTATCTGAAAATGAATTGTCAGCCAACTTCTGACAATTAATTGTAAGAGATTGGTAGATTTTGTACCAACCGTGTACACACACAACTTATTTGTCAGCTCATTGGTAGATAATTGTCAGACATTGTCAGGTCTTACAATAAACAATATTGTAAGATCTACCAATCGTGTACACTTAGCTTTAGGTTAATATAAATCTCAACTTTGTTTTCTTTCGAGATAAAAAAGTTAATTGTTGGATAAAAAAAAACTAAAGTTTTACTAATTTAAAAGTAATATAATATAAGTAAGTAATATAATATAATATAATAAAATTAAAATTCTTGGAAGAATCAGAGAAATGCTACCATGGTTCTATTTATTATTATTATTATTATTTATTAATCAGAACATAAATGAACAAATTAATTAAAAACTAACAGCACTAACTTCATGGCTTAAGGCTGGTTCTTTTTATTTTGAGTCTTCTAGGTGGATTTCACTTCAAACATAAAATTCTCAAAAACTACGAGATAATCTGGATTTATGAGTGTCAAACCAGTTAACTCTCCACAAATAAAAATTCTTGTTTTCAAAGAAATGACTGCAGCAAAAGAATTTTTTGTTCTTTGGACGACTGTAGAAAATAAAACAATGAAAATTAATTCAAAATTGTTATAATTTTATTAGTTCAAAAAATACTAACTTTTGTATATTTCCTTCCAGTTTACAACAGAATTTTGTGTTGTATTAAATGTATGAAAATTTGTAGGTTAATTTGCTGTATGATGTGTATGATAAATTTCTCAGAAACAGAACCATACAACATTCCAATATTTCCAGGGTAATCTTCGGTCATAGTCATACATTGTTGTATGACAGCGGATCATACAACAAATCTGAAAAACGGAAATCTGGTCTGAATTGTTCCTTAATATGTTTCTACTGTGGAAAAACATGCGAGAATGTTCCTTCCTTGCAAAATTTACTGGAAGATGAAGACGCATATGAAGACTTTTCCTCACCTGAAAACATTGAAGAAACTACCAATGACGATCCCAGCACTAACAACGGTAATATGATCATAGATGTTCGCACGCCTAGCCTAAAAAAAAGGAGATAAGAACGACATGAAAAAACTATGCCACATTGAGCTCGATAGGCTGATATAGAAACTAGTGATGTGTACCTCATACATGAGGCAATACAAAATGTCCCATACACCAATCTGAAATGTCCCATCACCTCAAAACGAAAAAATGTATTACCTCACACCTCACCACAAAAGCAACGAAAAATATTTCTCTTTACTCTTTCATGGAAAAAAACACTATTCGTATCGAGCATCTCACTCATCGGCCTGATACTAAGACTGAGACTGATGCAGAATGAAGTTGTATTGTAGTTAATTGTATGAAAGGAGGAATAGGCCTCAAACTCTCTACCCACCAAAGATCAAACCAATGGAAATAGAATGAGGTTTGTGGAAGATGAGGATTTTAAATGAAATGAATGAATGTGTTGTGAGTTGAGTTGTTGTCTTGTTGAGTACTTTTTACTCAAACGTCCCATTCAAACAAAATTCGTGACATTGTCGCAGGCTGGGTTTTTGTATCAGACTGGAACTTTGTACCAGGATGGGACTTTGTACCAGGCTAGGACTTTGTACCAGGCTGGGACTTTGTACCAGACTAGGACTAGGACATTTGTCATTTAAGATTGAGGAATTGAGTTCTTTTGCATCTGTTTGAGGAGACAAAATGAGAAGAGGTAATGAGTGGGACTTATGAATGAATGAATGTTGCACTGACTACAATGTAACAAACAATGAAGATAGGTATGAAGCATTATCGAAAATTATTTAATCAAAGGGTTAAAAAAGAAAGGAGGTTTTTTTTTACAGTTTGGAGTAGGAGGTTTTGTTAATTTTTGGAGTAGGAATTTTAGTTTTTGATATGCAAATGCAAGTGCATTCCTTTTATTTGTATTTGTTTTGTTTTTAGTGTTAGAAAAAAGAGACTAGGGTTTAGAGATCAAGATCAAATATGAGAATTGAAAAAAAAAAATCAATCAATCAATTGTGCTGAGTTTGCGTACGTGAAGAGTCATTAGTGTTGTATTTAATCCAGTGTCCTGTAATCAAAAGTGATCAGAACAGGTCTTAACAGAAGAAAAATGTTGAGTGGGAAGAAAATAGGACAAATATTGTTCTTAAATGCAAAAATGTAATGATGTATTTTTTTAAACTTATTAGATTCAATTTATTTTGAATATGATAACATATTTGTTTTTTTGTTAAAAAAATATCTTTTTGTGTTTATCTTTTTATTAAATGCTTTTGTTTTCTTTAAATAACTTAAATAAAATTTAAAAACACTTTTTCTTTTAAACTTTTTTTTTAGGTTAATTTTTTTATTATATCTTTTTATGTTTACTTATTTTAAACTTTACATATTTCTGTTAAAAACTAACACTTTTTTAATTTTGTTTTTAAATGTTTTATTTTAAAATAAAGTGTGTTTTGTATCAAGGATATTTAATTAAATATATTATATTTATTGATATTTAATTTTTGTAACCTTTTTATTTAATGCAATTTTAAAAACTGTTTTTGGAAAAAATATATACTATTAAAAAAAATAAGCATTGTTTAATTTCGAATTTCAAAATATCCATTTAAATAGGTATGTACCATGGGACATTTGAGGTGGGACAAAGTACCACCTCATTTCAAAAAATGAGTACCTCATACAAACTCATTTCAAATTCGTGTCCTACCCATCACTAATAGAAACTAAAACGATTGAATCGTGGATTATACATCCTGGGGACACCACATTAAAAAAAATGCGCCGTAACTCTACCTCGGTGGTGGTGTGAAAAAGAGTTTGAACTGTTTCTTTAAATTTCATAATGAACATAATCAAATTTGAAAATTTTCAAACGTGAGTAAATTTCTTTTTTTTTTTTAATTTTCGCAGAATATTGGCCATTTTGACAGGTTATATTTCCTACAGTTTTTGTCGCACATAAAATTTAAATATACAAAAATGTAGGAAATAAAGTGATCTATAAAAAACAACTTAAATATTTTTTCGATCAGATGAACATGAGGCGAGATAAACGTTAAAAACCATTTTTTACTTCAAAATCTCGACAGTTTTTCGTCGATAACTTTTTTTTGGAAAGAGGTTTCAAATTTTTTTCTCAACAAAATGTTAATGAAGATATTTTAACGCACAAACCTAAAAAAAATAAAGCCTTTTTCAAAATGGCGGACAACGCATGGGCGCTTTTTGTTCGAACTGTTTGGATTTACACTCTCCAATAGGTACTCTTTAAGAAACAAAAAAAAATTCGACGCAGTATTTTTTGTAGATATAAAATACTAATTTGACTGGACTAAAGTTTTAGTTTTGTATGCGGTTCTTTTTTTATCGCAAATACGTGCACTCACATTAAAAACTGAGTGTTTTATTGATTTGCGATCAAATAAATAATCGCACGGCAAAAAAATGAGTGTGGTTTTTTAACCGACTCGACGAAAAATCGCAAGTGGAATTAGTGATTCAAATAAATTGTTAGGGTCTCCTGGAGTTATATTTTGATGTTGGAAGCTTCTCCCTTCTGTTTCAGGCTGATGATATCGTTTAGTATATGTATTTCTTGGGAACTGGCTTGTGCCAAAATTAAACCAGAACATAGTTCAGACATGACGAGTTTTATTTTGTTTTTAGGCAATCGAAAGTACATACATATTTATAAAAAAATAAATGTAAATTTATATTTTAGTGGGAAAATCGTTGGAATGATTCCTCATCTACTTTCGTCTCGTAATAAGATCGTTTGCTGCGTGAACTTATGCTATAGTATATTTTTTATATTTAGGAAAATAGGCCCAATATTTTAAACGACACACCTAAAAAAATGTCAGTGCGCTCAAAAACAAAGTAAACAAACTTTTTTTTGGCGTTTTTTTTTGGAAGTTAGCACGATAATAACAAAACAAAATAGCAATTTGATAGTCCTAATTTTAATAAAATAATAGAGAAATAGAGAAAATATGATGCTAAGCTTAATTCAAATTTACAAAATCGTCGTTTTAACCAAGTATCCTAGTAAAATAGTCTTAGCATCGTACTTATTGTACTACAATTTTGTGCCATCGAATTTTATGTATGGTGAGTCTTACGTTTTTTTTTTGTTTTATTAAAATGATTTTTAAGCATAAATAAATAAAGTGCACGACTGGATCGCACGAAATTGCTCTTATATAAAAGTAGATACTTTGGAATTTAAAATACATTTTATAACGAACTTAATGAGATAAAAATGTTCAAATGCATGGCATTGCCGTCTGATTTCCTGAAAATGAATTTACGCAAATAAAGTTTAAAAATCGCTTTTTTTGTAATTTTTGTATATAACAAATTTCTTCCAAATTTTTTTTGAACAAAGTTTAGGATGCTTAGTAATATAGATTTAAGGAAATAATTTCAAAAAATAATCGTTCACACGTTTTCAAGATATTGATTTTTCAAAAAATAAATTGGATTTTTTTTTTCAAAAAAACAAAAAAACAAATGTTTTTTTTCGAATATTTTTGTAAACAATATTATTTTAAACTTAGGGGACTCCTGGTGAAAACTTTTGGTTTAAAAAAACGGTTCTATGACAGGTACCTACCATTAATAACATTTTGCCCAAAATTTTTTTTACAAAAATGTAGTCAATGGCCAAAATATCACAGCTAATTGTTTTTATCAAAATCGTTAGAGCCGTTT
This sequence comes from Chrysotoxum bicinctum, assembly GCA_911387755.1. NCBI lineage: Eukaryota > Metazoa > Arthropoda > Insecta > Diptera > Syrphidae > Chrysotoxum > Chrysotoxum bicinctum. The sequence goes on from OU426988.1 coordinate 133,966,038, forward strand.
TCAAGATAAATAGGATAATGCATTACGGGTGTATGGGGGGTACCGTTAGTTTTAGTGCTAAAAAAAATTTCAATTTCTCCTCTAGGGAATCAGCGAAGACCCTTAAGTACCGAGTTTGAAGAAAATAGGCCTAGTGGCTTAGGCTCTAGATCGAGGTACAGACATACACACAGACAGACGGAATTGTCGGATCCATTTTGTTCGTCTTCCCTATCATCGTAATGTCAACTTTGATCAAAATCTCGAGTTCGACTTTTTTTCCAAATGCAGAATTTGCCTTCTTATAGTACCTATATCGCAAGTAAAAATGATTATGACGAGTTGTAAAAGAAAGTTTCGGAGTGATGAAGAACTGATATGGAAGTCAAAGATTTCTTGGAGTTTCCTGGCATAACGCAATACTCTTGAGATTGGTTCAAAGAGGCCATAGTTTGTGCAGTGATGAGAAAGAAAGAGAGGAGTGGAAGTTAGGTCACGTGCGTTAGTATTAATGGAAATCATTTCCAAAAGAAAGGATGAATTGATAGTCCCAGCCAGTAGCTAGTGCACAAACAGAATGTCAGCGAATCCACGACGTTCTTGTAAGGTTTGCAAATTGATCAGTTTTAATCGATCTTCATAAGGGGGTAAGACATGAATATCAGCCCACGAAGGGCAATTTAAAGAAATCTGTGTTGCACAGATTATTAGGGAATAAGAGTTCGAAAATGGCGATCAAAATTGGCCAGCATGTTCAAATGTTATGTAAGGAGACTTAGTGACATGAAGGTTCGAAAATTCCTTAGTCCAACGTTTTATGAAGCCGTGTAAAGAATTGGTCTTGGTAATTATATGATCGAAATAGGTACTTAAGCTTAACTGCCTGTTGCAAATATATGTAATTCCAAGATTTCTCAACATCATGAAAGTAATATATACGAGGAAGCAGGGGTAAGCGCTTTCGATTAAAGCTATGAACTGACATTTGGCAACAGGTTTGGAATATGTTAAGTTCATTTTGAAGTGAAATAGAGACAGTGGGAGTAGAAGTGACTTTAATTATTTTCATATCATCAGAGTTTATAGAGATTTGAATCATTGATTACATTGATAAAGTAAAGGTCCGAGGTGACTCCCTTGGGGAATACCCGGTCCGAGGTAGCATAAATTGTATCGGAGATTGAAAACCTACACATAACTCCACATTGGCGGTTGTAAATGACTGATCTGTGCCAAGACAAGTTAAGGTAAATATTTTCACGACATATTTAATATGTGGTGCTAACGGATACTTGAAGTTTTCTCTCTAATGCACTGTAATGTCAGCAGATGTCGTGCCCAAGTATTTAGCAGTTGAGAGGAAGCCATCTGGATTACGTTTAACATTAATAAATTGATAGATCGGATCAGAAATTAGAAAAATTATCTATTCTGTCACTATATCCAAGGTAGAGAAATTCATAAAGGGCGGCGAAACAGCATTGGGCTTGCTGATATGTCCAAAGTGGACCTTTACTTCAGGAAAGTGTGCCATAGTTTATTTCTGACATTATACCAAGGGTTCGTAGTTCTTTATTATACTAAGGAGGAGAAGAGATTTCATTTTTATGTAAACGCTATTGACAGACTATAATAGACAGTTAAAGATAGACATGTAGAACAATTCTAAGGCGTTGTCAATTAAATTATTATTGTTCAGGAAGGAACAGAAATCATTGTAGTTAAAAAGATATTCAAGATAAACGGTGTCAGTTTTGCGCAAATTGAGAAAAATATGATGGAAAGGGGAGGACGGAAGTGGTCAAGAGTAAATGAGAGAATTAACCGCATCTGATTGAAAAAATAAGTTAACCTGTCTGCCTAAATTGTTAGTTAGACCACTAACCTGGAAAAGACTTAAGTAAAAAAGAACCATCCGTAAGCAGGATCTGCTTTTAGAGGAGGAATTTATAGACCTAATGAAATCTATCGCAGTTGTGGAAGGTTGACGTCGCTGACAAGAATAAAATCATCTAGGGGATCTGCGACTTCGACTAGGGAATCGATTTCATCAACAGCGAGTTGGGTATGCTTGGTTACGAAAGGCGAATATAGCAGCAGACAACGTATACAAAGAATATATATATCATAATGATTACTAAGACCATCGGCACGAAAGACCACCAATTCGGTTAAAAATAGTTCTTCCTTTGGGATGGAATGGTTAAAGCAAATATGTGATATGGAACTTTTTGAGAGTTCAGATAAACGAACGTCGTTTTTATGCGAAGCCCCCGAATATTCTAGTAGTAAGAACATACAATATGGGGAATAAAAGAAAGCATTGTTGGAGGGCTAGCGAGTATACATTATATAAAATGAAAAAAAAAACAAACATTACTTTCTTAACATCAGATTTATTTAAGTTTTATGCAAAACTGTGAAAATCTACAAATCTCTTTCTAAGCAATATCCTGCATAGAAGATAGAAGAAAAGTTTTGCTTATATTTGAAACATAAGACTAATATTTTTCATCTAATACTCGTACACCTAAATATAAATAATTAACTTACATGTCTTATATCGTAAGATTTTTAAATATATTTCGAAAAAAAAGTCATTTTCCAATTTCAAGCTTAAGCTTTAATCGCATATTTCTCAAAAGGACTAATTTTAGAAATATTTTTCTCAATTAAAATGAAATAGAAAGTTCAAGGTTAGATTTTATTTGATTCTAAATTCATTAGAGTAAGATTGGGAAAAAATGAGCTATGATGACAACTAACTGGGAGCACGGCAGCCAGATTAGAAACATTTCTTTGCCCAATTGAACAAAAATTTTGATTATATTGATACAAAAATTTTGAATGCGAGATAATTATACTTACCGAAATAAATCATGCAAGAAATCTACCATGTGAAAAACCTTTCATGCGAAAAAACGATCATGTCTTATAAAATAAGGGACATTTGGTGGAAATTCTGAGTAAGCTATTTAGATGCAAAATAGTTGGGTAATGTTTCTAATTTCTTAATGTGGTCTATATTTCCTAATGCCATTAAATTTCACGTTGTTCCCTAAGCACATTAAACACGGTTCAATTACCTTCCCTTAACGCCAAAGCCCACAAAAAAAAATTATTTTATTGAAATAATGAAAAATCAATATCAATAACTCGTTTCGTTTTCAGAAAAAAAAAATAAAAATGCAAAATATTTCTGAATAACTAAAGCTAGTTTGTTAATTGAATACCTTTGGGATGGAATTTCTACTTCGAAATTTCAAAGTGATCCAATAAACACGAACTAACTATTCAATTACCTCCACATTAAATAGATAAATATAAACTTCCCGGCAAGAATAAATTTGATGCCGAAATTGTGCGATGCGCTCTGTCGTGGTTGGAATGTCTGTCGAAAGACCCGCAAGGGAAACTCCTTGTTGTACCACGGGGAATCGTTCCGCACTCACACAGCTCATACGGATAATGATTGTTCCCATGTTCTATAGTAATGCAGGGCAGGTATAATCTGGCCTAGGCGTTGCTGTCAGAAAATTGGAAATTGTTAAAATAATTGTCGGTCTAAATATCATACGCATTTGCATATGTAGATGAATATGAAGTATCTCACGTGTAGGCATTCTATCCACAACACACAGATACACTAACCACTCATTAAGTTTGCCTTAAGGGCAGAAAATAGAAGTCCCTAGGTCCCCAACATAGCACCGTCGGGCCGTGTCGCACAGTGGTGCCATTTGTACGGGAGAGCGGAATAAAATCCGTAAAATCTGAACTATGGATCAGGGTTGAAAAAGTTTAATCACTTTTTAGCTTAAGTTTGGCTTTAATTCACAAGTGGGTGACTTATAAATTAAAAAAAATGTAATTCAGCAGCTAGTTACTGACTTATGAATTAAAAAAAATTTATTCATAAGTCTGTTGATGACTTGTGAATTGAAAAAAATTTAAATCATAAGGTTCTTAGTGACTTATGAATTAAGAAAAATTAATTCACTAAAACTTACTGTGTTTTTAATTCAAAAATTCGCAAGTCGCAACCCGGATCAGGATCATATGAAATATATGTATATCCTCATTTGTTGATAACCGGGAAAACTTCCTGGAGTGTTAGGTCCTATAGTACTTGTAGTCCTTACTCCTACATTCCTGGATCTCTTCTGAAAGTAATAACGTCTGCTCCGTGTAGTAAAATTTTGTTAACAGCTGCGGGCATGTGACACCAAGGGTATAACGATGTCGAGAGCTTAGCTGTCTCTTCATTACTTTTCCATCTATCATAGTAAAATAAAGACGGTGTTTAACTTTGACAACATGCATTCCAACAGTGATTGATCTCTCTTCCAGTTTTTGAATTTAATTTTCCACACGGTTTTTCTCTTCCCCTATGATGTCAAGTGTTTCCTTCTTATATTCAAATTTTAGAGCTCTGCAATATCTCGTTGAAGACGGACGGGGATTTATCCATGTTGTTTTTTCCAGTAGTTGACGTCATTTTCAAGGGAAAAATCGATGTCGTGAAAAGATGAGAATCCGATGCTTCTTGGTGCCCAGTAGAAAATATCTACAAATATTCGCTCTGTCCAGATGAACCATCCCAACCCTACTTTGTGTGAAGTTCCAAAGTTTGGTCTTTTAATTGTTCCAGTTCATCACTATAGGAATTGTTTTCAAAATTCGACTAGCCGTGAGATCCAGAAAATCCTATACAGCTTTACCCTAGCAGATGTCTCCATTTCTTCTATGTTCTCCGGAGTACAAGATTTTTTGGCCAATTTCTTTTGCGGCTCTTCTTCTTACTTCATATTGGTACGCGGATAGTTTGGTTTGGGTAATAAAGGCTAAAGCGGCATCTGCATTGTGATGTGCTTTTTACTTTCCAGCCGAGGTTCTGCTCGTCGGTCTTGCCAGGGTCGTCCTGAAGAAAACACGAAACTCCAGATTTAAAGGTCTTCAAACCTTATTACAAAATCTTTATTGGAAATAACTCTTAAATCTATAACATACAATATTCTGCTATTAATATTTCACTTAATTCGGGTAATTGAACGGTTCACGGGCATCAACTCTTCTGGCTTATGGTCTAGCGGCCTTGCATTAGTTATACTGCTCGCTGATGATCCGGATCTGGTACTTCATTACGGGTATTCTGGCTTCTGGTAATTCGGCCTCAAATGGGCCCTTTTATTCGGATGTCGGGTTCCTGACGGGATCTTGTAGGTATAACGTCCCTAGTGGCACTAAACAGCAGGCTAACGCTCTGGTAGATCAGCAGGTTCAAGGCCCCTGGTGGCACAAAACAGCAGGCTAACGCTCTGGTAGATCAGCAGGTTCAAGGCCCCTGGTGGCTAAAAACAGCAGGCTAACGCTCTGGTAGATCAGCAGGTTCAAGGCCCCTGGTGGCACAAAACAGCAGGCTAAACGCTCTGGTAGATCAGCAGGTTTAAGGCCCCTTGTGGCACAAAACAGCAGGCTAACGCTCTGGTAGATCGGCAGGTTCAAGGCCCCTGGTGGCACAAAATAGCAGGCTAAATGCTCTGGTAGATCAGCAGGTTCAAGGTCCCTGGTGGCACAAAACAGCAGGCTAAACGCTCTGGTAGATCAGCAGGTTCAAGGCCCCTGGTGGCACAAAACAGCAGGCTAAACGCTCTGGTAGATCAGCAGGTTCAAGGCCCCTGGTGGCACAAAACAGCAGGCTAACGCTCTGGTAGATCAGCAGGTTCAAGGCCCCTGGTGGCTAAAAACAGCAGGCTAACGCTCTGGTAGATCAGCAGGTTCAAGGCCCTGGTGGCACAAAACAGCAGGCTAAACGCTCTGGTAGATCAGCAGGTTCAAGGCCCCTGGTGGCACAAAACAGCAGGCTAAACGCTCTGGTAGATCAGCAGGTTCAAGGCCCCTGGTGGCACAAAACAGCAGGCTAACGCTCTGGTAGATCAGCAGATTCAAGGCCCCTGGTGGCACAAAACAGCAGGCTAAACGCTCTCGTAGATCAGCAGGTTCAAGGCCCCTGGTGGCACAAAACAGCAGGCTAATCGCTCTGGTAGATCAGCAGGTTCAAGGCCCTTGGTGGCACAAAACAGCAGGCTAAACGCTCTGGTAGATCAGCAGGTACCGAAGCCCCTGGTGGCAATTAGGACATTAAACTTCGAATTAAGACCCCTTACCGCTGGTGGGGGGAAGCCTTAATAAGAAATAGCTGGACAATCTCACCTACCTAACTTGTCTTCATACGAAACCCCTTACCACTGGTGGGGGAAAGCTCCGCAAAAAGCAAGGAAAGCTAAATGACCAACTCGTCTATACGTCTTGTCTACGACTGGACTTCGAAAGATTTATTCAATCAATTTACTGTGCCGCCTGACTGTATGTATGAGCGAGGAGAGGTGCTTTTCGTTCACCCGAGTAGGTCCTCTTGATAGTTTTTCAGTAGAAACTGAATGTGAACTGTATGGGTGGCGAACGAAAAATATTATTATTTGATTTTTGCGTGACGTCATACGCCTATGTCGTGTGTGAATCTTATTCGGGCGAAGTATAAATCTTAGTATTAATTAAAATTCTCGGTGTTAATACAGAAGTAGTATAGAGTAGAGCGACATGGAACGCTTCGTTACAGCATCAAATCCTATAAAAATAAAATGCACGACTGTATCGCACGAACTTGCTCTTATGTAAAAGTACTTTGGAATTTAAGATACATTTTATAAATATGAAACATGAATTTAAAATGAAATTGCGTCTGATTTCTAGAAAAGTGTGAATTTATGCAACCAAACTTTTTAAAAATAGTTTTATTATTAAATAAATAAATTTTTAATATAAGAAAAAAATGTGGGATGCGAATTTTATGTATTTAATAATACTAGCCGACCCAGCTCTAGCTCTCGAAGTTCGAGTGCCAATTTATTTATTAAATTCATTATCATTCAATAAAAGACAGAGAATTCATAATTTTTTTAAATTGTTGAATGTAATGAGAAGTACCTACAAAGCACCCAATACTGGAGTTCAAAGGAAAACAGTTAATGGTAAACAAACTTTCAAACCTATACACATTTTTGACACATTAACAATTTTTGTTTCGATTCTTTCATGTCATTGGGCCTTACCAATAATCAAATTAAGAGACGACTTTAATATTTGATCGAAATAAGGCATTATTTAATGGACTCTATATAACTGACCAGTGACCATATATGCTGCATTTTATTTTTTAGGTTCCGTACAATAAATGGTTCATAATTTAGAGTTCACAAAATTTTAAGTTCATAACATATATGGCTAACTTTATAAAGCTCTTTTAATAATGGTCCATTTCGCTCAAATATTAAAGTCGTCTCTTAATTTGATTGTTGGTACGGCCCAGTCTTTCAGCTGTTGTTATGGCCATAATATTGGAATCGAACCCACGTCGCCGGAGAGTGACGTCAACCTGTGAATTTTGTGTTACATCTAAAACTTTCACTCACATCATTTTTTCATATCGCGGCAATAAAAATAAAATGCACGACTGGATCGCACGAACTTGCTCTTATGTAAAAGTACTTTGGAATTTAAGATACATTTTATAAATATAAAACATGAATTTAAAATGAAATTGCCGCCTGATTTCTGGAAAAGTATGAATTTATGCAAACCAACTTTAAAAAACCGTTTTATTATTCAATAAATACATTTTTTATATAAGAAATTTCTTTAAAATTTTTCAAGAAAAAATGTGGGATGCGAATTTTAAGTATTTAATAATATTGATTTTAGGAAATAATTTCAAAAAATAATCGTTAATAGGTTTTGAAGATATTGATTTTTCAAAAAAAAAATTTTTTTCAAAAAAACCCAACAAATAATTTTTCGAATATTTTTATATACAATATTATTTTAAACTTAGGGGGACTTCTGCTGAAAATTTTTGGTTAAAATCGTTAGAGCCGTTAATGGGAAAGTCGAAAATCAAAAAAATGGTTCTATGACAGGTACCGTTAACAACATTTTGCCCCAAATTTTGTTTTTACCAAAACGTAGTCCATGTCCATAATATCACACCTAATTTTTTTTATCGAAATCGTTAGAGCCGTTTGCGAGATAAATAAGATTTTGCATTACGGGTGTATGGGGGGTACCGTTAGTTTTAGAGCTAAAAAAAAATTTCAATTTCCCCTCTAGGGAATCACCGAAGACCCATAACTACCGAGTTTGAAGAAAATAGGTCCAGTGGCTTAGGCTCTAGATCGAGGTACAGACATACAGACAGACAGCCAGACAGACAGACAGACAGACAGACGGAATTGTCGGACCCACTTTTTTCGTCTTCGCTATCATCGTAATGTCAACTTTGATCAAAATCTCGAGTTCGATTTTTTTTCCAAATGCAGAACTTGCCCTATACTTGTACCTATATCGCAAGTAATAAATGAAACAAATCCGTATTTTAAATTTTATTTTTAGCATTTAATTCCGCAAAGGCACCACTGTGCGTCGGCCGTCTGCCGCATTTTGCTTCGTCGAACGTTATTTGCTATAAATCGTTATTCAAATACTCATTACCGAAAAACTAATTTATACACAAACCGGACCGCACAATGCTTCCGCCAGGTTACACATACAATGCAGCCACATCGGTTTCGAACAAAATGTTGTCCTGAACCTGGACATAGCCTAACTCATATCATAGTAAAGGTGAAACCGTTGCGGTCATTCTGATAATTATTTTCACCTAGCTACTTATACATAAGAATATTAACTCCCATATTTATGCGAGTGGGTGCCTTGGATCCAATACCGGCTGTACTTGATACATTTTCGGGAAGCGCACAAAACTTTTCAGTTAAGTGAATTTATTAGATATGTTTTAATCGGTCAAACTTCGTTAGCTCGAAATGCTATATTATACACAAATAGATTTCTATTTATTAAGACTTCGAAGATTTCACATTGTTCATCGAAATTAAAAAACATGTTAAAATGAAAATAAATAAATGTAGCAAATGCATTATGCGCTTTTTTTTTGTCAAAACGCAATATTTCGAAAAACTCATGTTCGATGTTTTTTAAACTTGACAATTAAAAGTTTTTTAATACAATCCAGAAGGTGTGAGAACAAAAATAAATTCTACCTAAACATAATGGTACGCACCATAAAAATTAGAAAGAATGGTTTTCGAATAAGTATGAATAATTTTGAAAATTTTTCTTCTTTCAATAAATTTTTATGATCTATGTATAATGCAATACAAAATTGAAATTAAGACATTACTGCCTATGCACAGTCATTTAACCATTTCTTCGAATTTCTTTCGAAATTTTTTAACATTCGATATCTCAAAACGGGTGTATATTTTTTGTTTTGAAATTTAATTTTGATCGTACAGTAGTAAAAGTTTTGAATTGACATTCCAAATTTTTTTCTTAAAATGTTGTACATAAAAGCTTACTTTTTTAAGCCCGCTACAACTAATTATAGTTTTTTTTTCTTGCATAACCTGATATGTATTTGCTTGAGATATCACATGGCATCCTGTTTTTAGCTACAATCACTAAAGAAGTTGTTTTTAGTTATGAAAATTTTTCTCTAGTAACATTAATTTATTTTTGAGTCTTTTATGACGAGTAATTTTTTTAGAGCTATCGGAAATTTAAAAAAAAAACACATAAAATTCAGAAAAATGCATGAAATCTTTCTATAAATCGATAGTACGGTCGATATAATTTAATCTTTGAAGATTATTTCATACAAATGTTGGCCGCGGCTGCGCCTCAAATGGTCCATCCGCTTAGTCCAATTTCTAACATTTCGGCCGGTATTTCACGAATAAATGCTTCAATGTTGGCTTTGAGTGCGTCAATTGAAGCGGGCTTGTCGCTATTGCCATGAGCCTTAACATAGCCCCACAAAAAATAGTCTAGAGGCGTTAAATCGCATGATCTAGGCGGCCAATTGACCGTCCCCAAACGTGAAATAAACTATTCACCGAACTCGCCTCTCAATTTGACCATTGTTACGCGCGCTGTGTGGCATGTGGCACCGTCTTGTTGAAACCACATGTCATGCAAGTTAAGCTCTTCCGTTTTGCGCAAAAAAAAAGTTTGTTTTCATGGCACGGTAGCGCTCACCATTCACAGTAACGTTGCGATTCGCATCATCTTTGAAGAAATACGGCCCAATGATTTCCCCAGCCCATAATCCGCACCAAACAGTGACTATTTCTGCTCTTGCAATGCTTCTAGCTGCTCTTCACTTCAAATACTACAGTTTTGCTTGTTCACGTATTCATTCACCAAAAATTAGGCGTTGTGGTAGGTCGTTCGGCTTCAATTCTTGCACCAGCTTTATTTTGAAAGGCTTCTAAAATCCTAAATCCTTCCGCAAAATTATCCACGTAGTAGAGTAAAAGAGGCCCAATTGCTACGTACGCCGCCGAATCGATAATTCACGGTCATCACTAGCACTGGCCGATACAGCTGCGATATTTTCCTCAGTTCGCACATGTTGGTGGTTTAATGTCCAACAATTTAAACTTGGTGCTAAATTTAGTCACAATAGCCGCCTCAGTAGGTCGATTAATGGAGGAAGTGCGCGATGAACTTTCTTAACAGAGCACTCATTTCGACAATAAAATTCAATAATTTGCAACCGTTTTTCGTTTGTAAGATGATTCATGGTTAAATTATAAACCAAACTGAAGATGTTTGACAGTGACACAAAACACGAAACGTGCGTGAGCTGTTAAAACCAGTGTTGCCAAAAAGAAAATAGCAAAAAAATCGGAACAATAAATCGATAATAATAATCGTGCGTTGTATTTGAATCGATTATGGGCTACCAAAGACGTTCTAAGCAGAACCTGAAATGGCGGCAACTTGCATCATCAATCGAATTCCATGCAAAGGAGCTGGAAAGAAGTATCTTGAAAAAGTCTAGGTGGATCAAAACCCTAATCTGTCGCTTCTCAAGGTTCTTGGATGTCGAGCTTTTATACACGCCCTAGCTGTGAAGCGGGAAAAGTTGGATAATAAATCCGTCGAGTGCATTTCTATCGGCAATACTTCAGATGCAAGAGTTTACAGACTCTACAACAACCAGTTGAATTCCGTGGTTATAAGCGGATGCTCTGCATTTTCGGGATATTTTATAAGCGAGGGCCGTTGTTAGGCGGCCATATTGTTGAAGCTACGTCTGTTAAATTGGTTCCCATTTATTGAATCGGTCTATCATCATTAAGGCAAGATCTTGCATGTGACAATGCCCTTATTGGTCAGGGACAGAGCGCCAATTTTTCTTGACTAAAGGCCAAAGAAATAGTGCAAATCTTCTACTTGCCGGATTTATTTCAGTAGAATATTATGTATTATAAAAAACCTACATATTGAAACATGCCCAAATGATTAAATTGTTAGAATAAATTAAGAATTTTTATTTTTCAATTTGTTTTATATACCTACCTACAATTTGATTTAAAACTAACTTACCTGTTATTTAATTAAATCATGTTGGCTGAACAACGTTCTTCTATTGGCTTAAAACAATGCTATTTGCTACAATAACGTATTTATGTTTTCTGAACATTGTCATTAGGGACTTATTAATACTGTAGGAGTTATTGCATTTCTGAGGATGAGCTGCAGCAAATAACTGGTAAATTGGCATTAATTTTGCTTCCTCGTAAATAGTAGGCTCTCTTTAACTTCAATTCTGCATGCTTCTTGAATTTCAGTTTGTTGAAAAAATTGTTGATGCCCAAGTACTTCGCTGATGATTTGCCTATTATTTCAGCGTTGTCTTGGAACTTTAGTTTGATTATATTACAGCGTGTTTCAAATGCTAGTCTTCGAATGAAAGCCACTCGTGTTCGGAATCAGATGATCTTTTGCTGTTAATCTTCAGTTCCCATTGACATAGTATTCCTATAAATATTTAATGTGGTCTTGAACTCCCCTGGCAGCAATCTCGGGTGAAAAGCGTTGGCATATGTTATGGAGTAGTCAACATAAGGCTTCGTTCCTAGTATGTTGGCTGACTGATCAGCAGTATAAATGTTGAACGGCAGCGTTCCAAGTTTTGATCTTTGAGGGACTCCAGCGTTTAATTTCCAGCTAAATATTTTCAAATGTCATTCAATCACCTTTTCACGAAAATTAAAATGCATCCAATCTACTCATCGTCGATACCTTCTCCATTATCAACCGATGTCCAACGCTGAGTCAATACGCGAACTTGGTGTTTTATGTAATAGAGAGCTCAACTTTGTCACACATATTGACGAGATTAAACTCAAAGCAAACTCTAGACTAGGATTTGTGAAGCGTTGGTTTAAAGACTTCTCTGACCCCTACGTGATCCGATCTTTATACATAACCTTTGTTCGCCCCCTTTTTAAATACGCTTGTCAAGCATGATCCCCTTATCAACAAATTAAATATCCAGGATCGAAAGCATTCAACGTCATTTCCTATACGTTTCGCACTTCGTGGTCTGTCTTGGAATAACCCTTTTATTAACTTCCCATAGGGAGTTTTTGTAATCGGTCCGATTTGTCAAATTGGAATTTTTGACATTTCTCGACGTTTCAAGGTCCCTAGAGGCTATATCAATCATTTTTAGGGAGATGTCTGTGTGTGTGTGTGTACGTACGTTCGTACGTTCGTACCTCCGTACGTTCTGGTACCATTTTTCGTCGTCGATATCTCAAGAACGAGTAAAGATATCGACTTCAAATAAATTTTGTTTAATAAATAATAACTTCGAAAGAGGCTGAAAGGGCGTTTATTAAAATTCAGTGAGTAGTTTTTTCACTATAACGGTTTAAGAAAAAAGGAAAAATTTTGTTTAGTTTCAAATATCTCACGAAAAAATAATGCTATTGATTTCAAATAAAATTTAATGTACTCATACAGATGTCATGTGATACAGATTTGGTATGAATTTGGAAAAAAATGAACATACCGTTATTTTCTTAAATAAAAAAAAACTGAAAAAAAATTTCAGAACCCAGATATTCTAAGAACGGAAAACAATTTGAAACTCAAAATAATTTTATTTTACGAAAAATAATGTGTTTGACAACTGGTGAAAATTTCAAAAAAAATCAGTTTGCAGTTTGTTTTACAAAAAATAAAAAACTATATAAAATTCTATTGAAATTTGGTAAAAATTGTTTTTCGACTCAAATTTCTCGAGAACTAGTAGTGATATTGACTTCTAATTTAGTTTATTTTATACATAGTATAATTTTGTACAATTGGTAAAATGTTGACAAATATTGAATTAATAGGTTTTTTTTAAACAAATGGGAAGTTATCAGTGTGGGTCGACCCCAGCCTCTTTTTTTACCTCCGTATCGGGACCGACTCCTGTTAATTAACTTGAATACGCTGGACTAGACTACTTTCAGAGTCTGTTGACTGCACAACTCTCTACAAACCATCTCTTTCAACACTAATTCCTGTATAATATAAAAAAGCCTCGTCTCTTCTATTTGCCTACTCACGTACTTTTATAGCTCCAACAAACCTATTACTCGCATGCTTCGGAAGATTAGTTGTAACATTAGCTGTTTCGACTTCATCGTCAGTTCACCCTGCCTAAAACTTCGTCTTAATCATCCTTCTAGTTCTTATTTACTCAATTTCTAGATTTAAGAGCTATATTTAAGTTAAATTAAGAATTAGCTTGTATTAGGCCTAATAAATGGGGTACTGCCCCAGCCAAAATTAAATCGCTTGGTTGATGATACGTATTTTACTGTGCATAAAAAAGTCTAGGGGCAAGGAAATTTGTGATTATTCCTACCATGTGTTTGGGAAGCCCAAGCTCCGAGTGTTTGCATAGTAGTCCAGATGTCCAAGTCCCAGTACTGGATGTAGAGTATTTATTTCGAAAGCCGTACTGGAAATCAAGTATAATATCTCTTTCTTTGCAGAAAACGTTGAGTTTGTTCAATATTACGGCCCAAGTATCTTGCTTGTACCAAAGAGCAACGAAATTGGTGGCTAATATCTTTCCATATTGGTGCGGTTATTCTTCTTCAGGATAGGGGCAGTTGTTGAAGATTAAAGTAAGCTGGAGAACAGCAAGATTTGGCAACTTTTTAAGTAGGTAATTAGAAATATTGTAGCTTCCTGTTGACAACGACTTCTTCGGGAGAAGTCAAAATATCTGTCCGTGTTGGCACCGATGAAAGTTTTTCTTCGTTTTAAGTGGTTGCTGATATCTCTTGAAAACATGTTTCTATTTTAAGAAGGTGAATGGGAGGGCGATATTTGAAACTATCCTCAAGGTGATTGGTGCTTCAGCTTTCTCAACAAAAGTTGTTGAAACTTCTTGTCCGTGAAGGATATGGTGTCTGGAACTGAGTTCGCTCAGATTGATTGATTTTTAAATGTGTCAGGGCCAGGTTTGATATCTGCGAGTGTCTTCCTGATGATATCTTACTGCCTGGTTGAACATTTTGTGTTGGTGCACTGAAGTTCTGAATTCAATGGCCGGCCACTTTCTATGTTAAAGGTCCTGTGGTAGAGTCTTTGGACGCTTTTGCGGAGTCTCTTGCATATGCTGTGGCTGTATAATAGGCTTGTTGGAGGACCAGGAGCAAGGAGAAAAACTTTATGCAGGACTCAGAATGCAGATGGTACAAAGTAGAGCTCTCTATTACACGGATAATGAAATACACGGATATACGTGTAATTATTGGACCGGGATTTGAATCCGTGTAATTATAATTACACGTGTTATTAATTACACGTGTTATTAATTACACGTAATAATTAAATACACGTGCATCCGTGCATTTAATTACACGTGTTACTAAAATATCCGTTACTATTTCTAGAATATAAAAATGCAATTAAAACGAACATAATTATAGTTCTTAACAAATTATTAAGAAAAATTTTTTATTCAATAAGTCCTCTATTTTGGTACAAAAAATTAAAGTATTAACGTTTTCAGATAAAAGGCAATTCTTTTTTGAGGTAACAATGTTTCCCGCTGTAGAAAAGGACCGATCTGAGCTAGCTGATGTAGCTGGTATTGCTAAACACTTTTTTGCTAGTTCTGCTATTCCTGGGTTCTTAGAAGCTCGCGTTTTCCACCATTCAAAGGGGTCTAAGTCGAATCTTAATTGAGGCTCAGACAAATAATTTTCATACTCTATTGTGGAATCTGGCACAGTGCTAATAATTACGTATCAAATGTGAGATAAAATAGCAAATCAAAGACCAATTATAATTTCAGCCTCATCCGTGTACTAAGGATTCGTTTACACGGTTAATAAAGTGAACAATTACACGTGTTTTAAGAACACGGATTTGAAATTGGTATATATTTCCTACACGGATTCCGTGTACACGTGTTTCTTAAATACACGTACAAAAACGTAGGCTCTAGTACAAAGCTGTGTTCTAGTAATATGAGTTCTATTACTTCGTAATTTATATGAAGTTATAATTAGATTCGGATCATTGAATTGAAAATTAGAAGAAAAAATGATGAATAGCCAATAAAGGTCGTTGATGAATGCGATATATGGAAACTGTAGTGACAGGTGTGAGGAAAAAATGTGTAACTTAGTTACAACGACGCTTTTTAAAGATCGAAAAAAGAAAACTTAAAATACTTTAGTTCGTCTACTGGCTGAAAATAAAACTTATAACTTTCAAAATATTCTCCTTAGCATGCTAAATAGGAGCAAAACTAGGTGAAGTAAGAGAAGCAAACGAGTAGGCCACAGGCCTCGACATACTTAAATTCAACTCTGTTTTCATTCAAAAGAATCAAATTCTGATAAACACAGCTTTGTACCATCTGCATTCAGAGCCCTAGATAAAATTGTACTCCTAGGACTCCAAGGAGCGAAGGCAGCCTATTAAAGTGGGCACAAAATGTTGTAAAACCAAGCTAGCAGGCATTCGCTCTTAAACACAATCCCATAGACGCAGTTGTATGTATCTATCTTTAGTTGTAGGTGGCTCTCGTAGTTGGGAAAATATTTTTGCGGTGTTGCATTCTGTTTCCAAAACCCGGAATCCCTGTTTAAGGAATACCAGCCAGTGCATTTGCTTTGCTCATTGTCATCGTCCTTCGTGTCGTTCCTTTGTCGATGACGGTTCAAATCGTATTTATGTAGTTAATTGCAAATTAATGCGACCCGATAAATTCCAATTCCAGACATCCAAAACCAAACCGAATGTCCACACAATAAAAGTTCGTTTGGCATCCTCTTGGTCTGGGTCACTATTTCCAAATGCACTTTGGCCAGGCATTCGTATCGGGTTGTTTTTTTTGCATAAATTATGCCTGACGTACAGGGTTCGTGAATTTGCTGTTCTGGTTACCGTCGAGATTTAAATACAACACGATGTACTACTCGATGCATCCACTCGTTTCCCTATTCCTATGATAATGTTGTCCTAATGTTTTAACTTTTAAGGGTTCGAATTTAGCTTCCTCTATCTTCGTTGGTATTCCCTACATAAACAAAACCTATGGATGGTTGTGCGAGTCAAATTGCATATTTAAGCAGATGAGATTTAATCAGTTTAGAATGTTAATAGATCCCTTTTGGCAATAGACGGTAATGATGCAATAATAACTGAAAATTGCAATTAACATTTTTCTCTATTGCAGCATACCTATATTTTAACTACTATAACGACTTTCCTGGGACTGAAGCGAACTTCAATTTATTCGCTTGATTGGAAGGGAAACCGAGTCTAGTAGGGAAAGAAACCTTTAAAAATACCTTGTTTAAAGATAAAATTTTAGTAGAACTAAATATAGAGTATCGAGAGGTTCAATATGGGGATGGAAGTATTGGAGTACACTAAATATACTTAGTGTATGTGTGAATTCTGAAATGAAGATTACCAAAAACGTGGACATGTAATAGTATCGCACTGATGTCATTTTATTTCCCTTATTAGTTAAGCTTTGATAGAGAAACCAAAAAACGGGTCTTACGTACAATAATAAGATGAAACCTACAGTTAAACGGTCACAACAAAATTTGGGATGTCATACGATAACTACCTGAGGTAATGTTCTTGGAAAGCAAAAAAGCTTTGCGTTTGCATCTCACGTTATTCTCAAAAGCTTGAGGCGCTGTGCCAGTTCAAGAGATCGAAGAAGTTATTAGAAACAACCACAGTAACCTGTAACCACAAAAATCCAAGGAAAAGTCGATGTAGTCGTACAGAATTTGTTACAGTGGCTAAAGGGGCTCATGTAGAGCGGGTGCTATGGCAAGATGGCAAGATGGCATCCTACTTCCTAAAAAAGAAGAACCAGATCCACCACCCACTACAGAAGAAACAGGTTTAGCTCTGTGAATCTTAAGGACAGAAAGGCGGCAGGATGTGATGGAAGAAATCACCTGGATTCGCTTTATCTAAAAAAAAAATAGTGAACTCCTGTTATACGTCTTATATAGGATCATTTCTAACGTGCTATATAAACATTTTAAGCTGTTTGGCAACACCATTAGCGGAAAATTACCAGTCCGTCTACTTGCACATCAGATTGACTTTAGATCAAATCTTTACAATGAGGTTAACACTGTAAAAGTCACACAAATTTCCAGTTAATACTGTCCATTAATTTCATAGACTTTAAATCCGCATTCTTCATTATTAGCTTTGATGCTTGACATTGGAAAATACTAGATGCAATAGGCAACTGGGAAATAAAGCTCCTCAGAACTATTTAAAACATGCACAGCTTTTTGGAATTGAGATGCGATTTAATGTTATTCATTCAATCTCGTTCTGAGGGATAAATTGCATTAACACAGATACCACTATATATTCAACATTCTGTTGTTGAGTACTTCACAGCGATTAGTCGGAAGTAAATATGGATAAGATCAAGTACATGCTTTCAACAAATAAAGCAACATTTTTGTTTTACCACTAGGACAAAACTTCACAGCTTCAAAGTCCTTGAGGATTTCATTTACCTCGGAGTTAGGTTAATAAAAACTCCTCGAATGACAACTTAGTCCTGATTCGACGAAGTATTACGCTACAAAACCATTGCTAGTTCAGTTGGGCGAACCAAAATTCTGCAGCTGCATTGGCCAAGATGGTATTCGAATTCTAGTTTTCTAGTACCCAGGTTCGAAGCGAAAAGGAAGAGCGATCTTACGCGAGTTTAAGAATCAAGAAATCGTGGATGCCGAGCGCTTGGCCTAGACGAACGGAAGAAGTGTGGTCGGGATTAGAGAGGATTGAAATCTTGGAATGGATGAAGAAGTTGATAATGATATAATATCTCATTTTTGAAAGGAAATATGTTAAATACAGTGAAGGAAATTCCCATAAAAACACATGGTTTTTACGCATTTTTTGTTTGCTGCATGCAACTTAGCCATACATTTTTATGAAATAAGAAAATGTACTCAAAGTTGTTAAGAAAAATAAAAATTTATTCACTTTTAACAAAAATAAATAAAAAATATTAACAAAAAACAAAATTTAATAAGAAAAAAGGGGAAAATTCCCATAAAAACACCTACGTTTTTATTAAAAATAACTGTGAATTAGTGATCAGAAATTGGTAATTAATTAAATCAATATTTTGCAGAGCCACCAGTTGCCCTTACGACCGATATCATTCGCCTCGGCACTGATTCCACAAGCTTTTCCAGTTCCGCGGTTGTAATCGCGCCCCATTGTTCAATTATTGCGTCTCGAAGCTCTTGAACGTTGTTAAATTGGCGCCCGTTGGCCAGTTTCCCAGAGATTTTCTATTGGATTTAAATCGGGACTTCGAGACGGCCAATCGAGCAATATTATTTGTTTCTCCCCAAACCAGTCAGTTCCGCACAACTCTTCAACTCTCTCAACCATAACTTCTTCTTACAACTCAGCATAACTTTCTGAGTTCATCCTTCCAGGCACAAATGCATTTTCCATCTTTCTATTTGCAGAAAAAGCTGCCCATAAACCATTACGCTGCCGCCACAGAAGTTTCGACTCATTCTCACTTCTTTTTGAACACGTTTGTCATGCCAATATGACTGAAATCCATCTGAATCATCAAAATTGAATTTTTACTTGCGACTTATAGGTACTCGAGATTTTGATCAAAGTTGACATTACGATGATAGCGAAGACGAAAAAACTGGGTCTGGCAATTCTGTCTGTCTGTCTGTTCGATTACAGCTAAACGGCTCGGCCGATTTTCTTCAAACTTGGTAGATATGGGTTTTGATTTTTCACCCCCGGATGTTTTTTGATTTGATTTTTTATGGCCAAAAATAACGGTAACTGTCATACGATTTTTTTCCGAAATTTTATAAATATTTTTTTTTTCTCAAAAACTGTCCCTTCGATTTTTTTTAAAAAAAATTCAAAAAATTTAATTTAGTTAAACCTGGGTAATGGTCGAAAAGTTTTGGTACCCCCCTTGGGACCATTTTTTTTTGTTTTTGATTTTATTAAAAACGGTACCACCGATTTTGATCATTTTTTTTATACTAAGGCTTCCCAGCAGTTTGAATATTATTGTATATTCAAATTTTCCAAAACAAATTTTTTGGATTTTTAAAAAAACTTTCAAATTTTTTTTTTGAAAACTCAATATTTCGAAAACCCCATGCTCGATTTTTTTAAAACTTAATAAATAAAAGTTTGGAAAAATAATCTACAATATATGAGCAAAATAAATTCATTTTACCTAAAAGTAACGGTACCCTCCATACAAATGTTAAAAACTGGTTTTCGAAAACCGTATTTTTCTCGAAAACGGTTCCGAGAATTTTGCTTAATTTTTTTTCTTTCTATTATTTTTTAATATCTGTAATTTAATAAAAACAAAATTTGAAAACAAGATATTACTGACTGTACCTACCATAGAACGATTTTTTAAAATTTTGAATTTCTCATTATTAGCACAACGGATTTTAATGAAATTTCGTAGAGGGAAGCTTCTAAAAAGTTTAAAAAACATTGCATTTCAAAACTTTAAGAAAAATATTTTTTTGAATTTTGAGAAAAAAATCAATTTTTTGTTTTTTGAAAATTCAATGTCTTGAAAACGGCTCAATACTTTTTTTGTAAATTTAATTTTTATTCATACAATAATAAAAAGTTCAAATTGGCGTACCAACATTTTTTCTTAAAAATGTTTTAAATTTTTTTTATAGAAACCCTTATTTTTTAAGAAACCACTACAGAGACTTTTGTTCTTGCATAAATCTATATTTGCTTGAATCACATGGCATCCTATTCTTACCTTTAACTACTAAAGAAGTTTTTTTAGTCATTTAAAAAATGAATTTTATGCTTATGAACAGTTTCTCTAATAACATTCATTTTTGAAATTCTTAGTCTTTTACATAGGAACAAGTTCGTGCGACCCAGTCGTGCATTTTATTTTTCATAACTAAACACAACTTTTCTCCACTCTTCGGTCCAGCTTATGTGACTTTCAGCAAAATGCACCCTTGCTGACTTAGGGGCTGCATCTAAAGGTGGCTTCTTGGATCTTTTTTTGTAAAAAAGGTTGGAGTTGACTTTTAAAATTTGTCTAACGCGTCGGGTTGAAACAGCAAGTCAAGTTTCGCCTTAATTTGCGAAGCAAACAGCTTGTTTCTAATGGCTTCACGCGATGTCATTCGAACTTGACGTGTTGTAAGGTTTTTATTTTGCGCGTGGTTGGAAATTTTTCTATTACTTTCACCTAACCTTAAAAAGTTATGAATAACTGTATTGGATCTCCCTATTTTTCTAGCAATTTCACGATCAGAAATGCCACAATCTTTGTATGCTGTGATTTTTGCCCTTTTCTCTGCACTTAAAATTCTTCCACGCGATATGATGAGATTCTATAAAAAAAATCTGCTTAAACATTTTTAAAGGCACACAAAATGATTTCCTACCACTTTCAATCAAAAATTCAAACAACTTTATGAAATAACCACTTTTAATTAGACTGTTTTTATACGAATTTCCGCCTTTAAATTTCACTTTTTAGATTTTATTTCACAAACAAAGACGAATAATGTTCCAAGGTGATAAAAAAAAATGTTGAAAAAATAACGGTTGCCTTCATATTGGTTTGACAGATCATTTTGGATCCAAAAATTGTAACGTTTTAAAATGTATGTGACTAGTTTGTTCTTGTATTTAACCAAACACTTTAGAACTTTGGATGAGTTTTGTTGTACGTGTATTCACCTACTTTTGCACTTAGACCTTCGGAGAGTTAAGTGAAAGAGAGCATAACCCGACGCTCTTAATATTTTTGTCTTTGTAGTCACCTATCGTCTCACCTCTTGTCTAAATATTGGTAAAAAAAAGGAGAATCTCATGAATGACCCGCTGCAAAAGAAAACACAAGCAAGACCGACTACCACATCGATAGAGGCTCAAAAACGACCTCAAAATTCATGCAAACCGGATATAATTCATTAAGATTCTACTGCTCCCACAAAGTTCTCCCCTAACGACTTTTCCTACCTTTAGGACCGATGTCTACAGACCCATCGGCCCCTCCAGGCAGGAGCCGAAAGGGGTGTCCCATAGCGTTATTAGCTGAAGGGCTGCTGGTTGCCATGCTTAGCTCGTCGATGGGGGGGGATCTTGCTAATCGCTTCAGGACAGAGTTACTTTTTTCCAGGCCTAAATCTGAGATATTATTTGATTGTAAATATTTCCATCTTTTTAAAGACGTAGGGCCCGAATCTTTGTGACCGATATCGCATCTAACCTTTTCTTACTGTTTCTGACTTCTTCTAAGAGGAGGACATAGGTTGTCGTGTCCTCGGAGCTTTTCTTACCCACCCTTAAAAATAATCCGAAAATAATCATAAATATTTTCGAACTATTCCAATACCATTACAATTGCTCCCAAATCAAAATTAGTAACGGCCCTGTTTCGAAAACGGGAAGTCAATGACTCCCCTTCACATCCTCCTTTGGAAACACATCCTACACCTTCCACACATCCCCTTCCCAAAAGTTAACTACTAACACATCGTTGTAGAATTTCTTACCTCGATACACAGAAGGGATTGAAAACCTCTCCAATTATTTTTCATCCTAAATTCCAAAAAAAATAATCAGTATCCTGAAAACTTCGACAAACCTAATCCATCGAAAGGTACCGATCAAAAAGTAATTGCTCGACAAATTCGTTTTTTTTTTTTTTTTTGAATTCATAATACATTTATTAATTTTGGTTTCAAAAAAAAATTCTTAAAACTATCAACATTGGAAAAAAACTTGTATCTTAATCTAATCTATCAACATTCTTCTTTTTTTTTTTTTCATCACCATACATCGGGGTAATCAACACGAATTATATTCAAAAAAAGTAAAACGACCCTAAGTTCTTTGAAAGCAATTAAAATTTAATTTAAATCAAATAATCGCGAATCATCTTTTTTTTGTAAACCGAAGTCTCTTTTCGCATAACCTTAACGAACAACCAAATTTTACCAGCATGATTGCTCTTTTCTCTTCAAACATGTTAATATTCAATCCAAAAGCAAATAGATATAAATATAGATTTAAATATATGTATGTACAAAATTTACCAAAAAAATTCACTTACCAGTGATCCATAAATGTTGTACACAGCATCTAGACGCGACCTGGTGAAGTTTTTAAAGTACATTCATGTAAATGTTGATAAACACTGAAGGTTATTATGAGTAGCAAACGATTGGAACTTATTTCGCTTTATCCTTACTCTTATCAATAAACAAACTATAATATGCATCGTAAATCTCACGATGGATGGGATGTTACATCTATTTAATATATCTACTTACTACTTAGAACTATACAAAATTTCTTTCTTACCCTAATCTAGCTTTCTTATTTTATCATACGAAACCTATCTTAATCTATACAATAATCTATTATTTTACTATTCTAAGCAACATTTTTCTTTGGACATATTGATATATCCATATAAACTTCTTTTTTTTCTTCTATCAAACTTTCTTTGATTTAAGCTACATATTCAATTATTTCATTCATATTTTACTTTGTTTTAAATTATTTAGTTTTCTTATTCCAATTAATCAATATTTTTTTTTATTCTGTTTATATTTCGATCTTCTTTTTTGAATAAGTAAAACTTCCTCTTTGAAAAACTAAGTCGATAATAAATTTCCATTAAATTAATTTTTTTTTTCTTAGTCCTATTCCTCTATATCTCGTTTGTAAGTATGTACTTTCTTTTCTGTTCTAACTTATTTCTTTAAACCATATATTTCTCGCCTTAAACTACATATGTATATGTATGTATGTACTTATTAACACTGTTTCTTCTTCAGCTATATTATGTACATGTTTATTTAATTTTCTCTTTTCTTTCAGTCTAATCCTTACTATTTATCAATTCCTTTTTCTCCTTTCCCAATTTATTTAAACTTTTTTTTCAGCTTTTAACTTTCTTTTTCTTTTCTTTCCTTTTAATTATATTCCTTAAAATTTTTGTTTCTTTTCTATAGCTTTGTTTTCCTATCTACCTATGTACAGTTACTCCCAAAATTGAGCGTACACTGAGTAAAAATTATTATTTTTGCGCTTTTAATGGTACAAATATTAATTTTCAATATATTTTTTTTAATTTTATTTTTATTTAAATATTAAAGAACTGATATTTGAAAGAAAAACTATTGAAACAGTAAATAAAATAGCGCAACAATTAAAATACTAAAAAAATGCATTATTTTTACTCACAAAAATGAGCGTACGCCCTGTTAGCAAGCATTGTAAAATCGTATGATCCTAAATTAATCTTACTTTAGCTGTAGTATTTTACTTTGCAATATATTAAAATACATTCTAGCTTACCTCGCGACATTTTAGCCAACGGTTTTTTTTTATTTTTCTTAGTAATTTGTTAAAATGAAAGAAAAACGAAAACAAACCGAATTTCTAACATTTCTACAAGAAACATTTTAACCAACTTGCATTCCAAAGGAAAATCTTTGCGGTAAATTGGTGAATTCATCGGGCGAACACATTCGACTGTTCAAAAGATCGTTAACAAATATCTTTTTGATAGTATGCTATTTAATAGCGTTGGTAGATATCGAAAAAATTCCGTCTTAATATGAATCGCTTATTATGCTATTATGCCAATCCAAAATCCAAAAACAAGTTCCAAATTAAGCGTCGGACATCGAGGAAATCATAAAATGGCCGACATTATAAAAAAATCACGAAACCGTTCGGTGCGCTCTACGCAAAAAACCTAAACGGAAGAGTTGCTCGCAAAAAGATTTCATTTCGTCGAGTAATCAAAGTAAACGGTTACAGTTGGCTACAAAGCAAAGAGACGAAAATAAACTTATTTGGTCCTGATGGCAGGCAGATCGCTTAGAGGGAGCCAAGCACAGAATTTAAAAAAAAATGTTTTCCTACTGTTAAACAAACAGGTAGTTGTTGTATGTTGTGGGGCTCAATAGCTGCTAGTGGTTCACGAACTTTCGAGTTTATAAAAACCGTTATTGATAGATGAAAGTTTCTTGACATCGTCAAAAGAAATATGATCCAAACAGCGGAACAGTTGAGTGTACCCCCACAGTTCTATTTTCAACAGAACAACGACCCCAAAAACATCGCTTGTTTTAAGGGAATGGTGGCTTTATAACGTCAAGAATCAGCTTAGGACCCTATCTGAATCAAAGGACCTCAATCTCATTGATTATTTTTTGGGAAAATAAATAAAAAAAACTTTAAAATGTTATTGAAAAAAATAAAATCGAGTTGAAAGAAAAGGTGAAACATGTGCGGAAAAGTATTCCTCCATCCTACACTTAAAATAATGGTGGAATCAATGCCTCGTCAATTAAGAGCAGTAGTAGATACTAAAGACTATAACACAAAATATTGAATTTGAAAATTATATTGCACTTTTTGTTTGTTTTTTTAAGTTTTGTATAAATGTACGCTGAATTTTGTGAGTTGAAATAATGCATTTTTTTAGTATTTTAATTGTTGCACTATTTTGTTTAATGATGTAATAGTTTTTCTTTCAAATATCAGTTCTTAAATATTTAAGTAAAAATAAAATCAAAAAAAATTATTGAAAATTAATATCTGTACCATTAAAAGCTCAAAAATAATAAATTATTACTTGGTGTACGCTCAATTTTGGGAGTAACTGTATATGTATGCACTGTTGGTATGTAAGTTAATTTATTAGAAATTCACTTTTTTCGTTTTAGTTTTTTGCACTTTCACTTTTCTTCGATTTGTATATTATATTGTATGTACTTATTCCTTTTTCCTTTTCAGCTTGTTGAACTTTTATGAAAATTCTTGAATTCTGGTGACACGTTTCTTCGGCGCTTGTGCCGCTTGGTGACATGAAGAGTTGTTAGTTCTCGAACGAATCCCCGTTCGTTCTTGAATTTTCTTTTCTTGAATTTTCTGGATTCAGGATTCCGAATCCCGAATCTTTATGAGAGGGACACCGTTTCGTTTTTCTTGGGGATTTGGAAGTGGCTTTAGGTGGTCGGCCTGAGCCTACCACTTGATGGATTACAATGCCCTCTCTCAAAGCGATGGGAACTCCACCAGACTTCAAAAAGTCTTGAAGAAGAAGTCGTAATTCTCACGTGGCTGACGTTAACATTGTTGGCCAGGAGGGCCACTGGTCGATCAATGGTGGTTGTATGACGACCTACTCAGAGTAACAACAACCAAAAATTAATCTCCGGTACCCTTTGTCAGATCGTGCGTATATGTAGACTTACCGATTTTTGTACAAAATGGTGCTTCGCTTGAATTTTAATCCTAGATTTTCCGAAAAGGATTTATTTCTTTGACCGGAGCGTCGCCGATCTACCAAAAATGTTAACGCTGTTTCTATGTGGAAGATTTTATGTTTAGCAAGAAAAACTTACGGCTAAAACCATTGTTTAATCTTACCAGGTATATATTTTTCTTTTTTGTATCCTTTTTTCAATGACCTGCTGGGAAATGTGAAGAATTTTGTTTTCTTCGGCACTTAATCTATGCCCAAAGAACTTATTCTCACGTTAGTTTAATTTTGTGTTGCACTTTTATTTTTTTTTTAACTTGCGTGAAGCACCAATGGGGGATGCAAGTAACTTAACCTTCTTTGCTGACGGCTCGTGGTAAAAAGAAAGAAGATTAGCATAGCAAAAATGCTTTTAAGCAAAAGAATTTGGAATGCGGTACTGAAACGGATCTTGCGAATTTGGTACGGGACGGCTCGAAACACATGCCGTAGATTCCGCACGTACCACCCATCGGAACTTTTATTCTCCGCCACATTGGTTTAAGCTGAGAACTTGTATGGATTATCTTTTTCGGAAAGATGGAAGTTCAAAGTTTTACTCGTTGTTAGAATAAAAATTTTTCTTATTTTATTCCCCAATAAGTTTTGAAAATTATCTACATAGAACTGTTTCCTACAAAATAAAAAGTGCTGCCAAGTTTGCAGTCGGGGCAATGAGTTAGGTATGGAAAGTTAAAGTGTTTTTATGGGAATATCCTCTACTGTAGCTTACAAAACTTTCAACGCACTTCAACAAAACACAAACCTAACAAATTCATAGCTTATTCAAGTAGATTCTATGAACACTAGAACAGAGTAGATTCTTCAACGGGATTATTCTTCTTTGTACAGTTCTTCATTTATACCATCCGGATATGGAATGAAGTTAAGAATGTGAATGATAACAGGTTTCGAAAATTAGAGTGGTCAAGACCACTTTAATGGTTCGATTGTGCTCTCACCGAAAACTTACAAGATAGTCTGTGTATAACATACATAGAAGAACTCTCGAAAATTGTAACCTCAGTGTTTCAGGAAATAATCAACTTTTGTATTACGTTATAATCCCTCAAGTAAATCCATGTTGTTGGGTTAAGCTGACTAAATAAAATTTTCTTCGAATGCATAACTAGCTCTTATACTCAAAGTACCAAGTCACCCATATTTCGTATGTTAATGGAATACAAAATTTCAGTCACAAGACTAATACTTATGTATATACCTTCGGAAGGACATAAGAACGTACTCACAGAGGTATAGTCATCATTATTTGCTAGCTGCACCAGTGACAGTAGATTTAAGAAGAAACCTTTAAGGCAACAAAAACAAAGATGAGAAAAAGAAACACAAAAATAAATCCAGCAGATGTGGTGGCTAAGGGATGGCTTAGATATTTTATGGCATCAAAGCGGCTTATCAACTTTCAAAGTTATTTTTGACGTGATGAAAATTGCTTTCTAATGCAAATTAACTGGATGGAAAATGTAGATTTTCCTATCGTCGTTGTTGTCGTAGGATCATTTAAAAGCACGGGTCGCTGACGATGACGTTGGTTGTAGTGACTGCACTGCACAGTGGCATCGGCGGCATTTGCACTCCTTGGTGACGCTAGTTGGCATGTGGTGAAACCGGGAAAAACTTTTGTTTCATTATTAATTTTTAATATTGATGCTATTGGGCTTGACTGGGTGAATGACTATAAGAGTGACGATGAAACAACAATTGAAATCGCATACATAGTTAACGTATGCTTTGCCTTCAACAGCTTGATGGAAGCACCCAGGGGCTGTGAACCAGTGCAGCTGCCACAAACCGCAGAATATATTTTGAAGAGTTTAGTGTGCATAACGTTGATGGTACAGGAAGTTTATTGATAGAAGCATAATATTATCATCATCAACTGCTTTGATAGTAAGTTGCAATTTGCTTGTCGCCTAGTCGGTAGGAAGTTTTACGTAAAATATGTAAAATGCATGATGAACACCAGAGGCGGCAAATCTCCGCTATTTTTACTTTATGCAAATTAAATATGATAAATAATTATATGATAAAGAGTGGAGTCGAAGTACCTAAATAAATGTTCATATCTTGTATAGCGTTTATAGATTTTCGCAAGGCATTCGATTCCCTAGAACAAGTTAAGATAGGTGAGTATCTATAAAAAGAAGGAATCCCAAATAAAATTATAAAAAATCCTTCAGTACGAAATCAGCTCATCAAGAACACCGAATATAATCACGAAGAACACGTCCAATAACGGATTGACTCTCTAAGGATGCCAAGAAAAATCTATATGGCACAATCTACCTCTTCAAAGTAAAACTAATTAACTGTGAAATTTCGCACAGTTGAGTTTGTATTTTCAAAAAAAAAAAACAACTATTCAAGTCATTCTTTGATGCTTCTGACAATCTTTCCCACCAAGATAAGTGTTGCTTAGATCGTCTTATGGCTGAATGCTCTGACGTTGCTTAAACATGAATACCTTATCAGCAAACCAAAGTTCATCGCCAATCAAAATCTTTACCTTCAACACCTCCTAATTCAACGCTTCTCCATCATGAACATATTTTTACTTGCAACTTATAGGTATACTATAAGCTATAAGGCAAGTTATGCATTTGGAAAAAAAAATCGAACTCGATATTTTGATTAAAGTTGACATTACGATAATAGCGAAGACCAAAAAAGTGGGTCTCGCAATTCTGTCTGTCTGTCTGTTCGACTATACAGCTAAACGGCTCGGCCGGTTTTCTTTAAACTTGGTAGATATGGGTTTTATTTTTTTCCCCCCGGATGCTTTTTGATTTGATTTTTTAGGACCAAAAATAACGGTACCTGCCATACGATCTTTTTTTCGAAATTTTATAAATATTTTTTTTTCTCAAAAACTGTCCCACAGATTAAAAAAAAAAAATTCATAAAATTTCATTTAGTTAACCCTAGGTAATGAATGAAAAAAAAAACTTTCCAAAAAATTATTATTTTTGGTACCCCCTTTGGAACCATTTTTTTTTTGTTTTTGATTTTCTCAAAAACAGTACAACCGATTTTCATAATTTTTTTTATGTTAAAGCTTCTTAACAGTTTCAATATTATTGTATATTCAAATTTTCAAAAACTTTTTTGGATTTAACAAAAAAATTCAAAATTTTTTTTTGAAAACTCAATATTTTGAAAACCCCATGCTCGATTTTTTAAAACTTAATAAATAAAAGTATCTTAAGATAATCTACAAGATATGAGAAAAAAAAATTATTTTACCTAAAAATAACGGTACCCTCCATACAAATGTTAAAAAATGGTTTTCGAAAATGAGAGATGCTTCTAAAAACTTTAAAAAACATTCCATTTTTTCAAAACTTTAAAAAAAAAATATTTTTTGAATTTTTCAAAAAAAAAAAATCCTTTTTTTTGGAAAATTCGATATCTCAAAAATGGGTCAATATTTTTTTTTGGAAATTTAATTTTCATTCGTACAATTTTATTATCCTAAAGTTGACGTACCAAGTTTTTTTTTTTAAATATTTTAAAAATTTTATAAATAAAACCTTATTTTATTAAAAAACCACTACAACGATCTATAATTTTTGTTCTTGCATAAATTCATATTTGCATAGCATTCTGTTTTTGTCTATTTAAAGAATTAAAAAAATAATGATAATTTTATCCTTTTGAACAGTTTTTTCTAATAACATTAATTCCTAGTCTATGACATAGGAGCAAGTTCGTGCGACCCAGTCGTGCATTTTATTTTACTTTGTGATATCTTTTAACCCGTCACGAATGGCAGAACGGCAACTCTTCATCAAATTGTTGTAAAATTTCAAAACTTGTGTCACATATATGCAGTGATTTTTGATATGTATGCTTTTATTAATAAACGTTGTTAAAAATTAATCCGTTCGTTGAATACGGAATATGGCTTATCAGATTTATCCGCTCTCTTACACATGTCACATGCCCTTCGACGTTTATTTAATCTAAAGTCCATGAAATAGATAATAGTGTGCCGCAGGGTTCCGTCAGTATTCACTCTTGAGTTGCACCAAAAATTGTTATTATTGGAATAGATAGAGAAGTTAGTGAAAATAATTTAATGGAAGTTTAAAAAAAAAAAAACAAAATAAAATGTTCAATGAAAGTTTTAAAAAGCTATGAGAGATATCAACATACAATGCAATACTCGTACAATGCAATAATTAAAACAGATAGCAAATTATTATTTAGGGACATTTTAGAAGTGGAAAAGCCAAGTTTAAATGTTGGATGGAAAATGGAATAAATGTGCTGTTTATGACAAAATTAATGTAAAAAGATGTTTCAAATGTTGGGGGCTTAATCATATGGCTAAAGAATGTACTAAAAATAGCCCGAGAGCCCACAGCGATTCTTGGGTGTGATTGATAACAAAAAATAATTAGCATAATTAGATAGGCCCTTAGTATAGTTATTTACAAATGCGAACGCCTTGCATGCTCGAGTGGGAGCAATAGTGCATCATATATGCAGTTCTTTCCAAGTCTAAGTAATTATGATATCGATTTTGCCAAAATGTAGAGTTGAGCCCCCTGATTGAAAATATCGAGGTCCAAGACGTTTTGCAGACAGCCTTCTACCTGCCAGACGCTATAAGAATACGGTACTTCTTGCACGAAAAAGGCCGCCTTCAAAACGTGCGTCGTAGACCTCGATATTTGCAATCACGGCACTTAGCTCTTCATTTTTAAGTTATGGCAAATTTCTTATCACAATTTTTTTGACTTTGGAAAGAACTGCATATCTGATGCACTCTTGTGCACAATTCCTCCCACTAGAGAATGCAAGACGTTCACATTTGTAAATAACAACTAAAGACAGCAGCAACTTCCGAGAAATTAATGAATTGTTCTACTTTGAAGTGGAAAAACTATACCTATAAATTGCTGCTATTTCAGTTTGGAGAAGCAAATGGATTCAAAACTTCTCACAACAAAGTGCCAGTCCTGCTTTAAAGTATTGAGTCTTGAACGACAAGCAAAAATGGAGAGCAGAAACTGTGTTTTATCGAAAATAAAAGATCTTGAATAGATATTTGGTTCCGTGCTCTTGTAGGGCGAATAGAGTTGAAAAAACATCCACAAACTCTGTCAGATGTACCAAGTCCAGAATGCCAAAACATGCCGATTACAATAGTTGGGTCTCACTTACTGAATACAAAATTGTGCTCTAGCCAAAAAAAGCCTCGAATTTCAAGGTTTCAAGAAATACTTATCATCCGGTTCGAAGTCAAGTCATTGCGGATGCCAAAGCGTTGGGTCTAGAATCCTAAAGGTAATATTCTCGGGATCAGAGATGATGGAATGCCACCGTGGTTCAGGCAATAATTATTAATCTATCAAGAACCGGAAAACAAATCATTCAAGATTAAAATAAGAATTTTAATTGTTGTTATGCTATATGTTAGGTTTTTCAAACATGGCATATTTACACGTCTATGCCGAGACCCTGTTTCTGTAAAAGACATCAATTTAACGAGTTCAAGACATTACTCAAAAACTGTAAATATTTGAACAAACTTCGGTAAAGTACTTCAATAATTAGAAACAAAGTGTGGATAATAGCAACGTCTCCACAACAACCACACGTTCTTTCTATTAACATGTCCCTTCGTGCAGTGCACTTCACTCATGTCGTCCTCATTCCTAGGAAATATCACGAACAAAGCAGATCTTATACCAACTGCCAAGGACCTGTTATTGTAACATCGTGAAACAATTATTACTTGACACTTTAGCTGATACAATTTGCTGCCCTACGAACGACGAACGACTCTTCCAGGGCACACTTGACTCCGTCCATCCAATTGGAGCAGTACCAGTCAGCAGTCATGTCTTCAATCGCCTTCTTAGCGCACAATTAGAAAGCATGTCACAACGACCTGCCTTGCCATGATTATGATACAATGGTGCCACAGCCACAGCCACATCATGTACTGAGCAGAGCAACAAGGCTTTGATGTTTTTTTGCTCTTTTTATTGTTTTCTGAAGTGCGGTGCAGTACGGTACATTAATTCACACCTATCTAATCCAAACTTGTTCGCATAGGGGCCACATCCGTCCGCCATTATTTGTCCTCATAATGGGCGGACAACAAACATTTCGCGAATAATAATGCAGAGTGCACAGTTGGCCACTGTGTTGGAATCATAGTCATTAAATGTTTGCCGTATAGTCAGCGCTATTATCCTCTTCGTGCTTTCATTCCTTTTTGTAAGTCTTTATGCTGGATTCAGACCAAGTTGCTTGCGCCATCATTATTATGTTATGTTGTTCACCGAATGTGCTGCCATGCGACAAAACATTGTGCTGTTGATGAAGTGTTTACTTCAAGGAGGAACCCTTCTTTTCTTCCTCCTGGTGATTCTGCAGCCTTCACAATATATGAAGGTGTGAAGCACCATAAGAATTAATTTCTGTTTCCCTAATCTTGGTGACGAAATCGTCGACATTTTTGAAATCCTATAAATGTTACAACAAAAGACGAACCTACATATTATTTTCCCGCCTGGCAGAAGATTTCAATGCAAAGTTGTACATGCATGCTGCTCACGCATGGAAGCCTTTTAATTTGTCTGTGTCTAGACAGGATATGTAATATCCCGAAGATTAAGGACCCATGTGTTTGGTTGCACGTTCTTACAAGTGCAGAGTGTTGAGGCCTTAAGATTGAAAAATTAAAATGCGTAAGCACAGCAATTAAAATTACCGCTCTACAGAGAAGACCCATTACGTTTGTACTTTCAGGACAAGTGCTGAATGCACACATTCGTAGGTTTTTTTTTCAGAATTTTCCATACCTTTTATAAGAACTTTGAGCGCAAACGATGCACGTGGCTTGAGATTTGAAGAGGACACACGGTTTGTGCACCTACATACATAAACTTTGATGTTTCTGAGCCATCTTCGCACGAATGGGTAAACATCCACAAGCATTCCAAGCTCTTAACTTTGGACTGAAGATCAAGATAGATTATTTTGTTGCACAAGAGTCTTACAAAAACTTTATATTAATCCTGGTATATTTTTAACAAGGACAATAGCGCAAAATTTTAAACATTTAAAATCTTATCTAAAACAATTTTAGAATGGGAGTCGACCCTGAAAAATATTTTTAAAGCCTACTTTTTGTTAATTTTTACTGACATAACGGTTACTCTATTTCTCGTCTCTCTCGTCTAACTTTAACACTTAGCAAAAATGTAGCTGCTTTATTTTTAAAAAAATATACCTTATCAGGATTGACAGAAGTCATTTCATATTAAAACCAATTGAAACAAAATTGTTTAGTTAAATTTTTTTTTTTTTGAATGAATTTGTGCTTTATGAAAGCATTGAATATTTAGCCCTGTCACGAATCAAATCGTAATCGTAATCGCAATATGCTTCGAAAAATGTATCACAGAACCCTTTTGTACTTGAAGATCTGCTACGATTTTCTATTTCAGGAAATTTGATCCCTGAATCCAAATGAAATGAACATTTGACCTCTTGACAAGTAATTTGTGCCGGGGATAGTGGGAAAACACTTTTATTCTGCCCAAAAAATGTACAAAAGTTTTTCCCATTTTTACTTGCATTTTTAAGGCAAGTTTTGCCGAACTCGCATTTTGATCAAAGCGAAGACGAAATAAAATGTACGACAGACCGCACGAACTTGCTCTTATGTAAAAGTAATTTGGAATTTAAAATATATTTTATAAATATAAAACATGAATTTAATGAGATAAAAATGTTCAATCGCATGAAATCGCCGTCTGATTTCTCAAAAAATGCATGTGTTATGAAAATTCCCGAATGAACCAATTAACTTTAGGATGAATGAATTTAATAATTTATGCAGGCGGACAACAATCCGCAAACTCAAACTAATTAATTTAATATCAATAAATTCAATACAAACTCGGATAAAGTAATACCGACGCGCGTCGCGAAGAATGAAATTAGATAAGAACTGAAAATGACGTATGACGTACGAATGTCAATCAATTGGAATGTTCGGTAATTTTCACCACCGACAGCAAACACAGTGCTGCCACCCGATAGCTCAGTTTGGGGTGGGTTTTATTGAATAATTGGGGGAAGTTGATTAATCTTTTGATTAATCAAAATGTTATCAAAAATTATTTTTGATATTGGAAAATAGGAATAGGGTGTTCCTAGAATCGAAAAATTACGAATAAAGAAAATGAAAAAAAAAAAATGGGCGCCAGTAATTTTTTTTTTTTTTAATTAAAGGAAATTACAAACCTTTTGGAGTGGAACCAAGAAATTCCTATTTGAATAAATAAGAAAATGTGAACTTTGTTTTGAAGAATTTTTAATTTATCTAGATTTTTGCTTGGGAAACCCAAGATCTTTTAAGATTTTTAATGACAAAGAAGTTTCACAAATTCAAACTGTGAAAACAAAACTGAACGCAAATTTAATAACAGAAAACGCAAGTGAAACGCAAATGGGCCGTTAACGAGCAAAAACCGTTCTCTCAATTTTCGGGGATAAAATTCGACACACTGGCTAACAAATTTAACTATGTCTATTAATCGACACTGACTATTCAAGAAAAATAAATCCTTCGAAATTAACACAAAAAAAAAGAAAACACTCTACTTATCTTTTTCGTATATTCTACGGATCTCCTATCCGTCTTTCCTGTCTTTCAGTGATTCAACAAGTTGTTGGATGTCTTTCCAAAACTAGCCGAATCCAAATGGCCGAGTTCAGACTCCTTTAAACTACATTTTTTTTTTTGAGAAAATTTAAAAGAAGCAAAATCAAGAAAAAGTTCCACCTAGGCATTCTCCTAGTTACTATTAAATATTCTAATAATTCGAAGCGCGAAGTAATCCTACAAAACCAACACCGAGGTGAAAAAGGAATTCATTTCTTTAAATCCAAAGTTACGAGTATTTCTTTTGTTGTCAATTTCGAAAGATCTTTTATATAATAAAATTTCTGCTTAACGAAATTCGAAACGCGTTAACGACCCATTTTGCTGACAAACATTTTAAGCTACGTTAATATTGATCTTTTTTAAAATAAATTACGATGTCGATAAGTAAGAATCCACCTGACTCGATTACTTTTTCAGCTCATCCGCTGGCACGTCCAGAAGAGACCGTCCGTCGTCTTTCTTTATTTACTAGTCTTGGAACCAACTGTTCCATTAATATATCTCGGAAACCTGTTTGTGTTACTTTTCCAAAAAAAAGAGGCTGGGTGCGACCCACACTGATAACTTCCCATTTGTGGTCTTGAAAACTTGTAATAATTACGAAGGTTGGTAGGTACATATTATATACTGAATTATAGATTTCCGTGTTCTTTAATATTATATTATAGAAATTACTTCATTATTTCGGTTCCAAACATTTTAATTGAAAAAAATTTAAAAACGAAATATTCGAATATGAAAGATATGGTTTGGTTATTGATGGAAGGGTACTTACAAAATATATCCGCTCTAAAACTAGATATATGTCAAATATAAACCATTTGTTAAAAATTGTATTATGTATAAAATTAAATAATGGCAAAGTCAATATCATTGCTCGTTCTCAAGATATTCTAGTCGAAAAAGAAATATTACCACTTTATAGTAGATTTTTTTTATATTTTTGTTAAAACTGTCAATTCGATACTTGTCAAAATTTAACCATATGTTAATAATTGTATTATGTCGATACCTTCCCGTAAGAATGTACGAGTACTAAGCGGCACTTTTTTCGAAAATGACTTTTTGATGAGGAAAAAATATAATATATGTTAAGGGCCACGTTTTGGCCTGGGTTTCGCCAACGAACTTTCTTCGTTTTTTTAGTTTCCTGAACAATTTTAGAAATGTCACTTAGAAGGCACTGTCGGTGTTTATTCCCAAGAAATTCGACTAATTTTAACTAGTTTTCACTAGAATTTTTAATAGTTTTTTTATTTAAAAAAAAACTATTAATTCAATATTTGTCAACATTTTACCAATTGTACAAAATTATACTATGTATAAAATAAACTAAATTAGAAGTCAATATCACTACTAGTTCTCGAGAAATTCGAGTCGAAAAACAATTTTTACCAATTTTCAATAGAATTTTATATAGTTTTTTATTTTTTGTAAAAAAACTGTAAACTGATTTTTTTTGAAATTTTCACCAGTTGTCAAACACATTGTTTTTCGTAAAATAAAATTATTTTGAGTTTCAAATTGTTTTCCGTTCTTAGAATATCTGGGTTATGAAATTTTTTTTTCAGTTTTTCTTATTTAAAAAAATAACGGTATGTTCATTTTTTACCAAATTCATACCAAATCTGTATGACCTTATAATGAGTACATTAAATTTTATTTGAAATCAATAGCATTATTTTTTCGTGAGATATTTGAAACTAACCAAAATTTTTACTTTTTTTTTAAACCGTTATAGTGAAAAAACTACTCACTGAATTTTAATAAACGCCCTTTCAGCCTCTTTCGAAGTTATTATCTATTAAAAAAAACTTATTTGAAGTCGATATCTTTACTCGTTCTTGAGATATCGACGACGAAAAATGGTACGAGAACGTACGAACGTACGAACGTACGCACGTACGAACGTACGAACGTACGAACGTACGTACACACACACACACAGACATCTCTCTAAAAATGATTGATATAGCCTCTAGGGACCTTGAAACGTCGAGAAATGTCAAAAATTCCAATTTGACAAATCGAACTGATTACAATAACTCCCTATGGGAAGTTAAAAATACTTTAAGAGCAGGTCTCTGGCTGTTGGCCACCAGGTATCTACTAACTCTAAGAATTTTAGAGCGGCAACGTAAAAAGAAACTAAAAATGATTAAAGGCAAGTGAGACTTGTTGTGGTAAATTTTACCGCAACACATGCTAACAAAGCTCAAAAATCGTTTTATTATCTACTTTTTTATATAAGAAATTTCTTCAAAATTTTTCAAGAACAAAATTTGGGATGCCAATTTTAAGTAGTAAGTATAGATTTTAGGATTTAATTTTAAAAAATAATCATTCAAACGTTTTGAAGTTATTGATTTTCAAATAAAAAAAAAAATTATTTTTTTTTCAAAAGAAAGGGGGCTCTTGATGCTAAAACAAATTGGTTAAGATCGTTCACGAGAAAGTCGAAATCAAAAAAACGGTTCTATTACAAGTACTGTTAATATCATTTTATACCATTTTTTTTCACCAAAATAAAGTACATGCCCATAATAGCACAATTCATTTTCTTATCAAAATTGTTGCAGCCGTTTCCGAAATAAATAAGAATTTGCATTACGGGTTTATGGGGGGTGCCGTTAGTTTTGGAGCTAAATTAAATTTAAATTTCCCCTCTAGGGAATCACCGAAAACCCTTAGTACAGAGTTTGAAGAAAATACCTCCAGTAGCTAAGGATGTAGATCGAGGTACAGACATACAGATATACATAGTTTAGTTTAATTATTACTTGCGACTTATAGGTACTATAAGGCAAGTTATGCATTCGTAAAAAAAATTGAACTCGAGATTTTGATCGAAGTTGACATTACGATGATAGCGAAGACTAAAAAAGTGGGTCTCGCAATTCTGTCTGTCTGTCGGTTCGACTACAGCATAAACGGCCGATTTTCTTCAAACTTGGTTGATATCATTTTAAATTTTTTCCCCCCACACGTTTTTTTCTTTTTTTTTTAAAGACCAAAAATAACGGTACCTGCCATACGAATTTTTTTTCGAAATTTTGTAAATATTTTTTTTTTCAAAAACTGTTCGACAGATTTTAAAAATAAAAATACAAAAAAAATTCATTTAGTTAAAGCTAGGTAATAGTTAAAAAAAATTCCGAAAACTGGTTATTGAGGGTACCCCCCGTGGAACCATTTTTTTTGGTTTTGATTTTCTCAAAAACGGTACAACCGATTTTGATCATTTTTTTTTTGCTGAAGCTCCCCAAAAATTTGAATAGAATTGTGTATTCAAATTTTCAAAAAAAAAGGTTTTGGATTTTAAAAAAACAATTCAAATTTTTTTTTTCAAAACTCAATATTTCGAAAACCCCAAACTAGTTTTTTTTAAACTTGATAAATAAAAGTTTCTCTTTATGATCTACAAGATGTGAAAAAAATAAAATGCACGACTAAATCGCACGAACTTGCTCTTATGTAAAAGTACTTTGGAATTTAAGATACATTTTATAAATATAAAACATGAATTTAAAATGAAATTGATTTCTAGAAAAGTATGAATTTATGCAAACAAACTTTAAAAAATCGTTTTATTATAAAATAAATTTTTTATATAAGAAATTTCTTTAAAATTTTTTAAGAAAAAAATGTGGGATGCGAATTTTAAGTATTTAATAATATTGATTTTAGGAAATAATTTCAAAAAATAATCGTTCATAGGTTTTGAAGATATTGATTTTTCAAAAAAAAAATTTTTTCAAAAAAACCCTACAAACAATTTTTCGAATATTTGTATATACAATATTATTTTAAACTTAGGGAGACTCCTGCTGAAAATTTTTGGTTAAAATCGTTAGAGCCGTTAATGAGAAAGTCGAAAATCAAAAAAACTGGTCTATGGCAGGTACCCCTAATAACATTTTGCCTCAAATTTTTTTTACCAAAACGTAGTCCATGTCCATAATATCACACCTAATTTTTTTTTATCAAAATCGTTAGAGCCGTTGTCGAGATAAATAAGATTTTGCATTACGGGTGTATGGGGGGTACCGTTAGGTTTAGAGCTAAAAAAAAAATTTCAATTTCCCCTCTAGGGAATCACCGAAGACTCTTAAGTAACAAGTTTGAAGAAAATACCTCCAGTAGTTTAGGC
The DNA here is from genome assembly GCA_911387755.1 of Chrysotoxum bicinctum. Taxonomy (NCBI): domain Eukaryota; kingdom Metazoa; phylum Arthropoda; class Insecta; order Diptera; family Syrphidae; genus Chrysotoxum; species Chrysotoxum bicinctum. Next base: position 134,004,642 of record OU426988.1, read on the forward strand.
TGTAGTCCGAGGTACAGACATACATACAGACAGACAGACAGACAGACAGACAGACAGACAGACGGAATTGGCGGACCCACTTTTTTCGTCTTCGCTATCATCGTAATGTCAACTTTGATCAAAATCTCGAGTTCGATTTTTTTTTCCAAATGCAGAACTTGCCCTATAGTACCTATATCGCAAGTAAAAAATTATTTTACCTAAAAATAAAGGTATGTACCATACAGATGCTAAGAAATAAAAAAAAAATGGTTTTCAAAAATCGTATTTTTCCGGAAAACGGCGCCTAGAATTTTGAAAAAAATTTTCTTCTTTCAATTAATTTTTACAATCTTTAATTTAATAAATAATTTTAAAATTAAGATATTACAGCTTGTACCTACCATAGAACCATTTTTTCGAATTTTGAATTTTTCATTATCCACATAACGGATCTTAATGAAATTTTTTATAGAGAAGCTTCTAAAATGTCTAACACACATTGAATTTAAAAACTTTAAAATAAATATTTTTTTTGAATTTTTGAAAAAAAATCTGTTTTTTTTTTTGAAAATTCGATATCTCCGAATAATAAAAAATTTAAATTGGCGTACCAAATTTTTTCTTAAAAAGCTTTTAAAAAGTTTTTTTTTTAAGAAACCACTACAACGACTTATAATTTTTGTTCTTGCATAAATTCATATTTGCATAGCAATCTGTTTTTGTCTCTTACTATTAAAAGGATTTAAAAAATTAATTTTATCCTTATGAACAGTTTTCTCTAATAACATACGTTTTTAAAAGTTCGTGCGACCCAGTCGTGCATTTTATTTTTGTAATATTCGTAATATCAACTTTGATCAAAATCTCGAGTGCGATTTGCAGAACTTGCCCTATAGCATCTACATTATATATATCGCAAGTCTCAAAATTCTGTCTGTCTGTCTGTCTGTTCGTTTACAGCTTAAGCGGCTCGGTCGATTTTCATTAAACTTGGTAGATTTCGTTTTTAAAATGTTCCCTCTACACGTTTTTGTCTTTGTTTTAAACCAAAAATAACGAATACCGAACATACGAATTTTATTCGAAATTTTATAAATATTTTTTTCTCAAGAACTGTCCCACAGATTTAAAAAAAATTCTAAAAATTTCATTTAGTTAAAGCTAGGTAATGTTTGAAAAATTAGTTAATGGAAGCACCCTTAGAACAATTTTGATTTGTTTTTGATTTTCTCAAAAACAGTACAGCCCATTTTGATTATTTTTTTTTTACGCCAAAGCTCCCCAAATGTTCAAATAATTTTCGATTTTTTTTAAACTTGATAACTATAATTTTCTTAAATCTACAAAATAGGAGAAAAAAAGAACAGTATCCTCCATACAAATATTAAAAAATGGTTTTCAAAAATCATATTTTTCCCGAAAAAGGATGCAAAATTTTTTCTTTCGACTAATTTTTACGATCTATAATTCAGTACTAAAAATTTTGAAATTAAAATATTACTGAATGTACCTACCATAGAACCATTTTTTTTTAAATTTAAATTTCTCACAATCGGCATAACGGATCTTAATGAATTTTTGTTATAGAGATGCTTCTAAAAATTTTGATAAATGTTGAATTGCAAAACTTTAAATATATAAAAGCTTTTTAAGAAACCACCACGACGACTATTTTTAGCTGCAACTATACTAAATTAGTTGTTTTAGTCATTTAAAAAATAAATTTTATGCTATTGAACAGTTTTTGAAGTAAAAATTCTTTTCCGGCGTTGGAGGTAAACAATTTTCTATGCAGCTGTCAGTGACATGTTAAAACGACACGTTATCAGTCAAAGACAGCGACATGTTTTTAGAATACAACATGTTTGTACGTTTATAGGTTAGAATCTTACAGAGTGTTTGCTTGAGGGAAAAGAAGTTTTACTTCTACCGCGCGTACGTAAGTACACACAACGTTTTTTCTCCAATTACATTTGTATTTGAAATTCTTAATCTTTTATATAAGAACAAGTTCTTGCGACCCAGTCGTGAATTTTATTTTATAATATTCAGTAGTGCTAAAACAATTAATATGGCACAATGTGGAAGGTTCTTCCAATTGTTAAGGGAGAAGTCTGGTTTTGCACAAGGGTCTGTCAACGCCTATATGGCCTATATGAATTTAAGAACAGATACTTCTTCCAGGAAATAGGATCGGTTTTTTGTAGATAACGTTGATAGTCCAATCTTCGGGCATACTTCCATCCAACTATACTTGCTTAATGATTTGAAGCATACATCAAAACATCGCCTTCGTATTTCATCTTCGACACTACGTACATCACTGGATCTTAATTTTTGGAAGTGGATTGTCCTCTTGCACTATTACTTGCTCTACATGATACCCATTTATAATCTGCTAGAAATATTGCTTTAAAACATCTAAATTTCTTGTGATTAAGTGACTGTGTTACCTTCGATGGCTTTTTTTTTTTAAATAAAATGTGCGGGTGTTTTTTCGATCGTGAGATTTCTTGATCTCCTTCAGATGATCTACGCTCTCTTTCTTTTCTCTATTCTACTTGCTCGATACTCTTCTTTGGCTGATGTTGTTTGGCTCTGCAGAATTTGCATATTCACGTCTATGTTTATGGTGTCCTTTTCACAGCCACTAATTTAACGTTACAAAAAAGTGTGCAGGTGGGAGTGTAGAGTCGGTAGTAGTTTAAGGCATGTCCGGGGCTCTGAGAGACTTGACCAATGGACTTGTGTTGCTACTGAACCATACATCGGACCATGGAAGCAAACGTAAGTCCAAGATTATGCACGGCGAGGTGGCATGCCAGTCCTCGTACAGCATGCGTAATCCCACACTCATAATGGGTGGCGGCTAGCATAAGGCCATGGTTGTTGGATGGTGGTGAGGTGGTAAATGCATGGTTCATGGTCTTGACTTCCGATGAGCTCGTCCACTTCGGTGGGCCGGTATTACTACTATTTGACAATTCTGCACTCCAGGTTCATATCGACCTCCTCGTGGTGCCTGTGGATAGGTAACGTAAGTAACTGAACCAACTAGATGGTAACATCCTGGAAGGTGTCCTTAAAGTAGGAATCCACATAGGATTGTGTAACAACTCACCAGAGGGTTGCACATTCTTGGTTGATGGTTTCTAACTCGACTATAGCTGGGTGTGTGTATATCTGGGGCTGACAAGATCTGAAGTTTTGCAGGAACTTCATCTGTAAGTGACCTTATGGTGGCGAAGCTCGACCGGAAGCTATATTCTGGAACCACGGGAGATAGTGCCCAGGAGTCTGAGGGTTGTAACGTACGTCTTCTGGCTCTCCTATTCTATCTTCTCTTTCTCAGACTATCTATGAGGTAGGCCCCCTAGTAGGAGTATCGTGGTGGCTTGGTTTATTCCGAATGCGGAGACACGTGGTTTTCAGGCGTGCCTGGATTCAAGAGGTGTTAGATAGACCTCGCCTCCTAAGCAACAGGTGTGTTCATGCATGCAACATGTCACAACTTTGTGAACGATATGGCTTCGGCTATGTCGGGGTGAATGGTCAGGACCCAATCTGACTCCGATGGAGGTAGGCTTCCCATGGGATTGAGCCATAATCGGCAGCTGCTCACGTTAAACCAAAAGACGATTCTGTTACAAAAAGTGTACCCTAAACCAGATCACTTACTTAACTCTAGGAAAACACACCAGATAATCCAATTCCAAAATCCAGTCATTGAAATATGAAAGCTCCCAGTTCCCCATAACGTGTTCATTTACCCTAGATCGTACTGAAAATCTGTGATGGCCTCAGGTCTAAATTTGTCAGTGTGATCTATATAGTTTGCCTTCATTGATATTGATATTGAGGTTCTATGTGTATGAGAGGGCGTTCTGCAGAAATGATCCTTGGTCTCATAGCCCCTCATTTCAACGTAGTAACCACCCTAAGTACTTCTGACTTCTGCTGCGTCAAAGATTACCTCATGGAGCGAAACAAAACTGTTTTATCTTTATTTTGGAAAACCCTTTTGTAATGTTGATGTTATTGTGCATGAAACATACCTCACAAAATCAGGTCCTTTTTATTTATTCATGTTATCCGCCAAAAGTACTTGCTGAATTTTTTACCTGTCAATATTTATTTATTCCATTCCTTCCGTAGTTAATTGCATAGTCTAACACCACGCACTATACAAAAGAACACCTGTCGAAAATCTGGCAACTCAATTTGATAAGAAAATTCCGATTGGCACAGTCTCATGCCACCCAATGTCAGACACAAAATGTGTCTCAATTTATAAGCTAAACATTTCTGCCACCCATCAGCATTACAGCTTACTGTAAACGTAAAAACCCCACCAAACCATCACACCAAGACCAATTTTCCAACTGTGAAAGCTAGCATTGTGCCCGGTTAACGAAGAAAAATTAAAGAATTTTTGACAGCACTCTTGCCAGTAACACCATCACTTCCGCCACAATGGTCTGACAAACGTAAGGTAGCGTGAACACAAGAAATACACACGTTCACTCCGTCTTGTTTCTCCCCCTATAAATCACTTCAATTTTTCTTCGATTTATTTTGTTTTTCTTTCTTGATATTAAAAAGCCAACAATTCTCCCTTAATGGGCTACACAGAATTGAAATTTCCTTCAACAAAAGAACATTTGAATTTATTGGGACCCTATTTTTTAAAATGTTTTAATTTATTATTTATAATTAAATTTTTCTAAGCCTGAAGTATTAAGGAAAATTAAAATTCTTAAGCAAGAATAGAATAGACCATAATTTTATTATAGTTATTCAGTGGTGAGGCTATATAGGGACACGAAATATGGAATGTCCAAAAACGACATCTTGGGAAATTGACAGATTTTTCTTAAATTTATTACAATTGTTGGGAGAGTAGTTTGAAAATTTGGGAAAATAAAACGAATTTGCAAATATATTTTGCTAAATATCCAAACAAGTTGTCTGAAATTTAAAAGTTTTCTTCACAAAATTGAACTTTTATGTTGAATATTGTACTTGGCTATGAGTTTGTTTTATTTTCCTGAATTTTCAAGATTTTTTCTATAAACAAAAGCTAGCTTATGTTGATTGATTATTCAGGTCTTCAGGTCGTTTTTGACCCTATGTATTGGAAAATAGAATTTATATTGACAAGTCTATGCAGTTGGTAATTCAATGTAAGCATTTTTGGGTTCGAATTTGAAAACATACCATCGCATATCTTACAAAATTAGTTTTCATTCTTCTAAACCATAATACAATAGAAAGATTTAATGTAGTTAACTGAAATATTTATTTTTATTTTACATTTTTTAGTTTTACAGTGAACATTGGAAAACGTGAACTAATTAAAACCAAGGGTGTTCATGTTTTTGAGATTGTTCATGTTTTGGAATGTAATATTTTATGACTAAAATAGTATTCCTACCGTATTGTCTCACTACTGCTCTTAAAATGAAACATATTTTCTTTCATTTTGTTACGGTAAAAATTCACCGCAACAATCTTCATTCTTTCTATTTCCTTTTCCTTGCGTCCTTCCAAATTTCCTTTTAATTACACAGGTGTTCGTTTTGCGATAGTGCGAGAGAGCAGGGCGACCATGGTCCATCAGCCAGTGGTTCTCTCTCTCAGTATCGTAAAACAAACAAATCGTCGACGAGTACTGACAGACGGGCGGTCTGTTTCATGGGTTTCAATTCGAAAACGTTGAAGACACTTGGTCTTTAAACGTAGATGTCGCTCTTAAAGGAGAACGGCCGAGTGCCCAACCTAAAACTAAAAACTAAAAATTAACTAATTTGTAAAAGATGGAACGTTAAGTGTGAGTTCCCAAACTCCCCCTTGTCTGAGTTGGAAGCCAATCACGACCCATTGAGTAAAGGTATGCAACTTGATCGATTCCTCTTTCTTTTGCTTTCTTCTCTAATTATTATTATTATTAGAAATCCGGTGGGGACGAATGTGCGCGAGTGCTTATTAATTCCACTTGAGGTTTTAAAGATTTTTTTCTATCAGCGCAAAAACTGTGGGGATAATTGTGAACTAACCAAGGAAACGTCGTGACCTGGAAGGAAATTCCAGCGGGCGGCGAATTCCATGGAAAGTTCGAGAGAAATTGAAGAAAAGAGAATTTGTGAGTAAGCAGGATCGCCATATTTCGACACAAAAGGCTCTTCAGCAAACTTGCGGAGATTGGCTGTCGATGACGTGATCGAAATTCGCGATACCGAATTGGCTGAAAGCACGAGGGTATGGGGCGAAATTTTGAGCGGCTATCCAGGAGAAAAATCTTGGAAGTCACTCTAATCTTGATTTTGAAAGAAGTGAGAGCTGTAGAAGAAAAATCAGAAAAACTAAAAGTGAAATTATAAGTGGAAAGAATATTAAGGAGTTTTGTTTGGAAAAGAAGTAGAAATTAAATAGATAGTTAAAAAAAAAAAAATAGTGGAAGTGGAGAAAATACAGAGGACGAAAGGTGGAAATTATTGGGAAATAAATAAAGGAAGAGGAAAGGAAAGGAAGTAAGAGTAAAATCAATCGGAGGGATATTATCGAAGAAAAAAAAGCTAAGTACCTTTTTTTTTGTGCTGTATTTACATGAATTTTATCTTTTCGTAATTTTGTCGTGATTGGGTTTTAACGGCTTTACGTTCTGTTCCGAAAATTGCGGAACTCGTGCCCCGTTAAATAATCTCCGTTGTGATTCTGAGAACCAGACCTTAACGGTCCATCTTACTTTTAAAATCTCTTTGTTATTTGCTTGAAAAGATCCTGGGTTTTAATCCTACAAGTAAGGTTTCCCAGGCAAATAAATCTTTAAAAATTCAAAAAATTATCTTTCATTTTCATTCAACTCATCATCGTTGTTTATTTTCGCTCCAAAGGTTTGCAATTTCCTTTTTCTTATTTCAGGAAAAAATTGCTGGCGCCCTTTTTATTACGCAGTAAGTACGCCACTGGGGCGACTAATCGTAATAAATCACATATTTTTGTATCAATTTGATATCATACATATCACCCTTAAATCTCATAATTAAATTTTCCAACCCCCATTGTGAACCCACCCCAACTGCTCTAGCCGTGGTGACAGCATCCTACCCGCTGTCAGCTGCACTTGTTGTTTTGTCAATTATTGACACTTCGCCTTCTTCTCAATTCGTGGTGGTTGTCGTCGCGCCGTCGCAGAGTTTGTTTCGTTGTTTTTCTTTTTTTTTATCATATCAATAATAATATTTTAATTAATTACATTCGCGATCGGAAAATCAAGTGTAGCAATTTTATCTTTTTTTTGCTTGCAGTAGTATAGATTTATGAATATTTTAACACATACTTGTACGGGTTATTAACAAAATTTGTAATTTTTGTCTGTTCTATTATCGCCAACATTTTAACAACTACAATTTTTCTTAGGTGTTTATGTCCCTTTGGCCAAAGTCTTCATCTGAACACCATTCGAAAGCCTTTTTAAATATTTCATACTACGCTAAAAAAATTAATTCAGTGCATTTTTATGTAGAAATGTTGAAATAATTTCTGTTCACGTTTTAGAGCTTTTCGATTTGTTCCCGTTTTAGAGCAGTCAATGTAAAAATTACAGTGTTCACGTTTTGGGGGGTTCACGTTTTCCAATGTTCACTGTACTTTGTTTTCAACAATAAACAATGAAAATGTCATTACCTTAAATTATATCGGTTAATAAGTATACAAATTAATTAAAAAAGTATCAAAAACAGTACTGAACAAAGAATAATAAATAATACATTAATAAAACAGCAATCAACAATCAAAAGAAAAAAAACATTTTTTTAAGAATTATGTTATGCAGTATTGCTTATACTAGTTCTTAAAAGCTTGGGCATAAACAAAATTATTTTAACCGATTGTAAAAATAATGAATAATTTTCAAAAACTGTTGGGATTCAGACAGTTTTCCAGTTATTCAAAATTTTGTTAGGGAATCAACAAAAAATGTTTTTTTTGGCGAGCACACATTCAACGAAGGGGATTGATCAAAAACTATAAAATATTGAGCAAACTTGGGAATTCAATCTTACACAACATTAAAATTAAAAACTACTTAATTTACAATATAATCCAAAAAGTATTTAATAGCATTTATTTTGATATTTTTATTGTTTTTCTTTTCGCAACTTCCCACGACTTTTCGCATACGATTTTATTTTAAAACGCGAACTCTATCTCTTTGTGACTGTTACTGCGAGACTGATTCTGATATGATTCTATTCCTTGATGAGAAAAGAAGAAAGAAAACACAACCGAACGAGACGCATTGAACATTTTTCTAAGTTCTAACATTTTTGCACTCTTCCCTAGCCACGCAGAAAAAAACTACATTTGCTGAAATTTTGTCTCTGCTTCCTCTTTTCCAGTACTCAATTGAGTATTGAACAAATGCATACAAAATTTTTAACAGAAATATTTTATTTTCATCAAAAACTGTTGAATTAAGGAAAAAAATTATATCCCGAAAAAAAACGTGCTGAAAATTCATCCCCGTTCTTATTGTTAAGCAATCTATTAAGTATCAAACAAACGGTTATGAGTTTTCAAGAACAATGCGTTATTTTCTTAAAAAAGTGTTTAATTATTTTGAAAATTCAACTTATGTGCAATTTTCAACAAAAAACTGTGGACTCTCAAGCATATATATTTATTTTTACTACTCTTCTATTTTGTTACTACAATAATTGTAGTAAAACTCAATCGGTGTTTAAAAAAGAGCTAAACACTTATTGTAGTAATGTTTCGAATATTTCTTAGAGTGCGTAAAAGAGTACAGACAGTAGAGCCCGAGGCAGTCGATTCCTCGCCGTGCACAAGAACGCAGCATTTTGCAGATTTCAACTTGACGAATTTTGCGTTGGGATTAATGCCTACGCCCGTACATGATGCAACTGACCCTAAGGCTTAAAGTTCTTGACCATAGACAACGCCGTTTATTCGCTGACTGGTCTTAAGAAATTTTGGAAGTGGACCCCAATTTTGGCCGAAAAACCGTATTCGTTTTTGGGTGAACGACTATGTTGACAAGTAAAACTGCTTGAATACCTAGTCCGGCCATAAGTTCTGTTACATTTTTAAAATGCAATAAAAAAAAGTCGCGTTCATTTTTCACCATAAAATTTATTTATAAAATTAGTTAACAATATAAGTTAAAAGAAAAAAAATGTTTTATTCAAAATGGCCGCCTTTAGCTTTGACACAGGCTTTTAAAAGTTGCGGCCATTGTTCTACCGCGGCTCGCACTCTTTTGATGGGAATCGACGACGCTGCTGCTATTAAAGCTGCCTTAAGACTGTCCAAATTTCTATGGGGCCATGCTCTTGAGCTCTGACCACAAGCTGTAGTCCAGCGGATTTAAATCTGGACTTCCTGATGGCCAATCTGCAGCAGCGATAAAATCCGAGATATTGCATCTAAGCCACTCTTGTGTCGTTTTGGCTTTGTGTGCCGGAGCAGAGTCTTGTTGGAAGACCCATCTCTGTCCATTGAATAGGGTATTTGTTAAGCCCTTAACAAACCCGTTCCAGAACATCCTCCTGATATACTCTTGCCCCCGTTTTCACAACTTTTTCACAAAAATGAGGTGACGTGACACCTTGATGCGATACCCCCCACCAGTCGAAGCGGGTTGGTGTCCACGCTGAACTCTCGGAACATTTTTTTAGCTTCTTTAGATGACGTGGCATATACTTTGCCATTTTTTTTTGTTATACACTTCTTCGATGGTAAAGATTTTTTCATCCGTAAATAAAATATTTGTATGTCCATTTGCCGCATGCCACCTTAATAATTTTTTGCTTCCTTCGAGCCTAATTTTTTTTTAAGTTGGGAGTCGAGAGATGTCCCGTTGCTAGACGATAGGCTTTCATGTGAAGGTCATCTCGAATCAGCCTTGACATGGATCGAGCCGATATATCCTGTTCTCGGGACATTATTTTTTGTTTCCGGAGAGGATTTCTACGAATTCGTTCACGCACAGCTTTGATTTTCGCACTGGTCCTAGCAACGCGTGGACGACCACTTCTTCGCCTGTCCTCTACTTCGGAGAGTTCATTAAATATATTTATGGCCCGATAAACAAACATTTTCGATATACCCAGTGGTTTTAAAATTTCAAAAATTTGGTTCGAATGTTTGCCACATTTATGTAAAGCAATTACCGCGACACGATTTTCTTTAGTGCCATACTCCATGTTAACTGCTGGAAAGCTTAAACCAAACTAGCTTTTATTCCTTACTTATAAGTACACGTGTTAATAAAAAAAAAATCAGAGGGATTATTCCTATTGAAAATTATGAGCTAGAGGTACTTAGATTCTTGTAACAGAATTTATGGCTAGACTAGGTACAATCCAACAGACGTTGTTTATAACGAATCAACAACGTCATAACCGACAATACACATATACAAATTGTAAGACCACAAAACAAGTTAAGGGATAGCGGCCATTAAGATACAATTTTTCCAAAATTTTAATTCTAAAAACTTCTCTTGAAATAATCTTATTTATAACTCACTCAAAAGTGGTAGGGTTTTGGCTCTAAGAAAAATATTGGCGTTTGCTTATTTTTAATCAATATCTTATAAATTATGCCTCCTTCATAAACGAGCGAATTAATTATTTTTTTCTTGAAACGTGCCCAAGGATTATATTGATTTTTATCAACGCAAGACGCTGTCCAAATACGTTCTTCAACCTTGCTTACAAATTTGAAGAGAACTAAGCTGGGCTTAAACGTTATGTCAAATAAAATAACTATGTCAAAATGTTGTCTACCTCTTAGCGGTTTTGTTTTAAAAAGTTATTCCTTTTTTACAGTTCTGAATTCTGCAACAAAAACGTTAGCTTTGAAAAATTGAAAAATTCAATCTTCGGCCTACTATACACCAAGACTTATGGCTTGTAATGATAAAATTATTATTCTTATTATATAACCTAAACCTACAATAAACCATCCATAGGCATATTTAATGTCCTTTGTGCTTTTTCATTCCCTACCAATATTTATACTTCATTAGCTAATTCACCTTCCTCCATCTGTCATCATAAATGAATATATCGTTGATGACAATCTTTTTTGATAATTTAATAACATCATAAGCAGTGAGATTTATTGCCACCAATCATTTCGCATTCCATTTCGTAAAAAATCAGATTTCGCAGCATTCAATGTCAATAATAATATCACTTTACAGACTTCGCTCTCATCATATCGCCTCCCCAACGACTCTTCTTTGATTCAAATTCAATTACAATTCTGCGAAAGGGAAGCGCCCAAATAAAATTGTACAAACAGAGTAGGAGCATTGCTTCGCTGTGTAGCTTAACGGGAAGAGAAGACTCATCCTACCGCATTGAACACAACCCATGGAAAAACCAACTGGGCCCCCAGGGCTAAGTGAAAATCATCACAGCCATTTGCGCCATTTGTGTGCGAAGAAGCATAATAAAACTTTGTCCTTTCACGCACAATATGTCGCTTCAACTCGTACAACTCCCTCAGCGCCTCCAGACACAATTTAATATTCCATAGAGCAGAGTAACTGCAACAACAACAAAGTGAAAAAAAACCTTCCACTCATATATTATATGCGTACGTATAGGTACACAACTTATGTAAAAGTATAAATAGAGCCAAATACATTGATATTCCCCAGTGTATATGTACTCCATACCCCCAATCATTATTCATCCCTTACAAATGCCTTTAATGGAGCATTTATCTTTCAATATGTCACCAGGGCATTTTTCGGGCTACGACACCGACGTATACGAAAGAGCCAAAGAATTTTCATATCACTCACCACTTTACTTTAAATACCAAATCCCGGTTCCAGGATAAACTCAAAAACTTTTCCGTGATTCTATATTATCACATCGAACAAAGCCTTTTTATTTATATACCACATTGTCATAAGAACAGCCTTTTAATAAAAAAAATCAGCGTTGGTACTGTTTTTTTTTGGTAAAAGGTTTGAAACACATAAATAGAAGGCACTAACATTATGCTACACATATTATGACGTATTGTATTTATAGCAGTCCATTCAAAAAATATGCCCAGAAGAGGGAATTATGCAGGGCAAATTTACTGCAAGCACGGATTAATCAGTTTGAAGATAAATATTTTTCAAAATATAACTTGTTTTTGATTGGGTTTTCATTACTGTGCTATACTGCAAAGGATCCCGGATAAGAACGAAGTTCTATCACTAGTCTATGACACTTAAAGAAAAGTCGTAGTTAAGTATAATTCAAAAAGTTTTCTATTAGATATTTCTCCCTTTTTTATACTTATTAAGAAAGTGAAGGGGCTTAACAGTCTGGAGAGAACGAAGTCCTCAACCTACGACCTCCTTCTAGTTCTAGGTAGCTAAATCCTTAGCACGCCAAAAAGGTTCAGGTTCTCTTGTTTACCAATAAAGTCACGATCTTTCTTTATTATGACGTTCTTCGGGGTTGGAAAAAAGGATTTTTTCAGGCTCGTACTTATCATCTGGGCATAGCCGTACTTTAAAACGCCAGCATCCATTCTGATCAACCTTTGACGAAATCCGTTCCTCTGCACTATCTTTACCAAAGTGATGTTGATTCAGGAATATTCTCTGTGATTTTGACAGTGTTTTTGAAGCTGAATGATTGGCTATCAGGGAAGCATGCATGGTACTTAAACAAGATCCACACCAGAACCGGAATACGGTTATTATTATAGACGGTCAGGCGGCTGTTAAAGCTATTGATTCTAGTACATCATCCTCCTATTTGGCCCAGCTATGACGGGACGAACTTGCTAGCCTCAATATTAACCACAATGTCACTCTTATCTTGGTTCCGGGACGAGCTGGCCAGTCAGTCGTTCATAACTCAATATGGAAAGAGTCAACAACCCCCTCGGAGTTATGAAGGGCAAAATTATTTCAATTTTTCTTAGGAGCAATTTAACTAACTGCATTATATGTTGAAAGATTTGTCCGACTTTTAATAAATTCCGAACATTTGATCTGATATGGAGACCCAAGCAAGACATAACCAGGATCGTGGCTAGATGTAGCGGATACTGGTCAATATGTTATTAAAGCATGGAGCGAAGCTAGGCATTTATCACAACACTCACTGTGGGGACCAGCGGGAAAGGAAACAGTCCTCCAATTCCTCTGCAAATGCCCTGCTCTGGCAAAATTTACAGCACAAGCACTAGGAAGGGCATTTTTGACGACATTGACGAACTTTCTGAAACCAAGATCAAAGACTTGATCTCTTTTCTCAACACCACGAAATGGTTATAGGACGAACTTCGGTTACTTGTGTTCAGTGCCCTGAGCAAGCGGACTGAGGGCTTTGACGGTGGTGGGCCGGATGATCACTCCATCGGATTGGGTACTGTTTCAGCGTCAGAAAACTAGTTACCTAGTTTTGCACAGTGTAGATGATGTCGGAAAAGTATGGTGGTCTGGCTGAGTGCGTAATCCAATTTTCGGATGATTGTGCAAAAGCACATGAAAACCGACTAGGTCCATACCAGTTAAGGTATAAAAATGGCGCAATAAGCCAGTGGTCGCCATTGCTATCTACCAACCTACTTGTAGGATGAGGATAATAAGTGTCTTCTATTACTTTCTTCTTTAATCTGTAAAGTAAAGTAATGTGTCAACGGCCTAGGCTTTGAAGAAAGTATCGCTTCCCCGCTAATCTACCACGTCGGCCGTAGGACTGTGGATAGGCGGCTCCTTTATAGTAGAGACGTCCTCGCATAAGACGGAGCAGAGCGCCTTCGGTTCAGTAGGACTGTGTCCAATCGGGACCGGAGGTACAGAGTGAGATAGGAGAACCAGTTCTGGTGGTTATGTAATGATAGGGAAAGTTGACGAGTTGTCTTGGCCGACTTCCAGTTTATTAATGGATTCACACATATTTCAAACACATTCAACATTTTGTTTTAATTTTATTTTATTTAATACAGCTTAAGTCCTAAGCACATGAGCTGTGAACTGCGAAAGCGGATAAATCTTTTTAAGCTATTTTCGCAGCTAAAATCAATTTTTGTTTTGTTTTAACTTTATGATGAAGTGAATTAATGATCGAATCAACTATTTAAAAGGAAAACACTGCATAAAATAATTGTAAACTGAAATATTTCGTAGTTGAAATTTACATTTGACAGTTCGCAGAAGATACGTTGTTGGTCGCATAAAAAAATATTAAAATACAAAATATTTCAATTTATAATTATTTAAAATTAAAAATTTGCGGTAAAGGCGCTTTGCTTCCCTGTTTTTGATTATACGAGCAGGAAATTTGTATTGTAAATTGTAAATTTTTTTTTGCAATGAAACTTCCTTCAAAATATAGTAGTTTAAGAAACACTAACTCAAAATTAATGCAAATATTTTTTACAGCGGTATGGCAGATATCCATAATATTGTGCGCACTGCATACTGGTATCTCCTTCATGCACCTATCCAGGTGAATGAAAATTAGTCTGGCAAATATTCTCAAACGAATTTTGAGCTTACAACTAACGAAATGGGCATTAGTTTTTAATATATTGCATTGAGCTTGGAATTATTTCACGTTTATAACTAAATTAAAAAAAAACTAAATATATATAAAAAGACAATACAAAAGTACACACAAAATACAAACTTCTAAAAGTTATAAAAAAATCAGCTGCAAATGTCGTCATGAAGATTATGGGGGGAAGGGTGATATCGGTGAAATAGAAGGGATGGGGCTGTAGAGTATTATAAGATGATCGATGAACCGTGGAAATCACTGAGTTTCATCTAATGGAAATATAATATATCCCCGAAAGAGGTCCTTCTTGATGTGTCTTTTTTTATTTTTTAATCTGTTTGTTATTTTTCGTTTTGTTTTCTTTGATTTATTTAATTTTCTTACTGTTAGTAAAGCTTAGATTGCTGGGGAAGCTCATGGGTTGGTGGGGCGATGAATGACGTCACTGGTTACATTTTGTTTTTTTTTATTATTTTTTCGGGTCTACTGAGTTGATCTAGATGGTCGACTCATTTTTTTTATTGATCAATCAAAATACGTTTTATGAAAAACACAGGAAAAAAACTGGACCGCGTGAACTTATTTTTATGCTGCGTTTTTTAGCTTCTGGGCCGATTTAATGTTTCTTTTTAGTTTGTGTGAAAATAAAACTATTTACGATTACAAATCTAAATCAAAAATCTTAAATTTTATTTAAGAAACGAACGACTTGAACTTAGTCTTCCTTTTTTTCCCACCGGTCCGCGAAATTTTTTTTTCTTAAGATGCGGTATCAACGTAGACTTATCAAAAAAAAAAAAACGGACCGAGCAAGATATTGGGGTTCCTTATATGGGCTATTTGGACGCTCTACTCTTACACGATAAGTTCCACAATCCAAAAAAAATGGCTCTTCCGGTAGTTCGATTATCTCGAAAGATTTTGACCGAAAAATCTCAATATATTACTTTATCGGCCTCTAAAGAGGATATATTTGAGATTTAAATCAAACACTAATAAAGAAAAAATATTGGTATTTTTAAATTAACTTCAAACAATTTCTTTAAAAAGAAATAGTACGTATACGCCATACGTTACTTTAAGAACTATAAATTTATAAAGTATTTCCTACAGGCAGTAAGTTAGTTTTAAGTTATTAGATAAGTAGGCTAATTTTTCTTGAATTGCTTGTCTAGTTATAAGTTAAATAAAAAATAAAAAATGAATTTGAAAAAAAAAAGTATCTTTTCCCATCGAGCGTTATCAAGCATTATTTTTGCGTGGTTAGTACAAGGATGGGGGACCGTTCAATACCAACCGTGTGCTGTTGACATTGTGTTTCTTCTGTTCTTCTTTCTCTCTGTGTGTAATATCTAAGGCGAGAGTGTCAGTTTCCAATGCTTTAAGTGTCTCTACTTCGTAGATTTATCTACGGAGTTGTGTTATATGTACTGTAATGTTTTACAATAAGAAATATACTAAATCTAAAT
Source organism: Chrysotoxum bicinctum (assembly GCA_911387755.1). Taxonomy (NCBI): domain Eukaryota; kingdom Metazoa; phylum Arthropoda; class Insecta; order Diptera; family Syrphidae; genus Chrysotoxum; species Chrysotoxum bicinctum. The sequence goes on from OU426988.1 coordinate 134,020,642, forward strand.
TAACCAATAGGTTTTGGGCCCAGATTTCCACAAGCTAGAGAACAGAATATCAGAAATATAGATTTTCCATTTGAAAAGGATTTCAAGGGTAGTAAACAAATATATAGTTAAGGACTTGAAAAAGGTGGAAATATGGAAGAACATATCTAAGCTATGACGACTCAAGATGTCTTTTTCACAAGAAAAATAAAAGCTTGTTTCTTATCCAGCAACATGCTTTAAATTATTGAAAACTAAACAGAGTGGAAATAGCTAAGTATTTAGGAGTCCACCTAGACAAAACACTTACATACTTTTGGACTTCATATACAAGAAGCAATTAACAAGCTCAAAATATTTAAAGTTATATTTAAAGCGTTATGTTTTGGGCTAAATATGCTACCAGCCATATTCTTCGATTACCAAATCAAATAAAATGCACGACTGGGTCGCACGAACTTGCTCCTATATAATAGACTACGAATTTAAAGAACGAATGAAATTAAAGAAAACTGTTCATAAGGATAAAGTTAATTTTTTAAGTTCTTTTAGTAGTAAGAGACAAAAACAGAATGTTATGCAAATATAAATTTATGCAAAAACAAAAATTATAAGTCGTTGTAGTGGTTTCTTAAAAAAAAAAGCTTTTATATACAAAATTTTAAGAGATTTTTAAGAAAAAAATTTGGTATGCCAACTTTAAGTTTGTATTAATACTGTACGAATGAAAATTAAATTGCCAAACAAAAATATTGAGCCGTTTTTGCAATACATATCGAATTTTCCAAAAAAAAATGTTTTGTTTTTTTTTCAAAAATTCAAAAAATACTTTTTAGGCTTTTTAGAAACATTTCTACAAAAAATTTCATTAAAATTCGTTATGTCGATAATGAGTAATTCAAAATTTAAAAAAATTATTCTATGGTAGGTATAAGTTGTAATATCTTAATTTTAATTTTTTTTTATTAAATTAAAGATCGTTGAAATTAATTGAAACATAAAAATTTTATCAAAATTCTAGCCACCGTTTTCGAGAAAAATACGATTTTTGAAAACCAATTTTTTGTATGGTGGGTACCTTTATTTTTAGGTAAAATAAAAAATTTTTTTTTATGTCTTGTAGACTATGTTGCAAAACTTTTATTTACCAAGTTTTAAAAATATCTAGCATAAGGTTTTCGAAATATTGAGTTTTGTAAAAAAAATTAATTTTTTTTTTAAAATCCAAAACAAAATTTTTTTGAAAATTTGAATACACAATACTATTCAAATTTTTGGGGAGCTTTAGCAAAAAAAAAAATGATCAAAATCGGTTGTACCGTTTTTGAGAAAATCGAAAACAAAAAAATGGTTCTTTGGGGAGTACCATCAATAACCAGCTTTAACTAAATGAAATTTTTTCGTATCTTTTTTTTTCGAAAAAATATCGTATGGCAGGTACCGTTATTTTTGGTCTTAAAAACAAAAGAAAAAAACGTGTGGGGGAAAAAAAATTAAAAATGATATCTACCAAGTAGAAAATCGTCCAAGCTGTTTATGCTGTAATCGAACAGACAGATATACAGACTAACAGACAGAATTTCGAGACCCATTTTTAGTCTTCGTTACCATCGTAATGTCAACCTTGATCGAAATCTCGAGTTCGATTTTTTTTACGAATGCATAACTTGCCTTATGTATCTATAAGACGCAAGTAAAAATAAGGTACTCAAAATGATGCTGAATCTACCATGGCAGTACTCAACGGAAGATCTCCACGTATAGGTCAACATTGAAAAAGAGCTATTTGTTTATTAATTTATTTATTTATGCGTTTGTCTATAAATAAATAACAAAGTTTGTCTATAAATCATCAATCATCAACAAAGATGGTTCAAGCGTCGAAGAGGGGAAACAACCAGATCCCATCAACATAGATGATTCAAGTGCGGAAGGGGGGGAGTAGCCAGATCAACTAACAGAACATGTCCCTCCAATAGGTCAAGCATATACAATAATGGAATACCATCAGAAAGATTCAAGGGAACCAAACATAATACAGGAAGATTTTTCAAATGACCCTCGAAATTATAAGGAATCCATAATATCATTTGTAAATCAATGTACGAAATACTACTTTGTTTTCGGTTCCAACTTCCAATTTACGCTTGATGCTAATCTTTGTTGTTCAGCCTATTTCACATAAAAATTTATTTATTTATTTAATCTTTAAGTATGATAACTTTATAAGACCATCATTATAAATTTAATTAACATGCTTATAACTTCAATATAATCTAATAAATAACTATATATAAATGTTTGACAATGTGAATACTTACAAAGAGTGTGTTTCATTAAAAAATATTATTAAAAAGCTCTGAAACTGTTTTTTTTTAAACATGTGCAAATCGATTCGATCATATATTGAATAAAAAAGTGAACAGGAATTAGATATTGGTTCAGATTTACCATAGTTAGTACCATGAAAAGGAATATCAACAAAAAAATCCTTTCACCAACAACTCATGTATAGGAAATAAAGCAAGCAAAGGAGCACCAGCAATATGATTACAAATCAAATCTTTAGCAAACATAACTACATAAGTGGCACTTACGTCTCGCAAGTCACAAATCGCAAGTCAATCAAGCGAGACCTAACTTCATAGGGTGGCATTATTCCATCGACCCAATGAAGTTTCCAAAGAGCAAACCTTGTTGATTTTCTGTGCACAGATTCTATACTTAAGCGTATGCACTTCATAAGAAGGGACCAAACGCAACAAGTCTATTAACGTCAGATTCTTACCAACAAAACATAGATCGACTTTCAGGTGTATGGACAATTCAAGAAATAAACGGTTAGCCTTAGAAATAATCCAATCATAGTGACTATTGAAGTTTAATAATTATGCTATCTAAGAATACACCCAAATCCTTTCGAATGTTTACTCGTTTCAGCTCAGTATCTTCTATGCTACTCGTATATTATTATGTATGTAAGTCTAATTGAATTGTGAGATGTTGTTAATGAAAAGAAAAGGCATTTATTTATGTTTAGATCAAGACAGTTCTTCTTGTACCACAGAGATATCAAATTTAGGTCAGATTATAAAAATTTACAATCAGAACAGGATTTAACTACTCGAAATAATTTTAAATCATCCACGTAGAGTAAACATAACGAAAATAAGACTACATTCGGAAAATCATTAGTAAAAAGAAGAAGGATAAACCATTTTTTACCAATTCATAAAGTTTGTTTTTAACAATGGCTTCCAAAACTTTGGGTAGCAATAATTGTAGTTTTGAAATGGGTCAATAATAAGTAACCAATTGTTTTGAACCAGACTAATGTATCGGTATAATATATGATTTTTTCCAATCATCTTAAAACTTTCCATTACGAAGAGATAAGTTAAAAAGAAAAGGTTTGGCCAAATTTTCGTTGCACATTTTTAAAAATATGGGTGAAATATTGTCGAAACCTTTTTTACCTGATGAGTATAGATAAGAAAGTTGTTCAACAACTTCTTCCTCAAAAATCACTTAGTCACCAATTTCCGCAAACAATTTAATACTTTCATTTCCAATGAATTGTGAAGAATTATTCTGAGCAAAATTTGATGAAAAAAGCTCAGCAAACATATTACAAACATCTTGTTCATCAACTGCTACCTTATCATTAAATATCATATTAGCCGGTAGACCAAAAGACTTTATTTTGCTGTTCAAGATATAACAAAAGTCTTTAGAATTATTCTTAATGTTGCTTTCAATGCTCCATAAACTTTTTTAAAGTGTCGTATTAACTCCTACAAATTTTTAAAAGCTTATTAAGTTTATTTTTAAGATTCCTGAGATGTGTATTGAACCAAATCGGCTTGTGACTCATTATTTTCTTTTTAAAGGGAACAAACATTATATATGATTCTTCCAATAGGTATGCACTTAAACAAATCATAACATGTTTTTAAGCAGATAAATACAAATATCTCATACCAATTCAGTCTTTCCAATTAAAAATGCATCGTAATTACCTTTTTTCAAAATTGTATTCAATTGAAAGCGAGTCATTAAGCTTCAATGTACAGATGCACAGAATTTTCAACTAAAGATGAATTCGAAATATCAAGCTTAACATCAATATCATTATCAACAAATATTAGGTCTAAAATTCGATTATTTGAATTTTTTAAAAAATTTAACTGTTTTAAATTTAAAGACAATATAAAATCAATTGCAACAATTTCACCGTCTCCAGTAACATTAAATGGAATTAACCAATTTATATCACCTAAATTAAAATCCCCTAAAACAATTATATAAGATTTTTCGTCCAAAGAATTTTCTTCAACTAAATCAGTAATATTAAGCTTATGAGTCTTATAAACAGATACTTTTAGGTGCGGAATATAGGAAATAATAATAAATACATTGAATGGCGGAAAACAGTTTACTCTCTACACTGTCTCATTTCACTGTATCGTTTCTTCGAAATATGTAGTTTGATTTTCAATTTTTATGTTAAAATAAAACACATTGTTCGAAAAGGTTAACTTCCTACCAAGATTGTTTTTTATATACTTCTACTCCAAAGAGGTTAAAATAAATTAAAATCTTAGTAGCACAAAATTCAATAATCAAAAAAGCTTGATTAAAACAAAATTCAGTGGGCATTCACATGTTTGAAACTCAAGACTTCTTGATTACATATTCATTCAATGTAGACTAGCATGTATTTTATTTAAGATCTGGCCAAAGGGACTTTCTAACTGGTAGATGGTGGGCCAAGCAGATACTTTTGATTAATTTGATTAATTTTCAAAGATTAATGGAGAGCGCATGCTGAAAATAGAATCTTTTTATATCTTCAGTCAGGAATAGGAACAGAAGTCTTATGATGTGGTTTTGTGATGAGGAGACGAGTTAGATAATAAATTGTGTCTTGTAAGATAAGCCTGGTCACAATGCCTATCAGATCAGAATTTTAAAATATATAAAGCTGATCTATGCCTACGGCCTCATGTAGGCGATAGATGACCTAACCAAGGCTTAGATCACTTCAACTTAAGTCCTGTAAGGTACAAGGCTACTAGTGCTCGGCTCGGCCGAACTCTTCAAACCAGCAGCAATCTAGAGGTTGTTTAAGATACGAAATCCGAAAATTTTATTCCAATAAATAGTTCAGTCATTGGACATGTAGATTACCAAATACCAACACATTACTTCAATACTGGAATTGTTCTGCAGGAAAGTTATGAGCACATACATATATGATAATATTCTTCTTAAGCTTTATTTATAGCTTTATTTATAGTCCAACTTTTCTATACTAAGTTCTGGAACTGTGTTTCACTCAATCTACATGATCTACATTTAGTAACTGCTAAAGATGCTAATTTAATACATCTACTAATCCCTTTAGTTCAGAGACTTTACTGTTTCGAAGAGTCTTCTGTTCCAGTCTTTTAGCCACCAGCCAGTTTTTGGCATTTTTATTAAACCTCTGCCGAAGACATTTCTCTTCTCATTTCTTACACACAAATTCAGGAAGTCATAAAACTTCTCTTAATAAGAATTTCAGCTTCGTCTGTAAGTTAAGTCAATAATTTTACTTGCAAGCCGATTTCCCATTACGAAAATCTTGAATATAAAAAAATTTGTATTGTTATATTTAACCATTCGAATTAAGTCTAGATTTGCGTCGAATCCAGGGCTTGATTTTCAGCTGAAGATGATTAAGTCTACCAGATACAAATGACTTATAAATTTACTTAACAGTTTGATTAATTATAACAGCTTATTCCGGATTTCACTGTAGATATTAATTATTCAAAAATGTGGTAAACAAATGTTTGGCAAGGCTTATTTACTTAAGGTGTATATGTATATACGATTCCAACCTTACATAAAATGAATCACTAGAACGCTCATTAATACACTTCTCTGAGCGAGTCCTGATTGCCTTCATTACCACGCTGCCATATCTTATTTTAGATCATTTCTTTTCTTAAACGCAATTATTCTTCATTTAAGGCTTAGGTTATTTAAGTTAGGGACTGCGTAGATTAATACAATACATCTTGAGTATATTTTAGCTCCGTTGCTTCATTCTGGGATCCTTCTCGTCTCATAAGACTTATGTTAATAAATTTAAGTTGCCTTTTTGTTATCCCACACTTTCAAATGATGGTCTGTTACGATAATCCCAAAAAGAGATATTCTTTGTTCTGTTCTTTTAAGCGCTCGCCGACGAGTGAAAAATTTAATTAATAAACTTGGACTATTAAGAAATTCATTACTTTGAATACATCTTCATTACACACGAAAAACATGGCTGAAAAATACTATCATCCTGTACCATGTACCTCTTAATGCATCGATTTATATGCAAGGATAATTCCATCTTAAATCTTTATTAGCTTGCTTCAACGTAGTTGTTCGAATTCTCCCTCTGGGTTCTTTCCCAAATTTAACTCGACGTAGATACTTTGGAGGGTATTTTTCTATAGGTATATATAGGTCATTCGGAATTCTTGAGATTATTTTTTTTTAATAGGGAGTGGGAAAAAAGGCGAAAAATCAAGGAATTGAATTTGTATGAATTAAAAAAAATATCATCATTTTAATATTTTTTTTTGATTTCCCCAAAATTTTGAAACAAACAAATTCTCCTTATTTAACCTGAAAGCGGTCCAAATCTTGCTGTTTGTAACCACATACATATGAATATTATAGAAGAGTTGGAAACAGCATGACCATCATCAATTTAAAAACTAATTAGTTTTTGCACAGCGTGTCCCTTAATTCGTGCAGAAAATTTTGGAGCGTGATTCTTGGGCATACGTATTCTAAGAAAAAATTCCTTTTACAGTATGGGCATATCTGCAATGTCGGGGCTTTAAGAAAATGCTTACTTTGGTGTAACATGAACAATATTAACGGTAATTGTGCTGTTATAGTGAAAATGATAGAAACTTCATTAAGGCTTTTATTCTTAACAGAAAAATCGATATTTGTAATAACGTTTAAACAAATTCGATATCTTATCTCGGTCTTGAGATATCCAGTTCTAGCATGTTCAGTTTTCCTGTCCAGGCAATTTTTTTGACTTTGAGCTCAATTTTTGCAGAAAATATGTAATAAACATACAGTTTGTTTTTGAATGAACGTTACAATAATAAAAAAGAGGCTGGGTGCGACCCACACTGATAACTTCCCATTGTGGTAAGAAAATCTTGAGTAGAATTTTACATCTTTTTCATGGACAAAAAGATAAAAACATATTGTGACGTTTTCTTCAATTTTAACATAGCTATTAATGGAATTTGAATATGTGGGACTTGGGTACAACTGAACAACCTTATTCATATACGTATGCACTAGGGTGGAGCGAAAATAGCAAAAAAAGAAAAAAATCAAAATTTTTTTGTTCCTGTATTGTTTATTAGTGACCCTTAATTAGGACATCATTTATGCAAAAAATCAGGAGTCTATGACTTTATCTTCAGGTGGCGCAGACGACTTTAATTGTAAAAAGATTATACCTAATATTTAAAAATTCTCCCCTCAAATAAAAATAAATTTAAATCAAGAACCTTTGATTTTACTCTCAGTTGCCGTAAATTATTTGAATACAAAATAAATTCGAGGCCTTACATTTTATTTTTCCTTCCATTTATAGCAATTTTTAATATTTTTCCTAAGTAATGTGTCGGAATCGATGTCTATTCTATAAAGTATCAGTGTGCGAATTAAACTATTTTTATATTTCTACATTTAACTAAGTTAAACTCGTTCCACAACTTTTATAAACATTTCTTTGGGATCCATTTTTACAGTAATACATTTGTTTGCTATAATCGCTCAAAATGCCTAAAACTCGTAAAAATTCGCGTTGTCCTGTGATCCACAAAAACTTAATTATAATATGCTGCCAACTTATTTTGATATAATAAAACATTATTTGTGGATTAGAAACGTCTTAATTACATTGAATAATGGAAAAGACCCTTCAATCAAGCAGGTAATTGAAATAGTTTCTGGGGACGTCGAAAATATATGGAATAAAGCATCACTTCCTACCATCAGTCATCAACAAGTTGTTGCAAGGCTGATTTTATATTATAGTAAGTATAAGAGTATGAAGAAATTGCGCAATGAAACAAAAAAGCAGGAGTTTTATCAAGATTCTATGCAAAAGTTATTTGATATCGCAACATGTAAATGTATTTCAAGAGGACTGTGTAAATGTGAGACAAAAATACCAATTGCAGAAGAACCCTTTTTAAAAGATCAACGGAATGCTCGTAAAATGTATATTGGATCAGTAGATCAGGTGGCAACAAAGTCTTTGCATCATAAGAATCTCAGGAAACGAAAATATCAACAATTTTTAAAAACTACGGCTGATACTCCAAGCACTTCCTCTGCTGCTGCAGCTGTGGAATATTTGTCTGACAGTACTTCTACTGAAACTGAAGTCAATGAATTTTGTCCCTTAAAACCCTGCAAAAAAAAGAAAGAAACTATGCAAATGAGAAACAAACTACAGAATTTGGCTACAGCTTGTGATAGAACTGGAGTTTCAGATAGATCGGCAGCTATCATAGTAAACGCGGCTTTGTTGGATTTAAACGTCATAAGTAGTGAAAATTCATCGAGAGTAATAGATCGCAGTAAATTACGACGAGAGCGTCAAAAAGTCCGTCTAGGCTTACAATGTGAAGCTGCAGGTTTTAGAAAACCTATATCCTCACTTTATTTTGACGGTCGTAAGGATAAAACATTATTCATCGCCAATACTGACAACATATCACATCGAAAGATTGTTACTGAAGAACATATCTCACTTATATCGGAGCCAGATTCAGAGTACATTGGACATCTTTCAATTGATTCGGGAAAAGCAGTTACTATTGAAAGAAGTATAATTGACTTTCTGGAAAAAAAATTTGAACTTCATACGTCTTTAGTAGCAATTGGGTGTGATGGCACTGCTGTAAATACAGGACATAAGAAAGGCGTTATTGCATTGTTAGAAAAACATTTCGGTCGTCCTTTACAATGGTTTGTGTGCTTATTACATGCAAATGAGCTACCGCTTCGTCATCTTTTTGCAAGTCTCGATGGAACCACCACCGGCCCAAATAGTTTTTCCGGAAGCATTGGAAAAATGCTTGAAAAGTGTCTAAGCTTCAAAGTGGTGAATTTTAAAGCAGTAAATATAGAACTTCCAGATGTGGAATTCGACTCTTTAAGCACAGATCAAAAATATTTGCATCAAATGTGCTCAGCTATTTCTAGAGGTTCAATTTTGCCCGCTTTAGCTAGCAAGGATCCAGGAAAATTGGCTAACTTGTGCAAACAGGATTCTTCGGCTATATGTTGGCACAGAAGATCCTTCAGACAACCTCAAAGAACTTGTCATATTCATTGTAAAAGTCTACGCCCCAACCTGGTTTGACATAAAAACAAAGCCGTCATGTAAATATGGTCCAATTCACATTTTCAACATGCTAAAAAGATCATTGTACTTGCGGTATGACCTTAAGAACATCGTTATAAGAACTATTCAAAGAAATTCATTCTTCATACACCCAGAAAATTTGTTGCTAGCTATGTTGCAAGATGACCAATCACACATAAGAGAGCTAGCTCTCCGAAGAGTAATAAAGACAAGACAACTGAAAAAAGGCAATAAAGTTCGTGAGTTTCAACTTCCTAAGCTACAAATAGATGCATCTAGTTACTACGACTTAATAGACTGGTCGAAGGAAAAAGTAACCGAACCACCAATGACAGTTAAATATAGCAATACAGAAATATCAAACATGATTTCTTCAAAGGACAATTTAATGTTTTTGCAGAAGTTCCCTTGCCACACTCAAGCAGTAGAACGATGCGTAAAGCTTGTAACCGAAGCCTCATTATCTGTTTGTGGACAAGAGGCACGAGATGGCTACATTAGAGCAAAGATCAAATCCAGGCAAGAATTACCGTTTTTTGAAACAAAATCACAATATTTCAAACATACCGAAGGTCCAACAACTTCTGTAATTTAACTTATTTCAGATTTTATTTATTGTTCTTTTATCTATTTTTAACGTATATTTAATAAAATATAAATATATACATATTTTAGTGCATTTTATTTCCACTGTTTTGAGATGCTTTTTTTTGATGATACTTCAAAGTTCTAGTCTTGCGCGCCACCTGAAGATGTTGACGTAAAAGACTGAAATTTGGAATTTATACATTTAAGACCATGGGTCACTAATTTATAATACAGGAAAACAAAAATTTTATAAAAAAAAATTTCGCTCCACCCTTGCACAGTACATGCATTCTTCTAAAAACTAAGTTGATAATAAAATTATAAAATTATGTATTATATTATATTAATTAAAAAAAAATTAAAAACGAAATATTCAAATATAAAAGATATGGTTTGGTTATTGATGGAAGGGTAATTACAAAATATATCAGCTCTAAAACTAGATATAAATATGGCAAATATAAACCATTTGTTAGAAATTGTATTATGAATAAAATTAAATAATGGCAAAGTCAATATCATTGCTCGTTCTCAAGATATTCTAGTCGAAAAACAAATATTACCACTTTTTAGTAGATTTTTTTTATATTTTTGTTAAAACTGTCAATTCGATACTTGTCAAAACTTAACCATATGTTAGTAATTGTATTATGTCGAAACCTTCCCGTAAGAATGTACTAAGCGACACTTTTTTCGAAAATTACTTTTTGATGAGGAAATATACTATATGTTAAGGGCCACGTTTTGGCTTGGGTTTCACCAACCTATTATGCATGAAAAGGAAACTAGAGTACAAATAAAAAAAATTAACAACTGCCATGTTTTCTCATTAAAATAATGTTGCCCCCTGAAATTTGTATTATCCGCCACAAAAGGGTAGGGTACGAAATGTCGACCAATAAAATGTCGACTGGACAAATATAAATTTCATCGACTGATAAAATGTCGACTGAAGTTTGATCGACAAAAAAAAAAGTCGACAGTTTAACATCTCGACTATTAAAATGTCGACTGAAAACTTGTCGGTGAAAATGTCGACTTTTATCCAAAATTGAGTTAAATAAAACAAGAGTGCTCTCTTTTCATATGTTAACTAAATTTTATTATTAATTCAATTTTATAAATTAAAAAAAAGGGGAGCGTATCGATTCTTTAAATGCTAAAGAAACTTTGCATACACCCAACCTCGCACCTACCCCAAATCCTATAGTGTGCCCAAGCAGGGGGCGGCATGCCCCCCCTTACATAGCTCACTGCTTACGCGTCGACATTTTTCGAGTCGACATTTTTAAAATCGAATTTTTGATAGTCGACATTTTGATCAGTCGACATTTTTATCAATCGACTTTTTGAAAATCGACATTTTGAAGATCGATTTTTTTAAATCGACTTTTTAAAAATCGGTTAATCGTACCCAACTCCCAAAAAAATTATGCTAAGCGACATTAATAAAGATCTCATTGTCGTGAGCAACAAAAACTTTTGTTAGATGTCACTTAGTTTAACCAAAATTGTCTCTTAGCACACTATGATTCAACTAGAACTTTCTTCGTTTTTTTTCGTTTCCTGAACAATTTTAGAAATGTCGCTTAGTATACATTCTTACGGGAAGGTATCGATGTATAAAACAACATACTTTAGAAGGCACTATCGGTGTTCATTCCCAAGAAATTCGATTTGAAATACAATTTTAACTAGTTTTCACTAGAATTTTTAATAGTTTTTTTATTTAAAAAAAACTATTAATTCAATATTTGTCAACATTTTACCAATTGTATAAAATTATACTATGTATAAAATAAACTAAGTTAGGAGTCAATATCACTACTAGTTCTCGAGAAATTTGAGTTGAAAAACAATTTTTACCAATTTTCAATAGAATTTCATATGGTTTTTTATTTTTTGTAAAAAAACTGTAAACTGATTTTTTTTGAAATTTTCACCAATTGTCAAACACATTATTTTTCGTAAAATAAAATTATTTTGAGTTTCAAATTGTTTTCCGTTCTTAGAATATCTGGGTTATGAATTTTTTTTTTCAGTTTTTTTGTATTTAAAAAAATTACCGTATGTTCATTTTTTTCCAAATTCATACCAAATCTGTATGACCTTATAATGAGTACATTAAATTTTATTTGAAGTCAATAGCATTGTTTTTTCGTTAGATATTTGAAGCTAACCAAAATTTTTACTTTTTTTTTAAACCGTTATAGTGAAAAAACTACTCACTGAATTTTAATAAACGCCCTTTCAGCCTCTTTCGAAGTTATTATCTATTAAATAAAATTTATTTGAAGTCGATATCTTTACTCGTTTTTGAGATATCGACGACGAAAAATGGTACAAGAACGTACGGACGTACGAACGTACGAACGTACGAACGTACGTACACACACACACACACAGACATCTCTCTAAAAATGATTGATATAGCCTCTAGGGACCTTGAAACGTCGAGAAATGTCAAAAATTCCAATTTGACAAATCGGACCGATTACAATAACTCCCTATGGGAAGTTAATAAAATAAATGCACGACTGGGTCGCACGAACTTGCTCCTATGTAATCGACTGGGAATTTTAAAAACGAATGTTATTAAAAATTATAAGTCCTTGTAATGGTTTCTTTAAAAGAAGCTTTTATATACAAACTTTTTAAAAGATTTTTAAGAAAAAATTTTGGTACGCTTATTTAAAGTTTTTATTATTGTGCGAACAAAAATTAAATTTACGAAAAAAAATATTGACCCGTTTGGGAGATATCGAATTTTCAAAAAAAAAAAAAAAATAGATTTTTTTTTCAAAAATTCAAAAAATATTTATTTTAAAGTTTTGAAATGCAATGTGTTTTAGACTTCTTAGAAGCTTTTCTATAAAAATTTTCATTAAGATCCGTTGTGTGGATAATGAGAAATTCAAAATTCGAAAAAATGGTTCTATGGTAGGTACAAGCTGTAATATCTTAATTTCAAAATTTTTTGTATTAAATTAAAGATCGTAAAAATTAATTGAAAGAAAAAAAATTTTATCAAAATTGTAGGTGCCGTTTTCGAGAAAAATACGATTTTTGAAAACCATTTTTTTTAATTTTTTAGCATTTGTATGGTGGGTACCTTTATTTTTAGGTAAAATAAAATTTTTTTTTCACATTTTGTAGATTATATTGAGAAACTTTTATTTATCAAGTTTAAAAAAAATCTAGCATAGGGTTTTCGAAATATTGAGTTTTGAAAAAAAATTTTTGAAGTTTTTTTTAAAAATCCAAAAAAATTTTTTTTGAAAATTTGAGTACACAATTCTATTTATGTTTTTGGGGAGCTTTAGCAAAAAAAAAAATGATCAAAATCGGTTGAACCGTTTTTGAGAAAATCAAAAACAAAAAAAATGGTTCCATGGGGGGTACCCTCAATAACCATTTTTCGGAACCAATACCTAGATATAATTAAATGAAATTTTTCTGTATCTTTATTTTTAAAATCTGTTGAACAGTTTTTGAGAAAAAAAAATGTTTATAAAATTTCGAAAAAAATTCGTATGGGGGGTACCGTTATTTTTGGTCTTAAAAAAAAGAAAAAAACGTGTGGGGGGAAAAAATTAAAAATGATATTTACCAAGTTTAAAGAAAATCGGCCAAGTCGTTTAGCCTGTAGTCGAACAGACAGACAGACAGACAGAATTGCGAGACCCACTTTCTTAGTCTTCGCTATCATCGTAATGTCTCAACTTTGATCAAAATCTCAAGTTCGATTTTTTTACGAATGCATAACTTGCCTTATAGTACCTATAAGTCGCAAGTAAAAAGAGATTTTATGATACATGGGAAAACGGGTACAGGTAAAATTAAAAGTTAAAAAAAATGCTTTCTTGCTTTGAACACTAAAGGAATAAAAAATGATTTTGTGTGGGGGTAGCTATATAGTATTTTGTATTTTATGTGCATACTAAAATAGTTATGACAGGTGTTCAAAGTATCCTCCGTGGTTTCGTATGCATACTACAGCCCGTTTTTAGATTTCCCTACAAATATTTTTGTACCACTGATAAAATTGAAGAACAATTCTTTAAGGGATTGTCTAAAATTTTGAGTTAAAAAAAAAACATTTTTTATCGAAAGGGTTAGATTCTCCGGTTACTTCAAAGTATTTCAAAATAAACAAGCGAATTAGTGGAGGGGAAAAGAAACATAAAAAGAAATAGTTTTTTGTTGCAAAAAGTTATTTTTTATCAGTTGGCACAGCAATATGACAAACTATTTTAATAATATGTTTCAAGTAAAACAATGGAGAATTTATAATAAAATTCCGGGTTATTTGCTAATAAAGTCATCATTTTTAGAGAATATCGGACTTTGATGTATTTTCGGTTCTGGCTTGTCTTAGCAAAGAAATATAAGGGTCTGATTAGGCTGCAAGCATGTTAAATAAGTCTTCAGGTATCCAATGCTATTTTAGGATTCCTGCGCTTCTTCTGACAATTTTCTGGTTTGTAACGAATGATACTCGTATTCTACTTTATTTCAGGTATTTCATTCAACACTTTTCCGTAAATCAGCGTTAATAATAATGTGTGATTTGCAATAATAATTCATTCAGTGTCTTACGATCTGAAAACTTTGCAAACTGGAAAATTATAATATTCACTATTTGAACCATAAAGTAGTCTCAGGGGATCAATTTGCATCCGTTATCGTTTCACCATAATGTGTTACTATTTGTTCCTGATGGGAACTTTGCCGTACAACAACTCGTACATCGCAGCCTCACTTGCTTCTTAACTTCAGACTCCTCCGAAGTCCAAATAATTATTATCCACTCTTAGCTTATAAGAGCCGACTCTTGCAGATGTTTCTGTTAATTCAAAATTATATACAATTGATGTTTTTTTTTCGCGAGGTCTTATAAGATGAAAGAACATTTACTTTGTCTTTCATTTGGGAACTACCTAAAATTCGATACTTTTCTTTTGTTAGTTATAGATCCATATACAAGGCCAAGGCGTTTGCACATTGATACTTGATAAGATAACTTTGAGATGTGCGAATGCTTTTTCTAATCCTTTTAAGTCTTCGAGAACTTGCTGCTGAAGTATTTGAATTTAAATTAATTGACAAATCAGCTGTTTCATCTTTCCCTTCAATATTGATACAGAGAATATTTGACAACCAATGCGGTTTAAATTAAATCGATGTTAATTTTTTTCTAGTTCAGCTGTCCTTTCCAGAGACAAATTATCATCCAAAAGATCAAATGTTTTTTCACTCCCATTACGAACATGTCTTTATTGGAAGTTTGGAAAAAATCTTCATTTAATCGGTGTAAGAAATAACCATTTTGACTTACCACTTTTACTCTATATTTTCTTACAAAGCGACTGTAACAGCATAACTTACAAAAGTATAACTAATTATTTAAACAAAACCTTTTATTTTTTATCTCAATTCAAATTTTTTCTGTACCTTTCGACTTGCATAAATTAAGAATATTTTTAAAATCAGAAATCTACTTGAACAAATCAGCAAAACTACCTGACCTTTTTTTATAATTCCCAAGCACTCAGGAGTTTATTGTGAGACCCTTTTAATGTTCAACACCTACATAGCACGACCGACGGGGAAATTAGGGATGGGGGCGAGAAAGGATGTGTCGATTAACATTGGTCTTAAATGTTTGCAAATTGAAATGGCAAGGGAAAACCGTGGTGGGTAAATTTTTGGTATTACTTGATGGTACATCCAATATTAGGCTCGAGGGTGAACTGATGAATATTTCAAGCGAAACGGTAGTCACGAGTGAACTGACTGAAGTGAGGAATGCAACTGGATAATCTGGAGTGACAGTGTTGGTGATATTGAGAGCTTTTCGGCATCTTCGATTCTTGTATAGCACACAAGGACAACTGCATAAGGGGTACAATTTGCTTCAACGACAAGTATTGAGTTTTAGAACCATTAAACTCCCCTCGATTTTATATAGACCATTTAATAATGCTGTAAAGATCGGAGTTTAATGTGTTCATAATTCCATACCGTTGCAATTTCACTTCCGAAGGAGAGGAGATGTCATAAAAACTATTAATCTTTGATCCAACAAACCTTGTTCCCTTTTATTCTTTTATTGAACCAACAAAAATCAGCCTATTTAAGTATTAATAAATATGAATAATAATAAATTGAAAACCGAAGAATCCTTATGACAATGAAAAGGTATAAAAGTAGTTTTAACCCCTGTACCAAATTTGTACATCCAGAACCCAAACCCAAAAAAAGCTAAAATTAATTTTTCGTGCGTATTAAAAATAAACTATAAATTTAACTGGTTGTACTATTTATACCAACTGCCCAAACTAATGTAATAACTTTTCCATATCTTGAGGTCTTAACAATTCTTAATCCAGACGATACGCTTTTTGCATTATAGACATACACAAAAATTTTATTTTGCACAGTGCGGCGCTTAGTGTTTTGGGTTATAAGTATAAGTATAGAGCTGATACTAGAGGAAGAACCTCCGGCTAAGGAACCAAGCCATTACGGATACCAGAGCACCTGGCGTAGATGAGTTCGGGATCACGGAGGATGGAAAGGTGCCCTGTATCAGGCAGAAATACCTCATTGATCGGGAGCTGGATGGATATGTTAGTAATTAATCTTTTCGAAGTTCTTATTAATTTGTACTTTCCACTTATAGGTACTATAAGACAAGTAATGCATTCGTAAAAAAAATTGAACTCGAGATTTTGATCAAAGTTGACATTACGATGATAGCGAAGACTAAAAAAGTGTGTCTGGCAATTCTGTCTGTCGGTTCGACTACAGCCTAAATGGCTCGGCCGATTTTCTTTAAACTTGGTAGATATGGGTTTTGATTTTTTCCCCCCACACGTTTTTTTCTTTTTTTTTTAAGACCAAAAATAACGGTACCTGCCATACGATTTTTTTTCGAAATTTTATAAATATTTTTTTTTCTCAAAAACTGCTGCACAGATTTAAAAAATAAGAACACAAAAAAATTTCATTTAGTTAAAGGTAGGTAATGGTGGAAAAAAAATTTACGAAAAATGGTTATTGAGGGTATCCCCCATGGAACCATTTTTTTGTTTTTGATTTTCTCAAAAACGGTACCACCGATTTTGATCATTTTTTTTCGCGAAGTCTCTTCAAAAATTTAAATAGAATTGCGTATTCAAATTTTCAAACAATTTTTTTTTGAATTTAAAAAAAAAAACTTCAATTTTTTTTTTTTCAAAACTCAATATGTATTTCGAAAACCCCATGCTAGATTTTTTTCAAACAGGATAAATAAAAGTTTCTTAATATAATCTACAAGTTGTGAGAAAAAAAAATTTCATTTTACCTTAAAATAAAGGTACCCACCATACAAATGTTAAAAAAATTAAAAAAATGGTTTTTAAAAATCGTATTTTTCTCGAAAACGGCGCCTAGAATTTTGATAATTTTTTTTTCTTTCAATTTTTATGATCTTTAATTTAATAAAAAAAATTAAAAGTAAGATACGAGTATTACAGCTTGTACCTACCATAGAACCATTTCTTCGAATTTTGAATTTCTCATTATCCACATAACGGTTCTTAATGAAATTTTTTATAGAGAAGCTTCTAAAAAGTCTAAAACACATTGCATTTCAAAACTTTAAAATAAATATTATTTGAATTTTTGAAAAAAAAAATTTTCTTAAAAGTTTTTTAAAAATTTTGTATATAAAACCTTTTTTTAAGAAACCACTAAAACGACTTATAATTTTTGTTCTTGCATAAATTCATATTTGCATATTATTCTGTTTGCGTTTCTTACTTTAAAAGAATTTAAAAAATTAATTTTATCCTTATGAACAGTTTTCTCTAATAACATTCGCTTTTAAAATTCCTAGTCTATTACATAGGAGCAAGTTCGTGCGACCCAGTCGTGCATTTTATTTTTTTTACTTTTCAAAATGTCTATACCTAAGATAATTATCATCTGTCAAAATTAGAGACAAATTGTCAAAGAGGGTTTAATTCCTTGTAGTTTTTGCTTTATAGAGAAACAAGTAAAATTCATCGTGGAGTCTGCATTGACCGTCTGCTTATTCGCATTAATGCAGATGATTTCCTAGTCGAAACGCTTGAAGTCATTTATCACCAAGCCGCAATTGCATTATTTCTTCTCACAACATTCCCATGCTCCGCAAAAGGATTCACCAGCTTCATAGTAGTCTATCGGCGCGGAGGACTGCCGAATAATCGCACGCTTATACTTTCGACGGAAATAATTTCACAACGTGATTAATATTATAATTATTTTTAAGAACAAAATTTGGTTCAATTTAAAATTTTTATTATTATGTAAAAAAATTAAATTTATTACAAAAATCATTAACGAATTTTGATTTACAACATTCGGCCGAATACCGAATATTAAATGGAGAATAAAAAATATTGATATCTTAAAAAAATGCCTTATTTTTATAAATTTTTTTATTTTAGAATTTAAAATCTACTAAGGGCAAGTTGTAGTGAATAAAAACTGCTTTTTCAGCATTCGTTGGTAGCAAATGATTATGTATGTATGTATGTACATACGTCTAACTTCGTAAACAATTCCAGCTTCTGAAAATAGTCTCTCAGTATATACACTAGTACCGGGGGGTGAACCTATTTGAGATAGATACACAACATATCGTTGGCCGAATGTTCGGCTGCCGAATATTCGGTATTCGGCCGACGAGCGTGGCCGAATATTCGGTATTCGGTATTCGGCCGAGTCACTATTCGCGGCATCTCTATTTTAAACCAATATGCATCGGTATCTCCTTTTAAATTCCCTCCTCATTTCCTAAATTGCTCGCGCTGTGTTACTTATAACATTATAAGGGTATTCATAGCCTCTTGAGTGTGTGCTAATTATAAAAAAGAAACATTAATAGGGGTCTTCACATTCTCAAGTTTATTTGACAAGTACGGCACGATGAATATTTGATGGATGAAAAATAGAAGCCTTTACATTCGTCAAACATGCTATCAAACATCACTTTTCATTGAAATTTAAGATGAGAAAACTTAGTTGAAAACCAAGTCTGCAGAAAACTTATACTAATCTAATTTAATCGCCTTGAATTAATGGTATTGTTTATAAAACTCATTTCGGTTTGTTTTCTTACGATGCGATGTGCACAGCAGCTTGAAAGCTTCATGAAAAATTAAATTAACTTCAGGCTTGACAAGCTTTCTCAACTGTGCTGGTCATGCAGCTAAAATATCAAAACATTTTGAAATCCATCCAGCATGCTTGACAATCCGATAGATTCAGCGTTCACATTTTCAAAATCAAGCCAATCATGTCGTGCTTGTAAAACATATTTGAGAATATGAACGCCCCTAATGGTGCACGAAAAAACGATACCTACTTTAGTTTGACTCTTGGACTCCGATTACAGGATTATTTTCTTCGTTCATTTCGTCTTTTTGACAGTTTGGGTGAGGAGTGTAGACACGTTGACACTTCATTCTGCTACACATCCTCGCTTCAAAAAGACGAAAGACTGAACTGAACAAAAACCTCCAACTTTTTCTGACGTTTTTGTTATTAATCTCATGCCCTCTTTCAGAGACTTATAAACCGATTGCCATTATTCCGACCTTGTAATGGAAATTGTCAAAGTAAATATAGGTGGAAACAATAAAATTTTTGATTCATTGGCGATAAAAAAACACACGGTAGGTAATATTAATTTTAGGACAAAAAATGTATTACAAGAATTTTATTTTCTGTTGCAACACTGCTTGTTATCGACTGCTCTGTCCTGCTCTTGACAACTTCAATTTTTACCTAGAACCAACTTTCATTAAATATTAATTTCAGGTTCACTTTTTAAAACATACACGACCGAGTTTTTAAACCCCTTGGCGAAGTTGTATATTATTCCACGAACTAAGCCCAATTTTCTGTCTTTGTTGGTTAGTCAAGTAAGGAAAATTTAACCGGAAATGCGATAGGCAGGAGAATAGTGAAAAAAGGACGAAGATTACGTAGAAATTGCTGATGATTGTTATTTTTTCTCCAAATTTCAAATATCAATTTAAAAATCCTTTGAAGTCCTATCACATGGAATGGTTGTAACACACCAAACAGAAGAAAATGATACACACTACGAGTCACTTGATTGAGAATAGAGATTAATTTTTATTTATCTTTTTCAGTGGAATCTGTTGGAACTTTTCACTGGAAAAATGTAAATCGAGATTTAAACGAGTAGCCAATTTACGGTATTATTGTAGAGAGCAACAAAGGTTATACATATAAGATGATCACATATACCCGCGAAACTATAGACGAAACAAGTATTTCAAATCAAAAGGTGTCTCGTTTTCAGCGTAATAAAGGGTTTTCCAATAAGAGGTGTTATTTTGATATTCAAAGAAAAATGGCATTTTTGGAGATAAATGATCGGATGTTTATTTCATTATAAAGAGGAAGATATGCCGTTAATAATGGAACATAACATCAGCCAAATGGCCGCCAAGACCACGCTTACAGGACCATATCCTTTTCATGAAATTTTCCATAACCAAATCGCAAAGTGGCTGCCCTATGTCTCGATAGCCTCACGAATTTCATCTTTGAGGTCTTGAATCGACGCTGGGCTGTTGGCGTAGACCTTATCTTTCACGTGGCCCCAAAGGAAGAAGTCGCAAGGTGTTAAATCACAAGATCTCGGTGGCCAATTGTGATCACCTCTTCGAGAGATAACACGGTCCGGAAACTTTTCCCGTAAAAGATCGATGGTTTCATTGCTTGTGTGGCACGTAGCGCCGTCTTGTTGAAAGTAAACGTTGTCCAGATCAATACCATCCAATTCAGGCCATAAAAAATCATTAATCATCTCTCGATAGCGCAATCCATTGACCGTAACTGTTGCTCCAGCCTCATTTTCGAAAAAGTAAGGTCCAATGACCCCGCGGGACCATAAACCACACCAAACAGTCACGCGTTGAGGATGGAGAGGCTTTTCAACAATAACTCTTGGGTTTTCCGAGCCCCAGATGCGACAGTTTTGCTTGTTGACGTAGCCTCCGAGGTGGAAATGGGCCTCATCAGTCAAGATGATTTTTCGATGAAATTCCGGTTCATTTTCATGCATTTCAAGGACCCAATCAGCAAAGACACGACGTTGTTGATGATCAGCCGGCTTGAGTTCTTGTGTTAACTGAACTTTATAAGCCTTAAGACCCAAGTCTTTATGCAAAATACGGTGTAATGACGTTTGTGGAATGCCTAATTCCAAAGAACGACGAGGAATGGACAAACCTGGGTTTTCTTCAACACTTTGGGCTACAACAGCAATATTCTCAGTTGTTCTTGAGCGACGTGCACGGGTTTTATTCTTCACATCACTAACTTGTCCCAACAGCTCGAATTTGTCCACCAATTTCTGTATTGCGGTCCGACAAGGTGCTTCACCCAAAAATGTTTTAGTTTTACGAACCGTCTCTGCCAAATTTTCACCATTTTTATAGTGAATTTTAATAATTTCAATGCGTTGTTGAAGCGTGTATCGTTCCATTTTTATTAATAGCGTAGTTTCTACTTGTCAAATGTCAAAAAATGACAGCTTCAAAAGTGACAGCTACCGAAATAACGGGCTATTCAAAATAACACCTCTTATTGGAAAACCCTTTATATACAAAATTGTAAAAAATGTAAGCCGAAGGCATCTTTGTGCGGAAAAAAGTCCAAATTAAAAGTTTTGAGTTAGGGGTTTTTTGTCATCAGATTGTCTAAAGGCGACCCCTAGGAGACGAAAAATGTTCGTAGTAGAGTCTCTTGCCCAAAATCCACGCCATAATCTTAGTCTGAATGTAGCTGCTAAGTTAACTTAGTCACGCTTCGTTAAGATGGACTAATGGACACTTCCATCATACACTTGTAAAAGTTTTTATTTCCAAGCAAATCTATTGCAATAAAATGGATTCAAAAGCTGCAGGTGCATAAAATAAGTTAAAGAATTTTTGAATAAAAATAGTACATTTTTAGAGAGAGATATGTCAACACTATTTACATATTTACTTAAAAAAAAAATATTTGTTTAAGTGAAAACTTTTTTGTCTTGCTAAATCTTGTTCTCAAAGCTAAAGATAATTAATAGAAGTATTGTGTACCAAATAAAATAAAATTCCTACAATTCCTAATACTAAGGTACTAGTACGTTCTAAAACTCCAAAAAACGCACGATTTTTGGGAATTTTTTTCTCGGAAACTTTATTAGATCATAACATAATTTTCTTTTTTTAAATAATGAACACATGCGTCAAAAATACAAATTTCTTGAAATTTTTAATTTTGGGCGAATTATAGAAGGCGCAAACGTCGACTCATCAAAAATACATTGTCCCATTGCGGACAGTTAATCTCACGATTGGCTGGACTGCAACAAAAAAAAACAAAGTGGGTTATTTTAAGGAAGGTTTCTTACGAGACAATTAACCACAATTTGTTTTAAAAGTAAAAAAAAAAAAAAAAATGTCAAGCTTTGAAAAAATATTTTTGGGTCGCCATTTTTTTGTTAATAACTTTTTGGTCAAATTGTGGTAAATTGTCTTAGAAAACATAAAAACAATCAAGTTGCAACAAGTTTTTTGAAAATCGGTTCAGTAGATCCGGAGATTAACTGTCCGCAATGGGACAATGTGTTTTTTGAAGAGTCAGCGTTGGTGCCCTCTATAATTCGGCCAAAATTAGAAAATTAAGATAACAAAAAAATGTTCTTGTACTCTTGACGCATGTATTCATTATTTAAAAATTCCCAAAAATCGTGCGTTTTTTGGCGTTCTAGACCGTACTAGTGATTTGCATAAGGTGTGACAAAAAGCTAGAGCGTGTAGGTTGGACTTAGACTAGAAAAAAATCGTATTGGAGGGGGTGTCTATTTCCCCCCGTTCAGACGGGAGGGGCAATTTAAGAAAAAAATCACTTAAAACAGAAAAAAAATTATTAAAAAATAACGGTGATACCTACAGAGTAATGCTATAGCACTTTGAAAAGCCAGAAATATATTCTTTAATTTTGTTTCTAAATAAAGTTGTTCGAGTGAATAGTTTTTGAAAAATTAATTTTCAAAATCAAAATTTTGAAAAAAAAAAAAATGAAAATTTTGTTTTTAAACAATTTTTTTTCAAAATTTTACGTAATTAAGTATTATTTTTTTATTCTCTTATTAATTTTTGATCAAACACAAAAAACCGGATGTCAAAATGTCTTGCAGTTTTTGAGAAAATCAAAAATAACAAAAACTACTTTTGTTCTAAGAAAAGCCTTTTATTTTAGTTTTTTCGTTTTTGGATTCTTAGGTGAATTTACGATTGAAAGGATTAACTTTCTTTTTACTATTTTTTTAATTATCGTCTTATAAACATACAATAATGTGACAAAGTACTGGATTAACCATATTTCTCACATTTTTTCATTGAGAACACCTGCGTGAGAGCATTGGATTAATATTGACCTGCGAATGTTTTTTAAATAATGCAACGTTACACGCCCTAACTAGTGACTTCGAACTATGTGTACGAAGTGGAAATAGAATCAGGCGCAAGAATTTCCTTAAAGAACAGAATTTTTAAGGCAATCAATAACATAACTAAACTAGAATTTATCTATAAGACATTTATTAGTTAAATGTGGCCAGTTGGGAATGAAAGACTTAAGACCAATGTTAGGGCAGAAATTCGACCAAGTACGGACCGTGCTTGTATGCTGTCAGAAGTTGAGAAGCAAGTGATTTAACTTCTTGCAGAAAAAATCATTCGCCTAATAAAAAGCCAGTTCAACTCACCTTTATCCCAAATAAATATAACCCTACCGGGAAGAAACAATGGTCATAGGCTTTAAATGTTTCCAGACCGATTCCAGACATTAACAACATTTACTCCAGTCTTGGCGATGCTTAATTGTTTACCACCTTGAATCTCCCTTCGGGATTCCATCGCTAAAGCTGCCTCTTCTACAATAGTTGGTAAGATTTCTTACGTAAATTTAGATGATATCATCATCTATAGCAAATCAAAGGATGACTACATAAGGCACATAGAAATTATTTTCTCAAAACTTCACCAAGCTGGATTGAAAATCAACCTAGGCAAAATACACTATTTGGAGAGAAGTGTAGAATTCATTGGCTTCTCAGGGTACACAAGGTATCATTCCTAACACCGAAAAGATCAAGGTTGTTAATAATATCCTGCCTACTAAAACCCTTAACACTTCTTGTTACAGACGAATTGTTAAGGTCTATGCTAAAGTTGCTAAGCCTTTAACGAACATGACCTGCGGAGAACTATCGCATGTCTCCAACCAAACTAAATAAGTCGCTCATGAACTTGATGACTAAGAACTTAAGGTTTTTGAAATCGATGCTTCCAATTATGCAATTGGGGCTGCACTCACCCAAGTTGAGACCAATCTCGTTTATCTCTAGTTCACTGAGGAAAACAAAAGAAAGCTACGCTGCCAAAGAGAAGCATTTCCGTGCTATATTATTATGTGCATTCGATTACTTGAGAATATATTTGGACGGATCGAGTAAAAGATCATAATATTTACTGACCATCAACCTTTGACCTTCACACTTAGTTACAGAAACTATAATGCGAAGCTCAAACGTTGGATGGCAAGAATTGAGGAGTACAACTTAGGGTTGATTTACACACAGGGTAAATTAAACTTGGTGGCTGATGCTCTCTGACGACTTCAAACCGAATTCCATCAACTCTCTGGTACTAGCTCATCTTCTCGAACTGAATAAATATATTCAGATAAAACTTCTACAGACACTGCAGAGAAAGTACAGACTGACATTACATTAGGCAACATACAAACAACTACTGCTGACGAAGTGTTTTTTTTCGAAAAATCCCATTTTGCCGAGTCTGGTAATATACACAGCTGACTTAGATTACGGTGACCTAATACCAAACGTAGAAGTCCCTCTGCATGTCTTTATGAACGAAATATTTTTTTTCAGGTTGGTATCGAAGATTGTTACCATGAGAAACAGAATCGTGGTTTTCAACGACACTACGTATATGTCTTCTGGAGGGAAGAAGTTCAACGAAAATATAATTGTTGATCATTTGTAAGAAAACTAAAATCCAAATAAAATTAATGGAATACAATTTTTCTAAGGTCCATCTTGGTGTGTTACAAAAATGCTTATAGAATTTTGAGAAATATAAAATAAGAATAACTCCAAGGGTGGTTGAAGATGTTGCAACTGCGGATCGCAGATTCTGCATAATCGAAAAGGAGCACAGAAGAGCTTTACGTGAAAACAAACCCACATTAAAGACAGATCGGCCATGTAATCGCATACAATGAGAAAAGATTCTTCAGCACTATGAAAAGAAAGAAAATCCCCAAGGCGCACCTGAAAAACATTAAACATTCTCTTCTCTTTTTATCGATCAAATATTAAAACAAAAAAGATCCCAATTTCAAGTCATTTAAAAATAAAATGCACGACTGGGTCGAACGAGCTTGCTCCTATGTAATATACTAGGAATTTTAAAAACGAATGTTATTAAAGAAAACTGTTCATGAGGATAAAGTTAATTATTTAAATTCTTTTAGTAATAAGAGATAAAAACAGAATGCTATGCAAATATGAATTTATGCCAGAACAAAAATTATAAGTCGTTTCAGTGGTTTCTTAAAAAAGCTTTTATGTACTAAATTTTTAAAAGATTTTTAAGAAAAAAATTTGGTACGCCAATTTAAAGCTATTATTATTTTTCGAATAAAAATTAAATTTACAAAAAAAATATTAATTTTAAACTTTTGAAATGCAACGTGTCTAAGACTTTTTAGAAGCTTCTCTATTAAAAATTTCATTAAGATCCGTTATGTGGATAATGAGAAATTCAAAATTCGAAAAAATGGTTCTATGGTAGGTACAAGCTGTAATACTCGTATCTTACTTTTAATTTTTTTTATTAAATTAAAGATCATAAAAATTGAAAGAAAAAAAAAATTATCAAAATTCTAGGTGCCGTTTTCGAGAAAAATACGATTTTTGAAAACCATTTTTTTTAAATTTTATAATATTTGTATAGTGGGTACCTTTATTTTAAGGTAAAATAAATTTTTTTTTCACATATCTTGTAGATTATATTAAGAAACTTTTATTTCTCAAGTTTAAAAAAAATTTAGCACAGGGTTTTCGAAATATTGAGTTTTGAAAAAAAAAATTTGAAGTTTTTTTAAAAATCAAAAAAAAAGTTTCCTGAAAATTTGAATAAACAATCTATTTAAGGTTTTGGGGAGCCTTAGCAAAAAAAATTATCAAAATCGGATCTACCGTTTTTGAGAAAATCAAAAATAAAAAAAACGGTTCCATGGGGGTACCCTCAATAACCATTTTTCGGAAAATTTTTTTCAACCATTACCTAGCTTTAACTAAATGAAATTTTTTTGGGTTTTTATTTCTTAAATCTGTCATACAGTTTTTGAGAAAAAAAAAATATTTATAAAATTTCGAAAAAAATTCGTATGGCAGGTACCGTTATTATTGGTCTTAAAAAAAAAAAGAAAAAAACGTGTGGGGGGAAAAAATAAAAATCATATCGACCAAGTTTAAAGAAAATCGGCTGAGCCGTTTAGGCTGTAGTCGAACAGACAGACAGATAGACAGAATTGCGAGACCCACTTTTTTACTTGCGATATAGGTACTATAGGTCAAGTTCCGCATTTGAAAAAAAAATCGAACTCGAGATTTTGATCAAAGCTGACATTACGATGATAGCGAAGACGAAAAAAGTGGGTCCGGCAATTCCGTCTATCTGTCTGTATGTCTGTATGTCTATATGTCTGTATGTCTGTATGTCTGTATGTCTGTATGTCTGTATGTCTGTATGTCTGTACCTCGAACTACAGCCTAAACTACTGGAGGTATTTTCTTCAAACTCGGTAGTTAAGGGTCTTCGGTGATTCCCTAGAGGAAAAATGGAAATTTTTTTTTTAGCTCCAAAACTAAGGGTACCCCCCATACACCCGTAATGCAAAATCTTATTTATCTCGAAAACGGCTCTAACGATTTTGATAAAAAAAATTAGGTGTGATATTATGGACATGGACTACATTTTGGTCAAAAAAAAAATTTGGGGGGAAATGTTATTAGGGGTACCTGTCATAGAACGGTTTTTTTGATTTTTAAATTTCTCACCAACGGCTCTAACGATTTTAACCAAAATTTTTATACAGGAGCTGCTTTGCATTTGAAAAAATATAAACTAAAAATTTTTTCGAAAAAATAGTTTTTGGATTTTTAAAAAAATAATACAATTTTTTTTTTGAAAATTCAATATATTGAAAACCAATACACGATTAAATTTTTAAATTACGTTTTAAAATGTATTTTATTAAATACTAACAATTTGCATATCAATTTTTTTTATAAAAATTTTAAGGAAAATTTAGTACACAAAAAACTTGTTTCAGTGTGTCTGTATGTCTGTACCTCTCACTACAGCCTAAACCACTGGACCTATTTCTTTCAATCTCGGTAGTTAAGAGTCTTCGGTGATTCCCTAGAGGAGAAATTGAATTTTTTTTTAGCTCCAAAACTAAGGGTACCCCCCATACACCCGTAATGCAAAATCTTATTTATCTCGAAAACGGCTCTAACGATTTTGATAAAAAAAATTAATTGTGATATTATGGACATAAACTACATTTTGGTCAAAAAAAATTTTGGGGCAAAATGTTATTAGGGGTACCTGCCATAGACCCGTTTTTTTGATTTTCGACTTTCTCATTAACGGCTTTAAGGATTTTAACCCAAAATTTTTAGCAGGAGTCCCCTTAAGTTTAAAATAATATTGTATATAAAAATATTCGAAAAAATATTTATTGGGTTTTAAAAAAAAAAAAAAATTTTTAAATCAATATCTTTTTCATTTCTCTATGTATATCTTTAAAACCTATAAACGATTATTTTTTGAAATAATTTCCTAAAACCAATATTATTAAATACTTAAAATTCGCATCCCACATTTTTTTTCTTGAAAAATTTTAGAGAAATTTCTTATATAAAAAATTTATTTAATAATAAAACGATTTTTAAGGTTTATTTGCATAAATTCATACTTTTCCGGAAACCAGACGGCAATTTTATGCATTTGAACATTATTATCTCATTAAATCCATGTTTTATATTTATAAAATGTATCTTAAATTCCAAAGTACATTTACATAAGAGCAAGTTCGTGCGATCCAGTCGTGCATTTTATTAGTCTTCCCTATCATCGTAATGTCAACTTTGATCAAAATCTCGAGTTCGATGTTTTTTACGAATGACATAACTTGCCTTATAGTACCTATAAGTCGTAAGTAAAAAAGCCAAACTGTGCACATACCTTACAATATTATAATTATAAAGTATGCACATAAATGGCTGGAAGTTTGCTCTCACGAGGCAAGGGGGCAGTTCAGTTACAAATTAATTAGTCGTTATTTCGGTGCGTGTTGATCCTCGTAACCTACAAGGTAGCTTGAAATCTTAACCTTCTTGCCATAGCGGATACGAATTGACTACGTCGAAAATGTATACATTATCTTTTAAAAAAAGAACATTACCTATAAAAAGAAAAGAATAAAATAAAAAAAGAAATGTATAAATATATAAACATATATGCTTATGCTTACTTTTAAAAGACACTGAATAACTGATGTTAAAATATATAAAGGACGAAGAAATGCTACCTATTTTAAGGAAGGGCACACCAAAGTGAAAGATTAGGTTCATAAATTGGACATAAACAACTGTCTGAAAATGTGTTGGTGGCTCCCGACACGCAACGGACTGGGACAATCTTTTGGAAGAACAGAGACAAATTTCAGAAAATCAAAGGGCACGGTAGTGCCCAGCCAAGTTCTGGCACTACACCCTTTTTTACAGGAACAAACTCAGGCGATTTTTGACCCCTTCTTATCTTCGGTACCAATGCAGTCAGAAACTTAAAACTCCGAATATATTCTAAGCTAGTCAGGCACAGGCGCCTCACCAAATATCAATTTTCTAGCATAATCGGTTCCTGAGATATAAGGCCTCAAAAATCACAAAAACCGTAACTGACTGACTGACTGACTGACTGACTGACTGACTGACTGACTGACAGATCATCAAAATTATGGAGCACTTCCCGACATCGTAGAATCTTGTAATTTTGCACAACGGTAGGTCTTGTCATGCAAGCAGAGGAAAAAATCGAAAATTTGAAATTTTCCATTCAGGGGGCGTGGTATCCGCCCACTTTCACCGAATTGTCTCCGAATTGGTGTTGGTTGAATGGAGCACTTCCGACTGCTGTAAAACGATGAAATTTGGTGAACCGGTAGGGCTTATATTGTATATAAAGAAACAAAAATAAACACCAAGGTTTTTCTTTCGGGGGGCGTGGTATCCGCCCACTTTCTCCGAATTGGTGTTGGTTGAATGGAGCACTTCCGACTGCTGTAAAACGATGAAATTTGGTGAACCGGTAGGGCTTATATTGTAAATAAAGAAACAAAAATAAACACCAAGGTTTTCCTTTCGTGGGGCGTGGTATCCGCCCACTTTCTCCGAATTGGTGTTGGTTGAATGGAGCACTTCCAACTACTGTAAAACGATGAAATTTGGTAAAGTGATTAGGCTCAAATTGCATTCGAAGAAAAAAATATAAAATTAGCGGTTTTTTACTCAGGGGCGTGGTATCCGCCCACTTCCTCAGAACTGATGTAAATTATATATGGCGCACTTCCAATTGCAGTAGAACAATAAAATTTGGTAGAACGGTAGGGCTCAAATCGCATATAAGGGACCGAAAATAAAAATCGAGGTTTTCCATTCAGGGGGCGTGGTATGTTTAATTTATATGGAGCACTTCCGATTTCTGTAATTAAGGTAGGTATGTTAGTGTTATGTATCTTGCCAGGATAAGAAGAAATAATTGAAGCGCAAATCAAAACAACCAATAACAAAAAGAAAATATACCAAAAGAAATAGGAAGCTATAAACTAAGTTGATTTTAGTAGGAAGAGTCCACCCTTCTATCTTTCCGTATCTTTCGAGATTTTGACATGGAAAAATATTTAAATCTTTGCAAAAAGGAGTGAGATCAGACCAAAAACATAAATGTTAAAAAAGAGCCAAGTTCTTATATACAAAAACCTTTGTGTAACAAGTCAGCCGTGAAAAGTAATGAGATCTAAAAGTGCGCCAAGTTCTTACTTTATGAAGATTTAATATCGAATATTTAAAGTAGAATAATATTGAAACAGCTACAATGTAATAGAGAAATTTTATTATTTAATGATTACTGAGTAAAATTTGATTGGCTTACTTGGCAAGTTTTTTTTTATGCCCAATTCAAACGGTTTTAAAAACTTGACCAGTAAGCCCATCAAGTTTTACTCAGTAATCATTAAATAATAAAATTTCTCTATTACATTGTAGCTGTTTCAATATTATTCTACTTTAAATATTCGATATTAAATCTTCATAAAGTTAGAACTTGGCGCACTTTTAGATCTCATTACTTTTCACGGCTGACTTGTTACACAAAGGTTTTTGTATATAAGAACTTGGCTCTTTTTTAACATTTATGTTTTTGGTCTGATAGAAATTACAGGAAAAATTAACAAATTGATTCAACGATATAATAACGCTTTCGAAAAAGGAGATTCAGATAAACTCAGACTAGACGTACTCAACAAAATAGTTATTCTTCAAGAGGGGGTCAGCGAAATAGTAAGAGCATGCCAAATGGCCAAGAATGATATAGTTAATATTAATTTTTGGACACAGGGGAAATTAAAACTATAGTTAATGACTTTCAAACCTTACCTTACCAGAACAAGGATGACCTTCCGTAAATTGTAATAGGACACTACTACTTTACGTACTTTCTTTACAGTAAATAATACATAGAAGTCCATGCAGTCATTAGAAACAATAGACAAATTGCCCTAGACTATTCTAGGCCATTAATAAGACATGAAGAAACTTACGGATTAAACGGGGACTGTCTTAACATTGGTAATACTTCCTTTTGTGAGAAAAATATCCTCAAAAACTCCCCTAACACACTTGCATGTCTATAATCATTTTAAAACAAAACTATAATGGAGAAATTCAGAAAAAAAATCCCTATTTCCTTTGAGCATTTAATTCAGCTAGACAAGGATATGGTCAAAATTATGGAGAATACACTTAACAGTAAGATTAGTTGGAATCCGCAAGCACTTCTCACCGTTCTGGTCAATGAAACAATGCACCAGATAAAACGAAACCTGGAACACGTACAAGATCACAGCATGAAAAATATCGAGCTACGTAAAAGTTGCCCATAAACCATCTCTGCCGACGACCAGTCTATTCCGTATCGTATTCCGAGTAGAACTAATGGCAGATCATTAGGCTAATGGATTCTGTTTTCGCGAATAAATCGATCAACAATTGTCAAAATATAACTGAAACCATTCGAAACATCAAGAGGTCCCACCAAATCCATCTGAACATGTTCGAAGCGATTGCTGGGAGTGTTAAAATATTTTAGTGGTGATTTTGTATGAAAGAACCAGTGCCTTGATGTCTGAATTCATTCTCGGCAGAAATATCGTTCATTTAAAAGCTTTCTTGGGTCCTCGAATGCCTGGATGTGAGAGAGAATGTAAACTTAAAATTGCCGCATTTCTTAGAAATGTAAAAATGGTCTCTTTACATCAGTTGGTTTTTTTTTCACACCAGATTGGCTGACTTAATGTAAGAAAAATAATTGATTCGAGTTTCATTGAAAGAATAGTTTTTCGTGCTACGAGTAACAAAGCTTTTGAGTGGTAATGTGTTTCCGGTGAAAATGAAAGTTCATCATTTTCTGAGATGGAGTTTTGCTCTCCGTTACCAGATTATTATTTTCCTTTAATCTAATGTCGCTTGTGTATAGTGATATCCCATCAAGGTGCCTTGCTAGTCTTGGACTTCGGACTCCATTAATGAATAAAGCTGTCGTCAGAGGGTTATGATCGGAATAAACAATAAAAGTCCGTTCTTCCAAAAAGTAGTGGAAATATCTAATTGAAAGGTAAACAGTTGGAATCTCTCTATGGAAAGCAGAATATTTTCTTCAGATGGGCTGAGTTTTTTTGGAAAATAAAACCAATGGTTTCCATTTGTTTTTCCGCAACTGCATTTAATGCATCCACTATAAGGCGTGTTGGTGAAAACTCGCTTGGATGCACTAGAAGTATTGCTTTAATTTTTTGAAAGCCATCTATGCAATCTGGCGACCATGAAGGTAAAATTCCCGAATCGGGAATTTTATGGCTTAAGGAAACAAGCTCTGGCTTTCCAAAGTCACATTTGACTATATGTAATTTATTTGTTGAGCCGAAAGAAACTAAACGCTCCGTATCGTATCCGAAGTTTTATTAAGTGATCTTTTTGATTTTTGCTTACGATTAACATGTTATAGATATATTGGTAACAAAAATCCAAGCCCTTCAGAACTTCATTGCATACATTGTCTACGGCGGCGCGGCTGCTGCTCTGGCAAGTTGTCTTGGGCGGCATTTGTCGCAGGTTGTTATTGTGTTGATTGTGGTACCACTGGCTGCTTGTAGAGCAAAGCCCGCACCGGTAGTAGCCGTGGACTCTACCGACGTTTGAGTAAATATCCTTACTAAGTCAATATTTTCATTGTTTTCCATTTCATGATTTGTTCATCATATTTAAGTATGTGGTTTTCTACTTTATAGCTCCTGGCCGCGTCTAACATAAAGAACAGATGCTTACCTTCATGCTGTCTGCATGCCAGTTTAGAATGAAGGATTTTGGTTGTTGTTTGTTGCGCTGGTGGTAATTTATTTCTCACCTATCCTGCATATAGGTATGTGTGCCGAGAAATTACCTCTATCCGCCACCTGAGGACGCACTCTTTATGGATACAACACCCCCGAGCTAGACTAATTTTGCTAATTTTGATCTTCAAATATGTGTGGAAGTTCAAGGAAGGCTTAAACGGTGAGAAACATACAAAATAAGTAACAGTAAATACTAAAAACCACAAATTATTTATCCAATACAAAATGTTCCTAGCTGTGAAACATTTGATGTCCTTACACTACATTTACAGACATTGATAATGATAGAAAAGAAATGTGTTTATTGATGGTTAATAAAGGACTGTCGCTGTCGTGTTTGGGCATGAGAGCACCCAATTGTCCTATTCGCGATGCATTTAACCACGAGTTGCAAAGAGAACAGCAATACGATACTGAAGTATTGGTCAAACAGTTCGTTCAAATGTTCCGCAATTGAATGAACAACAAAGAATTGCGTACGATACACCTTGATGGAAGCTGTGAACGGTGGATTTGGTGGAATTTACTTCCTTGATGCTCTCGGAGAGGCTGGAAAAAAGTTCCTTATTTCATAGCTGTTTGGCAAAGATCAGATCGCAAAATGAATTAGCCTTAGCATTGATTGCATCTGGAATAGCTGCAACATTGGTAGAAGGTGGACGAACTGCACATTTTGCCTTGAAATTACCACTTAATATGCAAAAACGACGCAATGTGGAAGATTCCACAGATCGTTTTGAATGAATGGACAGAACGTTAAAAGATCTGCGTGACAACCAAAACATTTTTCGTGGACCCATGATTCTGTTGTCAGGTGATTTTCGTCAGACTCGTCCAATTATTCGCCGATCAACTATTGCTGGCGAACTAAACGCATGCTTAAAATCATCTTATTTGTGGCGGCATGAAAAGACACTCCAATTAAGAACTAAAGTGCGAGTGATTTTGCAACAAGATCAAACTGCGATTATGTTTTCGAAGCAGTTATTATATGTTGGAAATGGTAAGTTCGTATTTGACACACCGACCGGTCTAATTACACTACTCACGGATTTTTGTCACTTCATCGACTCAAAAGAAGAGAACAACAGTAGTTCAGAAACCATAATTGGCTGAGTGACCGGGCAATATTGGCGGCCAAAAACAAAGACTTAAATTATCTCAATGCAACCGTTTAGAATTTTCTTCCGGGAAAGTTGTTTTCTTACAAATCAGTTGACGCAGTTACAAACCAGGATGACGTAGTCCCTGGATTTGCCTGGACTACCACCTTACAATTTACAATTAAAAGAAGGATCAGTTGTGATTATGCTGCGTAACATTAACCAACCTCAACTATGCAATTGAACGATACTGGCTGTACAAAAGCCAATGAATAACGTCATGTCATCGAGGTGATCTTGATCTCAAGGGAAAATACAAAGGAGGATTACAACAAATTTGCCATTCGATTTTAAGCGTCTAAAATTTATCGTCCGTCTGGCCTTGGCGATGTGTGAAAATAATTCGCAAGGAGAGTCGTTGAAAGTTTGCGAAATCAACTTGGAGTTCCCCTGTTTCGCGCAAGGCAATTATACGTTGCGTTTGCGTCGCGAGCCGGAGAACTTTTATCTTTATGTATTTACGCACCGCAAAAAATATAGTACATCAGAAAGCCTTAAAAAGATTAAGTGTATAACTGTGTTGCATTTAATATACATAGATAAAAATTTTGTTTTAAGTTTTGACCTCATTTTTCAAAAATATACGAAGTTCACCGGTCATCTAGTATATTTATAAATTTAAGTTCATAAACTATCAAAAGTTTATGTATAAACTGAAAACAAACTATGATGTGATCAATTTTGCCTTTATTTCTACACGTCTTTTGATAGAGAACCAATTCTTCTCAAGGATATCAAAATTTATTGTTTTGTTACTGTTGTTTCTTAACTCTTCATTGTTTTTCTTTCAGTGTTTTTTGTTCCTACAAGCCAACCTTTTAGACTATTAAATATTAAGTTATAATTCCATACAACTCCATCAAATAGATAACTTTTATTTTATCACCATACAACATATATCTCATATCTACAGGTTGCCATTTTGCAATAAAAACAAGAAACGACACATTTCACCTCAAAAATCGACTTCCGACGTGCTCGAAGCACAATAACATACGTACAGTCACAAAACCTAACAGCGATTAGTCTTCGTCAATTGCAAAGCAAAACTATCCATCTATGTAGCCAGGAGCAAAAGATATCACCCCCACTAACCAAAATACACGTTCAACATTCAACTTGTATTGTCCAGGCTGGTAGTTCTCCCCCCAACTTTAATGTAAAGTTGACACTTTGTTGGAAGGACAAAAACCCAAAACTCTTGTTATTGACTGATGACAGGAAGGATGTGGCGAGATATTTGCTTCCGAATTCTATAAGAGTATAACTTGTATAGGTATGTATTGTATGTAGTGTATGAACAGGGCCACGTTATACCTACCCTGCTACAAACCAACACGTTCTCAGACCGAAGTGTTAATGTTTTAGTACACATACATAGACTTTCATCTTAACGAAGTCAAAATAAGGTTTGCTTTGCATTCATTTATCGGTCCATAGCAGTTGAAGAATTGATATGTCAATCCAAGCTTCGTTTTTACAAAATGTTTGTCCCAATAGATGGTGTACGAACGTTTCCGTTCACTTTTTACACTCTAGCTGGCTTTGTGTGAACCCAATTGAATAAAACAAACACACACAGGTGGAAATTCAAACAAATAAGAACGGTTTACCCACCTTCTCCTGATTAATAGAGCTCCCTTGGTTGGTGTTGCAGTTTTATCGACTTTCAAAAATTTGTCATTTTGCCTACTTAAATGCTCGTGTCAAATGCAAAAGAACACTCACCCGTACATAATGGCGCCATTATCGAGTACAAACAATCTGATCCGAATTTGACAGCGTCCTGCGGTTAATGATTCAGAAAACTGTGACAGACATTTTATGCGATCAAGATCCTGGCCTGAACTCTGTCTCAAGACGATGGTTACACTAAAATAATAACTGACCGGTAACAAATCAGAGATGCCGGCAACGGTAGGGTAAATTATAATTCTAGAAGCAATTCATTCCTCCGGTTATTGCATAGTCCGCTGTTCACACAAAAAGCAGTAATAAAAATATCCTCATAGCTTTCAGGTCCGGTCGTATTCTTTGTGTACTGTTAAGGGCCTGTCAACTTGTGTCCAATTGAAGAACATAATTCAATAAGAGGTCATTTGTCATTGTGCGACATTGAAGAAATTTTTCTACGTTTCCGGTTCCGTTCAATACTTATTTGAAGCAAGTCTGGGAAAAAAAAAACGCAGAAGAAGGAAACGGCATTGCGCGAATAAGTTGCGGGATCTGTGCAAAGGGTATACACGTTCATTGTTCCAGTTGGGGTTTTTTGAAAATTATTTGACATTCAAGTGGTGGCGGTGGGGTGATTGTGGGCTGTGGGTTTTGTGGCAAAGTGGTTTTGGTATGGGAACACTCCAACTCAGAGAAGTTTTGATTAATTGTAAGCGTCTTGTAGGATGTGACATTTTGTTTTCCTTTTGGCATTGCTCCCGTTATTTCCTTAGAGTTTTATGGTTTTAGAGTGTTTTCGTGTGAATGTTGTTTTGAATTTGAAATTTATCAAGGTTGACAGGAAGAATAAATGGGTACGTACATTTTTAGCAAAAGAGCTGAAAAGTTGTTATTAATAAAATAAAATTTATGTGAACGAAAAAAATAATAACTTGTCTTAAGAATTGTTTGCTTCCAATCTTTTGTTGTTGCTTTTGTTTTTGATTTTATTTATTTGGTGGGAGTTTTATCCTGCTATTCAAATTGTCCATTATTGTTCTTTGGTGGTATGATTTCTTTTATTCAGGAGTAAAGTTGATTTATTGACTGAGTTTTAGTACAAGTATTTAGGGACTGGTACTTACAGAAACGTAAGTAGTAACTCAAATTCTACAAAGTGGCAAAAGGCCACATCCTTCAGCCGATTCCTTAAGCCAATTTTATTAAGTTGACAAATAATACAAAAATGTATAGGTTGGACGATAACCAGGGCCTTGCAACTCTCAACCGTTCTATTTGTCACTTCTTTGGAAGTGGCAGTACTATTAAAAAAAACACAATTTTTTGTTTTAAAATGTCATCGGCTTCTAGGTAAAGAGTTTCACTATCGAAAGAACATTTAAAGATTTTATAAAGACGAAACTTTTATTATCATGCTTAAAAATTTGATCAAATCGGTTGACTAGTTCAAATTATTTTGGAACACAATACGAACAAAAAAAATAACTAAGTAAAAGAAACTTACAAGAATAGGCGCGGAAAAAATGTTCAAAATTGTCAGAAAATACATTATCTCTATATTTTTCTAAGAGAAAACAGAAGTTTATTTCTCAATTTGGGGGGATTTGATTATTAGTTATATCTGAAAAGGTCTGGAACTTAT
Source organism: Chrysotoxum bicinctum (assembly GCA_911387755.1). Classification (NCBI taxonomy): domain Eukaryota; kingdom Metazoa; phylum Arthropoda; class Insecta; order Diptera; family Syrphidae; genus Chrysotoxum; species Chrysotoxum bicinctum. The sequence continues at coordinate 134,058,026 of OU426988.1, forward strand.
GTAACTAATGATAAATTTAAATAAACTAAAAAGTTATTTGAACTAACCGAACTATTGAAAAACGTCATCAAAATTATAGTTTTTCAAAATAATTTCAACTACATGTACTTATGTATGTATATGTAAATAAAGGTTCTATTTACTATGTTCCAAAATAATATTGACGCAATTTATATGAGCTGCATGCCTGACACGTGAGATGAAAACGCTATGTTGCGTTTTCGGAACGCTCTACACAGGTAAATTTTCCCAAAAACATGGCCAAAATTATTTTTTGTTATTCCTCAATTTATTATTACATGATAGGATAATTTTAATAAAATTCACCATTTTCAAGTAAATTTACGCGAAAATTCATAAAAACAAAAACGAATCGAAGGTTTTATTTTTAAATTACGCCATAGAGTTTGTTCTATTTGGCATTAAAAAACACAATATTAATACATTTGTTGTTGGTATTATTAACAAATAATTAAGTAGGTACAGATAAGAATACAAAAATTTACATAGATAAATATTAATAAACATACATAATGTGTGTAATGTATGTATATACATATTACATATGTATATCATGCAATGACTTGTGAAACTGCAACTAAGTCTGCTTACTCGATCTCTGGTTCAATTAGAAACTGCAGTACTTCAGATGGTAATGCATTTTTTCCTTTAGGGTGTAATTTTCTCAAACCATACACCTTAAAATGGGTCTGAAGAAACCAAACGGTTTTATATTTTGCTGCCTCAAAAATTTTCTTGAGAAACTTTCTCGAAAACGCTTTATGTCCAATCCGAGCTGTCTAATCGGAAGAATAACTTTAGATATAATTTCAGGGCTGTATATTAAAAATGTATGTATGTACATCAGTTGTGGGAAAATTATACCATGGGTACAGATGCACAAACATTGCGATATCAATACAATACTTCTTTAATCTACTGATTTGTATTGGATATACACTTGATATTGTTAACAAAACAATCCTAAATCGACATTATGATGTTTTCATTTGTGTTGGCTATATCCGAAGAAATAAAAAAGTCGACAGGCAGTGTCGCTATCATTTGTACTACCATAGCCCTGGTTTTGACATGTCAACAAGCAATTCCGTTCGGATTCTAAATTGAAGCCTTTTCTTGTTTTCTTCGACTTTTCTCTTGTTTTCTTCTCCACGAGCTTGCCATTGTCTTATAGGCAGTTTGTAGGAAAAATGGATTAAACATTCAAAAAACATTTTCCAAGCATGCAAGGAGGATAACCCAAACCTCAGCTTTGACTTGTCTTGAATTTGCTTGTTCAACACCAAATCTAGTTTATTGAAATCTTTTGATGTTATACCACAAAGATAACATCTTTGAGTTGAAGATGTTTCAGTAATGGCATTACAGACCTTACTGTCTACCATTGTAAGAAGCATTTTATGCTTCAAAAAAATTTAACTATGTGAATCTGGGTCACCTGACACTAGCTGAATAGGAACAAAAGATGTTAAGAAAATGTTAGCATCTAAAATGCTTGAGTCTGAAAAACGATGTTCATGTTCACTTATGCATGAGCTTCCATCACAACCCCATTTGGAAATAAGGTTAATATTAGACATTTCATCAATTTCATTCCTTGAAACAAACGCCGAATTGTGTGATCTAATAAACTTTGAAGAGGTGATTCTGCGACTGATTCAGTTATGACAAAGTTTTCAGGATAAGATTTTTACTTGCGACTTATAGGTACTATAAGGCAATTTATGCATTCGGAAAAAAAATCGAACTCGAGATTTTGATCAAAGTTGACATTACGATGATATCGAAGACCAAAATAGTGGGTCTCGCAATTCTGTCTGTCTGTCTGTCGGTTCGACTCGAGCCTAAACCGCTCGGCCGTTTTTCTTCAAACTTGGTAGATATGGGTTTTGATTTTTTCCCCCCACACGTTTTTTTTCTTTTTTTTTAAGACCAAAAATAACGGTACCTACCATACGGTTTTTTTTCGAAATTTTATAAATATTTTTTTTCTCAACAACTGTCCCACAGAATTTAAAAAAAAAAAATGAAAAATTTCATTTAGTTACAACTAGGTAATGGTTGGAAAAAAGTTTTCTAAAAAATTGTTATTTTGGGTAGCCCCCCCCCCCCCCCCCTGGGTCCATTTTTTTTTTGTTTTTGATTTTCTCGAAAACAGTACAACCGATTTAAATCATTTTTTTTATGCTAAAGCTCCTCCAAAGTTTAAATATTATTACATATTCAAATTTTCAATTTTTTATTTTTTGGATTTTAAAAAAAATTCTAAATTCTAAATTTTTTTTTGGAAACTCAATATTTCGAAAACCCCAAGATCGATTTTTTTCAAACTTGATAAATAACAGTTTCTTAACATAATCTATAAGATTTGAGAAAAAATTATTTTGTTTTATCTAAAACTAACGGTACCTTCCATACAAATATTAAAAAATGGTTTTCGAAAATCGTATTTTTCTCGAAAACGGTTCCGGGAGTTTTGCTAAATTTTTTTGAATTTTGAATTTCTTATTATCGGCATAACGGATTTTAATGAAATTTTTTATAAAAAGCTCCTAAAAAATTTAAAAAACATTGCATTTCAAAACTTAAAAAAAATATTTTTTAAATTTTTAGAAAAAAAGTCGTTTTTTTTTCTTGGAAAATTCGATATCTCAAGAACGGCTTAGTATTTTTCTTGAAAATTTAACCCTTTTTCGTACAATAAAAGAAACTTAAGGTTGGCTACCAAGTTTTTTTTCTTAAAAATGTTTTAAAAATTTTGTACATAAAAGCTTATTTTTTTAATTTTTTAGAACGACTTATAATTTTTGTTCTTGCATAAATTCATATTTGCGTAGCATTCTGTTTTTATCTCTTGCTACAAGAATTTAAAAAATTAATTTTATCCTTATGAACAGTTTTCTTCAATAACTTTCGTTTTTAAAGGTGTGTCCAGACCAAAGAAACATTTTTTAAACATTTCAGAAACATTTAAAAAACATTTCAGAAACAGAGAAACATTTCTGAAATGTTTCTTAAATGTTTCTGAAATGTTTTCTTTGGTCTGGACGCTCGGATCCACTCTTGACGAAAATTTTAAAAATAAAATCAAAAAGGCCAATGATATGTATATCTGAAATTTGCGAAAATATAAATTGTGATAAAGATGAAGTAGAAAAAAAAAATCATGCGCTTAAAGTACAACACAGGCGAGAAAAAAATTTACAGACAACTCAATCTGGAAACAATGGGAAACAAAGAAACATTTCAGAAATGTTTCTCAAAGCGTCCACACCAAAAAAAAACAAATCAAAAACATTTCTGAAATGTTTCTGAAATGTTTTTTTAAACAAATGGGAAACATTTCTTAAACAATGTTTCCTGAAATGTTTCTTTGGTGTGGACACACCTTAAGATTCCTAGTCTATTACATAGGAGCAAGATCGTGCGACTCAGTCGTGCATTTCATTTTTTTTTTTGCTTCTAAAACAGTTACAAAGTTTGGATACATATGGTTATTATGTTTTGTTGCAGAATCTCGTATCTCTAATAATATAGTATTGGAACTTAGTTAATTTCCCTTCAACAGCTATTGAAAGAGCTTCCTCTGCTGTATATGAAATAACTTCCTGGTCCATTTTTTTAAAGCTTTTTGGTATTTTTCAGCGCATGAAGGATTTGAAAAATTATATTTTTATGGAGTTAAGTTTATTACACTTTTTATTCGCGAATAATTAATCAAAAAAACTATAAAGAGAAAAAAGAAAACGAGATGATTGTTCGCGACGAAGACAACGATTACGAACGTTTAGGGAAAGATTATATAGCCGAACTGTCAATCGAGTCGGCGAAGTAGGGCGAATTAAAAAGTGTAACAGCAGCGACAATAGGCGTTGCCACCACAGCTAGCTCAACGGGGGTGGGTTCACCAATTAATTTAATTGTGGGGAATTAAGTTATTTGGATTTCGATTTAATACTCAAACGAATTAATATAAATATATTAATTGCAGGTCCGTATACACGATTTGAAATAAAAATAAAAAAAAGGGCGCCAGCAATTTTTTTTTTCAATTAAGGAAATTGCAAACCTTCGAAGCGGAAACCGACGATGCAAAATTATTATGAAGAAAATAATAACACTAAGTTTTAATCCCAAATAGGGAGTTGAAAAAAAGTTATATTTAATTTTTAACAGTTTGGGAAACCTTTAAATATGTATAGGGTAAAAACCCAAAATCTTTTCATACAATAGAAATGGTTGTTCCAAAATACGTAAGATGGACCGCTAACGCTCGGTCCCGAATTATTCAAACGGAAAATTTTAAAGAAACGGGGCGCGAGTTCCGCAATTTCGGAAATGAACGGGGGCAAAAGCCAAACGATTTTTCTTTTGCAACAAAAATGCACTTTACACGCAAAAAAAAATTTGTACCAAAAAATTAACCACCAAAAAAAATGTTCACTATACTTAGCTCTTATAATATGCCGATTTCTCCTTCCTCGAAATGAAATAAAATCGCCTCCACTAATTTTCCTCACTCCAGAATTTGTCCTGCTTTTTTTTTGACTCAAATGTTCCAGAAATGATCTCAAAAAAAATCCTCTTCCTTTTTCCGCAGCGTGGCGAATCCGATGAACGCATTCAGCTGTCTGACCGATTTTTTTTCTACAAACTAAAAAAAGAAAACTTTCGGAATTAAAAGAGGATTTTCACAAGTGCCGTGCATTTTTCCCCTCGAGTTTAGATTTAGATAGTTGTTTGGGGCAACTTAGTGGAGGATTATCTCAAAACTAAAATGAGGAAGGCGAGATAGGCAATAATATATAATATATTCGCGAATACTCTACTTCGTTTGACTTTTGCGCAGATTTGGGGGACACCTAAAGGGACTTGCCGTTAGCGTTCCATCTTTTACAACCAATAACACAATTAGGGTGGGCGTTTAGCCATTATGTAAACAAATATCATCCAGTATGTTGCAATCCACTCTCGTTTTCATTTCTATTGGGATCAGATCTAGGTTGTTGAACGTCGGTCGATTTCTTATCCACGTTAAGGTTGTGACCACTTTAAGGGCCACTAAGTGTCATCCATCTTGTTTCTTCAAAGTACTGAGAGAGTGTACCAATGGCTGATGGACCATGGTTGCCCTACTCTCTCCCAGTATTTTGAAGGAAACACCTGTATGAAAAGAATAAAAAGGTGGGAACAAGGATTGGGAATGCCATAAAGAATAGTTTTTGTCACGGCGATTTCTTACCGTGACAAGTTTTCATTTTTCTCGAAATTGCATCTGCGCAGCATAGCTTAATTCTTCGGTATTATAATAAGAACGCAAATCCTCTGTTTTACATCTCTTTGATCGTTCGCTTAGATTCGAAAAATCCATTTGAGGCCGCCCAACAAAACCATAAGCTCGGCATGGTAACGAAATTTCATATTCTTTGTTTTTTGTTTTAAGAAGGTGTTGAGGCGCTTAGCCATCTTCTTTTATAAGCAAAATCAGTTAAATTTTTCTTTGATTGCTATGAAACTTCAATATTGGTCTCATTTTCAAACTTTTCTACCAAAAAAATTATTTTTTCTATAATGTCACGAGACGTACAGCTTCTAAAAAAATCAGAAAGGTGATTTATTGAAAGAAAAATGAAACTTGATTGCGATCCTGTGTCAAAAAAAAAATAATAAGCTTCATCAAAACTTTTTAAAGCTAATATTTTAAAAAGTCGCAAAAAGCTGCAACGTTTTATGATTGCTTTAACTTTAAACATTATTTGCATTACAGAACAATGCAAAACAACATAACTTTTACATTATTAAAGAAAAAAATGTTTTTTTTGCTTTTACTGCTCAAACACATTACCTTGAAAAGCTTCAAGATTTACTTTACAAAAACACATTATCTTGAAAAGCTTGAAAATTTAGTTTAAACTTAAAATATTGCAAAAAATATCATCATCATTTTTTTACATACCACTAGCAACAGAATCCATGTTAGATTATTTTACAAGGCGCCAAAGATAAATATAAAACAAAGCAAAACTACTTCTTATCCACAAATCAAACTTGCTACAGCTTAAGAGCATCTACTGATTAAACAGTTACAATTTGCATTGCATGATCTGATCAATCAGGTTCAAAGCCATGTTATTTGTAGACAACTTGACATACAAAAAAAAAACAGTAAATCGTAAATTTTTTTGGTGGTTTAAGCCAAGAATTTGCGGCAATTTACTTCTGTGCGCACGTTTAAAGTAGCAGCATTTGAACCTGCACAAAAATATTTGGGTTCGTTGCGTTTTCAGATCAGAATGTTTCAATATAAAAAAAAAAATAATAAATAATTTTTGATAACATCCTGTCCAACAAAACTATACATGTTTTAGTTCTGAGAAAAAAAAAACGAGTCATACCAGAGTACTATATTGGAAAAACCCTTTCTATCCCTCTAACCCACAGAAAATTGATTTAAAACAATAGTTTTTAATAGAATTAAAATCTTTTTTTATTGTTTTCATTTTGTTTATTAAATTAAATTATTATTTATAATAACTTTTTCAAAAAATAATAAATTATACAAACCAAAAAATATTCCATTAGTTTTTAGACTTGTCCAATTATGCACGTTTAAAATCAATATTTTTTCTTTAGTATTTAGTCCATAAACCTTTATTTTTAATTACTTGGGAGCAACGGTTTGGCATACTTTCCGTCAAATTATGGAGAAATCGCTCTAGAACACTGCCCCATTCCAGTTCCAATCGTTGCCAAGGCTCCTGAGTGTTTGATGGGTGATTTTTGTGCTGCCCCAACCGTCGCTTCACAATTGACCATAAATTTTCAATTAGATTGAGGTCAGGGCTTTGTGCTGGCCTTGTCAGCGTCGTAAGCTGTTGATTTCTCAGCCATTCCGAGACAATTTTTGACATGTGTTTTGGATTTCCGCCCTGCTGAAAAGTTATTTCACAATCATGAAGCCTGTTGATGCAGTAAAAGGTGGTAAATTTGTTTTCAAAATGTCCAAATATTTTTCTTTGTTCATGATACCATCGATTTTCACCAAAGGACCAACAGAGTTCCACGAGAAACAGCCCGAACCTCCTCCATGTTTCACGGTCTTTTGAACTTGATGTTGTTGAAGTGGTTCTCCAGGACGTGACCAATAAAAAGATCTACCATCCCTTCCTTTTCTATTAAGTTTCGTCTCGTCCGACCAAATGACTTTTTTCCATTGGTCAATGGTCCAGTGTTTTTGCTTTTTAGCAAAAGCTATCCTGGCTTTAATATTTTTCGCTGAAAGCAGAGGCTTCTTCGGTTTCTCTTTCGCGTTTAACCCAATTCTTTTGAGTGCCCGGCGGGCAGTCCATTTACTTTTTTTTTTCTTTTTTTATAATCTACCCTCGCTCAGGGGATTCGGATTATACCCTTTAAATGTTTCAACACAGCGCGGGCGTGAAGTTAATGAAGAGAAAGAAGGATAGGAAAGATGTGTGGCACGATGTTCTGAGACTGAAGGTGGTCGTCTCAGATTTTTTATCTCCAGGGATGGCGGCTGAACTAAAGCGGAGAAACGCCATGTCGTATTTCTATGTCACTTATAATTCACATTATTTTTTTTTTATTCGTATTCATCCTTGTTGGGCATACTAGTTTAACTGAATTACATGTTGTTAGTGTTATGCCTGAACAACATGTAATGAGTAAACCAGCAACACATTGATGACAATATTTAGCAGGTTTTTAATGGAATTAAAACGACATAGACGACGGCAGGGATCGAACCTGTGATCATGAGGTCGACAGGCGAGCACCACAACCATCGCGCTACGGCCACCCCCACTAACTGGCTTGTCCATATTTTGGGCTGCCTGCTTAGGGGTTTTGGACCCACAACTTCTTAACTCTCTTTCCATTTTTCTAGCTTCCAAATCAGAAAGTAGTCGTTCCCATCGTTTTTTATTGGGGGGACATCGATATTTTTTTTTTTTTTTTTTTTTTTTTTTTTTTAATATTAAGCACAGAAGTTTTTGAAATTTTCAAAATTTTGGATACTTCACGCGATGATTCACCACTTTTTAGTAATAAAAATAACGCGGTCGATGGTATTTTTTTTCAATTTGACAATAATCAGCTTTATACGTTTGAAAATGAACGATTTACTAACAACAAACTATCTCAACAAATAAAATTATCTTAATTATATTATTTAAAATAAAATAAAAAAAAATAAAAATAGATTTTAATTCTATTAAAAATCCTTACTTAAATCAATTTTTCAAAAAACCGAAATCATTTGACCTCTTTTGCTCGTCACTGTAATTCCAAAAAAATAATTAGCCGCAGCTATATGAGACCTCAAGGCACAGGTAATTTGTTTTTTTTTTTTTTTTGAGTGTGGTCCCTATAACACAACACTACTCTTTATTCAAGTACGATTAAAGCAAGGGCATATTCGAGCACGCAGAAAAAAAGAAAGAAACCATTGCATTTGACTCAAGTTGATCTAATAAGATAATAACATTCCATTTAAAACATAAAATTTTTATTAAAATCAAAAAAGCATGCCATTGCCGTCTGCAGGGTTCACAATAAATATAATTTTTCAAAATAAAAGAGATACGCCAGATCAGCCTTACAATAAATATAGATTTCTGAGACATTTCATTTAAAGAGAAATTATATCGTCTTCGGTTAGAAAATTACATCGTCTTTTCCGTCAAAATATGAAATTTTCCAATAAAACGCAGTACTTCCTCTTTTTCTGGTCAATTTCATAGACTGCATAAAATTGTTAAGCTTTAACATCATACATATTTGATCCACGCTTGTCACGTCTCGGAAATAGTTTGACTGCCCTAAATTAAACATAGTTGGTTATAGATGATTCTGTGAAAGGAACTTCGGCGTCTTTTATATACATTTTTCTCTATATTTGGCATCCACCATTGAGATTAAATTTAGTTTTCCGTTCATTTATATTTTCGACGTCCAGACTGAGTTGAATTCCACACCACTGCGCCAGCTCCATCCATTTAGCAAACCAACTGCATTTCTATCGACTAACTTGAAGGGCAACTTTTTCAACATTCACTTTGATTATACATATGAAAATCGGGAAATTCCTGTTTCTAACATAAGAATGTAGTTTGGTGTAGTAACAGGAAATGTTCTCTTTATGTAGAACATTAAAAGTTTTTCCGCGATGTATGCATCTTAAGTTCCAATAGAGCTGCGTAGAGCATTATTGACTCCACAACTGATGCTTCAAATACAGGAAATTTGGTGTTCATGAGTTTCAGCAATCTATAGCTTGAAATGTCGGAGGGTACTTCCAAGCCATTAAAGAAATGTCTGTCAGTTAAGAAATCAACCTCCACCAGGCCTCCACGTCTGGTAGATAAGTTTGATAGGTCAGTGTTTGATGTATATGTCTTTTTTGGTCAGTATTGCTGATCAGGTCGAAGGAGCTGTCCCTTTCCACAAGAGGATTTTACCAATCGTAGGGAGATGTAGCCCCATCAATTATTCACCGTAGAAGTGGCAATTGCAGGTGTATAGTCGAGGTGTCCATTCGCTGTTGGTGCTGTTCTTACAAGAAACACGTGTGGATATATACAGTGGATATATGTATAATCACCTGATTGAGAAGACGCATTTTAAGGGCGTGATCCTTTTCTTTCTCCATACTTAAATTCTTTGTAAAATAAACACCAAGATATTTATCCTCCTTTACTGCTTCGATGCTTTCATCATTATACAACCATTTTTCGTTAGTGCAATTTCTTCCACCAGCTCTTTCAAAATTCATTACCTTTGATATGTCTAAATTAACTATTAAGTTCCACGGTTTTGCAGTATCCAGAGAGCTGATTTATCATTAGCTGTATAGATTCTGGTGAGTGTGAAAACAAAACTATGTCGTCAAAAAAGAGTGCCTTGATTATGTTTCCTGCATATTCAATACCTCCAGTCAGGCAGTCAGTGAGGTCTTCAATACAAAGTGCAAATAGTATAGGGCTGAAGAAGCATCCCTGTCTTACTGCAACAGTTTGAGTTTGGAATCATTCAGACATCTCTTCTACATTCCATATCCTCTAAATTGCATATTGGTTTTTAATAATTAACATTCAGGTCTGTTAAATTCGTATAGTCCAGCTAAACAAAGAATCTCAAAATTTAACAGAGTAAACCGATGGACATTGTATTAAATACCTTACATTTTATAAACCCAGAGGGATGACATCAAACGGGATGAACAATAATACATCAAACACAACACATTTTTTCTATAATTGAAGCTAGTGCCACCCGCAGTTCACCGCACTTCATCCGCACCGTCAAGTAAAATCCTTGTAGTTTAAATATAATTGGGAACTGTGGATTTTTTTGTTGCTACTTTCGCTACTACTGGTCGAATTTTATTCCATTTTTTTATTTCACACACTTCAAGAGAGATTCGTCTGGTCTGACAAAAATGTAATATCCATCAAAACGAACCCACAAAAAGTGGCGGTCTGATGGTTGGACTGTGGCATCATCATCCCTCGCATTTTCCTTTTGAAATAATTGTGCAAATTGTGTGAAACAATTTTGGGAGCAGCAAGTTGGGGTTTATGATCGCAAGAGCGCAAAGGAAGAATGTTAGTGGTTTTGGTGGCTTTGAAAATTGTTTTATTCGAATGGTCTATGAAGAGAGTGGTGGAAATGATGGTGTTTTAAGGTCCGGATTCTGGAAAACTTAAAATGACAAAAAGCGCAAGATTTTCATTTCTGTTTAATAGTATGTTGTTGACATTGTTTTGGTTTCTAAGTTTATACCAAGAATTTGGCCAAATATGAGTGATAATTACAATTCCCGATTGGCTGAAATCAGTTTGGCAAGTACAGAGAAACTGAACTCCAGAGATCACGATCAGTTTAGTGTGAATATTGAGCATTGTAGATATTCAGCAAATTATCCGATATAAAACAAAATAAAAGTTGACATTTTGTATGTAAGTCAAAGCACCATCAGAACTTTAATTAAATCAAAGGCCAGCTTAGCTGAAAGACAAAATAATTGACTTTAACAGCGTAGCTTCAGAAAAAAAAAAAACAAATTTCAATTGAATTAAGCATCATTATTTCTTTTAATTAAAATCATGGACTACCTAGTTTGTGTTTGGTATTGTGCTAAAATCATATGAGTTTTATTAATCCATACTCATCACATTGCAGCAGTGGTAATTATTGTTTAAAATGTTTCAAAATACTTATAAGCCTCAAAACTCACAAAATTACCAACAAAGATCACAATCCCACCCACAGAAACCCCGAGCCCAGAACGAAAACTATAATAGTGGCAACAACACATCAAATAATGATTTCGTTCAAATCAAGAACAATCTCATCCTTCAGATGAATCTTCTCTTCAAGTATTCACTTCTCAATTCAATAGAATGTAATTTTAGACTGCCTCCACCACGTTCTTAGAGCCTTAATCGAACCTGGCTCAGAAACAACATTTATCACTAAAAATACTACCCAACTCCTAAAAACTTCAAACGGTACCTACACTAGCATTCTCTCCCTTTTCGATGAATCTTTATGCATTAACATTGATGCCTTGGTGTATGCAAATTCACATCTCACGTGCCAACGTAAAATTTACCAGCACAAATTTGTGATAGCCTTTCCCATCTTTAAATGGCCGGTCCAACATACATATATCATTCCTGGAAAGGTAAATAGGTGCACATGTTTGTGGATCAAAAACCTTGGAAGGGTTGGAAAGGGTCTAGAAGATGCACCCGTTGCCTAACTCACTGAATTAGGATTAGTCATAAAAGGTTATACACACTATAGACGTGTAACCTAAAAAATTAAAGAAAATATAGACGTCAGAAAACTATCATCACAAGAGGAACAATGCCAACAACACTTAAAAAAACGTCCTTCGAAGGAAAGATGGTCGATACGAAGTTCAATTTCCCTTTGAAGTTTGTTTCAATATTCTTTCAAGAGATAATTTGGCTATATAAATGAATATTTTGATCTGGGTCATATGACAGAAGTTCCTTTGCTTATGAATGACGGAAATACTCGAGGGTAACCACTATTTCATCCCTCATCACGCAGTGGTCACCTGGTTTTCGATGCATCATGTAAGAAATTAAATGGCTTATCACTCAACGAGACCCTTATGGTAGGTCCACGGTTTTAGCACGACATTCTTTACCTATAATCTCAGTGGAGAAAATTTAAAGCAGGAATTTTGTTTTTGTAATTCACAATCAGTCATGAAGGAAAGAATGCAGATATCAGTAGGTATAATATAGATGGCTCAAAATGATGTATCCTTTGAACTCATATTATGAAGAACACAAACAAACCAACCTATCAACATTTTTAAGATCCATACGGTCACGTTTCGCACAGCGTCTCGGCTTGGACTTCGAAACAACCTTATTAATTACTTAAAATGTGCTGGATTTCCTCTTAGAAAGTAGGCTATGAATTCAGATAGGATATAAGAGGAAGTTTCAAAAAATGAGAGGGAAGTTATTATAAATCTTGACTTGTTTCGATCAGATTCTATGCAAACCCTCGGCATTCAATGGCATCTAGCTCAAGATATTCTGAAATTTAAATTCAAACTACGCAATAGCTATTTCGAAATATAAAAAATGCATTGTACCTGCTGGTATAGCTCGTACATATATTTTGATTGATTTCGATGGATTTCACCCTGTGTTGTATTAGCGAAACTTATTCTGCAACAACTTTTGTTAAAGGAAGTTTCATGGGATGCTCCAATCGATCCAGATTGACCAAAACTTCAAACTATTGAAATATCACGTTGAATCAACCTCACAGAATCTTCGAATGTACCGATAAACGGGTTCTGCGATGCAGGCCTATGCAGATAGTTATATACGTAAAGGTCATAACACCTGAAGAAGAACACATTCACGTGCTCATGTCAAAAACAAGGATCGCCGCACTTAAGAACGCATGAATTTTTAACAAAATAAGTGACTGCCAACAAAGAAAAAAGAATAGTGATTGGCAGATGATGATTAAACGTATTGTCAGAAAGTAATAAAACTACAAATGGTGTTACCATTTGAATATGTAGGTATGGAATTCCAACAACAACTGATTGCCATTCGTTTTGGCCTAATTTTGTTTATTTATTAATTTTCTCCTGAAGAAACATTTTGCTTTTTCTATTGATTCCTAATACGGAAATTAATTTATTTAAAAACCCGAACAAAAACAAAATTCCTACATCTAACAATACATCTTTGACAGCACCGTTTCCTGGTGGTTTGAAAAAAAGGTTTCTATTTTGGATTTGTCTTTCTTTGTATTTATATAAAAAAAAAAAAAAACTTTTTAGAACAACTGGTATTATAATTTAAGTTTTGCGCCATTTAATAGTACAGTGTTCCCAACATAAAAAAAATGATAACAATGTGGCAGCTGACAGTTCGGGGTTAATAAAATTAGAGCACAACGCATTTTCATTGTTGAGCAATATTTTACAAATAATGAAGTTTTGTTAGCTACAGTACGCAATTTTCGTACAAAATATGACCGTCATAGTAATTTAAAACCATCAACTGTTAAGAGAAATTTAGGGAAACTGGATTAATTAGTAATCTTTAACGCTATTATTGTCCTGTCACAAGTAATTATACAAAAAACATCGAAGCAGTTCGCGAGAGTATTGCTGACACTCTAAGAACATTAATTCGGCACCGTAGTCAAGAATTGAGTATTTCGAGAAGCTCTCTACAGCGAATTCTCACGAAAGACTTATTGAAACTTCATGCTTACAAAGTTCAATTGAAGTTCAATTGATTCAAGAACTGAAAACTACTGACCATGCAGCGCGAAGAGAGCTCGTTGAATGGATCATCTTCAGTGATAAAGCTCATTTTCATCTTGATGGCTTCATTAATCGTCAAAATTATCGCATTTGGAGTTCAGAAAGCCCACGCGTAATGCAAATTCATCCACAGCGCGTGACTCTTTGGTGCGGGTTTTGGGCTGGAGGTATTACTGGACCATTCTTCTTTGAAAATGCGGCTGGCCTGGCAGTAACAATTAATGGGGTTCGTTATCGTGACATGATAACCCAGTTTTTGTGCCTAAATTACAAGATATGGATGTGACCAACATTTGGTTTCAACAAGATGCCTAAGTAATTTCCTAATCTTAAAATTGGCCGTTCTTGCGTTCACAATTGGCCATACAGATCTTACGATCTAACGCAATTGGACTTTTTTCGTTGGGGTTTTTTGTAGTCAAAGGCCTATGCAAAAAAGCCCACGGCCTTAAAAGAGGAAATTCAGCCACATTTATGCGAAACGGTGATAGAAAATTTCAATAAAAGTGTACTTGCCAGCAAAGCCCTGGAGGCCATTTAGCCGATGTGCTATTTTATACATAACCCCATTCTAGGTATATATTCTGTAAACCAATAACAAATTTAAGCTTTCTAATTAAAATTCTATATGGGACACCCTTTATTACTTTTTTCCAATGGGATATAGATTTTTGCAGATCCTCTTTTTTGCGGTAAGTGGGAAACCGAGTTGGAATGTCCGGATTTTTTTCTCATTACACAATTAGATATACATATGTAGCTAGTTGTATTTGTATGCTTTTGTGGAATTCGAAATATAGTAAAATTAAAATAATGTTTTCTTTTCGTAGGTTATAATTTGTACTGCGTATACACTGCTCCTCATTCTTAAATTTTGGATGTCATTGGTAACTTTAACAGCTGCTGCTGAAACACAACAATTAGAAAAATTATAATTGCAATCTGGTCACTCTTTACCTTCCAACTCAAGACTTCAACGGTGATGTTATTATTCTCTGTGCACAATTTACATATTATTCATATTTCTCTTATTTGACTCCTTTTAGATAGAAACGTTAGGACCTACATGGGACCAATTGGTTCGTGGACTTTATTTGTGTTGCTTACGATTTGCTTTTTTCTTGCGCATTTCCCGAAGAATTTACAGAGGTGTGGGAGTAAATGGTTTAAATTCAACTTCCTGTACAAATTGAATAACAGAATTACGGAAAAATTTCCTATTTCCGGAGAATATGTACATATCTGTGTATCTGAGGGGGCGCTTGGCGGTGGCGGCGAGTGCCTTGTCCTGGTGGATTCACAACAACTGCCTTTGTGTGCGTTTATTCAGTTATTTTATATTCGTTACTGTTGGGAAGCGTTTTAAGTTGTCGATTTAAGTTTTTGTTACTATCGAGCTGAGGATGTGGATTGTGGAGTTTTGGTTGTGCGGCGAAGAGGAGTCCCGTCGTATACCGGTATACAAATTTGCCTAGCAAAAAAAGGATCACATGGATAATGGATGCATTTTTTGTAAGGCACAATATAAATTATTCTATTCGTTTTTTGATTGCGCCGAGCAAAGTGGTTCGCTGGTGCATAAATTTAGTTACCAGATTCCAGTGTCTGTTTGTAGAATGAAATAGAGAGGATTTTTATCCGGTCTCTATTTATATACATAAACAAACATACACACATGCATATATGATATTGAATAATTTAAACACATATGGCATCCCTGGACAAGTGAAATGAATGTGCTCTTTAGATTTATTTTTTATACATTGGTTGGGAATACATGCCGTTGACGTGGGAAATTTAATTTTTCTATATTGGAAACCAAGTTGGTGGAAGCATTTAGATTTGTTTTAATTAACTAACAAAAAGAGATAATTGCTGCACAATCGAAATCAAATTCAATTTAAATCTATACACGCAAAAAGCCGTGCTTTTTTTATGCTAAGCATTTAAAAACCTTCTCCTTCAGATTAAAGTTATTTCAAATTTCATACACACGAAAGATTCATTTTTATACATACGAGTATTTACTTTTTATTTTTTTATTTATTTTTATACGTATTACAAAAATGAGTTAGAATCGCCAATATAAAAACTTGAAATCTTAAAAAAAAAATGATGGATTAGTTTTAAAAAATTTCAGTGCATTTTTGTAAATAACGAACTCTTTGGCTTTTTGTAAATTTTGAAAACCGACAATGAACCCATCAACACTTTTTTCGGTACAAACAAATTAACGAAGAGAAGTTATTGCCCAATTTCGTGCACGTTGATTCAAAAACCATTCTTAAGATACAATTTTTGGTCTTATTCGTTATAATCTGGTTTATGGAGAGTCTTTCTTTTTTTGTGTTCCTTAAATATTGCCAATTATCATTTCTTCAAAATCTCCACTTTTTGATCCAAATTCAATCTTATTCGCGTTGGTTTATATTAAAATGTTCGAAAATATTGAATTTTTTTTAACTAACTGGCAACATGGCAACACTGTGTTTTTTTAATTTCTTAGCGTTACGAATTATATCCGAATTTCGTGAAATTTAAAATCAAAAGTCAATATATACATACTAAAAAGTTAACTGTGCAAATAACTTTTTAAGGACTTTTCTGGATAATTGATAAATTTTTTAGACAGTCAACTTTTCCAAGATTCAACTCTATTATAATGCTATTATAATTTTCAATTTCAGGTGATTTTTAACTGCCAATATTAAACTGTCATTTTCATCACTTTTGATTAAAAAAAACTACCCGGTTAATAATTATGTATGGATATAACCTCGGCCTCCCACAACGTGATGAAATAGTGAAAATTGACATTTAACTCACACTTAAAATGAATAAACCATAAGTATGCCCACCATTTTCGAATGTGACCTCTATTAAAGGTACTAGTACGGTCTAGAACGCCAAAAAAATCACGATTTTTGGGAATTTTTTTCACGGAAAATTTATTAGGTAATAACATAATTTTTTTTTTAAATAATGAATACATGCGTCAAGGGTACAAAAAGAATTTTGTTTTTTAATTTTCCAATTTTGGCAAAACTATAAAGAGCGCCAACGTCGACCCATTGCGGACAGTTACTCTGAGGATTGGCTGGACTGAAACAAAAAAAAAACAAATTGGGTTATTTAAAGCAAGGTTTCTTACGAGACAATTTATCACAATTTATTTAAAAAGTCAAAACAAAAAAAAATCTCGAGCTTTGGAAAAAAATTTTTTTTTGGCAATTTTTTGGCCATTTTTGGGTCGCCATTTTTTTTGTTCATAACATTTTGGTCAAATTGTGGTAAATTGTCTTAGAAAACATAAAAATAATCAAGTTGCAATAAGTTTTTTGAAAATCGGTTCAGTAGATCCGGAGATTAACTGTCCGCAATGGGAAAATGTGTTTTTTGAAGAGTCAACGTTGGCGCCCTCTTTAATTCGACCAAAATTCGACAAACAAATTTTTTTTTGTACTTTTGACGCATGTAGGAGTATTCATTATTTAAAAAAAATTAATTTAGTTATTGCCTAATAAAGTTTCCGAGAAAAAAAATTCCCAAAAATCGTGCTTTTCTTGACGTTCTAGACCGTACTGGCGTACTATAGTCTGTCCAACAAAAATTGTTAGTACAGGCCTTATGGGGGAGCTTTTTCTAAACCAGTGGCGTCTGATGCACCCTCCCTACAATGCGTTAGGAAAAATGCCACTAAAAAAAGAGCAAGCCACTGACTTTTCTTAAGGAATTGTTGTTGTAATTCTTTGCAAAAAGTCTTACACCCCAACACGACCGTCGAACCCCACTGCTGATGAGATACTGTCAGTGTCAAGTGTGTCAAGTGTCACTCAATACGATCGTGCGCTCTTTATCTACATCGAAACAGAGTTACCATTATCATTCTCAATTGCAAGCAAGGAGCTTTTTCAGTGGTTTTTATTAAGGAGCTTTTGAGATTTGAAGCTTTTGAGAATACCATACATTTTAAGAAGACGAGTATGTTGAGTGTTGTCGTATTGTTTTTCAACTTAAGAAAAAACGCGCCTATTATCTTATCGCTTGGCGTTGTGGGAAAAGGTAAATTGAATGTTGTTTTCAGTGGTTTCGAATTGACAGACGGAAGCCCTACGCGTTTTTTACTCTCATTTGCGGCGATTTATAATGTAAACTACGGAATCCCTGAGAAAGCTTTAAAAGGCGACACACTTATGCATGGCAATGCAACCAGAATGGGAGACAAACGTCCTATCTTCCCTGTACTGACAATTTTTGTTGGACAGAGTATAGTAGCTTAAACGGTTTGGGAATGGGATAGAATCATACAGTTTTTTTTAAGTGGTTCCGGGCTTCACGATAAGCTTTGCTTAAGATGTCCTTGTCTTCAAATTGTCTGATGCAGCTTTCATAAGCTTTTCGACTAAACGTTTTCGACTTTGTTTAAGTCCGGTGAAAAGGGCGGCCATGCAAAAAGTTCCACGTTTTCTGATTGAATCCAACTTCTTAAAACTGATGGGGCCGTTGTCTTGTTGAAAAATCCAAGGCAGGGGTCCGAAAGTATTTGTCACTTATGAAAATGACCGTTCTAGCAGACATTTGTAGTTGCTGTGTACAAAAACTCCAACTCGATTGACATAGTAGGTAATAGCTACCAACACCATAACTCCTGATGAACGGCTTTGATGTCCTGTCAAAATAAGCTCCTCCTTTCTCAGATCATGGAAATAAGAGTTGTTACAATCGATACCGTCAGCGTAAAACTTTTTTTCATCCGAAAACACAACGCGTTTTCATTCACTGGTCTTTTATAAAATTTATTCGATGCTCCTTGTGCAACTGCCTCAAAACAGGTTTCTTTTTCAACTTTCTTCTCTGCATTAAATTTTGCCAATAATATTGGCATCATACCAATTGTGAAGAACTCGGGCATCGAAAAATATCCTCCTTGGTTGCTCTCGAAAAAAGCTATTATCATCAGCCAATCCAATCACAACAAAAACGCTATTCCTAAGGAAAACTTTATCCAATTCTTCCATGAGCTAAGCAGCTTCCCCACCAACATCGGAATGCTTTGTACTCTGATGGCACAGGTATAGCAATTGTCAACAAAAACAAAGACTTCGAACCTACTTTTTCATATTCTCAATTGAAGCTTTGGCTATTCTTAAAGTAACAGAAATTGAAACCAAAAAAAAAAAACAGAGAACGATAATTTGCACGGACAGCCTTTCGGTTCTTTCCGCCTAACATTGTTAAACACCACGCACCAGTCATAAAACAAATTCTAGGTACGAAAATAAAAATCTTACGAGTGCATGCACATGCAAATATTGGTATAATTGGTTTTCACCAAGAGATAATCCTGGATTTAAGTGGATTTACGATACATCTTCTTTAAATCTCGAAGATTTACCATAAAAATTCATTTCGTAAATCTAGTAGATAGATTAGAAATAAATCTTGTTAAATCTTCATTGGATCAATTGCTCTATTGTTCGAACTGACCTAATATCCATATCGTGCTAAGCTATCTCGAAAAGATCATTGATGAATATCAGAAAAAGAGTCGAAGACAAAACGGAGCCAGCAATTTTGTTTTATATATTTCAGACTTAAAAACATTTACTTCAATTTGCATTGAACACCTCTTCAAACAATAGGGAGATACTATCCGAGCCAGTGGATTTGTGTATGTCGAGGTATTTCAGTATTCTTACAACTGAACGAGTGCGAAAGAAGATCTGTCGCATTGAACTAACGCTCTTAATTACAGGCGGAATTAACAGCAAGCAAATTCGTAAGGAGCGTCATTGAAAACAAGCGTTAGGAAGCGAATAAGAAGTAGTATTTCGTACGCTTTCCGGGTTTCCTCAGTAAGTTTGGCTTAATAACATCGGAAACTTACTTCTCTGACCCTAATAACCTCTTTACAGTTCGAATATAACCATGCATTCTCCGTCGCTTTGATAGGATTTTCCCTATTGGGGATAAACTTTCTCATTCCAAATAGAACTAAATTTGAACCATGTCTGCGCTGGAGTCACAATCGAGGAAGCATGTTCCTTAAGAAACCTTAGAGACCGTTTCAATTGGATTTCTCGTATTTCAAACGGATTTTTTTCTATATTTGGGTTTTGTTGACACGAAAAAGCAGCACATCGGGTCCTTTATAAGTCAAGTTACTTTCAAAACCTGGACTGTGATAAATAAAACAGTTATGAATGACGTGCTTATGCACGGCGAATTTAAAACACGTGAAATTGAAGTTTGTATTCATTACGTACGACAAGACCATGGCGAGGAAAAAATAATAGCACTAAGCTAGAATCATGTAGCCTAAGTACCAAAACTATTGGCCTGTTTTTCACAATATGGACATAGGTTAGGTTAGGTTAAGGTGGCTGCCGACCGGAAAAGGTCTACATAACACATTTAGACCACTATTTGGTCCGTTGTGATACCACAGGATTTTAAAAATCACCCTTACTCGTTAAACCATTTTGAGCTAACAATGAAGCCTTTGAGACAGTGAATGTCGGAATTATTTAGATCACTAGGACCGTAATAGTAGTAGTCTCTCAAGTGGAGTCTACGTCTTTGTGCCAGCTGCCAGGGCAGGACAAGAACATAGAAGGTGAGGAACTGACTCCTCTTCTTCTCCATCCATGCAGCTTCTGCAAAAATCATTTGCAGGAACTCCAAGACGGAAAGCATGTCTTCCTATTAAGCAGTGTCCAGGAAGGACACCTATAACGGAGCTAATATGCAATCTACCAATAGAAATTAGTTGTTTTGAGCATTTAGCATTAAATAATGGCCAAATTAGTTTAGTAGACCGGCAAGTTGGGGTGCTGATCCATATTTGGTTAGCTTTCTTTATGGTATCATGCTTTACCATAACGACGGTTAACTATGAATATCTCATATGTCGCATTTTGTAAACTTTACAGGGGACACAAAAAACTGATTATAGTCTCAAAATTAAAACGTATTATAATAAAATTTTATGCATAATTATCAGTTTTGAATATCTATGATGTGAAATAGTTGAAATTTTAAAAATTCAGCGAAGCAGATGGAAAATATCAACGATACGGCATCAAAAAGTGAATTTCACAAAAATTTATGTTAGGAGGTATTCATAGTTAACCGTCGATAAGTCGCATAGAAATTCTTCCTTAGACCCCAAACGAAAAGTACGTTTTCCGGTTTGTTGTAAGGGGGGTTTTTTGCAGTTTGCAGCTCCCAAAATGTTCAGCTCTTAAAATGACACGTTTCACGGGGGAAAGGCTTACTCTTACAATCCGATTGTGCCTTATTTTTTATAGCATAAACGTGAGAATTGAATTGAAATTTAAATTACAGCGACTAAATAATAATAACGATTCCGTATAAGATGGCTACAAGAACTTGAATGATTGGATATATACTGCTCATCTGAAAAAAATAACTATTTTTTCTTACATAACCTAGCGGTAAAGGTGTTTTCGAAACGAATGGTATTTAGTTGAGGGCTAATTTTGCTATTGGTAAAAACTGAATATAATGTGTTGAAATTGTAAGCGGTTTGAAACATGTGTTACCAGGGGCGAACGCAGAAAATAATTTCGGGGGGGGGGGGGGTTCAAAAAAATATGAGATTTTCATAAATATATTATTTTATTACTATATTGTAGGTACTTGTTAATTACATATTCTTTATTGTAATTAACATAAATATGTTATAACTAAATAATATTTGATCTCAGGGATAGGACCTATCGGAACAATTTCATACAGCTAAATCGCAAAAACAAAACATCATAAAGATGTTGCAACGGATACCTATTTGGCAAATTTGAATAATGTTAACAAAAGTTGGATAATATTCACTACGAGGGCGTTTTTGGTGCTTCCCATTTGGCCATTTTTTATTCCGGAATTAATTCTTAGACATAGACTTTTACTATACGGCCCTGTGATGGAGGCCATCATTTGGTCCGTAAAATATCATTAATGCAACAAGAAGAAAAAGAATGTAAGTGATTTCATAAGTGTACCTAACAATAGAGTTAAAATAAGTTCTAGGTTCGCCTAGTGGTCCAAATCTGCAAACCTAAATCCGGCATATATTAATACGTAAAATTATAACTTGTTGTACTTTTGCGATGATAGGAAAAAGAGTTATACGAAAACATAAGGACGACGGCAACACTCAATTGGTACCTACGTTAACTATACTACATAATTATAATCAAAACGCTCTCAGAGGGTGCTATGTGCTAGATACTCATTTGTAACTGTAACTTTTAACACACTCCGACATTGGAGCCATTAATAACTCAAAATTATATAAATCGAAATCATTTATTAGCCATAAATCGGCCCTTAAGATTAACAGGGATATCTGTATCGGTATATTTGCTCCGTTCGTTAGTCCGTTTTCTGCCCTATACATAATGTTAATTATCAAAAACGCAATTGCTGTTCTATTCGTCTCTATTTTTTAGTCATCAATTCAAATTAAGACAATTTGTGTTTAAATACGAAGACACATAAAATAAAATGCACGACTGGGTCGCACAAACTTGGTCTTATGTAAAAGACTAAGAATTTCAAAAATTATTGTTATTACAGAAATAACACAAAATTCTTTTTTAAAATACTAAAACTCCTTTAGTAGTTGAAGCTAAGCACAGAATGCCATGTGTTGTGAGCAAATATTAGTTTATGCAAGAACAAAATTGTAATTCGTATTAGTGGTTTCTTAAAAAAATAAGCTTTTGTATACAAAATTTTTAAAACATACTTAAGAAAAAATTTTGATACGCATATTTAAATTTTTTATTATTGTTCGAATAAAAATTTAATTTACAGAAAAAAATATTGAGCAGTTTTTGAAATATCGAATTTTCAAAAAAAAAAAAAAAAAATTAATTTTTTTCTTTCAAAAATTCAAAGAATATTTTTTTAAAAAAAAGTCTTAAAATGCAATGTTTTTTTAAACTTTTTAGAAGCTGTTCTAAAAGTAAAGTAAAATTCTCGGAGCCGTTTTTGAGAAAAATACGATTTTCGATAACCAATTTTTAACATTTTGTATTGTGGGTACCTTTATTTTTAGGTAAAACAAATTTTTTCCTCAGATCTTTTAGATTATATTAAGAAAGTTTTATTTAGCAAGTTTAAAAAAATCGAGCATGGGGTTTTCGAAATATTGAGTTTCCAGAAAAATCAAAAACCAAAAAATGGTTTCAAGGGGCTTCCAAGAATAACCATTTTTTGGAAAAAATATTTCAACCATTACCTAAAATGACGAAATGACATTTTATGACCTTTTTTTTCAAAATTCTGTGGGACAGTTTTTGGGAAAAAAATATTTATAAGATTTCGAAAAAAATTCGTATGGCAGATACCGTTATGTTTTGGTCTTAAAAAGAAAAGAAAAAAACGTGTGGGGGAAACAAATTCAAAACGATATCTACCAAGTTTAACGAAAATCGGCCCAGCTTTTTAGGCCGTAGTCGAACAGACAGACAGGCAGAATTTTGCGACCCACATTTTTCGTCTTCGCTATCATTGTAATATCAACTTTGAATAAAATCTTCAGTTCGATTTTTTTTACGAATGCATTACTTGCCTTATAGTACCTATAAGTCGTAAGAAAAAACAACACTAGCAGAAGAATTTATGGCACGAAAATAACACTTTGTTTTTTTTTTTTTTCTTTAATAAAAGGAACCCTTATTTTTTTTTGGTCGTTTCGGGGGGGGTTTGAACCCCTAAAACCCCTACCTGCGTTCGCCCCTGTATGTTACCAATGTGTGCGAATAAAACTCAATCTAGTTTTTTTAAAAACCATTGGATTTATTCAAGTGACCGACAGTGTATTTGTATACTTATTTTAATAATTGTCCATCTTTATCTACTTCTCTTTCATTACCTAAATAAACTCTTATTCATCTAAATTATTGCAAGTGTTTCTGAGCTTTTGATACTTGCAAGTTGCAACATCGTCACTCAACCCCTTGGCATGTTTCTAGCAGTTTTTTTTTTATTGTTGTATAATGATGACAGAAGTTCTTAAATCTTTTGGAGGTTTTACATGTGACATGAATGATAGATTGCTTCATACAATTAGCCGTGTTTTAGTGCGTCAAAACCAAAAGGGTGGTTTACGTGTGTCTTTTATATGGTCAACGCTTGCTATACAAAATTGGTCAGCTCCGGGATTTGTTTAAGGGACCAAACACGAGTATAAGTATCATCTGCATCACCAAGATATGGCTCTATGATGAAGTAAATGATGGTATGATGATATGATAGACTTGATGGGAGAAGATATGGTGGGACGGTGATTCACATTTTATAAATATTAATGACTGGCATTTTTCCTAACCAATGGAAATTGGTTAAAATAACATTTATTGCCGAGTCACGTATAAATATTGATTTTCGATAAATTGCTTTTCTTCTTTTTTGATCCAAAGTCCTAGAAAGAGTTGCCTTAAAATACATTGGTGTTCATCTTAAAAACACATAATATGGGTTCTATTAGATTTTTCTAAATCCTTTCACATTCTTTTGCTTTTAATAAACCAACAAGGCTTCACTAATTTTCTATTTCAACTGTCCAAACTTTTATTTTCATAATTGTGTGATAGGAGACAGGCATTTTTGACATGAAGATTAGGTTGACGTGGCTGTCAGCAGGAGAGTCAACACACTTAGACCATGAGTTGGTATATTGTGTTATCACATTGAATCTTGGTGACATTTTCCCTAATCATTAAACCAATTGGAGCTTTTCATGAAGCGAACGAGGTTGACTATGTATATCTATATTTGGCACTAACTTAGATCCTCGTCTTTTTCGTCCATGCAGCTTCTACATAAATGGTGAGAATAAACTCCAAGAATAAACTCCAAACCTAACTGTCTCCTGTTACAACACCTATTACCGAGCTGATGTGGGATCTGATTAAAGATATTAAGCATTAGGAGCGCTTCAGATCTAACACTTACCAAATTTGTTTTTTCGCCAAGTAATACCTGAAGCTTGTTCTTTTTATAGAATCTTGTCTTAGTACAATCTTACACGTAGCAATGAGAATACCTGTACACTCAAAAAAGGTAAATGTTAAACTGCTGCACCATCTCCATCAGAGATGAACGACAGTTAAGGTTTGTTATTGAAGTGGTAGAGTCAGAAGAGATTTAATGGCTGCTTTGCTGTCCGAAAAGATTCGGATATCTTTGATTGATATCACGTTTTCATTAAGCCAAGATAAAAAAAACCTTGTTGTAATATTAAAGACATGTACAATATTTTGGTAAAAAAAATTTTGGAAGGAAATGTTATTAACGGTACCTCTCATAGAACGGGTTTTTTTATTTTCGAATTTCTCATCAACGGCTCTAACGATTTTAACCAAACATTTTCAGAAATAGTCCTCTTGAGTTTAAAATAATATTGTATATAAAAATACTCAAAAAATATTTTTTTAGTTTCTAAAAAAAAAAAATCCAACGTTTTTTTTTTGAAAAATCAATATCTTCAAAACGTGTGAACGATTATTTTTTCAAATTATTTTCTAAAATCTATACTACTAAATACTTAAAATTGGCATCCCAAATTTTATTCTCGAAAAATTTTAAAGAAATTTGTTATAAAAAAAAGACTTTAATAATAAATCATTTTAAAACTTTGTGTGCATAAATTCCTACTTTTCCGGAAATCAGACGGCAATTCCATGCATTTGAACATTTTTATCTCATTAAATCCATGTTTTATATTTTGATATTCTTTGGTTTTTCGTTGTCATTTTTTCTAAAATATGTAATGTTATCAGTGGTAAGGTAATCACCACGTACCATAACTCTGTAAATTGTGCAATATAAGCAAAGAAAAGAAGGAATCAAAGTTTTTTGATACAACAAATAAAAATCTGAGCAAAGAGTAGTCTTCTTTTTTATAAAATTAATAATTTTTATTTCAAAAAATGCTAAAAAATTCAACTTGTTTTTGAAAACTCAATAAATACATATACATATATGTATAAATGTATACTCAAAAACATATCTACGATTTTTTGAGACTTGACACTTAACATGTTTATTTTTTTATTCAGAAATGATGATACTCGTACCTACAGTAAAAATGTTGAATAAATGTTAAGAAAAGTATTATTTTTCACAAAAACGGCTACACGAATTTGGATAAAATTTTTTTTTCCGAACTGCTTGTTTAAAAGGTTAATGCTTATGATCTTATCAATAGATTTTTCTTATTTTCAGACATGCTAGCCTTTTGATACGTTAACCGAAATGCCTTGGTTTCTAACCTGATTCTCAAATACTAGACAACATTTTTTTTTAATTTCAAGCTTAAGAAAAACTTATATATGTACGAGTACGTTCACTATCAGGAGATATTATTTAAATATTTTAGAGCAACCTTTCTATAATTTAACCTTATTTAGAGATATTTTCAAAAACCAGATCGCAAACTATATTTTTGTTAGTATTGTGGCTTTACAGTGTTTATACAGGGTGTCCCACAGTCACCGCCCCAAACGAAAACCATGGATTCCTGAGGTCATTTTAAGTCGAAAAACTTAAGAAGTGATTTTCTCGTTTTCGTCCCGTTTTCAAGTTATAATGGTTTTTAGTATGTCTCAAAACTTTTTTTCTGCGGGCAACCGTTTCTCCGCAATTTTGCATCAAACCCAATTCTTTCGTTTTTTAAGTTGTTTTTTTTTTCACTTTGATTTCATTTTATTCAAAAAAACACGCTTTTCTTTTCATAAAAAAAATATTTTTTTTTTCTTAAAAAGAATACTAAATGTAATTAACAAAAAATAAACAAACTGGGTGAACTTAAAAAAAAACTAATTTTTAAATACGAGTACAAAATTAATTCGAATGAATTAAAACTTTTGATTTTTTTTAAGTGGTGGAATGCAAATGGCTATTTCATTAGAGTACGTTACAAAAGACGCTGTTTAAGAGAAGTAAATGTTTCAATGATGTTAATATCTCCAATCATTTCAAAGGCTTTTCTTTGAATACTATTCAAAATCCCAAGTGAGTCGAAGAAATACCAGCCCAGATATCAGAGTTTTACTTTAACTTTCAACGTATGTCAGTTTTATATATGTATAGTATACATATATAAAAGCCAATTGAGAATTAAAAAAAAAACATGTGCTGCAATGACGAATAAAACTTAAAAACTATGCGGAATTTTTAGCGACTTCTCGTATGTCCTCACTCCAAAGAAGGTTATTCCCATACCGAGGATTGAAAGCGTATCAGTTTTCTCTATGCAGATGCCAATTATGGACAATATCAGGAGACAACATTGAGTTTTCGAAGCATTAAGATCAGAGTTTAATGATTTTATGATACGCCGACGAAGCACTTCAAATAAATATTAAATATTGGTTTTTAAAATGCATTTTATCTTTCGAAAAGATGATATTAAAAAACACATTTATAATTGAAAAATGTTAACATAGGCAAGAGCAAGATTCAGTTTTTTTTTTTTTGGCACACCCTTTATTCTTTAGGATAATCATCAATCAAGGATTGCGCTCACTGATTGATGAATACTTCGTGCAAGTTAATTCCTATATACAAAAATCACTAAACCGCCAATACCAAGCATCCTTTACGTTGCAAAACCTCAATCCTCTTAATTATTTTTATTTCTTGAAGAGACTTAGTTCAATCTCTTTTGATTCTGACAATGACAATCACAGAATCAAACGAAAAGCCTTAAAAAAGATATATGTGTGCTATAAACAGATATACATACATATGCAGACATGAAAACCGTGAAATCTCGAATACTATTGATATAATAAATATAATCGGTTCAGATTGATCTTTGACATATTTGCCTTGGATCGTGGATTTGGGTCTTTCAGAGATGAACGTATATTTCCATCGCAATTTGTTGTGTGTGTATGCTTCTTTATATGTATGTACATTATGTTTATTTTTTTCTATACTTAACACCTACTACTATGGTCTTTTGTATAATAGCAAACGCAATCCAAAATACTTTGTGTTCCCTTAACTTTGTCTTTGAAGTTAAAATTATCTCAAGATGGCTTACCATATACAGAGTGTTTCCTGATTAATGAACAATATTTTGGAAACCAATTCATATAAGTATGGTTTAAGAATAAAATTGTTTTACAATAAGGGTATATCTTCAATATACCGAGGACTCAAGGAAAGACTGACTCTGAACCGTGTTAACGCATATAGTTCTGTTGTTAATTTTCCTACTTAGGGTTAATTTTCAGATACTGGGTTTGAATATATGTAATTGATATCTTGTTTCATTCTTTATATATCTAATTTGCAAACCTGCCCCATTTTGCTTCATCATCATCATCATCATCGGTTCGACAACCGGGTTCCGGTACTGGCCTCTTTCAACAAGTGTCTCCACCTATCCCGGTCTCTAGCCGACGCCATCCAGTTGCGCACCCCAAGGCTTCGGGCGTCCTGGTCTACGCCATCTCTCCAGCGCAAGCATGGTCTACCACGCTGTCGTCTACCATAGAATGTACCACAAAGAACTTTCCGAGCAGGTTCCTCTTCGCTCATGCTAGCTAGGTGCCCTGCCCACCGGAGTCTACCGAGCTTAATTTTTGTCACGATATCTGCTTCTAGGTAGATTGCGTACAATTCATGATTGTACCGTCTCCGGAATCGTCCTTCCTCACATATGGGGCCAACAATTCTCCTTAAGACTTTTCTCTCGAACGCAGCTAAGAGGTCGGAGTGCCTTTTGCTAAGCACCCAAGTCTCGGATCCATATGTGAGTACTGGCAGGACCATGGTCCTGTACAGCAGCAGTTTTGAAGTTATGGTGAGATTTCTGGATTTGAAAAGCTTTGACAGACTATAGTAGGCTCTGTTGGATTTGAGAAGCCGCCCGCGTATTTCTTCTTCTATATTGTTATCGGCTGCTACTATTGACCCAAGGTATTTAGAGGATTGCACCACTTCAAATTCGTGCTCCGCTACCTTGATTGTTTGACCAACTGTTCCTCTCGCATTCGACGCCACCATGTACTTTGTTTTACCTTCACTAATGTGCAGCCCCAGATTTTGTGCCGCCTGCTCGATCTGGATGAAGGAATCGTGTACAGCTTGTTCGGTTCTTCCGATGATGTCGATGTCGTCTGCGTAAGCCAGTAACTGGCTGGACCTGTTGACGATGGTCCCTCTTGTTGCCGTGCCAGAGTCACGGATTGCTTTCTCCAACGCCAGGTTGAAGAGGAGGCAGGCCAAACCGTCCCCTTGTCGGAGTCCATTAAAGATTTTGATTGGTCTGGATAGCAATCCGGCTATTTTTACTTGGCTTGTTACGTTGGTCATGGTCAACCTACATAGTCGTGTCAATTTATTTGGGATGCCGAATTCTCTCATGGCTTTGTAAAGTTCTACCCTGGCTATGCTATCATAGGCGGCCTTAAAGTCTATAAACAGATGGTATGTTGGGATGTTAAATTCTAGACATTTTTCCATCGCCTGCCTAAGGGTAAAGATCTGATCAGTTGTTGATTTGCCTGGAATGAAACCACACTGATATTGTCCGATGACGGTTTTAGCGTATGGGGTTATCCGGTCTTGTAGGATTGAGGAGAGTATCTTATAGGCGGTACTCAACAACGTGATACCTCTATAATTGCTGTACGTTGTGACATCTCCCTTCTTATGTATGGGGCATATTATGCCTTTTCGCCAGTCTTCTGGCATTTCTTCCTGCTCCCATACGTGCACTATAATATCATGAATTGCTTGACGTAAGGCCGCTGGCCCGCCGTGATGGAATAATTCGGCTGGTATGCCATCGGCTCCCGGGGATTTGTTCTGTTTAAGCCGGCCTATATCCTTCTCAACCTCTTCTATGCTTGGTGGCGGCAACATAGGGTATTCTTCTTGAAGTAGTGGAGCCTCCACTTCTGCAGTGAGCTGACCATTTAGCAATTCATTGAAGTACACTTCCCATCGCTCCAGTATGCTTTCAGGATCGGTGATCAGATTTCCCTCTCCGTCCTTGCAGTATGTGCAGCGTGGTGTGTACTGCGTCATGTTTCGGACGGATTGGTAGAACTTCCGCGCCTGGTGCGGACCTCGATCTCGGCTGTTTTCTATTTCACATATTAGGTTCTTCTCCCAGGCTGATTTCTTTTGTCTGTGAAGCCGTTTTTCTGTTCTTCTGAGCTCTTTATATTCCTCTTCGCGTGCCCGCGCATTGCTCGGTACGCAACATTCTTACGTTCAGTCGCTAGCTTGCATTCATCATCAAACCAGTCGTTCCGATTTTTACGACTGCTGCCTAAGATGGAGTTGGCAGTACTAATGACAGTATTTTTAAGACATGTCCACTTTTCATTTACGCCCAGCATACTGGCTCCAGGACTTACTCTCCCTAAGTCAGGTGTTTCTAGGGCGAGTCCTAACGCATTACCAAAGGTGTTACTGGTGTTTTCATTGCGCAGGGCAGCTGTGTTGATTCGAACCTGATCGGCGGATGCAATGCGTCTTCGCAAGGCAATCCGCCCTCGGAAAACCATACCAACAAGATAGTGATCCGAGTCGATATTGGCACCTCGGTACGTTCGTACCGTCATCAAGTTCGAGTAGTGGCGACGGTCTATCAACACGTGGTCTATTTGGTTACGAGTGACTCCATCAGGTGATACCCAGGTGGCTTTGTAGATATCTTTACGCGGGAACCTGGTACTCGCAACGACCATGTTTTTCGATGCTGCCAATTCTAAGACTCGAAGTCCATTGTCATTAGTGTTCTCATGCAAACTATGGTGGCCTGCGTAATGCCTGAATACCGGCTCCCGACCTATTTTTGCGTTCAAATCCCCAAGGATGATTTTAACATCATACCTTGGACAGGCATTGAGGGCCCTCTCGACTTGTTCGTAGTAAGTCTCTTTTTCTTCGTCTGAGGACTCCTCCGTAGGTCCGTGAACGTTAATGAGGCTGATGTTCGTAAATTTACCTCGCACGCGAAGGGTGCATAGCCTTTCGCTTATAGCGTTAAAGCCGATGATAGTATACTTCATTTTTTCGCTGACTAGGAAGCCTAACCCGAGCACATGGTGTTTTGTATGACAGCTGTAGTATATGTCATATTCTTTCTTCTGTAAAAAAACACAATTCCCTGTCCATCTGATTTCTTGAAGAGCTGTTATGTCAGCTTTATATTTTGACAGGGCATCGGCTAGCTGCTGAGCAGCTCGAGCTCTATAGAGCGGTCGTACGTTCCATAAGAAAATTCGTAAATCGTTTTTCCTTTTTCTTTGCGTGGGTTGTCGTCGTGAGATCAGTCCGTTTCCGAGGCTTGTTGTCGGTCTCGTAATTCTTTTAGTTTTACGGGACAGGGAATTAACCTGTCGCCAACCTGAGGAACCAGCCTGATCATATTAGCCAAACCTTTTTTAAAAGGCTTGTTTCTAGCGGGCGCCGCGGAGAGGCTATGATCACACTTCCACCAGTCCCGAATAGTTACGGCACGTGCATGTTTTCGTATGCTACATGTTGTTCCCCCTATTCGTCTGATGGCTGACCGCCCCCATTTTGCTTCCCCATCCTAATTTTTGACTTTTAGGTCACTTTTCTCTAAAAAAATGAGTAATGAACAGTTGCGGTCAAAATAAAAGAAGTGCAAATAAGAAATAAGATAATTTTTTGTTTCTTCTATAATTGCCTTAATAGCCAAAAGCTGTTACACTTTGACAAAATAATAATTTCCCAAAGATCATGTATACAAATATTTTGTGCTGCTTTGTAGATATGACCGTTATACATATATCAAAGCTCCGAATATTTCGAGACAAATGCATGGTTGATGTGAATAAATATTATTTTTCTATCTTTATCCTAGAATGGAAAATTTTTTGGCAAAGCTTAATGTTTGTTTAACCAATAGATTTTCAAAGATTTCAATGAAAATTTCTTTAACTACTTGTCAAAACTCCTGAACAGCTTAAACTCATTAGAATACTGGTCAAGGCCATTACATTATTCCCATAAACCGGTAATGTCATCGAAGTTGGTAAACGGGTCGTCGGGCATTCCAACATAAATCCATTTATGCCAGAGTCTGAAATAGAGGATATTTTTGGCATTTACACTAGTATTGAAACGGATCGTAGGCGTTTACAAGAGCATGGTTAGTCCACGAAAGGTACTTTTGCTGACAAAAAAACATGTGAAAGAATGATAATGGCAAAAAAATACCTTGATTGCCCTGCATCCAAGTGGAGAAATATTATGTGGTTAGATAAGTTTAAAATAGTTTTATATGGTGGCAATTGATCTCCCCACTATGTTTGACGACCACTATATACGGAACATAGCTATCCAGCTAAAAAAATCCAATGTGAATTATATCCAACTACGATAAAAATTCTTAATCATTAATGACGGGATGTAACGCCAATTTTTGGGGACTAAAAGCCAATAAAAAGCTCTTTGAATCAATAATTCAAAAAGTCCAATAAAAGTGCTAAGTATTCTGGTTGGCTGATTCAATTCAGTAGTGTATAGAATTTATATTATAAAAAACCTGTATCATGGATCAGCAGGGCTATGTTAAGATCAGGTAAGAAACAGATAATATTGCCACTGAATGGTTCTTTCGGCAAGATAATGACCCAAAATATACTAGTAAACTTGCGAAGCAGTAGTTACGGGCACAAAAATTAAGGTGACGTAATATCCATCACAGTCTTCAGACAACCCCATTGAAAAGCTTAGCGGCGATGTAAAAAAATACATATGTTGCCAGTTGTAAGCCCTTTGGGAAGCTATACAAGAATCATGGAGGTCGATACCCACAGAAATGTGTATAAATTTGATCAATTACATGCAGTGTCGTTGTGGTTCCGGTATTTCCAACAAGGGGGCAATCAACTAAATATGAGTTTAAGGTTTAAACTCACTACTATTATGTGATATTTATAGGTGGATTTTTATTGTACTAATATTTTTTGAAAGCCGCTGGAAATATCAATTCAAATATTAAATTTCAAAATCTATAAAACTTCGAATAAACATATTACTACTGCTACTACTACTTATACTTGAAACGAAATTACACGTTTTAACCTAACTACACCTTTTACCACACAGAGAAGACAAAACGCCGAAATTCTACTTCAATTACTATTCCTGATTAAATGACCAGAAAGTATTGCATACCTCAAGGCCTCCACGCAAATATGCAAAAGAGGACACACACAGATGGTTGGCGACGTCAGCAAATAAACTTCGTTCGTCAGTTCTACAATACACATTTAGTTTTGGCGGCCAGGTCGACAAGTAAGAGTAAGAAATTCATCGAAAATCAGATTTTTCTTGCCACCGTGTCTTTGGACCAATCAAGTGTACAAGCTAAAGATCATCTTAACAAGAAGTAACACTGCTGGTCGCTCATTCCAGTAATATTTGAAAATTAAAATATATTTAAAAAAAAAAGATTGTGTGTACTGACGTACGCGCGGTTGAAGTAAAACTTCTTTTTCCTCAAGCAAAGCTTCTGTAAGATTATAACCTACGAACAAACATTTTGTATTCTAAAAACATGTTGCTGTCTTTGACGGATAACGTGACGTTTTGACATGTCACTGACAGCTGCATAGAAATTTGTTTACCCCCAACGCCGGAAAAGAAGTTTTACTTCAAAAAAAACATCAAAAATATATGTTTCTTTGTTTTTTTTTTTTTTAAAGGATAGTGGTTTCTGCTTGTTAAATTGGTCGACCACATAATTCACAAACATTTTGTATTTTTAAAACATGTCGCTGTCTTTGACTGATAACGTGACGGTTTGACATATCACTGATAGCTGCATAGAGAATTTTTAACCACCAACGCCGGAAAAGAAGGTTTACTTCAAAAAATTGAATGTGCGCGCCTAGCCTTAAATGAAATCGAGAAGAAAAGTACAAAACTCCCATGCCACTTGACAAGCAAGTTGCCTCTCTTTGTTTGGATTACCCTAGGGCTGCACGTGCAAGTATTGGCAAGCATGTTGTAATCTTGTAATGTACACAAGCATTTCTTATTAACCCGTACAAACCCGAGCAACTTAGTAGTCACCTGGCATTAATTCCAGTATCCAGGCAACTTGGAAAGCAAGTACACTGACAGCGGCACTCTTGTAAAATTAATTATAAAAGTATTTGATTGATTTAGTCGGGTGACGTTCAAATTTATAAATACCAAAACAAATGTCGGTGGCGTGTGCGATTAAGCGAATAAATATTATTAAAAAGTATAATTTCAAAACTTTCAGGCAACCTGATGGTCATATGGCATGCCGTCTATGACAGCAAGAATACAAATGGTAGTGGATATACCCAACTTTTTGGCCAGTACTTTGTATGCGAGGGTTAGGTGTTGGTAAAATTTATTTGGATTGCAATATGCTTGTCAATAATTATTCGGGCATAGCCATTGCGCGTCTGAACCTATAGTTTTATGTTTATCTTTGAATGCAGCCATTTGAAATATGTAAATTCTGAATCGTATCCAACTTAATGTTTTACTTTGCACATGCTAAAAACATGTCGTTGTCTTTGACGGATGGCGTGACGGTTTGACATGTCACTGACAGCTGCATAGAAATTTTTTCACCCCCAATGCCGGAAAAGAAGTTTTACTTCAAAAATATAAAATAAACAATTTTTGAAAATAATTTGTTATACAACAATCAGATTATAACTATAAATAAAATAAAATGCACGACTGGATCGCACGAACTTCCTCTTATGTAAAAGTACTTTGGAATTTAAAATACGTTTTATAAATATGAAACATGGATTTAATGAGATAAAAATGTTCAAATGCATGGAATTGCCGTCCGATTTCCGGAAAATTATGAATATGAATGTATGCAAAAAAAGTTTTAAAATCGTTTTATTATTAAAGTCATTTTTTATATAACAAATTTCTTTAAAATTTTTTGAGAACAATGTTTGGGATGCTAATTTTAAGTGCTTAGTAATATAGATTTTAGGAAATAATTTCAAAACATAATCGTTTACACGTTTTCAAGATATTGATTTTTCAAAAAATAAATTGGAATTTATTTTTTCAAAAAACAAAAACAAAATTCGAATATTTTTTTACACAATATTATTTTAAACTTAAGGGGGCTCCTGGTAAAAGTGTTGGGCTAAAATCGTTAATGTCGAAAATCAAAAAAACGGTTCTATGACAGGTTCCATTAATAACATTTTGCCCCAAAATTTTTGCTTACAAAATTGTAGTCCAAGTCCATAATATCACGCAGAATTTTTTTTATCAAAATCGTTAGAGCCGTTTTCGAGTTAAATAAGGTTAAGCATTACGGTTGTATGGGGGGTACTGTTAGTTTTGGAGCTAAAAAAAAATTTCAATTTCCCCTCTAGGGAATCACCGAAGACCCTTAATTACCGGCATTGAAGAACATAGGTCGTGTGGTTTAGGCTGTAGGGAGAGGTATAGACATACAGACAGACTGAAACATGTTTTTTGTGTACTAAATTATCCTTAAAATTTTTATAAAAAAAAACTGATATGCAAATTGTTAGTTTTCAATAAAACATATTTTATAACGTAACTTAAAAATTAATTCTTGTATCCGTTTTCAAGATATTGAATTTTCAAAAAAAAAATGTGTATTATTTTTTTAAAAATCCAAAAACTATTTTTTCGAAAAAAATTTTAGATTATAGTTTTTCAAATGCCAAAGAGCTCCTGTATAAAAATGTTGGTTAAGATCGTTAGAGCCGTTGATGAGAAATTCGAAAATCAAAAAAACCTTTCTATGAGAGGTACCGTTAATAACATTTCCCCCCAAATTTTTGTTTTGACCAAAATGTAGTCCATGTCCAAAATATTACACTTAATTTTTTTGTTCAAAATCGTTAGAGTCGTTTTCAAAACAAATAAGATAATGCATTACGGGTGTATGTATATGGAGGTACCGTTTGTTTTAGAGCTAAAAAATCACCGAAGACTCAATTTCAATTTTCAATTCAATTTCAATTTATTAAAAGTGGTGTACAAATAAGACATTGTCTTTTATAGTACCTGAGTTATTACAAAAATAGTGCGGATAAGGGAAAATTATAAAAATATAAACAAATTAAAAATAATTTCAAGTAATTAATTAAGGAAAAATTAGAGCAAGATTTTTTTTTTTTTTTTTTTTTTTAGATAATGATTATTTCAAATTGCTGTTTGAGTATTCTGTTTGAGTCTTCTGTTTGAGATTCTTATCGAAAATTCAAAAATAATGCTTTTTTAAACTTTATAGTTCCTATAATTTGCCTTACCATTATAGGCAGCGAGTTCCATAGTCTGATGGCATAAACAAAGAAAAGTCTAGACGAATTTAAATAATTAGAGGAGTGAGTTTTTTTTTTTTTTTTCTTTTTTTATAATCTACCCGCGCTCAAGGGATTATGATTACCCTTTAAATGTTTCAACACAGCGCGGGCGTGAAGTTAATGAAGAGAAAGAAGGATAGGAAAGATGTGTGGCACGATGTTCTGAGACTGTTGGTGGTTGTCTCAGATATTTTTATCTCCAGGGATGGCGGCTGAGCTAAAGCGGAGAAATGCCGTGTCTTATTTCTATGTCGCTTATAATTCACATTATTTTATTCGTGTTCATCCTTGTTGGGCATACTAGTTTAACTCAATCACATGTTGTTAGTGTTATGCCTGAACAACATGTAATGAGGAAACCAGCAACCCCTTGATGACAATTTTTAGAAAGTTTTAATGGAATTAAAGCGACATAGATAACGGTAGGGATCGAATCTGTCATCATGAGGTTGACAGGCGAGCACACATCCATCGCGCAACGGCCACATGAGTTTGAAGAAAATACCTCCAGTAGTTCGAGATATACAGACAGACAGACGGAATTACCGGACCCACTGTTTTCGTCTTCGCTATAATCATTATGTCAACTTTGATCAAAATCTCGAGTTCGATTTTTTTTTTCAAATGCAGAACTTGCCCTATAGTACCTATGTATATCGCAAGTAAAAAGAAGCAAGGTCGACACTGTTCTAATACGAACTTTAACAACATATGACTCAAATTTACTGTCCGCAAGTACATCATCCATTATTGTTTCATTTATAGGAGTTTCAAATCTCGACAGCAATTCAACTCTTAATGAGTTTGATGCGCTGCCTGATTCCATTTCCCGAATTGTTTCCTTGTACCCTCACAATGAAGTCGTTATTTTGGGCCACATTTTTATATCATATATCGGGGATTTAAGAAAAGTCATATTTTGGTGGACCCTGACCCATGTTAACGGTACTTTCGCTATTAGTATGTAACGTTTTATATTTGGGGGGTTCTTAACATAATCATTTTTCTTCCCTTATTCACCTCCTTGAGGACAGAGCGAATCTCGTAAACTATATCCACGCACCAAACGAACCGAGTTCACTTTCAGTTAAGATCAGAAAAGATCCCCTAAAGTACTGACTTGATTTTCCGACACCCTGCTCTTGTCCCCAAGTTCTCCCCTGACGACATCCTCTACCTTTAGGACCGATGCCTACAGACTCATCGGCCCGTCCAGGCAGAAGTCGAAAGGTCTGTCCTTTTGCGTCAATAACCGAAGGCCTGATAATCACCATGCAAAGCTCGTCGATGGGGGGGGGGGGGGGGTTCTTGTTATTCGCGAAGGACGGTGTTACTTTTTTTTTTTTTACAGGCCTAAGTCTAAGATGATGTTCGACCAATATTTACTTCCATCTCCTTAAGTGGCAGGACCCGAAATTTCGTTACCGATGTATATCTCATTTTCACTGTACTTGTACTGAACTGAGGACATAGATGGTCGTGCCTCTGAGCAGTCTTTACCCTTCCTTTCAGTATTCTCAAAAACATTTGGGAACACTCCAATGCTGTTGTTCTGGTGCTCAAATAAACTACTACAACAGCCCTCATCTGAAAAGGGGAAAGTCGTTGACCTCCCCTATGGACTTATTTAAACGCCCGCCTCATCTCTCCTTCTTTTCTTCCACTTCCCCAAAACTAAAACTTTTAGAACATCATAATAATTTAGTATGTTCCGAAACCAAACTTTAAAAAGTTGCTATCCCTCGTCAAAAAAAAAAACGAGAAACAAAAAAAATAGACTCCTTTATATAGAAGACTGAAACTTATTTAACCCAACGACGAACAATATTCTCAACTGGAAACGGAATAATGAAAATACCACGGAAAACAAATTCTTATTTCTCTTTTTATAATTCATATTATTTTTATTGAATATTCCTTATGTTACGGTAAGATTTACCGCAACAAAAACCATTCTTATTCTTGGTTCTTCAAACCTTCTTCGACTATGTTGTTTAGTCATAGTCTGACTCTCGATATCT
The DNA here is from genome assembly GCA_911387755.1 of Chrysotoxum bicinctum. Lineage (NCBI taxonomy): Eukaryota > Metazoa > Arthropoda > Insecta > Diptera > Syrphidae > Chrysotoxum > Chrysotoxum bicinctum. Next base: position 134,096,305 of record OU426988.1, read on the forward strand.
GTTTTCCCCTCCACCCCAACCATTCCCATTTTTTTCGACCCACCTTTTGAGTCCGTTGTCCTCATGGAGCCTGAGAGTAGCTCAGAGAGGATGACAAAATAGGTACCCGATAATTCGATCGTGTTGAGCCAGCGGATGGGCTGGAGACTCACACGCCATCTATTCAGAGAACGAGGCTATAACATATTGGAAGACAACAAAAACACGAAACATACACGTACACTTAAAGTGGATATAAGAACAACACAACATCAACAACATCATATAACTTAACAATTTTAACTTAACATTTTGAAGACGACTTTAAGTCCAACCTAAAATTCCTTCTTTAAACTTAACTTAAAGAACAGACCAGCATAAAAGAATGGAACGCTAAACGCTATCCCTTCAATATCCCCAAATCTGCACAAAGGTCCACCGAATAGTAGATTACGCGTTAGGTTGTTTAAGTTGAATATTTGCCTTCCTTCTTCGGTTCCTCAAAATTGTTTAAAGATTAAATACTAGTATTGGCTCCTTTTTCGAATTAGTTGAGAATAGTAAAATTAGTAGAGTAACTGAGAGAATGCTCAGAAAAGTTATCTTCAACTTTTTATGATTTCTTTTTATTTTTCTCAAAAATAGTAATTGTAAAAATGTTAGGGTACGGCCTTGGATTCGCTAAGTTTTGGGACAGCACCAACAACTTGGGGAATTCATTGATTGTGTGGGTGAATGAGAGTTTCGTTGGAACTCAACATCGGAGTGGTACCGTAACCGAGTTCCACGAAAGCTTTTGAATGAGTGTGTGAATGTGTGAGTGAACGAGGAGGCCAAGGAGAAAGAAAGGCTAAATGGTTGAACCAATTCTTGGTTGACCAGCTAAGCCGATAGGCGATTTGAAAGAATTTTTGTCGAAAAAGAAGAAGAAAGTATAGAAAGTTAAAGATAATAGAAAAGTTGAGAAAAAGTGAAAAAAATAGTTCTTGAAAAAGTAATTGATTCGTAAAAGGAGAAGGAGTTTTTTTTATTAAAAAGGATCTTAATCGCCAGAACGGGGCGAGGAAAATCATTAAGGAAAAGAAGGAGGAAGGAAGAGAAAGGAGAGAAAAGAGGAAAAGATAAGTAGAGTGATTTAAGTTTTGTTTTATTCGTTTGATAAAAAGTGTTGCGTTAAATAAATTCGGTTGGCCTTTGATTCGTTTTACTAATCTCAAAACTGTGAGACTCGCGACCCTCTATTACAGTAGTTTGATTTTCTGTTTATTTCGGGACCCGGCGATAGCGGTCCATTCTTGCGGTCTGTATTTTCTTAAAATCCCCTTTGTTTCATTTTGTATAATTTCAATTTCATTTTTCATTTAATATTTCATAATTTCATTTATTTTCCATTGGTTTTAACCAATTTATTTTTGTATTTATACCTAAGTATAGTTGAAAAAATTCCAGGTTTTAATCCAGGCGTAAGCCACGGTTTCCTGGATATTTTTAAATAAAATATTCTTTCTCCCCATTGTAAAATTGCGTTTCCTTCATATTTTTGAAGAACAATTTACAGCATTCTGGTTAAGGCAAACGACCATAAAAAGTTTCCTGGCGCCCACCCCTTCCACGTAAATACGCCCCAGTACTTGCATTTATTTAATTGCCTTTTTATAATACCCAAATTCGTCTTTTTATTCGACCTGAGTTGTTTACCTTTTTTTTATCACCAATTTAATTCGACGAACCCACCCCCAGCTGACTAGCCGGTGAGCTGCGTCGTTACACACCGCAGTTGTTGTTGCAATATTTCTAATCTCTTTCTCTCTAGCATACTTCTTGATCTTTTGACATTTCCTTAATTCGATCTAAGCTATCGCGTGTGCCGGTTGCACATTTTTATAGTTAAATAATTCGTTTGTTCTTTTTTTATTGTAATTATCATTGGATTCGTATAATCCAAAGTCGCGGTCTTTAAGTATTTAATCGTCATCATAATCATCCTAATAATTCGTCCTAAATCTCGGAAAAATATTGCAACAAATTTGGCGCCCATACGTGTTTAAATCTGTGGAAAAAAAAAGATAATACCTACGGTGTTACCTACAAACATACAGTAGAAGAACTTTGGAAATTGGAAGTGTTTGTTTAGTGTTGTTTTGGTTATATATTAATTGTTCCTTTTTTATCATTTTGTTGGTTCTTTTATTCATTGTTTTTATTCCTAGGTATTTCAAGTGAAGTGGAAAATTTTTAAGAAAAGACAAGAACTGTGTTGCAGCTGTGTTCCTGTGTTTTTTTTTATTGGTTCGACTTGAAGTGTGAGTGCAAGTGTGCAGGGAGTACCTAAGGAAAGAGTAAGGTTTTTTTGTTATTGATTTATTTTTTTTTCATACTTTTATGATATCTATATTTCATTTGATCGGGTGGTTTTTTTTTATAATCTAAATATTTTTTTTGTGATTTCGATTTTCGTTTATTAATTTATTGGGTACATAATATCATAGTGTTATCTCTTTCGGTTACATGATTTAGTTTGAGTGAGTTTTTATTTGAGTGACTTTTGTTAGATTCAGAAGGAAAACCAGTGTTCCCACTTTGCCAAAGTGGAGTTGTTCAGTACGAACATTTTAGAGTTTATTTAGATAATCTTTTATTGAAAATTATTTTTTTTAGTGATTGAGTTTTAATAATTATTGTCGTTAGGTAATACATTTTTGAGTTTGTTATACATTTTTTTTGATTTTTCTTGATTTTTTTTTTCTTGATTGATTTTTTTTTAATTCGCTTGGAACTCTCTTCGTTCTTGAACTGTTTAAGAACTTTTTAATTAATTTAGGAAAAGATTTTCAGTGCAATAAACGCACTTTTAGGCAAGTTTCTTTTAACATAGGAATTTAGTTTTTGTTTTTGTTTTTTTATTGTAGTCAATTCATAAAATACAGAATGGAGGTAAATAGGTTGTCACAGGACGAACTCGCTTACGAAATGGAGTGGCGAGGTTTACCAGTAGGGTCGGTAGATGAGATGCGCAAGGCGCTTAGGGTTGCCACCAAGTTGGCACGTAGGGATTCCTTTGTAGCTCCCGCATATCCGTTCAGTTTTGAAGAAGATCAGATAGCGGTTGAGAAAAAGTTAGGCGAATTAGGGATACTTTTAGAAAATCCTCCAAAATCAAAATCTTCAAAGGAGTATTTGAAGATTTTGACGAAGGTAGAGTGGGGATTACGTAGGTTAGATAGGTCTATTCCAGAAAATGAGGGGCAGGAAAAGAGCAGGCATGCTCTTAAAAATAAATTAATAATGGCAATGGCTGAGTTAGAGGAAGACGATTATAGTGATGAGGAAGTAAATTTGGAAAAAGAAGAAGAACGAGTTGGGGGAAAGGAAAAGGGTTTAGAGGTTGAAAAGCGTTCAGCTGAACCTCAAAATAGCAGATCGATGATAACTTCTGCCAGTACATCGATGGGCTTAGGAGTGGCAGCTAGTAGTAGGGATAATTTTAGGATGGATAGTTCAATTGAGGATAGGGTTCTTATTGATCAGCCAAGGTTTGAGCAGGTTCACAAATGGGATGTGAAATTTACGGGTGAGCGTTGTGGTGCTTCCGTAAACGCATTCATAGAGAGGGTTGAGGAAATGCGTCTGTCCCGTGGTGTAACGGAAGATCAAGTTTTTAGGTCCGCGGTAGAGTTCTTTGTAGGAAAAGCGTTAATATGGTTTAGGGCAGTTAGGCTTTCCATTAATTCGTGGCCGGAACTCGTCAGAGAGTTGAAGCTGGAGTTCTTGCCACCGAATTATGATGATTTGTTGTTAGAGGAGATAAGGCATCGCACACAAGGCCACGATGAGTCCATCGGTGTCTATGTGGCGACGATGCAAAATTTGTTTGGTCGACTTACAGAGCCCATATCAGAACGGAGGAAGCTGTCAATGATTCAGCGGAACTTGACACCTTTCTACCAGACACAACTTGGTTTGGCTAGACCAAATTGTATTTCTGATTTGGTAGCGTTAGGTAGAGATTTGGAGGCAGTGAGGGCAAATGTGGAATCGTATATTCCACCTCCAAACAGTAGAAGTAGGACTTTGCTAGAACCGGATCTAGCATACGTAGGAATAGGGTTAGATGATCATAGAGTTTCGGCTGTTACGCAGAGAAACCATGATCAAGCGTCGAGTACGAATCAGATTCGGGAATCTAATTCGTCAAATAGGAATAGGTTTTCTCAAAATAGTATAAGACAGGTTGTTAGGTGTTATAATTGCAATGGAGAAGGCCATTTTGCAAATAGGTGTTCTGCTGTTAGGCGTTGTTATGGTTGTGGTAGAGTTGGAGTTACTAGGAGTAACTGTCAACAGTGCTCGGGAAACGAGCAACGAACTCTCGTGCCAGCGGGGCGAGAAGTTCGAAGACGTTAAATAGGTTGCCTGCTGGTAACCAGTCGGTAAAAATTAATTTAGGTTTCACGCTTGAGCAAGATGGTAGGGATCAACGACCATATGTTGGTGTTGAAATTTACGGTGTTAAGATGTTAGGTCTTTTAGATTCAGGTGCTTCACGCACAATTATAGGTAGGGACGGATGGGAAATTTTAAAGGATTTAGGGATAGGTTTAGAAAAATCAAACTTAGGTAGAGTTATTTTAGCGGATGGTGCAGGCATTGGAGTGGAAGGAGTTGTTTCACTTCCAATTAGGATTAAAGAAAAGGTAGTTCTCATAGAATGTCTCGTTATTCCGCGCCTACCCCATAAATTGATTTTAGGAGCAGATTTTTGGGCTCTATCGGGTGTGGTCCCGGATTTGAAATCAGGGGAGTGGACGTTTTCGAACCAAAGTTCGTTGGCTTCGATGTCCGTGGCGGATCATATAACGGAATTAAACGAGACACAGAGAAAAGAGTTAGATGAGTTTTTAGAAAAAGTTTTTAGTGAGATGCCAGAAGGGTTAGGATGCACACAGATGGTGGAGCACAAAATTAGGACGGAAGCTGAACCAATCAAGCAACGGTACTATCCGGTGTCCCCTGTGGTTCAGACTTTCATAGATAGGGAATTAGAAGAAATGTTGAGGGATAAGGTGATAGAAAAATCAGACAGTCCATGGGCTTCTCCCATTGTCATGATTAAGAAGAAAGATGGTTCGTACAGGTTTTGTGTAGATTATAGGAAATTGAATGAGGTTACGGCTAGGGATGCATACCCCCTTCCGTATATTACGGCCATCTTAGATAAGTTAAATAATGCTAGGTTTTTGAGTTCACTGGATATTAAGTCTGCATATTGGCAGATTCCAGTTGAGAAAAATTCTAGAAAGTATACTGCTTTCACAGTTCCAGGTAGGGGTTTGTTTCAATTTTTGAGGATGCCGTTCGGGTTGCACAATGCACCTGCAACATGGCAAAGATTTATAGATACAGTTTTAGGAGCAGAGTTAGAGCCATATGTCTTCGTCTATCTCGATGATATCATCATCGTGACAGACACTTTTGAGAAGCATATGGAAGTTTTAAGTGAGGTTTTCAAAAGACTTATTAAGGCAGGTTTAAAAGTAGGTAGGGAAAAATGTAGTTTTGTTAGGCCATCGTTGAAATTTCTGGGCTATGTTGTAGACAGAAACGGTCTACACATGGATCCAGAAAAGATAGAAAGTATGTTAGGGATTCCATCGCCAAAGAACGTTAAGCAGGTTAGGAGTTTTATCGGTACGGTATCCTGGTATAGGAGATTTATACCAAACTTTGCGAGTTTGGTAAAGCCGTTGACCGATCTTTTAAAGAAGGATAGGAAGTTTATTTGGAGTAGGGAATGTGAGGATAGCTTTAGAAAAGCTAAAGAGTGTTTAGTTGCTGCACCCATCCTGACGTGTCCGGATTTTTCGAAGCCATTTGTAGTTCAAACGGATGCTTCTGATTTCGGGATTGGTGCTGTTTTAACTCAGGATTTTGAGGAGGGAGAGAAAGTGGTTTGCTATTTGAGCAGATCACTTAATAGAAATGAGAGGAACTATTCGACCACAGAAAAAGAGTGCTTAGCTGTTCTGTGGGCAATAGAGAAGTTGCGGCCATATCTGGAGGGGGTGAGATTTAAGGTGATTACCGATCACCACTCCTTGATATGGTTGAGCAAGTTGAAGGACCCAGCGGGTAGGCTGGCTCGATGGGCTGTACGTATGCAGCAGTTCGAGTTCGACATTGTTCACCGCAAAGGAAAGGATCATGTGGTGCCAGATATGCTTTCGAGAAGCGTACCGGTTTTATCTGGGATTTCGGAGCCCACAAACGATCCATGGATAGGGAAAATGATAGGAGAAGTAGAAAAGAAACCGTTGTCTTTTCCAGCTTGGCGAGTAGAAGAGGGAAAATTGTTTAAGTTTGTGAAAGCAAACCACATTTTAGTGCATAGTTCAAATAGTGAGTGGAAGTTAGTAATTTCAAAAAATGATAGGAAAAAGATTTTAGAAGAAAATCATGACCATCCGTTAGCAGGGCATATGGGGGTGAAGAAAACTTTTGCTAGGATAGGAGACAAATATTACTGGCCAAAGATGAGGTCAGATATTACTAGGTACGTTAGAAATTGTAAGGTTTGTCAAAGCGTGAAACCGATTAATGAAAAACCGGCTGGGTTGATGACGGAAAGGAAAGGGGTTACCAATCCGTGGGAGATGTTATGTGTCGATTTAGTTGGTCCACTTCCAAAATCGAGTAGGGGTTTTATCTATATTCTCACTGTCGTGGATTATTTCACAAAGTTCCCTTTGTTGTTCCCGTTGAGATCTGCAACGGCAAAATCTGTTTGTAAGGAGTTGGAAGACAATGTCTTTTTATTATTCGGCGTCCCCAAATTCGTTGTTTGCGATAACGGTCCGCAATTTAAAAGTAGGGAATTGAAATCTTTGTGTGATAGCTACGGGTCTTCGATAATGTTCACGGCACATTATCATCCGCAGGCCAATCCGGCAGAGCGGATAAACCAAATAATTAAAACAACACTTAGGGCTTATGTTTCAGATAACCATAGGGCTTGGGATTCGCAGTTGGCGAAAGTAGCGTGCAGCATACGCACGGCCCAGCATGAAGTGTTAGGCGTGTCGCCGTATTATGCAAATTTTGGTCGAAGAATGGTGACTTTTGGAGGCGAATCCGCAACAAAAACCATTCTTATTCTTGGTTCTTCAAACCTTCTTCGACTATGTTGTTTAGTCATAGTCTGACTCTCGATATCTGTTTTCCCCTCCACCCCAACCATTCCCATTTTTTTCGACCCACCTTTTGAGTCCGTTGTCCTCATGGAGCCTGAGAGTAGCTCAGAGAGGATGACAAAATAGGTACCCGATAATTCGATCGTGTTGAGCCAGCGGATGGGCTGGAGACTCACACGCCATCTATTCAGAGAACGAGGCTATAACATATTGGAAGACAACAAAAACACGAAACATACACGTACACTTAAAGTGGATATAAGAACAACACAACATCAACAACATCATATAACTTAACAATTTTAACTTAACATTTTGAAGACGACTTTAAGTCCAACCTAAAATTCCTTCTTTAAACTTAACTTAAAGAACAGACCAGCATAAAAGAATGGAACGCTAAACGCTATCCCTTCAATATCCCCAAATCTGCACAAAGGTCCACCGAATAGTAGATTACGCGTTAGGTTGTTTAAGTTGAATATTTGCCTTCCTTCTTCGGTTCCTCAAAATTGTTTAAAGATTAAATACTAGTATTGGCTCCTTTTTCGAATTAGTTGAGAATAGTAAAATTAGTAGAGTAACTGAGAGAATGCTCAGAAAAGTTATCTTCAACTTTTTATGATTTCTTTTTATTTTTCTCAAAAATAGTAATTGTAAAAATGTTAGGGTACGGCCTTGGATTCGCTAAGTTTTGGGACAGCACCAACAACTTGGGGAATTCATTGATTGTGTGGGTGAATGAGAGTTTCGTTGGAACTCAACATCGGAGTGGTACCGTAACCGAGTTCCACGAAAGCTTTTGAATGAGTGTGTGAATGTGTGAGTGAACGAGGAGGCCAAGGAGAAAGAAAGGCTAAATGGTTGAACCAATTCTTGGTTGACCAGCTAAGCCGATAGGCGATTTGAAAGAATTTTTGTCGAAAAAGAAGAAGAAAGTATAGAAAGTTAAAGATAATAGAAAAGTTGAGAAAAAGTGAAAAAAATAGTTCTTGAAAAAGTAATTGATTCGTAAAAGGAGAAGGAGTTTTTTTTATTAAAAAGGATCTTAATCGCCAGAACGGGGCGAGGAAAATCATTAAGGAAAAGAAGGAGGAAGGAAGAGAAAGGAGAGAAAAGAGGAAAAGATAAGTAGAGTGATTTAAGTTTTGTTTTATTCGTTTGATAAAAAGTGTTGCGTTAAATAAATTCGGTTGGCCTTTGATTCGTTTTACTAATCTCAAAACTGTGAGACTCGCGACCCTCTATTACAGTAGTTTGATTTTCTGTTTATTTCGGGACCCGGCGATAGCGGTCCATTCTTGCGGTCTGTATTTTCTTAAAATCCCCTTTGTTTCATTTTGTATAATTTCAATTTCATTTTTCATTTAATATTTCATAATTTCATTTATTTTCCATTGGTTTTAACCAATTTATTTTTGTATTTATACCTAAGTATAGTTGAAAAAATTCCAGGTTTTAATCCAGGCGTAAGCCACGGTTTCCTGGATATTTTTAAATAAAATATTCTTTCTCCCCATTGTAAAATTGCGTTTCCTTCATATTTTTGAAGAACAATTTACAGCATTCTGGTTAAGGCAAACGACCATAAAAAGTTTCCTGGCGCCCACCCCTTCCACGTAAATACGCCCCAGTACTTGCATTTATTTAATTGCCTTTTTATAATACCCAAATTCGTCTTTTTATTCGACCTGAGTTGTTTACCTTTTTTTTATCACCAATTTAATTCGACGAACCCACCCCCAGCTGACTAGCCGGTGAGCTGCGTCGTTACACACCGCAGTTGTTGTTGCAATATTTCTAATCTCTTTCTCTCTAGCATACTTCTTGATCTTTTGACATTTCCTTAATTCGATCTAAGCTATCGCGTGTGCCGGTTGCACATTTTTATAGTTAAATAATTCGTTTGTTCTTTTTTTATTGTAATTATCATTGGATTCGTATAATCCAAAGTCGCGGTCTTTAAGTATTTAATCGTCATCATAATCATCCTAATAATTCGTCCTAAATCTCGGAAAAATATTGCAACACTTACTTAAAATTATTTTACACTAAACCTTTTTGCTCCCGCATCACCATTCATCGGATATATTTAAAGTTATATTACGAAAAGTATTTATTCATTAAAATAATTAAAGATTCTTTAAATTTCGTTATAGCCTGATAAGTTCTGTTTTCATAAACATCATCCTTTTCCTTTTTATATTAACACAAAATCCGAATTTAGAAATCGAACCCTTTTTTTTGTATTAAAGCTATGTACATAATAATTTACTTTAATAATCTTCCCTTTTAGTTATTTCGGCTTCTAATGTTTTTTTTCTTTTTCTTATTTACTCATTTAAAGATATAGTTCAAAACGTATATATTATATGATATATAATATATGATATAGTATATAATATAGAAAAAAAATTTATTCAACATGTAAAGAAAAATAATCACTTACCAGTGATCCTCCATGTTGTGCACAGCATGATGTGACCTGGTGAATGGGAATGTTGAATGTTGATAAAGATAATATAATTTTGGACCTGTTGCCACGATCAGTTTAATATGAATGGAAGACGTTGATATCTTTTTAACACTTTGATTACAACACCAATAGAAACATTAATTTTAGAAAGCACTCGCGATGGATGGGATGTTACAATATCTTTTCCTTATAATATATATATCCTACTATAATCAAATCCTAATCTATTATTCTTAAAATAATCTTATGTATATGTGCCTATTCTTACTTCAAAATCCTACTCAATGCCTCAAATAGATATTGATAGCTTCACTTCTGTTTCTACACCGCACTCAGTCCTTTTTTTCTATTATATCTTTTCTTTTTTTTTTTGTATCAAGTATGCCTGGTTTAAATAAAACGTCAACTTCAATTATTTGTTTCACGTCTTTCCAAATTTAGTTTGATTCTCAACTAACTATCATCACAATATCAAATTAGATCGCTGTCAGTATAAATTTGTTCATAATTTTTACATCATATATGTACATACATATATGTATTTTGTTTTCTAGCTTTAATTTTATTTCTTTGTTTTCTCTCAATCTCACTTACTTTACAGCTTCTTTATCCTATTTTACTTTTCTTTTATTCTCATTTACAGCTTTGAATTTTCTTTCAATTGAGAATTTTCCTTCAATTCTAACTTTCCTTGCTTACTCTAAATTCCTTGTTTTTTTTTTCTAGATAAATGGACACACTAATGGACTTCACTTTTTTTGTTTTTTTCAGCGCGAAATTTTCCTTTTATCACTTTGCTCTTACATTTCTAAAACTATCTTTCAGTTCTTGTTTAATTTTTGTCTGGGCTTGACTTTCTTTTCTTTAAACTTTCTTTTTCTTTACACTTCTAGGAATCAATTGATGACTGAACATCCTTATGTTGAATTCTTATGAGGAATTGCTTTCCCTGCGCCACGAACTGGTGCCAATTGATGGCCCGAAGAATTGGTTTATGTGCTTGTACCCACTCCAGTTGTATCAGATGGGTTATCACTTTTTTTATCAGGATCTTCAAGAATGCCTCGGATTTACCTCGTCTTAGGCGAGTCCTGGTCGAGCATTTGCCCACGTGTGACACTTTTTCCTGGATCCACGAATCCGCCACTTTTATTTTCGATTGTGAATTCCAGGACAGAAAGGTTGCGAATCCAATACTCTCGTATTGGTTTCTGAATGCTAGACCCTGGAACTCTATGCCGGTTCTTCGGACTAGGATCTTCTTTATGGGCGGAGTGTCGTCGGACCAAATGCTACGCACCATTGATTATTTTAACACGAAATGCTATGTGGGCAAACGAATAATTTTGTTTATAACAATCTTTTCTTACTGGAATTTGCAATCTTACTTACATATATGCAATTATCGTGTTCAGAACTCCTAAATTATTGCAGATTCTTCGTCAAAACTGGCTGAACTTATTTTTATGTCTTCGCCATGCCGGGTCGAAGAAATATTGGTTGAAACCGAACTTTTATGCAAAATTTTTATATTCGCGTATTCGTTTTTTCGTTTTTCACTTTTAGTTTTTTGTGATTACTCTTGATTTCTTTTAAGATTAACTACCTTTTGGTACAATTATTAAAAAGAACCCTGGGAGTAGAGAAACGTGACTTTATGGACCGACGACTAAAATGTAAAAGGCCGAAACCATGAGGACTTTTTCACAGATCGCGTTTTTCGATGGAATTCCGTGGAATGGAGAAAAAACGGAAATGCGCACTTAACTTGTATGGGACAGCTCAGAAAACGAAGGTGGTCAATGCTAATTGCATTACTTGCTGAAACTTAATTCTTTAAGCACAAGTTCCCAGATCTTAACGCGTCGTAATTTACCACTGTTGATGTTGTATTTTTATGTTTTGCAATATGGCTTATAGCCCGGTCAAATTAGCTTCAAAAATAAGGGTAAGGTTACATTAATTCGCATAAAGCTGAAAATTGGCATGAATGTTGAGAACACTATTACAAACAATTTGTCAAAAGTCCCCATCGATCCGACGTGTGGAAAAAAAATTATTCAAGGTCAAATGTTGCAAAAATCGGTTTTTTGCATTTTTCAGCTGAACGGCAAGTTTTATCATAAGATAGGTGAGACAAAAGTTATTCATCATGCAATTATCTAAAGAAATTGTCTTAACACTTTTTCTCCTAAGAATCACCATTTTGGAGATATAGCGAAGCAAAAAGTTGAAAAAAAATTATTCAAGGTCAAATGTTGCAAAAATCGTTTTTTTGCATTTTTCAGCTGATCGGCATGTTTTATCATGAGATAGGTGAGACAAAAATTATTCATCATGCAATTATCTATAGAAATTGTCTTAACACTTTTTCTCCTAAGAATCACTATATTGGAGATATAGCGAAGCAAAAAGTTGAAAAAGTTGTATTTTTCATAATATGCACACGGTTCCGCGCCACCCGTGAAGTAGTACACTTGGCGCGTTTTTTTAAAGGTGGCTTCCCCGGTAGGCCTATTTAACGATCTATTTTGGTCCTATTGAGTTGAAAATTTTGTATCTAATTGAAAAATACTACTATTGGAAATGACGAAAGCGATTATGAGTATTTTTTACAAAAGATAAGTACCGAAACTTATCTAAGCAACTAATTACATTACAAATTTGACGCCGATATTGCAGTGCTTTTTTCATTTCAAACGCTTTATTCAATTCATTGCCACAGAATAAACAGCACTCTTTTAAACAAAAAACAATTCTGACATTCACTGTCTCAAATGCTTCATTGTTAGCTCAAAATGGTTTAACGAGTAAGATTGATTTTTGAAATTCAGTGGTATCACAACGGACCAAATATTGGTCTAAGTGTGTTGGCTTTTCCGGTCAGCAGCCACCTTAACCTAAGGTAACGTAACCTAAACAAAAAACTGATTCATTTACGCGTGCTCTAGTACGAGGAGGACTTATTATTGATGTACCAGCTTGTTCTTGTTCGTGACGTCTTTTAACTACGGTAATGGTACTCTTCCGAGTGTACTTTTTCCGCCGAATGTTTACTACAAATAAAGCAAAATTGATACGTTTCTCTTACAAACAAGAAACTGCACAAATTATGTTTGCAATAACTACTTGTTCTTACTACGAAGGAACGCTTGGGACTAATACTATTTTGTTTGGGCCCTTAAAAACGGAGCAGGTATACGAGCGTCGCAGACAGATGCTGCTCAAGGCCGTACGGTCACATAAAATGAGGGACTGGGTTTTCTTTCGAGTTTATATTCTTAAGCCAAATATACATTGTTCAAATGTATAGCAAGCACGTGCAAGTGTATTCGAAAATTCGGGTTAAAGTTGCATATACACACACCAAGCATGAGTCTTCAATCTTTTATTTTAACATGGACGGTGTGGTGAGAGGACGTTGCGCTTTGTGAGTTTTTTTTCGGCGAAATTGTGAATATAAGAACGTCTTTGAGATTTTTTCAATTTTATCCGAGTAGGTAATTTGTTTTATTTTGTCTGTCCATTTCATCATACTTTTTGTTTACTATTTTAATATTTAAATCAGTGCTTATGTTGTACTATGTTCTCATCTCTTCAACGAACTATACGCAAATGAACCAATAAATGCATGGTCAATCATCAATCTTGCATACACTACTTCAATGCAGGACGCTAGATTGAAAGAAACTCAAAAGATTTTCATTTTGCTTTAATCCTAAATCCAATCTATACGTGTGATTTTTTCACCAATACACTTGCGCGTGCTTGTCATGCATTTGAACAGTGTATATCTGGCTTTAGAATTGTATAATACGAGTATGTATCTATACGCCACGAAAACTAATATTTTTACTTGTATTACCGTTATGTAATGTATATAACGGTAATTGACATACATATGAAGAACACAAATTTTTCAACTTTTTGCATCGCTGTATCTCCAAAATGGTGATTCTTAGGAGAAAAAGTGTGAAGACGATTTCTATAGATAATTGCATGATGAATAATTTTTGTCTCACCTATCTTATGATAAAACTTGCCGTTCAGCTGAAAAATGCAAAAAAACGATTTTTGCAACATTTGACCTTGAATAATTTTTTTTCAACTTTTTGATTCGCTATATCTCCAAAATGGTGATTCTTAGGAGAAAAAGTGTTAAGACAATTTCTTTAGATAATTGCATGATGAATAATTTTTGTCTCACCTATCTTATGATAAAACTTGCCGTTCAGCTGAAAAATGCAAAAAACCGATTTTTGCAACATTTGACCTTGAATAATTTTTTTTCCACACGTCGGATCGATGGGGACTTTTGACAAATTGTTTGTAATAGTGTTCTCAACATTCATGCCAATTTTCAGCTTTATGCGAATTAATGTAACCTTGAATGTCTATTTTGACCGGGCTATTACGACATTGTCCAGTTTGGTTTGAAGCATTAGAACTTCTTTTTTTTTTGTTTCAACTTTAAAATTGATTTGTACTTATTTTATTTCATTCGGAGATATAAAAAAAATAAATTGCTGCTAAAATCCGACATAGGGTTCGTAGGATATTTTTCTTTTCTTTTGAACCATAGACTTTTCTTGCTGGTAAAATTACTTTTAGGACTGTCTCCTACAAGTACTAATGATAGAAACTTTATTTAGGTCTTTCTTTTTAGAAGAAATAATAGCTTTAGTAATTGACTGGATTTCTCAAGACCGAGATAGTATATCAAATTTGTTTAGACACAATTATAAAAGCTAGGATTTCTTCTAAAAATAAAGACCTAAATGAAGTTTCTATCATTAGAACTAATAGCGCAATTACCGTTAACATGGGTCAGGGTACACCAAAATACGACTTTTCTTAAGCCCCCGATATAGGATATAAAAATTGGAGATAAGCCCTTACTGTGGAACGATTTTTTTGTTAAAATATACCCAAGAACGACGCCCAAAGATATTATTTACGAATTAAGGGATACCCTGTATAAAAGCTTATTCAAAAAAAAAACAAAAACTACTAAAACGTTTTATAATTTTTGTTCCTGCATAAACGTATATTTGCTTGAAAAATCACATGGCATCCTGTCTTAGGTCCAGCTACTAAAGCTGCTTTAGTCATTTAAAAAGTGAATTTTATTGTTCTCTAGTAACATTCGTTTTTTTAATGTGTAGTCTTTGTATCGGTAAATAATTCACCTCGGAGCATAATCTCCCGAGACCCAGAGCAAAAGCAAAACGAAAGATAGATATATTTTAAAGTTGTATACATTGTGATACACCATTACTTGCCTTCACCTGTGTAAACAAAAAGCATTTTATTACTTTTTTGTTGTTGGACCATACACATATACCTTCAATTCAAAATGCTCTATAAAAAAGTCGATGAAGAGAGCGTGTTAGTAAATTGTCAAATGATATCATGGATCAATAATATTACCTATAATTTTGACTCATAATTGTAGGTCTTTAACAACTGTAATATTGTGACAATGTTAAATCATCCAAGGTAGCCCCGGTTCTTAATTCTTCCTTTCTCTTACATTTCTTCGGCTATGAACAATGAGGAATCCTTACTCCCCATTCCTTTGACATTTACGTTCATGACCCTGTTATACGACGCATCTGACAAAAGTCACCACTGATTTCTGTAAAATTTTGGTTTCTTGTTTTTCATCGTTCCGTTTCCGTTGCGCATCATCTACGTACAAGCTGATTGAAAGGATATTTTACGCCTTATCCATCATGTCAAATAATAAATCATGTGGTTTTGCTTTGATTGATGGCACAACTCAAATCGAATTCAAAAGGAAAATCACATTCGAGCTCTATGTTGCTCCGGCGGCGGCGGGTTATAGGTATAATAGTATGGTCGTGGTTGGCATACATTGCTGTGCAAAAAAATATATATTTCTTCTTAAAAGATTTAGAAAATTTAACGCAATAACTTGCGAGGTACTTTTCAGCATACGCGGGCACGAAAAGAGTCGATAGAATTATTTTTGATGGTTTTTAAAATACAGGTTTATGATAGATAACCAATCTAAATGTGCCTTTTGAAAAAGTGAACACTAACTGAGAGCTATTGTGTCAAATATTTACAAAATCGCTGCGATTCACATATTGTTATTTGGGGTTGGTGACATTTTCCCCAAGTTATAATCCCCAAAATAAAATCTCCAAATTCAAAATCCCCAAAGAAAAATCCCCAGCAGCAAAATCCCTAAAAAGAGAATCCCCAGGGCAAAAATCCCCACGCCAATATCCCCAAAACCATTACCTTCAAGTAGTGAATCATGCTACTTGAAGGTAATGGTTTTGGGGGTTTTGGTTTAATTTATATTACAAAAATGTAATCCGAAGAGTAAATATAAAATTCTTTATTATGTAATGTTTGTAATATTTATTAAAGTTAAAATAAATTTTCAATACAAAACAACAAAATAAGGTCATGATCATTCATTTAAACTTTTATTTCAAAAACAAAAAAAACACTACACTACAAAACTAAGACAGCACTACTCCCCATGAATACGAAAGTTAGACTGAAAAGTGCATGCAATCATGCGTTCATAGTAATTTACTGTTTAGAAACTGTAAATCGTTATCATTTATTAATAAGTTTAGTATCAGAATAAAAGAATTTGATGAGAATTTTTTTGATGAATTTTTCACATGATGTAGATGTACACGGACATTGGGGATTTGGGGATTTGGCAAAAAGATAGTTTCATTTGGGGATTTCGTCCATGTGCATTATGTCTGTGGGGATATTAGCTAGATGAATTTAAATGTTTGGGGATTTAAGGTCGATGGGGATTTATTTTTTTGGGGATTCCGTACGACTCCCGGTTATTTGACCCAAAAAGGTGATTTAAATGTATTTGTTGGTATTTTTAAATGAAAAATGTTCTTAAAAAGTGTAATTAATAAATACAAAAATTACTTACCATATTTTATAAATATTTTGATAAGTTTTGCTATCAGGTTTCATATGTGTGTGAATGTTTTGTTCTAGTTTGTTTTATTACTTCGATAGTTTTATAACTTGTTGATTTGGTTATAGTATATTACGAGTATATCGATACCTTCCCGTAAGAATGTATTAAGCAACATTTTTAAAATTGTTCAGGAAACGAAAAAAACGTCTCATTTAGTTATTTTTGTGTGTATTTTATTGGACGAAATAAATTTAAAAATGTCGCTTAATACATTCTTACGGGAAACAAATCTGTTTCGACGTTTTTTTCGTTTCCCGAACAATTTTAAAAATGTCGCTTAATACATTCTTACGGGAAGGTATCGATCTTGTAGTAATATAAATAATTCAATTGCACTTTGAAGTGAAACATTGATTGTAAATAAAGTGAGACGGAATAGCAAAGGTTTGTAACAATTTTGATTATCATTAGGAACCAATAAATAAAATAACGTGGATATTAGCAATTATTTTGTTTTTTTTTTATTTTAATGGAAGTCTTTTATTGATAAGGATGGAAAACGATAAATTATAACTAAAAAGCCAGTAGCGTATTTCAGAACATTTTCCCTAAAAATTTTAGCAATAAGTGCAAAAAATGTAAAAGATGTAATTAAAACTCTGGTTTAAATTTGTTTACATTAAGGTTTTTTACGTATAACTACTCAAATTTTTTGTTATGGTGTGGTCGCCCGAATACTAGCGTGATATTATCTGAATGGTCAACAAAGTTAGACTGGTATGACTGATTGATCAAGGATAGAACAATTTGTATTAACCAATAAGATAATTCAATATAAAAAAGTTACACATACGCCACAGTGACCCGCAGTTAGGACGCAAACAAAATAATTAAAACAAATATATAGCTGACTAAACAATTACACCAGTTCATCTTTGTTGACCATTCAATAAATGTCAAAATTTTACATATGAGATGCTAAGGTTTCGGAGCCATTAAGTAAGTACTGGTTCACATGGTGCAGTGCCTATTTATCTATGACATAACGGTTAAACTTTCATGTTGTGTTTCGTTTTTTTTTACTTTTGATCAGGTTTTTGGTATAAATACCCCTATGTGCGATAGTCGAATAAGTTTCTCAATTCCTCAATTCTTAGAATTTACCAAAAGCACAAAATTGACTACTTTGAATGCAAACATTTCTATAGAGTGTTCACAGTAATCCCAAAATATATTTGTATAAGAAAATAATTCTATATAGTAGTCTGCTTGAACAATAGTTAAAGTATCAATAGAATGACAATATAAAAAAATAACTTAATCAAAAATAAGTGTTCTTAGCAAAGTATTAAGGTAATGAGCTTGATATTCATAAGTTTTAACAGAATTGAATCTCAAACTTCTGCGCGCTGTGCTTTTTATATACGATTTATAAAAAAGTTTACAATTTTACTATTCAGTCCGACTAAAAGTTGGTTAAAAAACTAACATTATTTATGAGTTTCAAGCTGGTATTCGGAAAAACTGCTCCCCTGTAGATTATATATTTAGCATAAAATTAGATTTAAGGAGATGAAAAAGGTATAGAATTGTTGGCTTATAAACAGAGTTCGGAAAAATAAAAAAAGAAACCGAATTTACAACAACAAACTTGAATGACTAATAAAAACGCTAGTCCTCAAGTGATAGTTGATAAACGATAGAAACCTAAATTGGGATGGACCTGATCATGTGGTCTCGGTAGCGTGATTCGTAGGGCATTGGCTTCTGACGACGCTAGGTCTGGGTTCAAATCTCAGTCAAGGCAAAAAGTTTTTCGATTAAACTTGATAGTATAAAATAAAGGCTAAGCACCACTAATAAAGGAACATGATGATCGGCTTGGCAACCGTGAAATAGCTATAACTCCAGCCAAATAAGGACCCCTTATTGGTAGTTCATTCAAGTTGTTGTTGTAATATTCAAAAATTCATTAACATAAAATTTTTCTGTTGATTTCGATTTCACGAAATTCTCCTGTTTCCTACACTTGCATCTATTAATATGACAACAAAAATGCTTAAAACTTATGTTATCTATAATTTCATATTCGTGAACCAAGGATTAAACGATGCGTCTTGAGCCCAGTAAAATGCTTTACGTGACCCATTTGACGAATTACCTGTTGGTACACTAGTTTTTCGTACGTGGATCAAAGTACTTTTTGTAGGCTGATATTCTGGTACTTCTAGCAGACAGAGTAATGATTCTTTCGGGAATGACTGGTAAACGACTACTTTACACTTTATCTAGTGAAACTTAATATATAGTTTTAACAAATCCAAATGTATGGTTTTACAAAACCAACAAAATATGGTTCATCAAGTACCAATAACTTGGGGTTCTTCACAGCTACAAATTAAAATAGAAAAAAAAAACTATTTTAAGCTAAGCTTGAAATGTAAAAAAGGCTGATAGTATGACCTGAGTTTCAGTGTTTTGATTATCAATTGTTCTTGGTGCTACCAAAAGTGATCGCTGAAAATAAAAGCATTCACAAACATTTCTTAGTCGAAAATCTAAAATACATATATAATTTAAGAATTGAAAATAACTGATTCCAGAATACTCGAATATCCTTTATTGATTAAGTTAATTCTGAACAATTGAACATTTTTGTAGTAATTTTTCTTCATTTCTCGTTCTGTTCGCCGCATAAGGGTATTGCATAGAAGTATATATTTCTGTTCACTTATTTTGACTTCTGATTTACTTGAGGACTTTAGGTCTAGTTTTGCATTTTGAATAAGATCGAACTAGACAATTTGATGAAAGTTCACATTACGATGATAGAGAAGACGAAGAAAGTGCGTCCCGTAATACCACTTGTTGGTCTGTATGTCTGTACTTCGATCTACAACGCAATTTTTTTTTTTAAATTCAATATCTTGAAAACGAGTGAGGATTAATTCCTTAAATATACATTAATAAATACTTTAAATTGGTGTACTTAATTTTTCAGAAAATTTTTAATTTTTAAAGGAAAAGACTCTTCTAGCGACATTTTTACTTTTGATGCATATTTTATTTTAATTTTTCAGCACAATCTATTTTAAGAATTTTTTTTAAATTTATCCATTTGCATGTTTTGCTCTAATTACATCTATGATTTTATATTATGTATAATATTCAAATCACAGTTAAATTTTAATTTAGTTTGCTAAATATCGGTTGGAGTTCTAAACATAATTACGTTACTGTAGAACTCTATAGAGTAGGTACACTAATCATAAAACAAATCATAAAACAAATATCATCACAGTTTCACTATGAATAAGCTTATTTAAGATATGACTCGCTATACTTTGATAACATTTTGCTCAATTTTAAATGGTTAGGCATTTTCTTTAAAGATATCTCGAGATATCTTTTTTACAGGAATACATTATTGTTTTAGAGACGAAATTTCAACAAAGAACGAAATTAACATTAAGAAAACGGCCAGAGTTATCAGCGCCTCTATATAAGATACCTATATTATAAAATTGTTTGGACTCTCAGAAACTACTGACAGGGACCTGTCCGACAAGTTTCGCAGAGACTTACAAAAATATCATGTACAATTTTTAACAAGAAATTAAAGAACAAATAATAATTCAAATGTAACGGAACTGTGTTATTCTGCGGAGACACGAGCAGCACATTTTAAAACTTTTTTGCCGGCTGACTTGAAATAAATCACCATACTTTCTTACCCAATGTTATTATTAATTTGTCGTTTAGCTGGATAGCCAAATCCTTGTTTATGAACTGGAATCAAGTTTAAATCTGAACTCTTAATACCCGCAAACCTGTGTACCCAACTTTTCGGGTATTACATGTGAAACAAAATTTTAAGTACCCGTAAAGTTTTGGGTTTCCAGGTATCCACTTTATTTCACATATTGTTTTTTTTGTTGTAGACTAGAGCTCTTAGTTCCCGGGTACTTACCCGGTTAACCATTTTTTGGAATTTTCTTAAAGAAGAATAATGAAAAATAATAGAATCATAGACGACGAATTTGAAGTGCATGTTTATTAAATGTCTACTTGCTGGAAATAAAAATATAATTTTTACACAGTAGTGTGAAGAAAAAAATGACTTTTTTATGATATGTTTTTCTTCCTTTCTCATCCGTTCCATTCAGTTCTACGCGGCTGCAGCCGAAAATTATTCATGCTATGAGTGTGATAAAAAACAAGATAAAAAGATTCGACTGGGCTTTCAGCTTTGGTAAATGTATAAATAATAATCTAAGCGTATATGTAAATGGGAATTTAGATTTGACATTTTTGACTGTTTGTCAAATCTTTGAAAAAGGTTAAAAGGCCGTCAAACTATATAACAAAAAAAAAGGGTACATGAAACCTTCAGCTGTAACTTTTATAACCTCTTTGTTTAACGCGTCCCTACGTAACTTTATGATTTTACACTAACTATGGATATGGTGAGAGTAAGGGCGTTTTATTCACACAATCGTTTGAAAACGCCCACTTTTGTAGTACCCTTTCATCCCATAAAACCATATACTTGACCAAGAAAATTGCAGTGTCATAATGGTATCGGTGAGTTCATGCTGAAAATTACATCATTGCTGGAGGAGTCTTTCCACCTTCCAACCTGCAAAGCTTCTTATTATTACCACGCCACATCGTTGGACCCACGTTATATGTAGGTCGCGCTGTTTAAATTGCAGGGCTTCAAACAAGCTCATTCGGGGTGAACTATAGCCATTAATGGTGCACTTAAATATATTAGACGAAAAAAAAAAAAAACTTTAAACTGTAAAAAAAGAAAACTTGAAGAAAATATTGAAGAAAACAACAGTTTGCAATTGTTGAAGACACTGTATGTTGCTATTGCAAAAGACCAAGACCAAGTTGGTGGTGAAAATTGAGATTATATACTTGTAGGTCGATGAACAGTTTGATTTGCGTGATCTAAAGGTGGTATTTTTTAATTGAGGTGTATCCCAAGCTCAATTATGTTCTTAACCACAAGCCAAGAAAAAAGGGTTCACTTCTATCATGGTAAGAAACGGGTGTAAGGCAAGAGTTGCAGCTCCTATCGCCTTTAGACAGTATATCTTAAATGTGAAATGGGTGGCGTTGAACCTATGCAACTGATATAAAAGAGAATAGTAATAGCGGTACTTAGAATTCGCGAAATGGATCTTAAAAAGTGCTCTATCTCGAGTAGATGTTGTACAATGAATTTTAAATATTTCTTTCGAGGTCTGCTTACTGCGACTTGTGTATCTACATATACCTATCTATACGATATTAATTTCCAAACGAAAATTATTAGGGTGATAATAAACGTCGGAAAGACATTTAAACTGTGCCTCGTGACCAAGCGAATACAAAGAAATCGTATGAATCGTCTATAATAGTAGATTGCTATGTACCATTCATACAGATTTATGTATTTGCCTTTCGTTGCAGCAATTGAACTTAATATGCACTTAAAATAAGCTGTGACATTTCTAGTAATCATTTATGTCTTTCTAATCATCTCGTCAAGACATAACCCTAAAATTGGCTTATGAATAATGTCCATTGTAACTTTTCCTGTATCACCTGTAGCACCATCCTGCTAGAATCATATGCCCATAGTGCTCAGTTTGGTAAAAATAAACTAGTTATCATGGTCTCATCAGTTATGCCAAGTTCTTTAAAAACGTCAAATGGCTGACGAATCACTTAATTTGCTACTTGACACTCACTTCCCAAGTAGGTCGCATAACATTTGTAACATGAACTCAATGAAGTCAAACAAAAAATTAGCAAATGTCCAAAGGTTAATAACAAGGGACAAACTAAAATGGGAAATTAATAGCTTCGATCCATACAAATTTGCAGGACCAGAGGGCATAATACCAGCTGTACTGCAGTTTGCTTACTCAGATAGACTAAGCCTTAATCTCTCCTTCCACCTACCAAATCATAGTAGCGTATTTCAAGAGGAAATTCTGGCGATAAGGGAAGTACTGTCTTGGTTTAAAGAAAATGTGATATCCAGTTCGGATATCCGCGTCTTCTGAGATAATCAGGCTGCTTTACAATCCCTCGTATCAGTCTCTTCAAACTCCATTACACCCCAAGACTGTCGATCGTCTCTGATGGAGATGGCCAAACAGTTTAATATTTACCTATTCTGGGTGCCGGGATACAGAGATATTCCGGGGAATTGTAAAGTCGATGAACTCGCCAGAATTGGAACAGAAATGCCTATCTTGCCCGACAAGGCAAATATAAGTATGCCCATAGCTACTAGTAAACTTATGCTGAAGCGAATTGGTCTGGAATAATCAAATACAAGATGGCTTAATGCTACTACTGGTTTAGCGACCAAACGAATCTGGCCCGAACTATATTTGAAACGGTCAAATTGCTTGTTGTCAGTAGATCTCAGATCACCTCCGTAATAGGTGTCATAACTGGTCACTGTCTTATAGGTGGACACGCCGCCGTACGGCCCAGTGTACTATCAAACGATTTCTGCAGGAGTTGCTTGGACGAGGAAGAAGAAGAAGCAATCTCACACTCTCTTTAACAGTCTTCAAATGGTTTTATCTAGTAGGGAACCTTTTGTAGGGAACCTCTATAGTTCGTGGTATCACAATGGATCTCTACTGGTCTAAGTGTGTCAGATGCGTGTATGATTGAATTTATAATTTGGAGTTCCAGTGTAACCTTTATATCTTTTGTGCCTCTGTCTAGCTGAGAAAGATCGCTCTTCCTCTAGATTGTTATCTATCAAATTCTAGATATTTTACCTCCTTCTTAGTGTCGACTTCTTCGCCAGCTAATTTCATAATTTTCGTGTGTGGCAAATCCATTTCTTGGTTAATGTGACTGGGGTCTTTCGCCCTTTACTAGTAATTGTCAAGCCTGTTTGGACTATATCGAAGAAAGTTCCTTCAAACTTTCCTTAGAATGTTATAAAGATGTCACCAGCGAAACTAAGGCAATGTATGCCTTGAGAAGTAAAGTTTATAGCAATTTATACATAACTAGACTCCACAGAAAGGCTGACTGTACGCCTTTCTGAGGACAGCCTCTTGTTTTAATGATTTTCTGAACATTGTGTCCTGCATAAGCTTTCGTCGTTCTTGTGCCTAGCATTCCACTTATCCATTTGGATGATGTGATGGGCACGGTCATATGAGTGTTATTGTCAAAAGTACCCTCAATGTTTAAAAGGTACAAAACGTTTCTTTAGCATCTCAGGCTATTTGCACAGTGTTTATTTGCTAAAAAAATAGTTACGGTACCTGTAGATCTACCAACTCTATAAGCATTATGGAGGCGGTTAAGAGGCATCTGATCTTGATTAATAATTCCTATTTTATGAAGTTATCATTTACCAGATTCTTCAGTAAAAGATGTGTAGAACTTTTGGGTCTGGATGACATTTTCCCCATTTTTGGAATAAAGATGACTTTAGATCTTCTTCATAGACTTGGTAAATAACCAAATGTAATACCACATCGAAGTTTGCAAATAAGATAAGGTTATCATTTCTCGCCATGGTGATTTGGCATCGGAGACTGTATAACAAACAAATTCGACAGATTCCTCCAAACCAACAGGGCAAATTTTAGATATCACAAGACATAGTTGAATCAGTTTTCGCAGGATCCCAGGTTCACCCATCGGTATATATGACTTCTGACGCAAAATATTATCATATCCGACTTTAAAGTTGATAAAAATGTGTATAAAATACTCATATATATATATGCTAAGACATGATCTATTAGCTAAAGTTTCTGTAGGAAAGAAGACATATGGGGCTGTTACTCAAGTAATCGGACATAATTTCTTCTAACCATAAATAGTTGATGATTTAATGCATAGTTACTACGAAAACACCACCTGTGTGTTTGAATAGCTCTGCTGGTAAGACAACCGATCCCGGGGCCTTTTTTCAAAGATTTTTTAGGTACACCTACACCTTCCGATATTGGGTGCTGAACCTGGCTTTTCACTACTCGCAGAAGGTTAACTTCCTTATTGCCCTATAACTCTCCATACACGATTTCCATTTATCAGCTATTGAAATGCGGGAAACACCTTTTTAAAAATAAAAACAAATAATCCTGTTAATTTCAAAATGTGAAAAAATTACACAGCTTGACCATATACATTATAACCTCCATGTTCGTATTGCAGCTCAACTTTGAAACTGTGTTCCCCAGTTATTCGATATATCTTTATAAATGACTTTCTAGTCGCCAATTCGAGAGTAAGAAATTTTCAAAGTAAACGAAAAAATAAATAGTGTTTTTTCCAAAATCCACTTTACCTACTATGATGCAGTTTCCGTACACAATATTCTAATGGTTGTTTTTTTTAAGCTTCCAGGTTATCCCGGCTGACAATACAAGACATAAAGCAAAAACAGTTTAAATACAGAAACTTTTTTCCCTCAAGAAGGACGTTACCGTTTATTCGTGAAAGCAATTAACATCAGGGAATAGTTAAAAGGAACTTAATGTTTTAATTGTAAAATGTACCTACATTTACTCATGGATGACATAGCTAAAGGATGGTAAGGGAAACCATGTTAAACCACGCAAAGGTGCAAAAGTTGAACACAATTTTAAAGTGAAATTTCCTGGAAAAGTGCCCTCCTCTTGGTCATGCTAATGTTTTCAATCCAATGATCATCTCCCTAGGATACAACAAGTGTACTCCTTTCGTACACTCAGGGCTCAGGGATTTTAACTTCAGTTTCCACTTCCTTGTTTTAACTTGCGACATATGTAATATAGAGGTACAAATGGCAAGTTATGCATCCGTTTAAAAAAAATTCGAACTCGAGATTTTGATCACACTTAATATTACGAAGATTTCTCTATCGAACGACCAAATGTGTGTCTCGCAATTCTGTGTCTGTCTGTTTTTTTCTTTAAATTTGGTAGATTTCATTTTTGAATTCTTCCCCCCACAAGTCATTTTTTTTTATTTCTAAGACCAAACACAAAAATACTTTCCATACGATTTTTTTTCGAAAATTTATAAATTTTTTTTTTTTTTTTTCAAAAAATCACAAGATTTCATTTTGTTAAAGCTCAAAAAAAGCCTGACAAAAAATTTTGGAAACATTTTTATTAACTAGATCCATTTTTGTTTTTGATTTTCGCAAAAACGGTTTGGCCGATTTTGATCATTTTTATATGCTTAAGCTCCCCAAAAAGGTTAGATAGTTTTGTGTATTCAAATTTTCAAAAAACATTTTCTTGGATCTTTGAAATAATTTTCGAAATTCTTTTTTTTTTTTAATACCCAATACTTTGAAATCTCCATGCTCGATTTTTGTAAGGCATGGAAATCAATAATTTTTTAATACAGCAAGATGTGGGAAAAAAATATTATCTAAAAAGAACGGTGGATAATGTTAAAAAATAGTTTTCGAAAATCGTATTTTTCATGAAAACGGCGACTAGAATTACGACAAAGTTTATTTTCTTTCTTTTAATTTTTATAATCTATAATTCAATACAAGCAATTTAAATACTTTTTAAGAAATTAAGATATTACTGACTGTACCTACCATGGAAACTTTTTTTGGAATTTATTATTATCGGCATAGCGGATTTTAATGAAATTTCTTATAGAGGAGCTTTTTAAAATTATGAAAAACATTACATTTCAATTTAAAAAAAAAATTGTTTTTGATTCAAAAAAAATTGAAAGTTCAATATCTCGAAAACGGCCCAATATTCTTTTTTAAATATATATTTTATTTGAACATTAATAGAAATTTAATGTTAGCGTGCGAAAATTTCTTTTTAAGAATATTTTAAAAATTTTGTAAATAAATGCTAATATTTTAAGAAACCGCTACAACGACTTATAATTTTTTTTCATGCATAATTTCATATTTATAATTAAGAATCACATAGCATTCTATTTTTACATCTTACTACTAAGAGTTTAAGAAATGAAACTTATGCTTATGAATAGTTTTCTCTCATAACATTCATTTTTAAAACTCTTAATCTATTTCATAAGAGCAAGTTTGTGCGACTCAGTCCTGCATTTTATTATATTTTCTTCTTAAGGAAAATAGTTCTCATTCCGTGTGCAAACATCTTGCAATTAGAGGATCTCTGAACTTGTCATGCTCCTTAATTTCTGTTCTTCACATGAGGAACTTATTTAAACTCGAATACTGATGAAATGCTTTTTGAAACTATGTCACTTAGTTAAGACGGTCCTTGTTATAAAAGGAAATATATATCTATGTAAGTATGTATTTAATGTATATGTGCATTATTTATTTAAAAGTAGCTGTGTCATCCTATACTATGCCACACAATAAATTCGGTAGAGGAACATTCTTTTAATATTTATTTCTTAGTCTTTATGTATTAAGGTAGAGTGATAAAGGGAATAAGGTGGCGTGACGTGCCATATTTTAAGTTCAGCAAAAAAGTGTTTATATTTGAAATATCAATTTGTGTATTCAAAAGTAATTTGAATTCCTTTTACATTTATTTATAAATCTTTCCCTTATTGTAATACTTATTAATAAGTGAATAATATCCTGGACATGTGATAGCGAGTGTATAAATCCTTAAATCCCAAAGTTCCGAATTCAATGAACGGATATCTTTTTCACACTAAAATTAATACACATAAACAGGGTTGCAAAAGCTTAAGTCACTTTTTAACTTAAGCTTGGCTTTAATTCACAAGCTAGTGGATGACTTATGAATTAAGAAAAATGTAATTCAGCAGCTATAGTTACTGACTTATGAATTAAAAAAATTTAATTCATAAGTAAGTTGGTGACTTGTGAATCAAAAAAATTTAAATCATAAGCTTCTTAGTGACTTATGAATTAAAAAAAAAATAATTCAGAACCTACTAAGTGACTTATGAATTAAAAAAAATTAATGCAAAAGTTACCTAGTGACTTATGAATTAAAAAAAATTAATTCATAAGCTAATGGATTAAAAAATTATTATTTGGAAAATGTATAAGCTAGCATGATAATTTTATGACACACAAAAGCTTGAAATCTGCCTTCGTTAATAGTTAAATAATTATGTAGTCAAAACAAGCTTAAATATTTACAATTTACCAACTAGCTTATGAATTAATTTTTTTTAAATCATAAGTCACTAACTAAGTTATGACTTAATTTTTTTTAATTCACAAATCATCTACAGACTTATGACTTATGATTTTTTTAATTCAAACATTCGCAACAATGCACATAAATATAAATCGTCATTGCTGTGAAGACGACTGGAAACATATTATAAGGAAATAATATTTTTGTTCACCTACCTAATCGTTTCTTCATTTTCCATTTTTAACTTCTCTTTTCCGCTTCTGGTCCAAAATGTCTGTAGAGTTCAGTCGAAATTTTGTATCCATCAACCAGAGCCTTGCCCTTAAATTATTTTCAAAAAGAAATATCAAAAAGGTGTTCGGGCAATGTTATAAGCCGAGTGGAACAGGTGGTTCCAATATCATAATAATAATGCAAGAACTGGAAAGAACTCCCAAAGCTAAGGAAGGCGAAACTTCTACTGATGGGCAACTACAACCAGGAACATTTTGCTAACTGCATAAGGTTAAGTAGGTGTTTCGCCGATAAGTTTAATAAAACACAACCTTTCTCTTCAACGTTATAAAATATATTAATTTGTAAAATTGACAATTAAAGAATTACTTGTTACAAACATCTAATGAATAGTTACAATTTAATATGGAACATGATAAGACAAAATTGAATTTGACAATTAAAAACAAATGACAATTATTTATGATGACATGTGCCTAAGGTGGCGTTCCAATTCATAGCGCGTTCTAGTTTATAGCTCAACATTCCTCCCCGGCGTGAACAAGTTCGCAATTATACCTTCTCGTCTTGTAATTGATCATCATGAATATTGACATGAAATGATAAAAAGTAATATTTAGTACAATCAAATAAACACGAACATAATTCTAGACAACGGAGACACAAACAACGTTACAGGAACAGATCTTGTTAAAGTCAATCAATAACTTGTTGATACCAATATAGTTGTCTCGTTTCATTTCGTGCGCTTTGATTTTCGTTTGTAAGTTCGAGTTGTAATTGATTTCATTCATTAAGTGATTGTTTTGTATTTAGTTTTAGTTAATTGTGTTAAAATTAATGGTAAAATTAATAAATTAAGTGTTTGCGATAGTTGCTGTTGAATTAAGGTAAGTTATTTTAATATTTTATGATTTATATGTTAAATTTAGTCAGAATTGTGTTATATATTGCATTTAGTCTCATCCATTAGAAATACACAGGTTTGTGTGTTTCCCATAAGAAATGCACAGGCTTGTGTGTCTCTCATAAGAAATATACATGTTCGTGTGTTGCCCATAAGGAATATACGTGTTCGTGTGTATTTCTCATATCCATTGAGAAAAATTCCATTCTCTTCTGACTAAAGGTCCCCTTATTGGTTTGACAAAAAAAATTTTTTTTTATTTGATTTGAGTGGACTGTATTTTTTTTTTTTTTTTAAATTGTATTGAAATTTCATGAATGATGACAGAAGGGTGTTTTAAAATATTTTTTGATAAATTTATTTTTTTTGTAACAATTATTTTTTTTTTTTTTTATTTAGTTTTAGGTTTGGTTGATTAAAGTTGAATTGAATGTGATTTACTGTGTGATGAGTTAAATTATTAATTAACTAATTGTTGAAATGTCGAAAATGTGTTCGTTATGATGTCGATTTTGCGAGTATGTGTAATAATTAGGTATGTATCTTATTTGAGTGTGATAGAATTAAATGAGTGTGATACTTGTGAGAACAATACTGTGTGAATATGAAGGATTGATTTAAATAATTTAAAGTGCAATCTCTTGAAATGTCGAATTATGATTTTCTATGAGCGACATTTTCTGAATTGTGCAATTGAGTGTCTAATGTTGATATTTTGATTTTCTGTGGCAACATTAGAATTGCATGACTGTGATAATGTGAGATATGAGTGTTATATTTCTTATGATTGAGTGATTGATTGATTGATTGATTGATTGATTGATTGATTAGTGTTAGTATATATGTATGTGAGTTTGAGTGTCTCTAAAGAGTATGTAGTGCATGTTTCGTTCTAAGTGAGTGGTTTGTTCTTACTGAATATTTTGTCATTGGTTGGGTAAGATGTTTTCTAAATTAGTGCATTTTCATCTTCAGATTTGTTGCAGGGTAGAAGGCATATTTTGGTGATAGGTCTTCTAAATTCTCCTGATTGGGTTCTCAAGTTGACGACACGAGTCAGCTTATCTGCTCCTGGAATTAGGGATGTGATGCGTGCCAAAGCCCATTTGGAAGGTGGTAGCCTTTCATCTTTTAGCAGGACAAGATCTCCTATTTGAGGTTGTCGCTCCGTTTTCAACCATTTCGGTCGCTACTGAAGACGAGACAGGTACTCTTCACTCCACTGCTTCCAGAATGAATGAACAGCTATTTGCAATTTCTTCCATCTATCCAGGTGAGAAACCTTTTCGACGGATAAATCTGCTTCTGGTATAAGATGAGCTGATGTACCAATCAGGAAGTGTGCTGGCGTCAGGGTGGCAAAGTCATCGAGGTTGTCGGACAGCGGACATAGAGGCCTCGAGTTTAAACATGCTTCAATTTCACTCAGAAGCGTGCTGAGTTCCTCGAATGTTAGGGTCTCATTTTTGACGACCCGTTTCAAGTGAAACTTTACGGATTTCACTCCTGCTTCCCATAGTCCTCCAAAATGGGGAGAAGCGGGAGGAATGAAGTTCCATCTTGTTCCGACATTGGCTGTTGTTGATTGGATTTGTTTCCAGTCGATGTTTGCAACCTTCAGCATCCTTTGAAGCTCGGTGTTCGCTCCCACAAAGTTTTTTCCGCAATCGCTGTACATCTCTGCGCAGATACCTCGACGTGCAGTGAATCTTCGAAAAGCTGCTAAAAATGCCTGAGTTGTCATGTCGCTGACGGCCTCCAGGTGGATTGCCTTGGTCGCTAAGCACACAAATATGGCGAAATATCCCTTGTACATTTTTCCTCCACGTCCTTTCCAAGCCTTGACATCTATGGGTCCTGCATAATCAACTCCGGTATGAGTGAATGGGCGAGAGACTCGGACTCGAGGGGCTGGTAAATTTCCCATCAGCTGCTGCATTGGTTTGGCCTTGAATCGGTAGCAGATTACACAACGGTGGATATATTTTTTCACGCTTCGCTTGATGTTGAAAATCCAATATTTGGTGCGTAGATAGCCGACCATTTGCTGCAATCCACCATGGAGCGTTTTCTCATGAGCTTCACGGATCAGCAAAGTAGAAAAATGGTCATCTGGTTTCAAGACGATTGGATGTTGCTGGTCATATTTGAGACTCGAATTATGAAGTCGACCTCCAACTCGCAGAATGCCATGACAATCGATGAATGGATGCAGAGATCCAAGATGTTTTGATGATGTTGGCTGTTTGATTAAATCTTCGATGACTTCAGAAAACATTTGTTTTTGAACAGCTCTAATGCAATTCAAGGTTGCGTTTTGAATATCCTCAGGGGTATTTAACTCATTTAACTGGTTCATCGGAAGTTTCTTGAGGCAAACACGTACAATCCTCCGGCAATAAGCGATGATTCGTAGAAGTTTTTGCAAGTCCGAAAATTTTTGAAATAATTTACCTACTTGGTTTTCAGCTTCAACAGTATGATGTAACTGGATTTTGGCTGGACGCATTTCTTCTTCAGTTTCTAAATTCATTAACGGACTGGGATATGAAAATTCCCAAATGGATTGAAGATACTCTGGACCTCGCCACCAAAGACTGTTGTCCTTCAGTTCCGATGGTGAAACTCCTCTCGACGCCAAATCAGCAGGGTTTTGTTTCGTTGGTACATGTTTCCATATATTGACATTGGTTAGCCTCTGAATTTCCGCGACTCTGTTACTGATGAATGTTTTCCATTTCGATGGAGGTGCAGCTATCCAACATAGTGTGATGGTGGAATCAGTCCACGCGTACATGTTGATTTGGCCTAACTGCAAAACGTTTCTAACATAACAAAGAAGACGAGCTAACATAACAGCCCCACATAACTCAAGTCGAGGAATTGAAACTGTATCAAGAGGAGCAACTCTGGTTTTGGACATAACGAGGTGAGTGTTGATTTTCTTGTCCTTGTTAAGAACCCTAACGTAAACTGCTGCCCCGTACGCCTTCATAGAAGCGTCACTGAATCCGTGCAGTTCTAACTCTAAATTTTCTTTTTCAGTACAAATCCATCTTGGTATTCGAATTTGTTCGAGAATTGGTAATTCTGCTCGTAGAGAAACCCATTCACGCTGCAAATCCACTGGAACTGGAACATCCCATGCTAAGCCTTTCAACCACAATTTTTGCATGATAATTTTTGCCGATATAACGCACGGAGAAATCCAACCAAGTGGATCAAAAAGCTTAGCTATGGTTGACAGAATGGTTCGCTTGGTGACTTCGACTGTTTGGGTTTGGATCCACTGAAAGGTGAACGAGTCACTGGAAGGAAGCCATTTAATTCCCAACGTTTTGATATGCTCGGAAGAATCAAAGGGTAGCAGAAAGTCGACTTCACGCTCTTGAGGTGCAATATTGATTAGAGCCTTTTCAGAATTGCTTGCCCATTTACGTAAGTGGAAGCCAGCCGATAAAAGAAGTTGGTTGATCTCGGAAACCTTTCGTTGAGCTTCTTGAACTGAATCTGCTCCACTAACCAAATCGTCGACGTACATTTCTTCACGTATCATCTGAGCTGCTAATGGGTATTTTTCCTTCTCGTCATCAGCAAGCTTGTTCAACGTTCGAGTAGCCAAGTAGGGAGCGGAAGCCGTTCCAAAGGTCACCGTTTTCAACCGATAAACCTTCAAGGGATTCGTCTTGTTGTCTCGCCAGTAAATCAGCTGATAGAAGGAATCTGGTTTTCTGATCTGGATCTGCCGGTACATTTTTTCGATATCAGCTGTCAAGGTAATCCTGAATTTCCTCCATTTTAGAATTATGTCCATAATGCTTGCTTGTGTTTTAGGACCAACCAAAAGATGCTCGTTTAAGGAAGTCCCATCCGTAGTTTTAAAGGCAGCATCGAAAACTACCCGAAGCTTCGTGGTTGTGCTGGACTCCTTGAAAACGGCATGATGAGGCACAACATAATGGAACTGTGATTCAAGAATTTCACCTTGGCTGACATCTACTTCTTCCATCTGATCAAGCTGAAGGTACTCTGAAATGCAGGCAGAGTACTGTTTGTGTAATTCAGTGTTGATGTCGAATCTTCTTTCCAGCTGGAGGAACCTTCGCAGTGCTCCTTGCTGACTTGCTCCTAGTGCTGGGCGAAAACCTTCTTTGAATGGTAGCGAAACTTCGAAACGGCCATCTGCTAAACGCTTGGTATGTGTCCTGAAGTGGCTTTCACAGGCAATATTTTCTTCATTTTCGGGATCCTCAAATGGAGATTCTTCGATTTCCCAAAATTTTCGAAGTTGTGAGTCAATGTCGATAAGCTGCAGGTGAATGCGGAATGTTTCGATAGGTACCTTACCAAAGACGATCCAACCAAGTTGCGTATTTTGAGCAATGGGTGCTATAGGCTCAATTCCCCTAACGATCTCTGGCAAAACGACCTCAGAAAAGACATCACTACCTAGGAGCAAGTCAACACTAGAAGGTTTATAAAATGAAGGGTCGGCTAGACTCAAACCCTGAATATGGGACCATTGATGTAGAAGGAACTCTTTTTTGGGAAGCAAACCAGTTAAAGTTTTGAAAACGAACGCCCTAGCACCTGTCTCAAAAGAGGTAAGTAATGATTTTAATTTTAAGTCGACGAAGCTGTGACAAGAACCGGTTTTATTGTTTCCAAATCCAGAAACTTCAATGAGTGTGCGACGTTTTCTTAAATTAAGCCGTTGTGCAGCTGATTCGGTGATAAATGTTGCTTCCGAACCTGGATCTATCAGCGCTCTCAAGTTCACAAATTCTCCATTTAGTGACTGGATCTGAACAACTGCTGTAGCAAGCAAAACGAAAGAATTTGTTTGATCTGAGATGTGATAACTGTGAGTGGTGTTCGTTGATGAAGCTTGATCACTACTTGGATTGAATGCTGGAGCGTTTGGATTGATTTGTGTTGATACTTGGTGGGTATTCTGATTCGAATTTGGTACCAAAGACTGTGATATTGTATTTCTGCTATGTGGTTGTGAATTATTTGAATGCAAATTTTGAGCGAATGAATGTTGATTATTGTGTGACTGTTGAGAAGATTGAGAATCGTGCAAAAGTGAATGATGTTTCTGTCTGCAGTGGTAACACCGTTTCTCACTTGGACATTGAAATGTTTTATGGTTGTAAGCCAAACAATTTTCACAAACTCCGATTTGTTTAACAGTCTGCATTCTTACAGGTATATCCAGCTTCAAAAATGAATAGCAAGAGCGAAGTGTATGTTGACCACGGTGACAGACTGCACAACTAAACTTATTCTTTTTTGACGAGTTTAAATGGAAAACCTTTGGTTTAAACTTGGATGGTTCCTTGACAGTTGATTCTTGCGACCTTGAACCTTGTTGGCAAACAACTTCCAAAGAACGGAATCTGGTTTCCAAAAAAAATGAAAATTCAAGAAAAGAAGGTAGCTCTTTCGTTAATCCTAACTTTTCTTCCCATAACTGTTGTGTTTTTACAGGTAGCTTTTGCAGTAGTAAGAAAATCACCATGGTGTCCCAACTCTCCACTGGTACACCCAAGTTTTTTAACTAATGAAGCACTTCCCTTGACTTGTCTAGCAAACCTTTAATAGAATCTGAAGTTTCAACCTTAATCGTTGGCTGCTCGAGAAACGACCTCAATTGTGAGTTAACTAAAATTCTTTTATGATCATAACGAGTTGTCAAAATTTCCCAAGCCTCATCATAATTATCATTGTTAACTTCTATATAATCTAATAAAGACGCAGCATTACCCTTTAAACATGATTTTAAATATGTCAACTTTTCGATGTTTGATATAGAGGAATTATTATGTATCAAGGACACAAAAAGGTCATGAAAAGGACGCCAAGTGTTATAATCTCCATAGAAAGTTGGAGGAGTTATGCGTGGAAGCTTAATCTCACGTACAGTTGATGTCTTCATTGTACTGTTAAAATGAGACTCATCGTTCTTTTCGACCCCTTTCAAACCTTCATTATATTGACCACCATCTGACCTAACCAACTCTTCCAATTCATTTAAAATATCAGATTTATAGCACAGACAAATTTCGACAATAACATCATATAAATCCTCACATCTATCAGAAGCATCTTCGTTCTCTTCGGACTTTTGAATTTCATCGAATAATTCGCAAATTTTTTTGTAATTTTCATCTAACACACTCAAACGAACATGCAAATAACTCTTAGATTTTCTTTCAGCACCCAAATTTTTATAACTTGTATAACTCTTTTTGACTTGAGCACAAGTTTTTTTGAATAACTTCATCGGGGCTGATTCACTCATTGTAAGTAATTATAACACTCAATATATGTAATATGTATGTATCAATATAGTTATCAATATAATTTCTAATTATTGCACTCACTTTGATTATTTGCACTCCTTGATTGAGCAGACTTCGCCTTCAGATACTTGGAGCTCCGCAAAACACTGAAGGAAGTATATATATATGTATATGAATGTATAACTGCAACTCCAATAAATGGCACAGGACAACAGCAATTGACAACGGATTTGGAACATCAGCTATGATTAACTGCTTCGGACAACTGAACTTGGTAACAGTACTGGAAAACGGCACTTGATAACGGCGTTGTAACAGGACACAATATTTAACTGCAACAGCGGTTTCTCCAACGATGAATTCCAATTGACGAAAAAAATGTTTGTTTTTTTGTGTTATAACTTTTATTGGTAATTTTATTGATTTGTTTTACTCACATCGATTCGATGATGTATTTCTTAATTGCCGGTACTTGATGTTTCTTTGGATAGAACGCAGACGATTCGTTGAACGGGACTGGTTGGGCGCTTCGTTGGACAGGACGCTGGATACGCAGACACAAATGAAAACTCAAATATGTATATCACAGTTTTATATCACAGTTGGGCGCTTCGTTGGACAGGATGCTGGATACGCATAAACAGATGAACACTCAAATATATCACCTATATATATATATAATATATATATAACCTAAGAATAATAACAGGTATCCTAACTGGACACTGCAAACTTAGAGGAAACCTAGGTTTACTGTTGTATTAATCAGTGTCACATGCGTTGCCACATGCATTAGGAAACCCCAGACCACACATACTAGGAAAATGTTGTTCACTCCTGCACGAAAGAAAAAAACCATCTGGGACAATACCACTTAGAAAGGAGCGCCCTTTCCTTTCTGAAGATGCGCAAAAACAAAAATTTCTACGAGCAACTGTTTTTTGAGGAAAAACTGTAAGATAAGCAAATTATATTCAGGTGGGGCACAATCGATATCTAAGTCGCAGTGCAATACTCCCCAATACTTAATTCATTTATTTAAATGCATGGCAAAAAATTGTAGGTCCCCTCTATATCTGCCGGCAACTCGCACAGAGCAATAGATGAGATAAGAATTGTAAATCAAAAGGTTCTGATTGTCTATGAGATGTTGTGTCCTAAATTATCCCAAGCATGCTGCCTTCCGTTATGCAGATAAAGGGCTCTGGCTTCCGAGATTATCTCATCCATAAAGCGCAAGTTCAGTCTTCCTTGTCGCCTCGAACCTGGAGTCTGAAGTTCCAATACTCTCTCGCCTTGAACATTGTTGTCTATTAGCTCGATGTATTTTGACTTTCTAGAATACATCGTTATCAAGGAAAAGCTTATAGAGTTAAAATGTATCTTTTTCTCCATTCGGCCTCCTCCCCTCCGTCGAAGAAGTTTTCTTTCGAAACAAATCAGTATCAGTTCCCCCTTTCTGCTTAAAGCAGCACTGGAAGTCCAGAATTTGAACCTATTTGATTCGCGATTGCTATGCAGTTTTTCTAATACCTCGTGATACAAATAGATCAATTTTCTCGGCATTCAAATTTCTTTGTAGTTGCTGATTATAGTGTTACAGACGACTTAAGATGCTCGTACAATACAATAGTATCTTTTTGTGAGTTTAATTAGGTTTATGTCCTGATACTCGAGCTACGTTATATGAATACCTAGCTGCTGCTGGAAATAGTGCTTCAAAATATCTCTGTGGTTCCGTGACTTCGCCAAGCCAATTAGCTTGCGTTTCGGTCATTTGACCTTCAGTTATATACTTGGCTTTTAATAAAATCTCTGGATGTTGTTTCGATTGTGAAAGTCTTGAACCTTATTTAGCTCGCAGGCTTGTTTTGCGCTGCAGCATATTCGCTTTTGCATCTTCTGTCAAGTCAAGTGAAGGAATTGATCGTCATGCACAGGCTTATTTTTCTGAGGTGGTTGATAGTTTACGGTGCTTTGGGGTGCCACGTTGATAATATTGTGATACTGGAATTATTGATTGTTGAATTCAGTTGGGGTTGGGTACGATATCCCGCTTTATATAATCCCATTTTTTTACATCTCGT
Source organism: Chrysotoxum bicinctum (assembly GCA_911387755.1). Lineage (NCBI taxonomy): Eukaryota > Metazoa > Arthropoda > Insecta > Diptera > Syrphidae > Chrysotoxum > Chrysotoxum bicinctum. The sequence continues at coordinate 134,133,522 of OU426988.1, forward strand.
TTTTATAATCGCGTTTTTTTATAATCCTGTTTCTTATAATCCCGCTTTTTTATAATCCGACGTTTTATAATCCCGCTTTTTAAAATCCCGTCTCTTATAATCCCGTTTTTATAATCCCCTTTCTTATTCCGACGTATAAACACGCCCTGCTTGGGCACACTATAGGATTTGGGGTAGGTGCGAAGTTGGGTGAATGCAAAGTTTCTTTAGCATTTAAAGAATCTGGAAAATAACCAACATAAAATGGGAGAGTAACTGAATCTTGCCGCACAAAATCCCGAATTACGAAATCCCGCCTACAGATATTTTTGGAAATATTTGGCGGGATTTTCAATGCTATTTTAGTACTATTAATTAAATATTTTATTTTGATTTATTTTTAAACAAATGGAAAGTATTTAAGGAACTGTTTTTGAAAAAATTTTGATTTTTCATAAATTTTTTTTTTTTAAATATTTTTGACGAAAATTTGCCACCCAATGTATTTTTAATCAAAAAAACTGTTTACATTGGCGCCTGCCAGGCGACTTAACATACCCTAAGCAGAGCGACGTACGGAGTCGCGTGAGAGGTTGTGTCCCCGAAAAAGGGAGCTTAAATCCTTAAGGCCACCCAAAGTAATGTATGTTTATATAACATAAACTGCAAGCACACCAATTTATTGACATCATATAAAACAAATTTTTATATCTCTAAAGTCAATTTTTGGGCAAGCTAAGTGCCGTAGACCTATCAAAGTTGACACCTTTTTTTAATGTGATTTGTGGCTAAACCAATCATCCTAGAGAATTAAAAAATACATATTCGTGCTCTAGGGAATGCCACCTTTCAATCCATGTATCGTAGCTTCGTAGACCCCCCAAAGTTGACATTTTCAAACGTGATTTCCGACTAAACTAGGCATCTTAGCCAGTTAAAAATTCCATATTCGTGATGTAGGGAGTATCACATAATTTTTTTTCAAACTTTTTTTATTTCTTTTTTTATTTTTTTTATTTTTGTAATTTTTTTGCCTCAAGATACTTTCAAGACTTCATACTTATACTTTTTTGGACTTGTCTTCAGCTTAAATCCAATGAGAGCTCGTTAAAAATTAACGAAATCAGAGCGGTCTTCTTCGTATTGAATATTCCAGTACAATAGTAGGGAACTTCGTTCTCGTTGCTTCTCATTGATTCACCATTACTATGGAAATCAAAATCCATACTGTGCTGTCAATTTAGTATTGAAACGGCGAGATTTAAGTCGGGATTTTGTGATGAGGGATTTCGTACCCAACCCACATAAAATCAATAAGTTTTAGCTACGTATTCTTAAAAACGGGATAAGCGGTATAAGACGGGATTTTAAAAAGCGGGATTATACTCGTAATAGAACGGGATTTTGAATAAACGGGATTTTTAAAAGTGGTATTAAAAAAAAAAAACGGTATTATAGAGGACGGTATTTTAAAACTTTTTTTGCTGGATTTTTGAAAAACGGGATTATAAAAAGCAGAATTCCATTACGCTCCCATTCTGTTGTAGGGGAGTGTTTCTCAAATTCAGGTGCAATTTATAGATTTTGGGACATCCAAAGTTTTGAAAGGCCCCCAAAGTCGAATTTGTTCTTCTAGGTGGTTTGCATTTTATTTTTATTCGTTAACTAAGCTCTGAATTTTGATTTAACGTCAGAGTCGACGTTTTTTCTTCGCAATGCTCGAACGTCTAAGATGTTGCCTTGTGTCGAATAATACATAGTCAATCTTGACATGTTTGGTGGTTATGCTATTTAGAAGGCACCAGATTGATTTGCGAATCATTAGCATCGAAAACCTAGTGCATCTTATCACCGTATTACGAACTGATGCTGAGTCTTTTTAGATAATAATAAATTCTATACTCAAATAAATTGATTAAAATACAAATGTTTGCATACCATTGCTTTGAACCATAACACCCAGAGTAACGCACTCATGCGATGAACATTTTATACCAATATATATACATACATTGGAAATAAAATTAATTGATAACTCAGCAAGAAGAATTTTGAATTTATTAATTAAGTGGAAGGAAGACTTTAAAAGTTTTCAATTTGATATTTTGCTTAAGCAGTTTTAAACTTCAAAAACACAAACAAAATAAAAATGCACCTGTGCCATAAGACAAAATATATGTCTACAAAGTATGATATTATGTCTATGTACATTTAAACAAATCCTTGTTTAAATGTTTAACCAGATTAAAAAAATTAACAGTCTGCTGGTTAAAAACATTTTCAAGTGTAAAACTACCCCTGAATAGAGATTTCTTCTTTAATTTTGCATTTTTACTCGACGATATGATAGCTTAAAACTCTCAAAGTTCTGTGATTTTTGCCTCGAGCACATCAAATTGCGACCGGAAAACGCAGCTAGGTTCAATTTCAATCAGAATATTGAAGTGGTTTGGAAATTGGAGGTGTCAAGGAAGAAGCATCGCAAGAGAATACAGGGTGATCGTCAATTCGTGCATAATATTTGACGGCGTGATTCTCGGGTATATTCTAAGAAAAAAATCGTAAGGGCCTATCTCCAGCTTTTATATCATACATCGGGAATTTAAGAAAAGGGGATGATAGTAATATTGATAGGCCTTTAGTTCTTGCATGTTCCATTTTTCCTACATATGATACTCTTTTGACCTTGAGCTCAATTTTTCCCAGAAAATGCGTAATAAACATAACGTTTTACTATTTTTACGTAGGTACCGCCAATAGGTACTATAAGGTAAGTTATGCATTCGTAAAAAATCGAACTCGAGAGTTTGATCAAAGTTGACATTACGATCATAGCAAAGACGAAAAAAGTGGGTCTAGCACTTCTGTCTGTTTTTGTTTCGCAAAAACTGTCCCAAAGATATTTTTTAAGGAAAATTAAAAAAAATGTGATTTAGTTAAAGCTAGGTTATGGTTGAACAAAAATCTGAAAAATGATTATTAATGGTATCCCCCTTTTGGAACCATTTGTTTTGGTTTTGATTTTCTCAAAAACGGTAAAACCGATTTAGATTATTTCTTGTATGCTAAGGTTCCCCAAAAGTTTGATTAGTATTATGTATTCAAATTTTCAAAAAACATGTTTTGTATTTAAAAAAATTTCAATTTTTTTTTGAAAACTCAATATTATATTTTGAAAATCTCATGCTAGATGTTTTTTAAACTTGACAAATAAGTTTCCTATTACAATCTACAGGACGTAAAAAAAATTATTTTACCTAAAAATAACGGTACCCACCAAACAAATGATAAAAAATGGTTTTCGAAAATCGTATTTTTCCCTAAAACGGCGCTTAGAATTTTGATAATTTTATTTCTTTCGATTGATATTAAGGTCTGTTATTTAATAAAAAAAATTGAAATTAAGATATATGTTAAATATCTAAAAACCAGTCGTGCATTTTATTTATTTAAAGGCTTTGGAGCTTAAAGCAAAAAACACTTTTTTTTTTAACTTTACCTCTTCTAGGTTTTCCCAAGCATCATAAAATCTATGGGTTTTTCCGCAAAATTGTCAATGAGTTTTTTTTTTATTATTGTAACGTTCATTCAAAAAAATAGTAAAACGGTATGTTTATTACACATTTACTGGTGAAAATTGAGCCCAAAGTAAAAAAATTAGCACATGCAGGAAAAATGGAACATGATATCTAAAACTAGATACCTCAAGATCGAGATAAGATATCAAATTTACTTAAAGGCAATTACAAAGGCTGGTACCTGTTTCTTCTCAAAATAAAAGTCTAACTGAAGGTTCTGTCATTAGTACTTACAGTGCAATTATTGTTAACATGGGTCAGGGTACACCAAAGTAAGCCTTTTCCTTAATCCCCGTTATAATATAGAAAAATTGGAGATAGGCCCTTACTCTTAGAACACACCCAAGAATCACACCCTAAAATATTATGCACGAATTAAGGGACACCCTGTATACTAACAATAATGACGACATAGATGGTGTTCGAATGAGATCTCCCATTAATAAAGTGAAGTCTATCGCGGAGTATAATCTTTCAGGCGGAAATTACTTTCGAATAATCACTTCAAAAACAAAATCCACAAAAGCTTTTAGAAGAAGAAACTGCCCTTCGCCTCCAAACCATTGTGCAGCAACCTTGTTTTCGTCTTCCAAATGATCCTGTGAGAAATGGAGTAAATTAAAAATAAATATCAAGAGGAGTGGAGAACGCGGGGACATCATCCCCATTTATGGATCCACTTAGATAGAGTGTATTACCCTGCTCAAGCCCTTCGTCATTTATCGTCGTTGTTTTTGTTAGATTTTTGAATAATTTTTCTTAAAAAATAAAGACCTATATCATTCTCTTATCGTGCTATAAGATTTAAAATTGAGTGGGAAATTTTGGGGTTGCGGGATTACAATTTCTGAATGGAAGGGGTATCGTGTAGATATGTGTGATGATTGATGTAGGATTATGGTAGAGACGCTTGTGCTTAGAATGAACAACACAAAGCAGAAGACGCATATAAGGGCTTAACTCTTTAGAAAAATAAATGGAAATGACAGAAAAAGACAAGTAGATAGGGACTTAAATGTCGCTTTTCAGTGGCTTCATTCGGGAACTGGCTGGCTTTGAATTCCAATGGAATGGCAAAATTGATTCTACTGAAACCTTCTTGGTGGTGAATCGTTAATAGCAACTTAACAAAAAATAAAACAACAATGATTCTATTAACTTGAAAGTTTCCAAAAATATGTGTGTACTGTGTACATGTCTACGTTATATATGTAATTCATTTCTATTTATTAGACCTAGCAACTCATAGAGCAATGTTAGATACTTTCTTTGGGGGTAGCAGTATATGGCAAAAGATTAAAATCAAATAATTTAAATCAATACACATTAACTGATTCACTTAAGGAATAGTTGACAGCCAAACATTTTTGGAAAAAATCAGTATTCCGGGTTAATTTGGGGCGGGAGTTATATGTACAGAACAGGTCCAATATAACTTCCTTGAGATACTCCAGATACCAAGTTAATCATTTTAGATATACAATTTTTATAGCTTACATTCTGCGTACGATTATTTGAATATAATCGGATGCAACCCGGAAACCTTATCTTCGTTATTTAATTGACAGTATAGTGGTAAGCTGTTATCAAATGATGTACTTGGACTTAAGTAAAATACATCAGTCTGAAGACCATTTTTCATAATTATATTAAGTTGCCCAAGTAACACATAAACTCTTGAAGAGTACTTCTTGTAAATTTATTAGCTCTTAACAAGCTGTTAGTTCAATATTCTTAATACCATTTCACCTTATGACCTCTAATTTTATCTTTAAACTGCTCTTTTTATAATGCTATTGATAAAATCTATTTTAAGCAACTTAGAGACATTCAAGGCAAATGTCTTTATATTGTCACTCTGTATAGATACTCTCTTTAAGACCTTTTTAAAAGTAGTAGGTTTAAAATGTTCAAAGAGTTTTGCATTTTAGTCTTTCAAAATGCACCTTGAAAATATTCTGTGGACGTTTTCACTAAAATGTCTTCATGAAAACATTACATTGTATCTTCAAGTAGTATTACTTTCCTCTTTGGTTGAAAAAAAGTCTTTAATTCGTCTGACATTTGGGAATTGTGCAACACTGCACAAGCAATCAAGAACATACTCGTACATATGCAAGTGAAAACTGATAAAATTTGTATGTACGACTCTTCTTTACTGTCGTGATTTTTGATGAAACGTACGTTCGTACGTTCGTACGTTCGTACGTTCGTACGTTCGTACGTTCGTACGTGCGTACGTTCGTACGTCCGTATGTTCTTGTACCATTTTTCGTCGTCGATATCTCAAGAACGAGTAAAGATATCGACTTCAAATAAATTTTGTTTAATAGATAATAACTTCAAAAGAGGCTGAAAGGGCGTTTATTAAAATTCAGTGAGTAGTTTTTTCACTATAACGGTTTAAAAAAAAAGTAAAAATTTTGCTTAGTTTCAAATATCTCACGAAAAAGTAATGCTATTGATTTCAAATAAAATTTAATGTACTCATTATAAGGTCATATAGATTTGGTATGAATTTGGAAAAAAATTAACATACCGTTATTTTTTAAATAAAAAAAACGAAAAAAAAAATTTAATAACCCAGATATTCTAAGAACGGAAAACAATTTGAAACTCAAAATAATCTTATTTTACGAAAAATAATGTGTTTGATAACTGGTGAAAATTTCAAAAAAAAAAATTAGTTTACAGTTTTTTTACAAAAAATAAAAAAACCATATAAAATTCTATTGAAAATTGGTAAAAATTGTTTTTCGACTCAAATTTCTCGAGAACTTGTAGTGATATTGACTTCTAACTTAGTTTATTTTATACATAGTATAATTTTGTACAATTGGTAAAATGTTGACAAATATTGAATTAATAGTTTTTTTTTAAATAAAAAATATATTAAAAATTCTAAAGTATGTTGTTTTATACATCGATACCTTCCCGTGAGAATGTATACCTACTAAACGACATTTCTAAAATTTTTCAGGAAACGAAAAAAAACGAAGAAAGTTCTAGTTGAATCATAGTGTGCTAAGAGACAGTTTTGGTTAAACTAAGTGATATCTACCAAAAGTTTTTGTTGCTCACGACAATGAGATCTTTATTAATGTCGCTTAGCATAATTTTTTTGGGGGTTGGGTTCGATTAACCGATTTTTAAAATGTCGATTTAAAAAAATCGATCTTCAAAATGTCGATTTTCAAAAAGTCGATTGATAAAAATGTCGACTGATCAAAATGTCGACTATCAAAAATTCGATTTTAAAAATGTCGACTCGAAAAATGTCGACGCGTAAGCAGTGAGCTATGTAAGGGCACATCCCCCTGCTTGGGCACACTATAGGATTTGGGGTAGGTGCGAGGTTGGGTGTATGCAAAGTTTCTTTAGCATTTAAAGAATCGATACGCTCCCCTTTTTTTTAATTTATAAAATTGAATTAATAATAAAATTTAGTTAACATATTAAAAGAGAGCATTCTTGTTTTATTTAACTCAATTTTGGATAAAAGTCGACATTTTCACCGACAAGTTTTCAGTCGACATTTTAATGGTCGAGATTTTAAACTGTCGACTTTTTATTTGTCGATTAAACTTCAGTCGACATTTTAACAGTCGATGAAATTTATATTTGTCCAGTCGACATTGTTTTTGTCGACATTTCGTACCCTTCCCTTTTTTTGGCGGATAATACAAATTTCAGGGGGCAACATTATTTTATTGAGAAAACATGGCAGTTGTTAATTTTTTTTATTTGTACTCTAGTTTCCTTTTCATGCATAATAGGTTGGAGAAACCCAAGCCAAAACGTGGACCTTAACATATAGTATATTTCCTCATCAAAAAGTAATTTTCGAAAAAAGTGTCGCTTAGTACATTCTTACGGGAAGGTTTTGACAAAATACAATTATTAACATATGGTTAAGTTTTGACAAGTATCGAATTGACAGTTTTAACAAAAATATAAAAAAAATCTACTAAAAAGTGGTAATATTTGTTTTTCGACTAGAATATCTTGAGAACGAGCAATGATATTGACTTTGCCATTATTTAATTTTATACATAATACAATTTCTAACAGATGGTTTATATTTGACATATATGTATCTAGTTTTAGAGCGGATATATGTATTTTGTAAGTACCCTTCCATCAATAACCAAACCATATCTTTTATATTTGAATATTTCGTTTTTAATTTTTTTTCAATTAAAATGTTTGGAACCGTAATAATAAAGTAATTTCTATAATATAATACATAATTTTATAATTTTATTATCAACTTAGTTTTTAGAAGAATGCATGTACTGTGCATACGTATATGAATAAGGTTGTTCAGTTGTACCCAAGTCCCACATATTCAAATTCCATTAATAGCTATGGTAAAATTGAAGAAAACGTCACAATATGTTTTTATCTATTTGTCCATGAAAAAGATGTAAAATTCTACTTAAGGTTTTCTTACCACAATGGGAAGTTATCAGTGTGGGTCGCACCCAGCCTCTTTTTTTGATTTGCGCTTCAATTGTTTCTTCTCGTCCGGGCAAGATACCTAACACTAACATACCTATCTTAATTATAAATACCAGTACCTACATCCGCTCAAAGTCATAAAAAAGCAATAATTGTTGAGGATGCGATGATGTTTTTGTTGCAATTTTAACTCCTTTTTTTAAATGAAGGCAGCCCACCAATTAATAGCCTAATTAGTAGTATGATTATAGTTCACATCAGAGTTAAGATTTTTTTTATGTAAGCTCATAATTTTGTCAGGTATGCAAATGTTTTCTTTTTTCATTCATGTGAAAATAACGTATAGTATCAATTCGACCACTCTAGTTCTAAGAAATGCCATGAATTTTCAAAATGCATGTATAGTTTCAAAATGACAATAAAAAGACACTTCAAATGAAAAATCTTAGATTTTCTATTTTTCGCTTTGAATGTACATTAAACTTTACTGCTCTACCAAATTTCATCATTCTTCAGCAATCGGAAGTGCTCCACATAAATTAAACATTTTCTAAAAAAGTGGGCGGATACCACGCCCCTGAATGGAAAACTTCAATTTTTATTTTTGTTCCTTTATATGCAATTTGAGCCCTACCGTTCAACCAACACCATTTCGGAGAAAGTGGGCCGATACCACGCCCCCTGAACGGAAAACTTCAAATTTTCGATTTTTTCGGGAAGGGCTCCATAATTTTGATGATCTGTCAGTCAGTCAGTTACTGTTTTTGTGATTTTTGAGGCCTTAAATCTTAAGAACCGCTTATGCTAGAAAATTGAAATTTGGTAAAGCGCCTGTGCCTGATGAGCTTAGCATATATTCAAAATTTTAAGTTTCTGACTTCATTGGTACTGAAGATAGGGGGGGGGGGTCAAAAATCGCCTGAGTTTGTTCCTGTAAAAAGGGTGTAGTGCCAGAACTTGGCTGGGCACTACCGTGCCCTTTGATTGTGAAGTTAATTTTCGTCCAAAATTATAAGCATAGTTTATTGTTTGATTTAATATTTTGTGTTTGGTTTTTTTAATGTTGATTGTATTTAGAGTTGACTGTTGCTTAGAAATAATTGCTGTGCTGTATATGTCCATACTGTAAAAAATAGGCCAGCGGTTTTGGCGAAACTGAGGTGGGTGAAAATATTGATCACATGGTATTCAGCCTGCCCGGGTATAGCTTAGTGCCTCTATTCTTCCCTCACCATGGCCTCGCCATATATATACGTCATAATGTTGCTTATCATCTTCAACCACAATCCACAATATAGCACTTGTTTGAATAGAATTTTTTATTTCATGAGGCTTAAATTCACAGTCATAATCTTATCTAACGCAGCCCAGTATGGTTTGATTCCAACTGTTAAGAGGTCATTAGGATCAGTGAAGTAAGTTTCAGAAGTTATAAAGCCAACTCTACTGAGGAAAACCGAAATATGTAAGTTCAAACAAGCTAGAAAGACCTGTTGTTATGATCATATCAAAAAAAAAAATGTTTGCATGACCAAAAATTACATAGAAAAATACTGCAATGTTCCAAAGGCACTCAAAAGTTCTGGTCATTTGTAAAAAATGTACGAAATACTACTTTGTATTCGGTTCTTATGCTCGTTTTCAATGACACTCCTTCTGACAGATCACAAGAAAAAGCGAACAGTTTGATGTTATTTTGACGCTGTCAGATAGAGTCATGATTCCTCCTGTAATTGAGAACGTTAATGGATTTATGGAAGACATCTTCTTTCGCACTCTTTTCTTCTTGAAAGAGTATTGAAAGATCTCGATATACACAAATCTACTGTCTCGAATAGTATCCTCCAATTGTTCTGAAGAGGTGTTCTTCTATGCTGGAAAAAAAAACAGCATTTATTCAGCCCGTCCCTAAAAAAGGCGAATCTACTTCCCCAACTATCTATCGACATTACATCCCTTCTTTCTAAGGTCATGAAAACGCTGATAAATTATCAGCCCGAGAAATATCTTGAGGAACGCAAGCTTTTTAATAAACGGCAGTATGGCTTTCGAAGCATTAGGTTCACTGGTGATCTGATAGTATGTAAATCTCACTGAACAATGGCACAAATCTTTACATCGTTTTGGAGAAAGTAAGATTATTCCATTTGATATTGTAAAGGAATTTAATAGATACATATTGAGTTGGATAAAAGTTGAGTTGGATAAAATTCATAAAATAAATGCTGGTCTGCCACAGGGCTCCGTGTTGTCTCCGACTCTGATCAATGATCTTTCGTCTAAAACTTCTAATCCATCAAATTTTTTTGCTGACGACAGTACTCTCAGCTTCTTATATTCGTTTCCAGATGCAGGATCTTGAACTTGGCATGTGGATCAGAACGGCAGCGTATGTGCATCACAGACCACCTTGTGTGCAATGACCACATATTCAACATCGCCAAAAATACTGCTAAGTGTTTAGATTTCCATCCACTTTGCAAGAAATTTAATTTCCCTTCTCATCTGGCTGTAATCCTTAAGGCTTATATTTTTTAATATTCAGACATTCAAGACCAATGTACATTAGACACTAATCCTTTAATCCTCTCTAACTTTCCTAAAACGCTCGCACTGAGCTCAAAATTAAAAAACAAATGTTTTTCTGTTTTCGTGACCTTATTTAATTTTCGATGATAAGGAATGGAGATAATGATGGTTTTATCATAGATACAAGAGTGGGTGACCAACCTTTGACAATAACATCTGTCAAGTCTTCTGATGGTTTGACTAACCATTGTCTGAAAGAGATAATGGGGTCTATTTGTTTTTTTGTTCTTCTTTTTTTTTTCAGAAAAAAGGAAACATTTTCTTTGGTTCAGATCTATAGATAGGTTTAGATTAAAGGGCTTAAAGATTATGTATTGGAAAGTCATAATAATGAAAATTATATAAGCTTATTTAATAAACGCTTAGTAGTTAGTATAGTTTTTTTGTCGTTAAAAAAGATTTTACTGCTCGACGTCATTCTTTCTTACAGGTGGCATAGTTTACTGGACTTGTGCTTGTCCTCTAATTAATTGTATCGCGATTCAATTCCTCTTGCTCCTATTAACCTCGATTCTTCTTAGAATCTATTCCTAACATATTCTGCCATCATAGAAAGGCCCCCATCCTTAGAGCTGAGCCGAGCTGACAACAAGCATGCCGCGACCCATTTATCAGCACAAAAGACACGCGCCGTGATGGCCAGCCTCGCAAGAACCTTACTCATCCAACGGACAGACGACAAAACATGATTTTTTTTAACACGAACACAATAATTGAGACAATTTCGTAACACACATATGAACTTCATTTTTAGAAATAAAAACACTTGTCCAGACAAAGGCTAAAGAAAAGTTTTTGATTTTCAGCGCTTATCATTGAAATTAGATTTAAATTGAAGATTACGTACATAAATAAGCTTAGATCTAATTTTTAAACCATAGAATGTCATGTTTTTCAAATTTAATACTCAATATTTACTTTTTTTTTTATATTTATCTTAACCTTTACAGAAAACAAAAAATATCCTTTCAGAAAATGGAATTTCAATCTTCTTACAATAATCCTTCGTCGTGTGACTTCAACATGTCCCATTGAAAAATACGAACACAAATCCATGTCCTTGAATCGTATGAAAAAAAAAATTTCTTCTTCGTCTCGGAGGACTTTCAATCAAATGCATCCAAGTGTGATAACTCAAGAACATACGGTGTGCTTATTTACCCACCCAAACGCAAATAGATCGTATACCACCTCATTGTAAGCCTTGCAGAAAATCCCTGACACATTTTTCGACTTGATTTCTACAAATCCCAACTCAGAGTGTAAAAGCCAGCCAAGCCAATAGCAGCAGTGTGGTGCAAGAAAAAAAAAACAGATGGAGAAAAAAAACACTAAAATCACACACTCCAATCCGAACAACCAACTGTTCCTTGGCTAAAGACTCGTCATTCACTTACTAATCGACCCTTAGTTGCGCCGTGAGGAATTCGCTTCTTCTACAATCAATGGTGCCGATTCATGACTGTATGCATTGCCTAGCCTTAAAATTTTAACTTCCATTGCCTTCCTCCCACTCACCTAGTTGAAACTCGTTCACAGGTGAACCAATATTATGGAAGCATTCTGGTGAATCAATAAGACAAATATTAAGTCCTATTCCTTGGTATGCCCTGCCACCCCATTCGTATTAACCCCTACCATGAAACCCATGCCTCATAACCATAATTCTCTTGAGAGCCTTAGAGTCAAGAAGAGAGATTATGGATTCGCACACCGGAATCGAGCTTCAATGAACTTCCAACCAAGAAGTAGCTTCGGAGTGGAAGTGAACTAAGATGTATCACGATCAGGATTGTTGGGTTAACCTTTTCAAAACAACATTTGTTGGAATTAGAAATCTATTCCTATAAGGTGAGGTAAGGTCTGGTGGTGGGCTAAGTTAGCATAATATTATACGGAATTTGAAGCGAACGTAGTAAAAACACAAGAAATATTTGTTTCCATTATATAGAGAGAATTTGAAATGAGTTTATTTGGGCGGATGAATCTTTGACTTCGAATTAAAAAAGCATCGACAAAAGACCAGCCGGAACACCCTCACTTAGGCTTAGGTAACGCGTTTAACTTGTTGCTTTTCGGCCGTAATTGTGGGCGGTATTCTTAGGGCGCAAACGAAAACAATTCATTTGGGATTAGTCATAAAAATGTTCCAAAGGAAAACACCTCTTGATTCTAGAATCCTGCGTTCGAAACCATCAGAAGGCGGAGAGTCAATTGCCAAACCTTACCCTCCCACAAAGTGGACATTTCGCTGTAGTATAGTTAGGCTATAGTAGTTGTTATTACTCTACATGGTCATTTATGTGGAATGGTTAAGGTGGCCATAAGCACGTGATGACAAAGCAAGGCAATTTCAATTTGCAAAAGCGTTTTGTAGTTCGAATAAATAGAAGGAAAACGTCCATAGGAGTGTTCGTGCGTTTGACCCTCAACAGGTTTGTCCTTATACAACTTTTGAATAAAAGAGTACAAATTTGTAATGAATGGGATAGCTTTTTAGTTTAATTCGTACTCTTCACGGAAATTGATAAAAATTTAAAAGCTATTAGGACTGCAGAGGCAGTGTTTGAATTTCTTTTGTCAGCATAAGAACATAATAAGAACAGTGTCACCGAACAGTTGAATTTTTGATAATTTTATTTTGAATTTCCGTTAACGCGTAAAAGGTAGTGGCAAATCTATACGCTTATTTATTCACTATGTTCACTGCGAACTTAGTAGATTAATCAGATCTAAACTTCCTCTTCCGAACTTTCTCTTAAATTTAAACGAGCGGACAATTTTTCTTCGCACCTCCCATGCAGACAGCTAATTAATTTCACTGCAGCATTATCTAAAACAAAAGTAAAAATACCAAGTTAATGAATAAATTGTCTCAAAAACATTAAACGTGGTTTTCTTAAGGTAATCAATAAAACAAAAATAATTTTGGCAATCAAAAATGATAAGTTTAATGTTAACGTTGAATGTATTTTGAAATAAATAATATACGAACTAAGAAAAATAAAATTACCACTTTTGACATCTTCTTCATCAATTTTTTTTATAGCATTGGCCTGAGCTCCTTGTGCCTTAAATGTTTTTTTTTTTTAGCAAAAATTGATTAAGTCGGATGGCTTGATTTGTCCATCTGCTGACAATCCCCGGCCGATTTCCAAGCAACACACCAAAATCTATTTTTATCTAGAAAAACGAAATAGTATAACACAATGAATTTATGAAAAATATTCGCTCCCTACAGAGTAAATACTTACAAATTTTATAAATCAAGTAGTTGAATAAATTTAACGTCGTCCACAATGCACAACACTGAAAAATTTTCAATTTTTAAAATAAACTTTGTAATATGTAATTTGAAAAAAAAAAATATTAAAAAACAACGGCAATACTTACAATAAAGTACTATACCGGTTTTGAAAGCCAGAAGTCTGTTCTATAATCTTAAATTTAAATTAAATTATTTATGTCAATAGTTTTCGAAAAATTTGCATGCAAACTCAAAATTTTGTTAAAAAAAATGAAAAAAAAAAGTTTAGACCAATTTTTTTTCAAAATTGTGAAACGAAGTGTTTAATTGGCTTTTTGTGGTCAATGCTACTATTAATTCTGAATCGAACACAAAGAACCGAATGGTTTTGTCCCTCCTAGTTTTTGAGAAAATTGAAAATTACTAAAACTACTTTTTAAGAAATTTTTGATTTTTGGTATTTACGAGTAACAACGGTGATTTCATTTTGAAGATTAATGTTAATGTGGTTCATTTGTAAGTAAAGTACATCAAATCATTTAGGTTTACCAAGAATGCACCACGAGGAGGTAGAATTGCATGGCATTTCGCGTCCCAGTCAGTCAGTTTGTGAGTAAGTCAGGTGTTACTCAAAAATAGTCAAGGCAATTTTTCAATGTTCAATGTATTAAAACCGTGTTTACAGGCATTTTGATCACAAAAGAGATAATTATAGCAAGCACCTCCCGAATCTCTAGCCAATATTGAGGCCCATTGAAAAATGGGTTTACTGTATTCTTACAATTTTTGTCACCTTGTTTTAGAGCCTTTTTCGGAGCACCGCCACATCCAACCGAACTTGAAATTTTTATATTTTTCTACCTCTATCGGTAAGTTGGAACACAGTGGGGGAGTTGACATTTTAGTTGTAATTGGACCAATTTCTTCTAAGAACGCGATGCTTTTGAAATATTTTTTTTGAAATATTGAAAAGTTATTTAATTTAGGATGAAGTAGTGGATGCTTAGTCAATATTGCTTATTCAAAGAAAAAAATACTTCACTCCTACAAAGGTTGAATAACGAATGACCTTGGTAAACCTGTACCACATTAGCATTTAAAATGTTAGACACATACAATAAACATACATATTAATTAAGGAATTATATAAATCTGCTGCATTCGTCTCTGTCCAATAAAAATATGCAGTATGGGCAAGATAGGACGTTTGCCTCGTTTCTGGCTACAGTGGATTGTATAAATCTGTCCTTCATTAAAGCTCTCACAGGGTTGTCGTAGTGTTGATTTTAAGTGGACCCTTTTTTAAAGCTCTAAAATCAAAAGCACCTCAACAGAAACCCAAGGAAAAAAAAAAACTGAACAAGTTACCAAATGAATAAGGGTAACTCTGAATGCACATCAATATTTAATAGGGGTTGAAATTGAATAGCACCAACAGCCACAGGCCAAAGCAATTCAGTGCACACTCAGATGTGCGGTCAATAGGATGTTTGGTCTGCGTTAGATGCAATCGAAAATTTACAGGCGCGCAACAACTTTTTTATGGAGTAGTTCTTTCAATTTAGTATTGTGCAAAAATATAGCACGCTAATGATTTTGAAAAAGCTCTCCCATAAGACATGTACTGCATATTTATGTTGGACGAAGTAAGGTAATGTGAATTTTTCATAATGTATTAAATTTTCATGTCTGAACATTTTAAATGTGCAACTTTAGGCTACGTACATATATTTAGTTGACATTGGATATAGGCCATACGGTAAATTCAAAGTTTCTTTAAATCCAGATTACGCAAATGCAAAAGAAACCTTGCATACACTCAACCTCGCACCTACCCCAAATTCTATAGTGTGCCCAAGCAGGAGGGTTGCAGGCGGACAGCATGCCCCCCCCATACATACCTCACTGTTATACGATGTAATGCGTAAGCAAGCAAAAAAAACAAATATCCCATAAAAAAGTAGTTTTAGTTATTTTCAATTTTCTCAAAAACTAGACATAAAATCATCGAGTTTTCAGTTTTTAAATAAAAATAAATTAGAGTAACGAATTTTAGGAAAAAATAATATTATATAACTTTGCAGTTTTGAAAAATTAAACTTTAAACTTTTTTTTGTTTTTTTTCCCCAAGTTTTTTCAAAAACTGTGCGTAGATTCCACTTGATTTAAAAATTATCTAATAGATCACAGTATTGTCTTTGAAAAAAGGTATAATACTTAATTGTAAGTATTACCGTTATTTTTAATATTTTTGTTTACATTTTAGTACCTTTCTTATAAAATTGCCCCTCCCGCCAAAACGGGGGGAGATAGACCCCCCCCCCCCTCCCGTAGTAATTTCTTGGTGCCTAAGTTATCGTACTCTTGCCCAAACAAGAAATGAACTCTTGATATGATATTACAAGTATATTTCATAAAGTAACAGCAAAGTTTATGACTTAGTTCCTACTATTCAAGAGTCACTCATACAAAACATGAAAATATTCCTATTTTGTATTAATAAGTTCTTAAAACACCAGACACTTTAAAGAAATATTCCATAAAGTGCAAGTAATGGGTTTACAGTTTATGAAAAAATTCTTACGATTCAGGAATAATTTTTTTCTCAATAGTGAATAATCAAACTGTTCCTTAAATTTAAGTGCTAGTCATGCAAAATATGAAAGTAATCTTATTTTTTATGAATTAGTTCTCAAATCACCAGATTTCTACAACGGCACTTTCATAGCCGCATTAAATTGGTTTTCTTTTAAAATAATTTAATTATGTCTTTATTAAAGTTAATATTTTCTAATACGCATTTAATAGTACTACATTCACAAATGAAGGAAGTGATGTTTAACAGCATGTTTGATGAATGCGTACGCTAATTCACAATCCGTCGATTATTCATCTAGCCATATTTGTCAAACATTTTCTTGAGAATGTTAGTCCGCCTATTTTTGCATGCATCAAAGATGTTTGTTACTCATGCTTATAAATATGGTTTCAGGCATTGAATAATATGTTGCATGTAACAAATGAAAAGTAACATACATTTTATGTAATCTTTTATACAGCTTCATATTAAATTTTGTATGAATTGTTCATATTTTAAATGTTAAGTTTCCTACTTAGAATTCGCAACAAAAAAATGTTTATGAATGTGGTTTCATGCATCGAATGATATTTTGCATGTAAAAAATGTATAGTGTAAAGAATTTAAAGTAATTTTTCATAAAATTTCAGTTGCTCATGTTGTTGAATGTGGTTTCATATAATTAGTCACTTTGTTCCTACAATAAAAGAACAGTTTCAAGCATTTTAAGAAATTTTTCATAAAACTTTACAATAAAATTTGAATGAACTGTTCATATTTTAAATGTAAAATATCATAATCTGATTTTCCAACAACAATTCTATTGCTTTGGATTTTATGAATGGTTTTTCATGAAGATCATGACTTGGTCTTAAAACAAAAATTTATTTTTATCAATTCGTGCATTATTCATATGAATATTCTTTAAAAATTCATGATTTTGGCTGAATGATCGCCATTCATAAAAAGAATGTATAAAAATTTTTTCAGTGACAAATATGTCAATAAAACTTTACAAGACGGTTAGACAATCATTTATTCGGAGGTGCAGATCCTGCATTTAAGTAGGTGGAAAAAAATTTGAGCACCTGCTTCAAATTAAATAAGAAAACTTAAAAAATGTCTTACTACTAAAAAAAACCGTGGAAGTTCAAAAAAGTTAGATTAGGGAAAATAAAAAAAAATGCACATAATGTATCTTTTATTCTTACGAGTATGTATACCAACATCTTTGTTCTATCAACATTCCAAGATTATTAATTCTCTACTGGACACCCTGTTTAAAACCTAAAATAAGCATGACATTTTTCTTCAAATTGGTATGAATGAATGAATGAATAAATTGGGGTATAAAAACACTGCGACCTAAAGATCTATTGTGTCCCCCATCTAGAACTGGATGAGTTTGGCTCATTATTACAGTTCTTCCTCCAAATCTGCTCCTCTGAGGAATCGAAGTATTTGGAGTATTTTAAGGGATGATAATTCACTCTCTTTTATGTGGTGCTTGCCCAGATACCTATGCCTTTGATGCATGAGTGCATCACATTTCCCCAGTATGTGTTCGTGAGTGTTGCAGAATCTGCAAATCGCGTTGTTCACCAGGCCAAGGATGTTGAGGTGTCTTCTCAACCCACATTGGCCTGTGAGAAGCCCCGTGATTTTCCTGAGGTTGTTCCTATTTAAGCTAATGCAGGTTAGAAAACGCTCTCGGTTGTATGCTAGTGGACTGTCCCATCGGTAAGGAGAGTTTAGTTCTAGGCCCAAGAACTCCAGCACCATTCCCTTCAGCCGTCCTCGATCCATCAGTGTACCATTTGATGGTATTTTCTTTAAGACTGTAGTTTATTGTTTCACCTAGCCAGTCTTTTTTGCAACTTAACTCCGTTTTGAAATGTTTTTCGAAGTTATATCTTTCAAATTGGTAAAACACCTTCCTTTTATTGGTAAAACACCTTTCTTAAAAGTTTAAAAATTACAAAATTACAAAAGAAGACGCCATTTGATATATCGAGTAAATTATTAAAACAAACCAAATTTCAAAAATCGTTTTTTTTAACATTTTTAAGAAAATATTTTCAAGATATCCAAACTTCTTAGAAGCTTCTCTATAAGACATTTCATTCAAATCCGATATGCCGATAATGAGAAATTCAAAAATCGAAAAAATGGTTCTGTGCTATAGGTACTCGTACAGTGAGTTATATGATCTCAATTTCAACTTTTATTTGCGACTTATAGATACTATAAGGCAAGTTATGCATTCGGAAAAAAAAATCGAACTCGAGATCTTGATCTTGATTTTTTAAATCTGTCGAACAGTTTTTGAGAAAACAAAAAATATTTATAAGATTTCGAAAAAAAACTCGTATGGCTGGTACTGTTATTTTTGGTCTTAAAAAAAAAAAAAGTGTGTGGGGAAAAAATTAAAAATGATATCTACCAAGTTTAAAGAAAATCGGCCGAACCGTTTAGGCTGTAGTCGAACCGACAGACAGACAGAATTGCGAGACCCAGTGGCGTAGCGTAGGGGGGGCGGGGGTGGCGGTCCGCCCCGGGCGGCAGGCCTAGGGGGGCGGCAAAATGTCGCCGGTGATGCGGGTAGAGTAGAAATCATATGTTTCATGACAGATCGTTTGACAAGTCAACAAACAACAATGATGTAAATTTGAAATTTGCCACCCTATCTGTGGTTCGTCGTTGACCGCTTTCGTGAATTCGTAGACGGTGAGTAGGGCCGTAAGAGTACATTCCGTATTGTCGCGCTGATCGCGAAACTAAAACAAAACGTTCCGAAACTCTCGCGAAACTGAAAGGGAGTGTTCCGAAACATATGATATACATATGCGAAATATGATAAGATAACTAGGATTCGACGGAAACGTTATTCTAGTCTCAGTGAGCTCAATGTTTTTGCTCCCTCCCGCATCACAGAAAGTTATTTCGATTGTGTTGTTTATAGTCTAAATACTGTTGAATCTTCTAAAACTGAGCACTTATGGCGGTATTCACCGAAGGCTCATAAACGGCTCTTAAATTTAAGAGGCTCATAAATTGGAAATTATTTGTGCTATTCACCAACCCCTCATAAGTATTTTTCGAAGTACGAAAATGAGAGCTACTCTCTCTCAACCAGGCATGTTCAAACTGTGAATTCAATCTGTTTTCAAACAAGACTGACAGCCAAGAAGTTATATGTGAAATATAAGTCATAAAAACAAAACGCATCAACTTTGAACTGCCATCTCATCTTTATAGAACAAAAAACGAAAGTCTTTTCTGCACACCAAACTTTTCATTTATTTTATAATCCAACCAAAAATTCTATTTAAATTCTCAAATAATGGCTTTTGCTGCCATTCAAACCAATTGGATATCCGATAAAAAACACAGCGACATGCGTCCAGAGACAGCATATTGAAATTCAAAACAAATCATCGGATTCGTTTCAGTCTTTATCTGCTCCAGTCCCAGCTCAAGGCCTCTCACAGAATCCATCGAAATTAAGAAGGTCATCAGCGGTTGGCTTATGGATCACCAACGCGCTCCTTTTCATCCGTCCAGACTCTCCTGCGTTGCAAGTTTGTTGATTGTGAAGATCATGTAAAATTGATTAATAAAATTGCGTTGATACTTTTAATTGTTGATGTTTTTTTTTTAATTTATGATTAAAGTTTTTTCAATACAAATTAAATTCACAAATCAAATTGCGACAGTGACAATTTAAAAAAAGTCAGTTTGTTTCGAATGTTTTCGAACAAGTTTTCGGAGAGAGCCCTCGTAACTTTAAGTGATCAGGAGCACTCATAACTTTTACGAGCGCTCATAAATATTCAATATTATTGCTTGGTGAATGGATTTGTGAGCCTCTTAAGTTATGAGCGTTCGGTGAATACCGCCCTTAGTACTTCACTCAACCTTTAAACTAGTTTTTGAAAATGAAAAGAGTTAAAGGAAGCGGCGCGGAATACCGCAAGAAAAAGGCTACGAAAGAAGCAGACGCGAAATATTTCAGTTCTAGTTCTGGTTCAAAAGCTACGTTAACGTCTTCGGCGGCATCCAGCAGCAGCGGAAGTGATTCCAATGTAAGTAAGATTCCTCCATCTACAATCGTGAGTGGCCTAGAATTGTCCTCCGGCCAATATTCATGAGAATGCATAACTTATTTTACGGGCAGAAGAAGAAGACGTGCCTGCCGTCGAAGTTGGAAGTCGTTCTGGTCCCACCACAGAGCAGGTTCAAGACGAAGTCGACTCACCAGAAGTATCTCAAGGATCTAGTCACAAGCCTGCAGAAAAAGTGAACCTCGTGAAGCTGTAAAGACGCTTAAAAATAAGTTTGTGGAAGTTCTTGAGGTACTGGAAGAATTGACGGATCGGTAGCCTGTCTTCTTCTGACAGTAATGCAGTCATTCAACTTCCTCACTTTTCTTAGCTTTTGAGCTGCAGAGCTACCTGAAGAAGATGACGCACAGATTTACCTGCAGCAATGTGGACTGAGTGTGGATAAGTGTGCTCAGAAACTCTGCGTTTTAAAAGCTCTCCTGGTGGAGAGCAGAGACCGTTTCGTCCAAGCCGCAATCGACTTTTCTAAGACTTTTTGGAAAAAACTCGGAATCGATCTCAAAACGAGTACAATTCGCGGGAAAAAACGCATGCATGGAGATGAATCCGCAGATGCAGCTTTGTCTCACGGGCTCGTAAGATCCGTTTATGAAACCACTAATTCTATTTTACTTTCAATAAAAGATACTTCATTGCCTGTGAAATGATGTCTCGAAATTTAATTTTAATTTAGTATTGAATGGGGGCGACAAAATGGGTCTCCCGCCCCGGGCGCCGAGATGGTACGCTACGCCACTGGCGAGACCCACTTTTTAGTCTTCCCTATAATCGTAATGTCAACTTTGATCAAAATCTCGAGTTCGATTTTTTTACGAATGCATATCTTGCCTTATAGTACCACAATAAGTCGCAAGTAAAAATCTAAAATGCACTCCCTACCATTAGTATTGACAGAGAAATTGACCTTAACACGGATCAGAGTACACCAAAGTTAGCTTTTTTTAATACGTCAAAAAGTGATGTCAAAGTTAAAAATCAGACTTTACTTTTTTCTTAGAATATGACCAAGAATCACATCCCAAGTATGGCATACGAATTACCGGACACTGTATATTTCGGTGAAGAGATCTTGCTGTTTCCTCATGTTTTTCCGTATATCTAAGGTCTACTTTTTTATTAGATCGTACAATAAGGATCTCGCAGTACTTGGATCATCTAAATTTATGTTAAGTACAAATCCACACTCTTCAGCTAAACATTCCCATTCTTTATAAAATCCTCTTTTGTTTCGCACCACTTCGATGGGCATCACGGCCTTAAGAAGCCGGTGTTCAGGCAATTGCATGACACGGAGAAAATACTCAACTTGTACAGTGAAAGCTCTTATAAGCGGAGACTCATGGTCCCTTAATTTTTGTCCGGTGATGGGAACTGTCCGGTTAAGGGAAACCAATAGAAAAAACTTTTTTTTTTAACTTCATATTAATTCTGATTAATATTGGATCCACCTTGCCATTTTCCACGAACGTCTTTTTTATTTCTTGAAATCTCTGCAGCTTGTGTTTTTCCAATATTAAATTTAAAAAAGTTTGCATAGATTAAATGTTTCATGTCGTGTCTGAAAAAAAATCAAACCATTTTGCCAAAGTGCGAACGGATAAGTTTTTGTTGTCCAATGCATTGGCAATTAACATCTTTTCTTTTAAAGAAAGCAATCTTTTTTTGTTGCCATTATGCAACCCGCTTCTCTTGGCATCATGAGATGAAATGACTGCAAAAATGAGTAGCAGAAAGAAAAGAAATAACATGCGCAAAAACGAAACTCGATGAGAAAAGGAAACCATACCCTTTCACTCTCAAAATTACACCAACTGCCCACAGTAACTAACTCGGGAAATCCCCTAATAACCTTTCAACATAACATCGCACTGTCCAGTTATCAGAGCTTCGCGTCCGGTTATCGGAGATTTTCTATAGATTTACTTACGTTTAAAACATAAAACAGAAACTGTACTTAGAACAGACCTTCTGTTCTTTTCCGTTACATTTTTGAGAAGAAATAATCCCTAAATCAAATAATGTGTTCGCGTCCGTTTATGAAAGTGTCCGTTTATAGGAAAGTTATTTGTATGAGATTTTCGAAAAAGAAGTTTGTTCCCGAGAATCTGTCCGTTTAAGGGAACTGTCCGGTTATTGGAGCTGTCCGCAAGTAGAGCTTTCACTGTATGTAGTTTGAGTGTCTTAATTAACAACGGAGGCAATCCAGTCTCAATCATAAGCATATAGTTCGGTGAGTTAGGAGGGAGATGAAATGCTCTTGAGGTAGTACCTTGAAATTTTCTCAACCGACTCATTTACGGAACCTCCCCATACCTGTGCATCATAAAAGAAGATTGATTCCGCTACAATTTCAAGGACATTATATTTACTACTGTGCGTTATGAATTTGTTGATGAAGCAATTTTTGCAAGTAGCGTTTAATGTGGTTTTCCCCTTAGATAATTTATCTTTTGAATGTTTATCCATTTTCATATTTTCAGTGAATAGAACACTGTAGCGAAACTTTTGTACTACACTGTACTTTGTTATATAACGTAACTTCGTTAATGATATCATGTATATGTAAGCCGCTAGATTAGTGGCATGATTTCCTATGTACAATGTAAGAAAGTTATTTTACTTTTTCTTCTCGTAAGTCAGTCAGTCATAGATCGTCAACAAGTCAACACGAATAAATATTAATCTTAAAGACTTTTCGACTTTTAATTTTTTTAGTTATTTTCAGACTTCGTTCTCCGACTGTTTATAGGTACAGTCTCCTCATTTGGTGACCTCGTTACACGCTACTAGAACATTGACTGGAGCCCCAACTTTTAGTAATTTGAGGGACAATGCCTATACAACAGCCAGCTGACACCTCATCGTCAATGCAGCGCTTCATCGTTCGACCACCAGCGTTTATTGCCGATCGCCCTTCTTTGTGGTTTGGTCAACTTGAAGGTCAATTCCATCTCGCTGGTATCACAGACGAAACAACAAAATTCTTCTTTGCGTCATCTCACTTGGATGCACTTGTCGCCGCCGAGGTCCAAGACATAATTCTCCATCCACCTGCTGAGGCACCATATGTGAAGTTGAAGACAGCACTCATCGAAAGGTTGACATCATCGCAAGAAACAAGGCTCCACCAGCTGCTTGACAAGGAAATTTTGGGTGACCGCAAGCCGTCACAATTTTTGCGTCACCTGAATGGCCTCGTGGATAACGTTCCAGACAATATTCTTCGGACGAAATGGTTGAGTAGACTTCCACCATCAGTCCAAACCATTCTTGCAACACAGCAGGACACGCCATTAGAAAAATTAGCTACACTCGCCGACCATATAATGCAGATTTCATCTTCCAATCATCTCACAACTGTTGGCAGCTCTAGTAATGTTTGTGCAACACCGTTGGAGCCCCGAATATTAAGACTCGAAGAGGTAATTTCTGAGCTGGTAAGTTCCTTGAAAAACTCAACTCATGAACGTCAACGTGTGCCAAGCCGTTCACGATCCCGTTCGAGATCCCGTTTGCAACCGACACCAACTAACGGTCTTTGCTGGTATCACGCCACATGGGGAGATCTCGCAAGGAATTGCCGTAATCCATGTTCTTTTCAGGGAAACGGAACAGGGAGTCGCTAACGGCGGTAAACGACTCTGCACTACAATCACACCGCCTCTTCGTATCAGATAGTGCTACCAAAGTCCGGTTCCTCGTAGACACTGGAGCTGATCTTTGCGTCTATCCAAAAAAATTGACATCAGGTCGCCATGAAGAAGCTGGTTACTCTCTTTTCGCAGCAAATGAATCGCAAATTAAGACCTTTGGGTGCATTTTGCTCGCACTCGATTTTGGCCTAAGACGAAATTTTACTTGGCGCTTCGTAGTGGCGGACATCGAAAAACCAATCATAGGCGCCGACTTTCTCGCCCATTTTGGTTTACTTCCAGATCTAAAAAACAATCGCTTGCTGGATTCAACAACTGGATTTTCAGTTGCCTGCGCAACATGTTCCAACGCAGGTATTTTAACCATCAAGGTACTTCCTAATACGTCATCGTGGTTGCGCATACTAGCCAAGTTTCCCAACATCACGAAACCCGATGGCATATGTAAACCAGCCAAGCACGCAACTCAGCATTATATTACAACTACACCTGGTCCTCCGATTTCAAGTAAGGCACGCCGTCTTGCTCCAGATCGATTAGCTATAGCCAAGCAGGAGTTCGAAAAAATGTTGAAGCTTGGTATTACACGTCGCTCAACGAGCCCTTGGTCGTCTCCACTTCACTTAGTACCTAAAAAGAGTGGTGATTGGCGGCCATGTGGTGATTTTCGACAACTCAACGCAAGGACTGTTCCAGATCGCTATCCTATTCGAGTTCTCGAGGACTTCACATCAAATCTTGCTGGTAAAAAGGTGTTTTCCACCATTGATCTGGTTCGCGCTTTTAACCAGATCCCTGTGGCGCCAGATGACATCTGTAAGACAGCGATTATTACGCCGTTTGGACTTTTCGAGTTCCCATACATGACTTTTGGGCTTCGAAATGCGGCGCAGTCCTTTCAAAGATTTATCGATGAAGTGACAAGGGAACTCGACTTCGTATTTCCGTACATCGACGACATTTTGGTGGCTTCTAATAACAATGACGAACACCAAAATCATCTTCACATTCTTTTCGAGCGATTGTCACAATTTGGAGTTGTCGTCAACACAGCAAAATGTTTCTTTGGTCATTCCGAGGTTAATTTTCTGGGATACCATGTATCATCCGATGGAATTCGCCCTCCACCAGATAGAGTGGAAGCCATAATCAACTTTAACCGACCTGAGACTGTCAAACAGCTGCGTGAGTTTCTAGGTATAATTAATTTTTACCGTAAATTTCAGAGAAACGCAGCCAAATACCAGTCTCCTCTTCATGAGTGCCTCAAGGGATCCTGTGTCAACAGCTCAGACAAAATCGAATGGTCGCCAGAGCGAGATGCTGCATTCAAAGCTTGTAAAGAGCAGCTTCGAAACGCTACGTTGCTTGTCTACCCAGATACAAGTTAACCATGGGCTATTTTTACGGATGCGTCCCAGTGTGCTGTAGGTGCAGTGCTGCAGCAACTACGCAACGAAATTTGGGAGCCTCTTGCATTTTTCAGTCAGAAGTCGCAACCATCTCTAAGAAAACGAAGCCCATACGATATGGAACTGCATGCAGTGTATGCAGCGGTACGAAAATTCAAACACCTTTTAGAAGGACGTAATGTTACGATCTATACAGATCATAAACCGCTTTTGCACGCTTTTTCGCAGGATCCAGACAAGGCGACACCTTGGCAGTTTCGACGTCTAGATTTCATTGCTCAATATACAACTAACATCAAACACGTATCCGGCAAGGATAATGTTGTCGCTGACGCCTTGTCCCGCGTAGAATCCATCGCTACCGCCGTCTCCGCAAGTGAAGTTGCCCAAGCTCAAGCAGTCGATGAAGAGATCCAACAGCGCCTCCAAAACCCACCAGCAGACTCATTGTGTCTTCGACCTATAAGTATTCCTGAATGCAACCTGCCAATATATTGTGATATCGGTGGTCAACTAGCACGTCCATTTGTACCAGCAAAGCTACGCCAGAAAATTTTCTCTTCTCTCCACAGTATAAGTCATCCTGGAGCAAATGCATCTATTAAACTAGTGTCACAGCGCTATGTGTGGCCTGGTCTAAAAAAAGATTGCCGACAATGGGCTCGCGCTTGTCTGGCGTGCCAACGAAACAAAATTTCTCGGCATGTTGTGTCACGAATCAACGATTTTCAGGGTGCGCGGACCCGAAGATTCGAGCACATTCACGTCGACATTATCGGACCATACATACCGTCAAGAGGTTACCGTTACTGCCTAACGATCATCGACCGCTTCTCACGTTTCCCCGAAGCTTTTCCGTTGGAGGACACCGGAGCCGAATGTGTTGCTCGCAAATTATTCGCAGGTTGGATATGCCGTTATGGTGTGCCCCTTCGTATAACCACTGACCAGGGAGCTCAGTTCGAGAGCCAGCTATTTAATGCTCTCAGTAAGCTACTTGGCAGCAAGCACATTCATACGACGTCATTCCACCCACAATCTAATGGTATGGTCGAGCGCCTCCACCGACAACTAAAGGCTGCAATTCGATGTCATGAAAGCTCCTCTTGGATCGACACTCTACCCATAGTGTTGTTTGGGATTCGAACAGCGTGGAAGGATGACTTGAAATCCACTCCAGCTGATATAGTTTTTGGAGAACCTCTGAGATTGCCTGGTGAGTTTCTTATGCCAACTCCTTCTAATTCCATATCACCCAAAGATATAGCAGAACGCTTGAGGATCCAGTTTGCGAACCTTGCACCTGTTACTGGCTCACGACATGGTCAGCGAAAAGTGTTTGTATTTAAGGAGCTTGCGACCTGTTCTCATGTATTTATCCGCCTAGACGCAGCGCACAGTGCTTTCACTCCACCATATGAAGGCCCCTATCGTGTCGTTTCACGACATGAAAAGTATTTCGTCGTGGATATTTCAGATCGAGCAACAACTGTATCCATCGATCGATTGAAACCTGTGTTTAGTATGAACAATACAGACGACAGCGATAACACAATCGTAGAGTAGCCTACCACCTCAACAACTCCAGAAACTTCGCAGCAGGGCCCATCTGGTTATACATCATCATCATTTCGACCAAGCACCGATTTGTCATCTACAAATACATCAACCCCAATACGACGTGTTAGATTTAATCTTCGTAATTAATCTGGAACTTATTTATTTTTTTTTCGTCGAAGGGGAGTATTGTAGCGAAACTTTTGTACTACACTGTACTTTGTTATATAACGTAACTTCGTTAATGATATCATGTATATGTAAGCCGCTAGATTAGTGGCATGATTTCCTATGTACAATGTAAGAAAGTTATTTTACTTTTTCTTCTCGTAAGTCAGTCAGTCATAGATCGTCAACAAGTCAACACGAATAAATATTAATCTTAAAGACTTTTCGACTTTTAATTTTTTTAGTTATTTTCAGACTTCGTTCTC
Source organism: Chrysotoxum bicinctum (assembly GCA_911387755.1). Taxonomy (NCBI): domain Eukaryota; kingdom Metazoa; phylum Arthropoda; class Insecta; order Diptera; family Syrphidae; genus Chrysotoxum; species Chrysotoxum bicinctum. The sequence continues at coordinate 134,161,134 of OU426988.1, forward strand.
CGACTGTTTATAGGTACAGTCTCCTCAAACACCAAGATATTTGTAATCTTTTACAACCTCAACAGCATTCCCTTCGTAAAACCATTTCTCGTTTACGCTTGTTCTGCCTCCTACCTTTAGACTTACCATAACTTTGGACTTTTCCACACAACCACAAGATTCCACAGCTTACAGAATTCTTGGAGCTTATTTAACATTAACTGTAGAGTTGCATGTAAGTTTGCAATCATCACTACATCATCTACAAAAAGAAGGGCTTTAATTAGCAGTCCCGCAAATTGTATGCCACCAGGTAGGCAATAGACCAAGTCATCTATAAAAAGTGCAAATAGATCGGGGCTAAGTGGGCAGTCTTGTCTAACTCATTTTTTGGCTGCAAAATTTATCAGCACCATTCCAAACCGACGATTTCGTATTTCGATAGATATTAGTTGACCAAATTTTAAAGACATTGCAGCCCGTACAGCTTATAAAGGCATGCCGGTTGACCGTGTCGAACGCTGCTCTAAAAGCTTTTACTTCTTGCTAGGTATGAAACAGCAATGCTTTTGAACACGAAAATTGATCAATAGTAGAGTAACCCGATCTGAAGCCGGCTTGAAATTCACTTATGATTTTTTTTTGATGAAATCCACATTTTGAGCCGATTCTGAAGTACTGAGGTGAACATTTTGTAAGAGGCATTTAGAAAAGAAATACCTATGTAGTTCGCAGGATTCATTGCACAACATTTATTGTAAATTGGGAACACTAAAGCTTGCTTAAACTGTTCAGGCATTATACCATTTTCTATAACGTTGTTCATTAGGCTGGTCAGCGTTTGAATAAGAGTAGGTATTCGATCCTATCCGAATCGGCTGCTTTGTCATCCTTGAGTTCATTGACGATACGAAAAACATTTTGCATAGTGATAGCCGAATCTAGAATAGGATCGTGTAAGCCAGGAGCGGCATAGTGGTACTTGGATATCTCGTTTGATGTTGGGCCTAAAAGATGCTGAAATTGGTTCTGCAAAACTTGAGCGCTTAGGCTGATCTCAACAAATTAAATTGCGAGCTAATTTCCAAAATTCTGAAAGATCATAACTGTTTCTTTTTTTCTTTAGAAAAGTTTTTAATCATCTGATTGGCTTTTAAATATTATTCCTTAGCAAACCTGGTACTGACTTTACAGGAAATTTTTAGCAAAACATAGGACTCATCTCTTGTATTTTTACAGCTTTCATCAAACCAGCGCTCCTTGAATGCTAAGCTAAATTATTTTTGGGAGGAGTTCCATATTAATGGTTACGACATTAGCTATACCTCGAAATGGTTGAAGGATACAACAATTGGCATGCGTTCTTAAAATGGTTCGTTCAGTACCTCGAAATCGACAATTATGATTATCCCATTCGCGCCCTAACGACGGAAGAAGATTGGCCTCCAACAAACGTGAATTCTCCATTTTGATCACCTGGGCTAGTTCCGTTTAGCAGTTTTAAACCAAAAGAGTTACAAAGTTCAAGGAGCTTATTACTATTGGAGTTTCTAACCTTTGATTTTCTCTCGATTCCAGCTAGATTGTTAACAGCACCTTCTTCATCAACTACTCTTGCATTAAAATCGAATATTAGGAGTAAGTTAGGTCTATCAACTCTTGTAGGTTCTCGAAATTGATATCCCAATTGTTGCATATCAAGTAGGTTGGTAGAAGACGTACAATTTTCCTATCTATTTTCATGGTTATATATAGCAAGGAATGGTAGGATTCGAATTTGCGGTCATGAATGTTAAGATCTTTCTTAAATCCGAAGATATGTCCTCCACTAGCTCTTCCTCTTGAGTGTGTTCTGGTTGCTGGTATTGACCTTAATTCGTAGTTGATAAATTTATTTTCGAACATATCAATGTTTAACTCGGTGATAAATGTTTCGTATAGGAAATTAATATCAAATATACATATAAAATTAAAGAAATTAGTGAAAATAGATGTATTACTTAATCCTGAGACATTATAATTATGATAATATTTTAAATTCTTTTTTATTTAAACAACTATTATTTCTTATACTCTTAGCAATAGTTTGAGGGCGTTACAATTAAAAATGTTGTTCAGGCCGTGGCGTAACGTAACGTAACGTAACGTGATGATATTATTCCATACTGTATTTTGGTTATATCCAGGAACGCTATTCGCCGTACTGTCATCAATCAGCTGATGCAACAATTACAATCCACATTCGCCATCACATTGTAAAACCAGATCGATGTCAAAAGAGAACTGGTTGTTATTTGAACGTTGTACACGCACTGATAATATTGTGCTTGCATCTGTAATTTGCAGCAGATCCATACACAGACTTCTAGCTTGATCTGTAGCATTTTCTCCTTCTACCGTCGGTCGTCGGCATTTGAATAATAGTATTTTTTTCCTTAGATTTCATCTCCAAGAATTCAACTTGACTTACAACAACTGTCTTCAACTGTGCCTGTAGTTCTTGGTTGTTTTCTTGCAGCGTGTGAAGCCTAAAACTTAAATCCTCTTTATCTGCTTTCTTAGCTAGATCCTTCAGTTTCTCATACAATATAGGTGACATGGCTCTTTGAATGATACTCGTATGTTCAAGATCTATAACAGACATGTTTCCTACAGCCACTCTTTGGTTCAAAGATGAAGCATTCTTCTGGCGATCCTCCAGAGACACCTCAACTATTTTCGTTTACTTTGTTGTTCCATATAGTTGTCATTGGGCCTTACTAATACTCAAACGCTTATGTTGACTATTAGTTAACTAGAAGGTTAAAACAAAATTCTGAGCTTTAGCGAAATGCTACCAATAAACGATTTAATACTTTCACTAACTAGTCTAGTCTCCAGACTTTCTATTAAATCTATTACAAAATCTACAACAAATGAGAAAAAAAAATGTATTGAACTGTCAGAATTTTCACCAAGGTCTGCCAAAGTTCAGGAGCTGTCATAATTTGCTCTATACCTTCAAAGTTAAGTATTGCCGTACTCGTTTCTAACAGAAAGCATTGAAGTACGTTAATTGATTTCAAGTGTCAGAGCAAAGTTTCAATTGCTTTTTAATTTAAAACACCATATTTTTTGACAAGGAAACATATTTCTTTATTTATTTTATATTATTTTAATTTGTCATTCGCAATGTACATATAGGTACCAAAGTAAGAAAATCTTAAATTTAAAATATTTGTAAACTATGAATAAGTGAACTGGCATATATTTTGTGTCAGAATATTGTTTTTGTTTTTAGGTTTTCTATTGACAAATAGTAGGGGCCAATTTTTTTAACAGTGTGTCATCTTAAATCCATGATTATTTCAACTCGTAACAAAAAATTCTAAGTTTGAGTTTAGTTTTTAATCATGGATTTAGCTAAGCAGCCGATTTTAGTTAATTCATTAACACCATTTAACCAGGACCTTTGTGTATCAAATCAAAAACTTATCCTAATATGAAAAAACGTAAATGTCGTAAAAGTCATAAACTGGGTAAATCTATCAAAATTATAATCCTTTTCAAAAATAAACAAACACATGCAATTTTAATTTGGTTGTTCGGTTTTGAAAATTGTATTCGACGCATATATTTCTGTATTTTTATAATGTTTTTTTTTTGTACTAAAGAAAGATCATCCCGCTATAAATTTGTAAGATAAGTTTTTCAAGCTCATCTAACTCTACTGAATGTGGTTCAAATGTTATTTTTGTTTTTGTTTTTAAAATAAATACACTTGGATACACACGATTTTATTTTTGAAAAAAATAAATAATCTATTCCTGTTGCACATAAACATACAAACAAACAAATAAAGTACTTCCTTTTCACTTTAAACAAAAATCTGAAAAATCGACTTGATAACGTGGGAGTAGATTTAAGTGTTAAATACAAATTTAGGTACCATAAAACAGCACTGAGGCAACACTTTTTATTTAGTGTTCGACTTTAACCATGGATTTCCGTGTATTAAATTTTGACATATAACCAACGACTAAACTGGAGATTAAATAAGTTATTGGTATGGGGATTTTCTAAAATCTGGAGATTTTCTTTTAACCTTAACACTAAATTTGGTTATTAGTAAGGCCCATTCTTGCGTATTAGTGACAGATTGTTTTATTGTTTAATACAAAGTGGCAGGCTCACCGAGTTTTGTTTTTTTTTATTTTTTGTGGTGGTTGAAATTTTAAATGGCTATTTTAACACGGTTAAGATGGATTCTATTTAATTATATATTATTTTAATGTAGAAAAAAACTTTTAAATTAAGGAGCTCAAAATAAACAATTATTTTAGTATTTTAGGTTCAAAGTTTAATCAAAACTTGGTGTTGTCCCACTGTCAAATAAACTGTATGGATCGCAGAAATAATAAAAACAAATTATTTTTTTTATGTCACTTGAATATCATAATTATAAAAGGTTATACATTAATACATATAAGTATCCTTATAGGCATTCTGAAATATATATTATCATTTAAATAATTGAACGAGTTCAGGAAATCATAATATTTTAAATATAATTGCCATCAATTCTATAGAATAACACAGAGAAGAAGCAACAAATGGTCATTCGTTTATATCTAAATATGTAAATACGGGTGTAGACGAGTATAATTTCTTCTTTTTTTTTTTGCATGGAATTAGCAGCCCCTCTTCTTTCCAACCCGATTCCGCTGTTGTACTCGAGAAAAGTCCACTTGTAATCTTAGATAAATATCACATTCTACCCTTTTATGTAGCTACTGCTGGAAATGCTTCCATCTATATAGATGTAGAATCCTTGAACTTTCAACGACATTGGACTTTGCCTCTTCTGCTTTTCTCATGAACTCAAATTATCTATGTGTCTTTTTTTTCGTTGGTGTGGGTGTGTTTCCTTTATTTGTTTTTTGCTTTTTATTTTTTGTTATTTGTATCCCACCTAGTCGTAGACTGATCTTGAAGTACTTGCGTGATGCTTTAAAGGACCGTGTACTTCACAGAGCAACTTTGAACCTGGAATTTAAGCCCAGCCGTAAGCCAACATTACCATGGGTTACCCTTTAACGAGAATACAGCAGGCGGAAAGAGGTATGATAGGGAACAAAATAGCGAGCATTGGCAGTGCTTAGATTTGAGAAAGGTGTATAGGAGTTACACAAGAAAGGACGTCTAAATTGGACAAAAAATAATAATAATAAAACACAAACATTACTTTGAGAGGTCTTAGCTCAGCAGTGCGACATAAAGTGAAGAGGATGTCAAAAAGAATAAGTATCTGGGGATTGTTTGCGAACAAAAATTACATGCAAATAATACATAAATTTAACGCTAATGACGATAGTCAGTCAAAACACAGGGTTGAAGACCATTTAAGCGTTGTTAAGGGGCACAACGTAAATCATTATTATGCCTATTATATTTTCGAATTTGCTGTCAATATTTATCCTTGCCAGAAAGCATTATATAACAAAATATTTATTCTTGGTTTTGGTTGAAAGGAAGAATTTTGTATGCTTCCATTGAAGTTTCCCTTGCTGCCCTGAGATTAAGCCCACGATATTCATCTAAATACACACTGTTTGAATTTAAAAAAATGATAATTCGAGACACGGATATTCGGTAAGAATTTAAAACGAAATTAAAAAAAGAAAATGGGTGCGACCCACACTGATAACTTCCCATTTGTGGTCTTGAAAACTTTATATTTAGTTTTCAATCAAATAACCAAATTTTCAGCGAAACAAACTTTAGCTGTAAAATTCAAACAAACATTATTTTAAGATTGAAAAGCATTTTAATTATTTAAAGAGATCCGATTGTCTATTGCATTGATCTCATTGTCGTGATAAAACAAAAAATTTTGTTAGATGTCACTTAGTTTAACCAAAATTGTCTCTTAGCACACTATGATTCAAGTAGAACTTTCTTCGTTTTTTTTAGTTTCCTGAACAATTTTAGAAATGTCACTTAGTATACATTCTTACGGGAAGGTATCGATGTACATATAAAACAACATACTTTAGAAGGCACTATCGGTGTTCATTCCCAAGAAATTCGACTTGAAATACAATTTTAACTAGTTTTCACTAGAATTTTTAATAGTTTTTTTATTTAAAAAAAAAAACTATTAATTCAATATTTGTCAACATTTTACCAATTGTACAAAATTATACTATGTATAAAATAAACTAAATTAGAAGTCAATATCACTACCAGTTCTCGAGAAATTTGAGTCGAAAAACAATTTTTACCAATTTTCAATAGAATTTTATATAGTTTTTTATTTTTTGTAAAAAAACTGTAAACTGATTTTTTTTCAAATTTTCACCAGTTGTCAAACACATTATTTTTCGTAAAATAAAATTATTTTGAGTTTCAAATTGTTTTCCGTTCTTTAAATATCTGGGTTATTAAATTTTTTTTTTCGTTTTTTTTTTTATTTAAAAAAATAACGGTATGTTCATTTTTTGCCAAATTCATACCAAATCTGTATGACCCTATAATGAGTACATTAAATTTTATTTGAAATCAATAGCATTATTTTTTCGTGAGATATTTGAAACTAACCAAAATGTTTACTTTTTTTTTTAAACCATTATAGTGAAAAAACTACTCACTGAATTTTAATAAACGCCCTATCAGCTTCTTTCGAAGTTATTATCTATTAAACAAAATTCATTTGGAGTCGATATCTTTACTCGTTCTTGAGATATCGACGACGAAAAATGGTACCAGAACGGACGTACGAACGTACGAACGTACGTACACACACACAGACATCTCTCTAAAAATGATTGATATACCCTCTAGGGACCTTGAAACGTCGAGAAATGTCAAAAATTCCAATTTGACAAATCGGACCGATTACAATAACTCCCTATGGGAAGTTAATAAAATGTACGAGTGGGTCGCACGAACTTGCTTTTATGTAAAAAGTTCAAAAATTAATATTTCCAGAGAAAAAATGTTCATAAGCAAAACATTCATTTTTTAAATGACTAAGACAACTCCTTAAGTTATTATTTTATAAATAGTAGTTAGAGCTAAACACATTATATGTTTTATAAAAGTTTTTCAAAACATAGGTATTTGAGAAAAAATTTTGGTACGCCAATTTTAACCAGAAGCTTCTCTATACAAAATTTCATTGAAATCCGTTCTGCCTATAATGACAAATTCAAAATTCGAAAAACTGGTTTTATGGTAGGTACACTCAGTAATGTCTTAATTTAATTTTTTTTTATTAAATTAAAATTAAAATTTATCGAAATTCTCGGAGCCATTTTTGAGAAAAATACGATTTTCGAAAAAGATTTTTTAACCCTTGCATGGTGGGTGTCTTATTATTTAGTTAAAACAATTTTTTTCCCTCAGATCTTGTAGATTATATTAAGAAACTTTTATTTATTCAAGTTTAAAAAATCGAGCAGGGATTTTCGGAATATTGAGTTTCCAAAAAAAATAATTGACGTTTTTCTTTTTTCATTCAGAGTAGAGCACTGAACAGAGCATGAGCATGTCAAACATGCTCTGAACTTTCTCCAAATCGAGTGTGTTCTAAGAGCTCTGAATTATTTTATAAACACACGCGAGTTTTTGAGTTTTTTTTTCTGTCTTTCAGAATGATTTCAGCATTTAACTCTGTCTACTCAGCTATTTTATACCGAGCTCATAGAGTGCGCTCTGAACAATCTCTGAACACGCTCTCAACGAAAAAAGAAACACAATCTTTGAGTTGTTATACAATCTGAGCTAAAAAAGAAACACGATATTTTGACAGTTCAGGTACTACTCTGAACTAAAAAATAAAAACGCTCAATATTTTAAATTTGGAGGAGCTTTGTAACGTTTTTATTTTAGCACAGTGTATTTTACAACCGCACATTGAGTTTAAATCTTGCTCCCCAGACGCTACTACTCCCATCAAACGACGATTAATAAAGGCAATGGTCGGAAGAGTTGTCCTAAAAGCGTCGGTAACTAGGTAGGCCTATTAGATACCATGCTTAGCTCGTCGAGGGTGGGGTGGGATCTTGTTATCCGCTAATGGACTTGTTACTTTTATTCAAGGCCTAGATCTAAGATAGTATTCGATCGTGTAATTTTTCCCTCTCTAAAAGAAGTGGAACCCGAATCTCTATAACCGATTATAACACACACACGTAAAGGAGGACATAGATGGCCGTGTCCTCAGAGCAGTTTCATTTCCCTCCCTATAAAACATTCCAGGAAACGTTCCTATGTTATTGTAGCCTGACCCCAAAACAAAAAGTTATTATAATAGCCCTCAATGAAGAAGGGGGCGATAAACTCCCCCTTAAGATAAATTTAGGAACTACCCTTCATTTCCTCTCACTCACCTCCCATAAAAACATATTTAACTTAAAAAAAATATCAAAACAATTCGAGAGAAAAAAAAGATGTCTCCCAGGATTTTTCATCATCAAAAAAAAACAACGTATTATCTATGTATATACTAATGTAATTCAAAAATTATTTTTATTAATTCATATTAAATCTTAATAAAGAAATCGCATAAATATTTTAGTTTGTATTTTCGCATGCCCATACATCGTTTCCAAAAAAAAGTATTTACGGTAGAAAATTATTATCTCCACAAAAAAAATATTAAAAAAAATAAGATACGAAGTCGCTCTAGCTTTATTTAGAGTGCACTTCTCGTTATTTTTAAATTTCCTTTTGTTTACTGTTTCTTTGTTTTGTTTTGGTTCTTCAATTGTTACCTTTTTTTTTTAATTCTTTTTGGTTTTAATTCATTATTTTTTTTTAAATTTCTTTTATACAGGGTGATTTGCATAAGGTGTGACAAAAAGCTAGGGCGTGTAGGTTGGACTTAGACAAGAAAAAAATCGTATGGAAGGGGGGGGGGGTCTATTTCACACATTTTTTCATTGAGAACACCTGCGTGAGAGCATTGGTTTAAAATTGACCTGCCACTTTTTTATTACGGTGGGGTCGGCTTGCCAACGCGACCTGTTTTGTTGTACAAATTATTTCTAATTTGAATGTCCAGTCGTCAACATATCACGATGTCAAATTACTCTCGTGCCGAATTAACGGATATGCATTACTGCTACGATATGGCCCATGGTCGAAGTCGTGAAGCACAGAGACTCTACGCTGAAATGTATCCCAATAGGAGGTGTCCCAGTCATACGATATTTTCAAGAATCCATCAACGTCTTTGAGAGAAAGTTCATCTTCTGCATCAGTACACATACAGGAAAGAATTTTGGATATGGTCCGACGTAATCCCTCCCTTAGCACAAGGAGAATAGCTACTATGCTTCAGTTGCCCCAAACTAGAGTATGGGCAGTGCTTCATACCGAGCATTTACACCCGTACCACACTACACCAGTTCAGGAGCTAACCGCAAACGACAAGTTACTGAGAGCTGCATTTTGTCGAACATTATTGCTAAGAGATGAAACTGAACATAATTACTTTGGAAGAACATTCTGGACGGATGAAGCTCATTTTACCAGACATGGAGTAACAAATTTCCACAATTTACATCACTGGAGTAACAAAAGTAGTTTTTGTTATTTTTGACTTTCTCAAAAACTACAAAACATTTTGACATCCGGTTTTTTGTGTTTGATCAAAAATTAATGAGAGCATTGAATATTGAATAAAAAAATAATACTTAATTACGTAAAATTTTGAAAAAAAATTGTTTAAAAACAAAATTTTCATTTTTTTTTTTCAAAATTTTGATTTTGAAAATTAATTTTTCAAAAACTATTCACTCAAACAACTTTATTTAAAAACAAAATTAAAGAATGTATTTCTGGCTTTTCAAAACGCTATAGCATTACTCTGTAGGTATCACCGTTATTTTTTAATAATTTTTTTCTGTTTTAAGTGATTTTTTTCTTAAATTGCCCCTCCCGCCTAAACGGGGGGAAATAGACCCCCCTTCCTATACGATTTTTTTTTGTCTATGTCCAACCTACACGCCCTAGCTTTTTGTCACACCTTATGCAAATCACCCTGTATATGCTTCAAAAAAGTCAAAATAAATTATAAATACAAATGCTCTTACCCGAGCTCCAATATGTTGTGCACAGCATCTGGTAGCGACGGTGAATGCTAAACGTTGATTGATGAAAACAAAACAAAAATTCATATACATTTATATACACTGAATGAAATTTAAAACCAATGAATGATGTGACCGATTAATATTATATATCTTGTTCCGAAGCAAAGACAAAATTGAATAACGAAGGATGGGATGTTACAAACTTTCCATTTATCGAAATTAATTTTTTTGTTTCTTATTTTATAAATTTTTCTTTTGAACTTTTCTTTTGCTTTTTACTTTACTTTATTTTTGAATTTAAAAAAAAAATCTACTATTCATTGAAATCTATTTTTTTTTCTTTTTTTTGATTACTTTCCTTATTCTTCTTTTTTTTATATAATAGAACTTAATTTCTATTTTTTTTTTCTTTTGCTTTCACTTTAATTTTCTTTCTCGTTTTAACGTCGAGCTATATTTTCTTCTTCTTTTTTTATTTTACTATTTTTCTCTCTTTAATACCGAACTTTCTTTTTTTATTGTAATATTTTTCTCTTTCCTCGCTTTTTCTTTCACTTGCTCTTCTATCTGTTGCACCTGTTTCAAGACTTGATGCCGGCCTCTTGACGGCCTGAAGAGCGAACGGGACTACGGGACTACTCCCGTGTCTTCCTTTCCCACTTGAATTAATTTTGTTTCTCTTTCTCAATCTTGGATTCTGATCAAACCTAGACAATTAATTAGTAACAATTATTTGTTATAACATAAATTTTTTTCTAATTTTTTTTTTGTTTTACTTAGACTAAGTCTGTACCAATTCCTTACCTATTTGAATAGTTTTTCTTTCTTGTTTTTGACTGGCTTAGAGTTTACAGGATCGTGCAAGGGGGTTACAAGATGATTCTTCTGTGGTTCTTTTATGACAACATAACCTTTCAGCTAAATTCTTACCTCAAGTTTTTTTCTTATATATACATTTTCTTTTTCGTTTTTGCAGAGCCTCGTTTCTACTTAGGCCGATCGATGAAATTATCGAATAAAAATCGATAAAAGTAAAAAATTAAAATTAAAATTCCGCGTTTAATTTTTCTTTATTTTTTTTGTAATACTTTTCGTTTTTTTTTTTGTCGCGAATCAATTCTTAATTTTCTTTTTGGTTTTTAACTTTTCGTTTTTCTTCGCCGCGAATTAATTCTTAATTCTTAATTTTCTTTTCTTTTTTTTTTTTTTGACGGACAAGGCTTAGTGGAGCTGACTTGCTCCATCGAGACGGCTCGGACAGAAAAGAATTAAGAAGATCAAAAATTAATGGCGATACGACATGGAATACATGGAAGTGGAAAAAAAACGAAAGTGAGTGGTTACGTAGCAATTGAAACTTGGTTTTTTTAATAGAAAAATCTACATTACCAACGTTATGCTAGTAACACAATGCTGATCGCTTAATTTTCTAAGTCACATGAAACTAAAGATTTCTTCACGAAATTGCCATTACATAGAGCGTTTTGTTGTATCTATAAACAAAATTTTCTGGTGTTTTATATAATTCTCTTGATTGGACACTGGGGCGTATGAGTGATTTAATATGATTTTAATATAAAACATCTCAAAAACGTCGTTTCCTACAGCTTCATAATGATTAAACCCCTAAAACCTCTACCTGCGTTCGCTCCTTGTTCAGACTAACGTTTTTAAATAAAAAATAAAATATACGACTGGGTCGCACGAACTTGCTTCTATGTATTAGACTATAAGAATTAAAAAAACGAATGTTATTAGAGAAAACTGTTGATAAGGATAAAATGAATTTTTTAAATTCTTTAAGTAGTAAGAGACAAAAACTGAATGCTATACAAATATGAATTTATGCAAGAACAAAAATTATAAGTGGTTGTAGTGGTTTCTTAAAAAAATGAGCTTTTATATACAAAATTTTTAAAACATTTTTACGAAAAAAATTTGGTATGCCAATTTTACGTTTTTATTGTTGTACCTACGAATGAAAATAAAATTTCCAAAAAAAATATTGAGCCGTTTTTGAGATATCGAATTTTCCAAAAAAAATTTCAAATTTTTTTTTTCAAAACTCAATATTTCTCAATATAATCTACAAGTTGTGAGAAAAAAATTTATTTTACCTTAAACTAAGGGTACACTGTACACACCATACAAATGTTAAAAAATAGTTTTCGAAAATCTTATTTTTCTCGAAAACAGCACCTACTATTTTGATATTTTTCTAAAAAGTTTGAAAAACATTGCATTTCAAAACTAAAAAAAAATGTTTGAATTAAAAAAAAAAACTAGAAAATTCGATATCTCAAAAACGGTTTTTCTTTTTTCTGGAAACTTAATTTTCATTCGTACAGTAGTCAAAACTTAAGGTTGGCGTACCATGATTCTTGCTTTAAAATGTTTTTAAGATTTTGTATAATAAAAGATAAATTTTTTTAGTAACTGCTACAGCGACTTATAATTTTTGTGTTTGCATGAATTCATATTTGCTTAAAAAATCAAATGGCATTCTATTTTTATCTCTTACTGCTAAGAATTTACAAAATTAATTTTATAATTATGAATAGTTTTCTCTAATAACATTCGTTTTTTTATTACATAAGAGCAAGTTCGTGCGACCCAGTCGTGGATTTTATTTTAGTAACTAAGGTAGGGGGGCCAAATAAGGCCCTGTTCCCAATAAGGCCCACTTGTCAGAAAACACAGAAACGAACAAATAACGGGACTTTTTTTGCTTTGCATATTTAAACCATGTCTACAAGAGCACATACAAAGGAAAAAAAGCCAGCTTCGCGTTTCAGGTCTTGACCTATAGATCAATGAAGTTCGTCTGGGGGTGAAGAACTACCAAATTATAAAAAAGTGGTGTGTTTTGTGTTCTTTTTTAACAAATTTAAACCAAGTAAGTACCTATTTTTGATTTTTCCCGTATAATATATAATATTTTAAGTAAATTACAACATTTGTTTGTAAAAAATGTTTGATCGTTAGTTTTAAATAATTCTTTTTTTTTAAGTCTTGCATGTTCCTAATAAGGCCCACAAAAATAAGGGATGGGCCTTATTGGGCACACGAAAATTTGCTTTTAATTTATTGGGTCTTATAGGTATTATATTTGTAATGTGTTTCAGACCAAATGTCAACCTTTTCCAAAAAAGAGCTTCTTATAGGACAGTAACCAACATAAAAAAACGCGTTGCAGGTTAAAGAATATTTTTGTTTTATTTTTTTACGAAGAAGTGAAGTTTAAATTTTTTTGTTTAAGTTTTTTGCTAAAATTAAGTTTTTTTTTTAATTAGTGTTTTTTGTTAAACTGAAGAGGCTATTTTCTTATGAAATAAATTTAAAAGAAGATGTTTGTTGAAAGATATTGAATTTTTTTGTGGGTTTTACTTGCGAAATTATTAAGAAAACTGAGTGGGCTTTATTAAGGCCCCATGGGCCTTATTAAGAACAACGTAAGGTTTTTTTAAATGTCAAAAAAATATACTTTTCAATTTAACGAAAACAATAAAATCTATTTTTCCATGTAGATAAAATGACAAAGAATCATAACGTTTTTAGTTTACTCGGATACTCTCAAAACTCTAGCAGTTATTTCGAAAAATCCGTTAGGTGGGCCTTATTTGGCCCCCCTACCTTAGACCAAAATATGACTATCTTGTTGGGAAACTTGTATTTTTGAGGTTTTGTATTGCCTTCACTGTTGTTCATTTCTTGATCTTGTCGTTCTGGTCTTCAATGCCTTATTTCTTTCGTTTTGACTATTGAAGTCGTTTGACAGGACCGTTTCCGGAAATTAATTTTCATCAAATGATTATTTCGATACTTCAGTGGCTGTTTTCGTTCTTTTTAACAAGCTTTTCGGATATAAGCTTAAAATTAAGTTGTGGTATACATGTATTTGCATTTTTTTTTTTTGAAACCCACAAATTGTAACAAACCCTCAACCAAACAAATAATTAAAAATGTAAATACAACTATCTTTTAATCGCTTATTAAATTTACGTTGAATGATGAAAAAATACTTGATTAACACCACACACATTAAAATAATTCTTCATTGAAGGGGTGCGGGATAAATTACACGATCAATTTACTAAATTGCAACAGAATCTGCATATGCATTGTCCCATCTCTACTTAGTTAATATACATTATGCAGTTATACATACATATAAGAGCATACAGCTGTATCCAGCAGGTATTAAAAAGGGAGTTGGTATAAATTGTATCATGGATATCAATCCTTCGTCGCGCGAATGACCATGTCTGTCACACAAGGATGTACATGTACTCGTACATACATCCACTTGTACAAGCAATGCGTTAATAGGCATTTATCTGACCTCAAATACAGCATTTTCCTACCATTCAAAAATTACCTTAGCGGAATGAAAGTAAACAGAATTTTGATGCAATAAAATGTCGGTTTCCGCTAATGGAACACGCTTAACCACGCTTCCTGCATATGGTGAGCGGTTTTCATACAGTTGCGCACCCCCAAATTGGGTGGCAGTTCGTTTTCATAATATTCTATGTGTATAACCACTTTGTTTGACGATTATTCTGTCGTATTCTGGGGACTTTGGCATAAAATGTTAAATTAAACTTATTTGAAGCTTTATTGGTACAGTTAGTAGAATATTTGTTTCAGATGCATATGATTCATTGTTCAAGAGAAAATTCAAGGTTTAAAAATTTCGTTCTTTTAGGCTTTAAGGAGAGATAAATATTACATTTGTTGAAACCGGAAAGATATTTTATCATAGCCATACATATATTAAATATAGGTCGAAAAGCGTTAGAATTAAGATATTATAGTTTGCCTTAGAGCGCACGCATAGGGCCAGTAAGTTAGTTTTAAGATATTGATAATTAGGCTAGTTTTTCTGAATTTTTGTCTGGCTTTAACCCTTAGCTGCACTTGTGGGGTCCAGGTGACCCCAGCGCTATTTAATTTACAATAAAACATACAATTTTCAAAAAATTGGAATTGTGGCTCCATCTGTTATTAGTTGAAGCATACCTCTTTCCCCTGAAACCCATAGTACGATGATATGCGCGCTAGTATTCGTTCTGGCAGTCGTTGGAAGTGGTGTGGTGCCGTTTAAGACCCCAGTGTGGCAGTTATGATTATTTAAGTAATTTTTTTTTTATTTTTTTTACTCTGTTTTGGCTCTATTTCTCTTAAATAATCGTAAGTATAATATTTTGACTGCTCAGAATTTTTTTTACAACGTTTATAATATTTATATTAGTATATTTATTCGTTACCATTAAATGGCATACAATTTGCGCAATAGGACATTGCGACAAGAAATGATCGAGGATGATTGTAACAATGGCGTTTCGGATGCTGAACTCGATGATGGTTCTGAGTCTGTATTCAACGTATCTGATAGTTCATCTTCATCGGAGTTATATGTAGAGATGGAAGACGCAACTTTTAATCCACGTCTTTTACAGTCTCGAGCACGCGGTCGACCTACGTCGAAGTTCTTCATAGTACAAAATAAATATACTTTTTTTCTAAGACAAATATGAAGTATTTTTTTTCTTGAAGGTATACATCTTGAGAGTATCTCATTAAATTTTTAGCTCAAAATATTAAAAAATGAAAAAAATAGAAATTTTTTGGTGAAAATGATCATTTTCACCACTTTTTTCCAATTAACAATTTTTTTATTAATAATAAATATGAATATTTTTCTTTAAACCTACTTCATCTTATAAAATACATATTAATGATCAACACAGAATTTTTTCAAACAAGAAAATTCAATATCTGACTCACAATACGATATTTTGTTGTTGGGGCATTTCGTACCCAAGTGTGGCAGCTATGTTATTCTACAGAAGTGTGGCAGCTAAGGGTTAAGCTAATGGAAAATAAAAATAAATTGAAAATCACCCTTTCCAATGCGCATACTTAAATTTCTCATACGCATTATGCAACTGTCTGAACTATTAGTTAAGCTTAGTATGATTGTTGAGTCGGATTCAAGTTGGCTACGCCGCGAATATTTTGCTATCCGTTCCCAGGTATAGGTAAACACAAAAAAAACCTTCCCACAATCTCAAAAATGAAATGTAATGAACGACTTGGTCGCGCGAAGCTGCTTTATGATTGAAAGACTTATAATTTTAAGAAACGTTCTATACATGAAAACATGGGTTTTATAAGAGAAAACTGTTCAGAAACATGAAAATCAACTTTTAAATGTCTGAAACAAATTATTTTCTAGTTTGAGCTTTAAAAATATAGATATGTCATTTGAAAAGAAATTCAAGTGAGCAAAAAAGATGAAAATAAATCGTATTCTCAAATTGTTAGGAAATGTGTAGAAGAGCGAGGAAATTCCAAGAAGTTGCTCCTCAAAAGCAATGATGGGCGGAACCCTTAAAATCGCAACATAGAATGCAAACGGTCGTTTACAACATGTACTCGTATCTGAATTAAACATCATTTTATACATAGAAAATATAAACATTTATTATTACGCTCCGCATCACGCCGAAAAAGCTAGAGGAGGGTCGAAAATGCTTATAAAAATGTGCTTGAAACACTATGATTAACTAAAGTTTTGAAAAGAAAAAGTTTAAGATAGCAGATTTATGTATACATATGTATTTCCCACCAAGCGCTGTCCAACTGAAGAATACTATAAAGAGATCCTAAATTTGCTAGGACATAACTTCCTAGAGTGAGGTAGAAATGATAGAAACAACTAATCCTAGGCTCGAGAATAGGAGAACAAACCGGAACGAATTCAGAGATATCTAAGCTTGAAAGTTTTATAAACTTCGATCTCCTATGAAAACAATTGAGCAACTTATATGCAGTATGTAGAAAAACAAAAAAAATATCCTGACGAGATAAAAGAACTGATCAATATCAGACAAAAAATGAGCTCGAAGAAAATAGCAAACTACGAGATTTCCAGGCGATAAGGTAGTATTCAATCGTCTTAACAATGAACGAAACAAAAAAAAAACAGGGAATTCAAAAATGATTAACTTGGTATATTACTGAAAAGTTTGACCACGGATGCTTTTGCAGCATATCCATACTCCAAAATCATTAACTCCCACTTATTAAAATTTCCGCTTCGATACGCATTCTATTTTTTTTATTTTAATTTCGTATTTGTTTCCTTAATATTTCTTAAAATTTCTAATATGCAATTGTTTTATATTTATTTTTTTTTTTTGTTAATTTTTTTATATCGAAAATTAAATTTCCTCCATTTCGACCATTTGAATTATTGTAAAAACAACGTATGACCAACTGCGTAGAACTAAAAAATTTTGAAGTAAAAATCATACATCTACTTTGGTAAAATTAAATCCGACCAAAAACATAAATGTTAAAAAAACAGACAAGTTCTTCTTTACAAAAACCTTAGTGTAACAAGTCTGCCGTGAACAGTACTGAAATCTAAAAGTACGCCAAGTTCTTACTTCTTGAAGGTTTAATACCGAATATTTAAAGTAGAATAATACTAAAACAGCTACAATGTAATAGAGACATTTTATTAGTTAATGATTACTGTATAAATTTGATGGGTTCACTGGTTAAGTTTTTAAAACCTTTCGAATTGGGCATAAAAAAAACTTCCCAAGTAAGAGAACGTAATTGAGCACTCTAGTTCTAAGAAAAGTCACGAATTTTCAAGATGCATGTAGGTATAGTTTCAAAATGACAATAAAAAGACACTTCGAATGAAAAATCTTAGATTTTCTATTTTTCGCTTTGAATGTACACTAAGCTATACCGCTCTTCTAAATTTCATCATTCTACAGCAATCGGAGGTGCTCCATATAAATAAAACATTTTCTCAGAAATTGGGCGGATACCACGCCCTCTGAATGGAAAACCTCAATTTTTATTTTTGGCCCTATATATGCAATTTGAGCACTACCGTTCTACCAAATTTCATTGTTCTACTGCAATCGGAAATGCGCCATACATAATTTACATCAGTTCTGAGGAAGTGGCCGGATACCACGCCCCTGAACGGAAAACCGCTAATTTTATATTTTTTTCTTTCATTTTCATCATCATCGTTTTACAGCAGTCGGAAGTGCTCCATTCAACCAACACCAATTCGTAGAAAGTGGGCGGATACCACGCCCCCTGAAAGGAAAACCTTGGTGCTTATTTTTGGTTCTTTATATGCAATATAAGTCCTACCGGTTCACAAAATTTCATCGTTTTACAGCAGTCGGAAGTGCTCCATTCAACCAACACCAATTCGGAGAAAGTGGGCGGATACCACGCCCCCTGAATGGAAAATTTCAATTTTGTTCGTTTTTTTTTCCTCTGCTTGCATGACAAGAGCTACCGTTGTGCAAAATTACAAGATTCTACGATGTCAGGAAGTGCTCCAAAATTTCGATGATTTGTCAGCCAGTCAGTTACGGTTTTTGTGATATTTGATGCCTTATATCTCAAGAACCGCTTATGCTAGAAAATTGAAATTTGGTGAGGCGCCTCTGCCTGACTAGATTAGCAAATATTCGGACTTTTAAGTTTCTGACTTTATTGGTACTGAAGATAGGGAGGAGTCAAAAATCGCCTGAGTTTCTTCCTGTAAAAAGGGTGTGGTGCCAGAAATTGGCTGGGCACTACCGTGCCCTTTGATCAGGAATTACCAAAATTGACATGTACTTTAAAAAAATTGTGAAACATTAACTGTTGTCGTTTTCTTTAAGAAATGTCATAGAACTAAAATATGAATGCTGACAAGCAAAATTAGAAATAATAAGTATCAAAAGGCATGACACCTAATTTTTAAATTTTGTTCTTCCTGAAAAACACCCCCAAAAACGAAACGCCCCAAGAATGTTTCCAGTATCCCGTAGGGCCACCACGCGCCTGACAACAGTGCTTTCATTTGTTGATATTACCAATAAATTGAAAATAATGACAAAAGTGTCTTTTTTCTAAGAAGAGTGAAAATTTTACAAATTCAATAAAAACTCAAAAGAGTCTATGTCGAAGGGTTTTTCAACAAGGACAGATACATAGGTGTTGAAATGGAATAAAAACAGGTGTGTGTGAGGGTTTAATAAAATTGTATTTGAAAGGCCCATGTATGCCATTGTGTATGGCTTATGAAGCCCGCCTCTGTTTCTTACGGTGCGGTGGCTAAATTTTCAATGACTATTTTTCATAGATGCCAGCTGAATTTAAGCTACGGCCTGTTCACCTTGTAGGCATCGTTCGATTGTGGATATTTTGAATACAAAATATAACAAAAAATAATTAGCATAATTAGATAGGCTATTAGTAGTTATTTACAAATGTGAACGTCATGCTCTAGTGGGAGCAATAGTGGATAATAGTGCATAAAATATGCAGTTTTTTCCAAAGTCTAAACAATTGTGATAACAACTTTGCCATAACCTCAAAATGTAGAGCTAAGCGCCCTGATTGCAAATATCGAGGTCGAAGACGTTTTCCAGGCGGCCTTTTTAGATTTTGGAAAGAACTGCATACTTGATGCACTATTATGCACTATTGCTCCCACTAGAGCAGAGGCATTGTCATCTGGTGAACCTAATGTGCATTAGTGTCGTCCGATATTTTACTTGCTTATACAGAGTCATTCACAGTCCTCTTCTAAACGCTCCGAAGCCCAGTCAGCGAAGAAACGGTGGCGTTGTCTTTGGTCATGAACTTTGAGCAAGTTGAAGTACGCGAGAAGCCGAATTTTCGTGCACGTTGAGAAATCGACTGGCTCGGGTTCTGCTGTTGACTTTCACGGACCGCGGCTGACATTTCGTAGCTTTGACATACGAATATTGGCTAAGTAACGAGCAGATCATTCCAAATCTGGCCACCAATACCAAACCTTAAAGAGTCGACGGTGAATTGAACGCAATGTTTCTTTCAACTAACAGATTTGAGAGATGCCACCAAAATAAAATGGCCGCCAAAATCTATCCGCCATTTAATAAACCATTTATTTGTCATGCTTTATTCAAACAATACAGTCTTCTTCATTTAAAAAGAACTACTACTTTCTTGTTGGGGTTGAATCATCTTAACTTTGGTTTTAAAAATTACCTTTAAATCAAGTCCCATAAAAAACACCCCCTTTTGCCACAGATTGAAATCGAAATAAAAACTTATGGAACATTGGGTTCATCTATTTTTTTGGGAACAGATTTTTTGACCTGTGACAAGAACCGTTCAATCATTACATCATACAGACTTACATACTTGTATGTACGTATATGTATAATTACAGGAAATAATTTTTGCTTTATCTTTAAAGTTTATCAGATTCGATCAAAATGTTAATTTGGAATTCCTCAAGGATCTAAAACTTTACATATAGCCAGGATAGTAAGTAGGAACTGGAAATTAGTGCACTCGCTTTACTATAATCAGAACATTTCTCAGAAATTAATTAAAAAACTATTTTATTATTAAAACTGAACAAAACTCTGTTTTTAAAATATGAAGTCAGATTTTGAGCCACTGCACACCAATTGCAATGAAAAATCGATGGACTCCTGAAAAAAACATTCGCGCAATACCGCAAACGAACAAACTCACAAAATTAAATTATAGATAATAAATAGGTGAACGCGTGACGGAATTGAAAATGTATATTAGTGTATTCGTTATGTGACCCTATACCACTGATTGACATAAAGCCTATTTTAGAATTTAGACGAAACCCTATACATCAAGCCTTTTTTCCACGAGAATAATCAGTTTGGTGTGTGCCTAATGGCCTTAACGACTTTTAGTGGCTTCAAGCAATGACTGGACCAAAATGGCACCAACGCGAAAACATAATAACCGGGTCACATTAGTATCAAATTAGATGGATCCAAATGATGTTCAAATACCCATGCACGCACATCATCAATGCTGTTGTACGTACTTAGAGCGAGTACGGTAAGAAAATTGAAAACAAAAACCACCGAATATTGAGTGATGGTTAATGTATATCAAAGTGCGGGCATAATTGCAATGGTGCAATGGCGACAAGAAAGCCTCAGCTTTGTACGACCACTCGATGTACAGATTGTAGTGGAAAATAACATTTCAGCTATTTTTGTCTCCAAGCCATTGGCTTAATGAAAAACTGAGCCTTCGACAAATTGTTGTGGTTCTTGAAAAGCAATTTCTGTGTGGTTATTCATGAAACTTGTATATGTAGAAATTGAAACTTAAACTACGCAGATAATTTGCAGATCAAATACAATAAAAGGTCCTTCATTTTTTGTACAGCTCGCAGTCTTGTATATAAAATACAAGTTCCTTTTTAAAAATGCAATTAAATGAAAAAAATAAAATTTTGTCCATGTATTATGACTTTATTGGTAAGAGCAAACATTCCCATTAATTATAGAATACAAGTGCGCCCCGTGTTGGTGTGCAGAATTCTCCTCAGGCTAGTGTGTGAAATGTTAAGCTGATGTTCGTGAATTGAGTCTTACACTCCCGGCTGCAGCAGCCACATTCCCGTCTGTGCGCAACGTATGACGATGGGAACCATGAGTGCTGTCCACTAACTCACGAACTTTTTGCACAAACTTGAGTACAGTAGGTGCGGTGTGGGTGCTTCATTTCGGCCAAAAATTCTTTTCAAAAAACGCACTGTTTGGGCTACACAGCACTCATTTTGGAAAAAAGTTTCCAATATTTCCCAACATTGTTCAAGCGTAAGGCGACTCATTTGGTTCCGCGGAGGTATGATACTGACTTCCTGTCAAGATTTCGAGCGGAAACAGCTGCCAGTGTCAAAATACCCTATTATTTAAAAATAAACTACTATATGGCCCTGTACTCATCAAAAAACAGAATTAAATTATTTGATACGAATCTTTTTCAAAGATACCGTTTTGGATAAAAAGTGTTCCTTAGTTTTTCTCAAGATTATGTTAAATAGTGAATAACGTGGAAGTTCTTTTTAAATCAAATTGAGTTGGATATACACTTTTAACACTTCAAACTGCAGATTTTGATTTATTCCCGTTAGAATCAATTCTGTTTTTTGGAGTCCTGTGCTAACTGGATTAGAAGCTAGCAAAGAAGTTGATGTCATAGCAACAAATTTGAGTAAGGCTTGCGATTTAAAACACCACAATATCACTCTTTCCGTACTTTTTAGAGCGAGTGTCTCCAAGCCTTTTCTTGCATTGTCTGGAGAAAACCATCTTTAACTTATCTTTCTGTAGACCTAATATTAAGAAATGTTGAATTATTACTTCAAATGTTGAATTATTAGCTCACATTTTAGTATAACGTTGGTCAAAAACATTTTCTTGACACCACTGAAATGTTCCAAGTTTTACGTTATTTACGGTAAAAACATATAGGCACACATATGAAAAAATGGTACTAACATTTTATGCCGTATAAAAGACTAATTTATTTATTTATTTATTTACATAACTAAATTGACAGTTTTACAAAATTTTCAAAATTTCCAACAAAGGTTTATATTAAGATTTTAAACAATTTCATGGAAAAATGTTGATAAATTGACATGAATTATTATTGTTTTATCAAACAAATTGTTATATTTAAGATTGTACAAATTAAATATTTTAAACATTTTACGAGCATTTAATGGCGAAGATTTTTCATAATTGGTACGATAATTTGAAATAAGTATACTCTCCAGTATGTTCCTCAAATTTCTTTGATGAATATTAAAGTTAATTCGAGACATAAGGTGCAAGCAGTCTATGTTACCGTTGATTAATTTTACAATGAAAACAAAACATAAATAGGAACGTCTGTTCTCTAGACTGGGTATATCAATAAGTCTAAGTCTGTTTTTATAAGGTGGGAGATCATAATGATTATCCCAACCTAGTCCTTTTTGAACCTGTTCTAGTCTATTCTTATGACATTCGTAATGAGGTGACCAAACCTGATAAGCGTATTCTAGAATGCATCGAACAAAAGCTATAAAAATCTGCTTTGTCACGAAACGGTCGGAAAATTGTTTTGACTCTCTTTTTATCCAACCAAGAATTGAATTAGCTTTATTTGAAATGGAGTTTACGTGTTGAATGAATTTGTGTTGCGATCACCAGGAATAGATATAACGGTTTCACGGGATATTGATATGCCATTAAACAAATAGTTAAACGAAATAAAAGAAAACTTCCTTGTAAAACACATACTTTTACATTTATCGATATTAAGAAACAAACAATTATGAGTGCACCAGTCAAAAAACGAAATAAGATCACATTGCAATTGTTCACAATCACGAGTACTTGAAATAGTTTTGAAGATTGTTACATCGTCGGCGTAAATGAGGCACTTAGAGTATTTTAATACAGATGGTAAGTCATTTATAAATAAAATAAAAACGATAGGGCCTAAATGACTACCCTGTGGAATTCCTGAATTGATTTTAAACTTATTTGATTCGTAACCTTTAAATAACACCGAATAAGATATAAATCGAATAAATAAAATTTAATTTAAAAAGCAAAACACGATGTGACAGCTTGTCAAAAGCTTTACTGAAATCAGTAAATACACAATCTACTTGTTTACTGTTTTTAAATGAATCAATACAACTTTCAGCTAATTCTATTGGACCTTTTATAAAGCCATGCTGATTAGGAACAATAAGTGATTTAACATAAAAACATAAAGCTTCACAAATAATAGCCTCAAAAAGTTTAGGAATCACAGATAATCTGGCAATAGGCCTGTAGTTTTTCACTTCGTCTTTTTATCCTTTTTTATGTAGAGTAATAATGAATGAACTTTTCCAAATAGATGGGAATGAACATGAAGACATTGAAAAATTAAAAGAATAGAAAAAGGTAATGACAAGTGACGTACAAAGTTTTTCAAATTAGTAGAGGGTATACCATCAGGACCTGGTATACAGCTGTCGTCAAGGTTAGAAATAAACCTTACAATGTCGTCGAAATCAATGTTAAAGTTCATATCAGTCAAGTAAGTAAAAGATTTCAAATGGCAAAAGTTTTGAGCCATTTCGTCAGATTTATCACAGATTGAGGAATCACGGTTAAAGGTATCACAGTTTGAAGTATCATAGTTGAAGGCACTTTGAAAGAAGTCAGAAATAAGTTGCGTTATAACCCGTGGGTGATGACTTGAAATGTCATTTAACCTGAGAACAGACGGATAAGGACTAGATTTTTTTTTGCTGTTAATAAAATTCCCAAAAACACTTTGGATTCATTTTTAAAATCCCTTTGCACCTTCTGAATGTAATTAAGATACTTTAAACAAGGTATTCTATTGAAAATATCCCTCGATACACACTAAACTTTAAAATTGGTTTCAGTTGGATATAGTTTAAAAGTAGATCATAACTCTTGTTTCTTCGATTTCTCAGACTTTTGATTTCACTATCGTACCAAACTCGCACAAAAGATCTTGTTTTAACAAGATCTGTTCGCTATGGGAACAGATTTAAGAAAACAATCAAACAATATATTGTAAAATTTAAACACCATTAAGCTATAACATTCAAACAATTATTCAAACAACGCCAATCAACTTGTGATAACAAAGAATTAAGTTTTAAAAAATCAGTCTTTATAAAATTAAGAGAGTAAAAGTTGTCACGCAATTCATTATCAAAATTATTATATTTTTTAAAAAGTGAACAGATCAGTGATGGGTGATGCGTGATGGTTATCTTCAGGCACTAAAGGTTCGGTGGATTTTTGTATTGTAATTTCATCGTCAATGGTAGTAGACACTAGATCCAGCAGTTTTCTATTAATATTTAGAACATCGTTTAATTGAAAAAGTCCAAGTGAAGTTAAATCATCAATAAACTTAGGGTATAGTTGTTTCTGAGATTATCAGTTGGTAACATACCATTTGTGTCACAACAGCGACATTGGGAATGTTGAAATCGCCAAGGCAAATGATTTCATCCTGGTATTCCAATATATCATAGATATAGTATTCGAACTTCGAAGGCTTTGGAATAAACCTCTTGTGGGCTTCCAGGAACTATATATAATTGCTACCATTCGGTCAGATCAGACAAAATGCTTACTCTTATACTTCGTCACACACGTAACACTAACTACATAAATTAAAATGTTCTTCAATTTTTCCTTAATTGTTTCTCATTTCTAAAATGGCACTTTTATTTGATTATTTGAAAAAGTATAATATCTAGTCTTCACGCAATATTCCATACTAAATCAGTATGTATTTGCAAATCAAGAGTTCTATGAGATCACAACCGTAATGCACCTGAAATTGATCATATAATTAACCACGTTCTGCACCATACGCTTAACATATTTAACTCAAGCTTTTATTTGATTTAAAATACTGTATTTCTATTTGAAAAGTCGTGAATAGGTGCCAGATGACAATGGAATGGTTTTTCGAACATATAATTTCATTTGATTAATTTTGTTCACAATGGTATTAATATCACCCTGTTTTGATGGATCGATACAGCTCGCAAGATTGGCCTGTCTTCTATAAATTTTGCAACACATTATAAAATCCAATTGAAAAAACACCAAAACAAAACAAAAAC
The DNA here is from genome assembly GCA_911387755.1 of Chrysotoxum bicinctum. Classification (NCBI taxonomy): domain Eukaryota; kingdom Metazoa; phylum Arthropoda; class Insecta; order Diptera; family Syrphidae; genus Chrysotoxum; species Chrysotoxum bicinctum. Next base: position 134,186,718 of record OU426988.1, read on the forward strand.
TTGAGGAAGGTCGGGTGCAGCAGCAATACAATATAAATAATTCCAATTGCTTTTAAGCACAAGAAACAAGAAAGAAAGGTCTTCAGTATCTATATATTTACGTACAGATACCACGTACGTAGTATGGCAAAGCTCCTTGTACTTGCTGTTGGCAAAGATAGATGACAGCGCGAAAGTCGTCTTTTTTCATTGTTACATTTCCTTCTATCCCTATCCTAAGATGGAACTCCTGCTATTGTTGTTGCTATTCGTCACCCGCTGTTCTAGGCTTTCGAGTAGAAAATTGAAATTGAGGCCGACTAGATGTCATCACCCTATCAAGTTCCCCCCCCCCTCCCCCTCCCCTTCCCCATCAAACCTATATAAATGTTGGTACTATAGAATTCTCAAATTGAAGTGGGTCTGGATAAATGAAAATTGGGACACTTTGATCCTTCCATTTTGTTTTTCTTATTTCCCAACTAGACCATTGTGAGTGTATGAACTTGGGCGTGTGGCTGTGAATGTATGTTGACTGGCATTGCCACCCTTCATCAAAGATTTCTATCAGCAGCGCGGTGGCATCTAAAAGGACACCCTAAAAATACTCGGAAATCCTCTGCCTTAATATGTACTGAGATTTGGATCAGCGTAATTTTCGTGCCTAGTTGGAAAGGGTATATTATCTTTGACTGTGTACTTTACTATGTGCATAGAGAGATTGCTTAAGTGGGGAATATGGACGGTCTTGAGGTCCCCCTTAGAACAACCACTACAAATGTGGCACATCATTGGCTTCGTTTACTTAGATAGTACCTACAAAAAAAAGAACACCAATTCTACCCTTATGCTCAGTTCCTACTGCTATCTAATGTAACTCCAGTCGAGGAGGAGGTACAAACGATTTTAAGTTTAGCTTTATTGCTGTCATTAATCACTTTGGCGGAAGGCTTTTAAGAGCATTTCTATTACATTTTTTTCCTTGTGTTTCATTCCTTTCCTGGCTTCTAATGCTTTTTACCAGAAATGCATTTTTAACCTTTTATAGACTCATTCTCACCAGAAAGCAAGTCCTGCTTTTCAATTGAACCAAACGAAATTGGCCACTAAGTGGTTTGTTTTAAGATGTCTACTGAAGCGCTTTGATTACTTAGTTTTTTTTTAGCCAATGAAAGGAGTGAATTACTGCCGCACTTACATGACTAGGATTTTTGTAACAATGAACACCAGAGGAATTGTTAATGCATGGTCATCTTTTTACTCTTGCAGACTATAATTATACATTAAATATTTAAAATACTTCGGAATACTATTTTCATGAACATAAAAGATAATTATTTCAAGGTACTTGGTAAAACAAAATTAAGACAAAAATATGGAAACAATACAATTTATTATACAATTAGTTTTTGTTAAAATAACTATTTTTTATTTGAGAGAAGTGATTAATTGAAATTTTGAATTCTTATATAATTGTGTAGGTAGGAACATCTTGAAAACTTAATGAAACAATTCTAAGGCCTGATCTTAGAGACATTCGCAAAAATAAAGCCTGTTTCCAAATAAAATAAAATGCACGACTGGGTCGCACAAATTTCTTCTAATAAAATGTTAATTAATGCTCCTGAAAAACAATTGATGCGGATCATTGATAAAGTGCGTATTAATATTAATATATTCTTAATTAAAAGAAATAAATTGAAATGCAAAATTCAAGCAAGGCAATTAATTTCCTTTAATTCTCAAACAATGACATTTAATAATCATTCTATTTCCTTGTAGTTCAAAGGAAATAACTAAAGCTTAACATTTCTTTTTGATTTGACTTTCTTTCAACTCGAGATTTTGATCAAAGTTGACATTTTGATGATAGCGAAGACTAAAAAAGTGTGTCTCGAAATTCTGTGTTTGTCTGTCTGTTCGACTACAGCCTTAACGGCTCGGCCGATTTTCGCCAAACTTGGTAGATATCGTCTCTTAATTTTTCCCCAACACATTTTTTGTTCCTTTCTTTTTAAGACCAAAAATAACGGTACCTGCTATACGATTTTTTTTTTCAAAATATGTCACACAGAATTTTGAAAAAAAAACTTACAAATTTCATTTAGTTAAAGCTAGGTAATGGTTGAAAAAAATTTTCCAAAAAATAGTTATTTTTGGTACCCCACTTGGAACCATTTTTTTGTTTTTGATTTTCTCAAAAACGGTACAACCGATTATGACCATTCTTTTTATGCTAAGGCTCCCTAAAAATTTGAATATTAATGTGTATTCAAGTTTTCAAAAAAAATTATTTAGATTTAAAAAAAAAATGATTTTTTTTTAAAACTCAATATTTCCAAAACCCCATTCTCGATTTTTTTTAAATCAACAAATAAAAGTTTTTTAATATAATCTACAAGATGTGAGAAAAATAAAATTATTTTACCTAAAAACACGGTACCCAAACGGTACAAATTAAAAGGAATGGTTTTCGAAAATCGTATTTTTCTCGAAAACGGCACCTAGAATTTTGATAAAATACTTTTCTTGCGATTGATTTGTACGATCTATAATTTAATAAAAAAATTAAAATTAAGATATTACTGACTGTACCTACCATAGAACCATTTTCCTAAATTTTGAATCTCTCATTTATCGGCATAACGATTTTAAATAAATAATAAAATTTTCGATATCTCAAAAACAGAATTTTGTATATAATAGCTTATTTTTTAAGGAACCACTACAGGGACTTATAACTTTTGTTCTTGCATATACTAATATTTGCTTGAATCGCATGGCATTCTTAGTTCCAACTACTAAAGGGGACAATTTCGTGCGGCCCAGTGGTGAATCTTATTTCTTTACAATGTATTGATATTAAGATATTAATTTTTTGTTGGTCCCAATGGAAGTGTCAACATTTTTTCTTACCACGAAATCTTCAATGCCAAATTGCATAGAATGATGTTCGTTGAAATAGTGCAAGTTATACGATTGGGAACTTTCAATGGCTTTTGAGGCGTCGCAATTCGCAATTTCACAATTTAAGTACTATCTAAGCTTTTAAGTGGCTATAACATAGACAAATAAATCAAGATCAGTTATAATTCTTATGACTTAAGAAAGAATTTGACTTACTGAATAAGTTCTAATATAATAAAGATCAACCTTGTAACCGCGAAAGCTCAAGTGGCTTAAGAATTTTGCAACCCTTACGTGGCCCGAACCCTCTATGTAACTATTGTTCGTTGTCACTTGAATTCGCCTGTCAAGTGTAGTTTCCCTATCAACATATACTCGACTCTCCAGAATTGATAGCATTCAATGTATTTTTTTATGATCTGCCTTTCTAGGTCTGTCTTTTGCAACGATCATTTGATCATGTACGGTCACGGCACACCACACTGTGACCCAAACACCGAAAAGTCGTGGCAAAAACACTAATTTCTATGGCGCAAAATTTTAAATGGTCTATTATTAAGGTTTTATTTTAATTTAATTTTAAATTTTTCTTAAAAAATTGCTTCTGAACATACCTAAAACAATGACATTTCGTACGAAAAACTAAGTAAACAAACCTTTTGTGGCGTTTGGAAACAAGCACAATACTAAAACAATAAAATAGGTATTCGATGAACTTTAATAAAAGGGTAGAAAAAGTATGATACTATATTCGATTAAAATTTGCAAAATCGTTGTTTTAAACTAGTTTCATACTAAAACAGCTTTAGCATCGTACTAATTCAATTAAAAATTTGCGCCTATTTTTTTAATATTTTTAAGGAAAGCTTCAAAAAGAGTAAGCGAACACATTTGTTGGTAAATGGTTTAGTTCATATAGAAAAAAACATATTATCATTTTGGTCATAAAATCAAATTTGCTCATAGAATGTTTGGGTTCTTTCCTTTCTCAAAAAAGCCGAGAATGGGATTTTTTTTTCTTATTCCAAGTAGAATACGTTTTGTTGTTATCTTGGCCGTAAAAACATCCGAACACTACCTCACTGCTTTTTATTTAAGTGTAAATTATTTATTGAACGTACAACCTTATAAAAATGAATGAAATGAATGAGCAATTTACATTGGGTGGCAGGTAAAATAATCCTACTGAAATGTCCATGTATATAAAATAAAGACAATTTATAAAGGGTATTAGCTTGCAAAAGGTTTGACTCAAGAGAGGAATGATAAAATTTAAACTTCATAATGAATATTTCAATCAAAATTCCTTTTGAACATTTTGTAAATGTTTCAAATGTTCAAGAAAGATTAAATGGTAAATTTGAAACAAAATGGATAAGTATTTAGTGGAGTAAAACAAAATTTCTTATAAGAATTAAAGAATTGTTGAACGAAACACTTAGTATGCCGATGATGAAATTGAAGACATCCCAAGCACATCAAGAGGAAAGCCTTCGAAATATTTGGATGAATGTTCAGACTATACTAAAAACATTCAATAATATTCATCTAAGTATAATTTATAACAAGCATCACGAAAAGACCAAAGCAGATCAAAACATTACAAAAGCGAGTACATATTTCCAAAATGGATTCAATAAAAGCTTAACTACAAACCACTTCACCAAACTCATCATCAGTTCTGTTGTAGTGAACGGACCATACAGATTAGAGGTTTTAAAAAAGCCTTGATAATCAGGAACAATTGGCATTACTAACAAATCTCAATTTATTCAGGAAATGAGGATGTAATGAATCTTCCGGGCAAAGCTCTCATAAACAAAGAATAGTTTCAGAAGAGGGTCAAATAGTAACTGATGCGAACATGTTTGTGGCGGTCCTGCTGAATAATATCGTCTTATTCCATCCGGTTCAATTAAGGCCACAATAAATTGGATACCATCGCTCTGTAGCGTCCGCAATTGAAGATGACCGCCTCTCCAAAATCGTTTTCGAAAAAGTGCGGAACAATGACGCCGTTGTGCCAGTTCGAATCGGTGCAGGGAAATAAGTCCACGGGAACTAAGTCCACTGAGGGACTAAGTTCTCGCTTGAGGTGGGAAATAAGTCCGCGGGAACTAAGTCCACTGATGGACTCAGTTCTCACTTAATGGGAACGAAATTCACTTTACTAAAGTGGTCTTTGTTCCCATTAAGTGAGAATTAAGTCCACTTTCTTATGGGAAATTAGTACACACTCGAAAGTATAAAGTGGGAATGAATTTCCAACAACAAAAACTTATTGATTTTATGTTGGTTATTTTCCAGATTCTTTAACTGCTAAAGAAACTTTGTGTACGAGCAAAGCTTTTTTCACTCGCTCTGCTTAGACTTTAATCGCGAAATAAAAAAAATTCTAATTAACGAGTCTTTGCAGAAAAATGTTAACATGTTAATGTTTGTTGGTTTTACTTACTTTTTTTTATTCACTGAAAGTCTTTAAAAATCGACCAGAAAAAAGATAAACGTTAAGCGACGACGGTGGAGCGAAAGGCAAAAAAAAAGACGAATTTTTAACGATGTTTTAGTTTTGGTAGTCTGTGCTTGAATGCCAGCTCCTTCTTTAATCACCTTTCTTCTATTTTGTTTTAGTACAAAAATTTACAATAAATATGGCCGCTGATTTTTGGTGGCGGCAAATTTAAAAAAGTTGATAATTTTAGTACTAGTTTAGATTTTAAGGTATAAACGTAATGATTTTTAGATGAGATTTTAGGATTTTAATTCAAATTTAGATTTTAAGTTTTTAATTCAATTGTATACATTAAGTTTTTAAATTTAAATTACGATTTTAAATAAAAAGAAATTATATTGCAAATAATAGATTGATGAACTGCTTCTGCTTCAACATTCCGCCCCCTTTGAAAGTACCCTCTTTCAACAAGGCAGTAGGGCAAGTTTGTGGATGGGACGTTTTACTATGCCTTTCGCTGTACGAATTTCAGCAACTCTAACGTACCCGTCTCGACCAGGGAAAGTTTTCAGGATTCTTCCTAGTGACCATTTCATAGGTGGCAAATTATCTTCGTGTACAACAACCATAGAGCCGATAGCAATATTTGGTGAATTTGACGACCACTTTGATCGTTGTTGAAGTTCTTGTAGATACTCTTTTTGCCAACGTTGCCAAAAGTGCGACTTGACATTATTGATGCGACGCCAATAAGGAAGAATGTCAGGGTTTGTAGACTCATCTGAAGGTTCTGGAATCGCTCTCATCGACGAACCAATTAGCAAGTGCCCTGGTGTCAAAGCTTCCAAGTCGTTGGGATCGTTAGTAAGTGGAGTGATGGGCCGAGAGTTCGTCACGGCTTCGATTTCGCATAGTGCTGTAGCGAGTTCTTCGAAGGACAGCTTCGTGTTTTGAAGAGATCGATAGAGATGGCCTTTTGCCACCTTTACAGCAGCCTCCCAGATCCCACCAAAATGCGGAGCCCTAGGAGGAATAAAATGAAATTTAATGTGTTCTTTGTTACAAAACTTAATTATAGAATCATTTGTGGATTTATTAAGCCACATGCTACGAAATTCAGAAAGTTTGGATTCAGCCCCTACGAAGTTGGTTGCATTGTCACAGAACACATCGGATGGGAGCCCTCTGCGACTAATCGTGCGCTTAAGTGAGGCGATAAAAGCGTCAGATGATAAATCAGAGACAGGTTCTAGATGAACAGCTTTAGAGGTAAAACAAACGAAAACCGCAATATAGGACTTGTATGGTACTTTCCCTCTGACCCGGTGGTAAATATAGATAGGCCCTGCAAAATCTACTCCACAACGTAAAAAGGGTCGACAAGCCGTTAATCTTTCGGCAGGAAGATTTCCCATGACCTGCTGCAGCAGCTTTGGTTTGTAGCGAACGCAATGTATGCATTGTCGTACTACTTTCCGTGCTAGATCTCGAGCATTGATGATCCACATTTTCTGTCGAAGTAAGGTGACCAATACTTTTGGCCCAGCATGATAATTGGTATGGTGAAGATAGTCAGCATAACACAAACTGAAGTTCGATTCTTTAGTCAAAAGAATGGGGTGTTTTTCTTCTTCTGGGATTCCAGCGTTGGTAAGTCGCCCTCCTACTTTAAGAATAGGGTATCCTAGAGAATTATCTAAAAATGGATTCAAATATTTTAAAGAGTTCTTTATTTCCTTTCCTTTTTTAATCTGACTGATAGCTTCTGGAAACATTTGGGCTTGTAGCATCCAGACTATGTTATTAAACGCGTTATCCAGCTCCACAATGTTCAAGGGTGGCGATAAAGATGAGTTTTTTAACTTCCGTTTTTTCAGTTGCTCAAGGAGCATTTGTTTTCTGACTAACGGCAGTATATTCTTCGATTTCCATCTTTTTAGTTGCTTTATGTATCTTAGAATATAGGCAAAGATATTTATGATCTTGGTGTAGCTACTGCAATTATCTATAGTGGTGAGAAAATGGTTTTCAGTTGTTTGGCTGCATACCAATGTAGTTTTTCGTTTTTCCATTTCTAATTCTTCAGGAGAAAGAAGATTCTGTGGATTTGTAGGCCAAAATTTTGAAGATTTGAGCAAAAATGGAGGCCCCGTAAACCAAATAGAGTTATTCAGCTCCTCAACAGAGCTTCCTCTTGAAACGATGTCCGCTGGGTTGAATTCAGTTGGAATATGCCTCCAGTTTATACCTTCTGATTTTTCTTGAATTTCAGCTACGCGGTTTCCGACAAATGTGTTGAGCTTAGATGAGTGAGTAGAGATCCAATGTAACACAACTGATGAGTCAGTCCAGAAATATGCCTCCGAGTCATTAAAAACTGACCTAATTTTCCACCACACTTTGGAGAGAAGATGAGCAGCGCAAAGTTCCAAACGAGGAATTTGTTTTTTCTTCGATGGAGCAACTCTTGATTTTCCAACCAAAAGTTTCACAGTGGCAAATCCAGACTCATCTACTGTTCGGACATAAAGACAGCATCCGTAAGCCTTGATGGACGCGTCAGAGAAGCCATGAATTTGCATATGTTTTCTGGTTTCCGCTAAAACGTATCGCGGAATTTTGATGTTCTGTACAGCGTTTAAATCAATCATGAATTGTCTCCATTCGGTATCAATAGCCTGTGGGATAGCCGAATCCCAATTGATTTTGTCTATCCACAGCTGTTGGAGTATTGCCTTTGCCCTAACGATAATGGGGCAAAGTAAACCTAATGGGTCAAATAGTGATGACGCGATAGATAGAATTTTCCTTTTAGTATATGAGGCATAAGATTTGGTACCATTGTATGAAAAACAAAAATTGTCTTCGTGTACTTCCCATGTTATTCCCAGAGTGCTTGTAACATTTGATTCTGATAAGTTGAGATCTTTGGTCTCCTGATTTGAAGAGATTGACGAATGGTTGCTATGCCATTTGGATAGTTCAAACCCAGCTGATGCCAAAATAGTGACAACTTCTCTTTGAATCTGTTTGAGAGTGTCAAGATTATCTGAGCCAGTGATCATGTCATCCACGTAAAAATCTGACCGTAAAACGTCAGCACCAATCTTATATCGGGACTCAAATTTATCTCCTAAGTACTTGAGACACCTTATTGCCATGAATGGCGCAGAAGTGGTACCATAGGTCACCGTGTTTAGTTCGTAAATTTGTATAGGTGACTCTTCATTATCCCTCCACAAAATATACAGGTACTTCCGTTGTGAAGGATGAATAAGAATCTGTCTGTACATCTTGACTATGTCAGCAGTCATCACATATCTGTGTATTCTGAACCGAAGTAGTATCATAAAAAGATCATCCTGAATTGTGGGACCTACCATTAATATACTATTTAGAGAAACTTGAGAAGCTGTCCGACAAGAGGCATCGAAAACCACTCTTAATTTGGTTGAAGAGCTGTTTGGCCGTAACACACACTGGTGTGGCAAGAAATAGTGGGATTCGTTTAGGACTGGATTTTTCACGAAAGACATGTGCCCTAGTTCCTGGTACTCCCGTAGAAAACCAGCATAAGCTGATTTAAGAGATAAATCTTTCTGCAATCTACGCTCTAAGGACATAAAACGTCGCAAAGCTGCTCCGTAGGAATCCCCTAGTGTTTCAGGATCTTTTTTGAATGGAAGTTTTAACATGAGTCGACCATTCGGTAATTCCTCAATAGATTGGTTGAATAGTTCTTCACACTTCATTTGTTCTTCCGTCCATTTTGATTTTTGTCCCGAAACAGCCTCTAATTCCCAGAACCGTTCGACGAATTCGTTTAAGTTGTCATCGCTAACGCTGAAACAACAATTATTTCTTTGACTTCCTGAAAGATGTTTGTACCTTCCGGATACAATCCATCCCAGGTGGGTGTTTTGTAGTAGTGGCAATTCGGGTCCCAATTTTATCTGACCCACAAGTAACAAACCGAAAAAGGCTTCTGCTCCCAGAAGAATGTCAATGGGGGCAGGCTTGTTGAACTGTTCGTCTGCAAGCTCCACATTTTTGGGTATCCTCCAAGTTGTAACATCCAAAGCTATGTCGGGTTGGTAGCCAGTGATCGAAGGTGCAACAAGAAATTCCAATGAAAGCTCGAATGCAGAGTAACGGGATCGAATGGTAGTTTGAGTCAGTGAACTTATCTTGGTTTCAATTGTCCCAATACCCATAATCTCTACGTTCTTCTTTTGCTTTTGAAGATTGAGAGCACGGGCGAACTCTTCCTTAATGAAGTTTACCTGTGACCCGGAATCCAACAAAACTCTACCAAGTTGAAAACCCCCTGATGCATCCTGAATAAGAACGATAGCAGTAGCCAAAATTACTTGTGCTGTGGAATTGATCATCTCTTTTTTCATTGCAGAGTTTGTTGTCGCGGATGATGACCCAGCCTGGGAAATGTCATTTCCAATACCAACATTTGTTTCACTACATTGGCGATGAAGTAGCGAATTATGTTTCTTTTTGCAAGTTTTGCACCTATTAGCTGAAGAACATTTTGTAACATTATGTCCTTTAGTCAAACAATTGATGCAAATGCCCAAAGTTTTGGCCTTGGTAAACCGGTCAAGAGTAGACATTTGGAGAAAGGAAGCGCAATTATTTATAGAATGAGAAGTTTCCTCGCAAAAGCCACAAGGACGTTGCATTGCGGCCAACGATGTTTGACGAATAGAATCTGCGGTCCAAGGTTTCGATCGAAAAGATGATTTTTTATTTTCATTTTTAATGGGTTTAGTTTCTTGACGTAGTGCCTTACTTTCGCGCGCTTCCAAATACTGACAACGCTTATTAATTAGTTCAGCACATTTTTTCCATGTTGGAAGAGTCTTATAGTCGAATTGTTCATCCCACTTGGATTGAGTCTCAGCATCTACCTTAGACATGGCAAGATGAATTATAATTCCGTTACAAATTTCTGACTCCGTACCTAATGATTGTAATGAGCTGAACAGAGCCGAAACGTCGTTTACTAAGTTTCTTAACTGTGGAGCAGATGATTTCTGAACCTTAGGTAAATCAAAAAGTTGAGATACATTCTCTAGGAAGATGAGACAATCATTGTCAAAACGATCTTTTAATCGTTCGAGAGCTTTGTCATAGTTTTAATCTGTAACTTGGAATGCCTTTACTGTGCTGAGCGCTGCACCTGATAAGCAACTTAGCAAATGATTAAATTTTTCTGTTTTTGAAAGAGTTAAATTACTATCGACAAGCTTTGTATATGAATTTATGAAATTTTTATAATCGGAATATTTTCCGTCGAAGCGAGGTAGTTTAAGTTTTGGTAAATGACTACCAACAATTTGAGGGATTGACATAGTCGTTTCGAAGGCACTATTTCTCCTTTCACTTCCCATCAGCGATAGGATTTTTGACTTTATAGACACATATAAATCTTCCAGTTCGCTGCGACCAGTAGTATCGGTAGGTGTGTAAGTTTCGATTGCGGTTTGGTAAGCTAATCCCTGCTTAAAATACGATTCCAAAATTCCCAAACGGCATTCGAGCTCCGTTGTGGATAGTGTTCTAGAATCTACCAAATTTTTGATCCGAGTTATGCTCCCTTTCGTGGAAGCACGAGAGGTCTTTAATTCATCTAAGCTCTGTGACATTGTGGGTGTCTACGATTCGACAGAAGATAAACCGGATGATTATGATTCGCGAGATGAACGTGTAAGCAAATTGTCAAATGCGAATAGAGCAGCAGCTTATTTGCTATAGTAGCTCTATAACAACGATGACAAAGTATTTGATGCAGCGCAGTGAAGTAAATTGTAGTATTGAAATTACCACAACCGAAGATTTATTGTATGTAGGAAAACTGAATTTCAGCACAAATGAATTGAGTAAACAACAGCAACAGCGAAAAATATGGATATTCGAGGAACCGACTTGCGATGGTAAGAGCAGCAGATGTGATGAACAACAGCAACCAACGAACAACAGCAACCGACGAGCGAGATTAGTGAGGGTCTGACTAAAAAATTAGCGAATATGCGATGTAAAAAGCCTTAATAATGTTTGATTAGTTGTAGTACCAATAACCGCAGCAGTACCCTTTCATATAAAAAGTAGTTTGAACAAGCGAAGATGTTGCAATATTTTTCCGAGATTTAGGACGAATTATTAGGATGATTATGATGACGATTAAATACTTAAAGACCGCGACTTTGGATTATACGAATCCACTTATAATTATAAAAAAAAGAACAAACGAATTATTTAATTATTAAAATGTGCAACCGGCACACGCGATAGATTAGATCGATATGACGAAATGTCAAAAAGATCAACGAAGTAGGATTGAGAGAGAAAGAGATTAAAAATATTGCAACACAACTGCGATGGGTAACGACGCAGCTAACCGGCTAGTCAGCTGGGGGTGGGTTCTTCGAATTAGAATGATGATAAAAAAAAAGAGTAAACAATTTAGATCGAATGAAAAAAAAGAATTTGGGTGTTATAAAAAGGCAATTAAATAAATGCAAGTACTGGGGCGTACTTACGTGGTAGGGGTGGGCGCCAGGAAACTTTTTATGGTCGTTTGCCTTAACCAGAATGCTGTAAATTGTTCTTCAAAAATATGAAGGAAACACAATTTTACAATGGGGACTAAGAATATTTTATTTAAAAATATCCAGGAAACCGTGGCTTACGCCTGGATTAAAACCTGGAATTTTTTCAAATACAATAGAATACAAATATGAATTCAATTGGATGAAACCAATTGAATATAAATGAAATTATGAAATATTAAATGAAAAATGAAATTGAAATTATACAAAATGAAACGAAGGGGATTTTAGAAACACAGACCGCAAGAATGGACCGCTATCACTCGGTCCCGAAACAAACAGATACTTCAGACTACAGTAAAGGGCCGCGCGTCTCACAGTTTTGAGATTATTCAAACGAAACAAAGGCCAACCGAATTACTATTTTTGACAACACTTTATCAAACGAATTAAACTCTTAAAAAAACTAACACTCTACTTATCTTTTCAAATTCCTGTTTCCTTTTCCTTCCTGCTTCTTTCCTCTCTGATTTCAATCGCCCCGTCCTGGCGATTAAATATATTTCTCCAAAATAACTCCTTCTTCGAAAAATCCTTTAAATATCAATCTTTCTAAAACACTTTCTATTTTTCTCACAACTTCTTTAACTTTTTATTCTTTTCTTTTTCTTTTCTCAAAACCAATATTTTCCAAATTTTATAATTGCCTATCGGCTTTGCTGGTCAACCACGTTGGGCGCCAGCAACCGACGAACAATGAAGTTACCCAGTAGCAGCAGCAATTAATAAATTGATTTTGCTGGTTTTGGAAATGAGCAGTATAAACGGCAGTTAAAAAATGTATTTTCTGAATTCCCACACAGATAGCGAAAGATAGTAGGTATAATTATTATCAATTCGACTGTAGCAATCGATCGTAGCAAATACAATGGCAATAGTCGAAATTATTTGATTAATTGCAGCAAGAGTTAGTCTTTATATTCATGCAGCAATTACAAGAATGTGATACTGCAGTTTTTGTTAAACGAAGTGTGACAGCAGCAACAAATATACAGACGGACGTTATAATCCAACATTTCTAGACTAAATCTTGTTATTGGTCCATGTACTGGCTTACTTATGTGGAATGTAATCGTTCGATGACATTTGGTTGTGGATGGTATGTACATATGTATATATTTTCGATTATATGGCGGCAAATATATAGCTTATTGTCACCGAGAAAATAATTTTTTGCAATGCATCGAAGAATTTATCAGAAAATAACAATTCATACATACCTCATTCCATTCTTCATTTACCAAATATGTTTTTATGACTGCAAACTAAAAACGATGATTCTTCTTCTAGCTGAATGTACTGCTACCACCTTCACTTATCGTTTCCAAAAGGCCCCGTTGTATGGAACAGTATTTTTTTTTCTTTTGTTCCTGTTTTGCCTGTCCGCTCACGAGACACAACCGTTAGAACCACCGTTCTTTTTATATGAACATTTACCGCACACTCCCGTTTACCGATACCGTTTATGTTCTTTTTCTTTTAAAGCACCGCACACTTATGTTTTTTATACCGAATATATTCGTACAGCAATTTGTAGGTTTTACAGGTAAAAGCTCCGAACACTTTTATTTAATTAAATATTACAGGATCGTCCTGTCACGGTCGCCATAATGTACGAGCAAAGCTTTTTTCACTCGCTCTGCTTAGACTTTAATCGCGAAATAAAAAAATTTCTAATTAACGAGTCTTTGCAGAAAAATGTTAACATGTTAATGTTTGTTGGTTTTACTTACTTTTTTTTATTCACTGAAAGTCTTTAAAAATCGACCAGAAAAAAGATAAACGTTAAGCGACGACGGTGGAGCGAAAGGCAAAAAAAAGACGAATTTTTAACGATGTTTTAGTTTTGGTAGTCTGTGCTTGAATGCCAGCTCCTTCTTTAATCACCTTTCTTCTATTTTGTTTTAGTACAAAAATTTACAATAAATATGGCCGCTGATTTTTGGTGGCGGCAAATTTAAAAAAGTTGATAATTTTAGTACTAGTTTAGATTTTAAGGTATAAACGTAATGATTTTTAGATGAGATTTTAGGATTTTAATTCAAATTTAGATTTTAAGTTTTTAATTCAATTGTATACGAGTACATTAAGTTTTTAAATTTAAATTACGATTTTAAATAAAAAGAAATTATATTGCAAATAATAGATTGATGAACTGCTTCTGCTTCAACACTTTGTATACACCCAACCTTGCACTTACCCCAAATCCAAGTAGGGGGGTTGCAGGGGGGCAGCATGCCCCCCCTTACATACCTCACTGTTTATACGTGTCGTTCCCATGGCTTAACATGGGAATTTATTTCACATTCAAATGGAACTAAAACCCACAGTTTCTTGTAACGAATTTCGCACCTTGCATGGGAACAAAGACCACTTTAGTAAAGTGGATTTCGTTCCCATTAAGTGAGAACTGAGTCCATCAGTGGACTTAGTTCCCGTGGACTTATTTCCCACCTCAAGTGAGAACTTAGTACCTCAGTGGACTTAGTTCCCGTGGACTTATTTCCCTGCACCGTTCAAATCCACATCAAACGGTCACATTTTGATGATGTATTGTCACCTGGTGAACCCCGTGTCAGTTGGTTTCATCCAAAATACAGCAATTTCGGTCAGTCATTCATCCAAATTCCAAAATGCGCTTCGTCGGTAAAGATGATTTTTTCGGCCAAAATTGGTGTTCCGAAGCAAAGTCAGCGAACAAACGGCGGCGCGGCATTGTCTATGGTCATGAACTTTCAGCTCCCAAGTCTCAAGGTCTGCTAGAGGCCACGTTATTGTGCACAGCAAGGAATCGACCGCCTCGGGTAATGCTGTACACTTTACAGACCGCTGCGATGTTCTCGGCCGATCTTGCGTTGAAGAATAGACTTTGAAGGTCACCGACGTCTACCGTAAAACAGGCGCAACGCGTGCAATATTTCTATTAACAAACACACATTTTGATAATGAATTTTTATCATATGGACGTGCTGTTCAATAGTGTAACTTGCCATGGTCATTGGTCATCTAGCATCTCTACCCAACTGAAACTGAATAATAAACAATAGATTTGACAAAGGTCACCAAACTTACATGGCAGATGGCAGCCAATTAAAAAACTCCTTATTTCATAGATCTCTTTTCTTATGAGTCTTGAAACACAAGACTTATTTCTTGCGAGTTGACTTAGTCGATACGCGCTTTATCAATGAATGGAAGGATCTCGTTCAAATTATTAAATAAACGTATGTAGAATATTTTTAGGGAAAATAAATTTTTTTTTCAGGATAGAGACGAAAAGCTGTCTAAAGATACAAACAGCTACACACCCTACACATGGTTAAAAACAATTCTGCTCTTAGGATGAAATTCCTTTTTTCGAATGCAATTAGAAACACAATTCTAAAACGCCTCTAGGCCTTCGGCAAATTAACACACGATTTGAGTTATAATCTTACACCGATTTGCTTTTACTGGTATGTTATTATTTAAGCCCCAATAAAAAAAATAATTTCGGGAACTTTTTCCGTCTTTTTAAGATGGCTATTGACAAACATAGCAGATGTCCTTATCAGAGGACATACTTTGAATGGTCGTTGGATTTGGTTATGAAAAGAATTTGCCATAGTAATGGAATATAAAATACATATCTGTACTTAGGCAAATAATCAGCTTAGTACACATTTTCGTGCAAACCGTTACTAAACCAAACCAATACCTAAGCAAGCTATATATGTAATGTATGTATGTATATAACTTGTATTCCTTGTGTTGTGACAGCAAATCAGTTGGGTTACAAGAAATTCAATTTAAACTTTGCCCGTTTCCCTTATGAAATATGATTGAACAAGAAAAACTGATTGGAAGGCCTATAAATGTTTTATGTATGAACGTATAGACATGCATAGTTAACTGCTATGCTTTGATGGAATCACTAGGATACACCCAAAATGCGTGCTCAAACTTCCAACTCAGCTCCATTTTTATCGTGTTCTTTAGATATGATTAAAAAGTAACTTTTATTGGTGTTGTTATGTGTTTATGTCCTTTTGGACGCCTCACCCTGAGATCGAGACATGGACTTTTATGCATTGCCTGGCCACCGGACGATAAGCCATAAAAGCTCAATATTAATAATGAACCGAAATCGTTCTTTATGGTCCCTGGCTTCAAAACGGAAGCGAAGTATATATGAAGGTCTATAAGTCCTTTTTGCCCATATCGAGGTCTACAAGATTCAGATGAATAACATGTTGTGCCAGTCTTATAGCATGTGGGGTTGACCCAGCCGGATCCAACACACATGTAGTTGTAATGATGGAAGAGTTCCAAAAGAAAAGTTACATGGAACATAGTTTTTTGGTCATTTAACAGGAGCAAGGAGTGTTTTTTATTACACATGGACACCGTGTCAGGAATAGGTATCTAGGGACAACCACAAAGAGCCAGCGGATGAACTTCCATTACATTGCCAAATCAATAGTAATTTTCGCAATTTATTTTTCCTCTGGAAGGACCCAGACCATCGGACTGGCTATAGCCAGGAGAACTATTGCGATAACTTTGTGCGTTCGTCGTCTTTGTCGTTTTTGTTGATGTCCTTCTCCTCACTTCATAGCATTGACCGGCTTCTTCGGCAAATATTATTTAATTTACGATCGGAAACGGATTACCACAGAGATTTTCCAGATTCAGATTTATTGCTGAGCTTTACTTTTAATTTGGTTTTGATTTCGGTCCACGACAATGACAGCAGTGTGGTGGTGGTCTTGGCCTGAGACTGGGTTCTCTAAGTTTTATTGTATAAACTTCCAAAAACCAAAAATAATATGTGACCAAATAGTGTTTTTATAGATACCGGATGTGGAGTTAAGGTCATTGGGAGGGATCTGATCTAAAATAATGTTTATGGGACACAATCGTTTGACGGTATATTGGTTGTGGATAGTGTGCGGTTTTTGTGGCCAATGGGACGTTCATAGACTTATTTGAGCAGAGGATTGTTTTTTTTTTTCGGATTAGTTGGATGATAGTCGAGGGTGAAATTTTATTGGCAATAAAATTTAAGCCTAACAAGTGTGTGAGCAGTGGTTATTTGTCATTAAAATTTCGTCAAGGAAGAACGTTTAGCCCTAATATGGCTAAGTTGAAAAATTAATTATAGTCAGAAATAAATTGATTTACGAGTATTTGGTAAAGTAAAAAACTATCAGTCTCTTAAAAAAAATGCCATGAATAATAAAAAACAAGACACATTAAGCCCATTCCACGGTCCGCTTAAATTTAGGGTAGTTGGGTTAGCTAACGATTCCATATCCGAATCACATTTTGACACAACTGACCAAGTAAAGACTTGTAAAGCATTGAATTTATGTTTAAATTAAAGCGGGCTTTCAAAGGCTTAAGCTCATGTAAACGAAAACGAGGTCAAGAAAAGAACAATTGCATTCCAAAGTCAATATGTATTAGGAGTAAGACATGAATGATGAATGAATTTGAATTGGGAGTTATTGCACTGCCCCACTTAAAAATTAATGAACTTGCTCATCCTACAGTTCCTCCTCTAAACCTATTGCTCTTAGTACTTTCAGTACTTGGGGCATCTTCAACGAGAATAGGTCGCTCTCTTTCACCTGGTATTGTCCCATATGGTTTTTGCTTTGGTGCATGAGAGGACAACAACTTCTTAGTATGTAGTGTTTCCTCATGGAAGTTGCATGTGGCACTGCTTACCATATCAAGTAAACTTAGGGTTCTTCTAAGTTTGCAGTGTCCAGTTAGGGTGCCTGCTATTATTCTTAGGATATTTCTTATTAAGTTAATGCAGTTTTCGAAACGTTGCTGGTTGTAATTGCCCAGTAGTAATTTCGCCTGCCTCAGTTTTGGGAGTTCTTTCCTGTTCTTGAATCTGTTTGCCTCCTCTTCTTGTTTAATTTTGTTTTTGATGACATTTTCTCCTATTCCGCAATAGGGCTCAGGCCTTAAAGGGGTTGATGAGCCTAGTTTTGCTAGAGAATCTTACTTTCAGCTTCCATGAACACACACGTGACCGGGTACCCAGTAAAGTGTGACCCAGTTCTGGTTACCAAGTTCATTTAGCCTGCTTATGCACTCCCACACCAATTTAGTGCTGATGGTTTATGATCTTAGTGCCTTGAGTGCCGCTTGACTTAATGACGTGATGGCAATGTTCTTGTTACAATAATTCTTTTCGAGATTTCGATCCACGCATTTCACTATGGGGACTGCCCCATCGGTATGGAAAGTTTTTTTTCTTGGCTAAAGATTGCTGCACTAGTGGCTTCGCTTGTTCTCGGTCCATTAGTATACCACTTAATGGTATTTGTTTCGAGGGTGTAGCTCATTTTCTCTCCTACCCAATCTTTTTCCCCTGCTTAGCTGTGTAAAAGTTTTTTTCTCGAAATTTGTTTTTTGATCATGCCATCTTTTGGGATGTCAAGAAGGTTTGTTATTGTGGATTTACCGATTAAGTCCCTTTCTCTGAGACCAATAGTTTTGCCTGTCTCATCAGTTCCTTCCTTTGAGAACCTCATGATAACTCCACCTTCCGCACTTCTAATGAACTCGTGTAGAAGGGATAGATAGAGGGCAGCCTCCATAGCTGCGGTACGGCAGGTTCTCATTATAGGGTTTTGATAATTCGGTATTCTTGTGCCATGCAACCGCACCATAGGTAATGATGGGTCTTACCATCATAGTGTATATTCACCTGGGGATGTTCGGTTTGCATCCCCATGACTTTCTTGCAAGTCTCTTGGAAATCGTTGAGGCTTTTGTGACTTTCCCAACTCTAGCTGGATAAGTTGCATATGTGGCAGAAGTCCTTTTATGGCAAATGGTATGATTGTCGTTCTGGATGGGTTTATTGATAGCCCTACAGATAGACGGCATTTCCTTGTAATTGTTAGTCCTCTTTAGATAATATCGCAAAGAGTTTATTCAAACTTACCTATTGCAATGAAAGCGATACCATCGGCAAAGCCAATGCAGTATATACCTTGGGAGGTAAGATTTTCTAACAATTCATCCACTACAAGACTCCCCAACAAGGGTGATAATACACCACCCTGAGGACAGCCTCTTGTTGTGATTACTTTTTTTACATTTTGTCCTGCTTGTGCCTCTGCATTTCTAGTGCCTAGCATTTCTTTTATCCATCGGGTTATGGTGATGGGTACGCATTTCCTAACAATAGTTTTGCCTACAGCCTAGTGGAATGTGTTGTCGAAGGCTGCCTCTATGTCTGAAAAAGCAGCTAATGCAGTTTCCTTTACATCTAAGCCTTTTTGGATCCTATATTATGTTAGTTCAAACAGGGCGGTCTTTGTTGATCTGCCCGCTTTATAAGCGTGTTGTCGCTGATTGAGAGACCTACTTATCAACACTATTGATCTTATGAAGTTGTCAATTATATTTTCTTAAGTTCTCAGTAAAAGGATGTTAAGCTTAATGGCCTGAAAGATTTTGCATGATTTTTATCTTTTTCCCCTTTTTTGGGAATGAAGATTACCTTTGCTGTTCTCCATAGACTTGGTATATAGCCAAGGGCAATGGTTCTCCGAAGAATATTAATGACATAGGGCATAAGGTCTTCTTTTCCCTTCTGAAAGAGAGCTGGGAAGATATCATGTACACCTGGTGATTTGTAGGGTTGAAATTATCCTAGCTGTTTTCCAGTCCTCTCTGTTTGGTATGAGAGGTGTCACCATCCAAAGGTAAACTGCCTGGGAAGTGTGTCGTGAGCAGCACGTTGCACCTCTAGTTCAATTCTAGTGCAAGGTGACTTTTGGTCGTACCTGCTGGACCTAATTATTTCAGGTTTGTTTTTAGAACGTTTTGGTATGGTTCCAGTTTGTCTCAGTCTCAGAGGACCTTCTAAGGTAAACACTATTATTCAGTGATCGGACATTGATGGTTCATTGGATACACTCCAAACCTTTTCTAGACAAGCTACATTCGGTGTACCGAAAGAGGGTATTCCCTACATTAAATATTTCTAGATTTTTTCCCAGCATAAAGTCTATAAGGTACTCAACCCTTTAATTGATGTCGGTGCTATCCCATACTGTATGGTGAACATTGGCGTCCTATCCTATCAATACTGGTACCTTTTTTTGGTTGCAGCAATTCACCAGCCTCTGTACTTCTGTCGGTGGAATGTTGACTTCATGACTAGCAAATTAGGCTGCTGCCACAACCATTGTCCGGATAACTCCCTCGATGTTTATTCGGGCCTGTACTGTATCAGAACCAGATCCATTGTCAAAAAATCCGAAAGGAATATAGAACGTTATTTCTTGTATGCAAGTACTGGGCGAGTCTTTTCTCGTATCCCATATAACTTTAGAGTTGCTACTTGTCAACCCTCTTACCTGACCCTTATAATTCCAGGGTTGCCGGATCAGTATTTTTAAAAAAACTTTTAGGAAATCCAAAATTTGCGCTGGATACTAGGCCTAATACTATAAGTAAATAATTACGGAAGCTATAGGAAATATTCCCCGAAAATTTTGTATTGAGGATTTATTTCATATCTATTTGGGGACTTACTTTATCTTCGATTTTGGGAATAATTTTATAAGAAATTATTCTCCTACTTGGGAGGTAGTTTCATTTTCATTTTTGGGACTTATTTTCCGATTTTCCTCAGTGGCATTGGCACTGTTAGATGAAATACTTGTTTCTTTCAACCTGATAGCTTCTTTACAGCTTGTATGATGGTTTAATGCATGTAGCATACCAAAATATCAACATGTTTTTGAGAAGCTCTGTCTTGTAAGACATTAGATCCTTCGACTGCAACTTGAGGAGTTCCTTTTCAATCAAAGCAACCTAAAAAGTTTTTTTTTCAAAGAGGTTATGTAAATTTTTGATCTAGAGATATAATATGTAGGTTGATGTCCAATGCACAAACAATTAAGCCAAGGGGTACTACAAGGTTGCAGTATTGCACACCCAATGTCAAAGATAGAAATTCATAAAATTATTTTTATAACTCGACCATTTCCAGATCTTACAATCTCAACGTTGTCAGGTTGTAAATTTTAAATCCAAACGTCTGGCAGATGAGATTGGTGGTCGATTTTATGTGTGTTTAGACGATTGTCAGGTATCCTTCAGAATATGACCTGGAAATTAGTGTGACTCACAAAACAGTAAGTAAAGATGGCTTTTAAACATTTGTGATGAATTTTTAATTGATAGACAGCTTCATACCTTTTGTTAAATTATAAGCTTAATATTGTCTACAAATATCTAGCTGGTGCTTGTTATCAAATGTTCTATCTTCGTTTCAGAGTAGCTATACTTATGTAACGTAGAATGGTGGCAGATCCTTAATGCGTATCCTGCTTTGCTTTCTCGATATAAAACCAAACTTATTGCTCTTGTTTGTTTCCATTTCTTTGATTTCTTGTTTCGCTCCTTTTATGATGCTTATCTGTGAATATAAACACGCATTTATCCATTGCACACAAAGGCCATTCTCATCCATCACGTCGTCGTTTGCTTGTCCCATAATTGCTCAAAACAGACTTTATAGCTTTTTTGCATTTTTTTGTTTTTTTGAAGCGCCCTCGGAACGAACATCCATCCAAGCCTTTGTCATTCCCATGTCAATCATGTTTCGCCGATAAACAACAATCGTAGCGATACTCGCTCCGTTTCTTTGTTTGTGTATAATTTGCAAACATTTTTTCTTCAATGACACTGTAAACACTGAGGAAACGTGGCTTCTTCATTCAAATCGCCGTCGGCTCGACAAGAGCTTTGCCAATTTTTTTTTTTATTTTCTCAAGTCAACGATTGTGGGGCTGCGACTGGTCCGAGTGATGAAGAAGACGGCAACGGAACGGCCATCGGGAATGACAAATAAAGATAAAACTCACATACACAGGATTTTCTTTCAGAGAGGACAGCAGATGAATTGAGTCAAACAAGTCAGTGCTTTCATGATTGGACCCAATCTCAGGATTCCAGATGGAATGGTGCATCCCCAATGTCTGTCGATGCGAGTTTTATTTGCAAACACTAGGTAAATGAATAAGGATTTTTGTTTTCAACACATTTCTGCAGAATGTTTTTTTTTTCCGATTTCAAGTAAATATTTTTAAATCCTCGTTTTAAGAAATATATATTTTTTAACGGACAGAAGTCAGTTACATTGGTGCATAGGACATAGTTATAGTGCACGGATAGTTATTTAGAGTTGAAGGCGTCATATATATTTTGTATTAGCGTTGTATTTTTGATCTTAACTTAACTTTAAGTTTCGGCATTTTCAAGTTTTCTCGAAGATAAGTGTATTGATTTGTATTAATATTTGTATTAGGAATATCAAAAATGGTCGGAATAAAACAAGATTTCAAGGTCAAAGATTCACATAGTGAAATCATGGTGTTTAAGTTTTTAAAATTATAAAGTTTTTAATGGCATATACAGAGTTTTCCAAAAATAATTATTAGGTATCTTGTCTACACCGTATTATAACATATTAGCTGTAAGGAGGCTATCAAATTTAAAGAAGTAAGTATCCGTTGTTTTAAAGCCAATCCTACTGAGGAAAATCGGAATCCTACTCTTCAGGTCTCTTTCCGAGTAGATGGAAAACAGCATTTGTCCAGCCTGTCCCTAAAAAAGGCGAATCTTATTCTCCCTCTAACTATCGTCCGATTGGAAACCCTGACAAATTATCAGCGCAAGCATTATCTTGAAGAACGAAAGCTTCTCAATGAAATTACCTTTCGGACTGTTCTCTACAAGTAGTATTGGACGGTTTCAAATCGAATACTCACAAAATAAACGCTGGTGAGCCACAAGGCTGCGTTTTGTCTCCAACACTCTTCCTTATATTCAGAAATGATTTTTTGTCTGTAACTTCTAATACAATAAATTGTTTCGCTGACGACAATACCCTCAGCTTTCGATATTCGTTCTTAGATTCACATCCTGGTCCTTCGGATGTCGACTTCCTACGGCAGCGTATGATATGCTCATTAACTTCTGATCTTGACAGTATTGTCCAACGGGGAATCAAAAACCGTGTAGAATTTAATGCTTTGAAATCTCTGCTTACTGTCGCTAAAACGGAACCCTCCCCCAATGCCACTTTCTATGAGTGTCACTGTATGTCTTACGAAAACTATTGGGACCCTTGCCAAAAATTGGATATATATACTATATCCATATATACATATGTCTTCAGTCGTTCGGCAGTACTATAATTGGCAAATACCATTGAGGTATTTAAATCAAGGTTGAAGTGTCCGGGAACCGACACACACAGATCAAATATTGGACCGTTGTGGTATGTCGATAAGGGCAAATTAAGTCAAGACTCACCACCATTCAAAGGTTCATATATTAACATTAGTCGGTAGAAGCATTATATGATGATAGCCTCCTCCGAAATATTTTAAGCATACACAGGGTGCAAGGAGTTGTGTTATTTTGAATCCCATTCCAGCGGAAGATAGTGATACAAGGCACGCGTTAATTTCGACGACAATTTCTTCAACAAATCTGCTAATTATAATAGAGTTCGATTGAAGAACGGTCGAAAGTATAAACTAGCATTGTTTGTGGGTTGTGTTTATATTTTTTAAATATTTTCTTGTATATGCTTCTTCTTCTTTAAGGAGTAATCTTGAAAATGGCAGACTTATGAAGTGCGTGTTTCAAGATGTACAGTTGATTTGAACTCAAATACATTTCCAAATTTTATGTTGTGTATACCTTCTGCTAATTTAATCTACCATTAATCAGTTCCAATTTTTGAATGCGAAATAAACCATTTTAATATTAATCCAATCATCGAAAACAATTATCCTTCTTTATATTCTTTTTTTAATTGAACAAATACCAATTATCCTTAAGGTATTTGCCTTGTTGAAGGTACTGCCATTACTTGATTTTCAACAACGATCTATCTTCCTTGCCCTCCTAACAATCCCCATGTTTTGTTAAATTTAAATCGCCAAAATCCATTGCTACGAGTACATGTCCGATGTCAAAAGATATTTCCTTACACAGAATAGAATTCGGAAAACAATATACATGTACATTTCTGGAATAATGTATACATCTATCCTGAGGCTAAATGTCTTGCCTCATAGGTATGTATAGGTTATTCAAAGTAAAGGTGTCTATTTTGCTCTCTTCTCTTTGCTTAAGCCAATTATTATCTTTTTTACATATTAAATCGATTGAATTCCCTTGCAAAAGGTAAGCTACATCAGAAAGGATGTGTTGCTTCCTTGTCCTCATTTCTATTCCTCTTCTTAAGCATCTATAGTCAGATACACACTCTATACACGCACAACTTATTGAATTATAAGCGATATCCTGTTTACGAATACACAAAACAATTATTATTTATTGTTATAGTTTTCGAACTTTATTCACATTTGCCTTATAAAATTTCAATGATAAATAAAACTCGAAGATGTACGGCCCTACATTTTACCATGCTACGAGTACATCCATATTTCCAAAAATGACAATACATGATTTTTCTTCGAGTTTTCCGTTTTATTTTACATAATGAAGGGAATTGTTTTTGAGACAAAGGGGAATAAAAGACTGAAAAGTCTCTTATGTAAATTGATAAATTGATTTAGTACTGCCTTTGTAATTTTCTTTGAATTTAAAGTACACTTCTAGATTGCATATACTTGCTCTTGTCTTCGTTTTGACGTTTCCGGTGGTGTTTTAATGGCGTGCCCGTACATTCATATTAACTCGGAGATAATTCCTCCTCTCCTCCGAGTGCAAAGTAATGTATTTGTAACTCAGGAGGAAAAAGCAAATATTTTGACTGACCATCAAATTGCAGCACACTTATATAAGTGACCTTATAAAGGAAAAGCTAACCAGAATAGATAGTCTTATTAACAGCCAAACAGGTATCTTAATAAGCAACGACCACTTAGTCAAAAAATTTTAAATTTTAGATTTTCCCAGGTATCATAAAATGTATGGGTTTTTGGGTGCACCTATTAATGAGTTTTTTTATTATTGTTTTGTTCATCAGGTAAAAATAAGAAAACGATGATAGCGAAGACCAAAAAAGCTTTTCTCGCAATTCTGGTTTTCTTCAAACTTGGTAGATATCATTTTTTCCACCCACACGTTTTTTTCTTTTTTTTTTGGGCTAAAAATATCGGTACCTGCCATACGATTTTTTTTCGAAATTTTGTAAATATTTTTTTTCTCAAAAAATGTTTGACAGATTTAAAAATAAAGAAAATTTCATTTAGTTAAAGCTAGGTACGGTTATTGACGGTACCCCCCAAAGAAGCATTTTTTTTTTGATTTTCTCAAAAACGGTACGACCGATTTTGATCTCTTTTTTTTTGCTAAAGCTCCCCGAAAACTTAATTAGAATTGTGTATTAAAAATTTTCAAAAAACAACTTTTTTGGATTTTTAAGAAAAATTTCAAAATACTAGATTTTTTCTAAACTTGATAAATAAAAGTTTCTCAACATAAACTAACAATAAAAATAAAGGTACCCACCATACAAATGTTAAAAAATGGTTTTCAAAAATCGTATTTTTCTCGTAAAAGGCGTCTAGAATTTTGATAAAAATGTTTTTGTTTCAATTAATTTTAAGGATCTTTAATTAAATAAAAAAAAATTGAAATTAAGATTTTAAAATTTTGAATTACTCATTAACGACATAACAGATTTTAATGAAATTTTTTGTAGAGGTGCTTCTAAAAAGTCTAAAAGCAATTGGACTTCAAAACTTTAAAAACAATATTTTTTGAATTTAAAAAAAAAAACATTTTTTTTTTGGAAAATTCGATATTTCAAAAACGACTTAATATTTTTTTTGGAAATTTAATTTTCATTAGTACAGTAATAAAAACGTAAAGTTAGCATACCAAATTTTTTTCTTAAAAATCTTTTAAAAATTTTGTATATAAAACCTTTTTTTTTTAGAAACCACTAAAACGACTTATAATTTTTGTCCTTGCATAAATTCATATTTGCATAGCATTCTGTTCTTGTCTCTTACTAAGAATTTAAAATAATTAATTTTATCCTTATGAACAGTTTTCTCTAATAACATTCGTTTTTAAAATTCCCAGTCTATTACATAGGAGCAAGTTCGCTTACTAGCCCGAGTGAAAATTGCTGCCACCGAAACCATAGCCTAATTATGTTTTTTGAAAACTTACATATTTATTTTATTTCTTTTCCGAGTCAACTGATTTTGACATTTATATAAATTTTCAATAAAACTGCGTATTAAAGAATTTTATTCGTACTGGGTAAATATTACCAATAGAATACTAAATAATTCTTTAAGGTAAAACGTTTTTAAGTTTTTCGACAAAATATACTACGATTTCGATTTTGAATTTGAATTTAGATTAAAGTTGTTATCTGGATTGAGCAAGTAAATAATAACTTAACGAAATTCAGTTACAAATCAAAACGAATTTATTTCTCTTACAAACAAATAAGCTTAAGAAAAGGACTCCTAAGAGAATTACAAAACACTAAAGTGACAGTTTAATCATATTATTTTGGGTGACATTCTGGTCACAAAGCTCTGCTTTACTTAGGAAATAATAATCACGTCTATATAATTATGATTTACCCAACTTTTTGTTTGCCAATTTGTCTAGTCACCAAAGGATAATCTTGCAGTCATAACTTAACCGATATCCAAAAACCGAACGACAAATAAACAAAAAAAAATTATATGAGACCAAATCTCGCAATAAATTTACTATGTATGTAGGTAGGTATGTATGTTCACAATACTGCAGTTTTATCCCTTAACTTCATATCGTCCGTTCAGAGGACGTGCCAAATTCATGAACTCCTAAAAGTTTTTCATGTACTTACCTACTTGAGATATAATACCTTTCCTCTATTCACATTTATTTTAGCATTATGAACTTATATTGAGGCCTTTCAACTGTTTTTTTTTTGTATATAGAGAGCATGCCGAAGTATTTGGCCCAAGCTTGAACAAACTTATGAGAGAGATAGAAATTATTAGGCAAAACTAATTATTTGAAAAAGCCAAGTACAGTTTGTGGGACAAGAAATTTTGAAAGTTTCTCAATACTTTTAAATACATTTCTAGAGAAAAACGTTCAAAACCATGAACTTATTCTTTAAATTGCTGAATTGATTGAGCTAAAAAGAATGGTGTCTATTTTTTTTTAGCAAATTAGAAAAAATAATTTTAAATCATTGGGGTGTTTCTTAAAATAATTTAGTTTATAAAAATGTTATTCGTTCAAAAAAATCAATTTAGACGACGCCGAAAATTATAAAGTTAAAAACAAAAAATTGTACAATGGTAACTACTGTTTTTACCACCTAAATTTAAATTTTATGTTTGATTTTAGATCATAGAAAATTTAAGAAAAATTCTTAAAGTAGTTTTCGAGAAATATATAGTTCTTAAAACGGTTTTAATGCATTTGTATATACGGATAAAAATTTGTCTAGGGTGCTTAAATACTGCTGGGTGTTTTTTCAAACTTTTTTTCACTCCAAGTTACCAAATTAAAAAATGACAAAATACAAATTAAAAAAAATATAAATACCATACATATATCTTTAAATATCCACAAAATATATTTTGGAATTTTATATAAAGATTTGAAAATAAAATGTATTTAGATAGATATATAGAATTTATTTGGCAAAAAATAACTAAAAGGTAGCGTAACCGCACATTTTTATAAAATGTATTTATTTTTTTAATTTCTATTTAAATTTTCAAGGGGCTTCTACATCATTTAATATCAGTTGTACCAATTTTCATTCTGAAAATAATTTTTTTAAATTTGATAATTTCCCAAGCATATTTCTTAGATTTAAAAAAATGTTTGGAATCTCGATATAACACAAGCTTGAATTTTTTTCGATGCTGACACCTAGCAGTTTTTTAACACTCTAATAGATTTCAAACAAAAAAGATTCTTTTATCCATAAATACAAATTTTTAAAAACATTTTTGAAATCTCTTAATTTCTCGAAAACTATTTCAAGAATTTTGCAAAAATTTGTTTGCTTAAGAAAACGAAAAAAAAAATCATGAAGTTGACATTTTTTGTTTATTTTTCCTTAAAAAAATACATGTAAATGAATCAACCGTTACTTATAACCCCAAGTAAAAAATGTAAATGGTGGGCCATCTTGCGGTTTCTCTTTAAATCATAGGTTATTTTGACACTGACAGCTGTTTCCAGCTCGAAATCTTGACAGGAATTCAGTATCATAATTCAGTGGAACCAAATGAGTCGCTTTACGCTTGAACAACGTTGGGAAATATTGAACATTTATTTCCAAAGTGACTGCTGTGTAGCCCAAACTGTGCGTTTCTTGGAAAGAAGTTGTGGCCCCACGCCTGCTGTACGCAAGTTGTGCAAAAAGTTCGTGAGACTGGTATGCTAGTGCACAACACTCATGGTCTCTGTCGTCGTTGCACAGACGAGAATGTGAGACTCAATTATTCACGAACATCAACTCGCCATCGATCTCAACAGTTCAACATTTCACGCACTAGCCTGAGATGAATTCTGCACAAAGATCTCGGATTATTCGCTTACAAGGTCCAATTGACTCAGAAAGTGAAGGTGGATGACCATGAGTATTGCCTATTTGCTTGATCAAAAATACCATATATTCTATATACCAAAATAAAATATTGGGTACATCATACTAGGAAAGATATACTGAGTACCTACTTAGCAGATGCTTCTTATTGAAACTTTGTATAAGTTTTACGATTTGTCAAAAAAAAATTGTTCAGTATAACCTTTTCTTTGCTGCAATACTGTTAACTTAAATGATTTCTTTTGCATGAATTTGTTTTATTCTTATACAATAAAAAATATCAACAAAAAAACACATCTTCCAAAATAAAGTTTGTTTTTTGGTTTTATATTCAAATTTATTTTTGGGATGGTCTGGTATGATCTGGACACTGTCTTTTCGAACCCTTTTTGCACAAACAAAATGAGTTTCCTTATTCGGACCACAGACGCTGCCAAAAAGAGTCCAATTTCCCAAAAATACATTATATCCGTTGAGGCAATTAGATTTTCCGAAAGTGGTATTGGTTTCTGCTGGCTGTGTGTGAGTGTGGGAGCTTGCGTAATTCCTGTGGATAGGGTTCTTCTTTTATTCTTCTAATAATAAATGACACTTGGGTAACAGGATATATTGTTGAAAATTTCATTACTTCGTTAGAATACTGTGTTCCTCAGTTCCTGTGTTTTAGGTTGGTACTCAATACGTGCGATGAAATGGTATGTGTGTGATAATTGGAGTGAGATTTAACAGAGAACACTTCATTTCATTATGGCACCATGTGTGTATAGTGTATGATACAGAAGCGCCAGCATGAAATCTTGAAGGCCAACAAACCACAAAGAAGTAAATGTTAATATTATCAAGAATTCCGGATAGAAAAAGACTTGGAAAACGTGACTGAATTGATTATTATACCACTTGGTGATGCTTAAATACAACTGCGTAAAGAAATCGAAGCGAAGTGGAGCACGATGGAATGAAGTCAGTGTGGAGAAAAAAGTGTAAAGATGAAGTTATGAGCCATCGCAACGTCGAGAGGAGTAGGTTGTTAAGAAAATACACTCTGTCTTATCTGATTGGGTTTAAGGAACACAATATAACGACTATCGAAATCCTTGCCTCACAAGTGTGGTTATATAATGCAGTCTTTGGCAACGACTTTTTTGGAGTGTAAGCTTTAAAAGACATTCTGAAATTATTGTTCGCATGTTCATATTAAAATCTGAAATAACAATGTACGTCAATTGAGCGGCTATTTTTTCAGATTCTAGATCGTGTTTTTGTATCCCACTTTTGAATTTCGATATGCATCGTTGCAGAAGCTATTGAGCTGCATTTCTGTTTTTATGAATGTCAGAAGTATATCCTTCGTTCATAAATAAACATCGCCAGAAAGAGCTTAGGATCCTGAATGATTTGTATGTCATACCCTACCGAATGAATTACAACTTTCTTAAAATTCGGTACACTCGGGCGTATGCGTGCTTTTTTAAGTAGTAAATTATAAGGAGTAAATTTGAATTTTATAATTTTTAATTTCCCAAATAAATAATGCTTATGTCACCATTGTGCGTGTTAAGCCATTGTCTAGTGGCCTACAGACATTCATGTGTGCATGAAAATTGGAGCGGATTTTAAAAAAGATACCGATGCACATTGGTTTTGAATATCTAAATATTATGATGGGAGGGAAATGTAGGGTCAGGTAAGGCATTTCACATTCGTGTAGTGCGGCTAAAGAAAGAATCTCTGAAGTGAACAGTATGTCCGAAGTTAAGCTCAAGGATAAACTGATGGGCAATGCCTGAAGCGTAAGTATTATAATTAAATTGCTTGAGCGGAGGAATGTAACTAGAACACTGTTCAGAAAAAAAAAATTAAGATAATAAAAGACAAGAAACATTGCGGCCGGCGACGGCGGTGCTTCGAAAGGTTCAAATTTTTCGGTTATATACTTCCATTATCTGTCATTTTTAAAGTTATTTTTTGATAATATCCAAGAGACTCAAGTGGGTGGTTATTGGCCTGCCTAAATATGGGAATTATGCTAAAGTTTTGGATGAATGTAGCCTGTATAAGGGTAGAAACCCTTAAACACTGCACAGTGTTATTGTCGAATAAGTGGTTTTTTGACTTATATTTTCCTGTTTGAGAGCGATTTTTAAAATTTTGTAAGAAATCATTATTAGATATCTCCGCTTTTTAATTAAAACTCATTGTTTTGGAAACCGCAAAATATAGACGATTCACAGTTTCCTAACACTACCTACAAGATGTAGAAAGAAATTGTTCTATTACCCAAAAGTAACTACCCACCGTACAAATGTTAAAAAATGGTTTTCAAAAATGTTATTTTTCTCGAAAACGGCACATTTGTTTTCTGTTGCGCATTCAGTAAGGACATATTGAAATTAAATCATTATATTAACAGTTTTAAAATTAACACATATTTATATTTTCGGCATAATGTTTTCCTATGAATTCTTACGAATAAGTTAGAAAAAAAATAGCAAAAAAGACTCAATGATTTTGCCTTAAGTTAATCTTCATTAGCACAACAATAAAAACTTTAAATATATTTAAAAAAAAAACTCCAAATCGAAAACAAAAGTACCAGAAACATTTTTGTTAAATAAAACGGCAAACATGTTTTTTGTGGTACACTTTTCTCCAAAAGTATTTAACCGATTTCGATAAATTTTATATGGTTGGAAAGCCACAGTTACGGAGATGTGCAGAATATACTTGAGACACGCATTTACACACTGTGGGTCATTTTTGTTTTTGCACTGTCGAACACTTTGCATATTACATAAAATAAAATTTAATTTAATAAATTTGCTTGAAAACACTGCCAATAATATAAATAATAATTAATAAATAAATTGGCACTCGAATTTCGAGAGCTGGGTCGGCTAGTTTTTGTTAAAAGAAGAGTTTTTACGTAAAGAATATTGTTTATTTTTTAATCCGTGAAACAACTTTTGAGAAAAAAAAATATTTAATTTCGAAAAAGGTGGTTTTGTTGTTGAAAACTTTTTAGGGTAATAATCAAAGAAAAACCCTTACTATCCAGTTTAAGGAAAATTGATACAGGCAGACAGAATTACCTGTTTTTTTCCTGTCCTATCATCGTATTGTCAAGTCTGATCGAAATTTCAATTTCGAATTTTTACGAATTAGGTATTCAAATTCGCATATTTAAGACATCATATTTAAAAAATGTCTTCTTTTTAATAATTCTAAATAGTGAGGAAACTTTTATTTAAGTAGGCATGTTGTAGGATTTGCAAAACAAAAATTACACTTTATACATTTAAAAGAATTTTTAACTTCAAAATTGAAGTTCTTAAATTAAATAAAGCAACAATTTAAATATAAGAAAAGTGAGCGGTTAGGGTTTCAAAAGCATCATTCCCTAGTAATAAATCAAAATTTTAAGAAAAATGGGCGGGGAAGTGGGTGAATTTTAATAAAATACCCTTAATCTTTTTTCATTAAATCCACAGACATTATCTTAGGGAGAATTGTGGTGAATTAAATCACAATTGCTTGCCTTTTAATGAATAAGAACAATCGGAACACGAATGTAAGCTTTCAACTTTGTTTATTTAGATGGTATCAACTGAGATTAGGTTAAGGTAACCTTTTGGACACATACTTGACCCAATTAAGTAAAACGATCGTCAATATTGTTGCTTCCCTCTTATTACTAGTTGAATCTTTGGGAATACGTATATTGGCTCTCAGGCTTAAAAAGAAATTGGGTAAGAAAATAAATAAACGGATTTAAAAAATTAAAGTGATTTAAGACTCAATATAAATAAGATACTAATTTTGTAGGGTAGAATTAGGTGATTCCTACAAATTGAGTCTAAAAAGGTACATATATGTACATAGTTTTAAGGTTTATTTGTAGGGTTTAATGGGGTAGATACCCCTTGGCAGAACGGTTAGTGCGTTTGACCTTTATGCAGAAGGTCTTGTGTTCGATTCTAAGCCCCAGCAAAAAATAAAGTAGTTTTCTAGGGGCCTCTGGTGACGAATTGACAAATCCTCATTAAGTACGAGGGCGGATGGATAATTACTAGCCTACAAAAGAAAAAGAAAAATTTTGGAAAAGTGGCTATTTATTTTTCAACATAGTCTCACGGAGCCAAATCTGGAGAATACCGCGGATCGGGCAGAAGTTTGTAGTGCAATTCGACCAATTTGGCCATTGCTCTGAAGTGGTGTCACGGTTGCGCTTGTTGTCTGGAGTGAGCAAACGCCGCACCCATCGGGCCCACAGCTTTCTCATGCTAAAAATTTCATGGAGGATATGACCCACGCGGTTTTTTGAGATTATTACTGTTTTATCTGTCTCAATCGGCGGTCTGCCAATACGAGATCATGGATTTTTGACATGTTATCCTCCGTGGTAGCCATTTTCGGGGCACCGGAGTAGCGCTCATCAAAACCAGATGTGTGACCACGCTGAAACTCGATATACCTATTTTTGACGGTCACCATCGCTCCAAGCGATCTTTGATTTCTCTGCGCGATTTCCCTTCCAAAAAGAAGAATCGAATTACCGACCTATATTGCCCTTTTTCCATCTTTCTAAAATTCGCGGACAAGTTGGAAGCCAAGTGGTCAAAACAAAACTACGAGAGAATGTACTAGACGATAGTAAATCTATCTTGCAATACTGGCACCGTGCGTCGTCCTCGGGCGGTGAGGCTAAATACTTATCGGACCGCCCTCGTATTTCTTATCATGCTACTAATTAGCCGTTCGAGAATGGCAGAAAAATGTAGGTCCCCTCAATTCCTGGTAACACGCAAACAGGAATGGTTGTGAGTTGTAAGTCACTAGATAGTAGGTACTTGTTTTTTTCGAGCTGCAGCACCGCCAAATTTAATTTTAATTAAATTAAAATAATAATTTTAACTATTCAGATACATTTAAACATTCCTTTTGTGCTTAACAGATTATAATTAGAAGATGACATAAAAACTAGATGTTAGTTTGAACTCTGGTTAAAACAAACAATGGAATCTTATTTAAATAAAATCCTTTTTATTTTTGAAAAAAATTGAGTTTCCTTCTAAAAAATTTAAAATTTTTCTCCTATTCATGGAGTGTAATGGGTAATAGGATGTAATAGGAAACCTCCGTCTGTTTCTGCGGGTTTTAATGAGAATACTGTTCAAGTTGCAAGTAAAATTGATTGGGCCCACTTTGATAAAAAAAAACAGTTCTTATTTCTTTGATCCCTGCAATTCGAACCGTTTTTTCTCTAGGAAATCCGAAATATATTTTTCCGAAACAATAATTAAATACCAGGTACAAAACTTCAAATGGATTGGAATGGTCGGAAGTTTTTTCACACTGGCAGATTATTTCTTGCTCTTTCTAGGTCTCGTAGTTGTGAATATCAAATTTTATTAATACTTTACGAGATAAGAGCAAGAATATTGTATTTTTTGAAGTCATTCAACTTGAAAGTTAAAAAAAAAAAGAATTTAATTTCGAATTTTATCCTTTTATAAAAGTTATTTTTTTAAGAGACTTTTCAACTCTTAAGAGTAAAATGGCGAAATATTCGAAAGTAAAAAGTTTTTTTTTCTTGAATTATAAAATTATTAGCTAAACAATAGGCAGTTGCCTAATTCTTGCACCAATAACTTTCCATTCCTAGAAAATTATCTATTATCTACATGTCATAATTTTTTTATGTTTATCCCTCTGCTAATGAACAAATTCAAAAAAAAAAAAAAACAATTTACTATTATTTTAGTTTTACTTGCTTCATAATTTTTTCATAATTTTACATTATTCATATTTTTTTTGATACATATTTATTCGTTTTATAAGTTTATTTAGAATTAAAACAATAAAATTTCATAATTATGCGTTTATTTATATGTATGTATATACAAATAACTATTTTAATGCCTATTGTTGATCATCTTCATAAGCTTTCTGGGAATGCGGCAAATTTTTATAAAAATGAAAATTGTTGCCACTAATAGGGAGGATTCGAGGTGAAAATTGATAGTAAATCGTTGTATTTAGTGGGGTAACATGGATTTAGCTTTACTGCAGCTAAGTTTAAGCTCCTTTTTTTTTTTTTTTTTTTTATAATTAACGCGCACTCAAGGGATTATGACTACCCTTTAAATGTTGGTTGAACACAGTGCGAACATTTAGGAAACAGTGGGAGGATTGAGTAGGAGAAACCGATGTACATACGTCTTAAATTTCTGGACATTGCAATGGGGAGGAAAAACAGAGTCGGTTAAGGAATTCCACATTCGAGTCGTACGGCAAAAGAAAGAATCTCTGTACTTAACTGTACGTCCAAAGTTTGGCTCAAGGGTATAATGATGAGCATTCCCTGCGGCACGAGTATTACGGTGAAATTTTTTTAGGGGGGGAATGCGACTCGCTATTTCAATTGAACGTTGTTTATAGAAATAACGATAAAACAGTGATAGACAAGAGACATTTCGACGATGTTCTAACGAAACAATTGTTTCGGAAATTACTCTGTCACCTATCAGCCTTAAAGCTCTATTCTGGATTCTGTCTAGTAATTGTAAAGATGTTTTAGAAGCACCAGCCCAGATATGAGAATTGTATTCTAGTTTGGGACGTATGTAAGCCTTATAAATTGTGGCCAGATCAGAGGGGGAGAAAAAGTTTTTACATCGTCTTAGGAAACCTAAGCATTTGGCCGCATTTTTAGCAATATCCAATATGTGGTCATTCCACGAAAGGTGGTCAGTAATACACATACCAAGAATTGATAGCTTTTCAGTTTCTATGATGCAAGCTCCATCCATGAATGGGGGCATAGGGCGAATATTCCGCTTTAATGACAAAAAACAGCTCTGAGTTTTAGAAGCATTAAATTCAACACGATTTTTAATACCCCATTTAACGATGCTATTTAGATCGGAATTTAAAGAGCTCAACATATATTGCCGTTGCAATTCAACATTCAAGAACAAGGAATTGAATCAGGAAATGAATATGAAAAGCTGAGGGTGCTGTCATCAGCAAAACAGTAAAGTGGATTAGTAGTTTCGGTAAAAAGATCATTTATGAAAATGAGAAAAAGAGTCGGTGACAAAACAGAGCCTTGAGGGACACCAGCATTTATTTTACGAACTTCAGACTTGAAACCATCCAAAACGACTTGAATTGAACGGTCAGAAAGGTAATTACTAATCCAACGAATAAGAGATACATCGATACCAAACGCACCCATTTTTGATAAAAGAGCAGGATACCAGACTCTATCGAATGCCTTAGAAATATCAAGCACAATGATCTTACTTTCCCCAAAAAGATGTAAGGATTGGTTCCACTTTTCAGTGAGATATGCCATCAAATCACCAGTGGATCTATTACTGCGAAAACCATATTGGCGGTCATTAAAAAGATTATGTTCTTCAAGATATATCAAAAGCTGCCGATTGATCAGTGTTTCCATGATCTTAGACAAAAGGGACGTCAGTGCGATTGGCCGATAATTAGAAGGTGAAGAAGATGCGCCTTTTTTGGGGACTGGTTGGACGAACGCTGTTTTCCAACTCTTTGGGAAGTACCCTGTAGAATAGGAAAGATAAAAAAGTTTGCGCAGTGGTTTTGCCAATGAGGAAGAACATTTCTTCAGAACGATGGGTGATATACCATCCGGGCCAGCAGATTTGTGAATATCGAGATCTTTTAATATTCTAGCGACTGCTCGGGTGCGAAAATAAATTTTGCTCATTGAAAAGTTTACATTTTCAAGAACCGGTGGATACATGTCGCTATCGGGCAGTGAAGAATTTCTTGCAAATAGTTCTACAAACAAATTAGCCTTCTATGGAACTGACAACAGGATTATCATTGTAGATGAGCGTGGGAACCGACGAAGAGGTGGAGTTTTTGATTTTCTTTACGAATGACCAAAAGTTTCTACTGCCGGCACTGGATTATTTTTTGTCTTAATTTTTGTTCGTGAAAGAATTTGGTTCTTTTGATCCAAGCGTTACAAGCATTCCTTGCTCTCTTAAACTTAATGTGGTTTTCCTCAGAAGGGTTGGCTTTGTATGTTTGGAAGCACAACTCTCTTACCCTAATCACTTCTTTACAGCTACCGTCAAACCAAGAGTTTTCTTTTGGCTTTAAACTTTTTGATCTGTGAGGAACAAACATTTTCAAACCATTTGTGATTATGTTTGTTATCATATCAGCACACGCATCCACGTTCCTATCGAGAAAGCTTATCGACCAGTTAAAGTTTCGGAAAAAGTTGTTGAGACCATTCCAATCGGCTTTCTCGTATTGCCATACGACTCTTTTGGGAATTTTTTCTTTAACTACAGCGTTGGAGCATGGAAAAACAGCTGACACTACGGAATGGTCTGACGTACCTAAAGGCGTTAATACATTTACTGTATATTTCTCAGGGTGGGAAGTGAGGAATAAGTCAAGGGTATTAGGAGATTGGCCAGCAACATCTGGAATTCGCGTTGGCTCATCTACAAGTTGAGTGAGATGGTTAAACTCAGAGAAGATTTCTACATATGCAACTTCTGGTGTTGCCTGACCCAAATATCGAAGCCAATTAGGATTATGCACGTTAAAATCGCCCGTAATAACGATTTCGGTGCTTAGATTACAAGAGATAATCGCACAGCATCCGACAGCGCATCAAATTGGTTCAGTGTAGATTTACTGTCTAAATTTGGGCTTCGATACAAGAAACAATAATGAATAATTTGTTTATTGACGTTTAACTTTAACCACATAACGTTAAAATCCGTGCGGGAACAATGGCTAAATTGAGGAAGAGTTTGATAAGCAACGTCATTTCGAATAAAAATGGCAATACCGTAGTGAAGGATAAATAGTGGTACTAAGCTGTATCCAGGAAGGTTAAACTCAGAAGGATCGGAGCTTTCACCTACCTGTGTTTCGCTGAGTGCCAGAATAGCTGGTTTGAATTTTTCAGCGTGAACGAACACAGCAAAGAAATTTTTCCTGAGCCCACGAATATTGGAAACATCGACTCTGAAATTACTCACCATTACAATAACAGGTCCTCTTCAAGCAATCAGCTAAAATTTTCTGTTCCGAATGATTCCTGGCACCGATATGAACATGGACAGTTTTTTTTTTAAATTTAAACCAAGACATTTCTTGAAACAGTATTGTTTTTTCAGATGTGTCGATTTTTCTGATCGTGAGGTATTGTTCCACAAACCTGTTCCAGTCAAGGATATCTTCCGAAGTTATGTCGTGTATGATGTATGGCTTACCAAAACAATGATAGTTCGTGAAAAAATACAAAGCAAACAAAACTAAATATTAGGAACGGGCCTAAGAGTTTGACTTGTCTGAATTCAAAGTGACAACCACAATTTATTTCTCCCAAAGAAATGGTAATGTAACTAGTACTTGTAATTCTGGTGAAATTGAAATCCCACGGCATGTAATTCGGTCTTGGATTTTCAGGTTTTCAACCAAGAACCCAACTGTTGTCTTGCCAAACATATGCCGGGAGTAAAATTCTTCATCGTCCACCTCTTCAAAAGGATTTGCTGGTGACTTAAAACATTTCACTTTTCTGCACAAAGCTGAGTCTTATTTTATTTACTTTTAAAAACAATTAGCTCATAATTCAGAAAAGAAAAACACAATTTAACTCATTCAAACAAAATTATCAAGAAATATTGTACGAGCAAAATGACAGAAGTCATATGGATTTAGCAAATTACTAAAAGTTAAAGTAGCGAGTTTGTGATTTTAACTTTAGTAAAATGTTTATAGATAATAATATGTTAAAATCGTTTAAAATTAGCAAAATCGTTAGTAATTTACTAAAATGGCTTTAACATATTATTTAATCGTTGAAAATTTTGCGCCATTATCTTCAAATTAGGAATAACTTGTACAGTGTACATGCACATCACAAAAAAAAAATTATTTAAATTCTGACCCCCACAACGATCGCTAAAGCACCTCACTTCCTCGACGCTTTCTGGGAGCAGTTAAACGTATCAGAAAGGAAGACTAGCCACCTCGCAATTTCCCCTACCACCTTGTTTTGATATAACCTCATAGATCGTGAAGTTGTGGGTAAAGGGCATTATTCGTTGGATCACTCGGGCAGAGCAGAACCTGCAGAAAATCAGAGTCATTTTTTATTGCAGGTATCTTCTTTCGTCTTTAAATGCGCCTATTATTCATTATTTTTAATTTTCAATACTTTATAACACTTTTTATTGTTGCGGTGTTTTAAGGTTTTCTTTTTTATTTTTTAATTGCAAATTTTCCAAAGCTCTTCTCCTGAAACTATAACAATCTTGTTTGAGAGTAGATTCTCAGCCATGTTAGTGCTTGTTGAGTCCTCAAAAAATATTACTTGAATATTGAATTCCCATTGAGAATTCCCTCAACAAATTCTCGCCAAAAGTAGATGTCAGATATCTACTTCTTGCACTGAAAGTGGTAGGGTTATTTTAGTTATCTAGTTTTTTCACAGCTCAATTTTAAAGGGGAGGGAGGGGAATTTCAGCTAAACATTAATTTAATTAAATGATCATCACCCTAAGGTACCTAAAAGCGATGTTAACTCAAAAATGTCAAAAATTGAGTTACCTAGTTCTTGCAATCAGGTGACGATATATTCTACAGCGTTTTTAAAACGCACAAAAAAAAAAATAATAGTGTTTCCTAGATCCAAACTAGAAACCTTCACCTTTTTAAAACTGTTCTATTTAATTTTAATTTTATAATTCAATAGTTATTTTTTTGCGTTTTAGTCTTTTTTTGTGACCATCAAACCATTCAGGTAGTCATGCAGATATAGCTGTTTCCGATTCGAAAATAATTAATTTTTTATAATAAATTTTTATTTTTTTTCTCTCATTATTGCTCACCCAAACTCACGTCTAATGCAAAAAGGACATACTTGACTAGCAGCATCTAGGACGATATTTGTCCTGATTGTGGTTGAGGGATTATGAAGATTTCCAACTGAGAAAACGTTTAAATTAAACTAAGGAATTTTGTTGGCAAAATTTATATTATGTACGATATGGTATTTCTGAGGAAAAAGTTTTATCTGGATATAGAGATACTTTGACCAGGCCAAAATCAGAATGGGGAGATAGAATAGATTCCACTTAGTTGAACTTGGACGAAGGAAGACGAGGATGACACAGACTTGGACGCA
Organism: Chrysotoxum bicinctum; assembly: GCA_911387755.1. Lineage (NCBI taxonomy): Eukaryota > Metazoa > Arthropoda > Insecta > Diptera > Syrphidae > Chrysotoxum > Chrysotoxum bicinctum. The sequence goes on from OU426988.1 coordinate 134,226,464, forward strand.
ACACATAAGTTTGTGAATTCACATTCAAACTGTTTGGAGAAGCACGTTTAGGTATATCGAAGTTGCTTTGCTCTAGAAGGTGGTTTAGTTCGCTTCTGCATGCAGCTGTGGGGTGTGAAAGTGTCTTTTGAAGCTGGGGCATACATCTGTGACCAAAACGTACACATTCACAAAACATAGGAGTCCGATCCTCGGAACAGGAGGTTGCCGAAGTTTATTTTTTTTTTTCATTCTTCTTATTTTTACGATTTGTTCCTTTTTTCCACCGGATGAAGAAGAGATGTTGAGAAAGTTCATGGCAGCATATTTGATTTGTTTCAATGATATAGTTGCCACAAGTTTACACGCGTCTCTGAGTTTCGGTAAAAAATGATTTCTAATAGAGGGATAGACCTGGAGCTCAAGATAAAAGAAGATTGAAGAGGATTCCTTAGGCGGGTCGACGGAGACCCACATAAAAGAAGCTTTAGTGCTTATGAAGTCTCTTTGAAAGTCCGTTATTTATTTTCTTAGTCTAATACTGGAAAATCTTTTACAACAAAGAAATACGAGTATGTGAATAAATATACATGTCTAGTATGCCCGATGCTATCAGGTTCCTGTTTTCTTGTTCTCTGTGAAAAATGATATTAGTTATTTTGATATTTTTTATTTTGAACGTAGATTTAGATTCACGTTACTACTGCCTTATGTCATAATGTTTATTTATTTTAAAGAGAGAGAAAACCTCAATGTATAACACGAACTCTGCTCCCAATATGGAGCAAGAAGGTGGATCGGATAAGCTAAGACACCTCTTATTCAGGTTTTACCCTATAAATACAGACCCAATCAGTTCGTTAGAAGAATACAACTTAGACATACATGTATGCACGTACATATGTGGGTGCTTTGAGTATATTATCCTCCCCCTTTTACCCGAAGCATGAATGTGCTAAAAGGAAAAATCTACTAAATCGTATTTGAATATTCATCTTCATGAGAACAATGTCGTCAATCCGCATTCTCTTAATATTGAAATGACATTTAGTGTCGAAAAAATTTACGACATAAATAATTACCTCAAAAAAATAATTTCCAAATTCATGGTTCTGGCATAAGGGGGCGATATTGTATGAGTGAGCGCAATTTAATTTGTTGGACATTTTTCTTAGAACTATTTTCTGGAAAACTTCTATTGGGGATTTAATCTGTGTCGAATTTTTTTTAGAAGTACAAATTTTGTTATTTCTGAGAAAACGACAATCTTGGTTGTTATTGTTTGTTGTTAGCAAATTCTTTGGAGACTTATCTCCAGTTCCACCGGGGAATTTAAAACTTAAATTCAGCTGAGCCTTAACTGGTGTTTAAATTTGAAGTTCAACTTTTTCGGTTTCAGAGTCTAATTTGAACTTTAGTTCAATTAAACGTAGTTAAATATTCGGTTAAATATGTCTTTTATGACTAAAGTTATTGGCGCAAAATTTTAAAGAGTTCTCGTTTAAGCAATTAAACCGGCTCTACTTAACGCAGTCGTTTAGCTTAGAGACTTTGTCTAACTTTTTCATAATTTTAATCACGTTAGACAACTCTTCTAACTAATGTGGGTTTTACAACAGAACCTAAGCAAATTTGCGTTGAACAACCCTTAATTTGACAGATGCATAACTCACACAACTACAAAAACACAAAAAAAAAGTAAAAAGAACAGACAACTTCAAACCAAATAATTTTTCGCCGAAAAAAGTTCATTTAATATACTACATCGGTACAGATTTTGATTGTTTATAAGTTATTTACATTATTTCAGATGAAAATAAAGTATAAATCGCAAATTCACAGCATAAAAAACTCAATTTGGTGTTGTAAGGTGCAGATTCATTTAGCTATATACTCGTCTCGGCGGCGCGCGTGCATACATAAGATATGTACATTTGTATCTACAGATTTTTTAATTGTAGAGCACTTTCGTACGATTGTTTTGAATTTATAATATTCAGTGATTCAGTCTATTTACAAAGAACATCTTTAAAAAATCTAATAAAACATCAGTAAACATTTTTCCTTTTATTTGCTTTGGTATGAAATGTACATTGTCAATATGGATAAAGTATACTTTTAAAAGATAAACTAGCTATTTGTGGCTGTTAAAGTAAGACGAGCTCTTTAACGTTAAAGTATAGTTTATGTCCTTTAAAATTAACAAAAAGTCAGTTCTCGTTTTATACTTAATATTTAGAGTCGACTCCCATTCTAAAATTGATTTAGAGTGGGTTTTAAATGTTTAAAATTTTGCGCCATTGCCTTTTCATTACATTAATTAATATATTTGTTCTTATCATTTAGTTGCATTTTCAATTCGGAATCGAATTTGTTCCAAAATATTGTAGGCTGAATTCTTCGACATTCAAACTCTTTCGAAGATTTCTATAGATGGTTCCAATAATTGAAGTGATTTTTCTCACATTCGCATATAATATAATGGTTTTTTCATCACAAATGCCTTCAAAATCCCTTTCCGAAATCGACAACATTTTAAAAATACAATATTTTTGTTTAAATATTTATTGAAAAAGGATAATTCGCTTCGTTGCAAATACTTCTTCTGAAATGAATTCCAAATTTGATTTTGTGTAAGATGGCATCTGCCAAATTGTCGCTGAGCTTTCAAGTGATTCTAAACATGCGTCGGGCTGAAGTTTAAACGGCCGAATACTGCCCTTCACTTTAAACTACAGAATGAACTCAGTTCAAGGTTTATACGAAACTATGAAACCAAATTATTTATTGAAAAATCGAACTCGAGATTTTTTATAAAAAATAACTGTACCTGCAATTTTTTTCGAAATCATAGAAAGTGTATGTTCTTTCCTCAATTTTTTTTCCAAAAATTCAAAAAATATTTTTTTTTAAGTTTTGAAATGCAATGTTTTTCAATATTTGTAGAAGCTTCTGCTTAACAAATTTCATGAAAATACCTTATTCCGGTGATGTGAAAAGCAAAATAAAAAAAAAAAGAGGTCAGCATTATCTTAATTTAAATTTTTACTTTCGATTTGAGTACTAGGGCAAGTTCTGTATTTGGAAAACATATCAAGGTCGAGATTTTGATCAAAGTTGAAATTTCGATGATAGCGAAGACGAAAAAAGTGGGTCCGGCAATTCCGTCTGTCTTTCTGTATGTCTGTACCTCGACGTACACCCTAAACTCTTGGAGCTATTTTCTTCAATCTCGGTGCTGGACACGAATCTTTTAATGAGCGGCAATTTCTAAGCGGTGCTGTTCGCGGTAGTGCTTACGTGAAAGTCGCCTTCAAATTTGGAAAATTATTATTATTATTTTTAGCTGAAATTAAAATTTTCGTGTTGACTTTATGCCCTGCCGCTCAGAATAACTTCATGTGTTTTATTTTTTTATTGCTGCTTTGCCGCTTGCCACTCATTGCATGGCCAAGCTCTAAGGTTCTTTGGTGATTCTCTAGAGAGGAAATTAAAATTTTTTTTCAGCTCCAAAATTAACGGTACCGCCCATACACCCGTAATGCAAAATAAATAAAATAATTAGGTGTCTATTATGGACATGGACTACATTTTGATCAAAACAAATTTTAGGAAAAAAAGTTATTAACGTTAACTGTAATAGAACGGTTTTCTTTTTATTTTCGACTTTCTCATTGACGGCTGATTTTGACCAACATTTTTCAAAAGGAGCTTCCTTAAACTTAAAATAATATTGCATACATATACTGATCTTTGAAAAAATATTTTTTGGGTCTGTCTGTCTGTTTGTCGGTTCCCCATTTGTTTCCCCAATAAGTTTTTTTCTTTTTTTTAAGACCGAAAATAACGGTATCTGCCGTACGATTTTTTTTCGAAATTTAATAAATATGTATTTTTTTTCCTCAAAAACTATTCGACAGATTTAAAAAATAAAAATACAAAAACAATTCTTTTAGTTAAAGCTAGATAATGGTGGTAAAAAAATTCCGAAAAATGGTTATTGAGGGTACCCCCAAAAAGCATTTTTTTTTTTGTTTTTGATTTTCTCAAAAACGGTAAAAGCGATTTTGATAAATGAAAGTCTCTTAGTATGATCTACAGGATGTGAGAAAAAAAAATTATTTTACCTAAAACTAAAGGTAGGTACCCACCACACAAATGTTAAAAAATGGTTTTCAAAAATCGTATTTTTCTCGAAAATGGCGGCTAAAATTTTGATAAAATTTGTTTCCTTTCAATTATTTCTTACGATCTCTAATTCAATAAAAACAAAATTGAAATTAAGATATTACAGCTTGTACCTACCATAGAACCATTTTTTCAAATTTTGAATCACTCATTATCGACATAGTGGATTTTAATGAAATTCATTTATAGAAATGCTTCTAAAAAGTTTAAAAAACATTGCATTTCAAAACTTAAAAAAAAAATATTTTTTGAATTTTTGAAAAAAAAAATCATTTTTTTTTTTTTTGGAAAATTCGATATTTCAAAAACGGCTCAATATTGTTTTTGGAAATTTAATTTTCATCCGTACAATTATAAAATCTTAAAGTTGGCATACCAAATTTTTTCTTCAAAATCTTTTGAAAATTTTGTACATACAAGTTAATTTTTTAAGGAACCACTACAACGACTTATAATTTTTGTTCTTGCACAAATTAATATTTGCATAGTATTTTATTTTTATCTCTTACTACTAAAATAATTTAAGAAAATCATTTTATCCTCATGAACATTTTTCTTTAATAACATTCGTTATTAAAATTACTGGTCTATTACATAAGAGCAAGTTCGTGCGACCCAGTCGTGCTTTTTATTTTTTTGTTTTAATACTGAGTTACACTCCATTTAGGTGAGATCTTTAGTTGAATTATTCTGCGTAATTATAACAGAATATTTTTTTGAAAATGTCGAAAACCATTTGACATAATGGCATTGCAATTTAGGTAAGTAGGTAGAACTGGCCGAATAAATTCTTATCGAAACTTTAAAATTGTGGCAGGAAAGCTTTGTTTTGTAATAAGCAGCACTAACACTTAATCTAGGGGTTATTTTTGTAGCTTTTCCGTCAAAAGTGAACACGATAGCTTCTTCATTTGCGGTTGATTTTGTATCCGTTGTCAATTCCAGCCCTGTTTGTTCTTTTTCTCGAATGTGGGATTCATGTTCCTGGGCAGAAGTTGTTATAAAGATCACAGTGATAGTCATCGAATACTTTTCGCATTTTTACTTGCGACATAGGTACTATAGGGCAAGTTCTGCATTTGGAAAAAAAATCGAACTCGAGATTTTGATCAAAGTTGACATTACGATGATAGCGAAGACGAATAAAGTGGGTCCGGCAATTCCGTCTGTCTGTCTGTCTGTCTGTCTGTATGTCTGTACCTCGATCTAGAGCCTAAGCCACTGGACCTATTTTTTCAAACTCGTTAGTTATGAGTCTTCGGTGATTCCCTAGAGGGGAAATTGAAATTTTTTTTTTAGCTCTAAAACTAACGGTACCCCCCATACACCCGTAATGTAAAATCTTATTTATATCGAAAACGGCTCTAACGATTTTGATAAAAAAAATTAGGTGTGATATTATGGACATGGACTACGTTTTGGTAAAAAAAAAATTTGGGGCAAAATGTTATTAACGGTACCTGTCATAGAACCGTTTTTTTGATTTTCGACTTTCTCATTAACGGCTCTAACAATCTTAACCAAAAATTTTCAGCAGGAGTCCCCCTAAGTTTAAAATAATATTGTATATAAAAATATTCGAAAAATTATTTGTCGGGTTTTTTTGAAAAAAAATTTTTTTTGAAAAATCAATATCTTCAAAACCTATGAACGATTATTTTTTGAAAATATTTCCTAAAATAAATATTATTAAATACTTAAAATTCGCATCCCACATTTTTTTTGAAAAATTTTAAAGAAATTTCGTATATAAAAAATTTATTTATTTAATAATAAAACGATTTTTTAAAGTTTGTTTGCACAAATTCATACTTTTTTAGAAATCAGACGGCAATTTCATTTTAAATTCATGTTTTATATTTATAAAATGTATCTTAAATTCCAAAGAACTTTTACATAAGAGCAAGTTCGTGCGATCCAGTCGTGCATTTTATTTTATTTCATAACGATCATTTATCATATTTCTTGTAAACGTCGGTAATATACATCGAAAAGAAATTTGTTTTACCCAATAGAGAATAGTATGATCTCCGACGTAAAAAAATTCATAAACATTTCTCGACTAACTTGCAATCTTCTACCTATAAAGTTTTATTTATAAAAAAATTTCAATATGATTTAAAGTAATAAATATGTACATTTTTTCCTTTGAAGGTAAAAAATTTTAAAAAAACCTCCTTGAATTTTCTCCAAAAATCTTCCTTTTAGAATCTTACCAGTTGTTGAAGGTGGTTGCAAACAAAAACTTTTCGCTTGCTGTAAACATACTACAGAATCATTTTAAGATTAGTTGCAGTATTCGGAAGAACACAAATAACTCATGACTCTGGCTTGTCGAATCGTATCTTGTTTGATTATTATTTTACTCTTCTTGTATAGCTCAAGTATTGAAGTCCTTGCATTCGAAAAGTTGCCTTGTTCGTGCTTTGAAAAAACGTGGTCCGCATTTTCTGGTACTTGAGGATCGATGGTCGGATCAGATGTTTTGTCAAGTTCCTCATTTTCTATAGTTCCTGATGTATAAGCAAAGTCTAGCTGTGTGATCTATGGTAGTGTTCATGAATTTCAAGCACTGATCCCACATCAAGAAACGATTCAGCAATCATTTCCTTGCTGCTGGGAAATGTGGAAAGCGACTTAATGGCCGTTTCATTAGTACTGGAAAAGATGCTAGCAACGAGCTCAATAGCCATTTGGATGCTTCTGCGAACCCCTTGAGATCGCGCCATATCGATGCAATTCTTCGCTCGGCAGCACATTTTAATTTACATTTCCTTTTACATTTTAAATAAAATGTACGACTGGGTCGCACGAAATTGCTCTTATGTAAAAGTTCTTTGGAATTTAAAAATTATGTACATACATTTTATTGTTTGAAAGAAAATTATATATTTTACAATATTTTTAAGTCATTGCACAGCCCAGAGATATGATAACAAATTTTATCTTACTTACTCAAAATCAATACTAGGTTTCTGAAATGCATATATTTTAATATTTTTAAATTTGAAGGAAAATAATTACAAAAAACCTTCATTTGAATTTTGCTTAATAAATAATAAATAAATAAATGATCAAATAAATAAATTAATAAATGAGTAAGTGAGTAGATAAGTTAATAAATATAATTAAATAAATAAACATCAAAGAAACTAATTATTCAGTAAACAGGTAAATAAATAAATTATTTAACGAACAAGTAAATAAATAAATAACGAATATGAATAGATATGAATAAATAAATAAATTTGTAATTTAACAGATAAGTATGTAAATAAATAATTAAATAAAGAAGTACATACATAAACTATTAAATAAAAAATTTAATAAATAAATAAATATAATACGAGCCCAAACGCAAAATAGTTGGACTACCTATGATAAAAAACAAAAATATGCTGATTCTTAAATTCCATCCGAAATAAAATCAATATTTTGGTATTTTTCTTAAGATATATTTATTTTGAATAGGAATAAGTAACAAAAACAAAATGACTTCAATTAAATAACGGTATAGAGCAATCTTACAAAATAAAATAACGATTTAAACATTTTTTTAAGTGCAAAATAGTTGGCCTATGGGTCTTAATTTTTCTTTTACCATGGTGTTATGTCGCCTTTGGCCTTGATAACTGCTTCTATGCGTCGTGGCATTGTGTCAACTAATTTTTGACATTCTTCGTACCAAAAGACTCCCAAATATTTATGATTTTAGCTTTAAGGTCTTGAAGAGTCCGGCATGGTTCTTTTCGCAGTTTTTGATTCATTTTATGCCAGCCAGTTTCAATTGGTGAAAGATCAGGGCTGCTGGAAGGCCATTCCAATAAAGGAATAGCTTCAGTAGATAACCACGCCATTGTAGACCTTGCAGTATGACAAGAAGCTCCATCCTGTTGGAAAATATAGTCTCCATCACTAGTTTGAAGTCGTGGTATTGATGGGAGATGCTCATTTTCCAGAATATCCTGTACTTGGCAGCATTGACAATTCCATTTACAAAATGTAAATTGCCCAAACCCCGCCCCGACATGCATCCCCATATCATTAGAGATGCTGGAAACTTGACCGTTTTTTTAAGGCAATCTTTGTGAAAAACCTCTTGAATTTCTAATGACTCGTTTTCGTTCGTCGCCCACGCAAACTTCAAACCTGGACTCATCACTTCAAATAACGGACCGCCATTGACTTAAAGTCCAGTTTTTACGTTGTTTGGCCCACTCTAGCCGCTTTTTCTTTTGTTTAGGTGTTAAAAGTGGTTTTTCTTTGGCCTATGTTTTTAACGAATTAAAATTACTCTAATTTAAATAAATCTAAAACAAACCTTATAAAATTTGTATCCAATTTTTTTTATGGTCCGTTTGCAAGTGTCGACCGAAAAACTTTTTTTTTATTCTTTCCCTCCATTGAACAGTTATTGCAGCGGCCGTTTGACGTCGATTTTCTTTTATTATTTTTTTTTAAACTCGGCAATCTCGAGGTTTTGCAATTGGTGGGCGTCCCGTTTTTTAACCGATCTTCACATTTCCACTATTTTTGAACTTTGAGATAATGTTTCGAATTGATGAGCGCGGTAAATTGAATTGTTTTGCGATTTTATAACTCGATAATCCCGTTTCGAAGGCTTTATTTATGGATTCCCTAAGGTCTCTTGATAATGCAACGCCACGCACCATGGTTGACATTCAACTGTTGCTGGCTTGCATAAAACAGGAAATCAATAAACAACAAAACAAGTGCATGTCATTTTTTTAATAACGGTTAACTGAAAATCTATTTAAATCTTCATAGGCCAACTATTTTGCATCCCAGAGAGAGTAGTCCAACTATTATGCACTATCTTTGTTTGAGAGAATGCAAACTGGAGCCATGTGTGCTTTCTCGAATTTAGTTCTGTTTGGTCTAATTTACTTATCAAATGTAATTTATTACATCGACAAAAAAAAATTAAAAAACAACTGCTTAAGGACCAGAAAATATAGGCACATAAAAAATGTTAATTTGTTAATTGATGAGTAGGCCAACTATTTTGCGTTTGGGTCGTATACCACATATGTATAAATATTTTAATAAATTAAAATGTTAATAATTATCTAAATGACATGAATAATAAACATAAATATGTTACATTTTTTTTTTGTTGCATTAGTTAGATTTTTTTTTATATATAACGTTTCTAATAAGAGAGTGTTCACTTAATTCACATTTTCTAAAAAAAATTTCATTAAGAACTTCAATTTTGCGGTTTATTTTTAATACTTTTGCTTGTTGATGCAAATCTTGAGTTGAAAAATGCCATGGGACCTTAAGCATCATTTTTAAAATTTTGTTTTGTAAAATTTGCAATTTTTTCTTATGCATTTCAGCACAATCTCCCCAAACGGGTAATCCGTATAATAAAAATAAAAATTATTAGTTTGTTGTGTTTACTCAGTAATGACTTCCGATTAATAAGCGAGTATAAGAATTTAATACCAATATTTATTTTATATGTTGTCATTTTTGTGTGTTCCTTAAAGGTCAACTTCTTGTCTGAATTATCACCTAAGTAAAAATTATGTATAAATAAATATAAAACATGGAATTAATGAGTTAAATGTGTAAATGCATGAAATTGCCATCTGATTTCCAGAAAAGTATGAATTTATGCAAACAAAGCTCAAAAATCCTTTTATTATTAAGGTAATTTTTTATGTAAAAAATTTATTTAAAATTTTTTAAGAACAAAATTTGGGGTGCCAATTTTAAGTATTTAGTTTATATTTTAGGAAATAATTTCCAAAAATTATCGTTCACATGTTTTGAAGATATTTATTTAAAAAAAAATTGCATTTTTTTTCAAAAAAAAAAAAATATTTTTTCGAATATTTTGTATATACAATATTATTTTCAACTTAAGGGGGCTTCTGCAAAAAAAATGGTTAAGATCGATAGAGGCGATAATGAGAGAGTTGCAAATAAAAAAGCGGTTCTCTGACAGGTACCGTTAATAACATTTTTTAATAAAACTTTGTTTGATCAAAATGTAGTCCATATACCCATACTAGCACACCTTATTTTTTGTTCATCAAAGTTGTTAGGAGCATTTTCGAGATAAATAAGATTTTGCAATACGGGTGTATGGGGGGTTACCGTTAGTTTTGGAGCAAACAAAATTTCAATTCCCCTCTAGGGAATCACCGAAGACCCTTAAGTACCGAGTTTGAAGAAAATACCTCCAGTAGTTTAGGCTGTAGATCGAGGTACAGACATACAGACATAAAGACAGGCAGACGGAATTGCCGGACCCACTTGTTTCGTTTTCGCTATCACCGTGATGTCAACATTGATCAAAATCTCGGGTTCGATTTTTTTTAATGCAGAACTTGCTTTATAGTACCTACATCGCAACTAAAATGGAAAATGTCAATACAAATTCGTTGAAAGGAGATTTTATGGTACCGGTTATACCAAACAAAATATTTGACTTTTGTTGTTACTAGTATTTATTGTAATTGTATTGTAAGCATACCATTTTATGACTGTTATATTACAAGAACACAAATATCTAACCAAAATATCTAATTAAACAATAACCTTCATAATAAAATATGAAGAGTTATTAAAAGTTGACTTTTTGACAACTGCTAATGATAAAATCAATGCCTTAAAGCTTAAGCGATCAAGATGAAAATTACTAACGAAACTATGTATATCAAAAAGTTAATTTCACAAAAAAAAAGGTATTTTAGGAGGTTTTCATTGTAAGCCGTGCGTCGATTTGTGGGAAGCTGAGCTTCTTAAGTTTAATTGAAATTATATTCCATTGTTTAATTATAAATTATACATAGGTATACAGAAATTCAAAACCAATGTGTATCCGTTCCTCCTCTTAAATCCTCTCTAGTTTTTGTAATGCTCACAATATGTTGTATTTAATATAAAGGGTATTATTATCCTCTTAAGTGCGTGTTGATTATAAATAAAAAATATTATAGTATATTTTATCTTAAGCCTAACTATAATCCGTAGCGACCGCATCGACATTTATTAACATTGTTCTGGAGCACACAGTATACGAGTAGCTGACACAAATTCTGTAAGGTTAGTGGTTGTGTACCTGTCAATAAGGAACCCATGTTGCTTACGGGTGAAAATACGAGTAGGTTAACAATAAAAAAACATGGTATCTTAAATAATACTTTTAAAGAGTTTAGGTACACATGAAGGTTTTGCAATATGACTTTAGCTATAGTAATATCATTTTTGGACCCCTTTTTTGTTAGCAGATATTATGAAATAATCTTTCCGAAAATTAGGCAAGATTAACGGTAATGAACGGTTGGAATAGGGCAGTAACAGGGTGGGCTGAGTGTTCGATATATTTGTTTTTGTGAAAGTATTGGGATGAGAATAAAAACCAAATTAATGTATAAAACTAGCGATTGTTATGTTGTAATTGGTGCTGAATCTGATATTAAATCGAATATCATTCAGTTCTTCGAAGTTAGCTTTACGAAAGTTGAACTTATACTATATTAAAACTTCTGGGTCCGTAACCTTTCCCCTCAGAAGATCACGTTTTTTTTTTAATTGAAAATACTTTTGTATAAAAAATGAGTTTGGAAAATGACGGACACACGAATATATATTATACAAACATTTTCTATTTATTATTCCAATTTTTTATGTTTGTCAAAGCACTGATTGTTAAACTGGACAAAAACTGACCATCTCTTCATCTAAGCCAAACCAAAATCTCGATACCCATTGCATTGGAGCAAGAAATAATTAGAATAAACCAGAATTTTCTCAATGCCGCAAACGACAAATACTCAACACTTGATACTTGTCGGGTTTCCACGAATGTATGACCGCAACATTCCAGTAAACAGCAGAATACTTACTTCATCTAAGCAGGTCTTAACAAATATCCTTGTTTGGAAGTTTAATATGTCATGATTTAATGTTAACGCACCTTTGGCATGAACAGAAGCGGCATCACAAAATTTGACTTAGTTGGAGATTGCCAGCATGAAATGGCCCAGTCTAACCTGAACCAGAAACCGACCCCGGCGGATATTTTTTTTTCGACAAACTGGTTGACATCTCGATATTGACAGTAAAATAAATTCTAAAAAGCATTAATAATTTACCAGTAAAATACCTCAAGGAAGCACACCATAGAAACCTAAGCTTTTACTTAATTTTTACTTGCGACATAAATGTTACATGGCAAGTTATCGAGCTTTATATTTTGATAAGACTTAATGAGAAGTCTTAATAAGTGAGTCTCGCAATTCTTTCTGTGTATGTTTAAGAAAAAAAATCAAAATTTTGTTCTTAAGCTCAATATTTCGAAAATCGCATACTCTACAGTTAAAAGTTCTTTAAAAAAAATCTTCAAGATTTGAGAAAAAAATTGTAGCTTATGTAAAAATAACGGTACCTACCAAACAAATGTTAAGAAATGGTTTTCGAAAATCGTATATTTCGTGAAACGGTCCACGTCTAGGATTTTGATAAAATTGTTTTTCCTTTGGTTATTTTTTATAATCTATAATTTGTAACGGTTTTCATAAATTTTTACTTATTCCTTGAATAAGTATCAGATTAGGTGATGATCTCAAATGAGCCTTGCTTCTAACCATCGACGATTAGTCTTCGTGACCATTCAAAACCTTCACATGAGATTCCTTACAGAAAATGAGGAAACGACCCCTGATAACAAAATATTGTTTTATCTCGTACCTCCTTATTTCGAATATGCTTCGATGTCACACATACTCCGTAATCGCTCAACACCAAATTGTAGAATCATGTTAAAAAAAAACTTTTGATAAAACTTTATAGATTATTATTTTGAGAATTTTCTAATTCCCAACGAATATCATACATATCCTTCATAGGACTGGAAAAAAACTCGGTAGGTTATTATATATATATCCATCATCGGTAAACTGACCTTTATCAGCTTTAGCTACCATAAACGGTGCTGAACCAAAACCCTCCGAATCCTCTCCTTTCTTAAGGAATCTACACCCTAGTTACCTCTGTTATTTTTCGTACCTTTCAAAAAAAAACTGATCGGTCGTCCAAATCGCAGTGCTGCTAGGTTGTCTCCACTCCGTAGCTATCTTAGGTCTGCTGGGTGCTCGATCGCTTAGCTCGTCGAATGGGGTGGGGTTCTTGTAGCTAGAGTGGGACGGTGTTACTTTTTTTTTTATTTCAGACCTAAAGGTTCCGGTGACACGAACCGAAATTTTTTTAAATTTAATTGGACCCTAAATTGCAAAAGTGAAAAAAATGTTACTTTACGAACTACAAAAGTTAACTCTCGTTCTTTTTTTTTTTATTTTGTTTTGTTATCGTGAAAAAAAGCGATTGTGGAGCGTTTGAAATCGTTCGGAGACTAGGTGTAAATAGCTCCTTTAGCCGTGCCCGCCCTAAGGTATACTGAATTTATTTCACTATACCCCTTCGTAGTTCTCTCATGTAGCTATTTTTTTGGTCTAAGAGAACCCCCTTATTCAGATTGGGATTTTCTTCCTCTTTTCTCTTTTAATTAATTTTTGTCATTTCCCTTCTCTTTTCTCACCCCCTTCTAACGCCTTATCACCACTTCATTCCTCCCTCTTAACAGTATAGCTTAACAAACCAAATCTTTTATCACTATCCACCATTTCCAGGCGGAATCAAAATACTGATTTAACTCTCGCATCAATCCAAATTTAGAATTTACTTTTTATTTAAATAATTTCTCGTAAATCAAACAAAGAACTTTTAATAAATTAATAACTATGGTTTTTCTTATTGGTTACTATTACTGTCTTTCATTAAAAAAAAACTTAACATACGACATTAACAACTATTATATACTACCGCTTCCTTTTTTTTGTTTTTTTTTTTTCTTTTTGTTTTTGATTATCAAGAACTTCATCCAAAACACAACCTATGGTTTTCGAACTTTTACCTTAATCGTTTTTAAACAATTCGGATTATATGGGTGTCTGTATAAGCATATATGTATAATTTTCAATTAGAAAAGCTACCCCACAAAACTATAATATTTACTTATAATATTTATATTTCTTTATAATAATTACTCACCCGATCTCCTCCTCGCCGAAGTGCACTCCACCGTAGGTAGTCGATCGATGTCCAAAAATTCAACGATGTATGGTTCAATTCCAATATGGAAGTGGCTATAACTTTTTAACTGAATCTTATTATCTTTTCTTTAATTTTTTTTTTTTTTTTTAATATTATACAACTTATACACGGACACCCGCGGATTTTAAGCAACTTTTTCTTTTTTTTTTTTTTTTTGACTCTACTTTTTATTTATTTTTGTTTTAGGAAGCGGAAGAATTTACACTTTTTAATCTTATTTCATAAAACCTTTTTAGAAAGCTAATCTCATATGGAAAACTAATATGTATATAAAAAGATATAAATTGGACTTCAATGTCTCTTAAAATTTCATTTTGTTTTCCTTAATTACTTTTTTTTTTAATTGAACTTTAACTCATATCTTTATCTTCTTAAACTTTAACTTTCATTTTTTTCTTTTACTTTAATTTTCCGTTTGACCTAGTTTTGTTTCTTCTTTCTCTATTTCTTTTCCCGGTTCCTCTTTTTTTTAGATTTCTTCTTTACGAACCCGTCCGTGAATTTCCGAACAGAGTATGTTTTTTTTTTTTGTTTATTCTTCTTATTTCTTTTGCGGTTATGCTTCGCGATCGAATAACGATTTTCTTTTCTTTTTCTTTTTCGAATTCTCGCCGAGATAATATTCGGAGGGTAGGAATAAGAACACTATACCATCTTATGGTTAAACTGACTGTTTCTTTTTTTTTTTGCTGAGTTTGCTTTATGTTTTCTGCTTTTGCGTTTGCATGTCTCGTTAGGATTTCTTTTTATTTTTATTTTCACTTATTTCTTTCGCGCGCGCCGCCGTCGCGTCTCATCGCATCGACCCCCGTTTCTCAAGTAATACACCTAATTCTTTTGTTCTTTTGCCTAATTGGAGGAAATACAACTAGACTTTAGTATATTGCTCTTTATATTTTGGTATACTTTTTAATGAAAATCTTTACCTTTGTCTTTTTTTTTTCCATCTAGGTTTTCTTTTTTGAGTGTCCCTATTCTTTTTTCCTCTTTTTCTAGGGACAAAAAGATTTTTCTTTTTGCTGCCAAGTACCTATCCGGCGTATAAATGAAGTTTTTTTTCTTTTCTGCCAGCCGCGGCGGCGCGATATTGAAATAGGTAATTAATTTAAACCACTGAGACTGCCTTCCTCCTGTAAAAAGTTGTTTTTCTTTTTACTAACAAATATAAGCCGGAATATAAGTGGTATAATAACTTACCAAAAATTTTTTGCGGAGACAAACACGTCTCACCGGCTCGACGACTATGTAAGGAAAGAACTATAAGCAATTGTAAAAATGGCGACTTTGTCGCGAATTGGAGTTTCATCCCTAATTATACCGGATATGATAAGTATACGGAAACGAAACAACAAACGTCGGTAACCTGGAAGGTAGTTAAATTGGAAATTTCCAAAAGTTTGGAATTAAGTTTTCTTATATAGGGTAAATCTGTAGTTTATCTTTATTTCGGTGTCGATAAATTATCTATGCTGGATTGAACTCGTTACAAAGCTTATACTTTACGTTGAGGTAACTCAATGTCAAGGATAAGAAAGAGTTCAATTAAGAGTCTCATGCGCAGCTGCAAGCCGGGCTATCTAATTTGGTTATCTTTTTAAATCTTTCGTATGGGCTACTGACTCAAACCCTTTATCGTCTTTTATCCTATACAAATTGTTTCCTACATTCTTTATCACTTGAACTTTAACGAATTTAGGAGTCAATTTAGCGCTAAGGTGTTTTGAGGCATCGCTCAACACGAAGTTTCGCTTGAATATCTTCTCTCCTGCTTGAAACTTTACTTGTCGACTTCTCAAATTATATTTATTTGCATAATCCTCATGCGCCTTTTTCAAAGCTATTTTCAAATGGGCATGTAGAATATTCATCTTTGCTGTTTTTGGCAACCAGTCAATCTCAGAGTTGTTCAAACCATTCAATTTTTTTAAGAGCTGATAGTCCACCCCATGTTCTATCATTCGCTGTCCAAAAAGAGCTTCATAAGGGGATATTCTTAATGCTGAATGTACGGTTGTACGCAATGCACTACTGATTGAAGAGAGATATTCATCCCAATTTAACTGCTTTGGATCAATGTAAGAACGAATAGCAGCTAATATTGACCTGTTTACTCGCTCGCTTGCGTTAGCTTGCGGCGAGTAACTAGCCGTTCGGTAATGTTTAATTCCCCAAGCGTTCATGGACTTGGAAAATTCTTTGCTAAGAAATTGCGAACCATTATCTGATAATAAGCTCTCAGGTACACCGAACATAAGGAATATGTTTTCCTTTAGAAAATTTAAAACTGTTTGCGTAGAAGCCTTTTTCAACGGTTTGATTAGTATGAATTTTGTTAATTGATCTAATGCAATAACGATATAGGTATTTCCATTACGTGACCTTGGATAAGGTCCAAGGAAATCCACGTATAAATGTTGGAAAGGTCGTTCCACAGAAAACGCTTCACCCATCTCTGTTCGTAAAGTTGTGTTGGTGGCTTTGGACATTTTGCATGTCTCACACTTAGAGATAAATAGTTTTACTTGTGACGCCATAGATGGCCAATAATATCGTTGACGGAGGCGATACAAAGTCTTTGTTATCCCCCCGTGCGAAGCTCTGGGTGGGCAATGAGCCAGAGAAATCATTTGTTCCGAAAGCGCCGATGGAATCCACAACTTCCATGTCAGGTCGTCTTCAAGTGGATTCCCGGTGGAATGTTTACATTTTTTGTATATAAAACCATCGGAAACTTTAAGGTCTGGTAAACGATCTTTATTCTCCACAATGTGTTGGATGATTTCACAATATTCTTTCGATATGAAACTTGCATCATTTAAATCCACTTGAAGAACCTGTTCGGGATCCGCTGACATAGACCCCGGAAGAGAAGCCTCTAACCCTAGTGCTTCCACCTCGTACACTCGAGACAGAGCATCAGGCACTACGTTAAGAGTTCCCTTCCGGTGTTCAATCCCAAAGTCGAATCCCTGGAGTTTGAGACTCCATCGGGCTAGTCTTCCCGTCGGATCTCTCAAGCTCATTAACCACTTCAGACTTGCGTGGTCGGTTATAACCAAAAACCTGTACCCCTCCACGTATGGCCTGAACTTTTGTATACCTCTCACCGCTGCAAGACATTCTCTCTCTGTAACTGTATAGTTACGCTGGGCTGCGTTAAGTTTCTGAGAGTAATAAATTATCGGTCGCTCTATTCCCTCTTCATCTCTCTGGCATAGCACGCAGCCTATGCCTGTAGCTGAAGCATCACATAAAATTATAAATTCTTTCTCAAAGTCGGGATTTATAAGTACTGGAGCTGACGTTAAAGATCTTTTCACTTCGTCAAAGGCTTCTACAGCTTTTTCGTTAAATTCAAACTTCTTCCCTTTCTTCAACAAGTCTGTTAAAGGGCTGGTCAGGGTTGAAAAATTGGCAATAAATCTACGATACCAACCAGCCATTCCCAGAAATCTGCGTACCTGTCGCTGCGTTGTTGGCTTTGGGAAGTCTAATATGGCCGAAATTTTTGCCGGGTCGGCTTTCAAACATCCCTGACCAACAATGTAACCCAGATACTGCAGTTCCCGAAAACAAAACTTTGATTTCTCTACATTTATTGTCAATCCTGCTTCCTGTAATCTTTTCGCTATCCTGCCTAAAAGCTCTATGTGCTCTTCGAACGTCCGAGATATTACTAATAAATCATCTAGATAAACAAAGACCCTATCACGTAATTCCTGCGGAACTACCAAATTCATGAGATAGGTTAAACTTTGAGCAGCGTTAGAAAGACCGAACGGCATCACTTTAAATTGATAGAGAGGTCTACCGGGGACGGTGAAAGCAGTCTTCTCCCGTGAACCTTTCTCCAGCGGTATCTGCCAGTACGCGTCTTTCAGATCCACACTTGATATGAAATGTGTATCTGAAAGGCGTGCTAACAATCCTTCAATATGAGCAATGGGGCTCGCATTTTTCTTTGTGACCTGATTCACTTTTCGAAAGTCCAAGCACAATCGGTTCTTTCCCGGTTTCCGTACCAATACGACGGGGGAACTCCATGGGCTTGAACTTTCTTCCAGGATCCCCATTGAAATCATGCGATCCAACTCCTCATACACTAAGGCTTGTACCGCTGGAGATATGGGATAGTGACGCTGTTTTATTGGCGACGCGTCCCCAGTATCTATCTTGTGTTCAATTAAGTGAGTCCGTCCTAAGCCTTTCTTCGCAAAAGATGGGAATTGCTCGACTGTCTCTCTAAGAATTTTAGCTTCACTTACGGTCAACTCACATTCCGTGATCTTCGGGTTACTGGTATTCGAGTTCGCTGTGGTTGTTATTTCACTTATAACACCTGGAGCAATTTGGAAAATACGAAAAAAATCAACTCCCAAATATAATGATTGGGCTAGCGAAGGTACTACGAACAAATTTAGCACTTCCATTTTACCTTTGTACTTTATCTGAGCCGAAACCATTCCGACAATTTCTTGTCTATGTCCACTGGCGGTGGCGATTGTTGAAGAAAATGTCTTATAAGAAATTTTGTTTTCTTTCAAGAATTCTAACGATCCTGCCCCCAGACAACTTAGGCTGGCGCCTGAATCGAGTAGACCTAGCAATTTTTTTCCAAACAACTCGACAGTCACATAGGGTCGTGGATCATCAGATACGCTCTCTATTGTGGCTATTGATAATGCCTTATACATTTCTTTTTTCTTGCTTATTCTATCTCTGAGTTTACTAATTTTCTGAGACAAGTAGGGTGAGGTAACTATTCTCTGGCGAGCTTTATAATATTCAATCTGTCGCTCATGTAAGGACTTTCTTGGTGGAACAGTCTTTTGTTCTAATTTTCTAGGTGGTGCAATGGTCTCATCTTGGGTTTTATTGGGTTTTAATATAATAATAGGTTTAGATTTTTTTTCATCAATTTGTATTGTTCCGGGTAGCGGGTCTAGACACAATTCCCCCCGGCTGAAGAATTGCTCTGTCTGAAGTTTTCCGAACACCTTTTACAGTTAGGAGTGACAACGCCTTCAAATCCGCATTTGAAACAAAATAAACGTCTACGGGGATCTGGACAATCTCTAAACGAGTGCCCTTCACACTTACAGTTCCAGCATTTCCACGTATTAACATTACTGTGCAATGCTTCAACTGAAATTTGTTCATTACACGATAGATCTCCTGAACTTCTATCAACTTCACTCACAAAACGTCTATTAGTATTATTGTTTCCTATATTTGACTGGAATCTCGATTTCAGGGTTTCAGTACCGTTCAAAAACTTTTCTATAGTCCTACAAACGTAGACTAATTCTGGTAAGCTAGTAGTGTTAAAAGTTATTAACAACTCGCCCATCCGACGCTTGACGTTTTGTTTCACTAGTTCTACTATCTCCCTAGCAGGTTTTGGGATTCTTAATCTCGAATTCAATCTTATTAAATCATCATAAAAATCATTAAAACTTTCACCTGGTGATTGCTTGCGATCAGACATCTTCCGTGATAATTCTGAATCTGTTTCTAGACTTCTATATTGTTCCAGAAGAGCTAACCTGAGTGAGGGCCAAGACGTTCGGGGGTGGTTCTTGAGGTGCATCCAAAACCATGCTTCGGCGGAACCACTAACGAACTGGTGGAAGTTAGAAACTACTTCTTCCCACGACACGTTATAACTGTCTTTAACCCTCTCTAACCTGAACAAAAACTCATCAATGGTCATGTTTTTAGAATCGAATTTTATCCCCCACTTATGATAATGCGGAAATCTCGTATACGTACTCGGTAAAGAACTTGCTGCATTTGGTTGATTTGACGTACCCGGTGAATCGTTGAGATTCATTTGGCTCAACTGCGTAAGAAAATTGTCTACGTTCGACCCTCTGGCCATATCAACCGGATGAACATTAGGTTCATTTTGTTGTGTTCTTATTTGGGTTGACTGGGTGTTCACTACCCTCGGCACGAAACCTTCATTAGCACGATCAGTTGGTGTAATGACTTCGTTCAGGTTTCTAGAATTCTGACTAGTTGATTGAGCTGCCGAAATTACGGGTATCGCAGGGATTACACTCGTAAGAGTCTCCCTCACTATACTCTGTACCTGTTCTAAAATTCTAGTTTGACTTCGAGCCAGTTCTTCACGGATGAACCGTTGGTCCTCCGTTCTATTGAGCCCAATTGTCGCCGTCACTACCTCCTGTACATAATTTTCGAACTGAATTATTTCTCTAGAATCGTTGACATCGCGAGGACTTGAACTAGCAACGGGTGTACGTGGTTGATTTCCACCCTGCTCTCCAGAATTATTAACTAAGTTGGCATTACTTCCGGCCGCGATAGGATTATCAGATTCGTCACGCCTAGCGCTAACATCACCATTTTGCTGAATGGGTGTCATGCTTACTCTTCGTTGGAATCTAAGCTGGCGTGTACTAGGAATTACCAGACGTGGTCTTCCTCGTCTTCTCATTTATTTATTTTTTTTGTTTTTTCTTCAGTTGAAAATTAGCTGTACTCTCTTATTTATTTATTTATTTATTTTTTTTTTTTTTTATTTTATTTTTTTATCGCAACCAAAAAAAAAATTTCCAATTTAATAATATTTTACTTCAAAAAAAAAACTCGTTACTCTCTTTTATTCTCATACGACAATATTTTGTATCTAAATACCAAAAGAAAACCAAACTAATTATTTTCAAAATTCAAAAATAAAATCTAACTTCAAACTGTCATACATATGTTGGGGGGTGATGAGGAGTTGGAAATGACAAAATTTTCTTCAGTGAGAAAAAGTATTTCTAATCAATAAAAATTTTATCTCTCATTTAAAAAAAATACTCTTAAAAAAAAATTATTATTCTTTTGATTTTTAACGCTCACAAAAAAAAATTGAATTCGTTCCAAATCGAAATGAGCCTTTAACCCACTGCTACCGACGTGAGTCGAGAATGTAGTCAATCAACCACCGGTCAATGCGTTCGAAATTTTCACTCCATTCTAGAACCTAAATTCTCCTTTTTTTATTTTACAGAATGTGAAAGTTCTTAAAACAAACATATTTCTAGTTATATTATCTACACTTCCGCCACTACGTGTGTCAGGAAATTTCTACTAACCACAGGTCAAAAGATATAGAAAATCACAACTTAAAAATGTTTTTCACTCAATTTAGAGTTAAGTCTTTGTACAACAGTCCACTGAGGAAATGTCCTCAATGCGGATACAAATAACTTAACTTTACAAAAATAAAAATGCTGAGGTCAAGGACAGCTAATCGGCTCACTACAACGACGTATCTAAAAAAAATATTTAACTACCGGATAGTCAAGTCGAAAGAACTCCCTTTAGGTGTTGTACCTCGAGTGAAATTTTTCACAAAAAATTTTTTGTTCAAAAACTTTCAGACTCTTTAACGCTTTTCACCTCAAAAAAAAACTTCTCAATTTTGCAAATCGGGCCCCACGTTGGGCGCCATCTGTAACGGTTTTCATAAATTTTTACTTATTCCTTGAATAAGTATCAGATTAGGTGATGATCTCAAATGAGCCTTGCTTCTAACCATCGACGATTAGTCTTCGTGACCATTCAAAACCTTCACATGAGATTCCTTACAGAAAATGAGGAAACGACCCCTGATAACAAAATATTGTTTTATCTCGTACCTCCTTATTTCGAATATGCTTCGATGTCACACATACTCCGTAATCGCTCAACACCAAATTGTAGAATCATGTTAAAAAAAAACTTTTGATAAAACTTTATAGATTATTATTTTGAGAATTTTCTAATTCCCAACGAATATCATACATATCCTTCATAGGACTGGAAAAAAACTCGGTAGGTTATTATATATATATCCATCATCGGTAAACTGACCTTTATCAGCTTTAGCTACCATAAACGGTGCTGAACCAAAACCCTCCGAATCCTCTCCTTTCTTAAGGAATCTACACCCTAGTTACCTCTGTTATTTTTCGTACCTTTCAAAAAAAAACTGATCGGTCGTCCAAATCGCAGTGCTGCTAGGTTGTCTCCACTCCGTAGCTATCTTAGGTCTGCTGGGTGCTCGATCGCTTAGCTCGTCGAATGGGGTGGGGTTCTTGTAGCTAGAGTGGGACGGTGTTACTTTTTTTTTTATTTCAGACCTAAAGGTTCCGGTGACACGAACCGAAATTTTTTTAAATTTAATTGGACCCTAAATTGCAAAAGTGAAAAAAATGTTACTTTACGAACTACAAAAGTTAACTCTCGTTCTTTTTTTTTTTATTTTGTTTTGTTATCGTGAAAAAAAGCGATTGTGGAGCGTTTGAAATCGTTCGGAGACTAGGTGTAAATAGCTCCTTTAGCCGTGCCCGCCCTAAGGTATACTGAATTTATTTCACTATACCCCTTCGTAGTTCTCTCATGTAGCTATTTTTTTGGTCTAAGAGAACCCCCTTATTCAGATTGGGATTTTCTTCCTCTTTTCTCTTTTAATTAATTTTTGTCATTTCCCTTCTCTTTTCTCACCCCCTTCTAACGCCTTATCACCACTTCATTCCTCCCTCTTAACAGTATAGCTTAACAAACCAAATCTTTTATCACTATCCACCATTTCCAGGCGGAATCAAAATACTGATTTAACTCTCGCATCAATCCAAATTTAGAATTTACTTTTTATTTAAATAATTTCTCGTAAATCAAACAAAGAACTTTTAATAAATTAATAACTATGGTTTTTCTTATTGGTTACTATTACTGTCTTTCATTAAAAAAAAACTTAACATACGACATTAACAACTATTATATACTACCGCTTCCTTTTTTTTGTTTTTTTTTTTTCTTTTTGTTTTTGATTATCAAGAACTTCATCCAAAACACAACCTATGGTTTTCGAACTTTTACCTTAATCGTTTTTAAACAATTCGGATTATATGGGTGTCTGTATAAGCATATATGTATAATTTTCAATTAGAAAAGCTACCCCACAAAACTATAATATTTACTTATAATATTTATATTTCTTTATAATAATTACTCACCCGATCTCCTCCTCGCCGAAGTGCACTCCACCGTAGGTAGTCGATCGATGTCCAAAAATTCAACGATGTATGGTTCAATTCCAATATGGAAGTGGCTATAACTTTTTAACTGAATCTTATTATCTTTTCTTTAATTTTTTTTTTTTTTTTTAATATTATACAACTTATACACGGACACCCGCGGATTTTAAGCAACTTTTTCTTTTTTTTTTTTTTTTTGACTCTACTTTTTATTTATTTTTGTTTTAGGAAGCGGAAGAATTTACACTTTTTAATCTTATTTCATAAAACCTTTTTAGAAAGCTAATCTCATATGGAAAACTAATATGTATATAAAAAGATATAAATTGGACTTCAATGTCTCTTAAAATTTCATTTTGTTTTCCTTAATTACTTTTTTTTTTAATTGAACTTTAACTCATATCTTTATCTTCTTAAACTTTAACTTTCATTTTTTTCTTTTACTTTAATTTTCCGTTTGACCTAGTTTTGTTTCTTCTTTCTCTATTTCTTTTCCCGGTTCCTCTTTTTTTTAGATTTCTTCTTTACGAACCCGTCCGTGAATTTCCGAACAGAGTATGTTTTTTTTTTTTGTTTATTCTTCTTATTTCTTTTGCGGTTATGCTTCGCGATCGAATAACGATTTTCTTTTCTTTTTCTTTTTCGAATTCTCGCCGAGATAATATTCGGAGGGTAGGAATAAGAACACTATACCATCTTATGGTTAAACTGACTGTTTCTTTTTTTTTTTGCTGAGTTTGCTTTATGTTTTCTGCTTTTGCGTTTGCATGTCTCGTTAGGATTTCTTTTTATTTTTATTTTCACTTATTTCTTTCGCGCGCGCCGCCGTCGCGTCTCATCGCATCGACCCCCGTTTCTCAAGTAATACACCTAATTCTTTTGTTCTTTTGCCTAATTGGAGGAAATACAACTAGACTTTAGTATATTGCTCTTTATATTTTGGTATACTTTTTAATGAAAATCTTTACCTTTGTCTTTTTTTTTTCCATCTAGGTTTTCTTTTTTGAGTGTCCCTATTCTTTTTTCCTCTTTTTCTAGGGACAAAAAGATTTTTCTTTTTGCTGCCAAGTACCTATCCGGCGTATAAATGAAGTTTTTTTTCTTTTCTGCCAGCCGCGGCGGCGCGATATTGAAATAGGTAATTAATTTAAACCACTGAGACTGCCTTCCTCCTGTAAAAAGTTGTTTTTCTTTTTACTAACAAATATAAGCCGGAATATAAGTGGTATAATAACTTACCAAAAATTTTTTGCGGAGACAAACACGTCTCACCGGCTCGACGACTATGTAAGGAAAGAACTATAAGCAATTGTAAAAATGGCGACTTTGTCGCGAATTGGAGTTTCATCCCTAATTATACCGGATATGATAAGTATACGGAAACGAAACAACAAACGTCGGTAACCTGGAAGGTAGTTAAATTGGAAATTTCCAAAAGTTTGGAATTAAGTTTTCTTATATAGGGTAAATCTGTAGTTTATCTTTATTTCGGTGTCGATAAATTATCTATGCTGGATTGAACTCGTTACAAATTCAAAATGAATAAAATGTAAGATTGGGTCCCATGAACTTAAAAACATTTAAAATGAAAGTTGCTAGAAAAAATGTTCATAATCAAGAAATTAATTTTTTAAATAACTAAAACAATTCTTTTATAAATTGGTTGCTAAAAACAAGATTCCATTATTTTAATTAAAAAAAACATATGTTACAAGAACAAGTGTTTTAGGTCGTTGTAGTGTTTTGTTTTTTAATACATGACCTTTTATGTACAAAACAAAATTTTTAAGACATTTTTAATAAAAAATTCTGGTCCGCCAACTTTGAGTTTTTATTTTTGTACCAACAAACATTGAATTTCAAAACAAAATATTCACCCGTGTTTGCGATATCGAGTTTTCCAAAAAAAAAAAACTTTTTTTTAAGTTTTGAAATGCAATGTTTTTAGAAGCTTCTCTTTATAAAAAATGTCATGAAAATCCGTTATGCCTATAATGAGAAATTCAAAATTCGATGGACTGGTTCTATGGTAGGTATTTATCAGTAATACCATCTTAATTTCAATTTTTTTCAATTGAATAATATATCGCAAAAATAAATCGAAAGAAAAAAAATTATCAAAATTCTAGGTGCCATTTTCTAGAAAAATACGATTTTTGAAAACCATTTATTCACATTTGTAGGGTGGATACCTACCCTTAATCTTTGATAAAATACAACTTGTGCTCTCACATCTTGTAGATTGTATGAAAAACTTTTAACTGTCAAGTCTTAAAAAATCGAGTATGGGGCTTTCGAACTCAAAATTTGAAAATGCTGAAAAAACACACGTATGTTCGACCAGACGACAAATATTGAAAAATCAGCAAATGATCACGAACTTAGCTAGAGTTCGGTTTTTAAAAGGATACTCTTAAGCTATTTATAATATTTCAAAGCTTCAATACATTTTTTTTTTGGCGTAAGGAATTTATGCATGGGTGCTTTAGGAAAAAAAATTTACTCAAAATAGCGAAAATAAGAATTAAATATATTTGTATATATCTACTCTATGTTATTTTAACAATTCTTCATCACTTAAATTACAAAAACTACAAATGTGAAGTAGGAATTATGATCTTTAAAATTACCTAGTTCAAAAGTAACTTCCAATATTAGATTGGAAATTATTTTATTTAAGAAAATTTAATATGAATAATCTTGTTTTATCTGGTCGACCATCTGTAGAAAAATCAAAAGCTATTATCCTTACCTTAGTTTCAAATTCTTAAGTAAATATTTTGAGCTGCTACTCCTGATTTCCATAAAATTTTATACCACATACATTATTTATTTTCTACATTGTGCCTTCAGACGAAGGTCTTAGGGCCAACGAAATCATAAATCTTTATGCGTGCCTACCTTAATAATACATGTATGTAGGATGTACATAGGTATTTATCGCTAATAACAATAACCTTCAACTATTTTGACGGAGAAAAAACGTATATGCTGCATTCTCTTTATCAATTCCTTACCTCTTTGCTTTTCAAGAGCAGTTTAAAACCGGCCTTTATGAGAGAATTTTCTCCAGCTTTCCAAAATTCATACTGTTTTCCCCTGGAAAACAGATTCAGCGGAATTTGCTTCTCTCTTCAAATAATATTTTTTCCAGTAACATAAGTATACCATACCAATTCCACAACTTCGTTAAGTTTTCGAAAGCTTTCTGAGAGTCAACCAACGAAAGCTCATTTGATTGATTTTACAGGTTGCGTGCAAAACAAATGTCAAAGAAACATCAATGCGTCGAAGTAGATATAAAGATAAATTAATGTTTAATGTCACTTCAGTTTTACGTATAATGACAATGATAATGACATAATGAAGCAATGTATTAAGTCGAGACCTGTATGGCTATGTCAAAGGAAGCTACACAAAAATTCCTGAATGAATTTATTTTTATTTTTTCTCAGATAGAATATTAAAAGGACAATGAAAAGGCAATTAATTAATTAGTTTTGGTTGTTGGCAACTCTGCTGTAAAAGTGACTTAACCATATCGCTCTGTTAAACTTTCTATTTTAAATCATATAATAAAACGGCGAACATTTCTTGCATAGATGTGCAGAATGCCAAAATTATTTAAATATACTACACCGTAATTGTTTAAAACAATAAATAAAAAATGCAGAAAACAAAAACAATTAGAAATGTCAAATCGACTGACACATAATTAGAAATGTCAAATCCAGAATAAACCATTCAGCGAAAACCCAAAACCCAAAGCCAGAACCCGAAACATTAAGATGGGTTCACAGTGGTGTTCACATTACCGCCAACACGACTGAAGTTGATGAACATGTTGTTGTTGTTGAATGTGAACCTCCATAAATGAAGAAATATTATCAATATAAATATTAGGCATGTGTTTGTTTAGTATTTGAGCTCTTATAATAAAATTTTGAAACATTAAGGCTAGCCGCGCACTAGCAACTTTTAGTTGCGAAACTGTTTGGTTACTTATAGAAAACAGATGAACTGTTTGGTTGAATGTCCGTGAATTTGCAGATAATTATATGTTCAATAAAATGGCGAACTT
Organism: Chrysotoxum bicinctum; assembly: GCA_911387755.1. Lineage (NCBI taxonomy): Eukaryota > Metazoa > Arthropoda > Insecta > Diptera > Syrphidae > Chrysotoxum > Chrysotoxum bicinctum. The sequence goes on from OU426988.1 coordinate 134,253,896, forward strand.
ATTTTAGGCAATCGTTTAGTTTGTGTCAAAACACAAACTTTTTAGTTGCTCGAACCAAGCAGTTTCGCAACTAAAAGTTGCTAGTGCGCGGCTAGCCTAAGCGTTAACTACAATTGGCAATTTTTGCAAAAAGTACAATAAGTAAAAAATGAAAAATAATACACATATACACTAGCGACATCTGTTGCTTTCAGTTTGACGACATTTCTATCGGTCAGTTTCTGAAGCAATTTATTCAATGTATTAGGCTAGGCGCGTACATTAAATTTTTAGTTGCACAACTGTGTGGTTGCTTATAGAAAACAGATGAACTATTTGGATGAATGTCCGCGCAGGTACATATACCTACATATGTTACACAAATAAGCGAACTCATTTTAGGCAATCGTTTACTTTGTGTCAAAACACAAACTTTTTTGTTGCTCGAACCAAGCAAAAATTCGGACGAACATGACTTACGATACAAATTTAAATCTCCATGGCTGAAAGCGTTCCATGGGTTCAAACCTACCTCATTTTCGGAACACTTCCATTTATGTAATTTTTTGCTGACAATAAACAGCTGGCCGATCGATGTACAACAAAAAAAGTTTTACAAAAGTAAATTGAATTTATGTTTTTGAAGTTAGCTATATTTCTTTAGGCGCGTGAAAAAATGATGAGAGTGAAATTTAAAAAAAATGCACATGTATATTACACAAAATTCACAGGTTGACGTCACTCCGGCAATGTGGGTTCGTTTCCAATATTATGGCCATAACAGCTGAAGAACAATAACATGAAAGAATCGAAACAAAAATTGTTAATGTGTCAAAAATGTGTATCTATAGGACTCCAGGATTGAGTGCTTAGTAGGTACTTCTCATTGCATTCAACAATTTATAAAAATCATGAATTCTCTGTCTTTTATTGAATGATAATGAATTAAATAAATAAATTGGCACTCGAATTTCGAGAGCTGGGTCGGCTAGTATATTTATAAACCTCGAAACAAATCTGAAAAGTGCACTCAGTGGAAGAAAGACTAATTACATCGAATAATATAACCGATCATTTGAATTTAATCGTAAACCGTAACCGTGTCCGATCTCAGCAGTTCTCTCCAAATAACCATAGATAACCGTTCGAACTATAATTACATGAGTAAACTGTGTCAGGAACTTGATCAACAGCGGCATCAGAATCAAGAAATTTTCGAACAAATTCACGAGTTTGAAATGCGCTCTTGTGTTTTGGAAGTGGAACTCGTAGATAATACAAAACCGCGAAATGTGTGGAAAAACATATTTTTTATTTCAAACGACACCAACAACCCACAGTAAAATATTGAAGGTTTTGGTTACACCGCACCGCAAATGGCGCAAAATCTTAAATATTCAAAACATTTTCTAAATCAATTTTAGAATCGGAGTCGACCCTAAAAATTATGTTTAAAGCGAGAGCCGTCTTGTTGATAATTTAAAATGACTTGAAGTAGATATACATTAACTTTACAGCGCTCGTCTAACTTGAAGCTCAGTAAGTTACGGCGATGGGCAGATAAATCTGTACCTGTTAAATGTTTTTCAATAAGGACTTCCATATTTTCACAGATGATTGCGGTCATATTGTTAAAACTGCATTTGTTGCCAAATTGGCTATGATTTAATAGGTCTGTCAAATCAACATAAAGGAGGTTACGTTCAACAACATGTGAAAAAGCTTCGTCCAAATGAATCATATTCAACGACAAGGCCCATTTCTGGATGATTGGATTTGTCAACAAGCAAAATTGTCAAATTTAGGACGATCCAAATGAGATCTACTGAATTTCAATGCATCCAGAGAAAGTCAATATTTGGGATGGATTTAGGGTCGCCTGTATATCATTAGTCCATTCTTCTTTGAGAACGTCTTTGGTTAGGCCAACACCTTTAACGATGACCGCTATCGGTCGATGATAATCAATTTCTTTTGAATGATATGGACACCGATGACATGTGGTTTCAACAGGACGGCCGGCGGGCGCTACATACCACACATCCCGTGCAATAATGGGCATGTAGCACAGACGATTTTTGAACAATTCAAAGTTTGTTTTATTTTTTTAAAGTGGGTCTCGCAATTCTGTATGTCTGTTTATTTGTCTGTCTGTTCAACTACAGCTAAACGGCTCGGCCGATTTTCTTCAAACTTGGTAGATACCTATGGGTTTTAATTTTTTACCCCCGGATGTTGTTTTCTATTTTCTTAAGACGAAATTGGGGTGGCGCGATGGATGTGTGCTCGCCTGTGAACCTCATGACAGGTTCGATCCCTACCGTCGTCTATGTCGTTTTAATTCCATTAAAAACCTTCTACAATTGTCATCAATGGGTTGCTGGTTTACTCATTACATGTTGTTCAGGCATAACACTAACAACATGTAATTGAGTTAAACTAGTATGCCCAACAAGGATGAACACGAATAAAATAATGTGAATTATAAGCGACATAGAAATAAGACACGGCATTCTCCGCTTTAGTTCAGCCGCCATCCCTGAAGATAAAATATCTGAACAACAATCTTCAGTCTCAGAACATCGTGCCACACATCTTTCCTATCCTTCTTTCTCTTCTTTAACTTCACGCCCGCGCTATGTTTAAACATTTAAAGGGTAATCATAATCCCTTGAGCGCGTGTAGATTTAAAAAAAAAAATATTTTTTTTTCTCAAAAACTGTCCCACAAATATTTAAAAAAAAAATTCATTTAGTTAATGGATGATTTGATTTGATTTTGATAATTTAAACGGTACGACACATTTTGATCATTTTTTAAGTTAAGGCTTCCCAGCAGTTTCAATCGTTTTGTGTATTCAAATTTCAATTTTTTTTTGAAAACTCAATATTTCGAAAAAATCATGCTCGATTTTTTTAAAACTTGATAAATAAAAGTTTCTTAAAATAATCTACAAGATATGAGAAAAAAATGTATTTTACGTAAAAATAACGGTACGCTTTTAAAAAACATTGCATTTCAAAACTTTAAGAAACATTTTTTTTTATTAATTTTGAAAAAAAAAACAATTTTTTTCGAATAATTCAATATCTCGAAAACGGCTCAAATTTTTATTCGAACAATAATAAAAACTTTAAATTGGCGTACCAAACATATAAAATTGAAGGGGCTTTTGTATGGTTACATACATGCAGTGTGCCTGTGAAGCTTCATATATGCCAAATAAGAACCCACTTAGTGGTAGTTCATTAAAGATGTTGTTGTAATATTCAGAAATTCACAAATATATAAAAGCTTATTTTTTTAGGAAACCATTACAAACACTTGTAATTTTTGTTCTTGCATAAGCCTGGCATCATATGGCATCCTATTTTTACCTCCAACTACTAAAGAAGTTGTTTTAGTCATTTAAAAAATTAATTTTATGCTTATGAAAAGTTTTTCTCTAATAACATTTATTTTTGAAATTCTTAGTCTATTACATAAGAGCAAGTTCGTCTGACCCAGTCGTGCATTTTATTTTTATTGTGAGCATAACGGATTTGAATGAAATTTTTTGTACAGAAGCTTCTTAAAATTTAAAAAGCACATTAAAACTTAAAAAAACAATTTATTGAATTCTTGAAAACGAATTTCCCATTGTTTTTTGTTTTTGAAAACTGATACGGCTATTTGATTTGTTAACGTAGCCGCCGAGATGAAAATGTGCCTCGTTAGAAACGATCAATGATTTCTCGCCCAAATTCGCTGTCTAATTCAAACTGCTCTAAGGCCCAAACTGCGAAGCTTTAACGAAGCAGATGGTCGTGCACTTTATGCTCTCTTTGGCGGTTATCAAGCAGCCTTCGACTCCATACCCCATGAAACTATCTTTTATAAATTATATAAGCTTTTCATATCATCATAACTGTATGAAAACTTTGTTCCAAAATAATACAGCTCGTATCTGGGACGAAAAACGTCTCTGCGAAGATTTCGAAATAACAGTGAGAGTTAATGTAAGCATGTTCTTATTCAAATTACACTTGGAAGATATTACTCGTATGGAAGCTGTTAAAGGTGAACTTGAGCTCCATCGAAAAAGAATTCCAGGTTTACTATTTACAGATGTCATAGTTTTCCTGACAGGTGCACATGAAGACATGCAGCTTATGATCAACAGAAAAAAAGTTATGTTTAGGTTTGGAATCTATTTGTCAACTTAGACAAATCTAAAATGGTGATTATAAGAAGTGGCGGAGGCAGATATTTACGGCTAGGAAGTAGGATTTTCAAGGAGAAAAAATAAATATAAAGGGAGTACAAACATCTAGTAGTGTTCATATCATCGAACTCTAACATGAAAAGATATCTTCGAGCCAAAAAATCAGATGCTATGTTTTTTGATACTCTAAAACTTCATCAAAGGGCACGGTAGTGCCCAGCCAAGTTCTGGCACTACACCCTTTTTACAGGAACAAACTCAGGCGATTTTTGACCCCTTCATATCTTCAGTGCCAATGAAGTCAGAAACTTAAAACTCCGAATATACTCGTATGCTAAGCTAGTCAGGCACATGCGCCTCACCAAATATCAATTCTCTAGCATAAGTGGTTCCTGAGATATAAGGCCTCAAAAAACACAAAAACCCTAACTGACTGACTGACTGACTGACAGATCATCAAAATTATGGAGCACTTCCCGACATCGTAGAATCTTGTAATTTTGCACAACGGTAGGTCTTGTCATGCAAGCAGAGGAAAAAATCGAAAATTTGAAATTTTCCATTCAAGGGACGTGGTATCTGCCCACTTTCTCCAAATTGGTGTTCGTTGAATGGAGCACTTCCGACTGCTGTAAAACGATGAAATTTGGTGAACCGGTAGGGCTTATATTGTATATAAAGAACCAGATATAAACACCATAGTTTTCCTTTCAAAAAAATATAAAATTAGCGGTTTTCTATTCAAGGGCGTGGTATCCGCCCACTTTCTCCGAATTGGTATTGGTTGAATGGAGCACTTCCGACTGGTGTAGAACAATGAAATTTGTTAGAACGGTAGAGCTCAAATTGCATATAGAGAACCAAAAATAAAAATTGAGGTTTTCCATTCAGGGGGCGTGGTATCCGCCCACTTTCTGAGAAAATGTTAAATTTATATGGAGCACACTAGGAAGCTATAAACTAAGTTGATTTTAGTAGGTAGAGTCCACCCTTCTATCTTTCCGTATCTTTCGAGATTTTGATATGGCAAAATATTAAAATCTTTGCAAAAAGGAGTGAGATCAGACCAAAAAACATAAATGTTAAAAAAAGAGCCAAGTTCTTCTATACAAAAACCTTTGTGTAACAAGTCAGCCGTCAAAAGTACTGAGATCTAAAAGTACGCCAAATTCTTACTTCATGAAGGTTTAATACCGAATATTTATAGTAGAATAATATTGAAACAGCTACAATGTAATAGAGAAATTTTATTATTTAATGATTACTGACTATTTGATGGGCTTACTTGGCAAGTTTTTTTTTTTTATGCCCAATTCGAAAGGTTTTAAAAACTTGTCAAGTGAACCCATCAAATTTTAGTTAAAAAATCAAATTGGGTCTGATAGTTGGGAATTGCTTTATAATTTCATTATAAGAACATTAAAATATTAAAGTTGCATTATTACCGAAAATTTTTAGAAAAAAAACACAAAATTTGCACATTTGTTAAATCATTCAAAATTAATATTTGAATGCAAAGTATTAGGCAGTCTGATAGGCGGCTTTGGCCCAAACCAAAAAGAGTTTCTTGTTAAAAACAAAATTGCTTGTAAAAGTATTATATTACTTTCATAAATTAATAAAAACTAAACAAAATTATTCATTTTTTCTTATGGTATTCTGCGTTAAGCTCCAACTATCAAAAAATTGTTTTAGCGTTTTTAAAACTAAGTTCGTTCTTCTGAACATATACCCACAAAAATTAAAGGAGTCGCTTAAGGTGTTTAAGATGTTGCTCCTTAAATGAAATTTTTTTAATATTATGTGCTTATGTAATGCGGGATGTAACGAAAATGCAGCAAAAATTGAAAATATGCATACAAGCTAAAAATATAAATATAAATAAAATACAAAAATATAACGGCAACATTTGAATCTCTCGAGTACCACCGCAATGTTTCATGTATCTCATTATTTTACCGCTATTTTCAAAAGCAGTGCTCTAGTGAAATAGCCAGTTGCATTCCTATCCTAAAACAATTCAGCCGTAATAGCCGTACTTCTAGGAATGGTCATCAGTTTATCCTTGAGCCCAATTCCGGACGTACTTTCAAGTACAGAGATTCTTTTTTTTAGCCGCACTACACGAATGTGGAATGCTTTACCCGGCTCAATGTTTCCCACTCATTGCAATGTGCAGACATTCAAAACCAATGTGCATCGTAATCTTCTTTCAAATGCTATCTTACCTTTCTAATTACTCGCATTGTGTTTAACATTATAAGGGTATTCATAACCCCTTGAGTGCGCGAAGTATATAAACAAAGGATACAAATTTTCGTTCATACAGTGCAATCGCAGCAAAACGTCACAACTTAAACACCGCATCCTATTTGGTTATCGAAAAGTGACAAAAGTAGAAATAATATCAATAAAAAATAATACACTCATAATTCATGATAAAATATTTTATTTATCCAAGAACAACATCCTAAAATATCGAAATAAAAACATATTTGGTAGTTTAAATTTTAGAACTGTCACAAATGTCAGCGAAAGTATTCTGTCAAACCGACCACGTCAAAATGGATGGAGTGTATGATAATTTTAGTAAATTTTAGATGATTTAAATTCATATGGGTGAAGCAATTGAGATTTCTGTATAAGGTCGCGCTTATTAGCTACGAGCAATCTTGGCTTACTTCCAATGAGAGATTAAGTAATCCAGAATATATTTGTTACCGTTTAGATAGAGTAAAGCGTATGTGAGGCCGTGTTTGTTAAAAAAACAATTCGTCATTAACTTGTTCTTATTTTAAATACCAATAATGTTATTGAAAATATATGTATAAGAATACCTCTTTCAAATGGATCAGCTTTAAATATAATTTCTGTATATTTTCCGGGTGGTGCAACTTCTAACGAAAAACGTTTCAATTTTAACAATGATCTGGGGTAATAACTCAAGGTAGTCGTTCAATATACTCATCCTCCCGAACCAACATATTATCCTATAGTAATAGTAGGGCAAACCCATCAACTTTGGATATTTTTCCAACGAACATCCCCAGTCTTTTTACTCAACCCATTGTTTTAAAAAAACTTGGGTCAAACCATTTACCAGTCATGATCTGATCAGTATTTTTGTTTCACTTTTACAACGAAGGAATGAATTTTTAGATATATAAAACGCGAATTGGTCGATATATAAAAGGGAAATACGATCTAGGCTTAGAAATATGAACAAATATGTTGATGAGCTTAGTGTTCAACAAATAGATATGAGGGTTTCAAATTTTACAACTGCTATCCTTGAAAGTGCTCAAAAAGCAATTCCCAAAAAACAAGTGCACTGTGGCTCAGCTAATAACCTTCCTCCAAATATTGTTTAAATCATCAAGATTCGTAACATAAATCACAGAAGGTGGATAAGAACTAGAGATCCGTATTACATTTTCCCAAGTTAAGTTACTCAACACGTTGATAAAAGATCATTTTCAAAATAATACAAAGGAAAAACTCAATTATTCCTGCGTTAAAAACAGTAAATAAAGGGTTTTTCAACAGGGACGCTACAAAAGTAGAGCGACAGTTACAGTAAACGACGCCATATTTCTTGCCGCTCTTTTGACATTTCTCTTCAGAAAGGTTTGCCATTTCATGATGGAAAGATATACGAGCCAACAACGAGTCGAAATTATTAAAATTTACTACCGAAATTCGGAGTCAGTGGCCTCAACGTTAGGAGCGCTACGTCGAATTTATGGTCGCCATAATCGTTCTAACAGATCAACAATTGAGCGTCTAGTGGAAAAATTTGAATCCACAGGCACAGTACAAAATGTTCCCGTGCCATTGAGACAAAGAAGTGCCCGTAGTGTCGAGAATATTGATATTGACGATTGACAATATTGAATATTGACGATTGATGAACTTCGTACGAATATCGCACGTGAAATTGCAGCAGTATCAGCCGATTTATGCTTGAAAACCGTCGAAAATTGGGTTCAGCGTCTGGACTTCTGCAAGCGTGCCCGTGGTGGCCATGCAAAAGAAATCGAGTTCGATGTATGTATAATGGCATCGAACGTACTTTCACAGGAGTAAAGAATTTCATTGATATCCAAAACCGTTTTTGTTTTATTTAAAAAAAACTTTTGTAGCGCTCTTATTGAAAAACCCGATACAATCGATTTGTCCAAATTTGAAAAAGAAAACGCACTTACAAACAAAATTATTGAGTCTACAATTGCAAGTTCGATTGACTGCATAGACTCTCCTAATTTTGATTTACCTTATAATGAGGTTTCGTTAGATGATGTCAAAACTATTATTTTAGCTTTGAGAAATAGAAAATCAGCAGGTTTTGACAATCTTAAGAATTTGTATCTTAAGAATCTTCCAACGACTGGAATAAAATATAATACAGGACTTTTTTAATACTTGTTTTAAGTTAAACTATTGTCTGGTTAGTTAGAAAACAGCAACAATTATTCCGCTTTTAAAACTAGGCAAATCCGCGGATATCCCTTGCAATTACAGGTCGATCAGTCTACTTAGCTCATTCAGTAAATGTTTTGAACAAGTAATTATACGATATACTTCCGCCAGAACAATTTGGATTTCGTGCCTTCAACAATTCTGTTCACCAAGTGCATAGAATAACCAAACATATAAAAAACAATACAAAACAAAACAATGAAGGAAAAGGCACATGTATGGTGTTCCTAGACATTTTAAAGACGTTTGACACCGTTTAGTACAATGCTTTGTTACACAAGCTTTTAACTCTCAGTTTCCCAATGTATCTCATAAAGATTGTACAATCATTTTTAATGAACAGGACATTTAGAGAAACTGTCAACAAATCGATTTCTAATGTCTTTGATGTAAATGCGAGTGTACCTCAAGGCACTGTTCATTGCCCTATCTTATATAATTCACATATGACTTTTCTTCCTTCCCCAACTATGAAAAAGCAATTTTTGGCGATGATACGTGCATCTTTTCTTTTCTTCAGATTCAGTTGGTTTCTTAATAGAGAAAGAAAACTCTGTTTTTCGCCAAGCCAACAACTTATTTATTTGAGGTACTCGTACGATAGTCCAGTCAAAGCGTCATTTCACCTTGCGCGCAGAGGCATGGTCAATTTTTTTTTCATGGATCGATAGGTGCTTATGAGAAAAGCTTAAAACCTAATTCGCACCACATGACAACTTTTTTTACCAATGTTATTGGTAAAAATGTGTTTTGTGTCATTTTTTGGTCATTTACGAATATCTCCGCTCCACTATCTCGTACAAACAAAAATTAAACATGTATTTATTCCTAATAACATTATCTATTATGTTCTAAGAAAAAACATTTGTTTAAACAAATGAAAAAAAAGTTATAGTAAGTTAAACAAATTTTTTGTTGTTTAAAAATCACTTTTTCGTGATTATTAAGAAAAAAGCTCATTTAACGATGAAATTTTTATTTTTTATTATTAAAGTTCTTATAATTCCCTACAATTAAAAAAAAAAATCAACACTCTACGATGAACCAAAGCCGAGTAATAAATTATTGAACATAGGTAAGTCAGCGCACCCACGCATTTTATGATTTTATGTTTTTATTAATATCTCAGCCCCAGTATGTCGCAAAGTGAAAATAAAAAACTGTATTGCTAATAACAATATTTTCTATCAACTTTCATTTAATTTAATATGTTTGAGAAAAAATATAAAAAGTTGCCTTTGGTTTCAACGTTTTTTTTCTTGTTTTTTTTTTTTTTTTCATTGTTATTGAGATTTCACGGTAAATACTTTTCAGTTTTGGATTTTTGTTTTATAGTCCTGCTAATTTTCTTCAAATTAAAAAAAAATTAGTCCATTACGACAAACGGGAGCCAAGATATTCATGTTTTAAAAACTTAAGAAAGCTTACAATTTAGTATTTTAACCTTGTAGCTTGTAATTTTGGTGTCGCCAGCAACAAGAAGCAACAAATATGTGTAAGTGTGTGGGGTGTTTGAAAGATACCATTATAATCTTGTTGCTGGCGACACCAAAATTACAAGCTACAAGGTTAAAATACTAAATTGTAAGCTTTCCTAAGTTTTTAAATCATGAAAATCTTGGCTCCCGTTTGTCGTAATGGACTAATTTTTTTTTAATTTGTAGAAAATTAGGACTATAAAACCAAAATCCAAAACAGAAAAGTATTTACCGTGAAATACAGTTTTTTTTCTCAATAACTATGAAAAAAAGGTATTAAAAACAAGAAAAAAAACGTTGAAACCAACGGTAACTTTTTATATTTTTGCTCAAACATATTAAATTAAATGCAAGTTGATAGAAAATATTGTTATTAGCAACACAGTTTTTTATTTTCACTTTGCGACATACTGGGGCTGAGATATTAATAAAAACATAAAATCATAAAATGCGTGGGTGCGCTGACTTACCTATGTTCAATAATTTATTACTCGGCTTTCGTTCATCGTAGAGTGTTGATTTTTTTTTTAAATTGTAGGGAATTATAAGAACTTTAATAATAAAAAATAAAAATTTCATCGTTAAATGAGCTTTTTACTTAATAATCACGAAAAAGTGATTTTTAAACAACAAAAAATTTGTTTAACTTACTATAACTTTTTTTTTCATTTGTTTAAACAAATGTTTTTTCTTAGAACATAATAGATAATGTTATTAGGAATAAATACATGTTTAATTTTTGTTTGTACGAGATAGTGGAGCCGAGATATTCGTAAATGACCAAAAAATGACACAAAACACATTTTTACCAATAACATTGGTAAAAAAAGTTGTCATATGGTGCAAATTAGGTTTTAAGCTTTTCTCATAAGCACCTATCGATCCATGAAAAAAAAAATTGACCATGCCTCTGCGCGCAAGGTGAAATGACGCTTTGACTGGACTACGAGTACAAGTTGTCTATCGAGTGCCAAATATCTTCGGGTACGCCTCGATAAAAACCCTTACTTTTGGCTTACATGTTCAAGAAATAGTTAAAAAAAATTGGAATCACAATAAAAGTAAATAAGTTGTTGATATACAAAGCTGTATTTCAAGCAATAATATTTTAAGGTTCTCTAGCATGGGGCATATGTGCAATAAGTCACGTTCGTAGGTTACAAGCAATTCAAAATAAAGTTTTGCAATATTGAACTTATTTCGTTTAGACTTTCAAGGCTATATGAGAGATATAATATATCATGCATTTCTTCCGATAACGCATTGATAGCAAACCTACCTAGATAGTAAATTAAAAAAAAGCATACATATATGTATTAAATTTTACTTTGTTATATATTTGTTCTTTACTTAATAATAAATAATTTGTTAATTTAATTTATTTATTTCATATCCGTTATGTTGATATTTATTATTTGTTAATTGTTATTCACATTGTCATAAGTAAGGTAGTCATAAACCATAACTCTGTAAATTGTGCAATATAGGTTAAGAGAACTATGTAATATATTTTCTTCTACAATAAATATACATATATCTATCTATCAGGACAGGAGCATTACTATTAAATACTTACGTGTTTGACGATTGCGAAGGCACTATAGTAGTAAAATACCTGAAAGAGAAGAATATGTTTATTGTACCTTACTACATAAAATGTAACAATTAGGCGGCTGATTTTGAAATATCTTATAACCCAATGTAACAAGAGCGTTTTACTGATTGGTGATTGAAACGAAAGAATTGGCAATTCACAAACTGCAATAAGAGAAAATGTATCAAACCTGATTTGTGTGATTTGTCATACTGTGATTAATCACACAGCAGACGCCATTTTTATAAGAAATGCTTCAAATGACTATTCTATAATTCTGAACGGCTGTAAGGAAAAAGATAAGGGAGAACACTTCACTTCCTGTCGGTGGTCTGGCACATCGGCTTTTGTGCAATTGGATTGAAGATTGCACAGATTAATAAATTCAAATCAGTCCCTGAATCTGGATTATCTCGAATCGTGGAGAGATATTTTATATGACTGAAGCTCCCTAATTGATGAAAGTATGTTCAAATCAAGTCTTAAGCGAGCACGAGAATTTTCTGCAAGATCAGTTTATAGACAATTAAGCCTTTATCTTCAAGGCCGATGCTACTTTAGAGAACGATTCTCCGTTGCGTAAATGAATCTGATTTTGAAAGTTTGTTAAAATTGATTATTGGTCACATAGGACTAACATATATTCAAATCCCTGTGTAACATTATGCAAACAGAAAACATCTTTCATTTCTTAGTAGATACTATGCCCAATATTGCAAGAAATCCAGCAGTAATATTTAAGCAAGAGTCTCTTTTTTTGAAGGATTGCATCTTGTTTTAAAATAGGGCTTTATTTTTGAAAATTTCCCTTTGTTAGAGCCAAGCTGTAAGCCTTAAATATAAATTTTAATATTAACTCAATAATTAAAAAAACTAATAATATTGTTAAATTTTTTTAATTTATTTCGGCTCCCAGGAATAACGCCAAAATTTATTTCTGAAAAAAACGCCAGAAAATGTTGTTTGCTCAAAATTGGAAAAAGAGCCAGAAATTATCTTGGAAAATAAGCCAGAAATATTTGAAATCGGGCCATCTAAATATGGAAAAAAAACCAGAAAGCAAAATAAAAATTAGGCCTGAAAATCAAACTATTCTGGTCTAATTTCCAAATTAGATTTTGGAAAAAAGACCAGAAAATGTTTTTTATTTTCAGAGAAGACACTTTATATGTATGTCATGAAGTAAAAAGAAACAAATAACAGTCACCCGGGGGTGACGCTCTTCTGCACACAACGCGCGGGTGACTGACGTTCCGGGCAGCGCCGCACCGTCGCTGACTCTAGTGGCCCTCTCGCGGGTTTTCAGGTTTTAACTCTCTTTTCGGTTCAGTCGCCAGGCAGGGCCCTGTAGCAACAGTTTTCTTGGGCAACAGTACCTTGGGCGGCCAATTTCGCGGGTTTTCAGGTTTTTTAACTACCTCTCCGGGGATCACACCTGCTCAAGCAACTCCGTTGCTCCGCTTAGGGTATGTTCCGTCGCCAGGCAAGCGCCAGTAGCAACAGTTTTCTTGGACAACTGTACATAACTATTAGTATTTTTTTTTTTTTTTTTAGCAAAAATAAGGCAATTTCATTTCTGCTGTTGTTTTCAAACTTTAATTTTTTAGAAAAAATGCATGAAATTCTGCAAAAATTTTAATAAGAGTCTGGACTGTTTTCCTAGAAAAAAAGGACAGAATTTGTATACCTAAACAAAATTTTGGCGTTCGCCAAATAAGAAACTCTCGTAATTTCCTCTGGCTAAATTTCCGGGAGTCATTTATTCTATTTATACAGTTTTGGTTGCGAGCTTTTTCTAACTTTTTCATAATGTAAAACACGTTAAGCAACTCTTTTAACTAATGTGGTTTCGCATAACTTAACCTAAGCTAATTGCGTTGAACAACCCTTTTCACAGAAAAAAGGGGCTTTTTGCTTTTTTGGTTTTTTTTTTTGGGAAAACCTGCTGCAGGTAAAAAAAGTTTTATTTTGATTTGTTGACAATAAGGGTGATTTTCCAAGAATTTTGCAATGTTTTTTTTTAAATAGCATAGCAGTTTTGAAATGTGCTCGTTTGCTTTAGTACCTGTCAAAACCATTATTTCCTTTCACGTTTCTTTAAAAGTTCTTTAAAAATTTGAAAAATTTACTTAACAAAAATAGAACAAAAGATAATAAAACGAAATTAATCTATCAGTTTAATTTTAAACGCCAATCCAACAGTTAATTAGAAACGTTGTTTTAAATGTCTACATTTACCCACCAGGAATATGCACACATTAATTTTTTAGTTTATGGGCTGTACAATAGGGAGTGCAATAGATCTTCAACTAGAGTGCGACAAAGATACCAGGAAGTTTATCCAAACTGACGACTTCCTAGGTAGTTAACGAATGTTTGGAAATACATGTCGAAGGCTTAGAGAAACGGGAGCAGTTTCAAATACACGACCTAACGCGGGCAGGCCACCCTCCTACAAACTATCTGAAGTTTTTCGTTCGTTTATGCAACTAGCTTCATCATATTTCCAATAGCATGGCGCTCCAGCCTAATATGGTTGAGAGGTTAAGAATTGGTTAGATGAAGAGTACGGTAATCGTTGGATAGGAAGAAATGGACTGGCCTGCAAGATCTCCTGACCATATATTATTGAATTTCCTTTAATGGGAAAGAATGAAATAACTTGTTTATTCAACAGAAATATCAAATTTAGGTGAATAAGAAGAGCGTGTTCTCGAATCGTCATAAAAAGCATCTATCATCAAAAAATATTCGCAGTGACATTCAAAAACGGGCTCTAGCATGTAAACAAATCAAGGAAGACACGTTGAACACATGTGTTATAACTGTTTTAGTACACATCTAAAATTAAAAATATCTAATCCCACACAAAATCATATTTTATCCATGGAGTCTTTGGAGCTTAAAGCAAAATACTATTTTTTTTGTTTGGGTGCTGTCATCGTTGAAACAATGAAGAAGATTAGAAGATTTCAGACCGGTGTTCATTTATGAAGATAAGGAAGAGTATCGGAGATAAAACATGAATCTTGAAGCACAACGGTATATATTTGTTTAAGATATCAGATTCAATTCTCGCATTTTCGATAAAAGAGCTTTTACCCTAAAACTATCAAATGCTTTTCAAATATAAACTGCAATTACTTTTAGTATTTCATAAAGGATGTTAGGGTTGGCTTCACTTTTTTGTAAGATATGCCATCAGATCACCATAAGATCTATAGATGGGAGAGCGGTTCTACTGATAATTAAAAAGCTTCCTTCAAGATGTTTTTTAAGCTGATTATTGATCACCGGTTAATTGAAAAGAGGGTCGTTAGTAGAATTTATGGGTAATTGTAATTTTTTTTAAGCACTTTTCATGACACCAAATGTTAAAATTTGAAAGCTGAATATTTTTTGAGTAAACATGATTTCTCTCTCATCAATAGGAATAGAAGTAAATTGGGTTTAGAAATAAAGAAAGCTAAATCGGAGAATTCACCAGTTTAACTGGAATAATAATATTTTACCATCATATCAGGAAAGATGTTGTTTAATCGACTTAAGTACTCGTAGAAAATATTTTCTTATTATGCTCGCTAGAGATATTATGGAAAATCATATAGACTGTTCATATTTGTTAGCACTATATCCTATATACGCTCCCTCAAGACACTTAAGAGAACGCCAACTATTTAGTCTACCGCGTCACTTTACAAACTATGGGAAAAATGATCCAGTAACTAATTCTTGTCAATGCTTTAACTCGGTCTGCGATGTAGTCGACTTGTATGTCAGTAGAGATAGATTTAAAAACACTTTAAGGAATGTGTTATAAAAAATATTTATTTTATTTTGTGTTTTAAATTGTATAACTTAATTTATATTCTTTTTTTTATCATTGTATTTAATTTCCACTATTTATTTGTATAATAATCAAATTGTGATAAATTGTTAAATTTGTTTAATGTATCATAATCTAAGAGAATTAAGTTTCGATAGATGAAATAAATAAATTTATTAATGCAAAAGTCCCAAAGGACTAAAAACACAATATAATTAAATCATTGAATTTCTCGGCACTACATAAATAAGGGGTTTTTTTAAAAATTTCTATTATTTCTTCTTAAATAACATTTATAAGAAAAAATTACTATTTAACTTGTTTTGTGCATGGTCAGAAAAAAAATAAACGTTTTTCTTTTTACTTGAATCAAAGGACATTCATTTTCTCATGGCACTTTTCAAAGTGCAAAAAATGTCAATTGTACTTTCAGTACTGTTATACCGCTCAAAACACTAAACAAGCAAGAAAACTATGAACAAACACATCCACTTTGGAATAGAATCTTTGAAACGCTGAAAATTACCATACTCATTTCCCAAATAGAATTTTCAAGGATAACAAACACCACCGTGAGTAGGAAAAGCTGAAGCATCATTCCACATCGGTTAATTACCATCCGCAATTGTCTAGAAGAAGAATTCGTGTTGTCTCTTCGCAGCACTCAAAACAGCAGTGTAGAGCTGCTAGCTAGCTTGAGTATGTAGCATCTGATTCAAGCTCATCCAATGTGCATGGTTACCACTTTAGTATTTTATTTGCTGTATGAGGTTTTAAGAAATAATTCTCGACTGAAAAGGTAAAGTATCTTAAGTCAATTTTGATGATTTTTCAGGAGAGCGAAAAAACCCTTCAAAGCTGTATCCCAAAAAATCTTTCAAATATATACTTTATTCAAAAAAGCATTTATATGTAAAATTTTATGATCTTTTTTTTGAAATTATTTTCAAAAAGATATTTTTAATATTTTGGTCGTTATGAGGAAAAATATGACTTAAGATAGTTTGGCTTTTCTATAAATTGAATTTTATATTAATTTCCAAAATCTTAAGTTGACATAAGATATTTTGCCTTGCGTTTTCGAAGGACGTTTTCAATTCTTATGTCCATTTAAGATGAGTTGCGTGTGCAAAAGTGGAAAAAAAAGAGATTTAAGATGATATTTGATGGTTTTTATTTAAGTCGTATATCAAACAATCACATTTGTTCTATAGAGCCTTAATAATAAAAAAAAAAAATAACTAATAAAAACTTGAATTTCTTTAAAAAAAAGGCTATAAAATCACATTTGGTTCACAGAATAGAAACAGTTTAGTTTTATTCAAATAATTTATTTAAAAAATATTAAAATAAAATATAAAATAAATTATTAAATTATTTAAAAAAATCATTGATCATTGTAAAAAATGTTACATGAAAACATATTTTTAAAAGTCAAATTAATAATAACAAAAAACTATTGGAAAAAATTTACGTAAGGGACCCAAGGGGAGATAGGAGAAATTGAAAATTTACCTCCGAAACTAACGGTATCGCACCCGTAGTGTAAGATCTAATTTATCTCGAAAACGGCTGAATAACATGTTATTAACGGTACCTTTCATAGAACCGTTTTTTTTAAGTAAAATTTCTTTTCCGGCGTTGGGGGTAAGAAAATGTCTATGCAGCTGTCAGTGACGTGTCAAAACGACACGCTATCAGTCAAAGACAGCGACATGTAAGGAAGTTTTACTTCTACCGTGCGTACGTCAGTACACACAACCTTTTTCTTTTTATTTTCGACTTTCTCATTAACGGTTCTAACGATTTAAACCATTTTTTTTAGCAGGAGCCCCCGAAGCTTAAAATAATATTTTATATAAGAACATTCGCAAAAATATTTATTGGATCTTTTGAAAAAAAAAATCTAATTTTGTTTTTTGAAAAATCAATACCTTCAAAACAAGTGAAACGATTATTTTTTGAAATTATTTCCTAAAAACAATGGCACAAAATTTTAATTGAATTAGTACCAAGTTAAATCTACGATTTAGTAAATTTTATTCTAATATAGCATCATACTATATCTATATCTACCCTTTTATTAAAGTTAAAATCATCGTAAGAATATCGTGCTTTTAGAAACACCACAAAAGGTTTGTTTACTTAGTTTCTTGCACGAACAGTCAATGTTGTCGGTGTGTTCAGAAGCAATTTATTAAGAATTCCTTTAGTACGATACTAGTTGGAAAATGTTTTAAACTAATAATGAGTTAGTAAACTACTTTAAAGTTAGCAAATTATTAAGTAGTATCTTACAAAGAAATTAAAAATAATAGGTTGTTTGACATTTTGCGCCAGTCTTTTTAGAACTATTTGCCAATACTACTACGTAATTACTTAAAATTGGTATCCCAAATTGTATTCTTGAAAAACTTTGAAGAAATTTCTAGCATAAAAATTCTTTTAATAATAAAACTATTTTTGAGCTTTGTGTGAATAAATTCTTAGTTTTCTGGAAATCAGACGGCAATTTTATACATTTGAACATTTTTATCTCATTAAATCCATGTTTTATTTTTATAAAATGTATTTTTAATTCCAAATTCGTGCAATTCAACTCGTTTTTGTTGTATACGTATGTGTTTCATTTGTAATAATTTTTCAATCGCGTATGAAACAAAATTGTCTGAAACACTAAATGAAAAAATAAGAAAAACGGTCGCACAAAAGGCAATCTAGAAACAAAATACGCTTAAAAATATCTTATGTCCTTGTTATTACGGAAATTGTTTTAGATTTGCAAACGGTAAAATATCCTATGACTACTTAGGGAGCGAAAAATTTTAGTTTTAAATTTAAAAATTCATCTTATGTTCACATAAGATGATTTGCGTTTTCACACTTTTTTGGAATTTTTTTAAGGATTTTATCTTATGTCGACTTAAGGATGACTTTTGTTCCTGTTTGCACGCGCGAAAATATCTTAAGTCAACTTAATATGATTTACGATTTCACAATAATAAAAAAGTCTTAAGCCAATATAATCTTAAGTCTATTTTAGGTTTTAAAATTAAGAGAGATTAAGTAGAGATGTGTCTTTTGAACATAAGATGAAGTTGTTTTTGTCTATAAAAAAGCACAGGAGTGAGATAGAAGGAAGCCGATAACACAGAACTGTAGCCTTTTAGAATGGCACTAAGGATCAACAAAAAAACGCGAAATATCTGAAGTCGACTTAAGATACTTTACCTTTTCAGTCGATAATTCATAATATACATATATTAATAAAATTGTAGAGAAGACAATAAAATGGGTATACCGATTTTTATGTTTGTCGCCAGTATTTCAAAAGCTGAAGACAGCAGTTTCTCTAAGTATAAAACTTATGACACCCGAATTTCCTTTCAAAGAATCAAAGTCTTACTGTTTTTAGAACAATGGTGTCTCCCTAAAAGTAAAGATTTGTATTTCTTGAGTTCTAGAAATTACAGTAAAGCGAAATTGTTATGTATTGTAGAGAACTTGTACCTAGTCACTTGCAACTTTCACGCATTTGTTTGCACTGTCATGTTATTGACAGGAATGGAGGCCTTGTATGCCGTATTGCAGTACTTAAGATTATCCTACACCATGGATTACAGAAAAACCAGTACAGGAACTATAATGGGATGTGGCAAGGAACGAACTGGAATAGGGAAATGCAAAGAAATGGTTGTATCGTTTTATTGACATCCCCAAAAATATCATGATTAAAAAATACAGTTTTCGAATGGAAAAAAGTTTGGATAGACTAAGTCGTAATTTCTTCAAATGGTATTCTCGTACAAATGTACCCAGAATGACACTCAAACGAAAAAGTCAAACTTAATCTTTTTTTGCCAATAGCATTTTTAAGGAAGCCTAAGAGTTAATTTCGAAACGAAGCACCAAAAATAAGGCACACTCAAGATAATTAAGCTCCAATGCCATAAATTCTAATGTGCTTAAGCTTAAGAATCTTGTCAAGGCAAATAGCTCTAATGCCATAAATTCGTATGGCATTAGGCTTAACGATATTGTCAAGATAAATAATTGCAAACTTCATGTTCATTATGTAGTGGGTGCATAGGTGCCTTGGCAAATACAATGGTAAACAGAGTGGACAGGGTTCTCGAAGCTATTGAATATCAAGAAATGTATACTGTATCAGCTTAAGCCAAAATAGCAACGGAACTGGCTACTGCAAACTAAGAAGACAGGCATAAGCAGTGATGTGTTATGCAGATTCTGTAATATTCAAGAGGAAACCAGACCCCAAATTAGGTCGATGGTGCTTTTACAGCATAGATTAGAGAGGTAACTTTGCTAAATTTTTAAGTTTTCAAACAAATTTGTTTTCAAACAAGTTTCTAAAGCCAAAGTATAGGAGCAAGGCAGGCGTTAACGCCGAAGGCTCTACTTCCAACAAATCGGCTCAACTATTAGGGTGTGCGGACGATAAAAATATATCAGACATTCCGCATATAGAATACCTAACGGCGGCGATTGAAGAACAGACAAAAATGCATAGTCTTAAAGTAAACGGGACCCAATACATGTCATCAACAAGCAACTTGCTATTGTCAAATATAAAACGCCACTATAAATAGCAACGACTTCGGAGTAATAAAGGCTTTCATCTACTATGCAGTAAACCATGTCCAATCTCCTCCATCTTGGTGGATATCCGAAAAATAATTACCCTAGGAAATCATTATTACATTAGTTTGACGAAATTGTTTCAAAAATTCAGCAAAAAACGAAGTGCTCTACCTGCAAAACTCTTGTACTACAGAAAGTTGGCTTCTTTTGAAAAAAGACTGATATCTGTAACAATATGCGAAGAAGGCGAATGGTGGAGGAAATTCAAGCGAGAACAATTTGAACTGTACTAAGTCTAAAAACTCATAACACGTTGGCTACATTTCCTCACCCTCGGGCAAGTGAAAAACAATACTCCAGCCAATATTCGAAGCGACAATGAATACTGAAGGACCTAACCTCGCTCCGGGACTGAAAAAGATGAAAACCCGATGCGATGTCGTTTCTCAGG
This sequence comes from Chrysotoxum bicinctum, assembly GCA_911387755.1. NCBI lineage: Eukaryota > Metazoa > Arthropoda > Insecta > Diptera > Syrphidae > Chrysotoxum > Chrysotoxum bicinctum. Next base: position 134,274,509 of record OU426988.1, read on the forward strand.
CACATTACATAGGAACATAAGTAATTTGATAAGTAAATACTTACATAAACTCAAATATTTTTCAAAATTTTCATCTTAAAATAAATACAAAAATTCAAAAATTCCTAGTGGGAACATTCTAGGAATGTTTTGGATGTTTTGGAATTCGCTTGGGGATTTTGTATATTAGGTAGATTTTATCTTAAGTGGTAATCATGCCTTCGTAATGAGAAATGACAAACACTGAAAGAACAGGGTACACACAAACACATACGATATTCAAGGATACAAAAACAAAGAAAATTCGAGAAAAAAAATGTCGGAGCCTTCTGTGAGAAGCTTTCTCTTCCTTACCCACCTATACAGACGTAGCCTTATAAAAATAAATAACAATATATACACGACGATGATTTATTCAGTGCTAAAAAGAATCCAAAACAATAAACCGCTCTCATCTCATCTATCTACTGTGTGTGGAATTTTAATTATGAAATTGCATAAAATTAACTTTGACAGACCTAAAACCGTTTTTCGTTTACGGCAAGGATAATACGTCATACACAAACGACGAGATACATTTTTGCATTTGTTTTATTGTGATTCCAGAGTAGGTAAGTGTAGATCTTAATCTATTGCCGTCACCATAAAGTTCAGCTAGAAGGTTTGTTTTAAATACCTTTTCTTGTTTTTCCTTATAAGCAAGATGCAATGCCATATCTTGCTGTGTTTGTTGGTAGTGTTGCAGCACTTTTACCGATTCATTAAATCCTATTGCCAAAAGGACGGAATGAGTTCAAGGTTTAAAAAGGATGCAGCAACATCAGGGGCATGTTTGTCTCCGCATTGAGCAAGTTTGTAGCTATAATCACTGCTGCAGCAGCCAACTACTCAGTTGTCATCGGCTGCGATGGTGGCGGCGAACAAGCTGTGAAGTACATCTTTAAGAAAGTAGGTATAGCTACGTATTATACAGAATCGCAAAAGAGAACTACGAACAGTTGTACAAGTGGGCAAAGATTCGAAGGACATGTTTTGCTTATATAACATAAAAAAGTTATAAGCCAACATATTTTTTGGCTGGAAATAAGTAAGAATACAATAGCAGCTGTCATTGCAAGTGTACACTACCTAAACAACAATTTGTCCAAGGTGCTCAAAAGAATATACATAATTACTTAACAAATGGGAATACCTCCTGCTTACTAAAATAATGAATTGAGATCGTTTTTGACAGGAGACATTAAGAGAGAAGTTGGTAAGTGGCAAATGTGTCCTTCAAAATATCATAAGGGTTACAATTGACATATCGCATGCTTAATAGAATACTGACCCATTAGGAGATAGGTCAAAATTGAGTTATGTATAGATACAGGCTTTTGCAAGTCTCAGATCTCATGAATAGTTTATCATACTTTAGGAATAGGTACCAGTATTCACGATTAATTCATGAATTAGTTTTAATTTTATCCGTCAACAAGTAGGACAAATCCTCATAGCAAGATTTTTTTTTGCAACTTCCCAAAAATCATTTTTTCGAGTTAGGTCAGTATTTATTTTTATTTATTTATTTTATTTATTTATTTATTATTATTAGTCTTGTACAGTAAGATACAATATCTTTTAAGGTAGTACAAGCTTCAACGTTATAATTGGTTTACATGTAATGAATAATTTTAAATTTTAAGCAAGATGAATTTAAAGAACCATTAATAAGACAAGAAAAACTACATCAACATAAGAATAATTAATAGGTAAAGAAAATAAATTAAATTAAATTAAATTAAATTAAATTAAATTAAATTAAATTAAATTAAATTAAATGAACTTAATTGTAATATGTACCTTATAACACCTATAATACAAAATAAACAAGAATTAGAAAATATCATCACAGCGCCTGAAAATAATGTCTTAGTCTCATTTTAAACCGGGTAGTACAACCTATCATCCTAATAGATTGAGGTAGGGAATTCCACAACCGAACCGCGTGTACGAAAAATTGACGGCTTGAAACAAGGTAGGAGAAGCGTACTGGTATCAGATCGCAACTTCGAGTGGATCGTGGAAAAAGGATTTTATTGTAGAGATATGGTGGTTGTCGTGTTTGCATGACATTGTGGAGCATTATTAAGGTCCTAAACGAAAATAAATTATCAAGAGAGAAACCGTGTATTAGTCTTGTATATGAGGAAATATGATCATATCTCCGAAGACCAAAAATATATCTTGCCACGCTATTATAAACAACATTAAGTTTCCGTCTGTCCTTGGAATCACAATTGCTGAAAAGTTCACACCCAAATAACAAAAGCGGTATAAGCAGCGCCTTAGCAAGAATCATTCTTGTTTTGATTGGAGTGATTCTTTGGGTGGTCCATAACATACGTAAACTACCGTATACTCTACCTGTGATAAGTTTAATGTGATTTGTCCAGGTGAGTGTCTTATTGAATACTACTCCAAGATTCTTGGCCGAGTCAACAAACTGAATAGGATTATTATTAAGTAGAATTGGAGAAAAGTAGGATGTGTCTGTAAAGTCTTTTGAAATGACTAAGCATTTGGACTTAGTTGGATTTGAACAAAGTCCGTTTGATTGAGACCACACCAAGATCTTACTTAGATCTTCGTTTATCTCGCAAATACCATTTTCAAATTTTTTCCAAGACTTTAGATAAATAAGGCAGTATGGCTATTGGCCGATACTCAATTCGATTTTTTGGGACAGGAACAATTTTGGCACTTTTCCAGGTGGTAGGAAAAACACCAGTCATAAGAATATTGTTAAAAAGATGTGTTATATATCTCAAGGTAAATGGTAGAGTTGCCTTTATAAACACTGGATGAATTTCATCGAATGCTATAGAATTTGATTTAATAGATAGACAAGCTTTTAGGACATCTTCATCATTAACTGCTGAGAAGCTAAATCCAGTTGAAGAAAAACTGTCGGATTCTAAAAATCCAGAAAAGTCTCTGCTATCATTACACTCTAGCGATGATAGGGATGTAAAATTTTTATTCAGCTCATCACAATCAATGTTAGTTGAAGCATAGTTCACATGTTTACCAACCCCAATTTCTTTTAAATTTTTCCAAAGTCTATGACCGGCTAGTGAAGGATTAAGTCGAGGAGCATAGAAACGTCTCTTAGATTCCCTGATCTCAAGTACGATTTTATTCCTTAAATCAGTATAGGCCTTATGAAGTTCTTCGATTCTAAAACGTTTCCAAGCTTTGTAAGCTAAATTTCGTTTGTTTATTAATATTTTAATTTTTTTGCTAAACCAAGGATGGTCCTTGCATTTAAAAGTTTTTGTTTTGTAAGGAACGTGCATATTAAAAAGAAAGTTGATGTTTTCTTGAATAAACGAAACTTGGTCATCGACAGATTCCATTGTGAAGACTCGAGACCATTCAACCGATCTTAGGTCATCTTCTAGAAGGCTATAATTAATGTTTTTAAAATTTCTAAAGCAATAACTGCTGCTTGAAACAAGAGGTTCACACTGGTAAGTTAAATGCAGTAGGTCATGATGTGAAAAACAGGATGCACAGAGTTGGTTAAAGTGAAGAACTTTGCTCAATTCACTAACAAAAAATACATCAAGAAGGCTACTTGAGTCCTTGGTAAAAAGAGTGGGAGTAGATGTCTATATGCTGAACCCAGTAGAATCTTGTTATCCTTGCATGTTATTTCAATAAATATAAAATCAATGTTACTAGTGGGAAGGGATTCACATACAAATTGTGGCTTTAACCCACTACGTGCATAAATGGCTACACCACCACCAATGCGGCCCACTCTATCCCGTCTATATAGTTTAAAACCTTTTACTTCACAATATGAATCATTCAGTTCAGGATAAAACCATGTTTCAGTCACACATATCGTATGATATCCACCTTTGAAGCCGCAAATAAGTACCTAAATTCATCAATTTTTGGAACTAAACTCTGAGCGTTTAAGCAGCAGACTTGTAGACCAGTACGCTGACCACACAAAATATCAATCATTAAACGAGAACTATAATTATCAGCGGTTGTGAAATTCCTATTGTTTACTTCATTAGGGCCAACCATTATTATCAATTACAAATAATCGGCGGCTAAAAAAGCACACCTGAACATAAGGAAGACAGAAAGCATCACCCATAGAAAAATTCGACCAGACTAAAAGCAAAGACTCAGATTCGATAGAAAGTAAATGACTTAAAAAAGTCTGCAAACTTGTATATAAGGCATTACAAAAGGTGCGTATAATATCCATTATTAAAAACATCATAATCAATAAAAAGGAAATTATATTAATTATTTATAAATTTATGATGAAGACTTTAGATAAATAAGGCAGTATGGCTATTGGCCGATACTCATTTCGATTTTTTGGGACAGGAACAATTTTGGCACTTTTCCAGGTGGTAGGAAAAACACCAGTCATAAGAATATTGTTAAAAAGATGTGTTATATATCTCAAGGTAAATGGTAGAGTTGCCTTTATAAACAAAGACGAAAAATGCTTTTTAGTGAAGGTGGTTGAAAATCAAAAACTTGTCCACATAAGTGATCAAACATTGATTTAAGATTTTCCGTCGGTAAAAAAGGAACACCTTGTATAAGTATATCGCTACTAATTTCTTTTTGTTTGTATTTTTCTTCAGTTTGTTCCATACGGTCTATTATTCGGTTTAGTATTCCATTAAGCATGTGATATGTTGCAAACCAGTTGCATCAAAGACCTATGATCCAACTTGTCAAAAATGTGTTCCCTAACATAATAATCCCGGAAACTCAGATGTGGAAAGACAAATACCTCCTTCTATTTTAAGATTGCGGATTTTGCGTATTTATAAAAGTCAAAATCTTGACAGCAATTCAACTCTTAATGAGCTTGATGCAGATGCTCTGTCTGATTCCATTTCCCGAATATGTTCCCTGTACCCTCGCACTGAAGTAGTTGTGGGCGACATCAATGCACATAATCCAAGGATGCACCGCTTTATACAACAGATAACACACAAAGGAATATACATTATGTTGAGATCTTTGCAATGATTCCCCACCTTACGCAGCTTCTAGATGAGCCCACTTGAACACCAGATATAGCTGGGCAAAATACCAACACTCTAGTGCCTTACTTCTCACCCTGATGAGTCTACTATTAAGGTAACCTTTCCATTCGGCACTTCAGACCATTTTGTAATAGATATCATAGGAAATATCCCACTAGGACCATTTGGCAATACGAGTGCCAGTGCCGATTTGATCGGCATAAAACCTAAAGAAATGTCTTCTTTGATACAAGCTGTTAAGAATCTATCAAGTTAAGAGAAGTAAATTTCCGCATAAACAAGTCAGAAATCATTGCAATAAATTTAAGAAATCTTGCAAAAATGTTGATAATTTGTCAACAATGTAAAAAATTCAACTTCATTTTCGGTTTCAACGCTCATCTACAATGACAACTCGAAAATTAGCTCTTTAGATAAGACAAATGTACTTGCATTTTGCTGCTAGTTTCACGTTACCTGACAGCGACATTTCTCCTCATGTATTTTTAATGTAGGTCATTCAAATGGACACGAATACTTTCGCACACGTACGAGAGTCCTTTTAGATCTGGATATAAACAAATCCACTGGTCCTGATGGTACCTCCCACATTCTTCTTAAGAGGTGTTCTTCATCGCTGGCAAAACCATTTCTTAAGCTTTTCTGTCGCTCGTTCTGTTCTGCAATTATCCCTAGATGGAACACAGCATTTGTCTGGCCTGCCCTTAAAAAAGTCGAACCCATCCTTCTCCTGCTCCTACCGTCCCATTGCACTTACGCCCCTCCTTTCCAAGCTAATGGATTTGCTGATCAATCATCAGCTCAACAAATATCTTGACTATTTTAAGCTTCTCAATGACTGTCAATACGGTTTCGGCAGCAGTCTTTCGTGGTGATCTGATGGCATAACTCACCGAAGAGTGGAACAGATCGTTAGGATTTTTGCGCCTGATATTTCTACATAAGACATTTGATAGAGTTTGGTAATAAATGCTAGTATTCTCCAGGGCTCAATTTTGTCTCCAACACTCTTCCTCATTTTTATAGATGATCTCTCGTCTGAAGCTCGTAATTCACTTCATTGTTCAGCTTCGTTCTCAAATTCAAGTCCATCTCCTTCGAGAGAAACTGCAACGGTAATGATGAGCCCATTAAACTCCGATCTTTATAACATTGTTTAATGGGCTATGAAAAGTCGTGTGGACTTTAATGCTTCGAAAGCTGTCTATTGTCTATTGTCTTTGAAGCAAAATGTATTATGCGATTGTCCTTGAATGGCACTAGCATCGAAAAAGCCGAAAAGCTCTCAATACTCGGTATGCGTGTCAACGATGATCTTAATGCGAATAACCACATTCTCGAGACCCCCAAGAACGCTACTAATGCTTATGATTCTTACGACTAAATCGATGTAAGAAATTTTTCACCCCCCTCTGATCCGGCTACAATTTATTAGGCGTTAATAGGTCCAAAGGTCGAGTTCAACAGCTAGGTGCAGTCCAAACTGAAAAGATGAGAAACAAAGCTATCATGGATTCATTCACATCTCTTGAGCACCTAATTATATCGTCGAATAACATAGAAATTCGTTTTTTAGTCACACAGCAGAATTATGGAATAATTTACCGGCATGGTTTTTCCCTTGACATTTCAATTTGCAAACATTAAAGCCCAATGTTCATCAAGACCTCCTTTCTCTTAGTTACGGATTTCCCCATCGCCCGTGCTGGGTTTAACATCATAAGAGTCTTTGAATAAACTCTTGAGCGTATGTATATGTTTAGGTCAAAGATGGTACGTTTCGACTACATTGGTCTTTTCCAGTATAAAGATTTGTTCGATGCACCTGACTTGAAGCTAGGATTGGGGTGAATTAGAAGGATGATTAAGAGGACGGACTTAAAGTCAGAAACAGTTAATGTTACAATTAATCCGCACGTCCCGCCGCGCCGTTGCATACGAGTTATGCTCGTAGGTTCATTGGAGCCATGAAAGATCAGGTGGCTGGGCAAAAAGAAGAAACGAGGATTTCTTAGATAAGGGGAATTATTTTTGAAAAAGACGGAGTTGTGTAATAAGCACATTCTAAAAGTAGTCGATGAATGAAGAGAATGTCACTTAATTCTCTTCGTTCTTCTTAGGTCAGAGAATACTTTGGACCATCGTTTCAGACAGCCTAGTACAGAGTTTAATTTAAAAATACTTTCGTCAATATGTGTGAGAAAGTTTAACTCTCTATCACATAAAATACTAAGGTCATGAATTGACTTCGCGGTGGATAGAGTTGACAATGGAGAAGGTAGAGACGGGGAGGAGATTGGATGCGTTTCCGTGAAAAAGTGATTGAATAACATTCAAGTTGTCTTGTCGAGAAATTGTCGAGATCATGTTGAAGAAAAGAGATTCTACTATAGATTATCTTACTACTATATGTCAAAGAAATGGTCTTGAAAAACTTGGTATCATCGGCGTAGAGTGAGATATGGGAATATTTAAAGACCATTTCGATATCATTTAAAGTAAGAATAAAAAGGAAAGGTCCTTAGTAGCTGCCTTGTAGGATCCCGGAGGTAGCTAAGAGTTAATCGTAGAAAGTAAATCTAAATCCAATTTTTTACTAACTGTTTTTCAGGTAAGAAGGAATCCATTTTAAGAAGATACGAATTCTACTAACTTAATCGCTCTGACAAAGTCAAAAACTTAAAATTTCATACAATATCCTTTCTAAGATTTTGGGAATATGTGAAAGTTTAGCAACTGGATGATAGTTTTTAACTTTACAACATGAACCATTTTTGTTTTTTTTTTTGTAATGAATAAGGTCTTATATATCTCAGCGAATACTCCTTGACTCATGAGATAGCGATAAAGAGCATTTTTTAAGAAATATGGTGAGGAAACGATCGGGACCTGGAAATAAACCTGTCATAGAACCGTTTTTGTTTTTGATTTTCGACTTTCTCATCAACGGCTCTTACGATTTTACCCAAAATTTCTGTACAGGAGCCCCTTTCAATTTGAAAAAATACTGTTTATGAAAATTTTCACAACAATAGAGTTTGGATTTAAAAAAAAACGATTTTTTTTTTTTTTGAAAAATCAATATCTTGAAAACGTGTGAACGATTATTATGTTTCCTTAAATCTATATTTTTAAATACTTGAAAAAAATTGTCTAGAAACACTTTTAAAGAAATTCTTTATACAGTAAACTAATCAACGATTTTTGAAAATTGAAAATTATTTCAATTTTAAGCAGAGTGATTGAATTTAATTCAATTGAAAGTTTATACGTCCTCAACTCCAAAGTGCGTTTCGCCCAGGTACGACAGTGGGCTCATAAGTTAGATCCTGTCGTACCCTTCTAAGACGCAATTATTCTTTGTCGATGTTTACCATTTTGCTTTAATTAAATCCATTATTTAAAATCTATAAGCAGTTTTTAAGATCCAAAGATCTTAAGTACGTGCGATCCAGTCGTGTATTTTATACCTACTATTTTGGCTAAGTAGAAACATAAATTTTTTCGTTTAATTCATATCTATTTACTTTTTTATAAAGTTGACGCAGTTTTTTTTAACACATTCATGATAGTGAACATATATTTTGGCTATCGTATACGTAACTTAAATAAACCCAAAATTATCTCTAAACCTTTTATCGAATTTTGTATTCCTAGAGCTTTTTTTGTTTCCTAGCTCTTTTCGATACAAAACTATTTTTTATTCCAAAGAAAACCCATTTCCATTCAACAAAATGAGTGAGAATTATACTTTTTTTACTCTAAGGGAATTAAAATATCACTATTTTTTTCCCTCATATTCATAGAAAATACTCGTAGTACCAAAATTTAAAATGGAAATATGCGTGCGAAATGAAAAAGGCAAACCAAGACAAAAAAAAAAAACAAACAAACAAACTCTGGGGCGCAAATTTCTATGGTCGGCAAAAGCTTAGCAAGAACGCATAACTCAAAGCATATGTCCCACCATAGCCCCCACTTCTGCTGTTCCTTTAGAAAGATAAAGCGAAAAGTATATAAATTTAAAAACTGGGAAATTTACTACAACTGTTAAAACAGTTATCTTCTGCTATTCTATATTGTTAGTTCGTTTACGGTTGCTATACTACAGCTGACACAACTTACATTTTATAACCGAAGATAATACGCTTTTAAGCATAAGGATGAATGTTACGGCTGTAGCTTTGCTCTGCCATGCTTATATTTTTCTGTTAAAATGAAAATGTGAAAACACACAAAAAAAAATCGATTATTCTTTTGTCCATAAGAAAGCATTAGAGTTTTGAAATTGGTGGTATCTCGTATTAGATAGTTTTTATAACTTATCTTGAGTCCCTACTCTAAAGAAAGGTGGGTATTTGCCAAAATAAGCATAGAATTACCTTGTCTTATTTATTTTGGACTAAGGAATGTTTTGTTTTGAATGTTTTTTTTTTTTGTGAGGGAGCTAGATGGGTATTGAAAATATGAAATGTTATGATAAGAAAATATAGAGGTTCCTATTTTTGTCATAAATGTTGGTTTAATAATTTGTTTTCGTAGAAACTTAATGAAGATACATAATATGAAATCGTTTTTCTTTTTTTAAAGTTTTATAAAAAAGACAAGAAAATGGAGCACTTTAGTTTCGAGGTGAAAGAAACCCAAATTATAAAGTATGTTCTACCTCCCAATTAATGCGATATTTCTGAACAACAGCTATTTCCATGACGCCTGGAAAATAGCAAAAGTTGACCCCTTTTCGAAGAAAAACAACCGCGCAAATGTGGAAGGATATCGACCAATTTCGTTATTCAGCTGTATGAATAAAATACTGGAGGTGCTGATACTGAAGAATCTCAACCTTTTCTGCAGAGAAAGAGATGTCATACCAAAGTTCCAGTATGGCTTTCGAAATAAACACTCTACCCTACATCCAATAGTGGGATTCTATACTTGGACTCAACAAAAAGGAACCCACTGTAGCGTGCTTATTGGACATCAAAAATTCAAACTCTCGGAACTTGGACTTCCTAATAACTTGGTTAGAATAATCAAAAATTTCCTAACCCATAGATTTTTATATGTACAGGTAGCAAAACATGTATCATCAACCAAGGGAATCAGCGCTGGAGTTCCTCAACGATCAAAATTGTGACCGCTGCTGTTCAACATTTACACTGCTGATCCACCAGCCAACATTTATACCAGGTACCTAGACGAGGCATTATGCAGATGATTCCATCACATACGCCACCGCTTTTTCATCAGAAACTGCTGCCAGGAGAGCACATCAAAAACGTATGGGAATGTTATGTGTAATGGGGATTGAAAATAAACAGCGAAAAGACCGAACTCATATGCTTCCGAACACCAGTGACTGTCATTCGAGGACGAATCCATCCATCCACTACTCATGAGGCGAAATGGAGTACGTAAGAAGGCCAAGCCTCTTGTGTACAAACAACTTATCCGACCCGTTCTGACCTACGCCTTTCCCATCTGGTTTCCTATATCACCTACAGCAATGAAGAAGTTGAAGCATTTTAAAAGAAAGATGCTCCGCATGTGGACTAGACTATGCCGTAAAACACTGACGAAGAAACATATGTATACCAATTAAGAAGAAGCAAAGTTAATACCAATGAACAAGTATTTGCTGCGGCTCTCCGGAGATATCATCAGGAATCTAGAAGATCACCCCAACTCAGAAGTGCAACAACACCTCCAGCATTAACTAGAGCCTAGTTGCAGATATCTATACACCCGACCCACCACTGACCATCAATTTAAAGAAATAATCCGTAACGATGACGCACCCCTTTGCGAGAAGAACTACAATCAGTACTACAGGGCATAAATCGCCCACTCATCAAAAATTATTATACAGTTAATATTAAAAAATCATGAATTATGTTAGATTAAGAAAACATTAATATAATAATGTAAGCAAATAGATGTAAAGCCAAATGAAGATAGTTAGGCCCCTTTTGTTGAGCCAACTTTAATTAATTTAGTAATAAGTTAGTCTTAAGACGAATTGTATATACAAAAAATGAAAAAAAATTCTTAATCTATACAAAATAAAATGCACGACTGGGTCGCACGAACTTGCTCCTATGTAAAAGACTAGGAATTTTAAAAACGAAAGTTATTAAAGAAAACTGTTCATAAGGATAAAATGAATTTTTTGAATAAAAATAAGCTTTTATGTACAAAATTTTTAAAACATTTTTAAGAAAAAATTTTGGTACGCCAATTTTAGGTTTTTATTATTGTACGAATAAGAGTTAAATTTACAAGAAAAATACTAAGCCGTTTTTAAAATATCGAAGTTTCCAAAACAAAAAACGACTCTTTTTTTTTTAAAAAATGAAAAAATATTTTTTTTTAAGTTTTGAAATGCAATGTTTTTAAAACTTTTTAGGAGCTTCTTTATAAAAAAAATCATTAAAATCCGTTATGCCGATAATGAGAAATTCAAAATTCAAAAAAATCGTTCTATGGTAGGTACAGTCAGTAATATCTAGATTAAAATATTTTTTTTATTAAATTATAGATCGTAAAAATTAATGAAAAGAAAAAAAATTTTGCACAATTCTCGGAACCGTTTTCGAGAAAAATACAATTTTCGAAAACCATTTTTTAACATTTGTATGGAAGGTACCGTTAGTTTTAAATAAAACAATTTTTTTTTCTTAAATCTTGTAGATTATGTTAAGAATCTTTTATTTGTCAAGTTTGAAAAAAATTGATCTTGGGGATTTCGAAATATTGAGTTTCCAAAAAAAAATTTTGATTTTTTTTTAAATCCAAAAAATAAAAAAATGAAAATTTGAATATGTAATAATATTTAAAATTTGGAGGATTTTTAGCATAAAAATGGTTTAAATTGGCTGTACCGTTTTCGAGTAAATCAAAAACAACAAAAAAAATGACCCAAGGACTATTACCTACTTTTAACTAAATGAAATTTTTAATTTTTTTTTTTTAATTCTGTGGGACAGTTTTTGAGAACAAAATATTTATAAAATTTCGAAAAAAACCGTAATTTTTGTCTTAAAAAAAAAACGTGTGCGGGGAAAAATCAAAACCCATATCTACCAAGTTTGAAGAAAATCGGCCGAGCCATTTAGGCTGTAGTCGAACCGACAGACAGACAATAATTGCGAGACCCACTTTTTTGGTCTTCGCTATCATCGTAATGTCAACTTTGATCAAAATCTCGAGTTCGATTTTTTTACGAATGCATAACTTGCCTTATAGTACCTATAAGTCGCAAGTAAAAATGCGATATTTTGATTATATATACCTAGATATACATACAATACAGAGAGTGTCAAAAGTGAGTATATATGATTTCTCGAGTTACATGGATTTTGAACATACTAATATAGATACAATGGATTTTAATAATAAAAATCAAATGCTTTATTCAATAAAAATAAATCAAAACAAAAATAAAAATTTAAAATTATAACTTTTGCGATTGTTACTAATAAAAACTAAACAAAACTCTATATTTATCGCGTCAGAAGTAAGAAAACATCATGAACAAAATATACGGTGCACAGTAAATCATGATGGTGTGCGGATGTATGGCAGGATATTCGATCGGGAATCTTGATTTCATTGAAAGTACAATGAATAAACAAGACTATCTTAACATTCTAAGCAATAACCTTCAACCAAGCTTAAGAAAATTAGGTATGCTTAGCCATTAGAACTCTTAGCGAAACAATGATCCTGAGCATACCTCACTTTATCTTAAAGAATGAATGCTCTATATGACTTTTACCAACCTCCCCAATCACCGAACCTAAGCCAGAACACATGAATTTAAATGAGAATGAACGCACTTGCTACCAACAAATCATGACGATTTAAAAGTCGCAATTTGTTTCATTTTTCTTGCGATGCGATTGTCGTAAACTTAAATGAAACACATGGTACTCAAATGGATATGCTCACACTTGCGATTAAAATTACTACGTCTTAAAAATCGTAGTCGCAACAAGAAATTGTTATGCACGCACTTGTGATTTTTAATCCACGATTTCTTAGCCGCAGGAATAAGACACATGGCGTTAAATGTGAATGCACGCACATGCAACTTAAAAATCGCAGCGATTATAAAAATGAAACAAGTTCTATTTTTTCAAGCGATTTTTCTGTCGCTACTTATTTATAGCAAATGCGTGCACTCACATAAAAAGTAGTGTGTTTTATTTTTCGCGATTAAAATAATCGCGCGGCAAAAAAATCGCAAGTGCGTGCATGACAATAATTTGTAGCGACTACGACTTTTTAATCTCCTCGACGAAAAATCGCAAGTGCGGTCCTAGCCTAAAAGATGTTATGAAATCTAAAGGTGATCAACAGAAATACTGAGTTTTTTAAAACCTTCACGATGCTCCGCGGGGAATCCTAGATTATTATGAACTTTATAAAATATTATTTCGTGGTTTCACACCAAATGACCCATTTTGACACATTCCCCACAAGAAGCTTTTAAGTGTAGCAATACGTGTCACGGTCCAACAACGGCGTCTAATCTAATGGCTATTTTAATAAAATAGAGTTGTTAACTCTACAAACAAATTTAAGCAGTTATCATTGCAATTCCATTCGAGCAGGGGCGAACGCAGGTAGGGGTTTTAGGGGTTCAAAAACTGTCCCACAGAATTTTGAAAAAAAAAAAATCATAAAACTTCATTTCGTCATTTTAGGTAGACAATGGTTGAAAAAAATTTTTCAAAAAAATGGTTATTCTTGGAAGCCCCCTTGGAACCATTTTTTTGGTTTTTGATTTTCTCGAAAACAGTACAACCGATTTTAAACATTATGAAGCATCTTCAAGGTTTAAATATTATTGCGTATACAAATTTTAAAAGTTTTATTTTTTTCTGGAAACTCAATATTTCGAAAAACCCTTGCTCGATTTTTTTAAACTTGATAAATAAAAGTTTTTTAATATAATCTACAAGATCTGAGGAAAAAAAATTGTTTTACCTAAAAATAAAGGTACCCAGAATACAAATATTAAAAAATGGTTTTCGAAAATCGTATTTTTCTCAAAACGGCTCCGAGAATTTGGATAGTTTTTTTTGTTTCGATTAATCTTTACTTTTAGGGAAGCTTCTAAAAAGTTTAAAAAAACATTGCATTTTAAGGCTTTAAAAATAAAATATTTTTTTAGTTTTTGAAAGAAAAAAATTTATGTTTTTTTTTTGAAAATTCGATACCTCAAAAACTGCTCAATATTTTTTTTGTAAATTAAATTTTTATTCGAACAATAATAAAAAGTTTAAATATGCGTACCAACATTTTTTCTTAAATATGTTTTAAAAATTTTGTATACAAAAGCTTATTTTCTTAAGAAACCACTAAAACTATACTCTGTCCAACAAAAATATGCAGTGTGGGCAAGATAGGACGTTTGCTTCGCATTCTGGCTACAGTGAATTGCATAAATCTGTCCTTCATTAAAGCTCTCACAGGATTATCGTAGTGTTGATTTTAAACGGACCCTTTACAAGTTACGGACAAGTTAAGAAATGAACAAGGGTAACTCTGAACGCACATCAATATTTAATAGGCGTTGAAATTAAATAGCATCAACAGCCATAGGCCACAGCAATTCAGTGCACACCAGTGTTGCCAGAAACACCGATTTATCGTATTTCTCCCGATTTCTAGACCTATTTCCGATACACCGATTTTTGATGTAATTAGTGCACTTTCTCCCGATTTTAAATTTAAAAATACGTTCAGATATTTTCTCCGCTCTTGAATGAACATAATTTATTATTTTACTAAAAATTTTGGCAGTGCCTAACTTACGGTTTTCTCTTTTTAAATTTAGTATGAAAACATTTTCCTTGCAATTATTGTTAACGTCGTTGTCATTGTCTTTCTTCTTCTTCAAAATAGCTTTTTTGGCATTAAGTTCACAAAAATTGGCGTTTCGTCCCGGCGATCTCACATGGACTCATCAGTTTACTGTGAGGACCTTGTCAATACGCAATTTTTGTTAAATTCAATTCATCTTACATCGATTTTTTGACAAAAATACAATGTGAACTATACCCAACCAAGATTAAATTTCTTCTTCTTTATCTTGTTTGATTTGGTGTGGGGCGATGCGTGTCGGTAGTTAAGTTCTTGTTAATATTTTCAATTACACTAATAATATAAATGTAGATCCATTTTCTTTATCTTTTAGCGAAATGTTAAAATCAGACTGTACCTACAATATAATAAGCAATGATAATTTGTACCTCGGTAGCGATCTTAAGTTACAATTGGACAAAAATCTTATTTCAAGCTCTGAAGTTGAACGATTTAAAAACAGCTGTATAAGTGTTTACGTTGAACTTTGCAAGCAAATATTACATAGGTTTGATTTTAAAAATAAAAATTTTCAGGCTTTGACCTTATTAAAACCAAAACAAACTGTAAATAAACAAATTGATCCACTAAGTAATCTTTTTAACTTATATTCTAATATTATTCATTATTCTGATATGCAGCGAATCGATTGTGAATATAGAGAAATAAGTAATCTTGACTTTAAAAGCTTAATAATATGAAAGCTTTGATACTATTAAAATTGAAATATTTTGGAAAATTGTTTGTTCAATCAAAAGGGGCAATCAAAGTTTGGCCTTTCCATTGATGGCTAAATGGCTTACTTTATTTCATCGATATTAACATTACCAAACTCTTCAACTAATGTTGAGAGAACTTTTTCTTAAATAAATTGATGAAGAAATTTTTTTTTTTAAATAAGTAAAATTATTTCGACTTCTAATTCCCCGATTTCCCCGATTTCCCCGATTTCTGATGTGGAAATCCCCCGATTTCCAAAAATATCTTATGGCAACACTGGTGCACACTCAGATGTGCAGTCAATAGGACGTCGGGCCTGCGTCAGATGCAAACGAAAATTTATGGACGCACAAACACTTTTTTATGGAGGAGTTCTTTCAATTTAGTATGGTGCAAAAATATAGAACGCTACTGATTTTGAAAAAGCTCTCCCATAAGACGTGTACTGCATATTTTTGTTGGATGAAGTATAATTACAATTTTGTTCTTGCATAAACTAATATTTGCTCAAAACACATGTCATCCTGTGTTTAGCTCCAACTACTAAAGGAGTTTTAGTCATTTAAAAAATGAATTTTATGCTTTTTCTCTAACAACATTAATTTTTGATTTCGTATAACTCTTTTTCCTATGATCGCAAAAGTACAACAAGTTATAACTGCACGTATTAATATATTCCGGATTTAGTTTTGCAGATTTGGACCACTAGGTGAACCTAGAACTTATTATAACTCTATTGTTAGGTACACCTATGGAATCACTTACATTCTTTTTCTTTCGTTTCGTTAATGATATTATACGAACCAAATAATGGCCTCCATCACAGGGCCCGTAGTAAAAGTCTAACAATAAATTCCGGAATAAAAATGCCCAAATGGGAAGCACCAAAAACGCCCTCGTAGTGAATATTTTCAAACTTTTGGTAACATTATTCAAATTTGCCAAATAGGTATCCATTGTAACATCCTTATGATGATTTGTTTTTGCGATTAGCTGTATGAAATTGTTCCGATAGGATCTATCCCTAAGAGCAAATATTAGGTGCGTTTTATTATTCACAAATCTATCTGGATCCGGATCTGGATCTTCCCTTGAAAATAAAACGATACGGATCTTAGTGACAGAAGTGTTATAAGCCAGTATCTTTTTATCCTTGGGTTTGTAAATTTTAAATTATGTCTTGTCTTTTTTCTTTACACTATAACTTACACTACCTTACCATAAAAAGTCATCTGCTCGCCAGTGTAATAACTAATTTTTGGATCTTTGAAATAGATTCCGATAAAAAACAGGATCCCAAATTGTTTTTGTAATACATGTTAAAACTTAATCCAGATCGGGATCCAGATAGATTTGTGAATAAAGAAACGCATCTATTATTTGGTTATAACATATTTATGTTAATTACAATAAAGAATATGTAATTACCTACAATATAGTAATAAAATAATATATTTATGAAAATCTCATATGGCTTCTTGAATCTTTATTTGTACACAACGATAGGGTTAACTTTTTGGTTTTTATTTGGGAGAACACACTTTGTTTTTGCCTTCTCATTTTTTATTATGCGCACTTTTGGCAATTTGTACATAATTTTTACCTAATCTGAGAAGATCTACGGATCTGGACTGAATTAGAAAAACCTAACGGTTCACATCCATCTAGTCTGACAGATGATTATTCATCCATTAAAGTAAATATTTACTAATTCTGCAGTAAGGGCAATACGTTCGTCGTTTTTTATCGGTAAATGTGTTGACACGCCTCAAAATTTTATACAGTAAACAACAACAAAGGAACACTCCGGATAAAGTTTTGGAACATTGGGAATAGAGTGACGCACAAATTGGTTGCAGAAAAATGTTTTTTGTGTGTTTTTTAAAATGAGGATGTGTTCAGTGATATTTGTTAATTTTATTGTTTGTTCTCACTAGAGCCAAAGTTATGTGGTTTGAAATATTAATCTACGTTTAGACTGATAAAATTAATAGTCAATGGTCACAATGTTGGCTCTTAAGGCGTTGGCGTGTAATATATGTCAAAGTGTTAACGTATCTGGCTTCAAATCTAAAATCGAATAATGATACATGTTCCCTATCTGTCAAGTAGGAGTATATTCATAGAAGGATGGCTGCGATGCCAATATAGATTAAAAAGCTTATCGAAGGTTAACAAAAATATAACATTGTATTTTTCGTCCTCGAAAAATTAATTGGAGAGCTTTGCGGTGACATTTACAACGAAATCCATAAAATCCACTAATTCAATGTCATATTTCCATTAACTGAAAAGATAAATGGATTTTCATAGCAATAACCGAAATGTCATTCATATTCCTGGCTGTGATTTGATCCTATGGTATATACATGCCATTAAGATTTGATTTTATTAATAAATTTGCCATTTTAGACATTTTATTTTGTTTTATCAAATATTATCTAAAACGAATTTATAGCTTAAGCGAATTTTTTAAAAATTTTATTTTTCACCTTCCTATAACCATCAATTTCAACTCTATTTCAATTTGACATACAAAAACTTACTTTTCCAACCCATTCTCAACCTTATTCTAACGGGATTGCTTATAAATACATATTTCATCTTTAGTTTTCGTTTGCTTTTACTTTGTTCACTTAGTGAGTCTGAAGTTAATATGATTTGTTAAAAAAAATTCAGAAATTATCTTAAACCTTTATTTGTTTTTCTTCTTTATAGATTTCAATTTGTATTTTTTGGTTCCAAAAAAATACATATTTATTTTATTTATTTTCCGAGTCAGCTGATTTTGACATGGGTATAGAAATGCCAAGCATACCAACTTTAAAATTTAAAATAAAAGTGTGTATGAAGTCAATAACGCATTTTTTTCAGACTTGCATTGTTGCCCTCGGTATAGATTACCAATAAAATATTTTTACGAGTTAATCTAGTTTTTTTATGGGAATATCCATTACTGTTCAATATGATTTATTTTTATATATATTTATTTTGTTAAATAACTTATTTTGTAACTGACTCAACTTAATACCTAAAAGTGAAATCGAAATAACATTTTGTAACACCAGTAAAAATGATTTTGTTTAACTAAAGTTCTGTAAGATCGCGTTATTCTTGATTAAATGCCACAATTCTTAAATCAAGATTGGAACTTGATCCACCTACAAGGTGTCAGTTAATTTGTGCATATTTTAGGTCGTTTGTCTTAGGTTTATTCTAAGGAAAAAATCGTTTAACAGTAAGGGCATATCTCCAATTTTTATATCATACATCGGGGAACATGTAAAATTAAAAAAAGGGTATTTTACTTTATTTTTTTTTTTTTTTGCAAAACGTAAAAAAATAGTTTCTGTGGTTTTCCAAGAATTTAACGATGTATTTTTTTTTAAATAGCATAACGGTTTTAAAACGTGCTCGTTTATTTGAATACCAGTCAAAACACTCGCTTCTTTTACGATTCTTTAAATGTTCTTAAAAGAGTTCGGTTTGGGGTATAAAGGCCTATTTGGAAAATTTACTTAACAAAAATGGTACAAAAGATTAGAAAACGAAATTAATTGATCTGCTTAATTTTTAGTTTTTAACGGAAAGCCTAAATTCGCAAACCAAGAATACAGAGACATTATTTTCGTTAATGGGCTAGGAAATGAAACTTTAACAAGCGCGACAATGATACCAGAAACTTTATCCAAACCCACGACTTCCTAGCTTACGAGTATTTAGAAATACGGGCGTAATTGGAAAGAAATTAATCGACCATTTCAAACTACCCGTCAGTCTGAATTCTAGAAGCTATCTGAAGTTCTTGCGCAATGATTTACCAGAACTATTGGAGGATATTCCACTTATGTAACAAGCTTCGTCATATTTCCAACAGGATGGCGCTCCAGCCCACTATGGTCGAGAGGTTAAGAATTGGTTAGATGAAGAATACGATAATCGTAAGAAATGGACCGTTTCACTGGACTGCAAGATCTCCTTACCTCACAGTAATGAATTTCTTTGTATGAAAGAACTTGTTTGTGCAACCGCAACAGCAAATTAAAGTGAATTAGGAGACCGTATTCTCGAAGCGTCATCAAAAGTGAAGCAGAAGCTATCATCAACACATATTCGCAGTGAAATCCAAAGACGGGCTCTAGCATGCATACAAAACCAAAGAAAGACACTTTCAACACAAAAAATAAAGCAAGAAACCATTTTTTTTTTTTTTTTAATTTAACCTGTTCCAGGTTTTTATCATAAAATCTACGGTATGTTTACAAAAATTGAGGCCAAAGTAAAAAAATTAGCATGGGCAGAAAAACATGATAGAAACTGGATATCTCAAAACCGAAATAGGATATATAAATATGGGTCAGGGTACATTAAAGTAAGCCTTTTCTTAGATCCCCGATATATGTATGTTATAAGAATTGGAGATATTCCCTTACTTTTAAACGATTTTTTTCTCAAAATATAGCCAAGAATCATGCCCCAAAATATTATGCATGCATTAAGGGATATCCTTTATATTAATACTGTGAAAAAAGGCCAGCAGTTTTGGCACAAAGCGAGACCCAAGTGGGTGAAAATTATGATCACACGGAATTCAGCATGCCTGGTTATAATGATGTTGGTTATCAACTTTAACCACAATATGACAATGGTTTAAATATTAACTTTTGTTTCATGTAGTTTAAATTTACAGTCCATAAGCGTATCATTCATATATATGCTCTATTTATTGCCACCCAAGTTTGGATAGCAAGTCGACTTCTAATGATTTCGACCTGCTATCCGACTCTATCTAAGGAATTGTTTCTCGTTGTTACGGGCAATTTCAATCTACACAATTCTTTGGGTTCAGACAACTCTGCCAGGAAAATATGTAGAGATTTTTTCTAAGTTAAACAACTTGACTTGGCTCCTGAGGCTGCAGATCAATCCGCCAACAGTCAGACTTGTTTCTTATATCTGACCCTGAGAAATACACTATAAGTGTGTTATCATCTCTAGACCATTGTGTCATATCTGCAAATTTTGTTTGAGAAAGCCAACTGGAACGGTCTCTACAATTTCTTCAGGAACTTTAACTGGTCACTTTGCTGTGACGTGGATTCCTTTGCAGATAACGATTTCGAACAAAATACTTTTCAGAACGAGAAGACTTATCCCGAATAGGAAAAATTTTATCAGAGTGAAAGAGAATTTGTTGTTAGAGTCGAGCTGTAAAGAGGTTATTGAGTCAGAGAAGTAAGTTTCCGATGTCAATCCTACTGAGGGAAGCCAAAATAAGTTCAAACAAGCTTGAAAAACGTTTCGCCCAGGCACAACAGTTGGGCTCATCGATTAGATGATGTTGTACCCTTCTCAGACGCAAAATATATATTAGTCGATAGCATATCAACACAAATTGCGTCTTAGGAGGGTACGACAGCATCTAACTGATCAACCCAACTGTCGTGCCTGGACGAAACGCATTTGGACTAGAGGTCACAAAAAACTTCCAATATATTTTTATGACAAAGGTTCAAATTTTGTATATTGTTACAAATAGGGCACTTTTGCATAAATTCATAGACAAACCAGACAAAACCAAGTAAATTATACATTGGACGTCCATCAAATCGAATGTCAATATAACGAATGTCCAATCATCATTATTGAAGTCCCTTGATAACTTTAAAGAAAGAATGATTAAAAATTTTCCTACTCAATATATCGAATGGTTAAGGCAAAGAAACAAAACAAAAAGCAGCTTTAATGCTGACGAAACAGCAGCGCTTTAGATTCAGATTCTTCATACATACGTAGACTTTAAAAAATATACAGTTCCAGAATGGATATTGCCAACAAATAGTGGCCAGTAAATTTTTGAAATACTAAATATGCTTGGATGACGAATAAGTTATATGCATTTTATTCCAGAAGTAGGTTAAAGAAGACAGTGAATGTGCAATATGCATACTTTTATTATGTTAAGACAGTTCTGGTTTCAATTAACTTACCTAGAAGAGATCTTTTTTGCTGTTTAAGCCATCTTTCATCAGAAGAACTAATAAAAGAAACAGGCGGCAGGTTGTTTACATGCCATCAAACATAACAGCCCTGTACCAACCCATGAAAGATAATGCGATCCGCTTGGCAAAATTATTTTACAGAAAAAGATTGCTCACTCAAATTGATATTCCGATTGTTACAGATATTATACAATCACTGAAGGACCTCAAGTTTTTTGCACTTATCGCACTTTCATGTCATATTTTAAATAAAAGTATTCTTCAAGATGTCTTACCAGATGACTTAAAACAAGCTGAAGTGATGCTTTTATTTAAGAAGAAGTTGAACAATAAATTATAGATAAGTACATTTCATTTCTTTCTGTTTTTTTTTTTTTTTTTTTTTAACAATTTGAAAAGGCTGTTAAGCACCAAATAATTAATTATTTAGAACAAAAAAAAAAATAATTTTTTAATATAACAAAAGCTTCTGATACCGCTGATCAAAAAATACTCTTTCACAAACTTTTACAATGTGGTTTTAGAGGTTTTATGCATACTTGGACTTCGATCAGATCGTATTTATCTGGTAGAGCACAAAGGGTTATAATTAATGGAAAATTTAGTTTCAACCGAGTCTTAGCTTACTGAGTAGGTACCTTAAGGTTCAGTACTTGGTCCGATAACTTTTTTAATTTTTATCAACTTGCCTTTTTTGCAAACTATCGTAGCGTTTGCAGATGATATGACTTGTTCGTATCAAAATGCTTCTCACCTTAATAATTTTGCTGACATATGGCTGGTACATGTCTTGATTCACTGTTAGCTTAAATTCGGTGTGGTATCTTCGGGTGCTACTCAGAATAAAAAAATGAATACGCTTTTATATTGTCAAAAACACGTCATTCTTCTAATTTGTAATAAATCCCGTAGAAGTAATAACCTGACTATTTTCAAAATGCTCAAAATATTACCCCTTAAGCACTTACATATATTTTTAAAAAGTTTTAAAGAAATTTTTCGCTAAATCTGAGAATAAACAATCATAATCTTGTTTTAATAACAAAACAAAACCTTCAAATGTTCTTCAATTTTCCACATCGATTGTTCCAAGACTATTTAATAGCCTCCTTCCTTATCACATAAGAGAAATATGAATTGAATTCTTTTTCATCAAAAAGGAAAAACTTTGGCACAGGTGCCTCACCAAATTTCAGTTTTCTAGCATAAGTGGTTCCTGAGATTTAAGGCCTCAAAAATCACAAAAACCGTAAGTCCCCTATTACACGATGTCTCACGAGACAAGGCTCACGTAAGTGCGAAAAAGAAAGCAGATATGAGGAAAGAAGATGCAAAAAAAAATTCCCGGTGAGTACCGGGCTGATTTTTAGTAGTCTCATTTTGACGTTTCTTTTTCTCAAATTCGTTTTATGTTGTGTTGTGCATTGAAAAATACGAACAACATTCAAATTTGAGACATGAGTATCATGAGACATGAGTCAACGTGTAATAGCTTTTGCCTCACGGGATACACATTTAAAAGTAAAGTCAAAAATGAGACATGTCTCATGAGGCAACGTGTAATAGGGGACTAACTGACTGCCTTACTGACTGACTGACAGATCATCAAAATTATGTAGCACTTCCCGACATCGTAGAATCTTGTAATTTTACACAACAGTAAATCTTGTCATGCCAGCAGAGGAAAAAATTGAAAATATTAAGTTTTCAATTCAGCGGGCGTGGTATTCGCCCACTTTCTCCGAATTGGTGTTAGTTGAATGGAGCACTTCCGACTGCTGTAAAACGACGAAATTCCACAAAGCGGTAGGGCTTAAATTGCATACAAAGAACAAAATAAAAAATTTGAGGTGTTTCATTCAGGGGCGTGGTATCCGCCCACTTCCTCAGAACTGATGTAAATTATATGGCACACTTCCGATTGCAGTAGAACAATGAAATTTGGTAGAACGGTAGGGCTCAAATTGCATATAAAGGAACAAAAACTAAAATTGAGGTTTTCTGTTCAGGGGGCGTGTTATCCGCCCACTTTCCGAGAAAATGTTTAATTTATATGAAGCACTTCTGATTGCTGTAGAATGATGAAATTTGGAATAGCGGTATAGCTTAATGTACGTTCAAAGCGAAAAATAGAAAGATTTTTCATTCGAAGTGTCTTTTTACTGTCATTTTGAAACTATACATGCATCTTGAAAATTCATGACTTTTCTTAGAACTAGAGTGCTCGATTTGGTACTCTATGTTATGCTAACATGAATGAAAAAAGAAAACATTTGTATACCTGAAAAAATTATGAGTTTACATAAGAAAACTTCTTAACTGTGATGTGAACTATAATCAAAAATTAGTCTATCTATTGGTGGGCTAACTTGATTTAAAAAAAGGAGTTCAAATTGCAACAAGAACATCATCGCATCCTCAACAATTATTGCTTTTTTATGACTTTGAGCGCATGTAGGTACTAGTATTTATAATTAAGGTAGGTATGTTAGTATTAGGTATCTTGTAATGGACAAGAAAAAGCAATTGAAGCGCAAATCAAAACAACCAATAACAAAAAGAAAATATACCAAAAGAAATAGGAAGCTATAAGCTAAGTTGATTTAAGTATGAAGAGTTCACCCTTCTATCTTTCCGTATCTTTCGAGATTTTGACATGACAAAATATTAAAATCTTTGCAAAAAGGAGTGAGATCTGACCAGTGAACCCATCAAATTGATTGACATGAAAGTTCTATGGTTCTTGAAATGTATCAAGGAATAAAGAAAAAGAAAAGTCAACTTTGCAGTTTGTTAACAGAAAGTCTTTATTGATAGCGAGCTAGAATGAGACAAGCTTTTAGCAGTATACCGACCTAACGTCTACATAATGATACGTTTTTTGTGAATAACAGTTATTGTAAAGTAATATTCTTGCTGAAACATAAATATAATAAACAAAAACCAAGACTAGATTCTTAATTATGAATACCAACTGAATGTTATGAATTTTCGAAAAGTGCGTTCATTGAGAAGATTATTGTAGGGTCCATCAAACATAAACAAATTATGAAGCCCATCGTTTTAAATATCATTTATATTTAAATTGAAACGAAATAAAATTCATCTAAAGAACCTGTAGTATAAACGATTGAATATAAAATTGATTGCCCAAAAATTACAACCCACATGACCACTTTATCATAAAGTACCAATAAAAATTGTATAAACTGCTTTAGTTTACAACTGTTTTAATCAACAATGTACCTATAGGTAGCCGTAACTAGTTATAAGCCAAAAACTTGCCTTGTACATGTACACACTAAAAGCTCGCATATATGTAGGTACATATACGCAACACTCAATTCACTCGCCTCTCTTCAACAATACCCAAAACATGGATATCTGAAACCTTCCTCTTTTGCTGCCTTTCAATTTCATTTCATAAAATAATGGTAGGACAAAAGGATTGAACAATATGAGTATCTATACCCAGGTAGCTTTAGCTTATATCCTTCTGTTTTTGTAAAAACAAGGTCAAACCTATCTCAATAAAATAGTTTAACCTGTTGTTTTCATGTAAAACAATTTATTCTGAAAACAAAACTTCAACCAGTTCAACTTAACTGAATGTGGAGCGTTTGAGTTAGGGGTTAGGTACCTCATATAAGCTTCCTTTTCCATTCCAAACGTGAACTACGGAAATAGAAACATTCGCATTTTTCCCTAAATCCTTAAATATAATATATGTAATCAAAACACCAACCCCTATCGACCTGCTAGCGCTACAGATCGGAAAATTTAGCGAGTTTTAGGGCTCCGCATATCCAAAGTGAGAATAGATATCCTTCCGGGATCATCCTAAAAATTCTGAATATGTAAATTCTAACCTCCCTACACTCCTCATGCCTACATTTTCTCGTGTGTTTGGATTTTCGCTACTCACCTTTGGATGCATACAAATCAGCACCAGCACATAGGTTGTATAAGTTTAGGTATGTATATGTTTATGGGATAGGGTATTTCGCAGTCGTTGGATTTACCGTTATGACAGTCATATGCCCTAAAAAACTTCACATCGTAAACATAAAGTTTAAGTGGAATTTTTATTGCGCAATTTCCGGTGGAATAATTAAATTTTTATGCGACTAATTTTGCCACTTTTATTGGATTGTGGATGTAAACGCAAAGAAGTGCAGATGTAGGGGATGAATATCAAAAAAGGGGTGAAAGACCATCATAAGAAGAATACTCACACAAAGCCAAGTCATATCATCATTGTCACCCACTCGGAATCACATCTCACACCCTATATTGATTAAACTTGTGTGCACGAGTGAATTCCCGTCTTAACCGCTCTCCATTCACCATCTGACATGCTATTCGAATGTGAATATTTGATAAGGCGAACAAGCAGACCAATCTCCTAAAAAATTGATGTAAGGACTAAGTGTAAAAGGTCTAAACTGGGTTAAGACTATTACCGTCGGCGAACAGCTAACGGTAGCGGAATGTTGTTTTGGTGTATTTTATTAATATTCGGCCAAATTCCATGTGTGTTTTGGGACAGCATAGAGAACTTAACTCTAAAACATGAAATCAACCCCTACGAAACGAATGAAATCTGATACCACACAAATATCAACAAAAACAAAGATGGTAAAATATTTGAACAAAGTGCGCCCAGCTGGTATTTCTATTTTTAGCAATGTTGTTTAATTTGGAGTGAAACATATGTTGGAACCTAATCCAAGAAGAAGATTTTGTTCTGAATTCCCACAGTTGGGTTCAAATATCCCAATTTTCTACATACACTACTCTATTAAGTGTGTTTTGAATATTTGATAGATACGAGTAGCATACACTCAGGGAGTAGGTATATCATGTAACCTTGAACAAAAACTAACCAGTTATCAGGTGATTATTTTCCAACACGATTATTAATTTTAAATATTTATTTTTTTAGAGGCGGAGAACTTTAATTTGAAATATAACACAGTAAATGTTTTTAACATCTAGGAAATTGGCTTAATTGGAAAGATAATTTTTGTCATTTATGTTTGAATATAATTTCGGACATATGGCTGTCGCGTCTGATGAATATATGGCGTAATTGTTTAATTGTTGAGCACGGTCACGAATTGACACATTTCGATCATCATTAACACTACGCTCTTCCGTGCACACTTTACGACGCACGTCTTACGGGATGCGTTTTAGAGTTTGAGTAAATATATTGCGAAAACGATCTATAGTTTCCCGAATTAATCGCTCTGATGGACGATTATGAGCACGATAAAATGCACGTAAGGACTGATATGTTTCTCAAATTGAACCATGTTTTTAGAAATAATTTTGAACTATTTGAAAAGTTACACCGGCGCGCACACAGTGGTTTGAGAGGGAAAAAAAATCTATTTCATAAAGTAATGAGTAGCCTTTTAAGTTTTATGTCTAAGTACTTTTATATATCCGCAGCATATGTTTTTAGATTATTTTTTCATATAAATATTTTATATAAATATTTACATATTTATATTTGGGGGTGGCCGTGGCGCGATGGATGTGTGCTCGCCTGTGAACCTCATGATCACAGGTTCGATCCCTGCCGTCGTCTATGTCGTTTTAATTCCATTAAAAACTTTCTAAAATTGTCATCAATGGGTTGCTGGTTTACTCATTACATGTTGTTCAGGCATAACACTAACAACATGTAATTGACTTAAACTAGTATGCCCAACAAGGATGAACACGAACAAAATAATTTGAATTATAAGCGACATAGAAATAAGACACGGCATTCTCCGCTTTAGTTCAGCCGCCATCCCTGGAGATAAAATATCTGAGACAACAACCTTCAGTCTCAGAACATCGTGCCACACATCTTTCCTATCCTTCTTTCTCTTCCTTAACTTCACGCCCGCGCTGTGTTGAAACATTTAAAGGGTAATCATAATCCCTTGAGCGCGGGTAGATTATAAAAAAAAAAAAAAAAGCCCTCAAAATCAAAGAAAAATTTATTCCAGTCGCGAACCGTATTTTCAACAAAATTTTAGATGTCTTTTACCGAAGTTCCTTAAATTAAACTCTAAAAATTTATATACCGTTTTGTTGATCTATTCTTGGTTATCTTAAAAAAAATGATGAATTACAAAAGAAGCCTTCTATAAAAAGCGTCAGATATGGGTACTGACAAAAAATGGTTTTGATGAAAACTTTCTGAGTTTCAATTTTGGCTACACTTGCCTACACGTAGTGAAGTACGCCAATGTGTGGTCTATACCTTCAAGTAACAACACAGAAAAAATCAGCTGCGGATGCCTGGGACAATGATCAAATTTGTCATATTGAATCGGTTTTCAAAAAACTCGGTTTTGAGGGTGGTGTATATCAAATAGTTATAATTTCTTCGGTTCTAATTATCTGAACGAGCTGTTTAAACCCATTGGCGCAAAATTTTAAACAGGCTATTATTAAGGTATTAGTATGATACTACTTAACAATTTGCTAACTTTATAGTAGTTTACTAACTCATTCTTAATTTTAAACATTTTCTACCTAGTAACGTACTAAAAGAATTTTCTTAATAAATTGCTTCTGAAAAAGTAAGTACACGAACCTTTTTTGATGTTTGCAAATGTCAAAGAGTCATATGAAGCTAGCACGATACTAAAAAACTAAAGTAGCTACTCGATGATTTTAACTTTAATAAAAGGGTAGAGAAGGTATGATGCTATATTCGATTAAAATTTGCAAGTTCATTGTTTTAACCTAGTATCATACTAAAACAGCTCTAGCATCGTACTAATTCAAATAAAACTTTGCGCCATTATTTGTAGAAAAAATGCGTATCTTTATTTTAAAAATAAAATAAAATGCATACCTTGACCAAGGCCTGCGAAATTTGATTTTTTGCAAAACAATTTATTTCTGCCTCGAAAATTTTTCAACTTTCAACTCAATTTTCTTGGCAAAACTATGTTAAAAATATTATTATTTTATGATTGTTAGAATTATATGATAGAGCTTAATAAAAAATAAACAAAAGGATTAGGGATTATCTCACAGTTTTCTTGATTTCACGCAAAAAATAGAGGCAGGTAAAAATATAAAAAAGGTTTTTTTTTCTGTACATTAGTTTTTCTCTACATTTTCTGTACATTAGTTTTTCTCTACCTGGTCCGTTTCCGGCATAAATCGAAAACTAACAATTTTGATTGTTGTTTAAAGTTTTATTGCTTTTTAAGGATTAGTAGGTAATGCCCCATAAGAATGTTTAAGTTCTTACTTAAAATTACATATTCATATATAGGTATAAAGAATTAAAATCAAAATAAGATTTAGGAGTGTAGGATAAGATTTATTTATTTATTTAACTCTAACAAGTACAATTGACTTTCATAGAATAACTTACAGACTAAACTTAAAATCTAATATAGAATCAAACATTATTTAATAGCAAAATTTTACATTCATTTCGACTCAAATGGAATTCTAATAAATCTTGAAATTGATTGAAACAAGAAGCCGCGTTACATATAGGATTGTTCGAACCGTAATTAGTGTTATGTCTACGGATATAAAAGAAATCATTTTCTCTAGGACGTAAGGAACGCGCAGGAGCATAAATATTTAGTAACGACAGCAACTTCGGACTGTCTATATGGCTACAAATAATGTCTCTAGCAAACATTGCGAAATAATACACTCGTCTGCAGTGCAGAGGTTTTAACTGAATTAGTTGGCATCTGATATCATAAGCAGGCATATCTGAAAACAAGTAAGTTTTACGCAAAGCAAACTTCGTGAACCTTTTCTGAATACGTTCAACCCGTAAAGATCGGCTTTTATAGTAGGGTGACCATATGATGGAGCAATATTCCAGATTAGAACGAACCAAAGAGACAAACAGACTTTTCAAAGTATACGGGTCACTAAATTCCTTAGAGTTTCTAAAAAGAAAACCAAGCATGGCATTAGCCTTCGAAATTAAAAAGTCTACATGTAGCACAAAACTCAATTGAGAATCGAAAATAACTCCCAAATCCTTATGCAACGAGACTCGTGTAAGATCATTTAAATCAATTTTATAATCGAATAAAATTGGATTCTTAGATCGAGTAAATGTCACAATGGAACATTTACGTATATTTAAATGCAAACAATTGACATCACACCAACTCGAAAGTCTATAAATATCTTGTTGAAGTTTTGTACAATCCGACACAGATTTAATTTGCCTATACAACTTGAAATCATCAGCAAAAAGTAATCCACAAGAATCTAAAATGCAATCTGGTAAATCATTGATAAACAGAAGGAAAAAAAGAGGACCTAAATGGCTACCTTGTGGAACTCCCGAGTGATTTAAGATAGCTTTTGAAAGATGCGATCCCAATTTAACATACTGTTTACGGTTTCTTAAATAACTCATTATCCAGCCAAGTAAAGCAGAGTGAAACCCAAAACTTACCAACTTACGCTCTAAAATATGAAACTGAACACGATCAAAAGCTTTAGCAAAATCCGTGTAGATAGCATCAACTTGTAAGTGCTGTTCCATATTGTTAAGGCAAAAGTTAGTAAAAATTGCTAAATTTGTGGACGTAGATCTTCCACTTACAAATCCATGTTGATCTTCAGATATAAAAAACCGAGTGACAGCGTAAAGTTTTCGTTTGACAATTGCTTCAAACAACTTAGGGACGAGTTGTAATTTCGCAATAGGCCTATAGTTTTCAATGTCTAGCTTAGCACCAGATTTGTGGATTGGTGTGATAAAAGAATACTTCCAACAATCCAAAAATAAACCTTTAGACAACGAGAGATTAAACATTATATGAAACGGTATTAAAAAATTACGTCCACAATTTTTAACAAATATAGCTGGAATATTATCAGGTGGAAGAGTATGAGAGCAATCGAGAGATGATAGTTCATTTAAGACGTCCTCCTCAGAGATATAAAGACTACCTACGTTAATAAAAGAAGCATCAAGAGTTGACTCTGGTTCCGGTTCTGTTTCTGGTTCATTGACATAGTTGGACTGAAAGAAATTAGCAAACATGTTACAGATACACTTTAAATCACTGCTTAAAACATTTTTGTACTTCATAGTAAGTGGAATACCGGTTGATTTCCTTTTCTTGTTTAGAAAGGTCCAAAAAGCCTTAGGGTTGCTTTTAATATTGGATTCCACGGATAAAATATGCTGACGACATAGAAACCGTTTTAAGAATTCATATTCCTTTCTCAATCTACAAAAAGTTAAATGAAAGGATGAATCATATAAACTTTTTCTATACATCCGTTTCATTTCACATTTTAAATTAACGAGACGTTTATTAAACCAACTAGGTTTAGTAGTATTCAAAACTTTTTTTTATAGGAACACACTTAGAGAAAACGTCTTCTATTATATGCATAAACAGATCGTAGACCTCTTTCAAATCAGATAATCCCGAAAAACTCAAATTCCAATCAATCAAAGATAAATAATTATTTACATAGTCATAATCTACTTTTAAAAAATCGTAAATATAATCAAAATCATATTGTTTAGAATCTTTAGAATAGCAATTTAAAAAAGAGATATCAAATGAAATGTACAAGGCTTTATGATGAACACTATTGTTAGACAATAAAAAATCGGCTTCCGTAACTCTTAAAATTAAATCTTCATAGGTAAAAACCAAATCTAAGACTCGGCCAATACTATTTTTTATTGCATTTGACTGTACAAAACTCATAGAAAGCATAGAATCAACCATTTCTATTTCAAAATCTTTTATGACATTACAAGGAAGTAAACATTTTTCATCTTCAGAGTATACCCAATTAAAGTTACTTAAATTAAAGTCACCCAGCACCACTATAAAAGAATTTGAATCTATGTTATTAGCAATCTTATATTTGAAATATGAGCTAAGTAAATACTGATATCAGAACCAGGAGGTATGTAAGACAAAATATAATAAATTTTAACAGTGATATTATCATTTGAACGAATATAATCAACGCTTACACAGATTTGTTCAATCAAACCAGATGATGCATCAAGATTCACCAAACTGCTCCTGAGAGAGGTTTTGATCGCGAGAAGAACACCACCTCCCCTTGATAAGCCAGTCTGGATTGGACAACGATCTTTCCTATAGACAGCATAGCTGGCGTCAAAGAGTTCTGTAGTAAGTATATTGTCACACAACCAGGTTTCCGTTAGAGCGATGACTACATACGAGCAATCGGCCACTGCATCAAAGAAGTCAGTAGTCTTCGTCCGCAGACCTCCAGAATTTTGATAATAGATTGAGTTATTGTTATCATCAGCATAGTTAAAATCATGAACAACAGCAGCAATCGTGTCAATACGATCAACAACAGCATCATCAACATCATCATCATCAGAAATAAGAGCAGCATTGGCAACAACGACAGCATCAACGTCAACAGCAGTATTAGCATTAAAGCAAACATCAATTTCAGAAATGATATCAAAATCGAAGTTATAGAAATTATTTTCATTCCCCTGAAAGCAGGGGCTTATTCGTTTTTTGGCAGATAGACAAATGGTCGTATAGTTACTCCAACTGGCCAGAAGTCACCGTCATATATTGAGTTGACATATTCAACAGGAACCATTATTTTAAAATTGATGAATTTATTCTTTCGTGTCTTATTATTAGATATTAGGAAATAAGAGAATCCAGAGTTATTAGGAAATTTAGTTAAATTTCCAGACATATAATTAATGATATCATCGGTTTTAGTGTCTGGATGGAAGCCTGTGATATGAAAACATTTAATTTTGCGCATTACCTTCAAGTTATCGCATTGCCCCTTTTTGCCTGAAAGGCCCTTTGGTTTGCGTTGAGATAGCTTTGTTTCAGCAAGGGGGATAGCAGGTTCGGCAATATTTGTCTTCGTTCGAGAAGAAGAAGGAAGATCATTTTCATAGTCAAAGGACTCAGCAATAGAATTCGCAACAGAAGCACCCCCAGGCACTATGACATCAATTGGCGCAGCAGTAGTAGCAACACCAACATTTTCAGCATTAAGAACAACCTCCGTAATAGCCATATCAATATGCGCATCACTAACAACAACAGGAACACCAGCAACATCAGCAGCAACATTAAAAACATCCACCATATTACCAACATTCGCGACCTTTGTACCAGCACCGTCAGCGGCACCTGTATCGACATTAACAATTGGCACCATATTATCATATGTGTGTTTAGCAACCGGAGTTGTATGAAGAGCATCATCCTTACTCACTCTTAGATCAGTATCAGTGTTTTGTATACCAGATAAAGAATGAGAGCATAAAGCAGACGTAACGCCGGCATCACTCACAACAATTTCCCCAATCTGCTTGGATGAGTGAGGTTTGTTTGTATTTTTCGTTTTAGGTTTAGATGAAGAAACCTGTTTTTTCAAGCCGGAGGAGGAAGCTTTTCCTATAATTTTTTGTTAGCTTGCGCTGGTGAGGGAGTTAAGCTTTTCATGTATGGCGACAAAGGTGATGATGAAAGTCGGTGTAAGGAAGGGGAAGACGGGAACTGCTTATCTTTGAGAGGCTTCAACTGTTTAATTTTGTCTGGTTCGTTGATCTTAAGCTTGGTTTGGGAACGAAGTGTGCGCGGGGGTTTCACAGCTGCACTTGCATTATTATATGAACCGAGCTTTTCAAATTCAGATGTATTGCCAACAAAAAATTCAAAGAGATCTTTAATTTTTGATATGCAAGTTAATAAACGATTGTTTTTGCAGGCATCACACATCCAAAATAAATTAGCATTAGATTTAATTACGACTTGATCACAATCAGTTATTCTGGCACACGAAAAATGAGACCCCGAGCCACAAATTGCACAAAAAATCAAATCGCAATCAGGGGTCAAAATGTTACACTTCAAGCATGAACTTTCCATGGCGATCAATAGCAAGACGTCTTTCTATGCGCAAGGTTAGTCGAAGACTGAAAATAAGTCATTATTGACTAATTGTGCATTTGTGCAAGGTGTGTAAGAAAAATTATAACTCTTTTATCAACCAATAAGCAAAAGTGAAGTGAAATATAAATAAAAACAAAAAGTGAGTTTAATCAGCGGCTGTTTTTGAATTGTTCGAGCGATAATTTCTAAACTATGCAGCAACATCAGAAAGCTTTTCTTCATCACATTTTCACCCAGATAAGGATCGAGCATCATCTCCAAGATATTGCAGAGCCATCCAATTTTCATTTGTTAAAGAAACTGCAGAAATCATACGAGACGAGAAAGAAAGAATTGACATGGAAATCGATAATTTATCTCAGACGATAGTTCAAATGGGAAACCGTCAGTTCACAATCAACCACAAACTCATGTTCAAAATACTGGACGGGAAGACAGCCCAATCTGTAACAGGTACTCCTGCAGCTTCTTCATGTTTCATATGTGGAACTACAACTTCGGGAATGAATAACCTGACACAAATGAGAAACAAACCTGCAAACATGGGAGCTTTGAAATTGGGAATGTCTCCTTTCCACGGTCGTTTTCTGTTATTCTTGAAGTTATTACATCGAATGAAAAAATAGATTTCAAAAAATATGCAGAGTACGCTTGGGAAGCTGCACAACTTTTTGTAGTGAATTTTAAATGTTACCATATGCCAGCGAACGTACATAAGGTTTTGATCCATGGAGAAGAAATCATAAAAAATTGTGCATTTCCTGTTGGATCACCTTTCGAGGAAACCCAAGAATGCCGAAATAAGGACTATAAAATCTATCGCAGTTTTTATTCCAAAAAATTCAGTCGTATTGCGACGAATGAAGATAATATGCACCCTATTCTCATATCCTTAGATCCACTAATAACAGGATTGAGGCCACCGGCAAAAATAGAAAATACTACCAATGTGTGCAGACGCTAGAAACCTCATTTTAGCACAGTAAAATAGCTGCTTCTACTTTTTTATATTATTTATTAATTTATTGCAAATGTTTTATTTATGTTTTTAATATTATCTTTAAAGAATTTGTTTTTATGTTTATAATATACAAACATAGTTTGTTCTACTTTATTCAAAATAAAAAGTTCATATTTTAGTAAAAAAAAAAAAACAAAAAATATATTTCAGTATAACATCGAAAACCCATAAATTTTAGAAAAATTTCAATAACTTTTTTCTAACAATTATTTTTTAACAAAATTTTGACCACATACATATAAGATAGTTAAGTAGTTCAGATTTTACACATTTTTTCCGCTCTTCATACAAACCAAACCATTGTGCGGCGCATCCGGCGATAAATTGACAAACCAGACATACTTCAAAAGAATCAAGAACTATGAAATCCGAGTGCAAGTGGTGAATGCTTTAATGAAACTCAAACTACGAATCAGAATCACTAGGATTCTGTTTAATTTCAAGACACCATTGTTTTTTTTTAACATTTTGTTATTTTGTTTTACATATAAATATTAATTTGTAGGTTTATTAATATTATAAATTAAAAAACAATGTTGGGAAACTTTTATATACAACATTATTTTAGGCTTCACGAAGCTCCTGTATAAAATTTTTATCAAAAAACGATTGAGCCATTAATGGGAAATTCTTAAATCAAAAAAATGGTTCTATGAAAGGTACCTTTTTTTTTTTTAATTTTGATCGACTAAAATGTAGACCATGCTTAAAATAGTACACGCAAATTGTTTTTATCGAAACTATAAGAGCCGTTTTCGAGATAGATAAGACTTTTAATTACGTCTGTATGCCAAGTACCGTTAGTCTTGGAGCTAAAAAAAACTTAAATTTCTATTCATCACCGAAGACCCTTAACCCATTTCCGACGGCTGTTTTAGGAGACTTAGAAACTTGAAATTATACATTCTGTCTATTTTTTGTGTTACTAGGGGAAATCTGTAAAAATAATTTAGAAACTTTACTTCAGTCGACTCCGCTTATCTGCACTCCGCTTAACTGAAAATATCGGATATCTGAAACAATACATCTATCACCGATTTATTTTGTACTCTTTTCCAAATAAATAGGTTCGCTTAATTGGAACTCCGTTTAAGTGAACACTCCTTTTATTTGAAACAATTTTTTCCCCCAAATAAACAGTTTGTATTAAAATAACTTCGCTTAAGTGCAACTTAGAACGTGTGCAAAAATTTTCAAACGAACACACATAAAATTTTACATTTGAAGTTACAATATGAAGTTACATTATCACACTTCCATCAGTCATTCCAATCGTCACAGTCGTATTTTTACCTGAAATTTGAATTAAATGCAAATCGTCGGCTGGATGCTATCTTGTTCAAACGGCCATTTTTTACGAAATCGAGTTATGTATGTATGCAGTCCTCGTAATTTTGGGACGCTCTTTCATTTGGCGCAAACCATTTTGTTCTATCTCTTTTAGTTTTCAATTTACAGAGAACTGTTTTGTTCAATAAGACACTTTTTTAACGATTTTTCAATTCATTTTTGTTCAATAGACTGCTTTTCATCTTTTTTTGTATTATATTGAACAACTGTTAGTATATTTAAAAAAATGCATAATTTCTATCTTGTACAATATCCATACATATAAATGACTTCCTCGTTGATTTTAATTTATAACTAATTCAAAATAAAATAAAAACAATTTCTGTAGCTTGATTTATAAACAAAATTGTCAAGGCTTTCAGAAAAAAAATAATACCAATCAAATATTTTCTTACATACACAAAAACTTTCAATTTGAACTTTAAAAATCGATTTCCCAACATTTTGAAAAATGGACATTGAACAAGATAGCATCCAGCCGACGAAATATGCATAAAAGTAAATATAATTTGAAAACAACTCCGCTTAAATGAAAAAGAGTTGCATTTATCCGAAGTTCGCTTAAGTGCAACAAGGTTGCAGTTATCCGAAGTTCGCTTAAGTGAAAAATCCGCTTAATTGCAACGATTCTTTTGCATTTTGGGGTTGCAGTTAAGTGGAGTCGACTGTACTTGGAATATGAATCAACTTTATTAGAATTTTTTTATGAAGAATGAATTAAATATATATATATAATGTACCTATATTAGCTGTGATTTATTTTCCCCAGATCTGATCCAGATTGGATCTTCATTCAAAATTACATGTATAACAAAAACAGCATAGGGCCCAGTTTTGTTTGTATTTGTTGTTTTACATGTTATTTTGAAAACAAAATCCATTCCGGATCAGATCTGGGGGAAAATAAAATACAGCTATTAATTAAAAGATTGTTGAAAATTAGAAATGAAGAAATTTACAATAAGATATTATATATTTACTTATGTAATATGTTAAAAAAAATGGTTTCTGTGGTATTCATCGAAGCATTTTGAATGAAGCGGGATATTACACTTCTCACATAAAATTGGTCAGTACCACTTCATTCCTCGAATTGGAATGCGATGTAGCGTTATCAAACAAATCAACTCCACCCATCGTTATGTTGTACTCACGAATTGTATTTGGCATTGCAACTTACACCACCATACCGAATGAATTGCAACAAGTATCCATAGCGTGACCACCTGTACCGAAATGACCGGTACAGTACCAAAATTTAACGCTGTGTACCGTGTACCGAAGAAAAGCCTCCGTAGTCGGTACACGCAAATGTACCGAAATCAAATTCGTGCTACCGAAATTTAAAAATAAATTGAAATAAAACCTGAACAGTGTAAGCATATCCTTTAATATTTCTTTTCTTATGTTTCCAACTTTATGCATCAACATCATGAACACGGCCATATTCTTGTCTATGATTTGTTTTGTTGTTGACTGCAACCATTGTCGTTTCGAATCGTTTCGCGAATGTTTTCATTTGTTTATTAAAAAAACTTAAAACTGAATCGAAAAAATGTCAAGAAAGCGTGGAATAAATGTGTTCAATGATAATTTAAAAGAAAAATACAATTTTATTAAGAAAACAAAAAGCGATACTGTATCCATCATGTGAGCATAAGTTCCTTGGGCTTTCCTCTAATGAACATTTAAGCCGAATGACGTCCGTGAGAAACATATTGTTGAGCGTTGTCACTTTAGCAAACGTGTAAATATGACTTCATAATTTTTAGAAACGATCTGGACTCATGGTACGTTTTATTATATCGCATTGAAATACTCGTTGATTAGACTAATATAAATCCAACTGGGGCACTGTATGCATTCCAGAAAAATAGATTATTCCAATGAATTTACCAACCTCATTGAACTCAGTTTTGAACGTTGGATTATTTTCGTCTACATTAGCATACACATTTCTGCTTTCAACAATAAAATTGATTATGTCACTGTCAAGAACTATTTCCAACATTTGCAGAGGATTGAAATTGCCTGTAAAAATATAGAAAGAGTCATCTCTCGTACCCTTTCAAGAAAAGCATAGATTCTGAATGATAAAAATATTATAAGCTTATCGATTTTGTGATAAGTTGCTCGTGTGTTTCTACTTGACACGTCTATTGTTGTTTTTATTTTTTTTTTTTGTTGAATATTTGAGTTCTTGACCACTTTAGAAACTCATAAAGATGACATGTTGAAGTGACATCTTCGGATGTTGATGAAAATATTTTGAATATTTTGGTACTACATGGATTTCCAACTCGTCGTAATAATCTCCATTCTAGCTCCATTTCACACAGCTTATTCATTTGGGCACATTTTTGCATCTTCCAAAAGCTGCACATTATCATCGATTTCCTCATTTCCACTCACGGCATAATTTCTTGGAGGCAAAATTATAACATTTGTTTGAATTTCTGCATCTAAACGCAATTTTATTATGATTTCTTTACCAGAACTCGGATTCATCAATAATTTTTCGAAACATTATAAACATAAGGACACAAACAAAAAGCTAAACTTAAAGTAAGTGCAATATTAAATTTAAGCATTTGAATCAAATTAATTATTTCATATTGTTGTTTTTTAAGATTAAATAAATATAAACCCCTGATGAAGCCGGAAAGAAACCGGTGAAACGTTGGGAAAAGAATGAATTAGTTTTTTTTTAAATTAATTGCATTATGGTATTCTAAATAGATCATTAAGCCCGATTGTCTATACACAACATAAAACACACAATATTCTGAGAAAAAAACCGATTATTCTCATTTGAAAACGCAACAAACGCAAATATTTGTTTTATATAAAAATGCTAATACTTAAGGCGAGCGTTGCAAAATGCAACATAGCGGTTTCATCTCTCCTCAGGTAACTCATAATGCGTCAGCATTAGAGATGCCGCGAATAGTGACACGGGCGAATACCGAATACCGAATATTCGGCCACACTCGTCGGCCGAATACCGAATATTCGGCAGCCGAACATTCGGCCAACGAAACTATGTGTTGTGTATTTCTATCTCCTACGTGACTTTTGACGAGGCACAACAGTTTCTGGGAATGTTTTGAGGAAGACAAAATGATAAAGATGTTGAAGAAAACTGTCATTGAAAACAAAATAGATTTTTTTAAAGAACTTTTCGCCAAGATCGGATGGCAGACCCTTACAAGTGGTGGCCAGCAAATACAAAACTGTTTCCCAATTTGACAACATTTGCTAAAATCTACCTCTCGTCTCCTGGTACTAGTGTATTAGTGAGAGGTTATTTGCAGAAACTGTAATTGATTTCGAATATAGACGTTACATAAAACGTATGCTACCAACGAATGCTGAAAAAGCTGTTTTTATTCACCACAACTTAGCATTAGAAGATTTTAAATACTAAAATAAGACATTTTAATAAAAATACAACATTTTTTGTAAGATAATAAATCTTTTTTTATTCTCCATTTAATATTCGGTATTCGGCCGAATGTTGTGAACTATTTGGCCGAATACCGAATATCAAAAAAATAGGCCGAATAGGCCGAATGCCGAATAGTGGCCGAATATTCGCGGCATCTCTAGTCAGCATTATTTAAGGATATAAGTTAAACATTTATTTTGAATATTTCGAAAATGCTACCGGAAGGTCTCGAGTTCGATTCTCAGCCGCTGCAAGAAAGTTTTTTTCAGGGATGTACTGCCTCTTGCGAGGAATTGACAAATTCTCCAAGAGTATCTCTTGTCATGGAAAGTGCTGCTCATAAGCCGTTTGGAATCGGCATAAAATTGTAGGTCCCCTCTGTTCCTGGTAACACGCACACAGGAATGGTTGAGAGTTGTAAGTCACTAGGTCCTGGTTCACTCCGAGCTGTTGCATCACCAAATTTATTTATTTATTTTACCAAAAAATATTTATCATAAATTCCGTAATCCAAAAATATATCGATTGGCTAGTTTATGTATTTAATAATAAAAGTGTAAGGGCATGATTTTAAAACAGAAATAATCACCTGTTTTTAAGATATTCAATTTTCAAAAAAGATTTTTTCAAAAATCCGAAAACGATTAACAATATTATTTCCAATTCAAGGAAACCCTTGTTCACAAAATTTGATCGAAATCGGTAAAGGCGCTAACGAGATATTCGAAAATAAAAACAAACGGTTCTAAGACTTTTTCTTATAATTTTGTTTCCCCGAAATTTAGACCACGCTTAAAAAATTGCATATAGTTTTTTTTATCAAGACAGTTAGAGCCGTTTTTAAGATAAATAAGATTTTTATTAACTGCTGTATTGCAAAGTACATTGGTTTTGGATCTAAAAAAAAGATGAAAAGTGCACGACGGGATCGCATGTACTTGGTTTTATGTGAAAGAACTTTGGAATAAAAAAATACTCGTAGCTTATAAATACAAAATCATGGATTTAATTAGAGCAAAATGTTCCGTATTATTTATAAAATAAAAAAAAGTTTGAATTTATGCAACAAAGGTCAAGAACCTTTTTTATTATTAAATTAATTTTATATACCAGGGTGTCCCTTAATTCGTGCATAATATTTTAGGGCGTGATTCTTGGGTATATTCTAAGAAAAAAATTGTTCTACAGTAAGAGCCTATCTCTAATTTTTATATCATATATGGGCGATTTAAGAAAAAGCTTACTTTGGTGTACCGTGACCCATGTTAATGGTAATTGCGCTATATGCACTTAGGCCTTTATTTTTGAAAGAAATACTAATTTTGTAATTGCATTTGAATGAATTTCATGTCCTTTCTCGGTCTTGAGATATACAGTTTGTAGCATGTTCCATTTTTACTGCCCATGCTAATTTTTTGACTTTGGGCTCAATTTTCTCCAGAAAATGCGTAATAAGTAATAACAAGTAATAAAAATAAAACTCAATAACAGCAGTTGATATTAAGAGTGGAGTTGCCTAAGAATTTTGCAATGTTTTAGGATAGCGGTTTCAAACCGTGCTCGTTTATTTGAGTGAATCCTCATTTCCTTTCCCGTTTTTTTTTTTTAAAGTTCTGAAAAAGAGTTTAATTTGGTGTATGAAGGCATATTTGGAAAATTTTTCTAACATAAATGGTATAAGAGATTAGAAATCGAAATTAATTCATCAGTTTAATTTTTAACGCCAAGGCAACAGTTGATTAGAGACGCTGTTTGAAAAGTCTAAATTTACAAACCAAGAATACGCAGACATAATTTTCGTTTGTAAGCTGTGCAATGGAATTTCAACTAGAGCGTGGCAAAGATACCGGGAACTTTATTCAAACGAAAGAATTCGTAGTTTACGAGTACTCGCATTTGGAAATACATATCAAAGACTTCGAGAAACGGGAGCAATTTGAAACGCGGAAGCTCCACAAGTAGGGAAAACTTCGACTGATCAAAGAATACTGGAATCTGTTGGAAATGAGCCATCAATCAGCATCAGGTGCTTAGCTTTGCAATTCAATGATTCCAGACATACATATAGTTTCTGATATACTTCATGAAGAAAATCTTTATCCATATCACCTCACCCCTGTGCCAGAACTGATTCCCGATGGTTTTGAAAAAAGACTAGACACTAGAGACACTTAGACACCTGGTTGAGGAGAGGTAGACGCCTTCTAAGGGTGTGGTTCTTCCCTTTACCCCCACTTTAGAATTCATCTCTCCACCAAGCCCGTAGAACCATGTGGTTTCTTGCAACGTCTGCCAGATGTTTTCATTTATCTTCCATCTTTGCTAAGAAAACCGGTCTGTAACGGCTCGTAAAAGTCTAAGCGGGGCGTTATGTAGTCAGTACATACCCTATTTCCCCTATATTTTTATAGAATCTGCGCATTTTCTATAACACTATGTCTCAAACTCCCAGTTTGGGTAAGTCGAAGTGCGCTATTAGCTGCCGAATCTTGTATAAATAGATCTATGGGTTTTAGGTTGAGTATAGCTTCTAAACCCGCTGTGGGGGTGGACCTCATTGCCCCAGTGATTTTTGGGCTTGACAGGAGTAGAAAGCAAACATGGCTTTTTTTGTTCTTTCTTTAATGTTGAGACTCCAGTTCAATTTCATATCCAGGATCACGCCAAGGTATTTAGCGTGATCGCAGATTTTGAGTTAGATCTCTTCAATTAAAAGAATTTTTAAAGAAGGGGATTTTTTTTTCTTCGTAAAAAGTACCAGTTCGGTTTTTTTTTTTGCGGGTTCACTGCAAGACTGCAGTTCTTAGTCCATGTATTGATAAAGCATTCGCTATTTGTTAATGTGGAGTGAAATTCACCTTTCGCTAGTAATGCTAGGTCATCAGCATTTTGCAATTACTTGGACTCCACTATATTTAAGTCTTATTAGAACTGCGTTCATCACGAGTGTTTAGAGAAGCGGAGAAAGCAACCCACTTTGTGAATTAGAAGACCATATTCTCGAAGCGTCATCAAAAGTGAAGCAGTAGCTATCATGAATAAATTCGCAGGGAAATCCAAAAACGGGCTCTAGCATGCGTTCAAAACCAAGGAGGATACTTTGAACAAATGTTATAAATGTTTTAGCACATACATAAAATAAAAAATAACTAAATCTACACAAAATCATATTTTATTCATAGACTTTGGAGCTTAAGCAAAAAGAAACTGACTTTCCTTAATGAATTGTTGTTGTAATTCTTCGCAAAAAGTTGTACACCCCAACGCGACCGTTGAATCTCACTGCTGAAGGGATACTGTCTGTGTGTCTGTCAAGTCAATACGATCGTGCGCTTGTTATATACTCGTACATCAAAACAGAGTTACCATTATCATTCTAAATTACAAGCCAGGAGCTTATTCAGTGGATTTCATTAAGGAGCTTTTAGGATTTGAAAATTTTGAGAACAAGTTTTATGAAGTTGAGTATGTTGAGTGTTGGCGATTTATAATGTAAACTAGGGAAACCCTGCGATATCTTTAAAAGGCGACACACTTATGCAAGCCAATGAAACCAGAGTGAGAGGCAAACCTCCTATCTTCCCTATACTGACGATTTTTGTTGAACAGAGTATCACAGCGCAATTATCGTTAACATGGGTCAGGGTTCACCAAAGTAAGACTTTTCTTAAATCCCCCATATATGATCTAAAAATAGAAGATTGGCCCTTACTGTTAAACGAACTTTTCTTAAAATATACCCGAAATTCACGTCTGCATTTCTCGCATTTTTTAATCTGTTGAAAATGCCCAAAATTAACATCTGGAGGCAAAAACATATTTCGATAGTAAAAAAAATTATCCGCCAACAAAGTGGAAAAAAGATTCCATTTTTAGATTTAGATTAGATTAGATTTATTACTTCATCAATAAAAATTTACAAAAACAATTTGATATTTAAAATTAAATCTTTTTGAGGCATGGCCAGAAGGGCCGTCAGCCAGATGATAGCCTGAGTAATACATTTTCAAATTTTGTAAATTGATTGAGTTTAATTTTAAAAATTAAGTTTAAAAATCTTCTCTTGTTATTTTCCTTCTATATGCAAGTGCTGTTTTAATATATTGCGATAGTTTTTGCCAGTGATTTCCGTTTAATATTGCTAAAAGTTCCGTTTGTTCCAGGTAGTTTTTTTGCCATATTTGTCGCCGTACCTCCACCAGAATAGGACATCTCGCGATGAAATGCACTACATCTTCCCTTTCGTCTGTATTACATAAGCTACATTTTAGTGCTAAATCATTTCGGTGGGGTATGAAATTGAGCGGTAACAGCTCGCCTCTTGCTCGAAATATAGAAGATATTATTTCAGTGCTAAAGATGTCCTTAAAATAGTTGCGTTCCCTTAGATCATGTTGGAGTATAGGATAGGTTTCCCTATGAAGTGAACTTCTAGCTTTGCGAATACTGTCTTCTCTTGCTTTTGAATGGAGCATTTCAAGTAAATTATAAAGGAAAGGTTTCCACTCTGCTAGATTATTAAGAGTTAAATTAAATGAGAGTCCACACAAGTCTGCCAAGTTCTTCCATTCTTCAAACCATGAGCTTTGTGATCTTACAATCGAAACTGCAATCTTTCTTGCAACTTTATCAGTGTGGCATAAGTTTGAAGATGTAGTTAAAATGGAGTTTTAGAGATGAAAGATATAGTGGTGATAGCCCGGTTTCGATGAATAGCATGTAATTTGGTGTTGAATCTGGTAGTCGAAATTGTCTTTTTAAGAAGAATCTCAATAGCTTTTCGGTGGTATCGGACTGTTTCCAGCCCCATGATTCTGCAGCATAAAGCATTATCGATTTTAGAAGTTGCGGAAAAAACTTTGTACTTTGTACTGAATGACAAGTCCTTGTTTCCATATATATTTTTCCACACCGTCCCTATTGCATTTTTTGAGATGATCAGCTTTTTAACCAGGTGTTTTTCTAAGTTAGAGTTACTTGTTATAGTGAACCCTAAGTATTGGTATTCTTTTACCGTCTCGATTAAGTCTGCTCCATAGTACCATTTCTCATTTGCAGAAAAAAGATTCCATTTGCAAACAACGAAAAATCTTCATTTCGATAAATTTTTTTAGTACACTTTATTGTACGTTCATTACTTTGTTAATTGCGAACTGTACTTCGCTAACTGTATGCCATGCTATTTACAGTAAGTACCTAAACAAATCACATCGTCTGCGAAATCATCATGCTTAGTCTTCTTGCGGACAAACATCTTATTAAATAGTAAGCAATTTACTTGCGAAATATACATAAGTACTATATGTTAAGTTATACATTCGTAAAAAAATCGAACTC
Source organism: Chrysotoxum bicinctum (assembly GCA_911387755.1). Lineage (NCBI taxonomy): Eukaryota > Metazoa > Arthropoda > Insecta > Diptera > Syrphidae > Chrysotoxum > Chrysotoxum bicinctum. The sequence continues at coordinate 134,319,247 of OU426988.1, forward strand.
AAACTCTCCATACGATAAGAACTTTGCTCTTAAATCTATTGCAGACTTCCAAAAATCGAGTAAACAACAACTCTCCTTACATCACATCGGATTTAATGTTAATCATCCATCAAAACCAATTTACCTGCGAGAGAGCTTATCTACGCAAAACCGAGGCTTATTCCAACGTGCTATGCAAATGAAAAAAAGTAAACATATCACCTCTGTTTATACTTCACGTGGAGTCGTATATGTGAAACGTCAAATGCACTCCACACCTTTATTAGTTAATTGCTTTGGAGACCTAGAGAGAATTGCCAGTTCTGCAAATGAAGAAGCCAACCAGAATTCAACTTGATTGCCTTATCATTACTCTTATTTAATTTTTATTCAAAATATATACTTATATATATATTTTTTTTTTTTATTTTTTCTTTCTCTTTTCATTAAACTTCTTTTCATCTCTTTCTCATCTTATTTAAATACTTGCAGCAACATAAATTTTAAAACTATTATTATCATTTAAATTTTATATCAAATAAAAATCGAATTTTTCTATTCCTATTTTTCACTCTTTTTCTTCTCTTACCTTCTCCCTGCTATACATACATAAATTAAATATATTGTTTTTGATTCTCCTACAATAACGATGGCTGATAACAGTGTTAGAGTTGATGGATCTTTGCGTTTGATGATTAGTGTTCTAAGCAAACAATATAATGGTCTTAGGGTTAGTCATATTAATGCGCAGAGTCTTCTGCCGAAAATTGATGAATCCCGGGATTTATTTGTAGATTCTGGTGTGGATGTTGTTTGTGTCTCAGAGACCTGGGGCCAAATTACTGCATCAGTGATCGAATGAAAACGTCAAATTAGAGTAATCGATTGCTAGTTGACGTAAGCGGTAATGCCAAAGTCACATAATTCCGTTACGTATTACTCGATAACTGATGCGGTAATTTGGCCCCTGGTTGGTTGATGATATAAATGATCAGTGTTGTCGTTTAAATGGTTATCGGGTTTTTCGATCAGATAGAAATCGTCAAGGTGGTGGGGTGGCAATGTATTTCAAAGAATCTATTAAATGCAAGCTGAGATGTTCTTCTGAATGTAGTACAGGCCTTCCAGTACGTTTTCGTTGATTTGATCGGAAATAATAATGAAAAATTGCTCATAGGTGAAATTTACAGGCCCAACAAAACCATAAATCTTTTCCCCCTATATGAACTCTTGGAGGACATAACGTGTGATTGCTCAAACATCAGATGAGCAGACTTGACCTTAAATCCGTTAATACAACTACTCCCACTCACTACTTCGGTGGAGAACCAACGCTACTTGACTTAATTCTTGTAAACGATACAAACAAAGTTTTACTGTACGACCAGCTTTCTGCACCCGGTTTCTCCAAACACGACCTTATTTTTGTATGTTACAGTTTTATACTTACGCCTATAGCAACCACATACAGTTATCGCGATTTCAAAAACATTGATTATTCCCAACTTGAAGCAGATGCTAGAAATATAGCTTGGGATAATTTATTCAACTTGTCCTCGTCTACTGAGCAGGTACGGTTTTTCAATCACAACGTTGCTCAGTTGTTTAACAGATATGTCTTAGTTAAAACCAAGCAAAATAATTCGAATAATCCAAATTGGTTTACCCAAGAAATACGCATCTTAAAGCAGCAGCGAGATCGAGCCTACAACTCGTGGAAACGTTATCGTCTTCCTGAACAAAGACAAATGTATAAATCACTTCGCAATAAAGTTGTGATAGAAATTCGTTTAGCTAAGATTAGAGTTTTCTCTGGCAAACTCAATACTTCCCTTAATAGCCGACAGTTGTGGAATAACTTGCGTAGTATTGGGCTTGGTAAGACCAAACACAATCATGTTGAGAAGTTTATCTCCACTCTCTCTCCTAATCCTTCTAACCCTGCGATTCCAGTTAATCTCTCTTCAAATAATTTTGATTTCCCTAGTTTTGGGTTCACAGGGGTTAGCAGTGTTGAAGTTGTTGAAAGTATACTTTTAGTAAGGTCAAATGCCATCGGTCTCGATGAAATGCACTCTTCTTTTTTAAAGATAATACTTCCAATTGTTCTGCCATATATCACGCATATTTTCAGCACCATACTTACAACGCTAAATGTAATGAATTTAGGCCGATTTCAATCTTAGCTTTCCTTTCAAAAGTTTATGAAAGGATCCTGAAAAATCAAATGAGCGTTTTTATTAAGACGCATAATCTTCTTAGCGCATGTCAGAGTGGCTTCCGAGAGAAACACAGCTGTGTCACTGCTTTGCTAGATGTAATTGAGGACCTTCGTCAAGCACTGGATGAAAATAAAGTAAATTTTTTAGTCCTTCTAGACTTTTCGAAGGCATTCGATACAGTTGTACACGAGAAACTCACAGGTAAGCTTTATCAGCTTTATAACTTCTCGCCTGATGCTGTAAAACTTATATCTTCCTATTTATCAGATAGAATGCAAGAAGTTGAAATATGTAACAATTTATCCAATTTTCTTCCTACTACTAGTGGAGGTCCACAAGAATCCATTCTTGGGCCATTACTTTTTTCGCTCTACGTCAATGATATTCCAGCCGTCGTTGATAACTGCTCGTTATATATGTATGCCGATGATGTACAAATGTACCTCGGCTGCGGTCTTGGTCTTATTGAAGATGGTGTTTGCCGTGTGGATCTCGAAAAACTAGCACTTTGGACTAAGACTAATGGACTGGCTTTAAACTCGTCAAAATCTAAGTTAGATTTAACCTACTTCCCTCAAGTAACTTTAAATAATAAAACAGTTGAATATGTGAATTCCGCTCGAAATCTCGGAATAACCTTTACGCGGAATCTAACTTGGGATAAGCACATTAACGGTGTAGTCGGTAAGGCATACGGAACGTGACGCGTTCTCTGGGTCTCCCAGTCATACACACCGATCAAGACGCGTGCAATGCTTGCGAAAAGTTTAATTCTTCCCATTTTAGTCTATGGTTGCGAAATTTTCTACAGTTGTAATTATGCCTGCAAAAGAAAGCTGAATGTCGTCTTCAATAACATCATTAGATACATCTTTGGACTACGTAGGTACGACAGGGTAATTTTTCATTAACGCTTCACGTCTGTGGAATTCGCGATGGCGCGATGGATGTGTGCTCGCCTGTGAACCTCATGATCAGAGGTTCGATCCCTGCCATCGTCTATGTCGTTTTAATTCCATTAAAAACCTTCTAACATCTTTCCTATCCTCCTTTCTCTTCCTTAACTTCACACCCGCGCTGTGTTCAAACATTTAAAGGGTACTCATAATCCCTTGAGCGCGTGTAGATTATAAAAAAAAAAAAAAAAAAAAAAAAATATCTTAATGTGTATAGCCTTTCGAAATAAATAAATAAATAAATAAACTCTAGATTTTGATCTGACTTAAAATTACGATGATAGAGAAGACGAAAAAGTGGGGCTGGCCTCTCTGTATGTGTACAGTCTACAGCCTAAGCAGCTGAAGCGATTTTCTTAAAATTCAGCACCTAGGGATCTACGGTGATTCCCTAAGCGAGAAATTGAAATGTTGCTCCTCCAAATCTAACGGTACCTCGTAAACGGCTCTAACGATTTTGATAAAAAAAATAAGTGTGCTATTATGGATATGGACTATATTTTGGTCAAACAAAGTTTAAGAAAAAAAATGTGTTAACGATCGCTGTCATAGAACGATTTTTTTTTAGATTTTCAACTTTCCCATTAAGGGATCTAACGATTTTAATCAAAATTTTTGTACAGAAGCTCCATTGAATTTAAAATAATATTTTAATATAAAAGTATTGGGAAAAAATTTGTTTGGGTTTTTAAAAAAAATTACTAATTTTGTTTCTAGAAATCAATTTGTTAAAAACGTGAGTACTATCAGTTTTTGAAATTACTTCATAAAATCTATGGCGCAAAATTTTAAATAGCTTAGTATTTAGGTATTAGTATGATATTACTTGAACATTTGCATACTTTTAAGTAGTTACTTACTCTTTCTTAATTGTAAACATTTTTTAACTAGTATCGTACTAAGGCTATTTTTTAATAAATTGCTTCTGAACACACCTAAAGTAATGGCAATTCATACAAAAAACTAAGTAAATAGACCTGTTTTGATGTTTATAAATGTCAAAGAACCATAAGAAGTTAGCACTATACTAATAAATAAAATACTCGTAGCTATTCGATCGTTTTAACTTTAATAAAAGGGTAGATAAAGTATGATGCTCAATTTGATTAAAATCGTCGTTTGAATCAAGTTTCATACTAAAACAGATTTTACATAGTACTAATCAACTTAAATTTAACGCCTATATTATTAAATACTTAAAATTGGCATCTCAAATTTAAGAAAGATTTGCAATTTGTTTTTAAGACTTTTCTCTCAATAGACTTAAAAACAAAAAGAGAATGCTCGTATACAAAATTTATGTTTTTTAAAGAGTTTTCCATCAAGCCTTTCCTAACTTAAATTTTTAATTAAATGAACTGTGTAATTTATTTTTAAGGTCCATGTTTGACATTATGTATGGAATATAATAGTATTAAAATTTCTGTCGTGGTTTCACTGGGTGGCACGCCTCCTGTGGCCAATTCACATAACCTCCGCGTGAGATAATTATTATGTTCGGACTGTGTGGCACTTAGCTTGAATAGAAGACCCATATTTTCATAAAATAATTTAATCCCTTGCATATGACTTTATAAATGAGAGCTTATTTGACAGATGTAGCTTCAAGAATAGGGCCGCAATCACTTGGAAATGTTTTGAAATTTCTATTGGATAACCTTTCAATTCAACTGGAAGTAGTATCCGCCGGAAAAAGGATAACCAGAATTAATCACAAGCCTTTTCTGATGGTATTTTGTTTTTGAAAGTGAATTCAAATTTATTAGAAAATTTTAAATACAAAATTTGGGATAATGTTATGTTTGAATATGAAACAACCCACTGTGACCTTAGCAGCTCGAACTGAAGAAGAACTTTTGTGCAATTTGAATTAAAAATTAATTTCAATTACGTGTGTTCGTGTGTGTGTTTAATATATGAAGATATACATGGTGATAATCGAGTATGAAAAACTTACTTGTGAAGTAGGTGGAGGTGGGAATGGGTAGAAAAGATTGAATAGAAACTAGTAAAAACACCATTGCTTGCTGCAGCGGAACGGTTGAATTTGCTTGCGTTTTATTTTAAGAACAATGGAAAATCCTGAAATAATTGCTTAATGAAATGCGTTCTTGAACGCAGCAATCGAACGAACATACGAACAATACCCGGAGTGAGTGATTGGTTGCAATTTATATGGAATGTGGTTCATTGAGCAAGACCAAAAGTCCTTAAATAGAATTGATAGGATATTAGCTGGATGTTGAAGGGATTTTAATTGGTTTTTGTGGTTAGCTTTAAAGTTATCGATAGTTATAAAAATGAATTTTTGGTTTTAATTTTTTAATTAGATGAGATGAATTGGAATGATTTGTTATATTTACCCAATAGGTGTTAAGATTTCATAAAATTAACTTAAATTACATTATAGCCGCAATTTCAGTTAAGGATACGAGTACAACCAATTCTAATAATATTAAAAATTCAAATCAACTTTGGTTGAGTGCTATAAAAGTAGAACTGTAATAGTTGAAATATCATAAACCAACAAAAAAGAAGCCAAAGAGAAGTGAAGGGAATGTCAATTTAGTTTCACTTATTGATTAGCGCGGAGTCTGAAAAGTCTACTACAAGCGTTTAAAAAAAAAATCAATTAAAAGTTAAGAAACATTTTTAAGTAAGGTTCCATGATGTTCTTGACTAGACATAAAATGGAGAAGGGATATAAGTCTTCATCTTAATTCCTGGTCGTTACTTATGGGATGGGAAGTTATGTTTTCGTGCACCAGGTGGTCCTTGCATCATAGCGTTGACTTGGGAAACTGTTTAAATATGTAGGTGCTTCCTTCACAACTGAACATACTCTAAACGGAGAAATGGAGTTCTGTGAGCAGAACAAAAAAAAACAAGAGGGAGTTACAATTCTAAGAATCCTTTTCTAAGAATTCCTTTTGGCAAGGAAATCTTGTGATATAGGGGCTTTCCAGGTAACCTAACATAACGTTTAAAGAGCAACAAATGCTAAAATGACTTTTTGTTTATAATTTTGTACATGTGTATCTTATAAGAATAATTAAATTTTATTAACCTTACTCATTGAAATGTTATTTGATTTCTTTAGGAATTGTATGTCCCATCGTATATCCCATTTGACTTAAAAAAAAAAGTCCCGAAATAGAAGAAATGGGAAGACAAAAGTCCTATTGAGGATTAGCTTACATTTTGTGCTTGATTTTAATCACATAATAGAAATTTTAAACAACTTAACAACAATGATGATTAACACAATGATGGATGCGTCACTACCCCCTCACTCTAATGCACATATACATAGGTAGAGCGTAAGCGAGTTGACTGATTTGCTTCAATATTGGTACAGATCATTTTTATGTGATTTGTTGAATGAGAAATTTCAATTTCCGTTTTAACTCATATACTCGTAGAACTGCTAACTGCTATATACAGTACGAACTCGTTTAACGCAACCCTGGATTCACGCAACTCCTCGATTTTCGCAACACTAAAATCGTAGCACGTCTTGACTCTTTAAATGCTTCTTTTAAAAAATGTTACGAGTACATCGATTAGTGCAACTTTCTGTGTTTATGCATCTGTTCATTAAAATCAAAACATCAAACCAACAAAAACGATTTGATTAGTTTCAATAATGTTTTTTATACCATTTTCGTTATCTCTTAAAATATTAGCCATTACAACTATAATTTTTTATTTAAAAAATATAACCCAGTAAGTGCAATAACCTCGGTTATTGCAACTGCCTTAATTTCTATTACATAGTTGCGTAAATCGAGTTTGTACTGTATATCCAAAATGATAAAAATAATAATAATAAAAAAATATTATAATAATATTTTTATATGCAAAATTCATATAATGAAAATAGGATTTTGATGTTTTTTTAACAAAAAATGTATTATTTTTTGGGGGTTGGGGTCGGAATTCGGTATGGGTCATAATTCTGCTTTCAAAATTCTGCATGCCAAAATTCTGTTTTGCATAATTCTGTTTGTACAAAATTCTGGATGTCCAAAATTCTGCATTTCAAAATTCTGTACGTTCAAAATTCTGCTTTCAAAATTCTGTTTTTCAAAATTCTGTTTTTAAAAATTCGGTTAATATGTTGTAAAAGAGAAATCGTTTTGATAATGTAAAAAAGTGCGCACTTTTTTACATTATCAAAACGATTTCTCTTTTACAACATATTTACAGAATTTTTAAAAACAGAATATTTGTTATGAAAAATACATAATTTAAACATATAATAAGAATATATATATGTATACACTTAAAACGATTTTAATTTTAGTACCTACTGACAGGATTATAAAATAGTACTACACAGTTTTAATATTGCAAAAGAGGGACGCATATTCATCACGCTTAGATTGAAATCATAAATCATATGTTATCATATTGTTATACATATTTTTTGACGTGAATGGTTATTTCTCTTAGACAGAATTTCACTGCTCAGGAAACAGAATTTTGAACATACAGAATTTTGAAATACAGAATTTTGCATTGACAGAATTTAGTAATGCAGAATTTTGGACAAACAGAATTTTAACCATACAGAATTTTTATAAAAAAAACAGAATTTTGACCAAACAGAATTTTGAAAACCAGAATTATGACCCGCTCCCATTTTTTGGTTAATTTTGTTCGTTATATAAATCATACAAATAATAGTCCTTAAATTTTGCAAAAAGAAATTAATAATAAAGAACAAATCAGAGAAGTAATTCAATTCAAAGAAGTTTCGTTTCCTTAAAACTTTCCAGTAATATAATGAGATAGCACAAATCAAATCTAATAGTTGCTTTATCCGTTCAATGTTTTTCCACATTATAGACTTGAATCAATAGACCAAGTGCAGGTGATAAGTCGTGCATATTTTTAATTGCGATATTATGTAAAATATGCCAAGTAAATCATTCGAACTCGAGATTTTAATCGAACTTGAAACTCAAAAGATAAGGAAAAAATGGATTTTTGATTTTCCCGGTGTATCTGATGTAGAGACTTAGCAGTTTTTTTATGACTTGTAGCTTACTATTTTTAGGTTGTTCCCCAGAAGTTACTTTACATTCGAGGAACTTTAAATATGGATATCTTGGCTATGCTTCTTACTGTGGATTCTATGTGTGGATTCGGTTCATTCGGAAAGTAGGCATTTTCTACTAGATTGAGGAAGACATCTGTACCATTGAACTATGTTGTTGCTGTGTTTTCTATCTATCAATGTAAGCTCGGAATACCTGCCTATCAAAAATTGCAGTTTTTTCATATGCATATGTATATTTTGATCAGCAGTTAAAAAAATAAATAGGATGGCAACAGCAGAACCTGAACCTTGTGACTAATAGCTCCCAAGCATTTCTGAGCAGCGTTGCCGATGTGGCACGATCGTGCCATTTTGACACGGACATTTTCTCGTGGCACGGTGGCACAAAAACTTTCAATGTGGCACGTTTTCTTTATTATTTTACCTAAATGCGTTTAAGATAATTGACTCAACCTTTTTAAAAAATAATTCAAACATACAAAGTATTTTTCCACACTTCAATATTTTGGTATCAGAATTTTTTCATCTATTAGCGTGCGAGAAAGATGTTCTTTTTGGCGAAATAAGAAATTTTTTTGAGATTGGACTAGCCGAAAGTGTTTTTCTTGAAGATTCAAAAACGTTCTAGGTTAAGTTGTACAAATTAAAAAACAATATTGACGAAGGAATGTTCATTAATATTTCAAAATTTATGTTGATTCTTCTTAGTTTGCCTCACGGAAGTGCATCAGCAGAGCGAGTGTGACTTCAAGGCTAAATAATATTAAAACAAACAACAAAAACAGACTGTCATACAAAAAAATTAATGCTATAATGTCATATAATGAAATTATTAAGCCTAATAATTGTCAAAATTTCAAACTTCCAGCTAATTTATTTATTTAACTTATTATAACAAAGCTTTATTATGTCTTTATATTTCTAAATAATAATAATAGGTACTCATGATGTGATGTGAAATAGGTAGTTACATAATATGTACAATGTACATTACATTCTTATTACTAATTATGAACTTGCCAAAAACTCCTGTTTCCGGAAAATACCTATACACGAATAAAGAAAGTGATTCTTTGTTTGGAATAGTATTTAATTAAAATTTATTTTTAAAGAATAATTTGAGTTTTTTTTTCATATGGCACGAAAATGTCACAAATGGCACGTTTTTTCAAAGAGTGTGGCACGAAAAATTTTGTTTGGCGGTGTTGAAAGATTATTGTGAATTAGCTTTTCTATGTTTCTTTATATCAACGCTCATACTCAATGATAAGCATTAGACCATTTTCATGAAATCATAATTGTTCTCTTTTACTTATACCAATTGTAAGTTAGTTGTTAATAAACTCTCGAACAGAACACTTGACTTTTAATTTGAAGCTCCAACAGGTTATGGGCCCAGAATTGCTCGATAAGTAAAGTCAAGTGAACGGTTTAATTTAATTTGTTTAAAGTTCGAGTAGAAATACAGTTGAAATTATGAGTTCGTCTCATTATCAAATTGAGAAGTTGGACGACCACAATTATGATGGGTGGTGCGTTCAAATGAAAAGCGTGTTAATCATTTCCAACCTATGGTCGTACGTCGACGGCAGTACTGTGAAGCAGGAGAATATGACGCTAGCCCAAGTTTCCGAATGGGAAACGAAAGACGGCAAAGCTCTTGCTAATATAATTCTAAACTTAAAATCTTCTCAAGTCATCCACGTAAAGCATTGTTCAACGTCGAAATCAGCATGGGACAGCTTGAAGAAAATTCATCAACCACGTGGTCCGGCTAGAAAGATTACTCTTTTTAAACAGTTACTTCATATGAAACTAGGAGAAAAGGAGAATATAACAGAGTATGTAAACCGTTTCTCAGATATAGTTGAAAAACTTAGTGAAATTGATTTCGTAATAAATGATGAGCTTCTTGTAATAATTTTGCTCTCAAGCCTACCAAAGTGTTTAGAGAGTTTCGTTGTCGCTATAGAATCTCGCGATGCACTGCCAGATTTAAGTAGTCTGAAGGTCAAGCTTTTGGAAGAGGGAGATCGTCGCTTCGAGAAGGGTGAAATTCTGGGCAAAAATGAAGTGGGCTTTGAGCAGGCTTATGCAGCGCGATCAAGCAATAAGCCAAAATTCACACATAAAAGGAAACCATTTGGGAAATGCTATAACTGCGGGAAGAGGGGGCACTTCGCATCAAAGTGTAATGAACCAAAGAAGTCTTATGAACATAAGGCGATTGCTTCTTTCTGTATGTCCTCAGCTTCTTACAATAACGTTCTTGGTCCGCAATGTTGGTGCATTGATAGCGGGGCCACTTCACATATATGTTGCGATGAGTCGTTGTTTACCGCAATTCGAGCATGCGAAGAACAAATCAAGTTAGCTGGTGACAATCATATAACGGCCAGCGGTATTGGTACCGTTGTTCTCAAAACAGATTTTTGTGAGCTTCGATTAAAAAATGTTTTATTTGTTCCTGGCGTTAATGCAAACTTCATTTCCGTTAGTAAGGCGATTGAAAATGGTTGTAATGTTGAGTTTGAAAAAAATTGTGCAAAAATCAAACGGAATGGTCAAACAATCTTAATTGCATGCTTAGACAATGATCTTTTTGTGTTCAAGTATAGTCAAGAAAAGACTTTATATGCATGTAGTCCAAATATTAATAATATTAATAATTTCAAGAAATGGCATGATAGATATGGCCACCTTAATGTTAACAGCATGAGAAATGTTTTCTTTAATAAGATGGTCAATGGGTTCTCGTCAGGTAACGTCCCAGAAAACTTCCATTGTAAGATTTGCATGAAGGGAAAAATCTGCGCAAATTCTTTTCCAAATGAATCATTCAAAAGGTCAAACGATTTATTGGAACTCGTCCATACCGATATCTGCGGCCCTATGAGAAAGGTGTCTCTCGGAGGAGCTAAATATTTCGCTACTTTTATTGATGACAGGTCACGCAAAATGTTCGTCTATTTTATGAAAGCAAGAAGTGAAATTTTTGAAGTTTTTCAAAAGTTCAAGTCCTTAGCTGAACGTGAAACTGGAAAATTAATAAAAACTTTGCGAAGTGATAACGGAAGCGAGTACCGTAGCCAAGATTTTAATAATTATTTGGAGAAATGTGGTATACGGCGACAGTTTTCTGTTATTTACACTCCGCAGCAAAATGGAGTTGCCGAAAGGGCTAACAGAACTATAGTGGAGATGGCAAGGTGCATGCTCATTCAATCTGGGATTGATGAAAACATGTGGGCTGAAGCTGTGAATACAGCAGTGTACCTGAGGAATCGATGTCCGACGAAAATTCTTGTAAATGTTACACCTGAAGAAGTGTGGACCGGTCGAAAGCCTAATGTCAGCCATTTAAGAACCTTTGGTTGTACAGCAATAGCCCTAAATAAGGCCAAATCTTTTTCAAAATTTCATCCTAGAGGTGAAGAATATTTGATGGTCGGTTACTCAGGAACTTCAAAAGCATATCGATTATTTGATAAACCCAATAGGAGAGTTATTGAACGAAGAGACGTTTTGTTTATTGAAACCGAAGGCATGGCAGATGATTTGAGTGGTTCAGGAACGTTTTTGCTGGAAGAAGATAATGAAGATGATGGACAAAAGTTGCAGATGCAAAATGAGGATAATGCGAAGGCAATATTAGAAGAACAGGATCAACACCAACCGGATCAGGGACAACAAATCGAGTTACAGAAAGAAAACTTAGTACAAAATGAAATGCCACATAAAGATAAAGAAAAAAACCAAGAGGTACAGGGTGAGCAAGACATTGTGAACAGACGATATCCAAAGCGAAAACGGTCCAATACAAGCAGCGAAGAAGATAGTCAGAAAACGCCGACGACGACGTATGCGAAAGGTAGGCCGAAGATCATTAGAACCGGTAAGCCTGGAAGACCAAGAAAACAGTTTAATGTGTTGAATAATATTGAATCAAGGAGTAAAATTACGATTCCTCAAACCATGTCAGAAGCTCTTTTGCTTCCCGAGTCTTCGATGTGGATGAACGCAGTCGATGAAGAACACCAGAATCTGATATCCAACAACACATGGGATTTGGTAGATCTTCCTGAAGGTGTCAAACCTATAGGCTGTCGATGGGTTTTTACGGTAAAGAAGGACGAACATGGTAAGCTTCGTAGGTTTAAGGCACGGCTGGTCGCAAAAGGTTTTAGTCAGGTTTTCGGGATGAATTATAAAGAAACGTTTTCACCAGTAGTTAGATATTCTACTATTCGAATAATACTAGCCCTAGCTGTTGAAAAGAAGCTTTTATTGCACCAAATGGACGTGTCCTCTGCTTATTTAAACGGAGAACTTCAAGAAGACGTGTATATGAAGCAGCCGGAAAATTTTGTCAACCCAAAGAATCCAAATCTAGTTTTGAAGTTGAGGAAAGCTTTGTACGGTTTAAAGCAATCAGGGAGAGCTTGGAATGAAAAACTAGACTCGGTATTAAGGAGAATTGGATATCGCCAATGTACAAGCGAATGTTGCGTTTATGTTACAGATAATGAGGGTGATTTGAGAATCATTGCGGTGTATGTCGATGATTTTATTTTGGCTGCTAGATGCGAGGAATCGATTCAACAAATAAAGGCTCAGCTTAAGAAAGAGTTTAAAGTCGTCGATAATGGTCCCTTACATCATTTTCTTGGTTTTGAAATTAACCGTGAAGGAGACACTGGCCCGATCACTGTTTGTCAAAATCAGTTTATTTTGAATCTTCTACAAGAAACTGGGATGGTGGAATGCAGACAAAACCAAACTCCGTTAGAACCTGGACAGCAGTTTGGATGTCGAGATAAAGATTGTAAGCGAGCGAACAGAGAGCAGTACCAGTCAATCATCGGGTCATTAACCTATTTGTCAATTTCAACACGGCCAGACATCATTCATTCGGTCAGCAAATTGGCTAGTTTTAATTCGGACCCACATGAAGAACACTTTACAGCAGTCAAACATTTATTGAGGTACTTAAACTGTACTAATTACAAATTGTATTACTTTCCTACAGGGAAACAACTTGAAGGATTTGTTGATGCTGACTGGGGTGGAGACATTTTAGACCGAAAGTCGTATACCGGTTTTGTTTTCATGCTTGGTGGTGCTGCCATATCTTGGGAGTCCAAGAAGCAACCAACGGTGGCATTAAGCAGTACCGAGGCAGAGTACATGGCCCTATCCGCATCAGCAAAAGAAGCTGTTTATTTGAAAAGATTGGTTTGCGAGCTTGGAGGCAGCGAGCTTGCGGCATCTCATATAACTTTAAATGGTGACAACCTTAGTGCTCAACAGCTGGTGAAAAACCCCGTTCACCATCCACGGAGCAAACACATAGACATTAAATATCACCATATAAGGGAGGTATACAGTACCGGAGCTATCAATTTAAACTACATTCCAACGAATGACATGATAGCAGATGTCTTAACTAAAAACCTACAAAAAGTAAAACATAATAAATTTTGTAAGCTCTTAGGACTAGTTAAATAAAAAAAAAAAAAAAAAAAAGTTGTATATATGCATAATTGTTAAAATGATATATATACATATGTATGTACATATAATCTTTATGAATTTAAAAATACTTTTAAGATTTATTTCTAATTCGCGTTGAGGGAGTGTGTTGAAAGATTATTGTGAATTAGCTTTTCTATGTTTCTTTATATCAACGCTCATACTCAATGATAAGCATTTAGACCATTTTCATGAAATCATAATTGTTCTCTTTTACTTATACCAATTGTAAGTTAGTTGTTAATAAACTCTCGAACAGAACACTTGACTTTTAATTTGAAGCTCCAACAGGCGGCAACGCTGTTTCTGAGTGCGTGTTATCGGTTAAAATGTGAGGGACCTACATTTTTCTGCCGAGTTTAACAATTCCATGCAGCAAGTAGCAATACATTAAAAAAATGGTTTAAGTCTTGTTTATTTTTAAAAGTGGCAGAAACACCTGAATGGTTGAGAGTACTATTTTTCAAAAAAATAAAAAGTCCTGGCATCTTTGGCCTTTATAACTTATGCTTACCTTCGCGTTTGTATTCTATTATCTAGTTCGAGATATTCTGTGTGCCATTTCCCAGTTAGAACCATCCTACGTAAGCTCTGAGATACTGATTCTTTTTGCAATACATATTAAATAAAATGCACGACTGGATCGCACGAACTTGCTCTTATGTAAAAGTATTTTAGAATTTAAAAAACCATTTTATATATATAAAACATGGATTTAATGAGACGAAAATGTTCAAATGCATGAAATTGTCGTCTGATTTCCAGAAAAGTATGAATTTATGCAAAAAAAGCTCAAAAATCCTAATGTAAGGAATTTCTTAAAAAAATTTTCAAGAACAAAATTTGGGATGCCAATCATAAGTATTTAGTGGAATATATTTTAGGAAAAAATTTTCAAAAATTATCGTTCACATGTTTTGAAGATATTTATTTTTCGAAAAAAAAATGCTTTAAAAAGAAAGAAAAAATATTTTTTCGAATATTTTTATATACAATATTATTTTAAACTTAAGGGGGCTCCTGCTCAAAAAATTTGGTTAAAATCGTTATAGCGGTTAATGAGAAAGTCTATAATCAAAAAAACGGTTCAATGGCAGGCTTGTTTGACCAAAATGTAGTTAACCTAATTTTTCTTATCAAAATCGTTATAGCCGTTTTCGAGATAAATAAGATTTTGCATTACGGGTGTATGGGGGTATCGTTAGTTGTGGAGCTAACAAAAAATTTCAATTTCTCCTCTAGGCTGTAGATCGAGGTAGAGACATACAGACAGACAGACGGAATTGCCGGACTCACTTTATTCGTCTTCACTATCATCGTAATGTCAACTTTGATCGAAATCTCGAGTTCGATTTTTTTTTTCCAAATTTAGAACTTGCCCTATAGTATCTAACTACTCGTATATCGCGAGTTAAAATGAATTATATGCATATTTTACAAGTGCATTAATATTTTATTCTAACGAATCGTCATAATAAAATCCTGAAAGAAATATTTGATTCCCAGTGCGTGTGGCCTAATTTATTCCTTTCATCCGAGATCCGACCTTCATTCCACATCACTAACCAATGAAGATGAAGCTGTCATTCCCCGTCAATCTCAATAGAAATCCCTCCGCGTTTATTTCAACTAAAATAATTAAATAATATTAACCTGCTGTAGGGCACGAGGTACATACATTGTGTATAAACCAATATGTATAAAACATTTCCATATAGTACTTTTTCCTGAGTAAATTAAATTGTATGCATTTGCCCACCTTACGCTCTCACGCTTGCGACCTTGCAAAAACAAAACCGTATTCCTATTGAGCCCTACAAACACCTAAAGGCTAAAATATCTCCAGGTTAGGTGGGTATACAAATATGGAGGTTATAGCTCTAGTGCTGATAGCAAAAAACTATAAGGTTAGTTACGGTTTATATGTTTTTGTTATCGGGAATATGTCCTTCTGTGTATAAAGTATACATTTATTGGCTTGTAGCATTAGTTTGCTTGTTCATAGTTTGAACGGATAAATAAAACTCGTCATGATGATGACACATGTGGGATTTTGATGTTTCATTGCATCAATGCAGCGCGAAAGACTATAGCTTATCATTGGCACGGATATGTACCTACATCCGGTAAAAGAAACACAGACATAAAAAATAAATCATAGCTAGTAGGTATATCCCGATTCACTACGACGGCTTTTCGTTTTTTCTGTTATTAATCCCGTTTGATAAAATGTCATCGGCATTTTGTGTGTGCTTTTGGACACCATGTTTTTTCAATTGATGCTCGTTTTTTGGTTCCTTAGGTTATGTATATTTCGATTCCAATGTAAAATAACCTTAAGTACTTGACACGGTCACAACGATCTGCTCTTACGAGTTAGGCTTATTAGTATTACATTTAATTCTCTAACAATATTCCAATTAACCTAAATAAACTTAAGAACTATTATATTGTAATTTTTTTTTACTAAATCTTTACAGTGCCTCATCATATGATTTTTTTTATTTTTTTTAAGAGAAAATTTTATTGATTATTTAAATTCTGTTAAGAGGTTAAATGTGATTTCTATTCCGCCGATTAATTACATATTATAGCTTTAAGCATAGTTTTGGCAGTCATCGTCAGTTCAGAGATCACATTTCAGGACCTAGTTTTATAAAACCCAAAATTCGGCCTCAGCCCAGTTAAGCCACCATTAGACTAAATCCATGAAAGTTATCTATATGTCTTTCAGCTATGCTAATGCAGTATGTCAGGTCAGTCATCACGTCCAACGATGCCTAAGGCACACATATTTTATTCGTTGCTCGTTTTGAGGCATGGTTTATTAGGCACGTTCATGAAGTGTAAAAGCAGGCTGTGCCTGCTATAGTGGATACATTCGAGTCGACATTTATATATTCCTACGATATGGTCCAGTGAAAGAAATTTTTCCGAAATTTGAATTTTCTTCTCTGATGAGCAGAATTAATTCATCGGATATTATTAGAATATTACTTTCCTTCTAGCGAAAGAGGTTAGGAAGCAGTTCCTTCCCTATAACATTATTTCTGGATTTTCCGCTTTATAATCATCAACAGCTTGACCAATTGGAAACAATTTGTTCTAAAGAATCTTTTAAGAAAGTTTTAATATACGAGTAATTAAGGAGATCAAAGTTTTCAAAACTAAAACTTTATTAGAAAAAATCGATATTTTAATTATTGATTTTTTTTAATCTAGTTCTTAAGGGAAATAAATCGTATAAATACGTAAAATTTATTTGTATGAATGTTATTTTCTAAAAGTTATAGAATTGTAAATATACAAATTTTTGCTTCCAAAGATCAGGCCATGACCAAACACTCCTATAATGTAACGGGTGGGCCAAATACTCTCTTTTTAAAAATGCAATAAAATAAACAAAATTATTTTTTTTCTTCTATTTATTATTGGTTTATTAGTTAGAGCAAATATTTTCATTAACACAACTTTGTTCAAGTGGCTCCCCCAGCTGGCTTCGCAGTACCCATTCTGTCACTTCAAGCGAATAATCCGAGATCTTTGCTCAGAATTCTTCTCAGGCTAGTGCGTGAAATGTTGAGCTGTTGAGATCGATGGCTAGTTGATGTTAGTGAATTGAGTCTCACACTCTAGGCTACAGCAGCCACATTCTCGCCTGTACGCCGACAGGTACCATGAGTGTTATCCACTAGCATAACAGTCTCACGAATTTTTGCACAAACTTGCGTACAGCAGGCGCGGTGGGTGCTTAATTTCGGCAAAACTTCTTAAAAAAAAATATGTTGAAGATATGCTGAAAATTATAACTTGTGGAATCTCATTAGATGGTCTTCAAATTAGGTAGAGTTCTGTTGTACGCTAATTGCTATTGGCAGATTTTCCTGAATCTCTTCAACTTATGATCAACAAATTGGGCGGCTATTGTTTTTCTGGGAACTTGACTGACAAACTAAGTAAGTCGAAAACTATGGTCTTCCGAAGAGGTAAAAAGAGACCAAATACAAATTTTAAGGGTGTATCGTTACCTGGGTTTTACCATAACAAGTAACCTTTACTTGGAAAATCATCTTGAAAAAAAACTAAAGGCTTCCAAGAATGCGATTGGGACAGTTTGACAAAGTGTGTATGGTTTTCAGATCTATATCCGAAGCAATTATGCTTTATGCAGTTCAATCGTGTGGATCTAATACCATAGAAAAACTGCTAAGGTTCTTTCTAAAACGCTTATTCCCCAAAAACTACACCTAACTTATAGTAACTGTTGAATATAAAATTCAATTTATATGTTTATATCAATTCATTAATTTGTAAACTTGCTTCAAACTTTTTCTCATCACTTTTATGTATGTAATTTACTTAACGTAAAGTTAAACTTAATTGGATTATTATGTACTTTATTATAATCATGAAATTATACGATGTACTTTAGTTAGTCTCCCAATAGCCTCTGAACTAAACAGTTCACTAAAGGATTAACTGATTCGTTTTATTTTTCCCTAACAGTTACTTGTACAAATAGGACTGTCATATTTATATACTCGTATCTAACACAACTTAAATTCCATTTCAATTACGTCGCCAAATTATTGTACATCAATTAAGAAAAAATATTTTGAAGAGTAGCTTTCTCCGAAGTTAAATCAGAGTTAAACAGATTGGGATTGGAAAAGTTTAGCTCAAGAATATGAGCTTCCTTTTGAAATGGGTCTGAATAAAATTGGAACGTGGAAACCTTGTTTAGATACTTTGCATGGAAGTCTCCAACAACAACAAAATCGAAAAAGCTCTTTACAGTGGGAAATATATTCTAAGCTCGAACATAGTTTAGGACAAGCAAATTGTTTCAATGATCGCCAAAATTCACTGATCTTTCGAACAAGAGGAGAACTGTTATCGTTAAATTTCATAGCCTACAGAAACAATTTACGAATTTAACTGTTCTGTGGGCAATACTCACGAAAGAGAAAATGTGGTTCACTAGACCGCAACATATTTCATGTTCATGGAAATACGTCGTTTCATTAACCAATCAGAAGTTTCCCGGATATTAAATGGTAATGAATTGTTAAAATTATACAAATTCATCGAGATATCATATATATATGGAAGTAGAATACTAAAAAAAATAGCTTTTGATTATATATTATATACATTTTTGTATGTTCATAGATTTCTTTTTTGTTTTTGTCAAACATTGTTCTTCTATTACTTGTTATTATCTGGGTGACGGCCCTTCTGGCCACGACTTACAAGTATTAAAAAAAAATCAAACTGTTGTACGGTGCCGTGAAATATGGCCAAGTGAAATAAGGCCAACTTTCAAAAATTGGCCTTATTGCACTTTTATAAAGTGAAATAAGGCCAATTTTCAGTATTTGGTCTGATTTCACTTTGACAAAGTGAAATAAGGCCAAATGATTTTGATAAATAAGACCAAATTGGTCTTATTTCACTTTTTGAAAGCGTAATAAGAGCAACTGAATGTGGTGCCGTGACATTAGGCCAAGTGACATAAAACCAAATTTGACCAAATTTGAAAATTTTAAGAGTTGGCCTAAAGTCACTTTTGCCAAGTGACATTAGGCCTATTTGGCCCTACGAGTATGTCACTTTTAACTGTTGTATCTGTAATCTGTGCAGAAGTAAGTACAGTCAAAATCGGTTATAACGACATCGGTTTTTTTTTTTTTTTTATAATCTACCCGCGCTCAAGGGATTATGATTACCCTTTAAATGTTTGAACACAGCGCGGGCGTGAAGTTACGGAAGAAAAAGAAGGATAGGAAAGATGTGTGGCACGATGTTCTGAGACTGTTGTCTCAGATATTTTTATCTCCAGGGATGGCGGCTGAGCTAAAGCGGAGAAATGCCGTGTCTTATTTCTATGTCGCTTATATAATTCACATTATTTTATTCGTGTTCATCCTTGTTGGGCATACTAGTTTAACTCAATTACATGTTGTTATTGTTATGCCTGAACAACATGTAATGAGTAAACCAGCAACCCATTGATGACAATTTTTAGAAGGTTTTTAATGGAATTAAAGCGACGAACGAAATATCGGTTATTGCGAACTAATCTCTAACTCCCGACCAAGGTTTATGCTAATTGTACTAACCAAATATCGGTTCTAACGATATCACCTATAACGAACTATCGCTTATAACGAACAGTTTTAAACTGAAAGTTAAAAAATCGATCGTCAATAACGAATATTTAAAAAAAATAAGTATAGACATTTCGTGAATATCAAATGATAAAACTATGGTGATTTCCCTTTTTCCCTTTTTTTTTATACGCGAATTTCTGAGCGGAACTGGGATAGTCATATTCTATATAAAGAAAGGTTAAGTGTGTTAGTTTTTATTTTTTAAGAGTTCAAAACGTAGTTTTTACGATTGAAGAAAAATCTGCAATAATTTCAAGACTGGAAGCTGGTGATTCCAATAAAAGTTTGGCAGCAGAGTTTTCTGTATTGACCTCAACAATCTACCATTTTCAAAGACCGAGATAAAATTAAGAAGGATGTCGAAGAATCCAACTTAAAAATAAAAAAAGTTCGATGCAGTCACAATCCCGACATAGATGATGCTTTGTTCAAGTGGTTCAAAGCCTATAAAGAAACTTTAATAAAGAACAAAACATGGAAAATCAGTTATAACGAAACACCGTTTATAACGAACAAATTCTTCAGTCCTGTCGAGTTCGTTATAACCGATTTTGACTGTATTTGGAAAAATTACAAAAAAAAACTACACGTTTAAGTGTAAATTTATATTCATAAGTATTATTTATTCGTATAATACATAATTGTTTATCGGTGTGCGACGTTCTGGGTTTTCTTGGGCAACAGTACCTTGGGTGGCTCGCTTCGCGGGTTTTCAGGATTTTAACTCCCTTTTCGGGGCTTACATCCGCTCACGCAACTCCGTTGCTCCGCTTAGGGTGGTGTGAGCCCTGAAAATGGAGTTGAAATCCTGAAAACCCGCGAAGCGGGCCACCCAAGGTACTTTTGCCCACTTTGTAAAAGCGACATAAGGCCAATTTTTTTTATGAAATAAATATAAAAATGCAGTTTGGCCTTATTTCGCTTTGTCAAAGTGCAATAAAACCAGTTGTTGAAAGTGAAATAAGACCAATTTGGCCTTACTTCACTTTGTAAAAGTGCAATAAGACCAACTGCTGAAAATTGGTCTAATATCACTTTATAAAAGTGCAATAAGGCCAATTTTTGAAAGTTGGCCTTATTTCAATTGGCCTTATTTCACGGCAGCATGTCGTACATATAACTTTTTTTGTTGAGTTAATCTAAATCTAATGTATCTAAATCTAAATCTTATTTTAACTAAGCATATATCATGAAATTTTTTTCATTAAAATCAGTTAAGTTATTTTCAAGAACTCTTTCTGAAAGGTAGTTTTCTGGAGTGTACACAAATTCCAATTTCACCTCAATCGAATTAACTAAAACCCTATAGCTTAAGATTAAGATTTCGAATTCGATATTTTTTCATGAATCCAAAACAGGCCTTGAAGTATCTACCTATATCGCAAGTAAGAACATGAATTCATACTCTATACAAACAATGCAATCGAATAAAAATCGGAATATTGAAGGTATGATGCAACGACACGGACGTATAGATTGTAGCGTGTGGTACTACGCACTAAGTGAGAATGTATGCGATTGAATATTTATAGCGACAAAATGAATGTCAATTTAATATTTTATTGCCTTTTAATTACAGCAAATGTTGTTATATGGAAATTTCCTCAAAAGTTTACGAAGTGAAAATTTCAATAAATCGCCAGCGGCAATATATTCGAGTTGAACCGTAGCGGAGTATACGAAGCCCGAGTTGGCTTCATGCGAATTGGTTTAAATAATAACAAAAAAAAAACATCTCGAACTTTATGTACGAGTGGAACTACACTACTTGCAGTGTCAATAAATCGTTGTAATCGGTTTTTAAATATCGCTACAAGTGAATTAACAACTGAATCTTTTCCGTTCTCACAACCATCAACATCAACCATTTCCACAAACAGCTCCTGTGTAGCGGTAAATGGTAAAGTTGCAATTTAAAACTCGATTATAATAATGTTTAAATTTAGTTTTGATCTGGCGTATTACGAAACATTTTGTTTTCGTTTTCCTTTTTTAATTTAATTTTAAATGAAATTTGTGACACAGGACGTTGAAGGGAAATGGATTTTTTTGTAAATAATATATTATTTTTTTTTTATGTTTTGGACAAATTGATAAATGAATTGATGGCAATAGAATGGATCTTTTGAAAAATTCGATTGATCGGAATTAAATTAAACGATACGGTTATTGGCAGTGCTGGTAATTAACCAATATTCATAGCGATTATCAAATCCCCATCCCTCTACTTCAAACCAAATGTGTTGTTGTTTATTGAATGGTGTGCTGCGAGAACGGTTAGCGAGTTCACTTATTATGTAGGCATTCGTGAATATGTCAAAAGTGAGTCTGACTATTTCGGAGGCTCATTTTGTAATCGGGTTACTGTGCCAAACCCTATGGCTATGATGAGCAGATGACGTATTAGTAGTGAGATAGTAATGGCAGCTACCGCTTGGTAACCTTATGTTTCATTGGGGCTTTGAACTTGTACTTAGACTGATGTGCGGGAAGCTTTGAACCCATTTGTTTCACCAAGTAGATTTCTCCTCGAATCCTCACTAAGGTTTAATAACGTTTCCTCTGAGGTAGATAAACAGATTTTGTAAAAACAGTGCTTGAGAAATTAACGCTTGCCCTATGCACTATCTGCTCTAATACGAGAATGAAATCACATAATAGCACATTGCCAACTCTTGTGGGAAATAGTAAGGAGGAACAGGTTGAAAAGTCTTTTAGTCGGAAGGCGTTATACGTTGTGGTATAGTGGACACTGTCCTCAAAAATTTATCGGCCAAAAAGGACTTCAATTCCGAACATAAGTCTTGAATTCCCCGACCATAACTTTGACAGGCTTTGTAGATTCCGTCAAAACTTTGCTTCATAACTGATTTCCTTCTAAATATTTCTTTCGTTGTCGTCTTTTCGAGAGCAAATTGGTGGGAACACACTTTCCTTGCATGTTTATTAGCATTTACATCACTTCAACTTATCGACCAACAAGTTCAGCTATAGCATAGCTCTAGGTTCGCTATGAGTAGTGACCGTAACTACCTTCCCATGTCTAAGCTTACCATATAGAGAAAGGGAATGAAGTTCAATTTTAAGTTTTTAATGACCCTTAGTTACGATTGTGGGCTTATAAGCTATTTATTTAAGAACCAAACATAAATATTTTTCTAAAAAAAATAAATCGAAAAATAGAATCATCTTTAAAATTTGTGTTGGAAATACCCCACTGTCGATGCTGGTCATTTACATCGCAACCGTACAGGAGAACTTAGATTTCAAAAATAGCTTGAGTTTAAGAAACAGATGATATGAAATAACGCCAAGTGAAATAAAGTCAAATGTATTTTATTTTTCATGTGGATATTTTGATTTATTTGGCTCAGGGAAAACGAAATGGGGCCAATTTGGTTTTATTTCGTTTATTATTTTGTAAGTAAAACTCCAAGAAGATGATGTTTGTAATGGGTTGGGTACGAAATCTCGCATCACGAAATTCCGCATCACAAAAAAATCCCGATTCACAAAATCCCGAATCACGAAATCCCGCCATTTCAATACTAAATTGACAGCACAGTATGGATTTTCATTTCTATAGTAATGGTGACTCGAATCAATGAGAAGCTACGAGAACGAAGTTTCCTACTATTGTACTGGAATATTCAATACGAAGAAGACCGCTCTGATTTCGTTAATTTTTAACGAGCTCTGATTGGGTTAAAGCTGAAGACAAAAGTCCAAAAAAAGTATAAGTATGAAATCTTGAAAGTATCTTGAGTCAAAAAAATAAGAAAAATAAAAAATTACAAAAAAAACGAGGCTGGGTGCGACCCACACTAATAACTTCCCATTTGTGGTCTTGAAAACTTTATATTTTGATAAAAACATATTGTGACATTTTCTTCAATTTGAATATGTGGGACTTGGGTACAACTGAACTACCTTATTCATATACGTATGTACAGTACATACATTCTTCTAAAACCTAAGTTGATAATAAAATTATGTATTATATTATAGAAATTACTTTATTATTTCGGTTCCAAACATTTTAATTGAAAAAAAATTTAAAATCGAAATATTCAAATATAAAAGGTATGGTTTGGTTATTGATGGAAGGGTACTTACAAAATATATCCGCTCTAAAACTAGATATATGTATGTCAAATATAAACCATTTGTTAGAAATTGTATTATGTATAAAATTAAATAATGGCAAAGTCAATATCATTGCTCGTTCTCAAGATATTCTAGTCGAAAAACAAATATTACCACTTTTTAGTAGATTTTTTTTTAATATTTTTGTTAAAACTGTCAATTCGATACTTGTCAAAATTTAACCATATGTTAATAATTGTATTATGTCGATACCTTCCCGTAAGAATGTATTAAGCGACACTTTTTTCGAAAATGATTTTTTGATGAGGAAATATACTATATGTTAAGGGCCACGTTTTGGCCTGGGTTTCACCAACCTATTATGCATGAAAAGGAAACTAGAGTACAAATAAAAAAATTTATCAACTGCCATGTTTTCTCCTTAAAATAATGTTGTCCCCTGAAATTTGTATTATCCGCCAAAAAAATTATGCTAACCGACATTAATAAAGATCTCATTGTCGTGAGCAACAAAAAATTTTGTTAGATGTCACTTGGTTTAACCAAAATTGCCTCTTAGCACATGATTCAACTAGAACTTTCTTCGTTTTTTTCGTTTCCTGAACAATTTTAGAAATGTCGCTTAGTATACATTCTTACGGGAAGGTATCGATGTATAAAACAACATACTTTAGAAGGCACTATCGGTGTTCATTCCCAAGAAATTCGACTTGAAATACAATTTTAACTAGTTTTCACTAGAATTTTTAATCATTTTTTTATTTAAAAAAAACTATTAATTCAATATTTGTCAACATTTTACCAAAGGTACAAAATTATACTATGTATAAAATAAACTAAATTAGAAGTCAATATCACTACTAGTTCTCGAGAAATTTGAGTCGAAAAACAATTTTTACCAATTTTTAATAGAATTTTATATAGTTTTCTATTTTTTGTAAAAAAAACTGTAAACTGATTTTTTTTGAAATTTTCACCAGTTGTCGAACACATTATTTTTCGTAAAATAAAATTATTTTGAGTTTCAAATTGTTTTCCGTTCTTAGAATATCTGGGTTATTAAATTTTTTTTTTCGTTTTTTTTATTTAAAAAAATAACGGTATGTTCATTTTTTTCCAAATTCATACCAAATCTGTATGACCTTCTAATGAGTACATTAAATTTTATTTGAAATCAATAGCATTATTTTTTCGTGAGATATTTGAAACTAAGCAAAATTTTTACTTTTTTTTTAAACCGTTATAGTGAAAAAACTACTCACTGAATTTTAATAAACGCCCTTTCAGCCTCTTTTGAAGTTATTATCTATTAAACAAAATTTATTTGAAGTCGATATCTTTACTCGTTCTTGAGATATCGACGACGAAAAATGGTACAAGAACGTACGGACGTACGAACGTACGAACGTACGAACGTACGAACGTACGAACGTACGAACGTACGAACGTACGAACGTACGAACGTACGTACACACACACACACAGACATCTCTCTAAAAATGATTGATATAGCCTCTAGGGACCTTGAAACGTCGAGAAATGTCAAAAATTCCAATTTGACAAATCGGACCGATTACAATAACTCCCTATGGGAAGTTAAAAATAAGGAACATGCCAATAAACTTACTATTGATAAGCTGTGGATTGCTACTTCCTACCATGACATTTGAAGATTGGCAAGATTAAAAGCTTTTCTCTTTTCTTATAAATAAACAATGTCTGTTTTGTAAACACAAAATTGTTATTTATGTTTACTTGCCGTAGAGTTATAATCTTCCAGCCGGAGTGAAGCTTTTACGATAGTTCGTATTTTGTTTCACTTCAACGCAGACCAAACGAAACAAAAAAACAAAACGTTTTGTTTTGTTTTATTCTGTTTCGCTTGGTGTGTGTTCAAATAAAAAAGGTTTTTTTGACTATCGAATAAAAAACGTTTTGCCTTATCCGGTGTGTTTTCAGCCTTAATTGCATCTCTTTCTGCCACGGTTAAGTCATTTCTGTTGAACATAATTATGTCGCATTAACAGATATTATAAATAAGGCTAATGAAACTTCCATACGTTTGACTATCATAATCTATTTTTTGACGTTATGAGATTTTTACTTGCGACTTATAGGTTACTATAAGGCAAGTTATGCCGAAGCGAAGACTAAAAAAGTGGGTCTGTCTGTCTGTTCGACTACAGGCTAAACGGCTCGGCCGATTTTCTTTAAACTTGATAGATATCATTTTTAATTTTTTTCCCCCCACACGTTTTTTTCTTTTTTTTTTTTAAGACCAAAAATAACGGTACCTGCCATACGATTTTTTTCGAAATTTTATAAACATTTTTTGTTCTCAAAAACTGTTCGACAGATTTCAAAAATAAAAATACAGAAAAATTTCATTTAATTAAAGCTAGGTATTGGTTGAAAAAATTTTTCCGAAAAATGGTTATTGAGGGTACCCCCCAAGGAACCAGTTTTTTTGTTTTTGATTATCTCAAAAACGGTTCAACCGATTTTGATCATTTTTTTTTTGCTAAAGCTCCCCAAAAACATTAATAGAATTGTGTACTCAAATTTTCAAAAAAAATTTTTTGGATTTTTAAAAAAAACTTCAAAATTTTTTTTTCAAAACTCAATATTTCGAAAACCCCATGCTAGATTTTTTTAAAACTTGATAAATAAAAGTTTCTTAATATAATATACTAAGTGTGAGAAATTTTTTTTTATTTTACTTAAAAATAAAGGTACCTACCATACAAATGCTAAAAAATTTAAAAAAATGGTTTTCAAAAATCGTATTTTTCTCGAAAACGGCACCTAGAATTTTGATACAATTTTTTTTACGATCTTTAATTCAATAAAAAAATTTTGAAATTAAGATATTACAGCTTGTACCTACCATAGAACCATTTTTTCGAATTTCGAATTTCTCTTATCCACATAACGGATCTTAATGAAAATTTGTATAGAGAAGCTTCTAAAAAGTCTTAAGCACATTGCATTTCAAAACTTTAAAATAAATATTTTTTGAATTTTTGACAAAAAAAAAATCTATTTTTTCTTTTTTTGAAAATTCCATATCTCCGAAACGGGTCAATATTTCTTTTCGTAAATTTAATTTTTATTCGAACAATAATAAAAGCTTTAAATTGGCGTACCTAAATTTCTTCTTAAAAAGCTTTTAAAAAGTTTGTATATAAAAGCTTTTTTTTAAGAAACCACTACAACGACTTATAATTTCTGAAAACATTTTTAATAAAAAATGGTTCTATCGTGGGTACAGTCAGTAATTTCTTAATTTCTTTTTTTTTAAATTTAATTATAGATCGTACAAATAACGAAAACACAAAAATTTTTATCAAAATTCTCAGAGCCGTTTTCGAGAAAAATACGATTTTTGAAAACCATTTTTTAACATTTGTATGGTGGGTGCCTTTATTTTTAGGTAAAACAAATTTTTTTTTCAAATCTTGTAGATTATATTAAGAAACTTTTATTTATCAAGTTTGAAAGAAATCGAGCATGGGGTTTTCAAAATTTTGAGTTTTCAAAACAATTTTTTTTAATTTGGAATTTTTTTTAAATCAAAAAACAATGAAAATTTGAGTACCTAATAATATTCAAACTTTGGGGCAGCTTCAGTATAAAAAAAAATGATCAAAATGGGTTGTACCGTTTTCGAGAAAATCAAAAAAAAAACACACACACAGACAGAATTGCGAGACCCACTTTTTTCGTCTTCGCTATCATCGTACTGTCAACTTTGATCAAAATCTCGAGTTCGATATTTTTACGAATGCATAACTCGCCTTATAGTACCTCTAAGTCGCAACTAAAAACGGTTCTATGACAGATACCGTTAATAACAATTTTTAGAATTTTTTGTACAATATTACACAAGATCTCAAAAAAATATTTAATCTCTCCTCTATAGAATCACCAAAGGCCTTTTAGTACCAATTTCGAATCAAATCGCTTCAACAGCTTAGGAGGGGCTTACAGAGTGGCAGCCGGAATTGCGGAACCCACTTTGTTCGTGTTCTCTATCATCTTAATGTCAACTTTGATCAAAAGCTCTGTTTCAATTTTTTTCCAAAAGCAAAACTTGATCTAAAATACCTACATATTATGTATGTATGTATATTGCAAATAAAAATAATCATGATTTGATAAAATTTTTGAGTGATCACTTCCTCCTGAGAATTTAAACAACAGCTACTTCAGTTTTTATAATCTTTATATAAAGATAGCCTAATGGCAGTGTTCATAGTTGAAAACGTGAACATATTACAGTTTGTTTCGGAAAAACTCTTGGCGATTCGGGGTAGCCGATTTCTTACTATTGCAATGTAGTTACTTTGATTCTAGTTGGGTTAATATGAATGCAATTTCCAACCACATAACCCATGAAAAACTGTTCTTTTCATGTAAACGTCTTGATGGACATTAAGTATGTCCATCTCTGGACAGGACGTAAAATATTACCAGACCAGCAGGTGAATTGTGTACAAAGTAAGACGTATAAACTTACAAATGGTCAATGACCACAATCTGAAGATACAACCGCAATAAATAATTGTGTCCAATCTTGATATAAAAACACTATCCTGCTCCTGCTGTAGCCTTAACTGAGTTCTTCTTCGGTGACTGCGATACAATTGGATACTTTGTAGCCGTCATCATCATTCAGTGGATATTATTTTGTTTTCGGTTGGTCGTCCTATGGCCATCCTTATGTGAATGACCATTATGTTCGCATAGCACTGGTGTGCAAAAGGTTGGGATAAGTGATAAGCATAACATTTGCCATCCACGACATAAACTGCCACTAGGCAGTGTGTATTGTGAGTAAACATTATCGTCACTGCTTCAATCACGAACATGATATTTTGTGTTAAACACAGTTCACGGGCAATTGTTACAATTGCACTAGACCGAGCACAGTGCCGCATGACAAATGTCCTTCTACCTACCATAATGCAAATGCGAAATCAAAACGACTGAAAGGAAGATAATTGGAACTAAAAGTATTTCCAAATGGCACGCGATTTTGGTATTAGTGTGTGCGAAAAAGGATACGATATGGCTGTTGTTATTGAGTGTGCTTCAGTTGCCTTGTAAAGGATTTTGGAATTGAGCTTAATAATTATGTAGGTATGTGAGGGAAAAGTGATTTGTTGACAACAGCGGTTCAAATTCATGGCTAAGTAGTTTTTATTGGTGTATTTATTTTAAAAATATGGTAATATGGAGTTTTCATGAAGGATATATCTGAAATAGTTTAACCTGTACTGTTTTTACCCTATGTTTATGGTTGTCTTATAAAGGAGTGATGCTTATTCAAGACGGAGACGAACAATGCAGTGGTGAAGTGCGAGGGTTGGCAATTACATAAGTTGATATGCTGCTTAAGATCATGATTTTCAGCTACAAGAACCTTGAAACAATGAACCCAATGTAATGTGTGCTGCAATATTTAAAAAGTGAAAGTGTTTTAATGTGATACTTGATTAAAACGATGATTTGCCAATTTTTAATTGAGTTTATTAGCTTCATACTTTCTCTAACACTTTATTAAACTTATAAAATCATCAAATGTCGATTTTATTTTTTTTATTATCGTGCTAATTTCATATGACTGTTTGACATTTTTACAAACCAAACAAGTTTTTTTAGTTTTTTTTTTTTTTTTTTTTTTTTTTGCACGAACGATCATTGTTTCACACTCTATGTTCATCAAAAATTTTCAGTACAGGGAAGATAGGACGTTTGCCTCTCACTCTGGTTTCTTTGGCTTGCATAAGTGTGTCGCCTTTTAAAGCTCTCACATGGTTTCCCTAGTTAACATTATAAATCGCCAACACTCATCATACTCAACTTCATAAAATTTGTTCTCAAAAGCTTCAAATCCCGAAAGCTCCTTAATAAAATCCACTGAATAAGCTCCTTGCTTGTAATTGAGAATGATAATGCCAACTCTGTTTTTATGTAGATAACAAGCGCACGATCGTATTGACTTTTGACAGTATCCCATTCCCATCAGCAATGGGATATAACGGTCGTGTTGGGTGAAGAATTACAACAACAATTATTTAAGGAAGGTCAGCGGCTTGCTCTTTTTTAAGTGGCATTTTTCTCAGCGCAGTGTAGTTTGCATCAGACGCCACGCCTTTGGAAAAAGCTCTCCCATAAGGCCTGTACCACAGACAAGAGAAATATACAGATGTAGAATATGGGCTACATCGAGTTTAGTTCAGTTCCTTAATGTAGATGGCACCAGTTACACTATTTTTCGCTTGCGGTATGATAATAGAAGTTTAATAAGATGATCAAACTTCCTTTTTCTTTGAAAGCTAGCATACAAAATCTAAATTTACCATGACTCATACTCAAACAAGTCTGAGAAATTGACATCCTTCGAAAACATTAAACATACCATTACGATTAAGATACCTCCATAGAAAAAAACCAGTTCCTTCGAACTTCGAACCACTGTGACTCCACACACCCCACTACCACCACTGTCCACGAACCATGATCAACGAAACACAAGAACACAATTGCCTGTGCGTTTGGGGGTTGATTGGAATTTTAAGAAGTAGAAGTAGAAGTAGTAGTAGTAAAATAACAATATTCAAAGCAGTTTTATGAGGGGATATTCTTAGGTATAATTGTAACTTTCTTTTTAAAATGAAAAGAAAATTATTAAAAGCAGTTTTATACCAATTTTAAATATTCATTAAATTTTCAAGACGTTTGTTTTGTGTTTTTCCCTTTTGCCCCGATTTTTTTGTGTTTTTGCTCGTCCAAATACAATTTTTTCTCAGCAAAACTAGTATCATAAATGAAAGGGCATCTAAACGGTGCTTACTACAAATGGGATCTTTAAACCACTCAGTATTAAAGCTATCTGTTTTTGTAATACATAAAGATATTATTTTGGATTTTATATTGATGATTTCTGGACTTTTGATGTATATATTTTCAAAAACATTTATTTGTAGCTTACAAATTTCAAAAAATATATTGGACGGGGGAAAAAGTTTACCAAAGTCTGATTCTGAATTTGAGTATACTTTGTGGTGCATAAGAAATTCAGAATTTTCGGTTAGTGTTTTATCCGTTTTAAGTAATGTTTGAGTACAATTCCGACATGGCTCTTTCATCGATTTAAACAGCTTATAAATACAGTATCCTGCAAAGTATCGAATGGACATGCTTTTGATAGTGTTTGAGACAGATGGCCGTTCATCTGAATCAAAACAAATGATCATGTCAAAGTCAGGACTTAATTTTGATTCTGTTTTGGCTGTATTGATATCCGAAATTGGCTTTTCAAATGTTGTATTTACAACTGCAGACCAGTCAACATCAAGAATTTCATCTGAATCTTTTTCGCAGTTGGAGAATTTAGATGCAAATAGTAGATTCAAAGAAATAATCTTGGCTATAATTGATTGAAATTCAAAAACGTTTGGATTTCTTTTGTTTGCGTTTCGGGCACGAACATGTGAAAAGAAATTTTCCAGTGGATCCTGGTTCATTTTGTTCAAATAAAAATAAGAAAAATCGGGATAATCGGTAAATAAGTCATCGGCCAATGAAAAAAAAGATGTAATAGTTAAAACCATTCCCTTAAAGCAATGAACGGTTGTGTTTTTAGTAAGTTGTAATGACGCTAATAAATCTTTCACTTCATTTAAGAATTCTATATTAATGCTGTTTTTAACTAACGGTGGGTGTCCATTTAAAATATCAAACATTTTATCAATTTTTTTGAAAAAAATTGACGTGGCTTTGGCCTTACCCTCAACGGTCTTAGAAAAACCCGAAACTTCCAGCATTGCTAAGATTGCCGATGATACGCTGTGTGAAAATACTTGAGTAGCCAAGCTAATTGACATCTTTTGAAAATTTGTAGGATCCACGTGTGCTTTTGTGATTTTCGGACAAGCTCTTACAAGATTTTGAGAGTAATAGCATATAATTCTCTTAAAACGTCCCAGCTTATAACATCTCCATTAGGAAAGCAAAAGTCTGAAGTTATAAGATTTGTTCTGATGGACTTTACTAGATGAGGTACATCAAAACAAAGGTATATCTTTTTTCCTTCATAAACAAACCAATTGTTATCGATGTTTTTATGTATTCCTTCTTTGTTTCCAAGCTGTAAAAATAGACTTCGGTTTGTTGATCCTTGGTCGCATTTAAGCGCCCGTACAAATATTCCCAGGTTCGCACAAATATGCAAGCATTTCAAAATTTGTTGTTTTAATTCTAACACGGGACAAGATGTCGCTGTAACAACATAGTTAAGAATATATTTGAAATTGGAGCAGAGTCCCCTTATCATGAAAACGCAAATAGTTTTTCCTCTGATTGGTTCTCTTTTCCCATCACCATAGTCAACAAGCCCGTCAATTCTATCCTTAAACTTATTATACGTTACATTTTCCTCGATCGATATTCATCAAAAATAAGTACTACATTTTTATTCATTTCAGGTAATTCATCAACTTTTTCCTTTATTTTTGATAAAACTTCTTCGTGGAAGCCTGGCGAAAGATGTTTTATATCCATCCACTTGTATAAAGAAGTGGGATGAGGAAGGTGGAATTCAAGAGTTTCCCTCATAAAGTTATAAAGAGCAGTATTAAAAGTTGGTTTCAAATAGTTTGCGATATTTGAACCGAACGAATTTAAAATATTTTTAAGATATAAGCTGGGGACAGACTCTTTTTTAAGATTTTTTTTTTAATATTAAATTTTTTTCAAACTGTCTTTCACATAAATAAAGATTTTTATGGAGGACATCTTTTAAATTGCAGGCATCATGCCACTTTCTGAAAAGAACTTCGTTCTTCTCCCGAGCTGGAAATTTGAAAAATTTTGTGGATCGATTCTCCTGCCTCTTAGCTCCACAAGAGGAAATACAACATTTTACACGGTATCCGTACCTGTGCTACTAGTATCAGTTGAAAACATTTTTAATATTAAAAATAAAGCTGCAGAAAAACTTTATTTTGTCCTTAAAAATCTAAACAGATAATACCTACTTTATACCTATTTACAAAAATGAAATGCATAAGAGATAGAGATGCAGAACAATACCTTGTTCTTAAAAACCAAACTATACCTTGTAATCGAAATCAGTAAAAAAAGTAAGGCAGGATAAAAGATACATACATAATAATATACATATGCTGAAAAAAAAAACTATCCGTAGACAACCATTCCTGAACCATAAGCTATAAAAATTTCCATAGACATAAACAACCATTCCCTTTGGCAATTTTACTACTACTACTTCTACTTCTACTTCTTAAAATTCCAATCAACCCCCAAACGCACAAGCAATGGTGTTCTTGTGTTGCGTTGATCATGGTTCGTCTTCGCCTTCGTGAACGTGCCGTGGACGGTGGACCGTCACTGTGCTGTGGTTCGAAGTTCGAAGGAACTGGTTTTTTGTGTAATCGTAATGGTATGTTTAGTTTTTTTGCAGGATGTCAATTTCTCAGGCATGTTTTAGTATGAGGTATGCTAGGTTTCGATTTTGGTATGCTAACTTTGAAACTTTTTTTGAACATGGTTTTGTTCTACGATTCTACATCTGTATATTTCTCTTGTCTGTGCCTGTACTGACAATTTTTGTTGAGCAGAGTATAGGTAATTACAGAAGCTATATATTATAGAAACTAGCCTAAGCAAGAACTCGTTACAAAATATTTAAAATTAATAGAGAGCAAGTAAACTTTAAAGTTAACAAATTGTTAAGTCAAATTATGCTAATACCTTAACACTATGTAGGTTGAAAATTCCTCACCAATAAAGTTGTTTATTTTTGTTTAAAAATAGTCATTCATTAACATATTAAAGGTTTGGGATTCAACTTGTTTTTATTACAGCAAAAAACAGAACAGTTTATATCTTCTTGATAAAGAAAACGATCATTAAGAAGTTTCTATTTAAACTTTTAAAAATGTTCATATCATCCCCTATAATAAAAATTTCACTATAAGGTATATAATTAAATTGACAGATACAGAGATACGCCATTTATAGGTTATATGTAGCTAATATAAATGGAGGGCTCACAGCTGAACCGAACCAAGTCAGAAAAAGTGATTTCGAAGATATTATAAGGTTAGGTAAATAAACTGCCATTAATTACTGAAATACATATTTAACTCAAAGTAAAGACATTTGGAAAGTTTATTTACCCAGTTTTCTTTTGACCAAAAATGAAAAAGAAGAATTGAAAAATGTACCCAATATTTAAGAAAAAATAAAAAAAATGTGACTTGGTTCATTATTGTCTCGAAAAATTATGAAAAATTGTCAGTAAGGAAAATAAAAATTGGTATAATTTAAAAAAGGAGGAGAAACAAATAATGAATTTATTTCAAAAACTTAACAGAAATGTATTACAAAGTAAAGGTTATTTAAAAAAAAAAACAACAGTTATTAGTGATAAAAAATTTCATCGTCTTCATGACTTTGGGGCTGGTCCTGGGTAGGTTCTTATAAGAACTATGGTACATGGATGGAATAAATTTAAGTAAATCCATCATATCCCTTCTTTTATCGGACGTAATTTTACGACGAGTTGGATAGAGGCTATTTTGTTCAAAATTGGGATTGTAGGTTCCTCCCTTTCTTTGCTTTTCCTAAATAAACTTCATAAAACTCAACTTCTTTATTGAGTGTTTGCTTAAATTTGAAAAAAAGGTGAATTGCGATCGAATCGAAGCCACCTGATTTTGAGCCATGAGAAATTATGTCCAGCAACGGTCAAGGTTATCTCGCTAACGGTTTATTTCGCATTTTTCGCATACATTTAAATAAAAAAAAAATAAAAAAAGAGTTTAGACCATTTTTTTTTTAAAATTGTGAAATGAAGTGAATTTAGAATACAGCTGTTGATATTGGATAAATAGTATAAATTCAAAGTTTCTTTAAATCCAGATTTTTTAAATGCATACACCCAACTCCGAAAACTGGAAGGGGGATTTGTGTTCTGCCTGCCGTTGTCAAGATATTAGCGAAAATAGTACTGGAACGCATCAGGGAACATCTAGAAGGCACACTCCATGACGAGCAAGCCGGTTTACGCAGGCAGGGCTGAATTATGTTACCAATATTGTTTCTGTTGGTGATAAACGATCTCCTGCGAGCGGCCTTGACGGGAAACGGAGGGATTCGATGGACTCTGATATCTCACCTGAAACTTCTTGACAATGCGGACGACGTATGCTTGCTCTCTCATAGGATCATGGATCTCCAACAATTGACAACAGGGGTGGAGAGAGAAGCAGAAATCGTGGAGCTGAAAATCAACTACGGTAAAACAAAGATGATCAGCCTCGGAACCCAGTCATCTTCTTTCATAAATATTTCTCAACAACCGGTATGTGGAGGAATAACTCTCTAAGATTAAGAACCAAGCTACGGCTGTTTCGATCCAACATCGAATCCGTTTCACTTTACGGTTGCAGCAATTGGAAAGTAACAGTAGGTGTCACTAAGAAGCTGCGTTCATTAATATAGTTAGATGTCTACGAAACATCCTTAGGATTTTCTGGCCCAATCGTATATCAAACGAAGAGCTCCTCAGGAAAACGGATCAGGAACCAATTCACTCTATTATACGACGTCAAAAGTGGCAGTGGATCGGACACACGCTTCGAAAAGGCGACAACTGTATTGCGGCGCATGAAATACAGTGGAATCCACTCACTAAAGAAGGAAAAAAGAGCTGGACGACGGAGCAGCCCAACTAGGCAAGAGTTGGAGGAATTTGCGACTAATATCCAGGAACCGAACACGATGGCGAGCTGACGTTGTGGATGCCCTATGCCCCACTAGGGGTTCCCCATGGACATAAAAGGTCTGAGGACCTAAGTAAGTAAGTAAGTATGCACCCAAATCCTATAGTGTACCCTAGTAGGGGGGTTTCAGGGGGGCAGCATGCAGAACGAGATGAAAAATACGAAACAAACCTTATCCCCACGTCTCGTCTGTTCGACTATAAAATTGAGGAAAACTGAATAATACTGACTTGGTTCGTTTATGCTTTGAAATAAATCGAAAATGAGAGGCACTGACTTGGTTCTTTTACCGTTAACTAAGGAACAAAACAATTTTTGAATTAGTTCATTACTGCACTGAATAAAGGTCAACTTTGCGGAGATTTTGGCAATAGTTTTGGATTTTTAACTTCCCATAGGGAGTTATTGTAATCGGTCCGATTTGTCAAATTGGAATTTTTGACATTTCTCGACGTTTCAAGGTCCCTAGAGGCTATATCAATCATTTTTAGAGAGATGTCTGTGTGTGTGTGTGTACGTACGTTCGTACGTTCGTACGTTCGTACGTTCGTACGTTCGTACGTCCGTACGTTCTGGTACCATTTTACGTCGTCGATATCTCAATAACGAGTAAAGATATCGACTTCAAATAAATTTTGTTTAATAGATAATAACTTCGAAAGAGGCTGAAAGGGCGTTTATTAAAATTCAGTGGGTAGTTTTTTCACTATAACGGTTTAAAAAAAAAAGTAAAAATTTTGGTTAGTTTCAAATATCTCACGAAAAAATAATGCTATTGATTTCAAATAAAATTTAATGTACTCATTATAAGGTCATACAGATTTGGTATGAATTTGGAAAAAAATGTACATACCGTTATTTTTTTAAATAAAAAAAACTGAAAAAAAAAATTTCATAACCCAGATATTCTAAGAACGGAAAACAATTTGAAACTCAAAATAATTTTATTTTACGAAAAATAATGTGTTCGACAACTGGTGAAAATTTCAAAAAAAATCAGTTTACAGTTTTTTTACAAAAAATAAAAAACTATATAAAGTTCTATTGAAAATTGGTAAAAAATGGTTTTCGACTCAAATTTACCGAGAACTAATAGTGATATTGACTTCTAATTTAGTTTATTTTATACATAGTATAATTTTGTACAATTGATTAAATGTTGACAAATATTGAACTAATAGTTTTTTTTTTAAATAAAAAAACTATTAAAAATTCTAGTGAAAACTAGTTAAAATTGTATTTCAAGTCGAATTTCTTGGGAATTAACACCGATAGTGCCTTCTAAAGTATGTTGTTTTATACATCGATACCTTCCCGTAAGAATGTATACTAAGCGACATTTGTAAAATTGTTCAGGAAACGAAAAAAACGAAGAAAGTTCCAGTTGAATCATAGTGTGCTAAGAGACAATTTTGGTTAAACTAAGTGACATCTAACAAAATCTTTTGTTGCTCACGACAATGAGATCTTTATTAATGTCGCTTAGCATATAGTATATCGTCGTCGTTCTATGAAAACTCCCTAAGTCCATTTTTACTTGCGATATAGGTACTATAGGGCAAGTTCTGCATTTGGAAAAAAAATCGAACTCGAGATTTTGATCAAAGTTGACATTACGATGATAGCGAAGACGAAAAAAGTGGGTCTGACAATTCCGTCTGTCTGTCTGTATGTCTGTATGTCTGTATGTCTGTATGTCTGTACCTCGAACTACAGCCTAAACTACCGGACATATTTTCTTCAAACTCGGTAGTTAAGGGTCTTCGGTGATTCCCTAGAGGAGAAATTGAAATTTTTTTTTAGCTCCAAAACTAAGGGTACCCCCCATACACCCGTAATGCAAAATCTTATTTATCTCGAAAACGGCTCTAACGATTTTGATAAAAAAAATTAAGTGTGATATTATGGACATGGACTATATTTTGGAGAAAAAAAAATTTGGGGGGAAATGTTATTAGGGGTACCTGTCATAGAACGGTTTTTTTGATTTTCGAATTTCTCACCAACGGCTCTAACGATTTTAACCAAAATTTTTTTGCAGGAGCTGCTTTGCATTTTAAAAAATATAAACTAAAAATGTTTTCGAAAAAATAGTTTTTGGATTTTTCAAAAAATAATAAAATTTTTTTTTTGAAAATTCAATATCTTGAAAATCGATACAAGATTAAATTTTTAAATTACGTTTTAAAATGTATTTAATTAAATACTAACAATTTGCATATCAATTTTTTTTATAAAAATTTTAAGGAAAATTTAGTACACAAAAAACATGTTTCAGTGTGTCTGTATGTCTGTACCTCTCACTACAGCCTAAACCCTTGGGCCTATTTCTTTCAATCTCGGTATTTAAGGGTGTTCGGTGGTTCCTTAGAGGAGAAATTGAAATTTTTTTTTTAGCTCCAAAACTAAGGGTACCCCCCATACACCCGTAATGCAAAATCTAATTTATCTCGAAAACGGCTCTAACGATTTTGATAAAAAAAATTAAGTGTGATATTATGGACATGGACTACATTTTGGTCAAAAAAAATTTTGGGGCAAAATGTTATTAGGGGTACCTGCCATAGACCCGTTTTTTTGATTTTCGACTTTCTCATTAACGGCTCTAAGGATTTTAACCCAAAATTTTTAGCAGGAATCCCCTTAAGTTTAAAATAATATTGTATATAAAAATATTCGAAAAAATATTTATTGGGTTTTAAAAAAAAAAAAATTTTTTTAAATCAATATCTTCAAAACCTATGAACGATTATTTTTTTGAAATTATTTCCTAAGACCAATATTATTAAATACTTAAAATTCGCATCCCACATTTTTTTCTTGAAAAATTTTAAGGAAATTTCTTATATAAAAAATTTATTTAATAATAAAACGATTTTTTAAGGTTTATTTGCATAAATTCATACTTTTCCGGAAACCAGACGGCAATTTTATGCATTTGAACATTATTATCTCATTAAATTCATGTTTTATATTTATAAAATGTATCTTAAATTCCAAAGTACTTTTACATAAGAGCAAGTTCGTGCGATCCAGTCGTGCATTTTATTTGTTTTTTGAGATATTTGCATTTAAACTTGGAAATCAACATAAAAAAATCCAAAAATTATCAGAATAGCACGATCTCAGGCTTCAATTGTAGAATGGGTTTGGCGTAGCCATTGTGCAATAAATTTTTTTGCAAATGGTTTATCCGAAATGAATTAAATAAGAATTGAATCACATTTTTTTTTTAAATGGACTTAGGGAGTTTTCATAGAACGACGACGATATTTCCTCATCAAAAAGTCAAAAAGTACCCTTCCATCAATAACCAAACCATATCTTTTATATTTGAATATTTCGTTTTCGTTTCTTTTTTTCAATTAAAATTTTTGGAATTGCTATAATATAACACATAATTTTATAATTTTATTATCAACTTGTTACGGTAAATTTTACCGCAACAAAAACTTCCCTTCGGTCGTTCTTTCCCTCTTTCTTTCTTTTGGTTGCAGCTGCAAAATATTGGCGAAGATGAGGGCAACCATGGTCTCATCAACCACTGGTGTTCCTAGCCTGTATTTTGCAAAAGCAACAAACGCAGGTGTTCGAGCTTACGCGAGGAGTTCCGGCGGATGAGCCGAAGAAGTAACGAGTCAGGTAGACTCTTACTTACCTCAAAAACAACTCGTCAAATAAACAACACAATATAACAAATGTTGCAACGTAATTGTTTCTTTAAATATTTAACGTAACGTAGTGTAACTTCATAATTTTAAATAACTTAAATTTTCAAGTGTAAAAAATGGGTTTTTAACGCGTGTAAGATTAAATATTAATGTTAAGTATATGCAGTTTTTAAAAATGGGTGCTGAAGTAACACTCCTTCCTATAGTTCCAAAAATAGTTTAATTCAATTCACACTTCGAATTCCGCGCGAATAGTAGAGTAGTAGGAAAATGCCTAATTATGGATCCTTCTCGATTTTAGTTCGTTTTCAATTTTTTCTCGAAATAAAATTTAGTTGGGAAGGGGTCTGAACTCGCCATTATGTTTCGGCAAGTTTTGGAAATACATCCAACAACTTGTTGAAACCGTGTCTGTGTGTGTGAGAGTGAAGTTTCGCAGAGAATCAACAACGGTTGCTTTCTTGGTTAGCGTCAAGCTTCCAGGAAGCCGTAATCCCGTGACCGACGATCTCGAAAACGATTGCTTGAGTTGAATGTATGTGTGAATGACTGGAATGGACGAGGGAGGAATTGTAGTTGAAAAATTCGCTTAGAGGACACTCTAAGGAGAGCCTTGAAAGTGAAAGCTTGCAAAACAAAAAAAAAGGATCGAGAAATTTTTGGAAAAAGGAAAAAAAATCGAGAAGGAGATTAGTATTTATCGGTGGAGAAAAAAAAAAGGAGGAAATTTGAATAAAGGAATCGGGATTCGAGGTGTGATAGAAAAAGGAGAAAAAGGAGTTAGAAGGAAGGAGATTTACCGAAGATAAGTAGCTTGAGTTTACTTTTAAATAGAAATATATATATATTCGTAATCCTGAATTATATATATTTCTAGTCATTTATTGTCGTTCGGGTCTTCCCAAAAATTGTCGGGACGCGCGTCGGTATTGTGAAAACCCATTTTCTTTCAAATAATTTTATCTTGTTTTCCATTTCATTGTGTTTAAAAAATTTTCTACTCAGCCAAACGGCCATTTTAAATTGTACTTCTCTTTTATTCGAAAATAATTGGGTTTTAATCCAGGGATCTTCTATCCCACGGTTTCCCAAAAATAAACATATATATATACCTATAAACCTGTTTACTATACTTTTTCTTTTCATTCAAACCATTTAAATTAGTTTTGGAATTTTCTATATCGGAAAAAAAAATTCCTGGCGCCCATTTTTTTTATTACTAGTGCCCACTGTACTTGTAATAAAATCTTCTTTGCTTTTGATTAGTTTTTTTCTAATCTAACATCTTTTTAAATCGAAAAAAAAATTCTTCCAAGAACCC
The DNA here is from genome assembly GCA_911387755.1 of Chrysotoxum bicinctum. Taxonomy (NCBI): domain Eukaryota; kingdom Metazoa; phylum Arthropoda; class Insecta; order Diptera; family Syrphidae; genus Chrysotoxum; species Chrysotoxum bicinctum. The sequence continues at coordinate 134,360,089 of OU426988.1, forward strand.
AGCCCAGCTGAGCAGTCGTGGTAGTAGCTTTTAACGATAAGCTATTGTTGCACTTTTATTTTTCTTTCGTGTTCTCTTTTGTGTTTTCTTTCGTTCGTGGCCGAGTAAGGTATTCGCGTCGAAAAGTCCGTGGCGTTCGTCGTCGTCGTGCGCGATAAATCTTTTTTTTGTTAATTTTTTTTGTTATTATTAATAATAAATAATCCCTACCCCTTTCGCGTTCGCGGTATAAAAAGTGCAACAAATTGGCGCCCAACGTGGGGCCCACAGTGGAAGAATTGGTGTTTTTTTTTATATTGGGAAACATTGTGTTGATAGTGGTCTTATAGTGTTGTTTTTTATTATTTACTTTTATTGAACATTATAATCCATCGGGTTTTGTGTTTTACTAGGTACTCGGTGTTTAATTAAATACTTTTGGAAGTGGAGAAGGAGCATTTTGTCTTGGTTGAATACCTACCTACTACGATAATATCGAGGGTGCAACAAGTGAGGAGAAAGTGCAGATTAAGGAAATCGCAAGTATTTGTTGCACTTTTTATACCGCGAACGCGAAAGGGGTAGGGATTATTTATTATTAATAATAACAAAAAAAATTAACAAAAAAAAGATTTATCGCGCACGACGACGACGAACGCCACGGACTTTTCGACGCGAATACCTTACTCGGCCACGAACGAAAGAAAACACAAAAGAGAACACGAAAGAAAGGTAAAAGTGCAACAAACTTAGTTTTTAGAAGAATGTATGTATACTGTACAGTGTACATACGCATATGAATAAGGTTGTTCAGTTGTACCCAAGTCCCACATATTCAAATTCCATTAATAGCTATGGTAAAATTGAAGAAAACGACACAATATGTTTTTATCTTTTTCTCCATGACAAAGATGTAAGATCCTACTCAAGGTTTTCTTACCACAATGGGAAGTTATCAGTGTGGGTCGCACCCAGCCTCTTTTTTTTTTTGACTTGGTTCGGTACAGCTGTGAGCACTCCAAATAAAAATGGCCCTGGAGGACTCCAGATGCGTGGTGATATTATGATGAAGACTTAAGAATAATCTGTATAGATAAAGTCGAGTTGTTGGCCATGGTTTAAAACAGTTTAGCACTTGTGCAAAAATGCAGGGAAATAAGTTATTGTTTAAAGCTTCTGCATGAATGTTAATTCCAAATTATATTCTTACAGTTTAAAGTAAGACTATTGCACACCAGCTGCTCAAAAAGCTTCGAAATACATGTGCATTTGCCTTCATTCTAAGTTCACAAACATCTAAAAACTCTTAGGTTCTAAGGAAGTTTTCCATATTTTTTAAAAATATCAGAGTTTTTTAAACACTTCAAACAAGAAAATGTGCACATCTCTTTTTTAAGGGACATATTTACTTATTATGGAATACGTATAAGCTTTGTCCCATATCTACCATAGATGAATATTTGATTATCATTTATGCAGTTATTTATTGCTCGTTAAAAATACGAAACCGTGTGTTCAGAAAGCAAATGAAAATTCGTTTTCTAAAATCACACAAATTTGAAAACATTCTTGTGCATTACTATTGATAAAAAAAATTATGGTAAACGTCACAATATATGTCAAGTGGAGGATGATATTTATCTATGTTCGATTTAGCAGAGTCAGATTCTACAACTAAAGTACTAATAGCATAGGATAAAAATATTTAATAGAGTATCCGAATTTAAGAATTTTCAATAAAACTAATTGCTGTAAGTCTACAGAGGAAATATGGTCAAGTAATTCAAGTTCCTGTTGAGATAAGGTCAACTATACTTTTTAGTAAAACTCATCTTCTTAAGGAATCCAGTCAATGTATGGGGTATGGGAATTTAAAGCTCTCTAACAGAAGAATAATATTATCAAATTTAGCAATGACGAAAGGTTATGAAGAAAGTCAATGCAAGACGTTTGTTTGATTTCTGGACTTGGAAAATAATGGAAAAAGACTCATTCGGTTGACGCCAACCCATACATCACGTTCACTATGCATCCACAAACATTTATTATTTGATACCACATCACAATCAAGATTTCTTTTTGCACGACAAGAAGTTCCGGCAATACAATCCGATCGTGCCATAATACAGTACCTTGCCATATTATTAGGCCCAAGCAAAAAGAAAAAAATAATTAAACGGAAACATAGCTCGATAATTTTATACATTATGTTTACTTTATAGTTGAAAGTGTTACTACTCTTTATTGTTAAGAATATTTTTTAACAGCAAAATAAGTTTCATGCTTTAAAGCTTACACCAAATGCAACACGCCACGTTTCTTTCATGCAGGTCATTTTGTGCGGAAGTTTTTAATTAATTAATTAGTTAAATATTTTGTACTTAATGTTTATTTAAATTTAAGACAAAAAAAACATATTTATTGTTCAAAGATGGGCAGAGCGTCTGATCCTCTCCAAAGAATGTTGGGCAAGTAGCTGGACTTTTTTAAGGCTAGTAACCTATCCCAATATGAAATTGCGGTCACAGTCGGAGTTTCGAGAAGTTCTGTTAGAAATTAAAAAAAAAACATTGACCTAGAGATGATCTTAAACCCCGAAGAAAAAGTTGCTGTGATCGACCACGACACACATTTCAAAGAACAGATCGCAAAATCAGGGTTGTTTGCCTAAAAAAACAGAAAATTTAAAGTGCGTTTGCTCACGAAAATAACCAAAGATGGAGGAGTCAAAATATCGCAACGCAAACTTCAAAGGCGCTCGGCAGAAATGAAGTTTATCGCAATAAAACATGCTCGAAAGCCAAGACTAACGCTTGCAATGAGTTAGAAGCTGCTGGGATCATAAGTACAAACATTCAACTGTAGAAGATTGGAATAAGCTATTATTATTAACCTTTTGTTTTGCTTCAAATAATACAACCAACAAAATCAATCAAAATGCATTTTTCCCAGGTTTGCTTTTCGGATGAATCATTTTTCCAAGTTTTGACTGAAAAGACAAATTTTTTGTGTAGAAGACCTGGCAAGCAACAATCAAGCACTCTCTATCCATAATTGTTTGGTCTTTAATATCAGGGAAAGGAGTAGGTCTTCTTTAAGTTGTAGAAAACAGGGTTGCAAAAGCTTAAGTCACTTGTTAGCTTAAGCTTGGCTTTAATTCACAAGCTAGTGAATGACTTATGAATTAAAAAAAATATAATTCAGCAGCTACGAACTGACTTATGAATTAAAAAAAATTTAATTCAGAAGTCAGTTGGTGACTTGTGAATTAAAAAAAATTAAATCATAAGCTTCTTAGTGACTTATGAATTAAAAAAAATTAATTCAGAACCTACTAAGTGACTTATGAATTAAAAAAATTTAAGTCATGGGCAAGTAAGTGACTTATGAATTAAAAAATTTTAATTCCCAAGCTACTAAGTGATTTAGGAATTAAAAAAATTCAAGTCATGAGCAAGTAAGTGACTTATGAATTAAAAAAATTCAAATCATCAGCAAGTAAGTGACTTATGAATTAAAAAAATTTAATTCAAAACCAACTTAGTGACTTATGAATTAAAAAAAATTTAATTCATAAGTTAATAGATAAATGCTGATTAGAAAAAATATGAAATGGATAACTTATAAGCTAGCGTGATAATCTTATGATTTAAAAACTAGATTTGAAAGCTTTCGTTAATAATTAAATAATTATGTAGTCAAAACAAGCTTAAAAATTTCCAATCTACCAACTAACTTATGAATTAAATTTTTTTTAATTCACAAGTCACCAACTGACTTGTGAATTAAATTTTTTTTTAATTCATAAGTCACTTACTCCCTGATGACTTGATTTTTTTTAATTCACAAGTCACTTAGTAGGTGGTGAATTAAATTTTTTTTAATTCATAAATCACTTTGTTGCTCATGACTTAAATTTTTTTTAATTCATAAGTCACTTACTCCCTGATGACTTAATTTTTTTTAATTCATAAGTCACTTGGTAGGTGGTGAATAAATTTTTTTTAATTCATAAGTCACTTAGTAGCTTAGGATTTAAATTTTTTTTAATTCATAAGTCACTTTGGGGGTTGTGAATTAATTTTTTTTTAATTCATAAGTCACCAAATATCTTATGAATTAATTTTTTTTAATTCACAAGTCATCTATAGACTTATGACTTAAGGATTTTTTAATTCAAAAATTCGCAACCCTGCTAGTAGAAAATACCATGAGGCAGGACCACAAGAAGAAAGTGCTTGAAACCGTTTTCTTGCCACAAATTCGGAAGTGGTCTTTGAGCCATGAAGGTCCAATACTCAATCACGACGGTGCTTCTTGCCATAAAGCCAAGAGTGTTACGGCTTTTCTCAATCAAAAAAAATTAAATATTGGACTGGCCTGGATATTCTCCGGATATGAATCCCATAGAAAACGCTTGGGATCTTCTTAACCTCAAAGTTTCAAAAACCCCTATAACAACCAACACTGAGCTTCTGGAAAAGCTTAATTCTAACTGGCAGAATAATAGCAAGCTCAAAATTACAATTCAAGCATGTATTAGCAATATGCCACGAAGAATAAAGGCGCTTGTTTCAGCAAAACGTCAACACACAAAATTTATAAAAAAATGGTTTCTCTTAATCTATGTTTTTTGTATCAAAAATTGTATTAATTTTTATTTTTGTTTTTGTTTTCAGCAATAATTATATATGCTAATAATATGAATAAACAAATATGAGAAAAAAATTTAAGCTATTTAAAAAAACAACATTAAAAATAAAACAAAGTAGACAAAAATTTTCCTTTTTTTCGCATGGGCCTAATAATATGGCAAGGTACTGTAATATGTATTGCAAATTTGGTAAAATTGGACCGTGCCACTGCGCAAAATTAATTTCGTCAATATCTCACACACAGTTTCTCTTATATCATTTCAGCATCGACTCGCTCTTACTGAAAAACCTTTTATAATCCAGAATAAGGGAAAGCTTAACAAATATTGAAACCAAACTTTTGGTTCAGTTGATCTGAAATAATTTTTAACAGCAATTGGAATATCACCTCCTCAAAAATTGAACAATTCACCTTACGGAATTTCGTGAAAACTAAAAACTCTTGTTCTAGTAGCTCCGAGTCCAAGATCGATATATAAAGGCAAGTTTTAGTGTATATCATAGTGTAGGTAAGTCATAAGGAAAATATAAAAAAGTTTTTTCAAGATAGTAATCCTTAAGCAATATAATAAATTTCTTTCTTGTTGCTTATCAAATATTTTATATACTGATAGTTTCAGTATTGTGCACAAGAATAACTCAATGATTTAACTGACACACATCTTATACTTATGTTCATACACAAATTTGTAGATATACATAACCAACGAAAACATAATATGCAATCTAACTATGAGTTGCAAACATATAAATTTAAATTAATTTCCGCAATTTCTCTTCGAAGACCCAAGAAAGTGAGAAAAAGCTTAGCAATCACTTTTAACCCCACAAAGGGTTGTACACAAAAGTATATTTTCTCAAATTCTTCGCCTTAGGCTTTTCGTATTCATTTCCCGCTAAAACTACATATCAAGCCCAAAAAAAAAGACACCCAAAAAAAAAAAATAAATTTTCCTTTCTTCAATTGGGCATTTAGCAGACTATTTTCACATCTTTATTCAAGAAAGTGTTCTACGGTATACGGTACGACGGTACCTAGCAGCAGTTAAAAGGACACAAGGACAGAAAAGTATCACCTGGTCTAAGCATAGGTTGTATCCCTAACCTATAACTCCTTACTTCCGCCTCCGTGAAGTTGTCTAAGAAAAAGCACAAATAAGACATTATACGAAATGCCTTGCAGGGTTGAAATTAATTGTCTGACAAAACGAACCCACTTTTAAATAAAAAAAGGATCTATTACGAGCGAGCATGCATGGCGTTTCATATTAATGTAGATACGACACTATAATACTCCCATGTCCCACATTTTACACATCCGTTTCCATCAACTATACTCAAAGGAGATACCCCAGAATAAATTGCTTTTGGTTTTCTCATTCGACCGTTTTTGTCGGAAGCGGGGGTCGCTTGCCATCGCCAAACCCTTTAGTTGGGTATGGATAAGAATTTTAGTGTCATTAAAACCTTTGAAGGAGTAGAAATAGTATCTCTAAGGAACTCCACGATTTTAATACAAATGTCTAGAGCAAACTGGTGATGGTACCAAACTACCAATATCGAATGTCTTCAATAAAGAGATGGAAGGGAGTAAAAGTGGGGTATGTGAAAGGTGTAATAAATAATCACAAGGTGTTAACAGAATAATAATTGATAGCGCTTTACACTTATAGAATACCGACACGGTAGCAACAACTACGAGGAAGAGGACAGCTACAAATTTTACAAGAAAATTCTGCTTAATTAGTTTGCCATCATATTTCTTAGCCCAATAATGGAGAAAAAGGATATATCGTGTGTATGGCTGAGATAAGATAAGTTGGATAAGAATAAGATAAGTAATGAACTCAAGTGACACTTTACAATAGTGCAAAGTACTACCATTTGATGGCTTAGAATATTGGGATAAAGTATTGAATTTTATTCGTTTGCATTTCAAGTTGCCCAACATCAGCGAATTACACAGGATACTAACACATTGAAGAAAATTATCAAAAGAAAAATAAAATCAAAACATGTATCCACATTTTACGAAGGAATTGGCGGTCAAAAGTGTTCTACGACTTGAAGAGTGTAAACATTGGAAAAGGGGCCACTGTGGTCTCAGAACTATTGTAAGCTTCACTGACATAGACATTCAAACAGACTATATTTCTCCGTACATAGATTTTAGCCCAGTCACACTATCAAATATTCCAACAAGGGAGATATGGATGTAAAACCGTGTCCTAAACGCAAATCATGTATCGGTCCTTACAGGCGGTTTCAAACGAAATCTGGGATAGGTTCAGGAATCTTCTCCTACAACCCACCCGCTTTTGCAGTGTTTTCCAAGCGGAGTTGCTTGCAGTTTCCGAGGCCGCAAAATATCTTTCCACATATGAACTGACGAACAAGAACATTGATATCTTCATAGATAGCTGATTGCTCGTTGCTGTAGTAGATTAAGATTTCTCGGCGATAAAAGTTTAGCCACCCTTCGATGGGTACTGTGACACAGTGTGACATTTATGGAAATGAAATATCTGATGAACTGGCCAAAAACGGTTCATCACTTGAACCGAGCCAAACTGTATTCTGGGCAGTGGCGGCTGTACCTTAAGTGCGCTCGTGCGCTGAACCACCAATTCAAAAGATTTAAAAATTACAAAATATTACTGCATCTTTATTTTTAGATTCCCATATTAATATTTATTTTTTAAACATACGTACAAGAACACAAACAAGTAAAATTTCCATTTATGACGAAACAATGTATGCGCTTTGCTTTACTATTTAAGACTTACTTTCCCTGTAAGTAAAAATTCTCGTGCGCTTCGGCGAGCGCACGAGGACTGCTAATATAACTTGTATGAGTTACAAGCAAGTATCCCTGACGCGTGAGACAAAAGATATTTCATTGAAATATATGGAGAATTAGCCTGCTCTCGTGCAGCGCACGAGAACCGAAGATTAACTACAGCAACCGATGTTTGACTAGAATGCGCTACGCCTGCGAATATGTAATGTTGTTTCGCTCTATCCGTGACTGGTTAAATAGTGTAGGTTTGTAGGAGTTAGGTTAGTAATAATTGTTTTTTATTTTGGTCTTGGTTCGATTCTGTACTGTGTACAGTGTGTGGTGTGGGATAAAATTAACAGTGATTAGGTATATTAAAGACAGTAATAATTTTTTTTAAATAAAGTTACGTTAATCCACGATTTGACGCATTTAAGTGAAAAAATAAAAAACATGATTCCTTGCTAAATGTAATAAGTGTGTCAGTTTTATACATGGTCGAAATTCTTCGAGCAATTATACAAAATAATAAAAAATCGACATATACATGTAAATTTTTGTTTTTTTGCGATTTCTAATCTTAATACCTACTTAGTGAGCAAGTAAAGTGCACCACCTGTTCAACAACCCACCAGCCGCCACTGATTCTGGGTACTTATGCCACTGCAACAGGAAAAGTATAAAATTTACCAAAGTTTCCTCAAGACCGAAAATGGCAGATGATCAACAATCAACAACAAACAGTCGACTTTCAAAGAATCTATGGCAAGATATATCGATAAAAAAAAAAAAAAAAAAAAAAAAAACAGGACATATACTGAAACTCAGCAGAACTCGATTGTCTTTCTTGATAATTGGAATCCGTATGACCAGAATGGGCATCAGAACATCCGACTTATGCAAAGGGTGTCAGGACGAAGAGGTGGAAGCGGGTTTATTTCACTTTCTTTGTGAATGCCCTAGCCTAGCCAGAATTATAAATGATGCCCTCGAAAAAGGTTTTTTCAACGAGCTGAGCGATGTCTTATTTTTATAAAAAAAAAAACATCCTTTATTTCATTCATAAATCAGGATGGTTCAGAGAGGTACCCTATGCCTAAAACTTCCACTAAGTAAGTAATCCATTTATTTAGGAGTATCTTATGAAATAACTACATTAACATGACAAAAATCAATTATAAGCTATGGCATTACCGTCAGCTCAGTTGGCAATTAATAATTTAATAATTAAAAATTGGGTTTAGGAAGTTAATTGTTTAATAAAATTCAGTTATCAATAACATTGAGCTTAAACACAATTTCTAAAAACTAGTTCCTTTAATAAATTTGTTTTAAATTTAATGTAAACAAAATTTGTTTTAATAAAGAATATTGTTTCTTATTTGACCTTAACTCCTTAGACCTTAATATTTCAAAATATCAAAGTTTAATTTTTTGTCAAAATCGTTCATCATTTAACTTATCTTATAATATAAACAATATACATATTTCTTTCAGTTGTAAACTTAAAAAAGGACTTTGTTGTAGTTTTCGACCAAAAACTGAATTTCTTAAAACACATAGATTTTTTAGTATCCAAATGTATTTCAATGAGGAGTTCTGTGATCCACATACTTTGAAATGTCTGCTTTCTGATTTTGTTAGATCTACTCTTGAAGTTCACTCTTTAAGAATTGAGAAAATCCGAAAACGGCTTACAAGAGTATAAGTGAAAAGGCTTTACTGGGAAATTGATATGCCTTCTTATGGAACAAGATGTAAGTTATTTGGTATCTTGCCTCTCTCCATTCGAAAAATTTTTTCTGGGGTTATGTTCGATCGTGACGTGTTGACTAATCATATTGATTGTTCCGATATTTTGGTGTTAATTAACTTCAATGTTCCTAGGAGGATACTTAGAAACCGATTGTTGTTTAAGATTCCATACCACAGAACAAATTATGCTACCATTGTCTAGGTGCTTAAGAGTAACTTATACTGTTTTCGATAAGATAAGAAATATTAATGTAAACAAATGTAATGATCAAATTAAAATTTTATCGTACAATGTATCTGGTCTTAGAAATAAGGGTTTATTTAATGATTTTTTTTATTTTATTAAGCAGTTTGAAATTATTTTTTTTATTGGAAACATACTTAACAGAAACTCAATTTTATTACGAAAACAAATTTAAGAATTATGAATTGAAAATTATACCAGCATTAAGAACACATTCGAGAGGAAGAGCGAACGGAGGATGCATTTTTGGTTACAAAAAAGATTTGGTAAATATCAACTGTGAGTTCAAATTATTTGGTGAAATAACTTGTCTAGACGTGATAATCTATCGAGAGAGGTTTCGCATTGTACCAACCTATGTAAATTGTAACCACTGGGAGTCGGATTTCAATGATGTTAAAGAATTCCTGATGTGTGAATATAACACAAATTTGTTGTTGATTGGAGACATAAATGCAAGACTAGGTTCTGAAGGAGGAGTTGAAAATAAGCGGGAAGGTCATGAGAGAAAATCTAAAGATCTGATAAAAAACACAAGAGGTAATAAGTTATCGGAAGTGTGTAACGCAATTGGACTCCGAATACTTAACGGTACCAGCGAAAGTGATAAATTTGGAGAATACACATTTGTGGGAAACCAAGGTAGCTCCGTCATTGATTACGGACTGGCTGGGGGGAATTGGAAATCGATAATCTCTGATTTTGAAGTAAAACAAGTGCCTTTTTCAGATCACATGCCGATTGTGGTTTCTTGCAAATGTGGTTTAAATGGGGGTGAAGAAAGAGCTGATTTAGAATTGTTACCGAAATTAAAATGGAGAGAATCTACAGCTTCGATCTACAAAAAGCAATTAGATACAGTTTTGATGATGAATAGAACTGATAATCTGCAAAATATAGAAGATTGCATCAAGACAGCGTACCCAGGATCTAACAATTGCACAAAAGGTGAAGTGTTTAGAAAACCATGGTTCGATAAATCATGCATGGAAGCTAGGAATGTATCATACACATGGCTAAACCGATTTAGGCGAAACAATGAAGACTCTGCGAAATGCTTGTATATCGAACACAATCGGAGGTTTAAAGAACATTGTAGAGAAAAGAAGAAAGCCTTTTATGAAAAGAAAGCCCAAAGTTTAACTACATGTAGCAAATCAAATGACTTCTGGAAGCTGTTACAAAAACTAAATGGCAAAGCTTATGTTATTAATCGTAACTTAAATTGTAATATTTTGCAGATACACTTCAGGCAACTTCTGAACCAAGATACTATGGGCCATCATATGATTCAGTATGCACAACCAAGTTTTTATAATGAAATATTGGACCAACCAATTGTACAGCACGAGGTGTACGCGGCGCTAAATAGACTCAAGGATGGAAAAGCTGCTGGATCGGATAGGATACCATCGGAATTTTATCGATATGGCACGGAGAAACTCGTTGATAATTTAACAGGAGTATATAACAATATATTGAATACCGGAAGTATACCGCAACAATTCAAGGAATCTCTTATCTTTCCGATTCATAAAAAGGGTAACACGATGGATCCTGAAAATTATAGAGGTATTTCCTTTTTAAATGCGTCGTATAAAATATTCACATCGATACTACAAAGCCGACTGAGAAGGTGGATAGATGACAACAATCTTATGAATGAGTTCCAAGCAGGATTTAGACCAGGGTATTCTACTATAGACCACATTTTTGTCCTAAGAAGTATAGCTGAAAGGTTCTTGTCCCAAGACAGAAAATTGTATGTCCTTTTTGTAGACTTTAAGGCGGCATTCGATACGATAGGCAGAAATGCATTGATGTACAAGATGTTTAGACTGGGAATGTCACACAAGTTTGGACGCGTTCTACAGAACCTATACTTAGACACTAAAGCAGCAGTATGGGATGGTGAACATTTATCGGAATGGTTTCAGACGAAAGGAGGTGTAAGACAAGGATGCACACTAAGCCCAAGTTTATTCGCGCTTTTCGTTGAAGACATAACTAGTATATTACCGGGTGGAGTGGAATACGCAGGAACACTTATCAAAGCCCTATTGTTTGCAGACGATATCGTTCTACTCGCATACTCACCTGAAGCACTCCAGTTAATGATAAATAAACTTAATGAATATTGTACTTTATGGAAATTAGTGGTCACCCTAGAAAAGTCAAAAGTTATGATATTCAAAAGAGGAAGAGGAAGATTAAGTCAAAGAGAACAATGGACCTATAACAATGAAAGAATTGAAGTTGTGAAGCAGTATAAATACTTGGGAGTGTACTTCACCAAGAATCTCAAGATGGATAAACATCTCACCGAAAAATTATTAAAAGCAAAAGCAGCAATAAACGTAGCCTGGAAGGAAATCTTCACCAACAGACATATTACACATAGCGTCAAGTATAGGGTTTTCGAATCGGTGTCAGAAGCAACTTTGCTGTATGCAGCGCAAGTATGGGGAGGAAAAAAATATGAGACCGTTGAGAAACTCCTCCGTTTTTACATCAAACGCATATTTCGACTTCCTTCAAACGCTCCTAACTACATGGTAATGCTCGAAACTGGTATCTCTCCATTGTTTACAAAAACCTTGAAACTACAAGCAGATTATATCATCAATGTGCTAAAGATGCCGGATAATCGCCTTCCAAAAAAGGCAGCTGTCCAAGCGATCCATAACAGATCAGGATGGTTCAAGGACTGGATGGAGTTAGGACAAGAAGCGGGCATAGAATTAAACATGAATGATTATAGTAACTGGAAGCCCTCGCTCTATCAGATGATTACAAGCATAGATAACAGCGCCAGAGCAAGATACGCAGAAGAGGCAAGAGAATCGATTTACAGGCTGATATATAGCAAGCTAAACCACAACTTAAATAGTTTAAATTATTTTAGAGATGATTACACTATAGAGGAAATATCTTGCATCTTTAGATTAAGGGGGGAACTGTTAAACCTTAACTTCATACCACATCGCGAAAATTTACCTGTGCTTTGTGAAATGTGTAATATGACAGAACGTGAAGACATTTTTCATTTTGTTGGTAGATGCCCGATCCTCAAGGAAACGAGAAGACATGTGTTTGGCGAAGACATACTATCTGAAGAACTTACAATAAAATACCTTAATGAAATAGATGTTTCCAAATTATTCAAGTTTTGCAAAATTGCATTAGCTTATAGAAGCAGAATTTTAAATGAAAATTTTTAAATCAAACTGTACTTTAATGATATTTAATTAATCAAGTTTTTTTTTTTTTTTATATAATATAATTGTCAATCAGGCAGACGGCAAAGCCATGCTTATATTACGATTGTTGATTGTTGTTAGATGTGTAAGATTTTTACTGTTTTCGATACGATCGATTTTAATATAAGTAGATTTTCATTTAAAAATAATTTGCTTTTAATTTTAAGGAACTTAAATGGTGGCAATGTTTAATTATATATGTACATATTTTTTATTCAATTATATTATATTGTTATTAAGTAATCACTAAAGTATTGTAACTTTGTTTGATGAAATAAACTAAACTTTATGGAAAACTGCTCTTTTTACCTTCCTTCTTCGAAAAGGAATGGATTAATCTTCAACTTTTTTTTGTCCCACGGTTCATGTCCAAGCCATTATCTTAGACCCGTTTAGATGGAACTTAGATCCAGCGCAATTATTAAAAGTAAATTAAATGTTTATGCTTATTCTCTTATATTCACCCATTTTTAATGACAAAATTAGTGCAACTTGTCACATCTCACATTTCACATTTTTCTCTCTACAATTGAATTAAACACCATCTAAACTCTCAACATTTCAACAATTTAAATTCACTTTATGTTCACTCTGACTGCTGTCCTAAATTGCATTTACTATAAGTTTGTTCAAGTTTGCTGAGCAGGCTATACTGACCCTTTCAAAATACCCGACTATTATATCGTTATAGTTTTATATAAACTCCCTTCTACTGCATACATATGTAATCTTATATTAAAATTTAAGTTCTGTAAAATTTTTTCAAATTCTAAAATCATATTAAATTGAATCAATTTCAAACTCTTGTCAACAAAAAATGCATACCAAATGCAAATGTTTCAAAATAAAACACTTGAATGTTTCCATTGAACGTGAAAGATATAAAAGAATTATATTATTTACAATCGGTATAGAGAAAATATAAGCATACATATATTGATTGGATAAATGTACGTTTCTACTCGTACCACATATAACAGAAATTATATTTACATCTTCAAAAAAAAACTTAAATTCAAGAAAAAATATTCCACATACGCCACAGTAACCCCTATTTGTAAAAGAAGTATTTATAAAGTGTTTGCGAAAGACGAAAAAAGTGGGTCTCGCAAATCAGTCTGTCCAACTGCCCATAGTAAATAGCTCACGCTTTTTTCCTTTTTTTTTAAGACCAAAGATAACGGTACGATTTTTTTTCGAAAATTTTATAAAATATGTTTTTTCTTCGAAAACTAAAGATTTTCTAAAGACTCTAAAGATATTTATAAAAGAAAATTTAAAAAAAAACATTAAGCTAGGTAATGCTTAAAAAAAATTTCGGCAAATGGTTACAACTGGTAAAGACCCCCCATCCCTAGAAATTTTTTTTGTTAATTTTGAAAATTATTTTATGCTAATGCTTCCCAAAGGTTGGATAGTATTATGTATTAGGATTTTCAAAATTTTTTTTTTTGATTTAAAAAATAAATTAGTTTTTTTTTAACCAATTTTTCGAAAACACGATACTCGATTTTTTTAAAACTTGATAAGTTTTTTAATGCAATCTACAACATGTGAGAAAAATATTTTATTTTTTTTTCTAAAAATGACGGTACCCACCATAAAAATGTTAAAAAAAAAGTTTTCGAAAATCGTATTTTTCTCGAATTTCGATAAAAAAATTTTTCTATTAAACTTCACGATCTATAATTCAATAAGAAAATTTTAGAAATTGAAATTTTACTCACTGTATCTACCGTGAAATCATTTTTTCGAAATTTGAATTTCTCATCATCCTAAAAACTGATCTTGAAGAATTTTATAGAGAAGTTTCTTAAAAGTTTGAAAAACGCATTTCAAAACTTAAGAAAAAGTGTATTTTTTTTTCTGAAAATTCGATACTTCAAAAACGTATCAATGTGATTTTTGAATTAAAATTTTATTCGTACAATAATATAAATTTAAGGTTGGCGTTCCGAATTTTTTTGTAAAAAATGTTTTAAGGATTTAAGGTATAGAGCCCCTTTTAGACGATCAGTTGCTCCTTCAGTTATCAGTTCAGTTGTCAGTTCAGTTAAAAAAGGCAGTGTATTTAGACGTCAGTCAGGTGTTCATTTGAGCTTTCATTTCACTTGTGAGCAGTCGAAAATCAGAGGAAATACATTGCGTAATGGACGATGAAAGCCTTATTGCAATAGCTATAGTTTTTGTCGCTTAATAAATCTCCGCAAATTAAAATTGAAATGGCGACTGAACTAACAACTGAACTGAAAAGTATTTACACGGGTAATTCTACAAACGATGGAATTTTCGGTGGCCCAAGAAATATTTTAAAATCCGTTTAATTATTTAATCTGATTTTTTTTTATAAATTTAAATCTTGTTGATATCTACCTGGCCTAACAATATTATTAGGTTGACCTTATTTTATCTTGCTTAAAAAATTCTTCAAAGTGTCTGATTCTCAGTCTCCTGACGTGCCCCCTTTGTGTTTTCGCAAAGAAAAATTATTACCGTTCTTTTATTTCAGGTCTCATACTAAGTTGAATCCCACCGAAGTTACGACGAATAATACAAATTTGCTAGGAAATAGATAAATATTTTTTAGTAATTAATTTTATTACATAAAAACTTAATTAATCTTTGTCCCCCGCATTTCTTATCATTCCAATGGCATATTGAAACAATCGAAAAAATCAATAACTAGGATATCGATCGAATTTCCAGCACTGGCAATTTAAAGTACTAAATCTCCTTACAATAAAATTGTGGTGCAAATCGATTTTGTTTCTTATGTTAGTATTGTGAAAAAGACATTTGTGCAAGAAGTCGTGGATTGTCCCTTTAGATTATCAGTCCTCTGGTGAGGTTTTACAAAACAAATTTGTATGTAAGAAGGCATATTTGTTAGAAGTATATGTATAGTATAGTTTTAATAAAACTGTAATATTATATATATATATTTATTTTTTAAAGTAAAACCTTAATACCTTTTTTGCCCAAAACCATGAAATACCTCAGTCCCCTGATTAATAAATGAGCAAATGATATTTTATTCAGAAACCTGTGAAATTTCTAGTTATATTGAACTTCGAACTTCATTGCGAAATATTTTTTTAAATTTTTAAAAAGAATATAATTTATTTTAAATTGATTCTTAGAAAAAAAAATATTTAATTATAATATATTATATTCTCTTAATAAGATGCTAAATAATATTTATTTACCATGAATTTTTTTGTTTATGAAGAATAATAAAATTTAATTTCTATATTTTAATGTGTACCCAAGAGAAAATAAGGAAAAAAAAAATAAAGATTTATTCAGTTCCCTTAAAAAAAACTCAGTACCCTGAACATCCTTTTTCAAAAAATGTCCTTAAAATCGTAATTTTGAATTTTTTTAACTGGCCGCTTTCAACAACGCAAAGGGACGTTCTAATGATCATCTAGAACAACTCTTACGACTTTTGGAATCCAAAAATGTCGTGCCGAAATTTGTATCATTTTATTCCATTGTTTGTAGAATCACCCACACATCAGTTTAACTGATAACTGAACTGAAAACTTATGGGAATTTCATCTGTTTCAGTTTCAGTCTCAGCTAAACGCTACAGTTTTTGCATTTAGACATCAGTTTAACTGAAAGCTTAACTGATAGCTCAACTGAAACTGAAATTATCGTCTAAAAGGGGCTTAAGAGCTCATGTTTTTCGAAAATCGCTACAAGAACGATTTATAATTTTTGTTCTTGCATTAACTTATATTTGCTTGAGATATTACACGGCGTCCTGTTTTTAACTTCAGCTACTAAAGAAGTTGTTTGTATCATTTAAAAAATGAATTTTATGATTGTAAGTATTTTTCCCTTGTACCACTTATTATTAAATATTTGGCCTTTTACATAAGAGCAACTTCATGCGATCCAGTCGTGCATTTTATTTTTAAATGGCTAAAATGACTCCATTAGTAGTTGGAGCTAAACATGCAACGCCATTTTGTGAATTTTGAGGCAAATATGAATTTATACAAGAACAAAAATTATAAATCGTTTTCATATAGGCAGGGCTATCTTCGCGGCTGTAAAAATCTATGTATTTTCGTATTTCTTTTTCATTTTCCTTTTTCATAATTTTTGATTTTTCGTCTTAGTAAAAAAATAGTAAGAAACTCTTAGAAATTTTCCCCTGAGTAAAAAATTATTTTAAAACGCGTTAATTTTCATTCAAAATTAATTTCTTTTCACGTTAATATTTCTTGAACTTTTAACTTATTTAGCTATTTTAGAAGTGCACAAAGATTGATCCACTTCAAAGACCTTCAAAAGGTGTTTGACGTGCCCGATCATAACATTAGGCGAAACAAGGTCGTTGTCATTTGAAGGCGTAGCCAATTGGTTTGTGGAGCAGTGGTCAGGAGCAGTGGTCAGTTTTCCAAAAAAATTTTGTAAGTGGAAAATTTAATCAGAAAAAAAAATTTGAAAATTATAGATAATTTAACTATGGTAAATTTGGTTTACTTGAAATTTTTAGTGTATATTCTGGCATAATGAATAATATTAATGGTAATTTTCAAAAGGAATCTTCACGGATTATATATTTAGTTAGATCAACAAAAGAAACTTTATTTCAATAATATTTTGAAAAGTAGAGTACTTGAATCACAAACAAATTGAAAATTAATTGCTTATTAAAGATTTGAAAAATATTTATATATGTAGGCCACGAAGCTGAAGCCTGTTTGAAAAAAAGAAAATGTTTCCGATGAAGATTTTGTTTCTATAAGGAGATTTTGTTTTATTATTTTTAATGAAAAATAAACTTACAAACTGTCTGAAATTTAAAACATGCCAATCGGATCTATGTATAAGCTTTGAATTTAATTGTTAGCAAAGAGCTATAAAATTAAACACCAGATCCGGAACTGGTACAAGGCTATAAAGAAAATGTAACAAACCACTATCGTCAGGACAAAAATTATTTTTATAAAGAAAAGAAGAAAGGAAACATTTATTATAACGGAGGGCACACCTTTATTTTAAATGCATGTTTATGCATCTATCAGAAAAACTTGTTTAAGTCTTAAATCATATAGCAGGATCAGTGAACGACAGGGGCGAACGCAGGTAGGGGTTTTAGGGGTTAAACTACTAAACGACTATGGCCTTAGAGCATGGGCCGATTTTCGTTAAACCAAAAATAACGGTACGAATCATTTTTTGGAAGCCCTCTTGGAACCATTTTAGTTTGTTTGTTTTTGATTTTCTCGAAAACAGTACAATGGATTTTAATCATTATGAAGCTAATCCAAATTTTAAATATTGAGCGTTTTTATTTTTTAGTTCAGAGTAGTACCTGAACTGTCAAACAAAATATCGTGTTTCTTTTTTCTTTTTTCTGTTTTTTTTTTTTTTTTTTTTCGTTGAGAGCGTGTTCAGAGATTGTTCAGAGCGCACTCTATGAGCTCGGTATAAAATAGCTGAGTAGACAGAGTTAAATGCTGAAAGCATTCTGACAGACAGAAAAAAAACTCAAAAACTCGCGTGTGTTTATAAAATAATTCAGAGCTCTTAGAACACACTCGATTCGGATAAAGTTCAAAGCATGTTTGACATGCTCATGCTCTGTTCAGTGCTCTACTCTGAATGAAAAAAGAAAAACGCCAATTATTTTTTTTGGAAACTCAATATTCCGAAAACCCCTGCTCGATTTTTTAAACTTGAATAAATAAAAGTTTCTTAATATAATCTACAAGATCTGAGGGAAAAAAATTGTTTTAACTAAAAATTAAGGTACCCACCATGCAAGTTTTAAAAAATCTTTTTCGAAAATCGTATTTTTCTCAAAAATGGCTCCGAGAATTTTGATAAATTTTAATTTTAATTTAATAAAAAAAAAAAAAAATTAATACATTACTGAGTGTACCTACCATAAAACAAGTTTTTCGAATTTT
Organism: Chrysotoxum bicinctum; assembly: GCA_911387755.1. Classification (NCBI taxonomy): domain Eukaryota; kingdom Metazoa; phylum Arthropoda; class Insecta; order Diptera; family Syrphidae; genus Chrysotoxum; species Chrysotoxum bicinctum. The sequence continues at coordinate 134,378,691 of OU426988.1, forward strand.
GAATTTGTCATTATAGGCAGAACGGATTTCAATGAAATTTTGTATAAAGAAGCTTCTAGTCAAAATTGGCGTACCAAAATGTTTTCTTAAATACCTGTTTTAAAAATCTTTTATAAAACATATTATGTGTTTAGCTCTAACTACTAAACTACTATTTATAAAATAATAACTTAAGGAGTTGTTTTAGTCATTTAAAAAATGAATTTTTTGCTTATGAACATTTTTTCTCTAGAAATATTAATTTTTGAACTTTTTACATAAAAGCAAGTTCGTGCGACCCAGTCGTGCATTTTTTTTTATGTGTCTTCGTATTTTAACAAAACTGTCCTATTTTGAATTGATCATTAACAAATAGACACACGAAGCCAGCAGCAATTGCGTTTTTGATGATTGACATTATGTGTTTAAGTATATATGGGCAGTAACGGAGCAAGTTTGAGTTTTTGATGGCTCCAAGGTCGGAGTGTGTTGTACTGCGTATTTTAATTTTAAGAGGAATTGAAGGCAGACTATGCTATTCAGTTTGTTTTTGGCCCCAATCAAATGACATGGATGAAAGCTACATGAAGTTCAAAAAAGACATTATGTTCTGTACGAGCGGTAAATCCTGGCAAATAAATAGATAGTAATCGCTAGAAAATGTTATTGAATTGTCAGATTACTGCATCAGAGGAACATTCCAAATACTTCTAACAGAAGCTTTAGAATATAAGTTACTAAAGATAAAAATTTCTAGAAATCAAAATTTAAGATTTACATATTTTTCTAAAATACTACCTTCTTTTATAACTTATTTCCACAAACTGGTATGTATTTTTGATGTTTACAAACTAAGAACTTCATTTTTTGCCTCCATCATTAGATATTTGCTTCTTGTTGTAAAGTTTCACGCAAGACAGACCCTTATCCATGGGGCGCATATCCTTTGTCAAAATCTTTCTCAATGCCACTAACATCTCCGACTTGAATTTCCCATCACCAATTTCTACATCCGACATTGATGTTGATTGGCATGCAAGCTCAATCTCCAATTACATATAACCATAGAAGCCTTGACTTGGATGCGGTCTTATACCAATGTTATAGAAGATCTCTCCGGGAATATTCTTCGCCTATATGAATTAATCGCATCAAATGGTAACTTCCGAACTTTGAATGAATTCCATACTTGCAAATACATCGTGCGTCGTCGTTTTCTTCTGGGAATTGAAAAGAACTCATGTGTCGGATTGTCGGTCCTTCTGAGCAACAGCTAAGGAGAGCTACTCTGTGTGTGTGTGTGACAGAGGTTTCTTCTTCTGTAACCGGGACTTGTCATCCCTTATAGAATTTTGTGTCAAAACAGAATAATCGTATATAGAGTCGATTCTCCCACACAGAACTCTCTGGATGCTATAATTTATATTAAAAGTTTCTTCCCATTAGTTGAAGTTTAATCTACTTTCGTAAAGGAGTCAACCGGATTCAATGCCCGAGCTTGCGAGTAGATAGGGGAGTTCTATTTATTGCATGTATACATACATATATACCCCAAAAATATCTATCCGACAACAATATTGGAATCCTGAATCCATGAAATTACTCTACAAGGATTAATTAACTTGCGTACAAGAGGGTAAGAGTAGGTACGAACAAATACACAAAACGCCCATTCATTCACTCATCGTACTTGAGTATCATTTGCATTTCCCATGACCCATTTGTTTCGTATGTGACACAAAGTCAAAAGAGAGTATCCTTTTATTTTTCTATCTGTATTCTTTTTTTTTTGGGGGGTTCGGGTTGAGTCAGGGATGAATTTTAAAAGTTTCCAAACAAAAGCTAATAATTTACAATTTTGTTTAACACCAAAAAGTATGCAATATCATTTAAGGTCATAATGCTCACAAATACATTTATGTATATCTTTACGTGAAATATGTAGAATAAACGACGAGCGCCACATCTTTTAAGTAGCCTGAAGCAAATTTAAGACTTTAAAATTCAAAATGCATTGAGACTTGTGAGTATTTAAAAAAAAAGCAAATGAATTTTCGAAACAGAAGTTTTAGATTGAATTTTCTGTTATGGCAATTATTCGATTAACGACCTTCCAAAAGGATCTATCGTCTTCCTCGTTAGCAGCAATTTTAGACATCGAAGTCTGTCTCAAGGAGTATGTGTGAGTGGCGGATCCAGGATTTGGTCATTGGAGAGACGGCCTAACTTCTTGAGAAAAAATTAGGTTTAAAGAAAAGTATTCTTTGGAATTCTGCTTACCGATCCATAAGGCGGGAGTAGCTATGACCCCTTGGGGGGGTTGCCTACGGTACTTAGCTACAGCGTGTGAAGTTAACATAGTTTTCTAAAAATTGTGTTAATATCGCAATGGGATATGTGAGTGGTAACGACTCCTTGTCATTCTGAACAACTGAAAGTAGGATTGGCCGGGATCGTTGCTGCATAGCATGTTCTTTTACGTGAAACTGCAGTAGTTGGATGGGGCGACCCTATCTTGAGAATCATGGTTACAAGTCTTAACAGCCTCCTCGTGGCGACCGACCGCTGGATAAGCCCATAAAGAAGAGAGATGGATATTACATCCTGACATACCTCTTCTAAAGGGACGACTAATATTTAAGACACCCAAACAAGGATACTTAGTTAAGCCCGAACTAGTATTCAAAAAATCTAGTACCAAGTCCAATCTTAGGACACACGCTGAGCAACGGATACTTGGTGCTAGATAAGTTAAAAGATTCTAAATGAAAAAATCTTGGGCAAGTGATTAGGGGAGTCACGACCAAAACATGAATTAAAGCAATTGAAGTTTTTAAAATTAACTCTTTTGCTCGGTGTTTTGGATATAGCGGAACTAGATTACTGATAGTCCAACCCAATGCTGTTATTATAAAAAGGTTTTGCTTGGGACTATCTTTCCTAGTTTGGTTATAAGTACAAGCAAGACCAAGTCGAGCTGATTTGGTGTGTTGGATGCGGTTGACTGACTTGTCGCTCGACTGCATACCACACAAGATCTGAAATAGGAGTTTACTCCAAGGTTATGACGGTAGAAATAATACAATGATACTTCGAACGACAATACCCTAATTGGGTACCTCGGGGATGATGAGATGCACACAATTATCCCCGCTAATTAGAGCCCCTCATCATCAATTGGGTTGGCCCTCTGTAAAGAGAGCTCGAGGTGGCTGTGGTTATACCAATCAAGTTACGCGATTGGCTATTGTAACCACAATAGTTAGATAGTAAAACACGGACCAAGGTGGTACTGCACTTATACAGTACAAGTTGGAACAGTAGGAGGCTTACTTGATCTCTGAGACATGCCTAGCGAGATTTATATTGGGTTAGTGTTAATCGAGCAGGTTAGTCCAGGAGTGATAGTGGTTTCTTACTGGAAGGGTATAAGCAACCTTTCATCCAATAGAATATATTGCAGAATTATATGTCAGAATGTAAGTCAGAAATATATAATAAAGGAAGTAATGATAAAATGCTACTGGGACTACGGTCCTGGGGCTTCGTTCATAAGCAGCCTATGAACCCGACACTTTTGGTACGGCCAAAAAGTGAAACTAAGCATTACTTGCAGGTGTTCACTCAAAGCATATTAATAAGTTTACCGATCCATGAAGGCAAGAGGCAAATGAATTAAATTATAACAAAAAAGTGAAATTCACGACTGGTCTATTATGTCGCAAGTAAAAATGCTGAAGCCTCCCAGAAGTCCATATGTGGAGATAACGAATATGCAATATGAACATCCAATATGCATGCGATGCTTTATTAGTAATTAACTTGATATTTAAATGAAAAATTAAATTATTTTTAATCTCTAATTATGCAGATAAATGATAAAACATCATCTTTTGAGTTTTGGCAGTACTACCCGTGACGACTACAACTCCGGAATGACCATTTTCTACTTCAAGAAGATTAAAAAGCTATCTTTGAAATTCTGTGGGCAAGGAGCGCCTGAATGGTCTTGCTTCTTCAAACATGCATATTCACATACAACTTTCTAATGAAGGCATTCTTGGAGAATCAAAACATAAAGGAAAGTTAAATAAAAGTAAAACTGGCGTCTTTGACGCAAGATTTTTATCTTTATAGCATTAAATAGTACTCTAATATATTTTTCTTTGTAAAAGTAGGATAAATGATATGAAAATGTTTGGGTCGAAAAATTGCATCAGTAAAACTTAAAAAACTTTTTTTTTATGATATTAGATTTTAATACAGTCCCTATCATGGTATATTATTGACTAATACAATTTTCACCACGTTTTTCTCGAATGCCAGCCGTATCTTTTGAGGAATCAAAAACTCTTTCTTTCACGAAGACTCCAATTTTAGAAAACCTATGTAGGAGATATATGTTTTTAATTATAATAATAAAAGTAATCTGTCTTAAAAAGACAGACATTTTTGAAACCAAAATATCCTCACCAGAACAGATTGGTTTTAGGAGACAGCATTCTTCGACCCATCGAATAATAATGATTGCCAAAGATTTACAAAATCCACTTAAACTCAAGAAATCTGTAAGAATGATTTCCTTTGACATTGAGAAAGCTTTTGACAGAGTCTGGAATGACGGTCTTGTCCATCAGCTTCTAATAAAGGGTCTTCCAAAGTATATCATAAAGATTATTGAGAGAAAACTCTATTTTGTATTCCTCAAGGCTCGGCACTCTCCCCCCTTCTTAACAATATTTACGTGTCCGACTTTCCAGCTTTAGATTATTGCAATAGATCATTTTTCGCTGATGATATCAGTGAACCAAAAAGGTACATGATTCGAAGGAAAAACTGCATGTTTTTAAAGAAAAACTTCATTAAAAACGAGCCAAGAATCGAGTTCATTAAAAAAAAGAAACCCTAAACATACATTTTATGAATTTGTTCCTACGACAACAAAAGGTTCTTAAAATTATTGATTCCTGCAATAAATTAATGATTGGAAGTCATTAAAAAATTCTCTCGATAATTCACAAAACATATGAACTATTTCATTCGATGTAAGTAAGTAAACATGAAATTCATAATTTTTTGCTTTAATTTCATGTATTTTGTCATTCAATGTTACTATATTTTTTATTTATTTTATGACATAAATTGAAGGAACAGTCCACTGTTTTAATGTAAAAAATCATGAAAATCATGTTATTGTTCTTAAAAAGTATAAGTAATTTCAGACGATGTATGTAAAAATTCATGAAATTCATGATGTTTTTCATTAATTTTATGACATCGGTCTGTGTTTTTAATGATTTTATTCATTAGTTTAAAAACTCTGACACTTGTTCTAGGAAATGTTTCCTAAGATGTATAATGTTTTTCATTGATTCAATGAATGATAGTTTTATTTTTAATGATTTTAATCATTTGCCTGCAATAATTGTAAGAAAAGTTTCTTTTGTAATAATAAAAAAATCATTAATTTAATGCAACTTTTCTTATATTAGTATGAATCTTTTCATTAGTTTTATGTAAGAAATCATGGAACCTAAGCTATTTTGTCATAAAAGTAATGAACTATTTCTTTTTTTTTTCAATGATTTTTTTTTCGTTTTAAGAAAAAAAAATCATTAAAAATAATTATACGTGCACGTCCACCTGAAATACAAAAGCCCCGATGACAAATAATTTTCAAGAAAATGGTATACCTGAAAAATTTAAGAAAAGAAAAACTTAAAAAAAGAACAATTATTTATTGAATATATTTTTGAATATCTGATACTTGAGTACAACATATAAATAAATTATACAGCCTAAAAACGTATGACGTAATTTTATCTGTTTAGCCATGCCCATGCAGACACCACGTTAATTTCACTGCAACATTATCTAAAACGAAAGTAAAAATACAAAGTTAATTAATTGTCTCCAAAAAATTCAAAGGAATCAATAAAACAAAAACTATTTTGGCAATCTAAAATGATAAGTTTAATGTTAACGTTTAATGTATTTTGAAATAAATATATGAAATAAGAAAAATAAAATTACCATTGTGGACATCTGCTTCTTCTATTTTTTCCATCATTGCCCTCATCTCCTTGTCCCTTAAATGTTTTTCTTGTAGCAAAAATTGATTAAGTCGGATGGCTTGATTTGTCCATCTGCTGAAAGTCCCTGGGCGATTTCCAAACAACATACCAAAATCCATTTTTATCTAGAAAAATTAAATAGTATTACATAATGAATTTATGAAAAATATTCGCTACCTATAGAGTAAATACTTACAAATTTTATAAATCAAGTAGTTGAATAAATTTAACGCGCGTCGTCCACAATGCGCAACACTTTGAAAAATTTCAATTTTTAAAATAAAAGAAAACTTTTTGGGAACTTTGTAAGCTCACGTTTTAACACTGATAATACTCGTATCAAACAAGAAATGAACTCTTGATATGATATTACAAGTATATTGCATAGTAACCGCAAAGTTTATGACTTATTTCCTACTATTAAAGAGTCAGTCATTCAAAACATGAAAATGTTCCTTTTTTTATGAATAAGTTCCTAAAACACCAGACTACAGCCATAGGTGTATAACGGTAATATTTTGCACTTTAAGGAAATATTCCATAAATTGCAAGTAATGAGCTTGGAGTTTATGACAAAATTCTTACGATTCAGGAATAAATTCTTTCACAAAAGTGAACCAAATCAAGCTGTTCCTAAAATTTAAGTGTTAGTCATGCAAAATATGAAATTAATCTTATTTTGTATGAATTAGTTCTTAAAACACCAGATTTCTCTAACGGCACTTTCATAGCCGCATTAAATTGGTTTTCTTTTTAAATAATTATATTATGTCTTTATTAAAGTTAATATTTGCTAATACGCATTTAATCGTAGTACATTCACAAATGAAGGAAGCAGTGGCGTGGCGTCCATATAACACGATTCCTACCGTCTTCCCTTTTAGAAAATCCACAAATAACACAATTTACCAAACAAACGTCGAATAAGTTTAAGTTATCCATTCTGCCTCTCGTTTGTATCTTATACTTTATCCAAACACATTCCACAATCCACAACCAACATTAATCAAGAGAGTCACAAAAATACTCTGACGTAAGCTTTTCAATCACCGTCTTATTTATTTGTGTTATATTCCTTTCTTCCCCAAGCATTGTTTTTCGGATCCTCTTTGTCCAACATATTCAAAAAATAAGACGCTACATTCCGTTTTATAAAATTTTCGATGTATACCTGTAGGAGTTGGAATTATTTGTATTTTATTCTTCCTTTAGCAATTAGCATTGCATTTCAGTAGGAAGATAATACATTGCAGGAGTTCAGGTGCTCGGCTTTTTCAACCTTGTGTAAGAAATAAGACGGTGTTCTTCGACTTATTTGTTTTTTTTTTTAATAGATTATGTCATATAAATATAAATATGGCATGTGGGTATTGTTGATTCTTGATTTTGAATTTGATGTTGATTTGCATGCTAATGTAAAATGCACGATTGATGTTTTTGCAAATTTATTGTGATAATGTTGAATTATGAAATAAATCATGGTAGAATATATGACAATTTGTCAGCAGTGTAAATTTAGCATATCGATACTCTAGAGTCTAGACAAATAAAATGCATTTGCTTTTTTTTAATAGGAATTTAAATTTTGATTCAATTGGCATTCAATAAAAGACTGTGTTGCACAGGTTTAATAACTTCAAATAAATCTAGTGTTTTGAAAAGCCAATTTGAACTTAATTAAAAATAGTGAAAAGTTAGATGTGAAGGTGAAGATTTAATTCCTTTTATTACCCACTATAGTGATAAAAAAAATTAAGCTTCTTAATTTTAGTGCAGTTCTAGATTTTGTCTTGGAAATGTCTTTGATAAATGTAGATTGCTGTTTAACAGATTACCTATCGGGGAAACCAAATAATTTTAGTAAGGATAGTTGATAGTTTACATTTTATCCTTTTTTCGTTTACACACCAGGGATTTCGATCCCAGATCGAAATTTTTTGTTTGGTGTGCGTGTTTCATGTATACATGTAAATCCCTCTTTAAATATGGATTTAAAGATTTTGATCCATGTCAAAGAAAAATAAATTTTTGTTGGGTGTTTGGAACGCAAAATCTGGCGAGGGATCAAAATCTTCACACACATATTGATTTCTTATGTTCAAAGGAAATCAACCTATAAGTACCTATGACACTTTAATGGAATCCTATTTAGAGTAGTGTTATAGGGCAACGATATTCAAAATGACTTGATACATAGTATCGCGGCTGTTATTAAATCTGAAATTAAAGCAGAAATCATAGAAGCTCGGTTCGTGTCGATTATCGACGAAACATCAGATTTGAGTCATAGGGGACAACGGAGTGCCATATTCCGGTTCTTGTCAGAGAATGGAATACAAGAAAGATATCTTGTATTTTTTGACGTTAGGACGAGTCTTAATGCGGATGAGTTGTCCCATCATATATTTTATATTCTTGACACATATGATTGCAAGGAAAAGTTAATAGAACATTCCTAGGAAGGTGCCGCAGTTATGTCCGACGAAGGGGGTGGTGTCTAAAATTAGCTCCTTTTTTATTATGTTTCAAGCTCATTGTTGATTGATATATTAATGTCTTGAAGTATAAAAAATATAGCTACACATTTTTTGCTAAGTCAATGTGGAATGCATTTGTAGATACCATATCTTTACTAGAAATTCTTACAAGTGACAAAATTTTATAACGGGTTCCCATTTAAAATTATCCACGCCACGCCACTGGAAGGAAGTGATGTTTAACAGCATGTTTGATGAATGCGTACGCTAATTCACAATCCGTCGATTATTCATCTAGCCATATTTTTCAAACATTTTCTTGAAAATGTTAGTCCGCCTATTTTTGCATGCATCAAAGATGTCTGTTACTAATGCTTATAAATATGGTTTCAGGCATTGAATAATACGTTGCATGTAACAAATGAAAAGTTACATACATTTTAAGTATCTAATCTTTAATACAGCTTCCTATTAAATTTTGTATGAATCGTTCATTTTTCAAATGTAAAGTTTCCTGCTTGGAATTCGCAACAAAAAAAATTTTTTATGAATGTGGTTTCATGCATTTTATAATATTTTGCATGTAAAAAATGTATAGTTTCAAGAATTTAAAGTAGTTTTTCATAAAATGTCACTTGCTCATGTTGATGAATGTATTTTCATAAAATCAGTCACTTTGTTCCTACAATAAAAGAACAGTTTCAAGCATTTTAAGAAATTTTTCATAAGACTTTACAATAAAATTTGTATGAACTGTTCATATTTTAAATGTAAAATATCATAATCTGATTTTCCAACAACAATTCTATTGCTTTCGATATTATGAATGGTTTTTCATGAAAATCATGACTTGGTCATAAAACAAAAATTAATTTTTATGAATTCGTGCATTATTCATATGAATATTCTTTAAAAATTAATGATTTTGGCTAAATGATCGCCATTCATAAAAAGAATGTACAAAATTTTTTTCAGTGTACATGTATTTATATAGTATCTCCGAAAACTGTTAACAAATTTTGTTGTTCCTCAAGGCTCGGCACTCTCCCCCCTTCTTAACAATATTTACGTGTCCGACTTTCCGGCTTTAGATTATTGCAATAGATCATTTTTCGCTGATGATACATGTATTTATATAGTATCCCGAAAACTGTTAACAAATTTTGTTAAACCTCCAAAACGCTCTTGATGCTGTTCAAATCTACTTTTCTAAATGGAAAATCAAAATAAACCCCTTAAAAACTCAAGCATGTTTTTTATCGGAAAACGTAAGCAACTTGCCACAAATAAATCTCTCTGCGTGTAGTGCTCCAATGGGAACAATGTATTAAATATTTGGGTGCTACCCTAAACAAAAGCTTAATTTTTCCAAATCAAATACATGAGAGTGTAAAGAAAGGTCATCTTAGTTACATTTTTAAATAGAAATTCCCATCCAAGCGTTGAAAATAAATTATTAATATATAAAGTTGTTTTCCTATCTTCTATGTTATAGGCATCCCCACGTTGGTACTATTGATATGATGGTACCATGATAAAAACCGAATCTTAATTACAGAAGTGCATTTAATTCAATACAAGTCCAGGTATACCATAAGCTAATGCTACATAAGTTCTTCTGAGTTTTAATTTTAGTTTTCCAAGTAGATCCAAATCAATTTTTCATTTAAGCCGAAACTTCAAAAAATTTCCATCTAAAATAATTGTGTCGTGTTTTTTTTTTTTTTGAATTCTTGTTAAACGATTTTTCCATTGTTGATTTTTTTTTCGGTTATAAATGTATGAGATTTCATTTCTCTAAAAAAATCTCATTTAATTCTTTTCACAAAATCGTAACAACAATAAAACAAATCCACACTGCAAAAATGTTTCTAATAGAATCCCAATTTTAGGAAACATCTTCTATCGTCTTCATAAGAAAGGGTGACACTTCTTTATTGCACTTCTTGGATGGTGGCACTGGTATTTAGTTAGTATGGTTGGTAATACTATTGATGAAGGTTTGTATTTGAACAATTACCAACACCAAAGGAAAACGTAAATATGTACTAGAATAGCCTTTTCGATTATTAACAGCATTAAAGTGGGACTTCAAAACTTTAGTTAGCCTCTCCTGAAACTTGTTGCAATTTCATCTTCAGCTCCATCTCTTGATTGCTTTCAGTTGTAAGAAATCAAGGTAGTTGTAGCTTTCTTCTTGGTCCAAATTGACTATGATATTGTTTTCGTCCAGGTTTAAACCTTCGTTGTTGGTCTGTATATTTTCTTTCTGGATATCGGTCATTTACATTGTTCGATAATAAATTCCATTCCTAAGTCATCACTTAACTTTTTGATTATTTGAATCATTCGATGCATTTTTTCGTTATTATTAGTCTAAAGCTTAAGATCATCTACTGCTTTCAACTTAAGGCCAAGATTAAGACTTCTCAGCATTCTACTCAGCGGAATACATTTAAACAAGCTAGAAAGACCTATAACGATCATATTCGATAGACCAAATTTTTACATGACCCAGAAATTATACAAAAAATACTACAATGTCCCAAGGGTAGACAAAATTTCTGGTCATTTGTAAAAAATATTCGAAATACTACTTCGTCCTCGGTCCCAACGCTCCTTATCAATGACACTCCCTTGATAACAGGGTTCCAAAAGCTTAAGTCCCTTTTTAGCTTAAGCTTGGCTTTAATTCACAAGCTAGTGGCTGACCTATAAATTTAAAAAAAATGTAATTCAGCAGCTAGTTACTGACTTATGAATTAAATAAAATTTAATTCATAAGTCAGTTGGCGGATTATGAATTAAAGCTGTGTTTAGACTTTCGGTGTTGTACTCTGTGTACGTTGTTCGTTGTGACTCGTACGCGGAACAACGAGAATGTAAATGATAATAACGAACAACGAATGAAGAACGTACAAATTCAAAGGAGCTCAGAAATTTCGGTGTTCGTTGTCATTATAAATGGAGCATCAGAAGGTTTCATTATAAATTCGGGTACCTATAGGTAAATAAATATAATATTTTGTCTATCTTTCTAGTATGAATGATAATACTTTAGATATAAAAATCTGAGGAAGATGCAAGAAAGCACGATATTATTGCGCTAGTTTAGAAAATAAAACAAGATTTGTATGCTATAAATGTTTCTTTTTCAGCAACTAACCATTCGTCCAACAGGATCTTCTTTTTTTATTCTTATTTTTTCTAAACTATTAATAGTGCCGCCTCTGCCCAGGACCGGCCCGAGCTAAATTAGAGCCCTGCGCAAGCTTTATCAGTGGCGCCTCTCATTTGGATTGGATTGCCGGAAAAAGTCATTTCCTCATTACCCAAGGAGTACCCTTTGCAATGCGTTTTTTTAACAAGGGATCCCCAAGAGGCCTATTCCTAGATAATACTTATATTTTATTAAAATAAATATGATTTTTATTAAAAACTAAGAAATCAAAAATATATCACAAAAATTTAGGAACTGAAAAAAGTATTTTTTGAAGTAAAAAATATTTAAAAACTAATTCAAAAACATAACAACATACAAATAAATAATGAACTCATTAATTGTTGCTCATGTAGGAAATAATAATAAGATTATTATTTTAATAAAAATAAATAGAACCGGCTATATTAACTTTTCTGGCTTCTGTTTTAGCAAACTCAGCTACCAGATCATCATAATATAATGACTTGACAAGCTCTTTCTCTATAGCCATGATTGACTAGTCAACTTATCTTTCCTGAGTCTTTGGGGTCCTGAAGTAGTTTTTTTATTAATTTTAGTTTCAAAAAACTGTTATTTGAGGAAACTGTGATGGTATTTATAGATTTAGAGCTATGGCTTCAGCTGATTGCACGTTAGTGAATTGTTCTTCTGATCGCATTTCCACTAAAGAGTTTTTAGTAGCATATTTAGTAGATAAATTAGCAGACGGAGTTTGTAAATACTTACTAGTTATATTGGCGCAAAATTAAATAAACAGCCTATTATTAAGGTATTAGTATGATACTACTTAACAATTTGCTAACTTTATAGTAGTTTACTAACTCATTCTTAATTTTAAACATTTTCTCACTAGTATCGTACTAAAAGAATTTCCTTAATAAATTGCTCTGAACACACCTAAAACAACGACATTTCGTTTAAAAAAATAAGTACACGAACCTTTTTTGATGTCTGCAAATGTCAAAGTGTCATATGAAGCTAGCTCGATACTAAAAAAATAAAGTAGGTATTTGATGATTTTAACTTTAATAAAAGGGTAGAGAAGTTTGATGCTATATTCGATTAAAATTATTGTTTTTACCTAGTATCATACTAAAACAGCTTTAGCATCGTACTAATTCAATTAAAATTTTGCGCCATTATTTTTTTCTTAAATATCAAACTAGATTAATATGCAACATATAAACTTTAAACTAAAATTTTACTTCCTAAGTACAGCATGTTTCTATTCTCAACGTTTCCAGCCTCAGATATTTCAATAAGAGCTTCATATTATAGCTTCTAAGATTTTAAATGGTTTTAAAGCATTTAGTCTACTCCCATCTGGTTTCAGAAAGGGGTTTTAAGGTCAAACCAGCGAAATTTTTTGTATATATGTATGTCCCAACGCATTGTTGAACCTGATACAAAGTTTTATATGCATTGAGCAATGTCAAAAAACTTAACAGCTTCCAATGAACAGCAAGCTGAATCATTAAAAACCAACAACAACCAAAAGGAATGCAAGCAGCCTGAACAAAATAAGCTCTTGGTTCAAAACACTTAATTTTGTTTTGAACACCAGCCTCTTTTCCTTTCATGTTTGAACCATTATCGTAACCTTATACATACTCGTATACACTACTGGAATAGTAGCGTAGCAAGTTTTATTGTAAATATAGATTCCCTATCCTTTCTTTTGTTTTGAGTTTTTTTTACCATAATACATAGACAAATAACTCCTTATGGGAAGTTAATAAAGTAATTAGACCAGTCAAAAAATCCCTTTTTAAATGTAAACAATAACTGGCAAGAACAAACAAATAGAGAAAAGGAGAAATTGAATAAAACAGATTCACTCATTACCGACAAACCTCAACATTAATCATCGCATCATCATCACTTAAGTATTTCCATATTTCAACCCTTTGTCTCATTCTCGACACACGACAGTGATAAAATTTCACTCATAAACAGAGGCCAGTGCCAAACTAAAACATAGTACAAGAAACACTCAACCGGAAGAGTTTAAATTCCTAGACGCAACTTTTAATTCTGCATACTGAGTATGAATTTTGTACCTCAGAATTTCTGTTTGAGTAACATTGCTGACTTCGATTTCATATAGAACAATTGGCATCGTACTCATGTTATCAACTTGCAAACTGGTAACTGTCTGTATTTGCTGTTGAAATTCTGTTTTATGTTACACTGCATAGGGGAGGGATAACAAAATAAAATAAATCCCTTCACTCATACACGCGATATTGAGTGTGAAGAATAACGTAACAGTGGATTGATAAAGAGAAAAATAGCAAATATGTAGGTATCTGTTGTTAAGCGAACAAAATTGTGCACTTTGTAAAGATTTTGGGATGTAGTTTTTTTACTGTGGGAATGGGGGTGTGTATAGGAAATTAAACATGGACTTATTTATGGAAAACTTGATATGTATCTTTATATATATGTATATCTGTCTTTAAATTCAGAATTAGCTGTTAGTTATATAATAAATACCAATATTGGAGTGAGCTGTAAAAAGAAATGAAACTTAAAAAAGATGGTAGGTAGTGGTTATGAAGTAGTGGCTTTTTTAACGCTTGCCCAAGGCGCCTTTTGAGTTCAGCGCCCTGCGCATTTGCACAGCTTGCACGTATAGCTTGTCCGGCCCTGCCTCTGCCAACAATGTGTTTGTTGTTAAAAACGTACTGAAAAACAAAACCGAATTAATGTAAATAATGCTTCTTCGCTGTACGTTGTTGAGAGAAGAACGAACAACGAAAAACGTACAGCGAATGAAGAACGAAAGTCTAAATTGGAGCTTAAAAACCATTTAATTCAGAACCTATTAAGTGACTTATGAATTAAAAAAAATTAAGTCATGGGCAAGTTATAACTTATGAATTGAAAATAAAATGCAAGACTGGGTCGCACGAACTTGCTCCCAGGGTTGCGAATTTTTGAATTAAAAAATCCTTAAGTCATAAATCTATAGATGACTTGTGAATTAAAAAAAATTAATTCATAAGATATTTGGTGACTTATGAATTAAAAAAAATTTAATTCACAACCCCAAAGTGACTTATGAATTAAAAAAAAATTAAATCCTAAGCTACTAAGTGACTTATGAATTAAAAAAAAATTAATTCACCACCTACCAAGTGACTTATGAATTAAAAAAAATTAAGTCATCAGGGAGTAAGTGACTTATGAATTAAAAAAATTTAAGTCATGAGCAACAAAGTGACTTATGAATTAAAAAAAATTTAATTCACCACCTACTAAGTGACTTGTGAATTAAAAAAAATCAAGTCATCAGGGAGTAAGTGACTTATGAATTAAAAAAAATTTAATTCACAAGTCAGTTGGTGACTTGTGAATTAAAAAAAATTTAATTCATAAGTTAGTTGGTAGATTGGAAATTTTTAAGCTTGTTTCGACTACATAGTTATTTAATTATTAACGAAAGCTTTCAAATCTAGTTTTTAAATCATAAGATTATCACGCTAGCTCATAACCCAAGTAACATTTTTCATCTCATAAGATTCTCCAAGAGTTCAACTAGATTAGGTAAGAGGAGCTAAAAGTAATCTTAAAGAATACTACGAGATTCTTTTAAAACTGTTAAAAGCCTTAAATGGCCTAGTTATGAGAGGCTCTTCCTACTCATAGTAGCAACAGAAGTTTCTTTATGGGATGACAGATGCACGTTTATATTAAAATGGCACTTCTTAGGCTCTAAAAGAGATTGGCAAAATCCTATTATGAGAAAGCGTCTCTTTCAATAAGAGGTGATAAAAAGAGAACAGAATATTTGTTAACTTACTAAAGAATGAAACAAAATACTTTCTAAGTTTGTGTGTATACATCATTTGCTATGCCAACAAACTGTTAGGCTTGATATGGTATCTATTTATTTTGTAAGTCTATCAACTATTATATTATAATGGCGATGCATGATATTTATTATTTTGCACATATGGGAACCGAAATGTAAATGCGGTTGAAATTGTATCTACTAATTCTAACATTTTACGTCGAAAAAACACAAAGCCCCTTCAAAATAATGCATATCGTCAGTTAAAGTGCAGGACCTCGTAAGTCAAAAAAATCAACAAAAATATTTTTATATCAAAAAAATCAGAAAAATAAGAGCCACCTTTTGGCATTTTTAGTGTACTTATGTTGTTCTGAACATTTTGTAGAAAAAAAGAAAATCTAAACCTCGTATAAAACTCCGCGCCAAAAATAAAGCAATACCTCGTAAGTGTCCGTTAAATGAGAATAATGCATTACTAAGACATTCATTTTTATTAATATAATCAATTAACTAATAAATAGCACAAATCAATTACTTTGTTATTATTTTTTTTTTAAATAATTTGTTTAAGAAGTTTTTTGTGATTTCTGCAAAACATGCTAAAAATACTTACGAGGTCCTGCACTTTAACTGACGATATTTAAATTATTTTATTTATAACTTTTATCGGAAATAGGGTTACCATATATTTCTTTCGTAAGCAAATAAAATCAAAATTAACTTTGAAATTTGTTTTGTTTTTATTTAGGTCATGGGTCATTTGCTTGTGAGAGTAAATAGGAAACAGGAAAGGTCAAATTTATTATAAAATATGTATTCCAAATTACACACTGAGAGTCTTATGCTGCATTTACAAGAGTAATAAAATCTCATATTCTCTGTAATTTTCTATTATTACTCTTGTCACAAAAAATTACTACTCGTGTAATGCAACATAAAGAATACATTTTTTTTTGTTAATTTTTAATGAAAAGATAGTAGTAGCAATAAAATCCCAAGATTTTAATGTATTTAGTTAAAATTGAAAATAAATTACACAATATATTTTACACTTTCTATGTAATCACAACAATGCTAAATGTAAACTTGAAAATGCCACCTAATAAATTTTAAGTCAGTGCTACACCCAAGTTATTTTATCGAGATCATAATTTTTTAAGTTATGGTAACCCTCAAATGTACAGGCAATTACTTTGCTTGTGTATAGAAATATGGCTGCTGCTGACGCGACTCTAGCTCTTCTAGTAACATCTTTATTCTTTCTATAGGATCTTAGACGCTTCTTTATGATTTATGTGTACTTACGTGCGAGTGAGAGGAGACTGTTGACATCAGAAAACTGAAGTTTGTGAAAGTTGCGCTTGTTACATTAAGGATCTTATTAGGATCTTACTGCAAAGCTTATATTCTTTGAACTCCAAATTGTTTCTTGATATAGGAGGATTTAAACTCAAATTCTTTTAGAATTTTCAAAGTGGTATACAAATAACTTTACTCTTAAATATGACTTGTTATGGGATTATTTGGACATATTTAGAGCTCAGTTTTCAGAAAGGGATTCATATAAGACTATAAGTTTTTATAATCTAACTACAAGAAGAGAAAATAGTTTTGCTATAAGATTTAAGTTCTTTTAAGCTGGAAAACTGTTTAACTCTTAAAATAAAAGTGTTATGACATCCAGTTGAGTTTCATAACAAGATATTAATACTTTAGTATAGCAATGGGATATAACAGAGTTGTATGAGAGCTTTTTTCAGATTTCAAGAGCTAAGCTCTGGAGAGTATGTTAGTTGGGAAATTATCCATTTCATAATTTTTCTAATCAGCATTTATCCATTAACTTATGAATTAATTTTTTTTTAATTCATAAGTCACTAAGTTGGTTTTGAATTAAATTTTTTTAATTCATAAGTCCCTTACTTGCTGATGATTTGAATTTTTTTAATTCATAAGTCACTTACTTGCTCATGACTTGAATTTTTTTAATTCCTAAGTCACTTAGTAGGTTGGGAATTAAAATTTTTTAATTCATAAGTCACTTACTTGCCCATGACCACCAACTGACTTGTGAATTAAATTTTTTTTAATTCATAAGTCAGTTCGTAGCTGCTGAATTATATTTATTTTAATTCATAAGTCACTCACTAGCTTGTGAATTAAAGCCGAGCTTAAGCTAACAAGTGACTTAAGCTTTTGCAACCCTGCTTGCTCCTATGTAATAGACTAGGAATTTTAAAAACGAAAGTTATTAAATAAAACTGTTCATAGGGATAAAATGAATTTTTTTAAATTCTTTTAGTAGTAAGAGATAAAAACAGAATGCTATGCAAATATGAATTTATGCAAGAACAAAAATTATAAGTCGTAGTAGTGGTTCCTTAAAAAAATAAGCTTTTATGTACAAAATTCTTAAAACATTTTTAAGAAAAAATTTTGGTACGCCAATCTTAAGTTTTTATTATTGTACGAATACGAGTCTAATTTCCAAAAAAAAAAATTAAGCCGTTCTTGAGATATCGAGTTTTCCAAAAAAAAAATGCCTTTTTTTCTAAAAATTGAAAAAATGTTTTTTTTAAGTTTTGAAATGCAATGTTTTTTAAACTTTTTAGAAGCTTCTCTATAACAAATTTCATTCAAATCCGTTTTGTCGATAATGAGAAATTCTATTTTCTATATTTATGATCCTTTATTTATTAAAAAAAATGAAATTAAGATATTACAGCTTGTACCTACCATCAGTGGCGGCTGTACCTTAAGTGCGCTCGTGCGCTGAACCACCAATTCAAAAGATTTAAAAATTACAAAATATTACTGCATCTTTATTTTTAGATTCCCATATTAATATTTATTTTTTAAACATACAATAACACAAACAAGTAAAATTTCCAATTATGACGAAACAATGTAAGCGCTTTGCTTTACTATTAAGACTTACTTTCCCTGCAAGTAAAAATTCTCGTGCGCTTCGGCGAGCGCACGAGGACTGCTAATATAACTTGTATGAGTTACAAGCAAGTATCCCTGACGCGTGAGACAAAAGATATTTCATTGAAATGTATCGGGAAATTAGCCTGCTCTCGTGCAGCGCACGAGAACCGAAGATTAACTACAGCAACCGATGTTTGACTAGAATGCGCTGCGCCTGCGCATATGTTATGTTGTTTCGCTCTATCCGTGACTGGTTAAATAGTGTAGGTTTGTAGGAGTTAGGTTAGTAATAATTGTTTTTTATTTTGGTCTTGGTTCGATTCTGTACTGTGTACAGTGTGTGGTGTGGGATAAAATTAACAGTGATTAGGTATATTAAAGACAGTAATAAATCTTTTTAAGATAAAGTTACCTGAATCCACGATTTGACGCATTTAAGTGAAAAAATAAAAAACATGATTCCTTGCTAAATGTAATAAGTGTGTCAGTTTTATACATGGTCGAAATTCTTCGAGCAATTATACAAAATAATAAAAAATCGACATATACATGTAAATTGTTGTTTTTTTGCGATTTTTAATCTTAATACCTACTTAGTGAGCGAGTAAAGTGCACCACCTGTTCAACAACCCACCAGCCGCCACTGCCTACCATAGAACCATTTTTTTCGAATTTTGAATTTCTCATTATCCACACAACGGATCTTAATGACATTTTTTATAGAGAAGCTTCTAAAAAGTCTAAAGCACATTGCATTTCAAAACTTTAAAACAAATATTTTTTGAATTTTTGACAAAAAAAAATCTATTTTTTCTTTTTTTTTAAATTCTATATCTCAGAAACGGCTCAATTTTTTTTTTAATTTAATTTTTATTTGAACAATAATAAAAACTTTAAATTGGCGTACCAAAATTTTTTCTTAAAAATCTTTTAAAAATTTTGTATATAAAAGCTTTTTTTTAAGAAACCACTACAACGACTTATAATTTTTGTTCTTGCATAAATTCATATTTGCACAGCATTCTGTTTTTGTCTCTTACTATTAAAAGAATTTATAAACATAATTTTATCCTTATGAACAGTTTTCTCTAATAACATTCGTTTTTAAAATTCCTAGTCTATTACATAGGAGCAAGTTCGTGCGACCCAGTCGTGAATTTTATTTTTTAATTCATGAGTCACTTAGGAAGTTGTGAATAAATTTTTTTTAATTCATAAGTGTAAGTTACTTATGACTTAATTTCTTTTTAATTCATAAGTCATTTAGTAGGTAATGAATAAATTGTTGTTTAATTGATAAGTTACCAACTTGCTAATGACTTAAATTACTTTGAATTCATAAGTCACTTAGTAAGTTGTGAATACATTTTTTTTTTAAATCATAAGTCACTAACTAGCTTATGAATTGAAATTTTTTTAATTCATAAGTCACTAACTAACTCATGAATTAAATTTTTTTCAGTTCAAAAATTCGCAACCCTGGTTTATAAAGTCAATTTGCTTTCAGCACAGTTTGCTGTTTTCAACGCTTCCAGAGAACATTATGACTCCTCCTGTACACAAACTTTTCCATGGGACCAATCTTTTTTCGTACTCATGCAGTTGCAAAAGAGTCTTGAAAGATCTTGATATACACAAATCCACTGGCCCATATAGTAGCCCTCCCATGGTTCTGAAGAGGTGTTCTTCTATGCTGGCAAAACCACTGCGTAAGTTTTTCCATCTGCCCTACTCTACTTAGACCGATAGCCCACAGCAATTGTTGGGTGTGATTGATAACAAAAAATAATTAGCATAATTAGATAGGCCTTTAGTAGTTATTTACAAATGTGAACGTCTTTCATGCTCTAGTGGGAGCAATACTGCATAAAAGTGCATCATATATGCAATTCTTGCCAAGTCTAAATAATTGTTATAACAACTTTGCCAAAATGTAGAGTTAAGCCCCCTGATTGAAATTATTGAGGTCTAAGACGTTTTGCAGATAGCCTTCTGCCTGCAAGACGTGATAAGAATAGCGTACTTCTTGCACGAAGAAGACCGCCTTCAAAACGTCTTGGACCTCGATATTTGCAATCAGGGCACTTAGCTCTTCATTTTGAAGTTATGGCAAATTTTGTATTACAATTTTTTAGACTTGGGAAAGAACTGCATATATGATGCACTTTTATGCAGTATTGCTCCCACTAGAGCATGCAAGACGTTCACATTTGTAAATAACTACTAAAGGCCTATCTAATTATGCTAATTATTTTTTGTTATCAATCACACCCAAAAATTGCTGTGGGCTCTTAGTCTAACTGGTCTCTTTCCGATTGAATAGAAAACATCATTTGTCCAGCCTGTGCCTAAAAAAGGCAAATTTTCTTCCACTTCTAACTATCGTCCAACTGCAATTACGTCCCTTCTTTCAAAGGCCATGGAAACGCTGATAAATTATCAGATCAAGAAATATCTCGAAGAACGAAAGATTCTCAGTGACTAGCAGTATGACTTTCGTAGCAAAAGGTCCACCGGTGATCTGATGGCATGCCTCACAGAACAGTGGCAAAAATCTTTACATTGTTTTGGAGAAAGTAAGATTATTGCAGTTGATATTTCGAAAGCATTTGATAGAGTTTGGCAATAAACTATTTTATCGAAAATGTGTGCATTTGGTATTGATAAATCTCTTCTTCGTTGGATTAGAAATTACCTTTCAGGCCGCTCAATACAAATCGTATTGGATGGTCTCAAGTCTCAAATTGATAAAAGAAATGCTGGTGAACCACAGGGATCCGTTTTTTCTCCGACTCTCTTTCTGACATTCAACAATAATAATCTTTTGCCTGAAACACCTAATCCATGAAATGCTTTTACTGACGACAGTACTCTCAGCTTCTCATATTCGTTTCTATGTGCATATCCTTGTTCGTCGCATGTGGATCTAGAACGGCAGAGCATGAAAAGCTTACTAATTTCTGATCTCGATAACATTGTCAATTTGAGAACCATTAACTGCGTAGAGTTTAATGCTTAAAAAACTCAATGCTGCATTGAAAAAACTGAACTGCTCTCAATTGTTGGTATGTGCATCACAGACCACCTTGTATGAAATGATCACACATTCTACATTTTCCAAAACGTTGCTAAGTGCTTAGGTTTCCTTCGAAATTACAAGAAATTTGTTACCCCTTTTCATCTGGATGTAATCATGTAATCTATAAGGCCTTATATTCGCCCAAAGCTCTAGTACAATTCCCATATTTGGGCAGGTGCTCCAATAAAAGTGTGTTATTGGGTCTCTTGGATTGAATCCAAAAAGGAGCTTTAAAAATGATAGGTGATAGAGTTATCACGGAGACATTTGTATCTCCGTACGTCTCGAGGGATACTTTGCATCATAGCCACACTACACGAATGTGGAATACTTTACCCGACTCTATATTTCCCTCCCATTGCAATATTCAGACATTCAAAACCAATTTGATTGCATCGACATCTCCTTTTAAATCCTTTCAAACTTTCCTAAAACGCTCGCACTGTCCTCAAACATTTTAAAGGTGGTCATAATCCATTAAGTGCGTGCAAATTATTTAAAAAAATCTACTTTTTTTTTTGTTTAAAGCCTGTGTCGTACTTTTTAACATCTTAAAATACATACACTTGAGTCAAACAGGTACTTCCTTTTACAAAATGTACTTGAAAATTTATAAATCCTTAATCAATAAAATGCACGACTGGATCGCACGAACTTGCTCTTATGTAAAAGTACTTTGGAATTTAAAATACATTTTATAAATAATAAAACGTGAATTTAAAATGAAATTGCCGTCTGATTTCTAGAAAAGTATGAATTTATGTAAACAAACTTTAAAAAATCGTTTTATTATTAAATAAATAAATTTTTTATATAAGAAATTTCTTTAAAATTTTTCAAGAAAAAAATGTGGGATGCGAATTTAAAGTATTTAATAATATTGATTTTTGGAAATAATTTCAAAAAATAATCGTTCATAGGTTTTGAAGATATTGAGTTTTCAAAAAAAAATTTTTTCAAAAAAAACCCAACAAATAATTTTTCGAATATTTTTATATACAATATTATTTTAAACTTAGGGAGACTCCTGCTGAAAATTTTTGGTTAAAATCGTTAGAGCCGTTAATGAGAAAATCGAAAATCAAAAAAACGGTTCTATGACAGGTACCGTTAATAACATTTTTCCCCAAATTTTTTTTTACCAAAATGTAGTCCATGTCCATAATATCACACCTAATTTTTTTTATCAAAATCGTTAGAGCCGTTTTCGAGATAAATCAGATTTTGCATTACGGGTGTATGGGGGGTACTGTTAGTTTTAGAGCTAAAAAAAATTTTCAATTTCCCCTCTAGGGAATCACCGAAGACCCATAACTACCGAGTTTGAAGAAAATAGGTCCAGTGGCTTAGGCTTTAGATCGAGGTACAGACATACAGACAGACAGACAGACAGACAGACAGACGGAATTGCCGGACCCACTTTATTCGTCTTCGCTATCATCGTAATGTCAACTTTGATCAAAATCTCGAGTTCGATTTTTTTTCCAAATGCAGAACTTGCCCTATAGTACCTATATCGCAAGTAAAAAGCACACTTCACGGAATTCGTCTTAAATAAAAAACCGTTTATGAACGTGGTGACTTAAAATAAGAAAATTTAAGCTAAGTTTTAATATAATTTGTTCATGTCAAAGAGATTGCAAACATCTTAATTGTTGCACTTATAGAATTTTTAATGAAAAAAATTCAAATCACGGAGTCTTGAAAATTACCTTCTCAAGTAATAGAAAAAATCATTTTCAATTTTCAAATTTAAGATCCAGCCCTGTATCGACACATACATACATTATGTAGGTATGTATGTAGATGCTAGATACCTAAGTACTTAAGGTAAGCATATTAAATAATAGGATTCTTGCAAAAAGAAAATAGTATTTCAGCATTAAATGGTGGGATTAGAAGTTTTTTCTTTTATGTTAGTCGTGGAGAGTTTTTCTTGCCACAAACTTTTCCTTAAGCAATTCTTGTCAACTAATAAAGCAATTTAATCCTAAACGGCAAAGTTTCGTCCTTGGACAACTCCTGGAAGTGAATTTCAATTTGAGATGTTATGTGACTGGGATTTCCTCGTGGGAAAGAAAAAAATAACACATACTTAGTATATTTCCCTTTTTAGGTGCATACATATTTAGATATATGTACGTACATACATACATATGTTTGTATGTTAATGATGAATCATCATCAAAAAAACTTTCATATTATTCGTTGGTGTTTCACATTAATACTCGTAGCAGCAACATAGAATAGAAAGTAGTATAATGCCGTATTAAGTGTATAGGGAGATGGGACAGTTCACTTATCGGTCGAAACGTCATCGTGAGGTTGCAAGAATGTTTGCAGTTCATATGTGAGTTTCGTGCTTATTGAGTGGAAGGGCACTATGATAAATAACTCAGCCGCCTCTCAATTGATTGGATTTGCTGCGATTATCAACTGCGGTCGAGCCGTTTTCATTTTCCAATTAATTTGTGTACCTATTATGCACATTCATGTATATTTAATATTATTATTCAACTCATCGAGAAACGATGGGCCGAAGGACCTTCGGTGGTGGGATTGCAATCGAAAATACTATTTGTCAGAGTGACATGTGATTTATGATTTACTCGTGTCATACGTTTGAGTTATAAAGCATGTAGGTATCACTTTTTTCTGCGAACTAAGGCATCCCAGATTGTATTATTATTTGCGTATGTTTCCCGGAATTTTTGATATTTATTTATGAAAAATAATGTAATTTTAATATTTAAATGAATTTTCCATATGTGATTTTACCTGTACCATACAGTGGGAGCCATGGCAAAACTGATTGATATTAATCCGCGTATAATTAGCTTGCTGGAACTATAATGCATTATGGCGCCTGTGAAAGCTCGTGGGTCGTGGATAATCTACAGTTAATCAGGTTTTATACGCTTGGTGTCAGAAATTGGTTCTTTTTCATATGAAGTGAGTTCGGACAAGATAATTGGGGCACAGACTGCTCGTGCGACAAGGCTTAATGATTTTTCCAACAAAATACGAATTAATAAATAATATTCGTAAATAAGTATGTAATGTATGTTTGAACATAGTGTATGTATGTATGAGAAATTGTTTGCATGTCCTGCTAGAGCGAGGACTCTATTTATATTTATATAAAAATATCAATCAATCATTATGTTGGTACTTATATGAATGAATATATTAAATACATATAGGTACATACTCACTTTATAATGTCTGCATGACTTGTCAATATGAAATGTGTGCGGCATTTGTTTTTTTTTTATTTATTTAAATTTTATTCAGATCACGTCTTTATCTTTTACATCATTTAAATTGGATTTTAAATTTCAACCGAGTTCATTTGAATATATGTAGTATGTACATATACATATGTGTTGGTAATGTGTATATTAATTTAACTTATAGAGAAGGTTTGTCGTGTAAAAACTTTAAAAATAAAATGGCATCTACTGGAACTACCATAGCTCGCTAAATTCTTATAGTGTTCTTCACATGAACTACAGCGGTGGAACAACACGTGGATTTTTATTTTATATAAAATATTTGAAACATGAACGTTGTTAAATAGGTATACATACATATGTACATATTATGTATCTGCTTGCGAAGATGAAGAAAATTTGATAGTTAACTCTTAATGAGTGGAGTGTTGATTCAATATAATTTAATTAGAAGTCAAGTGACCTTAAATCCAAAATGCTTTTCGCGAAAAAAAATGAAACGCATTTGGGATTTGAGGTCACTTGACTTTTAATTGAATCATATCTCTACGTATAGATATGATTCAATTAAAAGTCAAGTGACCTCAAATCCCATAAATCACATACCTTTAAATTCCCCAGCCTTAAATACTATATGAGGAAATCCAGCGTACTTTAGGATTTTATGTCACTAGCAGATATAAAAATATAGTTCATTAAAATAGTTGTTATTGGTGTAATTTTTTAAATAGGACTTAAATAGAAAGATGATCTATATGTATGTATATTTCAACACAAAATGTTTTAATTTTGAATATACAGCTATTTTATTACGTGAAAACAACGAAATTTAATAATTTAATTTGTCCCTTTCAAATGTTCTTTTATTTCAAAACTTTGTAACTTTTTGATGCAATGTTTGATCCACCTGAAAATTGAAATAATTATTGTAGTTACTTCACAAGTATAATCTATGTTGATATTTGGGTGTGCCGCTAATAATATTGAAATGGTGAACTAAGAAAAACACGTCCCTCGCTCTTTTTGAAAATTAGATCGTTACACTTTTCTTTTCATAACTTTTTGATGCATTTATATATCGTAATAAAAGTTTTTGGTCATATTCTATATAAAAAAACGAAGAAATTCAGCCCAGAAAAGTTAATAAGCCTCAAAAATTTACAAACTTATCGAGGAATTAAAAAAATTTTCGATAGCGTAATTTTTATTTTAGATGTAGAAAATTAAAGAGCACACTCAAAAAAAGCTTAGAAATGCCTAGAAACCTGAAGTTATCCAGAGAGTGAGTGCTGAAAAAGTAACTGTTTTAAGTATCATTTTTTATTCCACTAAATAGATTATTTAAAATGAATTTTTATTTTAAACGAAAATTGATAAAAATTTTTAACTTATTTCATTAACGTTTCTCGGACTTTTATTTTATTATTTTATAATTTTAAACACTAAACTGATGTATAAGTTATGAAATAAGGCAAAAAGTAAGTGATACTTTAAAAAAAAAAAATAACTTAAAAATACAAAATAGTGAACAGTTCCGAAAAAAAATGGTCGATGAACTTATCGCAAGTTTTTTACGATTTGAAAAAAAAAAACTGGAGGGTGAAGGACCAATTCTAAAGGGTGATTTTTCTGAGGTTAGGATTTTCATGCATTAGTATTTGACAGATCACGCGGGATTTCAGACATGGTGTCAAAGAGAAAGATGCTCAGTATGCTTTGACATTTCATCATGAATAGACTTACTAACGAGCAACGCTTGCAAATCATTGAATTTTATTACCAAAATCAGTGTTCGGTTCGAAATGTGTTTCGCGCTTTACGTCCGATTTATGGTCTACATAATCGACCAAGTGAGCAAACAATTAATGCGATTGTGACCAAGTTTCGCACTCAGTTTACTTTATTGGACATTAAACCAACCACACGAATGCGTACAGTGCGTACAGAAGAGAATATTGCGTCTGTTTCTGAGAGTGTTGCTGAAGACCGTGAAATGTCGATTCGTCGCCGTTCGCAGCAATTGGGTTTGTGTTATTCGACCACATGGAAGATTTTACGCAAAGATCTTGGTGTAAAACCGTATAAAATACAGCTCGTGCAAGAACTGAAGCCGAACGATCTGCCACAACGTCGAATTTTCAGTGAATGGGCCCTAGAAAAGTTGGCAGAAAATCCGCTTTTTTATCGACAAATTTTGTTCAGCGATGAGGCTCATTTCTGGTTGAATGGCTACGTAAATAAGCAAAATTGCCGCATTTGGAGTGAAGAGCAACCAGAAGCCGTTCAAGAACTGCCCATGCATCCCGAAAAATGCACTGTTTGGTGTGGTTTGTACGCTGGTGGAATCATTGGACCGTATTTTTTCTAAGATGCTGTTGGACGCAACGTTACGGTGAATGGCGATCGCTATCGTTCAATGCTAACAAACTTTTTGTTGCCAAAAATGGAAGAACTGAACTTGGTTGACATGTGGTTTCAACAAGATGGCGCTACATGCCACACAGCTCGCGATTCTATGGCCATTTTGAGGGAAAACTTCGGAGAACAATTCATCTCAAGGAATGGACCGGTAAGTTGGCCACCAAGATCATGCGATTTGACGCCTTTAGACTATTTTTTGTGGGGCTACGTCAAGTCTAAAGTCTACACAAATAAGCCAGCAACTATTCCAGCTTTGGAAGACAACATTTCCGAAGAAATTCGGGCTATTCCGGCCGAAATGCTCGAAAAAGTTACCCAAAATTGGACTTTCCGAATGGACCACCTAAGACGCAGCCGCGGTCAACATTTAAATGAAATTATCTTCAAAAAGTAAATGTCATGGACCAATCTAACGTCTCAAATAAAGAATCGATGAGATTTTGCAAATTTTATGCGTTTTTTTTTTTAAAAAAGTTCTCAAGCTCTTAAAAAATCACCCGTTAACTTGAAATTCAAATTCAGCGCGTCAAAATACGTAAGAATATGTATGTAGGTTCGGTTTTTGAAATTAACTACTTTTTTATTTTTTTGTGCACCTGTGTAGAAACTCGACATATTTTTATCAATTAATTTTTGTTGCATTGATGAATTTTAGTAACGCGACTTGATTAACATTTCTGACGTTACTTTGATTATAAAAACATCAACTGTTTTGGTGTGCTAATGATTTGATTTTTTTTAAACGAAAATCTTAAGGTATGCTGGATTTCCTCATATATTATACATACATACATGTTTATTTCTTTACAAACAGATTTAAATTATGTAATTTAATTCATGGATTCTCTTCACTAAAAGGAAAAAAATGTTGTCTAAAATTTAAAACGATAAATTGTTGATTTATCTTGTTTAACAAAAAGTCATCACACTTTTGTTAAACACGCGTAATTTTTACCACTAAACAATTTAGACAGAACGAAAATAAAACAAAAAACAAACGCCTTCATTCTTTAAAACAAAGTGTAGAGATAAATTTGTCGCAGAAAAGGGTAAAGTTTATTAAATCTTCTATCTTCTATATATCTATATATCTATATATGTATATATATATTATGATAGAAGATTTGTTTTTATTGATTTATTTACATTTATTTACATTTCAATTTATTGTCGTGTTTGGGCATAACACCACCCAATCGTCCGATGCGCGATACATTTAACCATGACTTGCGAAGAGAACAAGCATACGGTATTGAAGTATTGGCCGAAACAGTTCGTTCAAACGTTCCGCAATTGAATGAATAGCAAAGATTGCGTATGATACTTCGATTGAAGCTGTGAACAGTAGATCTGGTGGAATTTACTTCTTTGATGCTCCCGGGAAACTGGAAAAACGTTTCTAATTTCATTGCTGTTGGCAAAGATCAGATCGCAAAATGAAGTAGCCATAGCACTGGCTTCATCTGGAATAGCTGCAACATTGTTAGAAGGTGGAAGGTGCACATTCTACCTTGAAATTTCCACTAAACATCCAAATCAACGAAGCTCCAGTTTGCAACATCGCCAAAAATAGCGCAATGGCGAAGATTCTACAGATACGTAAATTGATCGTTTGAAATGAATGTACGATGTACAAGAAATCATTCGAGGCACTGGACAGAACGTTAAAAGATCTTCGTGACAGCCAAAACATTTTTGGTGGAGCCATGATTCGGTTGTCAAGTGATTTTCGTCAGACTCTTCCAATTATCTAATTTGTGGCAGCATGTAAAGACACTCCAATTAATAAGTAACATGCGAGTATTTTTGCAACAAGATCAAACTGCGATTATGTTTTCGAAGCAGTTATTAGATATTGGAAATGGTAAGGTCGCAGTTGACACCTCGACGAGATTAATTAGACTACTCATGGATTTTTGTCACTTCGTCGACCCAAAATAGGAGCTTATTCATCGTGTTTTCACGGAGATAGAACAACAATTCAGAAACCATAATGGGCTGAGTGAACAAGCAATATTGGTAGCCAAACACAAAGATGTCGATGATCTCAATGCAATTATTCAGAATTTTATTCAAGAAAAGTTGTTTTCTTACAAATCAGTTGACACAGTTACAAACCAGAATGACGTAGTCAACTATCCAACAAAGTTTTTAAATTCAATGGATTTTCCTGGATTACCACCTCACAGTTTACAATTAAAAGTAGGATCAGTTGTGATTATGCTGCGTAACATTAGACAACCTCCATCCATGATGGGTTTAATCCAGTATATGGGTCCAACTCCATAGTAGGATTAAGCCCACACCATTATGCTTGAACCTCCGTGCTTAACCACTTTATTTGTGTATTTGGGTTTATATTCCGCTTTTGGAGGTCTTCTTACGTAGGAGCGAGATCCTTTACCGCCAAACAACACGATTTTGCTCTCATCCGTCCATAAAACGTTGCGCCATTTCGCTGCTGGCCTGTTCAAATGCTGTCTTGCAAACATTAAACCACAGATAATAGAGTTACATAGATATCGCATCCAGTGCAAATAAAAATGATCATATTTTTTATCCCCTATTAAAGCGATTTGTTGAAGTCAAACCTCGCAACCATATTCAACAGACGTTGAACAAACGTGTTGGTTTGCCAATGCAACCCTTTTGAGTTCTTTTTACGTCGCTTCTACGTTCCACCACACAATTTGCTGTGCAGGTAGTTTTTTTGTCTATATAATTTTGCAGCAACCAACGCTTTCTTTTTCTTCGCTTCTCAATCTAATCGGTTAAGCGAGCGATTGACTGGTAGGTATGGGGATGGCTCGTCTGGTGTGGTGTCTGTGTCTGGTGTGTTGTTGGATTTATTTGGTCGTGCGTAGGAACATATTATATATACATTATCTATATTTTTTTTGGGTTGTGCGATCGGTGTTTGTGTGTGGTTTCTTCTTTTTATTTTGAAGTTATTTAATTTACTTCATTCGTCGTCGACTTTCGATTTTCGAACGATTTGGATGTTCATTTATGTAGATATATGATTGAGCAATACATTTTTCTTTGTTAATTTTACAGTCAGTGGTCCTTTTTTCAGCGATTTTATTTGTCAACGTTTTTTTTTAATAGCAATGGGTGATAAGAGATTATCTGGGGTTTCTTGTTCCGTTTGTATAAAAACGAAAAGAGATTACCCTAATTTGAAAATTTTTAAGTGCCCTTCTAGGAAAAAAAATGAAATTTTGAATAATTTGTGGAGGCAGGCATGTGGATTCAGAAATGAGGGCAAATACTTTGTTTGTGGAGACCATTTTTGTCCCGAGTTTGTGGGAAGAAAATATCTTAAGAAGGATGCTGTTCCTTCTTTAAATTTAAATTCTGATTTGGGTTCAGACTTAAATTTAGAAGATCTTAATAAGTCTCCTCCAACTAAACGAAGAAGAACTTCGAGCAGTTGTGTGCGATCAATTATTACAGAGATGTGCAAAAGAGGAGAAAAAAATGCAATTTAAAAAAAAAAATTATTAAGTTTGAAAATTCAAATAAAAAACTTAAAAATAAAGCATTATAAAAAAAGAGAGCGCATACTGCTTTAAAAGATTCAAAAAAGGGAGATTATCTTTATCGTCTCAAATCCAAGGGCTACATATTTCCGACCATTCAAAAACAGTTCGCGATATGTTGATGGGGTTGTCGAAATCTGCAAAATATAACAACAACGAAAAAGAAATTTCCCAAAATATATTTTATAGATCGCAAAGCGCCTATAAATTTTTGAGGGATGGGCTGGGCTTCAGGATTCCCCATATATCCTCTTTATACAGATGGGCTCCTGTTAAAGGAATTCAACCAGGATATGTAAACAATGCCCATTTGTATCTAAAATCAAAGTTCGCTTTATTAAACCAGCGAGAACGTTGTGTTGTGTTGATATTTGATGAGATTAGGATTCGTCAAAACCTCACATATAATATTATAAATGATTTAATGGATGGTTTCGAAGACCTAGGAGCAAAAAGAAAGAGAATTTTTGCCAATCAAATATGTGTTTTCATGGTAAATGGTTTGTTTGATAGTTGGAAAAGTGTTTTAAACTATTTTGTGTCAGCAAACGTCGTAAATGGGGCTAACCTAAGCGAAATTATAAGAAATAATTTGAAAATCTGTCAAGATCTTGGTCTTAAGGTTTGCGCTGCAGTCTGCGATCAAGGACCTAATAATAGAAAAGCTTATCAAATATTAGGTGTTTCTGAAGAAAAACCATTTACAATTTTTAATGATGAAAAAATATTTTGTTTTTATGATTTTCCTCACTTATTAAAATCGATTCGTAATGCTCTACTGAAATCAGATTTACAAACTCCAGATGGTAAGGTTTCTTTTAATGTTTTCAGAGAAATATACAATTTAGAAATTGACAACGTGGCTAAGACATGTTTGAAATTTAGAAGTTCTCATATAGCACCAAATGCCTTGAAAAAATGCATGTTCGTCTTGCAACACAAATATTTAGCAGGACAACTGCGGCATCTATTCAAACTGCTTTTGAACTTAATTGCTTAAAAGAAAGCTCGAAGGAAGCTATAGCAACAAAAGAGTTCACACTTAAAGTAAATAATGCATTTGACTGCATGGATAGTGGTTCACATTATGACAAAAATATTTTAAAGCGCGGAGTTCAGCTAAGGAATCCAGCTTATAGTGAGTAGAAACAAATTTGGTCTTACTTAAAAGAAATACAAAAATCAGATAACCTTCCAAGAAACTTTTGTTTAAAAGGAATCGAACGATAAACGGGGTTTTATTACTTAGTCAAGATATAAGTAATGGCCTATATGAGAACGTGGATTATTTACTCACAAAGAGAATTCATCAAGACGTATAAGAAAATTTATTTTCTATTATTCGCATCAAAGGTGGGAATAACAAAAATCCATCTGTTTACGAATTCAATATTTTGATGTCAAAAATTCTTTCATCAAATCTTATCACTTATCACTTTTAAGGACAACGTACCTATTTTGAAAACATTAAATTTTGCTAAGAACTATGTGCATGAAATGTATTTTGTGACCACTCTTATGTCTTATGCCATAATTAGTTTCTTCAATAATTTGTTCTAAAGATTTTATATGTTACCCCAGTTTCATTAGCTAATGTTTTTTTAAAGAACAACCTTGCTTTTAAAGAACAACCTTGCTTATATTCACAGGTTGGCCTTGGCACATACAAAAATTACACTCAGGAAATACAAACAAAATTCACACACATCTTTAAGAAAGATCAACATAAAATACACAAAAGACAAAAAAAAAACAATGAGGCACAAGAAGTAAAAAAAAGAAAATACAACAAGTTACTTGATAATACAATACAATATAATGTCTGAGTATGATTCATGCTAGTTCGATCAAACTGGGACGTAGCGGTACGTCCCAGTCGATTGAAAAATGGTCATTTTTTTTTCCTCTGCGTGCGATATCTATGGAACTATAGTATCTGTGATTAAACGCTTTTTTGCATGTTTTGCAGTTAAAAGACGGACTTTTCTGGGACTACACGCTTTTAAATTACGTATGTTCTCTCAATCTGTGGTGAACGGTTTCAACGCAAGCTGTAATATTCAGTTCTTTTTTGAGCTCAGTTGCAGGCTTGAAAGGATTTTTTTGGCTTTCTCGGACTAGGCGTCTGACAAGAGTTTTCGACAAAACTGGTTTTCGCCCACGAGTTTCGGTTTAGGGTGCGTATATTATTGAATTTCGAATCATTTTGTTGGAACAGCCAACAAAACGTCGAACTTCTCCGTAAGTTTTACCTTCTGAAATCATTTTTTTAATAATTTCACGTTTTTCGTTTGTGCAATGTTTTCCACGGCCCATTGTCTTTGAAAAACTGTAATTTTTTTTGTTTAAAATGAAGAAATTTATTCAAAATTAACAAATCTTAACATTTGGTTACATTACCTTGAAATATGACACCAAAAAATGTTTTTTTCTAGCGAAAACTGCGATCAGTACTATTATTTTTACCGCAATAAAAAAGGGTTTTTCCCAAACATGGCCTCGTATAAAAAGAACCGTTACCATTTAAGTGCCAGAGATACACAATACAGAGAGTTAACACTTATAACAAAATACAGTAGAGGCTGGAAATATGTGTCCATTTACTAATCTAAAAAAGTTAAAATGAAACTTGTACCGGTGGTGCTATTTTTTTACCGGCACTGTATGTAACTATCCTATAACAATGTATGTAGTTAAGCCTGTAGGCACATAAAGTTTAACTTACCTTAAAATAGTTTAAATTCAAAGACACACAAATATTTGTCATTTTTTTTTTTTGTTTTTAATTCGGAGAATTTTATTTTTGTTTTATTTTTTTTTTAAACTTTTTTGAGTGTTTTTATCGTTACTGCTTAGGTAAATTAATCAAACAATGCCACTCCTCTGGGCCCGCACCACCACAGTATGGCATTTCAATGCAACTACTTATGTATATGTCAGTGGCGTAGATAGGGGGGATCAGGGGGATATATCCCCCCCCCCCCATTGGGATCGATAATTGTTCAACATAACCAGTCATGAACCAAACAAGTTAAAGAAACGCACTGTGAAATTTTTTTTTACGTCTCTCACCAATTGATAATTGGTAAACGTGCAAGAAAAAGCGCTTCCATCCAGCTATATATATTTTATTTAAGATATTAGCTACACTGCCGGTTTCAACGTCAACCCCCGAAAGAACTTTCTCCAGTCAGTAAAGAGAATAAAAACAATACAAAGAAGCATGACCAACGAAGTGAGATTATTAAAAATATGTCTATTTTAATAACAGTGTGATAAGGTTTGTATGTTTACATATTTGCAGGATCGTTTGAATGGTTTGGCTGCTCTAGCTATTCATCGCGAAATACCTATACTAGCAGACGAGATTATAAGTGTTTTATCTAAAAAGAACAGAAAACTGGATTTTATTTTGTGATTTATTTTTTAAATTAATATTAGTTGTGTTTTATTTTCCCCGAGATCTGATCCAGATTGGATCTTCATTTAAAATTACATGTATAACAAAAACAACACAAGGCCCAGTTTTGTTTGTTATTGTTGTTTTACATGTTATTTTGAAAACAAAATCCAATCCGGATCAGATCTGGGGGAAAATAAAACGCAGCTATTATTTTATTTACTACAGTACCTTGCATAAGTAAAACCGCACCTGTAAAAATGCGTTTTGTAGAAAATTAAAATGGGAATGATACCCTACTATTTTTTATTGAATGGCATGGCATCACTAATTAAGTAAATTGAGAAGAAAAAAAAGTTCCGTTAGTTTCTCTTCTGGTGGTTAAAAATTAAAACAGATTTTTTTTGTATTGCAAAAGTATAACCGCTTTTTTATTTTGATCTGGTTTTTTTTTATTTGAAGTAAATTTTTTCGGCTAAATTAGTAAAGGATATTGCTGCCCCTATTTTTGACAAATCTAAAAATTGGTTTTGACATACTGTTGACAAGGTTATTTAATATAGAATCGCCTATACAGTTCCATTCTTCCACAATCGCCTCTCGCAGCTCAGCAACACTGTAAAATTGCCTATTATGGGCATAAATTTTGCGGGTCAAAATTCCCCGAAGATTTTCAATAGGGTTACAATCTGGAAAACGTGTCGGGAACACCATAAAATGTATGTTATTCGATTCGTACCATCCCAAACTTTGACGACTAACGTGAATTGGGGCATTATCATGCTGGAAGACATGCCGAACTCGACGATAAAAGGTGAAGACAAGTGCAACCTTACCACGGTCGCAGAAGGCCCTCCAAACCTTACAACTGCCACCGCCAAAGTTCCTCTTGAAAACAAACTTTTTTCCTTTCTCAGATCGTGCCAATATCCGTTAAAACCACCTGACCCATCAAGATTAAACTTTTTTTCGCCACTGAAAATAATCTAAAAAGAAAACATTCATTGAATTATGCCATTTGGAATAATAAGAGTTAAGTGTAAATTAATGGAATGTTACTTATGGTTTTCCAATTCCGTTTCATGTTTTGCTGGGCAAATTCTTACTTTTTTTGTAGACTGTTGTCAAATTTGGAGCTGGCATCATTTTGCACAGAACAATCACTTTGCTGCTTTTTAAGGCACAAAAAACCTTTGAAACCGAAATTCCTAAGCCCAATTCGTCACGAACGTCTGGCAAAGAATGCGCCAAATTGGATGCAGCATTTATTAAACGCCTCTTATCTCGACGTGTCAGATACTGCAGATGCCCGGGTCTTATTTTCGTCTCATAAGATTCTGGATCTTGTGAGAAATTTCGGACGACACGATCGGATCTTTAAATTTTCCTACCAATAGCCCTTAAGCTTAGGCCAGTTAACCGAAAAGCTTGAATTTTGACTTTTTCCGTATCGCTTAAATGTTTACCACGCGGCATTGTTTCTTGTCATTTCGAAGCACATAACTGAATGAAGCTTCAGAGAGGTTTGCATTGTGCGGTTATACTTTTGCAGTATATACAAATCTGTTTTTAATTTTCAAACACCAGAAGAGAAAATAACGGAACTTTTTTTCTTCTCAATTTACTTGATTAGTGATGCCATTCAATAAAAATAAAATGCACGACTGGATCGCACGAACTTGCTCTTATGTAAAAGTACTTTGGAATTTAGGATACATTTTATAAATATAAAACATGGATTTGATGAGATAATAATGTTCAAATGCATAAAATTGCCGTCTGGTTTCCGGAAAAGTATGAATTTATGCAAATAAACCTTAAAAAATCGTTTTATTATTAAATAAATTTTTTATATAAGAAATTTCTCTAAAATTTTTCAAGAAAAAAATGTGGGATCCGAATTTTAAGTATTTAATAATATTGGTTTTAGGAAATTATTTCAAAAAATAATCGTTCATAGGTTTTGAAGATATTGATTTAAATTTTTTTTTTTTTTTTTAAAACCCAATAAATATTTTTTCAAATATTTTTATATACAATATTATTTTAAACTTAAGGGGACTTCTGCTAAAAATTTTGGGTTAAAATCCTTAGAGCCGTTAATGAGAAAGTCGAAAATAAAAAAAACGGGTCTATGGCAGGTACCCCTAATAACATTTTGCCCCAAAATTTTTTTTGACCAAAACGTAGTCCATGTCCATAACATCACACTTAATTTTTTTTATCAAAATCGTTAGAGCCGTTTTCGAGATAAATAAGATTTTGCATTATGGGTGTATGGGGGGTACCCTTAGTTTTGGAGCTAAAAAAAAAATTTCAATTTCTCCTCTAGGGAATCACCGAAGACTCTTAACTACCAAGTTTGAAGAAAATACCTCCGGTAGTTTAGGCTGTAGTTCGAGGTACAGACATACAGACACACAGACATACAGACAGACAGACAGACAGACGGAATTGTCGGACCCACTTTTTTCGTCTTCGCTATCATCGTAATGTCAACTTTGATCAAAATCTCGAGTTCGATTTTTTTCCAAATGCAGAACTTGCCCTATAGTACCTATATCGCAAGTAAAAATAGTAAAGTGTCATTCCCATTTTAATTTTCTACAAAACGCATTTTTACAGGTGCGGTTATACTTATGCAAGGCACTGTATATAAATATTTATTCTAGTTCATATTCAAATTAATGCGTATAATATATTATCTTTAAAAAATATAATTTTTGTATGGCATACATAATGAATTCAATGAAGTCTTGTTATTTGTTTTTTTGTTTTAATTATTAAAACTTTAAAAAAAATGAGCGAACTAGATCTATCCCCCCCATATCGAAAAGCTATCTACGCCACTGCATGGATCAACACGTCTACGTGAATATTTTGGAAAGTGTTATGCTCGCGTATGCAGATGAAGAAATGCCGCTTTTGTGGGTCTTCCAACAAAATAATGACCCCAAGCACACCAGTAAAGAGGCAAAAAAATGGTTTGGAGATCATTCAATTAATGTAATGGAGTGGCCAGCGCAATCGCCTGACCTAAATCCCATCGAAAATCTGTGGGCCGACGTAAAGAAAGCAGTCTCAGATATTAAACCGACCAGCAACGAAGCACTCTGGGCTGCAGTTAAGGCGTCCTGGGAGAATATTCCGGTTGAAAGGTGTCAAAATTTAGCTAATTCAATGACGAGACGTTGTGAAGCAGTAATAGCCAACAAAGGCTGTGCAACGAAATATTAATTTTGTTGGACTACCTCTAAGGAATAAAATCAGAAAAAGATTTTGGATTTTTACGATGATTTAGTTTTAAGTTGTACGATGAAGCAATGGTGTTATTATTTTTACCGCTTATTTGTTTGATTTGTTGGAGAAAATATAAGTTTTTTTCAAAAAGTTGATGAATAAAAATAAAAATTCTTTTTGAAATGTGTTCTTTTAACTTAATATAAACTTTTTGCATATTCAAAATTTCCCTCGATATATTGGCATACATTTTATTTTGCAACGAAATTTTTTCCTCGTAATGGTGCTATTTTTTTACCGCAGCTGTACGTATGTGATTTGCTCATTGTTTGTTAGTTTTTTCAAAATATCCTTCGCTTGGCTCCATTACCATTAAGAAAAGGACTTGATTGGATTTATTGGTTTGCTGTTTTGTTTTAATCCAGGTACATGCATACGTTAAATAAAAATAATTCGTACGCTTTCAACTTCTCATGTTGAACAGGAGATCAGTTGTGAATATGTGAATTGTGATAGTTCTTGGCTAAGCTAAACGTGTTTATTATTTCAGTGGTAAGTCGTCTTTTTCAAATAGAGCTGTTCAACGATGACACACAGAAGTAAAATAAACACCCAAAAACAACATTCCGTACTTCACACAAGATTTCCATTTACACAAGATTTTCAATGCAAGAAAAACTGAGCGAATCTACAGAAACTTTTAGACACATGATTTATTTTGAAAAACTTCAGTTGAAAAAAAAAATTGCTTGCGGGAGTTCCCGCACGGGTACGCTAGTTTGTTATAAATTAGTTTTAAAAATGAACGAAAACAATTTTGCGTTGTTGCTGAATGTTTCATCTGATGAGTACAGCAAACATTTATGTCGTTTTTATTTTGTATGCTACTCGTAATTATGCGAAGTGTATCTTTCAACAAACATTTTTCTTGATTTTCATTATTGTCCACATTTGATGTTTCACATATGCAATCACAAAAAACTTCAGAATCATCAGAATCAAACAAAAAGTGTTCAGTTGGGATTCCGGATCGGAGAGAGATTCCGGATTACCAAATAAAAACAACATTAATTGCAAACACAAGCAATAACAAGCAACATGCAAATTGCCAAACGACAACAAAAGAAATACATATGAAATCTTATATGACTTTTTTGACAGTTTGATCGTTACCTGAACTCGCCCCAGCAAAATACCTAGATCTACTTCAGGGCGACCCCAGGTCTCAAAAAACACAGAATTTACTCACCAGGGTGACTTCAGGTTTTTCAAAAAACGATTTAGGGCGACCCCAGAGTGACGAACAAACCTATTATTAGGGTTGGGCATAATCGAATGACTTAGAGAATCGATTGATCATTCGAATGATCTTGGAAACAATCAGCCTTATCACAGGCCCCGTTGTAATAGATTCGTAGTACGAACCCCGAAAAAAAGTATATTGCTCCAGTCGTACTAAAAAAAACTTGGTACGAAATTCGGAGTTCGTGAATAATGGTATCACTAGCCCCGAATGAATAGGAAGTTGGAAAGTTTTTTCTACGAACAGATATTTTGATCGGAGCTCAACTTAAAACGAAACAAATAAAATTAAATGAACGAAGATAAAGGACATGCAAATGAAATATATAAAAACAATTATTATTATTGTTTTCATGTGAATTTGTTTATATTTTTTATTTTTTGAAGGGCAAATAAAGTAAATACAAATAAATATTGGTATCCTTCCGTAATGAATCTCATTTTTAGTGTTTGTCCTCTTCGCGTATTTTCTACATTTATTACAAAGATTGCAACGGCAATGGTATCCATTTTTAACGACCAACAAAATTAAAATCAAATCAAAAGATGAACAACGAATATTTATTTATTTTTCACATTTTGACGCAAATCAACGGATTTTGAAACTCCGAAATTAGGAAAATGTTTTTTTCATTTCGTTCGGGGCCTATCTATGATGTAAATTTATTCGATTCGTACCGTAACAAAATTTTCAGGGACTTGTTACGAGGGACTCTGTGATAGGGGTGAATATCATAGTAACAAAAGAAGTAGAAAACAAACATTTCAAGGTAAAAAAGAAATCAAAAACAAAAAAAAATTCATAACATAATGGTTCTCACTTCTCGCCTTTCCTTTACAATTCCATATTCAACCCTCAACCATGTATCGAGTGCGGAAATGAATATAACAATAAACCCAAAGTCGTTGAATACACACACGAGATACAAAAATAACCAACTTCTCGAGTTTTCGATTTTGGGTGTTTTATTTTCCGCCTTTTCGTTCAATATTCGCTTCTCGGTCTCGAATAGGCACTCGAGTGTCGAGTCCTCATTTCGCTTAGAATAAGCAGATGCGAAAAAATTATTCGAATAATTTGAATATTCGAATGATTTGTGTGAAGAATCGAAATATCTCGAGATGTTGTCTGAATTGATTATATCATTCGAAGTGGTGGGCGCCACTAATTATTATCATTAGATCATTAGAAGAAAACACAATTACCGTCAATAGTCTCGGGTATAGAGCAATGCCAACCGACTTTTAGTAGCTATAACTTGACGACTTCGTTGTTTGCGAGCTGTGGTTCCGCTAAATTCAAGCGACGCAACGCACTGAGTTGTGAAGTAGAAAATAGGCGAATGGGTCACCTCACCGCGAGCGATCATCAATATCAATTGGCCGTCATGATCAAAAACAGGGGTTCTTAAATTAAAAAGGCCACTTCATTTTTACTAAGGAATTTCCAAAATTTTTGACTGAAATAAAGTGTCTTTAAGGAAAAACACAGAAAAAGACTGAGTTTATTCGTTCTTCTTTTTTATTTACATTTTTGTTATTCCGCGCACTACTTCATCTTGACCTAGGATAAAACAAAAAGGCCAAACACACCTTTTTAAATAATTTATTTTTACACAACTAAAAATCAATTTTTCCGTTAAATCGGGTCAGGTTTATTCCCCGCACTTGTATTCCAGATGACATCAAAAACATAATCATATTTATTTTGTTGGCAGTCTGTCGCAAACCTCATTCAATAACTAATCCCTGTAATTCTTGCGACAAATCCAAAGAAAAATCACCCATGATTTCTCTCACCATCTCGAATTCGATTTCATCTAATCCGAGTCTCAAATGTGTTTTAGTAGTGGAGCGCAGTTCGCTTTCAAGATTCATGGATAACCTCCCCAAATGTTCATCATCCACCGTATCTACATACCAAATGTAGTGTTTGATGAAATATTTATTCAAAGCCTTTCGATTGTAGTCACTTTCACAAAAGCAATTATATGTGACTAAAAGCTGCTTCAGTATCCAGGTCTTCCCCTTCTGCAGTGCTGCTACAGCATCATCAACGCAGAGACGAGATAGATCATAGTTTCGGTAAAGTGGATAGATCAATGAACGCCGAAGGAAACTTTCAACAACAAATCTGAGATTATCAAACTGCTCGAAGTAACTAAGGGCTGGCGAGAGAATAGTGCGCGTCCAGTCACTTTCACAGGTTGGGTCATTTGATGTAAGCCTGTAAAGATGGTCGCATTAAGTGAATCATGAAAAGGAAAGCCAAGTGATTATCTTATACCGTGTGTCATAGAAAATTCCCAGTAATATGCTCACAAGTCCACAATCGACCTTTTTCTGGTCTATTTCGATATCGATACTACCGTACTTGCTTCGTATCTTTGATAAAATATATTCTTCATCGATGGAAAGTTTTGTATCTGAAAGGAAATTCAGAATAACCGTCGAATTAATTGATGACAAAAACCTTCACGTAATAATGTAGGTACTCGTATATACCGTCAAAGAGAATGGTGTACTCAATCGGATTTTCATGACCTTCAGGTATGGGCAACTCAGCGAAATTTATTTTGTATTGATCCAGACAGAAATCTTCTATTTCATCACTTTCTCGTTGAATAATTCGTTTGACTGAGCTCAGGCAACTTGGGTCTGTTATGCGACAAATGTGAGACAGGTCATCCTGAAATTGTGAATTTTGCAAACAATTTCCACTGATTATGAAAACCTACTTCGTTGTACTTTGGTTTGCCTCGGTACAATCCAGAAAACCCGTACGGGAAATCGGCCCGTATCTCACAAATCTTTCCATCCACCGAAAGAACACATGAGTCTGTTATGCGTGTATACTTACTGAGACCTGCTTCCCAGGTTTCTCGTAATGTCATATTTTTGTTTATAGATTCTTTTGCTCCTTGGTCAGGTTTATAAGGTTTATCTGAATCTGGACAGCAAGGAAGAAGACAAGTATATTCCCACCGCTCTGTATTGAAACTAATAGGAATGTCCTTCATAGACTTTAGGTCAAATCTTCTAGAGCATTCAAATCTGTGAAATTAATTAAAATCATTTGCATAACTGTGTAAGTTTATGAAGAATGTTTACTAACCGACTTATATAATCATCGGAAACAAGTATGAAACAAGATTCATTAATGAAAATATCACAATTGGTAACAATTTGTCCTCTTTTTTCGATTTGTACTTTTAATTCGCAGGAATTCTGATTGAATTCGTGAAAAATATTGAGGGCATTCATATTGTAACGACCAATTAATTTAATTTATTTGTATAACTTGGCGAACAAAAACAAATATGTACATTATATATTTTGAAATTTGAAGAAAATAAACATGAATGGCGATTAAAAATTAAATGGAAATCGAAGTAAACAAAAAGCAGAAAGCAACAACGTGCAGCAGGCGGCAAATGTCAAAACTGTCAATCTGAATCTGAAACTGAATATGGCTGTCACTGTGATACACAACGAATCGGTTTAGTTTTCATAAATCTGAAAGCACAGAGTGGTTAAAACATTTTTTTTAGCGGTATTTGTAGTGTGAAGTTGGAAGTAGTTCAAAACTAAAATACTGTTACGTGAATTTCTGGCAGCCGTATCTATAAGATTTTCTTAAACTGCATCTTAGGGGTTATTTAGTTAAGCATACTTAAATATTTAATTTGCCTTTAAATGATGAAACTTCAATTCATATCTACATATAATCAATTTTTCATTGGTTCTTAACTAAACGATGGTTGTGTCACGTAACGTAAATGAATGTGAATATCTAATAAAAAAAAAAAAAACAAATGCTGCTTCCTTTTATACAACACAGCTGTTTTGTGACACCTTGAATTAGTAAACATTTGGAAGACACATTTTTATATCTGTGAAATTGAGAAAAATGTCATGGAACAGAAGCCGACTCCCGTCGCCGTCGCCACGAAAAAAGAAAAAGATCTGAAAATTGGAATGCTTCCGACAAGGAAACTTCTTTATTTTAAAATATGCCAAAATAAATTTAAAAAAAAAGAAATTATTTCCATGCACAGATTCGCCTACAACAACGAGGACAAAAGTGTCGATACAAACACTTCAAAGGCTGAGCGGGAAGTGTGGACGATAATTCTTTGATCGTACACATATTTTAATCAATATAAA
This sequence comes from Chrysotoxum bicinctum, assembly GCA_911387755.1. Classification (NCBI taxonomy): domain Eukaryota; kingdom Metazoa; phylum Arthropoda; class Insecta; order Diptera; family Syrphidae; genus Chrysotoxum; species Chrysotoxum bicinctum. The sequence goes on from OU426988.1 coordinate 134,421,558, forward strand.
TTTTCTGTATCTTAATTCTTTTCATTTTATAATTCTAAAATATCACAACAAACAATACAAACAATACAAAGATGAAATGATATAACAAAATACATTTTAAAATGTTTTTAAGTAACCTTTAAACGTGGTGGATGGCGTTTAAGTCAAGAGGCCTTTAAGTGACGTTACATAAATGTGAAATTTGATTATAACTAGATACCGATTTCATACTTAAGAGCTGTTTGGAGGTATTTTAAAGTTAAGCAACCTTTAAAATTTCTTAATAGATTCGGCTGTGGATATTTAAAGCCTATTCAGCGTGATCTTTTAATCTCCTATTCTTTCAGGCCTCGATTTGAAGTTTCGCAGCTGTATAGTTCACTCTAAGAAATATTCGAAAAATTACTACAATAACAGCCGAATCTATAAAGAAATTTTAAAGGTTGCTTAACTTTAAAATACCTCCAAACAGCTCTTAAGTATGAAATGGCCCAACTAGCAATTTTGCTTCCTATTTCTGAAATTAAGAATCATTCGTAGCTATAGTGCTCATATAACCATTCTTGCTGGAAGTCAAATAGCTATAGGAGTAAACCTTGATATAATTCATCGCCTAGACATTCTCTGGAGTACCTACTTTTTATCACCTGTTTAGGCGTAAAGACTTAATATACTCTGTTCAATTTAAATTTGCAGTACAGGGAAGATAGGATATTTGCCTTTCAGTCTGACCATTATGGATTTCAATAAGCTGTGTTTAATTTAAAGCTCTTACAGGATTGCCGTAGGACTGTAGGAGCATTAAAAATTGCCCGCAAATCTCAGAAAAATATTTGCTACTAAAAGCTCGAAAAAGCTTAAATCCTGAAAGTTACATAGCAAAAACAAAAGAAAATGCCATATGCATTTCTATCAACTCGGCAATGGTAACTCTGATTAAGTGTTTTTTTTTTAATAAACACAATAAGGGTTGTTTGCAAATTGGTGATCAGGGTTCGGACTTTACTTCGATCGAAGTAGATCTACTTCGATTTTGAGAAAAAAATTGAATCTACTTCCCTACTTCTCTTTTTTATGATCTACTTCTCTTTGAAATTCTAAACCAATATATTTAAAGACAGCGCTGATCACTCTGCATTACATAAAAAACAAGTTTAGGAATCATTTAAACGTAAGCACTGTGGAAAATTTAATGTTTTTGAGATCACTTACAGAAAAACGTAAAGAATTTATGAGCCACCTATTGAATTGATACAATTCGTACAAGTTCGTTGATGAAAAATTTACTTTAAAATAGTTATATTTAATTAAAATTTTTTTAAAAGTCTGAAATCAGAATTTACTTATATATGTTATGTTTATATAATTTAATTTCCTAAAACTACTTCGAAAATTTTAGACCTACTTCAGTTTTTTTCCGTATCTACTTCGAAAATTTAAAACCTAAGTCCGAACCCTGTTGGTGATCACTTGATCAGTCTCCTTTCACCCATGGAGCAGATAGGTCACGTGAGCTCAAAGAAGATTACACAAACAATTTTAATGTAACTCAGTGATTCTCTTTCTTATTTCAGTGGCAATTTTTTAAGTTAAGGTGCCGTGCAAACAGCAGCAGGCACCAGTGTTTCTGAAAAAGCTCTCCCATAAGGCCTGTACTGCAAATATAAATTGAACAGAGTATAGTTGTGTTCAACCAAGAAAAGGCCAGTGTAGAGTAGTGTAGTGCAGTGCAGGTTCATGAAAACTGTCAGATCAAACTCAAGCAAAAACGTCATACGTCAGATGTTAAAAAGAAGAAAACAAATTAAATTCGGCGCAAGTAAAATGCCTTATGCCTGCGCTGAAGTCGATGGCAAAGGGACGAAATTCATTCCCAGTGCCTGCGACTATACGTTGTTGGCTTTTTAGGCATCTTTTTCTCCTCTTCACCTTTTTTCATCGAACTTTCAAATTCTTCGTGTAAATATACATACACTGCGCGTCATCAGGTTAGAACACCTCCTATAAGCTTAATAAAACTGATGTTCGGGTGGTTGTTGTTAATATGCAGCTACTTCTTTGTGTTCTATTTTTCTCATCCTTGTATACACTCTCACTGGCAAAAAGAGCATGCAAAGAAAAGACCCCGTTTTACGGTGTTTGCTTTTTTTTAATTTTCGATTGAAAAGTGTGCTTTTTTTGCGTCATCAGGTTAGCACATGAAAATTAATTTTAGTTTTTCTTCATAAGTTGAACTCGTATAAGAACCAAATTTTTTTTTCTGCTCAAGTAATCTATTCCAAATAATATGGGTAAAGGTAAATCACTAACTGTTGAAGAGAAATAGAAAATTGAAGCTTATGAGGAGTGGAAACTGTCAATAAGTGCAATAGCCAAAAAGATCGGTAGATGTCGAAAAGTGATATCCGCATTTCTGTGCAATAAGTCGGGATATGGTAAAAATAACAAAGGTGGTAATAATAAAATAATTTCGAATGCTGATAAGAGAGCTATTTTGAGAGAAGCATCGAACTCTCATAACTCGATCGGCTTCAAAAATCAGGGTAAATGTTGGCGTTAAAGCGAGTTTATCTACCATTCAAAGAGTGATAAGGAGTGCTCCGCATTTAAAAAGGTTAAAGTTGAAGAAAAAACCACCACTTAAAATGGCTCGAAAGGAAATGCGCTTGAATTTTGCACGAGTGCACATGACATGGAATTCTGATTGGCGCTACGTTGTGTTTTCGGATGAAAAGAAATTTAATTTGGAAGGTCCAGACGGCTACAATTATTATTTTCATGATCTTCGCAAGGAGGAACACCAGTTGGATCGCCTTCATAGTCGGGTGGGGGGTGTGATGGTGTGGGGAGCCATTTCCTACTATGGAACGTGCGAGTTACAGTTTTTAAAATCAACTATGAAAGCAAACAATTACAAAAACGTGCTTGAAAATGCTTTTCCCCATTTTGAAAATTTGTTTGGTAGCCTTTCATGGCATTTTCAACATGACAATGCTCCGATCCACACTGCCCGGGTGGTAGTCATGGATTCAGGGCCAAAACATAACTTTATTGCAGTGGCCGCCTTACTCACCCGACACAAATATCATAGAAAACGTGTGGGGATGGCTGGCTTGGAAGGTTTACGAATCTGGAAAATAGTATTCAAATAAAGAGGAATTAATTGAAGGCATCAAGCGCGCCTGGTCAAGCATTTCTTTGGACTACATTGGAAAACTGTACGATTCGCTTCCCAATCGAATCTATGAAGTCATTGTCAACAAGGGAGGATCGACACATTACTAAATTTATTAAAAAATGTTTGAATTATTTAATGTTTAATTTTAGAAACAATTTTATGGCTTAAAAGCCTTACTAACGTGAAAAAAAAAATATGTGCTAACCTGATGACCTTATTTAAATTGTTATTTTGGACAAAAAAATTATTAAAAAAATGCCCAAACATGGAAAAACAACACATTTTGTCTTATTTCACTGAGAATTGAATCGTCCATAAGAAACAATGATTTTAAAATGCCAGCTCATTTAGTTTGGCCAGAATCACTTACGCGAGGAGGTGCGCTAACCTGATGACGCACAGTGTACATAGATTTAATTAAAATATTATTGGATTAATTGGAGAACACTGAATCACCAGAGATTGCCTTTTACTCGAAATTGAGAACTTTATATAATCCAATTGAATAATAATGGAAATCAGCTGGGGTTTGCTTACGTGTATAATAACCAGAGTATTAGATTGGTGACTTTTTTTCCCAGTATAATTGACATAAGGAAGGCGTAGCTAAAACGGCTAAGAAAATATATTAAGGGTATTCATGTAAGCGCGGAAAACCCTCGTAAGCCTCGTTAACCAGATAATTGTATCTCCGCAGAAACGAGCTGTCAAAATTTGTATGGGAAAAAGTTTCTGCAAATCTAATAAAATTATCTCACAAATTTGCTGCGGATACTGCAGAAATAAACCTCGTAAACTAAAGAAGTATGGATTCTGACTTTTAATTTGACATTTCACAAAATATTTCCCACATTTACGCAAGTATTTCCTAGGAAAGTTATATCTTTCTACAAAGCGGAAAAATATCTCGTTACATGAATAGATACCCTTATTATATATTAAGGATTTGTTTTACGTGGCGTAAACCTGAAGTTAGTACTTCGGCTATTTAACTATTCCGAGGTTGAACCCAGTATAAGTGAAAAATAATAAATAAGGCTGTTTAATTTTACTGAGGAAAGAGTGAAGATTTGTAATTGTTCAAATAAGATATGGAAGCTTGTTAAATAATGAAGGTGCTGTAACGGTATAAAAGTTTGCAAAGTGAGCTTTGTGAGCAATAGGAACGTTCACAAGATTCAAATTATTAACGCGAATACCGTACATTTCAGAAATTCTGCAAGGTATATTAGTATTACCACTTTTTTTAAAGAATTATTTTAAAACTTTGAAAATATAAAGGTGCCTCAATGGTAAGACGTTAAGATCTTTAAACAGAGGCCTCATAGCTAGTTAAACGATTTTTGTTGCGGTAAGCAAGAGTGTCCAAAAGAGTTGTAATATGAACCACCCCGAATTGTTTACCATACTGCAACTTAGAATGGGCTAGGCCATGGTAAATCATTTTCAAAACTTTTTTAGAACAGAACTGTTTGATTAAGTACATTTTGCGCGTAACCAACAACATGTGAAACTTAATAGATTATATCTAAGCTTTCCAATTCAAATTGTAATCTATTAACACTCCTAAATATTTGTAATTCTGCACGGAAAAACTACAATTGAAATTACTTTTCCCACAGTTATGAATGGGAAGACAATATTTTTTACAATCATGCGCATGGAAATAAAGATTGAAATCATATAATTCATTGCCTGATAGTTTAAACGAAATAAGCTTTGTTTTTTCGCTAAAAATTAATTTATGTTGTGTGAACCAGATCCGCATTTGAGCTAAATTGATACGCAAAGGCGATGTCATCTGCGAAAGCTGTGGAAGAACCGTTAATAATACTATACCCAAGTGGACTTGGGTCTTTTTTACACAAATCTTTTTTCTCTATTTTTGATGCAAAAACAGCTCAAGTCCTCAAATTCAAAGAAAATTCACCCAACAGAAAACAAAACTATTTCATAGCCTTTTTAAAAACTTGTTATAAGGGGATTTCCCAATACATTTGCTATGATTTGCTTTGAATTTACATTTAGGGAAATTATCATTATTGAAAGTTGATAATGTGAAAAGGTTGAGCTTTTAACGTTGCTTTAAAAAAATGAATTCCTCAAGCCGAAGTGCTGTTCTTCTTCAACTTGCATTAAAAAAAGGTAATCATTTTGTTTCAGTATAGCTAGTATCATAGTATCAAAATTGTTTTTTTTTTTATTTAATGCCAAAATAGGAAAAAATTTAGGACATTCAAATAAAAATGATGATATAAATTGGAGCAATCCCATAACTGTAAATTCCAGGGATTTAAATGGTACTTCCAGACTTTAAAAAATCATTTGATGATGTGAATCTTAAATTTGAGTTTGTATTTTATCTTTAGATTTTCAAAAACCAATTGCTAGATGCAGTAAAGAGAAAAATGAAAAATAATGGGATGAATAAAGCCTTCATCATCATCATCGGCTCGACAACCGGGTTCCGGTCCTGGCCTCTTTCAACAAGTCTCTCCACCTATCCCGGTCTCTAGCCGACGCCATCCAGTTGCCTTGACGAAGATTTTTCAGGCGACGACGATGACCTTGACTATATTCCTGAAAATAACAAAGAATCAAGCGATAATGATGATGAAGAGGCCATGGTTTTGGAAGCACAACGATCTACCGCAGAAACACTAACACCACTCACGGAAAAGAAAAACAGAAGGTGGAAAAAATCGTATCCAGATCTATGAAAAAGAAATATAAAACATGCCGATATAATTCGAGGTAAGAATCCCAAGCGATCAAATTGTGAAAAATGTCGTTTCAAATGCAAGGACAAATTTACTGAAGAACAGCGATTAAAATTGTGCAAGGACTTTTGGAAGTTGTCATATCAACACCAAAAAGATTTTGTGTTAAAGGCGGTCATCGATACAAAAACACAAAGGTCCCGAGTAAGATCTTCAATCCAAAAAGTTAACCGTAACGTAGCGAGGTCATACTTCTTTGAAAATGAAAACTCCCAGTTTACGGGTCTGTCGCGATTTTTTTTTGTGGAACGCTTAGTATTTCGTATACTACAGTTAAAACGGCATTTAAACATAAAGGACTATCTGGAGTGTTTTCTAAATCAGACGAAAGGGGCAGATCAAAAGCTGCAAGTAAAACATCGGATGAAAATATAACACGCATTAAGGACCCCATCGAAAGCTTCCCAACTGTAGAGTCTCATTACTGCCGCAAAACTTCAAAGAGGTTGTATTTAGATGCCAATCTGAGTATATCAAAAATGTATTCCTTATTCTTCGATAAATACAAGACTGATACGTCAACAAAGCTACCATCATCAACCACCTACAGGAAAGTTTTCGGTGAGTACTACAATTTATCGTTCTTCCATCCAAAAAAAGACCAGTGTCAAGCTTGTGAAAGAGGTAAAGAAAGCCAAAATGAAGATTGTCAAGCGCATTTAAGGAGAAAAGCCGAATGTTCAGCTGCAAAATCCTTGGACAAAGAAAGGGCCATCAAGCAGCCTAATTTCATGGCATGCACATTCGACTTACAATCTGTGTTACAAATTCCATCAAGTGATATAAGCCCAATGTATTACAGCCGAAAATTGTGTGCATACAATTTAACCATCTACAACGCTGCTCCACCAAACGATGCTTTCTGCTATTTTTGGACAGAAACTGATGGCAAAAGAGGAAGTAATGAAATTGGTTCGTGCTTTTAATAAGTACTTACATCAACTTTCACCGGTAATAAAAGAAGTATCTTTCTTTTCTGATACTTGCAGTGGTCAAAATAGAAACAAAAATATTTCAATATTATTTCTCCATTTGATTCAAATTTGGATATATGTAATTGAACACAAATTTCTAGAAAGTGGACACAGTTACATGGAAGTTGATAGCATGCACAGTGCTATTGAAAGAGAAAAGAAAAATTTTCCAGTATATACGATTCAAGACTGGCTAACTATATTGAGATTTCAGACTCGCACGGTCCAAGAGACTTAAAAGCAAAGGAAATCCTTATAATATAACCCAAATGCGGTATACTGATTTTCTGGATTTATCAAAGTTATCGGAGATTATAAAAAACAAAAATTTGGACGAAAACGGAGATAAGGTGAACTGGCTGAAAGTAAAATCTTTTAGGTACCAAAAGATAAAGCATGGTGTTATGGAGTACAAATACGACCACAATGAAACCTATAGGGAAATACGTGTTTTTGGTAAAGGTCGGCCCATAGATTTAAAAGAGGTTAATATCGAAAAAGTGTATAAAAGCAGACTTCCTATAAGTATCGAAAAGAAAAAGAATTTACTTAATCTCTGCAAGTCAGAAGCCATTCCGAACGAATTTCATCACTGGTGCAAAAGTTTGAAAACAAACAAAACCACCATAAATAAGGCCCCAGAACCCGATATAAATGATGATACCGAATCAGAGCAAGATTAATAAATTTAAAATAAAAATAACAAACAAATATTTTCATACAAAAAAAACCCATGTCCATAAAAAAATGTTCATGCAAAAAAAGCCTATGCCCAAGATTCATTTTATTTTTGTATAAAAATAAGTTGAATAAATTAAATTGAATAAAATTTTTTGTTTCCATCTTATTTATAAATGGTTTAACTATCAGATTTAAATATCGTTTTTCTAATCGAAACTACTTAATGATTTTTCCAGGGGCCATAAACTTTAAATCTTCAATAACTCAGAAACACAATTATGTGACTTAAGATCTTTTTGCAGCATACCGACGGTATAGGTATTTTCCAGAAACAGGAGTTTTTGGCAAGTTCATAATAAGTAATAAGTATGTATTATGTAACTACCTATATCACATCACATGATGAGTACCTATTATTATTATTTAAAAATATAAAGACGAAATAAAGCTTTGTTATAATAAGTTAAATAAATAAATTAGCTGGAGGTTTGAAACTTTGACAATTATTAGGCTTAATAATTTCATTATATGACATTATAGAATTAATTGTTTTGTATGACAGTCTGTTTTTGTTGTATGTTTTAATTTTGAAATATTAATGAACATTCCTTCGTCAATATTGTTTTTTAATTTGTACAACTTGACCCAGAACGATTTTGAATTTTCAAGAAAAATACTTTCGGCTAGTCCAATCTCAAAAAATTTCCTTATTTCGCGGCAAAAAGAACATCTTTCTCGCACTCTAATAGATGAGAAAATTCTGATACCAAAATATTAAAGTGTGGCAAAATACTTTGTATATTTGGATTATTTTTTAAAAAGGCTGGTTCAATTATCTTAAACATATTTAGGTAAAATAATGAAAAAAAAACGTGCCATATTGAAACTTTTCGTGCCACCATGCCACGAGAAAATTTCCGTGTCAAAATGGCACGATCGTGCCACATCGGTAACGCTGGTTGAGAGAGTACCGCGCACTGCACTATAAGCCCATATGTTTCATTTTAGCAACTAAACAGTTGCGAAACTAAAAATTAAATGTGCGCGCCTGGCCTTAGGCAATCGTTTAGTTTGTGTCAAAACACAAACTTTTTAGTTGCTCGAATTAGAGATGAGCTGAGTCGTGAATTCGCATTCACAGGTATAACTGTGAATGCTATTTTTCATTCACTGCGAATATAAACTGTGAATTTCATTCCGTGACTTTCAGTGGGTACTGAAAAGTAAAACAAAAATATGCAAAATCCCATACAAATAGAGATGCTGCTTAACTGAAATAGAGAGTTTTTAAAGAAAAAGTGTTTTTTCGTGTTTTAATTCATTTAATTATAAAGAATTAAAGTTTTTTTTTTAATAGAGTTAATTCATTATTTATTGCACAACGTTATGCAAAAACAAAAAAAGTTAAAACAAGGAACTTTAAAACCGCTGGCTTCGATGGTTACTTTATTTACCCAGAATTAAGTAGGTTTGTCGAAATTAAAAGTAAACAAAAAACAGGATTCACTTCACTGTGACAAATTAGAATTGCAATTTAAAAAGAGAAGCATTTTTACTTTTCTGTTGTTAAGTCGGGTTCTCCTCTCCGATACAATTTGCCCAGCTTTCGAAAACAACCTCTCGCAAGGCACGGATGTGGCGATCGCACTTAGCCGTTCCTGAGCAACAAAAAAAAATTAAATTTAGATATTACAGCTTGTACCTGCTATAAAACCATTTTTTTCTAATTTAGAATTTATCTAAGGATGCTTCTAAGAAGTTTAAAAAACTTTAAAACAATACTTAAAAAAAATGTTTTGAATTTGTGAAAAAAGAGTGTTTTTTAGAAAATTCGATATTTCCAAAACGATATTATTTTGGAAATTTAATTTTCATTCGTACAATTATAAAAACTTTAGTTTAAAAATGTCATACATAAAAGCTTATTTTTTTAAAGAAACCACTACAACGGCTTATAATTTTTGTTGTAGCATAATTTGAACAGCATTCTGTTTTATGATCTCTTATCTTTGTATGTATAACCTATAGTATTATCATGTAGCGTGATTTTGTATTGCGAACGCTAGCCTGTGGTAGCGCCAGTGGTGGAGCTGAAATTAGCGCTGATTTTACAGTGGAGAGTAGAATAAGATACAAAACAAGAACTAAAAAGAGAATATTTTATTATTAAATTTAGAAGATGTCGCCATAATATTTCTCTTCTTGATAATACTATAAGTTTTATATATAATGCTCTTATTACTAAAAGAATTTAACAAATAATTGTATCCATATGAACACTTTTCTCAAATAACATTCGTTCTTAAAATTCGTAGTCTATTACATTGGACTAAGTTCTTGAGACCCAGCCGTGGATTTTATTTTTAAAGACCTAAAATATCTTACACTTTCAGCAAAGTATAATTTTAAACTTCGTTTTTAATTTTAATTTTAAAAAATAATAGAACTATGCATTAAGCGTTTTGTCATAAGACAGCTTTTTTACAATAGAAAAGATATTTTTACTTTTGTTATTAAAATACATAATTAATTTATTGATTAATATTTTTTTTAACTGAATTTTTTTTCTTGATGATTTTTTTAAATAAGATTTAAAAATATATTTTAGTGCACACACTTATTTATGATGTACGTATTAAAAAAATGTGTGTACTACTATTTTTTCTAAATACTCCTCTTTTTAAGCTGCAGTACTACCTTACAATATTTCTCTCCGGCAACACTGCCTACAAGGCAACAAACGGTTCGAAAAACACACATTGCAACCAGTGCTGCCGTTTTAAAAATTTCCAGAGGAGTATATTTTGTATTTTTTGGGGAGTATTTACGATAGTTGAGGAGTATTGCCAAAATATCAAGAAAATTCTTAGTTCAATGAAAAAAACACAGAAATGTTTTCTATAAATTAAATTTTTTTAATTCATTTATAATAAAAATAGGAACTTCAATATTTGTGTTTTTTAATAAACAGAGAGTTAATAATAAATTAACTTTAACTTAAACTATGTAGATATATGTATATGTACTGTACATTGATTTTCAAGCAACTTATTACTTATTAATATTAATTTTTGTATTTTGTTTATTTAAACAAGAATTTGACAAAAGAAAAACAAAAGTCAAAATTAAAACTTAGATTTGTTTTTTGTATTTTTCGATCAAGCCTTTTTATGGCTCCCACCTTTCTGCAAAATTTCCGTTTAAAAGCTCTTTGGCAGTAAGTATGGTATTTACTGCTTCCACATGCAGGCAATTCCGCTTTTTGTCCTTTATAAGGCTAACATCAGAAAATTTTCTCTCTGCTGTTGCACTGCTATGCGGAAGAGCAATAATTGTTCCAATAAATAAATTTATGTACATGAGGAAACATGAATTCATTTAATCCGTTTTTAATAGTAAATACATTTCTATAAAATTCGGTAAAGTCTAAAACCTTTGAAGCTAATGACTGGTTTCTTAAAATACGCCATTCATTATCAACTTCGGACTCATCCACTAAATTTGGGAAAAGATCAACCAAAGGAACTAGGGTAACTATAGGCCTTTATCTCTCCTTCCTTCGATTAGTAAGATTTTTGAAAAAGCTGTAAAAAATAGAATGGTGAGCTTTTTAACGAGAACGACATTTTTCAGTGATGTTCAGTTTGGTTTTCAAAGTAATAAATCAACCGAAGATACCTTGTTACATTTCTGTTCTCAAATATTTGTAAGCCTTGATAAGAAAGAGAATACAGCCGCGTTATTTGTTGACATATCAAAAGCCTTTGACATGGTTAATCACGCAATTTTGATAAGCAAACTTGAAAGTGCTGGGTTTCGAAGTTTCATAAGTGATTGGTTAAGATCACATTTAAATGTAAGTACCCAAAGAGTGAAATTTGATGGTATTAGAAGTAATACAAAGACATTCGATTTAGGAGTGCCACAAGGTTCGATTTTGGGACCAATACTTTTTTTTGGTATATATCAATTCTTTATTCAGATTGCCATTTAGGGGTTTTTTGACAGCTTTTGCAGATGATGTGGCCTTTTCTTATGGTACAGATAGGGTAAGACACCCAGTGACCGACACCCTTAAGAGAAATTTTGAGTTTGCAAATTCATAACTTTTCTTTCGCTGGATCGATTTTAATGATTTTTGTGTATTATTATAACTGTTAATAATTTCTTTTACAATATTAAAGAAATAATTATGTACGAAATTCCAAAAATAAATAAAACACAAAATCGTAAAAGCTTACCAGTTTTTTAGTTACGGACACCTTTTTTTCAGTAACCGACACCCGTCAAATACTAGTTACGGACACCCTTTTTCTGTAGCTTTTCACCCTAAACTGTAAGAGGCAACAAGTTTACATAAGTTCGTCAAACGTTAAAATAATAGGGGTATTCATGTAAGCGCGGAAAACCCTCGTAAACCTCGTAAACCAGATAATTTTATCTCCGCAGAAACGAGCTGTCAAAATTTGTATGGGAAAAAGTTTCTGCAAATCGCATAAAATTATCTTACAAATTTGCTGCGGAAAGTGCAGAAATAAACCTCGTAAACTAAAGAAGTATGGATTCTGACTTTTAATTTGACATTTCACAAAATATTTCCCACATTTACGCAAGTATTTCTTAGGGGGTGTTCATGAAAACATGCTGCGGAAAGTTATATCTTTCTACAAAGCGGAAAATTATCTCGTTACATGAATACCCTTAATTAAAAGTTTTAATTCGACATTTCAATTGACAATTGGGAATATCATGAATCCTGACTCATAAAAACTTGTGGTTCGTCAAAAATGTATGCGAAAACTTCTGTTTTAAAGTTGTTTTTCACCAAAACCGACACCGAAATAAAAACAGAATATATTTAACTTGGAAGGTTTTTCAAAATACATACTATAATTTTTGTCTAATATATAAGATAAATAAATATTAATACGCACAAATACAAAAAGATACATCTACGTATGTACTTATACAAGAAATCCATTTAATTACAAACCCTTAATGTGGGGATATTATACATATGTATATTAAATCTTTTTATGCAGTAGGTAGGTACTTATAAAGTTATGAATAAAATGAAGATAAATTATTATTTAAATAAAAACAAGCAAACAAAAATGTAAAGGCACTTAAACTGTTTTCAACAAGTAATTGTAATTAAAAAAAATTATAATTTGAATGTTAGTTATAGTTAGTTACTGACTTAAAAATATTTATATAAATATTGTAATTATTATTCAATACGTTAATATCACTAGTAAAGTAATCTATCTTAAAGATGGGCAAAGAAAAGTGCTAATTTTATTTTTCTGTTTTTGCACATGTACCATGGAATGTTTTGAAAGTAAACGTTTTTTTTTAACTTGTATTTTACAAATCTTCTTCTTAAACTAATTTTGCCTAGGCATTTTGTGATAAATTCCTGAAAAATGTGGCCTTATAGCAATATAAAAAGCGGTTTGTAAATAATGAAAGGAAAAAAGAAGTACAAAAACAATGGTGTCCGTAACTAACATCCTCAAAAACCTCTAATCGCGCCAGTAATAGACACCCCTGTCGGTCACTGAATTTATTGAACATTACATTTTAGTTATGAACACCCCACGTTAAATTAAGTTATTTTATTATTTTAATAAAAAAAAGTTAACAAATAGATCCACTAATTATTGTTTTGAAATAATATGCACTGTCCCATATATAAGAAACACGGATAAATTAATAAATTACTGATTTATACTCAAGTGTTTCTTAAGGAATTCACGAGTTTTCTTTGATTTACAGAGGTTCTCAACTTACATCTTTTTTTACACGTCAACGATTGACTACAAAATATCAATTGAAATCTTTTGTTATGACATTTGCACGTCTAAACACATTAAAAATAGCCTCATCAGTATCCAGCAACAGGAAACCTTAATAAAATGAAAAAACAGTGATAGGTGACCATTACTGAAAGGGGGTCGGTCACTAGGTAGTTTACCCTAGTCGTCTTAATCTTATATATGATATAAATTGGGATCTCAGCTGGTTGAGAATCTGGTTTGCAGAGCACAAACTGATAATTAGTTCTAAAACTAAGGTAATGTTTTTGAGTTTGTCTGGCCAAAAGATTGTTGATGCTGATCTCTTTTCCCGTGCTACTGAGTGTTAAAAATTTAAACTTTTAACTGTACCTGTAGTCCTATGGATACTTCTACAAACTTTACTTATTGGAAGAGCTGTAGTGATAAATGTTTTAAATTAGAAATAGTAAATGAATTCAAGTATTTGGGATTGATTATTGATTCTAGAATGAGTTTTTATAACTACACAGAAGATCTTAGACAGTATTTTCGGGGCACGTGGTTTACGTGGTCTTTTTTTGATATTCAATAATATTGAATATTCAATAAACTAGGTTTTGCTTACAGAAATGATTTTAAAAATTCAGGAAAATAAAACAAGTTCATAGCCAAATATAATATTCAACATAAACGTTTAATTATGTGAAGAAAACTGTGAATTTCGAAAAAATATATTTGTTAATTTGTTTTATTTTCCTGAATTTTCAAAATCTTTGCTGAAAAACAAGCTAGTTCATGTTGAATATTCAGGTCCTCGTTTTATTTTTCAGCATTTGAGTTGAAAATTTCGCTATTGATGATTTAATCTAAGTACACTTTTGGAAAAAATTTAATGTTTGCTTTCATCACTTATTTTGAATTCTAAGCTATTGAAGATTAGTTTTTCATCTAATGATGATTTTTATTAAGCTTTCATGTTTAAAATCAAAGAACATAGTTATTTATTCAAAAGAAGATAAGATGAGTTTTTATTAATTAAAAATAAGTTTTCAATAAATTAATTTAAATCAAAACTTGCAGTTTTTGATTATTCTTAATTCTTCAACATGCATGCTTTGAAACAAGCATGAGAATGTTGATTGCTTATCTTTTCAGTTTATGTTATGTAGGTATAACTAACTTTGTTTAATTGAGCTTAGTAGTTGAATTCTGATCACTATTTGGTAAAATTCAAGTAACTTTTTGGGAAATATTACCGACTATTGCTAGTCATTTAACACAATGGCGCAAAAATTTAGTTAAATTTGCACGATGTTAAAGTAGTATGAAACTAGGTTGAAACAAGAATTATGCAAATTTTAATCGAATTTATCATCATACTTTCTCTAACCTTTTATTGAAGTTAAAATCATCGAATACCCATTTTATTTTTTTAGTATCATGCCTATATCGCAAGTAAAAATATTGTAAGTTAAATTATTTGAAATACCGTGTTATAATTGAAAACTAAGAAATAAATTAATTGAGAGCTAAGCAATATAAATAAAAGCTATTTCATTCGGAGTTGGACCCTCAAAGCCCAAATTTTGTATGCTTCTTTGGCCAGAATCCTGGCAGCCGACGATTTTACCTCAGCCAAGAAGAAAAATAATCACAACAGATAAAATACGGTCCGATGAGTCTTCAGACCACCATACTATTCTCTGGTATGATGACGTTTTGAGATTATTTTGTGGATTTTAATTATTCAAAAAAATGGAGGTAGAACACAATAATGTCAGCAAATACCTCACCAATGCCTTTCAAGTCAAAAAAACGTTCTTGAATGTTCAGGTATCGATGCCCGAAATGGATTTTTTTGATAATTTGTGTATGGATGATTCTACAAACAATGGATAAAAATGTTAAAAATTTCGGCACATTTTTGGAAGCCAAGAGTCGTAAAAGTTGTTCTAGTTGAGCATTAGAACGTCTCTTTGCGTTGTTGAAAGCGGCCAGACAAAAAAAAAAAAAAAATGACGATTTTAAGGACATTTTTTCAAAAAGGATGTTCAGGGGACTGAGTTTGTTTTTTAAGGGAACTGAATAAATCGTATTTTTTTTATTTTCTCTTGGGTACAATTTGAAATATAGAAATTAAATTTAATAAGGGGTTCATAAAAATACAAATTCATGGTGTAACAAATATTAATAAAGTGGCAACACTCGCCCACTCGCAGCCATCACAGTTCACAGCCAGACAACCACACAACATCAGTCACAAGAAAAGGAAGAACAAAACATCCCCCAAGACGCACACACACACTAATACAATATGCAGCTGCCATTACCAACCAGAAAGAACAGACAATAAGGAAACAAGTAGAAAGAATACGAAAAGTCACTCCATCCGAGGACTATAAAAGCAGCTACATCATTCACTGTATTTTCACTTATTATTCGACGCTTGCAGCACGAGCACCTCCTTGGTCTTGTCTGCCATAAGTTAATAAGTTAATGTTCACCTATGTACATATGTTATGTTTATGTTTCTTTATATTTATCTATGAGAATTAAATAAAATTAAATAAAGTTCAAACGGTCTTTATAACTGACGCCCAACATAAGGCCCGAACTACAAAAAATAAATTGCACAAAAATCGAAATTTTGCACCAATATTGGTCAAAATAATAACTCATTTAGTAAAACTCTCGCACCTTGACTGGTCGAAGTTTCTCAAATTGCACCTTGAAGGTCAATTTGCATAATATAAACACAAAATTTTGCACCTCGACTGGTCAAAATTTTATAATCCGCCATAACAAAGTCGCACCTACATACGCTACGGTCGACACACGCAGCAATCTTTTTGCACCTCAAACGGTCAAAATCTAACAACGGCCTTACGAAAAAGCGCCCGCGTGCAAGAAAACACGATGAGCATCGTGCAGATGTCCGACGAACAGCTGCGTTCACTAATGGAACGGTCTGTCGCAATGTCGTCCGCAAATGGAAATTTTGCCAACTGCACCACACGCTACAACGGCGAAAGGTCTAAGGCTAAAGTAGATGCGTTCATCTCGAGCGCTACTATTTACAAAGATGTCACCAACATGAGTGAGAAGAACGCACTTATTGGTCTCCCTCTTCTTCTCGAAGACATCGCTTCTACTTGGTGGCAGGGTGTTAAATCCCAGGCAAAAACATGGGACGAGGCAATGACATTGCTAAGAAATTCATTTGCTACCCCGAGGCCATACTACCAAATCTACATGGATATTTTCAATGAGAAGCAAAACGAAAAAATTCCAACAGACGTCTTCATATGCGAAAAACGCGCACTACTATCCGAACTAGAGGAAGGGTCACATGACGAGTCGCAACAGATAGACATGATTTTTGGACTATTGCACAAAAGAATTCGAAACAAAATCGAACGAGACAACATTAAAACTTTCGAAAACCTTCTCTCTCTTGCACGGAAAGTCGAAAGCAATATAGAAGAAAAAAGAGAAGAAACAAACCACAAGAAGCCACATGAGAAAAGTGTAGGTACAAACAAAAAACGAATCAAGTGTGCTTATTGCTCCAATTTTGGACATAGCATTGAGGAGTGTAGGAAAAAAGAAAGAGACACAAAACAAGAAGACAATAAGAGCAGAGAAAACCGAAATACATCGCGCGCTATTCTCAATTGCTACGGTTGTGGGAAACCTGGGTACGTACGCAGCCAATGCCCAAACTGCAACCAAGCAAAAGAAGCTGCAAACATAAACTTTTGTTCCATCGATGCTTTTCCCAAAAAAATTTTGCCACCACTCCGTCAACGACAGGGTTCGGACTTAGGTTTTCAATTTTGGAAGTAGATACGGAAAAAAACTGAAGTAGATCTAAAATTTTCGAAGTAGTTTTAGGAAACTAAATTATATAAACATAACATATATAAGTAAATTCTGATTTCAGACTTTTAAAAAAATTTTAATTAAATATACCTATTTTAAAGTAAATTTTCCATCAACGAACTTGTACAAATTTTATCAATTAAATAGGTGTTGGTTTAGAATTTCAAAGAGAAGTAGATCATAAAAAAGAGAAGTAGGGAAGTAGATTAAATTTTTTTCTCAAAATCGAAGTAGATCTACTTCGATCGAAGTAAAGTCCGAACCCTGGTCAACGACCTTCCGTCAAAATTAAAATCGGTGGGCAGAAGGGTATTGCTTTCATCGACACTGGTGCCAGAATGAGTGTAGCTAGCTATCAGCTATATAAACAGATGCTTGTCCTAGGCTACCAATTCACAGCATACCGAGCTAAGGTTGTACTAGCTGACGGCATTAAACGAGAACAAGATGTTCTAGTTACAACCGCATTGATAAAATTAGAAGATCGATCCATACCGACCAAACTTATGGTAATTAAAAGTTCAACCGACAACAAAACGCTCCTCGGAGTAGACTTTATTGAAGATGCTAGAATGGTCATAAATTTACCTCAACGCATGTGGTACTTTGCTGACACTCCTTCGAAAAAGTATGATTTTTACCAAAGTGAGACAATAGCTTCAATGAGTTTAGCTCCATCACTCTCAACACCAGATGACAAAATTCAAAACATGTCAATCACTCCACCCGAGTTGCTGGGAATCCGTTCCCCAACCCCAATGCTAATCAGCCCAATTCCAAATACGCCTCTTCGTGACATCACAAATGCACAAAAGCTATTTTCTCGTCAGACAGATTATTCACCGAGCTCCATAGATAAAATCTTTGAGGATACAATCCCAAAACACTCTACCCTTTCCCATCTCGAGCTTTCACTTCATGATCCTGATTTCGTTTTCATAGAATCATTTAGTGCTGAAAACATTGCCCTTCAAGAATACGAAGCTCCAAATCTAGACGCTAACAAAAGAACACGGCTCAACGCGATTCTTCTCCAGAACAAGGAATTGTTCCAGCTGTCCGACAAACCAGCTATAGCTGTTGACCACACGATACCAACAGCCGACCATGAACCAATTGCGGTACCACCCTATCGACTTTCAGAAATAAAAAAGAAAGTTTTGCAAACTGAGGTCACCGAAATGCTTAAAACCGGCATTATAGAGGAATGTGAATCTCCCTGGGCCTCACCTGTCGTAATGATCCCAAAAAAAGTTGGTGCAGCCTTATTACAAGGGGAGGGTTCAGAGGGAATTACTCAATGTTTCATTCCACTTTACCACCCACAAGCAAACCCTGTGGAAAAAAAGAATCGTGATCTCAAGACACAACTAGCCATATTAGTTGGCAACGAACATTTTAATTGGCCCGAGAAACTACCATTTATCAGAGAACTTCGCGCTCCCGATGACGTTCAACGTGATTTTCGAAGCATTATCAAATCCGAAAACTTCATACCCGGCATTACACCGTATTTAAACAAAATGGCGGAAACCCTTAAAAATGCCCGAGAAATCAACGAAAAAGAACAAGACCGCCAGAAATCTTACGCTGATTTGAAACGTCGTCCGAATCCAATTTACTCACCAGGAGATTATGTTTGGGTTCATACTAAAGTCCACAGTAAGGCAGCCAACCGCTTCACATCTAAATTCGCACCTAGACGTGATGGACCATATGTTATTCTCACTAACAAAGGTTCCAACAGCTACGAAATCGCCAGTCCCGCCAATCCACATGAAGTCATGGGCATATATCATACATCTGCCCTAACCCGATGTACAAATCCGCATGATGCAGAAAATCCTCTCGTACCAATCAGACGTCGAGGAAGACCACGAAAACTTGTGGTGACCTAACTTTCTTGTATCTTCACTTTTATTATTCTTTCAGATACAAAAGGGGAGACTGTAACAAATATTAATAAAGTGGCAACACTCGCCCACTCGCAGCCATCACAGTTCACAGCCAGACAACCACACAACATCAGTCACAAGAAAAGGAAGAACAAAACATCCCCCAAGACGCACACACACACTAATACAATATGCAGCTGCCATTACCAACCAGAAAGAACAGACAATAAGGAAACAAGAAGAAAGAATACGAAAAGTCACTCCATCCGAGGACTATAAAAGCAGCTACATCATTCACTGTATTTTCACTTATTATTCGACGCTTGCAGCACGAGCACCTCCTTGGTCTTGTCTGCCATAAGTTAATAAGTTAATGTTCACCTATGTACATATGTTATGTTTATGTTTCTTTATATTTATCTATGAGAATTAAATAAAATTAAATAAAGTTCAAACGGTCTTTATAATGGTTAATACATATAACTCATCATTTTATTAAAAGAACATAATATATTATAATTAAACATTTTTTTCTATTTAAAATCCATTTAAAATAAAATACATATGTATATTCTTTTTAAAAATATTCGCAATGAAGTTCGAAATTCAATATAACTAAAAATTTCTCAGGCCTCGGAATAGAATATCATTTGTTCATTTATTAGCCATGGGACTGAGGTTTCAGTTAAAAAAAATATATATATATATAATATTACAGTTTTATTAAACCTATACTATAATGGTAACAAAGATGCCTGCTAACATACAAGTTTGTTACTTTTGGACCACTTGCAAAAATGCCTTTTTCACAATGCTAAAATAAGAAACATAATCGAGTTGCACCACGATTTTATTGTAAGGAGGCTTGGTACTTCAAATTACCAGTGCTGGAAATTCGATCGATATCCCATTTATTGATATTTTTGACTGTTTCAATATTCCAGGGGAATGATAAGAAATGCGGGGGACAAAGATTAATTAAGTTTTTATGTAATAAAATCAATTACTAAAAAATATTTATCTATTTCGTAGCAAATTTGTATTATTCGTCGTAAGTACGGTGGGATTCAACTTAGTATGAGACCTGAAATAAAAGAACGGTAATAATTTTTCTTTGCGAAAACGCAAAGGGGACACGTCAGGGGACTAAAAATCAGACACTTTGAAGAATTTTTTGAACAAAATAAAATAAGGTCACCCTAATAATAGTGTTTGGACAAGTAAATATCAATCAGATTTAATTTAATTAATTCAGATTAAATAACTGAACGGATTTTAAAATATTTGTGGGTCACCGTAAATTCCATCGTTTGTAGAATCACTCGTATATTACATTAAACCAAACGACATCTAAAACCAATGGCGCAAAAATTTAAACAGCCTATTATTCAGGTATTAGTATGATACTACTTAACAATTTGCTAATTTTAAAGTAGATTACTAACTCATTCTTAATTTTAAACATTTTCTAACTCATCATCATCATCGGCTCGACAACCGGGTTCCGGTCCTGGCCTCTTTCAACAGGTCTCTCCACTTATCCCGGTCTCTAGCCGACGCCATCCAGTTGCGCACCCCAAGGCTTCGGGCGTCCTGGTCTACGCCATCTCTCCAGCGCAAGCATGGTCTACCACGCTGTCGTCTACCATAGAATGTACCACAAAGAACTTTCCGAGCAGGTTCCTCTTCGCTCATGCGAGCTAGGTGCCCTGCCCACCGGAGTCTACCGAGCTTAATTTTTGTCACGATATCTGCTTCAAGGTAGATTGCGTAGTTCATGATTGTACCGTCTCCGGAATCGTCCTTCCTCACATACGGGGCCAACAATTCTCCTTAAGACTTGTCTCTCGAACGCAGCTAAAAGGTCGGAGTGCCTTTTGCTAAGCACCCAAGTCTCGGATCCATATGTGAGTACTGGCAGGACCATGGTCCTGTACAGCAGCAGTTTTGAAGTTATGGTGAGATTTCTGGATTTGAAGAGCTTTGACAGACTATAGTAGGCTCTGTTGGATTTGAGAAGCCGCCCGCGGCTGCTACTATTGACCCAAGATATTTAAAGGATTGCACTACTTCAAATTCGTGCTCCGCAACCTTGATTGTTTGACCAACTGTTCCTCTCGCATTCGACGCCACCATGTACTTTGTTTTACCTTCACTAATGTGCAGCCCCAGATTTTGTGCCGCCTGCTCGATCTGGATGAAGGAATCGTGTACAGCTTGTTCGGTTCTTCCGATGATGTCGATGTCGTCTGCGTAAGCCAGTAACTGGCTGGACCTGTTGACGATGGTCCCTCTTGTTGCCGTGCCATAGTCACGGATTGCTTTCCCCAACGCCAGGTTGAAGAGGAGGCAGGTCAAACCGTCCCCTTGTCGGAGTCCATTAAAGATGTTGATAGGTCTGGATAGCAATCCGGCTATTTTTACTTGGCTTGTTACGTTGGTCATGGTCAACCTACATAGTCGTGTCAATTTATTTGGGATGCCGAATTCTCTCATGGATTTGTAAAGTTCTACCCTGGCTATGCTATCATAGGCGGCCTTAAAGTCTATAAACAGATGGTATGTTGGGATGTTAAATTCTAGACATTTTTCCATCGCCTGCCTAAGGGTAAATATCTGATCAGTTGTTGATTTGCCTGGAATGAAACCACACTGGTATTGTCCGATAACGGTTTTAGCGTATGGGGTTATCCGGGTTTGTAGGATAGAGAAGAGTATCTTATAGGCGGTACTCAACAACGTGATACCTCTATAATTGCTGCACGTTGTGACATCTCCCTTCTTATGTATGGAACATATTAAACCTTTTCGCCAGTCTTCTGGCATTTCTTCCTGCTCCCATACGTGTACTATAATATCATGAATTGCTTGACGTAAGGCTGGCCCGCCGTGATGGAATAATTCGGCTGGTATGCCATCGGCTCCCGGGGCTTTGTTCTGTTTAAGCCGGCCTATAGCCTTCTCAACTTCTTCTATGCTCGGTGGCGGCAACATAGGGTATTCTTCTTGAAGTAGTGGAGCCTCCACTTTCGCAGTGAGCTGACCATTTAGCAATTCATTAAAGTATACTTCCCATCGCTTCAGTATGCTTTCAGGATCGGTGATCAGATTTCCCTCTCCGTCCTTGCAGTATGTGCAGCGTGGTGTGTACTGCGTCATGTTTCGGACGGATTGGTAGAACTTCCGCGCCTGGTGCGGACCTCGCTCTCGGCTATTTTCTATTTCACAGATTAGGTTCTTCTCCCAGGCTGATTTTTTTTGTCTGTGTAGCCGTTTTTCTATTCTTCTGAGCTCTTTATAAACCTCTTCGCGTGCCCGCGTTCTATGAGATTGTTGCATTGCTCGGTACGCAACATTCTTACTTTCAGTCGCTAGCTTGCATTCATCATCAAACCAGTCGTTCCGATTTTTACGACTGCTGCCTAAGATGGAGTTGGCAGTACTAATGACAATATTCTTAAGGCGTGATCTCTTCTCATTTACGCCCAGCATACTGGCTCCGGGACTTACTCTCCCTAAATCAAGTGATTCTAGGGCGAGTCCTAACGCATTACCAAAGGTGTTACTGGTGTTTTCATTGCGCAGGGCAGCCGTGTTGATTCGAACCTGATCGGCGGATGCAATGCGTCTTCGCAAGGCAATCCACCCTCGGAAAACCATACCAAGAGGATAGTGATCCGAGTCGATATTGGCACCTCGGTGCGTTCTAATTAAACTAAAGTTTTGTGCCAATATTAATACAGAAGTTCAGATTTAGATAACGACTCGACTCATTCAATTCAAATCATCAAAAGGACAGCATATCTCCAGTTGCTTGAAACTCATTCGATGTCAATCTAATCAAATTCAATTTCATTGCCTTCAAATACTAAAATCAATACAGACAAGCAAAGCTAATTAAACACGCCCGAATATCATCAGCTCAACAGTACGGAAGTGGATAAGCCAAATGAAAAGATTATAAAAGGCTTAGTCCTTATCCAGCTAACCGCATACTTCGTCTATAGCAAATTCAAGAGTGACGACGATGACGATGGTTGCGGCGGCGATAGCGAAAGGGTTAAATGAAAAGAAAAACAATCCGACACAAGGCTTTCCTGGTATGTTGAATTGTTGACAGGCAGAGTACAAGTGTTTTTCAATGCATTCGGAGACAATTGAATAAAGTCTACCTAAATCTGGCATTCTGTTCTTGCATCTTCTTTGAAATTGGTTGATGGCTAGGCAACAATAAGCTACTGAAAGGATTGCAATCAGTGTTCTTCAACGATGTTTTGCATCCAATTTGTTGGATTGTATACCTTCCATGTTTATTTTTCGATGATAAACGAAAGGAGAATCTATGTTCGAGACAAAAGCAAAATTTGAATATTTTGTTCGTACAATTCTTTGAGGTTACCATTCTTTCGCGAATTCATTGACAATGTAAAGATATTTTGGCTTTCTCCACGCACACGGAGAAGCTAGTGATCATTTCCAACTATTCGCAAATACTTTATTAACGTATAATGTTAAGGAAGCTGGACATTTAAATTCTGATTTTTTAAACATATGGCATGGTATCTATAATTTTCCTATCGCATCCCTGCATTTCCACTCGCCCAAAATTTTTACTTGCGACTTATAGAGGTTTTGATCAAAGTTGACATTACGATAAAGTGACCAGATTTATTTGAAGCAAAAGCGGGACACCTCACAACAATGAAAAACAGCTTTAGATCCTTTTTGATGGATGCATCGGAGAAAATTGATTCAAAACTTATATTACTTAGTTCTTGTAGTAACTCTTGATGTGCAGAGAGTACATTTTTCACAACCAAATCGGTTTTGGTTCTAGCACAGGAGAACTTTTTATGGAGCAGCTTGCTTAACAATTTGCAGTTGAAATCCATTGATCTACAGCTGTGGTAATGGCAAATGGTATAGATACACATCACTGCCTGTGCAAGTGCTAACTCCTTCTCACGATCTGTTTAATCGCTACTCCGAAAAAATGAATCCAACTTCATTGCTGCAATAGAGTCCATTACCTTGGACTTATGATTTTGTCTTTTGGTTTGGTTTGCTTTAGCGAATTAAATCATTTTGTCCTCCTGGGAATATTAAAAATTCGCATTCGAAGAATTACAATAAGCAAATGTGTTACGTTTACTCGCTTAAAGGAATAGATATTTTTTTCAGATCTTCCGAGAATTTACAATCCCTCTTGAAATTTTTGTAGAAGCGTTTTGATTATTGTGCTAACATTTCAGTTGTTCTTTATTTACCT
The DNA here is from genome assembly GCA_911387755.1 of Chrysotoxum bicinctum. Taxonomy (NCBI): domain Eukaryota; kingdom Metazoa; phylum Arthropoda; class Insecta; order Diptera; family Syrphidae; genus Chrysotoxum; species Chrysotoxum bicinctum. Next base: position 134,445,976 of record OU426988.1, read on the forward strand.
ATCTGCTACTATGCGTCCAATAAACCACATCATTTCGATTTTAAAATGACATACAGGCAAAAGTGACAATTAAGTTAACATGGAATAAACATGGACTCATTTTATTCCTCATACTTTTGTTTTATATGCGCCAAGTTGTATGCACAGGGATGTGAAATAGTATTTATATAATTGCTTCATTTTGAGAATTGTAGAGACCTACACACATTTTTACAATCTTAAGAAAAGCGGGACATTTAGCGGGACAGTTATGGCCGCGGGACAGAGACCTCAAAAACGGGACTGTCCCGCTAAAAACGGGACGTATAGTCACTATACATTACGATGATAGCGAAGACGAACAAAGTGGATCTGGCAAGTCTTTCTGTCTGTTTGTTTCACTACAGCCTAATCGGCCTCCCATACGTTTTTTTCTTTTTTTTTTAAGACGGTCCATATGATTTTTTTTCGAAATTTAATAAATATTTCTCTTTTTCTCAAAAACTGTTCCAGAGTTAAAAAAAAAACAAAAATTCTTGAAATTTTGTTCCCAAAAACTAAAACCTTTTGTATTTGACTTTCTCAAAAACTGTTCAACTGATTTTGATCTAAAAGTACCCACCATAAAAATGTTAAAAAATGGTTTTCCAAAATTGTGTTTTTCTTGAAAACGGAGCTTAAAATTTTGATAAATTTTTTTTTCTTAATTCATTTTTTTTTGTATTGAGAAGCTTCTAAAAAAATTATTGCTTTTTTAAGCTTAAGAGTTTCCACCGGAGTGAAACTTGCAGAAATTCATAACTTTCTTAGGAAACTATATATCGCACCCTTAGAATTAAAGTGACCTAACTTTAAAATGAAATGAGCAATAAAATCTTCAAGAAAGTATAGTTTTGAGTAAGGTTGAATGTATCTCTCACATATTTCAAGTGACCGATGTATAGACTGCCCCTTTCTTACTCATATTTCAGTATATTTTTCACCACAGGGCTGTAGAGATCCCATTTTAAGGTCAGTTTATTAAGAAATCATAAGTTAAGGGAATTTTGAGTTCGGTCACTTTCATTCTGAGGGTGCGATCTGAACTTAAGCAAATTGACATTCATCTGGAAGATCATTTATAAAACCGCAAAATAGGACTTTAGGTGAACCCCTTGAGGAAGATATTTCTGCGACGATGATTTTTCTTTAAAAACGACTCTTTGCCACCTTTTATGCAAATAACTATCTATCAACTTTGCTGCATTATTGAAGAAATTTTTAAGCTTCCAACAAAGAATCTTGTGATGGGTAACTTTATCACATGCTTTAGAAAAATCAAGTATGCAGAGAAGTGATAAAAATTACCTTTGTCATTTCTTCAAAAACATTTAACATGGTAGTAGAGCAACTGTGCCTATAGGTCTAAAGCCTGATTGTTTACAAAATAGTAAATTTTACCTTTTATGTATGATTTTATTTGCTTAGCTAAAACTCCTTTCAAACACTTAAGACAAACACGGAAGAATGCTTATCTTATAGTCTCCTGCTGAACTAGGATTGGACTTTTTTGGGACGGGTATTCATTTCATTTCATTTATTTGACAATATGGTATGACAATAAGATAAGATCTTTTATAGTACTTAGATAATATGAGCAGAAATTTACTTTTAATAAGATCATATAAATATATTTAAAAAATAATAATAAAGGGTGGTTAAATTTTAAAAACCGATGCTGATTTTGAATAAAACACAAATTATTTAGGAAATTATTGTCATTTCTTTTTATTATGATTATATTGGTATGGTTCAATTATGTATGGAACAAAATATCGGCCAAATGGCCGCCACGACCTTGGCGGCCAATTGACATTGGCACCACTTGAGATAACACGGGCCATGAAAAGTTCGTTATCATCTCACGATAGCGAACACCATTCACAGTAACTGCCTGACCGGCCTCATTTTGGAAAAAATACGGCCCGATGATGCCGCCAGCCCATAAACCGCACCAAACAGTCACTCTTTGTGGGTGCATTTGTTTTTCGACAATCACTCTTGGATTATCATTCGCCCAAATGCGGCAATTCTGCTTATTGACAAATCCATTGAGGTGAAAATGTGCCTCATCACTGAAGATGATTTTCTTCGAAAATTGATCATCCACTGTTGCCATTTCTTGCCACCATTCTGACCATTGAGACACTTGAAATATTCAAAAGGCTTTAGTTCTTGACTCAATTGCACCTTGTAAGCTTTTAAATGCAACAAACGAGCGTGAGAGCTGCAATTGTTGGGCACGACGGCCATTTGAGGTGGACGGCTCTTCAGCCACACTCTCGCGAACAGCAGCAATATTTTCTGCAGTACGAGCTGTACGAGCATGCACTGTTGTTTTCACATCTCCTACAGACACGGTTTGCTCAAATTTTTGCACGATTTTTCCGATTGTACGCACATTTGGACGATTAAACTGACCGAAAAAATCACGAAGTGCACGATATGCATTTTGATTTGAACGCCCATTTTCATAATAAGCCTGAATAACTTTAACGCGTTGCTCGATTGTGTATCTTTCCGTGGTTCAAATTGAGTAAGTCTGAAATTGAGAAATGTCAAATGAAATGCAGAAAAAACTTGACGTTTAGGTGTGGTTCACATTCAACATCGGCCCTTAAAATTTAACCACCCTTTAGTAATATTACATAAAACTATTTTTTTGTAATCAGAAGGGAAAGGAAGAGGATTATGGTTGAATTGAGAGAGAGAGGCGAAGTGAAGAAGAACGTATGAGAAATAAACGGGAGGAGTTTACGTAATTCCTTAATTTGGGGATTATGTTGATACTTCTTGCAGACCAATTGAAAGATAGTTTGTTAAAAAGATATGACGGAGCATTAATATGAATTAATTTATGTAAGAATAAACAGTTTCTTGCGTTGATGCATTGCTGCAATCTGCAACCCAGCAATTTTTTAGAGAATTCAGAAACATTATCATGTCTTCGTAACCCATAGACAACGGATTGAGTCATTAAAAGCAACTTGTAATTTATTTTTGGATAATGAATCGAGATCACTCCGGTAGTATATCTCAGCGTAGGTAATAAGGGGAATAAATTAGATATAGGATTAGTTTACGTCGAGTTTCAATTGGAGTAAAGTGAGCTGAAGGCCATAATTTTTGTGAGCATCCGTAAATGCGACCAAAAAAAGTATTTGTGTGTCTTTAGCCTGAAAGGTGACAGTCGATTACATAACTAAGGCTAGTACAGTGATCCACTGCTTTGATTATACGATCACTTAGTCAAATGTCAGGTAGAGTAGAGATATCAAACTTTTTCTTAGAAATTGAAATGACTTGTGATTTGGAGGAATTCAAGAGCAGGCCGTTGGCAATAGACCAAGTATTTATTTGATTAAGATCATCGTTGATAAAAAGAGAAAGTTCATGAAGCTGATGAAAAGGTCAAGCAAGATTGAGTTGAATATCATGAGCAAATACATAAGTGATGGACCGAAGCATGCGAACAACACAAAGGTTGATTGTTAATGAACATGCAAAAGAGAATTGGACAAAGGATCGATCCTTGTGGGACTCCTTGTTCAACAAGTCTAAGAGTAAAGCGTCTTCTACCAGAAATTACTCTTTGAAATCTGTCAGATAGATTGTTATCAACGAACATGCTCTATCGCTGAAGCTGAAGAAGTTTAGCAGTTTTCACTTAATTTAACTCTGCAATCTTCCAATCATTAGGAAAAATTGAAGCCATTATGCAAATATTAATTATATGTGTCATCAGTTTAATAAACCTTAGATACAGTCCATACTCACCAACGGCGGCGGTTGCTTTCAAAGCAGCTAAGCTTTGCTAAACTTTAAAACAGGATACCATACTAAAAGACAACTTAGGTATTGTGCTGACATTGGCATGGACATTTGTATCAATATTTAGATTTTGCATATTGTTGGATACAAAATGGTCATTTAGTTCGTCAGGATCAAGATTTGAATCGTCAATGCTCCTCTTCCCAACACCAATCTCACGAATATTGATCCAAAGTACCTTAGAAGGCAGAGAATTATACTAAGTTCAGATCTGAAGTAATTGTTTTTGGCATTTCGTAAGGTACGTGTGACATTATTTCTAGCTACCTTATATGTAAACCAACTTCTTCAACTAGGGCAGTGTTTCAGCTTTCAGCTGCCATATCCACTTGTTAACTACATCTGATGGCATCTCAATAACAATTTAAGGCTGGTATTCACCGAGCGCTCTTAAACGGCTCTTAACTTTACGAGGCTCTTAACTTGAAATTTCTTTGGGGTATTCACCAACCACTCACAAGTGTTTTTCGAAGTTCGAAAATGAGAGCCACTCTCTATTGTTCAGGCATACCCAAACTGTGAAATCAAACTGTTTTCGAACTTGGACGTATGTTAATCTGCCGATTTGCGTGATGATATGGGAGTGTTGAAATTGGAAGGAAGCGCACTTCCCCACTCTTTGGAAAATGGGGCAAGGAATTTTCAAACAAACTTTCGAAGAGAGTGCTTGTAAGTTTAGGAGTGGTCGGGACCACTTTTGGAGTCATCTTCCGCTTTGTGTAACCCCGCCACCACACACATCTCTCTCCTACGGGCTTAAAAATCGCAAGGTATTCCCAACTAACATTTCAGTTTCTATTAGCCTAGAAATATGGACATGCTGGAAGTTTCAATTTATATAATGCTTCTAAAGAGCCTTCTTAAAAAATAATTTTCCTATAGAAGCCACGGTTTCAATATCATCTTCTTTTAAACCGTTTACAAGTAAGACACAAAGTTTTTCAGAGACTAAAACCAATTTTTCGGATATGGTTTTATAAATGAAAATAGAGAAGCTGGAACTTGTATAAATATTGCAATGTGATATGATATAGAAGTTTACATCAGTGAGTTTTCAAAAGGTTTCTATAACAATTTCCTAAGAGCTATATAGAATACGTCTCTTAAGCCTAGCAGACTTTAACAAAAAGTCTTTAAAGAAAATGTCAATGTTCAAACTTCTAAGAACTCTGCAAATGAATCTTAACAGAAACTAATACATTTAATCTTAATTAAAATTAGGAATATTAAATTGCATGCATCAACTCATTATTTGTACACATTTATTGTAATCCATCTATGTACTTTTTAGATATTACTCAGGCAAGTATAAGAGTATAAGTCGAGATCCCTATGATACGAGTATGTAGCATAGACAATTAGTTTGATTGTTTGCCTTGTGAACCTTAAGGCTAGGCGCGCACATTCAATTTTTAGTTGCACAACTGTTTGGTTGCTTATAGAAAACTAATGTCCGCGCAGGTGCATATAATTATATGTTACACAAAATAGCGAACTCATTTTAGGCAATCGTTTAGTTTATGTCAAAACACAAACTTTTTAGTTGCTCGAACCAAGCAGTTGCGAAACTAAAAATTGAATGTGCGCGCCTACCCTAAGAGTCTAGCGAAGATGAAGTTGAAGTGACGAATAACCAAAATTTAAGAAAAAATACCTTCGAAAGCAGGCAGCTGAATTTCAGATCAACCATTCGGCTCTTAAAAGTTGAATTGCAATTATAAACGAGCGTTTCGAAACAGGTGCGAAGTTATAACCTGAATATCCGAGAACATTTTTGTTTTCAAACATATAATGTAGCTGCATTTATATGATTATCTTCATTTTGATCTTCTGTGCCCATATAATAGATATAAATGTGAATTTCTTTGGAAGAGGCATATATGTAAATCCAGCATGATATCTCTTTATATCCCTCAAAGTGGAAATGCATAAAACTATAGATGGGTGAACTGAACAAAATGTTTGATGGTTTTATTACAAATAATATAAATAAATATTACATGAAAATAATTCACGATATTGAAGAAAGGCATAATGCATACTTAACATAACAAATGTCAAACTAAACGGAATACAAACATTTTACATATATGAATGAATGAATCGTTTTTAAGGCACAAATCAAAACAAAGAAAGAGTTAGGTAAAACATAAAACAAATCACTACGGTCAGCAATTTAAAGATATTTTGTGCGCTCCCATTAGGTATGAAGATTAGGGCTCAATACTGAAAATTAAATAAACATTTTGTAGGTAAACCCAACAAAGGAAACTTAAGACATTTGCTTAGGTTGTGTTTTTCTTGCGTGAACGTGGCCTTGGCAAAATTGTATATCGTAGTCTTGTGTTAATTTTGAAGTTTGAGAAAGAAATAGGCTGATTAAGTTTTTGCATCTTCAAAATAATATTCAATATGGCCCAGTGTGTAGAGAGATGGACTATTACACAAGAGATGCCGAGTTCGATCCCCAAATAAGGTATAATGTCATTCATGTTTTAAAATTATTCCAAATACATTAATTAATAACAATTCCAATGTGATACATAGTTTCAGGTTTAAAATTGATTAAATGTCGGAAAAACGTCTTCAAATAAATATAAATTTACTTTTATTTTCGTATTTTTCAGGCTCGGTAAAAGTTCGAGTGTAAGCTTGTAATAGACATAAAAAGCCGTACGTTTGTAATTTTTGCGAAGCTTTATTGAAGCCATCTGTCAAAACTTGAACTTCAATTCAATTTCGAATAGCACTCTGTTAAACTTCTAATAGTTCATACACGAAGCTGGCACCTTTAAAAGATCTGTGCATGGTACTTCTAAGAGGATGTTCAGAATCACTTATAGATAAGAAGTCCATAAAAGGTTTTGTGAGCTTGTGTAATATTCTCCTTTTTGTTCTTAAACAACCTTTACAAATGTATTAAAGAACTTCGAAAATATATTTAGTTAGACCGAATCGAAGCTGAAATGTTAGTTGGGATTATTGCTTCGTTTAAAAGCAGTATAAGCGAACAAACTTTCGAAGAGAGCGCTCGTAAGTTTAGGAGTGGTCGGGACCACTCCTAACTTTTAAGAGCGCTCGTAGATCTTCACTAATATTGCTTGGTGAATAGGCTTATGAGCTTCTTAAGTTATGAGCGCTCGGTGAATACCAGCCTAAATGAGCCAAAAATGGGCATTTAGTTTATGAGGGTTTAAAAGCGCTTGGTGAAACCAAAAAACCCGATTGTGCTTAAAAGTCCTTCCTGTAATCGGCCATTAGTAAGTATTAAAAAAACAGCTATAGGTGCCAAGTTTAAAAAAAAATTGATCCTGTAGTTTTCGAAATATTAGCGCAAAATTGTATTTGAACTAGCATGATGTTAAAGCTGTTTTAGTATGAAACTATGTTAAAACGACGAACATAGCATCATACTTTCTCTACCCTTTTATTAATGTTAAAATCATCGAATACCTATTCCATTTTTCAGTATAGTGCTAACTTCATTATGATTCTTTGACATTTACAAACATCAAAACAGTTACTCAGTTTTTTGCATGAACTGCCATTATACTTTAGGTGTGTTCAGAAGCAATTTATTAAAATTGATGCAGTACGATACTAGTTAGAAAATGATTTATATTACGAATGAGTTAGAAAACTACTTTAAAGTTAGCAAATTGTTAAGTAGTATCATACATTAATAATAGCCTGTTTAAAATTTTGCGCCATTAAGTGGAGCTTTTTCGGCAATAGGCATCTATTGAGGATTTGACACTTCTCTGCAAGAGGAAGTATTTTCACTTCAGACTTGGAAAGACAAATTCTTAAATTAGTAATTTAACACACTTTTCTATCAATTAATAGGGAAAAAGATTGAAAATTCTACAAAAAGTTTTAGTAAATGTGCTCATACTTATTAAAAAAAAAAAAAACTTGTTGCCTTCTTCTTAACAGGACTTGACACTACAAAGCTATGTATGTTCTAATTTTCGAGTGTAGAACTGTTGTTTACTTCATCTCGGCTGACCTGTTTAATTTTTAATTACCTAGATATCTACCCTCTATATCACCGCCTTTTGTTTAAGAACCGGCTTTTGACAATTGCTTAGGTTATTAGGAGCACAGCGGCTCAAATCATCGCCAGATATACATTTTATGCGTCCTTGTCCGGATATACAAAACTTAAATAATGATTTGTGGCAGTTATTGGCTATGGTAGTGTGTAAATAATTATTTAAGCCCGTCTAGTGCAAATCAACTAGACTTGATTGGATTGAATTTGAATTGCCAATTCTCTGTAAATAACAAAACGTAGACCATAATAACACATACACAAAGAACATCAACACATTGAACCAATCATCCTCTTGAACAGAAGCACTTCCTTCCTACTCGTATGTTCGTCATGCCGAACGAATTGGCATACTTGAATTATCTATAAGAAACATTGTCAATAGCATAGGTTGAAGAGTAAATGGGCTAAACTGTCGGATTAGTAATTAAAGTCCTTTGGATTTTACGCTATCATAGAACAACGCGGCAATGTCGGAAATATAATCGTATTCCACCCTTCCACGCTTTAACCACGCAGTAGCCACTAATTTTACGCGCCAGGCTGATTATGAGGGTTGCAATTATGCATGTAAATAATGACAATATGTTGTATGAATGTTCATCATGTGTGTAGGTTACACACACACTGCCACGCACCATAAATTGCATAATGATTGCGGTCAATAGCGTCAGTTTGAATTATTCATAATAAATTTTACCAAATCGGTTGTGCAGCACAAATGTGATTATATTCAATTTGACCACGCATAAATGCTACCGTATTTGAAAGAGATGAGACGATTATTAGTTCAGTCTTGATAATTTTAAAGGCGGAAGGTCGTGATTTATGAATGTTGGAGAGTCATCGGCCCAGAAAAACTTGATATATTCCACTTGAGTATTACATACATACAACCTGATGTATCCACTGGACCCGATAGACCACAACGCCACTACTTGAAACTGATGACGGTAGGAACGTATCCAGGTGTCAATTTACGTACAAGTATGGTTTCCTTAACCTGAAGGAAAACTTCATATTTTCGGGATCGGCTGAGCTGAGAGAATCAGTAAAGACCCTAAATACCCCATCGGAATTTTTTAAATTTCTGTTTACTGATGAGATAATGAACCTAATAACTGAGGAATCAAATAAAAAAGCATGCCAGGATAATATAAACAATACGGTCAGCATCACAAAAGATGAAATAGAGCAATTCATCGGAATGGTAACGTTTATGTCTTTCCAAAAGAAGAGTTTCTCGCCGTTGATGAACAAATTATACCAACAAAATGTCGCATTGAACTGAAGCAGTACAATCCAGCCAAGCCACATAAATGGGGCTATAAAAACCAAGTTCTGAGTGGAGTTTCTGGATTTAGCTACGATTTCAACTTGTTTGCTGGATACCAGAGCAATACATTTCCTGATGGAGCTCCAGATCTGGGATTAAGTGGAAATGTCGTTACCAGATTAACATCTACTGTGGCCGAAAATGTCAACCACAAATTATTTTTCGATAACTGGTATAATAGCCCTAATTTACAAGTTTATTTATTTAAAAATGGTATTTTTCCATTGGGGTCCGTAAGGCTCAACCGCGTACCGAACTCGAGCATACAAAATTCTTCCTGCTCCGCAAGCTGTTGATGTGTACAAGTACATGGGTGGAGTGGACCTCCTTGATTCGATGCTGGACTTGTATCGTATACACTTACGATCGAATAAGTGGTATAAGCGAGTATTTTTTCACATGATAGATTTATGCATAGTGAATGCGTATGGCGTCGTCAACATGAATTTCACCTACCTTTATTCGATTTCAAACTTGAAATAGTCGAGCATTTATGCAAACCCGAAAAGGAAACACTAAAACTCCGTGGACGACCCCGAAGTGTACCTCGACTTGGATCTCCTGCAACTCCAACTTCTTCTGCCACCGATCCTAAAAAGCGGGCCGGATCACCTGCAGGAACAACACCAAAGAGAAAGCGTCCTGAAAGGCATCAAGACTATCCTCTATTTTCAATTCGTTTGGACAATGTGGGTCATTTCCCACAATTAAAAAAAAAGACAAATTTGCCAAAACGATTGCTCCTACCGCTCTTTTACCTATTGTCCGAAATGTAAAGCTCATTTATGTTACAATGAAAAAAGAAATTGTTTTTCTAAATTTCATGGAGCTCAAACTCACGAGGATCAGTTTTTTCTGACTCAATAAATTTTTATTATTTTTATATTGAAATCCCTTAATTTTTGTTGTGTAGACAATCGGGCTTAATGATCTATTAAGAATAATGCAATTAATTTAAAAAACTAATTCATTCTTGTCCCAACGTTTCACCGGTTTCTTTCCGGCTTCATCAGGGGTTTATATTTATTTAATTTTAAATTTTGCTTTTTGTTTACATTTTTTGTTGTTAAAATTTTAAATAAAATATTGACATATGAAACAATTAATTGACATTAATACTTTAACACTATAAAATTTAAGAAACATTAACAAATTAACAAGATGAAATTTAGACAAAACAAAGATTAACCTAATATCACAGATTGCTTGTTATGGCTATGGCAACACTATAACTGGCAGGCAGTTATAGTGTTGCCATAGCCATAACAAGCAATCTGTGATATTAGGTTAATCTTTGTTTTGTCTAAATTTCATCTTGTTAATTTGTTAATGTTTCTTAAATTTTATAGTGTTAAAGTATTAATGTCAATTAATTGTTTCATATGTCAATATTTTATTTAAAATTTTAACAACAAAAAATGTAAACAAAAAGCAAAATTTAAAATTAAATAAATATAAACCCCTGATGAAGCCGGAAAGAAACCGGTGAAACGTTGGGACAAGAATGAATTAGTTTTTTAAATTAATTGCATTATTCTTAATAGATCATTAAGCCCGATTGTCTACACAACATACGTCACATTAAATGATCAAATACCATTACAAATCCCTTAATTTTTATTCGTGTTCTTATAAACATTTTCGTTACGGAAATGTTAAGGTTGTACAACTTTCAATGCATACGAAGCCAAATTTGGCTTCTCTCCCAAAAGTTTAAACAAATTAACTTTTTTTTAAAATTTTTCACTAAACATGTCTTATAATGATCTAATTAAGCAATTAAAAGCCTTTTAATTTTTTTTCCTTTGTTGGAAATAATTCAGGCGGTATAGAGGGTTAAAGGGAACTGCCCTGCAGACTTATAGATTATAGTATCCGTAAATCTGAATCAATGACGCTGTCCTACTCAATCAAATAAAATACACGATTCGTTCGCAAGTACGTACTTTATAATTTAAAAAATGTTTGTATAAAAACATTGGCGCAAAATCTTAAACAGCCTATTATTAAGGTATTAGTATGATACTACTTAACAACTTATTTATAGTAGTTTATAGTAGTTTAATAACTCATTCTTAATTTTAAACATTTTCTAACTAGTATCGTACTTAAAAAATTTTCTTAATAAATTGCTTCTGAACACACCTAAAACAATGACATTTCGTGTAAAAAAGTAAGTCACGAACCTTTTTTGATGTTTGCAAATGTCAAAGAGTCATATGAAGCTAGCACGATACTAAAAAAATAAAGTAGGTATTCGATGATTTTAACTTTAATAAAAGGGTAGAGAAAGTATGATGATATATTCAATTAAAATTTGCAAATTCGTTGTTTTAACCTAGAAAAATGCATTACACTCGTTGTTTTTTTTGCAAAAACATCTTCTAAAAAAATATGGGGTTGGAAAAATAGAACACTGAATTCTAGAAAAAAATATGAATTTATGCAAACAAAATTAAAACAAAATAAAATGCACGACTGGATCGCACGAACTTGCTCTTACGTAAAAGTACTTTGGAATTTAAAATACATTTTATAAATATAAAACATTTAATAAGATAAAAAAGTTCAAATGTACGAAATTGCCGTCTGATTTCCAGAAAAGTATGAATTAATGCAAACAAAGTTTAAAATTTTTTTTTATTATTAAAATAATTTTTTGTATAAGAAATTTCTTAAAAATTTTTCAAGAACAAAATTTGGGATGCCAATTTTAAGTATTTAGTAGTATAGATTTTAGGAAATAATTTCAAAAACAATCGTTCACACGTTTTTAAGACATTGATTTTTCAAAAAAAAAAAAACTTGGATTTTTTTTTCCAAAAATCCCAAAAAATATTTGTTTGAATATTCTTATATACAATATTATTTTATAATTAAGGGGACTCCTGATGAAAATTTTTTTATAAAATCGTTACTCGTTAGAGCCGTTGATGACAAAGTCGAAAATCTAAAAAACGGTTCTATGACAGGTACCGTTAATAACATTTTGCCCCAAAAATTTTTGACCAAAATGTAGTCCATGTCCATAATATCACACTTAATTTTTTTTTTTATCAAAATCGTTAAAGCCGTTTTCGAGATAAATATGATTTTGCATTCCGGGTGTACCATATAGGCGGTACCGTTAGTTTTAGAGCTAAAAAAATTTCAATTTACCCTCTAGGGAATCAACAAAGACATTATTTCAGGTGAGTATCAAAAATTCATGTGGAAAAGTTTATTCCATTTTCATTTTTATTCTCCGCGTGTAATTTGGAACGTATTTATTTTTCATTTCACGCTAGGTGAGATGAGAACTAGGCTTTAGTAGTTAATTGTGTAACAGGACTCAGCTTGTAGCTGTTGAAAACAAATTTTCCATCCATACGCATTTGAAGATGCGAGTGCCTCAAGAATCTGTTTTGGATCTAATTCCGTTGATCAGCCTTATGTTTGTGAGCATGATTCTCTCTGAAAATCTAATGCTTTTACTCCTCAAGAAACAAAACTCCGTTTTTACTAGTACCGATAATTTCTTTTTCTGAAGTCGTGTATTCGAAGCTTGGTTCCTTATCTGAACACAAACTACGTGTGGCGTTTAATGATTAGGACTCGCTTTGTATACGGTGTTCGAAGATATGATCATATTTCAGCTTTTAGTACTAAAATTTTTAACTGCAATATGCTAGAATACGTTATGTTAGTAATTGTATCTTTCTACAAAGAATTATTCACACAAAAATAGCTGAGTACCTTTATGAAAAAATTCAGTTATAGTATACATACTCATCGTTTAGATATCTAAGCTCTTCACGGTTGTTCTTACACAGCATTCGCATTTAAAATTCCTTGCCAGTTAGCATAAAGAGGATAACAGATGCAGTAAGATTTAATTCCGATGTTTTCAAACATTTTTCAAAAACTAGGATATTAAATAGGGAAATAGGAAGAAATTGGAAGAGAAGAAAAGTCAATACAAAAATTTACATATAGCTAATTATTAATTTTTTTTTATTTAAAATTAAAATTAATTAATTAAAATTAATAAACATGACATGCAATTGTTCAACCAACTTTTATAAATGCTATTAAAGACATTGGCGGAAAATTTTAAACTTTGCTCGTTTAAGGAATAAGACCTGCTCTACTTAACACAGTCGTTTAGTTTGGAGTCTTTGTCTAACTTTTTCATAATTTTAAACACGTTAGACAACTTTTCTAACTAATGTGAGCTTAGCAACAGAATCTAAGCGAATTTATGTTGAACAACCCTAAATTTGACAGAAATAAAGAACTCAAACACAACTATGTACAAAAAAAAAAACAAAATTAAAAAGAACACAAACAACTTCTAACCAAATAATTTTTCGCAGAAAAAAGTTCGTTTTATATAATACTCACAAATAGATTTTGATAGTTTATACGTTATTAAGGTACATTATTTAAGATGGAAATGAAGTATACATTCACAAAATTAGAACTCAATTTTGTTATTACAAGGTGCAATGTGCAAACGCATTTGGCTATACTCATGCAGGCATACATACGTACATTTGTAGGTATAGATTTGTTTGTCCATCGCCCATCGCAATATTGGAAAATTAAAGATCGTCGAACACTTTTGTACAATTGTTTCGCATTTTTTATATTCAGTCTATTTACAAAGCACATCTTTTAAAAAATCAAATAAAAGATTAGTAAACATTTTTAATTCAATTTGGTATGAAATGACCATTGTTAATAGGTATGGATAAAGTATACTTTTAAAAGATAATCTATAGCTATTTCCTCATGTTAAAGTGAGACGAGCTCTTTAACGTTAAAGGATGGTTAATGTCCTTTAAAATTAACAAAAAGTCGGTTCTTGTTTTATTCACAAAGAAAAAGAAAGATTGCGCTTGATATTTCAAAAGCATTTTATAGAGTTTGGCATTAAGGTCTTTCATCGAAAATGTGTGCATCTGGTATTGATGAATCTTTTCTTCGATGGATTAGAAACTATCTTTCAAAATGCTCAATACAAGTTGTATTTGATGGTTTTAAGTCTGAAATTTATCAAATAAATGCCACAGGGCTCCGTTTTTTCTCCGACTTTTTTTTTGACATTCATGAATGATCTTTTGTCTGAAACATCTAATCCATTAAATGGTTTTGCTGACGACAGTACTCTCAACTTCTCATATTCATTTCCAGATAAATGTCCTTTTTCTTAGGATGTAGAGCTTATGAAAAGCTCATTAAATTCTGATCAAAACTCAATGCTGGCTTCTTTTCGTTAAAGCTCAACTCATCCCCCATGCCGCTATCCATGAGCGGCATTTACATTTAAGAAACCGCTTTCATATGCATCGCAGACCAGCTTGTGTAAAATGACCACATATTCGAAGTCGCCAAAAACGCTTCTAAGTGCTTAGGTTTCCTTCGACTTTGGCAGACATTTTTTTTCTCCTTCTGATCTGGATGTAATCTATAAAGTCTATATTCTTCCAAAGTCGGACCCTTAATAAATCTTAGCCAGATAAGAAGGGGTGAAAATGTCTTATGAACCGGATTAAAAGTTTCTGATAGATATTAAAAAAAAAGATAGTAAGACAGTCGGGGACAAGGCGGAGCCCTGAGGAATACCAGCATTTATTATGCCAAGATCAGATTTGATACCGTTCAATACCACTATTAATCGATCCAGAATGTATTTTCGATAAGAAATCTTGATGCCAAACTGTATCGAATGCCTTAGAATTATCAAGGGCTCGAAATCTCACGTTCTCCAAAACAATGTAAAGATCTGTTCCACTCTTCGATGAAACAGATTATGTAATGGTTTTTCCAGCGATATGTAGAACACATCCATCAGGACCAGCGGATTTTGAACAGCGAACAAAATGAACTGTGAGTACATTTGCCTTACGTGAGAGCGAGTTATCGTATTGTGTGGTTGTATTGAGTGTTTGAACCGAAGATGAAGTAAATTTTTTTACATTCTTGACAAAGGACATTGTAGAGTTGTTTGCCTCAATTCCTGGCCATGTAAGAATTTGGTTCTTTTTATAACAGCGCAGTTTCTGACTTTGTAAAAGCGCAAACTTACTACTCTCAACATGATAGCTTCTTCACATATTGAATGAAACCAAGACTTTTCTTCAGGTCTAATACACCTCATACTGTAAGGAATAAAAGAACACATACTAAGAAAAATCACTTCTGTCATCATATTGGCACTTTCATCAATGTCACTATCCAGGAAACATAGTGACCAGTTAAAGATTCCAAACAAATTATAACGAGGAGCGTCCCAGCTGGCTTATCGTATTGCTAAAATGGTTTTAGTGGTATATTTCTCTTCAACTGGAAGGATGGGAGAAATTGGCTCTGAAGTGGTCTGAAGTGCCGAATGAAGAGAAGCAATTCGAGAAATGGAATCAGACAGTGCACCAAACTCCTTAAGAGTATAAATTCCATCAAGATTTGGACTCGTATAAATAAAGTAATAATGGATGATGTGCTTGCGGACAGAATTAGAAAAATGTCCGTATTGAGGAATGCTCTGGCCAGCAACATCAAATCTAACATAGACGGAATATACGCGGAAGAGTAATGGCATCAAGTTACTCGTATAACCAAGTAAGCGAAATTTATAAAGATTAGTCAGTATTTCCACCAACCTGTGTTTCACCTAGTGCAAAAACAGATGGCTTGTATTTAACAGAATGGGCTCACAAATTAAATACATTGGCGCAAAATTTTAAACGATTTAGTAATATATTAAAGCCATTTTAGTAAGTTACTAAGGATGTTGCTAATTCTAAACACTTTAAGCATCTTACTATCTCTTAACATAATACTAAACTTAAAATCACAAACTGGCTACTTTAACTTATAGTAACTTGTTAAATCCATAATGAAAACTGTCATTTTCCTCAAAAAAAAATCTCTTATGATTCGTGAGCTAATAGTTTTGAAAAGTAAATATTATGTAAAATAATATAAATCGTTTTCGGAAGACGAAGATTTTGATACTTGTATATGTATGTATATAATATACACAAATAAAAAAATAACAAAATAAATTGTAGGTTGTTCCCTTGACTTTTGAGTTTCTGAGATTTCAAATTATTAGGTCAGCTTTATGCAGTAAAGTGCGATATTTTAAGTTCCATTCAAGTCCTTTTGAAGAGCTGGCCGATGGAGAATTTTACTCCAGGTATAGGTTTGACAAGAAAGCAGTTCGGTTTTTGGTTGACATCCAAGACTGAATTACAACACAAGCCGTGGGCTTCCGCTTGCACCAGAATTTCAAGTACCTACTATTTACATATATTACATTTTTTGGGAGAATTATCCATGAGGGTGATGCTGGTAAGTTTCCTTCCTAATGAAAAGCAGGATATATCTAGGTACACCAATTAATCTTATAGGAGCATTACATGGAATGGCCCAGTCCACAGTGGGGAAAATAATAAAAACATTTCGAAAAAGGTTGTCACAAATAAACAAATAACAAAATAAATTGTAGATTGTTCCCTTGACTTTTGAGTTTCCGACATTTCAAATTATTAGGTCCGTTCCCCACATCTCGTTTTGTTAATTTTCTGGAACTGTCATGATTTAAACGTGTTCATTGTGATGTGCTTTTTGCTTTCCAGCCGAGGTTCTGCTCGTCGATCTTGCCAGGGTCGTCCTGAAGAAAACACGAAACTCCAGATGTAAAGGTCTTCAAACCTTATTACAAAATCTTTATTGGAAATAACTCTTAAATTTATAACGTACAATATTCTGATATTAATATTTCACTAAATTCGGGTAATAGAACGGTTCACTGGCATCAAATCTTCTGGCTTATGGTCTAGCGGCCTTGCATTAGTTATACTGCTCGCTGATGATCCGGATCTGGTACTTCATTACGGGTATTCTGGCTTCTGGTACTTCGGCCTCAAGCGGCCCCTTTCATTTGCTCGTTGGGTTCCTGACGGGATCTTGTAGGTATAACGCCCCTGGTGGCACAAAACGGCAGGCTAACGCTCTGGTAGATCAGCAGGTTCAAGGCCCCTGGTGGCACAAAACAGCAGGCTAACGCTCTGGTAGATCAGCAGGTTCAAGGCCCCTGGTGGCACAAAACAGCAGGCTAAAGCTCTGGTAGATCAGCAGGTTCAAGGCCCCTGGTGGCACAAAACAGCAGGCTAACGCTCTGGTAGATCAGCAGGTTCAAGGCCCCTGGTGGCACAAAACAGCAGGCTAACGCTCTGGTAGATCAGCAGGTTCAAGGCCCCTGGTGGCACAAAACAGCAGGCTAACGCTCTGGTAGATCAGCAGGTTCAAGGCCCCTGGTGGCGCAAAACAGCAGGCTAACGCTCTGGTAGATCAGCAGGTTCAAGGCCCCTGGTGGCACAAAACAGCAGGCTAACGCTCTGGTAGATCAGCAGGTTCAAGGCCCCTGGTGGCACAAAACAGCAGGCTAACGCTCTGGTAGATCAGCAGGTTCAAGGCCCCTGGTGGCACAAAACAGCAGGCTAACGCTCTGGTAGATCAGCAGGTTCAAGGCCCCTGGTGGCACAAAACAGCAGGCTAACGCTCTGGTAGATCAGCAGGTTCAAGGCCCCTGGTGGCACAAAACAGCAGGCTAACGCTCTGGTAGATCAGCAGGTTCAAGGCCCCTGGTGGCACAAAACAGCAGGCTAACGCTCTGGTAGATCAGCAGGTTCAAGGCCCCTGGTGGCACAAAACAGCAGGCTAAAGCTCTGGTAGATCAGCAGGTTCAAGGCCCCTGGTGGCACAAAACAGCAGGCTAACGCTCTGGTAGATCAGCAGGTTCAAGGCCCCTGGTGGCACAAAACAGCAGGCTAACGCTCTGGTAGATCAGCAGGTTCAAGGCCCCTGGTGGCACAAAACAGCAGGCTAACGCTCTGGTAGATCAGCAGGTTCAAGGCCCCTGGTGGCACAAAACAGCAGGCTAAAGCTCTGGTAGATCAGCAGGTTCAAGGCCCCTGGTGGCACAAAACAGCAGGCTAACGCTCTGGTAGATCAGCAGGTTCAAGGCCCCTGGTGGCACAAAACAGCAGGCCTAAGCTCTGATAGATGAGCAGGTTCAAGGCCCCTGGTGGCACAAAACAGCAGGCCTAAGCTCTGGTAGATCAGCAGGTTCAAGGCCCCTGGTGGCACAAAAGAGCAGGCCTGAGCTCTGGTAGATCAGCAGGTTCAAGGCCCCTGGTGGCACAAAACAGCAGGCCTAAGCTCTGGTAGATCAGCAGGTTCAAGGCCCCTGGTGGCACAAAACAGCAAGCTAACGCTCTGGTAGATCAGCAGGTACCGAAGCCCCTGGTGGCAATTAGGACATTAAACTTCGAATTAAGACCCCTTACCGCTGGTGGGGGGAAGCCTTAATAAGAAATAGCTGGACAATCTCACCTACCTAACTTGTCTTCATACGAAAACCCTTACCACTGGTGGGGGGAAGCTCCGCAAAAAGCAAGGGAAGCTAAATGACCAACTCGTCTATACGTCTTGTCTACGACTGGACTTCAAAAGATTTATTCAATCGATCTACTGTGCCGCCTGACTGTATGTATGAGCGAGGTGAGGTGATTTTCGTTCACCCGAGTAGGTCCTCTTGATAGTTTTTCAGTAGAAACTGAATGTGAACTGTATGGGAGGCGAACGAAAAAAAATATTATTGTTTGATTTTTGCGTGACGTCATATGCCTCTGTCGTGTGTGAATCTTATTCGGGCGAAGTATAACTCTTAGTATTAATTACAATTCTCGGTGGTGTATAGAGTAGCGCGGCATGGAACGCTTCGTTACATCATATGCTCCGTTTTTAATAAAAGGGAATTAGTATTTTACTAGTTAGTAAAACGAAAGAAAAGGTTCAGGATTTTCGAAGAGGTTGTAAATTAGTAAAAATTTAAAAAATTGCTAACTTGTAAAATGCTAAGCCCTTAATAGGTGTGTTTTCTTCGCAAGTCCATATAGAATTGTAAAAAAAACGACATCGAGATTTAGGAGCTTTTTTTTCCAAATATCTGGAAGCATTGTGTACGTTGTGACATTTGTCAGCTGTATTGACGACTAGCATCAACCAGCATCCAAAAACGTCACTTTTGACGTCTCTGAGCAAATTATCGATAACATATAGATAATACTATTTTGGCATCACCATTTTTATCGGGTCTTAGATTAACTCTCGAAAATTATCTGGTCTTAGCTAACTCTGTATAGATCGGGCGCTTAGTCCCGATGTCGTTTTTTTCTACAATTCTATATGGACTTGCAAAAAAAAACACGCCTAGTAATAGGTTGTTCAAAATTTTGCGCCATTTTTTCTTAGCCCACGAATATTGAAAAAAAAAAACACTTAAATTTGGTGGTGCAACAGCAAGATGAGAACCAGGACCTAGTGAATTACAACTCTACACCATTCATGTGTATCTCTTTTTATTACAAGAGATACTCTTAGAGGATTTGTCAATTCCTCGCATGATAGTTCAACGCACTAATTACTATATTATGCCAAGGGGTACTACCCAAAAATCACTTGTCATTCCATAAAAAACACATAACACTCAAAGCACGACTCTTACGATCTAAGTTGAACTGTAAAGTGTGAGTGAATGGTGTAAGCGGAATATCTACCAAATGTTCTAGGTGTTATGCCCATAGAAAACCTTGCATCTGAAATCAATCAATACATACATTGATTACACTTTTAAAATTAGAATAAGAAACAAAATTATCTTTAAATTTAAAAAGTTTTAAAAGTGTGTAAAGCTCCGCTTAGGCAAATTTTACACGAAACTATTTAAGCTTAGTCATTACCGTATGATTTATGTATGTGCATTTTATAAAATAAAACAATTAATCTTGATTAATATTGGAACTCCCGTCTTATGTTTCACCGAAGATATGTAACGCGACGAAACCTTGATGGTATTTCCTAATGGTTATCCGATGAACTCGTGATTTTGAATTCATCACTTGTATCCCTGTATGGTATCTATCAAGAGTTCTCCATCCGACGAAAAGTATTGTGAAAGTTCTATTTTGCATACATAGTTCTCTGAATGAAATTAAATTAAAACCTCTTTAAATCTTCTGATTCAAACAAGGAGGTACTTCTAAAATATGTTCAAACAAAATTATCAGAACTAAGTTCATTTTGTATTGATTCTTATTGAAATCAGCCTTTTCGACAGCCACTCGCACAAGAGGAATCCACGCGAGACATCCAGATTAGGCACGACAACATCGACATTGCAACATTATCAATCACCCACAGTATGGTGCAGGACGAAACGACTAAAGGAGATACCAGCACTCTGCAACCCCGTTTTGTATTGCAAACCAGTGTTGAGGGTGCAGTACTCCATCAGGATTTCTATCACATGTTTTCTAACAACACAACATGGGAAAAGGCTTACACCCTTTTGCTTACCTCTTCTTGTTAAAAGTAGTGAACCATTTCGAGAGCTCATCGACGATAGCTTTAGGGGCTTCAGAAAACTTCAAAGTCGACTGTTTATATGGAACATCGACAGGGATCATTATTATGTATGTATGTACGTACGGGCCGAGAGGCGAGTGAACCTAGGTAGAAATAAAAGATGAAAAGGAAAAAAGAATAAAATTGTAAAAAGACGCATCCACTTTTAGGTTATGAGTTTATTGTTCTATTAAAATTTTTTTTTAAGAATTTTGCCTCTAGAAAAGAAGAATGGATACAGGGGTACTCTGTGTTTGAATTTTTCCAGCTGTATAGAGAAGGCATGTTGTCCTAATGTTGCTTGCTGATGAGAGGGTTGACTCAAGTGGAAGCCACGTAAAAAAATACTCGCAGGCATTCTTTCGAAACCAACCGTTTTGAGATGAGATTTCTCGTGGAACGTGTTCCGCTTCGTTAGATACCCAAGAGCCGGCAGCAGTGGTGATATTTCGCGCTTACCATAACCACCTCCCCTTAGACTAACAAGGCACCTTAATCGATTAGATTCTTTCTCGCAATTAAGTAAATTAGACTTTATTCACCGGTTGCTTAGGCTCCTTAAAGTGCTATTACGTGGTAATTAAAAAATATTATTTTGAAGCGTTGGTGCGGATATCATGGTGTGCTGATGATCCGTGTTGTGGGATTTGAGAAGGTGGGCTCTTGCATCTCCTTGGCGAAGCGTTTCATTATTTTTTAGATTTGTTTGCTGTTGAGTTTTTTTTGTTGTTGTTTGAATTTGATTTTAGCTTGTGCAGTTGTCTTTGAAATTTCGAGGGTGTTTTTAATTAAGTCACGGTTCTGTTACTTGAAAAACGTTCGCTTTGAGCAATTAGATATAATTAACAGATTCACGGCGACAAATTATTTTTGCCTTGGGTAAGTTTTGTTGGTTTTTTATTTAATTTGTGGAATTAATTTTGATTTCAAATTTAAAAGCGCAATTCCTTCAATAAACATTCGAGGTTGAGTACGAAGGTTTATGTAGATACCCCTCATTAGAGACTTGTTTTTATGTGCGGTTGTAAAGGGTTATTATTGGTTTGATTCGAGTGCGCTGATATAATTGTCTGGGTGTAAAGAGCCTTGGTAACCAAAGTTCCAAGCTACCCTTTTTTGTTGGAGTTGATTTAAAAGGAGAAACCGATGCATCACATTGTTGTTTTGAATATCTCCATCGCAATCTTATACAAACGGGGTAGTTTGGCGCTTATGATAAAACTGGCCCTTTGACCTTTACTCTTCGTCTCAATATATGGTGTATCCCTACGCGGTCTTGTAATAAATTAAAAGGTAATGTAAGCCAATTTGATATTCCCGTGTTATTTTCAAGAACTGTGTGATGAAGTTTTCTGGCTTAAGACACATTGGTATTTATTTTGTTGACAAACGACTTCACGAATTCAGAAATTATTTTTTAGGCAAAGTCAAGGACACTATTACATCTTTACTTGGCGAAATTCAGTAGGTTTGCTCTCTTGAAGAAGATCGAGCATGCTTTCCTCTGACTATATGGTGCATACTCCTATAATCAAGTGATCGCCTGCTGCTTTGAATAGCCATCAGCTACAGCAGACTTACTGGACTTGTGTTTAAATATACTTATCTTTTGTCTAGTTTAAAGGTGTTTTTTTCAGAAATGATTTTTCGATATCAAGTTCCCTTGATGTTTCTTCCTTCTAGCAGGTTTTGTTCTTAGCCCTGTGATCTTAACAGCTTCATGTAGAAATTTCTGATTTTTTTCATGTTCGGTATATCCATATCATTAGCTTGCTTCCAACAAAAGTAATGGTCCGAACCTATGTTGGTCCATCGAACTTTGAATCGCTTAGGACAATTTTAGTATCACTTCTTATTTGTCTAGCCCAGGAACTCGTAGAACATGTAGAAGTGTAATCAGCTTTTTACTTTATAAAGGTAGGCGCACATATGAGGCTTATGTTATCAAATTTATCATTCATTCTGAATTTCCACGTGAAAAAAGTTCTTTTAATAGAAAAAAAAAAATTTTAAAAAAAGATAATAAAATCTTTATTAGGTATTTATTAATCCATCACTTCTCGCTACAAAATCCAGACTTATTAAATATTGAAGGAGGCAAGGCTGCGGAAGTTCAGTTTAACCAAGTTCATTTGCCAATCTCAGTGATTTTAGATTTCTTGGAAACTTTAATGCGACCAATCGATGGGCAAATGAACTTTATTATTCAAACTCATTGTTTTATTTTATTTACTTAGAAATGCAACTGTGGGAATTTCCGTTGTTGCTTTTGGGGTTGTTGACTTTGATATAACTAAACTCAATGCTTCAGGCTAAGCAACAGGCCTAAGCAACAAAATCACGTCCAAACAGACACTGCTTTAGTGCAAGGTTACAGTCGATTCGATTCTATAATTTAGTTTCTTAACATTCCTCTGAAGTGTGATAAATTTTACGTGGGTGGAAAGTTACCTTGCATGACAATCTCTACTTGAAGGATTTGACCTTAATAATGGCCTCAAAAACTTAAGTATTTTCTTTCTTCGTGACCTTTTATTTAATTAAATAATGTTTATCCTCAAGTGGGCTTTAGGTCAATATTTTGTTTTGTTTTTTTATGTTGTGACGTTTCGGATGTGGATAAACATTATTCAAAAACTAAAGTTCACCCCTAAGAGCGGAGAGACGGATAAATCGCTTGTTTAAGCCTGTGCTCCAAATATACAGCTATGGACAAAGAAATAGCACACTTATCATTTTTCTTAGTAAAATTCAATTTATTTTGGATTTTTGAACTTAAATACTTTATTTCTTATTTTATTACATGAACTGAGTTATAATGCTAGCTACGCACGAGGCAACCGTTGCAGCAACACAGCCGTATTGAAGCAACCGTTGCCTTGTGTGTAGCTATGTTCCCAAATCCCAATTGATTTTGTGTTGCTGCAACCGTTGCCAGAAATATCAAAAAGTTTTGATATTTCGGTCGGTTGCTCCAACAGCACTGTGGTTGCGGCAACAGTTGCCACGTGTGTATTGAACAAACGAAACTCGTTGCTGTAACACGTTGCTGCAACGGTTGCCTCGTGTGTAGCTAGCATAAGGATCAATTAAATTAATTAACTAGAACTTATTTAATTTCAAATAAATTTTTAAACAATTTATTTTTAAGTGATGACCATATTATTTGCACACCTGTTATAATCATTCTAGAAAACTTTTTTGAACGAAAAGTTTTTAACATTTTTAATAATTTGGTACTGCACTGCCATGTTAATACTTGGTTGGTTGACCATGACCTCCGTGGTAAGCTTTCAACCATCTACTTTACGGTATTGAGTACCAAGCAGTTTGTGTTTGTTTCTTCCCAAACATCGTTAAAATTTTTATATTTTGTTTGTCCAATTTTTACCTTAACATCATACCATAGGTGTTCTATTGGGTTAAGATCGGGACTTTGAGCTGGCCAGGTAAGAACATCGATTTGTTCGTCTGTAAGCCAATCTTTTACCAATTTCGATGAGTGTTTGGGTCATTATCATGCAAAAATATGCAATTTACTGGCATGAACTCAAAGGAATATGGTTCCATGGTGTCCTTTAGTTATATTAAGATACGAGAATTTGTCCATTCTTCCATCATTCCTAAACAATGGGCTCACTCCATACCAAGAAAATGCGCCCCAAACCATCAAATTTTCTCCTTCGTGTTTTACCGTCTTCAAGGTATACTTCGGGTTGTAGGTTTCGCACTTGGGTCGATGGACAATCGTTTTGCCATCAGGTCCAATACGGTTAACCTTTGTTTCATCGCTCCAAAGGACTCTCTTCCAAAACTGTATGTTTTTGTTTTGATGTTTTTTATCAAATGTAAGGCGATCTCTTATGTTTTTTTTTTTGACAGCAACGGTTTTTTTCTGCTCACGCGCCCATACAGCTTTACATCATTAAGCCTTCTTCTTATGAGTCTGCTTGAGACGTTCCAACCGAATTCTTCGTTTATTTCAGCCGTAATGGTACGAGATGATTTAAAAGGCTCACACTTGCATTTTATTGATATCGCTCTATCCACTCGTATTGAGGTATACGAGAAGGCGGGTGGCAAAATTTATTCTCAAAGCTTAAGTTTTGATTTCGTCTTACCAAATAAATTGCAGTATATACCATTTTACGGGAACAGTTGAGAATTCTGGATATTTGGGAAGGATTTTTTACATCTCGGTGATGATCAAAAATAATTTTTCTTTCTTCCGGAGTACAGTGAACTTTTCTGCCCATTTTGTTTTCAATATTTGTTGATTTAATGATAAAAATTAAAATATAGCACTTTCTTTCACAACTTTCAAACGCGAAATAAAGATTTAACGTTTAAAAATATAATGTGCTATTACTTTGTCCAGTTAAAAGAGAGTAAAAAAGTATGAATAGGTGAGTGCAAGAGTATCTTAACAATATTACGGTACTTTTGGGTTTTATTTGTCATCATCAGTTTGTCTGCACAACATATTAAAAAAAAAACATCAGACGCATTCCACACATCGGTAAGTTCAAATCATGATTTTAGTTAATAGTGTGCTATTTATTTGTCCATAGCTGTAAAATAGTAGTTTCTTTTCTTTCTTATTCTGTTGTTAAAACCGGAAAAATACTGTGGTTGCGACACGAACAAATCTTCAACCATTCGGCAATACACCTCATTATTGGCTGCCTCTCCCTGGCTGAAAAAATAAATTCCAAAAACCTCTCGGAGAGATATTGTGTTGTATGAAACTGTGTGATAGCTTTCCTTAGGATTGATGTTGCAACCTGTAAGCTGTAAGTATACGAGCAATAACAATTAAAACTTAAAAATATCCCATTTAATACAGTTTATAACCTATTCAAATCTTCAATACTCGTTAATATACATTCGAGCGTACATTAACAAATTTATGTAACGCCTGAAGATTTTTCACAAGCTTTTCCGAGCGAAAGCTTGAAAGTGGACACTTAACACTATGTGCATCATTACCAACAAAATTACTACTACGAAACAATATATGCATCAGCATTACCAGCAAAACAACTAAGTACTACAATAATAAAGCATTTTTGCTTTTAAGCTTTTATGTATATTTTTAAAATAACAAATAAACAAAAAAGAAGTACATATTTGACAAAAGTTGTTAAAAACTTTTGAAGAAACACCAACCAACTTTTGCGAGATAAATGACTTAGGCTAGGACCGCACTTGCGATTTCAATCGCACGATTTTTTAGTCGCAAAAATAGAACACATTAATTTAAATGAGAATGAACGCACTTGCTACCAAGAAATCATGACGATTTATAAGTCTCAATTTGTTTCATTTTTCTTGCGATGCGATTGTCGTAAGCTTAAATGAAACACATGTACTCAAATGGATATGCCCACACTTGCGATTTAAATTACTACGACTTAAAAATCGTAGTCGCAAAGAGCAATTGGCATGCACGCACATAAGAGATAAGACACATGGCCTGAAATGTGAATGCACGCACATGCGACTTAAAAATTGTAGCGGTTATAAAAATGAAACAAGTTCTATTTCTTCAAGCGATTTTTTTGTCGCTACTTATTTGTAGCAAATGCGTGCACTAACATAAAATGTATTATGTTCTATTTTTCGCGATTAAATAATCGCGCGACAAAAAAATCGCAAGTGCGTACATGACAATAATTTGTAGCGACTACGACTTTTTAATCGCCTCGCAAGTTTTATTCAAATTGTAACCAAGGACTTTTTAAGTAACTATTGGTTTTGGTGGTTGTATCTAGAATTTTAAGAATATTTATTAATCCAATAAAAACTTATGTAAAGTTTCAATGTTCGGAAACTAGCTTTAGATATATGTAAGTTTTAACAATAAGATCAACTTCATGCGACTTATTCTTGCATTTCATTGCTGATAAACATTATTGTTTTTCCATTTGTTCTTTAGTTCAACCAACAAATACTGCTTATTTTTTTTATTTTCATCTTTAAATATTTTAATAATCATTCTACACTTTGCCACACTTGTGCCACTATCTTACAGTTGCATGATTTAATTTTATCACTTAACCCTTCACTTTTCTATAGAGGGTCATAAATATACATAATGTAGGTTCCTCTTCGAAACTTTGCCCTGACATCCGCAATCCACTTTATGCCTGGCCGGACTCTATTTTCATGTGAAGGCATGTTATGCGGTATTCTATTGCACTACACTTAGTCTGACGTGACGCGACATGAGGTTTTTCTTTCACACCAACTCCCCCTAGCGGAAAGGGGCTTATACCAATGCACGACAAAGTCATAAAGCTCACTTCACCAGAGCGCCAGAGTGTCTATATGGTTCTGGTTCCTCTTTAATTTTCACACCGCTTTCTGCGAACATTTTGAATGAAGCTTATTTCTGCAAGTGCACAACATACGCCATGTCGCTGCTTCTTTGAATTTAGATAGGCAAATTTTGTTTGTGTCTGTCCCATCCTTTCAGTAACGCCCACATTCGGCCATCAGAAAATCTAACGGTTGTTGGGTTAAATGGCGCACTAAGCGCATCCATCTATTTAGCTAACATCCTGTTACTATGATAAATAGTATCAGTCATAATGCCTGCAATATTCGTTAGAGCATATCGCGGCACAATACACAACATAACACTCTGTACAGCTTTCTACATGGAGTGCAGAGCCACCGACTATTTTTCATTTGAAGCTTTACGTGCCGCGTTCATGAATCTTTTGTGCGGTGTGGTCACGGAGTGCGTGGAACCGGAAACTGGAACTGTTGGACAATGTTGTCAGTTACCAGGCTCATCAGAAGCTGCAATTCGCCATCATTATCATCGCCCTCGTATCGCAGTGTGAGTATAACAGTACAATAGATACAATATTGCACCCTTATTTTGTTGTTTAAGGATGTTCCGTTCGTTAGTCGTTTTTGTCTAAAAAGTGTGCCATAAAGGCCACGGAATGGCAGATTTTAGATTAGCATAATGATAATGGTGATATACCTCTAGAAGATACAAAGCATCCAAAATTTGGCACATTATTCTCTTTTGAACAGAATTCATCTTTCAGCCTCACATAGACCCGATCTAATTTCGATGGAATAGATGTGTATCTCTAACTTGTACGAGTATAAGGAAATTTTATGCATGTATGTGGTGTATATTTTAGTAACGTCGACAACTTGTTTCATATTCCAGCATTAGATAATATATGATAATTAGAATTATAGATACCTATGAAACTTAGCAATGGTTGCTTAAAAAAGTTGGACTGGGTCGCATGAACTTGCTCTTATGTTCGATCACACTGTGGTTTAAAAAAGTCGTTTCCACGTAACTCATGAGTTAAGTGTGTTACGTGGTACATTTATATCTAACAGACCTAATTTCCATAAGACCTTTAACATATTGGCGCAAAATTTTAAACAGCCTATTATTAAGGTATTAGTATGATACTACTTAACAATTTGCTAACTTTATAGTAGTTTACTAACTCATTCCTAATTTTAAACATTTTCAAACTAGTATCGTACTAAAAGAATTTTCTTAATAAATTGCTTCTGAACGCACCTAAAACAATGACATTTCGTGTAAAAAAGTAAGCACACCACCTTTTTTGATGTTTGCAAATGTCAAAGAGTCATATGAAGCTAGCACGATACTAAAAAAATAAAGTAGGCACTCGATGATTTTAACTTTAATAAAAGGGTAGAGAAAGTATGATGCTATATTCGATTAAAATTTGCAAATTCGTTGTTTTAACCTAGTATCATACTAAAACAGCTTTAGCATTGTACTAATTCAATTAAAATTTTGCGCCATTGATTTTATAATATTACTTTATTGTATTTCCAGGTTTCATAATCTAGCTTCAAAGAAAGAAGTCTGAGATGATGTAGCGTTCCCCGGTAACAGTAAAGCGGCAAATACACACGAGCACGACACTTGTGTGCACACCGGTGTGCCTACTCCGGTGTAGCATTCCACCACACACGGCACACCGAATCGTGCACACTTTAGTTGTGCTGTGCAAGAGATCTCATACTGAAGAGATCTAACCATAAGTGATATGGACGTCGTCCATTAGACGGTGAGGTTGACGCGTTAATGATGTCGATAATAATAAGTAATTCAAAATTTAAAAAAAAATGGTTCTATGGTAGGTACAAGCTGTTATATCTAAATGTTTTTTATTTAATAAAAGATCATACAAATTTACTGAAATAAAAAAAAAGATTGTGTGTACTGACGTACGCGCGGTTGAAGTAAAACTTCTTTTTCCTTAAGCAAAGCTTCTGTAAGATTATAACCTACAAACAAACATTTTGTATTCTAAAAACTTGTCGCTGTCTTTGACGGATAACGTGACGTTTTGACATGTCACTGACAGCTGCATAGACATTTTTTTACCCCAAACGCCGGAAAAAAAGTTTTACTTCAAAAAATTGAATGTGCGCGCCTAGCCTTAAATGAAATCGAGAAGAAAAGTACAAAACTCCCATGCCACTTGACAAGCAAGTTGCCTCGCTTTGTTTGTATTACCATAGGGCTGCACGTGCAAGTATTGGCAAGCATGTTGTAATCTTGTAATGTACACAAGCATTTCTTATTAACCCGTACAAACCCGAGCAACTTAGTAGTCACCTGGCATTAATTCAGTATCCAGGCAACTTGGAAAGCAAGTACACTGACAGCAGCATTCTTGTAAAATTAATTATTAAAGTATTTGATTGATTAGTCGGGTGACGTTCAAATTTATAAATACCAAAACAAATGTCGGTGGCGTGTGCGATTAAGCGAATAAATATTATTAAAAAGTATAATTTCAAAACTTTCAGGCAACCTGATGGTCATATGGCATGCCGTCTATGACAGCAAGAATACAAATGGTAGTGGATATACCCAACTTTTTGGCCAGTACTTTGTATGCGAGGGTTAGGTGTTGGTAAAATTTATTTGGATTGCAATATGCTTGTCAATAATTATTCGTGTTGCATAGCCATTGCGCGTCTGAACCTATAGTTTTATGTTTATCTTTGAATGCAGCCATTTGAAATATGTAAATTCTAAATCGTATCCAACTTCATGTTATAATTGCTTTGTATTCTAAAAACATGTCGCTGTCTTTGACGGATGGCGTGACGGTTTGACATGTCACTGACAGCTGCATAGAAATTTTTTTACCCCCAACGCCGGAAAAGAAGTTTTACTTCAAAAAATGTTATCAAAATTCTAGGCGCCGTTTTCGAGAAAAATACGATTTTTCAAAATATTTTTTAACATTTCTATGTTGGGTACCCTTTTTTTTAGGTAAAATACATTTTTTTCTCACATCTTGGAGATTATATTGAAAATTTGAATACACAATACTTTTCAAGCCTTAGCAAAAAAAAATTATCAAAATCGGTGGTACTGTTTTTGATAAAATCAAAAATAAAAAAAAAATGTTCCATGGCGGGTACTCTCAATAACCATTTTTCGGAAAATGTTTTTAAATCTGTTGAACATTTTTTGAGAAGAACAAATATTTATAAAATTTCGAAAAAAATTCGTATAAAAGGTACCGTTATTTTTGGTCTTAAGAAAAAAGAAAAAAACCTGTGGGGGGAAAATTAAAAATGATATCTACGAGTACCATAGTTCAAAGTAAATCGGCCCAGCCGTTTAAGAATTGCGAGACCCCTTTTTTAGTCTTCGCTATCATCGTAATGTCAAAATTTCGAGTTCGATTTTTTTTCCGAATGCATAACTTATCTTATAGAACCAATAAGTCGCAAGTAAATTTTTCGACGTGCTTTACCGCACAACGATTCGGCTGCAACCAGCGTTGCCGATGTGGCACGATCGTGCCATTTTGACACGGAAATTTTCTCGTGGCACTAAGGCACGAAATGCCACACTTCAATATTTTAGTATCAGAATTTTCTCATAAATTGGAGTGCGAGAAAGATGTTCTTTCTGGCGAAATAAGAAAAATTTTTAAGATTGGACTAACCGAAAGTATTTTTCTTGAAGATTCAAAAACGTTCTAGGTTAAGTTGTACAAATTAATAAACAATATTGACAAAGGAATGTTCATTAATATTTCAAAATTTATGTTGGTTCTTCTTAGTTTGCCTCACGGCAAAGCGAGTGTTTTCAAGGCTAAGTAATATTAAAACAAAAACAGACTGTCATACAAAACAATTAATTCTATATTGCCATATAATGAAATTATTAAGCCTAATAATTATCAAAATTTCAAACCTCCAGCTAATTTATTTATTTAACTTATTATAACAAAGCTTTATTTCGTCTTTATATTTTTAAATAATAATAATAGGTATGTACTCATCATGTGATGTGAAATAGGTAGTTACATAATACATACTTATTACTTATAATTGAACTTGCCAAAAACTCTTGTTTCTGGAAAATACCTATACACGAATAGAGGAAGTGATTTTTTGTTTGTAATAGTAT
Organism: Chrysotoxum bicinctum; assembly: GCA_911387755.1. Lineage (NCBI taxonomy): Eukaryota > Metazoa > Arthropoda > Insecta > Diptera > Syrphidae > Chrysotoxum > Chrysotoxum bicinctum. The sequence continues at coordinate 134,477,128 of OU426988.1, forward strand.
TTAATTAAACTTTATTTTTAAAGAATAACTTGAGTTTTTTTTTCATATGGCACGAAAATGTCACAAATGGCACGTTTTTTCCAAGAGTGTGGCACGAACATTTTTTTTTGGCGGCAACGCTGGCTGCAACTGAATAGAATAGTGAATAGTGAATACTGAAACTGAATAGCAAATGTGCGCGCACATCGCAATACACATCACACCGATCGAGACACTGACACCAAAAATCAAAAACTTTTGATTTTACCCACACGGTGTCGGACACCGAAAATCGGTGTGCGCACCAGCCCACAGACGGGACACATTTCCGTACACCGACACCGGTGTGCACACAAGTGTCGTGTGTATTTGCCGCTTAACGCGTATTTCTGATGGCGTCATCAAAACAATAATTTACACACGACAGACAGTCAGCAGGTCTTAATTGATGCCCTGTCCTGTTTGCACTTTTTGCGGGAACATGTGTAAGTCTTTCACTAAAACTCGCTGTAGGGTCCGTCTGGTCATGTCCAATTGCTATTGCGTGGCCCGTGTCTGGTGGATGTTTCTTCGTTCTCAGCGACATCAACTAGCTAAGCGCAGGAATGTTTGCCCAGTTAGCGCGAAACGACTAGAAAATCGACGCCGAAATTAACGAAAATCGACACAATTATTCCATTGCTTATCTGTTTGGGTTTGCATACTGCAGCTGTCTATTTCACAAATGCAGTATAGGACGCCATTTGCGAAAATTATAACATCTTCCGATAGGGTGATTAATTTTGCGTCAGCTTGTTCTTATGCGTATATAAATGTATGGATATGTTTTTCATTTTATTTCGCAGCTTGTTAATTTGAGATAAAAAGTATAAAATGTTTCCTTTCTTCGTGACCTTAAGAACAAACATTATTTTTAAAAAGTACAAATTTAAAAATAATTTTAAATTTTTTTCAAAAAATTCTCTAACATTTGAAATTTGAAAAAAATGATTCTAGATGATATGTATAGCCAGTAATATCTTAATTTCAGAGTTTACTAATTGAATTATAGAATTCGTAGAAATTAAGCGAAAGAAAAAAAATTATTTCAAAATTTTTGGTACCGTTTTAGAGAAAAGTACTATTTTTAAGTAATATTGTTTAACATTTGTAAGTTGGGTACCGTTATTTTCAGATAAACTAATTTTTTTCCATACATCTCGAAGATAGTATTAAGAACATGTTAATTGTCAATATTCAAAAAAATCAAGCATGGGGTTTTCAAAATACCTATAAAGTTTTTATAAACAAATTTGCATGGCAAGTGTCGTTATTTTTTGGTTTCTTCTTTCTAGCGAAGGTAACGGAGACACAAACTCTATCAAGAAATATTTTTCATATTTTCGAATGTCCTTAACATTAATTTGAAATACATTCAATCGCCAGACCATCCCTTCAACTTGCAGCGTCCAAGGTTTATTTGCCACAAAGAATCTATACAAAGTACCTTTTTCTAATGATTATATTGTACATACGAGTATATGTATGCATGTATTTATGACCACTATGGCTAAAATATAATTTTAAATATAACTTTGCTTTATACAGTTTTTCAAAAGCCATTTATCTATCCGGCTTATAAAGAAGGCCGACCATATATAATGTTCTCATAAAAAAGTAATTTGTTTACATTCTAACGTTTCAATGGAAAGGTCGACTGAACTTCCGTTGAGTGCATATGGACTCGACATCTCCATCAGGCTCTATTTAAAATGATTACGAAATAATTTTTACAAAAAGTGCCGCTAGTAACACAGCAACTCAGTCGAAATAATTTTCAAAAGGCTTTTCATATTTTAATGTAAATTTACAATCCCCTTTGTATCTAATCTTCTTTCAATTACTATCAAAGTAATTCATATTGGAAATTCTGTGATCATAATTCAATGATGGTCTTATAACATAATATCCAATAGGTTTGTGTATTAATAGATATGTATGTGCATATGAAGTAGGTTTGTTCGGCACCTATATGCAATCCTTTTGTTATGGGTGATTTAAATAGGAATAATATTGAGTGAGCAACATAATACAGGGTGATTCGCATAATGTGTGACAAAAAGCTGTAGCATATGGGAGGGTTGGTCTATTCTACCCCCGTTTAACCAGGAAGAGATTTCTAAAAACGTGACTTAAAACTGAAATATATATTTAAAAAACAACAACGGTATGCCATAGGGCCATTAAAGGCCAGAAAGTTGTTTTAGTGAACAGTTTTTATAAAAAATAATTTTCAAAGTCAAATTTTCAATTTATCGTAATTCAATATTATTATTATTTCCAAAGAACTGTATTAATCATTTTCTACTTTTTTTTTTGTCATTGAGAATACCTTATTACGCTCAATAAGTTAAAATTGAGCTGGAATAAAAAATATATGCTACCTACAAAATTTTTACTAAGAACCCCTTTTGAGAACGATTTCTTCAGGAACTTTAACTGTTTGCTATGCTTCCTTGACAGTGACGTGGATTATAGTGAGGATATGATGACAAATTTCATTATTTTCGAATAAGGAAAAATCTATCAGACTGAAAGAGAATTCAAGGTTTGATTCGAGCTTTAAGGAGGTTTTTACGGTCAGAGAAGTAAGTTTCCGATGTTATAAATCACACCCTACTTAGCATAATGGAATAAGTTCAAAGAAGCTAGAAAGACCTATAATGATCATATTCAAAGAACCAAATTTTTGCATGCCCACAAATTAGGGCACAAGATACTACAATTTTCCAGAGGTAGTAAACATTTTTGTACATCTGTATAAAACGTACGAAATATTACTTCGTTTTCAGTTTCTACGCTCATTTTCAATGACACTCCTTATGTCAGCTCACAAAAAAAGGCGTATTTGCTTGCAGCATAGTTAGCTTTCAATTCAATGTTGAAAGATATTGAGAGCGTAAATTATATTCTTTGGCACTCTTACAGTTGCAAGACTACTGAACGATCTCCATATACACAAATCCCCTGCCCCGGATAGTATCTATTGTTATGAAGAGGTGTTCTTCAACGGTGGAAAAATCATTGCCTAGACTTTTCCATCTGTCCTACTCTACTATTCTCTTTCCGAGTGGATAAGAAGCAGAATTTGTCCAGCCTGTCCCTAAAAAAGGCGAATCCTCCTCCCTCTAACTATCATCCAATTGCACTTACGTCCCTTCTTTCCAAGGTCATGAAAACGCTGATAAATTAACAGCTCAGGAAATGGTTTTAAGATGAAAGCTTCTCAATGGATGGAGTTTGGCCACTAGATCTCTTATCGAACATGCGTGCATTTGGTATTGATCAATCTTTTCTTCTGTGGATTAGAAACTACCTATCGAACCGCTCAATACAAGTTGCATTGGGTGGTTTTAAGTCTGAAATTCACAAAATAAATGCTGGTGTACCACAAAGCTTAGTTTTGTCTCCGAATCTCTTTCTCGTATTCATCAATGATCTTTCGTAAAAAAACATCTAATCTATTAATTGGTGACGACAATACCCTCAGTTTTGCATATATTCGTTTCCAGATGCATCTTCCTGTTCTTCGGATGTGGTTCTAGAATGGCGGCTTATTATATTCTGATCTCGATAGCATTGTCAAATAGAGAATCATAAGCCGCTTAGAATTTAAGGCTTCAGAATCCCAATCCTTCGCAACCCAATTATGAGTGGCACTTGCTTTGAGAAAGCCAAAAAGTTGTAACTTCTCAGTAAGTGTATCACAGACAACCTTGTGAGGAATAATCAGATATTCGAAGGCGCCAAAAACGCTGCTAAGTGTTTAGGGTTTCTTTGACATTGGAAGAAATGTTTCACTGCTTTCGATCTTGAATATCTATTTTCTTATTTCTGTTGCTTTCAGGATTGTGGAATATTAGTTTTTCCTATAGTTACGATTGCATTTTGCTTTTTTATTTTATTTTTTTTTTATTTTTCTTTCAACTTATTTATCTTTGTATTTCAGTTAAGAAAAGTTGCGGATTTTGCTTGGCAAGTTTATAAAATAAAAAAGCGGAATCGGGATTTTGATTAAAGCCCCGAAATTCTGACAGTCTCCCTGTATATCTGTATGTCTGTAGCCTGTTTCGCGACCTAAAGCATAAGCCACTGAAGCGAATTTCTTCAAACTTGGTATTTAAGGTTCTACGTTGATTCCTTAGAAGAGACATTGAAACTTTTTGTATAGTTCTAAAACAGGCGGAACTTGCCATACAGCCTTTATGAAAATCTTATAGATAATATTTTCGACTATCTCATTAACGGCTCTAACAATTTTGACCAAACTTTTTATAAAGGAGGTGAATGGAACTTGAAATATTATTTTCGGTAGATGTATACAAATTTTCGAATATATAGTTTTTGGATTTAATAAAAAAATTAAATTTCTCCAAATGATTTAAAGCAATTTGTCACAACCTATGCGAATCACCCTGTATAGATAAAACGAGCATTTTGAGTTCCAATGCATAATGGGATCGGCTTCATTCTCATTGCCAGGACTAGTTAACTAACTAACCGACCAACTAAATTATACCCATAAGCTCTGGCATGTTCAATAAAAGTTTTCGATGCAGCTATTCATCCTGAGTTGTATCGAAGTATATTAACCCTCTATTCCCTATAGTCTCAGGGGGAGCTGTTGGAGTGTTATGCGGGAGGCAGCCCGGCATTATCATGCTTGATTAGGGTAGAAATCGTAACAAGCAATCAATTTGTAATTGACTTGAAATTATTTTATTTCTCCGATCAGCACCTCCATCTTTCATTTTGCAAGTTTTTATTGGTATGGTGGATTGGAGTTTTTCACTTCGATTTGCCACTCATGCAAAGTGGTTTACGTGGTGCTAGTTTGGTTGTTTATAGGTCAATATAGTTTTACGAATAGTATCGAATACATCTTTGATAAAGGACGCCCCGACGCGACGGGACGGTCGAAAAACTATGTATATAAGTGTTTGTGTAGGTCATTGAATATATTTTTTTGATACTTCATTACCCGCACAATATCTTACATCAAGTAGAAAGTAGTCCGATGTTATCCATCTTGGACGTTGCGGATCTCGAGTCTCGACTATCTAAAATTCTTTCACCGTGTGAAGTCTATTGCAGCATTACTATATCACAGATTAGTTTATACAGTATAGGTTCTATAAAAAACATGCATCAGAGAATAAGCAAAGCATTTTGTGCCAAAATATTATTTTCACCAACTCCCGCACCTACACATTAATGATATAATATATACATCGTGCTAATTCAACATTCTAAAGATAATTTTTACTTGTGACTTATAGGTACTATAAATCAAGTTATGCAATCATAAAAAAATCGCACTCAAGATTTTGATCAAAGTTGACATTACGACGATAAGACATGCTCAATTACAACAGATTGCATTTCAACTCTGTTTCTTTTACATGCTTCACAGTAAAAGTTTGAATTAAAGCTGCTTGAAAATGCCAAATTAGTGTTGAGACCTAAATTATCCCCAACAACAAATGCTAAGATGAAATATTTGTGGTAACTCCTTTCCTTTATATTTATGTCCAAACCATTGCTCTCAAAATTGTTTAAACGATCAACAAATGGTTTCATTGGAAATGAAGAACCATAATGAGGATCGATCTTTGGTTTAAAAAAAATCGACTCTACAAAAATACTTCTCAATTTTTATATGTTATGCTTAGGAATGGTAGGAAAAGTATAATATACACCGCATATAGATTGATCTTTTTAACCGAGAGGGCCTATGCAAAAATCAATCAAAAACTAAAACAAAAGGTAGTGTTAATTTGTTTTCAAAACTCTGTGTTGTTTGTTTCCAAGCTTTTTCATATATTAATCTCTGGTAGACACCAGGTGAACAACTATTAAACATGTTATTTTCCAATGTTTCACGCAAAACATTATTTCATTGAACAAATTGTTGGATTTGTCATTATCAATGACAATGGACTTCGAGTCTTAGAATGGTCGTCGCGAGTACAATCAGGTTCCCGCGTAAAGATATCTACAAAGCCACCTGGGTATCACCTGATGGAGTCACTCGTAACCAAATAGACCACGTGTTGATAGACCGTCGCTACTACTCGAACTTGATGACGGTACAAACGTACCGAGGTGCCAATATCGACTCGGATCACTATATCGTTGGTATGGTTTTATGAGGGCGGATTGCCTTGCGAAGACGCATTGCATCCGCCGATCAGGTTCGAATCAACACGGCTGCCCTGCGCAATGAAAACACCAGTAACACCTTTGGTAATGCGTTGGAAACACCTGATTTAGGGAGAGTAAGTCCTGTATGCTGGGCGTAAATGAGAAGTGGACACATCTTAAAAATACTATCATTAGTACTGCCAACTCCATCTTAGGCAGCAGTCGTAAAAATCGGAACGACTGGTTTGATGATGAATGCAAGCTAGCGACTGAACGTAAGAATGTTGCGTACCGAGCAATGCAACAAACTCATAGAACGCGGGCACGCGAAGAGGAATATAGAGAGCTCAGAAGAACAGAAAAACGGCTTCACAGACAAAAGAAATCAGCCTGGGAGAAGAACCTAATCTGTGAAATAGAATACAGCCGAGAGCGAGGTCCGCACCAGGCGCGGAAGTTCTACCAATCCGTCCGAAACATGACGCAGTACACACCACGCTGCACACACTGCAAGGACGGAGAGGGAAATCTGATCACCGATCCTGAAAGCATACTGGAGCGATGGGAAGTGTACTTTAATGAATTGCTAAATGGTCAGCTCACTGCAGAAGTGGAGGCTCCACTACTTCAAGAATAATACCCTATGTTGCCGCCATCAAGCATAGAAGAGGTTGAGAAGGCTATAGATCCGAGACTTGGGTGATTAACAAAAGGCACTCCGACTTCTTAGCTGCGTTCGAGAGAAAAGTCTTAAGGAGAATTGTTGGCCCCATATGTGAGGAAGGACAATTCCGGAGACGGTACAATCATGAACTGTACGCAATCTACCTAGAAGCAGATATTGTGACAAAAATTAAGCTCGGTAGACTCCGGTGGGCAGGGTACCTAGCTCACATGAGCGAAGAGGAACCTGCTCGGAAAGTTCTTTGTGGTACATTCTATGGTAGACGACAGCGTGGTAGACCATGCTTGCGCTGGAGAGATGGCGTAGACCAGGACGCCCGAAGCCTTGGGGTGCGCAACTGGATGGATGGCGTCGGGATAGGTGGAGAGACTTGTTGAAAGAGGCCAGGACCGGAACCCGGTTGTCGAGCCGATGATGATGAAGGGCATTATCAATCCTGTAACTTTATTAGACTCTAATGTTGGAACGATACTAACAACAACTTAACATACTTTATCCTTTATACGAGTAGTATGTATGTACATATAATACACAAATAAACCTCTCGTTTGTTATTCTTGAATTAGTTTGTATTCAGTATTCACAGATCTAAAAGGAACCAAATACTGATCTAGTAAATGAACAGCAGCAGCCTGTTTGTCTCGGTTTCAATGAGAGGCACGATTTTTAAACCAACAGCTTTATAAAAGGGGTCAATATCATTTATTTGAACTTGTTTAATTAGGTCTGAAACGTTTATGTAATGAAAGGGTCAGCCAAAGTAGCTTCATTTACATATGTAACTCGGCTAGAAAATTATCATCGTCCCGATTATTTGGTGTAGTTTCAAAAAACATGTTTTATTCTGATTACTTTCGTGAGGATTTAAAATGCTTTGAACAGTTTTTGATGTTGCTTCTGAAATTATATTTCATTTACTTTAATTTAAAGATAGTGGCACAGAAAATCAAAAATTATTTTAATTTATTTGAAGAACATTTCATTGAATTATTTTGCTCAAGCAAGCTACTTAGTAAGTTATTAACGTTAGCGTTTATTTGAGTGCCAAAGTTAAAAACTTTCAATAATTGCATTTTGTAAACATTTAAAAAGACTTGAAAATTTGTACAAAATCCCATCAAAAAAATGTTTAAAAATATGTATTGTTGCGAACGGAGCTTTATACTCCTACAGCACCATCTGTTGGGAATTACATATCTGCTTTATGAAGGAACAAAACCAAAAAGCTCTTTTCCAGCAGTTCGCATCTAAATTTCTCCTTATTCCAAACTACTAGAACATTCTATCTCCATATAAATTTCCCCTCGTTCCAAGCAAATAGAATATTCTAGACAAGAACCTTCGAGAACAACTGGTTTGAGTATAAAAGGGAGTGTTCGCGGTGAGCACAGGACAGTTTATTTTCGATTATGAAAGTGTGCAAAGCTGAACTATTGGATTGTGGAAAGTGTAATAAAAGAAGTGGATTTAAGTTGGAATAAAAGTATTAGAGTTGATTATAAATTGAGATTTATTGTTTTGATTTGAAAAGTGTAAATAAAGAAGAAATTCTAAAAGGAGTAATAAGTTTTATTTAAAGAACCTAGCAAAAATATTACATTGGTGTCAGAAAAGTGGAATAAAACTTATTGTGCAGTGAAGTGTGCGAAAAAAAAAAAAAATAATAATAATAAAAATGAGCAAGTTACTAAAAGAGCTCAACTGTAATGAGCTGAAAAGTGAATTAGGCAAGCGAGAACTTTCTAGAGCAGGATCGAAAAATGAGCTTGTTCTGCGTTTGGCCGAATATTTGAAACAACAAAATGAAGACCCGGACATTTTCGTCTTTGAAGCTGACGCTGAGGAAGCAGACGTAAGTAAAAATGTAGATGTTTCAAATATGATTAGTCTTCTGCTTCAACGTTTCGACGAGCAATGAAATGAGCAGAAAAACGAACAAAAGAATGTTCTCGAACGTCTCGAAGAACAACGAAATGAACAGAAAAATGAACAAAAGAATATTCTCGAACGCCTTGATAAACAGCATAACGAACAAAAAGACCTTCTCGAAGAGCAGAAAAACATGCTAGAAGGCAAGCTTGTTAACATCGAGAAGAATGTATCTGCACTTGATGAACGTGTTTCATTGTTGGAGAATCAAGTCGACAACAAAATGGAGACGTTTTCAAAAGAGTTAGATCGTATTCGAAATATAAAGATTCGGGAAAGTTCTGGAGAAACATTGAGGAAAAAGGAGATGCAACCTCCAACCTTTGATGGACAAACTTCTTGGTCTATATACAAGAAGCAATTCGAGGCAGCCTCCACAACAAATGGCTGGGATGAGGCTGACAAGTATATAGCCTTAACTCTTGCTCTTAGAGGAGCAGCTGCTGAGTTGTTGCAAACCATACCAGCAGATAAGAGCGGCGACTTCAATTCCTTGGTTTTGGCTATAGACAAACGCTTTGGTAACAGCCACATGAAAGAAGTCTTCAAAGTGCAACTCAATTCCAGAGTTCAGAAGAGGGGCGAAACTCTACAACAACTGCAAGCAGACATTGAAAGGCTTGTTCATCTTGCATATCCAGATGTTGGTGAGGAAATTTGTAACCAGTTTGCAGTTGAGGCATTTGTTCGCGCCATTTCCGACATACATCTTCAAAGGGCCGTGCGAACTGCTGGAAAACGAACGCTTTCTGAAACATTAGCGTTTGCCTTGACAATGGAAGCAGCTGAGCAAGCTTCTCAGGGAGTACATCGACTTAGAGAAGCCATCGTCGAAGAATGCTCATGCCAAAGAACTGATGTCCAAAGGAACCAACGAAACGGACTTGCAAAGTGCTGGAATTGCAACAAGACCGGACATTTACAGCGTCAATGTCGATTACCACCAAGAAGAGCTTGTCAACATTGTGGACACGGAGTTTCAAACCCAGAACAAGGTAACAATAACACCTGTGTTACTTCCCGAACAGTTTCCCAACGAGTAAGAACCAACTTCGAGGGCAGAAGCTGGTTTCTGGTATCGATGGCCCCAGAAACACCATCCAGGTCTCTCAAACTAAGCGAGACAATAGAAGTCTGACTGTCGAGGCAACATTAAATGGCAACAAACGTGTGGTCACCATCGACACCGGTGCCACAGCCTCCATTGTGCGTCAAGACCTAGTGCACTTGAAGTGGCTACACAACACCAATAGCTACCGTCTAAGAACTGCCACAGGAAAAGCAGCTAGGGTTTATGGTGAAGTCCGACTTAGAATTCGAATTGCAGATCTAGAATTCTCACACAAATTTTTGGTGGCAGATATATGTGACGAGTGCATCATCGGAATGGACTTCATGAAAGAACATCGAGTAATTTTGGATATTGGCAACCAGGTACTCAAATACCAGAATACAGAGATTCCAATGATCTATGGGCACGAAGGAACAACAACTCTAAGGACTGTCATCAAAGAAGATGTGGTTATTCCTACTTCTTCTGAGGTATTCGTTTGGACAAAATTAGAAGGTGAGTGTGGACGCCATCGATACTTAATGGTGGAACCAGGCCCAGATTGTTCTTCCCAAAATTTCATCATTGGGAAGACACTTGTGGCTCCGAAGAACAATATGGTCCCCGTACGGATACTCAACACCAAACCGTACGATGTAAAGTTAGTGAAAGGAGAAGTTATTGGTAAGTGCGAATCTGTCGCAGCCATAACACGAATTGACGCTGAAACACCGAGAACGACATTAGACCCTGAGGAGCTCAATAGCATCAAGGCAAAGATATTCAATTCAGCTAACCTAGACCAACATCAGGTTAAAATGGCAGAAAGCCTTCTGAATGAGTATGCCGACATTTTCGCCTCACCAAACGGGAAATATGGAAGGACACAAATGGTGCAGCATCGAATAAATACAGGAGATGCAAGACCCATTCGTCAGCCCGCAAGGCGTCTTCCACTGGCCAAACAAGGTGAAGCTGAGGAAATGATTACCACCATGAAGAAGGATGGTTTGATTGAAAACTCCAAAAGTCCTTGGGCGTCACCAGTGGTCCTAGTCAAAAAAAAGGACGGAAGTACACGGTTTTGTGTTGACTACCGAAGGTTGAATGACGTAACCAAGAAAGACAGTTACCCCTTGCCAAGAATTAGTGACACCTTAGATGCGATGGAAGGAGCACACTGGTTTTCAACACTGGACTTGAAAAGTGGATATTGGCAAGTTGAAATTCACCCTGAAGATCAAGAAAAGACAGCGTTCTCCACAGGTAATGGGCTCTGGCAGTTCAACGTGATGCCGTTTGGTCTTTGCAACGCTCCGGCAACCTTTGAGCGTTTGATGGAGTGCGTCCTTCAAGGCCTGACGTGGAAAACTTGCCTTGTCTACTTGGATGATGTTATCGTTTATGGGAAAACATACGACCAACACCTAAGAACCTAAAGGGTGTGTTCCAGAGACTTCGAGAGGCTAACCTTAAACTGAACCCAGAAAAATGTGCACTGTTCCAGACTGAAGTAAAGTATTTGGGACATATCATCTCGTCCCAAGGAGTCAAGACCGATCCTGAAAAAGTTGACACCGTCAAAAATTGGCCAACACCACAGGACAAACATCAACTACGAAGTTTTCTTGGTCTTGCTACTTATTACAGACGTTTTGTTAAGAACTTTGCCGGAATTGCGAAGAGTTTGCATCAGCTTACGGAAAAGAACAAGCAGTTTAGATGGTCAGGTGAGTGTGAAAAAGCCTTCCAAGAACTGAAATATCATCTATGCAATGCTCCGGTGCTGATCTATCCGACTCCAGGCAAGCCTTTTATCATCGATGCTGATGCAAGCAACGTGGGAGTCGGCGCTGTTCTGTCACAAGTGCACAATGGCGAAGAAAAGGTTGTCGCCTATTTCAGCAAAGTACTGTCGAAGACCGAAAGAAACTACTGTGTGACCAGAAGAGAACTCTTGGCACTCATTTTGGCAACGAAACACTTCCATAAATACATCTATGGACAGAAGTTTCTTTTACGAACCGATCATGGTGCTCTTAACTGGTTGTTGAACTTCAAGAACCCAGAAGGACAAGTCGCAAGGTGGATAGAAAGACTGCAGACTTACGATTACGAAATTCAACACCGAAGGGGAAAGCTGCACTCAAATGCCGACGCACTATCCCGGAGACCTTGTAAAATAGATTGCAAGCATTGCAGGCGACAAGAAGAAAAGGAATCCATCAACATTCTGCGAATAAGAGCTGACCCCAATTGTGGATGGAGCAATGAAGAAATACGATCTGCTCAACAAGAAGACCCCGACATTGAACCTCTTCTCGCATGGAAGGAACATGAAGAAAAACCCGCATGGAATGACATTTCCGATAGGAGTCCAATTTTAAAAGCCTATTGGGCACAATGGAACTCACTTCATGTGCAAGAAGGTGTTCTTCGGCGAAAATGGGAGTCCGCTGATGGTAAATCCTATGTAATGCAGCTTGTGTTACCTCAATCGAAAATCAAAGAGGTTCTTCGAGAGATGCATGATGGACCTTCAGGAGGCCATTTGGGAGTCAATAAGACTTTAGAAAAAGTGAGACAACGATTCTACTGGTTGCATGCAAGAGACGACGTTGAAAAGTGGTGCCGAAATTGTGAAGCTTGTGCTGCAACCAAAGGCCCTGGTAGAAAACTGCAAGGAAAAATGATGCAATATAATGTTGGCTCACCGTTTGAAAGGATTGCTGTTGATGTAGCTGGCCCATTTCCGGAAACGAATGATGGAAACAAATACATTCTGGTGGTAATGGATTACTTCAGCAAATGGCCTGAGGCATACGCTATCCCGAACCAAGAAGCCAAAACCGTGGCCGACCAGATTGTGTCTAACTGGGTAAGCAGGTTCGGTGTGCCTATGGAGCTCCATTCTGACCAAGGAAGGAACTTTGAGTCGAACATATTCCAAGAGGTGTGCGCGTTCCTTGGCATTAAGAAAACGAGAACCACACCACTTCACCCGCAATCTGATGGAATGGTCGAGAGATTCAACAGGACTTTAAAAGAGCACCTCACTAAGGTCGTAGGCGACTACCAAAGAAACTGGGATAGGCACATACCACTATTTTTGATGGCCTATAGAAGTGCAGTACATAGCTCAACAGGACAAACACCATCTGAAATCCTGTTCGGAAGAAGCATACGGCTGCCTAGTGAGATAAGGTTTGGACATCCATCACAAGAGTCTAAGGAAACAAGAGATTACGTGAGTGACCTACAAGAGAGGCTAATCGACATCCACGAAAGGACCAGGACTAGAATGAGCGCTTACAGCGATCGAATGAAGACAAGGTACGACACAAGAGCAAACACGACAGGATTCCAAGTAGGAGATCGTGTATGGCTGTATAATCCACATCGTCAAAAGGGATTGTCGCCGAAGCTTCAACAAAACTGGGAAGGCCCTTATACTGTCGTCACGAAAATCAATGATGTCGTTTACCGAATTCAAAGAGGGTTAAGAGGAAAGCTAAAAGTTGTGCATAGCGATCGACTGCACCGATACAGTGCCGAAGCTGGTGATAGAGTTGTTCGGGACGAACAATCTTAAGAAGGGGGCAATGTTGCGAACGGAGCTTTATACTCCTACAGCACCATCTGTTGGGAATTACATATCTGCTTTATGAAGGAACAAAACCAAAAAGCTCTTTTCCAGCAGTTCGCATCTAAATTTCTCCTTATTCCAAACTACTAGAACATTCTATCTCCATATAAATTTCCCCTCGTTCCAAGCAAATAGAATATTCTAGACAAGAACCTTCGAGAACAACTGGTTTGAGTATAAAAGGGAGTGTTCGCGGTGAGCACAGGACAGTTTATTTTCGATTATGAAAGTGTGCAAAGCTGAACTATTGGATTGTGGAAAGTGTAATAAAAGAAGTGGATTTAAGTTGGAATAAAAGTATTAGAGTTGATTATAAATTGAGATTTATTGTTTTGATTTGAAAAGTGTAAATAAAGAAGAAATTCTAAAAGGAGTAATAAGTTTTATTTAAAGAACCTAGCAAAAATATTACAGTATTCTAGATGTTTTTTATCCGTACCAACAGAAATTAAAATAGACTGGCGTAGTTTTTTCTTAATAAGTCTACTTTTTCTGCAAACTCTGATACTGCCGAACATTAAATAAATCACGAATCCTGGACATCTTAATTTGATGGTTTCCTTTAGATAGTACTTGTGATTTCAATAAAGCATTAAGGATTAAGAGATCCCTTGAATCTGAAAAAAAGTATAGGGAAATTTTATTAGGCATTTTTAAAATTTGTTTGTATACAGAGGGTATTCCATATTGAGAAGTCAAATACTATTAAATTAATAGTACGCCCCTTTGATCTAATAATATGCGATTTTAAAAATTGTGCGTGTTATTAATTTTATGAAACGGTTTTAAGAAATAATAAAGAATTAGTAAGATGGGTTATTTAAATTATATTTTTTTCAATGGTACCCCTTCTCTTATATTTATTTATTGGAATATAAATAAACAATTTTAATGGTGGAACAGTATTAAATCAATAGCAACAGCTCTTAAAACAATAGTTTACGTCCTATTAATAATAATGGTTTCAATACTCTTGGATCAATAACACAAAAAACATTGATTAAACTATAAAATTACTGTATACATATACCGTGCAATATAATCCAGAATACGGTTAAGACTATTCATTCTTATTTGCTTTGTTCTCTGTCATCCCTTGCACTCGGAACTCTCATTATATAGCTCAAATGATATTTCATTTCATAGTGCGTTTTAAAATAGGTTTCATTTGGCATTTAATAACAAGCATATAATTTGGTGTTATTTTGACAGACTAAGCGTTTTTTTAGAAGTATCTCGACAATTTCTCCACCTAATCATATTTATGTGTTTCCAGATCTGAAAAAATTTTTAAACAGTCTGGCGCAAAATTTTAGTTGAATTAGTACGATGTTAAAGCTGTTTTAGTATGAAACTTGGTTAAAACGACGATTTTGCAAATTTTAATCGAATATAGCATAATACTTTCTCTACCCTTTTATTAAAGTTAAAATCATCGAATTCCTATTTGATTTTTTTAGTATCGTGCCAACCTCATATGACTCTTTGACATTTCCAATCCAAACATCAAAACAGGTATGTGTTATATTCAACTAAATTATTATTCTGGCAACACTTATATTATAATTATTAACTAGTAACCAAATCTGTTTACTTAGTTTTTTTTTGCATAAACTGCCATTACTTTAGGTGCGTTCAGAAGCAATTTATTGAGGAAATTGACTTCACCAGCTTCATAACTTTTCGCTTCATGTTGTAAAACTTAACAAACCATCCAATTTTCTCCCTACCACTAGTGGAGTTCCACAAGGATCCGTTCTTGGGCCATTACTTTTTTCGCTTTACATCAATGATATTCCCTCCGCCATTGATAACTGCTCGTTACATACATAGTATGTATGCTGAAGATGTACAAATGTTTCTCGGCTGCGGACTTGGTCTCATTGAAGACGGTGTTTGCCGTATGAATGAGGACCTCGAAAAACTAGGCTAAGACTAATGGACTAGCCTTAAACCCATCAAAATCAAAGTGCTTGGTTTTATCTAAAAAATTTAAGATTTCCCTCAAGAAACTTTAAATAAAACAACTGTTGAATATATGAATTCCGTTCGAAATCTCGATATCTTGGACTGGAAATTTATCAGGATTTAGAATAGATTTTAGTTATTCAATCAACATACACGAGAAGGATACTAAAGACGATCAAAATGGATAACGCAAATCCAATGTCTACACAAAAACTTAAACTTAAACTTAGCTGACCACCCAGGTAACTCTGATGTTTTGTTAAAAAAGGTTCCATATAGAGAAGTGGTTGGTAGCCTTATATACATATCCATAGGAATTTAACCAGATATTTCTTTTGCTGTGGGTTATGTAAGCAGATATATTGAAAATCATATAAAAATACATTGCAAAATAGTGAAAAGAATACTAAGATATTTTAAATTAACTAAAGATTACGGTCTGGTATATATAAATTTGCAAACAACATTATGAAAATGAAAGCTTATAGCGATGCTGACAATGCAAAGGTGGAATCGGCTAAGCTGATAGTTGACTAACATTTTTCTGACTATAAAATTTGATCGCTTAGACTTTCCCGTCTGTGTAAGATGATCATTTTTTGTTCTCATAATTTGGTGAAACTTAAAAAATATGCCTAACATCGGTCAAATTTGTATTTATTTAAAATTAAAAGACCGAAGAATTTGCACGAATCTTGCAAAAACGTCGACAAAAATGTAAGCATAAACAATGTTTGAACCCTAAAACAATAATTTTAATATCTTAATAATTACATAGGGCGCACGCAAGTAAGGCACAAATGAAAATTATGGCGGCTTTCATGGAGCAGCATACGTACTTGACCTAATCCTTCGCTGCCACAGGAAACAACTATGAAGAATCCCACAAAATGTTGTGGGAAAAACTTTCAAGGACCTTAAATGAAAATGGACCAAAAAATAAAACTACACGAGTGTGGAAAAGGGTAAATATTTGTAATTTAGTTAAAAAAAACTTATCTTTAATTCGTATTGACTTGAAAAAAATTAGACAACGCGAAAATATTCCGCAAAAAAAGAAAACTAGTGCAGAACTAAAATTCTTTAAAACAAACCGGAAGAGGCCCGTGTATGGAGTTGCCATTGGACACTAATGAAGAAACCATACTGTGCAAGTTTGTGGGATTGGGATTTAGGCAGCAATAGCGGGTATAAGTAGTGTTTCAAGGTATGATGGTGAAGACGAAAGTAAGTTAGTTTTTAGTTCAAATAAAATAAAATAATCATTTTTATTTCTTTTGAACATTCTTAGATTTAGATGAAGAAATAAAAGCCATTTTATCTGACTCGTATAAAATAATAGCCTAACCACCAATTCCTAATTAAATGGTGACTCCAGCACGAAAAAATATGAAAGTTCAACAATAAAAAAGAAAAACGAGCCTCAAATCGAGGAGTCTGTCCTTCTTGCGCGAAAACAGGTGGAGACGCAGGAGAGATTCCTGACTGCGCAATCGGGCATACAAGCTTCACTTGACTCCATGAACAAATCAATAAATGAAGTCAATGAAACCTCAAAATCCCTTTGCACGGTCAAAGGAAAAAACAGGCATCAGTGTTCCTTGGCTGTAAGGGCTGAAAAGTTGCTGCTGAAAAAAAACTTAAATATTTTTAGTTAAAGCCAAGAGAGAGTCGAAATTGAAGGAGCTAAAAAAGTGATAATAACGCTGTGACCTATAAATATGTATTTTTGTATTTATTATTCTTTCTATAATTTAATAGTATTATTAGAATAAAAAAATGAAGTTCCTTTTATGAATTTAATTTTATTTTTATACTTAAAAATTAATTTAAAAACGAAATATCTTCAATTATTTTTTTTTATTTAATGCCTAGGATGGTTAGCCTAAAGAGAATCCATAATTCTATTTCGAGTTCGAGCTCGAGCTCCGTCATTGGAGTTATTTTTCGTTATTATATTTTCTTTATGTATGTATGAAGTAGTTTCTGTCTTTGAGCACACTACCTCCAAACAAAGCTATCGTGAGCACTTCCATTATATTTCGCATTTATAGCCAAGATTTTCATGCTATGATCACATATCTATAATGAATATGGTTAAAATCAAATAATTATTAACAAATTCTGAATTTATTGTAAATGTTTTTTTTTTTTTTCAATTCGTCTATTTTTATATATTTTTTTTATTGTTTTCCAGAATTTAAAATGGTTTAAAGACTACTTAGTGGACCTCAATTGTGAACAGTTTCAATCATCCAAATAAAACAGGTAATTTTAAAATAAAATTCAATCAAATTGACACCTAAATAGGTGTCACTTAAAGAAGTCAACAAAGACTATCAACTTACACAGATGGATTTCTTTGATTTCGATTGTCAACTATCGAAAACAGATTCAAGAAGACTTCGATAGATATAATAAGCTTTCAAAGTGGCAATCGGGGTTTCGAAGGAAGCATAGCTGTGAATCTGCAGTATTAAAAGTTACCAACGACTTAAGGGCAGCTATAGATCGTGACGAAATCAGTGTGATGGTGATGCTTGATTTCTCAAAGGCATTTGACTGCATAGATCATTCAATATTATTAAAAAAACTTAAAACCAATTTTCAATTTTCAAGGTCTGCTCTTGAACTGGTTTTCAATTACTTAAGAAACCGTTTTCAAACTGTAGAAACTGAGAAAGGAATCTCCAGTCCGTTTCTTGTTAATTCAGGTGTTCCACAAGGGTCGGTTTTGGGACCCCTTCTTTTCTGCGTCTTTGTAAATGATCTACCTGATATAGTTATTAATAGTAATGTTCATATTTACGCAGATGATGTAATTATTTATTTGTCTAGAAGGCCTGGGTTAATCGAGGACTGTGTAGCTAGAGTAAATGAAGACCTATTACATATTCAGAATTGGTCTGATATCAACAAAATACGTCTAAACCCACTAAAATCTTCTGGTATGGTGCTCTCAAGAAGTGAAATATCTTTACTAGATTGTCCTACTCTTGATCTCAATGGTATAACTTTACCCTATGTACAAAGTGTTAAATATCTAGGTTTTATTATTAATAGGACATTGAGTTGTTGTGATGCTACTTCAGATACCATAAGAAAAGTCTATGGTGGATTACGAAGTCTTAGGTCATCTTCGAGTTTATTGCTTCCAAATATGAAATTGCTTCTTGTTAAATCCTTGTTACTACCATTTTTTTCTTATAATTGTTTAGTTTATCCCTGTCTAGATTCTGATTGTAAACGCAAAATTAATGTCGCATTTAATGACTGCTTAAGGTACATTTACAACATACCACGGCATATGAGTGTTTCTAGGTATAAAATGACACTGTTAGGAATGAGCTTGGATGATTATTTCGAATTCAGATCAATTCTTAAACTCCATTCCATAATTCATAATCATTGTCCTGAGTATTTGTATCAATATTTAACTTTCTTACCCACGCCTAGAGGTTTAAAGCTATTGATACCACGATTTGCATATACAGTAGGAGAGCGATCTTATTTTGTAAATGCGATTCGACTGTGAAATAATCTTCCACATCGATTGCAAAGAACAGTTTCGTCGGCGGTATTTCGGAAGAATCTTCACAACCACATGTCACAACAATAAAAAATAGTTTTTCTTAGGAATGATAAATGAACATTTTATTTTTATTTAATAGTCTAATTCATTCTATCTAATACAATTATACCTACCTATTATTTTATAAAAACTATGTAACTAAATATTATTTTCCATTTATTTACACAACAATTTGTAATTTAAATTTTGATACTTATTATAAGATTCAATATCTTGAAGTACTATGTAATAACTTTAATACGAAATAAATGAAATGAAATAAATGAAATGAAAATCACCTTACACGATTCCACCCCAGGTGATATTTTACCTCGAAAATCCACTTCTGGTTATGTTTTGCAGCTTGGTTCTGGACTTCTTGCTTAGTGTTCATTACGATAGCAAATTGAATCAGAGTATGTTGCAGCTTGTGAAACAATTAATCTGGATGAGGGAATCGGCGACTGGTTTCTCTTCAACTTGGTATTTTGCCTCATAACTTTTGGTTGATAGCCAATGAAACTTTTTCGCAACCCGGAGTTTCATAAACGTACCAAGCACATAGATGTAAGGCATCACTTTATACGTGACAAATTTGAAGATGGCGTATTCGAGCTAGAGTTTACTAAAAGTTTAATCGGTATGGCACCACATTTAATAAAAGTAGGAGTGTTAGAAATATTTATTAAATATAACCACTTTGTTCCAAAGCACTTAAGATTTTGTTGATGATCATGTTTTCTCTTTAAAATATCAAATATTTTTATTAATTTATTTCTATAATAAAACCTTCGTTCATTCAAGTTGTTTTTTGTACGAGTACATAGAGTCTTTCAAGCTTGTCCATTTTTCTCAAAATCGAAAACGATATCGGCAGTCTTGATGAGTATCCGGGATTGATACTGGACTGACCGATACTCTTTTAGTGTCGCAATATGAAGCTTAATTTGTGAACTTTGTCATAAGTTGTAATTTCCTTTTCGACGAAAATTTGCTGTTCATTACATAAAAAACACTTCGGCCATCTTAACTTTCTTCAGAAATATGGAGACCATTTTTGAGTTTATGAATTCGTTTTGCTTACTCATCCCTTTCCATTTAAGATTTTCCTGGACTTTGCGATCATTTCCTTTTTGTATCTTTACCTTTATTTTAAATTGACTTTGTCAAAGTAAAGCATTTTTGGTGACACAAGAACAAATTGAAAATTAATTAAATTAGCAAAGTAGTCTTTCGAAAACACATGGATCATATCATATCATAGGGGTGGCCGTGGCGCGATGGTTGTGTGCTCGCCTGTCAACCTCATTATCACAGGTTCGATCCCTGCTGTCGTCTATGTCCATTCCATTAAAACCTTCTAAAATTGTCATCAATGGGTTGCTGGTTTACTCATTACATGTTGTTTAGGCATAACACTAACAACATGTGATTGAGTTAAACTAGTATGCCCAACAAGGATGAATACGAATACAAAAATAAAGCGAATTATAAGCGACATAGAAATAAGACACAGCAGTTCTCAGCATTAGTTCAGCCGCCATCCCTGGAGATAAAAAATCTGAGACAACCACCTTCAGTCTCAACATCGTGCCACACATCTTTCCTATCCTTCTTTCTCTTCCGTAACTTCACGCCCGCGCTGTTTTGAAACATTTAAAAGGTAATCATAATCCCTTGAGCGCGAGTAAATTATAAAAAAAAAAATATCGTATTTTTATTTCAATTATTTTCTGATGAACAAGTACTCGTACAAATACGCTTTCATAGCATCCAATTAAGTTCGGAGTAAATTTTTAAGTTTTTAATTTCAGAATCTAAGATAAAAACAAATCGCATATCTATCACAAAAATAATTATTATAATGGAATGGAAAAATTTAAGTCTAGTCCTAATTTCCTTAGGTCCCTTATTTTAGCGCTTTTACATAGGTTTTAAAGATTTTCAAATTTTATTTTTCATTTCAACCTTATGTTTAGCTATGTTATACTTACACCTCAAAACTTCATATAAGCAATAATAAAGTCGGGGGTAAGGCCACATACAAAGTTTAATTTAATGAGCGTATTTGAAAAACTTTTGGAAGTATTTTTTCAAAAATGAATTTAATATTTTACTAGTTGTACTCAAAGTGAAACTCCAAATTATTAATTGTCATTGTTTTGTTATTGTATATAAATGTTTTATTGGCAACTCTAATCGGAATTTCTCTTTAACGGGGCTGTATGGCGAATGCATTGTAACCACTCATAAATCATAATCCGATCAAATATAAAAACAAAGATATCTACAATACGATGATTGCATTGCTATGTACTTTCATTTTGTGCCTATTGAAATGGGATTGTGCGCCAGTAGTAGACGCAATAAACTTGAGTGCTGATTGTGAATAAATATGTGCAAAGCATTTCTAATAATACCAAATTTACTTATTTCCAGAATATTTCAATTACTTACAGGTGAAATTTGTGCTGGCATTTATATCATAATCCTTATTCCTCTCCTCTAGGTCTCTGTATAGTCGAAAGTGTATGATTAATTAAGAAAAAGCTTCGAGACTTTGATTTATGATTATGCTTGGTAGGTATATTTATTTAAGTCCTGCTCAAGACTTGTATTCATTCTTCACTTCAAATTGTTACAAAATTGAATTATTTTAAATCAAAAACTTATTCAATATTAATTTCTCAATTTTCTTAAATAGGATAACTTTCGATTCCTTTAAAACAAAACTTTTATTAGCGTGCTTCGTCGAAATTCCAGATCGTTTGCTTTTTTATATGCGTGGTGAACAAAAACAAAACTTGCCGGCTTGTGACCTACACATTTTTTTTTTTGAAAACTCAATGTTTCTTTTGAAGACCTTTAAAATTGATAGGTGATAGTGCAGAAACCATTGAATCTCTCGAGCACCGCCGCAATGTGAAATTCATAGATTTTTTCTTTAGCCGCACTACACGAATGTGGACTATGCTTTACCCGACTCTAATTCGTGTTTTTGTTGAAAACTACATCCGGAATGAATGTAGTTCCAGAATGAAGCTTCCATATTTTTTGATTTTGAATTTCTCACTACTGCCATAACGGATCTTAATATAATTCTTTTCTACAGAAGTTCCCAGAAAGTTTAAAAAATAATTGAATATCAAAACTTAAAAAAAAAATTGATAATTGAAAAAAAAATCAATTTATTTGCACAGTTATAAGAACGAAACTAATTTTTGAAGTTTTGAGAAAAAAGTTTTTGTTTGTGGAAAAACGGGTCAACATTTTCTTGGAAATTTAATTTTTATTCGTACAGTAATAAAAACTCAAATTTTTTTTGTTAAAAATATCTTAAGAATTTTGTTAATAAAGCTTATTTTGTTAAGAAATCACAACACCGACTTATAATTTTTGTTTTTGCGTAAGATAATTATTTGCTTGAATCACACGGCATCCTGTTTATAGCTCCACTAAAGGAGTTGATTTAGTCATCTTCAAAGTTGGTAGATATCATTTTTAAGTTCCCCCCCCACACGTTTTTTTTTTTTCTTTTCTTTTAAGACTAAAAATAACGGTAACGGGAAATTTTGTAAATATTTTCTTTTCTCAAAAACTGTTCGACAAATTAAAAAAAATTACAAAAAAATTTCTTTTAGTTAAAGCTAGGTACTAATTAAAAAAAAAAATCCGAAAAATGGTTATTGAGGGTACCTCCAAAGAACCATTCAAATTTTCAAAAAAAAAATTCTTGGATTTTAAAAAAAAATTCAAACTTTTTTTTCAAAACTCAATATTTCGAAAACTTTATGCTAGATTTTTTTTAAACTTAAAAAATAAAAGTTTCTCAATATAATCTACAAGATGTATGAAAAAAAGTTTTATTTTACCTAAAAATTAAGGTATCTCCCATACAAATGCTAAAAATTTAAAAAAAATGGTTTTCAAAAATCGTATTTTTCTCGAAAACTGTTCCGAGAATTTTGCTAAAATTTTTTTTCTTTCAATTAATTTTTACGATCTTTAATTTAATAAAAAAAAATTTGAAATTAAGATTTTACAGCTTGTATCTACCATAGAATTTTGAATTTCTCATTATCCACATAACGGATCTTAATAAAAAAAAATTATAGAGAAGCTTCTAAAAAGTCTAGAACACATTGCATTTCAAAACCTTAAATTTTTTAGACATTTTAAGACATTTGGTGATCTTCCCAAACTTAAATATCCAACATTTTTTAAAGGATTGAGTACTTTTATTGTAAAGACAAGAATCATTTTTAAGAATCGCGGCTTCGTCAGCTTTTCAAATTACATCTTTAACGATGCGGAGAAATTGCGTACAGTGGCGATTTCTGGTCTTCAGTTCTGGGTTGGCTACAAAATATCTTTTGATCAAAACTTAATGTAATAAAACAAAAAATTTTAATTTTTTTCTTTTATTCTTTTTTCTATTTAAAAGTTGTTTATCTATACAAAAAATCAAGCCGTCGCTCTATTTTCAAAAAATTATCGAGAACTTGGTCATAAAAACTCTCGCTTTTTCTTATTTGCGACAGCATTTCTTTTTCAATTGATATAAGAGATAAGTTGCTTAATCTTTCCTGGCCTTGTGTACTTCTTAGATACGTCTTTATTCTTTTTAACGCAGAAAAAGTACGCTCGACTGAGGCAGTTGTAGGTGGGATCGTGCAAATTAGTTTTGAAAGGGCATATACTTGTTCAAAACTTCCAGAAATATTTTTGGACTCCAACCAGAGAAGAACGTCATATGAAGTCAAAGTTTTCGCCGTTGTTGATGTTTTTTCTGACAGTTTAATTTCGGTAAAGTTGGCATATAACACGGTCAATTCATTTTTCAGTTGACTAAACTCAAATATTTCTGGGTAATATTCAATCAATTGTTTTATCAAGTTATCAGGAAAATTTTGATTTTGGCGATATTCTAATATTTTTGTGCAATTCAACAGATTGAAAAACTTTAATTTTTCAATGGAAGAAAATCTTTCGGAAACCTGCATGCTAAGGTTGTCAATAACTTCGAAAAATAATTTTTTAAATTTCATTTCGAATTTTTCAGCGTTCGATGGAACAATTTCGATGGTGGACTGCCAAAATTGAACAAACCCGTCTTCTCTCATTAATTTAAGCACATCATGGAATTTTTAATTTGAGCAGCACAAAAAACTATATCTAGATTAAAATTCTGCAATACGTTAAAAAGAATGTCGGAATGAGAGTAAAGTTTTGAAAAAATATTTAATAAGAAAACGGTTTCGAATTTTTTCATGAATTGTACGAGTATATATCCGAAAGCAGCCATTTTTTCATTGGGTTCCCATGTGTTTTTCTCATCGTCATATATATTCCGAAAATATTCCAGGATATCCTGTCTATAAGTATGCACTACGTTGACAATTCGAGAGCTAAAACACCATCTGGTTGTAGCTAAAGAAGGAATTTTCCTTTTTAAAAATTCCTTGAGCGCAAACGTTCTTTTAGAGGAATGAGATGCAAAAGTTGCAATCCCATTTAGGGTGCTGAAGAAAATTCTACATTCTTTTATGCCTTTTAAGCCTTGTGAGAGGACCAAATTCAGAACGTGGGCATAGCAGTGGAGAAATAAAGCTTTTGGACAAATTTCCTTAACCTTAACTTGGAGTCCGTTTAAATGCCCACTCATTACAGATGCTCCGTCGTATGTCTGGGCTACTAGCTTATTTTTGATGTCGTACTTTTCAAGAAGGATTTTTACTAATCTAAACAAATCATTCGCAGTTCGCCCAGTACTGACATCAATAAAGCCGACAAAAACTTCATTAATTTTTCCATTTACGAAATACCGGAAAACCACAGACAATTGTGACTTCATTTGGATATCAGACGTCTCATCGAGCGTTATAGCTACAAATGTTGCTTCTTGTAATTGTTTGGAAATATTTGAGCTGAATACCTCCCCAACCGCTTTAATTAAATCGTTGATGTTCCTTTGAAAACTGTAGCAGTTTCAAAGTGTTGAGCTATGATAGGGTCGTAAAGTTTAAGGAGGTTGAGAATTTCAACATAGTTTCCTCGATTTAAGGACGAGCTGCTCTCGTCGTGACCTCTAAATGGTAACTCTTGGTTTGCAAGGAAACATGTGACGTCAATTAAACGCTTTAGGACATCACGATTTTTTTTACTTGAAGATTATGTTGGCTGTTTAAATTTTTAAGCTGAGAGCTAAGAGCTTCATTAATCCTGTTTTCACCAAAACTCGCTAGCTTAAGCACACATTCCAAATGGGAGTTCGTCTGTTTGTGCTTTTTTTTAAGTTTTTGCAGGGTGTTGAGATTTCTTAAACCTGTTGTGTTCCACACAGAATTAATCCGGGAGAAAAGTAGACAAGGCCAACAGAAGAGTGCCATTTTATTTTCACACCCTGCTAGCCACGGATAAAGTGAATATTAAGTAGCATTAAACCTTCGTACATATATACTCTTTCGTAGAATCTCTATGAGTTGATTTCAAACTGCCCAGTTTAGGATATGGACGCCCATTTTTAATGATTAATAATTTTTCAGAAAATGTTCTCATTGAAAATGATTTTTCTAATAGATCTTCTACTATAGATTTGGTTTCGTTGTTAGCTGTAGAAAAATCCATTTTTCTTCCTACGATTAAGAAATAAAAATAAAATTGTAAAAAATGTCCTTGCAAGTGGATAGATAAGTGGGCATGTGAAATCTGTTTTGAGGCTCTATTGTTCTTTTGGTGAAGAAAAGGGCGTTTCTTAAACATATACCTATATTAAGCAACTAAACATATGCTCCAGCATATATTTTTTTTAAACAACTCTATTAAGACAAACTATGATACATCCGCATTTCATGAAAAACTCTACCTTTTATGGGCTTTCTGGAAGGTCTATTTTGCATATTTAATCGAAAATGCATATTCATTTGATTGAAAAGCTACTTTTTAAGGATGTTTAAAAATTAATTTTTTTGTAGGTTTGAGGTTTTTTCTTCAATTTTTTGTCAAAACTTTGAGAAGTACCTTCGGAAAAATTACGAAAAAAAAATAATCATTAGCTGATGTTTTTAATGGTCCCTAAGTTCCTCAAGAAATTTGAAAATTTGGGAAAGGAAAACGGTCAACCCGAACGACTTGAAAAATACAATACTTTTGGACATCTGTTGAACTAAAAAAAAAAGCACAAACATTGGTACTATTCACAATATTGTAAAAGTTTCGGTCGATACAATACGATATCGTAATTTCTATTCGTTGCAAACGACCAAGCACACACATTTATTATTTTCATATTCTTCTATCCAGGTTGGCTCTTTTATTAGAGTTAGAGCCAACAGTCTCTGTCTCGTGGCGGACGACCAAACACACATTTTGTTTTATCGTTTATTTCCTTCCCACTCGCTATCGCTACAAACGACCAAGCAAGCACATACAATTTTCTCTACTCAGGTTGGCTCTTTTTTTAGAGCCAACCTTTGTAAATATTTTTTCGGTCTGTTCTTAAAGATAGAACGGGACAGCACATCGGAAATAAAAGTGAAGTTTGTATGAGATTTGTTGGCGCCAATTTTGTAGCCAACCCAAGACCGAAATTGAAAGCAAAATAATATTTAGAGAGATGCTTTGTATGGGATTAATATAGCACGTAGGAGTTGCCGTGAATGGCTCGATTTGAATAGGTTTTTTTTGGTTTTAAAAGCATTGGGATAATTAGGTTTTTTGTATTTATGTAGGAAGGAATCCAAGTTTTAATGCAAAGAATTTGTTTGTAGTACCTACGTATATAATTAAGCTGAAATTTTAGGGTTGGCGCCGCCAACCTCGCCAACTGTGAGGAATCGCCACTGATTGCGTAATGTGTTTACCCAATTTTTAGACCTTATAACTTCGAACTTCGATATCGCATCATCTTCAAATTTATATTAGGATTATAAAAATTTACAATCACATCAAAAAACCTAAATGTTAAAAAAGAGAGCTCAATCCTCATTTGTACAAAAATTTTGTGTCTGACAAGTCAGCTGTGAAAAGTTGTAAATTCTTAAAGTACGGCAAGTTCTAAGTTTATAAAGTTTAATTTCAAATTTGTTGTGTGTAGTGTGTACAGAACACATATATGGTAGTCAATATATATTATATCACATACTACTACATTATGTTTATATACATACATTTCATGGTGTCTGTCTCTCAGTCAGAACTTCACTTGAATATAGTTGCTTTAAATAATCACATCAATTGTAAACCATTCTTAATATTAATTATTATAATAAATTAGTTTGTTAATATGTGGTTGCATTATTAATTTAATTAAACACAATAATTTGGCGACGAGGACGTTTTTTATTTTTTTTTTCAAGGTGTTAAAATTTCGCTTCCAAATTTATTGACTTGAAATTAAATGGCCGAACAAGAATTAATTGCACAGTTCTCTGAACTGTTAAAGAAACAACAAACTTGGATGGAAACGGTTATTAAAGATCAAAAAGAAATCGTTAATAAAGTTTTAATCAAATCATGAAATTCAGAGAGCTCTGCAAGTGCCAAAACTGCAGTTCCAGTGTTTGCCAAATTTGATAACGCTAAGCAAACGTGGAAGTCTTATCTTAATCAGTTAAACCAGCATTTTAGTGCATATAGTGTGACGGAAGATAATCACAAAAGAGCTTTTTTTCTTTCTTGGGCAGGCTCGGATTTATATGATCTAACGCAAAACCAGTTTTCTGAAAAAAGAATTGAAGAAGAGACATATGAGACAATCGTAGGCAAGTTATCGGAACATTTTGCAGAAAGAACCCATGTGCTAGCCGCTCGTTTGATTTTTTTTCAAATGCGCATGAAAGAAGGGCAAAAATATTCGGAATGGTTAGCGGATTTGCGTGGTGCCGCTAGAGACTGTAATTTTTTTTGTGAAAAAACAAATTGTAAAGAACCGTTTGTTGACAGTTTGTTACGGGATATCATAGTTCTCCATACACCACATGATGTTGTTCGTTCCGCTGCTTTACAAGAACCTAATCCAAGCTTAGCTGATGTATGTGCATTCGCTGAAACGTATGAATCTACTCAAAAATCGGTGCTTGCTATCAAAGGAGATTCTTCGTGTCAAGTTTATCAAGCTAACTTTTCTAAAAACTATAGATCACGCTCGCGTTCACGCTTATTTTCTTTTCGTAAGCCGGATAAAAATTCTAAATTTCAATCTGCACAGAAAGATCAAGACAATTCGCGCTCATGCCCCGGTTGTAACATTCGTCATTCTCGCTTTGAATGCCCTGTTCGCAATGCTACTTGTCGGTTATGTGGGCAGATAGGCCACATTTCTTCAGTATGCGGCGATAAAGTGAAAAATAACTTCGGAAAAATACAAAGTAAGAACCAGAATCGCCAATCAGCTCAAGGTAATCGGCAAGAAAACGTTTATGCGATTGAAGCTGTTCAAGGGACTTCAGATAACGACATGTGCCATCAAATAAAGCAGGAAGGCAAGGTATTTTATGTGCATTTGATAATAAACGGTATCTCTTTACAGTTCCAGCTTGACACCGGAGCAACTTGTTCCCTGATTGGTCTCAAAGCATTCAGACAGCTTGGAGAACCTGAATTGCAGCCTACAAGACAAATTTTAAAAGCATATGGAGACCAACTTGTTCCATTTAAAGGAACTACTCATGTAAGCGTAAGCTGGAAAAATAATGTCCATGATTTACCTCTGTTAGTAACCGATATGGAAGAAGGCGCTAGTATACTGGGAATGGATTGGTTCCACAAATTAAATTTTTCGATAAGCTGTTGCAACATTCTTGAAGAACCATCTCCACTACTGCCTGCTACTTCCAATGCAAATTTGGATACTATGGTAAGAGATGTGTGTTCACGATTTCCTGAAGTGTTCTCCCAAGAGTTAGGTTGCTGTAAGGATTTTAAAGCGAAACTCTTTTTGAAGCCAGGGGCACGCCCAAAGTTTTGCAAACCACGTCCCCTTCCGTTTGTCTTGATGGAACCCGTCAAAGCTGAGCTTGATCGCTTAGTAGAAGTTGGTGTTTTGGTGCCTGTACCTTATAGTGAATGGGCAGCACCCATTGTAGTTGTGCAGAAACAGCCAGGCAGCCTACGAATATGCGTCGATTTCAAGATAGGTGTGAATCCTCAGCTGGATGTTGCTAGACATCCGATGCCACGTTTTGAAGAAATATGCCACAAGTTAAAAGGAGGCCAGCATTTCACTAAAATTGACCTTTCTGAAGCATATTTTCAGGTTGCTGTTCACGATGATTCTAAGCCCATACTGGTTATAAATACGCCTTTTGGATTACAGTGAACATTGGAAAACGTGAACCCCCCAAAACGTGAACTATCCTAAAACGTGAACACCGTAATTTTTACATTGACTGCTCTAAAACGTGAACAAATCAAAAAGCTCTAAAACGTGAACAGACATTTTTTCAACATTTCTACATAAAAATGCACTAAATTAATTTTTTTAAACTTCGGGGGCCCCATAAATTTGACATTGCGTAATATGAAATATTTAAAAAGGCTTTGGAATGGTGTTCAGATGAAAGTTTTGACCAAAGCGATACAAACGCCTAAGAGAAATTGTAGTTAATAAAATATTTTGACAAAAATTAAAAATTTTGTTTGTCAAATAAAACTTTTATTTGTAAAACGTTCTAATTTAAAAATGGAATCTAATCAATTTTTTTAATAACCCGTAGGTACCAGTATGAACTCGTAGGTACCAGTATTTGTAAAAATGTAAAAAAAATCATAAATCTATACTACTGCAAGCATAAAGAAGATAAAATGAAAGAAAATGTGTTTTATTTAAAGAGGAGTAGTAAGACAATACGGTAGGAATACTATTTTAATCATAAAATGTTACATTCCAAAACATGAACAATCTCAAAAACATGAACACCCTCGGTTTTAATTAGTTCACGTTTTCCAATGTTCACTGTATTACGTTTTGAGAGGTTGCCACCTGGTATTAGTAGTGCACCTGGTATTTTCCAAAACCTCATCGAACAAATAATAGGAGGAATGGAGCATTGTGCAGCATTTGTTGATGACTTGATTGTTACGGGCCACAACCCAACTGAACATTGCCAAGTTTTGGAGGAGCTCCTACGACGTTTTTCTGCTAATGGACTACGCTGCAACATCTCGAAATGTAAGTTTGCTCAATCTAGTGTTAATTATTTAGGACACCAAATAGATGCTGGAGGAGTTAGCCCACTAGAAGATAGAGTGGAAGCAATTAAAAAGATGAAACAACCTGCTAATTTAGGAGAGCTGCAAGCTTTTTTAGAAAAAATAAATTATTATGGGAAGTTTTTAAAAGATTTTTCTTCAATGTCTGCTCCGCTTAATGAGCTTCGGAAGAAGGGAATGCCTTTTATATGGACGGATCGACAAGAGGATTCATTTCAAGGCCTAAAACGCAGTATTGTTGATGCAACAAAGCTAGTTCACTTTAGAGATGACTACCCACTTATACTCGCCTGTGATGCTTCATCTTACGGTATAGGTGCTGTTTTGCTCCATAGGTACCCTGATGGAACTGAGCGTCCCATTGCTCACGCCTCTAAAACACTAAATGATTCCCAAAAGAAGTGCAGTCAGGTGGAAAAAGAAGCGCTATCAACTATCTTTGGCGTTCAAAAATTTCACCAATATGTTTATGGCAGACGATTTGAGCTTATAACTGACCATAAACCGCTTTTAACTCTTTTTCATCCCCAGAAACAACTTCCAGTGATGACGGCTCACAGGCTTCAGAGATGGGCCATCATACTTATGGGGTACGATTATTCTATCAGGTATAAGCCGACGAATGCGCATGGTAACGCTGATGCGCTGTCCACGTTTACCTGCTGGCTCTGACCAGATATTTGATAATTCTGAAGTGTGTCTTGAAACAAAGCTTGAATTGGATGAGGAAATCTCAAAATTTCCACTAAATGCTAAGCTCATTACTAAAATGACGCTAAGGGATCCAGTTCTTAAAAAGATTCATGGTTTTGTCGAAACAGGTTGGTCAGAAACATCAAATAATTTGGAATCGTCGCTGAAACCATATTTTGCTCGTAGGCTTGCAATTACGATTCATAATGGAGTTCTTATTTATCAAACAAATTATAGCAGAGTTGTAATACCTTCTTGTTTGCAGGACCGAGTTGTCAAGCTGCTGCATATCGGACATTGGGGAGTTGTGAGGACCAAGCAGCTTTCACGCCTTCATTGCTGGTGGCCATCCCTAGACGAGTACATTGAAAAGAGCATTAGTCAATGTGAGCCCTGTCAACAAAACAGCAGTAGCCCGAAACAGGAATTCGTCAGCTGGCCAACACCGCAGAATGCTTGGAGTAGAGTGCATGTGGATTTTGCTGGTCCATTCTTGAATCGCATGTACTTTATTTGTGTAGATGCCCTAAGTAACTTTGCCAGAGACTCTAGTTTCTGATAACGGTAGCCAATTTTCTTCAACCATGTTTGCAGAATTTTGTAATCAATTGGGTATCGTTCACATCAAAACTGCGCCATTTCATCCAGCTTCAAATGGTGAAGCTGAGAGAATGGTGCGAACGTTCAAAAGTGCTATTAAAAAACAAATTTCTGGAGGTGTCAATGAAAGAGATGCCTTAATAATTTTTTTGACTTCTTACAGATCAACCCCGAACATAACAGGCAAGTCACCATCTGAGCTTTTACATGGTCGACCGATGCGTTCGTTACTATCCCAACTGAAGCCGATCTCAAAACATTATCAAGCCGAAATAGCTACTGCAAAGTTTCATCCCGAGCAACGAGTATTCATTCGGAATTACGCCCGAGGTCCGAAGTGGATTTCAAGTGTTGTTCAGAATAAGATTGGGAAGAAGATGTACCTGGTTCGAATTTCAAAAGGTGTTGCACGGCGACATCAGAACCAAATGCGTGGTGTTTTATCTTCAAAAGAATTCGATGCCGGTCGACTTCTTAATGACAACATAGGGACTAGCTCTCCCCAGTTAGAGACTGATAATCGACCGAGTTTCTTCCTGTAAAAAGGGTGTAGTGTCGCAAACTTAGATGGGCATTAAGGTGTTGATATTGTTAACATCTAAGGGAACGAGAAAAATGAGAAAAACAGAGTTAAGACGCATAACATTAGAAATATTGACCTCAACACTTAAAGTTCTTTCTCACATGTCAACAAACTAACATGTAAATTTGTTTGTTTATTTATGTAAAATGTAATTTTATAAAGTGCATATACAATACTAATTTAAGAAGGTCCGATTATAAGTACGAGTATAATCATTCCCAAAACATCGTGAAATCAGAAGACGAAATTGAACGCACACAGACTCACCATTATGCAATTAATTATTTTAAGTAATTACTTCAATTCGGTATGGTAAAATTAATTAATTATGTTTTAAAGGTATCCAATAACATTCACTGATCAGAAAATTTAAAATGTTTCATTCCCAGGAAATCCAACATTATCTGTAATTGCGGACAAATATTGTAAATGAGTCTTCAATTACTGCAGCTTAGGGTACTTCGCCCTCATTCGTTTTTTTTTTAGAATCGCTACTACACAATAGGTACTCGTGGAGTCGTGATGCAGTCTTTCCGCTAATTACCCTCAGAATAGGTAGAATAGTATCTTTTACCCTCCATGTAACAAAAAAGGAAAAAAAACAGCCACTCGCAAATTTAAAACAAAATTAAGCACTTCACAATTAAGCCGTCAAATTATTCTCGAATAAACACGAAGCGTATGCATGGCGGCATTGCGGTGCTGTGCTTAAGGTGGTGCAGACGCTCATGGTGGAGTTTCCGTGCCATTTCTGTAGACGTATTGTCGTGCCAACTCATACAGGTAATTTAGAGTCCTTAAAACAAAAGTAAAACAGTTAAGCGCTTTTTAAGTGCAAATTGAGAAAATTTATATTATGTTTCATTCGTTATTTGCATCAAATCAGGGCTGTCGAAGTAGTTTCAAGTTCCATCTCATTCGACACAAACTTTTTCTACATAATATAAATACATATGTATGTAGTAATATTTTCAATTATTCCAATAACATTTAAGTAGTGGCTGTTTTGAAAATCAGTTAAATCATCTTAAAATCTTTTAAGTTAAAACAAATAGATATGTGTGATAATATAAATAAATTTATTGACTCGACTGCATGTAGATAACCTTTAAGTAGAAAATTAAAAACAATTTTCAATTTGTAGGCATTCAAAATAAACCTAGCAAACATTTTCACCCAAAGTCGGAACGTCAAAAGTTCAAGATTTCAAGTTGTTTTCATTTAATGTAACAATGTACAAGTTAAAATGGTAAAGAAAAAAGAAGAATTCCGGATATGTTGATAGTGCTAAATTTGGAGCAGGTATTTACAATATTTTTTAAAGCTTAGATGCTAGTCTTAGAAATTTTTGACATCCCAGAATGGACCCAGTAAATCATATATACATTACATCTGCGACTTGGCAAATGTTGAAAACTTCATTTTAATGTATAATCCGTATTCTATTCTAAGCTTTTACGGTCCATGTACTGGTAAATGCTAGATGAGTATCTCAATGCAAACCGTAGACCGTGTTGCCTACACATATTTGCTCTCGCTGCATTCATAGTGCCAGTGCTGTCGGAAAATATATATATACCTACGAGTAGTAATAGTCGCAATGTTTTTTATTTTCTAAAAAGTTTTTAGGTAGACAAAATTGTTGAAGATCAATTTTGCAAAAATAACAGAAAGTTAGATCAGTTTGAGGGTGTGAAAACGAAAAAAATTTGAACAGTGTTAAAAAATCGCAAGGTGGCAGGCTTAGAAAAATCAACGATATGGTTTTCTAAATTTTTTTGTTATATATATATTGTTTTGAAAATATTGGTACTAAATTTTCTGTCAACAGTTATTTTTGCAAACAAAAAAATGGTTGGTCCCAAGAAAAACATGAACCGTGTCGGGGGAATAACAATATAAAATGCACGACTTGATCGTAAGTACATGTATATATGTAGTATGTAGATACATACATGAAAAATGTATAAGTTTTACAACATGGATGTTCTTAGAGAAGATAAAATTCATTGATTTCTGGGAAAAATATGAATCTATGCATATAAAATTTAAAAAATCGTTTTAGTAATGAATTCATTTCTTTTATACGAATTTTTTTAAATATTATTCTTAATTAAATTTGGTGTGTCAAATTTAAGTATTTGATATTATGTATA
Source organism: Chrysotoxum bicinctum (assembly GCA_911387755.1). Lineage (NCBI taxonomy): Eukaryota > Metazoa > Arthropoda > Insecta > Diptera > Syrphidae > Chrysotoxum > Chrysotoxum bicinctum. The sequence continues at coordinate 134,511,383 of OU426988.1, forward strand.
CGGGGTTGGCCATATAGTGGTTTCTTTTTAAATCATAGGTATATGTTATTTTGACACTGAGAGCTGTTTGCCGCTAGAAATCTTGACAGAAAGTCAGTATCATACCTCCGCGGAACAAAGTCAGAGCTGTGTAGCCCAAATAGGGCATTTTTTTAAAAAGAAGTTTTGGGTGAAATAACAATGACAACACTCATGGTCCTTGTCGTCGTACATGAGAAATTGGCTCCTGTAGCCGAGAGTGTGAGACTCAATTCACGAACATCAACTCGACAGCGATCCCAACAACTCAAAATTTCACGCACTAGGCTGAGGAAAATTTTGCACAAAAATCTCAGATTATACGCTTACAAGTTCCAATTGACTCATTAAATTTAAGGCGCACAACCATCCGCTTCGTTATCACTTGTCATGTTTGGGGCTTAGAGCAGTTTGAACTGGACAACGATTTTGGCGAAAAATCATAGAATGCGCTACTTGTGAAGCCAGCCGGGGCAGCCACTTCAATGACGACGCTGTGTTCCATAATTAATGGGAATGTTTGCTCTTACTATAATATAGCCATAATACCTACATAGACAAAATTTAATTTTGTTCATTTTATTGCATTTTAAAAAAGAAACTTTTATTTGGCCCACCCTTTACATTTAGATTTTGAAAAAAATAAGAGATTAGTACAGAAAGATTTAAATCTTATAAAAGTATTTAATTCTTGAATTTAATTTAAAGCACACATCAAAGAATATCCAAAACTACTGCTATAAAAGAATAACTGAAATTTATTTATGTACATACATAAAAAAAAGAAGACATATTAATATACTTATGTGTGTGTGTAGTAGGGTGTGTCACTTTTGTATGGCCGAAAAAAAGTACTCTAATTTATAAATGTAATAGTGCTCAAAAGTTGTATTAGGGTATGAGGTTTAAGAACATGTACAAAAAAAATAAGATATCGTTCGTCTTTGGCTCACTCAAATCGGTTGAAGTTGAAAAAAAAAATTTAATTTACAGTAAATTTTTTAAAATTTTTTTCGTATATTAAAAAAAAAACTAACCAAAATAGAGAAAAAAATTTTGTCTTTACAAAAAGGTATACCATGATATTGTAGGTGGTTCCGTTGATTTTTAAGAATTTTTTTTTTGTAAAAAAAAAAACGATTTTACATAAAAAATTGATTTTTCTTCCTTCTTTTATTATTTCATAGCTTCTTTATCAAGTGTTCAATTTAAACAAATATAAGCTTAAAAGTGTTTCCTTGGAATTATCTTTGACTTGAAAGCCTAAAAATATTTTTTTAAATTTTTTTGTATCCACACGGCGCAATTTAAAACAACACATATTTCAAAAATCTAGAAAAATCAAAATTTTTTGGATTTCATCCTATTTTTGAGCGAGCCAAAGATATTAATTAAAATGAAAATTGTAAACGCAGGATTTAATTTTGATAAGCAATGCAACTTTTAAAAGCTATTACATTTGCAAATACCATAGTTGAGCACTTTGACACACCCTAGTGTGTAGGTAATAGAATAGAGTAGTAAGAAATAAAACTGCTGCTGCTTGTGCTCGTCAGGTATTTGAATAAATTGTTTTTGAAGTTCCGTGGGTTTCTTATTTGTCTAAGTGAAACTAGACGTGAATTCAGATTGTAATGGAATGAATGAAAAACAATCTTTTGCTTTCTAAAAAGTTATATGAATATAGCACAACCATTTTTGTTCGAATAGAATATGAAAACGAAATTTTATGATACAATTAGCACGTGGTTTCTTTGAATTTACAACACTGTGAAGTAAAATAAAACTCCGGCTTTTATAAAATCATTGTAAACTCATTCCTAAAATTCTATTTTTATGAATAGATACGTCTTGAAAGCGTCGAAAACCGAAAACATATCTAAGCATTGCATTAAAAACCAACTCAATTCTCCTGAAAGAAAGAGCATTAGGGTTACAATAAAGACAACAATATTGTTAATTAAAGGTACTAAAAGTGACTTAACAAGATTAAGTTCAATACAAACTGGAGTAAACATAGATAAGTTTCTCAACATCCGAATGCCATTGTAAATGTGTTTTACTACAACGTTGATATGAGATGAACAGTCTAAGCTTTTGTTAATTTGTATACCAAGGCTAGAGATAGGGTTTGAAGTCGGTATAATATTACCCACGAATGGTGCAACCCATGATAAACCAAAATGCTTTTTTAAAATAATAATCTGCTGGGATTTACTGGGATTCAGTTTCAAATAATTTCCATTGCCCTTTTTAAAAATTACATTAAGATCTTCATTGATTCTAAAAATACAATCTTCCATCAAACAAGTGGGCTTCAGAAAACAGAGGAACACTGGTAGTAAAAGGCAAGAACTGTGAATCACCAGATTCAGTACTATCTTGTTGATACCTGTCACTTAGAAAACTTTTTAAGAAGTTAGTAGATCTTTCACTGAAACTAAATAATGTTCCCAATTTTTAAATAAGCAACAAATGATTGACACTGTTAGAAATGTGACATTTTGTTTGTCAAATTCAATTCGAATGTCGCCCAAAATGTTTACTATTCCTGTTGATCAACAGTGCTTATCCCGAAGCTGTTTATTTGGTTTCTTATAAGAACTTCAAGCACTTTTGATAAGCAAGGCCGTATTCTGATTGAATGAAAATCACCAGGCTCACTACTTTTTTTGATTTTTGGGAACAGGAATAACTTTCGCAAGTTTTCAAGACTTAGGGAAGTAAGACTGAGTAATACAAGGGTTTATTATGTGAGTTAGGGAATAGTAGCTCCAAGGGAGAATGATTTTAATAAATCGAAAAGATATATGTATTATCTACCCCTATAGCATTATATTTAATACTTTTAAGTTTCTATAGCATTTATTACTTCAGGTTCATAAGCACAACTCAGTTCAAATTAATTAGGAAGCTTTCACTGTAAAAGTGACAGACTGATGTGTTACCATACTGCTCGCATACATAAAGTAATTATTTAGATGGTTAGGATCAAGTGTGCAAGCATTACTTTTTTTAGCGAAAACTCCAAATTTACGTAGATTATTCCAGAGAACTTTACTTGAAAGAGAGGTATTTAATTAAGATGCAAAGTATTGTCTTTTTGAATTTCTTATTCCAACCTTTATAAAATTACGATGCTCTTTGTACATATCCCACTTATTACTGGTTCTATTACGTCTCCAGCGTGTAAAACAGCTGTTTCTTTTCTTTATTAACATGATTGCTTTATGGAGCACTGAACCATGATGGTGGAGATTTATTTTTAGTTCGAAGAACCTTCAAAGGGACATGTAAGTTAAAAAGACCAGGAATAGTATTTTGAAAAAATATAACTTTATCCTCGACATTAGGAATATCCATCACAAAATTAAATGACAACAGAGCTAAATCCTGAAAAAGCGATATTTCATCAATAGAATTAAAATCTCTATAGGTATAATTATTGACAAGAGCTGGTATGTACATATATTGAATGAAATTAATATTTAACATAACAAAAGCAAAAACATTTAAAGAAATAATTTAAAAAAATCGTTCGCTCAATTTCAGTGATCCACTTGTCATAAAGTGTCTTCAAACATAAGCTGAAAAGAAATTTTTTCATGAGTATCAAATGAAACTAGATCAACTTGTCAATCTGAATGGATTATCATACACTAGAGCAATTTTATATACGAGTATGAACTAGCATAGGTTGTAATGGTGTTTGTTTTTTTTTTGAATACAAAAATACTAGAACATTGATTATGTTGCAAATCCAATAATTGGAAAATATAGGCTGAGTTCGTATTTGCAAAACTTCCGCAGTCCTACAAAAATTGCGTTCATAATTGTAAACAAACAGCATCATCTCTGCATGAGCATGGCAACACTTGTGTTCATAAAAGTAAACTTACAGTCAACATGCGGTCAATTTGGCATGTGTTTTTTTTTTATGTTGCTGAATTTGCAGGAAAATGGCAGAGGATCAAATGTGAGCAATTTTTTTTTTGAAATTAATTTAAAATCGTACAAATATTGATTTTTACATCTTTGATAAGAAATTAATAACTATCTATCCACAGGATTGAATACGAGGCCAAAATCTGGTCCGATGTTGATATCGAACTAATATTGGTTTCCAAACGCTTGAGAATGAAATCTGAATTTTAAGCTGAGCGCAGGAAGAAAAACGTTCTATGGGAAAGGTTTTCCAAGAAATTAAAACTATTTTGCCCGCGTTTCCGTATGATAGGGAGGATATTTATTACATATCGACGGTTAACTATGAATACCTCCTAACATACATTTTTTGTGAAACTCACTTTTTGATCCAGTTTCGTTAATAATTTCCATCTGCTTCGCTGAATTTTTAAAATTTAAACTATTTCACATCATAGATATTCAAAACTAATAATTACGTATAAAATTTTATTATTATGCGTTTTAATTTTGAGACTATAATCAGTTTTTTTGTGCCCCCTTTAAAGTTTACAAAATGCGACATAGGAGGTATTCATAGTTAACCGTCGATATAAGGAAGTTCCAAAATTTGATAGCTTCCTATCATAGGATTAAAAAAAGAAATAAAATAAGCTGTAGAGAGGCTTCCTCATGGGATTACTTCCGTCAGTTCGATGAAGTTTATGGATCTCGACACAATTTTCAACTTCCTCCAGAGCTATTGGCTTAGGTATTTGATCGTTTTGAGGAAATTTGTAGTTTTTGGAATATGCATAAACATCATTCTGCAGGTTCTCTTATTCAAAAATAATTTCCTTCGTCTTCAGTTTTTTTAATTTTCTATTTTTTACCTTGTTTTCAAAATTGGTTCCTTCCGTTTTTACCAGCCATTTTTAAAATAACATTAGAAAACCAAATAAAAGTTCCTGAAAAATAATTAATATTTATTGTACATACCTACATATCTGACTTTTTCTATGTTTGCTATTTTGGCAATTATGAACTCATTTTCAACAAAGTATGATGACTGCACACATGCTGTTGTAATTGTGTTCATAAATGTATTCGAAGCATGTTTTAGGCAGGGCAGGGGCAACAAACATTGCAATTACGAACTCAGCCATAATGACGATCATTGCTACCCGTGTAAAAAAACATTTTTTTTTCCTAGTTACAAACAACTTGTGTGTGTTTAGTATTTGAATTCTATTATTCTATTTAAAACTATGGGAAACTTTTTTGTCATTTAATTCCGCCCTCTTCAGCTCCCTCGCCAACAAACTACGTTTTCAACTTCCCAAATTGCTCTAGTGTGTATGTTGTATGTTGAATCAACATAAGTTTTTCTTACTGCTAGGTTTAGTTTAAATTTTATGCCTAACAGGACAAAAGCAAGTCATCTAAGTCGTCGGTTCCAAAACTCGTTCACCATAACGCACTTTGCTGCTAATTCGACTTTACCGAACAGTGTTAAGACTCCTCCTGTACTTGAGTTGTATGGGGCAAATCTTCTTTCGTACTTATACAGTCGCTAAAGGCTTCAAAGATCTTGAAATAGGCAAACCCGCTGATCCAGATTGTATATCTCCTTTAGTTCTGAAGAGGTGTTCTTCTACGCTGGCAAAACCATTGCGTAAGCTTTTCTATCTGTCCTACTCTTTTGGTATTTTTCCAAGTAGATGGAGAACAGCATTTGTCCAGCCTGTCCCTTAAGGCCCCGTTGCACGCAAAATAACGTGCGATGCCGCAGCGTAACCGCACTCGTGTGTGCACCACTCAATTCATTTGTGAGTACTGTAAGACGCAAAGGCGGTGACGCTGCGGTACCGCGCGTCAAAAGAACGCTTGTGTACCGGACCTAAAAGGCGAATATTTTTCCCGCTCTAACTATCGTCCAACTGCACTTACGTACCTTCTTTCCAAGGTCATGAAAATGTTAATAAATAATCAGCTCAAGAAAGCTTCTCAATGACCGGCAGTATGGCTTCGTAACAATGGGTCTATTGGTGATTTTATGGCATATCTCACAGAAGAGTGGAACAAATCTTTACAACGTTTTGATGAAAGTAAGATTATTGCATTTGATATTTCAAAGGCTTTGATGGAGTTTGGCATCAAACTCTCTTATCAAACATGCATTTGGTATTGATCAATCTCTTTTTCGGTGGATTAGAAACTACCTTTCCAACCGCTCAATACAAGTTGTATTGGGTGGTTTTAAGTGTGAAATTCATAAAAATAAATGCCGGCATGTCACAGGGCTCCGTTTTATATCCGATTCTCTTTTTGGTGTTTGTCAATGATCTTTTGTCTGAAACTTCTAATCCATTCTCATAGAACGTCAGCATAATATGATCTCGATAGATTTGTCAAATTTGAATTCATAAACGGCGTAGAATTTAATGCTTCAAAAACTCAACGCTCACCTACCCCCATGAATTAAGTATATTTAATTCTCTTATTTTATTGAACAAATAAAACAACTTCTTCGTTTGTTGATTTTATTTCGAAATCAATATTTTTCATTTTTCAACAATCAATTCCTTAAATCTATTTTTGTAATGTTTTTTTTTATTTTTGGAAAAACTAGAGTATTTTTAAAGGTAAAGTGTTTTTAGAAAGCTTTCGTAAAAATAAGCAAACAATAATAAAAATAAAGATACAATCATAATAAAAGGATATATAGGTACATATAAATAAAAGAGAACCATTGCACAATGCATTTCTATTGAGCAATATCACTATATTAGATATTTTATAAGTCAACATGACACACAATATGTTAAATGGTCATGCAGCTTAACTCTTTGGCATATTGAAGATTGTTAAGGTGTGGGTGTATGTCATTACCCATTGATGTACATATTATGTATATATTGCGGATATGGTTGGTTTGTACATAAGTATAGAACATGCAACTCATGGGGCTATCCAAGAGCGGGCATTTGAATTGAGGAAACCAAACAGCTCTTAGTTTTCCGTATGTGCATCATAAAAACGCTGCTAAATTCCTTAAACATAGCTAGAAATGTTGTACCCTTTCTGATCTGGCTGTAATCTATAAGACGTTTATTCGTCAAGGGCTCGAGTACAATTCCCATATGTGGGCAAGTTCTCCAATAACCCACTTGAGTCTCATGCATAGAATTAAAAAAAAAAAAAACTAAAAATGATAGTGACAGAAGTCCAAAAAAAAGAATCTGTGGAGAACCGTATTTCTTATTTATAAACAATGTTCTAGAGAAATCTCCTTTCACAATTTAACCATACTCGGGAATGCTCATCAGTTAACCGTTGAGCCCAACTTCTGACGAACTGTTAAATTCAGATATTCTTTTGTTTGCCGCACTACATGAATGTATAATATTCAGGCATACAAAACCAATTTACATCGGTATCTCCTTTTAAATCGTGCGAACCGAAATAAAGTTATGTAGGTATTGTACATAACATACATTAGTTCTGTGAAAGCATACAAAATTGAAGTACATATTATTTTTATACTAAACTTTCCGTCTTTGAAATACATTTTACGAGTAAACGTGCAATAATAAAATTTAGAAATGAATTCTTTTTTATCGTTGTCATTCAAAACTCAATTGTAAATTCATTCCATGTATAAGTATTTCTTGTATCCTAACTCAACAAGGTAAGAGCTGTAGATTACCTTAAAACGTCTAATGCAGCAGAGCCTTTTACCGGGCTACTTTCTCAATTCAAAAAGAACTCCTTTTGTAATTTACAACTCCAGCGGAGCTCCTTCACTATCATCTAACAATCGGAAATATTACTAAGCCATGTACTTCCATAGTGTACTTGTACAAGGATTTCTTATTTCCTGGTTTTGTTGTTATCCAAAAATTGAGATTCATTAATCATACATTACCCGATATTCCACTTACTTTGTAGGAGATTATCCTTTCATATTTTAATATCCGTTTGGGCGTGCAAAGACGTCAGATGACTCGATGATGTGTCAAAGAAAATAGTGCGCCTTGGTGTCTTTGCGAATATAACTATACGTAGGTATACATAAACATATGCATGTACCTATTTCTATATAAATATGGAGTAGGCGCTGGCATTGGCTGGCTGTTTCTTGGAAAATGTCTCCTCCGTAAAAAGAAACTGGTAGGAGCAGGATACTGCCTTCTAATGTTGAATAAGACTTTTTTGATTGTCATGACGTGCTCGTTAGAGGTGGATTCTACACACTGAATAAAGAAATAATATATTATAATGTAGGTACATAAGTATATATTCCTTTATCACACATAGCCATATGTATGTATTCGTACATGTGAACAGTGAAAGATAACATTGCCAGGTGTACCAGATGTAAAAATTTAAGTTTAAGCTAAATAAAACTTTTATCCAATCCAGTTGTGAGATCTATGAAATCATCTTTCTTATTTTTAAATCCACTAAAATAAGTATGCTAAGTTATTTTCGTGTCAGATCTACAAATAACTTACCTCTTACTAAAAAAATTATGCAGGATTAACCTCATTTATCATCGCTTTTTTGACAGAAACTTGACTCAATTAAAATTTCTCACACACCAAATCTTTGGCCAAAAGCTTTAAGTCTATCCATCTTATTAATTTGTTTAAAATTAGTTTTGCAATCAAATGACGCAGCTTTTGTTGAGCTTTCTATGGCATTAGATTACGGGCAATGGAGTCGCTAGAATGGTACTAATGACCCAAAACGGGGGCTAAGATCCTGAGAACCCGCGAACCTGCGACTTGTTGTATTGTTGATAAGAAAACGAACAAAGGTTATGTCTAAAGATCGTTTTCGTGAAAAAGTAATTGAATGACATCTAGAAATATTTAGCTCTTAGCAATTTTTCAGGCACCAGACAGATAAACTGTTGAGACCAAGTTGTAGAAGAGTGGACTCATGTGTGAAAGAAATTGTGTTGAAAAACTTGGTATCGTCGACTTAGAGTGAGATATGCCATATGGGAATATTTGATGATAATTTAAATATCGTTAATAATAAGAATAAAAAGGAGAGGTCCTAAGTGGCTGCTTTGTGGGAGCATTGGTACCACTTAACTTCAATTGAAGTAGATCTACTTCTTTTTTTCAAAATCTACTTTCTTCTTCACACCATCAGCAAAATACTTAAATCTACTTCTATTTCCAAATCTCTGTTTCAACCTAATTCAATTTTACTTTTGTAACGCTCAAATCTCTTTATTTTTCTCTATTTCACTCTAGGTAGTATGTAACCCCAAATCAAAATCAAAAACCAATTTTTTTTTTTAAACAGGCGCACAATTTTAAACAGCTTATTATTAAGGTATTAGTGTGATACTACTTAACAATTTGCTAAATTTTAAGTACTTTTCTTACTCGTTCTTAATTTTAAACATTTTCTAGCTAGTATCGTACTAAAAAAATTTTCTTAACACCCAAGGTCGTAGCCAGACAATTTTTTCGGGGGGTATGTAATTTTTCGGAAAAACCAAATTCACCAATTAGTAATCAAAACTGGAGTAGTCCATTAGCCGAAATTCAACCATATCATACACAATTTCTTTTTTTCAACATTTGGGCATATGAATATATTATGCTTTCGTTATAGTTCTGTTAAATAGGTACCTCAGCAGGCAAATTTACGACAAGGTATTATTTATATAAAAAATAATCATTCAATTCCAATTTAAGTTGTTATTTATAGGTACATAACATCAATATTAAATAGTATTATTACATATTTTTACAATACATAATTACAATGTGTAACAAAAGTAATAATACACCAACAAATTTTGATTTACTGGGTCTAGTGTATACTTGCTATCAAATCAGAGTGTGTTATGCTCATTCTAATAGCGGTACCAATCTTATTCTGTTTATGCTTATGCCTTTTTATTTTGCATTGAAAGTGTATATGTAAAGGGTGGTTAAATTTTAACGGCCGATGCTGAATGTGAACCACACCTAAACGTCAAGTTTTTTTCTGCTTTTCATTTGACATTTATCAATTTCAGACTAACTCAATTTGAACCATGGAAAGATACACAATCGAGCAACGCGTTAAAGTTATTCAGGCTTATTATGAAAATGGGCGTTCAAATCAAAATAAATATTGTGCACTTCGTGATTTTTTCGATCAATTTAATCGTCCAAATGTGCGTACAATCGGAAAAATCGTGCAAAAATTTGAGCAAACCGGGTCTGTAGGAGATGTGAAAACACCAGAAAATATTGCTGCTGTTCGCGATAGTGTGACTGGAGCCAGGGCCGCCGCTACCATATGTGCAAAATGTGCGGCGCACAAGGGTGCCAACGTCTAGGGGCGGAAAATTAAGAGATCGATCTAACTCAACATATATAGCATGCTCCAAAAGTTTTCCTTAAGTTATTGGAACCTGTTTACATTTGACCGTTCACTATGTAATATACCCACACACAATCTACTACCAATCTTTATTCATATTTTGTTTCTGACTGTCTGTCGCACCTCACAACAAATAACCTCTTCGATTGCAGTCGTAGTCTAAATTGCTTAACGCCATGTCGCCATAGATTGACAATTGGGAAATAGCTTTCGACGCAACCTACATCTCAGACCTATAAACTCGAAAAGTATATTGATTTTTTTTTTAATTTACAGCCCATGTATTTCCCCTAAAATAAAACGAAAACAGTGCCTCGAAAACATTAATTTTACTATTTACTCGTATTTTTGTATAAATGGGTATCAATATTCTGATTGCAATGATATAGCTAAATATCTTAAATCTAAGTTGGTAACTTTAGAACGAAATTAATAGAATATGATTTAGAACATTGTAAACAAATATAAACAAACCACCTTTACAACGAAAAATAAAATGCACGACTGGGTCGCACGAACTTGCTCCTATGTAATAGACTAGCAATTTTAAAAACGAATGTTATTTAAGAAAACTGTCCATAAGGATAAAATTAATTTTTTAAATTCTTTTAGTAGTAAGAGATAAAAATAGAATGCTATGCAAATATGAATTTATTCAAGAACAAAAATTATAAGTCGTTGTAGTGGTTCCTTAAAAAAATAAGCTTTTATGTACAAAATTTTTAAAACATTTTTAAGAAAAAATTTTGGTACGCCAACCTTAAGCTTTTATTATTGTACGAATAAAGGTCTAATTTCCAAAAAAAAAATAATAAGCCGTTCTTGAGATATCGAATTTTTCAAAAAAAAAAAACGACTTTTTTTTTCTAAAAATTGAAAAAATATTTTTTCTTAAGTTTTTAAATGCAATGTTTTTTAAACTTTTTTGGAGCTTTTTTATAAAAAATTTCATTAAAATCCGTTATATCGATAATGAGAAATTCAAAATTCGAAAAAATCGTTCTATGGTAGGTACAGTCAGTAATATCTAGATTTAAATTTTTTTTTTATTAAATTATAGATCGTAAAGATTAATCAAAAGAAAAAAAATTTTAGCAAAATTCTCGGAACCGTTTTCGATAAAAATACGATTTTCGAAAACCATTTTTTAAAATTTGTATGGAAGGTACCGTTAGTTTTAGATGAAACAAAATTTTTTTTCTCAAATCTTGTAGATTATGTTAAAAAACTTTTTTTTGTCAAGTTTTAAAAAAATCGAGCATGGGGTTTTCGAAATATTGAGTTTCCAAAAAAAAATTTTGATTTTTTTTTTAAAAATCCAAAAAAATAAAAATTGAAAATTTGAATATGCAATAATATTCAAACTTTGGAGGAGCTTTGGCATAAAAAAAATTATTTAAATCGGCTGTACCGTTTTCGAGAAAATCAAAAACAAAAAAAATGGACCCAGGGGGTCTACCAAAAATAACAATTTTTTGTAAAATTTTTTTCAACCATTAGCTAGTTTTAACCAAATGAAATTTTTAAAATTTTTTTTAAAAAATTCTGTGGGACAGTTTTTGAGAAAAAAAAAATATTTATAAAATTTCGAAAAAAAATCGTATGGCAGGTACCGTTATTTTTGGTCTTAAAAAAAAAAAAAAAAAAAACGTCCGGGGGTAAAAAATTAAAACCCATATCTACCAAGTTTGAAGAAAATCGGCCGAGCCGTTTAGGCTGTAGTCGAACCGACAGACAGACAGACAGACAGAATTGCGAGACCCACTTTTTTGGTCTTCGCTATCATCGTAATGTCAACTTTGATCAAAATCTCGAGTTCGATTTTTTTTACGAATGCATAACTTGCCTTATAGTACCTATAAGTCGCAAGTAAAAAAACAGCGACAGGGTCTTAGGTAAAAGGAAAAAAAAGTTTTGTGTCTAAATATTTATGTTTGTTTTTAAATAAGGATTTACGAATAGTTTTTAATTAATTTTAGAATTGAATTGATAAATAACTTAAATGTCAACGGATTGAAAAAAATCAGTATAACCCAGAAATTTAACGTTTCACTGTTCGTTCGAATTTGAGCTTTCAATTGACATTCAGAGTTCAGACTCTATTTATATCAAAATATAGTTCGCACACAAATCACAAAATGTCAAATTCCATCAAAGGATACCTAAGATGTCAAGGAATTATATATAATACTTCCAGATCCGGAAGTAAATGATTAAAGCCCATTTGCTGATACGGAACATAAACACTTATGTTCCACATAAACTCTTATGTAGTAGAACATAAGCGCTTAGGTTGAACATAAATATTTAAGTTTCGTTTCAGCAAATGGCCCTAAGTGTCTTAAAAAGAGAGGTGAAAACAAACACTTTTGAAAGTATCAAAAACTACTTTGTCTTCTTTCTGTCAAGCTATAAATTTTTTATTTATCAAGTTTTTAAAAAATCTACCAAATCCAAACTAATTTTTTTTTTTGAAAATTTTGAAAAAAAAAAAAGAAAAAAAAATACGTGTGGGGACAAAATTTCGAGAACCACTTTTTTTCGTCTTCGCTATCATCGTAATGTCAACTTTGATCAAAATCTCGATTTCGATTTTTTTACGAATGCATAACTTGCCTTATACAAATATACATAGTACCTATAAGTCTCAAGTAAAAAGAGTAAGATGTTTATATGCTATAACAGAAACTCTCAAGCTCATTTACAGGAGAGACCCCCCAAATCCTAGTCTGACTACGTTCGTTTTATAAGAATTTGATGTAGATTGGAACGCGACAACAACAATGCACGTTTGCTTAAATTTTTCAACTGCGAAATGGAGAATAAATAAAACTTGCACTTATTCAACGTATATACCCCCGGCACCCAAGATATGGGGCGGCAATCTAAGGTTGTTGCACAAGGGCGCACGACCAACCAGCGGCGGCACTGACTGGAGCCGTCCACCTCAAATCGTCGTCATGCCCAACAATTGCACGTCTCACGCTCGTCGTTGATGAACATTATGCATAAAGACTTGCATTTACACGCTTACAAGGTGCAATTGACTCAAGAACTAAAGCCTCTTGACCATTTCAAGCGTCGTCAATGGTCATAATGGTGGCAACAAAAAGGCAACAGTGGATGAATAATTTCCGAAGAAAATCATCTTCAGTGATGAGGCACATTTTCACCTCAGTGGATTCGTCAATAAGCAGAATTGTCGCATTTGGGCGAATGATAATCCAAGAGTGATTGTTGAAAAATAAATGCACTCACAAAGAGTGACTGTTTGGTGCGGTTTATGGGTTGGTGGCATCATCGGACCGTATTTTTTCAAAATGAGGCCGGTCAGGCAGTTACTGTGAATGGTGTTCGCTATCGTGAGATGATAACGAACTTTTTATGGCCCGAATTGGAAGATATGGATGTGGACGATATGTAGTTCCAACAGGACGGTGCCACTTGCCACACAGCTAACGAAACAATGCCTCTTTTGCGCGACAAATTCAATGGCCGTGTTATCTCACGTGGTGGCGATGTCAATTGGCCGCCAAGATCATGTGATTTTACACCGTTGCACTTCTTTCTTTGGGGTTACTTGAAAGAAAATGTGTACGTCGATAAGCCAGCAACAATTCAAGAGCTAAGGGATGAGATAACTGGACACATTAACGGCATAGAACCTCAATTATGCCTCAGCGTCATCGAAAGTTTGGACCATCGGATGGAGGGGTGCCGTCGAGGTCGCGGCGGCCATTTGGCCGATATTTTGTTCCATACATAATTGAACCATACCATATTATCATAAAGAAAAGATCAAACCCCTGTGACCCCCCCCCCCCCCCTGGCTACGGCCTTAAACATACCTACAACAATGACAGTTTGTGCAAAAAACTAAGCAAACAGACCTTTTGTGGCGTTTGTAAAGAGCACGATACGAAAAAAATAAAATAGGTATTCGATGATTTTAACTTCAGTAAAAGGGAAGAGAAAGTATGATGGTATATTCGATTACAAATTGCAAAATCGTCGTTTTAACCAAGTTTCATACTAAAACAGCGTTAACTTGCGTCGTACTTATTCAACAAAATTGTGCGCCATAGATTTATGTAAAATTAAAAGGCACGACTGGAGTGCACGTTCTTGCTCTTATATACTAGTACTATGCGATTTATTTATAATTATTGTATGTTTAAGAACATGGAAGTTATCAGACAAAAATATTTAAATGCATAAGATAAATAAAATAAATTTAAATAAATTAAATTAAATTTAAAAATTTTTAGGAGTTTTATTAATAAATTAATTCTTTATATACGATTTTTTTTTTAAATTGAAAAAAAAATGGAATGACAATTTTAGGTATTTAATAAAATACATTAAAAAAAAAACAATTTGTAAATAATATAATTTCAAAACCAAAGACGCTATTTAAAAATTTTAATCGAAATTGGTAGAGTCGGAAATGAGAAAGTTGAAAATCAAAAGATTCTATGACAAGTACTGTTAAAAACATTTTTTATTGACCCAAGTGTAGACCATTGTTGGTATGGTCTCCTCTAGGTTTCATTTTGGGGTACATACCTACAGAGACAGACAGAAGCAATCACCACTTTTTCGTGTTGTGATGTTTTAACTGATAAAAATCTCGAGCTCATTTTTTTTTCTAAATAGAAGTAAAAAGTCATTCTGAAATCTACTTCGATTGTTTTTTTCAATTTACTTCACTTTTTTCTTCAAATCTACTTCGACTTTTTTCTGAAAGTGGTAACGCTGCCCCGGAGCTAGCTTAGAAATCATTTGAGAAAAGGTAGACTGAATAAAACTTGATAGAAGCGGTTTTTCAGGGTTTTCAGGCAAGAAGAAATCCATCTTATAAGAGATAGGGTGGATAGTTTTGTCAAAGGCCTTACTGAAATTGATTGAGACAACATTGACTTCCTTTCCGTTGTCTAAAGCTGAGTGGCTAAAGGATACGAATTCAACGTACGTAAGGCGTTGTGAACCTACCTTTGGCAAAGCTGTGTTGTCTATGGGAAATGAGAGCCTTACAAAGAAAACTTAAAATTTCGTACAAAATGCTTTCGAAGATTTTTTGAATATTTGAAAGTTTAGTATGAAAGAAGTCTTTCACAACTGAGGGAATTCTCCTTGACATAGGGATAGACCGAAGATTTTGGAGAGTGTAAGAGAGAGTGTTCAAGTGCATTTTTTGAAAAATATGGCATGATACCATCACTAAGCTTATTTAGCTTATTTTCGATGAGAAATTGGTCAATGGTATGAGGTAGAAATGAAACAAGGGAGAAATTCGGTAAATAATTGAAATGTTATCATTTCATTCACATATAAAGTAGTCGTAGGTAAAAGATGTTTTTAAAAAATTAGCAAAAATGTTTACGATTGTCTGTGGTTCATTTGAAGTTTCGTTATTAAAAAAGAGATAGAGGGAGGGTTATAATCGTATTTTCGTTTAAATTTGACAAACTGAAAGAAGGGTTTTTAGAATTTCATATAGGGAAGCTTTTATAAATAAATCATAAATGGCAACGCTACCAATGAAATTTCTTGTTCTTTGCGGTGACAATCACTTTAACGAACGACGACATGTGGGCAAATGGATTTCCTTTCGTTTTGCTTATCCCCGTATTTTCCTCATTTTTCTTCTTTTTGTTTGTGTTTTATGTGTCAAATTCAAAACAGGAGATTGGAAAATTTATTTTGAAATTTTGGTTTTCCTTGTTGTTGGAGTTATATTTTTCATAGTTTAATAGCACAAAAAGTGTCTTCAACAGAAATAAGTTTTTTTTGCGATGCATTTTTGGCTGTCGTTTCAAACAGAGTTCGATTTTAAGAGCTTTCATATACATAATTTGTTCGTGAATTGCAGAGTAATTCACTTTTTAAGGTGCAACAATTGCTGAACAATTCACTTTTTAAGGTGCAACAATTTTCTTCCTTCGCAATTGTATATATGTATAACCAAAAAACTGTATGAAGGCAAAACATTTTATTTAGTTCTCAACAAAAATAAAATGCACGGACTTGCTCTTACTGTTCTTATGTACGTAAGGTCTAAAATGTTTGAAAATAATGTTTATAATCAAAAAATGTATTTTTTAAATGCACTGTAGTAGTTGGATGCCAAGTGGTTTCTTAAGCAAATATTAGTTTATGCACTACTGCCATGCCCTAAATTTTATTAAATTATTGATAAATTTTTTTTTAAGATTTTATGATTTATTCATTTATGATTTTTCAATTGTACGATTGTACTATTGTACGATTAAAATAAAATTTCAAAAATAAATATTGACCCGTTTTTTGAGATAGCGAATTTAAAAAAATAAGTAGGTGCTGTGTAGCCCAAACAGCGCGTTTTTTGAAAAAAAGTTTTGGCCGAAATGAAGCACCCACCGCGCCTGCTTCAATTTTCTTCAATTTTGTTTTATTGAACATACTATTTACAATTTGGCTTACAACTAATAAGATACTACATATGTATGAAAGTTTACATTTGTTGGCTCATAGGGGGCCTAACTATATACAGTGACTTATGTTTAATTATTTTTATATAAAATTTACATGACGAAAAAACAAAAAAAATTAAATTTAAAATGTCGGTTGTATTGTCCTCAGGGTGTTCATTCCTGGTTGACAGCGCCTGCTGTACGGAAGTTTTTGCAAAAAGTTTGTGACACTGGTATGATAGTGGACAACGGTTATGGTCCCCGATGTCGTACGGTGTGCACAGACGAGAATGTGGCTGCTGCAGCCGAGAGTGTGAGACCCAGTTCACGAACATAAACTCACAATCGAACTCAACAGCTCAACATTACACGCACTAGCCTGAGGAGAATTCCGCACAAAGATTTCGGATTATTCGCTTGGAGTAACAGAATGCGCTACTGCAAAGCCAGCCGAGACAGCCATTTGAACTACTTTGATGTGTTCTATACTATAATTAATGGGAATTTTTTTTCTTAGTAATAAAGCGATCATACATGGAAAAAAATTTAATTTTGTTCATTTTATTGCATTTTTAAAAAGAAACTAGTATTTGGCCCACAATTTTTAAATTCTTTTAAAAATTATCTTGATATGCAGTCTTTTTTAGTATTTAGAATTCCACACCACTGATATCTTTCGAAAAGTTCACCTGAAAAAATTAAAATTCTTGCAAAACGTGAAACATACATATTAAAAAAGAGGGGCAAGTTATCATACTTACAAAAACCCTTTGTGTAACAAATCAGCGGTGAAAAGTATTGAGATCTTAAAGAATGCCAAGTTAAAAAATTATGAAGCTTAATATCAAATCTCTAATGTTATAATACTAATTAAATTAATTATTGTTGTATTGGAAACTTTCAAGTCTAATCTTCACAAAATAAAAACAACCAATGTACAATCGAAGTAGACAGTTGCATTCCTCCCTTCAATCAGTTCACTCCCGGTACGCATCTCGCTAGAAATGCTCATCAGTTAACCCTCGAGTCTAATGTTGGTGTTACCGTCAAATATAGAGATTGGTTTTTTAGTCGCACAACGTGTTTATGGAATAATTTCACCGGCACGGTTTTTACTTGCAATTTCAATTTGCAAGCATTCAAGAACCATGTTTATCGATAACTCTTTTCTCTTCACCCGGAACTACTAAGCGAACAGCTTACATTACTACTAAGACATATTCGGAGCTCATGTCTGTAAGGAGCGGTTTATCTGGCTCCCCCTTCTTGGAGACATACTAAGGACCTTGCCGTCCAGATTGAAGGCTGCGTAATCAGGGTGACTTTCCGGCCACAGAAAATAATTTTCTAATTGCAAAGCAATAACAAGCCTTGGATACCGACGTATTCACTGATCATAAACAATGCAAAAGAAATAAAATGCACGACTGGATCGCACGAACTTGCTCTTATGTAAAAGTACTTCGGAATTTAAAATAAATTTTATAGTATATATAAAACATAGATTTATTGAGATAAAAATGTTCAAATGCATGAAATTGCCGTCTGATTTCCAGAAACGAATGAATTTATGGCAACAAAGCTCAAAAATCGTTTTATTATTAAAGTATATAATATAAGAAATTTCTTTAAAATTTTTGAAGAACAATATTTGGGACGTCAATTTTAAGTATTTAGTAGTGTGGCACCCTGTAAAACAACCACCGGCCGATCCATCAACCGAGAGCACGCGAGAGACTTGTCAGTGGGTATTGAGTAGTGCAGAAAAGCAGACTTAGATAGAAATAAACTTTTGTTCATCATTACGAAGTGTTTATATTTTGTTCTCTATATAGGTCTTTACAGTGGCGACGAGGTAAAAAAAATAAATAAATATATATTGTTTAATAACTGAATAATAATAATAAAATTTAATATAATTTAAAACGGGAAAAATTATGTAGTATAGTACAAAATAGTAGTGATTATTAAGTAATTAGAGCAAGTGAATCTACAAGAGAAATTGTCATTAAAAAAAAAAAAAAAAAGGCGCCAAAATATTAATTATGTGTACATATTATGTATGTGCTCCATTAATTTTTTTTATTGTTTGTTTGTGTTTTTGGTTAACAGGTCCGATCAATGAATTATTTGTGTACAAGCACATATGTACATACTAATATACAGATGAAAAGAACCATTAAATTGGAAAGCTGAGAGAGATTCCATGAAATTGGAAAGAGCGTCAATCCATTTAATTGGAAATAGAGAAAATACATTAAATTGGAAAATTAGATTACATTAAATTGTAAATCGGTAAGTTTAAGTAAAAGAAATAAAAATAAAATAAATGTGAGGAAATAATCCAATTCCTCCAAATAGTTTGGCATTAAATTGCTAAAAAAAAAAGAAGAGAGAAACAGAAAATACGAAACAGAGAGGCATTTGATTGCTAACATAGAGACTGGGGATCGCACTAAATTGTGTCATTTTGGTATTACTTCAACTCGGGATCATTGAATTGTAAGTCATTGAATCGTGTAAGCCTAGAAATTATGTCATTGTGTTTTTTTATATATAGATTCTTTGGAAAATGAGTGGAACAGGGATAACACCTTTCCTATGCGACACAATAGATAGATCATTAATCCGATCAGAATGGGAGAAATGGTTAAGATCTTTTAATTTGTTTCTTCAGGCGGAAGAAATAGTTAATCCTTTAAAGAAAAGAAATAAGCTTTTGCATTTGGGGGGTCCTCAGATGCAAGAAGTTATTTATAATATTCCGGGTGCTTTAATAGAACCGCCTGAAAAACAAGATCCTCCAATTGATGTTTTTGAGGTTTTAATTGGGAAACTTAATCAACATTTCTCGCCTCAGAGGAACTCGACTTTTGAGAGACACCTTTTTCGTTCGTTAAAGCCCGAGCAAGGCGAAAACCTCAATAAATTTTTGTTAAGATTACGACATCAGGCGACAAAATGTAATTTCGGGGAGTGTAAGGAAGAGGTAGCCAACATTAATTTGAAAGATAAAGTCATAGATGCTTGGGCTCCTAAGGATTTGAAAAAACGACTTTTGGAAAAAGAATATGATTTGGACGAAATAGTTGAGATGTGTAGTGTATACGAACAGATAAATAGTCAATCAGAGGAGATGACTCTGCCAACAACATCTGCAAATATCAATAAAATTTTTCATAAAGATGGCGGTACTATAAAAGAGAATGAATGTGGTAGATGTGGGAGGCGGGGACATCAAGCATCTAGTCCGTACTGCCCCGCCAAAAATTCAAAATGCAACAAATGCGGTTTGATTGGCCATTTTTATGTTAAATGTAAAACTAAAAGCAAATCGATTAAACGGAAAGCCGATGACTTTGATAGGACAGATTTGAAAAAACAACGGTACAAAACTTCTAAAATTCGGTTTGTAACTGAAGAAGACTCTGAACCTAAAACAGAAGGTGTCAAATTTCGAGAACACGATTGCTTTAAAATAGTCGACGGAAATTTAGAACTGAACGACTGTCAAATGAGTGAACATATAACGTGCTTCATTGGAGGATGCAAAATAACGATGATTATCGATTCGGGATCCAAGCACAATCTTCTAAGCGAAAGTGATTGGAATAGGCTTTGCAAGGAGAAAGCAATTGTATGGAATGTTAGGGCTGAAACGGAAAACCAATTTCGAGCATACGCTGGAATTGATTTACTTAAAGTTAAATCAGTTTTCGAAGCTGTAATAAGTGTTAACAGTAGTTTCGACATGATTTCTACATTCTATGTTATAGAGAATGGTAATCAATCATTGTTAGGTAAAGACACAGCAATAAAACTCAATGTTTTGAAATTAGGGCTTCATGTTAATAAGATACAAAAGTTAGAGCCGTTTCCGAAAATCAAAGGGTTTAAAGTCTCACTATCGATTGATGAATCGGTTAAGCCAGTACAACAGCCCTTACGTAGAGTACCTGCCCCTCTTGAAGCGAAGGTAGAGGCTAAATTGAATGAGGCTCTCGCACAGGATATCATAGAGCCTGTAGTTGGACCAAGTCGTTGGATATCACCAGTTGTCATAGTTTTCAAGGAGAACGGTGACATACGATTATGCATAGATATGCGAAGGGCGAATGCCGCCATTCTGCGAGAAAACTACCCTTTACCAACTTTTGACTCGGTAATGACCAGGTTGAAGGGAGCAAAGGATTTTTCTAGGTTAGATCTCAAAAATGCTTACCACCAACTGGAGTTAGATGAAGATAGTCGCGAAATAACAACCTTTATCACATCAAAAGGGATTTATCGATACAAAAGATTGTTGTTTGGTGTTAACTCAGCCCCCGAAATCTTCCAAAGAATCATGGAAAACATTCTATCTAGTTGTAAAAATGCTTTAAATTACCTTGAGGATATCATAGTGTTTGGTCAAAATGAGACAGAGCATGATCAAAATGTCAATTTGGTATTGTCCGTTTTTAAAGATTTCAATGTAGTGCTCAACGATGACAAATGTATTTGGAAAGCTCAAACCATGAAATTTTTAGGACACATTTTGTCAATAAATGGTATACGTCCAGACCCCGAGAAGGTAGAGACAGTTTTAAAATTCCGGCCGCCGAAAACCAAAGAAGAGACACGTAGTTTTCTAGGTCTTGTCACGTACCTGGGGAAATTTATTCCTGATCTGGGCCATATAACAGAACCACTTAGACGTCTGACGAAAAAAGACGTCACATTTACATGGGACGAAAGTCAAGAAAACTCTTTTCGGGAATTAAAGGAGAAACTGGCTAAAATTTCAACCCTTTCATATTATAATGCAAATAATCGGATTCGTTTAATTGCTGACGCAAGCCCAGTGGCTTTGGGTGCAGTTCTACTGCAATTTGTGAATGAAAGCCCTCAGGTAGTGTCGTTCGCTAGTAAAAGTCTTTCTGAAGTTGAACGAAGGTACTCCCAGACAGAAAAAGAAAGCCTTGCATTGGTCTGGGCTGTAGAAAGATTTTATTACTATTTGGCGGGAGTTGAATTTGAACTGGTAACAGATCATAAGCCGTTAGAGGCCATTTTCAAACCTACTTCAAAACCACCGGCCTGAATTGAGCGTTGGGTTCTAAGACTAAAATCGTTTAAGTTCAAAGTTATTTATCAACCTGGGAAGTTCAACATTGCTGATTCATTTTCTAGACTGTGTCAAATTGAACAGAGCGATAGTTTTGACAGAAACTGCGAACAAAGTATTTGTCATATAGTTCAAAAATCGACACCGCGAACATTAACTATTCTTGAAATTGTTGAGCATAATAATTCAGATGCAGAACTGATGGAAGCTGTGCGATGCATTGAAAATAATGATTGGGCTCCCAATCGCGCGAACAAATATTTCCCATTTAGATTAGAACTGAGCATTATGGGAAACATTCTTCTGAGAGGAACAAAGCTTGTTATACCCACAAGTTTAAGAACGAGGGTCTTGGAATTGGCACACGAAGGTCACCCAGGAGAAACCGTCATGAAACGGAGAGTACGTTCCAAAGTCTGGTGGCCTCTGGTAGATAGAGAGGTTGAAAAATTTGTCGAAATTTGTCGCGATTGTTTACTGGTATCGAATCCAACGTACCCTGCTCCAATGCACAGACGTTCTTTTCCTGAAGGACCTTGGATATGTTTAGCAATGGATTTGCTATAGGTCCTCTACCAAACCAGGACTATGTTTTCGTGATTATAGATTACTTCTCAAGATATCATGAGGCGAAGTTTATGAAGAAAATAACATCAAATGTCATCATCGATATCTTAGAGGAAATGTTTTCTAGGCTCGGTTATCCTAAATCCGTTACAGCCGACAATGGGAGACAATTTGTAAGTAGAGAGTTTAAGGATTACTGCAAACAAAATAATATTGAACTTATAACATCGCCACCATATTGGCCTCAGGCGAATGGCGAAGTCGAAAATATGAATCGGTCGATACTAAAGAGGCTGCAAATTGCGAACTCTAAAGGCGATGATTACATAAAAGAGTTACAAAAATTCACCTTAATGTACAGTGTCACACCACATGGCACGACACTGAAGTCGCCTTCTGAACTGTTGTTTAACAGATTAATAAGAGATAAGATCCCATGCTTCCAAGATATTCAAGAAAACATTTTAGATTCAGAAGAAAGAGATTCAGATATCAGAAACAAGGAAAGAGGGAAGCAAACAGCTGATAAAAATCGGAATGCGAAAAGTATTCAGCTAGAAGTAGGGGACAAAGTTTTAGTACAAAACTTGACGCCATCAAACAAGCTTTCAACTACATTTGGCACAGAAGAATTCGAAGTGATCCAGCGGAAAGGCAACGATGTGATGGTGAGCGGGAATGGAAAAGTCTATAGACGGAATATTAGTCATCTCAAGAAAATTCCCGACCTCCCAGAAACACGACCAAATTCCAATGCGACAAATAACTTGCAAGAAGCTGCGACACCTAACCTGACAGGAACGTCGAATGAAATAGGAACACCTAACCAAAAGCTAACTTTGAAGTTGAAAAACATTGGAGGGATGTGGCACCCTGTAAAACAACCACCGGCCGATCCATCAACCGAGAGCACGCGAGAGACTTGTCAGTCGGTATTGAGTAGTGCAGCAAAGCAGACTTAGATAGAAATAAACTTTTGTTCATCATTACGAAGTGTTTATATTTTGTTCTCTATATAGGTCTTTACAAGTAGTATAGATTTTAGGAAATAATTTCAAAAAATAATGGTTCACACGTTTTCAAAATATTGATTTTTCAAAAAAACAATTCAGATTTTTTTTCAAAAAACCCAAGCAATATATTTTTGAATATTAAAAACTTAAGGGGGCTCCTGCTTAAAAATCTTAGTTAAAATCGGTAGAGCCGTTAATGAAAAAGTTAAAAATCAAAAAAAATGGTCTTATGACAGGTATATGGCTAATAATATTTTGCCAGAATTTTTTTTTACCAAAATGTAGTCCATATCCATATTAGTAGACCTAATTTTTTTATCAAAATCGTTAGAGTCGTTTTCGAGAAAAATAAGATTATGCATAACAGGTGTATGGGGTTACCTTTAGTTTTGGAGCTAAGAAAAAAATTTCAATTTCTTCTCTAGAAAATCACCGAAGAACCTTAAGTACCGAGTTTGAAGAAAATAGCTCTAGTGGCTTAGGCTGTAGATCGAGGTACAGACATACAGGCATAAAGACAGACAGTCGGAATTGCCGAACCCACTTTATTCGTCTTCGATATCATCGTAATGCCAACTTTGATTAAAATCTCGAGTTCGATTTTTTTCCAAATTCATAACTTGCACTATAGTACCTATATCGCAAGTAAAAAGGACAACGAACTTTGGATCTGAACGTGCAATGTTAAGTCCCTTATAAGACCATGTGCAGACCCAGTATAGAGGATTTCCGCACTTTCTGAGGGATTAATATCGACTCGGGCCACTACCTTATTGAAGCCAAGCTGGGGCTGCGAATATCCCGACCCAAGTCCAAAACAAGGAAGTACTGCGAGATAGTTTTGCCAAAAGGTAAAAAAACATCTCAAGAATACTGTCC
The DNA here is from genome assembly GCA_911387755.1 of Chrysotoxum bicinctum. Classification (NCBI taxonomy): domain Eukaryota; kingdom Metazoa; phylum Arthropoda; class Insecta; order Diptera; family Syrphidae; genus Chrysotoxum; species Chrysotoxum bicinctum. The sequence continues at coordinate 134,535,718 of OU426988.1, forward strand.
CCGAGCCGAAGCCTTCATTGACAATCAAGAGAACATCGTTATAGAGCAGTCTTTGCTGAGAATATGAAAAGACCATTGCTTCAAATTTTATAACGGTGATTAAGAAGAGCATTCCGCTGCAAAAGAGATAATAAAGGATGGTTATATTTTATGGGCCGATATTGATTTTGAATAAAACACAAATTATTTAGGAAATTATTGTCATTTCTTTTTATTATTATAATAATGGTATGGTTCAATTATGTATGGAACAAAATATCGGCCAAATGGCCGCCGCGACCTCGGCGGCACACCTCCATCCGATGGTCCAAATTTTCGATGACGCTAAGGCATAATTGAGGTTCTATTTTCTTTCAAATAACCCCAAAGAAAGAAGTCCAATGGCCATTGAATTTGTTGCGGAAAAGAGCCATTGTTTCGTTAGCTGTGTGGCAAGTGGCACCGTCCGTCCTGTTGAAACCACATATCGTCCACATCCATATCTTCCAATTTGGGCCATAAAAAGTTCGTTATCATCTCACGATAGCGAACACCATTCACAGTAACTGCCTGACCGGCCTCATTTTGGAAAAAATACGGCCGATGATGCCGCCAGCCCATAAACCGCACCAAACAGTCACTCTTTGTGGGTGAATTGATTTTTCGACAATCACTCTTGGATTATCACTGAAGATGATTTTCTTCGAAAATTGATCATCCACTGTTGCCATTTCTTGCCACCATTCTGACCATTGACGACGCTTGAAATGGTTCGCTCAAATTTTTGCACGATTTTTCCGATTGTTCGCACATTTGGTCGATTAAATTGACCGAAAAAATCACGAAGTGCACGATATGCATTTTGATTTGAACGCCCATTTTCTTAATAAGCCTGAATAACGATTGTGTATCTTTCAGTGCTGCCGTTTTAGTGACTTTGTCACTATATATAGCGGAATTTTCAAAAGTTTAGCGACAAAATATTATTTTTTGTCACTAGATAATTCTAGTTACTTTTCTAGCGACTTTTTGCAAGAACATATTTTTTGTAAATATTACGCCCCTGGTGACGTTACATCTCTGGCATTAGAGTCTGTCACTTATGAAATGATATTCGATTGACTCTTTTTTTACCACGACCACTGAACTGAATTTGGAACTTCACCACACAAAAGACAACCGAAACGAGTGTGATTGCGAGTGAGTGGGTATATATTTTAGAAACTAGACTACCTAGTCATTTCGTTTCTATGATTTATTTTATGTACCTACAATTTTAACTGTAATTGTTCTTGTTTGGTTTTGTCGAGTCGGCCGCAGTGAAGATTTCGGAAGTAAACTTAACTTTTTTTGTAAGCATGTATAATATAGATATCGCACCCTTAGAATGAAAGTGACCTAACTGAAAAATAGCAATTTGTGGGAAATGAGCAATAAAGTCTTCAAGAAAGTATAGTTTTGAGTAAGTTTGAATGTATCGCTCACATATTTCAAGTGACCTGACCGTGCGATGTATAGACTGTCCCTTTCTTCATTTTAAAGTCAATTTATTTCGAAATCAGAAGTTACGGGAATTTTGAGTTAGGTTAGGTCACTTTCATTCTAAGGGTGCGATATGTACTTGTTTTCAAAAAATAACTTCAATAATGCTTTAGATATTGAAGTCAATGAAATTGATGAAGATGCTATAATAGCTATAATTATTTGTGATTGATTATTTTTATAATAAGTATTTGAAGTTATTATTGAAACTTCTTTACTTTTTATAAAAAATGAAAAATAGTAATATTTTCTAGACTTAATTTGTTTTTGTTTTTTCTTAGGATTTTTATGTTAACTTAATGCTTATAAGTTTTTCTTTACTATACAAAATAATTTTTTTGTTATAATTGAATATTTTTTTTTGATATGTGTACTGAAAATTTTTTCTAGTGACTTTTTTCAAAATTTTAGCATATCTAGCGAATTTTTAAGGTCGATCTAGCGGCTCTTTTTTTTGGCTTGCGGCAACACTGGTATCTTTCCATATTTCAAATTGAGTTAGTCTGAAATTGAGAAATGTCAAATGAAATGCAGAAAAATACTTGACGTTTAGGTGTGGTTCACCAGGGCCGCCGCTACCGTATGTGCAAAATGTGCGGCGCACAAGGGCGCCAACGTCTAGGGGCGGAAAATTAAGAGATCGATCTAACTCAACCTATACGGCACACTCCAAAAGTTTTCCTTAAGCTATTGGAACTTGTTTACATTTGACCGCTCACTACGTAGTTCCCACACACAATCTACTACAAATCTGTATTCATATTTTGTTTGTAACTGTCGCCTCTCACACCAAATAACCTCTTCGATTGCAGTCATAATCTAAACTGCTTAACGCCATGTCGCCATAGATTGACACTTGGGAAATAGCTTTCCACGCAACCTTCATCTCAGACTTATAAACTCGAAAAGAATTCAGATTTTTTTTAGATTTACAGCCCATGTTTTTCCCATAAAATAACACGAAAACAGTGTTTCGAGAACATTAATTTTACTACGAGTAATTACTCGTATTTTTCTATGAATGGGTATCAATATTCTGATTGGAATGATGTAGCTAAATATCTTAAATCTAAGTTGGTAACAAGAACAAAATTATCGAAGGTGATTTAAAACATTCCTTATTTTACCGATGCAAAATGTAAACAAACCATCTTTACAACGGAAACCAAAAAAAAAAAACCAACGGTAAAAAAAATGATTTGTGTCTCTTAATATTTATGTTTCTTTTTAAATAAGGGTTTACGAATAGTTTTTAATTAATTTTGGAACTGAATTGATAAATAACTTAAATGTCAACGGATTGAACAAAATCAGAATAACCCAGAAATTTAACGTTTCATTGGTTTTTCGAATTTAAGCTTTCAATTGACATTCAGAGTTCAGACTCTATTTATATAAAAATATAGTTCCCACATAAGCCACAAAATGTCAAATTTCATCGAAGCATACCTAAGATGTCAAGGAATTATATATAAAACTTCCAGATCCGGAAGTAAATGATTAAGTGTTTCAAAAAGAAAATGAAAACAAAAACTTTTAAAAATATCAAAAACTACTTTGTCTTCTTTCTGTCAAGCTATAAACTATTGGTTTTTACCAAAGGATTGATTTGACATACATACATAAATTAAAAACTGTGCTAGGAACTCGAATATTTGCATTTTATATGAAAATGGTTTTGTTGAAAAAATTATTCGCAATCGCCATATTTTGTGTTTCCTCTTAAAATAAAATGCACGAATAAGTCGCACGAACTTGCTCTTATGTAGAAGACTAAGAATTTCAATAATGAATGCTTTTAGAGAAAAATTGTTCATAAACATAAAGTTAATTTATTTAATGACTAAAAAAACTCTTTTGGTGGTAGCTGGAGCTAAGAACAGGGGTGGAATCGCGTAAGGTGATAGTTGACTATCAATTCGTTGATTGTCGTTTTTGACTATAGCTGTCTCTATCATATCAATTAAGAATTATATGAGAGAGCGATGGTCAAAACGACAATCAACAAATTGATAATCAACTATCACCTTACGCGATTCCACCCCAGGATGCCATGTGATGCAAGCAAATATTAGTTTATGCAAGAACGAAATTTATAACAAAGTTATAAGTTATAAGTCAAATAATCTTTTATATATACAAATTTGTAAAACATTTTTTTATTACTTTACGAATAAAAAATAAATTTATAAAAAAATATCCAGCCCTTTTTTGAGATATCGAATTTTCCAAAAAAAAAATATAAAACATTTCATTAAAATCCGTTCAGCCGGTAATGAGAAATTCAAAAATCGTCAAAATGGTTCTATGTTCGGTACAGTCAGTTATATATTGATTTCAATTTTTTTTTATTGTAGAACGTAAAAATTTATCAAAATCCTCGGAGACGTTTTCGAGAAAAACACGATTTTCGAAAACTTTTATTTATCAAGTTTTAAAAAAATTAAGCATGGGGTTTTCGAAGTATTGAGTTTCGAAAAAAAAAATTTGAAATCCAAAAAACAAAGTTTCGAAAATTTGAATGCACAGGAATATTTTAAATTTTGGGGCGCTTTAGCATAAAACAAATTATCAAAATCGGTTGTACCGATTCTTAAATTTTTTTGATTTTTATTTAAATCTGTCACTTCCTCGATTTAACAAATTCTTCGTAATCCCCTGAACTGTCCATAAGAGTCAATGTAAAATATACCTTTACATTGCGAACATTTTTTGCGAACAACCTCCTTATAACGACTTTTCAACTATCAAGAAATAGTATAAATACCTCTATTTAACGATTTTGGTCAACCCAAAACCTTTATATTAAGTTCCCACCAATGTATGACCCTTAATCTCATAGTATGGGATTCAAGTCGCGACAGGTTTCGACACGCTTTGTTCGTAAGACAATCATTTTTGTTTGATGGAAAGTAATGTAAGCACTGCCACTCGTCACTATTGTTAAAGATTCTAGTTGAAATGGCTCAGAAACGTAAATTATTTTTTCACCTCTTTATAACGAATTTTAGACCAACCTAACTTCAACATAACAAACCTCTGTTCAACGAATTACTTGATATAAAGAATATTTACTTGTTCCCTTCCGATTTGTTATATCGAGGTTGCACTGTAGTACCTATAAGTCTCAAGTAAAAAAAGTATATAATCTTAAAGGATGCAAAAACTGTACATATGTATATATGCTATAATGACTACGTTCATTGTATAAGAATTTGGTGTAGCTCGGAACGCGACAACAACAATGCACGTTTGCTTAATTTTTTCAACTGCAAAATGGAGAATAAATAAAACTTTCAATTATTCAACATAAATAACCTGGTGCACCCGAGACATGGGGCGGCAATTTAAGGTTCTTGCACAAGGGCGCACGAACACCCAGCGGCGGCACTGTGGTTCACATCCAACATCGGCCCTTAAAATTTAACCACCCTTTACCATTCGACTCAGGCGATGCAGACCAACAGTACCACCAACCCGACCTGGCTATTTTTATGGACTCTCTCCGGAATATTAGCAATAAATGCACCAAAAAATTAAACATATTTAAAAAAATGTCGTCACCAGCAAAAAATGTGGACCAACTTCTATTTAAATACTTGGCAGTTTCAGCAACACACAAATAAGAGACACAAATCTTTTGAAAAAGAATCAAATTATGTGTCCAAGTTGAAAATCTTGTGATTTCTTGCTGTGCACTCTGAGTTTCAATTTGTTGTTTTTGTTCCGAAGGATGCTTAGATTGAAAATATACTATGGAAAGTTTCAACTTCAACGATCCATAGTCGAAACGGCAGTAAAAAGATTCTCAACGTTAAGTTAAATTCGTTTATTTTAATCAGATTCTTTGGATTTTTTCCTTCGTCCTTTCGTATTATTTTGTTGAAATTTTTTCATCACAAATCAATGCTAATTTTTGTTTCCGTAGCTTTCGTGTTAGGGCTTTTTATGTATAGGTTTACTTTTTCTCCATCCGTTCACTTGTTTTATTGATAGAACTTCCCTGACAAGTTCCGAGTATTTTTGTTAGTTTTAAGTTTAATTTTTTTTTTTTTGTATTTTTCCTCTTTTTTTCTCTATTTTGTCGTTAAGCTTATATAGCATTAACATTGGAGGAAAGTCGCACTACCGTGTACATGGAATGATTGAAAACTGAATTTAAATCGGAAACCAAAAGTTTACTCAGAAATTGAGTTATCCTCCGTTTTTCTATTTTTGTATTTCTTCTCTTCAAAAAGGAAACTATAGATTAAGGTCAAGATTTAGCTGTAGAATGTTCTAGTGTTCAAGTGCAACTTAAAGAAGTTGTGTATAAGACCAATAATGCTTCTCAATGAAATGCTTGCCAAACACACCAAGAATACCTTTCCATTTTTGCAATATCTTAAATTGGAATTCAACCTCAAAATCACATTAGGATTACAAATCAATTATTTGGTAGCAGAGTATCAATTTATAAATTTGTACCCCATTATTAATACGGACATTGTGCAGGAATTCTGTTTTGTTGTTTGACTTTTCTATTTTGTTTAGGAGTAAAGTTGTAAGAGACAGAATAAAATTTAAAGAGAAGGGGTAAAAAGTTTAAAGAGAATTGCATCTCAAAACTCTAAGAAAATATTTCCTGGATTTCATGTATTTTTCTGTAATAACATCCATAGTTTTATATAAAACATTTTCAAAATTTTAATTTCTAATTTCATTGACAAACACTAAAAGCACTTTTATTAAAAATCCTTATAAATTTTATCATACTCTCAAATCATTTTAGTTTCAGCAATCTATAAAAGGGAAATCTTTCAGAAATTTCTCTTCACAACTCTGGAAAAAGAAATTGGTTTGGAAATTGTTAGAAAGAAAAATAGATTGGTGAAACTAAAAAGATTTAAAGCCAGATATACCTTGTTAAAAGTCATGACAAGCACGTGCACTACTCATCACTTAAAAACCCTACATTTTCCATAATCACCAAATCCCAAATGCTATCAATATCAAACATAGTCAAAGTGTTTCTGCTCTCTTGCATTTGCCCTTCTACATCAACCCTTTTCTCAACCACTGTATACACATACACACAAATACCTCGCCTTTCATATTGGTGGTGCTTTTTACTTGCGACTTATAGGTTGCAAATGTTGGCCGCGGCTGCACCTCAAAAGGTCGACCCGCTTAGTCCAATGTTGGTATGCTCTTTCTATCATTTCGTCCGGTATCTCACGAATAAATGCTTCAATGTTGGCTTCCAGTGCGTCAATCGAAGCAGCCCATAACCCGCACCAAACAGTGACTTTTTCTGGATGCATTAGTAGCTCTCGCAATGCTCCTGGCTGATCTTCACTCCAAATACGGCAGTTTTGCTTGTTCACTTATCCATTCAATCAGAAATGAGCTTCGTCGCTGAATACAATTTTTCGATAAAAAAGTGGCCAACTTTTCAAGAGCCCATTCATTAAAAATTCGGCGTTGTGGTAGGCCGTGCGGCTTTAAGCTAGCCCTAAAGCTAGCCCTAAACGACGAACATGCTCGCCGAACTTGTTCGTGCTCGCTATGTTTTCGTCGTGTAGGGGCTGGTTCGCGAGCCGCTCGCTGTTGGCGAAAAATTTCGATTTTGTCGTGTTCGTTGGCTTCGATGTTCGCCGTGTAGGGCCATGTTCGCGAGCAAATCTTATTTTTTTCTTTAAATGTCGCACAGTGGGTCCTCTTCATACATAACAGTGCTCAAAATACCGTTTTTAATTTTTGTCAATAAAAACAAAATAAAAATGCCTAATCAATATAAATATTATAACAAATATTATAACACAGTATTATCTTTCCTCTCTGTCTAATGACCAAGTTACGGTACATTGTCATTGGTTTTTCATTTGACATGCGGAATTTTTAATTTTGTGCAGTTTTCTTTTATTTTTAAAAGTCAGAACTATATTCATTATTAATAATATTTTCATTTTTAACAGCAGTTAGTATCTATTTGTAACAGTTTTTAGCATTTTAAGCAAGACTCTGAATTTTGAGCACCGCTTAGTATGAACAGGACCCACTGTGCATCGCATATGCTTACTCTATGAAGAATCAACACGAAATGAATGTTCGCCAAATGTGTTCGCCGTGTAGGGGATAACGCAAACGAACAAGTTCGGGGAGCATGTTCGTCGTTTAGGGCCAGCTTAAACGACGAACATGCTCGCCTAACTTGTTCGTGCTCGCTATGTTTTCGTCGTGTAGGGGCTGGTTCGCGAGCCGCTCGCTGTTTACGAAAAATTTCGATTTTGTCGTGTTCGTTGGCTTCGATGTTCGCCGTGTAGGGCCATGTTCGCGAACAAATCTTATTTTTGCTGTGAACGTCGCACAGTGGGTCCTCTTAATACATAACAGAGCTCAAAATACCGTTTTTAGTTTTTGTCAATAAAAACAAAATAAAAATGCCTAATCAATATAAATATTATAACAAATATTATAACACAGTATTATCTTTCCTCTCTGTCTAATGGCCAAGTTACGGTACATTTATATTGAATCTGTTCTCTGTGTCATTGGTCTTTCATTAAACATGCAAAAGTTTAATTTTGTGCAGTTTTCTTTTATTTTTAAAAGTCAGAACTATATTCATTATTAATAATATTTTCATTTTCAACAGCAGTTAGTATCTATTTATAACAGTTTTTAGCATTTTAAACAAGACTCTGAATTTTGAGCACTACTTAGTATGAACAGGACCCACTGTGCGTCGCACATGCTTACTCTGTGAAGAATCAACACGAAATGAATGTTCGCCAAATGTGTTCGCCGTGTAGGGGATAACGCAAACGAACAAGTTCGGCGAGCATGTTCGTCGTTTAGGGCTAGCTTTAGTTATAGCTAGGAAACGGTTGAATTTTTTTTCCAAAAATTGCTATTAATGGTACCCCCCTAGAACCACTTATTTGGTTATTAATTTTCTAAAGAACGGTACAACCGATTTTGATAATTTTGTTCATGCATGTATTGTGTATTCAAATTTAAACGAAAAAAATGAAAATTTGTTTTTGAAAACTCAATATTCTTAAAAAAAATAAAATAACTTTTATATATAGAATCTTAAAAACATTTTTTTTTGTCGCAAGTTCGTGCGACCCAGTCGGGAATTTTATTTTTAAAAGCTATAAGAAGAAGTTCGTGCGAGGCAATCATGCATTCTTTTATCACTTGTTTGCGATTATTTTTTATATCTTAAACCCAAAAAATAAAACGCACGACTGTGTCGCACGAATTTGCTCCTATGTAATAGACTAGTAATTTTAAAAACTAAAATTTCTTTTATTAAATTAAAAATCATAAAAATTAATTGAAAAAAAAAATTTTTTATAAAAACTCTAGACGCCGTTTTGGAGAAAAATACTATTTTTGAAAACCATTTTTTAACCTTTAGTTTTAGGTAAAATAATTTTTTTTCACATTTTGTAGATTATATTGAGAAAATTTTATTTATCAAGTTTAAAAAAAATCTAGCATGAGGTGGGGTTTTCAAATTAATAAGTTTAAAAAAAAAAATTGAAATTTTTTGAAAATTTGAATACACAATACTATTCAAATTTTTGGGGAGACTTAGTAAAAAAATGATCAAAAGCGGTTGTACCATTTTTGAGAAAATCAAAAACAAAAAATGGTTCCATGCAGGGTACCCTCAACAATCATTTTTCGGAAATTTTTTTTCAATCATTACCTAGTTTTATTTAATAGTTTTTTTTTTATTTTTATTTCTTAAATCTGTCGAACAGTTTTTGAGAAAAAAAAATATTTATAAAATTTCGAAAAATTTCGTATAGCAGGTACCGTTATTTTTGGTCTTAAAAAAAAAGAAAAAAACGTGTGGGCGAGCCGTTTAGGCTGTAGTCGAACAGACAGACAGGCAGAGAGAATTGCCAGACCTACTTTTTTAGTCTTATCGTAATGTCAACTTTGATCAAAATCTCGAGTTCGATTTTTTTCCGAATTCATAACTTGCCTTATAGTATCTACCTATAAGTCGCAAGTAAAAACAAGAACGTTTAAGCCAGTTTTTCATTTTGTTTTCAATTCACGACCAGAATTTTTTCGCACACCTTTATGAGTATAAGTCCCAACAATGCTTCCCCTAAGCAAAAACTCGTACTGTAAAAATAACTAACAATGGACTATTATTTAAGTCTTAGAGATTATAAATTCTGTTTAAATTATGTGAGTTCGGTCAGTTTATTTGTTCATTGGACTTATTTTAAATGGACGCATGTAGTAATTCTCTGCGATGACAACGTTTGGGAAATATGTATATGTCATAGTCAATTGGACTTAGTTTCCATGCACAAAAATTGCAACAAACATTTCGTGCATATGTACATAGTTTTAACGTCTATGTTGTCCGCTTGTAGCAATGTCACTGTCCCTCTTTTCTAAAAAAATATATAACTTTCAGTACACTGAAAGGAGAAAGTGTGTAAAATTAAACCCCGAAAATGAGACTTTATTTTTAACATTCCTAAGCTTCTCCAAAAGAATTTTACAATAAGACAACCGAATTATGTATATGTTGGATTAAATTGGGCCGTGAGGTTCAGTAAATATTTCAAAGGATGTAGATACCTCTTCCGCCCAAATTTTATGGAAAACCAATCAGCTCGGGTGCAGCTGAAATAATCTGAAACCTTCTTTAAAACAAAAACTAAACGTGACATACATATACATATTGTTGCGAACAGAGCTTTATACTCCTACAGCGCTATCTGTTGGAAAATTGCATATCTACTTACTTTATGGAAGAAACAAAAAGCTCTTTTCCAATGTCGAATGTATTTCCCCTTATTCCAACCATCTAGAACATTCCAAGACGAGAACCTTCGCGAATTGGTTTAGAGAACAACGAACTTGAGTATATATTATGTAAAAGGGAGAGCTCGCGGTGAGCACTGGGCAGTTGATTTCTGATTATGAAAGTGTGCAAAAGGTTTGCTTATTGGATTGTGGAAAGTGTTATTTAACAAGTGTGATTTAAATTTGATTAAAGTATTAGAGTTGATTTTAAATTGAGATTTATTGTTTTGATTTGGAAAGTGTAAATAAATAAGAAATACCAAAAAGAGTAATAAGTTTTATTTAACGAACCTAGTAAAAATATTACAATATGTACAATGTACTACGTATGTAGTAAGCAGGAAAGCCGGCACACTTAGACCATGAAGTTAGTTCATTTTTATACCACATTGAATATTGGAGAGTTTCTTCCTAATCGTTAAACCAATTGGAACTCCTTATGAAGCGAGCATATATAGGTATGTACATACATATATTTTGCAAATATCTAAGATCATTGTAGTAGAAATGTCCCAGATGGAGTCTACGCCTTTGAGATAAAGTAGTACATGTACAAAGAGGGTGAGGGATCGATTCATCACCTTCTTCGTCCATGCCGCTTTTGTAGAATTTATTCGTTAGAGAAAGTTCCAAAACCCGTTGCGTTCTCTGCCTATCCACTGCGTCCCGTTATAATATCTATTACCTTTGGAGCGCTTCACATCCAGCATTGGCCAAATCTGCTTTATCACCATTTAAGGTTTGTTCTCTTGCTTTAGCATAAGTTTACTCGTAGCGGTGGAAATACCTATATTTGCCTTCTCTGGCAATAAAGTTGATATTTCACTTTTGGTGAGCTCGTCAGCTTTACAATTTCCTGAAGTGTCCCTGTAGCCCGTCGCACCCAGTAGAGGTGACCGTCAAAGTGTTGCGTCATCTCCATCAGAGACGATCGGCAGTTAAGGGCTGTTATTGAGCTGATAGATACAGAATCAAGAGATATAATGGCTGCTTGGCCGTTCGAGAAGACGCGGATATTTGAAATTGATATCATGTTTTCCTTAAGCCAAAACATGACTTCTTGAATCGCCAAAAGTTCAAAAGTTTCGCCTGGAACACGATACTATGATTGGGAAGATGAAAAGAGAGACTTAAATTTAGTCTATCTGTGTCTACAGCTCCGTCAATTCCGTTAGGTATCAGTTTTGTATCCATCGCCATCGCCATCGATGGAAAAATGGATTGAATCATCTTCCAGGAATGCCATATTTTCCTAGATTTCTCTAGAAGGGCTAGTTACCTCTACCTGAGAGTTTGCATCTAATTGAATCTGATGGATGGTGTAATCGATGATACTTGGAAGTAAGTTCAAAATATATCGAGGGGTATTAGATGCCACCGAATGTCTAGTTCAGCGGAGGGAGTCGTGCAAAGTACTCAGAAATGGAGATTTATCACAGTACCTAGACTGGAAGCTACTAAAAGAACCTACTGTCTTGTTTCGGTACATCTGGGCCACCATCTGGTCATACAGTAAAGACGATCATATCGCGCATACAGAACGGCAGAAGATAATGCTCATTATTGGGAGTTCATCACATGATTTCGAATTGGAAAGTTTCGAATAACTCCTTTTCAGATCAAAGATACATTCAATTCAATCTAGGAGCTTAGCTGCTTAGGATTTCGAAATAACCGAAAACTGAGTGGCGCAAAAATAGGATAACACTTGAAAGTCCGCTACGATCAGAACTCTTATATCCTACTAGAACAGTGTGAGATTGGTGCTCTAAGAAAGAATCCGTCAAACTATATAAGAAAGAGTTGAGGAAATCAAAGAGATCTTCCTGAGGCAGCTTCTGTGGTAGAATAGAAGAAACTTCAGAATCATCTAGGCTAAGAAAAATCATCTCTTCAAATCCAACCATGCCCAGTAGTCTAAAAAATGGCGATGGCTCGTGGACCAATAGTTGCGAAGAATCACTCTACTTGTTACTTTATACCCATATCCCAGGAAGCTCTCAAAACGGTAGCTTTAAAGTCCAAATGGTGTCTTATAAGAAGTCTAATCATTCAAAAGGTTTGATTACTAGGGAAAAACTACAATGGGAACTTAACAGCTTTAAACCCTTCAAATCTGCAAAACCAAACGGCATAATTTTTGCCAAGCTACTACACTGAACGCAACTTATCCTATTCACTAGAAAGTACGAAATTCTTCATGTAGATTCCCTTTGTATTAAAAGATTTCCACTAGCTTTTTCGGACGAAGCAAAGTAATTGGGTCTTATTTTAGATAAAAAAAAAACATACTGGAAACCTATTATACAAGAAAAAGTCAAAAGGGCCACAGCGGCACTGTTCTCGTGTAAGAAAGCTATTGGGAATAAATGGGGCCTGCAACCCCGCATAACTCACTGACTTTATACTTCGGTCATTATACCGATCCTTACTTAGGGTTTAGTAGTATGGTGGACTGCTCTAGAAAAGGCTGGAAACCGTGAAAAGCTAAACAAAGTCAAACTACTATCTTGATTGTGCATAAGCAAAGCAACGAACGTCTGCCTCTGCCGCACTAGATGCTTTGTGCTATCTGCAACCCTTCGACATTTTCAACAAACAGACGGCGGCGGGGCGTGCAAAGCCACAAGCGCACAAGCCTAAACGCTTTTTCACAATGCATCAATAATAAAATCGGGCTTTTCCAAAACTACAGTTTGGCATAAGCTTCCAAGTCACTATTCTTTCAAGATCTTTCTGCAAGGATATGAGTTCCTTGGAAGATGACCATATCCATTTTTACACAATTACACAGATTGATCGAAAATTGATGATAAAGTCTTTCCTAATCATGGCAGCAGGCAGCGTGTTCCAGGCGGAACTTATGGCGATTAAAGTAGTTCGGTCTTGGCTCAAAGAAAACTTGCTATCAACAAGTGATATCCACATCTTTTCGGATATTTAATTGGCTTTTGAATCTCTGGACTCGATCTCTACTATCTCTCCAACAGCATTCCACTGCCGTTTATCTCTTAGGAAGATGATTGTCTGATGAAAAACCAGATCTGGTCAATGCTTGATCTAAGACGTTCCAATTGTTTGATATCATTAAGCAGATTGCATATCACCTCCGTAATTGGGGTCATCAATATCTTATAGGCAAACATGCACGAGGCTTAGCGCTTATTCAAACGATTTCAAACTGTAGAATCAATTTCTCATCTTTGATGTACATATGTACATGCTTTGATCTATCCCATAGATGTTAGGCTTCGAGGAACCTAGTGATCTAATTGATATAGACATTTATGGTCTCCCGCTTCATAAGGAGCTCCAAATGGCTCAACTAGTAGGGAGAAAATCTTAAGACTCATGTGGTATCACAATGGACAATTTTGGTTTAAGTGTGTCAGCTGCAAATTGGCCTAACCTAGGAATAAATATTAGTTTCTTATTTTGAGAGTTGATATTGATTGGAATATTGTTTAAGAAACTATAGCCTTTGAAACTGGCCTGAAGCTGAATTTTTGTTTTCTGATCTTAGACAAATTTTTAAGAACTGTTTTTTTTTTTTTGTTAGAAAAAATTATAATTTTGTGTATTTTAGTACAGTCAACTGCATATGCTAGCTTGTTTAACATTTGAATAATATGGTTTTGGCTGCTTAATCCTGATTTGGAAATAAATTACGAAACAATTTCCGACCCGATGAGCAAAGATACAACAAAATGAGACTTGGGCTGACGTATGTGTCATTTTTTTTTTTGTCGACTATATCCCATGGATTATCCTAGCACAAATATCAAATACCAAAAGAAATATATCGACTAACTTACCAACGAATTTTTTTGAGTGTAGTTGAGGGTGGGTCTCTGTCGCTCGAAGATAGATTCATGTCCCTGGATATTTGACATATTTTTTTTGGGTGCTTCATTTTTTTATATTTCACTTTAATACACAATATGTTGTAGGAATTTTAATAACAATCCCATAGAGGCCTTATATAGCAAGAGCCAAATCAATCGTGACGAACAGCGATGAATTCGATAGTAGATATTCAGAAAATTACATCGTCGGACATGTAGTGCATACTTTATTCGAGAATTGGGCGAGCAGCTGAACGACATCGAAAAAAAATATATACAAAAGCCCTTGAATCTCAGTCGGGGCCAAGAAAAGAAAATATTAGTCGAATGCATGAAAAGATAGACAAACTTTAACACCGAGGGTTAAGGCGTGTGTCGTTTCTTGTTTTATGACTCCCTCTCGTGCCTGCCCAGAATGTTGACAGTATACCTATTTCCTGTATATACAAACACCCAACAACCGTTATATAAAAATACAGCCCTTAATCGCTGTCTTTTTGCTCTTATTTTATTGGTTCCTTTTTTTGTTGCAAAAATCTATTCAGTTCTTGGATATGACATGGGAGTAGGATGCAAGGGCCGCATTCGTAAGAATTTGGAGAATAGATAATTTATAAAATAAAAATTTTTTGCTTTGATTTAAAATTCCGCAGGACCTTTTCGGAATTTAAAAGAAAGTAGCCTTAAGTAGCCTTGTTTGATAGATGGAAAAGGCTTTGATTTGATCCCAAGATTTCCGACTTAAATCAGACAACAACACTTTTAGAGTCTTAGCTGATGAATGAATCAAATTTATAGAATTTAATTTTTTTTTTGTCTGTGGAAATCTTCAAAAGACACTTGGTAATATTCGGTACCAAGTGGTGTGGGACTCTTCCCACATCAAAGCCACCGAAATCAGAACCAATGTATGAAAGATCGACAAATGATTTTTCTTTCTTATTTTGAAATCACTTTGGGGGAAGCAGAAGCTTAAACTTTTAATACTTTCCCATATATTTTACACTATCAGCTCATGAGACTTGGTTCTTCTGTTCTAAGTCTCTGAACATTGTCTCTTACATTTAAGAGGGTTTTCATCTCGGAGTTAGTATGACTTCGCAGTCGCTGATTGTGTAATGATTTTTTTAACAACTTCTGTGACATTTCAATTTGAAGGCCATGATATAGATCTCTATTTCTTATGTACCAAGGGGCATTTATTATTCCACGAAGGACATTGTTTTGAAATTTTTGGATGGCTTCAGCATTTGTTTTCTTTGTAGAGCCCCATATCTGGGTAGCATACGTCCGTCCAAACGGGTTCAAGCACTTGCTTGTATAACGTTATTTTGTTGTCCAGTTCTTCTCTATTATTTTAATGTGCTCTTTCCATTTAAGCTTTTTATCCAGTAATTCCAAAGTATTTGGCAGTATTGTACAGCAGTATAGCCTTACCGAAATTGGGACATTATTTAGTTTTTGTTTGTAAAGTTTATATGGGTTGATTTTGTTTCGTATAATTTGATATACGCCATCATTGCCTCCAATTTCTAACTTTATCCACTGCATTTTGCCGGGTTTCTGTAGCCTTTGTTAAGGATTTATCAGGCACCAATACTACAGTATCGCCAGTAAAGGTGCCCATGACAGCGTTGATGTCCACTGGAATATTTCAAGTATATAATGGATACAGGGTTGGTCCTAGGACACTTCCTTGGGGTACATCGGCTTCAATTTTCTTTAGTTTTTTTAGTAGTAGTTTTTTTTTTTCGTACTGTTATCTTAATAATCGTTGCCTGGGACTAGTTATTGTTTTTTTTTTGTTAGATATATCTTATGTTGACATACTTTTTCCTTTTTCTGAGCGTGATAATGGGAATATCAAATTCGTCGCTTCTATTAACAAACTGTAGGTCATAGGTAGCTTTATTTGCTGAGAACGGCTTAAAGACATCGGCAAGATGTTCAGCGAAAATGTCAGACTTCTGTTTTGGGTGTTCAATCCAATTTTTATCTTGAGACTTTATTGGCGGGTTTTGGCTAGGAGTATTCGGTAGAAGCATCCAACGTTAAACTCTTAGGAATCTATCAAGTGAATCATTTTTAAATTCACTGATTTTTTTTTAGTTCATTGTTGAGACAGTTGAATTTTAATGACTTTGTTTTTGTTTGTCTTTTTCTTTACAGTTAAACAGGATGATAAACTAGTTTTAGTAAGAGCCAGCAAACAAAAAACAAAAATTATAAGTCTTTGTGACGGATTCTTAAAAAATTAATCTTTTAAATCCAAAATATTTAAAACATTTTTAAGAAAATATTTTGGTACATCAACTTTAAGTTTTTATTATTGTAAGAACAAAAATTAAATTAAAAAAAAATATATATACTCGTTTTTGAGATACCAAATTTTCAAAAAAAAAATTGTTTATTTTTTTCAAAACTTCAAAAAATATTTTAGTTTTTTTCAGTTTTGAAAGGCATTGTATTTCAAATTTCGTATAAGTTTCTCTATAGAAAATTTCAATAAAATCCGTTATACCTAAAATGAGAAATTCAAAATTCGGAAAAATGGTTCTAGATACCGTAGGTAATATTTACCTTAATTTCAAGTTTTTTTAATTGTATAATTCAATTCGTAAAAATTAATCGAAAGAAAAAATTCTATAAAATAATTTTCTTTTCTCACATCTAGATTGTATTAAAAAACTTTGAATTGCCAGGCTTGAGAAAAATCGAGCATGGATTTTTCGAAAAATTGAGTTTTGACATTTTTCTTTAAAAAAAAATATTTGAAAACTTGAATAGACAATATCATATAAGTTTTAGTTTAAAACATTATTTTTGAGAAAATCAATAACAAATTAAAAATTAAAAAATGCTATCTACCAAGTGGTCATACAGACAGAATTGGGAGACCCACTTTTTTCGTTTTCTCTATCATAGTAATGTTAAGTCTGATCAAAATCTGGAGTTCGATTTTATTTGAAAATACATAAATTGCAAATTAAAAGCATTATTAATTGCAAGAAACTTACACAAATAATGATAATGTTTGTTGACCACAATTATTATGCCTAAAACCAACACCTCTCAACAACCAGCATTAACATAATAAAACATCATGTCAACATAATAGGTTTTTCGTTTTTTAGTTCAGAATAGAGTTCTGAACAGATTCCGAGCAAGTCAAGTATGTCTTGAACATTTTCTGAACCAAGCGTTCTCTGAGCGCTCTAAGTTGTTTTTGAAACATACCTGAAAATTTAGCTTTCACCAGTTTTTTTTATTTCCACGTGTCGAATTCCCGGGTTAAGCATTTAACTCTGCCTGCTCAGTAATTCTATTAAAATCTCATAGACCGCACTCTGAACACGCTCAGAAGGAAAAAAGAAACACATATTACAAGCTATGAACACTTTGAACTAAATGAGAAACACATTTTATTTTTTGACAACTGTGGCTCTGCTCTTGTGGGAACAAACTTCTGGAAGGGATGCTCATTGCTCATGTCAGTATTCAAAGCTTTCGATGGTAAAAAAGTTAAATTAGTATTTTAAATGGCAGAATTGATGTCTGTTGAAAATAAAATAATTTATGTTATACACAATTATTAAATAAAAGTTTAACTTGCATGGTTCAGTCACACTAAGACTTATTTCGTTTAATTGTACTAAAAGCTGAAATTCGAATATTTGCAAGTTGATATTGTTTTTTACTTGCCCTGTATACACTGGCGCAAAATTTAAAACATTATTTAAATTACGAACGTACTAAATTTAAAGTAGTTTACTAACTCATTCTTAATTTTAATCATTTTTTAACTAGTATCGTACTAAAGCAATTTTAATAAATCGCATCTGAACACACGTAAAATTAAGCCTAAACAAATTATTTTGAGTCAATACAAAAATTTATTTCAGTTAAAGCTACTTTTATGTGAGAAAAAAATTAATTAAACTAGTTATTAATATTATCTCTCAGAGAAATTTTTGTTTTTAATTTCTTATTTTCCCAAAAACTGAGTTTCATATATTCTTATATAATACAATTTTCAAAATGTTTGTTCGGATCTTTAAGCAAAAGTTTTTTTTTTAAACTTACAGCCATGTTTATAAACTCATTTTAGCGAGTGCATAAAGGTATACAGCCCTTTTAATGCTTCTAAACGCAAAAGTGTTATTTATAAAACTAATGCTAACTTGAATAGGGGCATTATAAGCTAAACGTATTTAGAGGTTGAATAGTAGCTACATAAGGATATTTTAGTATTGAACTGTTGCTTTCACTTTGACATGACATTAAAATATTGCGATTACCAAAACAGACATGATTTTAGTTGACATTGAAACAAAAACCTTTTTTTATTTTTATTAATTAAAAATAAATTATTAAAAAATTAAATTAATTTTTTTTTCAGAATTAAATAGATAAATTTATTTACTTATTGGTGATCTATCGACACATTCTTCTTCTTCCGGTACGTGATACTGTGGAAATTAAACTTTCGATTATTGAGATTTTGTGCTCTGAGGAGTATTTGCAGATTATGGTAAAAAGAATATCAATTTGATTACAAGTATTGACATACCTTATCCACTCGAATTCTTAAAGCTATTGGTAATTCCATTTTTACTTGCGATATAGGTACAATAGGGCAAGTTCTGCATTTGGAAAAAAAATCGAACTCGAGATTTTGATCAAAGTTGACATTACGATGATAGCGAAGACGAAAAAAGTGGTTCCGACAATTCCGTCTGTCTGTATGTATGTCTGTATGTCTGTATGTCTGTATGTCTGTATGTCTGTACCTCGAACTACAGCCTAAACTACCGGAGGTATTTTCTTCAAACTCGGTAGTTAAGGGTCTTCGGTGATTCCCTAGAGGAAAAATTGAAATTTTTTTTTTAGCTCCAAAACTAAGGGTACCCCCCATACACCCGTAATGCAAAATCTTATTTATCTCGAAAACGGCTCTAACGATTTTGATAAAAAAAAATTAAGTGTGATATTATGGACATGGACTATATTTTGGTGAAAAAAAAATTTGGGGAGAAATGTTATTAGGGGTACCTGTCATAGAACGGTTTTTTTGATTTTCGAATTTCTCACCAACGGCTATAACGATTTTAACCAAAATTTTTATGCAGGAGTTGCTTTGCATTTGAAAAAATATAAACTAAAATTTTTTTCGAAAAAATAGTTTTTGGATTTTTAAAAAAATAATACAATTTTTTTTTTGAAAATTCAATATCTTGAAAACCGATACACGATTAAATTTTTAAATTACGTTTAAAAATGTATTTTGTTAAATAATAACAATTTGCATATCAATTTTTTTTTATAAAAAATTTAAGGAAAATTTAGTACACAAAAAACATGTTTCAGTGTGTCTGTATGTCTGTACCTCTCACTACAGCCTAAATCCCCAGACCTATTTCTTTCAATCTCGGTAGTTAAGTGTTTTCGGTGATTCCCTAAAGGATAAATTGAAATTTATTTTTTAGCTCCAAAACTAAGGGTACCCCCCATACACCCGTAATGCAAAATCTTATTTATCTCGAAAACGGCTCTAACGATTTTGATAAAAAAAAATTAAGTGTGATATTATGGACATGGACTACATTTTGGTCAAAAAAATTTTGGGGCAAAATGTTATTAGGGGCACCTGCCATAGACCCGCGTTTTTAATTTTCGACTTTCTCATTAACGGATCTAAGGATTTTATCCCAAAATTTTTAGCAGGAGTCCCCTTAAGTTTAAAATAATATTGTATATAAAAATATTCGAAAAAATATTTATTGGGTTTAAAAAAAAAAAAAAAAAAATTTTAAATCAATATCTTCAAAACCTATGAACGATTATTTTTTGAAATTATTTCCTAAAACCAATATTATTAAATAATTAAAATCCGCATCCCACATTTTTTTCTTGAAAAATTTTAGAGAAATTTCTTATATAAAAAGTTTATTTAATAATAAAACGATTTTTTAAGGTTTATTTGCATAAATTCATACTTTTCCGGAAACCAGACGGCAATTTTATGCAGTTGAACATTATTATCTCATTAAATCCATGTTTTATATTTATAAAATGTATCTTAAATTCCAAAGTACTTTTATATAAGAGCAAGTTCGTGTGATCCAGTCGTGCATTTTATTTTTTTTAAAATTAGAATGACAGACCAGATTTTTTGACTTTCGACAAACAGCTGTGTTATGGCGGGTAGATGTAATAGATTTTCACTTTTTGGTACTATTTTTTTTTGTTTTTAATGTTTATTTATTCACTAAGATCTATTACAATTTTTATTGATAGCCTAAATAAACTCAGAAACTAATACATTTTTGGTTTATTAATAGTAATTTGAGTAAATGACCTTTACGGTTCTCCTTACATGAATTTTTATTTTTAGATAGTATGATTTGTACTGAGATTTTTTGTTTTAATTTGTATTTCAAGGTTTTTTTTTATATGTATGTACACTGAAAATAAATTCCTAGGTAATATTGACAAAAACGTTTTGTTGACCTTTAACAAAACAATTTTATCGTTCTGATAAAATTTTTGTCAATACGAAAGAATGATTTTGTTGATTTCACAAAATTTTTATAATCCAGCATGATTTTTTGTCAGTTTAACAAAATATGCACTACAAATAATATTGTCAGTTTAACAAACCAAGTTTTGTTAATATAACAAATTAAAACAGAGATTTTTATCACATCGACAAACTTTTTTGTGATGTTAACAAAATGTTTGTTGTATATACAAAAAATCTGTTTTGTAAATGTTTGTCAATATCACAAGGTTTTTGTTAATTTGTTTTTGTCAATTTAACAAAAAATGAAAACATTTTTGTTAAAATGACAAATATTTTGTTTTGGGGTTGAATTATTTTGTAATATTGATAAAATAATATTATCAGATAGATAAAACTATTTTGTAAGGAAACCAAAAAATTTCTTTTGTGTATGGTATAGTTCACACTTGGTTTTTGTTAAAAAATCGATGTAAGATTAACTGAACTTAACAAAAATTGCGTATTGTCCATACGCCCTCACAGATGGTTGCATGTGAGATCGTAGGGACGAAACGCCAATTTTTGTGGACTTAAATCCCAAAAAAAAAATATTTTGACAAAATTGATTTTGTTTTTTTGTGGATTCAACAAAAGAAATTTGTAAGATTGACAAAATATTTTGTTGAATTGACAAAATATTTTGTTAATTTCACAAAATATAACAAGAAATTTTTGTTAATTTAACAAAATATTTTGTTAATGTAACAAAACAATTTTGTTGATTCAACAAAACAATTTTGTTAATTTAACAAAACAATTTTGTTAATTTAACAAAACAATTAAAAAAAAAATCAAATAAAAAAACGCCTGAAGATGGAAACATAGTTTCCGAAACGCGTAGCGATAATAAAAAATAATTTAAGTTGTGATATTAGTTTAATAAAGTATAAAATAAGTTAAAACTAAATTTTTGTTTATTTTATCTTTTCATATATATAAAACAATTTTGTTAATTTAACAAAAAAAAATTGTTAATCCGATAATAATAAAAAAACGATAACACTAACAAAAAAATTGTTAATACAACAAAAGAATTGTTAATATGACAAATTAATTTTGTAAATTCTACGAAATTTTGTCATATTGACAAAATATTTTTGTTATTTCAACAAATTTATTTGTTAGCATAACAAAATAATTTTGTGGATACAACAAAATATTTTTTGTTACCTCAACAAAATTCTATAATTCAATTTGACAAAACTTTTTGTTGGACGTATATTGACAAAATTTTTGTTAAATCAACCTAGATTTTTATCATATATGTATACCTAGATTTTATTTTCAGTGTATATGTAGTTTAAAGAAAAATATGAAATAAAACCTATAGCACAGCCGTGTTAATTTTTTTTTTTTGTATTTTGACTAAAAACTAAAACTTATACAAGCTAAACTTAACTTAATCTAGGACCAGGCCCTGTAATGTGATCCGTGATCCGCTGACAAGCAGAGAGAAGTAGACACAAGTCTACTCCTACTACCCATCGTCAGATTATAAATCACATGGAAGGGCCTAGTTTTACTTAACCTAAGTATTAGCTTCAACCCAGTCTAGCCACCAGTATTTTTCCCGATTTAACCGGTATTCCCATCATCGACTCAAAAGTCTCATAGAGGATTTTTGTATCTGTTGCTCTCCTTGCATCATGATTTATTATTGGTACGTTCATTGAGTCAGATAGATAGCCATGTGCATCTAGAAACAAGAATGTCTCTGGGGCATTTATGAAATACTCAGGTTTCGGGTAGAATAAACCGAAAATAAGTTCGTTTTCCAGCACGCTTGCCAATCGTGCGAAGTGTTTCCTCCCGAGGTCTAGGATTACATTGCCAATTCCAGACACTCCGGAAGCATCCAATAGTCTTTTATTAGAAACGTAATCCCTAAGTCCGAATGTGCACTTCTATACATCTGCATAAAGCTCTTAGACATTTACGCTCGAAAACTCGAAGCTTTTCCATATATGATGGGTTAATTCCACCATACTGGCCTCAGATAAGTCAGAATTGGACGAACGAAGGCTTGGTAACAAATAATTTTCACATCGGATCTCAAATCACATGTTGGTTGGAAAATGTCTTATAAATACAACGTTGTATAGTGCATGAATAAGTCCTTATGCATTGCATAACTATTCACTCATTTAACGAATTTTAATAAATAAAAAACCAAAAGTTTTTGATTTTTGGTGTCGGTGTCTTGATCGGTGTGATGTTTACTATTCAGTTGCAGCCGAATATAAATATTTGCTAAAATGGCACTCGTTTTAAGGGTGTGCACGAATCGGTGTGGCGTGTGTGGTGGAATGCTACACCGGTGTATGCACACAAGTGTGCATGTATTGTATTGTGTTGTATGTATCGGCCGCTTTATGAAAAAACTGTATACCAAAACTACATTTTTTTAAATTTCTGTAGTTCGAAAGCGGGATATTGATTTTCTTATCAAAATTTCATTTTTATTTCCGCATTAATGAATACTTAAAATTGGTTGTCAATTTTTCTTTTCAGTTTCATCATCATCATCGGCTCGACAACCGGGTTCCGGTCCTGGCCTCTTTCAACAAGTCTCTCCACCTATCCCGGTCTCTAGCCGACGCCATCCAGTTGCGCTTCGGGCTTCGGGCGTCCTGGTCTACGCCATCTTTCCAGCGCAAGCATGGTCTACCACGCTGTCGTCTACCATAGAATGTACCACAAAGAACTTTCCGAGCAGGTTCCTCTTCGCTCATGCGAGCTAGGTGCCCTGCCCACCGGAGTCTACCGAGCTTAATTTTTGTCACGATATCTGCTTCAAGGTAGATTGCGTACAGTTCATGATTGTACCGTCTCCGGAATCGTCCTTCCTCACATACGGGGCCATCAATTCTCCTTAAGACTTTTCTCTCGAACGCAGCTAAGAGGTCGGAGTGCCTTTTGCTAAGCACCCAAGTCTCGGATCCATATGTGAGTACTGGCAGGACCATGGTCCTGTACAGCAGCAGTTTTGAAGTTATGGTGAGATTTCTGGATTTGAAGAGCTTTGACAGACTATAGTAGGCTCTGTTGGATTTGAGAAGCCGCCCGCGTATTTCTTCTTCTATATTGTTATCGGCTGCTACTATTGACCCAAGGTATTTAAAGCATTGCACCACTTCAAATTCGTGCTCCGCAACCTTGATTGTTTGACCAACTGTTCCTCTCGCATTCGACGCCACCATGTACTTTGTTTTACCTTCACTAATGTGCAGCCCCAGATTTTGTGCCGCCTGCTCGATCTGGATGAAGGAATCGTGTACAGCTTGTTCGGTTCTTCCGATGATGTCGATGTCGTCTGCGTAAGCCAGTAACTGGCTGGACCTGTTGACGATGGTCCCTCTTGTTGCCGTGCCAGAGTCACGGATTGCTTTCTCCAACGCCAGGTTGAAGAGGAGGCAGGCCAGACCGTCCCCTTGTCGGAGTCCATTAAAGATGTTGATTGGTCTGGATAGCAATCCGGCTATTTTTACTTGGCTTGTTACGTTGGTCATGGTCAACCTACATAGTCGTGTCAATTTATTTGGGATGCCGAATTCTCTCATGGCTTTGTAAAGTTCTACCCTGGCTATGCTATCATAGGCGGCCTTAAAGTCTATAAACAGATGGTATGTTGGGATGTTAAATTCTAGACATTTTTCCATCGCCTGCCTAAGGGTAAAGATCTGATCAGTTGTTGATTTGCCTGGAATGAAACCACACTGATATTGTCCGATAACGATTTTAGCGTATGGGGTTATCCGGTCTTGTAGGATAGAGGAGAGTATCTTATAGGCGGTACTCAACAACGTGATACCTCTATAATTGCTGCACGTTGTGACATCTCCCTTCTTATGTATGGGGCATATTAAACCTTTTCGCCAGTCTTCTGGCATTTCTTCCTGCTCCCATACGTGTACTATAATATCATGAATTGCTTGACGTAAGGCTGGCCCGCCGTGATGGAATAATTCGGCTGGTATGCCATCGGCTCCCGGGGCTTTGTTCTGTTTAAGCCGGCCTATAGCCTTCTCAACCTCTTCTATGCTTGGTGGCGGCAACATAGGGTATTCTTCTTGAAGTAGTGGAGCCTCCACTTCTGCAGTGAGCTGACCATTTAGCAATTCATTAAAGTACACTTGGATTGGTAGAACTTCCGCGCCTGGTGCGGACCTCGCTCTCGGCTATTTTCTATTTCACAGATTAGGTTCTTCTCCCAGGCTGATTTTGTTTGTCTCTGTAGCCGTTTTTCTATTCTTCTGAGCTCTTTATATTCCTCTTCGCGTGCCCGCGTTCTATGAGATTGTTGCATTGCTCGGTACGCAACATTCTTACGTTCAGTCGCTAGCTTGCATTCATCATCAAACCAGTCGTTCCGATTTTTACGACTGCTGCCTAAGATGGAGTTGGCAGTACTAATGACAATATTCTTAAGGCGTGTCCACTTCTCATTTACACCCAGCATACTGGCTCCAGGACTTACTCTCCCTAAATCAAGTGATTCTAGGGCGAGTCCTAACGCATTACCAAAGGTGTTACTGGTGTTTTCATTGCGCAGGGCAGCCGTGTTGATTCGAACCTGATCGGCGGATGCAATGCGTCTTCGCAAGGCAATCCGCCCTCGGAAAACCATACCAACAAGATAGTGATCCGAGTCGATATTGGCACCTCGGTACGTTCGTACCGTCATCAAGTTCGAGTAGTGACGACGGTCTATCAACACGTGGTCTATTTGGTTACGAGTGACTCCATCAGGTGATACCCAGGTGGCTTTGTAGATATCTTTACGCAGGAACCTGGTACTCGCAACGACCATGTTTTTCGATGCTGCCAATTCTAAGACTCGAAGTCCATTGTCATTAGTGTTCTCATGCAAACTATGGGTGCCTGCGTAATGCGTGAATACCGGCTCCCGACCTATTTTTGCGTTCAAATCCCCAAGGATGATTTTAACATCATACCTTGGACAGGCATTGAGGGCCCTCTCGACTTGTTCGTAGTAAGTCTCTTTTTCTTCGTCTGAGGACTCCTCCGTAGGTCCGTGAACGTTAATGAGGCTGATGTTCGTAAATTTGCCTCGCACGCGAAGGGTGCATAGCCTTTCGCTTATAGCGTTAAAGCCGATGATGGTAGACTTCATTTTTTCGCTGACTAGGAAGCCTACCCCGAGCACATGGTGTTTTGTATGACAGCTATAGTATATGTCATATTCTTTCTTCTGTAGAACACCATTCCCTGTCCATCTGATTTCTTGAAGAGCTGTTATGTCAGCTTTATATTTTGACAGGGCATCGGCTAGCTGCTGAGCAGCTCGAGCTCTATAGATAGAGCGATCGTACGTTCCATAAGAAAATTCGTAAATCGTTTTTCAGTTTTCGTTGCGTTGGTTGTCGTCGTGTGATCAGTCCGTTTCCGAGGCTTGTTGTCGGTCTCGTAATTCAAAAGTTTTACGGGACAGGGAATTAACCTGTCGCCAACCTGAGGAACCAGCCTGATCATATTAGCCAAACTTTTTTAAAGGCTTGTTTCTAGCGGCCGCCACGGAGAGGCTATGATCAGACTTCCACCAGTCCCGAATAGTTACGGCACGTGCATGTTTTCGTATGCTACATGTTATCCCCCCTCTTCGTCTGATGGCTTACCGCCATAGTTTACATATATTTAAAAAGTTATATATATAAAAATTAGTATTTTAAATACCGCTCCCACCATTTGATTCTTAATTTTCACATAAGTAGTGCTTCTATGTAATTAAATAATATTGGATGATTTAATTTTATAAAAGTGTTTTATTTATTTGAAAAAATGTTTCGTTGGTTTTAAATATTTTTGACTATTTTTCTTGTTAACAGTGTCATTGTAAAGATTTTTCCAATAAAGTTTTCTGAGCATTGAGAGATTATTGCGTTCATATTATTGAACCTTAAAGCTCGATCTGTCAAATTGACAGTTCTTAATCTATTGTACATTGCCAAATAAACATGTATAGTTATACCATCCAAAAACATGTGCAAAAATGGTTGAATCGTTTTATGAAAGTTTTGTTTTTGTGTCTCTAATTAATAATCAATAAATCATATTCAGCGACTAGGCCTATTTCTCGATGAATGGGATGCAACAAGCAACATTTGAGAGAATCATAATCGACACGGAATTCACGAAATTGGAATGTATCCAGAGAAAGTCGCTGTTTGGTATGGATTTTTGGTTGGCGGCATCATCGGTCAATCACAGATTTAGTACCACTGCCCTTGACTAGTTTTTATCTAACCTATTGATTCTGCGAAAGATAAAGTTGAAAAGCAAAGTCTCACCCGCTAAATTACCAGTGAAAAACACTTTTGAAAATAGCTTGTTGAGTCTTTTTGCAAATACAGCCCTGGATGTGATATTTAAAGGACATTGGTTATAGTTTGGAGCTTTTTTATTTAGATTTACAGTTTACTTATATATATATATAGAAATGTAGTAATGTAGATTTAGAACCGATAGAATACCGACTGACTCCTGGTCTTTCGAATGAGTTCCAGTCCTCCGCCTGTTCGTCCTTAGACGACAATAAATTGGATTTTAGAGAGGCAATGGATAAGCGACGAGTTGTGATCCCATCTAAAGACTAATACCAGTTTAGCTTCCATATTATGTTTCTGCTTCTACGCTGGCTATTAAGTCTTTGTGTTTATTCGATCACTCGGAATGTGGTGCACACATTTATTGTGATCCACAGAGATATAGTCGACGTATTTTATTCTTGTTTTCCTGTTTAGTTGTCTAAGTAATCTTGGGATAGAATTATTAATGATTATACTCGTATTTGCAATTGTTACCTTATAGTCATTTACTATGTATACATCCCTATTCATATGAGAGAGTTGGAATTATAAATAAAAGATGCAAATGTAAAAACGAAAACCATCATTTTTAGGAAATAACTGTAGAATGCACTAAGACGTTTTGATACATTACTGTATAAAATTTGTTCCAAATGATTGAATCCCAATATTCTTAAAACTGAAAAAAAAAATATTCCAGAATTTACTGCAGTACAAATTATGTAACATAAACATCCAAAAAATGTTTTCAAATATTTAAATGTTAAAAAAGTAAGTCATATAATTTCATAAATTAAATTAAAATTAAAAAATTAAAAATTGAAAAAATTAAATCTCTTATTCAGTATTAAACAATATTCTCATTTGAATTAAGCTAAATGGTTTATTGTTGAAATTTAAAGAGTAGTTGGTTAGAAAGAATAAATCAGATTTATTTAATCTTACTAAATTAATGGGCAGCAATTTTGAACATAAAATTATTTTCTTGTTTGATTTTAACTAAATATTGTTATAAGGAAGTTTCTCAATTTTTCACCTAAAATATAACCATTAATAAGGCTTCCACTTTACATACTTCGGACTGATGTTTTAGATATTTTAGAATTTTCAAATTCAAATAAAGTTTCAACAGGTGTGCAGGGCATCGGCATAAGCAAAGCATCGGCATAAGCAGTGATCGGCATAAGCAAGGCATCATTTTCATTTTTATTTTTTCATTTACTTATAGCTAATTTGAAGCAAGACAAAAATTTATAAAAACTAGCCTACTTGTCTATAACTTACCACTAACTTACTGGCCCTATGCGGGCGCTCTAAATTAAACTACATATACACTGAAAATAAATTCCTAGGTAATATTGACAAAAACGTTTTGTTGACCTTTAACAAAACAATCTTATCGTTTTGATTAAATTTTTGTCAATACGAATGACTTTGTTGATTTCTATAAATTTTTATAATTCAGCATGATTTTTTTTTTCAGTTAAAACAAATATGCACTAAAAGTAATATTGTCAGTTTAACAAACCAAGTTTTGTTAATATAACAAAATAAAACAGAGATTTTTGTCACATCGACAAACTTTTTTGTGTTTGTTTTATGTACAAAAAATCTGTTTTGTAAATGTTTGTCAATATCACAAAGGTTTAGTTAATTTTTTTTTGTCAATTTAACAAAAAATGAAAACGTTTTTGTTAAATTGATAAATATTTTGTTTTGGGGTTTAGTTATTTTGTAATATTGATAAAATAATATTATCAGATAGATAAAACTATTTTGTAAGGAAACCAAGAAATTCTGCGCGTATATTTTTTTGATCATGACATTTCTTTTGTGATATAGTTCACATTTGGTTTTTGTTAAAAAATCGATGTAAGATTAACTGAATTTAACGAAAATTGCGTATTGTCCACACGCCCCTATAGATGGTTGCATGTGAGATCGTAGGGACGAGACGCCAATTTGTGTGAACTTAAATCCCAAAAAAAATCTATTTTGACAATATTAATTTTGTGGATTCAACAAAAGAAATTTGTAAAATTGACAAAATATTTTGTTGAATTGAAAAATATTTTGTTAATTTAACAAAATATAACAAGAAATTTTTGTTAATTTAACAAAATATTTTGTTAATATAACAAAACAATTTTGTTAATTCAACAAAACAATTTTGTTAATTTAACAAAACAATTTTGCTAATTTAACAAACAAATTTTTTTGTGGATACAACAAATTATTTTTTGTTACCTCAAGAAAATTCTGTAACTTTTATCAATTTGACAAAACTTTTTGTTGGACGTATATTGACAAAATTTTTATCAGATCAACCTACATTTTTGTCATATATAGGAGTACCTAGATTTTATTTTCACTTTTCAGTGTATCTAAATGCTGATACCTTTCGGCTTGAGAACTATATCACTGCTAAAAATCCTACAAACTATCGGTTTTTATTTTTAACCGAGAAGAGAATTAAAAAAAAACTGTATATTATATAACTTCTTTTTTTTTATATAAAACTTAAAACTTCACTTAACCTATTAAAATGAACAGCCACAGAAAGACTTTTTTTGATTTTTAACTTCCCATAGGGAGTTATTGTAATCGGTCCGATTTGTCAAATTGGAATTTTTGACATTTCTCGACGTTTAAAGGTCCCTAGAGGCTATATCAATCATTTTTAGAGAGATGTCTGTGTGTGTGTGTGTACGTACGTTCGTACGTTCGTACGTTCGTACGTTCGTACGTTCGTACGTTCGTACGTTCGTACGTGCGTACGTTCGTACGTCCGTACGTTCTTGTACCATTTTTCGTCGTCGATATCTCAAGAACGAGTAAAGATATCGACTTCAAATAAATTTTGTTTAATAGATAATAACTTCAAAAGAGGCTGAAAGGGCGCTTATTAAAATTCAGTGAGTAGTTTTTTCACTATAACGGTTTAAAAAAAAAGTAAAAATTTTGGTTAGTTTCAAATATCTCACGAAAAAACAATGCTATTGACGTCAAATAAAATTTAATGTACTCATTTTAAGGTTGTACAGATTTGGTATGAATTTTGAAAAAAATGAACATACCGTTATTTTTTTAAATTAAAAAAACTGAAAAAAAAAATTTCATAACCCAGATATTCTAAGAACAGAAAACAATTTGAAACTCAAAATAATTTTATTTTACGAAAAATAATGTGTTTGACAACTGGTGAAAATTTCAAAAAAAATCAGTTTACAGTTTTTTTACAAAAAATAAAAAACTATACAAAATTCTATTAAAAATTGGTAAAAATTGTTTTTCGACTCAAATTTCTCGAGAACTAGTAGTGATATTGACTTCTAATTTAGTTTATTTTATACATAGTATAATTTTGTACAATTGGTAAAATGTTGACAAATATTGAATTAATAGTTTTTTTGTAAATAAAAAAAATATTAGAAATTCTAGTGAAAACTAGTTAAAATTGTATTTCAAGTCGAATTCATTGGGAATGAACACCGAAAGCCTTCTTAAGTATGTTGTTTTATACATAGATACCTTCCCGTAAGAATGTATACTAAGCGACATTTCTAAAATTGTTCAGGAAATGAAAAAAATGAAGAAAGTTCTAGTTGAATCATAGTGTGCTAAGAGACAATTTTGGTTAAACTAAGTGACATCTAACAAAATTTTTTGTTGCTCACGACAATGAGATCTTTGTTAATGTCGCTTAGCATAATTTTTTTGGCGGATAATACAAATTTCAGGGGGCAACATTATTTTAATGAGAAAACATGGCAGTTGGTAAATTTTTTTATTTGTACTCTAGTTTCCTTTTCATGCATAATAGGTTGGCGAAACCCAGGTCAAAACGTGGCCCTTAACATATAGTATATTTCCTCATCAAAAAGTCATTTTTGAAAAAAGTGTCGCTTAGTACATTCTTACGGGAAGGTATCGACATAATACAATTATTATTAACATATGGTTAAATTTTGACAAGTATCGAATTGACAGTTTTAACAAAAATATAAAAAAAATCTACTAAAAAGTGGTAATATTTGTTTTTCGACTAGAATATCTTGAGAACGAGCAATGATATTGACTTTGCCATTATTTAATTTTATACATAATACAATTTCTAACATATGGTTTATATTTGACATATCTAGTTTTAGAGCGGATATATTTTGTAAGTACCCTTCCATCAATAACCAAACCATATTTTTTATATTTGAATATTTCGTTTTCAAATTTTTTTTTCAATTAAAATGTTTGGAACCGAAATAATAAAATAATTTCTATAATATAATACATAATTTTATAATTTTATTATCAACTTAGTTTTTAGAAGAATGTATGTACTGTACATACGTATATGAATAAGGTTGTTCAGTTGTACCCAAGTCCCACATATTCAAATTCCATTAATAGCTATGGTAAAATTGAAGAAAACGTCACAATATGATTTTATCTTTTTGTATGAAAAAGATGTAAAATTCTACTCAAGGTTTTCTTACCACAATGGGAAGTTATCAGTGTGGGTCGCACCCAGCCTCTTTTTTTATTTTTTTTCTGTGCCACCCCGACTTTCCTTACCTTCTTCTTCTTCCTTTGTTTCGGCGCTGTTATGATCTCGATGTCGAGGGGATCATAACTCTCCCACGTATCTGCTTCACACTAGTGATCCGCCTGTGGGGCCTCCCGGTTTTGTATTGTTCCATTTCTGAGGCCAACTGAATGCTGGTGTTTTTGCATTTGTTTGTACCAGGAGTGTTTAGGCCTACCTTTCTTTTTATTCCGAATTGGAACGTTGTATGATATTGCCTTTTTGACGGGGTTCTCAGGATCTCTCCTTTGAACATGGCAATACCAACTGAGTCGGTCGTGTTCAATTTTTTGGGAAATGGTATTCTTAACATGAAGGCTTCCTCGGATCTTCGTACTTCTAATTTCATCAAGCTTTGTAACTCCTGCTGTCATACGAAGCATCTTCATCTCAGCTGCCGTTAGCTTACTCTCATACTTTTTGTACATTGTCCAACATTGTGAACCGTATGTGAGTGCTGGACGCACAACTGAAGTGTAGAGCTTTCCTTTCAGCTTAGGGGGCATTTTTCGGTCACAGAAGATAGCAGAATTTTCCCGCCACTTCATCCACTCTACGCTTACGCGATTATTGATATCGTCATCACAAGTAGCTTCGTTATTTATCATAGACCCCAGATATTTAAACTTTTCACACTTGGGAAGCACTACTCCATTCAAATAAATGTCTGGAATAGGCCTGTGTGGATCAGAAAATGGGCAGCATAGGTATTCTGTCTTTTTCGCGCTTATGCGGTACCCACTTCCTTCTAGAACATCCACCCATACGTCAAGTGCTCGTTGTAGGGATATCGGGTCTTCACTTATTATGGCTCCATCGTCAGCAAAGAATAACTGATGTACTTTTGGATCCGTCACTTTGCCTTCAAGCAGGTAATCAAGAACTGTAATAAAGAGCAGGGGACTCAAGACACTTCCCTGGTGTACACCTACTGTGATTTCGAATTCTTCGGTGACTCCAGCTGCGCATCTTACTTTAGTAACTGCTCCATCATACATGTCCATAATTATCCGCACATAGCTTTCTGGAACTCCTCGTTGCCTGAGGGCCACCCATATTAGATCTCGTGGTTGCCGATCGAATGCTTTTTCAAAATCAACCAATACGACATGCAAATCCTCCAAAGAATCCCGATGCTTTTCCATAATTATTCTTATACTCTGGATTGCATCCGTGGTTGACTTACCCCCGACAAACCCGCACTGGTCATCAGATAGCCTAATTATTTTTCGCAGTCGGCTACCCAAGACTCGCTCAACGATCTTCATGGTGTGTGACATCAGCTTAATCGAACGGTAATTATCACAGCTTCGAGTATCACCCTTTCCTTTATAAATTGGAAGAAGGTAACTTTCCCTCATGCGTGCGATCACCTCGTATAAGTTTGGAGACAAGAATCATGAGCCATCTAAACCCGATGTCTCCCATCTTTTTCCAAAACTCTGAGCCAACAGCTTTTCCCTTTTTGGAGTATTTTACCGCCTCACTAACTTCTTCGACTGTGACGTCGGATACTTCGCTTAAGTTAGGTGAAGCTATTGGAAAGTATAACCTTGGAAATTGTTCGTTTAGAAGTCCGTCACAATACTGTCGCCACCTGTGAAGAATTTCGTTGTCTTCCACAAGTAGTTGGCCTTGAGCATTGTTAATGAACTTTGACGAACAAATCTCCTGGGCGGCTATTTTGAAGATAGTTGCGCCCTTATTCTTGTTTTACCGTAGCTCTTGAATAGCACCAGCTGTCGGGGTAGAAATTTCATCCAGCTCCCGATACAGGTTTTCTGTATTCTTTTCTTGAATTTGGACGCACTTCTTCTTCGCTTCTTTCTTGCAGTTTCTATATTCCACTTCGAGGCGTAACTTTTGCTCTTTATCATTAGAGGGGCACTTCGACCAAGCCTTGAAAGCCATTTTCTTTTTACTTATAACTGATTTAGCTTCATCATTCCACCACCATGTTTATTTGCCTTGTTGGTTGTGTCCTTTTGAAACCCCTAACAGTGTTTTGGCTTTTTCTTTGCAAGTTTTCTGTAGGAGATCCCACATACTTTGTGCTGTACTCTCTTCATTTTGAACTATATCGGTGTTGTTATACAGAACGTTTTGCATATTCGAAATAAAAGCTTCGCCTTTTTCCTTATCCAGATTATACCATTTGATCTTCCCAAAAGTTTTTGTATGTTTGTTGTCGTTCACTGTCTCCATAAAAAATTCTGTCGGTAGGAGACGGTGTTGGTGGGCGATCGCTTCTCCTAGTATCACTTTGCAATCTTTTACCCGGGGTTTCATGAAACTAGATACCAAATGGTAATCAATCTGGGTTTCATTTCCACCACTGCTGTAAGTGACCAGGTGTCGGCTTTGTTTGACGAACATGGTATTTAGTACGATAAGACCGTATGTTTTGCACATGCTCAGGATGTCTTCATCAGGAGGGTTCCTGGTGCCGTATCCGAGGCCTCCATGGCAATCTTCATAGTCTTCGTTTGTCTTCCCGACATGTCCGTTCAAATCTCCGCCCACGAACAAAAACTCTTCCTTTGGGATGTCCTTAAGTAGATTGTGAAAGTCTAGCCAAAATGCATCTTTTTACACCTGCTCACATCCAATTTGGGGAGCATATGCAGTGACAATATTCCACAACTTTCCTTTAATCACCAATTTAAGGGACATCAAACGGTCGCTGGATTTCGAAATGGTCAATACGCTGCCTAATAGATGTTTTGCAAGGATGATTCCGATTCCGTTTTTACCCTTTTCCGTTCCATAGTAGAACATCTTATAGTTTTTTGTCCTCGTATCCAAGAAACGGGTCCTGTTTCCCGTGTTTCGCCATTTTCTTTCTTGAACACATAAGATGTCCACTCGCCTTCTTTTCATCATCTCTTCCAGCTCGAAGCTTCGACCTGTCATACTGCCAACGTTCCAACTCGCAACTCTCAGATTTTGTATAATCTGCGGCATTACTTTGCTAGCTACCGGAATCCGTCTAGCTCTGACCCGAGCATTGCTGCTCGGTCCAGGATCAGTACCATGTGTAACAATGGTAGTGCCTGGCGGGGTAGTGTCATTTTGGACGAGTACTTCCATAATGCTTTAATTCACAAAATCCTGGTTGTAAGTATCGACGTGTGCATGCTCTCCAGTTTTGTATTTGATCTCTCTTTTACGGCACCGGTGATCTCCAGTCGTGCCAACCCAGGGACTGGCATGCACACTTTTGGGAAAGTTTATAGGTGTTACGTGTCGCTAGGTTCACCTTGCTGTTTGTGGCCTAGATGTATTTACTCCTTTAGTCACCTTTTACGACAAGCGGGGAGGCGCTGCAGGAATATTCTAACCCGTCCCTGCACAGGGACCCGACTTTCCTTACCTTATTGATTCTAAACTCAAATATATTTAAGTCAACAAAGACTTCCATTCTAAGGCAACTTCCTCTATTAGATATCCACCAGCATTTGTTCTCCCGTCTCACCCTGTCACTCCGGTGCCCATTTGACACATTCCTACTGAACCGAAGGAGCCGCATCGCCATTCTAGCCTGAACCAGCCCTCAAATGTCTAAGTAGAGGAATGTATCGGGTGGGATGAAGTCGTTTAGATGCACACTCTCATAATACTCATCATTGGGCTAGTAAGTCTCAAAAATTGGGTTGTTGGTGCAGGACATCGCTCTTGCAATGCGACCCCGAATCAGCTTTAATACAAAGTTATGAATTCTGCTTATGATGGCTCCGTTGTATAGGACATGGTTGGAATAATAATATTTGTACTCCGACTCTGGTGTTAGGTGTAATCTAAGGCAACGTTTAAGACACTGCCTTTCAAACACCTGGATCTTTTCCATTTCAGATGGGGCAACTTCGGACCACACCTGACACCCATAATCAATCATGTGCCGAATATTGGCCATTTATCAAATCACTTTCACCTGCTATCAAGCCAGCTGCTGTAGAACAACCGTTTCGTCAGAGCAAAGGTTGTCCTAGCCCTGGTCAGAGCAAAGGTTCTCCTAGCCCTGGTCAGAGACACATTTATATGTCTGTCGAAACACAAATACTGATCCAACTAGATGCCAAGGTACTTTACTATGCTCGTCAGTAGCTGTCCATGTAACTCTACAATCATCAGCTTGCGCCAGTTCTTTCTCGTATGCCCAGAGACTGATCTTCACCTTCCAGTCATTGCAATATCGCGCAGCAAAAGAATTCTAATGACTTCGACCTTTGGAGCTGTTCTGTTTGCTATTAGATCGTCAGCATACGCAAATTGCCTGAGTTAGACTACCTATCAGATTGCTGGGGGCGATGCAGTTAGTGAAGGGAATAACTTCAAGTAATCCGCGTTGCGCTAAGAAATAAAAATTATAAAAAATAGATTTCACGTTTGTTGGTGCTTGTTTTTTGAGAATCTATAAGGTAAGTGTTCAAACTTTGCTGTACTACTAACTTTTGTTCGGGATATTTTATTGGTATTTTGATATAAGGTGATCTTTAGTGTTTGCCTTGCAGGCTACATTATATAGAAAAGGGAACTACTTTGTTTGAACGCTGCGAATATTATTGAATTTTAGAATGGCTCACCAACACCATGGTAACGATGCCTGTGAACTCCAAGATGATTCTGTCTCGACTTTGATGACGATATAGTTTGGGGGATCCTGATTTTGGCCCGGATTTTTGAGTCTTCTGGAGACCAATTGGATATTGATACGTTATTAGACAACTTGGATGATGACATCCGTAATAATCAACCAATCCCATCTAGTTCAGGCATTCAAGATCCGTCAGGTCCCCCTGCACAACGATAATAGTCTGAAAAGCTAGCATATCTTGGATCTCGAAACTCCTATACCGTTCTTTCTAAACTTACTTCCATCAGAACTTATAAAGAAAATTTCTCATGAAACAAATCTGATAGGATCTTCAAAATTCGTCCATAGTTCCATTAGAGACACGGCTTTGTGTGGATGAGCAAATGTGCTCTACAAAAGCACGGAATATGCTCATAAGATATAACCCAAACAAACTTCATAAGTGGGGATTTCAAATTATATGTGTTGAGTGGTGTTTTCGGTTTCCGCTAAACGACAGAGGTTGAAACTGGAAATGAAAATGTTGAGAGACCTGGAGAGCAAGATTTAGGAGCCTCTTCCAACGTGGTAGTGAGATTTATCACATTTCATTATGCGAAACCAATAACTTCGATAATTACTTCACCTCTCTGCGTCTTTTAGATTTTTAGTCAACGAAGGTATTGTTCGTCTAGGAACTATCAGAATAAATAGAATTGCTGATTGCAAGCTGTCGAACGAAAAAGTTATAATGAAGCTTTCTTCGAGGATACTCCTATAGGAGTATTATTACATTAGCTTCAACATTTGCTGATCAAAATCCCATATCTGAAGTCCGGAGATAGGACAAAAAGAACTCCAGGCACATCAACATCCCGCGACCTTATGTTGTGGGCGAGTATAACCAACAAGGATGGTGTTGATTTACAGTGGAATGGGTATCTACAAAATATGACTGAGGAGCAAAAGATGGCAGATTCGATTATTCTTTCACTACTTGGAGCTAAAGATGGCTTACTCGTAGCTGCTCTAAAAAAAGGTCTTCAAATACAAAAATGTTCCTGAAAAAGCCGTCATGGCATCTATAGATTTTCGTCTGGAAGTTGCCGAAACTCTGTGCAAGATGGGCTCAAAAAACGGATTGACAGCACGCCGAAGTATACAAGCTGAGATCGAAGCAAAGTAACACAAATGACCTGCCTAACATGTGCCACCACAAGCAGTTCGCCAAGATCAAATCGGTCACTGGCCTCAATGTGCCAATGGAAGACGAATGTAGTAATCGAAGACGAATTAGTTTTGCGTATGTTTTTTACAAATAGCCAAAACTATTTGATGCCATTGGGACTTTGCAGTATTTTAAGCATTAAGTATTATTTTGTTGAAAATGACCGGATAATGTGCTTCCTCGCGCATTGGGACTTATTCCAATGTTCCGATGTTCCTATGTTGGATTGGTTTTAGAAAGACGGAAGTCAATTATTTCGATACCAGAAACCGGATCATCTGCATATGTGAACAAGACATATTCACATAATTTGGACAATTACATAGTTCTCATTTAAATGAGATTGGAATATAACTGATTTTTTTTTTAATTTTCAGTTTTTTTTTTTCAGAGCATATTTTGTGTTTTTTAGCGCATAAATATCCCTGCCCTGTTGATAACTAATATCTTTGGATTTGGAATGCTGATGCTGAAGCTGGGGTTCATCACTCAGTGATGTGGATGTAATGGGATCAGCTGGTGGACGATTTGATTGTTTTTACGAAGCGAACGATCATGGGAGTGTGATGGTAAGAAGGGGAATTGGATAAGAGACTGTGGATCGAATTGTTTTTGTGGAACTGTGTGGATGATGTTGGCTAGTAGTAGTTAGGTGAACGTTGATGAGGTGAGAGTTTTGGACGAATATCGAATGATTTATGTGAGCAACGCTCAATATACACGATAGTGATAGCTTTTAATTTGGACATAAGATTCCGTTTTGTTGCTGATCGTTTTGATATCGATGCACTTAATACGGAAAGAGAACTTTACATTCATGTAAAAAGGTTTTTATAAGTTTTTTTTTCGATTTTGAATTTATTAAGACTTAAACGAAGTCGTTCACATAACAATTTTAAAACCACGATGATTGATTTTCAAATCAACATTGTCTTCGTCGACATTTTCTGCGTTTACCATAATGCTTTGCAACGGTTGGAAGTAATTTTGGTTATTAACAGGGCAAGGATTTCAGAAGAAAAAAACAAAGGAGCTAATTTTTCGAATCAGTAAATTTCCCTAAAAATTGAATTCAATCGTTAGAGCATATTTTTGCACATTTTACTATAGAAGCATATAAATGCATTTTTCGGTTTATTGTACATGTTTGTAAAATAAATGCATATTTTACTTGAAATGAAGCTCTTTCTATTAAAAATAAAATGCACAAATGGGTCGCACGAACTTGGTCTTATGTAAAAGACTAAGAATTTTAAAAATGAATATTATTAGAGAAAAACTGTTCATAAATGACTTCAACAGCTCCGTTAGTATTTGGAGCTAAAAACAGAATGCTATGTGAATCAAGCAAATATAAGTTAATACAAGAACAAAAATTATAAGCTCTTGTAGTGGTTTCTTAAAAAAATAAGCTTTTATATACAACATTTTTAAAACATTTCTTAAGAAAAAATGTAGGTACGCCAAAAAAATATGGAGCCGTTTTTGAGATTGTGATGCTTTTTTATTCAAAGGCTGAGGTGGCGTCAGCTTGTCCAGGGTCAGTCCGAAGAAAGCACAAAACTCGGTTTTTGAAAGTTCAGAACTCCAAATAATGTCCGACTTTATTCAGTTTTATCTTAATTCTAACTAACAAATTATTTCATATACTTGTACATTTGTAGCAAATCCTTAAATAACTAACACGGTATTTCATATAGTTCACAAATTTTCATATACCTAAATAATTAACACGGTATTTCATATACAAGGGTGAGACGGTGGGATTAGATCCCTAGACTTGACTGAAGCTATAGGCAGAACGCAGTGGGATTAGATCCCTAGCCTAAGGCAGCGACAAGACACGGTCAGACGGTAGGATTAAATCCTTAGCTTTGATTGAATTGCCTGGCAAAATCGGTAGTGAGATTAATCTCTAGCCTCGGCTCAAATCGCAGCGGGGTACAAACGGGGTAGGATTAAATATCCTTAGCCTCAAACAAACGTTCGTGGCAAAACAAGGGGCGGTGGTGACAGAAGGTGGGATAACTTCCCTAGCCTTGACTGAAGCTATAGGCAAAACGCAGCAGGATTAAATCCCTAGCCTAAAGCAGCGACAAGACACGGTCAGACGGTAGGATTAAATCCTTAGCTTTGATTGAAACGCCTGGCAAAAATCGGTAGTGAGATTAATCTCTAACCTCGACTCAAATCGCAGCGGGGTAGGATTAAATCCTTAGCCTCAAACAAAGTTTTTAGACAAAATAAAGGGGAGGTACCGAGAAGGCAGAACAACACACACACAATTTACGGCCAGAGCCAAAAGCTTTGAAACGTCTGTATAGTACACTACGTACCCTATCAGCGTGTTTCGGGGATAATCTGCAACCTTGGTACTCTATATTGGTACCTCCACAACAATAGGCGAGAGAGAATCCGATTTGGTCTCGATTTTCTACTTCCCTATATTACATCCATCGTCAACAGCAAATGTGAATACATAAAAACAAACACAATGTATTCATCGTAATTTGTTGTTGTACCACCGACAATGCTTTCTTCCTACTTTGTTGTTGTACCATCGACGACTTAGTTGTAATGCGTGTTGTGTGTACCTACACCTCCGTGGGCGCCTTAAGGTAGGCAATAGTTTTGTTGCCGGTGTATACGTTCGGATGTCGGGTTGAGCAGAAAAGGCGGCTTTATATAAGTAGCTGAGTAGTAGCGTCGGCGTGCCGCGGTGGGTGAAGTATGTGACTTCGTTACAAGATATTGAATTTTCCAAAAAAAATATTTTTTTTTTCAAAAAGTCTTGAAATGCAGTTTTTTTTAAACTTTTTAGAAGCTTCATTAAAATCGGTTATGTCGATAATGGGAAATTCAAAATGCGAAAAAATAGTTCTATGGTTGGTACAGTCATTAATTTCTTCATTTCAATTCTTTTTATAGATCCTAAAAAATAATCGAAAGAAAAAAAGTTTCAAAATTCTCGGAGATGTTTCTGAGAAAAATACGATTTTCGAAAACCATTCTTTAACATTTGTATGGTGGAAAGGTACCGTTATTTTTAGGTAAAATATTTATTTTTCTCACATCTTGTAGATTATATTAAGAAACTTTTATCTATCAAGTTTAAAAAGAAAAAATAATTTAAAATTTTTTTTACAATCCAAAGAAGAATAATAATATTAGCATAAAAAACATGATTAAAATCGGTTGTACCATTTTTGAGAAAATCAAAAACAAAAAAAAAATATTAATAACCATTTTTTTGGAAGTTCTTTGCAACTATTACCTTGCTTTAATTAAATGATTTTTTTTTTAAATTTTATTAAGAAAATCTGTGATACAGTTTTTGAGAAAAAAAAATATTTACAAAATTTCGGAGAAAATTCGCATGGCAGTTACCGTTATTTTTTTTTAAAGAAAAAAATGTTGGGGGGGGGGGAATTTAAAAACGATATACCTATATTTTTCGTCTCCGCTCCATCGTAATGTCGACTTTGATCAAAATCTGGAGTTCGATTTTTCTTACTAATGCTATACGATTTTTTTCCGAAATTTTGTAAATATTTTTTTTTCCAAAAACTGTTCCTTTAAAAAAAAAACAAAAAATTTAATTCAGTTAAAGCTAAATATATAGATATATAGATGGTTGAAAAAAAATTTCCGAAATATAGTTATTAATGGTACCCTCCAAGGAATCATTTTTTTGTTTTTGATTTTTTCAAAAACGACACAACCTATTTTGATAATTTTTTTTAACTCTAGATCTCTCTTAAAGTTTGAATATTATCGTATATTCAAATTTTCAAATTAGTTTTTTTTTTTTAATTTAAAAAAAAAATTATTTCAAAACTCAATATTTCGAAAACCAAATGCTTGATTTTTTTTAAACTTGACAAATACATGTTTCTTAATAAAATCTACGAGATATGAGAAAAAAAAATTTCCCAACAAATAACGGTTCCTGTACTACAAATGTTAAAAAATGGTTTTCGAAAATCGTATTTTTCTCGAAAAAAGCAACTAGAATTTTGATTATTTTTTTTTTGTTTCTTTTGAATAATTTTTGATTTTTGTTTTTTTTTTTTTTTGAAAATTCGATATCTCAAAAACGGCTCAATATTTTTTGCATATCTAATTTTTATTCGTACATTAATTAAAACTTTAAGTTGGCGAACCAACATTTTTTCTTATAAATGTTTAAGGAATTTTGTATATAAGAGCTTATTTTTTTAAGAAACCACTACAACGACTTATAATTTTCGTTCTTGCATAAGCTAATCTGTGCTTGAATCACATGGGATCATGTTTTTAGCTCCAAATACTAAAGGAGTTATTTTTCTCTAATAATATCATTCATTTTTGAAATGCGAAGTCCTTTACATAAGAGCAAGTTCATGCGACCCAATTGTGCATTTTCTATTTCTATGTACAGTTTAACGTTTGCTGGGAGGGCGGTGTCTCTATTCCTGTCACAGCTGTCAACTATTTGCTTGCAATAGGTATTTTGATTGCAGTTGCTACTTATCTGATTTCAGGTAACAAGATTATTTACTTTCCTTTTCTGCTATAAATGTGCATATGATATTTTAAATTCGATTCTAACTTTTGAAAAGCAACAGTTCCCCGTGCGTTACTTTCGATCCCTTTCAATAAATCTTGCCGTAGGTATAAAAATACTTAAGGAAAAAGTACAGATACATCTAGCTAGCAGGCAGAAATACAAATTTGGAAAGCGAACAAAAAACATAGAGCTTCCATTCGCCAAGTGTTCTTTCCGATAACAATATTTGCAAATCCATTTGGAAATCTCAGAAGTGCAAATTGGTAGAGGAAAAGAGTCCTTTTTATCCTTTTAACGTCTTGAATGCCACATACTTCATCCTATATCTTATTCGTTTCCCAAATGTACATACATATAGGTATGTACAATAAAAATAAGAAGAAGCTCCCGCATTGTGAAAGTATGACCTCTTAGGATATTCCGCCATTCAGTTTTTTTTGTTGTGCCTAGCGTTAGTTTTGACTACGAAAGCGGGTATCCTTTTTCTGTGCAATCACATACAAATTCAAAAAATGTATGCACAGGCTACAGGAAGGACTGCAAGTGGGGTCTTTCTGTACACCTCAAATTCCCCAATGACTTCCTCAGAACTCAAAGCCAGCTATCTCACCATATGGGTGAGGTTGTTTGTGGCAGCTTATAACTACAAATTTGGGCGGTTGGTATGCTGATGGTGGTGTTAGTGTATTCGTAACGTATTTTTTTACCACTCGGTGTTCAGTCAAGAGTACGGGACCCTAGAAAAATAGAAAATAACAATGCATCAAACCGGCAGTTAGATATTTGAATAAAACATATCCGGTTGCTTCCGCCTGCTTTTCCTTGCTTACATTTCACGCCCAGATGCTCTCTCCGAATGTCTACATACATGTATAATGGAATGAAAAATTTCACCATCTTCAGGTGTGCTCCGATGGTCCTCTTTACTGTTGGTGTCGTTCTCAGTCGACGTTTTTGCTGATGGCGGCAACGATGGTGGCTATATGGATGGCTGTTGCACTTGTGCCCTGCATATGACCTCATATTCGTATGCGGATGTTGTTGCAATAAAATACAAAAATACGACAGCGACAACAGCAAGTGGGAGCTCTAGCTCTAGTCCTTATATTGTTATTATTTTTTTTTGCAATTTGAGGAAGATTCAAACAAAAAGAAGGAAGCATACAAATTTACCAAAAGCACTTGAATGGCGGAACGTTTTATTTTCAGTTTTTCTCGTCTTATAAATAAATTTTCCTTTTTCGTATTTTATCAGTATAAATAATAACGTTTTTAGGGATATATATACATAGGTATGTACTTATGTAGATATATAAAGTTATATAACGAAATCATATTGCTGTCGGCTTAATAGTTACTTTGACTTCTGAGAGTATTAAAACAAAACAGGTGTAGGTATAGATAAAAGTGAAAGGAAAAATGGTTTCCTTTCAGTTGAAAAGGATGTTTGTTGAAATTGTTGAAATTAATCAAAGACTTGTTTAATTTTACTTTCCAGCGGATCAAATCAAAAACATTGCAATCAATTTTCCACATTAATTTTACAGTAATCAATTGAATACAATATTTTGAATTACATAAAGTTTTTTCTTAACTGCCGATTTTTTAATTTCAACGCTTTTTTAGTAAGTGATCTTATATTTTCGTTTTTCTATGAATCAATTTGAGTGGATTTAAGACGTCTTTCCCTAGACTTGATTTGCATAGCTTGAACCAAATCACTTGGCCAACCAACTGAAGGTTCCTCCAGGTTGTTCAAAATTCATTCCTGAATCCATTTGCAGAACATATCGAAAGTTATGTCATCGTTAAAGTCTCTCGTTTTCTTACCAGATTTGATGAACAAAAGTAAGTCATTTTTCACGAAGCTTTTGAAATTGGCATCTCTAATCCACTGTTGCTGTCATTTGTGCATGCCCTTGGCATTGTATTTAATCTATGAATTCTACTTTCGTCCAAAGAAATTATGTCATATCCTAATCAAATGTATAAATGGCTTCATATATCCGCTGACCAACCTATTCACAATATCCATTTTCCTAAATCATGGAAAATATCGTATATATAATTCCTATCCACAAAAAGTTTCCAAAAATGAAATGAATAACTATCGCCCCATAACAAAACCATCATGCATAACGAAAATGTTCGAAAGTATTATGTATGATGCACTTCCTCACCATTTATGTTTGTAAATGGTGGAAGTGCATCCGTCGAAGATTTTTTTCTTCATTTTAATCGACAGGTGTCAATTGTTGATCATCTG
This sequence comes from Chrysotoxum bicinctum, assembly GCA_911387755.1. NCBI lineage: Eukaryota > Metazoa > Arthropoda > Insecta > Diptera > Syrphidae > Chrysotoxum > Chrysotoxum bicinctum. The sequence goes on from OU426988.1 coordinate 134,579,996, forward strand.
TCATTTGAGGTCTTGAGTAAAGTTTGGTGAATTCTATACTCTTCCTAATCCAGTGGCATAGGTACCCAGGGTACAATTTGGCTCGGTTCAAGTGATGAAAGGTTTTTGGCCAGTTCATTTCATCAGCCATTTCATTTCCATAAATGTCACGGTGTTCCGGGACGCGTATTGCCAAACTGTATATCAGCACAGATCTCCTTAGTCTGTGCTCAGCCATTTTCTGCTCACCGAATTTGAAAGTATTGTAGAGCAAACTGTATGCTACCACAGAGCGCTCTGTGGTCACATGCAGTTTGCTAGTCAAATATTAAAAAAGCTGAAGCAAACTATATACTATTTCAGATCGAGCAAAGTACCTGTGATTACAGAGCCATCGTTCACGTTGGTGTGGTTATTGTGTGTGGTGTGTGGTGTGTGGTGCCGTGACATAAGGCCAAGTGACAAAAGGCCATAGCTGGGCATTAACTCGTTAATCCGTTAATCGTTAATTAACGAAGTTAAAATTTTGATTAACGGATTAACTTTTAAGTTAACTTTTAAAAATGTTAACGGACACGTTAAATCCGTTAATCCACATTAAGTCCGTTAATCGTTAATCCAATGCCTACTATTTACCGCGCGGCACGAAAAACAGGTGCCGCGGGTGAAACAAAAACAGCTAGGTACGTATTATATTTTGACGGCGCGTGCGAGTGAGAAAACTACGAAGAGATTCGTTTCGTTTGATCATTCCATTATGCTGGTCGTCCACTATGTGCGCGATAAGTTCAACCAACTTCGTTCAACTTTTTATTCAACTCTTTCGTTAGATAAACGAATTTACAACCTCTTACACTAGTGCAGCAACTTACGTAATTCACGTTGAGCAACTAAAGTTGAACAAAATGCGTTTGGAACCCCGAACACATAATTGACCAACTTTCCCATATGTTGATTAACCCCGCACACCTAGTACTCATAGATCAACTCTTAAAACTTATTCCAGTGTTGGATACAGGCGCGGATACAGGGGGAGGGCAATGGGTGCAATTGCCCCCCCTGGACAGTTCTTCGTTTCATAATTATAAAAACCATAACACTTTTTACTTGCGATATAGGTACTATAGGGCAAGTTCTGCATTTGGAAAAAAAATCGAACTCGAGATTTTGATCAAAGTTGACATTACGATGATAGCGAAGACGAATAAAGTGGGTCCGGCAATTCCATCTGTCTGTCTGTCTGTATGTCTGTACCTCGATCTAGAGCCTAAGCTACTGGACCTATTTTCTTCAAACTCGGTAGTTATGGGTCTTCGGTGATTCCCTAGAGGGGAAATTGAAATTTTTTTTTTAGCTCTAAAACTAACGGTACCCCCCATACACCCGTAATGCAAAATCTTATTTATCTCGAAAACGGCTCTAACGATTTTGATAAAAAAAAATTAGGTGTGATATTATGGACATGGATTACGTTTTGGTAAAAAAAAATTTGGGGCAAAATGTTATTAACGGTACCTGTCATAGAACCGTTTTTTTGACTTTCGACTTTCTCATTAACGGCTCTAACGATTTTAACCAAAAATTTTTAGCAGGAGTCCCCCTAAGTTTAAAATAATATTGTATATAAAAATATTCGAAAAATTATTTGTTGTTTTTTTTTTTGAAAAATCAATATCTTCAAAGCCTATGAACGATTATTTTTTGAAATTATTTCCAAAAACCAATATTATTAAATACTTAAAATTCGAATCCCACATTTTTTTCTTGAAAAATTTTAAAGAAATTTCTTATATAAAAAATTTATTTATTTAATAATAAAACGATTTTTTAAAGTTTGTTTGCATAAATTCTTACTTTTCTAGAAATCAGACGACCATTTCATTTTAAATTCATGTTTTATATTTTTTATTAAATGTATCTTAGATTCCAAAATACTTTTACATAAGAGCAAGTTCGTGCGATCCAGTCGCGCATTTTATTTCTTTTTACTTGCGACTTATAGGTACTATAAGGCAAGTTATGCATTCGGAAAAAAAATTGATCTCGAGATTTTGATGAAAGTTGACATTACGTTAATAGCGAAGACCAAAAAAGTGGGTCTCCCAATTCTGTCTGTCTGTCGGTTCGACTACAGCCCAAACGGCTCGGCCGATTTTCTTTAAACTTGGTAGATATGGGTTTTATTTTTTTCCCCCGGATGTTTGTTGATTTCATTTTTTAAGACCAAAAATAACGGTACCTGCCATACGATTTTTTTTCGAAATTTTATAAATATTTTTTTTATCAAAAACTGTCGTACTGATTTAAAAAAAAAAATTCATAAGATTTCATTTAGTTAAACCTAGGTAATGAATGAAAAAAAAAAAATTACAAAAAATTATTATTTTTGGTACCCCCTTTGGAACCATTTTTTTGTTTTTGATTTTCTCAAAAACAGTACAACCGATTTTGATCATTTTTTTTATGTTAAGGCTCCCCAGCAGTTTCAATATTATTGTGTATTCAAATTTTCAAAAAAAAATTAAAAAAATTTTTTTTGAAAACTCAATTATACGAAAACCCCATTCTCGATTTTCTTAAAACTTGATAAATAAAAGTTTCTTAAAATAATCTACAAGATATGAGAAAAAAAAATTATTTTACTTAAAAATAACGGTAACCCTCCATACAAATGTTAAAAAATGCTTTTCGAAAATCGTATTTTTCTCGAAAGCGGTTCCGAGAATTTTGCTTAAATTTTTAGTCTTTCGATTAATTTTTAAGATCTATACTTTAATACAAAAAATTTTGAAAACAAGACATCACTCACTGTACCTACCATAGAACGATTTTTTAAAATTTTGAATTTCTCATTATCGACATAATGGATTTTAATGAAATTTTTTATAGAGATGCTTCTAAAAACTTTAAGCAACATTGCATTTCAAAACTTAAAAAAATATTTTTTGAATTTTTGAAAAAAAAAAATCATTTTTTTTTTGGAAAATTCGATATCTCAAAAATGGGTCAATATTTTTTTTGGAAATTTAATTTTCATTCGTACAGTAATAAAAACCTAATGTTGACCTACAATTTTTTTTTTAATATTTTAAACAAACCACTACAACGAATTATAATTTTTGTTCTTGCATAAATTCATATTTGCATAGCATTCTGTTTTTGTCTCTTACTACTAAAAGAATTTAAAAAATGGTTGATAATAATTTTATCCTTATGAACAGTTTTTTCTAATAACATTCGTTTTTAAAATTCCTATCTATGACATAGGAGCAAGTTCGTGCGGCAAGTTATGCACTCGTCAAAAAAAATCGAACTCGAGATTTTGATCAAAGTTGACATTACGATGATAGCGAAGACTAAAAAAGTGGGTCTCGCAATTCTGTCTGTCTGTCTGTCGGTCTGTCTGTTGGTCTGTCTGTCCGTTCGACTACAGCCTAAACATTTATCATTTTTAATCATTTTAAAGATAAACAAAAATTCATTTCGTTAAAGCTAGGTACTAGTTGAAAAAAATGTTTCGAAAAATGGACATTGAGGGTACCCCCCAAAGAACCATTTTTTTGTTTTGATTTTCTCAAAAACGGTACCACCGATTTTGATCATTTTTTGTTTGCTTAAGCTGCCAAAAAACTTAAAAAGAATTGTATATTCAAATTTTCCAAAAAAAAAAATTTGGATTTCTGGATTTTTAAAAAAATTTCAAATTTTTTTTTTTCAAAACTCAATATTTCGAGAACCTTATGCTAGATTTTTTTTAAGCTTAAAAAATAAAAGTTTCTCAACATAACCTACAAGATGTATAAAAAAAAGTTTTATTTTACCTAAAAATTAAGGTACCTACCATACAAATGTTAAAAAACGGTTTTCAAAAACCGGCCACACAAAAATATTCAAATTAAGTATTTAAGAACTATGTATATCATGTACAACACTATAATTCCTTCATTTAAATTAATTAATTCATTTTTTTTAATACGTACGAGTTCCTATTTAATACTTTAAGACATGCATACAGAGCATTATTGAAAGAGGATAAAGTAATGTAAACGAAGATGTTTGATTTACTATTTAATAGTTATTTACATACGAAATACATATATTATGTACCTGCACATGCTCTTAATTCAATTAAATAATTTGTTATTTTTATATTCGATTGTGTTTATACCGTTTTAATATTTTAAGACAGAAATGCAGAGAATTATTAAAAAAGCGTAAGTATTCGATGGACCATTTGTTTTTTAAGTTAAGCAAAATATCACGAAAATTGCCCTCCCCTGAAAGAAATCCTGGATCCGCGCCTGGTTGGATAGCTCCGTACACCTAGTTGACCAACTTACTCAAATGTTGAATAACCTCGTGCACTAGTTGATAAACTTGTTCGATTTTGACAGAAAAAAAAAGTTTTTCGAGTTGATCAACTGCGTTTTCGATATGGTTGCTCAACCAGTTGATGAACGAGTTGATACCTTCGTACACTTAACCAAGGATCACTCGTTGGGGAACGCGTTGAACGCACCACGATAAACAAAAAACTCAAACGTCAAACCTGAAATAATTTTGACTTCAGTTCGGTACATACTATTGTCAACGCACGCCTTCGCTTTAAAATATTCCTAAATTTGTTCCGTATGAGTATGATTTCCTCTAAGAAAAAAAAAGTGGCTGCCGCATTAATAATATTAGAAAATGAACGACAAAGGAAGAAAAAACAGCCAAGACGATTCTGGGTAGATGATTTTTTCTTGAGTCGGGAAGAAAATTGTTTTTTTCAATAAAATATATGAGAAATTAAAATCGATTGATCCCACCGCGCTCGTGAAATCCCAAAGAAAATTAAAAAGTTGATCAACGCGTTGAACAAATAATGTGCAACACATCTTGAAAATGTTGCTCAACGTGTTGATCGAACATTTTCAAGGAGCAACACGAGCTCGTATACTACCCGTACACTTGTTGCGCAATTTGTTGAGCAACGGCCAAAAACTAGATTCAACCCGTTGGTTGAACAGAATTGAAGGCACCGTACATTAGAGTTGAATGCATTGAATTCGAAATTTGTGCGTTGATCGCCTAGTGGACGATCGGCATTACTTATAGCCGGTGCTCAGAGTAAAAATATATAAAAAATGCAATTTTTATCACATGTTAACGGATTAACGATTAACGTTAACTTGCGTTAATTCTTCCGAAATTTAACGCTTTAACGTTTAACGAAGCTAAATTTTTTAGTAGCGGATTAACGATTAACGAAGTTAACTGTTTGATTAACGGTGCCCACCTATGCAAAAGGCCAAATTTGTTTGTGACTTAAGGCCAAACATAAAATGTTTGAGATTCGATTTTATTCACTCTTTCTCGCAAATCACAAAGCGAGTTGTCGACTTCCTTTATATGAGTTTCAATTTTGTGTTCTATGAGTCCAATGCGCTTTGAAAAATCATTTCGGAGATTCATCATTTCCTTAGTTAGGCGACCAACAATATCTTCTGTAAGCTTAGCTAGTCGTTCCTCAAAAATTGGTTGGGAGATTGATGTTGTGGTGAGACGGGTCAAAATGTCGTCGGAGAGCTTACTTAGCTGATCGTCAAGCTTAAGTGGAATAGTTGTTGTTGTTGATTTTGATGATGTACTGGAACTTGAACCAGTCCTAGTAACTCTAGTAACTTTTGAGGAGAGCGGCGTGACGGGTGGTTTCGTTTTCGATGCTGAATCTTTGGCTTTAGTACCTCCTACCATAATTCGTGTATCGATAAGAGAAATCGAAAGAAGAGAGTGAAGAAACACTGTGCAAAAGTGCAATGTATGTGTATATAATAAATAGCGCCTTTGTGTGATATAACAAAAAAAAAAAAAATTCAATTTCAGAACTTTATAAAGTTCACAATGTGTATGGAAATTATGTGTTTTCAAGCAAGTTTAAAGTAACAAACGAATAAGAAATTCTGTCTTTTTCACACAAAAAAAAAAAAAAAATTGATTGCTAGCACTAAGTATATCAACTTATACAAGTTTTAATTAGAACAAAAATACAGGGTTTGCCGGACAAGACTGAAAACACGTCTATTCACTCTTAAACATTATTATTATCCCTTTTCGGGGCTCACACCCGCTCACGCAACTCCGTTGCTCCACTTAGGGTATGTTCAGTCGCCAGGCAGGCGCCTGTAGCAACAGTTTTGTATTTTACATTCAATGGAGTAAACAACTAACAGTTATGTACTGCTACTCAGGAAAACTGTTGCTACAGGCGCCTGCCTGGAGACTGAACATACCCTAAGCGGAGCAACGTAGTTGCGTGAGCGGGTGTGAGCCCCGAAAAGGAGTTAAAATCCTGAAAACCCGCGAAGCGGGCCAGCCAAGGTACTGTTGCTCAAGACAAAACATTTTATGTTTGGCCTTAAGTCACAAACAAATTTGGCCTTTTGTCACTTGGCCTTATGTCACGGCACCACACACCACACACAATAACCACACCAACGTGAACGATGGCTCTGTAATCACAGGTACTTTGCTCTTAGTTTCCTGAGCAAAATGTATACCAACACAGACAAATCTGCTTTTGATCTGACACAGTATGTAGTATGCTCTTAATTTGAATGAGCATTCTGTAGTCTATTATAGAGCGTCGGAGCTCTGTACTGATATACAGTTTGGCAATACGCTTCCGGGACTCATCACAGGGTGGCGAAATAGCTTGCCGAGCAATTTAAATTCACAACGAAAACGAGTAACCAGTTTTGACTTCGTGACAATTTCAAGCACTTCAGTTTGGAAAACACTGCAAGAGTTTGGGAGCTTTAATAATATTTTTATCCGAGTAGGTGGGTTGTCTGAGAAGATGCCTGACCATAAAAAACCGATACATGATTTCCGTTAGGAGCCGGTTACTCGTGTGACTTAGTATGACTGGGTTAAAATCTATGTACGGTGAAAAATAGTCTGTTTAAATGTCTATATTAGGGAAATTTACAATGGTTCTGTGACCAGTGGCCCCCTTTCTAATTTTTACACTCTTTAAGTCGTACCTAGAGCACTTTTGGCCGCCAACTCCTTCGTGAATAGATCGAGTGGGGCAAGTGAGGGGAAAGTTTTAAAGGGCTGCGTTTGGTGTGGTTTTCAATGAAATTGTTGTGGCGATATATGCCAGTCTCTGAATTGTTGTCATGGCATTAAGATTGGCTCCCTTATCCAAGGCTTGATGAAAAACCAAAGAGGCGTACGTCAGGAAAGGCCTTATAATAGATGTGTAAAACCAACTAATGGTTTTGGGGACTGATACCCCATCTTCTACTGCAGCTGTACAAGGCCGTTGCCATGGGTGATCACAGGGGTTTGATCCCCCCCCCCCCCGAAATGTGAGTTGCATTTCTATAAAATCAATTTTTTAGTTTCACTAGGTATATTTTACTCAAATTTCTGCTGTTATTATTAATAATGTTCAAAATTTTCTGATTTAAGCAGAAAGAGTATATCTAGGTTTCCTCATAATTTGTAATGACCGTACCGTACCTACCCTCTGAGAATTTTTAAATACTACCGCAAACGACATAAACCCTTTTGCCTCAACTGCATACGGCATATCTAAAGCGGACCATGCACATTATACAAGTGTGCACACAGTTGTCATGACACCAGTGAGGCATTCCACCACGCACTCGGTACAAATCGAGAAACCGGCATAAGAACTCTAAATAATTTGATTTTTCTACACTGTGTGCCACACCAAAATCGGTGTACATCCATACAGACCACGCAATTTAGATGCACCGACAAAAGTGTGCACACAAGTGTCGTGTGCAGGGTTCGGACTTTACTTCGATCGAAGTAGATCTACTTCGACTTTGAGAAAAAAATGAATCTACTTCCCTACTTCTCTTTTTTATGATCTACTTCTCTTTGAAATTCTAAGCCAACATATTTAAGGACAGCGCTGATCACTCTGTATTATATAAAGAACAAGTTTAGGAATCGCTTAAATGTAAGCACCGTGGAATAATTTAATAGAACACGTACAGAAAAACGTAAAGATATTTATGAGCCACCCTTTGAAATGATAAAATTCATACAAAAGTACAAGTTGGTTGATGGAAAATTTCGTTTAAAATAGTAATATTTAATTAAAATTTTCTTACAAGTCTGAAATCCGAATTCACTTATATATACATATGTATGTTATGTTTATATAATTTAATTTCCTAAATCTACTTCGAAATTTTTGGATCTACTTCAGTTTTTTTCCGTATTTACTTCGAAAATTTAAAACCCAAGTCCGAACCCTGGTCGTGTGTATGGGCCTTTTATAAAAAAAATTTTGCATTGGGTCACTTTAAATGCTGAATATATGCTATGGAAAACAAAATGTCATAAACAACTTGACGAACAGCGGTCAAAGTGTGCAATAGTAGCTCTTGGGGAGTGCAACAAGGATCCATTTCCTAACATCCACAAGCTTTTAAAAATTCTGGCGACATTACCGGTTTCAACATGCACACCGTAAAGAACATTTTCGACAATGAAACGTCTGATAACTTATTTAAGAAATTCTACCGATGAAGAAAGACAAACAGGATTACCGTTCATTTCAGTTCATCGACAAATTGAGATTGACACTGAGGAATTATCGATGTATTTGTAGCTAAAAAGGCCAGAAAACTGAATATAGTTTTGTAAAAATTTAATATTGATGTTTTGTACATACCTAATAAATAACAACTTAAATTGGAACTGAATAATTTTTTTTATATAAATAACACCTTGTCGTAAATTTTTCTGCTGAGGTACCTATTTAACAGAACTATAACGGCAGTATGATATATTCATATGTATATGCATAAACCTACATGCCCAAATATTGAAAAAAAAAATGTGTATGATATGGTTGAATTTCAGCTAATGGGCTACTCTAGTTTTTATTACTAATTGGTGAATTTGGTTTTTCCGAAAAATTACATAACCCCCCCCCCCCCAAAAAAAATTTCTGGATACGGCCTTGCAGGTGTAGAAGGCTATTGCAGCTTATATTTTTTTATTTTTTGGATGTTCTCCTTCCAGTTTAGTTTACGATCGATAACTAAACCAAAATATTTGGACGTGCCAGTTATATAGAGCGGTGTCTCATTTATGGTGGGTGGGTGATTTAAATTTGAAATGTTTCATTTTCTCGTAAACAGAACCAGTTCTGTTTTAAGCGGGTTGATATTAAGTCTGGCTCAATCACTAAGCTTGTCAACGGCCGCTTATAGGAGCTTACACAGGTTGGGGACAAATTTACTTGATGTCATTATCACTATAATAACATATTATCAGCTTTCAACGCCTTGTCCTAATTTAACTAAAATCTGGCTAACGACCAGAAGCCAAAGCAGGAGAGATAAAAGACACCTACCTGTTGGCCTGTTGCATACCCATACCCATCCTAACTTTAAGTTAAGTCAATCCAGTTTGACAGAATGGGTTCGATGCTGATTGAGTGTACTGCTTTTCGTATCGCGTCATTTTCAACGTTGCTTAAGTGCCCCTCCTACATATGTATATGTATGTCAAGGAATGCTCCTTGGGTAAATTCTTTGAAGTGGATTGATTTCTCGATCTTGCCGTCTCAAAAGATTTGCCCATAATGTATACGTTCGAGAAAACACTATCATTTAGCTTGAAGCGAATGTGCGTTTCTATGCCTTTCTAAGGTCTTAAGAAGAAAAGAAGATAGGCTAATAGATCTAAAATCTTTTGGTTAAGTGTTTAGTAGGCTTGCCAGCTTTCGTAATGAAATTGACATTTACTTCTCTCCAACTAAATGGAATATAAATGATACTTAAACATTTCTTGAATATTTCCACTAGTAACGGTATAATAACATCTTTAGAGCTTTGGAGCATAATTGAATTTATTCCATTAGGCTATGCCACTTTTAAGCTATTTACCTACTATTTGACTGCCAATAAGAGAAGCATCAAAAATACTCTACGTTTGTTAATAAGAAAAAATACGGATATAATAAGAAAAAAACGGACAATTGCTCTGTCCGTGTACAGGTTGTTTCTGATTTAGTTTAATTTTTTAGTTCTTCCGATAAACGTTACGTGTTTCATTCATATGACAATGGTACCACCAAATTTCATTTATTTTTTCAAACTTCAATGTCTAAAAAATCATAATTATTGTTATAATATAACTATGGCAAATTTAGTGTGTTCTATGTATTTGGCAATGGAGAGTATAAAGTGTTGAAGTACTCTTATACTAAAATATAAAATGTTACAGGAATTTGCTTATTAAATAAAAAGGCAGTATGACACACATAGGCCCCGGCGAGATTCGAACTCACGATCTCCTGTTTACTAGACAGGCGCTTTAACCAACTAAGCCACGGCGCCTTGATGAATGAATAAGATATTATTATCATAAGTAAAGTTTTGTAGAAAACATTTTTCTTATTTTATAAAACATATTTAATATACTGCCCTTATACATTTCCGGTTGTTAGTGGTGATATTAATGTAGGTTGGGAGCTGGAATGGCTATACGCCTCAGTGGAAGGATGACACAATGTCAGGGTAGAGACTGCTTCCTCGTTGTACATGATTATGTTGTTTGTTGTCATCCAGAGTTTCCATCACACTGAGGTACCTCGGATCTGGATGTCGTTGTTCAGTGGCCGTCCATCTCATTGGCAGATTCGGGTGTACGATGATGTTCCATACTAGTTTTTTTATTGAAAGGACTTGGTGTTTGTTCAGTGGGATTAAATTCTGTTCTTTCATGTAGTGTCTCTATCGTTGCTGGTCGAAGTATAGTCCAGTGCAGATTCTCAGTATCTTCTTTCTGAAAATCCTCATAGCTATTTTCTTTATTGAAAACCAGACTGGGAAGAAAAAGCTGATGAGGTCGCAGAAGCTGCTTGTAGATCAGTATATTTGTCAGTTGGCTTAGACCCTATCTTTTTTTTCAGCAATGGATGCAAAAGGCTGAAGGCCTAGTTGGTTTTTTAGCAAACTTCTTAGGCGAAGGTTAATCCTTAGAAACTCTTTGAAGTGAATTACCAGGTACTTCACGTTTTGTTTGGCAGCTATAGTGGATCCGTCAGGGTCATATTTCTGCAAATAGATGCGGTACGACTCCCTCTACCAGTTGAAGGTCAATTCAATTCAATTCAATTTTGTTTTATTGAACATATACTATTTACAATTTGGCTTACAACTAATAAGATACTACATATGTATGAAAGTTTACATTTGTTGGCTCATAGGGGGCCTAACTATATACAGTGACTTAAGTTGAAGGTCTCCTGAAGCAGACACCTTCTGATTCGGAACTGTTGATCCGGATGCCTTATTTTTGGTAGAATTAGAAGACTCTGTTGATGTGAGTTTCTACTTTTCGGACAGTGATTTGTGGTGAGATTGATGTGGCGTAGGTTTTCGTATCCAATTGGAGAAGGTTGGTCGGATGTCATCAAATTGCAAAGAAAGGGCCTAGTTTTGAGCCTTGGACGACTCCAGTTCTGATGGTCTTCATGTGTGACATGCAGTTGCCTAGATAAACGAAAATTTTGGTGAAAGTGAGAAAAGAAAAAGGAACTTTTATGAATGGCGGATGTATGTATACTTGTAATAGATGAAGTTTGTGGATTAGACCGACTCTCTGCACACTGTCGAATGCTTTCTCGAAATCCAGAAAGCATCCGATGGTGACACGATGATTGTTGAGGGCGGTGGTGGTATCGTATTGAAATTTTAGCAATTGATGCAAGGTTGAGTGCTTTCCTTGAAGTCGAATTTACAGTCAGGTACGATGGAAGTTTCACTCCAGAATTTCTTCTCTGGAGGACTTCTTCTGCCAGTAATTTGTTGATTTTGTTGAGAAGTGATATCGGCCTGTAGTTGGAAACTAGCTTGGAAGCACCTATCTTCGGAAATAGCACAATCTTCTCTGTTTTCTACTTTTGGGGGAAGTAACAGTTTTTGATGCAGTTGCTTAGGATAATTGCCAAGAAGATCAATCCTATATGTGGCAACTTTTTTAGGATGTAGTAGAGACACCATCTGGTCCAGCTGATTTTTTTTGCTCTCTGCAACCTCCTCTAGATTGCAATAATGTGGACTGTCGTGGGAATCACTTGCTGGTTTATTGTTATCGAAATTGATTTTATCTGGATTTGGCTGCAAAGTTTGTTGAACTGATTCCTTAATTTCTTCTAATAACGTTGGCTCAATAAATGGGAGGATGAAACATAGTTATTCGGTTAAGCTACGAAAAAAGATAGAGCGTATGCTCAAGGCAGTTTAGATGGATATATATCTTGAGAGAAAATCGGAATTTAAAAAAACTTTTTTTCTTTATTTATCTTAGTGTTAAAAATCGCTTTCGAAAACTTAAAGTCGATAGGATTTCGTGTTTTCAATTGTTTTTTTCCTGAGATTGCATACTATTCTATATATTTTTTTCTCTTGTGTTTCGCCAATCCTTACCAAAGCCACTTTCGTTTAGTTTGAAGCATATTACTAACTTGTAAGTTAGGGTTTTTCAAACGTACATAACTTTATTCGTATAAAACTTGTTTACATAATTAGGAGTTCGACGCCTGCTGTTTGAAGTTCATACTTGCTGATAAAATACAATAAAAAAATTAATCATCACAAATCAGACTAGCCAAAATCCAATAGTCAAAGCCAATCCCCGTAGCTATGAACCTGTTCAAACATAAACATACCGAATCTATAGATAACCCAATGTGTATGTGAAATAAAGATAAGACAAATCATCCTAAGCATACACTGACGGTTATCTACAGATAAATAACATTTAAGTAAACAACATAGACATTAAGAATAGAAAGATAAGAAACATAGACATTAAGAATAGAAAGATAAGACAAGAAAATTGTATACATATATATAGAAGTAACATAGTGAAATAAAATTAGTATTCATTCGACTTACAACCGAGTTTACTCATCATTTGTTCCTTCGAGCAATATTAAAAATTTTCCCCCACCAGTGGTAAGAGATTTTTAATTAACGAACAAGTGTCAATTTAGCGTTATCAGAGCTACAAATACTGATAAAAAGTAAATTTAGCGTTATCAGAGCTACAAATACTGATAAAGTGAAAATTAGCGTTGTCAGAGCTAAAATACTGGCAAGTGAAAAAAAAAAACAGATAAACATAATCCAAACAAAAAGAAACAAAAAAAAAAAACAAATTCAAAATGTCATCAGATCATCTAAAAATAATTGAAAAACAGGTTGCAATCTTAAAAAACCTTGAAAAATTATTAAAAGAAGGAGAAAGTGTAACAACGCGGAGCAAAAATCAAGAAATTATTGTCTATGCTGAAAAGAATCTTCAAGCATTCAAGGAAAATGACAAGCTACTTCATAAGCTTGGTGTTATTGATGTTCCCTATTTTAAGGAACAATGGATGAAAGGAGCAGAGAACTATTTTCAGAAAATTCAAAATTTGCTGAAAAACAAAGATCTGGACAGTGTAGAACAAGGCATAAGCGAAGCAGCGTTATCCAGCAAATTAGCAGAATTAAAAACTGTTAATCAGCAGCTAGCCACTGGACTAGACTTGCAGCAAAAACAAATGAATGAGATGATGATGAAAACAATAGCAAATCACGAAACTCATATAGAGTTAACGAAAATACCTACAATAATGGAGAGCTTAAGGAAAACAATAGACGAGGCGAAATTAGAGGCCATTTCCCATCCTCATAATAAAAACATATGGATTGGAAAAGTGAAACGATGGAATGAACGATTGCAAGTTGAGCTGTCTAAGATGAATCCAATACAAGAAGAGGCATTCAGAGAAGACAATTATATAATCGAGTTGGAAGAAGATGTGAAATTACTTCTTGACAAATTGGAAGAAAAACATGAGTGCATAAAATCTGATCCATGTGCAAATGTATCAACAAGAACTCCAAAAATTGAACTGCCTAGATTCGATGGAAAAATTGAAGAATGGAAGATATTCTCCGACCTGTTCATAGATTTGGTTCACAATAACAATGATGTGCCAGATTCTGTGAAATTAAATCACTTGCGATCATGTATCGCCGGCGAAGCTCGAACTTCAATTGCTAGCCTCATACAAGGATCTTCGGCAAATTACAAAGAAGCATGGAAGACTCTCATCAGAAGATACGAAAATAAAAGAATCAATTTCTCCACACAATTAAATTACTTGCTGGACATGCCAATGATGAACGCTACATCACCTTCGAATGTTAAAAAACTTCACGATGCAGCAAATGAATGTATTTACATAATCAAAACGACGATAGGCAAAGAAAATAATGAAAACGATGAAATATTTGCTCACCTACTCCTTCGAAAATTTGACAAGGAGGGCTTACAATTATATGAGCAACACATCAAAAAACCAAGTCAAATACAAAAACTGGAAGATGTTATGAACTTTCTTGAGCAATTATTTCAAACCCTTGAGTCTCAACAACAAACAATGACTCGAAGCAAAGAATACAAAAAACAAGGTGGAAACTTCCAATCAGACAGAAGGGAGTGGAACTGTGAATTCTGTAAGCAGAGTGGTCATCGAATTTATCACTGTGAGCAATTCTTAAACACCGAGATACCCAATCGACTAACATACATACGCAATAAGCAAATATGCAGTATATGTCTTAAGCACAGTGCAGAAACCAAATGCCTCTCTCAAACAAAATGTAAGAAGTGTAATAAATCGCATAACACTCTCCTACACAACGACAACTACCAAACGAAGAAAAGGGTCGAGGGAAACCAATACAAAAAATCGAGTCCTTCAGACAACAACAATAAAAAGGAAAAGTCGTTATCTTCCCTTATGGTAAAGAAGATAAGCAATCCAATGGTAATATTAGCTACAGCACAAATATCAGCCAAATCGTCAAATGGTGAAACATGTCTGTTACGGGCATTGATTGATCAGGGCTCTCAAATATCAATGATATCTGAGGAAGCAGGGCAGATCCTCTCCTTGCCAAGCAAAAGAATAAGTACAGAATTAACTGGACTCTCAGATGCAGCAGTGGGTACATCAAAATCAAGAGTGTGTTTAGAGATAAGACCAAGATTTATGAGCAACAACAAAATGCAAGCAGAGTTTTTGGTACTACCCACCCTCATAAAACCACTACCTGACGAATCATTTGAATTTAATAAAAATGAGTGGGAAAACTATATTCTGGCAGATCCAAACTTAAATACAAAAGATCGTATTGACATTATCATCGGTAGTGACTTGTATCCAAAGTTTATTGAAGAAGGAGTTAGGAAGCACAATGGCATCGTGGGACAAAATACTATTTTTGGGTGGATAGTTTCCGGCTCACTACACAAGAAACGACAATGTGGCAAAGTCATGTCAGCAGTTACGTCATCGATGGAGAAATTCTGGGAGATAGAAGAAATAGAAAAAGATATTGAAATATCAGAAAACGACATCTGCATGCAAGTATTTGCAGAAACAACAACAAGAGATACGAATGGCAAATATGTAGTTATGTTGCCATTAAGAACAGATATAGAGCTTGGAGAATCTAGAAAACAAGCATTAGCTAGATTCTTACAGCTTGAGAAAAAAAATCAGTAACAAAATAAAAACCGACTACATACAGTTTATGCGAGAATATGAAAACCTGGGCCACATGGTCAAGGTAGACAAACAACACGAAAATATGGGCAAATACTATCTACCTCACCATGCAGTTGTGAAAGATGCAAGCCTAACAAAAAAAACAAGAGTTGTATTCGATGCCTCAGCGAAGACTTCCAACGGATACAGCCTTAATGACGCAATGATGATTGGGCCAAGACTACAAACCAATATCTTTGACATCATCATCAAATGGAGGCAATGGAAATATGTAGTTACGGCAGACATCGAAAAAAATGTACAGGCAGATCAACTTAGCTGAAGAACATCAAGAATATCATCGAATATTTTGGAGAGAACAACCAAGAGACAATATAAGAGAATATAAACTTACAACAGTTACGTATGGAACAGCAGCAGCCCCATTCTTAGCAATCCGAACATTGCAAGAAGTCGCAAACCAATGCAAGGAAAAAGACATCAGAATAAAAGAAATCATAAGGGAAGAATTTTACGTTGACGACTTAATGACAGGCGCCAACAACGAAGACGAATGCAGATACATAATAAAAGCAGTAAGTGAAAAACTTTCAAATGCTGGCTTTCAATTACGGAAATGGTCTTCAAACAATCAAAAGTTGCTGACTGGCATAATTTCGAATAATGAGCATAAAATAATTGATGTCAAAGAAGGCGACACCATGAAAACATTGGGACTTCACTGGGATCCAGATCAGGACGAGTTCCGATTTGTGATAGATTCATCTAATATAAGCATTTCAAAAACCAAAAGAGGTGTGTTGTCAAATATTGCAAAAATATTCGATCCTATTGGATGGCTTGCTCCAGTCACGATAAAAGTGAAAATATTCATACAAAAATTATGGCAAATAAACCATGACTGGGATGATGAATTTGAGAACTTGTTCAAATCAATTGAATACGCAATACGACTGTACAAGCAACTATAATAAACAGCAAGCATGAACTACTGAAGATTCAAAGGGACCTAGAACAGTTCAAGAAAGAAAACATTCACCTTAAGGGCTTGGACTTTCACCACATAAGCGGTCACAGCGGATTAATGTTAAGTTGCATCTTGGTTATTATTTTAGTAATTTATATAGGTAATACGGGGCATAATATTCAGAAAAAGAATTTTAGCACTTTCTGTTGGCCCGCAGAATGTTCAAACATAAACATACCGAATCTATAGATAACCCAATGTGTATGTGAAATAAAGATAAGACAAATCATCCTAAGCATACACTGACGGTTATCTACAGATAAATAACATTTAAGTAAACAACATAGACATTAAGAATAGAAAGATAAGAAACATAGACATTAAGAATAGAAAGATAAGACAAGAAAATTGTATATATATAGAAGTAACATAGTGAAATAAAATTAGTATTCATTCGACTTACAACCGAGTTTACTCAACAGAACCCTTATCATAAAACCCAGAATAGTCGACACCAAAATCCAATACTTAAATTCAGAAATGAAAATCACCACAAATAACCATATACTCGTACCAGGACGAGGGAATCACTCGATTGTTGGAACTAAACAGACCATCAGATTCCATAAACCTCCGTAAATATCACTTGTTATAATATTTAAGATACATTATGTATATTTAAAAGTGGGTCTCGCAATTCTGTCCGTCTGTTTGACTACTTGGTAGATATCGTTTTTAAATTTTTAACAGTGCCTGCCGTACGAATTGTTTCTCGAAATTTTATAAATATTTTTTTCTCAAAAACTGTTCAACAGACTTAAGAAAAAAATTGAAAAAAAAATATTATTTAGTTAAGGCTATCATTATTGAAAAAAATTTGAAAAATGGTTATAAATAGTACCCCACTTGGAACCATTTCATTGTTGTTTGGTTTTCTCAAAAATGATAAAACTGATTTTGATCATTTTCGTTTTATTCTAAATCTTTTCTAAAATTTGAATATTAATTGTGTAATCAAATTTTCGAAAAAAAGTTGAGGATTTTAAAAAAAAATTAAATTTTTTTTTTTCAAAACTCAATATTTCGAAAATCCCATGCTGGTTTTTTTTTTAAACTTAACAAGTAAAAGATGTGATAAAAAATGTACTTTAACTTAAAATAACGGTACCCAACACTCAAATGTTAAAATATGGTTTTCGAAAATCGTATTTTATCCGAAAAATGTACCTAGAATTTAGATAAAATTTGTTTTCCTTCGAATAATATTTACGATCTATATTTTAATAAAATAAAATTTGAAATTAAGATATTACCGACTGTACCTACAATAGAACCATTTTTCAATTTTTTAATTTCTCATTATTTAAGATACAAAGCGGGCATAGCGGATATTAATGAAATTTTTTTATAGAGAAGCTTCTAAAAATGAATTTTATGCATATGAGCAGTTTTTCTCTGATAACATTAATTTTTGAAATTCTTAGTCACTTACATAAGAGCCAGTTCGAGGACCAATTTGTGCATTTTATTTTTATTTGATGTTATCATTTTTTGTGAAATTTACAGAAAAAAAAATGGAAAATATCCTTTTCTCTGTTATAGAATAACGTTGGAACTTCATTTTGCGTTCTATCGATGCATCCTATAACTGAAAAAATAAAAAGAGCTGGGTGCGACCCACACTGATAACTTCCCATTTGTGGTCTTGAAAACTTTATATTTAGTTTTTTTCAAATAACCAAATTTTCAGCGAAACAAACTTTAGCTGTGTCTGTACTGTATCTGGTGTGGTAATTGGTATGATATTTTGTACACATACTTCGATCATAGAGCAGTAGATGGAAGATCGAAGTAAATGGTTTCATAGTGTAATTGTTGTTGCGGTTTTTCCGGATTGAAAGGCTGTGATCAGCACTGGATATACAATGACTCCTGTTTTAAAAATCGATGATGCTTGTGGCATACTATGATATTAGGAAATTTGCTTTGTTTTGTTGATGATGAGGATACTTAGTCGCTCATTTTATGTTTTTTTTTTACAGAAAATGTGTTTAACTAATTTTAAACTTTTCTTTTTAAAATGTTAAATTTCTTGTAATAATTACGAAGGTTGGTAGGTACATGTTATATACTGAATTATAGATTTCCGTGTTTTTTAATATATCTGTGTTCCTACACCTAAGAAAACCTTGAGTAGAATTTTACTTCTTTTTCATGGACAAAAAGATAAAAACATATTGTGACGTTTTCTTCAATTTCACCATAGCTATTAATGGAATTTGAATATGTGGGACTTGGGTACAACTGAACAACCTTATTCATATACGTATGTACAGTACATACATTCTTCTAAAAACTAAGTTGATAATAAAATTATAAAATTATGTATGTATTATATTATAGAAATTACTTTATTATTTCGGTTACAAACATTTTAATTGAAAAAAATTTAAAAACGAAATATTTTTGTTAAAACTGTCAATTCGATACTTGTCAAAATTTAACAATATATTAATAATTGTATTATGTCGATACCTTCCCGTAAGAATGTACTAAGCGACACTTTTTCGAAAATGACTTTTTGATGAGGAAATGTACTATATGTTAAGGGCCACGTTTTGGCCTGGGTTTCGCCAACCTATTATGCATGAAAAGGAAACTAGAGTACAAATAAAAAAATTTATCAACTGCCATGTTTTCTCATTAAAATAATGTTGCCCCCTGAAATTTGTATTATCCGCCAAAAAAAATTTTGCTAAGCGACATTAATAAAGATCTCATTGTCGTGAGCAACAAAAAATTTTGTTAGATGTCTTTGTTTAACCAAAATTGTCTCTTAGACATTCAACTAGAACTTTCTTCGTTTTTTTCGTTTCCTGAACAATTTTAGAAATGTCGCTTAGTATACATTCTTACGGGGAGGTATCGATGTATAAAACAACATACTTTAGAAGGCACAATCGCTGTTCATAACCAAGGAATTCGACTTAAAATACAATTTTAGCTAGTTTTCACTAGAATTTTTAAAAGTTTTTTTATTAAAAAAAAAAAACTATTAATTCAATATTTGTCAATATTTTACCAATTGTACAAAATTATACTATGTATAAAATAAACTAAATTAGAAGTCAATATCACTACTAGTTCTCGAGAAATTTGAGTCGAAAAACAATTTTTACCAATTTTCAATAGAATTTTATATAGTTTTTTATTTTTTGTAAAAAAACTGTAAACTGATTTTTTTTGAAATTTTCACCAGTTATCAAACACATTATTTTTCGTAAAATAAAATTATTTTGAGTTTCAAATTGTTTTCCGTTCTTAGAATATCTGGGTTATGAAATTTTTTTTTCAGTTTTTCTTATTTAAAAAAATAACGGTATGTTCATTTTTTTCCAAATTTATACTAAATCTGTATGACCTTATAATGAGTACATTAAATTTTATTTGAAATCAATAGCATTATTTTTTCGTGAGATATTTGAAACTAACCAAAATTTTTACTTTTTTTTTAAACCGTTATAGTGAAAAAACTACTCACTGAATTTTAATAAACGCCCTTTCAGCCTCTTTCTAAGTTATTATCTATTAAACAAAATTTATTTGAAGCCGATATCTTTACTCGTTCTTGAGATATCGACGACGAAAAATGGTACAAGAACGTACGAACGTACGAACGTACGTACACACACACACACAGACATCTTTCTAAAAATGATTGATATAGCCTCTAGGGACCTTGAAACGTCGAGAAATGTCAAAAATTCCAATTTGACAAATCGGACCAATTACAATAACTCCCTATGGGAAGTTAAAAAAATTAAGTTTAGATTTTCATGCCTCTTCTTTGGTCATTTCAAGTTCAATTCAACTTGGACACATTTTATCCTCCAAATCTAAATCTTTGACACAGTACTTCGATCAAGACCAATATCAGATGATTTCGAAAGGATTTCGGATTTTAGAACCGGTAGGGTAACTCAAAATCGTGGGTAAAACTTATACGTTCCGTTTAGTCCGTTACGGTGACACGTTACGGCTACACATTCCGTGCATCAACTTACTTTACGGAGGATTGCATATAAGACCCTGCTTACATTGAGAATATTACGTACTTACTACTTCGTGTTTACATTGGGAACTTTGAGTACTGAAATCTGGATTTTAATACTTTCCATTGCCAGCTAGAACTAAATATATTCACTCCCCAACATTTCTTCACCTCTCGACCAATATGTCAACACGACAAAAGACAAAACAACTGATGTAAAATTTCATTGCGGGTTCATTCAATGTCTTAAACAAATCCACTTCGCGTTAGAGATGGACGATTGCATTTTGTTTTATGCTACAAAAAAATGCATTTAAGAGTTGACATTTAAAAATCCGAAAAATGTTGTTTAGGCAATCAGTTGATATCTGCAACAAAATATTCTCGATACGTCACCTTTTAAATTGTCCCTTATCTGTCAAACCATATATGTAATTACTTTAATTATCGAATCTAATGTTCTTTATTATATCAACAAATAGATAGTTCAATTCAATGGATTAAACAAATTAGTTTTTCGCACTCATATTTACTTTAATAGGAATGATGTCAGTCGGTTTATAAATCTCTGACAGAGGGGGTAAGATGAAGTACAAAAACCTAAAAAAATAGTCAGAGGATTTAGCTCAGTGCGAACACCGTCTATAACAGGAAAAAGACATGAAGAGACTGATTACAAGCCTGATTTTTCGTGTTTTTGCAATATTTGATGAAGAAATGTTGCGAAAGGAAGCTAGGCTTCTCTACCTCTCACTTAAACTGTCAAAAAAACCAAAGACGAAACAAACGAAAAAAAGAATCGTAATCTGAATACAAAAGTCAAACTGAAGTATCATATTTTCGTGTAATATAAGGGGCGGTCACATTCTAAAATATGTTTGACAAGAACCTCATGATTGACTTGATTTTGATAATATAAACGCTCCATCTAGTGGATTGTCAAACATGCTGGATGGGTTTCAAGATGTGTTGATATTTTGGCTGCATGACAAGCTTATTTGAGAATGTGTACGCATGTTCGTCAAGCCTAAAGCATATTTTGTTTTCCATGAACTTTTTGAGCTGTGCAAATCGTAAAAAAATATATCGAAATGAGTTCTATAATCAATAGCGGTAGACTTTTAAATTTAATCATCTAAAATTTTATTTATGCTCATAGTTGGTCAGCATTGGTCAAAATTCTAATGAGAAGTAATTTTTGGCAGCATGTTTGACGAATGTGATCAATCCTGTGTTTCATTAAAATTGAGAATGTGAACGCCCCTATTGATGCTCTGAGCAAATAGTTAATATATCTATCTAGTTGTAGTATGACTGCTTTTAAAAGATGCGATATCAACGCAATTGCTGAGGTGAAGAAAAATGCGAATGCGGAGTTATCGTTCCTTCTTTCTTCTGGTTCTTTCTGGTTTCCTTTATTAGTTCGTTTCATTTTCTATTTGGCGTTCGCTTCGTGAAATTCCCTTTACCGATTAGAGTAAGGAGTGCGAAGAGATAACTCGTTTCCGCTTGAACAAAGTTAATTTAGTAAAAAACGCTGTGTTTAAAAGCACCCATGCAATCGAAAGGAAGCCAAAAGAAAAACAGAAATTAAAAATCGGTTTCGTGTAAAAACAGTCTATTTCGTATTAGATAACATCTCTGTTTGAATATAAGTGTAAAAATCTAATGTTTACTCGAACAACATCCCTGTTTAAACAAAAGTCTAACAAACTTTACGTTACGTAGCGGAGTCCAATGGTGTGTTCATTTTCTTCATCATCATCATCGGCTCGACAACCGGGTTCCGGTCCTGGCCTCTTTCAACAAGTCTCTCCACCTATCCCGGTCTCTAGCCGACGCCATCCAGTTGCGCACCCCAAGGCTTCGGGCGTCCTGGTCTACGCCATCTCTCCAGCGCAAGCATGGTCTACCACGCTGTCGTCTACCATAGAATGTACCACAAAGAACTTTCCGAGCAGGTTCCTCTTCGCTCATGCGAGCTAGGTGCCCTGCCCACCGGAGTCTACCGAGCTTAATTTTTGTCACGATATCTGCTTCTAGGTAGATTGCGTACAATTCATGATTGTACCGTCTCCGGAATCGTCCTTCCTCACATATGGGGCCAACAATTCTCCTTAAGACTTTTCTCTCGAACGCAGCTAAGAGGTCGGAGTGCCTTTTGCTAAGCACCCAAGTCTCGGATCCATATGTGAGTACTGGCAGGACCATGGTCCTGTACAGCAGTAGTTTTGAAGTTATGGTGAGATTTCTGGATTTGAAGAGCTTTGACAGACTATAGTAGGCTCTGTTGGATTTGAGAAGCCGCCCGCGTATTTCTTCTTCTATGTTGTTATCGGCTGCTACTATTGACCCAAGGTATTTAAAGGATTGCACCACTTCAAATTCGTGCTCCGCTACCTTGATTGTTTGACCAACTGTTCCTCTCGCATTCGACGCCACCATGTACTTTGTTTTACCTTCACTAATGTGCAGCCCCAGATTTTGTGCCGCCTGCTCGATCTGGATGAAGGAATCGTGTACAGCTTGTTCGGTTCTTCCGATGATGTCAATGTCGTCTGCGTAAGCCAGTAACTGGCTGGACCTGTTGACGATGGTCCCTCTTGTTGCCGTGCCAGAGTCACGGATTGCTTTCTCCAACGCCAGGTTGAAGAGGAGGCAGGCCAAACCGTCCCCTTGTCGGAGTCCATTAAAGATGTTGATTGGTCTGGATAGCAATCCGGCTATTTTTACTTGGCTTGTTACGTTGGTCATGGTCAACCTACATAGTCGTGTCAATTTATTTGGGATGCCGAATTCTCTCATGGCTTTGTAAAGTTCTACCCTGGCTATGCTATCATAGGCGGCCTTAAAGTCTATAAACAGATGGTATGTTGGGATGTTAAATTCTAGACATTTTTCCATCGCCTGCCTAAGGGTAAAGATCTGATCAGTTGTTGATTTGCCTGGAATGAAACCACACTGATATTGCCCGATGACGGTTTTAGCGTATGGGGTTATCCGGTCTTGTAGGATAGAGGAGAGTATCTTATAGGCGGTACTCAACAACGTGATACCTCTATAATTGCTGCACGTTGTGACATCTCCCTTCTTATGTATGGGGCATATTAAACCTTTTCGCCAGTCTTCTGGCATTTCTTCCTGCTCCCATACCTGTACTATAATATCATGAATTGCTTGACGTAAGGCTGGCCCGCCGTGATGGAATAATTCGGCTGGTATGCCATCGACTCCCGGGGCTTTGTTCTGTTTAAGCCGGCCTATAGCCTTCTCAACCTCTTCTATGCTTGGTGGCGGCAACATAGGGTATTCTTCTTGAAGTAGTGGAGCCTCCACTTCTGCAGTGAGCTGACCATTTAGCAATTCATTAAAGTACACTTCCCATCGCTCCAGTATGCTTTCAGGATCGGTGATCAGATTTCCCTCTCCGTCCTTGCAGTATGTGCAGCGTGGTGTGTACTGCGTCATGTTTCGGACGGATTGGTAGAACTTCCGCGCCTGGTGCGGACCTCGCTCTCGGCTGTTTTCTATTTCACAGATTAGGTTCTTCTCCCAGGCTGATTTCTTTTGTCTGTGAAGCCGTTTTTCTGTTCTTCTGAGCTCTTTATATTCCTCTTCGCGTGCCCGCGTTCTATGAGATTGTTGCATTGCTCGGTACGCAACATTCTTACGTTCAGTCGCTAGCTTGCATTCATCATCAAACCAGTCGTTCCGATTTTTACGACTGCTGCCTAAGATGGAGTTGGCAGTACTAATGACAGTATTTTTAAGACGTGTCCACTTCTCATTTACGCCCAGCATACTGGCTCCAGGACTTACTCTCCCTAAATTAGGTGTTTCTAGGGCGAGTCCTAACGCATTACCAAAGGTGTTACTGGTGTTTTCATTGCGCAGGGCAGCCGTGTTGATTCGAACCTGATCGGCGGATGCAATGCGTCTTCGCAAGGCAATCCGCCCTCGGAAAACCATACCAACAAGATAGTGATCCGAGTCGATATTGGCACCTCGGTACGTTCGTACCGTCATCAAGTTCGAGTAGTGGCGACGGTCTATCAACACGTGGTCTATTTGGTTACGAGTGACTCCATCAGGTGATACCCAGGTGGCTTTGTAGATATCTTTACGCGGGAACCTGGTACTCGCAACTACCATGTTTTTCGATGCTGCCAATTCTAAGACTCGAAGTCCATTGTCATTAGTGTTCTCATGCAAACTATGGGTGCCTGCGTAATGCCTGAATACCGGCTCCCGACCTATTTTTGCGTTCAAATCCCCAAGGATGATTTTAACATCATACCTTGGACAGGCATTGAGGGCCCTCTCGACTTGTTCGTAGTAAGTCTCTTTTTCTTCGTCTGAGGACTCCTCCGTAGGTCCGTGAACGTTAATGAGGCTGATGTTCGTAAATTTGCCTCGCACGCGAAGGGTGCATAGCCTTTCGCTTATAGCGTTAAAGCCGATGATAGTAGACTTCATTTTTTCGCTGACTAGGAAGCCTACCCCGAGCACATGGTGTTTTGTATGACAGCTGTAGTATATGTCATATTCTTTCTTCTGTAAAACACCATTCCCTGTCCATCTGATTTCTTGAAGAGCTGTTATGTCAGCTTTATATTTTGACAGGGCATCGGCTAGCTGCTGAGCAGCTCGAGCTCTATAGAGCGATCGTACGTTCCATAAGAAAATTCGTAAATCGTTTTTCCTTTTTCTTTGCGTAGGTTGTCGTCGTGAAATCAGTCCGTTTCCGAGGCTTGTTGTCGTTCTCGAAATTCATTACTACATACTACAGAGACGTTAAAATAAGTCTGTGGAGTAAGTCCAATAATTCCAATTTGAACACTGTCTTGAATGAAATTAAAGATGAAATTAAAGATGATAAGTTTAAATGATGGCTACGTATGCATATGTATAATTAGCGCCTCAGTCGCCCATATTTCTATCGACGCGATAGTTACAGGAAATGGTCCAAGAACTAAGAATACATATGTGTTTTTGGGGAAAGCGTTATGTACAGCTACATATATAGAGATATTTTAAGACTTTTTTGGATTTAAGTATAAGTCAAGGGGACCAATTGTGGGAAAAATAGTTTTTTTTTTTTTTTCTATAATCTACCCGCGCTCAAGGGATTAGATTACCCTTTAAATGTTTCAACACAGCGCGGGCGTGAAGTTAAGAAGAGAAGGAAGGATAGGAAAGATGTGTGGCACGATGTTCTGAGACTGAAGGTTGTTGTCTCAGATATTTTATCTCCAGGGATGGCGGCTGAACTAAAGCGGAGAATGCCGTGTCTTATTTGTATGTCGCTTATGATTCACATTATTTTATTCGTGTTCATCCTTGTTGGGCATACTAGTTTAACTCAATTACATGTTGTTAGTGTTATGCCTGAACAACATGTAATGAGTAAACCAGCAACCCAGTGATGACAAGTTTAGAAGGTTTTTAATGGAATTAAAATGACATATACGACGGCAGGGATCGAACCTGTGATCATGAGGTTCACAAGCGAGCACATATCCATCGCGCCACGGCCACCCCCTTTATATTTTCCCTTGTCAACCATCTCTTTGGTTCAATGAATAAAGGTGCCTTATGCATGTCATATGTTTGGATGGCAAACAGGAAACAGGTAATTTAGATATGGCAAGAAAGCCATATTTTGACTTATGACACGTTTCAAATAAGTTTTAATTCTTGCAACGCCACAATTACAATTCTTTGATGTTCCTGTATTTTTCGTAATTTTACAACATTTTTAAAATAAATCTTAATTGCATTAAACATAACATAAGGCTCTTAGCCTTTTCCAACAATAAAAAAAAAAACAAGTTGATAAAAATGAAGATTATTATAAAATACAAGCAAGCAAACTTTAAATTTCGTTTCCTGATTAATGACGTTTTTTGAGTTATGACGGTGTTCTATGTTGTTTTTAAAGACCTCAATACAAGTTCACCACAAGTATTCATACTTATTAAAACCGTTATGAAAACTTGACCAGTGAAACGTGCAAATTTTAATCAGTAACAATAATAAAAAAATGTTCCCTCATAATTTTGAGTTGTTTCAATTTTACTCTAATTGAGAAATTTGATATCAAACTTTATAAACTTATTACACACAGGGTTCTTCTACATATGAGAACTTGGCTCGGCTCGCTTTTTATCATTAATGTTTTTTGTTGTGATATTTTACAATGTCGTCCACCAGTCCTAGTGGACCATTTTGTCATTCCGAAATAAAGTCATTACTGATAAATAAACATGAACATATCATGGCGCAGGGGATATAAAATATTGCAGAACTTCATATATAAATACGACCCACAAGAGGTTATAAAGTCCCGTTTATACAACATGCATACATACATACAAAAGGTTTTTTAAATTCACTCGTATTTCGTCAAACATACATACATATGTTTGTATCGTTAGTTGTATGTTTTTACTTAACCAAACAAGTTTCGTTTTTTGTTAAGGAAATACATGAAGGATAAAAAATGTGGTTTTTGGTCCTTTTGATAGATACAGAAGTAGTTGGTAGATTTCCATGCCATAGGGTTCCATCTTGGTCTGCCGGTCGTCGAGTGTACTGTGAGTGTCCTTTCACTTTATCGTCGCGTTCGTGTCTCAACTCACGTTTTGGGTTCCACCAATACCACAATAAGTTTCTACACTATAATGATGGATAGCCATTTTGCTGGTTGCACTCTGGGAGTAAGGAAGGTAAATACCACATGGACATGATTCATGAAGAATGTAACAATCAGCGTCAATGTTTGATGTACTGGATTTGATGCAATCGTTAGTAGCGGTTGTATCACGGTGCATTAGAATTGTAACAAATTCAACGGAATGTCATGATATACTGTTTGGGGCTTACATGTAAGACTGGGTGTGACAAATTGCAGCATGGCTATCTAAAATGAATGTTTATCTTTGAAGTTCTGAAGCAGACGAAGGACAGCAGGAAGAATAATAGCGAAAGAGTAAACATTTATCAAGAGGTAAAATCAATTTGGTTTTAATTTATAACTGATACGAGCAGGGGGATCCATTCTGGATAAAGAATTTATTTGCTCATACCTATGTAGGTACATTATGTATGTATGTTATGTAGGTATATGTACATAATTTTTGGTTGTAATAAGTTTTTGTTCAAATACCTACGGATGATATGGAATTTATTCCAGCAACCAGTCATAGTGATAATTTAATAAACTCTGGAAATTATAACAAAGCAAACCGGAAACAACTATTATTTTTTTGTTTCGATAATAAAAATCTTATAAAAAATCGACGGAGCTTTTTTTGAAAAAAAAAAATCAAAATTCGTTAAGTTAGGGCAGGCAGAGCTCCAAAAGGACTACTGTCATTTTCTACCGATTAACGAACCCAAGAATATAAAGTGTTAGGAGAAGGGACAGAGTGAGAAAGAAAAATCACGAGTGAAAAGAGACACCGCATTTACCTATCTATCTCTACCATAGTTCAAAGGGGGCATATGGCGCGGGGTTAGCAGAGGGGAAATAAAAATAATATCTGATGAGAGGGTGGACAGTATGCATGCGAAGAACGGCACAGATCGTAGGAATAAATGGGTGATCTTGTCCTCAAAGCTAGTCCTCACCTCTCTCAAAAAAAACCATTTATCATACCTATCTGAGACAAAAGATGCATTTTGGCACCGCCGTAGAGTACCACCTAAAAAAATCCGTTAACAACCCTTTTTAGCTTTTCAGAAGCTTACTAAAACCCTTATATTTCTTCCACGTTGAAGTGACTCACAAAATTTAATTATTTAAAAATATAGAGGATTTTAATAGATTTTTTAAGTTATGTAGGAAGAACCATAGTATGTACCTACATGTAAGAATATAAAAAGAAAAATTATAAATTTTACGTTCCTTGCGTAGGAATGCAAGAAAATTAAGAAATAAGACATTATTACTTGAAGGGATACATTTTCACCTATTTATTTTTAATCCATTTAGAATTCTAAAATATAACAAATAATTTGGCAGAAGAATGGTTTCAAAGTGCGATTGCGGGTGCAACAGAATCGGCCCGACTTTTCTAGATCATAGTACAAAAAACACAAATTCTGTTAATTGTGAAACATTTATCATGCTATTTTTACATAATATTGAACGACGTTGATTCAATTTAATAAATAAATAAAAATAAAGATAGAAAACAAAAGTAAGCAACGAAATATTAACTTTTAAATCAATCGCGGGTGCAACATCAAATTATCGCGGGTGCAACGCGTCTAACTTAAATTAGTAAACTGATTTAAAAAACTGGAAAAATATAAAATAAGGCACATATGTAACAAGTCAGTACCCTTCTCTATTATCTAATTATAATTTTGTTTTTTTCAAATACTTCAATATTTTTTCGAAAATACATATATATATGTCAGAAGTACTCCATCTTCATCGATATCGGTTAAGGATAACCCCACATAACGATATTGTGATATTGCAGCCTACCTGGTGCAAGAAGGTACAAACCTGCGGAAATAATTTTTGGAAATGCTGCTGCTGTAAAAACAGAACGGTATTTTAGAGCATGGATCTACTGGTAATGGTAATATAGGGGGCTCAAAAGACCCTGTTGGAGATTTAGATTTTAATGCTTCGTCTTCTGACTCAATAAAAACATCGAAAACTTAACTTTACGAATGCTCATGGTCATTGTGCTCTTCTCGATTCTTAACTTCCGACTTAATCGATTTCACATCTTTTATACCCGGCACTTGTCTGCTAATATTATCCCTTTTATAGAAATCACCTGTCCTTCAGTTTTTTAGGCATTGCTTTGGTGGAATCAATTTTTTTTTTAGATACATTTTTGACCTCTTCAACTACGTTAGTGGGACTTCTAGGGCGATTACGTTTCACTTGTGCGACTTTTTCAGTCTACAGGGACTGATGTAATGAGTGCCTGCCTTTTTTTGTGTTGCCTGAATTTTTTTGTTTTGTCTGATTCTGGTCAGAATTTTAAAATTTGTATCTGCCTTCATTTTCCCTTTCAATACATCTCTCCACATTAAATTTCTACATCTTTTTTCTGCATGAAGCTCAGCATATTTGTTAATTTTTCGCCAATTTTCTGTAAAGCAGTCTCTTTTTCTTGTTTCACTTCCATTTAACCATATATTTTTATATAAAAAGAACAAAATATTATATTACATAGTTAAAAAAAAACGTGAACAGCACAAATTATTATTCAAAGTATATTTTATCAATAAAATACAATAAATCACGTTATAATATTAGTAGTCAATAAGTTGCACCCGTGATCTTAATATATTGGGATCGCGGGTGCAACCAATTTAAATCAACGTTTTCTATCGTTCAACGTACAATATATTCCTAAAAACGACTGATTTAATTTTAGTTTTGTTTTCTTCTTACTTTTAGAAAGTTTCAAAACGCTAGCACTTTATTTCTGCCAAAAAAGTAAACTTTTATATCTTTTCTATCGCAGGTGCAACAAACTTACAATGGCTATTTGCAATCAATAATGCTAAAAATATAACAACAAATTCGTACATGTTTTTATGCAAACGATTAAATGGCATGTTGCTTCATACGTCTATTGAGTAAAGCATAACTTAAAACTGTCGGAAATAGCTATTTTGAGCGTATGTTACCAGTTGTAATAATTGCAGTTCGTACCGACTCTTCGTATGATAATGTTGCCAAGCGCAAACAAAAATGTTCTCTATAACTTAGGTCTCAGTTTTTGTTTTAATTATTAAATATAGTATTTCTACTTTGAATATTTATCAAAAAAAGTAAAATATTGTAATTCAAAAATTGGTGTCAAAAATCGTCTACAGCGGAATCACCCAAAAGCAAAAATACGCTGGTGATAAAATAAAACAACATTTGGGACAAAACAGAACGTTATAAATTCATGAGAATTCGCAAGATGTTTCTGCAATTTCACGAAAGTCTTTACGTTCAATCCAAATCACGTATTTATGCCTATACTCGATCTAAGACGGGGTTGGGGGCAAAATCTTTCTGTTTAAAAAATAAAACTTTTACGATGAACGTTTACTGCGAAAAACCAAACGATAACCGAGAACAAGTCTGCAAACTCTATCAATCCACTTTTCGTTAGCCTTGATATTTTTGTACCCTTCCTTTCCTTGAACTGGTTAACATCACTCAATCACGATTCACAAAAAGAAAGTAACACGCCAATAAATATGACAATATATGTACTAAATTAAAATGAACCATAAAATGAACATTTTAATAAAGAATGCCCTCCTGTAAGCTGGGTCTCTTAATCTTTTTTGTTTTTTACGGTTCTGCGGCTGGTCTGCTTTTGGACTTTTATACTACTTTTCGAGCACGAGGTGAATTTTACTTTACTTGGGGAGCCCTGGTTTTTCACTGACTTTCCAAAATTTTCAAGTGACACAAATCACGGCACTACTCCCTGGATTGCATTCGCAGTGCTATGTAAACCCAAATCCAAAACTGTGTACAAGTGAGATCCGATAAATACGTAGCCTCACCGCCCGATGGTGCCAGTATCGCCAAAGAGATTTACTATCGTCTAATTTCTAGTACATCCTCTTAGACGGCTACTGTCAAAATTTCAGCCGAATCGGACTCGTAGTTTTGTTTTGACCAAGTGTGAAAGCTTGCTTGCCCGCGAATTTTAGAAAAATGGAAAAAGAGCAGATGGCGACCGTCAAAAATTGGTATAACGAGTTTCAATGTGGTAGCACATCGGCTTTTGATGAGCCCCGCCCATGTGCCCCGAAATTGGCTACCACGGAGGATAACGTTTCAAAAATCCGCCATCTCGTATTGCCAGACCGCCGCCGATTTAGAGCTGTGTCAATCGCGATTGATTCGGTCTTTGCGACCCGTTCACCAAAAAGATTGATTGATTGCAATCAAAGTAAACCAAATCAATCAATTCTAATGTCAATCTCTTGCCACTGAAACCGATGAACGAAACGAATGTAAAAAAGTTATGTTTCGTTCATTCAACATGTTCTCAATCATTTTACAATACCAAATAGGAATGGACATGAAACAGAATGTATATTCCTCATTTTATATACAAGAGAAGAGGGCGTGAACGTAGCAACGAAGTAGAAAAA
The DNA here is from genome assembly GCA_911387755.1 of Chrysotoxum bicinctum. Taxonomy (NCBI): domain Eukaryota; kingdom Metazoa; phylum Arthropoda; class Insecta; order Diptera; family Syrphidae; genus Chrysotoxum; species Chrysotoxum bicinctum. The sequence goes on from OU426988.1 coordinate 134,611,742, forward strand.
AGCCAAACTTGCTTTCATTTTCACATTGTTTCGGTCTCGGTCTGAACGAAACGATTGTAAAAAAAAATATTTTACTTGAATGAATGATTGAAAACATTTCGTGTCGGTCTATATCTCGTTCGGAACGAACCGGATGGATAAAAATTGATTGAATGAACGATTGATTGAAAAGACCGAATCCTTGAACCAATCAATCAATGATTGATTCGGTTTTCAAAATGAACGATTGGCACAGCGTTCGCCGACTACTTCGAAGGAAACTTCACACCGAGCCCACCTACTGACCCAACTTTCTTACGAGAAGTTGAGGCAACAGTTCAACAAACACTGCAACCAAATCCGGATAAAATAAATTTTAATATTATCAATCCAGCAAATGATCCCACCGATAGTCCAAATTTATGCAATCTAGAGGAGGTTGTAGAAATCATCGGCAATTCTAAGCCAAAAAAGTCTGCTGGACCAGATGGTGTCTCCTACTACATCCTGAAAAGGCTGCCACAGGCGGTAATGATTTTCCTCACAATCATTTTAAACAACTGCATCAACAACTGTTACTTCCCCCAGAATTGGAAAACAGCGAAGATTGTGCCAATTCCGAAGAAAGGTGCCTCCAAATTAGTTTCCAACTACAGGCCAATATCACTTCTCAACAACATCAGCAAATTACTGGAAGAATTAATCTTACGAAGACTGAAGAAATTCTGCTGTGAAAATTCAATCATCCCTGACATGCAATTCGGCTTTCGAGAAAAACACTCAACCTTGCATCCACTGGTAAAATTCCAACACGATATCACCACAGCCCTCAACAGTAATCGTGTCACCGTCGGATGCTTTCTGGATGTCGAGAAAGCATTCGATAGCGTGTGGATAGACGGTCTAATCCACAAACTTCATCTTATGCAAGTACCTCCGCCATTAATAAAAATTCTCTTTTCTTTCCTATCTTTCAGGAAATTTTTCGTTCAAGTAGATAACTGCAAGTCAAACATGAAGACCATCAGAGCTGGAGTCACCCAAGGCTCAAAACTAGGCCCTTTCCTCTACAACTTGATGACTTCAGACCAACCTTCACCAATTGGATGCGAGAACCTTCTGTATGCTGATGACTCGCTCACCTACGCCACATCAATGTCACCTCTAATCGCTGTCCAAAAAGTAGAAACCCACATTAACAGACTCTTCCAATTCTACCAGAAATGGGGCATGCGAATCAATACTTCCAAATCGGAACTTGTCTGCTTCAGGAGACCTTCAACTGGTAGAGGCCTTCGCACCCCAACAATTTGCAGAAATCTGGTCCTAAGACTCCCTGACGGATCCTCCATAGTGGCAAAGCCAAACGTCAAGTACCTGGGAGTGCACTTCAATGAGTTGCTAAGGTTTAACCTGCACTCAAGAAATGTTCTGAAAAAGGCCAGCTGGGCCTTCAGCCGTTTGCACCCATTGCTGAAAAGAAGATCAGGTCTTAGCCAACCGACAAAGATATTAATCTACAAGCAGCTCCTACGACCAGTGATCAGCTATTCCTTCCCAGTCTGGTTTTCCATCTCGAAGACAGCTATGAAGGAACTTCAACTATTCGAAAGGAAGATACTGATGATTTGCACTGGACTCTACTTCGACCGTCAACGACAGAAACACTACAGGAACGAGCATCTCTACACAGAAGCCAATTTAATCCCGCTGGACAAATATCTAGTTCTTTCAACGAAGAAACTAATGGGGAACATCATCGACCACCCGAATCAGCTTATGAGAAGGATGACCACAGAACAACGACATCCCGAGCCGAGGTACCTCAGTGTGATGGAAACTCTGGATGACAACGTAATCATGGACAACGAGGAAGTAGTCTCGTTCTACGCTGACATTGGGTCAGCCTACCACCGCGGCTAAAACGCCATCCCTGCCCACAACCCACAAAAATCACCACTGACAACCAGGAATGAACACCCTGAGGACAATACAACCGACATTTTAAATTTAATTTTTTTTTTCGTCATGTACATTTTATATAAAAATAATTAAACTTAAGTCACTGTATATAGTTAGGCCCCCTATGAGCCAACAAATGTAAACTTTCATACATTATGTAGTATCTTATTAGTTGTAAGCCAAATTGTAAATAGTATGTTCAATAAAACAAAAATTGAATTGAATTGACGATTGGCACAGCTCTACGCCGATTGAAGTTGCGCGAGATAGCTGAAACAGTAGGCATCTCAAACGACCGCTTGGGTCATATCCTCATTGCTCACTCCGGACAACAAGCGCAACCTTGAGACAACAGCGCAGTGCTTAAAGCTGTTGAATTGCACTACAAACTGCTGCCCTATCCACCGTATTCTCCACATTTGGCTCTGTGCGACTTTTTTTTTTGCAAACTTGAAAAAATCACTCCCCGGGCCGAAATTTGAGTCGAATGAGGTCACAACCGCCACGGAGGCCTACTTTGCAGACCTCGAGAAAACCTATTTTTCGGATGGGTTAAAGAAGTTGGAGCATCCCTGGATCAAGTGTATTGAGCTAAAAGAAAACTATGTTCATAAATAAATCACCACTTTTCCAAAATGTTTGTTTTTATTTTGTAGGCTTAGTACTTATTGGACCACCCTCGTACTCCGTCGACTCGAATTCGGTTGTGTTTCTTTATAATTCTTTGGGCGTTGTCCAACTAAGCTCCGCAAGGCAACCACTCCGGATTGCCATGGTCGGGGGCAGCCATAATATTCATCCTTAATAAAATGTAATTTCCTTTTAACTGTCCTCAAATGAAACACACATTTAACCGCTGTCTTGCCCCTAACGCACGATAAGTTACCAAATTTGAATTTAAAAAAAAAAAATATTATAATCTTCCAATCCAACCAAAATTACAATTATTATAATATGTTTCCGACGGTTTTACTATCAAATGAAAATCAAATGAAATCGCCGGGAACTTTCTATGTTTTCTTCCCCCTGGAAGCAGCTTTGCGGAAGGTTTGCTTATACTGCTACGCTTTACCTAAATTGCTAAGCAGACTCCATTTACCATTTTGAACTTCCTCTTTATAGTTTGCTCGGTAGGCGTGTAGTTCGATGGAGAATGGTGAACTCGCATACTTAAGCAAGTTAACAAAATCCACTGATTAGCAGTTTTAAAGTTAGTCAACCTTTGATCTGTATTTATTTATTTATTTGTTTTTTGCTATTCCTTTTTTTAAATCGTCTTTCTATAATTTCTTCTCCTTCTTTAAGGCGGCCCTAATAAGCTTATTTTTATGCTTAGGTATCTTTCCCTGACACTAACCAAAACATCTAAGAATGCACCGTTTGAGGATAACCGTAAATCATAAATTCATATTTTAATGTTCCTGGCAAATTGAGTGGCAGTTTTCACAGTGCTGCAGGCGCCTGCCTGGCGACTGAACATACCCTAAGCGGAGCAACGGAGTTGCGTGAGCGGGTGTGAGCCCCGAAAAGGAAGTTAAAATCCTGAAAACCCGCGAAGCGGGCCACACAAGGTACTGTTGCTCAAGACAAAACATTTTATGTTTGGCCCAAAGTCACAAACAAATTTGGCCTTATGTCACGGCACCACACACCACACCAACGTGAACGATAGCTCTGGTAATCACAGGTACTTTGCTCTTAGTTTCCTGAGCAAAATGTATACCAACACAGAAAAATCTGCTTTTGATCTGACACAGTATATACAGTATTTATCGCTTATAAGAAACACGCTTATAAGAAAACCTCACTTACAAGAAACTTGAACAAAAGCACCGTGTACTTTCCCATATATTTTAATGTTGAATTGTGTGTTTATAAGAAACACGCTTATAAGAAAAACACTGATAAAAGAAACATTTCTGCAACCACGAACTTTCTTTTTTCAATGTAAAGTTGGTTGGATTTAAGAAACTTTCAAAAAAATCACGAAACTCAAAAAACTTGAACAGACCTTTGAGAAAAATTCAAAGCAACCTAGGTATGCAAATGTCATTTCAATTCGACATTAGAAGAGAATTTTAGTTCAGTGTTCAGTGTTATTTATACAAATTAGTTTTTTTGGCCTTTAGTCCACAAAAATTGGCGTTTCGTCAACTGACGAGTCCATGTGAGATCGCCGGGACGAAACGCCAATTTTTGTGGACTAAAGGGCAAAAAAGCTAATTTGAATCAATAATTCAACAAGTCCATTAATAGTGCTAAGTCTTCTACTTGGCTGATTTATTTCAGTAGTATATAGAATTCGTATTATAAAAACGTTCATATAAATTCTTTATAGCTATACAAATTTCTTTAAAATTAAAAGAAATGTACTGACAATTTTAAATATTTAATAATGTAACGACCACACACATCCATCTTATTAATTATTAACTTTTCATTACATTTTTAAATGATTCACTTAATTCTTTTATTATTAACAAATTGTTCATTTATTATTTTCATTACTCAATTACTTTTATGTAAATTTCACTACTTTTATTACATTAATAAAATGTCACTACTTAACTTATCTACTTTTGTAATCTCACTACCTATGTAAACAACCATATGGCAACACCTAAAAATATACTTCGAAATTCGAACAAACTATAATGAAAGCTCTTTGCTCCTGCGCAAAAGCTCCTCGGCAAACAGTATAAAAGGCGAGCCTTGATAGGAGTGAAATCACTTCTAGTTTGGTGCTCTTAGTGCGAAGTTGGTACCCAGCGTCCGCTATAACATCATATTGGAAGAGAAGCATTTGTGTATGCCTTGCACTACTGCGACGTTTCACAAGCGTCCTATAGTGTTTGGCAGTGCACGGATGTTTCTTTTTTTTCTCTTTCGTTTAGCACATATTTTGCTGAAGGGCACTACGGGGTATGGAGAGTGCGAAGTTCCACGAGCGTCCACACGAAATACTCTTCCATAGATGCCAGATGCAAAACAATGTTGCCACACCTTTTTTTTATTATTAAAATAACTTTTAACTTAATTTGCCATGGTTGTCACTTTTAAGTACATACCACCATTTACTAAACTATTTGTTTCTTTTAAATGACAAATAAAATCCATTTTGTTCTTTTTTTAAAATTTACAAAAAAGGTGTTTCTTTTCATTCTTTCATCTTCGACTATAAAACATTTGTTTAGCTGCCCATTCAACGGATACTGCGGTCTTCGGACAGCATACCTGTGGTGGAGAGTCAAACAAAGCGGCGTTGACTAATCCTTTTCTATAATTTTCAGCTTAGTGTTTTCAACGAGTTCTCCACACCCAAAACGAAGCTCTCGCAAATATTTAATAAATAAATAAATAAATAATTTATTTATTGGCGCCCATCCAAATCCAACATCTAGTCGCGTTACAATAATATTAAAATATTAAGGATAAAAATGTTTTGTATACAATATTATTTTAAAATCACAGAAACTCATATATGAAAATTTTGATCGAAATCGGTAGACTCAGAAATGAGAAAGTAGAAAATCAAAATAAGGATCTATGACAGGTACCGTTTTTTTTCTGAACATGATTTTTTTTTTATAAAAACTATTAGAGCCGTCTTCGAAATAAATATGATATTTCATAATGGTAGGAAACGAGCAAAAAAAAAAACATTTCAATTTCTCATTTAGGCTGCAGGTTGAGGTACACACCTGCAAACACACGGAATCTCTACCTTTTCGTGTTGTAATATCAATTGATAAAAATCTTGAGTTCTAATTTTTCAAAAACCAAGTATAGAGTCATTTTAAAATCTACTTCGATTTTTCTCAATTTACTTCACTTTTTTCTCCAAATCTACTTCGACTTTTTTTCCGGAAGTGGTAACGCTGCTGGGTATATTTGTATAAGAAACTTGTTTCTTATATCCGTATAAGAAACTTGTTTCTTATATCCGTATAAGAAACTTGTTTCTCATATCCGTTCTATGAATATAAGAAACACTCGGTTATAAGAAACAAATCTTGTGCAATTTTTGAGTTTCTTATAAGCGTTGAATGAGCATTCTGTAGTCTATTATAGAGCGTCGGAGCTCTGTACTGATATACAGTTTGGCATCTGACACAGTATATAGTATGCTCTTAATTTGAATGAGCATTCTGTTAGGTTAGGTTAGGTTAAAGTGGCTGCTGACCGGAAAAGGACAGCACACTTAGACCAATATTTGGTCCGTTGTGATACCACAAGGATTTCAAAAATCCCCCTTACTCGTTAAACCATTTTGAGCTAATAATGAAGCGTTTGAGACAGTGAATGTCGGAATTATTTAGATCACTAGGATCGTTATAGTAGTAGTCTCCCAAGTGGAGTCTACGTCTTTGCGCTAGGGCAGGACAAGAGCATAGAAGGTGGGGAATTGACTCCTCTTCTTCTTCATCCATGCAGCTTCTGCAAAAGTCATTTGCAGGAACTCCAAGACGAGAAGCATGCCTTCCTATTAGGCAGTGCCCAGTAAGGACACCTATAATGGAGCTAATATGCAATCTACCAATAGAAATTAGTTGTTTTGAGCGTTTAGCATCAAACAATGGCCAAATCAGTTTAGTAGACCGGCAAGTTGGGGTGCTGGTCCACCTGTGGTTGGCTTTCTTTATGGTATCTTGCTTTAGCATAAGTTTACAAGTAGCTAGGGGTATACCGATGTTAGATTTGCTATCCAACAAAGGTAATATTGTTCCGTTTTTTGCAAGTTCGTCAGCTTTACAATTTCCTGGAATGTCTCTATGCCCCGGCACCCATGTAAGGTGAATGTTAAACTGTTTTGACATCTCCACCAGAGATGATCGACAATTTTGGGCTGTTTGTGAGCATTCTGTAGTCTATTATAGAGCGTCGGAGCTCTGTACTGATATACAGTGTGGCAATACGCGAACGGGCTACATTTTGGTCAAACAAAATTAAAGAAAAAATGGTATTAACGGTACCGAATTTCGACTTTCTCATTAACAGTTCCTACGATTTTTACAAAATTTTTATACAAGAGCTCCTGTCGATTTGAAATGATATTGTTTACAAACATTTTTTGAAAAATTTGAAAATTCAATATCATGAAAACGAGTGAACGATTAGTTTTTTAAATTACTTCCCAAAATGTATAGATATTATTAAATACTTAAAATAGGCATTCCAAATTTTGTTTAAAAAAATTTTAAAGAAATTTCTTATATAAAAAAAAAATAATTTAACAATTAAACGATATTTTTAAACTTTGTTTGCATATGTAAATTCAAAATTTTCTAGAAATCAGACGGCATTGTTATTCATTTGACATGTGTCTTTAATCAAATCTATGTTTAATATTATATATCACAGTTTTTATATTTTAAAGAACTTTTACATAGGTAACAGCAAGTACGTGCTTATTAAAATCAATTTTGTGAGCCTCTTCAGATGGAATGTATTAAACGCTGAGTTTTTCGGGGGTATTGTTCGATAACAATGAAAAGGCTACAAAAACTCTCAACACTCTTATGAGTTTAAACAATTCAATTCATTCATGTTAAAGAATTTTGCTGTTATGTACAAAAAAGGATGGGCCAGATACAAGTTTCTTTTTAAAAATGCAATAAAATGAACAAAATTAATTTTTGTCTTGGGGGTTACCAATAATCAAATTAAGAGACAACTTTAATATTTCAGTGAAATGAACGATTACGTAATGAGCTCTATATAGTTAGCCATACATGATATGAACTTAATATTTAAGTGAACTCTAAATTATGAACCATTTATTGCACGGAAGCTAAAAAATAAAATGCAGCATGTATGCTCAGTTATATAGAGTCCATTAAATAATGGTTCATTTCGCTCAAATAATAAAGTCATCTCTAAATTTGTTTATTGGTAAGGCCCTGTGTATTATGGCTTTATTAATAAGAGCAAACATTCCCTTTAATTATGGAACACAACGACGTTCAAGTGGATGCCTCGGCTGGCTTCACAGTAGCGTATTCTGTAACTCCAATTTTCCAAGACCTTGTTGATGGTTTCGGGCTGTAGCTCACGGATTGCTTGGATCATATTGGTCTTAACTGCTTGATTTGTTTCCGGATTATTGGCATAACATCGGTCCTTCACGGTTCCCCACAAAAAATGTCCAAAGGGGTCAAATCGCAACTCAAGACGGTTGATAACACGATTTGGGCATTTGGTGCTCAAAAAATCGATTCTGGCATCTGCTGTGTGGCATGGCGCGCCATTCTGCATAAGCCAGAGGTCGTCCAATTCCATATCTTCAATGTCAGTAAAAAAAACTTCCGTTAACATGGCTCTGTAATGCTCTACTTTGACCGAAACGTTGTTCCTAGCCTCATTTAACGCAGAAAAATTGTCCAAACTCTCACTTTCTGTGTATGCACTGGCTTCTGGACAGTAACGTGCGGGTTTTCCGAGCCCCAAATGCAGCAATTTTGCTTGTTAACATAGCCGCCGAGATAAAAATGCGCCTAGTCAGAAAAGATGATTTTTCGCCCAAAATCGTTGTCCAATTCAAGCTTCTCTAAGGCCCAAACTGCCTTCAAGTGCTGAGTCAATTAGACCTTAAGCGAATAAGTAAGTGAATTGAGTCTTACACTCTCAGCTACAGCAGCCACATTCTCTTCTGTGCGTACCTTACGACGCACGACGGGCACCATGAGTCTTCTCCATTAGCATACCAGTCTCGCGAACTTTTTGCACAAACTTGCGTACAGCAGGCACGGTGGATGCTTCTTTTCGGCCAAAACTTAAAAAAAAAACGCACTGTTTGGGCTACACACTACACAGCACTCACTTTGGAAATAAAGTTTTCAATATTTCCCAACGTTGTTCACGCGTAAAGCGACTCATTTCGTTCTGCGGAGGTATGAAGTATGATACTGACTTTTTGTCAAGATTTTGATTTTCGGAAAGAGCTGTCAGGCTCAAAATCACCTATGATTTAAAAAAAACCACTCGATGGCCCACCCTGTATGGTAAAAAGCATTGTGCTACTTAGTTAAATTTAATATATATTATTGGTTTTATTTAATAAATGTTTGATTGTACTGATGAAACATCGAAGAAATAACAGTTGGATACCTTCAGCATTTGTAATGTACATTCATAATAAACTTTTTTGAATGCATTTATACATTTAAAATGAAGGTTTAAAGTTGGTTCAAAGCACCACCCATCACCAACTGTCAATCTTTAATGTTCCACGATAGCCACAACCTAGCGGAAGAACATTTTCTTAAAGAATTTTTCCATTATTGATTTATTCATCATTTATGAATCATCTAATTGATTAATTGGTTATGATTCTCTTTTTTATTGTCATATCGTAGAACAATGCGTTAAACGACCGACGCTGGTGATTCGTACACCCTTGAATCTAAAAATTAACTTGCCTTCTGTAAAGTAAGCAAGTAATGTTTTAGAATAATCACGACTTCCCATTAAAACTTATATGACGGGGCGCTTAGGTGTGATATCTTCTTATCAGTGATGGTATTAAGAAAGATTGATGACTTGATCTTATGAAGTTTTTTTTTTTGCTTTCTTTTTCGTTGCCTTCGCTCCTAATGTCGTCATATTCATTTTTATCCTCCTTATGACAGCAATAAAAAAAGGATATTGGAAGCAATGTTTGTTTAATTTGGCTTGCTGGATAACAGAAGTTCAAGAAGAAAAAAAAGACGTTAGGGCAAAGGCTTTGAATTCCGATAGAATAATATATAATAAATTAATAGTAGATACATACAAGCAACAAAAATTGGGTCTTGCCGATGATAAATGGAGAAAAAAGATTGTTCACTTAATTATGCTGACATGGAATGATTCCTTAAGCTTAAGTTCTCCAGAGGACCTTTAGTTGGAATGTCTTATGTACGAGTATATGGATCAACTCGATTCTAAGGGATACTAACTTTGTCATGATGTATGAACTAGAGTTTACGTCTTTTGGCATCAGATTAAAAGTGACATTGCGTTTATGGATTTCTTCAAGTGTGTTGGGCTATGAGGAGTTTGCATGGATTTTGTTCCATGGAATCAGCATTATAGAGCACCAGTTTTTATTAAAAAAAAAAAAACGAATATTATTAAATTTGACTGAATGCGAAATTGACAGTTTTGTGAAAATAAATTATTTTTTTTCAGATGGTGTAACTTTTCTAACTATTAATAAACAACTATTTATTTAACCTAGTATTCGTTTCATTCTAAAATATTTTGAAAATCGTACTCCAAGTGCGTACGCTCTAATCCCAAAATGAAAATCTATTTTCTGCCCTTTTTTGTTGTTGATTCCAGAGTAATAGTGGAACAACGTCCACAAGGAGCCAAAGGGACATATTTTATTGATTGATTTTATTCAGTGAATGGATTGCGTTTCCGAAATATGTGACTTTTATGTCTGAAATTAATGTAGGTAGAACGTCAGTGGTGTTTACGTTCAGCAGGTCGGTGGCACACAGTGATTTGATTTGACTTCCACGGCCACTAACAAAAAAAAAATCGTCAAAATTGATAAAAATAAAAGTTTTGTTCGAAGGAAAGGTTAAAGATTGTACTTTTTTCGGAAGAAAGTTGGAAGTTTTTACTCTTTTTTTACTTCTTTTTTTATGGAGATATTCTTTTTTAGTGCTATAGGATCGGAACCACCCAATTGATTTAAATAAAATTTTCAAATATTGTAAATGATAGTTTCAGAAATGACAACAAAATACTACCAACCACTTACACACCCACACAAAAGATTATCTAATTTCTAGAGTTGGTAAATTAACTTTTGAGTAGTTAAAAATATATACTTTCGCGGAAAAAAAAAAATAAAATGCTAGATGCATAAAATCATAACGTATTTGTCGGTTCAGATGTTCAGTGTTTATAAGTGAAAGATAATTGAAACAAGCGTTGTTATTCTTATTTACGGTGTATCCAAAGAAGTAACTTTTTATGTGGTGGTAAATCATAAAAATAATGTGACCATTACAAAATTTACTGAAAATCTATATTTTCAATTCATTTCAAAATGCCTGATTAAATGTATTTCAAGAAACAAATAAGTACTAGTAAAAAAGCACTAAAAACCGAGGAAAAGGCGCAGAAAAACCTTTTTTCAAACTTCGTGTTGTTCCAGATACATTCACACAAATCACGATGTTTAATTATTACCGAACTGAAACTCAGGTTACTGGATGTTATATGCGGCTGACCTCGAAATAAATACAATTTTAAGGACCATATTGTATATTGCTTACGTGACAATTGGGTAATGTTCTTCCACTCTTTGTTAAAACCTCCATATGAGGCCTTTTGTATAAAGAACGAGTTCTAAATGAAATGTCAAAATTACCGGCTTTTGATTCAAAGCTGACAAGTGTAAATTTATAAACGCATCATCAAACATTCATGAGGGTGCTTCTTAAAAGCAACGTTAAGTCTACGCTTGTGTTTATCACAATTCGCAAATATTTCACAACCAAAACGAATTATTGGAATAAGTAAAGTCTTGGCGGGTGTTTTTCTATTTTTGATTGGAGAGATATATTATGTTATTCAAAGCATGCGTAGATCACCATAGACTTAAGCTACCGCTATTGTAATATGGTTAAGACCTGTAACAGTTTTATTGAAGGTGATACCAACAAAATCTATGAGTATGTCATTTAAAATTATTTTTGGAAATTATAAAGTGTCAATAATTTTCCTCGAGATGACTAGGCATTTTGATTTGTTTAGATTTATGAATAATCCATTAATCATTGACCAATTATAAATACTTTGAAAGTCTATATATGCATTTTATATGCAGCGTTCTCAATGAGACCTAATGAACAACTTCTGTATAGCTGTACATTACCAACATATATGTGCAGAAAACTAAATCACTTGGGAAGGAAATTCATTTAAATAGAGGGTAAATAGCAATGGACCTAAGATCGATCCTTGAGGCACAAGAAGAAAACTAGATGTTTTGTTATTTACAACAACTGCCTGAAATCTACCACTTAAGTTCGATGATATCAGGTTCACAGAAGATGAGGAGAATTTGTACAAAGGCTGTGACTGACTTTTTCAAAGTTCTTTTAAAAAATAATATCTTCTACAACTTTAATTAACACTGTTGTGAAGCTATGTTTAGGACGAAACCCAGATTTATAAAGACAATATGATATTAACAAACTAAAAGCATGCGTATCTGGCGCAGTGGCGTAGATAGCTTTTCGCTATGGGGGGGGGGGATATATCTAGTTCGCTCATTTTTTAAAAGTTTTAATAATTAAAAAAAAAAAAACAAATAACAAGACTTTATTGAATTCATTATGTATGCCATAAAAAAATTATATTTTCTAAAGATAATATATTATACGCATTAATTTGAATATGAACTAGAATAAATATTGATATACAGTGAATTGCATAAGTATAACCGCACCTGTAAAAATGCGTTTTTGTAGAAAATTAAAATGGGAATGACACTTTACTATTTTTTTTATTGAATGGCATCACTAATCAAGTAAATTGAGAAGAAAAAAAGTTCCATTATTTTCTCTTCTGGTATTTAAAAATTATAAACAGATTTTTATATATTGCAAAAGTATAACTGCACAATGCAAACCTCTCTGAAGCTTCATTCAGTTATGTGCTTCGAAATGACAAGAAACAATGCCGCTTGGTAAACATTTAAGTGATACGGAAAAAGTCAAAATTCAAGCTTTTCGGTTAACTGGCCTAAGCTTAAGGGCTATTGGTAGGAAAATTTAAAGGTCCGATCGTGTCGTCCGAAATTTCTTACAAGATCCAGAATCTTATGAGACGAAAATAAGACCCGGGCATCTGCAGAAGCTGACACGTCGAGACAAGGGGCGTTTAATAAATGCTGCATCCAATTCGGCGCATTTTTTACCAGACATTCGTGACGAATTGGGCTTAGGAATTTCGGTTTCAACGGTTTTTCGTGCCTTAAAAAGCAGTAAATTGATTTTTCGGTGCAAAATGATGCCAACTCCAAATTTGACAACAGTTTACAAAAAAAAGTAAGAATTTGCCCAACAAAACATGAAACGGAATTGGAAAACTATAAGTACCATTCCATTAAATTACACTTAACTCTTGTTATTCCAAATGCCATAATTCAATGAATGTTTTTTTATTAGATTATTTTCAGTGGCGAAAAAAAGTTTAATCTTGATGGGTCAGGTGGTTTTAAGGGATATTGGCACGATCTGAGAAAGGAAAAAAGTTTGTTTTCAAGAGGAACTTTGGCGGTGGCAGTTGTAAGGTTTGGGGGCCTTCTGCGACCGTGGTAAGGTTGCACTTGCCTTCACCCCTGCAAAGATGAACAGTTCAGCTTGCACCCAGGTGCTTCAGGATGATTTGGTACCCTACTTAAGACGATTTCCTCGAGTTCGCCATGTCTTCCAGCATGATAATGACACAATTCACGTTAGTCGTCAAAGTTTGGGATGCTACGAATCGAATAGCATACATTTTATGGTGTTCTTGGCACGTTCTCCAGATTTTTACCGTATTGAAAATCTTTGGGGAATTTTGACCCGCAAAAATTATGCCCATAATAGGCAATTATACAGTGTTGCTGAGCTGCGAGAGGCGATTGTGGAAGAATGGAACTGTATAGACGATTCCATATTAAATAACCTTGTCAACAGTATGTCAAAAACAATTTTTAGATTGGTCGAAAATAGGGGCAGCAATGTCCTTTACTAATTTAGCCGAAAAAATTTACTTAAAATAAAAAAAAAAAAACAGATCAAAATAAAAAAGCGGTTATACTTTTGCAATACAAAAAAAATCTGTTTTAATTTTTAACCACCAGAAGAGAAACTAACGGAACTTTTTTTTCTTCTCAATTTACTTAATTAGTGATGCCATTCAATAAAAATAAAATGCACGACTGGATCGCACGAACTTGCTCTTATGTAAAAGTACTTTGAATTTTAAGATACATTTTATAAATATAAAACATGGATTTAATGAGATAAAAATGTTCAAATGCATAAAATTGCCGTCTGATTTTTAGAAAAGTATGAATTTATGCAAACAAACTTTAAAAAAGCGTTTTATTATTAAATAACTTTTTTAAATAAGAAATTTCTTTAAAATTTTTCAAGAAAAAAATGTAGGATGCGAATTTTAATATAATAATATAATATTGATTTTAGGAAATAATTTCAAAAAATAATCGTTCATAGATTTTGAAGATATTGATTTAAAAATTTTTTTTTTTTTTTTCAAAAAACCCAACAAATATTTTTTCGAATATTTTTATATACAATATTATTTTAAACTTAAGGGGACTCCTGCTGAAAATTTTGGGTTAAAATCGTTAGAGCCGTTGGTGAGAAATTCGAAAATCAAAAAAACCGTTATATGACAGGTACCCCTAATAACATTTTGCCCCAAAATTTTGTTTGACCAAAATGTAGCTTATGTTCATAATATAACACCTAATTTTTTTTATCAAAATCGTTAGAGCTGTTTTCGAGATAAATAAGATTTTGCATTACGGGTGTATGGGGGGTACCGTTAGTTTTGGAGCTAAAAAAAAAATTCAATTTTACCTCTAGGGAATCACCGAAGACCCTTAACCACCGAGATTGAAAGAAATAGGTCCAGTGGTTTAGGCTGTAGTGAGAGGTACAGACATACAGACATACAGACATACAGACAGATAGACGGAATTGCCGGACCCACTTTATTCGTCTTCGCTATTATCGTAATGTCAACTTTGATCAAAATCTCGAGTTCAATTTTTTTTCCAAATGCAGAACTTGCCCTATAGGCTATAGTACCTACATATATCGCAAGTAAAAATAGTAGGGTGTCATTCCCATTTTAATTTGCTACAAAACGCATTTTTACAGGTGCGGTTATACTTATGCAAGGCACTGTAGGAAGTAAAATAATATTAACTTAAAAAATAAATCACAAAATAAAATCCAGTTTTCTGTTCTTTTTAGATAAAACACTTATAATCTCTTCTGCTAGTATAGGTATTTCCCGATGAATAGCTAGAGCCAAACCATTCAAACGATCCTGCAAATAAGTAAACATCCAAAGCTTATCACACTGTTATTAAAATAGACATATTTTTAATAATCTCCCTTCGTTGGTCATGCTTCTTTGTATTGTTTTTATTCTCTTTACTGACTGGAGAAAGTTCTTTCAGGAGTTGACGTTGAAACCGGCAGTGTAGCTAATATCTTTAATAAAATATATATAGCTGGATGGAAGCGCTTTTTCTTGCACGTTTACCTATTATCATTTGGTGAGAGACGAAAAAAAAATTTCAGAGTGCGTTTCTTTAACTTATTTGGTTCATGACTGGTTATGTTGAACAATTATCGATCCCAATGGGGGGGATATATCCCCCCGATCCCCCCCCCCTAACTACGCCACTGATCTGGCGGTTCAAAACCTTTTCAAGTATTAGGCAGTATAGCTATTGACAGATCCCTGTCAATAAAATTGAATTGAAAAGATGAGCAATACATTTTAAACAGTATGGTAATACAATCGTTATAAACCGACGGTTCATCAAAACAAAACCAGAACATTTTGGGCTTAATGGATAATAAAGCAAAATCCTCGTTGATGAAACGTTTATTTGAAATCTGGAGGGGTAACAAAGTAACCAACGAATTTTTGAATTAGTATTTGTTTTGCTTATCAGAAGTCCATGGATCTATACGAGAAGCATATTTTTTTTCATTTTGCTTCGCATATTTCACGCACTACTCATTTCTTACCCCCATTGTCACAATGGAAGTTTAAAATTAAGTTCAGCTGAATCTGAACTGAAATTTAAAATTACCTGGGCGAAACGCACCTTGGAGTTGAGGTCACTTGAACTTTTTAATTGAATTTAATTCAATCACTCCACTTAAACAGAAATAATTTTCATTTCTCTATGTATTGATTTAATAGTCTGACCACGGACAATATTGTTCTAGGTGTCTGAATTTAATCAAATTCCCCTAGAACGATAAAATTCACAGTCTATTAAAGCTGTAAATTTTATTAGAGTCGGTAAACATCGACCAATATTTGCGTCTTAGAAGGGTACGACAGCATCT
Organism: Chrysotoxum bicinctum; assembly: GCA_911387755.1. Classification (NCBI taxonomy): domain Eukaryota; kingdom Metazoa; phylum Arthropoda; class Insecta; order Diptera; family Syrphidae; genus Chrysotoxum; species Chrysotoxum bicinctum. The sequence continues at coordinate 134,627,794 of OU426988.1, forward strand.
AACTGATGAGCCCACTGTCGTACCTGGGCGAAACGCACCTTGGAGTTGAGGTCACTTGAACTTTTTAATTGAATTTAATTCAATCACTCCACTTAAACAGAAATAATTTTCATTTCTCTATGTATTGACTTAATACTATTATCTATTTCATTTATTCATTTCACAATCTTGAACCATATTCAAACACCTCAATATAAAGCATTATATAAACAAAGGTGCATATATGAACTTGACCAGATTATGCAGGCAACACATTGAAATGAAAAAAAAATAAAGTCTGTGTGTTTGAAACTGTATAAATGAGATCGAAATTTAAATGATCATCTATCAAAAATGAAAATGTGTGGGTATAATGTGGTAAAGCTTAAAGCGCGAAACAGATTGAACCAGCACCAGCAACGTCAACAGCGTCGTTTGGTCAAAATCCAAAATTTCCTGTTGCTGGTTACAATAACACAAAATGCAACCACAATAAGACGTATAAATGTCAAAAAATTTAAACACAATGCTGGTTTAATGTGTTTGAAAAGTATTTGCTGTCCAGCGGGCTGTTTGCTGTTGACGGCACGGGTGCCGTTGCTGGTTTAATCTGTTTCGCGCATAAAGCTTAACACGTTTCATGTACAACAGCCAACTGTTAACGGTTGCGACTACACATAAACCACTACATATAAACTGAAAATTGTTGACTGATGCACTCATGCTTAGTTTTTGAGTCTACCACACCATATAAGAATGTACATAGGTTAGGTAGGTACTTCAGTGCGTTTTTTCAAAAAATTAAGGATTTTCAATAATGAAAAATGTAAGCAAGACGTTCAGATTGGAATGCAGTGACGACATTACCCAAAGAACTTTACCGTCGATGAGATTGGTTCTTTAAAAAACGCTCAACTTACTTCAGTTGACGTCGAGCGATCTTTTTCGTTATATAAATCGTTCTTGAGACCCAATCGGCAACGTTTCGACTTCGAAAACTTCTAGAAAAATTTTATGATTTATGCAAATAAATCTTTTCAAATTCATTGGAGAATTTTCTGTTATTTAAAATAATTCATTTTAATTAAACAAATGAAGATGTTTATTTTTTATTTAAAAATGTTTTTTTTTTTTATTAAATGTTAATTTCATTTTAAGATATTATTTCATTTTAATAAAAATAAAAAATTTAACTTGATTTTAAAGATGAAGAAAATGTGATTTTATATTGAATAGAAATTAAGTTGAATTGGTTTTAAGTGCATATTTTAAATGCATATTTTGCATTTTTGAGCGCATATTTTCAGATTTTAAGTGCATGAGAATCCGAATCCTAGTTATCAGTTTTTCTTGTTTTTCGTTCCTTAAGTAGAGCATGTTTTTTAAGTAGATTTGTAATACAAAGTGGAGCAAAATGAATCAACATATAGGAAAATGTTATAATTTTTGAAATGCCGTCATACATCAATCATATTTGACATTTGTGAACTAGACAAAGGCAGTATACAAACAGACAAGCAATGGAGCGCTGTACTCCACAAGGGCGTGGAATAATTGTGTCCATTTTTTTTACCAATAACATGTGGGTGCTGTTGGCGCAGCGTGAATTTCGACGTCGATTTCCTAATCGTGTTGTGCCAACTAGGCAAACACTCCGGCGACGCACGCTAAGCTACTCGACTCGAACAGATTGGAACAACAAGAGACCATGCAGGGTGCGGCCGTCACCGAACTTGTCGTTTGTCGAGAATATCACAGCTGTGGCTGCCTATGTCGCTGAGAACGAAGAACCACTAACCGGACGACGGGCCACGCAATTGGACATCACCATGACTGACCATACAGCAAATTTTAGTGAAAGACTCATTAAACATGTTCCCTTTCAAAGTGCAAACAGTGCATCAGTTAATTCCTGTTGATCGTCCATCACGTTTGAATTACTGGAAAGCAATCCCCAATCTCAACAACGAAGAGGAAGATTTTGTGTCGAAAATCATCATGAGCGACGAGGCGCATTTTTATTTAAGCGGTTTCGTCTGTAAGCTTAATTTTCATTTCTGTGGCACTGAAAATCTGCTTGTGATGCACGAATAGCCATAATATCCACTTAAAGTACGTTGTTCACGCAGGAGGAGTGATTGGGCCGTATTTTTTTGAGGATGCCATTGGCAATACGGTAACTGTTACTGGTGGACGCTACAGGGCCATGATAAACAGCTTGGCATGAGCCATAATGGATATTGTGAAGGAAGCATTTTCTAGTCGCATAACCTACCGTTTAGACGATTTAGAATGGGCAGCATAATCGCCCGATTGAATCATCCCAGACCTCCTTCTTTGGGGCTACTTGAAGTCCCGGGATTATGCCTACAAGCCTCAGACAATATCAGCTCTTAAGGTGAATATTCGACAGGAATGCGAATACTTATCACCGGAAATCTTGAGAAAAGTCATGGAAAATGCAATAAAACGGGCACAAATGTGTATCAACACTGGCAGCAGCCACTTGTTGGATATCATCTTTTCCACTCAACAGAAAAAAATTTAAAGGTCTAAATAAAAATTTCCATAACTCAAAATCATTTTTTTTATTTAGTAAATAAGTAATTCATAAACACAAATAGATGATTAATTTTGCGCCAATTTGTATTATTTTACAAACAGACGACATACCATGCATTCGGTACCATTCAAGTGCTTTAAGATCTGTTTCTTAAATATTCCGATTCTTAAAATCTCTAAAAGAGAAAAAGAATCTCAAACATTTGGAAAACACTGAAAAGTTAGGTAAATCAGATCATGGTGGGAAAAGCATGGAACAGTTATGCCGCTTGGTACACATTTAAGCGATACGGAAAAAGGTAAAATTAAAGCTTTTCGGTTAAGTGGCCTAAGCTTAAGGGCTATTGGTAGAAACATTTAAAAATCCGATCCTGTCGTCCGAAATTTTTTCCAAGATAAAAGCAGTGGAGTGATTGTTCGGGGCAAAATGGTGCCAGCTCCAAATCTGACAACAGCCCACAAACAAAAAAGGTTAAAATTGACCCGTAAAAACATGGACCGAAATTGGAAAACCGTAAGTAACATTCCATTAATTTACACTTAATTCTTGTTATTCTAAATGGCATAATCCAATGAATGATTTTGAAAAAATGTTTAATCATGATGGGCCAGATGGTTTTAACGGATATTAGCATGTCTGAGAAAGGAAACGAAATTTTTTCCAAGAGGAACTGCTGCGGTGGCAGTCGTATGGTTTGGGGGGCCTTCTGCGACCATGGTAAGGTTGCACTTGCCTTCACCTCTACAAGGATGAACAGTTCAGCTAAATTCGACTAAATTTCGCAAAATGGTCGTTTTAACTTAGTTTCATACTATAATAGTTTTAACATACTATGAATATGCCTGTTCCCTTTTCGAGTTAAATAAAAAATGTGCAAGCTCAAAATTCAGCAAAACTGATAGGTACAATAAATTAAACTCAATGTTAAAAAAAAAGTCTTTGACTGCCAGTTATTGCTTCCTTACAAACTGTTATGTAAGCCAATAAAAACTGCAATTAAAATATCCGCAAGGACACATACATAAAAACCATCATTGCTTAAGGAAGCAATGATATCTTAATAATACTCTAGGCGGCGACGATGGCCGCCTTGTTCAAGAACAAGAAAAGCGATTAACCCTAATGACATCGCCATCACCCCAAAAAAGTGTTAATTTATTGTAGTGTAGTATGGTCGGTACACAACCAGAGTATGTACACAAAGAAACATGTTTCGGGTTCATTTTTGGCAAACAGAAAACATCTGCTTACGACATTGATATACATTATGCTGTGCTTAAAATTGCTTTTGGAACTTCCAGGTTTATAGGCTCAAGGGACGCTATTTAATGCAAGACGCTGCTTTCTGGTGTTATAAGTTTTCCCGACCCTCTGTGGCATCAATTGAAATGCAAGAGTTTGGAATACGGTGTTAATGACTTAGACATCTATATTTTATATAACAGCTTTTAAAATATTCCTTGCCACTGAGAGGTTACGGTTTTTATTAAAGACAAATTTTACAAGACAATGTATTTTGTAACTTTTGCTTTTGTGTTATGTGAAGAAGTCAAGAGTAGTTTTTTTCATGTAACTGATGACTCTTTTCTGAATCTTGAGTTTCAGGAAAATCGACAAAATGTAATTCTCGTTTTGAGGAATTTTTTATAAACATTACCTATTTACCTGTCTTGAACAAGAGACAATTTTTTTAATTTGGAAACAATGGCGCAAAATTTAAGTCGAATAACTACATATGTATGATGTTAAAACTACTTTAGTATGATACTAGGTTAACTGAGATTTTCCACCCGTACAAGACGGACGTGTTAAATTCTTCTCTGCAGAGTTTATCTTTTACTTTTTGAAAAATGGCTGAGAAATGAGGCAAGTGCGAAGAAATTATCACTGAAGTTGCACGAATATTGTACACTTTTGCCACAAAACATTCTAAGAATTGTGAAGTCAAGCATAAACTATTTTTGGAAGTGCAATTTATGTGCCATCAAATCTGCTCTTGCTCTTGTACAAAAAATAAATGAAATAAAATAGTTTTGCAATTGGCAAGTGAAATTAGTAAAATGCAAACTTACATTGAAAGCAATGAAGCTGTAAAAATAATTCCGAAATAAATGTCACTTTCAACAGGATTTTTTTTTAATTTTAATTTTAATGGAAATTTTTTTTATACCTCTAATTTCAAGAACAAATAAAATGCACGACTGGATCGACGAACTTGCTCGTATGTAAAAGTATTTGCAGATTTAAAATATGTACATATATACATTTTATAAATATCAAACATGGATTTAATGAGATACAAATGTTCAAATGCATTGATTTAACGTCTGATTTCCGAAAAAGTATATAAATTTACGCAAAGAAAGTTTAAAAATCGTTTTATTAAAGTAATATTTTATACATATAACAAATTTCTTTCAAATTTTTCTAGAAAAAAATTTGGGATGCCAATTTTAAGAGAAGTAATGCAGCTATGTTTTCTCCGCAAACCAGATTGTTTTGGTGTTAAAAATTAATTCTGTTTTAAAAAAATATCCATTTGTTTCTGTAAAAATCTTTCAAAAACTTTTGAGAGGAACGGCAGAAAACATATTGGCCTAAATTCGGTTCTTTTTTTTTTCTTTTGGGAATTGGTATTGGTATTGACCAGATGTAATAAAATTGAAAATGTCGGTCACGTAAGGTAATATTATTGGCAGAAATTTATTTTAAAAACATGGGATGTATGTCACCAAGGCCAATAGCGTGTGACTTTATCGACAGTAAGCTCTCCACTACGTCTGCACTGTCCGTGTCCGCCAATTGAAAACTAAAACAACTAAGACACGTTTTCTTTTTACACTCACTTCCGCCTGGAAAATGATTGAATTCAGACAAAAGTTCACTGTTTTGCTGTCTTCCCAATCTTTCTTTGCTACGAAAATTCGTTTTTTAATCACCCCATCTGTTGGTAGGTACGTCAAGTAAACCTTATATTAAAGACCTATTTCTCTAAATCCAATATACATTTATCCACTCTCACTCTTTCGCGAATCTTAGGATGGCTTCGTTAGCTGCACTTTCCATATACATAGTTGGGTTAGGTAAAGGATTACCTCCATTGTTGCAGTAGGGCAAGTTGTAATCGTTCCAGTAATGTATATGCAATTATGCATGCGAGCCTTTCGAGTTTTTCAAGTGATTTCCTAGCTGTTGCTACGAGTAGTTTTGTTTTTTTGTGCTGCACCATAGGTACTGATTTTACCTCCTTTTGGTTGTCGATTTCTTCACCAGCTTATCTAATAAATTTCATGCATGACAGAATTCGTTTCTTTGATTGCTGTCTTTATTGTTGTAGGTATGTATGAAATTTAAATAGAAAACATTTGCTAGTAATTGCGAGTCATCTTTGAAAAGTAAGGCTTTCCATCACACTTCACTACAAGAGTCCACAGTTACTCCCCCTGGCTTCTGAAGCAGTTGAAAGCTGAAAAACCATTTTTAGCGCCCATTTTTGGATGAACCGGTAGGTCCATAGCAAAATTTTCGATTTTCGTATGATATTAATTCACACAAAGTCCACGAAGTGACAATACACCCGCAGAAATCTTCCCCTTGCTGTGTATTGCGGACCGATGGAATTAATATAGTCATATATCAGACTAGACATCGTGGTCTTTGCAGGCTTCGGACTTTACTTCGATCGAAGTAGATCTACTTCGATTTTGAGAAAAAAAAATTAATCTACTTCTATATTACTCTTTTTTAGGATCTACTTCCCTTTGAAAAAATGTTGCAACACATTTAAAGACAGCGATGGTCACTCTGTATTACATAATTCAAGGTGGTGATTTAATATCTACTTTAAAACTAGTTCACAAATGCTCTATTGAAATTTTAAATGATGAATGGAGATCATTCCACATTTACGAAATTAATAAAACAGAACAAAGTGATTTGCCTAAATTTTCGTATTCTATAATGAATACAAAAAATATATTGGAAAAAATTTGTCGGAGTACATGCTGAATTTAGCTGTTTTTTATTAAAAAAAAAAACAAGTTAACGAATCTTTTAATGATTCCGAGACGAGATTACTTACAGAAAAACGTAAAGATATTTATAAGCCACCTTTTGAACTGATAAAATTATAAAAATACAATTTCGTTGATGGAAAATTAATTTTAGAATAGTTATATTTAATTACTATTTTTTACAAATCTGAAGTCTGGATTTACTTATATATATTATGTTTATATTATTTTTGTTTTAAGAAGTATTTATTTACTGTTATGTGTTAGATATATTTAATTTGATTCTATTGAAATCTGAGGTTTGAATTTCCTTAAACTGCTTCGAAAATTTTGGATCTACTTCAGTTTTTTTTCGTATTTACCTCGAAAATTTAAAACCTATGTCCGAACCCCGGTTCTTTGGTATTAATTTATTGTCTTTTCCAATTATGCTTTTATTGTTTATGATTTAAATCGTTTAAGCAATGATAAAACCGCCACATTCGTGGTGGTTTGAATTACCTAAAAACATCATGGAGAAACATGTTATTCCACTACCTTGATTTAAGTTGTGAAATAAATGAATTAAATCCTTAACACTTTTGCGTGGTTGCGTTATATAAGCCCATATTTTGTAATATTCTTTACCGAGTACCTAGTATATGTATGTACATATGTATTTTGGGACCCAACATCGTAAAATTCGTAATGATGAGGGTTGGATTGCAGGACTAGACTTAATAAAAGTTTCGTATGAGTGTCAAGCTGTCTTAATCCATATGTGTATTATTAATTATGAAATTTCAAATAGTGTCGTTCAAATTTAACAAATTAATATCAAAACCTCACACGTAATTATCATCACACTTTAATTGTAAAAATGAGTTTCACTATAATAGTATATATGGCATGATATCAGTACTTGGAAGTGGAAGTATTGGAGCCCTCTGGAAAACTTCAACACTTCTTGGTTAAAACTTTTTCCACTTCTACCCTTCTCTTCTCTCCCAAATGGCAACATGCAATATACGTATATCTACTACGTTCGCGGCGCAGCTAAAGTATCAAGAAAACTGAAGAAACACCAAATGAGGTTAAATTTAAGTATATCGTACGGGCTAAACGTCGGACGCAGCAGAAATATACTCCTACAAACACACACATATACACTTGGCACCTATAGACATTGGAGCTTATTAACTTGAACTCAACTAATAACACTAGGTGAACCATGTACACAGCACACCATTCATCATAGTATACCCTCCTTGTGGCATAATGAACACGTTCTTGTATTTTCTTTAGGTCCTGTGGTGTCCTAACGCAGAAAGCTGATAAAGAATAAAGTATAGCCTGGCAGACGAAACAAAAGTCAAGGAGTATACACACCCTATTTTTACTTGCGACATAAAGTAGGTACTATATGACACGTTAAGTATTCGTAAAAAAATCAATTTCGAGAAAAGTGCACCTTGTAATTCTGTCTGTCTGTCTGCTCGACTGAACTGGTCGGCAGATTTTTTAAACATAGCGTTTTTATTTTTTTTTATTTTGTTAAGGACCAAAAATAACGGTTCCTGCCATTAAATTTATTGTTTTCAAATTTAAGAACATATTTTTTTCTCAAGATCATACAATTTTCTGCCGATTCCGAACGGCTAATGAGCAGCACTTTTCATGACAAGAGATACTCTTAGAGGATTTGTCAATTTCTCGTAAGATTCAGTATACCCCCTGAAAAGAACTTTTTTGCAGCGGGTGAGAATCGAACCCAAGACCTTCTCCATGAGAGTCCAACGCACCAACCATTATGCCAAGGGGTCTACTCCATCGAATATAAAATAAAGCATTAATATTATTTACCAATAGCTTTGTATAAACTTGAATCCATCAAGACATATGATCCACCCCCCCTCAATTGTTTCCAGTCTTTCTGTTAACCACATGATTTTTTTTACAAACAATGTTTTGTGAGATAGCCAAAAATGCAACCCTCAACTGAAACGGTTTTCTTAGGGGTTTTTCAACTGAATTGCTTCGCAAGAGATACTTCCAAATATGACACAGAGGTATGATGAGCCTAGAGATTGATTGATTTTTTTTTTTTTTCTAAAAATTCAAAAAATATTTTTTTTTTTAAGTATTGAAATGCAATGTTTTTTAAAGTTTTTAAAAGATTCTCTTATAAAAAAATATGAACAAAATCGGTTGTGCCGTTTTTGAGAAAATCAAACACCAAAAAAATGGTTGCAAGGGGGTACCAAAAATAACCATTTCTTGGAAATTATTGTTTTTAACCATTTTTTATGCTTTAATGAAATTTTATAAATTTAAAAAAAAATCTGTGATACAGTTTTTGAGAAAAAAAAAATATTTATAAAATTTAAAAAATAATCGTATGGCAGGTACCGCTATTTTTGGTCTTAAAAAAATTAAAAACGATATCTACAAAGCTTAACGAAAATCGGCCGAGCCGCTTAGGCTGTACAGACAGACAGAATTTCGAGACCCAATTTTTTCGCCTTCGCTATCATCGTAATGTCAACTTTAGTCAAAATTTAGAGTTTGATTTTTTACGAATGCATAACTTGCCTTATAGTACCTATGTATATGTTAGTCGCAAGTAAAAATATAGCGAGGTCAAATCCCATGGGGGTTGGGTACGATATCCCGCTTTTTATAATCTCGTTTTTTAAAATCCCATTTTTATAACTGTTTCTTATAATCCCGCTTTTTAAAATCCCGTCTCTTATAATGCTGTTTTTATAATACCTTTTCTTATTACGACGTGTAAACAGTGAGGTGTGCTTGGGCACACTATGGGATTTGTGGAAGGTGCGAGGTTGGGTGTATGCAAAGTTTCTTAAGCATTTAAAGAATCTGGAAAATAACCAACATACAATCAATAAGTTTTAGCTACGTATTCTAAAAAACGGGATAAGCGGTATAAGACGGGATTTTAAAAAGCGGAATTATAATAGAACGGGATTTCGAATAAACGGGATTTTAAAAAGCGGTATTTTAAGAAAACGGTATTTTAGAGGAATGTATTTTAAAACTTTTTTTGCGGGATTCCGTTACGCTCCCTTCACGTCAACTTTGCGAGAGATAACCTTATCCTCAAATCGTTTATGCAGAATGTCAATGGCATCTGCTGTGAGAGCATATATTGAAACAGCTACAATGTAATAGAGAAATTTTATTATTTAATGATTACTGACTAAAATTTGATGGGTTCACTGGTCAAGTTTTTAAAACCTTTCGAATTGGGCATAAAAAAAACTCCCCAAGTGAGCCCATTAAATTTTAGTCAGTATACATTAAATAATAAAATTTCTCTATTACATTGTACATAGCTGTTTCAATATTATTCTACTTTAAATATTCGGTATTAAACCTTCATGAAGTAAGAACTTGGCGCACTTTTAGATCTCAGTACTTTTCACGGCTGACTTATTACACAAATGTTTTTGTATAGAAGAACTTGGCTCTTTTTTTAACATTTATGTGTTTGGTCTGATCTCACTCCTTTTTGCAAGGATTTCAATGTTTTGCCATGTAAAAATCTCGAAAGATACGGAAAAATAGAAGGGTGGACTCTACCTTATAAAATCAACTTTGTTTATAGCTTCCCATTTTTTTTTGTTGGTATATTTTCTTCTTGTTATTGGTTGTTTTGATTTTCGTTTCAATTGTTTCTTCTTGTCCTGGCAAGATACCTAACACTAACATACCTACTTTAATGTTAAATACTGGTACCTACATCCGCTCAAAGCCATAAAAAAGCAATAATTGTTGACGATGCGATGATGTTTTTGTTGCAATTTTAACTCCTTTTTTTAAATGAAGGTAGGCCACCAATTAACAGCCTAATTAGTGGTTTTATTATAGTTCACAGCACAGTTAAGAGTTTTTTTATGTAAATTCATAATTTTTTCAGGTATGCAAATGTTTTCTTTTTTCATTCATGTTAACATAACATAGAGTACCAAATCGAGCACTCTAGTTCTAAGAAAAGTTATGAAATTTCAAAATGCATGTATAGTTTCAAAATGACAATAAAAAGACACTTTGAATGAAAAATCTTAGATTTTCTATTTTTCGCTTTGAATGTACATTAAGCTATACCCTTCCACCAAACTTCATCATTCTACAGCAGTAGGAAGTGCTCCACATAAATCAAACTTTTTCTCGGAAAGTGGGCGGATACCACGCCTCCTGAATGGAAAATTTCAAATTTTCGATTTTTTCCTCTGCTTGCATGACAAGACCTACCGTTGTGCAAAATTACAAGATTCTACGATGTCGGAAAGTGCTCCATAATTTTGATGATCTGTCAGTCAGTCAGTGAGTCAGTCAGTTACGGTTTTTGTGATTTTTGAGGCCTTATATCTCAGGAACCGGTTATGCTAGAAAATTGAAATTTGGTGAGGCGCCTGTGCATGACTACCTTAGCAAATATTCGGAGTTTTAAGTTTCTGACTTCATTGGTACTGAAAATAGGGAGGGGTCAAAAATCGCCTGAGCTTGTGCCTGTAAAAAGGGTGTAGTGCCAGAACTTGGCTGGGCACTACCGTGCCCTTTGATTTATTGATTGTAAGTCAAAATCTGATAGACATTTTACAGCTTTGACGATTAAGAGATCCCAACCAGATTTAATGTCACTTCTCAAAAAATTGAAACAATCTCCTCTTCATTCCAGTAATTTGTTTTAAATGATTTGTAATAAAACTGACCACTTTTGAAAAAAAAATGCATATAACAGAAAAAGAATTTTTAATTTTTTGAAAAACTTATCTTATAGTTTTGAATTTTTCCTGTATGTTTCGTTAAAGGGTTAAATCAATTTTGTTTTTATTTCGAACATATGCAACATACCCTAGTGGGAAAAGTTTATAAAAACTAATAATTTTCCCTTGAACATTTTTTGCACTCAAAAGCACAAAGTATAAATGCGTGCAACATACTCGTATACATACATATGTATGTATTTTATTCAATAAAGCTGACAATGAAAGGGAGTTAGCAGGGCTTCAGCCAGGTATGTGTTGTACTTATATTTAAGAGTAATAGAATATTGTATGCTAAGTAATTTACAACATCGTTGAAGTTTTTGCACAACTAATATTTATATAAATTTATTTATTTCATCAAAATATAAATTGTCATTGTCCTGCTATTTGGCTGACTAAGTATCTATATTTCATCCATCCGCCAAACTGTACAGAAAGAAGAACATTAAGGACATTTTAAAGATTCAACATTCCCAGTCAGACATAGAAGACAATGCATAAAGGAAGTGTGTGTTAGTAATTATTTCCCTAGTGTCCATTTGAATTTGAATTCTTATATCATTTTGAAACACTATTATATGACAACGGCGGCGACAGGGACAAATTATCCAAGAAACCAGGAGGTAAAGCTTTGTCAAGGATGAAAATATCTCGTATTTTTTTTTATAGAATCACATTTTTATGTGAACTTCCTTTAGAATATCCCTTTCATTCATCCCAGCTTAGCCTAGTTGAGTACAAGAAATGGAATCCTTGGCCTCCGGAAAGAACATTGCACTTGTGATGTTAACAGGCTTCACCTGTCAAATGATTTCATTACGTATTCAGCAACGAAATGCGAATCGTCATGACTGGTGGTGGTGGGTAAATCCTGACATCGTTCGGAACGAAGTAACGAGTAAGTTCGGATAATGTAAAAATCGTATAATGCGAAGGACTGAAACTGGACAGAGTGCCATCTTTCTATGTGCGCATGTTACCAACAGAACGACAGATGATGATGAGGATGATGATTCAACGTCATGAATTTACACGAGAATGTGCAAAATGAAAAATTGTTGCATTTTAATTTTGTTCCTACTTAATGCCTGCCACCCGCCAAAGGCAAAATGTCTCTACAAACGTGGTTGATAAGGAAAGTCGGTGGAAAAAAGGATGCCACAACTAAAAATAAAAATTCTCTTCCTCATTTAGAATGGGGCTGGACGCTGGATGCTGGACGGAATGGCAAAATATACACAGACAATAAGAAGTAAGGGATACTAGCTACGAAAGAGGAAGTAGATCAGGAAACAAATGTCATTTTATCCCAGATTAAGGAATAGAGATAATTGAGAGATCCTCACTAAAAGATTTTGAGGGCGGACGCATGAGGTTCGTTGGTTGCGCAAAAAAAAAAATGGAATGCCATAATTAATTTAAATTTTTCTTTCAATTTTAATTCTCTCCTCTGTGGATGGCCTTTTTTACTGATGATGGCTCCGGGGTTTAATTTTCGTTTAAGAGAGATTTCTTAACATTTTACGTATAATTGGTCATTTGAAACTCTTGGCAATATAAAGGATAGGATAACAGGCATCAGGCAGCATCAAGCAGCACCATGAGTAATTGTTGGCATTTATTTGTTCGTTCAAACCAGCAACTCAAAAGGATTGGGATTCATTTTTCATTTGGCTAACAAAAACCAAGTAAAAAAAAACTGGGACAATTTTGCTTGGTCTCATTCAGATTAATACTTTCAGAGCATGATGTTTCGGGACAGCAATAGGATATGAAGTTTGAAGAAGATAATTTGCTTGAGGCTACGCAAATTACAGCCTTACTATACGCACTGATTCACAAAACAATTTTAATGGACTTTTCTGGAATTCTACTAAATAGTAAGAATGTTTGTTGTAATCGATATGAAAGAGAAATTTCCAAGTCAGTACCTAATATGCTGGATGAAGTTATAATATTATTTGATAATAATTTAATGGTTGCTTTAGTCGGTTTTATTATTGTTCTCCACAACAATAATTATTGTTTTTAGAAAGAAACTTTCATTTATTTTGAGAAACTTTCATTTATTTTGAAATAAGTTAGAAGTTAGTAGTGAGGCGAACATTTCGAAAGACATTCTAAATACGAACAAAAACAAAGTACTAATATAATATTTTAAAAGCGTTCTGATATAAGAGTAAGATTATAGAAGTGACAATGACTTACGTAGAAGAAGTCCCGCCGCTCACCAATTTTCATCGTTCTACAACAATCGAAAGTGCTCTATTTATTTTACAGGAATTTTTGAGAAAGTGGGTAGATGCCACGCATATCAGCTCAGCTCGGCAAATACTCTAAATTTGAAGTTTCTGACACTTTTCCTTTTGGTACTTAAGTTAGAAGGGGTGTAAAATCACCTGTTCCTCTTGAAACTGTCCTTCATAATGCTTATTTAAATAATGTGCAACAGATATTTGTTAGGTTGATGAACTGGTGATATTGTTGCTGGGCCAATGGTGGCTTAGGAGCCGACAGGTGTCGCAACTACTCCTCGCTCGGTATAAGGCGAGAACCAAAGGGAGGTCATTGAAACAGCTGCATAAAATTGGACAGTTGGATGCTAATTGATTTAGGTTTTGTTCTTTATGGCGGTAAGTATGATGGTTAAGAAAAGATTATTACGACAATGATAATGAAAAACGCAACTGATGATGATAATGTTGTATGGTGGCAGAGATCTTTTCTCCCCATAGCTTCGATATATGTACGAAAACACAATATGGCATTTGTTTAAATATAGACCTTAAATTCATGTAGTTTTAATTCACCGTCTATAAGCGCATGATTTCACTTTTGCAGGCCAAGTTTGGATAGGAACTTGACTTGTAACAAATTCGTTGTGCTGTCCGACTCTATTCAAGGAATTTTCACTCATTATCGGCGCAGTGATCGCTGTTATGGGCGATTTCATTTTACCGATTCAAAAAAGCTTATTTTTTTGGCCTTAAAGTCCACAAAAATTGGCATTTCGTCCCAGCGATTTTTTCTTTTGCACATGTACAATTCCAAGAATAATCAAGGATATCGATGTACACAAATACGTTGGCCTGTATAGTTTACCTCTCATTGTACTGAAGAGGTGTTCTTCAACGCTGGTAATACCACTGCGCAAGTTTTTCAACCGTTCCTATTCAACTTGTCCCATTTCGAGTGAATTCAAAACAGCATTTTTGAAACCTATCCCTTAAAAAGGCGATTGTTCTTCCCACTCTAGTTATCGCACTTACTTTCTTCTTTCCTCGGTCAAAGAAACGCTGATTAATTAACAGCTCAGGACATATCACTAAGAAACAAAACTTCTCAATATCTGGCTGGACGGCTATCGTAGCGATGGGTCCAATAGTAATCTGACTTATCTGACCGAATAGGCTCATAAATATATACATCGTTTTGGATAAAGTAGGATGATTGCACTTGATATTTCAAAAGCCTTTGCTAAAGTTTGGCATCAAGCAATCTTATCGAAAATGCGTGGATTTGGTATTGATGAATATCTTCTTCTTTAGATAAGGAACTACCTTAAGCGTAGAATTTAATTCTTCAAGAACTGTCTTATGTCGTTAAAGCTGAAATGATTCGTTAATCACGGATATCACGGGTAGACTGATTGAGGAAAGGAATGCAACTAGCTATTTCGAGTGAACATTGCTTGTGAGGAAGCGATAACAAAATACATGAAACATTTCGCCGGGGCTCAAGAGATGGGAATCAATTCATAATAGCTTTGTTTCCTATCAATCTTAACGCTCTTTTCTGAATTCTTTCTATTGAGCGGACAGAAGTTTGTGCTGTAACTGCCCAAACATATGAGTTATACTCGAGTTTTTGATGTATAAACACCTTATAAATTGCCAGATCAGAAAGGGTGCAAAATTTCTTACACCGATAAAGATATCCGAATTTCATTTAACAATGCTCTGAAGATCGGAGTTTAATAAGCTTCTCATACGATACCGTTGCAATTTCACTTCCGAAGGAGATGGACGAGAATTTGAGAACGAGTATGAGAAGCTAAGGATAGAGTCGGCGAAACAATGAAGTGTAGATCAGACTTGAGACCGTCTTATACAACATGTATTGAATGATCAAGAAGGTAATTTCTAATCCAAATAATAAGGGTTCCATTGATACTAAAAGCACAGTAGAAGTGATAGGAAAGCCTACGCAATGGTTTTAATAGCGATGAAAAATACCTTCTTCGGCACTAGCGGATTTGTTTATATCAAGATCTAGAAATGCTCTTGCAACTGTATGAGTGCGGAAATATACCTGTCCCGTTGAATGATTTACGTTCTCAAGTACTCGTACAGGAGGAGTAATGTTGCTGTCAGGCAACTCTCCTTTTGGGACATTGCCGGGTTTATTTCACTTAATTTCTGGTCATGTTCAAATTTTGTTTTTTTTTTATAACAGCGTTGCAATAGTTTCTGACTTGTTTATGGTTTTTTCGGTAAATTGTCTCGTAAGAAACCTTCCTTTAAATAACCCACTTTGTTTTTTTTTGTCTCAGTCTAGCCAATTCTGAGATTAACTGTCCGCCATTGGGCCATGTATTTTTTTATGAGTAGACGTTTGCGCCCTCTATTATTCGACCAAAATTCAAAAAAAAAATTTTTTTGTACTCTTGACGCATGTATTCATTATTATTTTTTTGGTGGGAAACATTTTTTAAATAGGCTTATCGTTATGTTCTCATCAAAAATCAAATGTCTGTCTTCTGATGGTTCGTCTTTGTTTGTTTTTAAAAATTGTTTCCATAGCCATGGGATCTCCTTCGTTACTTTCTGGAAAGACTATCTGGATATTAAATTCATTAAGAAATGAGCATTCCAGCAAATAAAGAATACAAAAAACTTTGTCAAATAAAGCGAAGTGATTACTTTTTAGAAATAGTAAGGAGTTGAAATAATGTCAAGGATTCTTCGGGATTTTGGAAAGCAGTTAAAGAAATAAATGCGAAAAAATTCAAACTCTTTATACAATAACTCCTTTATACTTAAGCTTTATATACTTACTTCAGTCTTATAATAAACCTAATTGAATTCAGACTCGGTTGCCTATTCTTAAGAATTATATATTTATTGTTAGAAGCTAGAAAGAACTTAAAAGTATCTTCTTAAGCAAATCCTCCTCTTTAAGCAAATCCTTGAAATATTGAATGTGCAAGAGAATAGTCACGTTCTACCACATCTTAATAATTTTTCGTCACACATCGAAAAATTAAAAGATATATGTAAGTATTTAACTTCAAGATAAACTTCTGTCAATCATTTTGCTTTTAAGCCTCCCTAACAGCTTTGAAAATTTCGTTCTTAATATCGAACCACGAGATACTCTATCCACGTGTGAGAATTTTAAGATAAGGCTTCTAGAAGAGGAACGCACGAGACAATGATACGAATATTATAATTTTGCACCAGAACAAGCATTGTAGCCAATTGTAGAGATAAACAAAAAAATAAAACTACAACATCTTCATTTGCAATGATTAATTAAGAGCTAACAAGTCAATCGTGGGTTTTCGACAGTGGATCCACAAGCCATCTATACTGTGATAAGGGTATGTTTATCAGTCTTCGCCCGAACACTGAACAAATGGCACCTGCTAATGATACACATATTTTATCAGATGTCCTTAGCAAGGTTATATTAAAAACCAAACGCGCCATAGTCACTCTGAAAGATGTTCTTTTTTTGGCGTTGTCGTTGAAGATGAACTTGGTTTTAATTGCCAAACCTGCTGACAACTTAAAAAACATAATTTTTGAAGAACACAGTGCAAACAGATTTAATGTTGATGGACGATTTTTATTATCTGCAAAGAAGTCTAAGATATGTACATTTGCTGTTTAAAAAAAATGAGGTTAGAGCATTCTCGTGTTCAAATGGACAATCGGGTGTCGAGTGAAAATAATATCCCGGTTTGCCATTAGAGGTTTGGTCATCTAAATGTTGTTTTTGTTGATGATTATTCAAGACAATTTTTTATTTATTTTTTAAACGCAAGAAGTGAAGCGCTGCATAATATTTTCGAAAAATTTAAGGCCATGGTTGAGACACATACCTCGAAACAAAACAAATCGCTTAGGAGCGATAATTGAAATGAATTTGTGAACCGGCCATTTATGGAGTTTTTGGAATCCAGAGGAATTCGTCACCAGCTAACAGCACCTTGAATTCCGCAGCAAAATGGCGTTGCGGAACGAGCAAATAGGACAATTGTGGAGATGGCCCCGTGTATGGTGATTGGGTCAGGTTTGCCTGAGAGCATTTGGTCTAGCCTCCAGCCTAATATCTCACATTATAGAAAGTATTTGATTGTAAGGCGACCGGGATACTCTAAATTCCAAGCGAAAGGGATCCAATGCGCAATGATAGGGTATGCAAGTGAGTCCAAAGCCTACGATCATAAAACTGGTAAAGTATACATTAGCCGAGATGTAAAACTTATTGAAAAACAACTGAATCTTGAATCAAAAAGTATGCATGTAGATTACCTTTTTACAAAACATTCCAAAATTGAAATAAGCGAGCCTAAAGTCGAGTTGCCACAAAATAAAAAAGATGCATGGTCTGGTTCTCGAAATATTGCAATCCAAAGTGATTCTTCTGATTTTCCAACTTCCACTATCTGACAATGTCTTTTGATAGCTAAATCTCGGAAACCAAGCCTTGTAAGAGGTTGGGGTAAGAAAAATCGTATGTTAACTACCTAAGAGCTTTCCAAAGGCGAAAACCAAAAGCTTCTGCGGACTCCAGTTCTGGAAATATTGCAATCCGAAGTGATTATACTGATTTTCAACACAATACTAAATCTGATTCTGATAGCGACATTTCCGCAACCAAGGCTTGAAAAAGGTTGTTCAGAATTCATTAAATATAACAAAGAGCTTTCTACTATTGAAAACCAGAAGATTCTGTGAGGTCTGGTTTTCGAAATATTTCTATCCAAAGTGAACTTAGACTGAATATCGATGCAAAGGAAACGAAGTTTTTGGATGGTGATATTCCCGCAACCAAGGCTTGTAAATAGTTTTAGTTTTCAGTTCTGAATAGAACTGAATAAAATAATTCGAAAAAAACATAAAACTACACTACGACTTTGATAATTAAATTGAAGACAAATTAAGCCATTTTACAGTCCACAAATATGATACAAAAAATTGGTCCATCAATTCGGATAGAAAAAGTGATATGGGTGAATTAAAATTGAATTAAATCTCTAATTAAATTAGTTAATTGTTAAAAAAACTTCATAAATGTGTGTTTGGTTATTATGCTCTGTTTTTTTATGATTTCTGCACCTCGCATGGATATTTTAGCGAGTTGATGCTGTAAAATTAATAGTTCAAGGTACTGCTAGGTTTTACATACACATATGTAATGTATGTACTTACATACATTATATCGTATATACATATATAAATTATATTCGATCACGTGTCGCAATTTTTTTTAACTCCTTTTTGTATAACAATCCAAACTTTGATACATATTTTGTGCGTGTTAAAAATATTAATTCGCTTTTTTTCGAATGATGTTTTCGAAGATGCTTTAGGACCTAAGAGTTTGGAAGTTGCTGCTGCGGACGATGTTTAATCTGAAGTTGATGCTGCTTCTGAAACTGCGAATGGAGATATACAAGATTACGATGCTGAAGAGGACGGTAGTGAAGTTTGTATGAATGAAGAGGAAGAGCATTAATCTGTCGGAATAAGTCCTAAAAAATATTAAGAAGTGGTAGAGTTTGTGTTGTTAAAAGACTAATTCACTGAATTATGCGAAGAATGCCGAAAATGAAAGCCCTTTAATAATAGAAGAAACCCTTCAAAGCAAAGATGCTGATAAATGGCGTCAAGCGATGAGAGACGATTTCAATACTCTGTCCTAAAATCGCAGATAGATATCTTAATTAAGTCAATGTGGGTATTCAACATTAAACGCAATAAGGAAGGCTTTGGGAAAAAGTATGGCGTTGATTTTTCCGGTTATGAACATTTTTTTTTTTGATATACAGTAGAATCTCGAAAAGATGAACAGATATAAAACAGGCCCTGTTCATCTTTTCGAATTGTTCATCTTTCCAGGCATCGAGAGTTAGTTTAAAAAAAACATATAGCTGTACATAAAAACATTGCATCTAACAAAATAACAATTCTATTATTTAAAAAAAAAACATAAAACATATAACAAAAATCCATCACTCGCGTTAAATGAATTTTTTTCCTTGAAAATAGCCTGCAATTTTTTGGCCTTGGTTTTCATCATGATCCTCGTAGCTTTAGGAACCATCTACACAACACCGCTTCCATTTCCGGCATTTCTGATTTTTATGCAATGTTTTGGGTTTTCCGCCCCAGAAATTGATGTCTTACAAACTCTCGAAGTGATTGCCTTATGTTTTTTTATAATAAACAATCGTGGATATAGCGATTCCATATTTTGTTGCAATGCTGAAGAATTTATACAAGCTATGAGTATACCACGCCCAAAAGAACCGTTACCAAAATTTAATACAGTTACTAAAAAATGTAACGACGAAATAAAGGGGATGAAGTAGAAAAGAATCGTATAAGAAATAAAGCGTTCATCTGTTCGAGTACCCAGATTTCAACCAGTTCATCTTTTGGAACATTGCAATGGTGAGAAAAAAAGCGTTCATCTTTCCGAATTGTTCATGTTTTAGAACCGTTCATGTTTTCGAGATTTTACTGTACCTATGTATTTTTAAGAAACATATAAACTTGTGTCTACACCTCAACAAAATATTTGTGTAATCATTTCGGAGATTCGACTTTGTTTCGAAAAATATGAAAGCAACTTTTAAATATTTTTGAATTTTACTTGCAATATAAGGTGACAAACACAAACTGTAATTTTGGTGGGGCGTTTTTAGTAAACTTCCGATAGATATTGAAGTTGTAATAGTCGACATTTATTCCTTTTTTACCTGTGTATACATTTTCATTTCAAAAAATTGAAAGAAATTTGTGATACCTCTGAGGAAAAATGTATGCCTCTGATGGTTAGAAAAATGATGACGGAACAAGTCGAGAAAATCTTATAAGGCCAAAAGAAATTCGAAAAATGTTTTTCAATAATTGTATAACACTTGCTATGAACATTTAAATCAATGGGACACATTTTGTAAAGAACTTGAAAGCGTTAGTTGGATAACTCTTCATAATATGTCTACCTTCCTGGCCAGATATAGAAGCATATAAGGCAAAAGTAATGACTCTCAATTGTTTGATGATGTTTTTTTGTTAAAAATCTTTAAGCTTATTTATTTTTAAAAAATTAACAAAAAGATAGTGGGCGAAAAATGGGTGAAAATTTAAACCTTTTTTTAAAATGATCCAGCTCAGCTTGTACATGCAAGGTTCTAATGCACCCAAAGAAAGGTTTTTCCATTAATAAACAATATGTGAACGAGCGGCTATATTGATTGTTAAAGAGGATTAGAATTTCAGCTGTCATGAATTAAAACGAACGTGAAAAGAAAACGCCAAAATTGTAAAATAAATTTGTTCAGCATTAAAGAAAATGAAAAATATTTTTTACATGGTAGGCTTGGCTTAATGAACATTACAAAATGTTGTGTTTTTTGTGTAGCTGCATTTAGTATTATATTCATCTTATATTATTGAAAGACTAATTTGCTTTGTTAAGAAGAGACTCAATTATTTTAATAATAAAATTTAAAATGTTAATGCCAAGTTTTTTTTTTTTTAATTTTTAGTTTGTGTCAAGACGCTATAATTAATTTGTTTGTTCCTTTCTTTTCACGAATTTCTTTTAGTTTGAGTTTTTGTTATTATGGATGGAGTCAATTCCGCGTTGCTCACAAGAACTCGGCCTTTCGCAGACCAAAATTTAACGAATTTTGCGCCATGACCTGAGCCTATACATTTACAAACTTCAAAGGAACCAGGAGTTCGGAGTTAACGACCATAGACAACGACGTGTTTTCGATAGCTGGGCTCTCAAGCAGTTGTTGATTTCCCGATTTCGGTGAAATCATATTTAGCGACGACCGACGCTCATTCTGGTTGAATGGGTTCGCCAACGAGCAACACTGTCGAATTTTCCGATGCATCCAGAGAAAGACATCGTTTGATTTGGGTTTTAGGCTGGCGGAATCACCGGCCAATACTTCTTTTGAACGATGTTAGCCAGGCCATCACCGTCGACGGCGAGCGCTATCGGTCAATAAAAACCAATTCCTTTTGACCCGAATTGGATAGTATGGACAACGCCGACACGTATGCTGCAACTAGACAGCGCTTCGTACTACATATTCCATAACATTTTGCAAGAGCGATTTTCGATTATCTCACGCGGAAGCGACATGAATTGGCCACCAAGTTCATTCAAATATACCCTTTTATACTTCTTTTTGTGGATCTTAAGTCTTTGCCATTTCCTTTGGAGGTGTAATTGCAACGGTATCGTATGATTAGCTCATTAAAATCGTTTGGAATGCTCACCGCACAGAGAAGCCCCGGCTGACATTTGAATCATATACTGGGTTGTTCATCAAATACTAGGCTGTTCTTATATTTCATCTTTTATTTTTTATTGCCAGGTATCCGTTATGATGGATAGAGTGCAAAATATATACATAAGTTTGCTTAGAATGCTCGTGTCTGTTTTGAAAAAACGCGGTACATCAAAAATTTTAAAAATGTCATGAACACTCGTACATTCCTTTCAATGGAAAAAAAAGTTTAATGATATCTTACACACACAATTTTTTATTGAGTTTTAAAATACATTTCAATAAAGAAAAATTAATGTACTTAACTACATACTACAATACTTTAAATATTGGTAATTTTAAAAGCTAAACAAATGGAGTAAACAACTACATATATGTATAGTTCATGCCTTTTTTGACATTTGCATCTATCAATATCAATATCATATGAAGTTAGTCCGAAACTTTAAAGATAAAAGAAGATATTCGATGATTTAATTTTAAATTTGGAAAATTTACCATACTAAGAAAGTTTAAACTTCATACTAATTCAAGTTAAGCTCGCGCCATTATAATTTTGACCTAACATTTGCGATGGAAGAATAAAAACACCATTTTATGTATTTTAGATTTATAATGCAAAACATATCAAACTAAACGTGCATATAAAATCCTATAATTTTAGTATCCCTAATTAGCTGATAATTCAGTATTATACAGTAGATATACTTGTCCTCTTGCTTGATAAACAATATCTAGCTTTAACACCTAATTTACGCAAAACAATATTATACTACGTACTCGTATTTTCCTGCTTATAAATACAAGCGTTTTTAATTGAAAAACCTCAACAAGTGTTCTGGATTTTCATTATAATTAATTTACCACAGCAGAACGCCAGGTGCTATTGAGCTAATATAAGCCTCGAGTGTGGCATCAGAAAAGGGCCTACATGTTAGTTATATATTTTTTTTTTTTTTTTTTATTTTTTATTTTTTTTTTTTAATTAATCAAACACAGATTCTAGATTATTCAAAATAAATAAATTTCATGAAGTTATGGTATAATTAAATTCACATTTCATGGTATTCATTTTAGATAATAATAATTATCGTCGTAATTAAAACGCATTACTTTCAATGACTTTAGTTTAGCCGTGATGGTGTTGTTAAACAAACCACTACTATTATATTTGTGTGTGTGTGTGTGAGAGCTATTTGTAACAAGAATGTTTATTATTATCTATAAACCTAGCTGTATCGGATTCGGAATCAATTAGAAACCAACTAAATTCACTTAGTTGTTGGGCCTTGTCTATAGTATTGGAGAAAAAAACAGCTTTATTTATTGGCCTTTGTCCCAGCCAATGTGGCAAGAGGATAAGAGCAAGGGCAACATCCAAAGCTTTTGTGTATGCTGCAGCAAATTCAGTACATTCACATTATGCAAATTGTGTTAAGCTTCAAAAAGCCGCAATTTAACTAAATCAATTATATCGATAGCACAACTACGCAACGCGTGGCAATCGGGGATTATAGCATGCACTATTGTGATTGCTTGGGGTGACCATTTGTCTATTATTCTCAACGTAATTAATTATTTCATTCGTAAAAATAATATTTCCATTTAGACGGTTTTATATCACTTTATTTGAACTTTATATTAATTAAGTTTAATCAAAGCGATTATAGTTCTTTTGCGGAAAATGTCAAAAGAGTTGTGCAAAACGAGTTTAAAAAAATATATTATTAATAAATACATACATAAATGGAAACTAAAAAAAAAATATGAATAACCAGATTTTTTTTTCATTTGGCCTGAGAATGGTCACACTGTTCGTACATTACCATCAGCAAAAGTTAAGTAAATTTCATTAAAATTGCCAACCGAATGGATATTTACGGAATTCTCCTATATAATTACACAAATTTAAGTTGAATAATAAATGTTTTTTTTTTTCTTAATATATGAGTATGTATCTACATGTATGAACATAGGTATACTATATGACAGGTTATGCATTCGTTAAAATATCGAATTGGAGATTTCGATTGGACTTGGCATTACGATGATAGGGAAGACGAAAAGAATGGGTCTCAGTCTCACAATTCTGTCTATCTATCTGTTGGACTACAGCTTTGGTAGGCCGATTTTCTTTAATCATAGTGGATAACATTTTAAATTTTTGATTATGTATCTACCTATACAACTATGCCGGCGCGGCGGTAGGAGAAGCCAAAAACGTGGGTCTAACGTATACGGTCCGTGTAGCTCGTTACGCTGACACATTCTTTGTAGCAACTTACCTCACGCAAGAATGGATTTAAGGACCTGTTTACATTGGGAATATTGCATACTTACTACATCGTGTTTACATTGGAAACTTTGAGGCACCTCGAACAGAATTCGCCTATGGTGTCAATGGATTAAAATTTTGAACTTAGTACTTCCCATTTATAGTTCGAACTATGTAAATATCTTCATTCCTTCAAGTAGTAGGAATAAGGATACTTGAGACTGGGAACTTTTTTTACGACTTTTGTTCATGGTTTTATGGTTTTTAATGGCTTTTTGGGTTTTAATGGCTTTTTAAACGTTTTGTTTTTCTTTGTCGGCATGAGCGGCCCTTTTTATATTGGTTTTTGTTGGCTGTGTTTTTTTTTATTGCTTTTTAAATGTTTGGTTTTTGTGTTGGGAAAAAAAAAAGTATTTTGACATTGTCATTGAGGATCGGTATTGGAAAATATCAGTCAAGTGCATTTTTTAAAATGTACTGTTGCCCGTTGATGTTTTTCAAGTATCTCGTTGCAGATAGGGATAAATATACATCTGTTTGTCATCAGATATACGGACTTTTTACATGAGGACTCTGACCTAGTGCGATAGGATTTGGTGGTGGTTGTTTTTAACACGTCGTACTGTTGCTGTCCGGTTGTGTGTTTCAAGTGTCGTTGTAGCTAGGAACATATTATTTGTATAGATATTTTTGTTTGTCATCAGGTATGCTGACTGTGTTTAGATGAGGGCATCGGTCCAGTCGGATATTTTTAATAGATTTTTTATTGTTTTGTTTTTTCTCTGCGGTACGAGGCTGCTGGTTTCTTGTTGATTTGTTTCGGGGGTGGGTGAATTATGGATTGGTTAAAGAAGATGTGGTGCTTGATGAAAGAAAGAGATCTTTTGTATATTATTTGTAAAGATATTTTTGTTTGTCATCAGGTATGCTGACTGGACTGTGTTTAGATGAGGGCATCGGTCCAGTCGTTTTTATTGTTTTTGTTTTTTCTCTGCGGTACGAGGCTGGCTGGTTTTCTTTTGTTGATTTGTTTCGGGGTGGGTGAATTATGGATTGGTTAAAGAAGATGTGGTGCATTATGAAAGAAAGAGATCTTTTGTGGAGTTTTAATTGGTTTTTGTATATTGAGGATCGGTATTAGGTAATATATGTCAAGTGAATTTTATGCACTGTTGAAGCTAGAAACATATGTGTTTTATTTTATGACTTTTTAGATGAGGGCATCGATCAAGTGCGTTAGAATTTGGTGGTGGTTGAGGGTTAAAATTGATATCAATTTTGTGGTGTTTTTTTCTTTTTTTTTTTAAGGAATATAATGATAAGGGTAATGAGGTGTGAGTAGTTTTGTTATACGTGTTCGTTTCTATATTTTTGTATAGCGTGTACTGCTTATATGATGTTAAAATTAGGAGATGATGTTGCTTGTGCGCCATAACGCGTTGTATGGTTCCGCTCGCTATTTTGAGTGTAAGAAAAACTATTGATGTGCTGATGTCGTCCCATAATGAAGTTTTTAAACAAAGAACAGTTACAAGCGATTATTTCCATTGTCTGTCCAATATGCCCCATACCGACTAGATCAGATTGCCATAATCATCAAGCCCATTGATAATGAGGAAGATGAATAAGAAAACTCCACATGAGAAATAATAGCAAGCAAGCCGATATACCCAACACTTGAGTTTTTCATTTATAACTGCCCTTATCGTTAAGTCTCGAAATTATTAATATAAGGAATGTACGCCATAGAAAAGCAATCAATTAAGAGAAGTATATGTATTTGGTCACTTGGCGAAATACGACTACAATCACTAACTTCACTTATGAAACTCCAATGGAAATAATTTGAAATTACTTGAAGTCAATCATCCAATAAATTAAAAATTTTATTTGATTTTCTAAAGTCTAAAGATGAATAAGAAAAATTCCATATCATGAATTTTTTCACCATGAAGCAACAAGCAAGTAAGCTGATATTCTCCACCCTTTTAATTTCATAATAAAATTCAGAAGATTTAATTACGGAAACAAGGAAAAAAAATGGGGGACATTAATTGGGGAATTCAACACTTGACACAAAATAATTTTTAGAAAAGACACGTTCCTCTTAACAAAGAGGAGGTTTAATACTTTAGGAATAGGAATTTATAATCATAAAAAAAAACAAGCTCATCATAAAAAAAAAATCCCGTTCCCAATGACCATCATGAAATACATATTTGTAGAAAAACGCACTCAAGAGTATAAAACTAGGTCTTTCTTTAGTTTTTAATTCAGTTGTATTCCAACACAAAAAGTGAACGTCAGTTTAAAAATAATTATACCTAAATTTCAAAAAAAAAATGTCTTCCTTATTAAAAAAAATACGCGCTAACGCTAATGTTTTTGCTGACAAGCAAATCAAACCTCTGACCAGCCTTAAAAATTTAACGCTAAAAAAGCGGTATAATATAGTAAAAGCAAAACGATGCACAACGCGCTACGGTCAGCAAATTTTGCTGGAGTTAGAAAACTCATCGGTCTTCTTGCCAAAAAGATGTGCTGGGCAATTTGACGACGATGACATCGCGGAGCTCCCCAATTTGGCGTTAGAGGTCGTCGAGCCCTGGGACCAATCATTCAAGTTGGATTTTCACGAGAAAATCCAGCAACAACAGCAGCAACAACAACAACAACAACAACATCAGCAACAGCAGCATCAACCACAACTTCAACAACAACAACAACAACAACAGCAGCAGCAACAGCAACAACAACAACAACCGAAAGAAAAAGTGGAGGTAAAACTTCCTACCGGCAGCAAAACAAAAAATAAAGAGGAATTTTCAATTCCTCTCAGTCAAAAACATATTTTTTATAACTCCTTATATTAAATAAAATTTTTCTTGATTCTAACTTCAAAACATTTTTTTTTTTTTTTTTTTTGTTCTTATTGTCGTTCATTTTCCTCTTGGCTTTGTTATAATGCTACATGCATATACATATATGCGTTTCTCTATTAGTTTTCGAAACGTATAGAATAGAAAAAATATGTTTTTAATACCTTAAAATAAATAAAAAAAATTGAATTGAATTGTTTTTTTATTATTTTTTTTGTTTGGTTTTGGTTTTTCTCAAGATTATGTTGTTTTTCTGTTTGTTACTTTTCTAGCGAATCCAGATAATCAGCGAGTTGGAGACAAAAATTAAGCGGTTCGACCTAATGGGTAGAAAAATCCAATTCAGGATTAAACCCATTCCAGAGAGGGAAGAACCAACGTCATGGATCAGGGAAGCAGTCAACGACATGTTTAAACATGCGCTAAAGGATGTCAGCCCTGCAGATAAAGTAGGAATTACTTTTTGCGGGAAGAGTTTCAGTGCTGAACGAGGAAATGGATGGATCAATTTTAAAGATTGTGCAAATGTGAAATTTAGCGACGTATGGGAGATGATTGCTAAGATCTTTCAGAGCAATTCGGAAGGTTTGAGCACGGATGATTTTTCTTTGACCATAACGTCGGTTAAGCTCCCTTCAGGAACAGGAAAAGTCCAAAGTGGGAAATATAATACATTCACTGAGGAATGCATTAATCGCGCCGAGGCATAATCAGCATAAAAAACAATGACAATTTATGCTTGCCTCGCGCTTTAGTTGTGGGTAAAGTGTATGCAGATAAGGAAAACAACCTAAAGGCAAAAATCAGACGAGACATTGGGAAAATTCAATCCCAAAGAGCCCTTCAACTCATAAATGATGCACACATAAGTGTACCGACTGAAGGTTGTGGAATTCCGGAGCTGAAAATATTCCAAAATCATTTAAAGGAATATAAGGTGACTGTGTACGAGTATGGGTCAAAGGGACAAAAGGTGATATTTGAAGGATTTCCCGCTCAAGATGCTGAAGAAAAGAAGAGTATTAATTTGCTTTATTATAACAATCATTTTAATGTTATAACATCGTTAACTGCTGCATTTTGTTGTGGATATTATTGTGAAGATTGCCATGTCCCATACAATTCAAAAAGTCAGCATAGATGTAAACGATCCTGCCCACAATGTCAAAACACACCAAGCTGTCTCAGAAATGAAAAAGAAATCATGTGTGAAGATTGCAATCGAAATTTTAGAGGAAAAAACTGTTTCGACAATCACAAAGCGAGCAATTCAACAGGTAAAAATTCAATTTGTGAAAAAATGCAAAAATGTCTTTTATGCCTCAAAACATACGGAGGAAGTCGCCAACATATCTGCGATGAATATTTCTGCAAGATGTGTAGTAAACATGTAGCAAAAGATCACATGTGCTTCATTCAGCCAGATAACAAAACACCAGCATGTAAAGGCATCCTGTACATCTTTTATGATTTGGAGAGTCGCCAAGAGAGAGTAATAGGCGAAAAAATGATAACGATTGCAAGCGAAGCATTAGCTACTCCGATAAAATTGCATGAACCCAATTTATGTGTTTTTCAACAAAAGTGTGATCACTGTTTACATGTTCCAAATTTGTACTTCTGTCAAAAGTGTAATCTATCGCTAAACATAATTAAGGAAAAAGAAGACGAAAGTGTTGTAGCTCAATTCCTGAAACACATACTTCATGTTCGGCAAAAGTTTAAAAAAGTAGTTGTGATAGCACATAATGGGCAATCCTACGATCACCAATTTGTGTTAAATTACATATTGGAACATACAAAATTGGCCCCAATATTAATCATGCGAGGAAGTAAAATTATATTAATGGAAATTGCGAACATAAAGTTCTTAGATTCATTAAACTACTTTCCGATGGCTCTTTCAAAACTCCCCAAAGCATTCCAACTTTCACCTGTTTTAAAAAAAGGTTATTTTCCGCATTTTTTCAATATAAAGGAAAATGCTAAATACATCGGAAAGCTACCTGCAATAGAATACTACAGTCCGGATTCCATGAAAGCTGAAGATCGTGACGACTTTTTAAAATGGTATGCGGAACATCAAAACGATAGCTTTGACATGGAGCGTGAACTAGTAGAATATTGCATTAGCGATGTTAAAATTTTGGCTGAGACTTGTTTAAAGTTTAGACAATTGTTCCTCGATCAAAGCAATGTTGAACCATTCTTGGAAGGAACAACAATAGCATCAGCTTGTAACCTCGTGTTCAGACGGAACTTTCTGCAACCAAATACAATTGGGCTTATACCTAAAAACGGGTATAGGTGCACAGATAATCAATCAACAGTTGCAATCAAATGGTTGATTTGGGAGCAAAAGAAGAGAAAAATTGACATAAAGCATGCCGCTAAAGGGACAGAACCGGTAGTAAATGGGATTAAAGTCGATGGATTTTGTGAAGAAACGAAACAGATTTTCGAGTTCCATGGTTGTTTTTATCATGGTCATCCTACTTGTTTAAAACATAAACGAGACGAGCCTTTATCAGAAGACAAATACGACACCCTGAATCAAAGATATGAGAGAACGTTGGCCAAAACAACACGATTAAGGTCATTTGATTACGAAGTAATTGAAATGTGGCACTGTGAATTTCAGACTCAACAAAAATTCCTAAATAATGAAGAACTCAATTTCTTGGATGATCATCCATTAATACAGAACACACCTTTGAATCCTCGAGATGCTTTTTATGGTGGACGGACAGGAAATACATTTAATTACTATAAATGTAAGGAGGGGGAAAAAATAAAATACATAGACGTATGTTCTCTTTACCCCTGGGTTTGCAAAAATGGGAAATTCCCTGTTGGCCACCCAAAAATTCACACTGCTAACGATGATATTTGCTCTGCTTTGGAACTCGAGGGTATAAATGGACTCGTAAAATGCAAAATTCTTCCGCCAGAAAATTTATTTCATCCGGTCTTACCTATGAAGCAAAATAATAAGCTGATGTTTTCCTTATGTAGAACTTGCAGTAGTAAAAAAACTCAAGAACAAATCTGCACTCATTCTGATGACGAAGGAGCATTACTTGGAACCTGGGTAATCGAAGAAGTTGTGAAAGCAGTTGAAACGGGGTATAAGCTACTTGCTGTTTTTGAAATTTGGGAATATGATGTTACTCAGTATAATCCAGATACAAGTTCCGATGGTCTATTTACTCGTATGATGAATACATACCTAAAAATAAAACAAGAAGCATCAGGATGGCCGAGTACATGCACATCTGAAGAAGGTGAGGGACCCGATGGGATTCCTGCTAGTCTTTTAAGAAATTGTGCAATTGCGTTAGCTAAACCACTTTCGATAATTTTTAATCTTTCACTCGCGGAAGGCAAATTTTTGGATACCTGGAAAATCTCATTTTTGTCTCCAATTTTTAAATCGGGATCGAGGCAGGAAATCACTAATTATAGACCAATATGTAAAATTTCCGCCTTACCAAAATTATTCGAGAAACTAGTTTGTAACAAACTTTCAGATTTATTTCGTAGCCACATATCAGTTTTTCAACATGGTTTTATGTCAGGTAGGTCAACCGCGACAAACTTAGCTTTAATTACTCATGACATAATATCTAATATGGAAAATATGTGCCAAACTGATATTATTTTCACTGACTTTGCGAAAGCATTCGATAGAATAAATCATAAGGTCTTACTCCATAAATTATCTTCTTTAGGTATTCACTTTTCTTTATTGAAGTGGCTAAAATCATATTTGACATGTAGAATCCAAAAAGTTAAAATTGATTGCTCGTTCTCATATAACATCACTGTTTCATCAGGGGTTCCACAAGGAAGTCATTTAGGGCCATTACTTTTTTTGTTGTTTGTAAATGACATTCCTAATATTTTTAATGATTCAAGTTGCCTCCTTTTTGCGGATGACCTCAAACTTTATCGTAAAATAAGCTGTGCATCTGATTGTTTTCTTCTTTTAAAAGATCTAGCAAGATTAGATGATTGGTGTCAACAGAATCAACTTCTACTTAATATTTCGAAGTGTCAAGTCTTGTCGTGCTTCAGAAATCACAACCCAATTTTGTTTGATTATAGTATCAATCACATTAAGTTAGAAAGAGTGAGAAAAAAGAAAGACCTAGGAGTTATCTTAGATACCAACTTGTCATTTTTACCTCACTATGACTATATGATTAACAAAGCCAATCAAATGCTTGGATTTATCAAAAGAAACACTAGAGAATTCTCAGATCCCTATACCTTAAAATCACTATTCAATTCTTTAGTAAGGTCGATTCTGGAGTATTGCAGCATAGTCTGGAATCCTTATTATAATAATTCAAGAGATAGGATCGAGAGAGTTCAAAAGAATTTCACTAGATATGCCTTCTTCAAGTTAAAATGGAGGATTCCAAGACCGTCTTATAGTATTCGGTGTTTGCTGTTTGGAATACAATCTCTTCAAGATCGTAGAGTATACTTTTCAGTGATGTTTATTAGAGACATCATAACTTATCATATTAATTGTCCTCCACTACTATCATTATTGACTGGAGGAAATGCTCCATCCAGAACAACACGTTGTCGATTTTTAATTTATGAACAGTTTCATCGTAGCAATTATGGTCGAAATGAACCTATTTCCCGTTGCATCAGGGAGGCAAATTTAATTTGTAACAGGGTTGATTTTTTTTTCCAATTGTTCAAGAGACATTTTTAAATCAAATGTTTTAAATAATATTTGAATAAATTGTTCCTAATTGAAATTATATATGCTTATTTAATGTAAGACAATAGAATATTTTATTTCTATACTTTAGATGTATTATAAACATTCGTATAGTCCCCATCAACAATAAAATTATGTACTTTTTATCATAGTCTAATAGATTAAGTAATCTAATTGATGTAAATAATAAATAAATAAATATAAGATAAAAACAAATATGTTGCTGATTTTCTAGAAAAGGAAAATATAGAGCTAGAGTTTTCTGAAATAGAAAACAATCCTGGGAAAAGATCACTAGCCAAACTTATTTTGAATTCTTTTTGGGGTAAATTCGGACAACGGGAAAATCATACTAAAACT
This sequence comes from Chrysotoxum bicinctum, assembly GCA_911387755.1. Taxonomy (NCBI): domain Eukaryota; kingdom Metazoa; phylum Arthropoda; class Insecta; order Diptera; family Syrphidae; genus Chrysotoxum; species Chrysotoxum bicinctum. The sequence continues at coordinate 134,659,919 of OU426988.1, forward strand.
TGTATCTTGAACAAACCTTCAGATCTGTATCTTCTGCTAACTCATCCTTCTATTGAAGTCTTGCATATTTTACCAATCAATGAAGACAATATTGTGGTTAATTTTGAGTTAAAAGAAGAAGCTGCTGACTCCCTCCCCACGGTAAATGTTTGTATTGCCGCATATACAACAACACAAGCCCGTCTTAAATTGTACACTTACTTGGAAAAACTTAAAGAAAAAGTTCTCTACTATGATACTGATTCCGTTATCTATGTAAGCTGTCAAGGAGAACCGGATCCTCCTACTGGAGAATTTATAGGTGATATGACTGACGAATTAGAGAGCTATGGTCAAGGGAGTTACATCACTGAATTTGTTAGTGGCGGTCCAAAAAATTACGCCTATAAAGTCTACAGCACTAAGGATAATAGTGAACACATTGTGTGTAAGGTAAAGGGCATCTTCCTGAACTATGAATCATCCCAAAAAATTAATTTTGATTCAATAAAAGAAGCGGTATTAAACTTTTCTGCAGAATATGATGACAGCATAGTTATTAAGTCTAATAACATAAGACGAACCAGAGAACATCAAGTGATTACTGTGGAAGAGGTTAAGACATATAAACCCAAAGCAGAAAAACGTCGTTTTCTCGAAGATCATAGTTCCGTACCGTACGGTTTTAAAAGACATTATTCTAGTTGATGAAATAAAAAAATATATACATACATATACACAAGATTTGTTGTTTTATTTATTAATTGTATTTATTTTACAACAGGTTTGCTTGTCTTATGAACTTGCTTAAGAGATAAACATTTTGAAGGGCGCAACATTTTCCATGGCTTAGGCATTTTATTTGATTAGGAAAAATTCTTCGGAGTTCCTTTAAACTTGGACAGCTGTAGATATCTTCTAGGTTAATGACTTCTATGTTTTCGCTATTGAGTAATTCTCTAAGCCATTGCGATTTTTCAGTTCCTTTAACGTAAACAACTCCACTTTGGATTTGTTCTCGAAGAAATATCTTTACTCGAGAAAAATTTGTAAACCCACTATTCCAGGTTAATCCATGATAATTTTGATATAACCAACTTGCCTGCCTTCTAAGTGGTGTGGACAGAAGATTTAAATTAAATGGAGAATTAACAATGAAATGATGATGGTGGTCATTATGAAATACAGCGATTTCTTTCAAAATGAAGCCATTGTTAAATACTCCAAATCCTTGAAAGTCTACAATATAGGTATTCATATTTAAGATACGTTCTTGATAAACTCACTTTTTCTACTGACAAGCTTACAATAATGATGACAATAAAATTAAGTGAGTTTGTTAACTTCTCCTGTTAAGGGATTATACTTAATTATACGATCATGAAGTATAAGGCAATACATAGTTGTTGAAGCTGGAACTGGAATTGTTGTCTTAAGCTCAATTTTTACATCTATTGGTCCTGTTTTAATTGATTCATTTTGACGGGAACAATCAATCACCATTATTGGGGCGATATCCTTAAAGTCTTGTCGAGATAAAAGTGGTTGTGATTGTTTCTGATAATATGAGTGTTGAAATTTACTGTACATTTCATAGAGAATGGCATACCGGTCTAGCTCATATTTAAGATTTAAATCTTCACGAGGGTAAGATTCAGAGTTTAAATGCACCTTTATATTGCTAACTTCGCAATGGTCGAATTTGCTGGCATCCTTGGTTCGTTGGTTTTTTTTATCGGTTTGTAGAGCAATAATAACATATCTTGGCTTCTCAAGTTGACTTGAAGTTTTAACTGTCCATACATGATCAGTGTTAGTTGGTAGTGTTGGGTATTCGTACATTTCCCAATTTCGAAAATGAATTTGGATTTAACTGAATTTGTTTCAATAATGTAAGTTTATTTGAATCGGATAATGTTATATGAGGAACTCTCCATTGCAACTTAAAAATTGAAAGTTTTAATTCTTCGTCAGAATAGTAGGCATTCTCATTACTTCGAGTACGAATTAGAATCAATTCATGTCTTGCATTTACTATAATCTTTTTATAGTCTTCAGCAAATCCCAAAAGATTTTTTAGTGGTATGCAAAAATTAAAAGTACCTGATACAGGTGTAACGGTGGAGTTTCCAGTCCATGAAGCATTTTCTAAGCTTTTACTTTCATTCTCATTCAATGATATATAATTTTTCAATGATGTTGTAATGCCAACGTTTTTGTTGCTCTCAATGTCCACTCCATTTAGCTCATAATGTATTTCTTCAAAAAGAAATGCCATAGCATTATTTGCTAATTTCCCAGTAGAAGAAGGCTTTCCATCTGATTTTGTTAGACTTCCTTCTATATAAATGTAGCTTTCACAGGGTAAAATGCACAAGTCCTGTTGTTGTATAGGGATACGAATTTCATCACTTGGATTGAAGGACTGGAGGAATGGCGAGTAACTATGGTACTCAAACTTAGATATGCTGTTATCATAGCTCGGTCCATGAGTAATATTTAATATTTCGTTCATATTGCTCATTATTTTAGTTTAAATCCTAATGCAAGAAGATAGGTTTTGTTTTCAGATGAAAGTTCTGGTCTTGATAGTGTTGCTGTTGTATTAGGACTAAATGAATGATAACCTTTGGTATCTATTTTATAATAACTATTATAGATCAACATTATTGTGATTTTGGGGTTAAATGCAATCGCACAGTTATTCTTTCTCCCCTGAAGTTTATCAAGTCACCGTCTTGGTCCACGAGTTTTAATGTTAGACTGCTTATTCGATTGACGTTCACAGGTAGATAGATGACATTTCTGGGAACTTCTATAATTTTATACCCTGCCCCAGTTTCTGGAGAAAATTCATGTATAGTATGTACAGGACTATTGTTAAAATAGGAGCCAGTAATGATATTACACTCAACTCGTATTATATTCACCTTATTTATATCAACAGGTAAATCCGACAAATGTAACACATCGGAGTCAAGAATACATTTACTGAAACCCAGTAATTTTCCAATAGTTCTATCCTTATTGAAATATATTTTCTCGTTGCTTTCGATTTCAGACATCATTGTGTTATTATTTGCTTCTATTCTAACTACAGCCGTAGAATTTCGCAATAATAATTCTTCGGAAATAAATTTTGCAATGTCATCAATTTCATAAGTCCCAGTTGGTATTTCAATTTCATATTCCCCTATATGGAACAAATTGTTACGCTCATCTACATTCGGTATAGAGTTGTAGGTTTGAAAATCAATCAATCCACAAACGTAATACTGATCCAGGTTCAAAGGTGGAAAGTATTCAGCAGATAGGTGGGAACTTCTTCCGCTTAGCGTAAGTTTAAACGCCATGGTGATAAGAAAAACAATGAAACCATTTTTAAATAAAACTGTTTATTTATTTAAAATAACAATCATATAAAAATCTTAAACATAAATGACCACAATTAAAAGAGTCATAACTTTGATAATTAGAATAATTATAATTAAGTTTTTCACCCAAATAATTTATTATTTCAATAGGAGGTTGAAGATTTCCAAAGCTATCAAAATATTCAGTTTGGCTACCTCTTTTATTATACGCTACCCAGTGTGTCCCAGGACCTGTTGAGCAATCAAGATTGACAATCCCACACTCATTTTTTAAAGGTCCAGTCGTTGGTAAATTATCACGCATGAAAACTCCTCGAAAATTTGGAATTAAATTGGTTGCAAAATTTTTCAAGTCTATTTCATTTAATGCACGATTGGGTAGCGAACCTAGAAGTTTTTTTCCTGTGGATTTAAATAAAGCCCCAGTCCTTTTTTATAAGGTTTAAGGTGTAAGCCATGTCCAACTGCAACCGATTCCATTTTTTCATTATGACGTTTTTTCTCCTCCAGATCTTTTTTAGCAATACTAATATTATTGACAGCTTTGGCTACTCCTGCAGCGCCTCCTGTTAAAGCTCCAAGAGCCGAAAGTCCAGCAAATAAAGGAACGAGGAAAGGAAGTACTCCACCAAGTTTTGGTACTGAAATAACTCGCGGTGTCTTAATGTTATTACTGTTTTTTCTAACAGTTTTCTTAGCCGAAGATAATGCTATTTTAATTGCATTTTCTATGTTGAATGGTTTTTTACGTTTGAGATTATTTCCAATAATCTTAATTACTTTCCTCAATGAGACTTGTTTAGTCTTGCTATCTTTTTTAGACTTCTTAACACCGTTTTTATGCTCTGAACAACTCTTTTTTAGCTGATTTCTAGCCTTTTTGTCTGTATTCTTAGAGCACCCCATGCCTAATTTTACTTTTGCCTTCATAAGATTGGTAACCAATAGTGCATTTGCACGTTCAGCTATACTAGCGTCCTTGGATTTTACTCGTTGCCAAGCTTTTTCAGATAAAATCTTATCAGCTATATGCCGATCACTTGTATTTGTAAATTTAGAATAAGATATATCATGCTGTTTGCACGCTTGATCAAGCAAATTAATCCCTGGATCCCTTCGAGCTAAACGTTCTTGAAGTTTTGTTCCAGGTCCACAGTATTGATAACCAGGTAGATGTAGTTCGAGTGGTAGTTTGTTTATTACAGTGTTTAATAAACCTTCCCCTTTCACAATGTTTCGCTGACTGTTGCAATTTTTTAAATAATCAATCATTTTATATGATCATCTTTACGTTGCGAGAGATGAAAACGATATGACGGGTTTCGAATATAAACTTCGCATATAAAAGTTATTATTTAGTTTTTATCAATATGCGATTCGTTAAACAACAATACCAATTACCAGTAAAAAATATGGAATTGGCTAGCAATATTGAAACAAAAAAACATGGTAAACTGTTTCCATATAGTATAAGGGGGTTAATTACTGGTCCCTCAAACTGTGGAAAAACAAATGTTATGATGAGTTTACTCCTACACCCAAACGGCTTGAAATTTGAAAATATCTATATATATTCTAAATCTCTACATCAACCGAAGTATGAGTTTTTGCGAAAAGCCATAAAACCAGTGAAAAATATGGGTTTTTTTACATTTTCCAATAACAGTGATGTTATTTAACCCGAAGACGCTAAGCCAAATTCTATATTCATCTTTGACGATATTGCCTGTGAAAAACAAGACACAATTCGAGTGTATTTTAGTATGGGACGACATCATCACATCGATAGTTTTTATTTGTGCCAAACATATACAAGAATACCGAAACACTTAATTCGAGACAATGCGAATTTTCTAATCATCTTCAAACAGGACGATATGAATTTAAAACACGTTTATAATGATCATGTCAATTCGGATATGACATTTAAAATGTTTCAAAAGGTATGTGCAGAATGCTGGAACACAAATTATGGTTTTTTGGTAATTGATAAGGACAGCCCTTTGAATGAAGGTCGTTATAGAAAAGGCTTTGACTGCTTCCTCAAGTTATAAAATAGACAAAATTTTTGATTTTTGCATCATATGAACAGTTATGTTCTATAAGAGCAGTACAGAGCAGTTCAGTGAGCAGATTATAGCAGTAAAAAGCGGTTCAAACCAGTTTGAGACGCAGTATTTAACAGTTAAGACCAGTAACTACAATATAAAATTCAGTTTGAAAACCATCGAAAGGCTTTTCCAACAACTTCGAGTCTTATTTTTCAACTGCATTTGTATGAAGAAATAAATCTTAGAATATGATTAACATAGACGAAAAACTAACAAAGGAGCTTATTAAAACCACCGATGCTCTGCGAAAGAAATACAAAGCTCTAAGGACTGGTAGAGAAGCTTACGAAACCGAAATTGAGGAAACTCTAAGACCCATTACCAGACCCCTAAATGAGTTAGTGAAAAAATCAAACACAAAACAAGAAGAACAAAATCAAAATTACTTTATTGAAAGTCCTATTAACAAAACAAAACGCAAATTTAAACAACAACATGTACAAGAAAATGAATTTGAAAGCCCAGCAAAGGAAAAATATTTAAGAGATGAATTCATCACACCAAACACTTTTATTAACAGTTCACCTGAATTAACTGATAGCATCACCCCAAAACGACCAAAGAAAAGCCTTAACCACCGTAACTTTTCAGAGCTCATATTACAAGAAGAATTCCATGATACACCTAAAAAATACGTAGATTTGTTTATAAATAATTCAAACACGCTTGATAAAACGTATGGGGTATATTCAAAAGATGAGAAGTGGTACATTGGAAATGGTGAATTAATCATTCTTGGAAAAGATATACAAATAAAAAATAAAACCTTTGAAGGAACAAATGGTTTGTATGAGCTTATATTTAAGAAAATACCAGATAAAAGCATCTACACTGATGAAGATTTAAAAAATTACAAGACCATATTATATGAAACAAATACACATAGGGTTGGTCATGATTCACACGGACAAATACGTGGCAATCGGGGTCATAAGTATACGAAAATAATTAGGAAATTATTAGGATTCAATACAAATACTTCTAATAATCCAACACATTCACTATCAACACCACAATCGGGAAATGGATTGATGCAATTATCAAAACTGAAAAAGGACTATATATTTTGGGATAACCCTAATGAGCTTGTAGATCGAATGAGACTTCTCATTGCTTCACAACAAGCTGGAAATAACAATCATTCTAACGAAATTGTTTCAATTATTGAAGAACTTAAAGAAGCCGATATTATCGAATAAAAAAAAATGAGTGTTGATAAATTTGGTCGTTATTCATATAGGACCCCACCTAGGGGTCCAAGAGGGAAACAAGGAGAGCCGGGACCGCAGGGCGAGTCAGGATTGCCTGGACCAGCTGGCGAGGGATTTCTCAAAACAGAAAACGGTGATTACAACATAAATGGAAAACGATTAAAAAACATTCAGGAACCTGAAGAACAAGGAGACGCTGCTTCCAAAAGCTATGTTGATCAGCAAACTGGTGAATTAAGACAAAGCTTTCAAATCGAAATTGAAAAATACTTTAACAAGGGAAAACATATCATGTCTAATGTCTACTTAAAATCAATTTAGTCTTTACTTAAATACCTAGGTGAACAGTCATTAAATCGCGATGCCCAAAATAAACCCCACATTGATTTTTGATCAAATCTTAAAATTCGTTATTAAAAATAAGAACATCTTACTAGACGAACATCATACGGAACTTTTGAACTGCATGGTCTTCTTGAAACGATTTATCAATGTATCTTCGACAACATCTGATTATGGTTGCCATTTTCCTACCTGCCCTTGGTCTTCAAATTTATGCAAAGAAGGACCAGATACATGTGCATGCTATATGGTTGAAAATAGGTTGATAAGAATTAAAAAAATAATGTCGTTGTATGAAAGATTAAAATAAATATTTTTAAAAATAATGTTTCTTATTTACTTTATTTTGAATTCAGTTTCCATTCATAATTCAAACGAAAAACATGTCTTCTTTTAAAATTAAATTAGTCATTGATGATCTTCTAGCCTTTTTAAAATCCAACCAACATATCATACATGAGGCACACTTTTCAGAAGCTATGAATTGTATTTTGTTTGTAAAGAGATTCGAAAAGGATGATTATATTATGTCACCAAATAAATTTCATTTCCTGAACTGTGCTTCAAACTGGTCACCAAACTTGTGCTATGAAGGACCAGATACTTGTGCATGTTTTCAAATTAAAATAAAAATTAATAAAATTAAGAAAATTGTAAATTTTTATAAACAAATCTTAAATGAATAAACTAATAAAAAGGTAAAATGTTTTGTTGTTTTAATCATTCTGTGAAAAGATGAGTAAAAGAGACGTTGTCGAAGAACTGCATAAGTCAGCAAGAAGAAATTTCCAAAAAAGGCGAGTCATTATCAAGGGGCTTGATGATTTATGGCAAGCTGATCTAGTAGAAATGGGGGCATATTCAGCAGATAATGAAAATAATCGATATCTTCTTATGGTAATTGATACATTTTCTAAATTTGCTTGGACAGCTCCTATTAAAAATAAAACCGGATCGAGTGTCACTGAAGCTATGGAAAATATATTAAATAAAGGCCGCATTCCCAACAATTTACAAACAGATGACGGGAAAGAATTTTTCAACACTACTTTTCAAAGTGTTATGAAAAAACTTCACATCAATCATTATTCAACATTTTCACCTCTTAAAGCTTCGATTGTTGAACGATTTAATCGCACTTTGAAAAACCTTATGTGGAAAGAGTTCAGTGCTAATGGTTCATACTGTTGGATAAATATGATAGATACACTAACTAAAAAGTACAACAATTCAAAACATCGCACTATTAAAATGAAGCCGTCCAAAGTCAATGCTACAAATGAAAAGCAAATACTTTCAACTATATATGATCACATCAAAATTCATATTACTCCAAAGTTCAGGGTGGGAGATTTTGTAAGAATTAGTAAATACAAGCATGTATTTGATAAAGGATACACTCCGAATTGGACAACAGAAATCTTTAAAATAACCAAAGTTCAACATACAAATCCAGTTACATATCTGTTAGAAGACTATCAGGGAAACCCCATAAAAGGCGGGTTCTATGAGCTTGAACTACAAAAATCTAAGTTTCCCGATACTTATCTAATCGAAAAAGTGCTGCGAAGGAAAAAAGATCAATTATTTGTAAAATGGCTTGGTTTTGCATCCGATCACAATTCATGGATACCTATTTCAAAAGAAAATAAATAAAAACCATCTTTTATGTATATTATTAAAATAAAAAGCTTTATTTTATTACAATGATTTCAATTTACTTTTATTTAAGATATATTCATACTCATTTCATTTAAAAATAGCAACCATAGACCCCAACACACCACCGTGCGCCCATCTGCGCACAAGCAACCACCAATCTTTTAATTCAAACATCAAACAATACATCATCCCCAAGGCACACCATTAAAACAAAAATAGAAACAAAAACATATCCCTTCTCATCGTTACTCATTTAAATTCAAACTCCAACACACACACTTCTCGCTAGTACACACCACAAAATTGATATCAATTTTAACCCTCAACCACCACCAAATTCTAACGCACTTGATCGATGCCCTCATCTAAAAAGTCATAAAATAAAACACATATGTTTCTAGCTTCAACAGTGCATAAAATTCACTTGACATATATTACCTAATACCGATCCTCAATATACAAAAACCAATTAAAACTCCACAAAAGATCTCTTTCTTTCATAATGCACCACATCTTCTTTAACCAATCCATAATTCACCCACCCCGAAACAAATCAACAAAAGAAAACCAGCCAGCCTCGTACCGCAGAGAAAAAACAAAAACAATAAAAACGACTGGACCGATGCCCTCATCTAAACACAGTCCAGTCAGCATACCTGATGACAAACAAAAATATCTTTACAAATAATATACAAAAGATCTCTTTCTTTCATCAAGCACCACATCTTCTTTAACCAATCCATAATTCACCCACCCCCGAAACAAATCAACAAGAAACCAGCAGCCTCGTACCGCAGAGAAAAAACAAAACAATAAAAAATCTATTAAAAATATCCGACTGGACCGATGCCCTCATCTAAACACAGTCAGCATACCTGATGACAAACAAAAATATCTATACAAATAATATGTTCCTAGCTACAACGACACTTGAAACACACAACCGGACAGCAACAGTACGACGTGTTAAAAACAATCACCACCAAATCCTATCGCACTAGGTCAGAGTCCTCATGTAAAAAGTCCGTATATCTGATGACAAACAGATGTATATTTATCCCTATCTGCAACGAGATACTTGAAAAACATCAACGGGCAACAGTACATTTTAAAAAATGCACTTGACTGATATTTTCCAATACCGATCCTCAATGACAATGTCAAAATACTTTTTTTTTTCCCAACACAAAAACCAAACATTTAAAAAGCAATAAAAAAAAACACAGCCAACAAAAACCAATATAAAAAGGGCCGCTCATGCCGACAAAGAAAAACAAAACGTTTAAAAAGCCATTAAAACCCAAAAAGCCATTAAAAACCATAAAACCATGAACAAAAGTCGTAAAAAAAGTTCCCAGTCTCAAGTATCCTTATTCCTACTACTCCTTCAACATTTCTTCACCTATCACCCAGCAGTATTTCAAATTATTTCAAGCCATGAACTGGGTGATGGCTACGTTTACTTTAACAATGTTCATAACAAGATGGGAATGATGTCAATCTGTTTTTAAATCTCTGACAGAGGGAGTGAGATAAAGTACAAAAACGTTAAAAAAGTTGGACGATTTAGTTAAGTGTGAACACCGCCTATAGGAGAAACAAAAACATCAAGGGTCTGATTACACGATTCATTTTCAGTTGTTTCATCATGTTTGAATATTTGGTGTAAGATGAAGAAGTGTAGCGGAAACCTACATTGAGATGGACCTGATTATGTGGTTTAGGTAACGCGATACTTAGGACATGGGCTTCTGAAGAGAACTTATGTCTGGGTCTCAGTCAAGACCAACAAGTTTTTCGATTTAACTTGAAAGTATAAAGGCTAAGGACTTAACAGGAGTCTGATGATCGGCTTGGCACCCCTGAAATAGCTATAACACCAGCCAATACTATACATTTGGTGGTAGTTCATTCAAGTTGTTGTTGTAATATTCAAAAACTTTAATCTTCATATGAAGCATTGCAGTATTACTGCAAGTACGCAATCATGCAAAAACCCCATGCTAATGTTTTTCTTCCATCAAATATGCCGTGCTTATCGAACAAATTTAATAATATGAACAATTGAACACCCCTATTAAATAATGCTTCGAGCAAATAGTTGTATTATTTCGTATCAGATAACATCTCTATTTGAATATAGGTAAAAAAATTAATGTTGTATCAAATAACATCCCTGTTTAAACATACGTCTAACAAACTTTACGTTACGTAGCGGAGTCCGGTGGTGCGTTTTTTTTTTTTAAATATTTAGCTTTTGAAATTAATAAGTTAGTTTCTTTACTTTCAAACTCTGTGATTTTCTGTGAATTTCAGTTGAAAGTTCGGTCAAAGTTATCACAAGATTTAACAATGTCATTTTCATTTATCTAAAAAGAAACGTTACTCGTTAGTAAATGATTTTCGAAAATCTAATTTTATTTCGAAAACACTAGATTTTTTGAAAAAAAACTATGTTTTTTTTTTTAATTTTATATCTTAAAAACTGGAAGTTATTCTTACTTGCGATACTACTACTACTACAGGTACCACATAGGGCAATTTTCGCCTTTGGAAACAATTCTAACTCGAGATTTTGATCAAAGATGCCAATGACGATAATAGAGAACACGAAAAAACTGGGTCCCATCCCATAATTCCGTCAGTATATCTATATTTGTTAACTCTTAAGTATATCATTCGTATTCGTCTAATGCGTTGCTCTAAATTATTTCTCATATCCACATTCCTCATGAGTATGCTTTATTATATTTTTCAAGCAGGAACTTGCAAGTACATAGTTCTTAAGTACCGTGCCGTGCGTCGGGTATTTGACGTGAAAACTTTTGGTTACAAATCCCAGAATTTGTCTACTCGTATTCGACATTCAGCGAGTACAAGCTGAACAGCTGAACAAGGAATTACTCGAGGATACCACAGAAGCAAAATAAGTTTTGAAAAATTACTTGACTTTCGTAGGTTACTGTTTTGAGGAGCTCATTAATGAATAAAAATACTATTGAAAAAAAAAAAATATGAAATGTACTTTAAGTGTCTATTCCTATTAAATATAATATATTGCACGTCTGGCAGTCACTTGGTCTTGTAGCTCAGGTGTATGTATGCATGATGTATGACACACACAATATCGAATGCTCAAACGAGGAAAACGAAAAGGCAAGTTAATCATAAAATCGAATTTAAAAAAAAGGTTAAAGCGTAGTATTATTTGAATTGGTGTTGAAAAATTCCCCCAACTTGTGAGAGAGACAATTATCTATAAGCAAAGTATTCAAAACAAGATTACTATAAGGAAACAACTACTTATCCCATGCAAAATTTATACAAAAAATCGGTAGAGTATGTTTTACGCAGTGGAGAGGTTAGAGCTGAGGTCAGTGAAAATGGTCAGTATTAGTCGGGTTCTTAAATAGAGAAGGAGGCTTTGGGCCAATTACAACTCTGTTATTCCTGAAGTTGGTTACTGCATCGGACTAGTGAGCCTGCTGCCCTAAGGTTAAACATGTGCCCCGTCTCCTGGGCTTGGGTTTGATCTCGTTAGGTTAATTTCGGATAATGATTATTCTCAAAAAGCAAATCGCGAAACGTTAAAGGATAGAGCTGGAAACCTATTAAGGGAAATTTCTGCGCTCCAGGATAGAGTACGATGTCAAAGTTGTGCTTGGAAACCTCAATGCTAAAAATGATAGGAAAGACATTTTCCTTAGTTCTTAACGAAACAACAACAGATAACGGCTTCCGACTAATTGACTTTGCTACAGCTCATGACCGTATGTCATGATTAACACTAAGTTCCCAAGGCAAAAAATCCATAAAGCAACATAGAGCTGTGTCTAGAATTTGTCTATTTGAACAAAGAGGCAAACGTCATCTCGGCAAAACTAAATGAAAAGAAAAACTGATTTTTTGTTTTATTTTATTTAATTCTAATTTTTGGTCAAATTAATATCACAACTTTAAAAAAAAACAATTAATTTGACTAAAATTAGAATTAAATAAAATAAAACAAAAAATCAGTTTTTCTTTTCATTTAATTTATTTAATATTTAAAAAATTTTAAGTAACCAGTAACCACAACTTGGAGACAAAAAAACATAAAAAATGCAATGCTGGGAAGATCGGAGTTTAACGCGATACCGTTGCAATTCTACTTTTGAAGGAGATGGACTTGAATTTGAGAACGGGTTTGAAGCGATTGAACTTTCAAAACATACAAGCAAAAGGGCGGATGCCGCCCATAACAATTATCCAATTTACAATATTTTTGAAGGATAAACAAAAAATACAAAGATTAAAAAAATGTGATTTTTTGAGATTTTCAAGCATGACCATTTTTTCAGTGTCGTGATCGTGAGCGTCCGGCTGTAAGAGAGTTCACTGTAACATGTCACTCTTTTTTTTCACCATTTACTATTCTTACTTTTTATAAACGATTTTTTATAATGGAAATTCATAGTTAAAATATTTACAAACATGTACCTATTCTTTGAAACAAATTTTAATGAAACGAAAACATTATCTAAATAAAAAACACTGGTTGCTATGTAGCTCTACAAAAATGTGCTAGAACGGATCTTAATTTTTTGTTTCTTAGTCATCTACAAAAAGTCCCTTTTTATTAATAAAAAAATTATAAAAATCCATCAAGCCGGATTCTAAATATAAGGTCACACACAAATTTTTATTCTTTATATACCTAGCAAATAATGTCTCAATTTTTTTTTAGTTTTGGCTGACTCGTGTCCCTATATACAAATGCCCTTCCCTTCGTCAATAGTTTTGAACGACTTAAGAAACAATATAATGATTGTTTTTTTTTGTACAATAGTTTATATAATGATGGATAAATAAAAGGATAGGTATTATTTTTAAAACTATTGGCGCAAAATTTTAGTCGAATTAGTACGATGTTAAAACTATTTTAGTATAATACTAAAGACGATTTTGCTAATTTTAATCAAATTTAGCATCATGCTATATCTCTAACATTTTACTAAAGTTAAAATCGTCGAATACCTATTTTATATTTTTAGTATCGTTCTCACTTGTCCCAATTGAAGTCCCTTGAGACAGAAATATTGTCTTAATTTTGGGGTTCTATACTCAAGCAATTCTATATTGTATGAAAAAAAAATTCAATGTGTTGATACAGACGTTGAAACTGTGTCCAGGCTCTACGAGGCACTCATATCGTTTGTGAGAGAAAACCATGAATGCTTTGATGTTTTAAAGAGATGGGAAAAAGCAAAACCTCTGAAAATTACAAAATGGACCAAAAAAGAATCGTCAAGAGGAAAAAACGAGATGATGAGTGTCGCGAATGGAGGTTCTTTGGTTTTGTGGTCGTGAAAATTTCAAAATAAATACTTTCATTCCTATTTGCGATCAATAATTGAGTGCGCTGAAGAGAAGAAATTCATCCTATGAAGAAAAAACAAATGGTTTTATTTTTTTTATCTAAGCTTGATCACATGAGTGAAGAAGCAATTCGAAAAAATGCAACCACTCTTCAGAAATTATACCTGGTTGATCTTGGGGAAAATTTTCAAGAAGAGTGTTTCTTACTTTAAAATTTTCTGGTGCAAAACAACTCTGAAAATATGATTTTAAGGCAGCTTAACCTTCATATAAGAGAAAAATAATTGAAGGAAGCATTTTTATATGCTGAGGTTGCTTTAAGAATATACTTGTGCACTGCAGTGTAGAGCTGTGTAAAGCGTTCATTTCAAATGATCGAATCGAATTCGATCATTATTTTCATTTCACTCAAATGGTTCAATACTGTTACGATTCGATTTTCATTTCGATTTCGATGATAAGATTGAGTTGAGGCTTTCACAAAATACTCTATATTGTAAGCCATAAATTACCAAATGACATCGAATGATGGCTACTATGTCCATTGATTAAAAAGCGCAAAAAAAAAATCAAGACAAAGTGATTTCATTTGTTGCTCATTAAAAGATCAATTTTAGGACTAACAGTTACTGAATGAATTGGTACTATCGAATAAATTAACTTTTAGATACTATCGCATATGTAAGTCGAAAGTTTTTATTCGATAAGTCTTATTACTAGTTCAATTCCCACAGTGTCTAAACATAGCAGATCCTGGGCCCGTATCGCGTAAGAGTAAAGTGATCACTAAATTAATTGATTGTCGTTTTGACAATCACTCTCTCTATATTTTTTTATTGATATGATAAAGACAGCTATATTCAAAATGACAATCAAAAAATTGACAATCAACTATCACCTTACGCGATTCCACCCCTGATACCTCAAATAACACCAAATCGAATCGAGTAAATCATGGTTAATCGAGTTAACTAATATTAAAGAATGAGACTCATTGAAATGATTGAGATTGAAATAGAAAATCGAGAAACGAGAAACGAGAAACGAGAATCATCTAAATGATTGAGATTGGGATCGATTAAAATGAAAATTTGTGATTTCGATCACCAATGCTTTTCGATGATCGGATCGAAAAAATCGATTCGATCCTGATTGACACAGCTCTACTGCAGTGACGAATTGTAGTGCAGAAAGATCGTTTTCCGTATTGAAACGAATAAAAACGTATTTAAGGTCTTGCATTAGCGCCTTAATAGTTTAGCTTTATTAAATATAGAAGCTGAACTGACAAAAAATTTAGATAACGAATCTATTGTTAATGAATTTTGTAATGAATATACACACAAAAAAAATTTTAAAACATCAAATATTATGCATTTTGTGTTTTTTATTATTATTTTTTATTACTTTATTTTCATTGTTCTAAAGGGCGGCAAAATTTATCAGCCCGGGGCGCCAAATCCTTAAATACGCCTCTGGAGTAGAGCCGTCGGCAAAACAATGAAGTGGATTAGAAATTTCAGACAGGAGATCTTTTATAAAAATGAGTATGAGAGTGGGAGATAAAACGGAGCCTTGCGGAACACAAGCATTTATTTTTTAAAGATCAAACTTGAAACCGTCCAATACAACATGTACTGAACGATCTAGAAGGTCATTGTTAATCCAAAGAAAAAGAATAAGGGTTTAGTTGATACCAAGCGCACGCATTTTCGATAAGAGGACCTAGTGCTCTATCAAATGCCTTGGAAATATCCAGAGCAACAATCTTATTTTCTCCAAAGCAATATAAAGATCTATTCCACTTTTTGTTAAGATATGCCATCAGATCACCAGTGGAACGATTGCTGCAAAAACCGTATTGAGGGTTATTAAGAAGCGTTGGAACCGAAGATGAAGTTGAATTTTTTACGTTTTTGATAAATGACCACAAATTTCTACTGCGGAAACTTACTTCCCTCAATTTGATAGCTTCTTTACAGCTTGTGTCGATTCAAGACTTTTCTTTAGGTTTTATACTCTTAAATTTGTTAGAATTAAAAGTATACATATCCAAAGAAAAATCACTTGTGTATCTTCCTTCAGGTTTTGTCTGTCCTGAATAGCGGAGCCAATTTGAATTGTGTACATTGAAGAGTTGAATTGCTGTCAAGATTTGGACTCCTTCCTATAAATTAATCAACACATAATTGATGATGTGCTTGCGGATAGTAAATTTGAGCCAAATGAAGCTAAAATTCGTATTAGAACATTGTCCGCATTGAGGAAGCCTCTGTCTTATCTCAAATATATTTTTCAGAACAGGTTACAGCTCACAAATTGTTTGAGTATTGGCATTTTGATTCACAATTCGGTTTATATTTTCTGAAAGGTTGTTTTTGTGTTCCTTTTATAGGTGCGATTTGTTTCTTCTTAAAATATTAAAAAAAATATTTATTTTCCCACTTTTCTGATATAAAACATACAAATAACATGTTACCTGGCTTTCGTTATTGATTTATTCATTTTAGCGCTTAAATTCATTTTACACTGGCTTTATTTGAAAACTTTTCTGGAAAAAAATATTTGTATTTGTGTTTTTCTTTGTTTGTAAGATTAATAAACGGAATGATAGACTACATATTATATAGTATCTCTTGTCATAGTGGTAAGTGTGTTGGACTGTAATGCAGATGTTCTTGGAATCTGGTGCAAAGATGTAGAAATGGCGGCCATGAACAGGCTTGCTCAGTGATCAAATAAAAACTGGAGTGCAGCGCTTTGAAACCATAAACTCGTTAAATCTTTGGATTTAAAAGATGTGATGAGCTGCCCTTTACCCGAAGTTCGTTAGCTCACAGTGTTGAGATTTAGGAGTAACGATGGCAGAAGTCATTGCGGTTCGTTAAAGAACTATTTCGTTGTGTTAGGAAAAGAGATCAAGTCCATTATACTAGTTCAGGGTCCGTCAAGGTCGTCGAGAAATAACTTTCTCTCATTTTCATTACAGCTGAACATTTACAGACGAAATGAATGTCTGTTTCCTTGACTTGCCGATAGGGTTCCCAAGTGTTTTAAAGATAATTTTTAATTATCAAAAAATGAATACAGTAAAACCCGCTTAAGAGAAACTGCAAAATGTCACAGTCTTTCTTTCATTTAAGCGGGTGTTTCACTTAAACGAACCGTGAAAAATAATTTCACTTAAGCGGAGTTCGGATAAGTGAAAAATAAACTTCACTTAAGCTGATTTAAAAATTGCATTAAGGGGAGATTTAATGCTAGAAACAATATTGTTTTTATCTTTTAGATTTGCCTTGAAAGAAGTAAAAAAAAAAAAAACGATTAAATAACACATTTTTGTTCTGTTCGAATCAATTTTTTTTTCTTAAGAGAGTTTTTTTCAATGAAAAATATTAAAAATTAACTGAAAAAATGTTTCAGTTATTCGGGTTTTTCGCTTAAGCGAGTTTCACCTAAGCGGAGCAAATCAAGCAGCAATGTTTTTTAATACGAGTATTAAATTATCAATAATTGAACACTTATACATAAGATTTTCATAAATTTTTGAACAATTTTCTTTCATAGTAGGGATGTGTGCAATTTCGTGCAACCCTATTGTTGAGAAGTGCCAAGAAAGGTTTAAAATAGTTTTTAAAATCTTATTTTGAGAAACCTGAATTTTTTGGTAGTGACACTCGGCACACTAGTACCGATACATATAACATAGAATGTAGGAAAATAACTTTATATATTAATAATTTATTTTCAACGCTTTCTATTTACAAGTGGAAACAAGATTTTTACTAAAAATTGACCTTTCTTTATGCTCTCAGATATTTGATTTAAAAAAATTAACTTTTGTCTAGGGTAACACCCAAGTATTTAAAACAATGTTCCCATTGAACTGGAGCATTACACACAGAGAGATTTATTTGTGGCAAGTTGCATTGCTTCCGTTTTCTTGTAAAAAACATACTTGAGTTTTTAAGGGGTTCGTTTTGATTTTCCATTTAGAAAATTAGGTTTGAATCAAGAGGTTGGAGGTTTAATAAAATTTGTTGACAGTTTTCGAAGATACTATAAATACATGCATCATCAGTAAAAAATTATCTTTTGTAATAATCTAAATTCGGAAAGTCGGACACGTAAATATTGTAAAGAAGGGCGGGGAGTGTCGAGCCTTGAGAAACACCCGCTTTGATAGAGTACAAAAAAAAAATTTCTTGGGGTATTTCAACGAAGAACCTTCTTTCATCTAAGAAAACTTTTAATAATCTTTATAATATACTTTGGAAGACCGTTTATTAGAAGCTCATGGACAAGACCGTCATGCCAGACGCTGTTAAAAGCTTTCTCAATGTCAAAGAAAACCATTTCAACAGATTTCTTGAGTTTAAGTGCTTTTTGTAAATCTTTGGTACCTGATGGGTTGAATCTCGAACAATGTTCTCTCCTAAAACCAAACTTTTCTGGTGGAAGGATATTTTTGGTTTCAACGATTTCTGTCATTTTAAAACAGAATTAATTATATTTTGATTTACTTCTTAAAGTGAAGTAAATAAAGAATTGTTACCAAAGTTTGACTTATAGTGTTATCTGCACTGAAGAACTTTACTTTTTGAAAGGATAACTTATACCTATCAAAACAATCTTTTACCATTCTAAACATACCAGCTGCGGTTTCGTAAAAATCCTACTAATATTATAAATGTGAATGTTACGATGTATGGATGTTTGTTACTCAATAACGCTTGAACAACTGAATGGATCTTGATAAAGCTTAACACACAAAAAAGTTATAGTCTGGATTACCGTATAGGCTACTTTTTTTTATTATCAGGGGAGGGGCATTGGGTGGTCGAAACACCCCAAAATTATTTATCTCTACTTCTATCTTCGTATTGCACTGAAATGTAGTACATATACATACAGTGACGAGCAAAAGTGGTCAAACGTCTTCGCTTACTTGAAAAATTGATTTAAAGTAAGAGTTTTTAATAGAATTAAAATCTTTTTATTTTTTTCATTTTGTTTATTAAACTAAATTTTATTATTTATAATAACTTTTTCAAAAAATCATTAGTTATACAAAACAAAAAATATTCCATTAGTTTTTAGACTTGTCCAATTATGCAAGTTTAAATTCAATGTTTTTTCTTTAGTATTTTGTCCATAAACCTTTATTTTTAATTACTTGGGAGCAATGCTTTGGCATATATTCCACCAAATTATGGAGAAATTGCTCTGGAATACGGGCTCATTCCAGCTCCATTCGTTGCCAAAGCTCCTGAGTGTTTGACGTGTGATTTTTGTGCTGCCCCAACCGTCGCTTCACTGTGACCATAAATTTTCCATTAGATTGAGGTCAGTGGTTTGTGCTGGCCATGTCATCGTCGTAAACTATTGATTTCTCAGCCATTCCGAGACAATTTTTGACGTGTGTTTTGGATCTCCTTCCTGCTGAAAAGTTATTTCACAATCATTGAAACCTGTTGATGCAGTAAAAGGTAGTAAATTTGTCTTCAAAATGTCCAAATATTTTTCTTTGTTCATGCCATCGATTTTCACCAAAGGACCAACAGAGTTCCACGAGAAACAGCCCCAAGCCATCACCGAACCTCCTCCATGTTTCACAGTCTTCTGAACTTGATGTTGTTGAAGTAGTTCTCCAGGACGTGACCAATAAAAATATCTACCATCCGTTCCTATTCTATTGACCTTCGTCTCGCCCGACCAAATGACTTTTTCCATTGGTCAATGGTACAGTGTTTGTGCTTTTTAGCAAAAGCTAACCTGGCTTTAATATTTTCGCTGAAAGCAGAGGCTTCTTCGGTTTCTCTTTAGCGTTTAACCCAATTCTTTTGAGTGCCCGGCGTGCAGTCCATTCACTAACTGGCTTGTCTATGTTTTGGGCTGCCTGCTTAGGTATTTTGGACCCACAACTTCTCAACTCTTTCCATTCTTCTAGCTTCCAAATCAGAAAGTAGTCGTTTTCGTCCTTTATTCATTGAGGGGACATCGATGTTTTTCTCTTTTTATTAATATTAAGCACAGAAGTTTTTGAAATTTTCAAAATTTTGGACACTTCACGCGATGTTTCACCACTTTTTAGTAAAAAAAATAGCGCGGTCGATTTGATGTTTACAGTTTTTTTTTTCATTTTGACAATAATCAGCTTTACACGTTTTAAAATGAACAATTTACCCACAACAAACTATCAACAAATAAAATTACCTCAACTATTACTTGTTAAATAACAGTAAAACAAACAAAGCACAATAGAGAGGAACATCTCTCAATGAACAAACAATGTTAAATCTCTTGAAACTAAAACGTGCATAATTGGACCAAACCAGAAAATTATTATTATTTTTTTTTTTTGTATAATATATTATTTTTTGAAAATTTTACTATACATAATAAATGTGAGTCAAACAAACAAAATAAAAAAAATAAAAAAAGATTTTAATTCTATTAAAAAATCCTTACTTAAATCAATTTTTCAAAAAAGCGAAATCATTGACCACTTTTGCTCGTCACTGTAAGTAGTTGCATTGAAATGCCATACTTTGGTGGTGCGGGTCCAGAGGAGGGGCATTCTTTGATTAATTTACCTAAGCAATAAAGATAAAAACACTCAAAAAAGTTTAAAAAAAAAAGAAACAAAAATAAAATTCTCCGAATTAAAAAAAAAATTGACAAATATTTGTGTGTCTTTGAATTTAAACTATTTTAAGGTAAGTTGAACTTTATGTGCCTACAGGTTTAACTACATACATTGTTATAGGATAGTTACATACGTATGTGATTTGCTTTTTGTTTGTTAGTTTTTTCAAAATATCCTTCGCTTGGCTCCATTACCTTTAAGAAAAGGTACATGCATACGTTAAATAAAAATAATTTGTACGCTTTCAACTTCTCATATTGAACAGGAGATCAGTTGTGACAGTTCTTGGCTAAGCTAAAAGTGTTTATTATTTCGGTGGTAAGTCGTCTTTTTCAAGTAGAGCTGTTGAACGATGACACACAGAAGTAAAATAAACACCCAAAAACAACATTCCCTACTTCACACAAGATTTCCATTTACACAAGATTTCCAATGCAAGAAAAACTGAGCGAATCTACAGAAACTTTTAGACACATGACTTATTTTGAAAAACTTCAGTTGAAAAAAAAAATTTTGTTTGCGGGAGTTCCTGCACGTTTACGCTAGTTTTCAATAAAATCCAATAACTTGTTTTCAATACCTTCTACTTTCCTCCGAAAAGTACTAAATGCGTTAGGAAACATTTTTCTATTTTTTTGCTTTGTTGCATCCAGTTGAAGAGTAAAAGTCACCTTGCGTTCTTTTATATCACTTAAAATTTTTTCCAAAGTTTGTGCTGCAACTACCATGGCTATGGCTTCTGCATTTTGTCATTTTACAAGAAATTTGTCCGCATATGTGTGAATCCGGTGCTGTATATTTTAAGAATTTTATAGTTCACAATCGAGTGAAGCAATAAAACTGGCTCTACTTAACACAGTCGTTTAGTTGGGAGCTTTTGTCTAACTTTTTCATAATTTTAAACATGTTAGACATATCTTCTGTAAGGTGGGTTTCGCGAGAATAAAAATAACAGTTAACATAATAATTTTTCGCCGAAAAAAGTACATTTTATATAATACTTACATACGAGTACAAGTACATAAAGATTTTGATTGTTAATAGGATATTTACATTATTTTATATGGAAATGAACTAGGTACATACATATATGAATTGGCATAATCCGTTCAAATAAGAATACATACCAAAACTAATTACATAAATTATTTATTTATAAGCTTAATACAAGTTTAATATAGGTTTGTACCTATATCTTAAAATTTGAGTCAACTTAATGACTTCAAAAAACTTTATTTATTCACA
Organism: Chrysotoxum bicinctum; assembly: GCA_911387755.1. Classification (NCBI taxonomy): domain Eukaryota; kingdom Metazoa; phylum Arthropoda; class Insecta; order Diptera; family Syrphidae; genus Chrysotoxum; species Chrysotoxum bicinctum. The sequence continues at coordinate 134,681,850 of OU426988.1, forward strand.
TTAATACAAAAATGAAATGTTTTATTTATTGGTATTCATGACGTTTTCAAAATTTTCGTTCAAATCTATTTACGATATATAATTTCCAAAACAAAGAAGGAAAATTCTATCAGCTTCTTCATGAAAAAAGACAAATAGTTCATTGAGCCTCTTAATTTGCAATACTTACTCATATATATGTATGTATAACTAGAGTCTTTATTTCTTAAAATGGAACTGAATCCAATCGTTTTGTTTTTCGACAACTGCAGTCATTTCAATTGCTAAATTACTCATCGAGTGGTATTCAAGAAATCCTTTTGCCTCATACACCCGATAAGCTCAATCAATATCACATTAAGCAATCACTTTGCGGACGAAAATGGCCGCAAAAATTCTACTGTATTGAAATCCATGTAACAAATACCACTAAAGGCTGCTTAATAGGCACACAGTAAACAAGAACAGCATAGTGTTTTTAACTTTTTGTATCCTGTGCGTGCCCCCGTGTGTTCCCTTCTACGGGAAAAGAATTTCACATTACGGTCGATCTATCCAAGCGGAAAGGTTGAAGTTTACCGTAACTCGAAAATGTTCTGTAATTAAATTACAGAGATGAGAATTGCATTCGTGTTTGTGTGCAACGAGACGAAAATGCAATAAACAATAATACCGACCCATTCTCCAGTCTTCAGTCTTGTTTTTACGGCTGTCCCTGTCTGCCTGTCTGGTATACCACTGAAAATAGCTTGTGTAAAATTAACATATATTGAGCAAAAATATATACTAACCAATATAAAAGCTATAAACCAATATGTACCTACAAAGTGAAAATTGAAATCATATTCTCTAACAATTAAATGCATTGAAAATAATTTTTCATTTTATTATTTTCAGATTGTTTTAATTAAAGATAAGACCAGTAAATGCTTAAATAATAAGTGGGGATTTTTCGAATTTAATGGTTTGTGCCTAAAATAAAGCTTAAGTAGGGAAAACTATCTAGTGCCCGACATCCTCTCAGTTATTGTCACCTATCACTATTTTTACTTGCGATTTATAAAAAAATCGAGTTCGAGATTTTGATCACAGTTGACATTACGATGATAGCGAAGACTAAAAATATGTTTTTGTTTTTGATTTTCTCAAAAACGGTACAACGGATTTTGATTATTTTTGTATGCTAATGCTCTCCAAAAATTTGAATAGTATTGTGCATGCAAATTTTCAAAAAACTTTTTTTAGATTAAAAAAAAAATTACATTTTTTTTCAAATTCAATGTTTCAAAAACCGCTTTATCGATTGTTATCTAACTTGATAAATAAAGTTTCTTGATATAATCTACAAGACGTGAGAAACAAAATTTTATTTTATCTAAAAATAACGGTACCCACCATACAAATTTTAAAAAATGGTTTTCGAAAATCATATTTTTCTCTAAAACGGCACCTAAGATTTTGAAAAAAAATTGTATACATAATAATTCTATAATTTAAAAATTAAAAAAAAAAGATTGCATTTCAAAACTTAAAAAAAAAATTTGAATTTAAATAAAAACAATCTATTTTTTTTTTTTAAATTCGATGTCTCAAAAAAGGCTCAATATTTTTTTGGTAAATTTATTTTTATTCGTACAGTAGTAAAAACTTTAAATTGGCGTACCAACTTTTTTCTTTAAGATGTTTTAAAAATTTTGTGTATAAAATCTTAATTTTTTAAAAAATTACTACAACGACTTATAATTTTCATTCTTGCATAAGCTTATAAGTGCTTAAATCACATGGCATCCTGTTTTTAGCTCCAACACCCAAAGAAGTTTTTTAGTCATTTAAAAAATGAATTTTATGCTTATGAACAGTTTTTCTCTAATAACATTCATTTTTGAAATTCTTAGTCTTTTACATAAGAGTTCGTGCGGCTCAGTCGTGCTTTTTATTTAAGTTACTTTAAAAGTACTCCACACACCTCCGTCGCCAAAGTTGCTATTAGTGTTCATATTGTCATTAAAATGATAAGTATGTTTAAAAATGACTTCTCTTGTAGTCCGGATTGCTTGCCCGTCATATTTCTAAAAAAAATGTTTTAGTCTCTCTGTCAGCCACTCGCAGCATTATTTCGTCTTTTACTCTACATATATTGCCAACTACCAACCCATAGACAAACTTTCTTCTATTCCTAAGCCTTTTGTTAGCACATTCTGTACGACTCTCTTTACTTTCATTTCAAATCTATCCTCTCCACAACAGCATGTTTTTTTAAAAGGTAGATCTACCACTGCTTACCTTACGGAATTCGTTTCCAATACTCTAAATTCATTAGATTAAATGAAATGGACGTTATCACCATTGATTTTAGTAAAGTCTTTGATAAAATATGTCATGAAATTATTTACCTAAAGCTTAAAACCCTAGGTTTTCCTAGATATAGAACCGCCAATGTAGAGTTTTGTTTAGGTTTTCAATTTCCGATCCCATTTATAAAACTTCAGGTGTTCCTCAAGGGAGTCACCTCGGACCTATAGTTTTTGTCTTAAGTATAAACGATGTTATTAGTGTAAATAATGATTCAAATATCTCTATATACGCTGATGATATGAAAATAATTGATGAAGATTTATGAAATACGAAAATTATTTTGGTTTAAGTGGACTGATTGAATTTAATTCAATTGAAAATAATTGAAGTCATTTCTTCGCCCTCTAAACCAATTTCACTTAAAAATTTTCTTAATTTATTCCAAACCTGGTGTGACAAGAATTTCTTAACTTTATCATTTTACTTGCACGATGTAGCTATCACATTTTTTTGTTCCATTCGAGACTGGGGAAATATTTGTGATTAGGGTAGCCAGATATGTTTAGATGAAACTAGTACTGGAGTTTCAAAAACCCGGACTTTCCCGGACAAATGAGGATTGAAAAAAGAGTACAAAACAAAGACAGAAAAATTGTATTAACATTTAAATAAAAATAAATATTTAGTTTAAAAATCACATTTTTAAGTTACAAAACATCTTTGAGGTATAAAAAAAGGAACTTCATTTGTTTTTTTTTTTAATAAATAGCCTTTACAGTGCTTGTTGTACTTTTCATTACACTTTCTATTTCTATCTTTTGTCCACGTGAATTTAATAACGTTTTCTTTACAGCCGGAATCATCAAGCTTCTTCAAAATAGATTTAATTTTAAGTGGAACAAAATCGTTATCGATTCGCTCGTAAATATTATTGACAATATTTTGTAAAATTTCAACGGTTTCAATAATAGAAATGTCTTGTTTTTCAAGTTTTTGAATATTGACGTTGAATGTTGACATGAGAGAATGAACCAAAAATAAATACGCCTCGCTTAAGTCGTCTTTAAAAAATGCTTGCAATATTTTAGGCGGATTCTCGTACATAAGTAAAAGAGGTTCAACAGAAAGATAGAGAGAAAGCCATCTGGTTTTCGTATGGTATAAGAAAGGCTTATATTCATTTTCAAGAAATTCAGAAAAATCTCGAAGTCTTTCCGTTTTGACTGTGTAGATAGAGAAATAGTTGTATATTTTTACAATTATGATATCGGCGTCAACTGGTAAAGTATCACATCCATGGTAGATCGCATTGACTTATGTGGTGGACATCCTACACCTATCATGTTTTGGTTGACTAAAGATTTTAACTTCGAATAGACATTGTTCGAACCTTTCCTTTGTCTTCCACCAAAATTGGTATTGTAATAATATGTCAGCGCAAAATCCACTTACTTTTGATAATAAGTTATTTTGTGTAAGAGCTTTAACAATGGGTCTTGTGAATAAAAAAAAGTTAAAGCTTTTTTTGGAGGAAGCTAAAGCCAACTAGTCATAGCTTTTACTAGCAGCTAAAGCTAGACAGTACTAGCTTAAGCTTTGTTTTATGTGAATAAAAAATGATAACGCTAAATAGCTTATGCTGGAAAATTCTAGCTTAAGCTTCGTAATTTAAGGTGTTCGTTTTTTTATTCACATGTTTCGGCTAGTTAGCTTTAGCTAAAACTGGTACATGTATGACCGAAAGGAAGGTTTTTTTGCCTCAATTTGTTATCTGTTCTACAGGGCAACTATTGGTTTCGGCTAAAAAATGTTTTTAATGTTTTTATGTCAGTTTCTGCGTCTATACGTTCACAGTCCTATTTTTTGAGATATTCCCTTATGTTTAATTAACAACTCGCACAAGTTAATACTGAAAATAAGAACTAGTCAAAGCTTTCTAGACAGGTCGAAAAAATCTTGAAATTTTTGTAGCTTTAACTATAATATTCTAGTTTAAGCTATTTTTATTCACACAAATTGAAGCTTAAGCTAGGAAAATAAGCTAAAACTAAATGAATTTAGCTTTGGCTATTTTAAAATAGCTTTTACTAAAAAACATCTTTAACTAGCTAGCTTAAGCTTATTTTTATTCACTAAAAATCAAGCTTTTACTTAAAAATCCAAGTTTTAGCTTTAGCTTTTTTTTTATTCACAAGGCCCAATAAGTTGGGCAGTTGTTCTATAATTTCTTTTCTCATATATTGGATCTGTTCGTTCACTTAATTTTAATGGGCCTCGGTTCAGTTTTGAATAACCATATAATTATAAGTAGCATAAAAGTAAATAGATACACAATGGGTAAAAGGAGTACAATCCCGGACAATTATCAAAAACTATCCCGGACCTCCCCCACACAGTGAAAAAAGAGTACATGTCCGGGAAAATACGGACGGATGGCAACCCTATTTGTGATAGCCAGTTAAACTTTCATGTCCATTTCTATTATATAATTAATTCTTCTCTCAACTTCATAAAAAGTTGATCTTAGGAATTTCCGAACTCTTATGTCACTAAGTCCCCTTGCATAACATTTGTTATAGACCACAACTTGAATATGCTAGTCAAGTTTGGTCATCATCTCAGAACTCTATTTCCCAAAGATGTGCAACGCAGATTTCTCCGATTTGGCCTTCGTGCTCTTCCTTGGTCTAATAATCTCATCTTACTAACTTATGAAGATCGATCGATGGATATTGATTAATATGCAAACCCTAGAAAAACGTCGTGAATTTGCTGACATTCTCTTTGTGCACAAGATCCTCGCTGGGGCTAGTGATTCGTCTTTTCTATTGAAAATGATTCACATTAATACCAACCCACGTAAGGTTTTTTTTTTAAACCTGCAGCAGGCAAAAAAAGAGTTTTCTGATTTTAGACACGTTTCTAACAACAGTAACAATAACAATGGTTTTTTAAGAAATTTTGCAATGTTTTTTAAAAAAGCATAGCGGTTTTAAAACTTGCTCATTTATTTGAGAACCTGTCAAAAACCCTCATTTTAAAGTTCTCAAAAAGAGTAGGGTTTGGGGTATAAAGGCTCATTTGGAAAATTTACCTAACAAAAATGGTATAACAGATTAGAAAACGAAATTAATTCATCAGTTTAATTTTTAACTCCTAGACAACAGTTGATTAGAAACGCTGTTTGAAATGTCTACATTTAGAAACCAAGAATATGCAGACATTTATTTTCATTTGTGGGCTGTACAATGGAACTTCAACTAGAGCGTGACAATGATACCAGGAACTTTATCCATACCGACAACTTACTAGTTTACGAGCATATGGAAATACATGTCGAAGGCTTTTAGAAATGGCAGCAGTTTCAAATACACGACTCATCGCTGGCAGGCGTGATTGGAAACAAATAAATCGACCCTTCAAACTCCCCCGAAGCTGAATTCAACAAACTATCTGAAGTTTTTGCGCAATAATTTACCAGAACTATTGGAGGACATTCCACTTATGCAACAAGCTTCATCATATTTCCAACAGAATGGCGCTCCAGCCCACTATGGTCGAGAGGTTAATAATTGGTTAGATGAAGAGTACGGTAATCGTTGGATAGGAAGAAATGGCCTGCAAGATCTTCTGACCTTATAAAATTGGATTTCCTTGCATGGAGCAGAATTTAAGAACTTGTTATTCAACCGAAATAGCAAATTTATTCTCAAATCGTCATCAAAATTGAAGCAGCAGCTATCATCAATAAATATTCGCAGTGAAATCCAAAAACGGTCTCTAATATGCATACAAAACCAAGGAGGACACTTTGAACACAACATGTTATAACTATTTTATTACACACACAAAATGAAAAATATTTTAACCCACACAAAATCATTTTTTAGTCAGGGAGCCCTTGGAGCTTAGCAAAAACCATTTTTTTTTTGATGATTTACTTTTTTTTTTATTTATTCATGTCTCAGGTTTTCCCAAGTATCATACAATCTATTGTTTTTTTCGCAAACTTATCGCTGAATTTTATTTTGATTATTGTTTCGTTCATTTCATTTTCATTTTCTGGAGAAAATTGTGCCCAAAGTCAAAAAATTAGCATGGGTATGAGAAACGGTACATGGTAGAAACTGAATATCTCAGGACCGATTTGTTTGAATGCAGTTGCAAAGGCTGGTATTTATTCTAAAAAATAGAGTTTCTTTTTAGTACTAACAGCGCAATTAACGTTAACATGAGTCAGGGTACACCAAAATAAGCCTTTTCTTAAACCTCGATATATGATATAAATATTGGAGATAGGCCCTTACTGGTTCACGATTTTTTTTAAGAATATACCCAAGAACCACGCCCCAAAATATTATGCACAAATTAAGGGATATATAAGTGGTTAATTAACAGTACGAGCCCAACAACAAACATAAAACTCAACATTAAACTTAAATACCTCTTAAATGTTAGCTTAAATTTTGTATTTGCTTTAAAATATGTATAAACAGCTAACAACATTATCTTTTTGAATGGAAAACATCTTGAACAAATATTCTCTCTCAGATAAAAATCTTGTGATATTTTTTTTTGCTCAGACCACCCACTCGCTCCTTTTGAATTTAAAGTACTTCTACTTATCGACATTGAATGATATTCTATCGTTCACTATAGTCGTATTATTAACGCAACAGTTGTGCTCTGTGCATTTGCATACATTTTGTTGTGCAGTTGAAAACGTTATTAATGGGTGGTAAGCATCTACGTTTAGCTAGCTGAAACGGTGTCTTTAACGCTCTTAAGTGTCAATCCGAATTTAATTTTTATTCGACCAAGTTAAATTTAATACAATTCAATTTTTTTCTCTATGCAAGTAGTACTTGCTGGAAGGGAATTTTAACGAGGGGAAACAATTTTCATTAAATACAAAAAATAATGTTAAGGCTAATGAGCTCGTGGAGAACCAGGACCAGGACCTCGTGACTTACAGCTCTCCTCCGGGTATGGGCTTTTAAGCGGTAAAATCTGGTTTCTATTAAAAAATTGATGTTTTTCGCGGTGAATGCGATATGATTTAAAAAAAAAACATTTTTCTCGTTCGGTTTGTGTACTTAATTAAAAAAAAAAAAAAACAACTTTCTACGTTGGATAGAGAATTATGGGCTGGATCCATTAAGCGGATCATTTAAAAACTGATTCAATTTTGTATTACAAATTATTTCCACAATTGAAATAAATTAAACAAACCTTAAACCACATTTTGAAACTGAGAGCTTAAAAGTGTTTTGGTGTTTTTAAATTGGAAAATAAATCGATTTTATTGCCCAATGGAATGCAAAAATTGCCATAATCGGCATTTTCACAATAGTTTTGGTTTGAAGAAATCTAATATGTAAATCAAAAGGGATGTGTGTATGTAAATATGTTCCCTATGGAGTCCAAAACGATGAGACCCATTTTGAAGACATTTTCAGGCAAATTTTAAATGTGCTTTGTTGATTGGAAAAGCGAGAACGGCGACACGCCCTTATTAAGCCTGGCCAAAACAAATAAAATGCACGACTGGATCGCACGTACTTTGGAATTTAAAATACATTTTATAAATATAAAACATAGATTTAATGAAATAAAAATGTTCAAATGCATGAAATTACCGTCCTATTTACGGAAAAGAATGAATTTACGCAAATAAAGTTTAAAAATCGTTTTATTAAAGTAATTTTTTATGTAACAAATTTCTTTCAAATTTTTCTAAAACAAAGTTTGGGATGCCAATTTTAAGTGCTTATAATTTCAAAAAATAATCGTTCACACGTTTTCAAGATACTGATTTTTCAAAAAGTAAATTGGAATTTTGTTTTTATTTTTTAAAAACAAAAAAAAATATCTTTTCGAATATTTCCATAAACAATATTATTTTAAACTTAAGGGGGCTCCTAGTGAAAATTTTTGGTTCAAAAGTCGAAAATAAAAAAAAAAAATGCACGACTGGATCGCACGAACTTGCTCTTATGTAAAAGTACTTTGGAATTTAAGATACATTTTATAAATATAAAACATGGATTTAATGAGATAATAATGTTCAAATGCATAAAATTGCCGTCTGGGTTCCGGAAAAGTATGAATTTATGCAAACAAACCTTAAAAAATCGTTTTATTATTAAATACATTTTTTATATAAGAAATTTACTAAAATTTTTCAAGAAAAAAATGTGGGATGCGAATTTTAAGTATTTAATAATATTGGTTTTAGGAAATAATTTCAAAAAATAATCGTTCATAGGTTTTGAAGATATTGATTTAAATTTTTTTTTTTTTTTTAAACCCAATAAATATTTTTTTAAATATTTTTATATACAATATTATTTTAAACTTAAGGGGACTCCTGCTAAAAATTTTGGGTTAAAATCCTTAGAGCCATTAATGAGAAAGTCGAAAATCAAAAAACGGGTCTATGGCAGGTACCCCTAGTAACATTTTGCCCCAAACATTTTTTTGACCAAAATGTAGTCCATGTCCATAATATCACACTTAATTTTTTTTATAAAAATCGTTAGAGCCGTTTTCGAGATAAATAAGATTTTGCATTACGGGTGTAGGGGGGGTACCCTTAGTTTTGGAGCTGAAAAAAAAATTTCAATTTCTCCTCTAGGGAATCACCGAAGAACCTTAACTACCGAGATTGAAGGAAATAGGTCCAGGGGTTTAGGCTGTAGTGAGACGTACAGACATACAGACACACTGAAACATGTTTTTTGTGTATACTAAATTTTCCTTAAAATTTTTATAAAAAAAAATTGATATGCAAATTGTTAGTATTTAATAAAATACATTTTAAAACGTAATTTAAAAATTTAATCGTGTATCGGTTTTCAAGATATTGAATTTTCAAAAAAAAAATTGTATTATTTTTTTAAAAATCCAAAAACTATTTTTTCGAAAAAAATTTTAGTTTAAATTTTTTAAAATGCAAAGCAGCTCCTGCATAAAAATTTTGGTTGAAATCGTTAGAGCCGTTGGTGAGAAATTTAAAAATCAAAAAAACCGTTCTATGACAGGTACCCCTAATAACATTTCCCCCCCAATTTTTTTTTCATCAAAATATAGTCCATATCCATAATATCACACTTAATTTTTTTAATCAAAATCGTTAAAGCCGTTTTCGAGATAAATAAGATTTTACATTACGGGTGTATGGGGGGTATCGTTAGTTTTGGAGCTAAAAAAAAAAATTTAAATGTCTCCTCTAGGGAATCACCGAAGACCCTTAACTACCGAGTTTGAAGGAAATACCTCCGGTAGTTTAGGCTGTAGTTCGAGGTACAGACATACAGACATACAGACATACAGACATACAGACATACAGACATACAGAGAGACAGACGGAATTGCCGGACCCAATTTTTTCGTCTTCGCTATCATCGTAATGTCAACTTTGATCAAAAGCTCGAGTTCGATTTTTTTCCAAATGCAGAACTTGCGCTATAGTACCTATAACGCAAGTAAAAAGTAATCGTTGAGGATATGTGTATTGTGTATATCCATCAACAACAAAGTCCTTATTTAACTTGGAGTTCCGGCTATGATACGGGACAAAAAATGGGGCCAAGACGGAAACCTGGTGCGAGAAAACCACTTCGAAGTGACCAAGTAACAACAATGTGTACAAACTCAAACAAGACGGTTGGTTACTCATCAAGAAAATGCTTACGAAAAAGTCAGGCAATGTGTAATAAACAGAAATGGTGGATTGCAATCGCAGTTGCATCATCAGGAATTGCATTAACGCTATTGGATTTTGGATGCACTGCGCTTCAGAAATCAAGCTTCCATTTGAATCAGACAAAAACGCAAACTTAAAACTTGTAATATTATAATTTGAATCACCGATTGCAGGCGCTCTTATTCTTCTTGTAGCTGATTTCCGCCAACCTTTACATGTTACTCGTATTTCGTGATGAATGCACACAGATGACCTGAGTCAATGGTTGAAATCATAATGTCTTTGTAACCGAAGAACTTGCAAGTACATTTTCTGCACCCATCTGTTCTAAAATTCTCAAAACAACTTTTGGACAGCGAAAATGCAAAATTCAAATTTATTGCACCCTATTGAAATTTCATGTCATGTCAAATGCAACTGAATATTCAAAAAGTATTCTGAACAGCTAAGAACAAATCAAGAACAGTCGTCAATTGTCCGACTGAGTTTTTGAATTAATCGAAACCACTCAGAAATCGGCCGTCCGTATTAACAATGAAGGTTGAATCAGCAGTGTTGCTTATTTGCAACTTAAACGCAACAAAGGGGTGTAACGGAACTAGATTTAACATCAAAACATTTTCATCAAATTTGATTGAGAGAACAATCAACAGTAGCAATTTCAAAGGCCAGGAGTACTGATTCCAAGCATACCGATGATTTTCACTATTGCTGGCTTGAATTTTGAAAATACATGATTTTCATACAGCCAATTGTATGTGGCTTTCCAGCGAGTTGGAATAACGATAAATTTACAAGTCTTTACCAAAAATAAAAAAAACATAGCATTGTCTGTCCTGGTCCGCTAGCCTGAAGATGAGTTAATAAAAGAAATATATTTTTCCAATTTGCCTTAAATACGAATTATTTCCTTAACCCCTAGGCTAGGAAGCAAATTTTCATAAAGCATAATGACAGCTTGTATCGAGCTTTGACAAACCTGAACCACATTACACCAACAATAACACATGATAAGGGTCCCCAATTGCCTGCCCTTCATGGATATACTCGTAACATCCTCGATTCTGCCGAACTGATTTGAATTGATTTTGTTGACAGCAATATTAGTTCAGCAACCCTCAAGATTTGATTTAGGGCAGACACGACACCATGTAAATTACCTCCTAATGTCGTCGTCGGCACGTCATCATCATCAGGTGTTGTCGTCCTTTCCGTTGAAAGTTCCTTTCAATTAATGAATCCCATTTTTGTACACCATAATATATTTGACTGATTCGTTTCGGCATGGAACATGGGTGCGACAAAACTTAACGAACCTCAATAACGGCGCATGTCACGCTCCTGAATCTCTCAACTCGTTTCGAGAAGTTGACCGAAATGTATCCTTTTTCTCCAAAACTTTTTCTCCAAAAAGGGGTTGGAAAACTCTTATACTATTAGAATTTAAAACCAAACTCTTTCTCTTAAATATCTTTGTTTGCAATTTTTTTTTTGCAATCAACATTTTCTCTTTTAACAAAATTACCTTGATTTCCAAAGGAGTAATATAATACATAAGTTTTTTTTGACAGAAATTTATTATGTCGGAAAAATTTAAGATGTTATCATGACACTCTTTCAGATGAATTTTTGTTGTGTGTGATTGGGAAGTGTGCCAAAACTGAAAAGATAGGAAAATCAATTGATGTTCTTGAAAACCTTTTATTTAAAGCCGAAAGCACTATTCGTTCACATTTATATTTTTTTATTCAAACGGAACTTTTAAAAAGTAATTACATACGTACAATTACTTTAGCAACAAAACCGTGAGGCAGGCTTCAATTTTTATTATTGCTGGAAAAAATCATTTCTTCGTACTTTAAGTCACAAATTTAATCATGGATCAGGTTTTTTGTCTTCTTTTCATTAATAAGTTATTTTGGTTGAAATGTGAACTTGCAGAGCTCGATCGGGGCTCGCTCGAAGAACACTTAGCAGCGTTTTTGGCGACTTCCACTCCACAAAAGATGGTCTGTGATGCACATGTCTAGAACTGAAAGCTGTTCATTCTCCTCAACGCAAGTGCCACTCATAGAAAGTGGCATTGGGGGAGAGCTACGCTTTAGCGACAGTAAAAAGCATTGGGTTTTTGAAGCATGAATTCTACACGGTTTTTGATTCCTCATTGGACAATGCTATCAAGATCAGAATTTATTGAGCTTATCATACGCTGCCGTTGGAAGTCCACACTCCACATCCGAAGGACAAGGGTGTGAATCTTAAAACGAATATGAAAACCTGAGGGTACTGTCATCAGCGAAGCAATTAAGTGACTAAGAAGTTTCAGACAAAAGATCATTTATGAACTTAAGAAAAAGTGTCGGAGACAAAACGGAGCCCTGTGCCACTCCAGCGTTTATTTTGTGGATATCAGATTTGAAACCGTCCAAAACTACTTGTAGTGAACAGTGCGAAAGGTAATTTCAAATCAAACGAAGAAGACATTCATCGATACCAAATGCATGCAATTTAGATAAGAGAGCTTGATGCCAAACTCTACCAAATTTCTTTGAAAAGTGCAATAATCCGGTCATTGAGAAATTTTCATTCTTCAAGATATTTCTTAAGATGATAATTTATCGGGATTTCCATGACCTTAGAAAGAAGGGACGTATACATAAGTGCAATTGTACGATAGTTGGAGGTGGAAGAAGATTCGCCTTTTATAGGAAGAGACTGGAAAACTGCTGTTTTCCATCTACTCGGAAAGAGATCATGTAAAAATTTAGTTCGTCGTATATGAATGTTACAGGTTTTTCTAGCTTATTTGTACTTATTCCGGTTTTCTCAGTAGAATTGGCCTTAAAACAACGGAAACTTACTTACTTTGAATAATGTAATTGATGTGGGGATTTTTTGTTATAATTTGGAGATTTGTGATGCCTTGAAGCTTAGAATCATTGGAGATAATTAAAATATCATTTGTGTCTACAGATTTGTTGAATCTTCTGCTACTGTGATTTTTGAAGAATTAGAAAATCTTTTAACTTGCGTGTCATCGAATTGTATTGTGTTATTGAGGGACATTAATAAAGATTTTTTACTAATATCATTATGGCTTTGAATATTGTGTTTATAAGCCAACGCGCATTTTTTAGTAGTACTTCTTTGGACCACATAATGGTGCATTTTCAAAACTCAGAAAAATGTATAGCCAAAAGTTGAGTTTTAGACATTCTGATCAATATATGACTTGCTTGTCCCTGAAGCTTAAGCCATAGTCATATAGTTTTTAAATATTTGGAGAGCATATTATATGTATATAGCAATAATAATCCTTCTTAGAGTTATTCTATATTTTTTTTTTTTTTTTTTTTTTATAATCTACCTGCGCTCAAGGGATTATGATTACCCTTTAAATGTTTCAACACAGCGCGGGCGTGAAGTTAATGAAGAGAAAGAAGGATAGAAAAGATGTGTGGCACGATGTTCTGAGACTGTTGGTGGTTGTCTCAGATATTTTTATCTCCAGAGATGGCGGCTGAGCTAAAGCGGAGAAATGCCGTGTCTTATTTCTATGTCGCTTATAATTCACATTATTTTATTTGTGTTCATCTTGTTGGGCATACTAGTTTAACTCAATTACATGTTGTTAGTGTTATGCCTGAACAACATGCAATGAGTAAACCAGCAACCCATTGATGACAATTTTTAGAAGGTTTTAATGGAATTAAAACGACATAGACGACGGCATAGATCGAACCTGTGATCATGAGGTTGACAGGCGAGCACACAACCATCGTGCCACGGCCACCCCCATACGAAGAATATACGAAGAAACTGAAAGAACCTCATAACACTGATGTATCTTCTTATAAAAATATCTGTAAAGAAATCGCTAAGTATGTTTTGATGTGTAAAACAACTACTGAAATGGAAGTTTTTTTTTAAATAAGTAATTTTTTTAATATAGCTGGTAAAGATGTTGATATCTATAACTTAGTTTTTCATTAGGCGTAGTATAACAAATTCAATTACAGAAAGGAAATTTGTAAAACTTCTAATAACTGTTTACAGGCGTTCAATAAATCGAATAAATGCTTAATAATATTGAAAACTTTAAAACTTTTAAATATCTTGGGATTGTGTTTTATTGGAAGATGAGTTGGTCTGCTCACACTGAATCTCTTAAAAAGTTAATACCTGTTAGCTACCGCCAAACAATTATACTTTTTGAAGCCATATTGCTCACTAGATTTGCTTAAATGCATTTACTATGTATTAGTCTATTCTAAGTTGGCATATGGCATAGTTTCATGGGGTGGTACCCACAGTAACAAAATCAATCCCCTCTTAGTCTTTCAAAATCAAGAAATTCTCCTTATGTGTAACAAGAACCGTAGAAAAAGAAGCTTCGTTCTCTTCTGTAGACTCAAAATTCTGTTTTATTTCAAAGTTCTAAAATCATTTTAAGTTATATAAATTTTTTATAAATTAACAATACAAATTTCGTCTTCAAACCATCTCACATTCTCCAAATATTCTTCAACTTCTAAACATCAATTGCACTAAAACTGTTTAAAAATTTACCTAACTCAGTGAGGAAAATCAGAGGTGCACCTGTTTTCCTCAATAAAGTTGAACTTTGGCTTTTTGATCATGATTCTGATCGAATAAGTGATCTTTTTTGTGTAAATGTTTAACTTTTTTTTAATCACCAATACAATTTTTATGTAAAATGCAGCTTAGTTATTCTTTAACATTTTTATTTTTTGTTATTTTAAAAAATATCTAAAATTTGTCTTATAAATCTTTTTATTTATTTTAGTTTACAGAAAATTATCTTTTGTATTCATTTTTTGTAATTGTATTTATTTTCCTTGGTTTTCCGCTTCATACGACACTAGTTCCTATGTGAAATATAGATCAGACCAAAAACATAAATGTTAAAAAAAGAGCCCAGTTCTTCTATACAAAAACCTTTGTGTAACAAGTCAGCCGTGAAAAGTACTGAGATCTAAAAGTACGCCAAGTTCTTACTTCATGAAGGTTTAATACCGAATATTTAATGTAATAGAGAATTTTTATTATTTAATGATTACTGACTAAAATTTGATGGGTTCACTGGCCAAGTTTTTAAAACCTTTCGAATTGGGCATAAAAAAAACTTGCCAAGTAAGCCCTTCAAATTTTAGTCAGGACAAGATCTACCGTTGTGCAAAATTACAAGATTCTACGGTGTCGGGAAGTGCTCCATAATTTTGATGATCTGTCAGTCAGTCAGTCAGTTACGGTTTTTATGATTTTTGAGGCCTTATACATATCTCAGGAACTGCTTATGCTAGAAAATTGAAATTTGGTGAGGCGCCTGTGCCTGACTAGTACGGAATTTTAAGTTTCTGACTTCATTGGTACTAAAGATAGGGAGGGGTCAAAAATCGCCTGAGTTTGTTCCTGTAAAAAGGGTGTAGTGCCAGAACTTGGCTGGGCACTACTGTGCCCAGTGATTGCTTTTTATTAATTTTGCTTATCTGTCTTTGTAAATTTTTGTTGTAAAAATTGATAAAGAAAAAATATAATTGAAAATTGCAAACAAGCTTGTTTAAACCTTGCCATAGTGATTTGGCATAAGTAACTGGTACTGAATAATAAATAATAGATTTCACAGATGTAACCGAAACGAAATGGCCGTCACATGTCGCCAAAATGAACACGCAAGAATCAAAAATCCTTTAAATAATAACTAAAATCGGCAATTACCGGCTGGCAGATCGATTACAGGCCAAATCTGCAAGCGGAGGTCAAGTCTGTTAAAGACCAATGAAGTGCAAGTCGAGAATCATCATTTTTCACCGACTTCAAGGCCTAATGTGATAACATTGATAGTCAGTAACTCTATGTGGCGCGATTTTCGAATACTTGATCCCAGAAAACTAACACCAGCGCTGTCACGTGACATTGGGAAACATGCGGTGCAATATGCATTTAGAAAATAGGTCATTCGAATTATTCCAAACATACACAGGGTCTCAGCAAAGACATGCTGTATTGTGTGATTTCTTCTGGTTTGGAGTAGAGCGTCGTCTGTAGGGGAATCGTTAACACTAAAGCAATATTTTCAACGAAATTTACCCAACTAACCCTCCCAAGGCTATTGTAAAAAAGGGGAAACTGGTAGAAGGCTTGAACTAAATGATCAAAAGTCAGAGGGCCTGCTATAAACAAACACCGATTAGGACAAACCGTAACTATTGAAGTCACATCGTAGTGGTTAGCGTGTTCAACTTCTTCGGAGTAAACATTTACTCCTCGAACTAAACCTTAATGGAGATCCGATGAAGAATTACATTGCATTCAGCCAAATGCAGCAAACAAACATTATTGCCCTAGTCTAGAGAGCCTTCGAACACCAGGAAAATTGAACAACCATTATATGGATCGATTCATCAAACTTGCTATTATTTCAACATTTTTCCGTTTAACTTGAAAGTTTGATTTTGCATCCAAAAAGTATCTAATGCATTCTTTTAACATATTTTACCATAAGATACATTTGAAGGACCATGAAATTATATAACAGATGTATACCTACCTCAATTTAATTGAAATTGTGAATTGAATAATATCATATAGCCACGCAGCTCTTCATTATGCAAAACAGGCCCGTTCTTACTCTGTCATTTTCCGCTCATTACTCATAATTAACATAATACGCCTATATTATATTCGTAGCTTATAACAAAACCTACTAACAAATATCTTAGAAGAAATGCTTCTTTTTTCACTTGCTCTGCAGCTCAGATAGTGGGTGGGTACAGAAATTTCCTTGATCTTTGTTTCCCAGCAATCAACTGATGAATACTGCTATTTTCATTATTATCTTTCCACCACACATCATGCAATATTTATATGAAACAAATATTCTTAACTATTTCCAGAGCTTTGAACACACATTCATTTTACTTTAGCATATAAACAAAAACAAAGCGGTATGACAGCTCAGTAGCTGGCTCTTTTCCCATGATTAATTAAATTTCCCACGACGACGATGCTGATGATTCATCAGCCACCAGCCATCAGGCATCAACAAGCATTGCCTCGTCTCTTGCTTTTCTGATCTTCTTTATCTTCATTGTGTCAAATAATAATGGGAAATGGCAAACTTCCTGTCAAGCAATCTATATGAAGGCAGTCCTCACGAATCTGCCAAATAACACATATTCATAATGAAAAGAGTATAGCATTTCAAACACCTCCATCCGATGCTCATTTATCCTGAGGACCAGCAAGTCAGTAACTGTGGAAGCACCAAAACGAAGACGCTCGTGTTTGACGACGAATGAAATTCAAATTCTATGTCGAATTTCTTACGAACGTAATAACCATTACTCTCTTCCCATCGTCGTCAAAGTTTATCGGTTGGCAGAACGCCCAACAACGAGCATCAAGCCCAGCAACTGTCATCATTCTCATCCTTTTGTTCGTCTGTCGCGTTGTCGTCGCGTCGCTATTTTGGTAAAATTCGTATAGTGGATGTCACCCTCCTTGAACTGCCCGTCATCATTAACCACAAACATCCTTCGTTCTGTGAACATAGGCGACAGATACCAAAAATTCCCCTAAAAGAAAAACGTCATCTTCTCCATCGGCTGCAGAAGCTGGAAGAGTATCTCCCGACTCTCTCTGATGAGAAGGTATCGTTTGGCATCATCAATTATTATTGCAAATAAATACCATCATATCGGAAATGATGAATCCATAAAATGAATAAGAACGAGACTATAATATCCCTGGCCGTTGTTGTCAGAATTCATTACTCTTGAGATCCCATTGTAATTGTAGCACAGACGATAGTGGATGTCAGTGGTTTTTGTGTGAAGACTCCCTTCAGCGCTGCCAACGTTTTTAGGACGTGCCTCTGATGTTGGCACGGAAGTATAACGACACTGTACATACTGTCGGTCGTGTCATTAACTTCAGCTTCCTAGATAGCAATCTTGTTTTTTTTTTGTCGGTACGTAATTTTTGGCAGGTTGTTTGGAACAGACACAGTGCCTTTTAATATTTTTAAAGAGCTTCTCGAGAAAAATGGCACATTGAGGCTTTCTTTTGTGGTTGGAAAATATTGATGTATATAACAACACTACCTTGAACCACGCCTTACATTAGAAATGCAGCTATTTACATGAATAAAAAATATGAACTTTAAAAAGGATCTCATTAAAACAAAACCCGAATTTTGAATTTAATAAGTTAACCTTAAAGTTCCGACAAATTTAAAATTGTGTAAGATATTTTTTTATTTCTTTATCAAAAAGGGTAACCAAAAAGTTAAATTCAGACAGGGTAAATAAGCTTTCAGTTTGATATGCATACCTTTTCGAGCTACATTATGTTCCTTGCTGGCACAAAGAACTCAAAATGGTCTGCCAAGACAGTACCCTCAGCCTTTCATATTCGTTAAATTCTGATCTTAGCAGCATTGTCCAATGGGGAATTCGGTACTGTCAGTACCAGTACCTTCCAAGGATTCAAAGTGCTGACATGTAAAGATGAACACACTCTTACATGGCTGCAAGAATTTGCAAATACAGCTGAAGCTTCGTTGCCTAACGCTGACCTTCGTCTCATGGGAAGGAAGAAAATCAGTGATTTTTCATGGCCTAGAGCAAAGCTTATTATGAAAGGACCGCTCATCCCGAAGGATCGTACACTCAAAAAATTTCGTGTTTTTCAGTGGTTCGTGGTTTTCAGCCACGAATAGTATTCGTAGAATGGACGTTTATTAGTACATTTTACGAATATTTTATTAGTATTCGTAAAAACAAACAAATATTGTACGAATACCATTGGTACAATGTACGAATATTATTGTAATATTTACCAATGCCATTCGTATATTGTACGAATATCATTGTAATATTTACTAATGCCCTTGTATTTCATTCGTAAATTATACAGCTCCATTCGTATATTGTACGAATATTATTGTAAAACTTACTACCATTTATGTTCTCTGAAATTTCCTTAAATACCTATTGTAAGAAATAATAACAAAAGGTATTTACGTTGTAAGTTAAAATAGTTTTTTAATTCATTTTATTGTCATATATATATATGAATAAAGTTAAAAAATAATTAATTCATTATAAATATAATTAGCAATCAAATTAATATTTAAAAACTCCTCATTTTATGTACTTAGGGCCACTGAAAATAGATTTAACATTTAAAATTGAAAACTTCCGAAAAAAATTGTACTTACATTGAGATTCTTTCAGGAAAAAAATTCCCACATATGTATGCTCGGCTACTTCTGGATGCTGTATTTTAAATATAAAATAAAGCTTTAAAGCAAATGTATGTCTAGTGTCTAGGTACTTACTTCGTCATTTCGAAAAAAGCAGATGTTAGTCTGATCCACCACTGCAGCACTTTATAAATAATATCACGTTTCAACGTGTTGACTAATGGAATACAATTAATTTTTAGAACTGAACACATATTATTTTTTTACTCATGATTAGTAAATAATACTAATGCACTTCATGAATAAAATGCACGACTGGATCGCACGAACTTGCTCTTATGTAAAAGTACTTTGGAATTTAAGATACATTTTATAAATATAAAACATGAATTTAAAATTAAATTGCCGTCTGATTTCTAGAAAAGTATGAATTTATGCAAACAAACTTTAAAAAATCATTTTATTATTAAATAAATAATTTTTTTATATAAGAAATTTCTTTAAAATTTTTCAAGAAAAAAATGTGGGATGCGAATTTTAAGTATTTAATAATATTGATTTTAGGAAATAATTTCAAAAAATAATCGTTCAAAGGTTTTGAAGATATTGATTTTTCAAAAAAAAAATTTTTTCAAAAAAAACCAACAAATAATTTTTCGAATATTTTTATATACAATATTATTTTAAACTTAGGGGGACTCCTGCCGAAAATTTTTGGTTAAAATCGTTAGAACCGTTAATGAGAAAGTCGAAAATCAAAAAAATTGTTCTATGACAGGTACCGTTAATAACATTTTGCCCCAAATTTTTTTTTTACCAAAACGTAGTCCATGTCCATAATATCACACCTAATTTTTTTTATCAAAATCGTTAGAGCCGTTTTCGAGATAAATAAGATTTTGCATTACGGGTGTATGGGGGGTACCGTTAGTTTTAGAGCTAAAAAAAAATTTCAATTTCCCCTCTAGGGAATCACCGAAGACCCATAACTACCGAGTTTGAAGAAAATAGGTCCAGTGGTTTAGACTCTAGATCGAGGTACAGACATACAGACAAACAGACAGACAGACAGACAGACAGACAGACAGACAGACAGACGGAATTGCCGGACCCACTTTATTCGTCTTCGCTATCATCGTAATGTCAACTTTGATCAAAATCTTGAGTTCGATTTTTTTTTCCAAATGCAGAACTTGCCCTATAGTACCTATATCGCAAGTAAAAAACGAAGTTATTAGTACATTCTGCGCATAATGCGTACGGTCTACCTACGAATGAATTCTGCTACTAATATTAGTTTTATTTAGTAAATAGTACGAATTTATTAGTAAATACTACGAATGCAAAAGATTAAAGTACGAAGTCATTCGTACGAGAAATTAACGAATGTTATTAGTTATATGTACACAATAATTCGTAAAATGTACTCAAACAAATTGTTTACTTCTTGTTTACGAATGAAATTAGTGTATTAAACGAATAGATTCGTGGATAGTACGACAGTTAATAGTAAAATTTTACGAATGCATTCGTAGATATACGACTGTACAAATACTTCGTACATCTTACGAATATTCGTACAATGCACGAATATTTTCTTTACGAATATCATTCGTAGCCATTTTACTAATAAATTTTTGGAGTGTATTGAAAGATATCTCAGATCACTCAATACTGACCAACTTATTCAAAACTGGGAGGTAAGTGATGTGGGCGAGAAAACAATAGATGACACAGAAGTGGTTGTGATCTTAAATCATAAATCAATACCGTTTCTAAGGAATATTGATTTCAAGGTGAGTGTCAGTAGAAGTCGATGCAAGTTGCGGCTGATATCCACCAAGAAAAAGTTAAATACGGAGGTGGGGATCTTAAAAATAATATGAAGTTAATTCAAATAAATCTCCACCACATTAAAGCCACCAGTGCCAACTGGAGAAATGGGATGTTGCTATAGTATGTAATGCCAACGAACACCATTCACAGTGGGGAAATACCGACACCAACGATAGAAGTGTCTGCTGTCCCTTAAGCGTAACCCGCCCACAATGCCATGGGTGGCGATTCCATCGAGGAGACTGAACAGCTTTCAGTTCTAGGAATGCGCATCACATACCATCTTTTGTGGAGAGATCACATATTTGACGTCGCCAAAAACACTGCTAAGTGCTTAGGCTTTCTTAGCCTATGCAAGAAATCGTTTACCCCTTCTGATCCGGCTGTGATTGTGAATAAAACCTACATTCATCCAAAGCTTAAGTACGATTCCAATATTTGGGCAGGTGCTCCAATAACCCAGCCGTAATATCGGTACTTTTATGAATGCACATCAGTTTACTCTTGAGCCCAATTTCGGACCTACTGTCAAGTACAGAGATTCTTTTATTAGCCGCGCTACACGAATGTGGAATGCCTTACCCGGCTCAATATGTCGTTTTAGAGGTATTGTTATTTTTGCACTCTCTGTAGATGCATTGGCTTCCGGACAATAACATGCGGGTTTTCTGTTTGTTAACGTAGCCGGCGAGATGAAACTGCGCCTCTTCAGAAAAGATGATTTTTAGTCCAATTTCGTTACCCAATTCAAGCTGCTCTAAGGCCCAAACGAAGCGAAGCGAATGGTCGTGCGCCTTCAATTGCTGAGTCAATTGGACCTTGTAAGCGAATAATCCGAAATCTTTGTGCAGAATTCTCCTCAGGCTAGTGCGTAAAATGTTGAGCTGTTGAGATCGATGGCGAGTTGATGTTCACGAATTGAGTCTCACACTCTCGGCTACATCAGCAACATTCTCGTCTGTGTGCACCGTACGACGACGAGGACATGCCAGTCTTACGAATTTTTTTCACAAACTTGCGTACAGCATGCACGGTGGGTGCTTAATTTCGGCCAAAATTTCTTTTCAAAAAACGAACTGTTTGGACTACACTTTGTTTTCAATATTTTCCAACACTGTTCAAGCATAAAGCGACTCATTTCGTTGCGCGGAGGTATTATACTGACTGTTAGGATTTCGAGTGGGAAACAGCTGTCAGAGTCAAAATAATCTATGATTTAAAAAGAAACCACTAGATGGCCCAACCAACCGCGGCGATTAGAATTCATTCTTTTCTGTCAGAATTTCGTGCAAAGATCACATTGATCTTTTTTAAGCTGATAGAGGGCTATGTTCATGTCATCATATACTTCTAGAATTTGAGTTGGGACATAAACTGTGGTTCAAAAAAAGCTTTAATGATTCTTTTCGAAAGTAATATGATGGTAGCTTTGGCAACTCCTGAAAAATAAAAAAAAAAACCTTTTTGACCTTCTTGAATTTTCTCTTCTGGAAACTTCCAATTCATTTTAGTCAAAAAATTGTAGTCATATGGGCTTCTGTAAACGTATTTTTGCAGTATTCAGAAGAACACGAAGCACACATGACTCTGGCTTGTCGAATCGTATCTTGTTTGATTATTATTTTATTCTTTCTTGTATAGTTAATATATTGAAATCCTTGCATTCGAAGATTTTTGTTTTTATTTTAATCATAGGCCTTTTTACTTCTCAGTCTTTTATCTTGAATATCTCCATACTCACAATTCTTTGAAAAAATATGGTCCACATCCATTTTCTGGTACTTGAGGCTCAATGGACGTTTCATTGGTATTGAAAAAGATGCTGGTTCAATAGTTATTTCAATGGTAAAGGGGATAACCCTTTTAGACCGCGCCATATAGAGGCATTTCTTCGCCCGGAGCACATTTGACTTTTAAATAATGAATTAAGAGAACGTTTTAAATCTGTACCTTAATTAACCTACTTAATGGTGTTATGGTACCAGTAATAAGAAATAAAATATCTCCTAACATACTTTGTACTAGTTTTATAACTTTTGTTGTTAATTTTTGTAATAAAACTATACAATTTTATGATTATAATAATACAAAAACACTTATATCTAACCAAAGAAGATAAAATTTGAACAATAACTTAAATTTAATAAAATATGAAGCAGAAAAATTCTTGTGCATGCATAAAGTTCGAATCAAATATTATGTTATGATATATTTTAGGCACCACGATGATAGGAGGTATTAAAAGTTGACTATACAAATATTTTGACATCTTCTGACGATATAATGAAAAATGAATACCTTCAACGATACAGATGGAAATTATTAATAAAACTAAATCAAAAAATAAATTTTATAAAAAAAAATATATTAGGATGTGTTCGTAGTTAACCGTAGCCGTCGGTAATAAATTCATAAACGCATTACTGCATGATGTCCAATTATTTATGTCATACGGTCAGGGTCAGCTAAGATTTGACATCGCTTTAAACGTCAACCGTTCTATATTGCAAGGCTTCATAAGCTCATGCTTAAAAATTAAACAAAGAAGCATCGTGAAAATAAGAAAATCGTGATTAGTTCTTAAGGCCGTCATTAAAAGTAATTGATCAGTACTCGTAACCGAGCAGCATCGGATCTGTCACAGGCAGCTGTTATTTGGTGAAAAGCAACTTTTCGCAATTTTAAAAATAATCGTTTGTAGACCAAACCCCAACTGATCGTTCGAGTAGACAAGTTTCCTAGAAAAAAATTATACTATTAAGGTAGGGGGGCCAAATAAAGCCCTGTTCCCAATAAGGCCCACTTGTCAGAAAACACAGAAACGAACAAATAACTGGACTTTTTTTGCTTTGCATATTTAAACCATGTCTACAAGAGCACATACAAAGGAAAAAAAGCCGGCTTCGCGATTCAGGTCTTGACCTATAGATCAATGAAGTTCGTCTGGGGGTGAAGAACTACCAAATTATAAAAAAGTAGTGTGTTTTGTGTTCTTTTTTAACAAATTTAAACCAACTAAGTACCTATTTTTGATTTTTCCCGTATAATATATAATATTTTAAGTAAATTACAACATTTGTTTGTAAAAAATGTTTGATCGTTAGTTTTAAATAATTCTTTTTTTTTAAGTCTTGCATGTTCCTAATAAGGCCCACAAAAATAAGGGATGGGCCTTATTGGGCACACGAAAATTTGCTTTTAATTTATTGAGTCTTATATTATATTTTTAATGTGTTTCAGACCAAATGCCAACTTTTTCCAAAAAAGAGCTTCTTATAGGACAGTAACCAACATAAAAAAACGCGTTGCAGGTTAAATAATATTTTGGTTTTATTTTTTTACGAAGAAGTGAAGTTTAAATTTTTTTGTTTAAGTTTTTTGCTAAAATTAAGTTTTTTTTTAATTTGTGTTTTTTGTTAAACTGAAGAGGCTATTTTCTTATGAAATAAATTTAAAAGAAGATGTTTGTTGAAAGATATTGAATTTTTTTGTGGGTTTTACTTGCGAAATTATTAAGAAAACTGAGTGGGCTTTATTAAGACCCCATGGGCCTTATTAAGAACAACGTAAGCTTTTTTTAAATGTCAAAAAAATATACTTTTTCAATTTAACGAAAACAATAAAATCTAGTTTTCCATGTAGATAAAATGACAAAGAATCATAACCTTTTTAGTTTACTCGGATACTCTCAAAAATCTAGCAGTTATTTCGAAAAATCCGTTAGGTGGGCCTTATTTGGCCCCCCTACCTTATAGTTTGTGGTTAAATAATATCGATTAGATAAGTCGATATTTGAAAAATGGTTTACTTATGTAAAACATTGTTGTTTAAACTTGAAACACTGAAACAGTTTTATAGTAATGTTGGACTTCTTCCTCACACCCCAAAAAACAGCTGTGTGATTTCCTCTGCTCCTGCTATGAACTCAAACACGTTTTTAATCACTTAAGCTTCCTTAAATTCACAAAAAGCATTTTTTAAATAAAATATACGCAGAGAATATCGTATTCAAAACTCTAAATTATTCTAAAATCACTTTACCTAAACCCAAATATATACCAACCCCCAATTAATATCCGGTTCCCGGAATAACTTTTTTTTTCTTTTAATAATGCAAAGTAAAAATGTTGTAATTCACGAAGCGCGGGTAGCCCGCTTTTGTAATCCTTTTTCTCGAAGGAATGAATGAATGCAAACATCCTCAAGCTAAGCATTGAGGGAAAACCAGAAAATGTTTTTTTTTTTCTTTTTATTCCTTTACATTGAACTTAGTTTCATGATTGCTAAAAAGAGTTTGATTACAAATTTATTCCCTTCTCCTCTGTTTGTCTACCCATTTTATACTCCAGTTCCATTGCCAATACGAATCGGGTTAATGAAGATGTTAACAATAATCATAATAATACTTGAGTTAGTGTCGTCTTTGGCTAGGATTGGGGACACTTTTATCATGATCCTTAGTATCTTTGCAGATCCGATGTTATTGTCCTCTATCTCTTGGTCCTTTTCGCCATGTCTTTGAGATTCCTCTTGTGTATCATTAACCGGAAATAGAGATATCAAGTTTTTTTTTCTTGTTTCTATGTTTTCGTTCGTGTTCATTTTGTCTGTTATACTTTTTCTAAATACATACATATGTATGTACATACCAATGTTCATAAGTAGTTTACGATTTGCTAGCCTTATAACCAAGGAGTTTATGTGTTCTGTTTCTTTATTTCAAGGTTTATTCTTTGTATCGAATGACAAAATACAAGCAAGTAGACATAATACTGGAGAAGGCACTATGTTTCATTCAAATGTATGCAAACCTTAATGAATATTATTAAACAACCTGTTGTTTGGTGAATTTGAGCCTTAAGGAAAATATAGTCAGACGAAATAGAATTATAGAATCATCTTTGAAGGTCGGCATTGGCACTAATGTATTTAATGTACTAATGTATTGACTATTTAGGTAATATCTTTAAGTGGCAGAATTTAAGGGTTAGCAAGTCTCAGTTTTTAATTGCATCCAGTTTCTATGAATTCTTTCTCAAATAAAGATATTTATTTGTTATTATTTCATCAACTGATTCCATAGATCTGCTTGTAACAAAAAAAAAATAATAAACTTTTTGCGTATTTATCACAATATACAGGGTGATTTGCATAAGGTGTGACAAAAAGATAGGGCGTGTAGGTTGGACTTAGACAAGAAAAAAATCGTATGGGAGGGGGGGTCTATTTCCCCCCGTTTAGGCAGGAGGGGCAATTTTAAAAAAAAAATCACTTAAAACAGAAAAAAAATATTAAAAAATAACGGTGATACCTACAGAGTAATGATATAGCATTTTGAAAAGTCAGAAATACATTCTTTAATTTTGTTTTTAAATAAAGTTGTTCGAGTAAATAGTTTTTGAAAAATTAATTTTCAAAATCAAAATTAAAAAAAAAAAAAAATGAAAATTTTAAACCATTTTTTTTTCAAAATTTTACGTAATTAAGTATTATTTTTTTAATTCAAAATTCAATGCTCTTATTAATTTTTGATTAAACACAAAAACCGGATGTCATAATGTTTTGTAGTTTTTGAGAAAATCAAAAATAACAGAAACTACTTTTGTTCTAAGAAAAGCCTTTTATTTTAGTTTTTACGTTTTTGGTTTCTTAGGTGAATTTACGATTGAAAGGATTAATTTTCTTTTTACTATTTTTTTAATATTATCGTCTTATAAGCATACACTAATGTGACAAAGTACTGGATTAACCATATTTCACACATTTTTTCATTGAGAACACCTGAGTGAGAGCATTGGATTAATATTGACCTGCGAATGTTTTTTAAATAATGCAACGTTGCACGCCCTAACTAGTGACAGAAAAATGCAATTGCGAAATAAGAACAAAAATGTTCCTGAATCTTGAAATCAATTAAAATAAGAAATACATGCATATTTAGATAAAATACATAATTCCTGTTTATTTAAATTTTTAACTATTTTTTAACTAAAGCTTATTACAAAAAATTTTCGATATGAACCCCATTTTGTAGAAGGCAAAGATTATAGCGCTTTCTTATTGCTGCACATAAATTTATACTTGATAAATTTTCCTGTAATTTGACTCCAGCCACTTCAATCCGTTGTTTCAGTTGTTCCAAAGATTCTATTTCCACTTCGTACACATAGTTCTTCATGAATCCCCAAGCATAAAAATCTAACGGAGTTAAATCTGTCGATCTAGGTGGCCATTCTATTGGACCTCCTCTTCCAATCCAACGGTCACTAAAATGTTCATCAAGCCAGTTCCTTACAGGGCGGCTGTAGTGTGCTGGAGCTCCATCTTGCTGGTAGATTAAATTGTCTGCTATGGCCAAGGGAACGTTGTCATTCAAATCGGGCAGAAGGTCTCGTAGTAACTGCAGATAGGATTCCCCATTTATGACTGAACTCAGGAACCGTGGTCCAATAACTGTTCGTCCAACAATACCAAGCCAAACATTACAGCTAAAGCGGTGTTGAGATTTGGTTTGTTTCTTGTTATGCGGATTGCTGTTACTCCAGTGATGTAAATTGTGGAAATAAAGTTGTTCTGTTTTAGACTTTTTAGAAACATCTCTATAAGAAATTTTATTAAGATCCGTTATGTGGATAATGAGAAATTCAAAATTCAAGAAAATGGTTCCATGGTATAGGTACAAGCTGTAATATCTTAATTTTAAAATTTTTTTTATTAAATTTAAGGTCGTAAAAATTAATTGAAAGAAAAAAAAATTATCAAAATTCTAGGCGCCGCGCCGCCGTTTTCAAGAAAAATACGATTTTTGAAAACCATTTTTTTTAATTTTTTAGCATTTGTATGGTACCTAGATACCTTTATTTTTAGGTAAAATAAATTTTTTTTCTCACATCTTGTAGATTATATGTATTAACAAACTTTTATTTATCAAGTTTAAAAAAAATCTAGCATTGGGTTTTCGAAATATTGAGTTTTGAAAAAAAAAAATTTGAAGTTTTTTTTAAAAAATCAAAAAAATTTTTTTTTTGAAAATTTGAGTACACAATTCTATTTATATTTTTGGGGAGCTTTAGCTTTAGAAAATCAAAAACAAAAAAAATGGTTCCATGGGGGTACCCTCAATATCCATTTTTCTGAAATTTTTTTTCAACTATTACCTAGCTTTAACTAAATGAATTTTTTTGTGCTTTTATTTTTTAAATCTATCGAACAGTTTGTGAGAAAAAAAGATATATATAAAAAAAATAAAATTTCGAAAAAAATTCGCATGGCAAGTACCGTTGTTTTTGGTCTTAAAAAAAAAAGAAAAAAACGTGTGGGGGGAAAAAATCAAAACCCATATCTACCAAGTTTGAAGAAAATCGGCCGAGCCGTTTAGCTGTAGTCGAACAGACAGACAAACAGACAGAATTGCCAGACCCACTTTTTAAGTCTTCGCTATCATCGTAATGTCAACTTTGATCAAAATCTCGAGTTCTTTTTTTTTTACGAATGCATAACTTGCCTTATAGTACCTAAAAGTCGCAAGTACAAAATTAATTCACAACCTACTAAGTGACGTATGAATTAAAAAAAATTGATTCATAAGCTAGTTGGTAGATTCGAAATTCTTAAGCTTGTTGTGACTACATAATTATTTAATCATTAACGAAAGTAGTTTTTAAGCTTTTTGGAGAAAATTGTGTGTTTTATTTTATCGATATTGCTTTTTATTCTATTGGGTTATAGGGAATGCATAAACGGCAACTCACACAAAATTCTCCAAAAGCTTGAAAACTACTTTCGTTAATAATGAAATAATTATGTAGTCAAAACAAGCTTAGAAATTTCCAATCTACTCACTAGCTTATGAATTAATTTTTTTTAATTCATAAGTCACTAACTAACTTATGAATTATTTTTTTTAATTCACAAGCCATATAGAGACTTATGACTTACCTAATGTTTTTTTAATTCAAAAATTCGCAACCCTGCTTTAAAAGTAAAATCCAAGTATTTTGCTAGTGGTATACTTTTAATTGAAGGAAGTTTTTTGAGGCATTTTTATTTCGTATACAGAAAAGGACAAGATCTGTTTTCGGAGGGTTTTTATCCAATTCCACAACGATCGGCTCAGTTTTTTAGCTTGCTTTAAGCATATTGTAAGAGATCTTTTAGGGTATTAGGATGCTTTCCTGATACGACAATGGTCATGTCATCCTCCCAGATATCTGAACAGCTTATTCGTTCCAAAGAAAGGGATAACACCGCCTTACATCTTCCCTCTACTGACAAATGAAATCAAATTCGGTTTTAAAAATGTTTTTTTTCTTGTATGCACTTAAGATGTCCCTTTTTATGTGGAGCACTGGAGAAAACAGTCATGTGAATCTGAATACATTCATATATTTGCAAATTTAGGTCAATAGTTATCTCAAAAGTTAGAAGATACTGACTTAAATCAAGTAGTAAAATCTTATTTTTAACCTTACTGAGAAAACTTTCTCATAAAATCATGAACGGAGATCTTTAAATTTTTCGATTATTGTAACAGAGATGAATTTTTTAAATTTTCAAATTAAATAAACCAAGCATCCTTTAAAAAATTACTTTTTCATCCCACTCCTTAATGTATTTCATAAATATTATATTTTATGTAACCTAGAGATTGGTTCACAAATTAAAGACAATTCATTATATTTTATTCACATTCGTAAGTCAGATAATAATAGAATCTACAATAAAAGAAAAGAATTCACAAAACTTGAAAATCCCATCATTCTGTGATTCTCAAAAGTTATTGCACATTTTTGATTTAAGGAAAAGTATCCCAAACATTTGCATGATAAAATTCGAATTATGTGGTTAAAGAAAATCTAACATAAGATTCAAAAAATGTACAGTCACCCCCTTCTTTTCTGTTTTTATTCTTTATTCTTTTTATATTCTATCATAAATTTGAAAGCAACAAAAACGTAACCCTTTTTTTATATTTTATCTCATTTAAAAGCCAGTCTCAACCTTCATTCGTAGCTAAAGAAAAGTCATTCCTCTTTTCCAGAAATAACATCAATTTGTGAAATGGCAAAGATGACCCTAAATTATATTTTTTAACTCAAAAAAAAAAAGTCACAGAATAAACGAATCCTTTTTAGTTGGCTCTCCATTGACATGCTTCACTGGCTTTTTTTTGCCACCGGACATAACAGTCTTGGTTGTTATCTTCGTTAAATCATGGGAAATGTCTGCTTCCAAAGGACCCGGGTCAGTGCGTGGTTGAATCCAGGACCGAAAGTGTGGGGTGGGACTCTTTCTTTCCTTTTTACCTACAAGTATGAGTATGTATGCATATAAATACTATATACGTAGCTTTCATTGCACAATCACAATCCTTAATTCTTGAATACTGTGTCCTTGTGACTTTTGATTACACCAAAGACAACTCGTTATCTTCCTTGCAAGACCATGTTAAATCCTTTTCAATACCGTACGGTTTGATACTCCTTTGGGCTATTTACCACATATATAAAGAAAAAACCTTTTCTTTTTTCATGACCAGCGACAATGTGCTTCCATTTTTTTGGTGAATGTGTTGTATAATGTTGAAGCTTTAGGTACATCTACACACATTTCCTTTATCGATTTTTATTGAATTAAATTTTTAGGGACTCTTTTTTCCTATCTCTAAATCCTTTTTTTTTTTTGAATCTTCAGTATAAGTGATATCTTTTGTGAGGAACCTGGTACAGGAAAGACAACATGTGAAAAGTTGGAGATTTATAAATTGAAAAGAGGCTCGTCCGACTGGAATTGAGTTTATTTTAAAGAATTTTTTTAAACCTTTGCTATGCAGAATGTTTTAAATTTACCTTTAACGGATACAAGTTTTGCCTTTTCTTTTGTTTTTGAGGAAATGATATTTTTTCCAATGAAGTCGTGTCGCCTCAAAACCTTGGGACTCTTGTTTGGAACATTGTTGTCCATAAGCTCAATGTGGCAATTTGTGACATCTTCTCTTCTATTCGCCATCCTCGCACACAAGACTAAATCTACTCGTACTTCAAAAAGTTTGCCTTTCTAAAGAGCCAAATTGTTAGCAATGTTATAAACGATTAATAAATGTAAGCACTTTGACAGTTGAGTGGGATGTGTTTTATTGTTCTCCATTCTTAAATTAACTTAACCAATAATTAATCTAACTACTATGACAATACTTAATATTACATTTGTATGTACATACAATGCCAAATAACAAAAAGGAGGTGTTTTGAATATTTAATCGTTTAAATATAATAAACCAAATGTTGTATGCTTCATTTGATGTTTTAGTTCTCTTAGACCGTCTCATTACAATAATGGTGCTTATTTTGACATTCTCTTTCGTTCGAAAGTGAGTCGAATTCGTTGAAACTTAATTTTGAGACTCGGCGATTAGAATGTTAATCGAACAAATCGAAAGTTCACCTAATCCACAGAAAGTTCATTCATTTGCGAAAGCTAATTCAATTTTGACATTCGAAAGAATAGAATTAAATGCCATTTTTGTGTCGTTTGAATTTTTCTGTCGAGTAAGCAACAAAACATGTTAGTTTTTAATTATTTCATGGAAAATAAATTATTTTTGTTAATTTTTTTGTTATTTTATGTTTAAAGGTCGCATTCCAACTGGACAAACCGCGAACAAAAGGAAAAGTTAATCAAAATAATAGAAGAAAACCCGGAGGTAGCAAAGGGTTTTTTTACCACCCGCGTTGATACGGAAAGCATCCACTATCCTTCTCCTCTGCACTTCTTCAACACCATCTTCATTCATAAACAACACAAATGCCATATTCTTATTTTTTATTTATTATTTTATGTTTTTATCAAAGAAATTTAAGTTATTAAACAATAAACAAAACAATTACAAATAAACAAAGATTTCACTTTTTGGTTTTGACATTTCACAAACACTTCTCTTTTGTTTTTGATATTTTAGTGTGACCAAGTGTATACGAAAAAAAATAAAAATTTAGAACGCGTCATGAACAACTTTATTTTTTTTAAGAATAGTTTCAAAACAGCTGAGTTGACACAAAAAATGTAATGAATATGGTTAAACTTTACTTTTTAATGAAAAAGTGTATTATTTATTTTGTTTCTTGATTCTTTATCCAACATCTATAAAATGTTTAGAAACAAAAAAATGTAAAACGGTCATACTAATTCAAATAGAAATATAGTAAACTTCAAACAGCTGACAATGAAAATGAATCTTTTTTGAAGTTCATTTTATGCTATCTTTCGCAAATGAATGTTATTCGTTCGAATCTCAAAATTAAGAAAGTTCATTCGAAGGAATAGAATCATTCTAACGAATAGACTATTCATGAGAATGTCAAAATAAGCATGATTATCGCTTTTTGAGTTTTCATTTTGTGGACTATCGTCCTGCAATAATTCCTACTTACATTCGTTTTCGGCATCGCTTTTTTTTTCATTTTATGTTCAACGCGAACGCTTATTTTTGGAGAAAACCTAAACCTAAAAACTTCATCTGGTGCTTTTTGCGTTGTTGTGGGCGGAGTGGTTCTATATTTTAAATAAAAATTATCAATTTTCCAATGCATTGGTAAATATCTTGTTTTTTATCAATTAAAAACTTTTTTAAAGAATTTTTAAACGTTTGAACTGCCCTCGGTAGGTTCGTTTGATTGGGGGTGATACGCTGGGGATTTCAAGACAAATTTATTCCATGGAACTTTAAACACTCATAAGACGCAAAGGGTTGATAATTATCTGTCACTATTTCCAACGGTGGGAAAGTTAATATAAGAGATTGAGACGTGGTGCGATTCAACAATTTTACATTCATAAACTTTGAATATGCATCTGTTATCACTAGCATATTAAAACCTTCTAAATGACAAAAATTCATATGAATTCTCTCAAAGGGCTCGTGAACCATTGGCCAAGGATTTAAATCTGATGATCTTTTTCACTTGCGACTTATAGGTACTATAAGGCAAGTTATGCATTCGTAAAAAAATCGAACTCGAGATTTTGATCAAAGTTGACATTACGATGATAGCAAAGACTAAAAAAGTGGGTCTTGCAATTCTGTCTGTCTGTCTGTTCGACTACAGCTAAACGGCTCGGCCGATTTTCTTTAAACTTGGTAGATATCACTTTTAATTTTTTCCCCCCACACGTTTTTTTCTTTTTTTTAAGACCAAAAATAACGGTACCTGCCATACGATTTTTTTTCGAAATTTTATAAATATTTTTTTTTCCTCAAAAACTGTTCGACAGATTTAAAAAATATTTACTTAGTTAAAGCAAGGTAATGGTTAAAAAAAATTTCCGAAAAATGGTTAGTAAGGGTACCCCCAATGAAACCTTTTTTTTGGGTTTTTATTTTCTCAAAAACGGTACAACCGATTTTGATCATTTTTTTTTGCTAAAGCTTCCTAAAAACATAAATAAAATTGTGTACTCAAATTTTCAAAAAAATTTTGTTTGGATTTTTAAAAAAAACTTCAAATTTTTTTTTTCAAAACTTAATATTTCGAAAACCCCATGCTAGATTTTTTTTTTTAAATTGATAAATGAAAGTTTCTCAATATAATCTACGAGATGTGAGATAAGACAATTTATTTTACCTAAAACTAAAGGTACCTACCATACAAATGCTACGAAATTAAAAAAAAATGGTTTTCAAAAATCGTATTTTTCTCGAAAACGGCGCCTAGAATTTTGATAAAATTTTTTTCTTTCAATTAATTTTTACGATCTTTAATTTAATAAAAAAAATTTTGAAATTAAGATATTACAGCTTGTACCTATGTACCATAGAACCATTTTTTCGTATTTTTAATTTCTCATTATCCACATAACGGATCTTAATGAAATTTCTTATAGAGAAGCTTCTAAAAAGTCTAAAACACAAAATCTATTTTTTCTTTTTTTGAAAATTCGATATCTCAGAAACGGCTCAATAGCTTTTTTTGTAAATTTATTTTTTATTCGAACAATAATAAAAACTTTAAATTGGCGTTCCAAAATTTTTTCTTAAAAATTTGTATTTTAAATGTTTTTTTTTAGAAACCACTACAACGACTTATAATTTTCGTTCTTGCATAAATTCATATTTGCATAGCATTCTGTTTTTAGCTCTTACTACTAAAAGAATTTAAAAAAATTATTTTTTATTCCTTACTAGCGGCCCGGTACGTGCTTCGCTACGTATAAAGTGAAATAATAAAAAAAAATTAATTGCAACATCAAATTCATTTTATTCAAACAAAAAAATATTTTATTAATTGCTAGCTATTTTAAAACTTAATCCAAAACGTTTGGATAAACAATAATCTTTGTTTTTCCATTTTGGGCATGAATAAACAAACGGCTGGGGGTACCGACTCTGGAACAGACAACATAAAGTTGACCATGTGAAAAACATGATTCCTCCAAATTAACTCCACAAACTTGAAGTGTTTGCCCTTGATCCTTGTTGATGGACATCGCAAATGATAAACGCACAGGATATTGTAATCGTTTGAACTCAAATGGCATATCAGTTGGAATCATAGGGATACGTGGTATCAAACAAACTTCTCCTTTTGATTTAGCAGCTAAGATCGTAGCTTTAATCAAATTTGGCAATAACTTTTTCACTGCCAATCTGGTGCCATTACACAGTTTTGGTGGATTAATATTTCGCAATAATATGATCAAAGAACCAACTTTCAAATTCAAGCAATGCGGTCTCATACCAGCTAGTTCCAATGAATTTAAAAATTCAATTGGATGATTCATTGCCTCATCTTGATTCATAACACTGTTGATTACCACGTAAATCTTGCATTGTTCGATTAAATGCTTCTAGTGATTTTTTATTCGCTGTTGTACACTCATCCCATAAAATAATTGGCGTTAATCGCAGAACTTTTGCCATAGCAGAATTTCTCGAAATATTGCAAGTTGGAGTTTCAATCACCTGTACATTCAATGGCAATTTTAGTGCAGAGTGTGCAGTCCGACCACCTTCTAATAATGTAGCAGCAATTCCCGAAGATGTAAGTGCCAATACAATTTTCTGTTCCGATCGAATAGTTAGAATAGCTAAAATCAATGACATAACGAACGTTTTGCCTGTACCACCAGGCGCATCCAAGAAATATAATCCACCTGCATTATTGGAAACGGCTTGCATGATTGTGTCATATACGATGAAGTTCCGAAACATGTTGCAATTGCTCATTTCTGCGATGAAGTAAAATATCACGGGATTGAAACTGATCACCAAGAATTACAATTGCAACCTCATCAACTGTGGGTGCATTGAATCTCCTTGCATGCTCTCCAAAAGGTTTTCTATCAGCCCTTATTACGATTTTGTGATTATCAGATGGCATACGATCGAGAGCAATTTTGAAAAATTGAACTAATGCGTTATGCTGATGGAAAAACCTTTGTAGCTCACGAATAATTTCTCGTCTTGTATTCGAAACAATTGCACAACGTTGATCCAATTCACGATTTTCATCACCAATAAAATAAATTTGCAAAAATTGATCATCAGCGTCGAAGTATGGTAATAACGAACCAGCTTGATGATAAATCTGGCCCTGAATCTGTAACATGTATGCAATTTTAGGTAGATGTTGGATCAGAATTTTTAAAACTATCGAATACTTTATGATTCAGATTGATATAAACATGGGACAATCATGTTGAAGTATTTACCTTAAACGTCGGCATAATTATCTCTAATAATTTTAGTAGCACTAAAAGAGGTCATTTGAAATGCCGAATTGTGTTGTTGAATATGGATCAAAAAGTGATTCGACGTTTGAGATGTCCCAAAAATAAATGAATACAATGGTTTGGGTGGAATTTCTAATGCTGGAAATCTCACTTTGCCATTAGCACAACACATGCCGGGCTTTTCATGTGGAAAGTTAGCCGCATCACAATGTGGACTGTTGTAATTAAAAGCAGCACGCATCATTTTAGCCAAAAGAGCAGCACGACATATTCGTGATCGGCGTGCAAGGTTCAGTACAGGTACAGAGGGTCAACAGATCTACATATTTCGTGCATTACGTTTACTGCGATGTATTAGCTTGTGCGCGTTCATCTGCAGTCTGTGATCGACTTAGTAATGCCACATCATTTGCATTACGCGTTCGCCGACCTATATTTGTTCGCCCGGCTTGTGACATTATTCCTTCATATAAAAAAGAATAAATCAAATTAAAAATATAAGTTTCAATTTGACAGCAAAATCCCCACTAACAAAATGATTCGACATTTATTGAATTCATTTGTTACAAAAAATGTGATAAATGAAGAACCACTCGACCGATTTTGTGCAAACTTCACATAAACCATCTACTAAATAGTCCAAACAAAGCCATAAAATTTGGTTTGGATAGGTAAGCCCGTTCTTGAGTTATAGAAACACAACGAAAAGTGGCATTGATTTTTATATATATAGATAAACAGTTTTCTCTAATAACATTCGTTTTTTAAATTCCTAGTCTATTACATAGGAGCAAGTTCGTGCGACCCAGT
This sequence comes from Chrysotoxum bicinctum, assembly GCA_911387755.1. NCBI lineage: Eukaryota > Metazoa > Arthropoda > Insecta > Diptera > Syrphidae > Chrysotoxum > Chrysotoxum bicinctum. The sequence continues at coordinate 134,718,434 of OU426988.1, forward strand.
CGTTCATTTTATTTACTTATCGTCCAGCACTCGGCGCCGCCGTAGAGTAGAACTGGTAAAATTAGCGTTTTGTATAGCGTGCACTTTGTCTTTCGAGAAAGGAGTTTTGAACTCATTTATTTGGCCAAACCAAAAATACAAATACAATTTACATAATAAATATTAATTTAAGTCTTGTTTGGACCTGGTTTTGTAACCTTGGGCCAGATTTACAAAAATAATGAAACTTAAATAAAGCATAATTTATAATTTAGGAAAAATTAATATTAAGAAATACTAAAATGAAAATTGTATACAAAAATAAAGTTACTATGTTAAATGAAACGAAGTATTTTAGATATAATACTATAAATGGAAGCAGATTTAATATAGCTATGCAGTTTATCCCAGCCATTCGGACAGGTCTCTTCTATCAATATAGTTTGTGCCATGTGCCTATGTTCTCGAAGGATTGGACACGAACCTTAAAAATTGGAGGGGCAGATCTGTTCTGTGTGGAATAAAATTTAATTGAAGTATTTCTCCTCTTGCCCGGAAAATTGAAGATATCAATTCTGTTGAATATTTTTCGTGAAAATAGTTCTCTGCACCAAGATTGAACTAAAGTTTACTGTAGTATTTTCTGTATTGAGACGCTCTAGCCTGATTTATACAATCATCACGATGATTTGTATCCACTTTTGATAAAATGAAAAAAAAATGATGGAGAGAGTTTTTTCTGTATTGAAGTTTATTGTTTCTCCGACAGATTCAGAAAGGGTTGACCAGGTTTTTAGAAAATTAAATTTATTTATGACTAGATGATTTAAAATTAAAATGCGTTCCATATACTTATACATATATTTATGAAACTTACGTAATGACACTTCTTTTTATATTGTTTGTAAATGATCTTCCTTCAGTTTTAAAGTACTCTAATTGTCTTATGTATGCAGACGATGTTAACATATTTAAAACTATTTCTAGCAATCTTGACTGTGAAAAGCTTCAAATTGATCTAAATGCTTTCTATAATTGGTGTGCACGTAATTATTTATTGTTAAATATCGATAAGTGTAAGATTATAAATTTTACAAGAAAATTGTCCGTTATATCTTTTGACTATAGTTTCAATGGCGTAAATCTATTAAATGTAAATGATGTATCTATCCTTGGTGTATTGTTCGATAAGAAACTCGAATTCACACAGCATATCAATATGGCATGTAATAAAGCCAATTCAATATTAGGTTGGATTAAAAGGCAATCACGTCAGTTTTCTGATCCTTATGTTATCAAACAACTATTTACAACATTTGTCAGACCCATCATAGAGTATGCTTGCCAGGCATGGACCCCCTACTACTGTTGTCACAAAATAAGAATTGAACAAATTCAAAAAAGATTCCTAAAATTTTCTCTTAGAGGCTTAGGCTGGCAGAATCCATTGAATCTTCCTTCATATAGCAGCCGTTAAAAACTCATAGATTTACCCAGTCTGGAGCGCAGACGTTCCTATTTGTTTTTTTTTTTTATTGTTAATCTTATTAATGGTAATATCGATGCTTTAAACCTTTTGTGTCGTGTTAATTTTAATGTTCCAAATCGAAATCTAAGAGTTTTCGTGACCCAATTTACATAAAACACTATCGTACCAACTATGAGCAGAATTCACCATTGAATAACATGTTTAATTTGTATAACGTCAATCATAATTTATTAATAAATTTTTGTGATGTATCAAATAATGGTTTTAAAAAAATATTCTATAATATTGTATAATTTATAAATTCTTAATTCTAAGTAATATTTTTGTACGCTAGATATTAATTAGCTTGATTCAAATAAATAATAATGACACTGTATGAGCTTGTGCGTGAACTCCGTTCCGCTTTACTCAATGTGCTCGAAACAAAAAACACTGGGCACTCTTGGCCATCAAAAAGATGTGATAAGACACTACCGACACCATACGGACTAGCATCACAACTAACAATAAATTATCGGCAGATGGGGGTTATAATGAGTTAGCAGTTTATTTCCCAGTAGCAATTTCTTACTCTTCTGTAAAACCCTCTCACAAGTGTCTGTCCATTCAAACGACATATTTTCCTTCTTCACCAACGCATAGAGTAAATATCATTCACCTGATAAGTCTGTATCAATCCTAAACAAGATCTGAGCTTCCTTTCTGAGTCTGGTGAAGGGGCTGACCAAATCGCTTCTACTTGAGTAAATTCGAACGAATAATACCTTCTGCGCTAGCTTTCGCTACACTTCTTCACCTCACACCAAAAATTTCAAAAAGACGAAAGATGAAATCCTCCGACTTTTTTTTATGTTTCTATACTTTATCAGTCTCTATGTCAGAGATTTATAAACCGATTGACATCATTCATATTTTGTAATCGTAAATAAAAGCGTAATGATAAATATAAGTGGCATCGTATAGTCATTATCATTATCATTATCATTATCATTCATGGCTTGACAGATGGAGAAGGATCTATATTTTGATTTACTTATGTACATATATATGTATAGAATATTAATTCTAAATTTAACATTATGTGGTTTAACAGATAAGATACAAATAAAATTTTGACGTTATAGAGATAATATTTCATTGCAAATGTCAACCGATTGCCCTGAAAAGAATTTTCTGGAGGAGAAAATAAAAACAACTTTTTTAAATGTCAATTCTAAATAACTCTTAATAAAAATATTTTGTCACCATTTTTTTTGTGATCCTTACCCTACGAGTGTTTAAATTACTCACGAAAATAATTCAGCCAGCATTTATATTCTTAAGTATGGCTAGCTTTCTTCTAAGTGTAATCATGGTCTTTTTTCTCGAACATTCAACAATATTTCTTATATCCTAAATATGTATATAATAATTTTTAGTATAACTTCTCAAAAAATGGTTAAGTTTCTCATCTAATAACTTACAGTGAGTTTTATTAGATAATTTATTATATTCGATAAAGTATATTGTATTTACACAAATATATTTGTACCCAAACGTATTTCGGTCCATTAACTGGAAGTTTATTAATAAAATATTGATTTCATCGCCATCTATCTCGTCATGCATGTAACAAGACAAAAAAGGTACTTATGTTAATGCACGCATATTATGCAGACATATAATAAGGATAATTTCACAAGAGTGCTTAGAAGCTCCTTTTAGTCTTAGCTTTAGATCCTTGTTTCATGTGATAAACTTATCTAGAGACACTTTATTACATAAATAGCTATACTTTCAAAGCAGATTTATTTCTCTCAACTGCTTTCGCACTCAGGTGTGCAATTGAAGGCACATGTACATATGTATATGCTTGTGAATCACAATTTGTCAACGCATTGTAAATTCTAAGAGTATGTTATCGCTGCCCTTAAAATAAAAAAAAAGTACCATACACTCCCACAAATAATGGATTCAGGGTCTTCTAGTTTTTGAAAGTTAAATGTGATACTGACTGTCTCACTAAGTTTACCCTCTCACATGCTTAATTCATGCAGAGTAATATGTGTGTACAAGTGTGGGACGTAGGTATGTTCTTAAGCTAAAAGAATAACACACACCCCTTTTGTGCAAGGATCCTGATGGTTTATGCATATTTGTTTTTTGAAGTAACAACTAAAGAAGGGACACAGAAAACAAGCCGTAAAAAAACTATGAGCTCACATCAAGTAGGGAACTTCTATGTCTCCAGGATTGAGTGCAAATATCCTTTCTGCTGTCAGTTTTTGTTGGTAATGGGATATGGTAATGGGAAACCCAAACGGATATTATCATTTCCGTTACTTGAAATGCTTAATCCTCACTATTGACAGACAAAGAGTTAAAAACGTTCCAGCAATTTAGACAAAAACTATTATATCCGGAGTTTGCGGTTCGCTTGGGTTGTTTTTTTTTCGACTTAGTGTTTCAATTTAGTTCAATCAATTCATTGCAAATCGGGGTGTGTATAATGTGTTTTTAGAAGTATATTACGCAAGCCTTTATTTATTTAAATCTAAAATAGAATCCCGAGCATTACAGTATTCGATGAATTGAAGAATTACCAAAGCAACTCTTGATTGTTGGGTGGAAATGAAACGTACTGAACATAATACCTTTGTATATAAAACTTATAGTACTATCAAGAAGACGAAAGATTGTGGCGACATCTTAAGGCTAGGGACTGGAATTGCTAAATTTGTCTTTGCTAAATTTAATAAAAAAATATTCTCTTTTTACTTGCGATATAGGTAGATACCTACTATAGGGCAAGTTCTGCATTTGGAAAAAAATCGAACTCGAGATTTTGATCAAAGTTGACATTACGATGATAGCGAAGACGAAAAAAGTGGGTCCGGCAATTCCGTCTGTCTGTACCTCGAAACTACTGGACCTATTTTCTTCAAACTCGGTAATTAAGGGTCTTCGGTGATTACCTAGAAGAAAAATTGGAATTTTTTTTAGCTCTAAAACAATCGGTACCCCCCATACACCCATAATGCATAATCTTATTTATCTCGAAAACGGCACCAACGATTTTGATAAAAAAAATTAAGTGTGATATTATGGACATGGACTACATTTTGGTGAAAAAAAATTGGGGGGAAATGTTATAAGGGGTACCTGTCACAGAACCGTTTTTTTAATTTTCGAATTTCTCACCAACGCCTGTAACGATTTTAACCAAAATTTTTATGCCGGAGCAGCTTTGCATTTAAAAAAATATAAACTAAAATTTTTTTAGAAAAAATAGTTTTTGGTTTTTTAAAAAAATAATTACGTTTAAAAATGTATTTTATTAAATACTAACAATTTGCTTATAAATTTTTTTTTATAAACATTTTAAGGAAAATTTAGTACACAAAAAACATGTTTCAGTGTGTCTGTATGTCTGTACCTCTCCCTACAGCCTAAGCTACTGGACCTATTTCTTTCAAACTCGGTAGTTAAGGGTTTTCGGTGATTCCCTAGAGGATAAATTGAAATTTTTTTTTAGCTCAAAAACTAACTAACTTTTTTTTTTTGAAATATTTTTTGAAATTATTTCCTAAAATCAATATTATTAAATACTAAAAATTGGCATCCCACATTTTTTTCTTGAAAAATTTTAAAGAAATTTCTTATATAAAAAATTTATTTAATAATAAAACGATTTTTATGGTTTGTTTGCATAAGTTCATACTTTTCTAGAAATCAGACGACAATTTTATGCATTTGAACACTATTATTTCATGTTTTATATTTATAAAATGTATCTTAAATTCCATTACTTTTACATAACAGCAAGTTCGTGCGATCCAGTCGTGCATTTTATTTACTACTCGTTTTGTATGTTATCCTACTCTCCACTCTAAAAGCGTGCGCTAATTTTTGCGCCACCACCAGGCTAGCGTTCGCAACACAAAATCACGCACTTGCCTTATGTCGTTTTTATTTGGCAATTCGGAATCTCTCTCCGATCCGGAATCCCAATTGAACACTTTTGTTTGCTTCTGATGATTCTGAAGTTTTGTTTGATTGTTTTATGTGAAACATCAAATGCGTACAATAATCAAAATCAAGAAAAATGTTTGTTGAAAGCAGGGTTGGCCGAATTGTCACTTTTTAGAAATAACTACATTTGTTACGTCTGCTACGTAGTTTATGTAATTAATGTAGTTAAATGTAGTTAATGTAACAAATTGTAGCATTGCTGTCAATTAACTGTCAGTTGTGCATTTGAAATTTGAATTTTTAAATTAAACGTTCAGTTATTCCTACAATTCTTCATCCTTTTTTTTTACAAACCTTCATTAGATCATAAAAGTGCGAAATTGTTTTTTTTTCCTTTATTATATTGAATTTTTATGAATTGATTACTACTAATATGTAGCAGACGTAACAAATTGTAGTAAATTAGGCATGTAGTTTCTTCAATAAACTACGCGTAGTTAAATACTACGTTTATATGCAGAATCGAAAGATCGAGTTGGATTAGGGTCGGATCTTCGACTCACATTTCTACTCGACACCGCTGAGCGATTGGGATCGAGTCAAACGAAGCTCATTTCAACTCAATACAGGTATATAAAGGTTCGAAGCGAGCTTCAAGCTCGCTTCGACACCTCATATAAACGTAGTAAATCATGTAGAAAATGTAGTGTAGTTAATTCGGCCAACCCTGGTTCGCACAATTTGAATACCAAAAGTCACAGCTGTTGAGGTTGACGTTTAAGTATATGAATGTGTGAGTGCTTCTGGTTTTGCTTCTGATTTCAAATCCAGAAGCAAATTTCTCTTCTTTTCAGAATTAGAACTGTCATTTTTTCCCAATTGAACACTATCAGAAGGGTCCGGAAGGCTTCCGGATTGCCAAATAAAAACGACAATAATAGATACTAGTACGCAGATCGCGCTAAATTTTATATCCCACATTTTTCTTCAAACCTCAGCTTAAATCCAAGCTAAATTTTGATATAAGAACCTTGTGTAGAATATGTCATTGTATGTAATTGAAATTTAGTTCGAGAATAAACGTAAACATTTATTACGTGTGCTAAATTTTGACAGATAAGTTATCAACAGTGCGAAGAGAAATTTTGAATTTTTAGCTGGAGCAGGGTATCTACCTCTCGGCTAAAATGCTTGACATATTTAATTTCAGCTTGGCTAAATTTTGGAGAGAATTTTGTATGGGAGTTAAAAATGGCGCAATCTGCGTAATAGGCTTTACTTGAAAAATGTTTTGGTTTGAGATTTTGAAACTGGGTATCATTTAATCTGAGTAATTTTGCAACATTTCGGCGATAAGCGGAAAAATCTGTACTAATCTTTAACTGCTCCGAGAGTAGTTGTTTTTTGAGAATCAGGAATGCAGACTTCTTCTCTATCTAAAATAAAGTAAAATAAAATCTTAACAAACATTTTCCGCGCACTAAAGGCAGAATGTTAAGGAAAGTTGGAGAGGATTTAAATTTTTTGACTATCTGAATATCCCAATAGCAGCAAAACATTGCGTCTGAGGTGGCCCTGAACTGAAAGGCGTCCGGTTTTCTCAATGAAAGCGCCGCTCATGGACAGCTTCAACGACAGAAGACATCAATAAGTTTTGGATTCCTTATTGTACCACATTGTTGGTTCACTCCCCAGTTAAAAAGTTTGATGTTTTTGAAGTTTCAGACAGAAGATCGTTGAATAAGATAAATATCGGATTAAAAACCATTCAATACGACTTATATTGAACAGTAATAATCCTAATTTCTCTAAGATGATGTAAAGATTTTGCACACAGCTCAGTGCGATATACCATTAAGCTTATTCCATAAAACATAAAGGACTTGAAACAAGTGAAATAGAAAAACAGTTTCTTAAAATTTGTGTAACTCGGAACAACAAGTTTCCTGGAATTATAACAATTGTTTTGGAAAATTTCAACAAGTGGGACATTTCATAAATCCAACAGTTCTGTAATTGGAAACAATAAGAGTTAAAACAAAAGCAGAATGAGATGATAGAATAGTTGAAAAATTTTAACGGACGATTTCAAACTTGTTCTTAGTCAACAAGTATCAAACAATGTTAGCATTTTAAAGTGTTAGCAGTCAGATTTCACTGATTTCATCGCCCGATAGCTGCACAAAAAAATAATCTTGAAAATCGAGCGAATATTTTAAAATTATTTTACAAAATTTACAAAAACTTAATTTGAAAAATCGGATTTACAGAAAAAAAAACTAACTCATATGAACAAGTTATAAAATGTTTAATTAAAATTTCCCATAAATTACGATAACCCAACCCCTACTTTGACCTTCCAATTATATAACTGTTTTGTTTGCACTTTTTGAAAATAAGTTCTTGCAGTCTAATCTTGCTATCTTTTCTTTCAGGAACTGTTTTCGGATTCGGACTCTTTGGCAAAGGAAACATCTTTCGCAGTTTACCACTTTTATTACTCGTATTTTAAGTCAATAAATCCGAGAACAACATAAAATATGTTCCTTTTCTCTTTTTTTTCTTGGGAAATTTTACTAGTGGCTTAATTGGTTCAACAAGTCAAAGGAAATTTGTTTCATTGACTATAATTGTAACGGTTTTTGTTGTGTTACATAATGTAAATGAACTTCATTTGTTGTTAAGACGTAGCGTCATCTGTAACAAACACACTCTCTTTAAGTTCTTTTTGCCTATTGTTCGCTTGTATGTATCTACGCTTTTGACGACCATTGTCTGCTCGTTGTAATACCCGTTGTCATAAAGGTTAATGCGTTGCATTTGTATGCATAAAGTTTTTTCAGGTGCTTACTGCATCTTGCGAGGAAGTTATAAATCTTTAAGGAGTATCTCTTGTCATGAAAAGTGATGCTTATAGCCGTTCGGAATTTGCAGAAAATTATAACTTCCGCACATCGCGAAAGGTAACTGTTACTAAGTAAGTTTTCACAATTTTAAATAGTTCAGCGATCAATATTGTAAAATTTCTAACCTTCATTTAAACATATAAATGCACTTTTATGATTGAAACAGGTTGGTTAAATCCAAACCACCAATTAAATGACGGTTGGGTTTTTAGAGTTATCAACTAAAAGCCAATTCATATTTTTCCAGTATTCGATCCGAAAGTGTGAGATGTACAATCTTACCCTTACTCCAAATTTAATCTACGAAAATGTATCTATGCACCTATATTATATAAGGGAACATAGTTTACTTACTTACTTACTTACGGTGGCGCTACATTCCGGGGTGGACCAGGACCTCAACCAACAAGCCAAGTTTGTTGAGGTCCTCTCCCACTTGTGTGCGCCACCTGAGTCGCGGTCTTCCTCTACTTCGCCGTCCTTCGGAGTTTGATTCGAAGACTTTCCGGACCGGAGTATTCGGGTCCATTCGCTCTACATGACCAAGCCATCTGAGTTGCTGGACTTTTAAACGTTTGACTAGGTCAGTTTCGCTGTACAGCCCGTACAGTTCGTGGTTAAATCTTCTCCTCCACTCCCCGTCTATGCAGACGGGACCAAAGATCACGCGAAGAATTTTCCTTTCGAAACAGCCTAAAGCGCTCTCATCCACTTTCGACAAAGTCCATGTCTCTGCACCATAGACAAGGACCGGGATGATGAGGGTTTTATAGAGGGACACTTTAGTTGCTCGAGAGAGGACTTTGCTACTCAATTACTTCTTAGTCCAAAGAAGCAGCGATTGACAAGAGTTATTCTCCGTTTGATTTCAGCGCTGGTGTTGTTTTCTGAGTTTATAGCGGGCGCCTAGGTATATGAAGTCCTTCACTACCGCAAAGTTATAGCTGTCTATAATGAAGTTCTGTCCAAGACGTCGGTGTTGTGTGTCCTTTCTTGATGACAGCATATACTTGATCTTGCCCTCATTTACAGCTAAACCCATCTTCTTCGCTTCCGTCTCAATGTTCACAAATGCGCCACTGACATCACGCTTTGTTCTTCCAATAATGTCAATATCATCGGCGTATCCGAGTAACTGGACGGACTTTTGAAAGATTATGCCTCTTGTGTTGGCGCGTGAGTTTTGCACTATTCTTTCAAGGACGATGTTGAAGAAATCGCACGACAGAGCATCGCCTTGTCTAAAACCTTTTTCGACATCAAATGCATCGGTAAGATCTTTTCCGACCTTGATGGAGCAGCGTGAATTTTCCATCGTCATCCTGCACAAGCGGACAAGTTTGTCAGGGATGCCAAAACTAGACATTGCTCTATATAGTTCGCTACTATAGATGCTATCGTACGCGGCTTTGAAATCGATGAAAAGGTGGTAGGTGTCGATTTGTAGCTCCTGGGTTTTTTCCAATATCTGCCGTAATGTGAATATCTGATCGATGGTGGACTTTCCAGGTCTAAAGCCGCAATGATATGGACCTATCAGGTTGTTGATAAAAGGCTTCAGACGTTCACATAATACGGCAGAAAGAATCTTATACGCGATGTTCAGGAGACTTATGCCTCTGTAGTTGGCGCATTTCAAAGGGTCTCCTTTCTTGAGGATCGGACAAACAATGCTGAGATTCCATTCATCGGGCATGCTTTCTTCCGACCATATTTTGCAGATGAGTTGGTGCGAGCTCCCAACCAAGTCATCGCCTGCCGCTTTGAATAGTTCGACAGCAAGGCGGTCAGCTCCAGCGGCTTTGTTGGACTTGAGCTTCAATATAGCTATCTTCACTTCGTGCAGATCGGGTGGACGGTATTGTTGGTCTGCATCCCCTAAGTTGAATGGTGCTATTTCTATAGCAGCGGCATTTTCTTCTTCATCGCCATTATAAAGATTGGAGAAATGTTCTTTCCATATTCTCATCTTGGACTGTGGTTCCACTACGATGTTCCCTTGATTATCCATGCATGCTTCGGCTCGGGGATTGTATCCTTGTGATGTTTTTTTTACCTTTTGGTAAAACTTCCGAATCTCATTCCTGCTATGGCATCCTTCTATTTCCTCGATCAAGCGCTTTTCATGCTCCTTCTTTTTCTTTCTGTGAAGCCGGTGTTCTTCCTTCCTTTTCTGCTCGTAGAGCTCGCGACCAGCTCTAGTCCTTCTTTGCAGCGCCGCTTTGTATGCCTTTTGCTTTGCTGCATGTGCTTCCCGGTACTCATCGTTTCGTTGCGGTGGTCGTGTAAAACCCAACACATTAGAAGCAGCATCTCTGATGACTGCTTGGCAACGTTGCCACTGGTCTTCAATACTTGATGCTGGCGGCACAGGACTCCTTAAGAGGTTGTTAGAAACTCGATCGGAAAAGGACCTTGCGATCTCTTGTGATTGTAAAAGTCCAACGTCGAAATTCCTCGCAGTACTTCCTTGTTTTGTCTTGGGTCGGGATATCCGCAGCCGAACCTTGGCTATAACGAGGTAGTGGTCCGAGTCGATGTTAATCCCTCGGAACATGCGGACATCCTCTATACTTGAGAAGTGCCTTGAATCGATCGCAATGTGATCAATCTGATTCACGGTTGATTGATCAGGAGATCGCCATGTCCCTTTGTGAATATCAAGATGTTTGAACTGCGTACTGGCTACAAGAACGTCTCGTCCCACAGGAAGTCGATCAGCCTGAATCCGATATCAGAGGTGGTGTCGTGCAGGCTATATCTTCCGATTGTATCACCAAAGATGTCTTTTCTTCCAGCTTGGAGTTAAAATCTCCAAGGACTATTTTAATGTCATAGCTAGGGCACTGCTCGTATGTTTTGTCCAGGAGCTCGTAGAATATGTCTTTGGTGTCTTCATTTTTCTCCTCTGTTGGGGCATGCACGCAAATCAGGCTAATGTTGGAAAATTTGGCCTTGATACGGATTGTCGTGAGGCGCTCGTTCACACAGTTGAAACTTAAGACTTTTTGCCTGAGTCTTGTTCCAACGACAAACCCGCATCCAAATAAACGCTGCTTTTGTTCTCGATAGCAGTCGCCTTAGTATATATCGCAGTCTTTTAATCTTCGTTTCCCCGGCCCGTTCCATCGCATTTCTTGGATTGCGGTAATATCTGCTTTGCAGCAGTTTAGGGCTTCCGCTGGTTGTTCGGCTGCACGTGGTCTATTAAGGGACCTAACATTCCACGTACAGATCTGAAGTTCGTTATCCTTATTTCGTTTGCATGTTTCGTCAACAGTGAATCCGTCCGTCTCCGAGGGTTGTTTTTGCTTCGCAACTAATGTGTGTTTTATGTGGCCGGGAAGTCACCCCGACGGCACAACCCCCAACCTGGAGGGCCAGGTCCTTGACTCCAAGAACGGAAAGCCGGTTAAACCGCTCCTTATAAGCCTGAGCTACAAATATGTCGGAGTAGCCCTGTAAGGTGTTCACTAGGTAGTTCAACCTCACTGGAACTGTAGACGCCATCGTTGATTCCATCTGGGGAATTCCTCCGCTGCCGCCTTGATGAAAGGAGAGATGCCTTAGTGGGAACACCTCTCCCCCCCTCTCTCGTTTGCTACCCCCAACAACCTTCCACTGGGGTTGTGACCCAATCTCCAGTTGAGGTACTAGGCATTCGATGTTCACCGCGAGGAGGTGAGAGTAGGAGTCGATAGACAGAGGTGGGTTTTTAGAAAAACCTATGGACGCTTGTGTCCTCTTGGATGCACCGTGCATGTGTCTATCATTCGAACATCAGGGGGGGAACATAGTTTACTTACACTTTTATAGGGTTTTGATGACCAGAGGTGCTAAAGGGCTGTATCCGCCCTGACACCTTTATAGAAAATTGAAAATAGTATTGAATTAATTACAAAAATATGCATGTGTTAATCCATAATAATTCTAATTGTACTTTCAAAGAGTATTTTATTTCTGAATGTTAAAAAAGATTGTAATTTTTTCCAAACACCTTCGTACAGCAATTTTATCAACTAATACACAGGAGGTTGACTATGACAATAGCTACTCGTACGTACTACGCTACGTGTACATTATACGATTCTCCGAGTTTTTAGGACAAGCTAGTTTGTTACACTCCGAAAATGGCTTTTTTTCACCGTTCGCTATTCCCTTTTCACCTCAATGAAACTTTTTCCTTTACTCCACAAGCATTGGTATTTTTTTTTTATATTTTTGTTCACATTGTTCTTTGACTTTTGTAAAAATTTTTTCCTACTCGATGCTTTGTTGTCCGTTGACTTGTTATACGAAGCCTTGGGGGGATGCAAGCTTGTGTAGAGAAGGAGAAACTGCCCTGTAAAGTAAATGCTCAATTCTAAAATGCAGGAGGGGTTGGATTTTTGGTGGAATTCACCTAGAGGTTTTTTGCTACCAACTTTCGGGGATATTAAGTTTGTTGTGCAAAATCACAGAGGAAATTTAATTTAAATATTTCAAATTTCTCCTGAGAAATGGTGGCAGGCAAAAACAACTTGACTGGAGCAGTGAATTTCGTTTGAGCAGTTTGGTGGAGGACAACGACTATACATGAACGAACGGACGTACGAGAGAGGCACCAGCAATTTTACCTTATACATTAGGGTTCACTTGATTAGACACAAGTAATCAAAATATGAAAAAGAAGAGTACATAGCAATTGATTTGCTTTCTCATACTATGTAGTAGTTTCTGTAAAAATTTCTTAAACAGGTCTATATTGTCATGAACTGAAAAATTCAAAATTCTACACTAAAACATTTATTTGCCTGCTTCTACGAGTAGATGTGTCCCTAAAACTAAGCACCTTTTAGAAATCAAGGGAATACCAAATAAAAGTTTGCAAAGGAAGACCATCAAAAGATATTTAAAACTTTGTTCAAAACGACGAAAGGATTTCAAAATGCATGGGCCCACAGATTCCCTCGCCGATAAAGTTCTAAATGTTGTACACATCGCATGCTTAATGGAATACTGACCCATTAATAGATAGGTCAAAATTGAGTTACGTTCAGATACAGGCTTTAGCAAGCCTCAGATCTGATGAATAGTTTATCATACTTTAAGAATACCAGTGTTCATGGTTAATTCATGAATTAGTTTTAATTTTATCCGTCAACAAGTAGGACAAATCTTCATAGCAAGATCTTTTTTTGCAACTTCCCAAAAATCGTTTTTTCGTCAGTATTCCATTAAGCATGCGACATGTACTATCTAATTTATGAACACAGGAATAATTACCATTCATGGAGGATATGTTGTAGGAATAACGTACAGTATCTGGTATTCTTTAATTTAAAACAGAACGGATTTCAATCGAATGTTTTAAGCAAATCAAAGACACAAAAAAAAATAAAATACAAAAGTAGAATCTTAGTAAAACAACAAGTTTCTTAAGTACCTATATTTTAAGATAATTAGACAAAATCTTTATCTAAGAACTGAAAATGAAAATTTCTAAAAATAAGAGAATGGTCTTAGTAGTGTTTTCGGTGGTTTGAATTGTAATATCAAAAAAGTTGAGATAAATTGCGTTTGTTGCAATAATTATATAATGTTCTTAACTTGATTTATTTTAATTTAACTTAAAAATATTGTTACCATAATTTAAGGATACACTCGAAACTATCAAAGCTTACTTTGAATTAAATGCACAAATTGATTATTAGAACAGAGGATGATATAAAACATTATTTTATCAATCCAATTGCATTGTTAACAGAAAACAAAATAAAGAACTATTAAATTATATTTTTATAGATTTTGTTTATAAAGAAAATTGTTTGCAGAATTTAAGCATGCAATATTAATATAGAAAAGCATGCGTCCGAAATTGGAAAACGCAAAAGGATTATTTTGTTTTTTTTTTTTTTTTCTTTTTTAATGAAAGGAATTTTATTACAAAACCAGGCTATATCTTCTTGAGCTACCATTCAGTGGAAAACTTCTAAAATTCTCTACTAAAGTATTTATACTTATCACTAAATAACTTTAGAGCGTATGCATTAATTAGTGCATTTTTTTTTTTTTTTTTTTTTGATTTTGCATGTCATTGAAACGAGGATTATTTTGAAATCTTAATTGTTAATCCTCTCTAGGTCATTTTAAAATAATTTCTTAATCAAAAAAGTGCATTTAAAACCATTGTGAGAAAATCTCGTAAAAATTAGAAACATTTAGTGTCTAGGTTTCCTGCGACGTTGCAAGAAATTTTGCACCTCATCTGATATGGCAGTACTCCATTAACTCACATGAGTCTCTTGGTTAGAATCCAAAAAAGTGCTTTAAAAATGATAGGTGATAGAAGTATAACAGCTACCTTTGAATTTCTCGAGCAACGCAAGAATGTTGCTTGTCTTTCATTATTTTACCGTTATTTTGTAAAAAATTGTGTTTTAGTGAAATTTCTTCACCTCAAACAATTCAACCGTAACACTCGTGCTTCGGGGATTGTCCATTAACTTACCCTTTACCCCAACTCCGAACGTAATGTTAAATTCAGAGATTCTTTCTTTAGCAGCACTACACGAATGCGGAAGGCTTTTCCTGACAATATATATCTCCCTCACATTATGATATTCAAACATTACAAAAACCAATGAGCATCGATATCTCCTTTGAAATCCTCTTCAACTTCCTTAAAACACTTGCACTAGAGTTGTGTAGTTCTTTAGTTCATTTAGTTCATTCCACTTTTCCTGTCAATCTGACGTTTGCTTGAATTTGAGCAATTGACAAAACTCTCTTACCCTGTTTGTATGAAGAATCGATAAGTCGAGTTGAATTACGAGTAGCTTATGAATTTCAAGGCTTTTGAATTTAAATAAAATATTTAATTTGTTTTTAATTAACTTAGTAATTTTTAAATGTTTTAATTTAATTCATAGTATATTTAGTTATGATTTCTATGGGTATTAAATACGTAATTTGTGAAGATATATTTTGTTAATCGTCGACAGAAAACCTAATAGAAAGCTTAGCTTTTGAGTTTTCGACAATCAACCTCTTACAATGCTTCCACTATCTTGATTTAATAAAAAGCAAACAGGTATAGATTCAATTCAATTTTCAATTTTGTTTTATTGAACATACTATTTACAATTTGGCTTACAACTAATAAGATACTACATATGTATGAAAGTTTACATTTGTTGGCTCATAGGGGGCCTAACTATATACAGTGACTTATGTTAAATTATTTTTATATAAAATTTACATGACGAAAAAAAAATTAAATTTAAAATGTCGGTTGTATTGTCCTCAGGGTGTTCATTCCTGGTTGTCAGTGGTGATTTTTGTGGGTTGTGGGCAGGGATGGCGTTTTAGCCGCGATGGTAGGCTGACCCAATGTCAGCGTAGAACGAGACTACTTCCTCGTTGTCCATGATTACGTTGTCATCCAGAGTTTCCATCACACTGAGGTACCTCGGCTCGGGATGTCGTTGTAACAGGTATAGATATAGAAAACTAATTTGTATTGAGGTTGATAGATTTTCTAAACATAAGAAATTTTAGAAAATTGTCAAAATTGTTAGAAAAGTCTAATAAATCACAATTTTCTTGGAATTTAAGGAATTTTATATTTTTGAAAAGATACGAGAAAATAAAAATATTTTACCCATGTTTGATGAAGTTTTGGTATATGTGATTTTTGGCATAGGACATTTTCGAAAATCAAAATCTTTCCGGTCACTTTGGATTTGTATTGCTTTAAGGAATATGTTTAAAAAATCTAGCTTTAAGGAATGTTAGAAATTATTAATTTGGATTTTGAATATGAAATAATTTGTCAACAGTTGTTAGAGAAAAATATAACAAATCAGTTAATCCTTGGTGAACTGTTTAATTCAGAGGCTATTGAGAGACTTAAAACTAAAGTACATCGTATGATTTCATGATTATAATAAAGTACATAATAATCCAGTTAAGTTTAACTTTAGGTTAAGTAAATTACATACATTACAATGATAAGAAATAGTTTGAAGCAAGTTTACGAATTAGTTAATGAATTGATATAAGCATATAAATTCAATTTTATGTTCAACAAACTACCTCGCAATCCGTTAACTAATTCAAAATATAATTTTAATTACAATATTCAAGACCTAATAAGCTTATGATTTTTAAATGTTTTGATTTAAATAAATTTTTAGTAAGAATTTCTGCCGTCATGTCCTCAATAGGTATATAGGCTCGATCTTTCTCCGATCGTTTGAATATTTCGCTCACATAGTGAAAGCGTATATCAATGTGCTTGCTTCATTCGATCATGATACACGGGATTTCTAGCAAGATGCTGCGCACTTTGGCTCTCACAGAAGATAGTTGTCGGACTGCTGACAATGTTCTTAAAGCCCATCTGCGAAATCAGCCCACGCAAGCATACCGCTTCTTTTGCTGAAGAAGTTAAGGCCATGTATTCTGCCTCTGTATTTGACAGCGCCACTGCCGGTTGCTTCTTCGTTGACCATGAGATTGAACCACTACTTAGTTTAAACACAAAGCCAGTGTAAGAGCGTCTGTCGAAGTTTGATGCCCAGTCGGCATCGGAATACCCACATAGTAATTTGCCAAGTTTGCGATAAGACAAAGTATAGTTAATTGTATTTTTTTAATTACCTGATAATATGCTTAACTGCCATCATATGAACTTCATACGGATTTTAATTGAACTGTCACAGCTTATTAACGGAATGCAAAATGTCTGGTCGCGTTGCATGCCCAATGTACATTAAGGACCCAATCAGCCTTTGATACTCCTTCTCATCTGGTAATTCACATTTCTGGCAGGTTTTACATATTAAACATTTCTGACCTGGTTCTAAACGTGTACTCCTCCCATTACAGTCTTCCATTTGGTAGGTCTCCAACAATGATGAGTTCCACTTCTTTTGAGTTATGCTAACATAGTTTCGCTGCTGGTTCTGCTTAACCTCCTTGCCAGAGAAAACACCAACCTGCCCTTTGTCCGTCCACCACATCAAATTACTATTTTATTTTATTTTTAATTGGCAGAAGTTCCCCTTAATCGGAACTTGCAAGGAGTTTGTCGTCCACGTACACTGGTATCAGTTAAAATTTTATATTTAATTATTTAATAATACTTAGTTCTACACTTCTTTAAACATTGGACAAAATTTTTATGACCAGAGTTTTTCACGTTTTTTATTATATCATATAATTTTATCCAGAAAGTTGATCCTTGTTACGCCTCAGGTGATTTTGTTCTGAAACGTCTTTTAACTATTTGTCTAAAATCTTAGTTCTATTTTTCATATTGTATTGGAAGGTTAGAACTCTCAAAGATTTGCGTTGGCAGTATAAAACATAAAGGAATGAGTAATGAGTTTTTTTTTTCAATTTTATAATGAGAATTTTGCGAAGAAATATGAGAGCCAAATAAAATACAAAATTAGTTCTAAAACAGCTGGGAAAAAATGCATGTGCAGGTTTAATAAACGTTCCAGTTCCTATGTCTGAAAATGTTGAAAAGTTGATGACACTTCTTTTGTCAGCTCACAAAAAAAATTTGCTTACAACGTATGTATGTATAGTTTGCTGCTTATTCGACTTTGCAATACAGTGGCAACAATGGTTTTCTAGGACAGATTTTCTTTCTTACTCATCTAGTCACAAGAGTCCTCAAAGGTCTTGACATACACAAATCCGATGGTCTGGATTGTATATCCCTTAAAGTTCTGAATAGGTTTTCTTCTGTGTAGGCAAAACCATTGAGTAAGATTTTCAATCTATCATACTCCTTGGGTAGTAGTTGAAAGTTGAAAAGTTGCATTTCGAAGAACGAAAGTTCTTAAGTGACAGTAGTTCCACTGGTAATCTGATAGCATATCTGTTGGAAAAAAAGAACACATCCTTACATAATTTTGGAGAAACGAAGATAATTGTACTTGATACTTCCAAGCCATTTGATAGATTTTGGCACGAGGCTCTTTTATCGAAAATGCGTGTATTTGGTATCGAAGAGCCTATTCTTCGTTGGAATAGAAATTACCAGATGCCATTTATGTACATTTATAGATACTACTGACATTCATAAAATAAATACGACACTTTTCCTTATCTTCATAAATGATCTCTTGTCTGAACCTTCTAATCCACTTCATTAATTCGCTGATGACAGAATCCACATTCATTTCCAGACTTACAACCCCGTTCTTCGTATAATAATCTCATTAGATTCCGATTCCGACAGCATTATACAATTGAGTACCAACAATCACGTCGCATTGAATGTTTCGAAAACGCAAAGCCGTCTTCTGTCAGCCAAGCGAAATATACAACCCACGTCAGTATCCACGAATGGCACTTGCATCAAATAAACTTATAAGCATGTGTATTAAAGACCGTCTCTCATGGAATGACCATATATTCGGCATTGACAATAACCCAGCGAAATGCTTAGGTTTCCTTGTCTCCCCTTCTGGTCTTGCTACGATCTATAAGGCATACATCCGTCCAAAACTTGAGTATAACTCTCATATCTGGGATAGTGTCGCCCCCCATTTCTTATTTGAACCTGTTGGATAGAATTAAAAATAGAGCACTTATAGGAGACACATCTAATACGAAAACTTTTGTTTCTCTTGAACACCGTCGTAACGTCTCCTGTCTGTCACAGTTTTATTGCTTTTTTATCACTAATGTTCAATTGAAATTGCCAGTTGCATTCCTCCCCTCAAACAGTTCCGCCGTAATACTTGTCTAGCTGGGAATGCTCATCTATATTACTATTACTCTCGACCCTAATTTAAGACGTGTTGTCAAATATAGAGGTTCTTTCCTTAACCGCACTACTAGAATGTGAAATACTTTGGCCCTCTCGTATCCCCTCATTACTGAGGTTCTCTTTGTAAGCTCTCGCATCTCCAGGTACGTTGAGGCGCCGCAACTAAGAAATGCTCAGAGTTGACGGTTGCACTCGAAATATACGCACTTCAAGACGTCATAGACGTGCCTTGCATCGATTAGCACATAGACGATTTGGTTGGTAGTTATACAGTCTGGAGAGCGCCAGGTTGCTTTGTGAATCCTAAGCCTTGGAACCTAGTTCTACTTATCACCGTTTTTGCTACTGCAAAATATTTTAGTCGGAAGCCGTTGTACGAGTATGTTGTCATTTTGTGAAGGCTGTAATTACCAACTAATGCGCCAAATATGTCTTCCTTTCCGATTTAAGGATTATAGTCCTCGAACACAACTTTGACGTAGTACACCGTACAGGCTCCTTTCAGAAGGTCATTAAAATACTTCTGTCATCTCCTCTTAATATGTCAGAGTAGCTCACGTAAGGTACCAACGTTTTGATTATATCTAAAGAAAACTTCCGCTACCGTCTTTTCGAAAGCGCATTGGTGAGTACACTCTTTCGTTGCAGGGAACTTAGTAGTGAAATCCTACTCCACTTTGACCGTGGCCCGTGTAAAATTTAAAATTCGGATTTTCCAATATACAAGTGTTTTGCCCATAAAGCTGCGTGATAAATTAATCAAACCTAACTATAAGAACTAATCACATGGCCTGCACTGTAAAGTATAAAGGAGTTCTGATTTTGCTGTCGTCACGTCACACCAAGTCGCGTCGCGTCGCCCTTTTAGAACTCAAATGGAAGGAACAAGGAACGATCATATTTGGTTGCGTCCTTCGGGTTGTGAATTTTGTTAGTTTCGAATGTCAGGCAACTCGGAGTGCTTTTTGCAGTCGCCATCCAAAGTTTATGTTACAATTTCTATTACCTATAACCAACCCACAACTCCTGTTAATACTCTTACTCCGTGCTTTTGAGAAACAATGTTAAATTCTTAATTAATTATTTTGCCAAAATTTACAAGCAAAAAATTAATAACACTTCTATGCCGAATACTGAGGCTACATAATGGTGTGAGTTTTTTAATATAGAAAAAAGTAGGTATACAAGTATATTTCATTATTACAACAGGAGCAGGTAATGCTAGTCACTACTGATAGGACTCGACTTTTTTGTTCTTTATTTTAACTGGAAGCTCTGCGTGGGGTTGGTCGTTGGTGATTCCTGTACGCAGAACTTTGATTGGAGTTTTTCGTTTTTGTCGTTGATTTAGCTTTGGGTATTGAGGTTTTTCATAAATTTTAGTCTGCAGATTAATTCATCTATGTAGAATTGGTTTCGAATCGTGAGTGTGTTTTTTGTAAGTTGTTCATTTGGATTTTGTGCAAATTCATCGGTGTGTAATTATTATTTACCTGGCTGCAAGGAGATGTAATTAAAAGTTTGGATAACATTCAATTATATGGATGAAGAAGTTTCTGTTTGAGAGAGTTGGAATTTATAGAATCAGAACCATTAATCTTTCACTGCGTGGCCAGAGCAATAAATGATTAACTAAGTATGTTTATAGCTACATATAACTATGTACATTTATAGATACTACCTGGAAAAGAATTTTATGCCAGAATATCCAGATGCCAAAGTATCATTTTTTTTTTGTTATAATTCAAACGCGCTCAAGGGTTTATTGAAAGACCCTTATAATGTTAAACACACAGCACGAGCGATGAAGAAATTAAGGGGGTGGGAAAGAGAAAGGAGTTTTCGATAAACATTGGCCTTGAATGTTTGCAAATTGAAATGGCAAGAGACAATCGTCCTCATATTTGACGGTATGACCAAAATTAGGCTCGAGGGTGAACTGTTGAGCATTCCTAGCGAAACGGGTATCACGTGTGAACTGATTAAGGGGAACAGTACCTATATGTGTTTTACGTGGACACCTGTCGATTAAGACTCAATTCCACGGTGAGCCTACCCACATACGGAGTCGGATTGAGCGCCGACCATGAGCTCTGATATAGCCGAAGCCATATCAGTAGCAAAGCTGTGAGATGTTGCAGCATGTGCACACCTCTTGCTATGAGACGAGGTCTATCTAATACCTATTGAATTCAAGCACAGCCCCCATGATACTCCCACTAGGGGGCCTACCTCATAGATAGCTTAAGTAGAGACACTTAAACGGTCTCTACTTTTTGTAGGGCACTATCTCCCATGGTGTCAGAATATAGCTTCCGGTGGAGCTTCGCAACCGTGAGGTCACTTCCAGATGAGTTACCGCAAAACTCAGGGCCTGTTAACCATAGATACACACACCCCGCAATTAGTCGAAGTAGGAACCAACAACTAAGAGTGTGCACCCCTCTGGTGAGTTGTTACAAACTCCTTAGCGGATTCCTACTTTAAGGATACCGTCCAGAATGTTCCTTTCTAGTTAGTTCAGTTACTAACGTAACCTATCCACAGGCACCACGAGAAGGTCGATAGGAACCTAACTGCAAAAAGACTTACGCATCAAGTAGCAATTCCGTGCCATCAATTTTATTGGTGGACAGGCTAGTTAGAGCCCTGGTCCAGCTTTCTGTTTAGACTGTAATAATAACAAAAACTTCGCTGGTAACGAAATCCCGCCGATTCCAGCGGGATTTTTCTGCTCCTATTTGGCAGGATTTACTTTCCTTAATATAAGATTGGTAGTTTGGGATTAATATTTTATAAGTTAATATGTCTTTATAGAATATTAGACTTTGAAAATTTCATTGGTAACAAGTTTTTTGGTCAAAATGACACTGAAAGCGAGTTTTTAGGTTGAAAAAATTATAAAATAAGCTCTATACTTAAAAAAAATGTATGCCAAAACGCTTAAAACGTATCTTAAAATTGAAAAACAATATATTTTTTTCTCTTAAACAGTATTTTAAGCGTTTTTAAAAGTCCCAAAACGCTTAAACTATTTTTAAACCACTCAAAGGTCGCCCTATACCAACCATAATATAATCAACCATATATCCTTTTGGATAATCGTTTTACCGCGAGGACTAACCTCTACGGAGTTCTAATAAGAACTGAAGAATATTTCGAAATCACTCCCCGTTTTATACCTTTTATTGTTCAACTTGTTTGGTCATTAGTCCTCCTTGCTGGAGAAAATGTCTTCAAAAACAAAATTAAACAAGAAGAGGAGCCCAACAGATCCAAGAACTGGGAAGAACTCCCAAAACTGAAGGAGGCGAAACTACTAAGGACAATTACAACCAGCAACGTTTCGAAAACTGCATCTACTTACTTAAGTATAAATAGTTTAGGAATAATAACAGGTGTCCTATATACTGCAAACTTAGAAGACAACTTAGTTTACTTGGTATGGTAAGCAGTGCCATATGTAGATTCTGGAACATGCATGAGCAAACACCAGACCACATACTAGGAAGATGTTGTCCACTCTTGCATCAAAGGATAAAACCATCTGAGTGCTGCGAAGCCTCTCTAAAGGTGCCCCAAATACTACCTAATACTAATAGCTCTTGGGGGAGGAATTGTGGAATGAGCAAGCTCATTCATTTTTTAAGCGGGGGCAGAATGGATCTTCAGGTTGCAATACAAATTCATTCATTCCCAAAGTCAAAAAACTGGAGCCGTCAAATAGGGCAAACGCGATATTCAGTTAAAATTTCTCTCAGAACATCAATAGTTTCTATGTCGTGGGAATATGAGTTCTTGTTTTCTCGGAACGATTTTTAAAAAATTTGAGCATATTAAATACATATTTGTAGGTCATTTGGCTTAAACCAATTGAACTTTTATGCAAAGATCGCCTAGTTAAAGGCTAAAGAGTTTTCATCAACACTTTTTTTTTGCACCTGAGCTATGCTTACATAATTTCGAATTGCATGAAGTCTTTCAGCACGCCGAAGATGACAGACCCTTTTTCCTGAAGACACTAAACCAATCGGTAAACTATTGAAGTATATGGGCACAGTACCACAATGAAAACATAGATGTTAATAAACAGACCCGAGTTCTTATATATGTACAAAAACACTGTGTATATCAAGCCAGCTGTGAAAAGTAGTGAGATTTAAAAGTATTCCAAGTTCTAGGTTTATGAAGTTTAATATCAAATTTTGTGAGTCGAGTCGATAATAAAAACAACATTTTCTACACAATCGGAAAAGCGCTATTCGAAATCTCAAATTTTCGATTTTCCTCTTTGTTTGTAATTGAAACCCTACCACCTTACCGATTTGTTTGTGCCGGGAAGTTTAAATGATTTTTGAAATCCTATATCTCAAGAAAAACTAATGTTAAAGAGTTTAAATTTTGGAAGTGTCTGACTGTTTTGGTACTGTAGTTAGAAGAGGTCGGAAATCCCCAGAGTATGTTCCTGTTAAAAATCTGTAGTGCCGCAAACTTTTTTGGGCCCTACCGTACCGTTTGATAAATAAACAAGTACAAAAATCAGTAGACAAACGAATATATTTATATATGTACATATGTACAATATATTCATAAATAAATATATTTAACAAAATAGACAAATAAATAAATGTATTTATAAATTAACTATGAAACCATCAAATAAAGAACAAAATTAATTGTATACTATCATTCAATATGATGTCTACATATATTTTTCTTTTTAAGAGTTTCAGTAGGAAGCATACAAGGCTTTGTTTTTCTGTCAAGAATGTTATATACATAGCTTCGTAGCACTTACCTTTAGCTTCCATCTGTTAAAATAGCATTAAATTATTTTAAGATTGCAGATTGGTTTCAATAACGGAACCAAATACATCAGAATAATTATTTACTGTATCGTCTACATAGCAGGCTCACATTTCAGATGAATTTCACGGAAATTAAAAAATAATTAAGAATAATAAATGAAACTGTGGGGAGGCGATAAGTTTGAGCAGAGTAATAATGGTTTCTACAGGGTGGTTAAATTTTAAGGGCCGATGTTGATTTTGAATAAAACACAAATTATTTATTAAATTATTGTCATTTCTTTTTACTATCATAATAATGGTATGGTTCAATTATGTATGTAACAAAATATTGGCGAAATGGCCCCGCGAACTCGGCGGCACACCTCCAACCGATAGTCCAAATTTTCGATGACGCTGAGGCATAATTGAGGTTCTATGCCATTAATGTGCCGAATTATCTCATCCCCTAGCTCTTGAATTGTTGCTGGCCTATCGACGTACACCTTTTCTTTCAAATAAGAATAGAAGAAAAGAAAGAAGTCCAACGGTGTCAAATCACATGATCTTGGCGGCCAATTGACATCGCCACCACATGAGATAACACGGCCAAAAGAGCCATTTTTTCGTTAGCTGTGTGGCAAGTGGCACAGTCTCGTTAAAACCACATATCGTCCACATCCATATCTTCCAATTCGGGCCATACAAAATTCGTTATCATCTCATGATAGCGAGCACCATTCAGAGTAACTGCCTGACCGGCCTCATTTTGGAAAAAGTACGGCCCGATGATGCCGCCAGCCCATAAACAGCACCAAACAGTCATTCTTTGTGGGTGCATTTATTTTTTGACAATCACTCCCAAATGCGAAAATGTGCCTCATCACTGAAGATGATTTTCTTCGAAAATTGATCATCCACTGTTGCCATTTCTTGCCAACGTTCTGACCATTGACGACGCTTGAAATGGTCAAGAGGCACTTGCGTCACTTGCACCTTGTAAGCGTATAAATGAAAGTCTTTATGCATAATGTTCATTAACGACGAGCGTGAGAGGTGAAATTGTTGGGCACGACGACGAGTTGAAGTGGACTGCTCTTCAGCCACACTATCGCGAACAGCAGCAATATTTTCTGCAGTATGAGCTGTACGAGCATGCACTGGTGTTTTCACATCTCCTACAGACCCGGTTTGCTCAAATTTTTGCACGATTTTTCCGATTTTACGCACATTTGGACGATTAAATTGACCGAAAAAATCACGAAGTGCACAATATGCATTTTGATTTGAACGCCCATTTTCATAATAAGCCTGAAGGGAGAAATACAACACAACATAATGCATTGACTTTTTAAATTTACTGTCCCTACTAATTTTTAATCGAATACTAAAAACCAGGTGGTATTATGTCTTTCAGTTTTTGGGATAATTGAATGCATAGGTATTGAGTGGACCTTTCGTTTGATGTATATCCCTTTAGTGAACTTTAAAAAAGTAATGATTTTTGTAGACAAGTTTTTAGTCCACGATTTTCTCAAAAATTAAAAAAAGCTTTGTTTTGGAAATTTGCAAAGATTGGCACATCCATGGATAGGTATATATGTACATTCTACATTCAGAATTGAAAACTGCAACCCCTTACGAGCCTTGGTTTCGAAAATATCTCCATCTGCATCCGATGACTTTTTTAGATTTGGGCAATTGTCAGTAAAAATCACTTTGGATGGCTATATTTCGATAACCAGACCTCGCATCACCTTCTGGTTTTCAACAATGAATAGCTCTTGAGAAGTTTACCAGGGATTTTGAAAACCGAAACTGCTTATAAGGCCTTCTTTGGGAAATATCGTCACCCAAAAACATAGCTAGGTTGCTGGGAGTCGAAAATCGGAAATTGACCCTTGACCATTTTTCCCATATTTCGATATCCGGACTACTCAGAAACTGTTGGCTACATGTGCGCATTTTGAAAATAGCTAGAAGTAATTTAAATTTGTTCTTTTATTTTTTTTCACCTTAAGATAAAAGTTTATCTTTATAAAAAGTACGAGTAGAAGAGCAGCGTTACCAAGAACGAACCGCAAGGAAGAAGATTTGCTTTGCATTTCAGTACAGTCAGTTAGTAAGCTATTCAATTTTAAATAGTCATGTCAATGTTCAAATGTTTGAAAAAGTCAGTCTCGTCAATATTGTCGTAATTGTCGGGTTTTAAGAGTTTGTTAAGTTCGATGTTGGTGGTGTGAAGTCGAGACTATTTTGATGGTCTGGAGGTATATTTGGGAGCCTAATCATCTTTTTACGCACGCCCCTGCATGTCATTATTTTGGATAGTAACAAGGGGGTCATGAACTGAAGGTGATTCGTCGCTTTTTGGCACAAAATTGTACTTTCTCTTAGAAGCTGGTTCTATTTTTCAAGACGATCTAGGTTCTGTCGATTTTGTTTAAATGTTCAGTTTAGAAATGTCTCATGCATTTAGACAGTTTTTCCTTCGCCACCGATGTTGGCATCAACATGAAACCATATTATTTTGACTATTTCAGGGTGAGCTTTTCACATATTTCGTATGTTCCCACGACCTGTTTGTTCTTTATACCTTCCTTCTATTTAGAAGACTTTTGACAGAGGTGTCTGCCTGAGTTGTAACTTTTTTCAAAATAATTTAATTTTAATTTAATTTATGTACATATACGAAATTTGCAGGTATTAGATTGTGCGAGGAATTGCACAACCACGCAAGAGTATCTCTCTTCATGAAGAGTCCATCTCCTCTAAGCCATTAGAACTCAGCAGCAAATCGTAAGTTCCCCCATTTCTGATTTTATCATGATGTCGATAGACCCTGATTATATATGAACTGTTGAGCCTCAAACTTATTTATTTTTTATCAGCTTAACCGTGAATATGATGATAATTGTTATTATATTTGTTTCTTTCAAGGTTGAACACTCTAGGGTTGTATGTCTTCCTTTTTACTTGCGACATATCTATACTCTATGGCAAATTATGCATCTGTAATAAAATCGAACTCGAGATTTTGAGCAGACATTACAATTGGGTATTAATAGTACCCCCGATAGAACCATTTTTTTTTAATTTTCTCAAAAACGGCTTAACCAATTTTAATCATTTTTTATGCTCAGGCTCCCCAAAAGTTTGGAGAGTATTGTTTACTCAAATTTTCGAAACAATATTTTTAAGATTCTTAAAAACTGTTTAATTTTTTTTTTGAAATCTCAATATTTCGATAAGCCCATACTCGAATTTGTTGAAACTTGACAGTTAAAATATGTTTACATAAGAGCAAGTTCTTAAGATCCAGTCGTGCATTTTATTTCATACACCAATATACTGAACTGGTCTGACAACTGCACAAGGCTTTTTAATTCAAAAATAAGGTAAATGACAAAATTCTAAACGACACACGTTGATGAATTCTGGGGAGAAGTGGTCAAAATTAAACTAAACAGGACTAAGATAGCTTTGGCAAATATCCACTTTAGACTCATTGTAGAAACCCTTATCTTGCCCATTGTCAGTGAAAACCGAAAGTCACCGCACTCAAAAAAAATGTTAGACATGGACTTGAGGTTGATTCAAAAATTCTACTAATATATTCGAATGACCTAAGGAAAAATTAAAACTGCTTTAACTTTAAAGTTAATTAACCCTTCTAAATCATAAAGCCCTTGACAAACGGGTCTACCTTTGGACATACATACAATGTATAAACATTTTCCATCGAATGTCTAAATAATGACATTTTCCATTATTCATCCACTCCAAAATTCTTCTGAAGACCTCAGAATGACAGTCCTTTTACTGAAATAAAATATTTCTCTTTGGGATTTCATTTCAGAATTACTCAATTAAAATGTCAAAATAATGGGGTTGATTTATTTCGTTTTTTTTTGTATATAATTTTGTTGAATTAGATTTAATGTTAATAAGTGAGTAAATGCAAATTGATTCTAGAATTTATGTAATTGAAATAAAATAAAGTGTTTGGTAAAGTTGTCACAACACTTCCACAAAAAGATTTTTCTCTTTCCGAGGACGATATCTTCTCTTTTTCGCATAATGAAGAAAATGTCAGCGACACTATAGAAGATCAACAAATCACGACCTGTGAGTACAAATTCACTATCACAACCTTTGATCGATTTACCAATAAACTGTGAGTGCCTTAAACGTGATTTGCCCTATTGAATGCATTCTTGTCACAATATTGTGTGAACAAATCACAACATTTGTTTTATATGAAAACGAAGAAAAGCGATTCACAAATTATGACTTGAATAACTGAGGCTCTACACAACACACCACTACAAAAGAAACCATATGTCACAATCCCAATAGTTATACGCATATGGAAAACATGGGGGCGATTGTGACCCACCACTCCACAACACACCATACGAGATAAGTATGGTTCCGGCTTAACTCATCTAAGTGTTTGTGATACAATCTACAACAACACCCAAACTTCAGAAATTTTCTTTTGAAAACTGGACTTTCTTTGAGCTAGTGTATCAAAGTGGAAACCTCTAACGTCTAACCGATCACTTTTCTCAGAAGTCATGTTGTTTTTCTCATCAATAAGTGGATACGATGGAAGGACAAGCTGGCTGTATTCCTTTAAGCTCTCGTTGAAGAGGATCCCGAGTTGAGTTATCTCACGTTGGATTTGGATGGTATTGTAGATCCGTCTAGAAGTTTTAAAGCAAAGTTTTGCAGCTCATGTATTCACACGTCTGCCAGTGAGGTTCTAGATGCCAAATTGTCACCCATTACCATCATTTGGGTTACCTTCAGGTTTTTTTAGATAGATAGATAGATACATTTTATTGTTTGAGAGAAAATTACATAGTTCAAAATATTTTTAAGGCATTGCACAGCACAGAGATATGATAACAAATTTTATCTTACTACTGAAAATCAATACAAGGTTTCTGAAATGCATATATTTTAATATTTTTAAATTTGAAGGAAAATAATTACAAAAAACCTTCATTTAAATTTTGCTTATAACTATATCACAGATAATGCTAAGATAATAAATAATTAAAAAAAAAAGAGAAAAAACAATATGTTAAGGAAATGAATAAATAAATAAATAAATAAATACATTAATTAATAAATAAATAAATAAATGATCAAATAAATAAATTAATAAATGAGTAAATAAGTAAATATGTTAATAAATATAATTAAATAAATAATCATCAAAGAAATTAATTATTCAAAATTAATAAATTATTTAACGAACAAGTAAATAAATAAATAAATAACGAATATGAATAAATATGAATAAATAAATAAATAAATAAATTTGTAATTTAACAGACAAGTAGGTAAATAAATAATTAAACAAAGAAGTACATACATAAATTATTAAATAAAAAAGTTAATAAATAAACAAATATAATATACCATATATGTACAAATATTTTAATAAGGTGTGGTATATTTTAATAAACTAAAATGTTAATAATTATCTAAATGAATAAGAAACATAAATATGTTACATTTTTTTTTGTTTCATTATTTAAATATTTTTGTTTTTTATATAAGGTTCCTAATAAGAGAGTTTTCACTTAATTCACATTTTCTAAAAAAAATTTCATTAAGAACTTCAATTTTGCGGTTTATTTTTAATGCTTTTGCTTGTTGATGTAAATCTTGTGTTGAAAAATGCCATGGGACCTTAAGCATCATTTTTAAAATTTTGTTTTGTAAAATTTGCAATTTTTTCTTATGCATTTCAGCACAATCTCCCCAAAAGGGTGAACCGTATAATAATATCGCTTGAAAAACGACTTTAAAAATTATTAGTTTGTTGTGTTTACTCAGTAATGACTTCCGGTTAATAAGCGGGTATAACAATTTAATACCAATATTTATTTTATTTGTTGTCATTTTTGTGTGTTCCTTAAAGGTCAACTTCTTGTCTAAATGAACACCTAAGTACTTGACAGAGTTGACCCATGGGATATCACAGTTATTTATATTTAAGTTGTGGCTGGGTAAGAAACAATCCTTTCTTTTTCTTGTAAAAAAGATAGCTTGACTCTTTTCAGCATTTATTTTCATTCGCCAGTGTTTATAATATTCAAAAATAACAACAAGGGCATTTTGAATATTGCTTATTATATTCATAGGATTTTCGTCGGATGAGTATATTGCAAGGTCATCAGCGTACATACCAAAATCACAACTTTGTAAGACTGGGAAATCCGCTGTAAAAATAGTGAATAAGGTAGGAGATAAAACTGATCCTTGGGGGACACCCGCAGGAATAATTTTAGAGACGGAGCTTGTTCCGTTTAGTGAAACTATGAACTGTCTTTCGCTCAAATAACTTTGTATAATCTTGATTAAAAATTCTGGACATTTATTCATAATGAGTTTGTGTATGAGTGCATTGTGCCACACCGTATCAAAAGCTTTTTCAACATCTAGTAGAACTAATCCTGTAGATTTTTTTCCTGTAAAATTTTCTTTCACGTGTTTACTGATTCTAAGAACTTGGTGTGACGTGTTATGTTCTTTTCTGAAACCAAATTGCTGCATCGGTATAATATTCTTATCATTTATGAAAGTTTCTAATTTAATTCGAATTACCTTTTCAAAGATCTTTCTAATACTACTCAGTAGGCTTATTGGCCTGTAACTCACTGGATCATTACGGGGTTTTCCTGGCTTCAATATTGGAACCACTTTTGCAATTTTCCATGTTAGTGGAAAATATTCAGTTCTAAAACATGCATTTATTAAAGCTGTCAAATAAATAAATCCACTGATGGGAAGTTGTTTAAGGAATTGATTTCGTATGCCATCAATGCCCGGGGATTTTTGATTTTTCAGATCACATATCAAATACTCTATATCTTCCACGGTAACTTGTTCATCATCGGGAAAACTTGTTATGGTCCTATTAAATTCACAGATAGATGTATCTACAATATTAGTCAAAACTGGGTTAAGATTTACAGAAGCAACATGATTATTAGCAAAAGTATTTGCGAGAGCATTTGCTTTAGCTTCATTCGAAGTAAAAACTATCCCTGATGACTCGAGTGGTGGTATTTGCGTATTTTTCTTTTTAATAATTTTATAAATATTCCAAAACGGCTTACAACTAGGATGTAACGAACAAAGTTTATTATTCCACTCTTTGTTTCGGAACACCAAAATTGATTCCGTTATTAATTTATTAAGATAGTTCATTTCTTGAAAATCATATTGTCTGAATCTTTGCCATTTTCGTCTGCACATATTTCTCCTTTTAATAAGATCTAGGATTGAACGAGGAAGGACAATCGTTCGTTTGTTAACTGATTTCTTAGGGACTGAAAGATTGATACTATCTATTATGGTTTTTTCAAAATACTCAACACAGGCATCTACAGGTTTTTTTAAAGTCAATAAAAGTGTATGTAAATTATTCAATCAAACCATTGATGGATCTTTTTCAAAGAATGTCAAGCGGCAAGCAAGAGTCCTTCATTGATAAATAAAAAAGGCAATCGATTGCTTTGTGGATTTTGGAATAATTGATTATAATTTTCATTTTTCCACCCTTTCATAAACTAGAGTGAATAATTCCGTGCTATCAACCTTTCATCAAAAGTCTATCAAGTTTGCAGATTAGTTATAAATAGGCAAGGCTTAGTTCACAAAAAAAAGGATTTTGTCGTTATAACTCAATAATCCCTTGATTTTAATTTTTAATTATTGGAATCATTTGGAGTGTAAGAAATCTTCTTCAATAATTTTCAAACAAGGTTGTGTTGATATTCTTGATTTTTAATGGTTTGGACTCTATGAAATTTTCTTCAATAATTTTCAGACAAGAAATTACTAATTAAGTACTTTATTTTAGATTTATTTTCATTCTGGCTTAAGAGCCTATTTTGAAAAATATTTTCATATGCGCTTTGATTTGCCTTAATGAAAAGGAAATTTAGAAGCCAATTTATGTCAAATGTTCGTTGCATTATCACAAATATAATACAAGCTAAAATCATTCATAAGTTTAAATTGAAGCCATACACGTTTCCTGCAAAAGAGACTAGTCACTTCTGAATTTAGACTATCTATTGATTTATGTTTGTAATCGTAATTTATTCATTAAGAGAACAGATTCAGCGGCTATTTGGATATGGATAATTTTTGCAGGTAAACTTAGGGCAGAAGTCTTGAATTTAAAATACGCGAACGAGGATGTGACAAAAATTCACTTCAAGGCTCGATTCGGCAACATAGTCCTCATATGTGCTTACGCCCCCAAAGAAGAGAAAGATTAAGAAACCTAAGACATTCTCTACGAACTGCTGGATAAGACTTATGAGCAGTCTCTTAGCTTTGACATTAAAATTTTCTAAGGCGATTTTAACTTGCAGCTATGAAGAGAAAACATCTTGGTGGCACAGTCGGAACGCTAAGCGCACATGAGAGCATCACCGATAACAGAAATATTGTTGTAGATAGTTCCCAGTTCCTACATCTCAACACTCAGATGGTGACATAGATATCACACATTGAAATCGATGAAGGGCACTCTTCCAGTATCAAGAATGTCGTCCGACATTTCGAGTGGCTTCTCGACCTACTACGTCCTTGTAGCCAAGTTACTGCTAAAATATCTCATCCAAAGATCTCGCCAGAGGTCCATTGGTACCACCATTTCGTATTGAGAACTAGTGGAAACATTTTCAAGAAGCCATCAGAGATGCCTATGAATCTACAAAGAAAACAATTTTAATGAGCTTTCAATGTGGATGTAAAAGAAAATTTTCTCTTCTCAATTGTAAGAACGCTTTATCAAAAAATTATATAGTTATGCCTCTGTACTTATAAATAAAAATTTGCTTTAATTGTTAATGTAAAAAACTTGTTGAATACTGAAAACTAAACCTCGTAATTCTTTGCTTACTTATAGCAGGGAAGATTCCAGAAAAATCCATAAGCTTATGAGAAGGCCCAGTAGCCAAGAAATAAAATAAAAGTCCACTAAGATCTAGTGCCTTATTCTCCTTGATTGCCTATACGTATACAATCAATTTGCAATCTTATCATGCACTTGATTATTTTTATAGAACACGCTTTAACCATTCATTCAATACAAAAATCTCACTTAACAACAAATTGTATCCTCAAAAAATTGTTCAAATCCAATTGCTTGAGTTAAATCAAATTTAATCAAGCCTTTTGGAATGTAGAAAGTTGTAGATTGCCAAACGTTTTTCTCTTTCATTTCCATTCTACCGCATCTATTTAAACGTGCGGACGTTTATTGAAATCTATTGCCACATCGGTATTTCAAATATAGCATACCATTTCAGCTGGAAGAGGCTATTGTTTGTGGCACATTCTTGTGTGCTCTGGCCTTTCCTCTGGCAATTGCAGTTGCATTTTTATTTATTTTTCTTACCCTTACCCAAAGATAGTTCAGTTGCATATATAAAAAAAAGAAAAACAATTGCAAGCAAAGCAAACCCGTAAGCAACCAAAATGAATTCTTGGATTAATACAAAAAAAAACATTTAATTTAAAAAACAAGCTGCACTTAGTCACATCATTTTTACAAAAGTTAAATACTACCAAAGACAAACTTGCTATCAAAGTTTGATACGTTATTTGAAGAAATGAAATGCAATACCATATTGTAAAAGTACTGCCTACACAAAATCGACTCCAATTTGTCATAGAAATTAGGAAACCGGATATTCTGTTGGTCGATTAATTGCATTTAATGCCTCAATCCCTTAAGTTTCTGAAATTTCAAACACGAAGTTTTAAAAACATTCAAAATAATTAGGTTAAGAATATCCCTATCCTTTAAAATGTAAAGCAACCATAAAACCCACAAAACTTCCCCATCAAAATTGTCAGTAACACGGAAGTCAAACACGAAGACTTTTTCAATATTTGATGTTGTGGTTGCTATTTTAAGTGCAGTGGCGTAGAAATATTGCCGAAGGCACGTCCTCTTATCCCTTCCATATTCTTGAAATGGAGTTATGCAAATGTCTTATAGAATAGGAGGAAGCGGCTTTTTCTTGCCACGTCACTAATAGAGATATTATACTTTGCGAAAGTGCTTGTACAGTGCAGTGCACACAACTTTGTTACGAATTTATGTTCAAGTTTGTAGAAGCATTTTCAGTCCGTTTTAAAATTACAGCCTGGCATCAAGTGATTAAAATTAGGCTATCCAGAAACTGTTCAAATATGCAATACTGCTCAAGGATTTTACTCCACAGGACATAGCCTATGGGCCTATGTTCCACGCAAAGTGGGACGTAACTAAGAAACTGCCTGAATGCGTTGATTGCGGTCGCCGCTCCTGGAAATGATAACAACGATCGTTTACTTTTAATTTCAGCATACTGAAGCAGTGAATTTTAGGTGAAGAGAATCAAATCAAAGAAGAAAGTGTCAAATATATGAATTTATTTAGTCGAAAAAGGTTTCAGAAAATGAAGAAGAAAGAAAGCGGAAGGAACTGTTTGCAATAGTAGAAGACAAGTTTTAGATCTGATTTCGTTTTTAATTTTGCCCACATTGGGTAATTTTTTTGCCTAAATACCGATTTAGGCTTTTGTTCCGTCGAATTTTCTCGAAATTGCGCGATCTGTAAAATTTTCCTTTTGGTTATTTCAGGACGAGGTAAAAAATACGACACATTAAAAAGACCTTGAGTTTTAATCCTTCTTGCAAAGTTTCCTAGACAATTTAGAGTAATTTAAAACCCCTGCTTAAAAAATAATTTTATACAATTATATATGCATAAAGGCTTATTCTTATCGGTTATGGTAGGTGGTGTCTAGTTGGAACTAGACAACATTTGAATTTCCCCTCCTTAGATAAACCTTAAACCATTTAGTACAAAATTAAAAGAAAATTACTTAAGGGGCTTACGCATAGTATGCAGATTGCGCTAAATATTACCTTCCAAACAAAATTCTCTCAAAAATTTAGCCAAGCTAAAATTATGTCAAGCATTTTAGCCGAGAGGTACCGTGCTCTAGCTTAAAAATCAAAGTTTCTCTTCGAACTGTACATAACTTACATATCTGTCAAAATTTAGCGCACGAAATAATTGTCTGGCACATTTATTCTCGAGCTAAATTTCAATTTCAATTTGAAATGGAATAATATTTAGAGGAATATTTGGAAGAATATTTGGAAGATTTTCTAAAGCAAAAATCACTCATAATTCATAATTCTCATTCATTCTCATTCAAAATTCTTAAAAAATCATACTTTAAAATAAATTCTTTTAAATCTGTGAAAAAATTTCATTTAGAGAACAACTGTTTTCTGTGACATATTCTCCACAAGGTTCTTATGTCAAAATAAAATTTAGCTTGAATTTTAGCTAATGTTTGAAGAAAAATGTGGGAGATAAAATTTTGCGTACTAGCCTTTAAGCTTTAACTCAAATTGCCGACATATTTGTGATCTCTTTCATTTTAACGTCGAGTTGGATTTTGATCAAACTTGCTAATTCGATTATAAGGAAGACAAAACTATTTTAAATATAGAAAACAAAAATTTTTAATCAATTAGGAAAATTTTATTTCTCGGACCCGAAATTTGTGAAGTCAGTACCTTTTGCTGAGAACCAAATTGTTATTAATTGTACCTTTAATGAAAACATTTGTTTGATTTTCGTTATTTCTCGAAAGCCGTACAACTGATTAATATCATTTATTTACATTATATACATAATTTTCAAGAATGGTGAAATAATAGGTTTTTCAATTTGCGCGAGTAGGTTTTGGCGGACTGTGGCGGCCATATTGTTTTGGTGACATCTGTCAAATCATTTGTTTATTATTGACTTACTGATGTCAAATCACCATGACAAGTTACACGATACAGCATGTTTAAATGATAAAACTTTATTATAAAAATGAGTTTTCTGTAGTAACGTTGCGAGCGTTGCGTCCATTTTACGGTAGACGTAATGAACTTTCATCATCACCAATGATGCAAGATCATCAGAACCCGAAGCAGTCGATTCTCCGCCGTGTATAAGAACTCGGCCTTTTAAATCCTTTTACTTGGCGAATATCGGGACTTCGGCCTATACCCGTACCAGAAATAACTGATCCAAGAGCTTAAAGATCATCACCATGGACAATGCTGTTTGTTCGCTGACTGGGCCGTATTGCCGTTTATAGATCGAGACCGACTCACACGCGGCATACAGGAGCTCTTTTGAATTTGAAATAGTATTGTATATACAAATATTTTTTGGATCTTGAAGAAAAAATATGATTTTTTGTTTAGAAAATTGGATATTTTTAATTCTGGTGAGCTATTGTTTTTTTTTTTGAAATGTTGTCCTCAAGGGAATAATTTTTTTAAATATTAATTTAAAATTGACATACAAAATTTACTTAAAAAAATATTGATGAAATTTATTTATATAAAACAATTTTATAAGATTTACTGGTATAGTTTCATATTTTTTTTATAAATCACAGAAAAAATCACTAATTAATTTTTAAGTTATCGAATATTCAAAAAAAATTAATTTAAATTTTTGTAATCGCAAAATATTTGTTTCACAATATTATTCAATATTCTTGAAGATTCTATTTAAAGAAATAATAAAAATCAGTTGTACGGTTTTCGAGAAATATGAAAATCAAGCACATCATGTACTTCCAATTGAAGTACAATTAATTACCATTTGTCGAGAAAAATTGGTCTTACCAAAATGTACTGACTATAAGAATTTCTTATAATTATCAGTTGACACGTTTTTAAGGGAATTCAAATTTCTCTTAATGTCTAAAATTTTTTATATAGCTACGTTTTGTCTCTGACACTACTACTTCATTATTTTATAATTGCAGCACCTTCGGCTTTTTGTTTCCAGATCACAGTCTTGTTCTTCGGATGGAGAACTTTAACCGTAGCATAGCTGACGTCCCATGAACGACACTTGCGTCAAAGAACTAAACAGAAAATAGCTTTCATTTTTAGTATTTATGTTACTCACCATCTTTTATGGAATAATCAACATACACACATTTACCTTTTCGACAAAGCCAAAAACTGAGCGAAATCCTTAGGTTTTCCTAAATGCAGGAAATTTTAGTGCATTTCTGATTTGACAAGCACCTATAAATCTTATAAATTATAACAGATACGCATCCATTTTGGAAACTTTTGTTTCTCTTGAACACCGCCGAAACGATGTTTCATCGCTTTTTTTATCCAGAATGCTTAAATGAAATACCCAGTAACATTTCTCCCATCAAATAATTCCGATGTACCTTTGTATATAAAACTTATAGTACTATCAAGAAGACGAAAGATTGTGGCGACATCTTAAGGCTAGGGACTGCACTTTCTAGATTTGTCTCTTCTAAATTTAATAATAAAATATTCTCTTTTTTACTACTTGTTTTGTATATTATCCTACTCTCCACTGTTAAAGCGTGGCGCTAATTTCTGCGCCACTACCAGGCTAGCGTTCGCAATACAAAACCACGCTCCATGATAATACTATAGGTTATATATACAAAGGTAGTACTTGACTAGCAATGAATACTCATCTTCGGATGTAATGTCAAATTATGTACATGTTCTTTCCTTGGGCCTTGAGAATAAGAAAAGATAAAGCTATAACTTGGATTTTTAAGTAAAAGCTGGATTGTTAGTGAATAAAAATAAGCTTAAGCTAGCAAGTTAAAGATGTTTTCTAGTAATAGCTATTTTGAAATAGCCAACGCTCAATTCATCTAGTCTTAGCTTGTTTTCCAAGCCTAAGCTTCAATTTGTGTGAATAAAAATAGCTTAAACTAGAATTTTATAGTTAAGGCTACAAAAATTTCAAGATTTTATCGACCTGCCTAGAAAGCTTTTACTAGGTCTTGTTTTTAGTATTCTATGAAGCAGGTACTAAAATCTTGGGCGAACTGTTAATTAAATTTAAGAGAATAGCTCAAAAATATGACAGTGAACGTTTAGACGCAGAGACTGACGCACGATATGATAAAACATTTCTTACTCGAAACCAATACTTGCCCTATAGAACAGATAACAAATTGTGGCAAAACAACCTTCCTTTCGGTCATGCATGTACAGTTCTAGCTAAAGCTACCTATAGTCAAAACATTTGAATAAAAAACGAACAGCTTAAATTACGAAGCTTAAGCTAGAATTTTCTAGAATAAGCTATTTAGCGTTATCATTTTTTACTTGACTATAAGGCAAGTTATGCATTCGTAAAAAAATCAAACTCGAGATTTTGATCAAAGTTGACAATACGATGATAGCTGTCTGTCCGTCGGTCGGTCTGTCGATTCGACTACAGCCTAAGCCGCTCGGCCGATTTTCTTCAAACTTGGTAGATATCATTTTTAATTTTTTCCAACAACACGTTTTTTTCTTTTTTTTTTTAAGACAAAAAAACGGTACCTGCCATACGAATTTTTTCCAAAATTTTGTAAATATTTTTTTTTCTCAAGAACTGTTCGACAGATTTAAAAAAAGAAGATACAAGCAAATTTCATTTAGTTAAAGCTAGGTAATGGTTGAAAAAAAATTTCAGAAAAATGGTTACTGAAGGTACCCCCCTGGAACCATTTTTTTAAAAACTCAATATTTCGAAAGCCATGCTAGATTTTTTTTAAACTTGATAAATAAAGGTTTCTCAATATAATCTACAAATGCAAAAAAAATAAAAAAAAAATAAAAAAAAAATAAAAAAAATCGTATTTTTCTCGAAAACGGCGCCTAGAATTTTGATAAATTTTTTTTCTTTCAATTAATTTATACGATCTTTAATTTAATAAAAAAAAAAATTGAAAATAAGATATTACAGCTTGTACCACAAATAATCATATACAGATGTCTTACGCCTATGGAGCAGAGTGACCTATGAAATTAAAAAAGCTTTATTCTATAAAGCTTTTTAAAAAGCATTTTTTCTACGAGAATCAAAGTTCTTTTCGCAGGATTTTGTAGGATAGGATTTCTCTTCTCTCAATTATGTGTTGCTTCTCTTTTGTTTACCCTTTCCTACAATTTTTGTTTATATTTGCAATATTCGTTCACCCCTTTGTAACGATCAAGCCGCAGACAGTTGATTTTTTTTATACTTTCAAGATTTTTTTTGGTTGTCTGAGGTTTGTGATCTGATAAATATAAAATGTGTGCTTCTTGGGTTTGACCGATATATTTAAGTTGGTTGATAATTAGAAAGATTTTTTTTTTCAATAAACTGTGTCGTCGGTAGTTATGTATTTGTACATAGTTTAAATGACGGAAGGAATTTCTTTATTTAATTTTTCTTCATTCGTCTGAAATTGATTTTAATAAAGGGCACATTTTTATTGCGTAATTATGTAGTTACATTCGCCTTTTCTTTTTTTGGGTTTGTTATTATAAATTTCAAGATTTTGGACAAGTGCTTGTTTAGTACATACTATGTAGGTATACCTAGCGGGAAACGAAATTAGTTTGGAAATTTTTTACTTATGTACAGTACATATGTACATATATATACATAAATACGTTTGTATGTAGGAAGATAAGATAAGCATTTAAATAGTTTCATTTATCAATTAAGAACTTTTTGTATTAGATGGTCTTTTAAATAATTGTATACTTAAGTAGGGCTATGAGGACCTGCCTTGATACATTTTTAATGAAATTATTATTAAACAAAAATAATTAATAACTTTTTGTTTTGTTTGATAATGTAAAAAGTTGGACATTAATAAATAGATACAGAGTATACAAATGTTTCTAGGTTCTTATTAACATAATTCCTTCCTGTAACTATTACATATGTCTATGTGATATGTACCTACAGGAAAATTTGTAGGCACCTACTAGAAAATTTGCGCCTACCGTCGAGACGATATAGAACCTCCGCCGATCCGGTTTTAACTTACGATGCAGGTACTTGTAATATACATACATATGTACATATGGCAGGTTATGAAAAAAATGAGCTCGAGATTT
The DNA here is from genome assembly GCA_911387755.1 of Chrysotoxum bicinctum. NCBI lineage: Eukaryota > Metazoa > Arthropoda > Insecta > Diptera > Syrphidae > Chrysotoxum > Chrysotoxum bicinctum. The sequence continues at coordinate 134,758,313 of OU426988.1, forward strand.
TGATCAATTTTGTCAATAGGATGGTAGAGAAGACGAAAGAAAGAAAAAGAAAGTTTGTCTCGTAATTTCCACCTGTCTGTCCTTGGTATTCAGGCGTACATGCCACACATTTGGCCAAAAAGAAAAATAATAGGTATATTTCTCAAAAACAACTTTTACAATTTTGTAAAAATAATTCAAATAATTAAATTAGGAAAATGATGCTTTTTTGTATTTTATCTTAAATAGTTATTTTTGTTACCTCTAGTAGAATTTTATTTTTTATACATATTTGTTTGTTTCTTCTTTCTCATAGTGAGAACAACATTTTAAGAAAACCTTATTTTAATTTAAAAAAAAAGTACACATTTTTATTTTTGATAACTCAATATTCAAATTATGTGACTACGTAGCTAACTAACTATAAGTGGGTTAATATAACTATAAAATGAGTTTAAAATTCCCCTCCAACGTAGTGTAAGCACTTCGGATTCAAAGTTAGTTGATAATAGTGTTCAACCAGCTGCACTGGACTACTCTGGGCAGACAAGTGTAGCTTTTTGGTGTTCATTGAAAAAATTTCTCCACTGACTTACACTGATTAGCGTTCATTGACCTGAACTAGCGTACATTAGTTCAGAATATCTTGCACTACCTTTTGAGCTAGTGCAGGTTGGTGAAAACTGTGAAAATTAGCTGATGTCATTATTTGATTATATTTGTGCAAGGAATTAATTTGAATTTTGTCCGCGCGTTGTGTTTTTGAATTTAAATTTAGAAAAATGCATGTTTTTAAGATCTGACGTATGACGGTTTTGCTTAAGTTTGCTCTGACAGTTTTCATGACTTGCACTGCACTACACTACTCTACACTGGCCTCTTTCTGGTTGAACACAACTAAAGCTAAGTGTACATAATTGGTAGATCTTACAATATTGTAAGACCTGACAATGTCTGACAATTATTTACCAATGAGCTGACAATTAAGTTGTGTGTGTACACGGTTTGTACAAAATCCACCAATCTCTTACAATTTATTGTCAGAAGTTGGCTGACAATTTATTTTCAGATAGCCGGCTTAATACCAAGCAATTAATTTTAAGAGATTGGTAGAATTTCTACCAATCTTGTACACACACAATTGGTTATGGAAACTGCTTCAATTGAATTTTGGCTGCAAATTGTCTGACAATGAAAAAATTGTATGATGCTCAAAAACGAACTTCTTACAATTTCTTCATTGTCAGAAACGTCAACGATAAAAATTGTCAGGCCTGACAATAAATTGTGTGTGTACATGATTATCAAATACCTTACAATTTACCGTCTTACAATTAATTGTCAGATACATTTTCTGACAATTAATTGGAAGACTACACGATTCTGAGCTAGCATACACATGATTGTCAGATTTTTTACAATTAATTGTCAGACAATGATCTAACAATTAATTGTCAGACAAATTTTCTGACAACTACACGGTTGTAAGACATTGTAAGCGTGTTTTTCACTGACAGATCTGACAATATTGTAAGATCTACCAATCGTGTACATTTACCTTTTGACATTTCACAATCACGGTTTCAAGTTTGTGCATTGCATATGACATTCATTTGTATTATCCAACCAAACTGGGAAATAAATATTTGTTATGTTTAAATATTGCGAACGAATGTTTGAAATTACGTTTCAGAGGGCCATAAAAGTAGAGGTTTTTCATTAGAGGTATCATATTCTTTAAGTTTTATTAGTAATTATTTCTGTTATGTTAAATGTGTTGAATGAAATTTCTTTTTTATCCCAACAATAACCATCATTCCAATTAGATTTAAATAGCTCTAGTTGTAAGTTCTCTTCTTGAACTATAGAGCTATGATCTATGATCAACGTTTGCTTTATTGATGCTACTTTGTGTGATGTGTAATCTCACAGAACGTGGGGATGTTTTTCATTTTATTGGAAGGTGTCCCGTTCCCGTTCTAGGGAAAACGAGAAGACATAAAACTGGAGTAGTGACTTCTTAACAGAAAACGAAACCATGGATCTTCTTAACGAAATAGATGTATTGAAAATGTTATAATTCTGCAAAATACGAGTAGCACTTAGTTATCGAAATAGAATAAAAGATGAATACTTTTAGTTAGTAACTGTAACTTAATTAGTTTATCTAACAAGAGTTGACGATAAGAGCGATTTTATTTTAATTTACGAGTAGCCCGAATGTCATTTGGAATAAGTCTGTTTTTATAAGATTTGATATTATGCACTCACTTGATTTTATTTGAAAGCAATTAAGCTTCTCTTAAATCGGAATCTACAAAACTGAAATACTCCTACATTTTAGATGCTTGGTGTCACGTCGATCACACTGACACCGAGATCTTTTACACTAGAATAAAATAAAGATATTGGTTAAACGAAATATATTTAACATTTTTTTTAAATGTTTTAAATGCACGGAAAACATTGAATCAAGTTTGTTAACGTTTCCTGAATTCCCGGAAATATGTTTTACAAAAAAGTTAATATAATCTACTAATGACCACATAAAAATGCGAAAACTACAGAAACGTTTTTAGTTTTACATTATTTTAGACAATTCAAATGAGTTCAACGGTGAACGCTTTCATAAAATAATAATAATAAAACTTATGATACGAGTAATTTGCCAGAATGGGAAAATTCCGATGATTCTCTAAAAGACCCTGATTTTATACTAAATAATACTGTTGCTTCTCATGTTTCGCACCCACAAAGTGAAAAGAGCAAAATTTGGATATTCCGTTCAAAAACTAAGATTTACAATCGTCAGACATTAAGGAACATTGAAAAGTCATATAAGACACTTTCTGGAAAAGTAAAGCATGCAAGATCTCCAAAACCCTTTAAATTGTATTGAAGCAACTGCCAAGACAAAATTTCTTTCGAGCAAATAAAACAACTATTTATCCAGTTTTGGTTTTGGGAACCTATGACCAGAAAGTTGTATACATAGGAAATCTTCTGATTATAGGAAATAACAAATGAAATACTCTGTCTAACGCAATGCAAAGAAAGCGACGCGGTGAAACCTGAGTGAAGTACGCTTTGGAATATGATGGCATGCATATACAAATTTGAAGACCACATTTTACAATATATTTTTATCTGAAACGGAAAATTTCATTAAAAACGCAATAGCCGTAAAAGTTTCATGTCCAACCAAACCACTTGAGATTTGTCAGGGTATATCAAAAAAAAATATATTCATGGCAGTTTAAATAGCTCCATGTATAGAAATGAAGTTTGTAATCCTGTGAGCCTTACCAAATATTCAAAAATATTCGGAACACTGAATTTAAAATTAAAAGTTTCCAAACTACACATGCGCAACTTGCTATGGATTTAAATCTAAGATAAAAGTAGCCCAGAAGGACCAGATAAGAAAAAGATCTTTTGGGTTTATTACAATACATAAATCTAGATTTTAGTTATTTTTATAAAAATCTCAAAACTAGTTCCAACGAAATCAACATTTAATCAGATTAAAGAAGTAACGATGAAGATAATAAACACTTTTTTAATTTTGGTTTTCAATTTTTGATTTGTTTTTTATTAACTTACAATGCATGATGAAAAGTTTGTTGTTTTTTTTTTTTTTGTATTTTCATTTATTCTATCTGAACGTTTAAAGTTGGTTTTCATTCTCTGCTAAAAACAATATATTTTTCTTTATTAAATTAGGAATAAGAACTAAAGTTGACACAAGAACTGGATAATTTAACAGAATAGACAAGGAAAATAAGCAAAAGTAGTCCTTAGACCAGAACAAAAAATTTCTTTAAAATGGAAAAACAACTTAACTGCAGATAATTAATTTCAATTTTTAACTAAGAAAGATTAAAATTTTATTTAAATTTTTGTTTCAACCTGAACGAAGTTTTCAATCGCCCAATATAGTAATTTGTAATTTCACGCGTTTGTTAAAAATTTTAAACTACTCTCCTGAAAAATTAGTAAAAAAGAGGCTGGGTGCGACCCACACTGATAACTTCCCATTTGTGGTCTTGAAAACTTGTAATAATTACGAAGGTTGGTAGGTACATATTATATACTGAATTATAGATTTCCGTGTTTTTTAATACTATATTATAGAAATTATTTTATTATTTCGGTTCCAAACATTTTAATTGAAAAAAAAATTAAAAACGAAATATTCGAATATAAAAGATATGGTTTGGTTATTGATGGAAGGGTACTTACAAAATATATCCGCTCTAAAACTATATATATGTCAAATATAAACCATTTGTTAGAAATTGTATTATGTATAAAATTAAATAATGGCAAAGTCAATATCATTGCTCGTTCTCAAGGTATTCTAGTCGAAAAACAAATATTACCACTTTTTAGTAGATTTTTTTTTATATTTTTGTTAAAACTGTCAATTCGATACTTGTCAAAATTTAACCATGTGTTAATAATTGTATTATGTCGATACCTTCCCGTAAGAATGTACTAAGCGGCACTTTTTTCGAAAATGACTTTTTGATGAGGAAATATAATATATGTTAAGGGCCACGTTTTTGCCTGGGTTTCGCCAACGAACTTTCTTCGTTTTTTTCGTTCCCTGAACAATTTTAGAAAAGTCGCTTAGTATACATTCTTACGGGAAGGTATCGATGTATAAAACAACATACTTTAGAAGGCACTGTCGGTGTTTATTCCCAAGAAATTCGACTTGAAATACAATTTTAACTAGTTTTCACTAGAATTTTTAATAGTTTTTTTATTTAAAAAAAAAAAAACTATTAATTCAATATTTGTCAACATTTTACCAATTGTACAAAATTATACTATGTATAAAATAAACTAAATTAGAAGTCAATATCACTACTAGTTCTCGAGAAATTTGAGTCGAAAAACAATTTTTACCAATTTTCAATAGAATTTTATATAGTTTTTTATTTTTTGTAAAAAAACTGTAAACTGATTTTTTTTGAAATTTTCACCAGTTGTTAAACACATTATTTTTCGTAAAATAAAATTATTTTGAGTTTCAAATTGTTTTCCGTTCTTAGAATATCTGGGTTATGAAATTTTTTTTTTCAGTTTTTTTTATTTAAAAAAATAACGGTATGTTCATTTTTTTCCAAATTCATACCAAATCTGTACGACCTTATAATGAGTACAATAAATTTTATTTGAAGTCAATAGCATTATTTTTTCGTGAGATATTTGAAACTAACCAAATTTTTTACTTTTTTTTTAAACCCTTTTAGTGAAAAAACTACTCACTGAATTTTAATAAACGCCCTTTCAGCCTCTTTCGAAGTTATTATCTATTAAATAAAATTTATTTGAAGTCAATATCTTTACTCGTTCTTGAGATATCGACGACGAAAAATGGTACAAGAACGTACGGACGTACGAACGTACGAACGTACGAACGTACGAACGTACGAACGTACGAACGTACGAACGTACGAACGTACGAACGTACGAACGTACGAACGTACGAACGTACGTACACACACACACACAGACATCTCTCTAAAAATGATTGATATAGCCTCTAGGGACCTTGAAACGTCGAGAAATGTCAAAAATTCCAATTTGACAAATCGGACCGATTACAATAACTCCCTATGGGAAGTTAAAAAGACTTGAGCAGCTTTTCCTTGTGACCACAGATCTAAACATGTACTAAGCTAAAAAAAAGAAGTAAAGAAACTTAAAAACTATTACCTAACCTTCCTGCTAATGCCGTTCTTCTTTCTTGAGACGAGGAAATAATTTTCACTTTCGATTCTGTCTACATAATATCTCCAAAAAAAATAAACAAAACAGAAACATAAATATGTACCTACGAGTACCTACTTCCTGCAGAATACAAAGTCACACAAATGCATTTTGATTTGAAAGAGGGAATAATTTTGCATAGATTTCGATTGTTTGAAATAAAGTAGCTAAACATCGGCTGGCATGTAAAAAAAAGCTTAATCTAAATCTCAAATTTCATTTTTAGCATTTTTCTTATAATAAAACTAGAAATTTTACCTTTATTTTAAGTGCTTGTCCTTAAAGATCTAATCAATAATTCTCAAGTTATAAGCAAATCAACGTAACCTACTTACATAACATACAAAATCCATTTCCATTTTTCTATACCTACCCAAAGCAGATACACTTCAAAACGAAAAGATATTGCCAAAATCCAAACAAGAAAATTCCTACCAAAAAGTACAATACCCTCACAAGAAATCAAAATAAAAAAAAAACAAAAACACCAGCCAAGGAGTCGCCGCGGCATACACCAGCCACCAAAACCAATAAAGGAACACAGGAAAAGGCAAATATAAAAACAAAAACAACATCCATCCACACAGAAATTTTACGAATGACAAATTATAATAAGAAAAAGTAGAACAGAAACAATATAACCCCGGTGGGAAAGGGATGCGCTGTGTCTGGTACGATTTGTTTGTGCTATAAATTTTGATGAGAACAAGAGAACGCTTGTCGCTTAGTCGCTTACCCAATGCAAAGATACATTTTTCGCTCTCCTACATTGTGGTCATTGTAGTTCTCTTCTCGCTCTTGATTTTTGTATCTTTGTCTGCTGAAGTTTGTCTGCTGAAAAAATATCTTAGGACATTTTTTTGTATGGAGATGAGACATCTGTATATGATTATTTGTGCTTGTACCTACCAAAGAACCATATTTTTGAATTTTGAATTTCTCATTATCGACATTACGGATCTTAATGAAATTTTTTATAGAGAAGCTTCTAAATATGTAGTCTAAAACACATTGGCGCAAAATTTTAAACAGTTCTCGTTTAAGGAATAAAACCGGCTCTACTTAACGCAGTCGTTTAGTTTGGAGACTTCGTCTAACTTTTGCATAGTTTTAAACACGTTAGACAACTCTTCTAACTGATGTGGGTTTTACAACAGAACCTAAGCGAATTTGCGTTAAACAACCCTTAATTTGACAGATACATATCTCACACAACTACAAAAACACAAAAAAAAAAGTAAAAAGAACAGACAACTTTAAACCAAATAATTTTTCGCCGAAAAAAGTACATTTTATATACTACCTCGGTACAGATTTTGATTGTTTATAAGTTATTATTATAAAGTATAAATCGCAAATTCACCTCATAAAAACTCAATTTGTTGTTGCAAGGTGCAGATTCATTTAGCTATACTCATCGCGGCCGGCGGCGCGGCGGCGGTGGCGCGCGTGCATACATTAGATATGGTATGTACCTACATACATTTGTATTTACAGATTTGTTCATCGTAGAGCACTTTCGTACGATTATTTCGAATTTATAATATTCAGTTATTCAGTCAATTTACAAAAAACATCTTTAAAAAATCGAATAAGACATCAGTAAACATTTTTTGTTTGATTTGCTTTAGTATGAAATGACCATTGTCAATATGGATAAAGTATACTTTTAAAAGATAAACTAGCTATTTGCTGCTGTTAAAGTAAGACGAGCTCTTTAACGTTAAAGTATAGTTTATGTCCTTTAAAATTAACAAAAAGTCGGTTCTCATTTTATACTCAATATTTAGAGTCGACTCCCATTCTAAAATTGATTTAGAGTAAGTTTTAAATGTTTAAAATTTTGCGCCATTGAATTTCAAATATTTAAAATAAATATTTTTTGAATTTTTGAAAGAAAAAATCTATTTTTTCTTTTTTTGAAAATTCGATATCTCAGAAACGGCTCAATATTTTTTTTGTAAATTTAATTTTTATTCGAACAATAACAAAAACCTTAAATTGGTATACCAAAATTTTTTCTTAAAAATCTTATAATTTTTGTTCTTGCATAGCATTCTGTTTTTGTCTCTTACTCCTAAAAGAATTTAAAAAATTAATTTTATCCTTATGAACAGTTTTCTCCAATAACATTCGCTTTTAAAATTCCTAGTCTATTACATAGGAGCAAGTTCGTGCGACCCAGTCGTGCATTTTATTTTTAGTAGAAATACTATCCTTTAAGACTACGTTTAAATTGAGCTGATATGTTTTTAGGGTTACCAGATATTCAATTTTAAATGGTCATCCCAATTTAAACGTAGTTTTAAAGGATAGGATTTCTACTATAAAAAAAAGTCCAAAATGAGGTCCCTATCATTGGTACTGACAGAGAAATTTACCTTAACATGGGTCAGGGTACACCAAAGTTAGCCTTTTTTTAAAATCGTCAAAAAGTGATGTCAAAGTTGAAAATCAGACTTTACTGTAGAACATTTTTTTTCTTAGAATATGACCAAGAATCACATCCCAAAATATGGCACACGAATTACCGGACACCCTGTATTTGCAATTTTTGAAATTCAAAGCTGCTTCAACATAAATAAGTACTAGCTTTGTATATTAACTCTATAGTAGTCTCATGGAACTGAATTAAAAGTTTCTTATCTCTGCCGCAGAAATATTAATATCGCCAGTGAGATGCGGTTGTGATATAAGATATACTACGTGGAAGGGAAAAATATAAGAAAATAAAAGAAGAGATGCGGTAGTGATATATTTTTAAAAGAGGGTAAGGGAGAAAATCCTATCTGCGTTTCTTTTTGCTGTCAGAATCAATTGTAGGTATCAATTGTAAGAATTTATATACAATGGTACTAGTTCGTTTGATCCATTCGTGGAATTTATGCGAAATTTTCAATGTTTTTAATTATTATTATTATTATTTATTAAACTGTGAACTTAATTGCAAAAAATACGTTAAGGGACCTAATTATAGATTTGGTTAGATCCTAGAATTTTTGCTCGTGTTTGCTTCTACGAACCAGTTTTTCTTGGTAATTTCAATAAATTGTAAATATCCGAAATTTTTCTCACAGTACTGCAGTCAAAATGAAGCTGTAAACCTTAGAACTGTCTTTCAATCGGGCCATAAGAAAGATATGTGTTTATCAATGAGTGTCCCTTAAGATGAAGTCTGGCTCGTGGGTGTATCAAAAAGTTAAATAATATAATACAGGCAATACATCTTACTTACATACACTCATAATATGTTTCTCTTTTATTTTGCTGGAAAAGATTTTCTTTTTCTTTTTACGCACTAGTATTTAACTTAAGGATTTGCCACTCCTTGAGATAAAACCAAAGTCAAGTGTTGTGATTAATGATAATGATTTGTTCTATATAATGAAAATCACACACTCATTGCGAGGTTGCATATATCGCGTGAGTGATCTACGTTTGGCCGTATGCAAATTTTGGATCAACATTTTTATACACAATTACTTATAGAATTGGGTCTGTTTAAAAGGAGTTTCTGTGAATTTGATTAACCAAAAAGGAAACCATTGGATTCGCATAATTTTTTGCAAACAGAACCTATATATTTCTAAACGAACTTAGTTTTTTTTATTTGATGACAAATGAAAAGAAGTTTCGTTTTTGAGAAATTAAATATTCTTGGGATTACAATAAATAAAATGCACGACTGGGTCGCACGAACTTGCTCCTATGTAATATACTAGGAATTTTAAAAACGAGTGTTATAAGAGAAAACTGTTCATAAGGATAAAATTTATTTTTTAAACCCTTTGAATATGAATAGTAAGACATAAAAACAGAATGCTACAGATATATGAATTTATGCTAGAACAAAGAGTCGTTGTAAAGGTTTCTTAAAAAATAAAATGCACGACTGGGTCGCACGAGCTGTAATAGACTAGGAATTTTAAAAAACGAATGTTATTAAAGAAAACTGTTCATAAGGATAAAATGTTTTTTTTTTTTTAATTCTTTTAGTAGTAAAAGATAAAAACAGAATGCTATGCAAATATGAATTTATGTAAGAACAAAAATTATAAGTCGTTGTAGTGGTTCCTTAAAAAATAAGCTTTTATGTACAAAATTTTTAAAACATTTTTAAGGAAAAATTTTGGTACTTTAAGTTTGTATTATTGTACGAATAAGGCATAAATTTCCAAGAAAAATATTAAGCCGTTCTTGAGATATCGAATTTTCCAAAAAAAAAAAAAATTTTTTCTAAAAATTGAAAAAATATTTTTTTTTAAGTTTAGCGTAAAAAAATGATTAAAATTGGTTGTACCGTTTCAAGAGAATCAAAAACAACAAAAAAATGGTTCCAAAGGGGCTACCAAAAAAAAACATTTTTTTCAACCATTACCTAGCTTTAACTTAATGCAATTTTATGATTTTTGGTTTTAAATTCTGTGGAACAGTTTTTGAGAAAAAAAAATATTTATAAAATTTCGAAAAAAATTCGAATACAGAATCTGTTTCTGCTAAACGTTTTAAAAGCATTTCCGTTACTTTCATCTTAGCGCACATTTTTTTAAATAACCCTGCTAACAATTGCATTCAAAAATTTAAACACACATGTATTAGTCTTAAAGAAAATATCACTTTTTTGCCCAACTAAGTACTCAATCTACTCACTGTTGTTGATCTAGGTATTTTGCTGTGGCGAGTTAAGGTAACGAACAAAAATCACATGAGATATATCATTATCTACCTAGTCTAGCCATAAATTCTGTTACAAGAATCTAAGTACATCTAGCTCATAATTTTCAATAGGAATAATCCCTCTATTTTTTTTTTCTTAACACGTGTACTTATAAGTAAGGAATAGAAGTTAGTTTGGTTTAAGCTTTCCAGCAGTTAACATGGAGTGGGGCACTAAAGAAAATCGTGTCGCGGTAATTGCTTTACATAAATGTGGCAAACATTCGAACCAAATTTTTGAAATTTTAAAACCACTCGGTATATCGAAAATGTTTGTTTATCGGGCCATAAATAGATTTTATGAACTCTCTGAAGTAGGAGACAGGCGAAGAAGTGGTCGTTCACGCGTCGCTCGGACCAGTGCGAAAATTAAAGCTGTGCGTGAACGAATTCGTAGAAATCCTCTCCGGAAACAAAAAATAATGCCCCGAGAACTGGATATATCGGCTCGATCCATGTCAAGGCTAATTCGAGATGACCTTCACATGAAAGCCTATCGTCGTGCAACGGGACATCTCTCGACTACCAACTTAAAAAAAATTAGGCTCGAAAGAAGCAAAAAGTTATTGAGGTGGCATGCGGCAAATGGACATAAAAATATTTTATTTAAGGATGAAAAAATCTTTACCATCGAAGAAGTGCATAACAAAGAAAATGACAAAGTCTATGCCACGTCATCTAAAGAAGCTAAAAAAATTGTTCCGAGGGTTCAGCGCGGACACCATCCCGCTTCAACCATGGTTTGGTGGGGGTATCGCGTCAAGGTGTCACATCAATGCATTTTTGTGAAAAAGTTGCGAAAACGGGGGCAAGAGTATATCAGGAGGATGTTCTGGAAGAGGTTGTTAAGGGTTTAACAAATACCCTATTCAATGGACGGAGATGGGTCTTCCAACAAGACTCTGCTCAGACACACAAAGCCAAAATGACACAAGAGTGGCTTAGATGCAATATCTCGGATTTTATCGCTGCTGCAGATTGGCCATCAGGAAGTCCACATTTAAATCCGCTGGACTACAGTTTGTGGTCAGAGGTCGAGAGCATGGTCTGTAAGACTCCCCATAGAAATTTAGACAGCCTTAAAGTAGCTTTAATAACAGCAGCGTCGTCGATTCCCATCAAAACAGTGCGTGCCGCGTTAGAACGATGATCGCAACTTATATTGTATTTTATGGTGAAAAATGAACGCGACTTTTTTTTATTGCATTTTAAAAATGTAACAGAACTTATGGCCGGACTAGGTATTGCATGTTATTTTTTATTTTTGCAATTAAATGTTTATTGTACTCATCATCCTCATCAGACAAAAATATTCAGAAATAACATAAAATTGATTTTGTCCATTTTTAAAACTATTTTATAACAAATTTTCTCAGAACACAGAATTATTTGTTTCTTGCTTTCAGTTGTCAACAAATCAATTGACAGCCCTTGGGTGTTTTTGAAAACCCACAATCCCAGTTTTTTTTCTTGACAACTCCTTAGTGCCTGGGTCAATCCTGGGTAAAGTTGAACAAACGAACCTACTATTTAATTATTTGCATATAGTCAAGATGGTCACAAGAAGGCAACTCACGATTTACATAGATATTTTAGAGCCCTAAGGGTTTTGTGAACAAATATCAGAACTCTATACTATCTAACTGAAAAGCTTCCTAGTCCCAACGAGGATTTATCCACTTCATTCCTGAATCCATAAATCTGAACAATGTGTAGATATTCCTCAAGCTAAATTTTATTTTAAAAATTTAATGCTTATAGTGTTGTAAATATGTAATTCACTACTTGAGCTTTTAATTGAAACTTAGTTTTTGTATAAACATACTTTTAAGTTTTATATGTTTATAAAATATTTTTTCTTTCCTCAGTTACATCTTCGACTCCACCTGAACCCCAAGTCCCGTTACCCCGGACACTCCCCTTTTGCCTAACGGCATAACCATAAAATTCCTAACAGTTTCCCACCATTTTTGCTTAACTTGCAAAACGTGTCCATAATGGAAACACCCCCTTTTCCCCTGCACACAACAAATGAATAAAACGATATTCATATTTCAATTGACTCAAATGAAATATGAATATCTTGTCAACAGGTGCATTCCTTTCCCACGAGACGCACTTCGCGATTTATGTTGGAAAGTTTACAAAATCATTTTATTTAAGTTAGTCTAATTCTAATTCTCAAACTGACAACAAGTGCAGCAATGCTAAGGACAGCGGCTTGTTTGTCAGAATAATAAATTAATTAGTAATAATAAATAATTTGACAAATAAAGAAATAAATGAAATAAAGAAAACAAAAGAAAAAAAAGAAAAAAAAGGAAAAACAATTAATTTGTTTTTTTTTTTAATTGAACGCGAGGCAACGCGACATTATTGGCGCAGTCGGTAAACGCACGAAAAAGTGCATATTTCGTAAAAACAATTCGATTAAGAATTATAAAACGAAAAAGTGTATATGTTCGATTAAGAACTAAAACAAAAGTGCATATTTCGTAAAAACAGTTCGATTAAGAATTATAAAACGAAAAAGTGTATATGTTCGATTAAGAACTAAAACAAAAGTGCATATTTCGTAAAAACAGTTCGATTAAGAACTATAAAACGAAAAAGTGTATATGTTCGATTAAGAACTAAAACAAAAAGTGCATATTTCGTAAAAACAGTTCGATTAAGAATTATAAAACGAAAAAGTGTATATGTTCGATTAAGAACTAAAACAAAAAGTGCATATTTCGTAAAAACAGTTCGATTAAGAATTATAAAACGAAAAAGTGTATATGTTCGATTAAGAACTAAAACAAAAAGTGCATATTTCGTAAAAACAGTTCGATTAAGAATTATAAAACGAAAAAGTGTATATGTTCGATTAAGAACTAAAACAAAAAGTGCATATTTCGTAAAAACAGTTCGATTAAGAATTATAAAACGAAAAAGTGTATATGTTCGATTAGGAACTAAAACAAAAAAAGTGCGCGAAAAAGTGCAACAAAATAAAATTTTTTGCAACAAAACAAAAAAAAATCAAAGATCAAGTGCGAATATTATAAAGAACAAACAAGAAATTAGCAACACGAAGAAAACTGGAGGATTCACTGAACGAGCTATTTGAAAAACTATCCATCAACATGTCGACAGGAAACAACAACAACGCAGGAAAACTACTAACCATTTTACTGACAATACTGACAGTAACAACAATGACAATTGGACAACAAATTGACATACAAAATTTAAATATGGGACAGGGATACATTTTAATAAAAGTCGAAGAAATTAAAATAATTGAAAGTTATTCCAAAATTCTACATGTTATAAATTTGACCTTATGGACGGACAATCTCGAACTAATAAAACACAATGTAGACAAACTTGACGACAAAAACGAATATACAAATATCATTCATGGACTAAACCAATTAACACATGAAATCGGTAGCCTCACCGAAAGGAATAGAAAGAAACGAGCGCTATTTAACATCATAGGTAAAAGCTTAAAATATTTAGCAGGGACTATGGACTACGAAGACGAACAAGAAGTAAAAACAAGACTTAGTTTAAACGAACAAAATAATAAACATTTAATAGACGGACTTAATGACCAAATTCAGATCAATACGAAATTTTATGAAACCATTTATAACGTTACAAAACATATTAACATACAACAAACAGAAATAAAAAAGCAATTCTCAACCTTAAGCAACGAAATAGATAAAGAAAATTGGAAAATAACAACAATACAACATGCATTTCAGATTCAATATGACATCCAACTATTAAACGACCAAGTCAGGAAAGTATATTATTGAGTCAATTAGGTTTACTAGGTAAAGATATTTTGTCGCCGAAGGAAATTGAAAGGTATAATGTAACCCTTGAAAAACTTAAAGATATAAAAAGTTCAACAATTCTTCATGAAAACCAAATAATATTTATTGTAATGATTCCCAACTATGTTGATAGCAAATTTCATCGCGTATTTGTTGAACCAATCCCAAATCTAAACTCTCTCGAGCTTTCTTCTACATATAAAACACTAATAACTGATGGAAAAACAAACTATGAAGATAAGAATAAAATTTTAAAAAAGGAAGATTTAATAATTATAGATGATAAATGTATACTAAATATTTTTGAAAAAAATACAACTTGTAATTTTATTAGAAATACAAATATAGAAATTAAACAATTAACCAACAATATTGTTATTTTGAAAAATATACCAAAAACATATATAGAACACAATTGTAATGATTTTAAACTGGAAATATCAGGAAACTATGCTCTAAGGTTTGAAAATTGTATAATTAAAATAAATAAAATTAGATACGAAAACTTTATATACTATGATAACTTTATTATACCAAATTTAAGCAATGTAAAAATTAAAAACATTGAAGTAAACTTTTCAACAACGGAAATACACGCGAAACATATGGAAAATCGTAAATTAATTGAAGAGCTCAAATTTAACTATAAAACAAATACGGGTATCAGTTACAGTTTTAATATCCTTCTTTTCAGTTTTTGTATCGTGTTTTTTATAATTTTTCGGAAAAAGGTTAAAAATAATAAAACTAATGTCATAATCGATATACAAAAATCGGATTCTCCGGAGCAGAATCTTAAGGGGGGAGGAGTTACATCTTCGACTCCACCTGAACCCCAAGTCCCGTTACCCCGGACACTCCCCTTTTGCCTAACGGCATAACCATAAAATTCCTAACAGTTTCCCACCATTTTTGCTTAACTTGCAAAACGTGTCCATAATGGAAACACCCCCTTTTCCCCTGCACACAACAAATGAATAAAACAATATATTTATATTTCAATTGACTCAAATGAAATATGAATATCTTGTCAACAGGTGCATTCCTTTCCCACGAGACGCACTTCGCGATTTATGTTGGAAAGTTTACAAAATCATTTTATTTAAGTTAGTCTAATTCTAATTCTCAAACTGACAACAAGTGCAGCAATGCTAAGGACAGCGGCTTGTTTGTCAGAATAATAAATTAATTAGTAATAATAAATAATTTGACAAATAAAGAAATAAATGAAATAAAGAAAAAAAAGAAAAAAAAAGGAAAAACAATTAATGTTTTTTTTTTAATTGAACGCGAGGCAACGCGACATTATTCCTCAATAAAATTTGTTACGTTCAAGATTAAATAAAATATTCTCTGTAACTACTATTTCAAAAGGTTATGGGCCCAGAGAAACGCTTAGAAGGATAATTATACCGAAGAATTACTCCGAAGATTTGTTGTGTCAAAATAAGTAATATCTTTTCATTTATTATAATATTCTCTGTTTTTCCTTAATCTTGAATAAGACCAAAAGACATTATATAAATATAATTACAATGTCGATCAATTTTTTGGCCACGATTGAAAAGCTTAATGGGCGTGATAATTATGCTAGTTGGAAGTTCGTAATAAAAACTTAATTAGAACATGAAGGACTTTGGAAATCTGTTGAAGGTACCGAAGAGAATGCTTCGAAAATTTCAAAATGCAGAACGACTCTGATTTTGTCCATTGATCCGACTAATTTTATTCACGTTCAAGAAGCTGAAACGCGGCAAAAGAAGTTTGGGACAAACTCAATTGTCTCAGACGAAACTAGACGAATGTGAATCAATGCAAGTTTATGTTAACACAATCGTAACAGCTGCACAACGTTTGAATGCTATTGGCTTCAAAGTCGATGACGAGTGGCTGGCGTGTTTTTTATTAGGAGGCTTATCTGAAAAGTATGGACCAATGGTAATGGCATTAGATAATGTCGAAATTCAGCTTTCAAATGACGCTGTCAAGACAAAATTATTACAAGAAATTCCATCGGATAGCAAATAGCAATAGTGCATTCTTTAATAATGCGAAACAGAAACAAAGGAAAGGTGGCATTCGTTGTTATACATGTTATAAAAAAGGTCATAAATCACCTGATTGCCCAGACAAAAATAAATTAAAAAAGGATTCCAAAAAAAAACCTGATTCAGCTTATAATGTGAAGCCTGAGTATAGTTCAGTGTTTTTGTCTGGACAGTTCAATAAATATGATTGTTATATTGATTCTGGTGCAACACAGCATCTCACAATAAACAGTGATTGGATTTTCAATGAAAAGAAATCTACCATTTCCGAAATATTAGCTGCCAACGATACAAGAATAAAGGTCGAATCATGTGGCACTGTTAAGTTATATGCTGATGTTAATGGAACACCAAATCCGAAGTACGTGATGTTTTATGCGTTCCAAATTTAACTGCCAATCTTTTATCAGTAGATAAGTCAATTAACGAAAAATAATAACTATGTTGTTTATAACGCAAATGGTTCCAATATAAAAAACAAATTTGGTAAGTTGATGGCAACTGCAAATTTAGTTGATGGTTTCCTATCGCTTGAATGGTGCAAGATGCAAGAGTTATGTTGCTGTATCTAAAAGTGAAAAAATTGAGACATGGCATCGTAGATTAGGCCATATTAACATCAATGATTTGTTAAAAATGAAGAAAGGGACAGTGAACGGTGTTTCTTTTAATGAAGAAAAATTAACCGATGTATGTGTTACCTGTTTACAGGGCAAACAAGCACGATTTCCCATTAAGCATACTGCAACAAGAGCAAATGAGATTTTGGAACTTGTTTACGCTGACTCGGCAGGACCAACTCCAACTAAATCAATTGGTGGAAGTCGTTACTACTTTGTTTTAGTAGATGATCACTCAAGAATGACTTTCACATATTTTTTAAAAACCAAAGATGAAGCTTTTTGGATCACCGGCTATGATTCATGTTCCTGATGAGAACCGAAAGAAGTTTGAAGTTAAATCAGTTGAACATATATTCGTAGGATATTGTAATGGCAACAGAGGATATAGGTTGAAAGCAGAGATGTTATTTTTTTAGAATCTGAGAAAATCAGTTATCCAGTTATGCCATTTAAAAAATCAAATGAAAGTTCAGATAACGGTTGTATAGTTGTTGAATTGGATGATAGTTATTCATCTGATGAATACTGTGATTCTGTGGAAGTACCACCATTTCAAGAAGATCAAATCGGTGAAGAGATAATTCCACCAATTGAAATGGTAACATTAGATCCAGTACAGATCAACAATTCAAATGAAACTACAACTTTAAGAAGATCAACTCGAATAAAAAATGCAATCAACAGACAAGACGTTCAATATTTTGTACAAAACAATGTTAATGAACCATCATCTCTTAGTGAAGCGATTTCAAGTTTAAATAGTGAAGATTGGAGGAGTGCAATGAATGAAGAATTTCAATCACTCTTAGGAAACAAAACTTGGCAATTGGTAGATTTACCAATAGATAGAAGAGCAATAAATTCAAAATGGGTATTCAAAATCAAAACCGATACAAATGGAAAAATCCTTCGATACAAGGCGAGACTAGTTGCGAAAGGATGCAGTCAACGTGCTGGTATCGATTATGAAGAAACGTTTTTACCAGTTGTTCGATATTCTTCAATACGTTTAATGATGGCATTAGCAGCTAGATACGACTTAGATATCGAACAAATGCAATAACAGCATTTTTACATGACGATGTAAATGAAACTATTTACATGAATCAACCCGAAGGTTTTGTTGACGGAAGTGGTCGAGTTTGCCAGCTGAAAAAGGCTATTTACGGCTTAAAACAAGCAAGTCGACAATGGAATATCAAGTTGAATGATGTGATGACCAAGAGTGGATACAAACGTTCGCAAATTGATTCGTTCATTTATTTTCGTCGTCAAGGGAGAAGTATGATTTTTGTTGCGGTCTATGTGGACGATTTTTTAATTTTTTCAAACAATAAAGGATGGACAAACCAACTCAAAGCTAATTTGACGAAGAATTTTAGCATGAAAGATTTGGGAGAAGCAAGTAATTGCATCGGGACGAGAATCACTCGAGACAAGAAACAAGGAACAATTACACTTCACCAAAAGAAATACACGGAACAAATAATTGACAAATTTAAGATGAATGATTGTTATCCTGTGAAGAACCCAGTAGATTCAAATCAAAAATTAACCAAGGACATGACAGCTAATATATCAGATGAGACCAAGGAAATGCAAAATATACCTTATCAAGAAGCAGTAGGAAGTCTACTTTATTTATCTGTTTGTACTCGTCCAGATATTTCGTTTGCGGTTGGAAATGTGAGTCGTTTCAACAACGAATTTGTAAAAGGTCACTGGAATGCAGTAAAATAAATTTTCAAATATCTCAAAGGTACAATAGATTATAAACTTCAATTTTCGCGTGATGGAAACCAATGCATGATTGGATTCTCGGATGCTGATTGGGCATCGGACATAGAAAGTCGAAAATCATGTACTGGCTATTTATTCAAGATTCAAGGTGGTGCAATTTCATGGACTAGTAAACGTCAACCAACAGTTGCTTTATCAAGTGCAGAAGCAGAATACATGGCTTTGTCATCAGCTACACAAGAAGCTATTTGGTTGAAACAGCTACTACAAGAAATTCGTGAGAATATCGATTCGGTTGAAATTCATTGCGACAACAAGAGTGTCATAAATATTGCACACAATCAACTTTACAGTCCAAGAACTAAACACATTGATATTCGACATCATTTTATAAAAGAGAAAATAACAGATGGCTTAGTTAAGATCAAATATCTCAACACTGAAAATATGGTTGCTGATAGCTTAACAAAAGGTGTTACTAATGATAAACATAATTTTTGTTTGGAAAATATGGGCTTAACTCTTTAATATTTTGTTTGTTTTTAGTAATATTTTAATTGAATTATTTTAACCATTAATGTTAGTGTTAATTTTTTGTTATTTGATTGTGAATTAAGGTGGATTGTTGTAAATATGTAATTCACTATTTGAGCTTTTAATTGAAACTTAGTTTTTTGTATAAACATACTTTTAAGTTTTATATGTTTATAAAATATTTTTTCTTTCCTCAATAAAATTTGTTACGTTCAAGATTAAATAAAATATTCTCTGTAACTCTTATTTCAAAACATAGTGACAAGAAATCAATATCTTTTTTTTTAATATACAGGGTGTGTTTCTTTTTAAAGCGCAGGTTATTTTGACACTGACAGCTGTTACCCGCTCAAAATCTTGACAGAAAGTCATTGTCAAACCTCCGCAGAAGGAAATGAATCACTTTACGCTTGAACAAATTTGGGAAATATTGAAAACTTATTTCCAAAAAAAAGTGCTGCGTAGCCCAAACAGTGCGTTTTTTGAAAATAAGTTTTGGCCGAAATAAAGCCTTCTGTACGCAAGTTTGTGCAAAAAGTTTGTAAGACTGGTATGGTAGCGGACAACACCCATGGTCCCGTTGTCGTACGGTGCACAGAGAAGAGAATGTGGCTGCTGTAGCCGAGAATGTGAGACTCAATTCACGAATATCAACTTACCATCGATCTCAACTGCTCAACATTTCACGCACTAGCCTGTGGAGAATTTTGCACAAAGATCTCGGTTTATTTGCTTACAAAGTGCAATTGACTCAGCAATTGAAGGCGCATGACTATCCGCTTCGTTATCGCTTCTCAGTTTGAGCCTTTCTGACGAGGCTCATTTTCATCTCGGATTGTGGATTGTGGCCGTTACAGAACCATGTTAACCGACTTTTTTTTATTGAAATCCATCGATCTTTTACGCTCCAAATTCTCAAATCGTGCTATGAGCCGTCTTAGGTATGTCAATTTGCAGCCTCGGGGCTGCGATTTGACCTTATTGAATTTTTTTTTGTGGGGTACCTTGAAGAACCGATGTTATGCCAACAATTCGGAAACGATTCAAGCACTAAAGGCTCATTTCATCCAAGCAATCCGTAAGCTACAGCCCGAAACCATCAACAAGGTCTTGAAAAATTGGAGTGACAGAATGTACTATTGAGAAGGCAGCCGAGGCAGCCACTTAAAAGACGTTATGTTCCATAATTAATGGGAACGTTAATGAGTGGTCCAACGAAAACGCACGATCTTAATTGTAAATAAAACAAAAAATTTCAGAGAATTATCTTAATATTTTTTATTATGATAGATGGATCTATGGCAATTATGTGTGAAATAAAACATCGGCCAAAAGCTCGCCACGGCTTCAGTGGCATACCTCTATCCGATAGTCCATATTTTCAATGACTCTGAGACATAATTGAGGTTCAATGTCGTTAATGTGCCGAATTATCTCATCCTTTAGCTCTTGAATTATTCTTGGCTTATTGACGTACATTTTTTCTTTTAAATATCCCCAAAAAAAGAAGCCCAACGGTGTCAAATCACATGATCGTGGCGCCCAATTATCATCGCCACGACACGTGAGATAACACGGCCATTGAATTTCTCGCGCAAAAAAGCCATTGTTTCGTTGGCTGTGTGTCAAGTGGCACAATGCTGTTGGTACCACATATCGTCCAGTTCCATATCCTCAATTTCTGGCCACAAGAAGTCCGTTATCATCATCCCATAGCGAACACCATTTACGGTAACTGCTTGGCCGATCTTATTTTCGAAGAAGTACGGCCCGATGATGCCGCCAGCCCATAAAACGCACAAAACAGTCACTCTTTGTGGATGCATCGGCTTTTCAACAATCACTCATGGATTCTCATTTGCCCAAATGCGGCAATTCTGCTTGATAACGAATCCACTGAGCTGAAAGCTTGCCTCATCGCTGAAGATGATTTTCTTTCTAAAGTCTCCATTCACTTCTGTCTGTTCAACCAACCATTCGGCGTATTGACGACGACGCTTGAAATGGTCAGTTTAGTCTTCAGCACTTGAGTCAATTGAACTTTGAAAGCGTTTAAATTCAAATCTTTATTCAAATTCGCATCAGTGATGTTCGTAAGATGTTCAATTGTTAGGCACGAAGCACGATGACGAGTCGAGGTTGACGGCTTTTCTGCCACACTATCGCGAACAACTGTAATGTTTTCCGCAGAACGAACTGGGCGAGCATGCACAGGTGTTTTCACATTTCCTACAGACCCGGTTTACTGAAATTTGCGAGCAATTCTACCAATTGTGGACACATTTGGTCGATTATGCTGACCAAAAAAATCAGGAATGCACGAAATGCATTTTGATTTGAACGCCCATTTTCGTAAAAGGATTCAACAATCTTAACGCGCTGCTCAATTGTATACCTCTTAGAGCCTACGTTTTTGAATGTGTATTTAAAAAACATGTGTACACGGAATCCGTGTAGGAAATATATACCAACTTCAAATCCGTGTTCTTAAAACTTAACTTAATTATCCGTGTAAACGAATCCTTAGTACACGGATGAGGCTGAAATTATAATTGGTCTTTGATTTGCTATTTTATCTCACATTTGATACGTAATTAGTAATAATTGAACAACGAGGTATACCTAGACCGTTATCAAGTGCAAAACAACAGCAACTTGCTTAAATTATTTCCGTTATTTTTGCATTGTGCAAAATTATTGTTTGTCAATAGTCACCCGTTGTACCTAAGCTTTTGTTTAATGAGACGCTTAGTAACAGTTGAGTGTTCACTGCAAACGTGCAAAGCTTGAGTCGTATTCTAAATTGTGAAGTATTCCTTTTTAAATTTTAGTTTATATTTCTCTTATAAATTACTATTTTTACCAATTTAGTATCCCTAGTTTACTAACTTCGACTTACTTAACGCTAGAAATGGTAACGGATATTTTAGTAACACGTATAATTAAATGCACGGATGCACGTGTTTTAATATATTATTATTATATTATTATTAAAATAACACGTGTAATTATAATTACACGGATTCAAATCCCGGTCCAATAATTACACCTCTATCCGTGTATTTCATTATCCGTGTAATAGAGAGCTCTAATACCTCTCCATGGTTGAATTTGTTAAACACTGAAACAAAGAAATGTCAAATTAAGTTGGAAAAAAACTTGACGTTAAGGTGTGACTCACCAATTAACATCAGGCATTATGGTGGACCACCCTTTATTAAAGCCATAATACATGGAAAAATTTAATTTTATTCATTTCATTGCTAAAAATGCAAAAGAAATTTGTATTTGGCCCAAACTTTATAAGTTCAGCACAATCCGTAATAAAGTTAAAAATTCATTAATTTAGTTTTATCTAATTACAAATGTTAGTATTTTTGAGCGCTCACATATGACATATGAGAGGTGACATTCAATATTCATTTAAATTAAACTGCAGAACTAAACATTTGGGATGGTAAACATCCGGGGCAAAAGTTGTTTTGTGTGATAGTCTTGTGCCTAAGGAATGTCTGGGATATTAAAACAAAGTTGAAACCAAAGGTTTTCAAATTATTACAAGAAATATGAAAACTTTACTTTTCACTCATTTAACGTATCCACTGTCTCACACTTAAACTTTCTTAAAAATTTTTGTTCTCAGCAACGCTTTATATCAAATAACCCAAAACCATAAAATTTTCATGCTTAAATATCAGCCATATTAACAAGTACGTGCTACGAAACAATCCATTTTATATTTGTCAACGTCAGTTCATATTTCACTGGGCTTTTGCATTTATCTTATTTTAATTTGGATGGGGCAGGAATTCTGTTTTCCGTATAAGTTTGGATTTTAATTAATTTCGCTATTTGTCAGAAAAATTAATTCTGTTCCTTAATTATTATAGCCCCCAAAGGTTGCATAAATCATTGCTACACTAAGGACCGTCGTCGTCGTCATCTACAATATCACTACCCAACCTACTAATACCAATCCTTTTGCGAAAAAAAAAAATCATCTTACCAGATAATTCTCCCACTAGAAAACACTTTCATAACTTCCGAAGCTGAACAGCTAGGTAAGACCGTCCAATGAGGCACGAGTTGCAGGTTAGGTAACCTACTTGTTTGTTACTCTAATTGATTTCCAACTCATTAAGCATACTTTAAACCCTTGGTTTGGGGGATGCTTAAAATACTATAAAGTCCACTCTGCAAAACAAATCGTGATTTTTCTCGAAAACATTTCAGACGGCGCAATTGTTTGTTTCAGTAATGAAATCAGGCCGCTACACCCATTCGACCATGTTTTTTTTTTTATTTTTGTTTTTTTAAATCTCGCCTTTTTTCAATGACTCTAATTTAATTGAACTTGAGGAGGCAACACCTCCATTTTTCCGACTGAATACAAGCTAATTCCAAATCATACTTATAAATAGCTCTTCTTTTATTTTAAAACTTGGATGAATTTAAAGAATCATTAAGAAGTCCGCATTTTAAAGAAAGTTTAGCAAGGTTAAAATTGAAACAGTAAATGTTGCAATCAATTCTCATCAGCATGCGAGTATTAGGTTCGTTGAACAAATATGAGGTATGGTTGGTGGGCGTATAGAAGGATTTCTTAGATAACGGAATTAGTGCGGAAAGAGATGGAGTTATAAGGAGTTCAGCAGTCAACAGAAGAAGTACTCGATGAATGAAGTGAATGTCGGTTACTTTTCTTCGTTCTTCTAGCGTATATAATAATTAATGAGTTGAAATTGGTCTTTTTGCAGCAATAGAATCAAAGGGTTGTTCAGACCACCATATGGTAATTTTTTTCACACGCGCTCAAGGGTTTATAATGTTAAACATAAACATAGCACATACGATGAAAAATAAGGGAGAGATAGAAAAAAACGGCGTTGAATGCTCTCGATTCTGAGACAGGATAAACTTGACAGGTATATCGGGTCACGTAGGTATCGGAGCAGAAATTGCCAACAAAAAAATTCGGATTTATATCGCTTTGAAAAAGGAAGTTATTTCGGTGCACCCTGTGTAACTAAGCCAGTTCCATAAATTAGAAATCCCAAAATGAAAGAATTTTTACTTTTCTTCAAACAGTTTGAGAGCAGTGCTCTTTAAGCTCTCAGTCATTTCGCGTGATACCGATTTAATAAAATCATATAATAAAACGGCAAACATGTTTTTTGTGGTACACTTTTCGCGGCCCACAAAAACCGAAGGGGCATAAATTACATATTAAACGAAAGCATTTTTTGCATAGATGTGCAGAATGCCAAAATTATTTAAATATAATACACAGAAATTGTTTAAAGCAATAAATAAAAATTGCAAAAAAATGCCCGGAAAACAAAGACAAAAACAATTAGAAATGTCAAATCGACTACCGACATCTGTTGCTGAATAGAGCATACATTTATACTATATATATACTATACTATTTATACTGTCATAGAGTTTAAGTTTAGTAAAAGTTAGAACCATTTTAACTTTTGCTTTTGTTGTTGTTTGGAAAAATACAGCACATTTTGTTCACTTTTCATGTAGTTAAGTCTTAAAGTAAAGATGTAGTTACTACATCTATCGGGCAATTTCTGTGTTAGGCTAGGCACGCACATTCAATTTTTAGTTGCACATCTGTTTGGTTGCTTATAGAAAACAGATGAACTATTTGGTTGAATGTCCGCGCAGGCGCATATATGGGCTTATCCCTGTAAATTTTAACTTTTTGAGTTTGAAAAAAACAAAAAAAAAAATTAAGGCACGCATGTAAATTTGAGTTTTTCTTCAATTATAGACCACGAATAAATAAAAAACTTCAAAATAACTCATATGTATTGTTTGTTAAAGAGTATAAGGGTATAACGTATAGAAAAATAAATTTAAAATAATTTATTTTAAGCACCGAGTTAATTGATTTGGTTTTTATTTTTAATCTTCACAGCTTCTGTTTTCAAACTTATTTGTTTAACACTTTTACCATTTTTTTTAATAATTTCTACAGTTTAAATTACGCTCATTGTAAGGGTAAAATCAAACAATGCTTTGGTGTGCTAGTAAAAAATGTGCCTTTTTTGAAACAGTTACGTTTTTTACGTTCGTTTTGTTAGCTTCATAAAATTTGTACATAATGAAGCACGCATTGAAGCCAAAGTTTTTTTTACTCTAGATAGCTTAAATAATGGTGCAGACCATAAAAAAATGCCCCATGATCAATGTTAAAAAAATAGACACGAAAATTTGTGACAATTAAAGATTTACGAAAAATCACGCATGGCAGTTTTTTCTAAGATTTATATCATATAGGATTATTTATAAGGAAGGCACGCACTCAAAATGAATGATTTCAATTAATTTTGACCTTCATTTATCTGGAAAAACAAAAATTGTACTAAGTAATCTTATGTTAAACATTATTTTTGCAATAATACAAAACGTTAATTATCCACGCACGCAGCCAAAAGTCTCAATATTCGATGATTTTTTCGATTTCAAACACTTTCGCACTATCTCGATGGTTCATTTTATAAATTGAATAGTTAAAACTCAATGATATATATAATATTATAAGTTCCAAAACCTGAATATTTAATAATAATGTCTATATATTTCGACGCATGGCAAAAGTTAAAATTTGCACGGATAAGCCCATATATGTTACACAAAATAGCGAACTCTTTTTGGGCAATCGTTTAGTTTGTGTCAAAACACAAACTTTTTAGTTGCTCGAACCAAGCAGTTGCGAAACTAAAAATTGAATGTGCGCGCCTAGCCTAACACAGAAATTGCCCGATAGATGTAGTTAATACTTTAAGTGTTTTCAGAAATTGAAAAAGTGAAATTTTACTTTTTTTGTTTTTCGAGATGGAAGATAGAAATTTGAAATGAGTTGGAAAAAGAGAGCATGTAGTGCTAGCTTTATTCTATGCGTTACTGTTTTCAAATCTTCCCTCAAAATAAAATATCCCCCTGGTTTGACAAGAATGCGTTAATATTCTCAAATACGTTAACAAACAAACAAAATATCAAATTCGAGTTTGAGCTGAGTAAATCGTTCATTTCAAATGATTGAATCGTTCAACAATCGATTACGAAAATGATCCGATTATTTCAACCAACCGATCATTCGATCATTTTCATTTCAGTGAAATGATTCAATACTGTTCCTATTCGATTTTAATTTCGATGTCGATGATAAGATTGACTTATGGCTTTGATAGTTCTCACAAAATACTCTATTATTGTAAGTCATAAATTGCCAAATAACATCGAATGATGGCTACTTTGTACATGGATTAAAAAGTGTCAAAAAAGTCTTTGACTGACATTTTGTACGAAATACACTTTGTACATCATAGCTGAATTTGTCCTCTATTTGTCAAGTCATAAACTGTCAAATTCCATCAAAGGATGGCTACGACGTCGATGGATTAAGAAACGTCCAAAAATCCACTAAACATAACGGATACATCAAATATCAGCTCAACCCAACAATTGTTTTTGCGGCCTACAACATCAACAACCAATCTGCAACGTGTCAAAAATCTGCAATGTGTCAAAAATGTGTATAGGTTTGAAATTTTGTTTACCATTAACTGTTTTCCTTTGGACTCCAGGATTGAGCGCTTAGTAGGTACTTCTCATTGCATTCAACAATTTAAAAAAATCATGACTTCTCTGTCTTTTATTGAATGATAATGAATTAAATAAATAAATTGGCACTCGAATTTCGAGAGGTGGGTAGCTAGTATTGAATAATTTGGATAATTTTGAGCTCAAAGTTAATATCTGTGGTTTGTACACATCTACATGTCGAAATTACCTGTCTCCGAAATAGTTATGAGAAACACCGTAAACAATAAAAGCGTATACAAAAAAAAACAAAACAGATAAAACTTATAAATTATTCCCAAACTTAATTTAACAAAATAGGCGGGATCTGCTGGGTGGTTAAATTGCAAGTTGCATAAGTGATCCCGATAATATTGTTATCGTAAATCAAATTAAAATAGGTAATCCGGAATTTCTGTACAAAACCCGGAAAACCTACCTGCGCATTGTGACCATGGAAATACCATGAAGTAGCATTGCCCTTGGTTATATGACAAGTCTATAAAGAACAGCTAAGGTAATCTTCATTCCCAAAATAGGGTAAAAAGATATAACCCATCCAAAGTCTTTCCGGACAGTAAGCTTAACATCATTTGTACTGAAAACTTTGGAAAAAAAATTGACAACTTTATAACAGCAGAAGTGTAAGTCAGTAGGCCTCTCAATCAGCAACAACACTCATATGGTGTGGGCAGATCAACAGAATCTGCCCTTTTTGAACTAACAAATAAGATACACAAGGCCTTACATCTAAGGAAACAGCATTAGCTGCGTGCTAAGACATAGAGTCTAAGGCTCCGACAATACATCCCACGAGGCTGTAGACAACGTTCTTGTTGGGAAATGCGTACCCATCGCCATAACCAGATGGACAGAAGAAATGTTAGGTACTAGAAATGCAGAGGCACATGCAGGACAAAATGTAAAAAAGTAATCACAAGAAGAGGCTGTCCTCAGGGTGGTGTATTATCACCTTGTTGTGGAGTCTTGTAGTGGATGAATTGTTAGAAAATCTTACATCCCAAGGTGTATGCTGCATTGGTGTTGCCGATGATACTGCTATCATTGCAGTAGATAAGTTTGAAGAAACTCTTTGCAATTATAATCCAAAGAGGACTAACAATTACAACGAAATGGTGTCTATCTGTAGGACTATCAATAAACCCATCTAAGACGACAATCATACCATTTACCAGGAAAAGACTTCTGCCTCATATGAAATCTATCCAGTTAGCTGATGAAGTAATTGAAACGCAGGGGGAGCTAAAATATCTAGAAATGATACAAGAAATCTAACTCCTCTGGAACAATCACTTACGAGTAAAAGCTATAGTCGAGAAAGCCACAAAAGCCCTAATGATTTATGAAGGTCATGGGGGTGCAAACCGAACTTCCTCAAATGTATGTACATTAGAAAATGTAAATGATAACATAAAATATTTAAAACAAGCCCACTTGTATCCAGAGGAATATCGAGAAATTAAAAAAAAAATTAAGAACTTAAGAGCATGAAATAGCAACCAATCACCGATGCCCAGGGTTTAATCAGAAAAAGCAACTAAAGATACTGGGACACAATATTAAACAACCTATTATTAAGGGCTTAACATTTTACTTGTTAGCAATTTGTTAAACTTTTAGTAATTTACTAGCTCTTCGAAAATTTTAAACCTTTTTTTTTTCGTTTTACTAACTAGTAAATTACTAATTATTAAAAACGGTGCACCTAAACACGCCCGAACAATGACAGTTCGTGAAAAAATCTGAGGAACGGACCTATTAATTTGATTTATCAAAGGTCAAAGTGACAACCTACAATTTATTTGGTTATCCGTATATTTGTGGCATTTCATCAATTTATTTTGTAATTTTCGTTTTCTGTTTATGTAATGCCCAGCCATAATAGGCACCACAACCCTTGCAGGTCGCTTAATTTGTACATGTGTACAATCGATCGCACCTACATACATACATACATACATATATCTATCACTTTTGGAAACCTGGCGATGCTATAAAATCCCGATTTTAGCTCATTAAATTCCGCAGGGGATGACGGAAATTTAATAAAGTTCGGGAGCAACGAAGAACTTTGTTTCGAAATGTTTTTTATTATTTTCTCCGCTGTGCACCATTCCATTAAATGCTCCTATAAGATTAATTGTTGTACACAGGCATATCCATTATGTTTCATTATGAAATAATTACCAACATCTGCCTGATGGATATTTCTCCCAACGAAGTGTAATGTAACCAGTACTTGTAATTCTTGTGAAGCCCACGGCTTGTAATTCTATCTAGGATTTTCAGGTTTTCAACCAAGAACCGAACTGTTGTCTTATCAAATCTATTCCTGAAGTATAATTCTCTATCGTCCAGCTCTTCAAAAGGATTTGCTTGGGACTTAAATCATCGCACTTTTCTGCACAAAGCTGAGTCTTCAAACATATCGAAATCTTCGTCTTCCGAAAACATTTTATATTGTTTTATTTACTTTTAAAAACAATTAGCTCACGAATCATAAAAAAAAACACAATTTAACTCTTTCAAATAATATTGGCAAGCAATTTTTTTTTTTGAGGTAAATGACAAAATTCATTTGGATTGAGCAAATTACTAAAAATTAAAGTAACCAGTTTGTGATTTTAACTTTAGTAAAATGTTCCGAGATATAATAGGATTTTTGTATTGCTGAATTAATTATATATAGGTACCTAATTATATTTTACCTTTTTCTTTTTCTTTATTTGAATTCAATATTATTAAATTCAATTAAAGAAAAACAAAAAGGTAAAATATAATGTAAAGAGATAGTAATATATTAAAATCGTTTAAAATTAGCAAAATCCTTAGTATTTACTAAAATGGCCTTAACATATTACTAAATCCTTTAAAATTTTGCGCCACTAAGACAATTCTGGATAGAAGAAGCTCCGAATTGTAATAGTCTTACAAAATTTAACGATACCAAACATAGATTCAGTTTTAGATAAGTTGGGGAAAAGCCCAATATTTTAATGCTATAGACTTGAGCAAAAGCTACCAGCAAAAATAGCTAAAAAAACGACATTTGTAACGACACGTGGTGTGTATCGGTTCAAAAACACGCCAGCGACGTATCAAAGGCTTACGAACAATATCCTGAGATATTATGTATATAGAACATGCGTAGTAGACTGAGATGTGATATTAATTTTTGGTACGAAAGTAAAAAAACATTTTAGAGTTATAACAGACATTTTTCAGGTATCAAATCTATTTCATGAAAAAAGAGACAGAATTCTTAGATTTGGTAGCTGCAAATTTTTTAAACTCTATCCGAATAAAATTGAAACAATTCAGAAAGTTGGCTTTCCGAAAACCCAGACAGAAATAGAAAACTTTTTAGGCCCTAGCGGCTACTTCGTCAAATTTGTCAAAGATAAGGCTAAAATAGCCCATCCAATGAAAAAATACTTGCACGAAAACTTTGAGCTAAAAATAAATTAATTTGAAGCATTAGAAAATTTAAAAAAATTAAATAACCAGTCATCCAATATTACGCTTTCCAAATTAAAAAAAAACGTTAGCACTAGCGACTTACGAGCAGTTCTTTCACAAGAAGATCACCCTGTTTTCTTGTATCCAGATCGCGGAATAAACACGAAAGTAACTATTCAACAACAGGCAAAGAATTGTAAGCCCTTATATGGTCAGTAATATCTACAAAACTGAATTTTTTTATAATAAGTGTCAGCTTTACGTAAGTCTACGAAACTCGTAGCCAAGATTGGGCAATATGTTACAAAAATGAGAATAATTGTTAATTATTCCTACAAAGCTAAAATTTGGCGTTCTTATAGACGCCATAAAACCATATTGGAAAGTCATAGTCTACCACCACGGAATCCTTAAGATCCTATGTCTATCGCCCTCGCAATTCTCGCTAAGAAAATGAGTATTTTTCTCGGAACACTTAGGCCCATTTGCTGATACAAAACATAAACACTTATGTTCCACATAAACTCTTATGTGACAGTTTACGTAGAGGAAAAAGTAGAACATAAGCGCTTAGGTTGAACATAAATATTTAAGTTTCGTTCCAGCAAATGGCCCTTAATCACTTAAGTCATCAAAAAAGTTAGGTCTACCGATCGGTTTACCTTGCTATAGTCTCTCTGCAAGCGCATGACCTTACGCTTCGATTCTTTATCCTTATTAATCTACATAGCAAATTTATGTCTACTCGAAGGTTATACTCGTACAAAAGTATTGTCATAAAAAAAATCTATAAACTATCCATTAATATTTATCGTGCTAAACATACATAGATATCAAGATTTTTCAATTATCAATTGATATCGTGACAGTTGTTAATTGACAATTGAGAATTAACTATTGAATATGGATGTTGCTTGAAAAAAGTTAATTTGTAAGTGGCCAAGCTGCAGACTATTGTGTAGCTGATTTTTTTTCCAGAATGTGAAAAAGTCAGGAAAAGATTTGCCCAATAAGTTTATCGAAGAATGTGCTTTTGACCAAAATAGATATTATCGTTTCTTTAAGAAGAACACAATTTTAAAATTCGCCGCATTACGGGCTAAAAACAAAAGTTACTGGTAAATTCATGCAATTAAAAATGCACTGCGATCTGTTTGGGCAACTTCTTGCAACAGTACTCAAATAAAAGTCGATATGGAAAAAATCTTAACACCTATGCCATCCAGATATGACTTTCTGCAAAGCTGAGAAATCTGCGTTAGATGTTTGTATATACGATGGATTTTTTATTTGCATCCAATGAAGAAAGTACCATTAACGTATGCAACGTATATAACGTATTGCATGTGTATTACGTATTACATGAGCTAAGAGGAACTCATCGAGTTCCATCAAGACGCTCTTCTGACTTTTCAGTTGAGTTAAAAAATGTCATCGTCAAAGAAGACTTTGTAGAATATGTTTTGATAAGCTGGGAACATATCACACGAAAAAATAATGAAGTTAGCCGCTCTCAGTTTTTTAATCCATCTCCTCAGTCATTTTATTCTGAGTTCATAAAGCGGTCTCCGAGCTAGCTCTGATTGAAAAAAGAAACACAACCTGAGCGCTCTGATGTGTCTGAGCAAAAATGAAACACAGATCAGACCAAAAACATAAATGTTAAAACCAAATCGAGCACTCTAGTTCTAAGAAAAGTCTTAAGTTCTTAAGATGCACGTATAGTTTCAAAATGACAATAAAAAGACACTTTGAATGAAAAATCTTAGATTTTCTATTTTTCGCGTTGAATGCGAAATAAGCTATACCGCTCTACCAAATCTCATCATTCTACAGCAATCGAAAGTGCTCCATATAAATTAAACATCTTCTCAGAAAGTGGGCGGATACCACGCCCCGTGAATGGAAAACCTCAATTTTTATTTTTGGTGCTTTATATGCAATTTGAGCCCTACCGTTCTACCAAATTTCATTGTACTACTGCAATCGGAAGTGTGCCATATAATTTACATCAGTTCTGAGGAAGTGGGCGGGTACCACGCCTCTGAATGGAAAACCTCAAATTTTAAATTTTTTTCTTTGTATGCAATTTAAGCCCTACCGCTTTACCAAGTTTCATCTTTTTACAGCAGTCGGAAGTGCTCTATTCAACCGACACCAATTCGGAGAAAGTGGGCGGATACCACGCCCCCTGAGTGGAAAACTTCAAACTACCGTTGTGCAAAATTACAAGATTCTACGATGTCGGGAAGTGCTCCATAATTTTGATGATCTGTCAGTCAGTGAGTAAGTCAGTTGATTTCTGAGGCCTTATATCTCAGGAACCGCAAGGCTAGAACATTTTTTTTTACATTATACGCGCACTCAAGGGGTTATGAATACCCTTATAATGTTAAACACAGTGCGAAATTTAGTGAGGCGCATGTGTCTGACTAGCTTAGCAAATATTCGGAATTTTAAGTTTCTGACTTCATTAGTACTGAACATAGGGAGAGGTCAAAAATCGCCTGAGTTTGTTCCTGTAAAAAGGGTGTAGTGCCAGAACTTGGCTGGGCACTACCGTGCCCTTTGATCTTTTTTTGACAGTTTCCTGCTCTGAGGTTAAAAAGAAAAAATTTCTAATATGAAATTTGTGCATTCCGAAGTTGAAGTGTGGATGGTACATCATTAAGAAATGTAAGAGAATTGGCAAAGAATTTAGAGTCAACTGTATGCAACGCTCTAGCTGCCTTTCATGCAACCACTGGATTTGTTTTCAGCCAGAAAACTTACAACTGAATAATAAAAAGTAAATAAAAATAAAGTTTGGTTGTTTATTTATATATGTGATTTTTTGGAAGTATAAATATATAAAACTGGTGCTGATGTCAGATATCTCTTTGGACTTCATCATTATCGTAATGTTAGATTTAATTGAAACCTTGACATTTATTTTATGTGAACCAATACTTGCCCCGAGTGAATGTTAATTTGAACAACTCTTATCCTCAAATACAATTAAATTAGTCTGCCTTAGGAGACAAATGATCTCGTTATGTGTTTCTTAAGTAATCTAGCTTTAAATTAAATTGAAGTGTTCATCTTCAACGACATTACAAAAACAATAACTTATCTCAATTGCTTACATAAGTTATTGCACTTGTCCACTTTCCGGCCGGTTCACATGTGAACCAAGGGTGGAGGTCAGGCTCTCTTATTGCATTTGCCTTCCACCTGACACTTAAAAATCTCTTCGCCTCTCCCAACATAACTGCATCAGTTTGGTGTTGATGGGCTTATTGTGGTGTGACCATGTATAGATATTCCTTTTGATGGACTTATTTTTTAAATATTTTTATTACTTACTTTCATATATACTCGTAGGTACACATGATGTACATACATATATAAAGGTTTTCACATTAAGCGTTTCTTTTTTTTTAATTTGAAACTATGAGTGAAATATCATTGAAATTAATTATTTAATTATATTTATGGTATATATGTACATATGTAACATCATTTAAAAATCCGAATCGTCCAATTTTCTATCGCTCGCACATCAATCACACTGAACCAAATTTGGTAGTCATATTAAAGAAAAAGTAGGTATAGAATTGAAGAAAGGGTGATCAATATACGGTCAATGAAACTTATCCATTGTTTTGAAGAAAAT
Organism: Chrysotoxum bicinctum; assembly: GCA_911387755.1. Taxonomy (NCBI): domain Eukaryota; kingdom Metazoa; phylum Arthropoda; class Insecta; order Diptera; family Syrphidae; genus Chrysotoxum; species Chrysotoxum bicinctum. The sequence continues at coordinate 134,792,301 of OU426988.1, forward strand.
TTTGTTATATTCAAGAAATATTGTCATTTTAAAGAAATGCATAAAACTTTTCGTTATGGTGTTAAATCCACAAAATTTTGTGAAATTGATTAAATTTCATCCTTCTTTCTTGAAATTTAGTTAGTAGGTATCTTTTAGAGATGCCGCGAATAGTGACTCGGCCGAATACCGAATACCGAATATTCGGCCACACTCGGCTGCCGAATATTCGGCCAACGAAACGATGTGTTGTGTATCTATCTCCTACGTGACTTTTGACGAGGCACAACAGTTTCTGGGAATGTTCTGAGGAAGTTGCTATAGACAAAATGACAAAGATGTTGAAAAAACAGCCATTGAAAACAAAATAGATTTTTTTTAAGAACTTTTCGCCAAGATCGGATGGCAGACCCTTACAAGTGGTGGTCAGCGAATACAAAACTGTTTCCCAATTTGAAATCTACCTCTCGTCTCCTGGTATCTACTAGTGCATTAGTGAGAGGTTATTTGCAGAAGCTGTAATTGATTTCGAATATAGACGTTACATTAAACGTATGCTACCAACGAATGCTGAAAAAGCTGTTTTTATTCACCACAACTTACCATTAGTAGATTTTAAATACTAAAATAAAAAAATTTAATAAAAATACAACATTTTTTGTAAGATAATAAATCTTTTTTTATTCTCCATTTAATATTCGGTATTCGGCCGAATGTTGTGAACTATTCGGCCGAATACCGAATATCAAAAAAATAGGCCGAATATTCGCGGCATCTCTATAGTACCTTTTATGAAAATTTCCTCAAAAAATGATTTTTTTTTAAACTGGTTTTATTTTTTTACATAGTAAAAAAAAAACTTTTAATACAAATTTGTCTTTTCGAATAATTGCTTCATCAAAAATTAACAAATTGTTTTCGTAGATATGACAAAATTTCATTCGTTTGAATAAAATACTAAATCATTAATCATTTGAAGAAACAGAAACCTTATTCATTTTGAATATGAAGAAAAATACTATTATACTATTAATCTTCATGTTATTTTGGTTAAAAAAAGGCTTGATGGACAATAGCATTTGACAGATGTAGTTTTCACAATATGGCCACAATCACCTGCCAGAATTTATACATAAATCTTTATTGAAAAACTCTTTAGTATGAATATAACCGAATTTGTGTATTTTCAAGAACACTGAAGCACAATTCAATTCAATTTCAATTTAATTCAATTGGACTGATTTAGCTTATTCAGGAAATGCACCTCGTCGCTCATGATGATTTTCGATACAAAATCGTCCTCTTCGTTGTTAAGATTAAGAATTTGACATTAATTTACACGCAACAAACGATCAGCAGGCAGGTGAACTATTTTCAATTTGTATGGGAATATGTGTAAGACTTTCACTAAAATTCGCCGTAGAGTCCGTCTGGTGATGTCCAATTGTGTGGCCCGTCGTCGGGTGGTGGATGTTTCTTCGTTCTCAGCCACATCGACAGCAACATCCTCGATATTCTCGGCCAAACGACCAGTTTGTGGGTGCCACACCCTGCATAGTCTCCTGTGGTTCAAGTCTGTTCGATTCGAGTAGCTAAGCGCCGGAATGTTTGCCCAGTTGGCGCGACACGATTAGGAAATCGACTTCAAAATTCACGCTGTTTTAACACCACGCACAGATTCGTCTGTTTGTATACTGCAGCTGTCTAGTTCACAAATGTCAAATATGATTGACGTATACGATGCCATTTGCAAAAATTATAACACCTTCCGATTCCGGTGATTAATGTTGGGCTGCCTTGTAGTTAATTTTGTTTTATTGACTGCTTACAATGAGCATACATAGTTTTCTTCTCTCAAGGTAATTACTGAACTATTCTTTATTTTAATTTTTTATTAAAAAAAAAGTCATGCATAAAAAGATGCATAAGAAAAGTATAAACATTACAGTATTTTTTGTCAAAATATCTGAAAGAAAAACTACAGTCAAGTCGAAGCCTTATCACTATTTAATTGATTCAACTAATGAGCCCAAGTGAGATCGCCGGAAATAAACGCCAAATTTTGTGGAATAAAGGCTAAGCAACCTGCTTTAGAAACCTATTTCTTAATAAATCAAAAAGATAAAATGAAATGGAATGGAATGGAATAACAGGAATTTCAAAAAACGTTAGTTATGAACACAAGAATGAACCTTATTAAATTGCTAAAACAACTCCTAACATAGTCTCAGTTCAAAAACCAGAAACCGTTCTAGCAATTTAATTAATAATTTATTTTGAATAAGTACAAAAAAATCTTTAACATTTTTCTGAAAACAAAGTTTAGTATTACAGTTTTGAGTATGTATTTGATTATTTATATTTTAAGTGCATAATGTAGAAAAAAAATCACTCGCCATTTTCAAAAATAAAAGTATTAAAAAAAAAATGTATATGCCATACTGTTTTAAGAATATCACACAAACAGTTAAGATTAATTTTAAACAAATTCGGTCTACATATCACCTGTTTCTTCTTTTGTATGAAAACATAAGTTACAAAATGCTCAAATAAATGTTTCGTGTCGCTTACATCAAATGCCCATAAGGGGCCATAAGCAATCACTGACCATTGGTCACACTGACTGTGGTGAAAATATAGCATCGATTAGTATACTTCTCAACATTTTCTTTCCTCTTATCAGCTTCAGACAGAGAACATTGGTTGGAAGAACGTCGAACATCGCAACGCGGGTGGTAATAGCAACAGCGATGACTGACTTCAACCACTAGTATCGCCTCCGGCGTCGTCGTCATCGTTGATTGGTACCACTTGATCTTGGAATCAAATTTAACTCGACTTGACGGCCAATTAACTCTCTCAGCTCCCAGTCTCAGTCTTGGTCCCAAACGTCGAGGATCGCGGACAAGTCTGAATATCTGAATAAAATCTGAGCTCGCATCTTGCATTTAAAAGAAGATCTTCTATCTCTATCCAACCTATTGTTTTTAAACGCGCGTACTAAGAAACCTTATCAGTGTTATCGACTCATTTTTTATATAACCGTGGTTCTATACTGTTAAATATCTCGTTATATTTATCAAGCGATTAACTTTAATTTTACATATATATTTATATATATATTCGTCCACTAAAGAAGTGAACACAAAGTGTTTCCGGCGGCAAAATGAGGAACCGTCTTAAGTGTCCAGTATTATTTTGTATGTTATCGATTCAATATGATATTTCATTTACTATGTAGTTTTATATCATTAAGATTCAAGCATCCTATTCTGATAAAAATAAAAATTAGTGTTGAAATCAGATCTTAATTTTAAATAATATCATTATTCCAAATATTTTTGTTGAAATCTTGTCGGAAAGTTAACGCGATATTCATTTTTATATTTAAAAATGTCTAATTTTTTTGTTGCTCTGTCGATAATGCTTATCAACCCTGTTGAGATTTTTTTTTTGTTTCAACAATCTTTGGTTGTGTGGTGATCACAAAATTCAATTCAAATTTTTGAAATGGCTCTTTATTCTTTCTTTTTTAAATTATTTTTTTTTTCTTTTTCTTGGGAATAAACGGATATCAGTGTCAATTATAAAAAATACTCGTTTAAATATTTTTTTGTATTTTCTTGATTCAGATTCATTTTTAATAATTATAATCGATGCTGTTAGCACATTTAATATTATTGGAGTAAATAAACAAATGCTATATGAGTATGAAGGAAATGTTGCGGTAGGGGCGAAATCCCCACAGGATGATGACCATCCCGCGCCACCCGAATCTGGATGGGTTGTACGAGGGAAGTTAACGCTACAAAGAACGAGCTTGGAAACACTAGCTGCAGCTGTAAGTTTCTTATTATACCTATAAATAAATTTTATTTTTACAAATAAGTTCTCTAAGGTATGTTTTGTATTCGTATCCCCGAGACTTAAATAAAACCTGACATCTCAGGGCCTGTTTCATGAAACTTTTAATCTTATTAGCACAAATAAAGTATGGAGTTGTAGTTTTGAGCTTAGATTTAAAGTACGAGGATAATTGAAGCGATTGAGGGTATAAAAAGCCAAACGTCTTTACTTATGACTAACCAAATGAAAAATGTATTATGTAGTTTTATTCAATTTCAAACCATTTTTTGATTGTCATCATTGAACTGTCATTGCGATAATTTTTGATTGGTATAAACTAAAAGTGGTATAAATCAAGCATAAACGTTTCGTAGTTTTTCTTAACAAAAATATTCTGAGTGACGATACTTTTTTCATTTGTTTGGGTACATTAACAAACAAAACTGCAGCACCTGGGGCTCCGAGGATTCAACAGTATAATAGTGGTTGATCTACATACAATCGAGTGACAGTTTGGTGTGCTGTTTGTGCTGGTGGTACCATTGGGTTATATTTCTTTGAAAATTATGAGTTTTCTGTAATTTCATTTTATTACCAAGCGATTTCGCAGACTTTTTTTAATGCCTGAAATTAATATTGTGAACGTCAGCGACGTATAATTTCAGCAGGATGATGACACATGCCCTACAGTTCATGAAACAATATCTCTATTCTATGACAAACTTTCTTCACAAGTGATTTTTCCAAATGGAGACTACAATTGGCCTATAGATCATGCGATTTAACATCATTGGATTTGTATTTCCGGTTGTGTCATTGGTATAATGGTATGGCAAAATTTCATCAACAAAATCATCTTTCCTATGCAGAGACAAGTAGGTCATTTGGGAGATATTGTATTCCGTTATTAAACGCAGAGTTTGAACTTTAGATATAAATAAATCTTTCACCAATTTAAGAATTTGTTTGTAATGAAATTTTTTGATGCATAACCCTTTACATACTCGTATACAAGTATGTACAAGAATATTTTGTGATAAATTATTTGGATTTGATTTTTGCTTTTCAAAATGAATAGAATAAAAAAAAAAAAAAACAAAAAAAACAACTTACATACTAAGGTTGGACCTTATTCAATAACAGATGTTTGAGGGTAAATCTATTAGGAACCACTGTATGATTAGTTTATTGGGTCCAATGAAAAATGGTCCAAATAAAAATGAGGAAAGACCTCAAGAAATATATATTAAATTTCATTGAATTGGTGAAATTTTCAAATATCAAATCAAGTGTACGTACCTACAGAAAAATTGCGTAATCATACTCGTAAAAATCAAATATCCGCCAGCAAAATTATACTCAGGGAAACAAACACGAAATGCAAAAGTTCAACACAGTAGTGGCGCAAAATTTTAGTTCAAATAATAGGCTGTTTAAAATTTTGCAGCAGTGTGGTTAAAATTAAGTTCCATTTTTAGTCCTTTAGTTTTTTTGATAATTGTATAATTTAACTATGAGGGATACTTATGCGGATGCCAATGCAAAAAATAAATGTATTTAAGGTAAAACTTTTAAAATTGCCCTAGGCACGAGTACGATAACTTGGCCGCCAAGATTTGATAACGGGTTTTTGTAGGGGGGTCAAAAACAAGCACTTTTTACTACGGGAGGGGGGTCTATCTCCCCCCGTTTAGGAGGTAGGGGCACTTTTAGAAAAAATGGTTTAAAAAAAAATATTAAAAAACAACGGCAACACCTACAATAAAGTGCTATACTGCGTTTGAAAGCCAGAAGATTGTTCTATAATCCTGCATTTAAATTAAATTACTCATATCAATAGTTTTTGACAAATTCGCATTTAAAGTCCAAATATTGATAAAAAAACGTGAAAAAAAAAGTTTAGACCGGTTGTTTTCAAAATTGTGAAATGAAATTGTAAATTAACTTATATGTGTTTCATGTATCTATCAGTTCTTAATCGAACACAAAAATCGCATGTTTCTATATCTTCTGGTTTTTGAGAAAACCTCCGTTTAGAAGGTAGAGGCACTTTTAGAAAAAATGGATTAAATTGAAAAAAAAAAAATATTAAAAAACAACGGCAACACTTACAATAAAGTGTTATATTGCGTTTGAAAGCCAGAAGATTGTTCTATAATCCTGCATTTAAATTAAATTACTCATGTCAATGGTTTTTGAGAAATTCGCATTTAAAGTCCAATTTTTGATAAAATAACGTGAAAAAAAAAGTTTAGACCGATTGTTTTCAAAATTGTGAAATGAAATTGTAAATTAGCTTACATGTGTTTCATGTATCTATCAGTTCTTAATCGAACACAAAAAACCGCATGGTTCTATGTCTTCTGGTTTTTAACCCCTACAAAAACCCGTTATCAAATCTTGGCGGCCAAGTTATCGTACTCTCCCCTTGCCCTAGTTCAGCATTACAAGTTTTGAAAACTAACAGCCCGATTGTCCCCCTTGTAAGGAGTCACAAGTCACAAGCTCATGTGACTATTCCTTGTGAGGATTGTTGTGATTCGATAACATTGTGGTATTCTCCCCCTAATCGTCACAAGAAAACTCACAACGAAACTCACCACAGCTTGGTGAGATTTTTAAGTGTCATTATTTGAACAGCTAATTATTCAAAACGAAGAAATTACCTTATAAATGTATTGTTTTGAAGAGCGAATGGATCATTTGTATCACTCAAAGTTTTTAAAAGCCGTCGGCGCTGCTTCTTGATATGATTAGTTTTTTAAAAATAATTTTGTTTCTGTAAAAATGTTACTTTTCATTTTCGTGGGAAAGATCACCAATAATATTCACTAGAACAAAGTTCACTTCCATTTTTGTGTACGAGTACTCACAAATCTAGAAAATTTTCTTACAAAATATACTGAATGTCAATCCAAAAAACTTTAAAAACTTATGAGTTGTGACCTGCTCTGAAGGAGATCACAGTTTCGATTGTTTTTGTGACTCTCACAAGTTGCGACTGAGCGGCAGAATTAAAAAAAATTCACAAAATCAATTTCACCTCTTCTTGTGACTTGTGAGGCATCACTGACTTTGGGAAGAATCGGGCTGTAAATCAAACAAAAAAAACTATAGTTATCAAATTAAATTGATAAACTGATACCGAATCAAAAAATCATCTATCGAACAAAATTCGATAGGTGAGATAGAACCTTTGGCGTAAAATTTTAGTTGAATTAGTACGATGTTAAAGCTGTTTTAGTATGAAACTAGATTAAAACAACGATTTTGCAAATTTTAATCGAATATAGCGTCATACTTTCTCTCTACCCTTTTTCTAAAGTTAAAATCATCTAATACCTTTTTTTTATTTTTTTAGTATCATGCTATTTACAAACGCCACAAAAGGTCTGCTTACTAAGTTTATTGCGCGAACATGTCATTGTTTTAGATGTGTTCAGAAGCAATTTATTAAGAAAATTGCTTTAGTACAATACTAGTTAGTAAATGTTTAAAATTAAGAATGAGTTAGTAAACTACTTTAAAGTTAGCAAATTGCTAAGTAGAATTATACTTATACCTTAATATTAGGCTCTTTAAAATTTTGCGCCTTTGTCTTTTGATGTACTTATTACTTATACGAGTAGTTTGTTAATCGGCTCTAAGGCAGCAAAATTAGCTTAAGGCCTCTACGAGACTGAGAATACTACGGTGTTTCTTTTAAGTATCCTGCGCACCTGCAATGGTACCCAGAAAAACTTATAACCTCAGTCAACTGATGATATGTAGTTATCTTCACTTCGTCGAGATGGTGTGGACAAAATTGTTCATCTAGATTGGGTGGTAGAGTAGTGGAATTTCGACTAATTACCATACAGTTTGCAGAAATGATTGTTTTTTTTTTTTAATTTTCTCAGAACCACCTGTTATTCCACTACGATATTCTCCTGATCGGCCTTGAAGGCTTTAGTTTAGTTTGGGTCTTGTAACCAGGACTGTCGAAGTACTGCAATTGCAGTATTTGTACTGCTTTCGGAAACTTGGTACTGCCGTACTGCTAACTCGGCCGAAGTACTGCTTTTTTCTTGTAAACTCTACATAGGAATCGGTTTCACTTTTCAAATTATTGTAGTTAAATCCCAACGAGGATTATATTACATTTTTTAATGAAAAAGAGGAGTGTTTTTCCACTCATACTTAAATAACAAAAAAAAAAGTGTTTTCATTTCATATTTGCCAATTTCGTTTGACAGCTTATTTCATTTTGATTTTTATAAGGGTTTTAATAACTCGTTTTTATTATGTTATCTTTCTGTATGTTCTTTATACATACAATGAATTAAGACATTTTCAACTATGGATTTCAATTTTCAAAGCCGTCTGTATAGCTTTGCATATTTAGTAATGTATACTACTAGTGATTCTTGAAAGGGAGGGGCACAGGGTGATTGCATATGCGGACGGATTGCGATAGCGATATCTGGTAAGCATCCTAACTCTGAAGGAACTCTTACAAAATGCTCTAAACAAGCTTACCTGGGCAGATCAATGTGGACTCGGTGTCAACCCCCACAAAACTGAACTTGTCCTATTTACCAGGAAATATAAAATCTCACACATAGACCCTCCCTTCATCAAAGGTATACCGCTTAAATTCTCAGACAAAGCTAAATATCTTGGTCTTATTTTGGACAAGAAATTAAGCTGGAAGCCAAATATCCAAGAGAGAATCAACAAAGCCCACATATCTCTTTTCTCTTGCAAAAAAGCCGTAGGTAACAAATGGGGTCTACAAACTCATATAACACACTAGCTATACATCTCAGTCATTAGACCGATACTTACATATGGAGTGACAGTATGGTGGACTGCGCTCAGCAAAGTCCAACGAACAGCCTGTTTAATCATGGATGGAGCTCAACTCCTTCTGCTGCACTCGATGTTCTTTTTCATCTCATACCGCTAGATATTTTTAGCAAACAATCGGCCGCTAACACAGCCATTCGACTTAAAGCCTCCTCGCAGTGGATCAATAATGATATTGGTCACTCTACTATACTGAACTCGTTCAGTACTCTACCTAGTAACGTCGATTACACCTACACCTCATCCAAAATTTAATAAAAACTTTCAAGTGTACATCCCTTCCAGGTCTTCTTGGGAAAATGAGTCATTTTTGATAGACGAAGCAATTCATTTCTACACAGATGGATCTAAAACCGATGACGGGGTCGGTGGAGGCGTATACTCCGAAAGATTAAATCTTTGTCTATCTTTTCGTCTTCCCAATCACTGTATCGTGTTCCAGGCAGAGCTTTTAGCAATCAAAGAAGTCCTCTTTTGGCTAAAAGAAAACGTTATATCGACTACTGATATACGTATCTTCTCAGACAGTCGAGCTGCCTTAAAGTCACTGGACTCTGTCTCCATTAACTCACAAACAGCCCAAAACTGTCGATCATCTCTGGTGGAGATGTCAAAACAGTTTAACATTAACCTTATATGGGTTCCGGGGCATAGAGACACTCCAGGAAACTTTAAATCTGAGGAACTTGCAAAAAACGGAACAATCTCACCTTTGTTGGATAGCAAATCTAACATCGGTATACCCTAGCTACTTGTAAACTTATGCTAAAGCATGATACCATGAAGAAAGCTAACCACAGATGGACCAGCACCCCAACTTGCCGGTCTACTAAACTGATTTGGCCATTGTTTGATGCTAAACGCTCAAAACACCTAATTTCTATTGGTAGATTGCATATTAGCTCCGTTGTAGGTATCCTTACTGGACACTGCCTAATAGGAAGACATGCTTTTCGTCTTGGAGTTCCTGCAAATGATTTTTGCAGAAGCTGCATGGATGAAGAAGAAGAGTCAGGAGTCCTCAGCTTCTATGTTCTTGTCCTGCCCTAGCGCAAAGACGTAGACTCCACTTGGGAGAATACTACTATAACGATCCTAGTGATCTAAATAATTCCGACATTCACTGTCTCAAACGCTTCATTGTTAGCTCAAAATGGTTTAACGAGTAAGGGTGATTTTTGAAATCCTTGTGGTATCACAACGGACCAAATATTGGTCTAAGTGTGTTGACCTTTTCCGGTCAGAAGCCACTTTAACCTAACCTAACCTTGTAATGTATAATATGAAAAAATTATTTGTTTTACTACCGTACTGCTGTGTCCTGCTTTTTACTTGCGACTTATAGGTACTATAAGGCAAGTTATGCATTCGTAAAAAACATCGAACTCGAGATTTCGATCAAAGTTGACATTACGATGATAGCGAAGACTAAATAAGTGGGTCTCGCAATTCTGTCTGTCTGTCTGTCTGTTCGACTACAGGCTAAACGGCTCGGCCGATTTTCTTTAAACTTAGTAGATATCATTTTTAATTTTTCCCCCCCCCCACACGTTTTTTACTTGCGACTTATACGAGTAGGTAAAGGCAAGTTATGCATTCGTAAAAAAAATCGAACTCGAGATTTTGATCAAAGTTGACATTACGATGATAGCGAAGACTAAAAAAGTGGGTCTCACAATTCTGTCTGTCTGTCTGTCTGTCTGTCTGTCTGTCTGTCTGTCTGTCTGTCTGTCTGTCTGTCTGTCTGTCTGTTCGACTACAGGCTAAACGACTCGGCCGATTTTCTTTAACATTGGTAGATATCATTTTTAATTTTTTCCCCCCACACGTTTTTTTCTTTTTTTTTTAAGACCAAAAATAACGGTACCTGCCATACGAATGTTTTTCGAAATTTTATAAACATTTTTTTTTCTCAAAAACTGTTTGACAGATTTAAAAAAAAAGATACAGAAAAATTTCATTTAATTAAATCTAGGTATTGGTTGAAAAAAAATTTCCGAAAAATAGTTATTGAGGGTACCCCCCATGGAACCATTTTTTTTGTTTTTGATTTTCTCAAAAACGGTTGAACCGATTTTGATCATTTTTTTTTTTTGCTAAAGCTCCCCAAAAACATAAATAGACTTGTGTACTCAAATTTTCAAAAAAAATTTTTTGGATTTTTAAAAAAAACTTCAAAATTTTTTTTTCAAACCTCAATATTTCGAAAACACCATGCTAGATTTTTTTTAAACTTGGTAAATAAAAGTTTCTCAATATAATCTACAAAATGTAAAATTTTTTTTTTTATTTTACCTAAAAATAAAGGTACCTACCAAGCAAATGCTTAAAAATTAAAAAAAATGGTTTTCAAAAATCGTATTTTTCTCGAAAACGGCACCTAGAATTTTGATAAAATTTTTTTCTTTCAATTAATTTTTACGATCTTTAATTTAATAAAAAAAATTTAGAAATTAAGATATTACAGCTTGTACCTACCATAGAACCATTTTTTCGAATTTTGAATTTCTCATTATCCACATAACGGATCTTAATGAAAATTTTTATAGAGAAGCTTCTAAAAAGTCTAAAACACATTGCATTTCAAAACTTTAAAATAAATATTTTTTTGAATTTTTGAAAAAACAATCTATTTTTTTCTTTTTTTTTGAAAATTCGATATCTCCGAAACGGGTCAGTATTTCTGTTCGTAAATTTAATTTTTATTCGAACAATAATAAAAACTTTAAATTAGCGTACTTAAATTTTTTCTTAAAAAGCTTTTAAAAAGTTTGTATATAAAAGCTTCTTTTAAAGAAACCACTACAAGGACTTATAATTTTTGTTCTTGCATAAATTCATATTTGCATAGCATTCTGTTACTACTAAAAGAATTTAAAAATTTATTTTATCCTTATGAACAGTTTTCTCTAATAACATTCGTTTTTAAAATTCCCAGTCGATTACATAGGAGCAAGTTCGTGCGACCCAGTCGTGCATTTTATTTTGCTTGTTGGAGTACTGCTTTTTCAAAAGATCAAACGACAGCCTTGATTGTAACCCTTAAGGGTTATTTTTAACTTTTCGCAAAGCTTCCGAACATCATTCTTGCTTCTTCATTTTCTTCTCTCTTCCTCTTCTTGTATTGACAATTTTTAATGCCACAAGTTGACATTATGATGGTAGAGAACACGAAAAAAGTAGGTCTCGAAATTCTGTCTGTCTGTATGTCTGTTCGAATATAGCCTAAGTGACTCGGTCCATTTTCTTTAAACTTAATTTTTATTTTTAAAAACACGTTTTTTTCTTTTTGAGTCCAAAAATAAAGGTACCTGCCATACGATTTTTTTTCGAAATTTTGTAAATATTTTTTTGTCAAAAACTGTTCAACAGATTTTCTGGAAAAGAAATTACAAATATTTCATTTAGTTAAAAAAGTAATGGATGAAAAAAAAAATTCCCGAAAAATGGTTATTAATGGTAACTCCCATGGAATTATTTTTTTGTTTTTGATTTTCTCAACCCTACCACCGATTTTTTTAATTTTAATGCTTAAGCTCCCCAAAAATTTAAATAGTATTGTATATTCAAATTAAAAAAAAAGGTAAAATAAAAAAAAATTATATTTTTAAAAAAAGTTTCAAAATTTGTTTTTGAAAACTCAATAAATTTAAACATTACAAATAAAAGTTTTCTAATGCATCTTACAAGATGTGAGAATTTTTTTTTATTTTTCCTAAAAATAACGGTACTCCCCATACAAATGTTAAAAAATGGTTTTCGAATATCGTATTTTTCTCGAAAACGCCAACTAGAATTTTTATACATTTTTTTCTCTCAAATAAATAATTTGTACGTTCTATAGTTAAAATGTTGGTTTGTTTTAACTGCATTAATTACATGCAGCCATTTAGTGCTTACATTACAGCCTATGTAATTCAATTACACTGCATTTAAGAACCTGCACATCTGCTTCAGGCATAAGTCTTCCTCCATCGCTAAACTTGCAACCAAATAAAAGCTTATCAAATTTTTTAAATTTTTGTCTGCCTGCTCTACTAGTTTTTCGACATCACGAAGCCAATCAAGGGACCTATCATTTCACCTAGAGGAACTAAGTTAATTGTCACTATGTGCTTTGTACGTTAACAGAAAAGGTGTTCTCTAAGTAGTTCAATCTTACTGCAGCAGTATAGAGTTGATTCCACCCGGGGAAATCTTGTGCTGCCGCCTGATTAGAAAAAAAGTGCTCTTGAGGAAACACTCACCCCTCTCCCCTCCTCTATCGTTTGCTGCTACAACAAGCTGTAGCTGAGTTATAATGCACCCCATTGTTCACCACGGGACGTCGAGAGTAGGAGTTAAAAGACAAAAAGACTCAAAGCAACCAACTTTGCATGGTTTCAAAACAAAAGATGATTTTATCTGACTCACGCTTATCATCAGACTTGAAGGTATTACTTCTTAAGAACTGACAAAACATCATTAGTCTTTCCAAATAAGAATACAATCTTCCTCAAAAACTTTGTATCATTTCATATTTTAATTCTAAATATTTATTTATTGTCGAGTGCAAATTTTAATCATCTCTTAGAACACTTTATCTTAACCGGATAATAACTGGAATGTGTTGGTTTTTGTTTTGATAATTGCCCGCGAATAAAAATTATTTAGTTCTTGCAAAGGAAGTAAGTTTCTATCAATTTAAAAAAAAAACTTTACTGGTTTAGAAATTTCAATCGACTTATCTTTTTACGGCCGAAATAAATTAATTAAAAACTATGTAAATATGTATTGTACATTGAAAAAGACAGATGACTGATGGGTGATGCTTGTTTTCATAACTGAAAACCTTCTAATGTCAGGAATTTAATTAGGTCAAATAAGGATACAGATGGATATGTAGGTAGATAACGTTTCTGAAATAAATGTAAATAAACTTGAGGAAACAGAATCAATTACAAGGTCGCATGTATTTTTTTTAAGTGACTTAGAGGTCTATGACATGAAAAGTATCGTTCGTAATCGCGAATTTGAACAATTTAAAAATCAACAGCAACCTAAAATTAATACCTGAATTTCAAAAATAAAATACACAAAGAATCGCATGAACTTGTTCTTATGTAAAAGACTAAGAATTTTCAAATGAATGATATTAGAGAAAACTATTCATAAGCATGAGATTAATTTTTTAAACTTATTTAGTAAAAAGAGATTAAAACAGAATACCATGTGATTTTTTAAGCAAATATGAATTTATGCAAGAACAAAAATAATAAGTTGTTGTAATGGCTCCTTAAAAAAATAAGCTTTTATATACAAATTTTTCAAAACATTTTTAAGAAAAAATGTTGGTACGTCAACTTTGTGGTTTTATTATTGTACCACTACAAATTAAATTTCAGAAAAAAATATTCATAAAATTTCGAAAAAAAACTCGTATGGCAGGTAGATACCGTTAATTTTATTCTGAAAAAAAAGAGAAAAACTTTTGTGAGGAAAAATTTTAAAATGATATCTACCAAGCTTAAAGAAAATCGGCCGAGACGCTTAGGCTTTAGTCGAACAGACAAAATTGTTAGACCCACTTTGTTCATCTTCCTTATCATCGTAATGTCAATTCTCATCAAAATCTCGAATTCGATATTTTACCAATACCAAAAATAACTTGCCACATAATGTTTGTAGATAGTACCTACATCTACATACATATGTCGCAAGTTAAATTGAAAAAAAATGTCTGCAACTTCAATTTAAATTTCAAGTTAATTATTCTATATTATATCTATCAAAATATAGATCGTTTCGTTCTCCATCTGTCAAGCCATGAGCTGGATGATCAAAACGATGCCAATGGCTTACTTTTTTCAGTATTTCTCGCTTATATTTACTTTGACAGTTTAACTCAGTGTGAACACCGTTTATTGCAAAAAAAAAAAGACATCAAGAGCCTGATTACATGAGTCTTTTTTCGTCTTTTTGACTACGCTTTTATACCTGTCACCTATACTGTCAAAAAAACCAAAGACGAATCAAACGAAAAAAAGAATCGTAATCATGAATCAAAAGTCAAACTGAATTATCATATTTTCATGCAAACATTAAGGGCGCTCACATTCTCAAACATATGTAGGTATTTGACAAAAACTGCATGATTGGCTTGATTTTGATAATGTGAACACTCCATCTAGTAGCTTGTCAAACATGCTGGCTGCATGACAAGCATATTTAAGAATGTGGACGCATGTTCCTCAAGCCTAAAGCAAATTTCCTTTTTCCATGAACTTCTCGAGCTGTGCAAATCGTAAGAAAATACATATATCAAAATGAGTTATAATCAATAGCGGTAATTCAGGGGAATTTTAGTTTTCTGCAGACTTTGAATATGGAATTCAAGTATAAATTTCCTCATCTAAAATTTAACCTATGCTCTTAATTGGTTAGTTGGTGCCCCATTCTTAAAATTCTAATTAGAAGTGATGTTTGACAGCATGTTTGACGAATGTGAACGCTTCTATTTTTTATCCATATTCATCATGCAGTGCTTGTCAAATAAATTTGAGAATGTGAACGCCCCTATTAATGCTCCAAGCAAATAGTTGTAGTTTTAAACGATGTGGTCGCGGGGTTAAACGCAATTGCTGAGGTTGAGAAAAATGTGAAGTTATCTTTCTTTCTTCTTTCTGGTTTCCTGTATTTCTCGAGTATGTTTCATTTTCTATTTGGCGTTCGCTTAGTGAAATTCATTTAACTGAGTAGAGTAAGGTGTGCTGCACTCGAAGAAAGGGAGCCAAAAGAAAAACAGAGATTAAAAATCGTTTTCGTGTAAGAACAGTCTATTTCGTATCAGATAACATCTCTGTTTGAATATACATAAGTGTAAAAATGTAATGTTGTCTCAAACAACATCCCTGTTTAAACATAAGTTTAAAGGTGTGTCCACACCCAAGAAACATTTTTGAAACATTTCAGAAACATTTAAGAAATATTTAAAAAACATTTCAGAAACAGAGAAACATTTCTTAAAAGTTTCTGAAATGTTTCTGGAATGTTTACTTTGGTCTGGACGCTCCAGAAACATTTCTGAAATGTTTATGAAATGTTTCTCTGTTTTCCATTCCGAATGGATAACTTTCTTTGTTTCCCAAGCATTTACAAAGGTAGGTAGTGTGTGAGTTTTTATACATATATATTTCAAAAGTGTATAGCAACGAGGATATTATCCAATTGATAAACATTTATGAAACGAAGAAAGTTTTGTGGGATCCACTTGAAGAAAAGAGCAACACAGGCGAGAAAAAAATTACAGACTACTCAATCTGGAAACAATTGGAAACAAAGAAACATTTCTGAAATGTTTCTCAAAGTGTCCACACCAAAAAAAAAACATATCAGAAACATTTTTCAATTTGGTCTGGTGTAATTTTGTACACTTGTTTATGACTTTGGTGGTGGAAGCAACTTTGGCAAATTCACCTTGTCACTCGCACAAAACATTGCTGACAAACGACAGAAGTCTGACCGATTGAACTTATGCATGTGTTTGTGTACCGTATTAAATGTTTAGCTCATATCAACAGGCTGCACGTTCAGTGTTCACTGGAAGAATTTATTGTGGTCGTCGTTGTCATTCATTAGTCGCACGTTGCGATCTTGCTTCATCACTTTTCCAATCGTTCTTACTCATTGTAAGCTTCGTTGATCTTTTCTGACTGTCGCACGCAATTTTCACTCAGTCTGATTCAAGCATCGTAACAAAAATCGAACAATAAATGATCAGCACTTTGTAAAAATCGCACATAAAGTTACCACTAATCAATAATTTACCCTTAAAACAATGACTAATAAATAAAGAAAGCAAATAAACGAAGAAGAAGCAATTGAAATTTAAAAATCAACTGGAAAAAACAAAATATATCGATTACCGATCTATTCCAATGGAAATGGCGCCGTCAAGCAAAAACAAATAACTCACATTTTTGTGATCGAAATATCAATAACATCACTCAGAAATTATTGATAATTCACACATTCTCAAAAATATATTTCGTAAATGTGAACTACTCGTATTTCACTCGAAAAATCAGTCAAAAATGATAAACATGTCATCAGAAAGAACAAACAATATGCTGAGCTCTCAAACGGAATGATCACCTACAGCACCACCCACCCGTTTTAACGGTAATTGAATTAAACTGAAAAACGAAATGTGTGCCTACCTTCGCGTAGCAATTATGTACGAACTAACCCGTAGAAGGAAGTATCCAATTTGGTTCAGTCGTTTTCAAGAATTAAACGTTCCAACGAACCACGTTCCATTTTGATATACGAGTATTTATATCGATTTTAACAAATTGCTCAAATGTAAAATTTTTTGATGCGTTATATTTTTGTCGATCTTTCGCGATCGTACTTTTTTTTTACACGAAAGTTTTAAAATAAGAAATTCAATATGGCACACTTATCTTTCTGGTCAAATTGTAATACCGAATAATATTTGCAAATAGGCGGATACTGTGTTCTAGTTCTCAGTTATAAAGAGATGAAACTTAATTTTTCTAATAAGCGCGAATTAAAGGGGTTTTGGATACCCTTAAAATGCTGATTAAATAGAGTGGGAGCGTTCTTCAAATAGGGAAGAACTGGACGGGAGAAACCGATCTGAAGCCCTGAATATTAAAATGGGAGCCATGTACGGCATTAGAGCCGATAAAGTAAGAATTTCTTTACTTTTCAATACGACTGAAACTGGGATAAAGGGTTAACTGATGTGCTTTTTCAAGAAGAGAGTTACGATTTAATTGTACATAAAAAGAAAAAAATTGCGATAAGATAATAAAAGACATGAAATATTTTGGTGGTATTCGAGCGTTGTGTACAAGTTTCCGCTATAGTTCTATTATTTATTTTGAACCATTAAATTCTACGTGGTTTTGGATTCCCTATTGAACGACACTATAAAAATCCGAATTTAATAAGCTCATCATATGACCCCATAAGAATGCAACATCCGAAGAGCACAGATGTTAATCTAGAGACGAGTGTTCATGCAAAATATGCCGACAGAGTTTGTCAAAAGGAAACATCAAGATTTGTACAAAAATGAAGGAAGCACCATGTGACGCAAGATCTGAATTGTGTGAAAAAATATTGCGTGATTTCAAAATTGATTGCGAAATCAAAAAAAAAAAAAAAAAAAAAAAAAACAAGCAATTAGAGAGTGTTTGATAAACAAGGTTTGCTGAAAGTAACTCAGAAAGTTTCAACTGAAAAATTTTGAAATTTTTTCTTTTTAATAATATTTTCAAATCGAAATGAAACGATCTTCATATTTTAGTTTTCAATGGGAAAAGTACACTGATAATTCACAGTGTTGGGAACTGAGGGTCTTCGTTATTTATGTTATGATACAATCAAAGATCAATTTTAAATCTGTCAAAATCCATGGATATAATGCATGTCTGGTTTCTGTACACCTCTATGATTGATTACTTGTTGTGCATCAATAATCGTTAGACAAAAACTAAAAAACATACATTTTGAGAGTTAATTGTATTATACACTAACTATATAAGCAATATTTTCCTTTAATTTGACAGAAGTTTTGAAATCAACCTTAAAACAAATTCAACCCAAAAATTTTATTTTATAAAAAAATGTCCCCTCAAATATACACGGATTATAAAACGTTGCTTTATCACAATGAAGTTTATTGGCAAGGCAAGTTTATTCGAGTTGAAAGAGGAAGTTTTTTACAAGATAAGAAATAACTGAACTATTGAAAGAATACTTTACCCCAGAATTCTATTGCAATGGACATAACTCGTTGATTTTTGTGCATCAACTTTATTTCCAAGTACAAATATTTGGCATTTTACAATTAAATTATTCGACATTTATTTTCATATTTATAGGCACTCTTTACGTCCGTTCTATCATCTGCAAAATTAAAGTTTGAAGAATTTGAAATATGTAGAAAACTTCAAATTTTACCAACATTCGAAAAAGTTTTGCTTAAAGTAGAAGAAACCATTACAGAAAGTATTAAGAGAACACAATAACTCTTCTTGTACCACTGAAGGAATACAATTTAATCGAACACGATATGGTATTACACAAGACTCAAAAAATTTCCGTTTACAAAAAAATAAAACATAACTCAAAAAATCCTCAGTCATTGTTAAATCAACATATTTCTGTTTTCTTCCGAGTTTCATTCAAATATACTCCATCACTTCGGTTTACTTCCCGTTTTCTAATTTAAGACGTCTTTATTTGATTCTTATTAACATCCCTTGGCGTATGGTTTTTGTGTCACATGTTACATTCCCAATCTCTACCACCTCTCGCCAGGTAGTGACAATATATCCAAGACTATCTCTATTTCCATCTTACTAGTTCGAACCTGGCTTGGAAATTTTTTTACACAGACAGAAATTTATTAAGAGTTATAGGCAACGTTGTTCCTGGGAAAAAAGTTGGCGCCAATTTTGACACCATTTTAATTTTTTTTAGGCAACTTAACTTTTCCGTATAATATAATCAGACCAAAAACATAAATGTTAAAAAAAGAGCCAAGTTCTTCTATACAAAAACCTTTGTGTAACAAGTCAGCCGTGAAAAGTACTGATAGGGTAAACCGACCAATCATTGGCACCTTAAGGTTACTCACCACTTATTCGGCTTATATAACTTATGGGAATTAAGAAACGACAGTTTTTTTTATTTTTTTTGTATTTTTAATTATATTTTTGTTCAGTGAAAAACATTAAATACATTATTTTTTGTTAAAATTAATAAATAATTAATAAAAAGTAAAACAATGTCCTTTTACCAATGATTGGCACCATTTTCCAATCATTGGCACTGAACAAACCAATGATTGGCACATTAATTTTGTTTAATTTTTAAAGTTTATTAAAACCAATAAAAACAAAATAAACAAATAATATAACTCAATTATATAATTTAATAAATAAAAGGTAATTTATTTTTATAATTATATTTAAGTCATTTAAGTTACATTATGTTTAAATTAAGGCCGAGATTAGATAAGATTTTTATTGATTGATAAAAAAGTGTATTATCAACCTAAGGAAAAATGATACAAAATTATGAAAATCTATAACTTTTTCATTTACCAATGATTGGCACAGTGCCAATAGCCAATGATTGGCACTTTTTCTAATGATTGGCATGGCATCCAAAGATTGGTATAGTGCCAATCAACCCAGTGATTGGCACCTCATCCAATGATTGGCATGTGCCAATAAATGGAAATTTGATGGATTTACATTCCTATAGTTGACACCCCTTATAAAAACCATATTTTTAATAAAATATTAAAATAAAAAGAACTAACCTCTTTGTTATAGTTAATTTTTTTATAATAACTGCACTTGACAATGGTTTTCCTCTTAAATTTATTATTAAATTACACTACAATGTCACCACTTTCCTTACGGTTTTCACAAGTTTCACATTAAATTTGGCGCGAACTTGATTCTAAATTTTTAACAGCGTTTTTTTAATTGCTACTAACTTCAGATGCCAAAAGAAATGATGCCAAATCATCAGAAATAGACTAAGGCTAATATTTTTAAAAAGATTTTATTAGAAAACTTTTAAATGTTATTAATACGAGTAATTTAAACTGTAAGTGCCAATCATTGGGGGGGTGCCAACAATTGGGCAGTTTACCCTATCTAAAAGTACGCCAAGTTCTTACTTCATGAAGGTATAATACCGAATATTTAAAGTAGAATAATATTTCAATATTTAAAGTAGAATAATATTGAAACAGCTACAATGTAATAGAGAAGTTTTATTATTTAATGATTACTGATTAAAATTTGACGGGTTCACTTGTCAAGTTTTTAAAACCTTTCGAATTTACGCATAAAAAAAACTTGCCAAGTAAGCCCATCAAATTTTAGTCAGTAATCATTAAATAATAAAATTTCTCTATTACATTGTAGCTGTTTCAATATTATTCTACTTTAAATATTCGGTATTATACCTTCATGAAGTAAGAACTTGGCGTACTTTTAGATCTCAGTACTTTTCACGGCTGACTTGTTACACAAAGGTTTTTGTATAGAAGAACTTGGCTCTTTTTTTAACATTTATGTTTTTGGTCTGATCTCACTCCTTTTTGCAAAGATTTTAATATTTTGCCATGTCAAAATCTCGAAAGATACGGAAAGATAGAAGGGTGTACTCTACCTACTAAAATCAACTTAGTTTAAAGCTTCCTATTTCTTTTGGTATATTTTCTTTTTGTTATTGGTTGTTTTAATTTGCGCTTCAATTATTTCTTCTTGTCCTGGAAAGATACCTAACACTAACATACCTACCTTAATTACGGCAATCAGAAGTGCTCCATATAAATTAAACATTTTCTCATAAAGTGGGTGGATACCACGCCCCTGAATGGAAAACTTCAAATTTTATATTTTTTTCTTTGTATGCAATTTAAGTCCTACCACTTTACCAAATTTCATCGTTTTACAGCAGTCGGAAGTGCTCCATTCAACCAACACCAATTCGGAGAAAGTGGGCGGATACCACGCCCCCTGAATGGAAAATCTCAAATTTTATCCTCTACTTGCATGACAAGACCTACCGTTGTGCAAAATTACAAGATTCTACGATGTCGTTAAGTGCTTCATAATTTTGATAATCTGTCAGTCAGTCAGTCAGTTACGGTTTTTGTGATTTTTGAGGCCTTATATTTCAGGAACCGCTTACAATAGAAAACTGAAATTTGGTGAGGCGCCTGTGCTTGACTAGCTTAGCAAATATTCGGAACTTCAAGTTTCTGACTTCATTAGTACTAAAGATAGGGAGGGGTCAAAAGTCGCCTGAGTTTGTTCCTGTAAAAAGGGTGTAGTGCCAGAACTTGGCTGGGCACTACCGTGCCCTTTGATCGAATAAAACAGTAATATTTTATTTTTAATTAGCTTTAGATTCTATTGTGTCGTATCAATTGTAGAAATCTTGTTGTTTTCTGAAAATACTGAATTTTTACTCTAATGAGATTTTATAAATACGAAAAATTATGGTTGGTATTTTATTTAGTGTTCGACTGTTGCTGTTCGTCTGTTTTTGTTCGATTGAAACAAAGAATTTATTCTTAAATATCAGAAAAAATAGCAGAATACAAAATTTTATTTTGAAAATCGTAAATATGACAGAGACATCAAGCATCTTGCCACCGTCAGTTGAACAGTGCTGGTCAGGTAGGGTGCCCAGGGCCACAAATTTTGGGAGCAACAAATTCTTGCGAAAGAATATGCATTATATGAATGAAGGTTAATCAAAATATGATCGACAAAGCTTTTAATGACCGCACATATGTTTTTTAACGCGTAGGCTTATCATAATAAATTCCTATTTTCATATGTAAATACATCTATACATAAACATAAAAAGCAGTTCTGCAAATAACAAATTGTTTTTGTTCTATCTACCAGTATATTGAATATGAATGAATAAATAAAAACGCATTACGCAGCTACTCGACCCTTCCTTTTACAACCCAAAACAAAATACAGAGAATTGTTTTTTGCTAATAATTATATTTAATAGTAGATACATAGTTCGGACTTCAGGTTTTAAAATTTTGAAGCCAATATGGAAAAAAGAGAACTAAATCGCGACCTTAGAACAACAAGGTTCTAACCGACAATTTTGAAAAAAATGAGTTTTATATCAAATCTGGGTAAATTTATGGTGCTCTTTCGATTCCCGCAATCCATTTTGCTCTATCTTTTTCCATTTCCATGATAGACAGGGCTACAGAGTTCTATCTGCATATTTTCCATTTGAGATTTAATCAATAAGGTTCTAACTGCCACTTAGAACCTTGTTTCACAAAATATCCAGAGCTACAGAGTTCTATCTGTATATTTTCGATTTGAGATTTATTTAAAAAGGTTCTAACTTCCACTTAGAACTTTGTTTCAATAAATTCAAAAAAAGAAACCATTCAGATAGAACTTTGTTACAATTTTAAATGCAGATAGAACCTTATTGTTCGAAATTTATTTATTATTTTGAAATAGAATCAAGTAGGTTTTGAGATTTATTTCAAGTAAATTTAAATTTGACCATTATATTTTTTTTTCGTGTATTTATTAGCTGTAACAACAATATTATTTATTTATGTACGAGTACACTCACTCAAAATTCAAGTTTTCACAATAAAGAAAACTTATTTAAATCTTTTCATTTCATCCAATCTCAATTATCCTCCGTAATCGAAAAAATTAAGTTCACAAAGTTCTATGTGAAAAAAAATATGAAAATATAAGTTAACAAGGTTCTAAGTGCTACATAGAACCTTATTGTTCTAGAATATAGTGTCGCATCGTTGAGCAGCAAAGTCCTATAATGATTTTTAAAGTCAAATTTAAGGGTTAAAAAGCTGATTTTATTAGGTTTTAAAGTAGAAATTTTATAGTGTGCATATTCATCGGATTATAAAATTTTTTTTTAATTTTTTTTAAACAGTATCCGAATAAAAGACTTCAAATATTCAGATGCGTTTTTCTCAAAACACACTTTGGTGTACTTAGAACCTTGTTGTTCTAGGGTCGCGAAATCCAGAAATTCCGAAGTTTCTTTCAAAAACTGTCCTTAAAGAAAATAAATAAATTAAATATTTATTACAAAGAATTGACTTAATAGTTTACTTAGGAATTAGGGATTTTGGTTTTTTCTCAAAACCATAGTTAATCTACTTCGATCCAAGTTAAGTATTAGCTCTGCTAATTAATTCATAGAAGAAAGCTATTTTGTTCTTTAGATCGATTATTTTGGGCTCTATGCTCATTTACTTTTTACTTGCGCCATATAGGTACTACATAGATGGCAAGTTATACAATCCTAAAAAAAATCAAAATGGAGATTTTGATCATATGTACTTATATACATTACGATAATAGCGAAGGCGACAAAAATGGTTCTCGCGATTCTGTCTGTCTGTTCGCCTTCAGCCTAAGCGGCTCGGCCGATTTTTTTTAACTTTATTTTTCTCCCCACATGTTTTTTCTTTCTTTCTTAAAACCAATAATACGATTTTTTTCCAAATTGTATAAGATATTTTTTTTCTCAAAAAATATTCCACAAATTTAAAAAATAAATTAAAAAACAAATTTCCCAAAAATGATTATTAATGGGACTCCTCTATAATCCTTTTTTCATTTTTGATTTTCTCAAAAACGAAACAACCGATTTTGATAATTTTGTATGCTACAGCTCCCCACAATATTTCGAAAACGCCCTGCCTGATTTTCTTAAGACTTGGTACTTAAAAGTTTTCAATACAATCTATAAAATGTGAGAAAAAAATATTTTTTCTAAAAATAGGTGACGGTACCCACCAAACAAATGTTAAAAAATCGTATTTTTCGCGAAAACGGCTGCTAGAATTTTAATACAAATTTTTTTCTTTCGATTAATTTTTACGATCTATAATTCAATAATAAAAAAATGGCGTTTAGACTGTAGTCGAACAGATTGATCAACAATGGTACAAGTTAGAAAATGTTTAAAATTAAGAAAGAGTTAGTAATCTATTTAAAAGATAGCAAATTATTAACTACAGGGTGGGCCACCTAGTGATTTCTTTTCAAATTATTGGTTATTTTTACACTGACAACTGTTTCCCGCTCTAAATTTTTACAGAAAGTCTTTATCACGGAACGAAGTGTGTCGCTTTACGCTTGAACAACGTTGGGAAATATCGAAAACTTATTTCCAAAGTGAGTGCTGTGTAGTCCAAATAGTGCGTTTTTTGAAAAGAAGTCTTAGCCGAAATGAAGCACGCAACGCGCCTGCTGCACGCAAGTCTATGCAAAAAGTTCGTAAAACATGGCACAGACTAAAATGTGGCTGCTGTAGCCGAGAATTTGAATGTTTGCTCTTACTAGTAAAGCCATAATACATGGAAAAATTTTAATTTTGTTCATTTTATTGCATGTTGAAAAAGAAAGGTGTATTTGGGCCACCCACGAGTATTTGGGCTGCTTAAAATTTGGCGCCAATGATAATTTCTTTAGCCTGCAAATTCTCGATTCGATTTCTGCAATAGAATCTTATTCTAGTAATAGTACATATTTTACAAATTCCACAATCAAGCTTGCAATGACAATAGAGCAGGGCTAAAAATTAAAGTGAAGTCATTATATTCTGAGAGCGTTCCGCGCTAGTTCTTCTTAAAAAAACACAACCTGAACACTCTGATGTGTCTGGGCTCAAAAAAAAACACAGATCTTTTTTTGACAGCTCAGTTCCCTGTTCTGAGCTTTAAAATTAAAACGCCAAAAGTATCGATTTTTTAAATCAAGTTACATACATATGTTTTTTATGCTGTGAAATGTTAGTTGCTTTAGTTAAGTAATTTTATAAGCCTACTAGATCCATATTTCTGAACTTAATCCAAACTGAAAGATTCCGTGAGAATGTCCACAATTTTCATATTATTTCCATACGATCATACGAGTTATGGTATAAAAATGGCACACTTCAGCGATAATTGGGCCACAGGGCTAGACGGTGGTCGCCACCTACCTTAGGAACTTTTTGATTTTGCGGCCAATTCATGTTGTACTTTTGATACCTGAGCACGATGTTGGTTGTAAGTCACTAGCCCCTGGTTCTGCATTTTCACTCTGTAAGACTTCTGTGAATATTTAATATTTATTTTGCAATTTGTGTAAAATTTACATAAAAGACAAATAAAAAAAAATATCAGAGCCTACGATTGTGACCAAAAAGTAATTTCTGCCACAATCAATAAATTCATTATCTATTTGCATATTATGTACATAACTACAAAAATATAAGCTTTTAGCATTGCTCTCATATATTGCCCTACTCTATCAGTGGCAGAGCAATTATGATAGTGTCAGCAGTTCTTAATAAAAAGAAATACATATGAAAATTTCGCAGTTGAGCAAGTGTCAATCAAATTAACCTCTGCTTTTATGAATGGACTGTTTTGACGGATCGTCACTAAACATCTGTTATTAATCTGAATTTATGCCGTACATTGCCGGTCTTACCTACTCTGATGAATTGGGGGAGTGCAATGAGAAACGACATTTATTTAGTATCAGCTCAATTGTATTTGATGTTTTGGAACTGCTGATAATAATTTAAATTTACGTCATTTGTTTTGTGTTATCAGCAACTTATTAATACATATTTGATTTATCAAAACGTCTGGATGACTTATGTACATAAATATTGGAGTTGAAATGATATCATGGATTACTTATGGTTCATAACTTTACTTTTTATTTTAATTGTCCTTCTGATTTCGAAAATAAAATAGAATTAGTCTATTTAATTCTATTTTATTAATAATTAGCATTTATGCACAAACATCATATATACACTTTCTATTTGGATCTTATTTTAATATTGCAAAAACTTCTTTTAACTATGTTGGTCATTTTACATAAGTATTAATCTAGAAGCGTGACATATTTTTCCGATTGCGAAATGAGAATGAGAAAAGAAAAATTTTTCTGGCAAAAAAAGAATGAATTGCAAATATTAAAGAAAAACCATGGGATATCCACAATATGCAAGAGAATAACGAAACAAAATGTACTTATTTCCAGTATTAGGAATAGTGTTAAATAATAATTGGAAGGAATAAAGAAAAACAATGATTTCATTTCAAACCACTTACAGAAATATTGAATTGTAAATATAAACCACAGTTGGTACAAAAAAACCCTTTTTGAAAGCTAGAGCTAAAGTGGCCCATACACACGACACTCGTGTGCACAAATGTGTGGCATTCCACCACACTCGGCACACTGATTCGTGCACATTTCAGTTGTAGGTACAAAAGATTTAAATGCGGAAAGATCTAACCATGAGTGCCATTTTACCAAATATTAAAATTTTGCAATCCTCACAGCACAACAATCCGGCTGCAACTGAATTGAATAGAATAGTAAATGTGTGCGGACATCCCCATACACATCGCACCGATCGACACACCGACAACCAAAATTGGTTTCTGACGCCGAAAATCGGTGTGCGCGCCCGCCACCCCTCACACAGCACACATTTCCGTTACACCGAACTCCGGTGTGCACACAAGTGTCGAGTGTATTGGCCACTTAAGAGCCAGAGTTGTAAAAGAATGCAATCTTTAATGACTTTTATTATAAGATTGCATTCTTTGACTTCACTTTGCAAATTCGACTTTAAATTCTACCGACCTCTTGTGAGGAAGTAGTTAGAAATCCTCCAAGAGCATTTTTTGTCGTAAAAAAAATAATTCTAAGCTGTTCCGAATCGTCAACAAATTATAATAAACACGCACAGGAATTGCTTAGAGTTGTAACCCACATTATTTATGCTTTCTACGAGCCGATTGCCTGTAATTTATTTATTTATGATAAATTATAAAATAAAATGCACGACTGGGTCTCGCGAACTTGCTTTTATGTAAAAGAAATTGGGAAAATCGTTCTATGGTTGGTACAGTCAGTATAATATCTTAACTTCAAAATTTTTTTTATAATTAGAGATCTTTAAAAATAATCGAAAGAAAAAAATTCTGGGTGCAGTTTTCGGGAAAAATACGATTTTCGAAACCATTTTTTAACTTTTGTATGGTAGATACCGTTATTTTTAGGTAAAATACATTTTTTTTTCACATCTTTTACATTGTATTAATAAACATTTATTTGTCATGTTTAAAAAAAATCGAGCACTAAATGAATTTTTTTGAATTTTTTCTTTAAATTTTTGGAACAGTTTTTGAAAAAAAAAAATATTTATAATATTTCAAAACAAAATTCGTATGGCAAGTCCCTTATTTTTTGTCTTAAACAAAAACGTTTGGGGGGAAAATTTAAAAATGATATCTACCAAGTTTAACGAAGATCGATCGAGCCGTTTAGTCAAAAAGACAGACACACAGAATTGCAAGGCTCACTTTTTTCGTGTTCTCTATCATCGTAATGTCAACTTTGATCAAAATCTCGAGTTCAAGTTTTTACGAATGCATAACGTACCTTATAACTATTCTTGGTCATATTCTAAGGAAAAAATTGTTTTACAGTAAAGTCTGGTTTTCAACTTTGGCATCACTTTTTGACGATTTAAAAAAAGGCTAACTTTGATGTACCCTGACCCATGTTAAGATCAAATTCTTTGCCAGTACTAATGGTAAAGACCTCATTTTAGATTTTTTTTTAGTTGAAATACCAACCTTTAAAACTACACTTATATTTAGCTGATATATTTTTAGGGTTACCATATATTCAATTTTAAATGGTGTTCAATTTTTCTTGCCCGAGCTAAATTTTGACTTTGAGGTCATTTTTTTTCAAAAAATGCGTAATAAACCTAAAGTTTTCTTATTTTATTAAATATCTGGCAACCCTAAAAACATATCAACTCAATTTAAACGCAGTCTTAAAGGATAGTATTTTTACTAAAAAAAAAAAGAATGTGTGTACTGACGTACGCGCTCTAGAAGTAAAACTTCTTTTCTCTCAAACAAAGCCTCTGTAAA
The DNA here is from genome assembly GCA_911387755.1 of Chrysotoxum bicinctum. NCBI lineage: Eukaryota > Metazoa > Arthropoda > Insecta > Diptera > Syrphidae > Chrysotoxum > Chrysotoxum bicinctum. The sequence continues at coordinate 134,820,502 of OU426988.1, forward strand.
AACGTTTGTCAAATGTAGGTACTCATTACTTACAACTAGATGTCGCATGGGTTCCAGGTTTGTGTACAAAATAAAATGCATTTCGAAATTTCGGATTAGCATAGATACAATATCACAAGCACATATTTATTCCTATAATTAATATATACAAAATAATTGTAGGAAGCATGTCGTTATAGCGTGACGTTTTGACATGTCACTGACAGCTCCATAGAAAATTTTTTACCCCCAACGCCGGAAAAGAAGTTTTACTTCAAAAAGTTCAAAATAAGGTCTCTACCATTAGTACTGACAGAGAAATTGATCTAAACATGGGTCAGGGTCCACCAAATTTAGCCTTTTTTAAATTTTCGAAAAGTTATGTCAAAGTTGAAAATTAGATTTTACTGTAGAACAATTTTTTTCTTAGAATACGACCAAGAATCACATCCCAAAGTATGGCACATGAATTACCGGACACCCTGCATAAGTCGCATGTAAAAACATCTACGGTGTACCAGGCTGCACTTAATGCAGTGGAATATTTTACAAAAATCTTGATTTGTGGAAATTCTTAACTGAAGCTAATATTCATACATTATGTCAAATAAACAAGTCACATTTATAATGATCTTAATTCAAGGGATTTATATTTGTAGGTTACTTCATAATTTTTTAGGTTTTCTCGGTTGTTAGGCATTACTTTATGCTTTTTTTTCGGATAAGCCGTGGAAAAATGCTAAATATTAAGCGAGTAAAGTTCTGCACTCACCCCGAAATTTTCGCTATAAATTGCATTGAGTGGGAAGCTAATAGAAAAAAGGGTTTTTGTATGGTTACATACATGCAGTGTGCCTGCGAAGCTTCATATATTTATGAATTTTTGAATATGGGCGGGTCAATAAGTCCGTGACTTTTTGAATTTCTGACTTCTTTACTGAAACAGCAACACTGCTCCTGTCAACAGGCATCTGTCAGTTGACTCCTGTCAAAATTTAAACTTACTGCGTCAGTTAGTTTGTGTTTGACAGCTATTTTTATCAGACTAGTCACTAATTTGAGGAGAAAATGGAAAAAAGTGAATTTCGTGTGCTTATTAAGCATTATTTCTTGCGAAAAAAACCATTACCGAGACCAAGGCTAAGCTTGATAAATGCTATGGGGACTCTGCACCATCGATTTCAATGGTAAAAAAGTGGGTTACTGAATTTCGTTGTGGCCGTACAAGCACTGAAGATGCCGAACATCCTGGACGCCCAGTTGAGGTCTCTACACCCGAAACAATCGAAAAAATTCACGATATGGTGTTGGCCGACCGAAGATTGAAAGTGCGAGAGATTGTGGAAGCCGTAGGGATCTCGCATGGTTCAGTGGTTTCAATTTTGAATGATCACTTGGGCATGAGAAAGCTTTCCGCAAGATGGGTGCCGCGTTTGCTCACAGTCGACCACAAACGCAATCGTGTAACAACTTCACAGGAAGGTTTGGCGTTTGTTTAATCGCAATATGGAGGAGTTTTTGCGCCGTTTTGTAACCGTGGACGAAACATGGATCCATCACAACACACCAGAGACCAAACAACAGTCAAAACAGTGGGTTTCTAAGGGTGAATCGGCGCCAAAGAAGACCAAGGTGGGTTTGTCAGCCAATTAAGTTATGGCGACTGTTTTTTGGGATGCACGCGGGATAATCCACATTGACTACCTTCAAAAGGGAAGAACAATCAATGGGGAATATGAATATTATGCCAACTTATTGGACCGATTCAATGACGATTTGAAAAAAAACCGACCTCATTTGGCCAAGAAAAAAGTTCTTTTCCACCAAGGCAATGCAAGGGTGCACACATGTGCAGTTGCCATGGCAAAAATCCATGAATTGGGCTATGAATTGCTCCCTCATCCACCCTATTCTCCAGATTTGGCTCCGAGCGACTACTTCTTGTTCCCAAACCTGAAGAAATGGCTTGGTGGAAAAAGATTTGACTCCAATGATGAAATAATCTCGCAAACAAAGGCCTATTTTGAGGACCTCGACAAATCATTTTTTTTGGAAGGGATACAAAAATTGGAGAAGCGTTAGACAAAGTGTATAGAGCTCAAGGGAGACTACGTTGAAAAATAAAATTATTTTTTTATCAAAAAATCTGTGTTTTATTCCAAAAGTCACGGACTTATTGACCCGCCCTTATTACAACAACATCTTGAATGAACTACCACCAAGTGGGTTCTTTTTTGGCTAGAGTTATAGCTATTTAACGGTTGCCAAGCCGATCATCAAACTCCTTTATTAGTGGTGCTTAGCTTTTCTGACGACGCTAGGTCTGGGTTCAAATCTCAGTCAAGGCAAAAAGTTTTTCGATTATAGAAATATAACTCCAGCCAAATAAGAAACCCACTTGGTGGTAGTTCATTCAAGTTGTTGTAATATTCTAAAATCATAAATATATAAAGCTTCGCAGGCACACTGCATGTATGTAACAAAAACCCTTCAAAAACCCCTTCAATACATTTAAAACTTGACCAGAGTCAAATCTTTCATTAAAATCTCCCTCCTTATATGGTAATATACAACGAAATGTTGGCTTATAAACAGAGTTCGGAGAAATAGAAAGAAACCGAATTTACAACAACAAAACTTGAATGACTAATAAAAACGCTAGTCCTCAAGTGATAATTGATAAACGATAAAACCTAAATTGGGATGGACCTGATCATGTGGTCTCGGTAGCGTGATGCGTAGGGCATTGGCTTCTGACGACGCTAGGTCTGGGTTCAAATCTCAGTCAAGGCAAAAAGTTTTTCGATTAAACTTGATAATATAAAGGCCACTAATAAAGGAGTCTGATGATCGTCTTGGCAACCGTGAAATAGCTATAACTCCAGCCAAATAAGAACCCACTTGGTAGTAGTTCATTCAAGTTGTTGTTGTAATATTCAAAAATTCATAAGCTAATAGAAAAAGCTATATTAATTATATCTCTTGTTATTGGTTAGGTTCAGAGGGCTGGGAGCAAACCATACTTAATACATTACAGGGTGTTCGTAGTAGAAGCTCGATCGAGCATGAACATGATGAAGATGGGATCTCAAGCACGCGATAATTTAAAAACTACGGCCCCGAAGTTTTTAAGTCGTTTTTACTTGCGATTTAGGTACTATAAGGCAAATTCTGCATTTGGAAAAAAAATCGAGATTTCGATCAAAGTTGACATTACGATGATAGCTCCGACATGTCTTATGTATCTCAAAAACAGCTCTAAAGATTTTGATGGAAAAATTAAGTGTGATATTATGGGCATAGACAACGTTTTGATCAGAACAAATTTTGGGGCAAAATTATATTAACGGTACCTGTCTTGTAACGGTTTTTTTAATTTCGACTTTCTCATCAACGCACACAGGCGGATTTTCCCAAAAACATGGCCAAAACTATAAAAAAATTTATTTTAATTTGTTCATTTTTCTGGCTGACAACTTGTTTACATTTAACAAAAGCATATTATCTGATTAGTCCCGCTATTTATTTTGCAACCGTTTTGTCATACGATGCGGCTAAAGTAAACACTTTTGTTAAACAGGTGTAATACCAGATTTGGTTTGTGATTAGAAGTTAGTGTTCTTTAAGTTGTTTTAATTTTCCGTGTGCATTTACTTAACAAATATAATATGGAATCTGTTGCTAGTGGCAAGTTTAATAGTTATAATTCAAAACTTTGTTTTAATTTAATATTTAAAGTTGATTTGAATGGATTCCAAAAAAAGCTTATTTTTGGATCAAAAAAAAATATTGTTTTTTTATTGAGCAAGGAAAAAGTTTATTCTCCGGGCATGTCCCGGTTATAAAAATTAACTTTAAATTTATATACAAACCTCCTTAATAAGTTATGACAATAATCCATTGCGATATTTTGCGATTTTACAAGATATCGTGAAGGAAAGTGATGTAAGACACGGAAAATAAGAGTTCATTTCAATTTTTTATTTTTTTTTGCTACAGAATCACATTCAAGTTTTATTTTTTTATCAAGAAATTTACTAAGTGAGTTCTTGAGGAACTGTTCATCTCAGGATTTCAATGAAAAACTTATTTTTTTATCAGAAAAAGTTAAAAGTTTGACCCACATTGATGCATCAGATGAAACCAAGAAAACATTAGCAAGGTTCGTGTCGGAACATAAATCGCGATGGTTAGCCTCCTCAAGAAATTACCAGGCTTTCAATAATAAAAACAAAACTTGGCTGGAGCTCGAAATCTCGTTTCCATGCAGAGCCCATGGATTTGTTGGACGGCCACAAGACAACTTTGGCGAACTAAGTGAAAGATCCAAAAGGAGAAAAACCGAAGTTTTGCGATCTGATTTCGAACCCGAAGAGCTATGCTACTCGTATGCTGCTCAAATGCAACTTCGGAAGAGAGGACAGATAGATTCTGCGGTTGTGGTGAAAAACACCGTTTTTTCAACTCCGACACTTGCAGAAAAATACCAAAAAGGTTTTAAAAAATTGCAGAGTGAGAGTGATATTATTCCATATACCGCAGATGAAGCTTTGTCACTACTTGTTGAAGCCAAATTAACAAAGTTTCAATATAATGTAATAAGGGATGCGGCCAATTCAATCAATATCAAGTTCAGGACAAATCAAAATTGAGGTTTGGGCTTTCACCGTTACATGCTTGGATTCGGTTTTTTGAATGCTTAATTCATGTTTCTTATAAACTGGTCATCTGTCAATGGCAAGCACGTGGTGAAGTAAATAAAAAAAAAGTAGAAGAAAATGAAAAGAGGATCCAAGAAGAATTCCGTTGTCAAATGGGTTTGTTAGTCGATAAACCGAAACTAGGTTACGGAAGTACAAACGATGGAAACACTGCTCGCAGATTTTTTGATGACTCTGTCACTTCATCACGAATAACCAACATAGATGAAGACTTAATTAATCGCTTTCGAGTAGTGTTATTAACAATATCATGTGGTTTTCCGATTAAAATAGATGAATTTAAGGAGTACTGCATTGATACTGCAAAAAAGTTTGTTGACCTATATCCGTGGTACAATATGCCAACAACAGTGCATAAAATTTTAGTGCACAGTCCGGAAATTCTGTCGGAAGCTATTCTTCCTATTGGACAACTTAGAGAAGATGCCCAAGAAGCTCGAAATAAGGATATAAAGCGTTTTCGAGAAAGTTACTCAAGAAAATTTTCGAGACAACAAAATATGGAAGATATTTTTCATAACCTCTTGGTTTCTTCTAATCCATATATTAGTAGTTTGAAAAAACCTTACCCAAAAAAAATGAATCATTTCCTTCAGAAGTACTGCAGTTCTTAAAAGAACCAGAAGTTGAGGTCACAGATCTGGAATAGCTTTCAAATCAAGATCCTAAATTATTCCTAGGTACCTATATCTAATGTTTGCTTAACTTATTTCTTTTTATTAGTTATTGTTTTGTTTAACTCATTCCTTTTTATTTGTTATTATTTGCAAACATGTTTTTTTTTTTCAATTTTGTTTATAATACCCTTGTTTTTATTTAAATTTAAATTAAATCACATTTGTTGTATTTATTTTTTATTTTAATTAATTTTATTTATTTATTTTTTTTTTCTAAAAATCATAAATATTTATAAAAATCACATATATATGTACAAATGAAGTCGTTATAGTTTTAGTTGTCTAAATCTGATAAATAAACGCAATAATTTAATATATAACACTTAAAAATAATTTTGGCCATGATTTTAGGAAAATCCGCCTGTGTGCAACGGCTCTAACGATTTTAACCAAAAATTTTCAGCAAGCGTCCCCTTAAATTTAAAATAATATTGTATATAAAAATCACCCATATTCTGAAACTCGTATTTATGACTCGTATTCGGCTATAGTCGTATGTTGTTATTACAGGAGTCGAACATCCGACTTCACTTGTACTAATTACCCCTATCACAGAGTCCCTCGTAACAAATCCCCGAAAATTTTGTTACGCTACGAATACGAATAAATTTACATCATAAGCCCCGGACGGAATCAAAAAACATTTTCCGAATTTCGGAGTTTTAAAATCAGTTGATTTGCGTCAAAATGTGAAAAAATAAATAAATTTCCGTTGTTCATCTTTTGATTTGATTTTAATTTTGTTGGTCGTTAAAAATAAATACCATTGCCGTTGCAATCTTTGTAATAAATGTAGAAAATACGCCAAGAAGACAAACACTAAAAATGAGATTCATTACGGAAGGATACCAATATTTATTTGTACTTATTACTTTATTTGCCCTTCAAAAAATATAAACAAACAAATTCACATGAAAACAATAATAAAAATTGTTTTTATATATTTTACTTGCATGTCCTTTATCTTCGTTCGCTTAATTATATTTTTGTTTCGTTTTAAGTTGAGCTCCGATCAAAATATCTGTTCGTAGAAAAAACTGCCCAACTTCCTATTCATTCGGGGCTAGTGATACCATTATTCACGAACTCCGAATTTCGTAGCAAGTTTTTTTTAGTACGACGCGACGGGAGCGATGATACCTTTTTTCGGGGTTCGTACTACGAATCTATTACGACGCACGGGGCCTGTGATAAGGCTGAATATTGGGAAACGAAAAACGTCGCATACGACTGTTCCTATGACTGTAGTCGAATACGACGCATAAATACGAGTTTCAGAATATGGGTGAATATTCCAAAAAAAATTTTGGGATTTTTGAAAAAAAAATTACATTTTTTTTTTGAAAAATCAAAGTTAAAGTTTGTATACAAAAATGAAGAAAAGATTTTTTTTTTTCAAAATACAGTTTCATTAGAATGTGACTCTTAGTTTATTTTAGTCAAAATTAAAAATTAAGGAAAAGGACAAGATTTTAGTGTAGCTTAAATAAAAGAACAATAATAATTATATCTCATTATAACTCAAAATATATTCAAATATTCATCTCGAAAGTTTCTTGGGTGTGAGGCATAGGCTTCCAACCAAGATCTTCATTTAGTACCCTAACATATTCGGCTAGCGAAAGAAAACTTCTCTATCACAGTGTAAAAATTTATTAATACCTCGGACCTGGTAATGCTTACACAATACATTTATTTGCCATTTAGGGCAGTTAAAAGTTGCTTAGAAGAAATAGTATACATACTCGTATTACATATGCACATATAAGGGTATAATTATTATTCATTGTCATTGTTAATAGTATTTTTTTTAATTTTACAACACCCGAAAAAAAGTTTGACACACATTTAAGCTGAAAAAAATATATTCCTTAACATTTCAGCTTTCAATCGATGAAGTACGACTCAATAACTCAGGTGAAAAGTTCCTACAAAACAAAGAAATGTATCCCCCATATAAACCATTTAAAATCGTACTCACCAAAGAAGGGATTATATCGCATTTGCTATTCAAAGACAACGATCCGATTTGGTCGACAAATTTGAAAAGGGCAATTGCATCCACGTTGCAGTTTCAAATGAAATCGGTTGGAGCTTTTGTTGTTGATGAGGTAACCAAAGGTAACGCAGTAAATAAACAATTCAAATTGTAACCAATTATCTCTGAACAGACGGGTATCCATGGAAAATGCTCCACTGAGTACTTTGTGTCCAACAAGACCAACTACATATCTATCCGAAAGACTCCTGAACTTAAAACTTGTACTCCGTACTCAGAGGCCGTACACATAACCCGCAGTAATGTACCACCAAACTTGTGCGAGTTCGATTTTCAAAAAAACGTTATAATTGGAAACGAAGCTGTCTACGGACTACTTCCACACAAGGATACCGAGTATTTTCTCAGCATGGCCCACGTAAGGGGCAACACTCTTATCCACACATTCGAGTCCACAGGGGAGGCACAATATATTAACTCAGAGTAAGAGATTCGCATTGATTAACCACCCCTCTATACAAACCCCCCACAGAGTAATAGCATGTAAGTTGTTGAAAATGTTTTGTTTCCTTTTTGCGCCGTCAACTACTGTGTACCACCCACTTGGCAACCATAACCATGCTAATTGTGCAGACTTTTGTTGAACTTTCTGAATGAAACCACCATCGATATTCCCATCGATATTGAAACAGCAATGGCAACGACTACATCTGGACTAGAACTATTTCCACTGGATCCAAATGATCCAACTGGTGGCAGACATCCGCAATTGCAGGAACATTTAAAAAGCAATGCATCGGTTATGCTTAATACACTGGCCGAGGGCTTAGAAAGTTCCGATTTGAAATTTGGCGAACCATACGACAGCACCCTTTCAGACATAATAAAAGTACTCTCCCAAATGGATTACCAATCGCTGCAGAAACTTTACACTGAAGTGGATATCGGAACATCGTACCGGCAGGAGACCATACGTAATATCTTCTATGAGATTATTCCTCGGATTGGAACAAAGGCTTCAGTACTTCTGACAAGGGACCTAGTGATGGAAAAGCAAATAAAATCAACCACTGCAGTTCAGTTGTTAATTTCATTGCCATTCCATATTTTTGAGTTATCCAAGGATTTGGTTAAAGAATGCGAAGCTTTTCTAACTCTAGGTGAGTCCTTTATTTTCTTAACGAAAAAAAAATATTTAGTATTATTATACTTTTGTGTAGGTCCTGATCGACCCGAAGTAAGACAAGCTGCTATTTTGAGTTTCGCTACGCTGGTACATAATGTCTTTGTAGGCAGAGGGATATCTAAGGACTTCTTTGATATGTTTGTTCAAAAATACTTCAATCTATTTTTGAGTAAGTTTTCTTAAAAATGAAAATACAACGCATGTGTATTATAATTATAAGACTTTCATCGATTAACATTAATGAGATAATATTATTATTCAAAATTAATTAAAAAATGATAAATTAATTGAATTAAAGTTCTACGTCTTTCTGAGTCAACGGTTATCACTTAATAAAAGAACAACGTGAAGCTGTGTAAGTGGAATGTTTCTAACAACTTCGTAACTCTGTATTATAAGAAAGTGTTCTAAAAAAATTTAAATGGATTTTGAAAGCTTTATGTAAATCATTTTAAATAAAATTCAAGATTGACAGGTAACGTTACTAACATTTTGTCTTAAAATTTTTTGATATGCAATGTCAAACTTCTGTATACAAAATTTTATTTAAATCCGTTATGCTAACAATGGTTGAATCAAAAATCATAAAAATGGTTCTATGATAGGTACTGTCAGAAATGTCTAAATTTCATTTTTTTAAATTAAATTATATATCGTTTCAATTAAGAGAAACAGACAAAAACTTACCAAAATATAAATAAAATTTGTAATGGCAGGAACCGTTATTTTTGGACTTAAAAAAACTATTGGAGGGAGAATTTAAAAATGTTTTTTATCAAAGTTAAAGAAAATCGGCGGGGTCGTTTAGGCCTTAGTGGAGCAGGAAGCATTGAGAAACCCACTTCGTTTTCCCTATCATTGGCATTACTTCATGTCTGATCAAAATCCCGAGTTTCATTTTTTTTACAAATACATACATACCTTGCCGTGTAGTAGTTATGTATGTATCGCAAGTATAATAAAATGCACGGCTGGATCGCAAGTACTTGCTCTTAGTAAAAGTAGGTGCTTTGGAATTTAAAAATAGCTTTTAAATAAATAATAACTATGGATTTGATGAGATAAAAATTTTCAAATGGATATAATGCCGTCTGATTTCTAAATTTGGGATGCCAATTTCCAGTATTTAGTAATATCAATTTTAGGAAATAATTTCAAAAAAAAATCGTTCACACGAAAATTGTTTCGAATTTTTGTATAAACAATATTTGTTCAAATTAAAAGGAGCTCCTGCACAAAAAATTTAGTCAAAAATAAAAAAAATGGTTCTGTGACAGGTACCGTTATCAACATTTTTTCCTAAAGTTTTATTTGTCCAAAATGTATTCCTTGCCCATAATAGCTGACTTATTTTTTTTTAATCGTTAGAGCCGTTTTCTAGATAAATAAGATTTTGCATAACGGCTGTATGGCATGTACTGTTAGTTTTGGAGCTAAAACAACAATTTCAAAGTCTCCTCTAAGGAAACACCGAAGACCCTTGACCACGCAGTTTAAAGAAAATAGCTACAGTAGCTTTGACTGTAGTTTGAGGTACTGACATAAAGATATAAATACAGACGGAATTGTCTGACCCATTTTGTTCGTGTTCTCTATCATCGTAATGTCAAATTTGATCAAAATATTGAGTCGAATTTTTTTCCAAATGAAGAACTTGCATAGTATTTATTTCGCAAGTAAAAATCACTAACAAGATAGCGAAGGAATATTTGATTTTGTTCCTGCGTTTTGAACAACAGCTGATATTAAGGCTAGGACCGCACTTGCGATTTTTTTCGAGGAGTTTAAAAAATCGCGGTCTCCACAAATTATTACCGTGTACTCACTTGTGATTTTTTTGCGGCGCGATTTTTTAATCGCAAACAATTAAAACACACAACTTTTAATGTGAGTGCACGCAACTGCTGCACATAAATAGCAACGATTAAGAATTATTTTTTTTAAGTTATTTTTGTCAAATAATTAGATTGGCCATATGGGTAACATTTACTATTGCGCATTTGATATTCCTTATGTTGCATAGTTACTTGCGATTTATAGGTTTATAATACAGTATATAGTATATTTATGCATTCAGAAGAAAAATCGAACTCGAGATTTTGATCAAAGTTGACATTACGATGATAGCGAACACTAAAAAACTGGGTCTCCCAATTCAGTCTGTCTTTTGACTACAGCCTAAACGGATCGGCCGATTTTCTTTAAACTTGGTAGATATTTTTAATTTTTTCCCCCATATGTTTTTTTCTTTTTTTTTTAAGACCGAAAATAACAGTACCTGCGATACGATTTTTTTCGAAATTTTATATATATTTTTTTTCTCAAAAACTGTCCCACAGATAAAAAAAAAAATTAAAAAAAATTATTTAGTTAAAGCTAGAAAATGGTTGAAAAAAAATTTTAAAAATGGTTATTTTTGATTCAACCGATTTTGATAATTGTTCTTATGCTAAAGCTCCCCAGTAGTTTAAATATTTTTGGGTTCTCAAATTTTCCAAACAAAATTTTTCCAAAACTAAATATTTCAAAAACCCCATACTCGATGTTTTTAAAACTTGAAAAATAATAGTTTCTTAATATAAATTACAAGATGTAAGAAAGCAAAATTTATTTTACCTAAAAAAATGGTACCCTACATACAAATGTTAAAAAATGGTTTTCCGAAATCGTGTTTTTCTCGAAAACAGTTCCAAGAATTTTGTTTAATTTTTTTTTTCTTTTTATTAATTTTTACGATTTATAATTTAATAAAAAAAAAATTCAAATCAAGATATTACTGACTGTACCTACCATAGACCATTTTTTCAAATTAAGAATTTCTCATTATCGACATAACGGATCTTAATGAATTTTTTTATAGAGAAGCTTCTTTAAAGTTTGAAAACATTGCATTTCAAAACTTAAAAAAAAAAAAAACAATTTTTTTTTTTTGAAAATTCATGAAGCTGAAGATCGCTACATCGAAATTTATGTTTTCATTTAGAATAGCAGATCTCGATAAGTTTCAAAGATATTGGAATATTTTAAACGCCAAAATGTTGGGCGCAAATTTTCCTAAGGGCGATGTCCGTTACATTTTTTAAATTGTATCTCGTTATATTTTATTTTAGTGAGTTTTAAAACTTTTAAGACAAAAAAATTTTTAGGAGAGGATATAGACCGCAATAATTTTTTTAGAAATAAAATAAATATGACCCAATGTAGAATATACGTTTCTCTAGGGGCGATGTTTCTCCTTTTTTTTATTTTTTTTTTTATTAAGCTTATTTAACCATGATTTAACCATGAAACTAACAAAAAAAAACAAAAAGTTTGGGCCCTTATAACTTTGGATAGACTAATCGCATGTAAAAAATCGGTACATGAAAAAATTATAATTTTCAAACTCTAGGGGCGATGTTTTTTCTTTTTTTTATTTGTTTGTCTATTAAAGTTTTTTTAAACATGAAAGTTAAAAAAAAAAAAAAAAAGTTTAGACCCTTATAACTTTGGATCACCTAATCGTAGGTATAAGAACGGTACATGAAAAAATTAGAATTTAATAGCTCAACACCATCCTTTTTTGGTTTAGCTAAACTAAAAGCAATAAATATTTTTCAATTCAAATTTGTTAAACATATCTCATAATATCTATCGAATTATTATAATAGTTATTCTATAAAGTATATTCACTCTGGAATTTTCTTTTTCTTTGTCTTTGCTGAAATTTTGTTTTCGTTTGTATAACAATTAATCTTTTCTTTATATAATTCCAATTTTGTATAATTATTATCAGAATTATTAAAACTTGAATCGAAAAAATAAAAATTCATATGAAGTAAATATTATAATTTTGATAATATACAATTATTAATATAATGTAATAAAAAATATAAAAATATTACAAATAACCAACATCTTAACTAACTAACACAAAACGTAGATATCTATTTTCCCTTTTGTTGTAATTTGTTGCTAGACAACAAATGACTCAAGAACATGAAATAAAACAAAAAGAAAAAACATCGCCTTTAGAGTTTGGAGATTCAATTTTTTTCATGTACCGTTCTTATACCTACGATTAGGTGATCCAAAGTTATAAGGGTCTAAACTTTTTTTTTTTATAACTTTCATGTTTAAAAAATTTAATAAACAAAAAAATAAAAAAAAAAGAAAAAACATCGCCCCTAGAGTTTGGAAATTCTAATTTTTTCATGTACCGTTCTTATACCTACGATTAGTTGATCCAAAGTTATAAGGGTCTAAACTTTTTTTTTTTTTAACTTTCATGTTTAAAAAACTTTAATAGACGAAAAAATAAAAAAAAGAAAAAACATCGCCCCTAGAGTTTGGAAATTCTAATTTTTTCATGTACCGATTTTTTACCTACGATTGGTCTATCCAAAGTTATAAGGGTCCAAACTTTTTGTTTTTTTTTTTGTTAGTTTCATGGTTAAATCATGGTTAAATAAGCTTAATAAAAAAAAAAATAAAAAAAGGAGAAACATCGCCCCTAGAGAAACGTATATTCTACATTGGGTCATATTTATTTTATTTCTAAAAAAATTATTGCGGTCTATATCCTCTCCTAAAAATTTTTTTGTCTTAAAAGTTTTAAAACTCACTAAAATAAAATATAACGAGATACAATTTAAAAAATGTAACGGACATCGCCCTTAGGAAAATTTGCGCCCAACATTTTGGCGTTTAAAATATTCCAATATCTTTGATACTTATCGAGATCTGCTATCCTAAATGAAAACATAAATTTCGATGCAGCGATCTTCAGCTTCATGAAAATTCGATATCTCAGAAACGGCTCAATATTTTTTTTTGTGAATTCGAACAATAATACAAACTTTAAATTAGCGTACTAAAGTTTTTTCTTAAAAATATTTTTAAAAGATTATTTTTTTAAGAAACCAGTATACAGACTTATAATTTTTGTTTTTGCATAAGCTAATATTTGCTTGAATCAAATCGAATCCTGTTTTTAGCTCCAACTACTACTGTTTTAGTCTATTAACAAATTAATTGTATGCTTATGAACAGTGGCGGCTGTACCTTAAGTGCTCTCGTGCGCTGAACCACCAATTCAAAAGATTTAAAAATTACAAAATATTACTGCATCTTTATTTTTAGATTCCCATATTAATATTTATTTTTTAAACATACGTACAAGAACACAAACAAGTAAAATTTCCAATTATGACGAAACAATGTAAGCGCTTTGCTTTACTATTAAGACTTACTTTCCCTGCAAGTAAAAATTCTCGTGCGCTTCGGCGAGCGCACGAGGACTGCTAGTATAACTTGTATGAGTTACAAGCAAGTATCCCTGACGCGTGAGACAAAAGATATTTCATTGAAATATATGGAGAATTAGCCTGCTCTCGTGCAGCGCACGAGAACCGAAGATTAACTACAGCAACCGATGTTTGACTAGAATGCGCTACGCCTGCGAATATGTAATGTTGTTTCGCTCTATCCGTGACTTGTTAAATAGTGTAGGTTTGTAGGTGTTAGGTTAGTAATTGTTTTTTATTTTGGTTTTGGTTCGATTCTGTACTGTGTACAGTGTGTGGTGTGGGATAAAATTAACAGTGATTAGGTATATTAAAGACAGTAATAATTTTTTTTAAAATAAAGTTACGTGAATCCACGATTTGACGCATTTAAGTGAAAAAATAAAAAACATGATTCCTTGCTAAATGTAATAAGTGTGTCAGTTTTATACATGGTCGAAATTCTTCGAGCAATTATACAAAATAATAAAAAATCGACATATACATGTAAATTTTTGTTTTTTTGCGATTTCTAATCTTAATACCTACTTAGTGAGCAAGTAAAGTGCACCACCTGTTCAACAACCCACCAGCCGCCACTGCTTATGAACAGTTTTTCTCTAATAACATTAATTTTTGAAATTCTTGGTCGTTTACATAAGAGCAAGTTCGTGCGACCCAGTCGTGCATTTTATTCAGTATGTATTCAAAATGTCAATTTTGACCGTTAAAGAACTAACCAGCGGGATTAACTATAAATAAAACTGAATAATAGAAGAAGAAAGAAGGCAAATTTGTATAAGGGTCATTTTTTTAAAAATATATTTTTTCATTTTACGAGTATCTTTCGATAAAAATTAAAATTGAAAATTTCGAATGTATTAAAAATGTTCTTTTTTGCATAAAATAACAACAAATAGTATTAAACAATAAATAGTAGTAACAATAAATAGTTGAAATTTTGTGGAAAGCAAATAAATTTAATAGGATATCTAATTAATAAAAAATACAAATTAAATAAATTTTGTTTAAAAGCATGAAAGAGGCAAAAAAATATTTTTAAATAACGACACATAACTTTCTTGGAGCTTTTACGGTACCAATACTGTAAGGAATGATGAAATTCAGTATATTTATCTAGAATATAAAAATATTAATAATAATATGAGCCATTATAAACTAAAAGAACATTTATTAAAAAACAAATACGAAAATGGCCACAGAGATTACAGGCCACGGAGATTACAAAATCGACTATTTCTTAATTTTAATATAGTCAATGTAATTCAATGTCATCCAAATTATATTAGGTTCAAGTATGATTAAATACCTTTTGTTTGGCGGTGGTTAGACTAAAAAATATTAATATGGTACAAAGATAACAAGGCCACGGAGATTACACTGAATTTTTACTCGGATGAAAAAATTATTTTGTATGTAAATTTTAAAGGAATTGACTGCAATAATTAAATAATAATAAAACATGTAATTGAAGGTTTTTTGACGTACTATAAGATGATGCATCGTAAAAAATTATTAAAAATTGTTTAGTTGTGTGAAAAAGCGAAAATGTTTAATTATGTTTTTTTTTTCAAAATCTTGTCACACTCATTCAACTAAGTATTGGGACAACAGAATTTTTTTTTTTTTTTGCATATCATATGTACAATTGAAGCTTAAGAAAAGGCCTTTGAAACGACAAGGCCCAAAATTAACAAAAAAATCATTTTCATCATTAAAAATATTAATAAAATTGATTAAGCATCAAAATCACATCCCAAAAAGGCCACGGAGATTACACATTATTAATTACTATGGATATTCGTTACCATCAATCGATCTGCAGATTTTTTCTTATAATACTGACATATGTATAAACACAGTTCCATGCCAAATTTCAAGTCTTTAAATTGAAATGCAAAAAAAATAAGCTATAACGCTAAAAATGTAATTTTTTTAAAACGACCCATAATCAAAATTTCTAGGGCTATTTTTGTAAACTATCGTGGATCTTATGAACTGACCGTTAAGTAACCTGCCACTTATAACCGGGTGCACCCAATTATTTTTTTACGTTTTTGAGTAGACCTTAAACGAAACAAAAGAGCCACTACACAACACATCCTAATTAAACACATTTTAATACTGACAAGAATTTTATTAAAAAGTCGCAAGTGCGTGCAAGATTATTTGAATCCATTTGATCTATTTAATTTTACTACAAAAAATACACTTAAAAAATAAAAATTGTTTCAATTTTATAATCGCTACGATTTTTAAGTCGTATGCGTGCATTCACATTTAACGCCATGTGTCTTATTTCATGCGGCTAAAAAATCGTGCGATTGAAAATGGATGTACTCCATGCCAATTTTGTATTGTGACCACGATTTTTAAGTAGTAGTAACTTAAATCGCAAGTTTGGGCATATCCATTTGAGTGCCTTTGTTTCATTTTGACGTACATACGACAATCGCATCGCCAGCAAAATGAAACAAATTTCGACCTTTAAATCATCAAGATCTTTTGGTATCAAATGCGTTCATTCATTACATATATTATTTATTAGTTGCCTTGCCATAATAAGTTATTTTTGATTCACTTTTCTTTTATTTAAACAATTCCAGAAAGCATTATGTCATTTGGGGAAAGTTATGTTTGCTCTTTCCATATAACTACACATTCAAAAATGCATTAGAAAATGAGCAATGTTGATGTTTTTCAATAGATGATTATTTAAAAATAGAGCCCAAGCCTAAAAATCCACTCCGATTTCCAAGTTCTGTTCATTACCTGTAAAATGACGTAAATATAATATGAGTTTTCCACTTCCATTTCTCACAAACCTTGCAATTCCTGAGCGGGTTTGTGAAATTTAACCAAAAGCAACCGGAATATTAAAGTTAAGTAAGGAAAAAATTTAAAAAGTTGCTCGATGATTTTCAAGCTTAAATATTATGCAATTTAGTTTTTTTTAAATACGTATTGTATTGACTTCACAATTCTTGCAGCCATTTGCCCAATTTAACATTTTTCTCAACATTTTGGGTGAAGGCCTCTTAATGTTCTATTTTGGCGACTAAAAAACCGCGCGATTGAAATGGCAAGTGGGTTTCTAGCCTTAGAGTGATTTTCAAGGTATTAATAATATTAATAATTTCCCAATATGTTTTAGCTATTATCGAAGATTACCTTTTATAAATCTTTCTTCATTCTTGAATACTTAAAATTATTAGATCACTATAATACTTTTGAAGCACTTTGGTAAAAAAAAAAACATTAAAAATCAATTTTTGACGATTGTTCTTTTTTTTAAATAAAATAAAATTTCTTCAATAGGAATAGGATCTCATCAAAACTTCTCACTTTTTTCAGTCATTGATAATGATTGAGGACTTAACGCCTAAGTTTCGCTCTAAATTTTCAGAGAAGCTAAACTTATTTTCAATTTCAGCATTGAATATACAGTTTGTCAGAATTTAATAACAAGAAGTACTCGTACATATGTATATCTATCAGAACTTCTCATGAATTCTAAAAATAAAAATTGATTAGATAAAAATAATAATATTTTCTAAATTATAAGGAAATAAAATATATTTATAGTGTAGACTAAAAATTAAATTAAATATCTACAAATTAAAAGTTTGGAAAGAAATTAAATAAAACAATGACATTAAAACCCATGTTTATAAACATTGTATAAACTAAACGCGTTTGGAGGTTGAATAGTGCCTTTATAAGGCCATTTTAGTATTAAATTGTCACTTTCACTTTTACGTCACATTAAAATATTGTGATTACCAAAAAAACAATGCCTTTAGTTATTTATATCATAATATTATAATTCTTTTATTTCAGATGAACATGACTATGAAAATAAAATGTTGTATCTACAAGGTCTAAGTAACTTGCAACTTGGCAACGTTGCCAACTATTTAGACCCAATTGTTAATAACGATGATGAAAATGCTGATATTAAATTCCTTGCTGCTTGGGCTACATTGCCCTTAGCCACAACTCGTCCCGACAAGGTGCTTAAGACTTACATAATTCTCTTTTTTTTATTTTATTCAATTGAAAACTTTTTGATCTGCCTTAGATATATGAAATTTACTGGCCGATTTTTGAATCGAAAAATGCAACTCTTGAGCTGCGAGTGGCAGCTGTTACACTGCTACTAATTTCAAATCCGACTCCAGCTCGTTTGATAAGTATTCATCGTATCATCCAAAGTGAAACATGTCCTCATATGATAAATTACTATAGAACAACAATTATAAGTATTTCGGAAACTACATTCCCTTGTTACCAGCATTTGTAAGTTAATTTTTTTTAAATTAATGAGCTTTTAAAATTCGTATTTGCTGAGTACTTGATTTAATATCTTCTTTATTTTTTAATCTAAAAGACGCCGTCTACTTTCTTATATGCATCGTCATCTTCCACAAAAGCCTGAACCTCGTTACTGGGTTACGGGAAATTATATTTTTGACTATCGTGATTCAAAGTTCGGAATTGGAGCTATGCTTCAAGCTTTCATCGTTGGAGATCCCATATCAGATTTGCCCGTTGTTATGTATTTTAAGTTTGATACAGAAGCTTTAGGAAAGTTTACTGGACAACTAGCGGTAAGTTTTATTCAATATTGTGTTATGAAATTATTTCACATGCTGATCTCCTTTTATTGAAGCTTTACATAAAAGCTCGTGGCCTTCCAGATGCAGTTATTGGAAGACTTATGAAACCTGAAGCAAATACAATAAAGTTTGAAAATCTGAAAACAATTTTAGCATTATTAAAAGCTCCTCGGATTGAAAATAAACCTCTTCACTTGGAGTTAATTATACAAATGGAAGGCAAAACTGTTTTGTCTTTTTACTGGAATCAGCAAAGCTACATGAATTTAAGCTATCAAGATTGTAATTCTGCAACTACCAATATTTTAGAGCAGTTTTTCCATTTAAAAAATATTTGTATTTTTCAGTGATGAGTCGTTTAAGCTTCCTTATTGCGACTGATAGTCATATCAACATGCAGACAGTGCGATGGCCTTTTATGACAAAATACACTGTTCCAACAGTATTGGGTACGGCAGCTGATGTTTTATTGGAAACCACAGTTCTAACTTCATTGAGGGGAAACATAACCCAACATACATTACCAGATGCCATAAAGAGGACTCATCAAATTGATGCTAGGTAACAATTGGTTTTAATGTTGTTAAAAAAATTTATTAACATTAAATAATTAATAATTATCGCGCAAAACAAAAATTTAGAGCATTAAAGTTAGAATATTGTAGAATTTAATTTCCTTATTTGAAATTCGATTCTATATAAATAATTCAAAAAACCGAAAAAATATTTTTTTTGAATATTTTTATATAAAATATTAGATATTTTAAATTTAAACGACTTCATATTAAAAAAATTTGGTCAAAATCAGAAAGTCGCAAAGCAAAAAGGCAGTTAGTTTTGGCGCTAAAAAAAATTCCATTTCTCCTCTAGAGAATCACCGAAGACCCTTAAATACTGAGTTCGAAGAAAATACCTCCAGTAGTTTACTCTGTAGGTCGAGGTACAGACAGACAGACGGAATTGCCGTACCCACTTTTTTCGTGTTATCTACCATCTTAATGTCAACTTTGATAAAAATCTCGAGTTCGATTTGTTTTCCAAATGGAGAACTTGGCCTTTAGTACCTATATCGCAGGTAAAAATATAAAAAAGCTTCATTAGGATTTAATAATAATGAACTTTTGAATAAAGATAGGAATTCAGCCTTAGAACCATACATTCAATGTGAATATCCAAAAAAAGGCTAGATAGATTCTAACTTACGCATTTTCCGTCTGTTAACAAGCCATAGATAAGGTAATTAATCTTGAAACCATGACTGGATTTCGGAGTTTAACAATCAGCTAGTGCCATGAGATTTGCTAGCACAATTTGTTTATCAACTTAGATAATGCAATAATTGGATAAAGAGGTATTTCATAGAAGCATAATGAACTTATGAACTTTACTGGAAATTCAGGAAAGGAAGTGAAGTAGTGTCATACATCCAGGCAATGCTTCGATCAAAAAATTCGAAAAAAACAATAGCTGTCAGTTTAAAAAAAATCAAACCAGTCATTTAGACTGTAACCGAGGAGCCATACAGAATTCATCTACCCATTTTTTATATTCTCTATCATAGTATTGTCATGTTTCATCAAAATCTTCAGTTTAAGATGATGTTTGACAATTAAGATCAAGTAAAAACCCCTCAAATCGAATTGGAAACAGCTCCAAAAATAACTGAACAATTTTTTTTCATTAGTATACCATATGTATTTCTTCCCTGTTTGTTATTAACTTCCCATAGGGAGTTATTGTAATCGGTCCGATTTGTCAAATTGGAATTTTTGACATTTCTCGACGTTTCAAGGTCCCTAGAGGCTATATCAATCATTTTTAGAGAGATGTCTGTGTGTGTGTGTACGTACGTTCGTACGTCCGTACGTTCTGGTACCATTTTTCGTCGTCGATATCTCAAGAACGAGTAAAGATATCGACTTCAAATAAATTTTGTTTAATAGATAATAACTTCGAAAGAGGCTGAAAGGGCGTTTATTAAAATTCAGTGAGTAGGTTTTTCACCATAACGGTTTAAGAAAAAAGTTAAAATTTAGGTTAGTTTCAAATATCTCACGAAAAAATAATGCTATTGATTTCAAATAAAATTTAATGTACTCATTATAAGGTCATACAGATGTGGTATGAATTTGGAAAAAAATGAACATATCTACCGTTATTTTTTTAAATAAAAAAAACTGAAAAAAAAATTTCATAACCCAGATATTCTAAGAACGGAAAAAAAATTGAAACTCAAAATAATTTTATTTTACGAAAAATAATGTTTTTGACAACTGGTAAAAATTTCAAAAAAAATCAGTTTACAGTTTTTTTACAAAAAATAAAAAAACTATATAAAATTCTATTGAAAATTGGTAAAAATTGTTTTTCGACTCAAATTTCTCGAGAACTAGTAGTGATATTGACTTCTAATTTAGTTTATTTTATACATAGTATAATTTTGTACAATTGGTAAAATGTTGACAAATATTGAATTAATAGTTTTTTTTTTAAATAAAAAAACTATTAAAAATTCTAGTGAAAACTAGCTAAAATTGTATTTCAAGTCGAATTTCTTGGGAATGAACACCGATAGTGCCTTCTAAAGTATGTTGTTTTATACATCGGTACCTTTCCGTAAGAATGTACATATACTAAGCGAAATTTCTAAAATTGTTCAGGAAACGAAAAAAACGAAGAAAGTTCTAGTTGAATCATAGTGTGCTAAGAGACAATTTTGGTTAAACTAAGTGACATCTAACAAAAATTTTTGTTACTCACGACAATGAGATCTTTATTAATGTCGCTTAGCATAATTTTTTTGGCGGATAATACAAATTTCAGGGGGCAACATTATTTTAATGAGAAAACATCTTAAAATAATGTTTGTTTGAATTTTACATCTAAAGTTTGTTTCGCTGAAAATTTGGTTATTTGAAAAAAACTAAATATAAAGTTTTCAAGACCACAAATGGGAAGTTATCAGAGTGGGTCGCACCCAGCCTCTTTTTTTCTTTTTATTTGATTAATTATGTAGTTCAAACAAAGTAATTCAGATACTAAATCTTTTTTCAATTTATTTTTTGGAAAACGAACGCTTTTACTAATCTTTTATAAATATATTTCAGATACTCGTCGTATGCATCATGCCGCAGCCGAAGCTATAATCCATTTTTGAATTTAGACCATGAAATAAATCGTGAACAAGGATTTTTAATTTATATTCCATTTAATAATGACGTTGTCTTGAACATAACAAGCTTTTGTCTCAAGTATTCATTTTCTAGACCAGAGAAGCTCACAAGTGGAATGTCCTTTAAATCAAGATCCCTTACATCTACCAAAGGCTTCATCACTAAATCATCCTCTCAACCATTTGAAGAACTTATACTACCGGAAAGAAAACAAGGATTGGTTTGTTTTTTCGACTTATTTGTATAAGCTTACAACTAATTTCTGGTATTAGTTTCAGTTGTTCAAGTACGATTCAGACGATCTCGGTGTTTCCTTGACTATTAACACTAACCATAATGAGCTTATAAAATATTGTGGAATGCTACTTAAGTCAGAGTTCATGGAAAAGTAAGTTAACTTATGGGCCTAATTACCTTAGATAAGCTTATATTAATTTGATAAATACGTTTTGTATTGCGGAAACAGTAGCATATCTATGTGTAAGAAGTCGAAATATTCCCGGTGTGGGTTTTAAAATGAAAATCAAGCTTATGTTTCCAATTATTTCTAAATTAATTCGTGAAAAAAAAAATAGTAAGACATTCAATATTTTGGAACTATGTACTCGTATATATACTACTGTTTGTTAATTGTTTTTTTTTTGCCCTCCTGGTTTTGCAGTTATAAACACGGTTTTGAGGTGATTTAATTCAACTAACGTCACCCTGTATCGAAATTTTTCACCACTTACCGACCTAAATGAATTCTTTAAATTTTTTTTAATTTTTGATTTTAATATTTTAAAATTTGTAAGACAATCGACAGTATGTAAAAGTTAGATTTTGCACACCTCCACGACTATGGCTTTCCAACCATATATATAAAAACAGTGCTCATCATGGTCTAGCCGTATATGTATACGTACGTAATGATGTTGCCTATCAGCTCCTGCCACAGTATGGCCCTTGTATTAATACAAATTTTTATTCTATGTGGCTTCAATTTACTGTACAAAGGACCATCATTCATACATGTTTTATCTATCGCAGTCCAAGTTTGAATAGTAATTCGACTTCTAATGAATTCGATGCCCTGCCCGACTCTATCCAGAGAATTGTTTCTCATTTTCCGCATAGTGAGATCGCTATTACGGGCGATTTTAATGTACACAATTCTTCATGGATGCGCTATTCTGGTCAGCAATACCTGAAGGAAAGTATATCGAGATTTTTGCTGAAACAACCTGATTCAGCTTGTTGACTAGCCATTCGGATTCCTGACGTTGTAGGTCAATCCGCCAACATTCTAGACTTGTTCCTTATCTCTGAACCTTATACACATGTATGTAAATACACATGTATTATCTCCTCTAGGCACATCAGACCATTGTGTCACATCTGCAAATTTTTCGTGTCAACAAACCCCAGTTAAAGAAAAAACTCCTTTGAGAACCGTTTTTGGTTTACGAGAAAGTCACAAAATCTGATTCTGTACGGTATGATAAATTTTATTCCGAATACGATAAAATATATCAAACCGAAAGAAAACTAACTCCTGGTTTGATTCGAGCTGTAAAGAAGCTATCAGTGTTAGAGAATTAAGTTTCCGTAGTTTTATGGCCAACCCTACTGAGGAAACCGGAATAAGTACGAACAAGCTAGAAAGACCTGTAACGTTCATATCCGACAAACTAAATTTTTTCAAAGGTAGTAATAATTGTTTGTCATTTGTAAAAAACGTACGAAACACTACGAAATCCTCAGTTCCAACGCTCGTCTTCAATGACACCTATATTGTAAGCTCCATAGATAAAGCCAATTTGCTTGCAGCACAGTTTGCTTTTATTTCGACGGTACCAGAGAGTGACATGACTCTTCTTTGACTTGAGACATAAGCGATGTTATGGGACGAAGTTGCTAGAGCACTAAAAGATCTTGACATTCATAAATCCGCTGGCCTGGTTAGTATCTCTGCTATTGAAGAGAAGAGGTGTTTCTTCCTATCCTACTCTACAGGTCTCTTCCCTAGTGGATAGAAAACAGCATTTGTCCAGCCTGTCCTTAAAAAAGGCGAATCTTCCTTCCCCTCTAACTATCAACCAAATGCATTTACGTCCCTTCTTTCCAAGGTCATGGAAACGCTGGGGGGTCATTCCGTAACTCGATTATCGTCAGACGATATCGTTTGAACGATAGCGTTGCCTCTTTTTGATTCACGTAAGTCGATAATCGTCAAGACGCTATCGTCAAAACGATAGCGTTTGGACGATAGCTAAATAGGTATCGTCTTACATTAATTTTGAATTTTGTAAGTGACTGTAGTTGAGTGATTGAGTTTCCACTGTAAATTGACATTTTGTATTGTTTTCTATTGAATTGACAGATTGACTACAGTTTGAGAGTTTCTGAAATGCATACAAATCTCTAAAACTGTGATCGATTGACGAGACGATAGTAGTCGAGTTACGTGAAGCAAATAATGGACGATATCATCGACGATTATCGTTTTGACGATTATCGTTTAGAAAATTACGGAATGACCCCCCTGATCAATTTTCAGCTTAAGAAATATCTTGAGGAACGAAAGCTTCTTAATGACTATAGCAGTAGGTCCACTGGTGATCTGATGGTATACGAGTTTCTCACGGAAGATTGGACAAATCTTTACATCGTTTTGGAGAAAGTTAAATACCATAATTGCACTTGATATTTCAAAGGCTTTTGATTGAATTTGGCATCAAACTCTTTTAATGAAAATGCGTACATCCGGTATCGATGAATATCTTCTTCTTTTGTTAGAAATTACCTTTCAGACCGTTCACTCATTCAATTGCGTTATGATCTCTTCAGCGATTAAAAAATCTTTCCCAAAAGATACATCTTCTCGTTTCTCTTAAGTTAGACTCTTCCATCAAGTTGCATAAATTGCAGATAATCGGAAGGTCTACTTGGTATGGTTTATAATTAAGGTTGAGCATATCACCACGAGGTCTAACCAACTATCATGGATATTTCTTCAACCCTTAGTTCATCACGGAAGTGGTTTAGCTGTCCCAAATTGTGATTCAGCTGGTGGTAGATCGTTCTTCCTACCTCATCATCTTTATAGCAATTAACTGGTAGATATCCGCTTTCAATTTTATACAATCATATATGGTACGAGTACAGTTCAGATCCTTTCCACAATTTAGTGCAGAATCGAGCCATTCGCTTTACCACCGACTTTTTGTATGGATTGCTTTCAGGGCCGCAATTTTTGCCTTGTTGAGCTTTTCATTCACGTACTTCTGCATATTTAAGTTCTTTGTAAAAAAAACGCCTAGATATTTAAACTTCTTAACAACTTCAATTAACTTCCCATTGAAATTCCATTTTTCATTGAAAGTCTACCTCCTGCTTTTTTGACAATCATCACTATGGACTTTTCTACATTAACAATTATTAAACCCCAAAGTATTCAGTATTCCTGAAGCCGATAATCATTAATTTATTGAAGTGACTCGGGAGAATATGCAAATAACACAATAAACAACAATGCTTTTATGAAGATCCTAGCACATTCAATACCTCTAGGCAACCATACAATAAGTATGAAGAGCGCAAATGTTGCTTGAACTTGAAACCAATTGGATTTTTCCACAACATCCATAATTGCAGGCTGCGTATCTTCTTAAAGCATTTCAATTATTTTGGCGAACTTTTAGAGACATTCCTTTAATAAACAGCTTATAAATCAAGGATTTGTGGTCCACCGTAAGGAAATACACTTAGAGTTTCTTGTCCTTGCCTTAAAAGGAATCTGTAATGCTCTTCAGTACAAATATATAATCAACCATGGAATACCCTTAGCTAAAGCTGGCCTAGCTTTCTTTTAGCAGCTTATTTATTTATTTTCTGATCCACGTTACTAGTCGCCGTTGCAATATTGCAGTACAAATTTTGTACTTTGCGTTGGGGAAAGAAATACCCCGATAATTTGCAGGACTTTTGAGATTTATGTATAAGATTTTTCATAAGGGTTGTTTGTATAGCATGTACCGTTTGGTCTTGAGATAAAAAAAAAAGAATTTAAATTTCTTCTCTATGGAATCACCGAAGACCCTTAAGTACTGAATGGCCGACCAAATGATATAAAAAGCTGTTTGATAACTAAAAGATCGGAAAACTGTTTCGACTCCTTCCTAACCCAACCTAGAATTGAATTGGCCGTACTAGCTATGGCGTTGAAGTGTTGTATGAATTCAAATTTACGATCAAATAATACAAATAAGGACAATAATCACTTACACGTGACAAGAGTAAACCGTTAAAAAAATAGTTAAAAAAAGAAACAGAAGGAAGTGGAAGGAGCAATAAATTGACCACTTATATTAAAAATAAAACACAACTCCAGAAATCCATTGTATTAAAAAATGTTATATTATTATTAATTTTAATGTTTGTTATTTTTGTGTGAATAGTTTTTGAAAAAAAATATATATATTTTTAACCTCAAAATATCGAGAACAATTAAAACAAAAGTTTTATACTGATCGATGTTGTATTAATTAATCGCTTAAGTATATGTAGATAAATGTTACGTAGCTGAATACAAAACGGATACTGCAGATTCAATACACAGGGAATTTACAGCCAATTTGATCACAATCTATTACAGAAGAACTACTTTAGTGATAAAAACATTGTGCAATTATTATCAATGATGGTAAAACTTAGAGGAGAAATGTTAAGTCTAAATTATAAAGGGTTTTCCAATAAGAGGTGTTATTTTGAATAGCCCGCTATTTCGGTAGCTGTCACTTTTGAAGCTGTCATTTTTTGACATTTGACAAGTAGAAACTACGCTATTAATAAAAATGGAACGATACACGCTTCAACAACGCATTGAAATTATTAAAATTCACTATAAAAATGGTGAAAATTTGGCAGAGACGGTTCGTAAAACTAAAACATTTTTGGGTCGTCGTCAGGGGCGAACGCAGGTAGGGGTTTTAGGGGTTCAAACCCCCCCCGAAACGACCAAAAAAAATAAGGGTTCCTTTTATTAAAGAAAAAAAAAAACAAAGTATTATTTTCGTGCCATAAATTCTTCTGCTAGTGTTGTTTTTTCTTACGACTTATAGGTACTATAAGGCAAATAATGCATTCGTAAAAAAAATCGAACTGAAGATTTTATTCAAAGTTGATATTACGATGATAGCGAAGACGAAAAATGTGGGTCGCAAAATTCTGTCTGTCTGTCTGTTCGACTACGGCCTAAAAAGCTGGGCCGATTTTCGTTAAACTTGGTAGATATCGTTTTGAATTTGTTTCCCCCACACGTTTTTTTCTTTTCTTTTTAAGACCCAAACATAACGGTATATGCCATACGATTTTTTTTTGAAATCTTATAAATATTTTTTTCTCAAAAACTGTCCCACAGAATTTTAAAAAAAAAATTCATAAAATGTCATTTCGTCATTTTAGGTAATGGTTGAAATATTTTTTCCAAAAAATGGTTATTCTTGGAAGCCCCTTGAAACCATTTTTTGGTTTTTGATTTTCTCGAAAACAGTACAACCGATTTTAATCATTATGAAGCCTTTCCAAGGTTTAAATATTATTGCGTATACAAATTTCAAAAGTTTTATTTTTTGATTCTTAAAAAAATTTCAAAATTTTTTTCTGGAAACTCAATATTTCGAAAACCCCATGCTCGATTTTTTTTAAACTTGATAAATAAAACTTTCTTAATATAATCTAAAAGATCTGGGGGAAAAATTTGTTTTACCTAAAAATAAAGGTACCCACAATACAAAATGTTCAAAAATGGTTTTCGAAAATCGTATTTTTCTCAAAAACGGCTCCGAGAATTTTGGTAGTTTTTTTTTGTTTCGATTAATCTTTACTTTTAGAACAGCTTCTAAAAAGTTTAAAAAAACGCAATGTTTTTAAGACTTTTTTTAAAAAAATACCTATTGTTTGAATTTTTGAAAGAAAAAAATCTTTTTTTTTTTTTTTTGAAAATTCGATATTTCAAAAACTGCTCAATATTTTTTTTTGTAAATTAAATTTTTATTCGAACAATAATAAAAAATTTAAATATGCGTATCAAAATTTTTTCTTAAGTATGTTTTAAAAATTTTGTATACAAAAGCTTATTTTTTTAAGAAACCACTAATACGAATTACAATTTTGTTCTTGCATAAACTAATATTTGCTCACAACACATGGCATTCTGTGCTTATCTCCAACTACTAAAGGAGTTTTAGTATTTTAAAAAAGAATTTTGTGTTATTTCTGTAATAACAATAATTTTTGAAATTCTTAGTCTTTTACATAAGAGCAAGTTTGTGCGACCCAGTCGTTCATTTTATTTTATGTGTCTTCGTATTTTAACACAATTGTCTTAATTTGAATTGATGACTAAAAAATAGAGACGAATAGAACAGCAATTGCGTTTTTTATAATTAACATTATGTATAGGGCAGAAAACGGACTAACGAACGGAGCAAATATACCGATACAGATATCCGTGTTAATCTTAAGGGCCGATTTATGGCTAATAAATGATTTCGATTTATATAATTTTGAGTTATTGATGGCTCCAAAGTCGGAGTGTGTTGAAAGTTACAGTTACAAATGAGTATCTAGCACATAGCACCCTCTGAGAGCGTTTTGATTATAATTATGTAGTATAGTTAACGTAGGTACCAATTGAGTGTTGCCGTCGTCCTTATGTTTTCGTATA
Organism: Chrysotoxum bicinctum; assembly: GCA_911387755.1. Lineage (NCBI taxonomy): Eukaryota > Metazoa > Arthropoda > Insecta > Diptera > Syrphidae > Chrysotoxum > Chrysotoxum bicinctum. The sequence continues at coordinate 134,848,850 of OU426988.1, forward strand.
ACTCTTTTTCCTATCATCGCAAAAGTACAACAAGTTATAACTTCACGTATTAATATATGCCGGATTTAGTTTTGCAGATTTGGACCACAAGGCGAACCTAGAACTTATTTTAACTCTATTGTTAGGTACACTTATGAAATCACTTACATTATTTTTCTTCTTGTTGCATTAGGCTGAAAACACACCGGATAAAGCAAAACATGTTTTTTTGTTTCGTGAAACAAGAGAACATTGTTTCTTATGAGACTGAACACACCAAAGAAAACGAAACAAAACACATGTTTTTTGTTTGAAGTGTTTCGATGGTGGTTGTCGAAAATACATGCTATTGTATACGAGCAACACACACCGAATGCAACAAAACTGTTTCGAACAAGGGTCGTTGACGATAGTTGCATACTTTCTTATGGCGCAACGCACACCAAATGAAACAAAACATAAAAACAAAAGCAAAACAGAAAAACATGTTTCGTTGCCGATAGCTGACCTATTGTTTTTTGCGAAACGAAATTTTGATTTCGTTGTTTTTATTTTCTTCTTTCGTTGCACTTTACAGATTTATTTGCTTCTACGTTTACTCTGTGCGCAAATTTTAAATAAATATGAAATATGTAGATGGAGAGAAGTTATTTTTTTTTTAATTAAGGCAAGAAGCCCTATCTATAATAATAAAGATAAGGAACATGCCAATAAACTTACTATTGATAAGCTATGGATTGCTACTTCCTACTATGACATTTGAAGATTGGCAAGATTAAAAGCTTTTCTCTTTTCTTATAAATAAACACATAATGTCTGTTTTGTAAACACAAAATTGTTATTTGTGTCTACTTGCCGTAGAGTAGAGTTATAATCTTTCAGCCGGAGTTAAGCTTTTACGATAGTTCGTATTTTGTTTCATTTCAACGCACACCAAACGAAACAAAAAAACAAAACGTTTTGTTTTGTTTTATTCTGTTTCGCTTGGTGTGTGTTCAAATAAAAAATGTTTTTTTGACTATCGAATAAAAACGTTTTGCTTTATCCGGTGTGTTTTCAGCCTTAATGATATTTTACGAACCAAATGATGGCCTCCATCACAGGGCCGTATAGTAAAAGTCTATGTCTAAGAATTAATTCCGGAATAAAAAATGGCCAAATGGGAAGCACCAAAAACGCCCTCGTAGTGAATATTATCCAACTTTTGGTAATATTATTCAAATTTGCCAAATAGGTATCCGTTGCAACATCTTTATGTTGTTTTGTTTTTGCGATTTAGCTGTATGAAATTGTTCCGATAGGTCCTATCCCTGGGATCAAATATTATTTAGTTATAACATATTTATGTTAATTACAATAAAGAATATGTAATTAACAAGTACCTACAATATAGTAATAAAATAATATATTTATGAAAATCTCATATTTTTTTGAAAACCCCCCCCGAAATTATTTTCTGCGTTCGCCCCTGGTCGTCGTGAAGCACCTTGTCGGACCGCAATACAGAAATTGGTGGACAAATTCGAGCTGTTGGGACAAGTTAGTGATGTGAAGAATAAAACCCGTGCACGTCGCTCAAGAACAACTGAGAATATTGCTGTTGTAGCCCAAAGTGTTGAAGAAAACCCAGGTTTGTCCATTCCTCGTCGTTCTTTGGAATTAGGCATTCCACAAACGTCATTACACCGTATTTTGCATAAAGACTTGGGTCTTAAGGCTTATAAAGTTCAGTTAACACAAGAACTCAAGCCGGCTGATCATCAACAACGTCGTGTCTTTGCTGATTGGGTCCTTGAAATGCATGAAAATGATCCGGAATTTCATCGAAAAATCATCTTGACTGATGAGGCCCATTTCCACCTCGGAGGCTGCTACGTCAACAAGCAAAACTGTCGCATCTGGGGCTCGGAAAACCCAAGAGTTATTGTTGAAAAGCCTCTCCATCCTCAACGCGTGACTGTTTGGTGCGGTTTATGGTCCCGCGGGGTCATTGGACCTTACTTTTTCGAAAATGAGGCTGGAGCAACAGTTACGGTCAATGGATTGCGCTATCGAGAGATGATTAATGATTTGTTATGGCCTGAATTGGATGGTATTGATCTGGACAACGTTTACTTTCAACAAGACGGCGCTACGTGCCACACAAGCAATGAAACCATCGATCTTTTTATTAGGCCGAAAGGCATTAGATTTAAGATAGAGTTTAGCTTAGAGCGCCCGCATAGGGCCAGTAAGTTAGTTTTAAGTTATTGGATAATTAGGCTAGTTTTTATGAATTTTTGTCTAGCTTTAAGATAGTTTTAAGATTGAAGAAAAATAAAAATGAATTTAAAAAAAAAAAAAAAAAAAAAAAAAAAACCATCGATCTTTTACGGGAAAAGTTTCCGGACCGTGTTATCTCTCGAAGAGGTGATCACAATTGGCCACCGAGAACTTGTGATTTAACACCTTGCGACTTCTTCCTTTGGGGCCACGTGAAAGATAAGGTCTACGCCAACAGCCCAGCGTCGATTCAAGACCTCAAAGATGAAATTCGTGAGGCTATCGAGGACATAGGGCAGCCACTTTGCGATTTGGTTATGGAAAATTTCATGAAAAGGATATGGTCCTGTAAGCGTGGTCTTGGCGGCCATTTGGCTGATGTTGTGTTCCATTATTAACGGCATACCTTCCTCTTTATAATGAAATAAACATCCGATCATTTATCTCCAAAAATGCCATTTTTCTTTGAATATCAAAATAACACCTCTTATTGGAAAACCCTTTATGAAGAAATAGAAGATATTCAGTATTTTTTGGGAAAACATCCTATTCTCCGTGAAAAAAGAATAGAGCTTATCCTTAATGATGTTGAGTGTATGGCCCTTTTGAATGACCTGAATGTCCCGAAACTCTACAGTTTTTCAAACATTGTTTTAGCGTACTGATAAAGAATAATTAGAGAATGCTTTTAAAAAATTTATTAAAACTGATTCTTGTTCTGATACTTAAAATTATTTTTTTTTTTAATTTATAAGTTCAAACAAAGATATAAAGATTTTCAAGGTATTTCAATCTGGCAGACGGCCGGCAATGCCACGCCAAATTGCTTTTGTACTTTGATGATTTTTTTTATATGTATTTTTAAAAGTTAAAAAAAAAAAAAACCTTCTCTTGGAGGATATTTTCCTTTCCCGCAATCGATTTTACCAACTTCAATCAATTGTACAGGAGCGTCTTTGAATTACCTAAATATTTTTTTTTTAAATTTCAATATTTTGAAAATGAGTAAACTGAAAATTGAAATACAAAATTTTAAAGAAATTTGATTTAAAATGAGCTACTAACTCCTATAAATGTTTTTTTTAAATTTTGTTTGCGTATTATTTATTTTTATTTCTGAGCTGAAACTATTTTAGTAGTTGTTTTAATAAATTTAAGCAATCAGTTTAAAGCATTTAAACATTTTTCCTTAACTAATACTACAATTTTTAAATCTCAAACATTTTCCAGTCGTGCATTTTATTTTTAAATGGCTGAATATAAAAAACAATATTTTTTTATCAAACTATTTTAGATCACAAGTTCAAGACTGCAGGATTACATCATAGTTTTTTTTTAAATATGTATGATGTATGTTTTAAGGTTTAAGCTAAGTGTACACGATTGGTAGATACTACAACATTGTCAGACCTGACAATGTCTGACAATTATCTACCCATGAGCTGACAATTAAGTTGTCTGTGTACACGGTTGGTAGAAAATCTACCAAGCTTATGGTGCTAAAAACGAACATCTTATAATTTATTCATTGTCAGAAACGTAAGACAAGGATAAAAATTGGCAGGCCTGACAATAAATTGTGTGTGTAAACGATTATCAAATACCTTACAATTTAACGTCTTAAAATTAATGCTCAGACAAATTTTCTGACAATTAATTGTAAGACTACACGGTTATAAAGACACGTTTTTCACTAACACATCTGACAATATTGTAAGATTTACCAATCCAGTAGACTTAGCTTTAAGGTTTGACGGAACCAACTTGAAAGTTGCAAATGTAAGAGCGTTAGAGGATCTTATTTTAGTTTAGTCTTTTTTAAGGAAGTGTTTTTCAATGTCTAAAACATATTTATTTTGTTCTTGCTGTAAAAAAGTAGATACTTTTCATTTGGGAATAAGTTTATTTAAGATGTGTATTCATGAACAAATAAAATGATAAGAGCTCCTATTCTATTACCTAAATAGCATAACATAAACCATTTTTTATAAAAATTTGTTTACTCAACGATTACCTTCATTTTTAAAATATAATTTTCAATAATTTATTTTACTATGTCAAATAATAATTATAAATTTGTATTTCAAAAATAAATATAATAATGATATAAAAATAATATAATATAAATAATAAAAATAATAATAATAAAATTTAAAAAATAATTGTACATTTATAATTAATGTATAGCATTTTAAGAACTTACGAGTATATATTGTTTTTGGTTAGCCATTGATATCATCTCAGATTTTCGGCTGGCTAAAGTGATTTGTTTTTCATCCCACATTGTACATTACAATTACTGAAGGTTGTTTCAGGTATTTCAAGACTTGTTCTTGCATTCATTTTAAGAAATTTTCGAAATTCATTTCGTCGTGATAGTCTCCCGTTTTCGAAAGACATTATGAAGCACTGTCTTTTGAAATTGGCGTCTTCAATCCACTGCTGCTTTTATCAGTCAATGCCCTTGATATTGTATCCTCTCGTTCTATACTCTACTACCCGATTTTTCACGATACTTCACTCGCAAGAATTTGATACCATTTCTTTTACAAAGAAGTTTGCTGTTGTTTTGAGTTTTCTTGTGGCAAAATCCATTTCTTCTTAGAATACGGTTGAGAGATATATCTTTCTGAACTCAATATTTTTAAGAATATCATCAATATCTCCTCCTGGAGGAAGTTGTGTATTATACGCCGAAAAGCTGTGATGTCAAATTCATCTAGTACATTTTTCCACTTCGTATGGTGTACTTTTAGCTTAGACTTATAGATATAGGTAATATAGGCCAAGTTATGCATGCATTCGTAAGAAAATCTTACTCGAGATTTTGATCAAAGTTGACATTACGATGATAGCATAGACTAAAAAAGTTGGTCTCGGAATACTGTCTGTCGACTACAGCCTGGGTCAGACTTCTTTAAACTTGGTAGATAGAATTTTTAAATTTTTCCCCGTACATGTTTCTTCTTTTTTTTTAATACGAATTTCTTCGAAAATAATTTTTTTTCCCAAAAGCAGTTCCACAATTTTTTTCAAAAAAAATCGAAAAATGGAATTTAATAATATCCCCCTTGGGACTATTCTTTTGTTCTTAATTTTCTCAAAAACGGTAAAACAAATAATTTTGATAATTTTTTTTCAAAAAAAAAATGTTTTGATTTTGAAAAAAAAAATCAAACCCAATAGTACTTCGAATATCCCATGCTCAATTTTTTCAAACTTGACAAATAAGAGTTTCTTATTAGATACAATCAACAAGATGTGAGAAAAAAATATTTTATCTATTTACAAATGTTTTAAAATGGTTTTTTGAAAATCGCATTTTTGATTTTGATAACAATTTTTTCTTTCGATAATTTTTTCCGATCTATAATTCAATAAAAAAAATTTAATTAAGATATTTCTGACGTACGTGCACCATAGAACTATTTTTTGCGAATTTTAAATTTCTCATTTTCCGCATTAGGGATTTTAATGAAATTTTCAAAAGAGTAGCTTCTAAAAAGTTTTAAGAACATTGCATTTCAAAACTTAAAAAAAAAAATTTGAAAAGAAAAATATTTTTTTTTTAAATTCGATATTTCCAAAACGACTCAATGGTATTCTGCTTAAATCTATTACTACTAAAAGAGTTTTAAAAATGTATCTTATGCTTATGAATAGTTTTCTCTAATAACACTCATTTTTAAAATTCTTAATCTTTTACATTAGAGCAAGTTCATGCGACCCAGTCGTGCATTTTATTTATTTAGTGACTTCACAACTCCTGTCTCTTTGTAGTTTTTAATCAAACTTCTTTTTGATAGGTCGAAAATACGAGAAACTTCCTAGGTTTGCGAGTTTGCGTAACTCACAAAACCTCTTGACTTCTTCCAATTTTTGCTTGTTTATCTTAACAACAATCTTACGCTCCTGGATTCCAATTAATTTTCATGTAAATTTCTTTCTTTTCTTTCGTTTTATCACTCGTGGTTGCTTTTTAAAACCGAATTTCAAACCAGAAATTATTAAAAACGGTAAACACTCATCCAATAATGTTTTCACAAAACCCACAGGTCAAATAGTATATTTAGAAAATAAACGCCATAAAATAAATTTAAAAAAAAACAGATCGCCCCCAGCCCCTGGTGCTAAATCATAAAACCAAAACCATAAAACAGAAACAGACAATACCCTCAACTCTTTATTAATCACTTCCTATGTCACTGGTTCTTTTATATGTTTAACCCATTGCATTTTGCAAAAGATTTTTTTTTTTATTATAAGTGGACCGAAATTTGTTTTAATAATAAAAACATAAAAGTCTGAATTTTATCTTTTCGAAGTAAAGTTGATATCTTAAAAGCTTCCAGAGATATCATTCAAGTAGGAATCTGTAAAATAAATTCAATATTGAATTGGGGGTGGCCGTGGCGCGATGGTTGTGTGTTCGCCTGTCAACCTCAGTATCACAGGTTCGATCCCTGCCGTCGTCTATGTCGTCTTTAATTCCATTAAAACCTTCTAAAAATTGTCATCAGTGGGTTGTTGGTTTACTCATTACATGTTGTTTAGGCATAACACTAACAACATGTGATTGAGTTAAACTAGTATGCCCAACAAGGATGAAAAACGAATAAAATAATGCGAATTATAAGTACGCTGACCATCCGTCCCGTATTTCCCGGGACAGTCCCGTATTTTACTCGTTTGTCCTGGCTAAATTTTAAGGAAACCCGGGACGTACCGTATTTGATTTTTTGTCACGGGTTTGTCCCGTATTTTCATATATTTTTATTATTCGAATAACGTTTAAAATTTTAAACAGTCTTGTTTATTTTAGCTGAGCAGTTAGATGCTTTTCAAAATGTGTATTCACAAAAAAAGCAATGCACAAATTTGAAATATATAAATCATCATTTTTTAAAATATAAGCTTATGTACTTTTACCGAATTAAAAAAAAAATTGAGCATAAACTGGTTCAAAAAATGGAATTTGATTCTCTTAATTATTTACAATAAATTTACAAGTTTGTAAAATAACTCCAAAGAAAAAATGTGAATTCAACGATGATCTTCAGAAGATCTTCATGCAAAGAAAAAAAATGGAAAAACCCAATATAGGTAGCAACCTGTTCAAAAATCGCTTATACGTTTTCAATACGCAGTGGTGATATTGAACAGCACTTAAAAGCTAAACAAAAAAACACAAAGAATCCGACATTGCTGCCGCTTCAAGCGAAAGTTTACAATGATTTTTTAGTTCATCAAATTTTCAAGGACCTGGAAAGAAGAATGCAATTAATGAAAGCACCTGGGCTTACCACACAATATAACATAACCACTCATTTAGGTTTAATTATTGCGCATCGAAACTTACAAAAAGTTTTTTTGATCAAATGTATTTCCTTACACTCACAAAATGTGATCTTTTGTGCAATGTTGTTGCACCTAATTCCATCGAAGAAATTAAAACTTCTCTATGCAAAGTAAGTTTTGTAACCGTTTTTTTTCTGATTGTTCCAATCATGGCTGTACAAAACTGTGTCCGCGGGGAGAGTACGATAACTTGGCCGCCAAGATTTGATAACGGGTTTTTGTAGAGGGGTTAAAAATAAGCACTTTTTACTATGGGAGGGGGGGGTCTATCTCCCCCCGTTTAGGAGGTAGGGGCACTTTTAGAAAAAATGGTTTAAATTGAAAAAAAAAATTTAAAAAACAACGGCAACACCTACAATAAAGTGCTATACTGCGTTTGAAAGCCAGAAGATTGTTTTATAATCCTGCATTTAAATTTTATTACTCATGTCAATAGTTTTTGAGAAATTCGCATTTAAAGTCTAAATTTTGATAAAAAAACGTGAAAAAAAAATGTTTAGACCGGTTGTTTTCAAAATTGTGAAATGAAATTGTAAATTATCTGATATGTGTTTCATGTACCTATCAGTTCTTAATCGAACACAAAAAACGGCATGGTTCTATGTCTTCTGGTTTTTGAGAAAACCTCCGTTTAGGAGGTAGGGGCACTTTTAGAAAAAATGGTTTAAATTGAAAAAAAAAAATATTAATAAACAACGGCAACACTTACAATAAAGTGCTATACTGCGTTTGAAAGCCAGAAGATTTTTCTATAATCCTGCATTTAAATTAAATTACTCATATCAATGGTTTTTGAGAAATTCACATTTAAAGTCCAAATTTTGATAAAATAACGTGAAAAAATAAGTTTAGACCGATTGTTTTCAAAATTTTGAAATGAAATTGTAAATTAACTTATATGTGATCCATGTATCTATCAGTTCTTAATCGAACACAAAAAACCGCATGGTTCTATGTCTTCTAGTTTTTGAGAAAATAGAAAATTACCAAAACTACTTTTTTTGATTTTTGGTGGTTACGGTGATTCCATTTTAAGGATTAATGTTAATAAACATAATGAATCTTTGTTAGTTCAGTACCGCAATTCATTTAGCGTTACCCAGAATGCACCATGAGAAGTTAGAATTGCATCTGGGTCAGTTATTTTATCAGTTAGTCAGGAGTTAGTCAGTCATAGTTAGTTAAAAATGGTCAAAATGTATTAAAAAGGTGTGTAAGTCTCGTCAATAAAGCCATACTATAACTGTCGAGTTCGTTCTGTTACTCTTTTATGGTGGGAAGCCGAGGATGTTTTGGCGGTAAAACACTTTCTAAATTTTCGCCTTGAAGGGTGGGAAGATCGATGTCTTTTAACTGTAAACCCTCACATACATATATCACCATCGGTATAACAAGGGTAAACTTTTTTTACATCTGATAAAAACTCTATTATTTGCGAACCCCAGTCGTCCTTATATTTCCTTTCTAGGCAGTATTTTCGATAGAAAAATAGTGCCATGTATTGGTGAACATGGTCGGAAGTTTGTTTTGGTTTTCAAGATCGTTTATTGTATTTTATATGTATTTAGTGGACATTGGATAAATAGAATAAATTTGAATTTTTTTAAATACAGATTCTGTGAATGCAAAAGAAACTTTGCATGCACCCAACCTCGCACCTACCCCAAATCCTATAGTGTGCCCAAGCAGGGGGGTTGCAGGGGGGCAGCATGCCCCCCCATACATACTTTACTGTTTATATATTGTAATGTTGGAAGCTAGCACTGATTTATTTATGTAAGGAAGCAAAAAATATCAAACATTTTGTAGAAAAGTAGTTTTAGTTATTTTCGATTTTCTCAAAAACCAGAAGACATAGAACCATGCGGTTTTTTGTGTTCGATTAAGAACTGATAGATACATGAAACACATGTAAGCTAATTTACAATATCATTTCACAATTTTGAAAACAATTGGTCTAAACTTTTTTTTTCACGTTTTTTTATCAAAATTTGGACTTTAAATGCGAATTTCTCAAAAACTATTAATATGAGTAATTTAATTTAAATGCAGGATTATAGAACAATCTTCTGGCTTTCAAACGCAGTATAGCACTTTATTGTAGGTATTGCCGTTATTTTTTAATATTTTTTTTTCAATTTAAACCATTTTTTCTAAAAGTGCCCCTACCTCCTAAACGGGGGGAGATAGACCCCCCCCTCCCATAGTAAAAAGTGCTTATTTTTAACCCCTCTACAAAAATCCGTCATCAAATCTTGGCGGCCAAGTTATCGTACTCGTGCCGTGTCCGCTCTTATTATTATTATTTTACACCACAACAAGGTATCGTTGTAAAGATTTTAGATTTTGAAAATCTTCCAGGGGAACCTATTAGTTTTTCTAGGACTTAAGAGTTCTAGATAAATCCAGAATAATAAGAAAATATTTTTTTAGCAAAAATAAGATGTTTATTCTACAAAATTGTATGATTGAATAATTACAAAACATATATTAAACTTCAATATTTTTGCGATATTATACAAAAACTTAAATTAGAATTACAAAGTATTTTTATAACAAACTATATACATATTCATGTTTATAATAACAGAACCATCTGGCATCATTTTTAAAAAATATGGCAGCATAAACTGTAGTTTTGGCGGGCTAGCAAGAAAAAACTTCAAGTCGTAACCGGTATCGATCTCATTGGAGTTAATTGTGCTGCTCACGTTTTAAATAATTGTAAACAAACTGGAGTTGAATGTTTTCCAATAGATATAAAAGTTGTCATCATCAAAATCCACACTGTTCGCGTAGAAAAATTAAAAAAAAAATTTGCGAAAAAAAGACTGAATACCTTACTCTCAATAGCTAAGCTAGTAAAATAATAATAAAACTTTATAATACCTTAAAAGAATTTGCATTTTACAATTTGCAAGAAATATTGCATTTCTAAAGTTGAAGAAGAAAAATATTAAATTGATGAAGGAAAAAGTCGAACAAAAATTAATTACTCAAAACGAATGTAAAGCAAATATTCAACAATTTTACATAACGTGTTAAGAATACTTAAACCAGTGGGATGTATCTTTCAAAGAACGTCAAGTTTTTAGTTGGGTATATTTTCAAAACATTACTAACTGGCCAGAAATAGAATCTTGGTTATCTTTTGTCAACCAAAAGCTGGGATACAACTATCAATGATTAAGACTTGTTTGACGAATTTGTTTGTCTAAAATCATTCTAAACCTAATAAATTATAACAAAATGGACAGAAAACAAAACTACTGTTGCCCCAAAAATGGAGAGAAATTTTAGAGCAATTTCGTAAACAAAATATAAACTTCAAAAATCTTTTATTTATTGAAGAGTTCGACTTGTGTCTTCCAGGTTCAAATGGTCCAACCGAAAGAGTCTTTTCCATAATGAACAATATTTGAAAAAATGAAAAAACGCAACTGAGTGTTGGAACTTCCATAGCCATGTTAATTGTAAAATTAAATTATAATTTAATCTACCAGGAATTTAAAAAATATTTTAAAGAAAATGGAAATATCATCTAAAAAATTTGTTAGGCAAAAAAACAAACAATAATCTCTTGGACAATGTGTGATTAATGTTTATTTTTCAAAGTCTTGGTAAAGAAAGATTGAATATTTAAAAAAATGAAGGTTTTGTTTAGTTCTAAGCATTTTGTGCTGGGATTTAGTATTCTTTTGTTTTTGAGATTTTTGTTGATTTCTTACAAAATAAAAGTAAAAAAAAGTATGTCCCGGGTTTTGCTTTGAGAAATATGGTCACCGTAATTATAAGGGACATAGAAATAAGACACGACAGTTCTCCGCTTTAGTTCAGCAGCCATCCCTGGAGATAAAAAGTCTGAGACAACCACCACCACCAGGGGTGGCCGTGGCGCGATGGTTGTGTGCTCGCCTGTCAATCTCAATATAACAGGTTCGATTCCTGCCGTCGTCTATGTCGTCTTTAATTCCATTAAAACCTTCTATAAATTGTCATCAATGGGATGCTAGTTTACTCATTACATGTTGTTTAGGCATAACACTAACAACATGTGATTGAGTTAAACTAGTATGCCCAACAAGGATGGAAAACGAATAAAATAATGCGAATTATAAGGGACATAGAAATAAGACACGGCAATTCTCCGCTTTAGTTCAGCCGCCATCCCTGGAGATAAAAAATCTGAGACAACCACCTTCAGTCTCAGAACATCGTGCCACACATCTTTCCTATCCTTCTTTCTCTTCCGTAACTTCACGCCCACGCTGTGTTGAAACATTTGAAGGGTATTCATATTCCCTTGAGCGTGAGTAAATTATAAAAAAAAAAAAAAAAAAAAAAAACCACCTTCAGTCTCAGAACATCGTGCCACACATCTTTCCTATCCTTCTTTCTCTTCCGTAACTTCACGCCCGCGCTGTGTTAAAACATTTAAAGGGTAATCATATTCCCTTGAGCGTGAGTTCATTTTTACCAAAATCATTAAATAACATTTCAGATTTCCAGAGATTCTATGACCACAGCAACTTTACACTTTAATTCCACTATACGCAATAATTCGTTCGAACTGTTTCTGCCCAGAACCTAGAACTTCCCAACACTTTTATATTTATGTTTTTTTTTTTTATAATTTGTGATAATTTTTTATACTATCTTGAATCATGCCTGAAAATTTCATTCAAATCGATTGAGACGAGACGTTCAGGTTTTATCGATGTGAAAACAATTAAAAATAAAATGCACGACTGGGTCGCACGAACTTGCTCCTATGTAAAAGACTAAGAATTTCAAAAATGAATGTTATTAGAGAAACTGTTCATAAGCATAAAATTCATTTTTTAAATGACTAAAAAAAACTTCTTTAGTAGTTAAAGGTAAGAATAGGATGCCATGTGATGCAAACAAATATAGATTTATGCAAGAACAAAAATTATAAGTCTTTGTAGTGGTTTCTTAAAAAATAAGGTTTTATATAAGAAAATTTTAAAACATTTTTAAGAAAAAATGTTGGTACGCCAATTTGAAGTTTTTATTATTGTATGAATAAAAATTAAATTTACAAAAAAGTATTGAGCCGTTTTCGAGACATTGAATTTTCAAAACACAAAAAATTGATTTTTTTTTTCAAAATTCAAAAAAATATTTTTCTTAAAGTTTTGAAATGCAATGTTTTTTACACGTTTTAGAAGCTTCCCTCTACGAAATTTCATTAAAATCCGTTGTGCTAATAATGAGAAATTCAAAATTTTAAAAAATCCTTCTATGGTAGGTACAGTCAGTAATATCTTATTTTCAAATTTTTTTTTATTAAATTACAGATATTAACAAATTATAGAAAGAAAAAAAACTTAAGCAAAATTCTCGGAACCGTTTTCGAGAAAAATACGATTTTCGAAAACCATTTTTTAACATTTGTATGGAGGGTACCGTTATTTTTAGGTAAAATGAATTTATTTTGCTCATATAATGTAGATTATTTTTTCAAACTTTTATTTATCAAGTTTTAAAAAAATCGAGCATGGGGTTTTCGAAATATTGAGTTTTCAAAAAAAAATTTTGAAAGTTTTTTTAAAAATCCAAAAAAATTGTTTTGGAAAATTTGAATACACAGTAATATTCAAACTGCTGGGAAGCTTTAGCATAAAAAAAAATGATCAAAATCGGTGGTACCGTTTTTGAGAAAATCAAAAACAAAAAAAAAATGGTCCCAAGGGGGGTACCAAAACTACTCATTTTTTTGAAAATTTTTTTCTACCATTACCTAGGTTTAACTAAATTAAATTTTTTGAATTTTTTTTAAGAAAATCGCAGGGACAGTTTTTGAGAAAAAAAATATTTATAAAATTTCGGAAAAAAATCGTATGGCAGGTACCGTTATTTTTGGTCATAAGAAAGCAAATCAAAAAACGTCCGGGGGTTTTTACCCCCCATATCTACCAAGTTTGAAGAAAATCGGCCGAGCCGTTTAGCTGTAATCGAACAGACAGACAGAATTGCCAGACCCACTTTTTTCGTCTTCGCTATCATCGTAATGTCAACTTTGATCAAAATCTCGAGTTCGATTTTTTTTACGAATGCATAACTTGCCTTATAGTACCTATAAGTCGCAAGTAAAAAGTTATAAAATAACGAAGAATAGTGGGTATGGGTGATTCTACAAACAATGGAATAAAATGATACAAATTTCGGCACGACATTTTTGGAAGCCAAAAGTCGTAAGAATTGTTCTAGTTGATCCTTAGAACGTATCTTTGCGTTGTTGAAAGCGGCCAGTAAAAAAAATTAAAAATGACGATTTTAAGGACATTTTTTGAAAAAGGATGTTCAGGGGACTGAGTTTTTTTTTAAGGGGACTGAATAAATCTTTAGTTTTTTTGTATTTTCTCTTGGGTACACACTGAAATATAGAAATTAAATTTAATTAGCCTTCATAAACATACAAATTCATGGTTAATACATAATAACTTAGCATTTTATTAAAAAAAAAATAATATATTATAATAATTTTTTTTTCTACTTAGAATCAATTTAAAATAAATTATATTCTTTTTAAAAATTTTAAAAATATTTCGTAATGAAGTTCGAAGTTCAACATAACTTAAAAATTCTCAGGTTTCTGAATAAAATATCATTTATTTATTTATTAGCCAGGGGACTGAGACCAGGGGACTGAGGTTTTTCATGGTTTTTGCGCAAAAACGATATTAAGGTTTTACTTAAAAAATCAAAAAAATATATATAATATTACAGTTTTATCAAACCTATACTATACTGCTAAAAAAGATGCCTACTTACATACAAATTTGTTTTGTAAAAACTCACCAGAGGACTGATAAACTAAACGGACAATCCACGACTTCATGCACAAATGTCTTTTTCACAATACTAACATAAGAAACAGAATCGAGTTGCACCACGATTTTATTGTAAGGAGACTTGGTTCTTCAAATTGTCAGTGCTGGAAATCTGATCGACATCCTAGTTATTAATATTTTCGACTGTTTCAATATGCCAGGGGACTGATACAAAAAGCGGGGGACAAAGTTTAATTAAGTTTTTTTGTAATAAAATCAATTACTAAAAAATATTTATCTATTTCGTAGCAAAGATGTATTATTTGGCGTAACTTCGGTGGGATTCATTTTAGTATGAGACCTGAAATAAGAGAACGGTAATAATTTTTCTTTGCGAAAACGCACTGGGGACACGTCAGGGGACTGAGAATCGGACACTTTGAAGAATTTTTTGAGCAATATAAAATAAGGTCACCCTAATAATATTGTTAGGCCAGGTAGATATCAGTCAGATTTAATTTTATAAAAAAAAATCAGATTAAATAATTGAACGGATTTCAAAATATTTCTGGGGCCGCCGAAAATTCCATCGTTTGTAGAATCACCCGTATGACAAAACAGACTTTGTTTTATAAGACAAACCTAGTTCTTGTATATTTTAGTAATAACAAAATATTTTTCTATCCAATCTATTCATTCTGAGATTTTGATATCAACCTGCATTTTCGACCACATTTGGGAAGAGTATTGCATTTGTCGCGTTCAGAAACGATTTTGAAATATGTATAAACAAATTTATTTCAAAAATAACAACATTGATATCTTCATAAAATATCAATTCAATTCATTTTTTTATTTATATTTTAGTGGTTTTTCACGAAGTAGCATTATAAACATACTTATGCATCTTTTTGGAGTAGCTCAGTTGAGCTCAATTCATTTGGGACATGACCGAAATTTTTCATTATTAGTAACAAATGACAAAAGCACAAAAGTAAGAAATGTTCACTATAATATCGATTGGAATTTCAATTGACTTGGAATATTTTTTCTCTTAATTAACATAGATTGAAGGATGCTTTTGTAATACACAAATTATAAATGGAGACGATAATATTGGACAACACTTTGATTTCACCATGATTCACACTGATGATATATCAAATGAAATCTTGCATAAGTGGAACACAACAATGGACTTTAAACAATCTACCAAAACTAAGTGGTATAATGTGATTGGTAATATTGAACGTACCACCGGATCGGATGATAACGGATGGAAGGTAATTTGTTTTTATGTATATTTAATGGTAAAAAAATATAACTTTACTCTTAAAAATAACCTGGTCGTTAAATAGCACACTTTAGAAATTTCGTTCTTAGAGCTTAAGCTTCAAAAACAAAATAAAAACAGGAGACAGGGTTGTGGTGTAATCCAAAAGTATATTCAAGAAGCAAATTATTTACAAAAAATATCTGGGCCACGGTTCTTAGACATTTCCATATTTGTAAACCTCATGAAGCCTAGAGCAAATTCATCTCAACAGTTCAAAATTCATGTTTGATATACAGTAAAAAGAAACGGGGAACAAAATCATAAAATCACAAAATCATTGTTCAAGTTTATAACGTGACCAGACTTTGAAGATGTGCTGTACTGTTCCAATTAAGTAATGTTATTGTTAAAGAGACAATTTGAAAAAAAAAAAGTAAAAGAACTAAAGAGTTAACGAGAAATTGTGAAAAAGTCAAAAGCACTAAGAAATGAGGTTTTTTGTTTCTCATTTTTGTTGTTGAAAAAAAATTAAGCGCAGTATCATTTTAAATCCTAAGATGTATAACAAAATCGGTAAGGAATTTTCTCAAATTTTGTTTTCAAAAACCCATTTCCATTATGAAGTATTGTAATTGGATATAAGTTTTGTACAATTAAAAAGTTTAAGTGACCTCAACTCCAAGGTGCGTTTCGCAAAAGAAATCATTTTCATTTCTCTATGTATTGATATAAGTTTTGTATTCAAATTATTATAAAATATTCGAATAAATTTGAAAGGTATCAGCTATCTTTATCAGATAAGACTAATGTCGATTTCCTTTACACACTAGGGATTTCGATCCCTAGTCCAATTTTTTCTTTTGGTGTGCGTATATATATGTAAATCCCTCTTCAAATACGGATTTGAAGAATTTGATCTCTGCCAAAAAAAATCTTTTTTTTTGGTGTGAAGGACCGTAAAATCTATCGAGAGATCGAAATCTTCACACAGAAATTGATTTCTCATGTATAAAGGATATCGACATAAAAGTGTTTTGAATAAAGCTGTCTCTATCATTCAGTTGATGAAATAAAATACAAACAATCATTTTCTCAAAAGTAAAAATAAAATTTATCATCGTTCAAATCTGGTTGAAATCGAACTATTCATTCATTTCTTCCTCCTTTTCGGATTTAATAAGATCTGCTATGCCATCATGCAACATTTTAACTAATTCAAATTCGGTGTACCCCAAACGAAGTTTATTTGAAATATCCATGATACCATTTTCAATTTCAGTGTGTTCACCACCCGTTCCGCGAATTTGCAAATTCAATTGTTCGACCAAAGTTTTAAGTCTCTCCATATTCTTTGTCATCAAAGGTAACCTTATATGAACTGATGCACGTAAAGTAGTACCCAGATTACTAGGACAGGCCGTCAAGAATCCATAACGGTTGTGATGAGCAAAATTCAAACGCTCCTCTAATGCACGCAATCCCTTTAACATTCGATGATAAACATCACCTACAAAATATAATTTTAAAACATTTTAAAACCTCATCCTAAAACTACAAAACAGTATACCTAAATCACCACTAGGAATAATGGATATAATCCGCAAATGATCCTCCTCATTGACCCAAACTAAAAAAGTTTTTGCTGGATTGTGGAAAATGCCACGACCTGTTGGCCAGAAACGATAACAACCGGCTGTTGTGAGGAACTCGTCACCTTTTCGGAACAAAATTCTACGACTGACCATATCTGCTTGGGTGTCTACATCCATATCTTTTAAAGATAAATACACTCCAGCATGTTCCCCATTTAAGGACTCAACTGCTTCCATAATCTGGAATTTTAAGATACCTAGTATTTCACCACAAATATTTTAGTCATACCAACCCACCTTTTGCTCGACTTCGCCCAATTGACCTTCTGTCATCTTCGGAAAGAAAGGATATTCAACCAAATTCCGAGCAATACGAATCCTTGTTGAAACAATGTACTTATGATCCGGATCGAGGTTTTCGATTTCATCTATATCACCCCAATCCGAGTCCTTTTGCAGACGTTCTTCTTTGGCATTCTCTGACTGGCCGTGGTAATCTACTATAATGGGATCAAAGAGACTCCGATAGACATCATAGCATGCCATATCGGCTGCGTATACACCAACCGATGATGCATGGTGCCCGAATCCGGATTTTAAACAATCTAATAGATTTGCTTCGATGGGTGCAGGAGTGAATTTTTTTTTTAGCTCATCACAAATCTCTTTTGTTAAGTGCTTGCGCAACAGAGAGTCGACACAGTCCTCATCTTCCATTAGAGATTTAAATCCTTCATCTATCATTGACGATATCTCTTCGGGGGTTAGTTTTCTATATGATTGTGGAAGAAACGAATATTGTGACATGTATCATATGGAGCTAAAATAGAATATTACACTTTCGATTTCATCCTTTCTAGTTCTTGTTCAAGACGGTTTATCGTACGATGAGCTTCTTGCACTTCATCTTTAAGGGTATCATACATGGCATCATCTGGACATGATTCACACATGTATTTGCGTACAAAACGAATAGCATCGTTAGGTTTATTCTGCTCTTCATAGAGTTTTATCAGCGACTTGCTAAGTGCGTCAACAACGCCACTTCTCTCTAAGTACTTTCGGAACTGGTTGCGCTTAGCTTCAAGCTAATAAAGTCAAACATAAACATAATATAGTGCAATTTTTTTATTGGAATAATCTCAGGACTCACGGATGTCATATTTTTCGAATTATATATTTTTAATTTATACACAGGATTTTAATGGTTAATATGGTTCCTCTCCAGGAAAATAAATTCGTAATTATAGTTGGTTTTATTTTTCAAATATAATATTTCGATCAAACAAATATTCAAAAATCAGCGTTGCTAGGATCACGATTTTATATATTGTAAGTGGTTAAGGAAACAGTGTAAACATTTATTTAGTAAAGAAAAATTCCTTTAAAGTTTTCAAAAACTCTTCCAGTAACAGCATGGGAAGTTAAAACAAAAACAAAAGCTTACAAGAAAATAGTGGCATTTTAAAATGAAATTTCAAACGTAACTTAGAAAAGAATTTCTAGAAAACCTATTCAAGGCATCGAAAAACTTTTGAAAAGCAATATAAGTATGTATTGTATATTTGTGTCCAAGTAAGAGCTCTAAAATTCAAAGATAATTGTTTGGAATGGTTTTTTGTGTTTTTCGTAATGGCGAGTGAGTTAACGGTCGATAACAGTAACATTCGGTGGCTTAGGAATAATTTATAATTACTAGGAATTCAGCCTACGTGGTTATAGCTTAGTTCCTTTAATGATGTTACTTATCAGCTTCAACCACAATATGGCTTTTTTTTATGCTATCTTAAATTTCATGTGATGATGGATCCATGAATTCACCATCCATAAGCTCATCATTCATATGTACTCGTACATGCTTTATAGATCGCTTTATTTTGATAGTAATTCGACTTCTAACGAACTCGATGCTCTGCAATGTTTGATTCTATCCACAGAATTAGATACAAAATGTCTAAGAGAACCGTTAAGCAATACGAGAAAGCCAAATGTAATGATCTCAATTATTTCTTGAGTAACCTTAACTGGTCACTATGCTTCCTC
The DNA here is from genome assembly GCA_911387755.1 of Chrysotoxum bicinctum. NCBI lineage: Eukaryota > Metazoa > Arthropoda > Insecta > Diptera > Syrphidae > Chrysotoxum > Chrysotoxum bicinctum. Next base: position 134,868,157 of record OU426988.1, read on the forward strand.
GAAAGTGACGTGGACTACAGTGCAGATATGATTACAAATTTAATTATTTACGATGAGAAATGCTATCCCAAATATGAATAAATCTATCAGACCGAAAGGGAATTCATGATTTGATTCGAGCTGTAAAGAGTTTATTAGGATCAGTGAAGTAAATTTCCGATGTTATAAAGGCAACCTTACTGAGGAACCCCTATCGAAACGAACGTCAGGAAAGCAAATGTAACTTCGTTGTTTCAGTGCCAAAAATACAGTGACCAAAAAAAGCCGAAGGAAAGATTTTATTAATCACTTCCACTCATCCGTGAATATGTTTGGTTAATTGAAGGGTTGTAAGTCTAAAGGGTCTAAGTGCCAAAAAATCAAAAATCAATATTTTTATCAAAATCAAAATACAATCTAAGTGCCAAGCCTTATTATATCAAAATATATTCAAGTGCCTATTTCTTTTAAAACTGTATACACACACAAATAAAGTTGTGGCAGAGCCTAAGTGTCAAAGGGCTTTTTATTTTGTTTTTCTCGTATATCTCTAAATTATAAAAATGGCACTTAAACCCTTTAGACTAACAACCCTTCAATTGTAAAAAAATATACGAAATACTATTTCGTCTTGTGTTCGGCCGCACTTGTTGAATTATTGATTCAAAATAGCTTTTTTGGCCTTTAGTCCACAAAAATTGGCGTTTCGTCCGGGTGATCTCACATGGACTCATCAGTTGACTGTGAGAACCTTGTCAATACGCAATTTTTGTTAAATTCTGCTCATCTTATATCGATTTTTTTTTTTGACAAAAATCCAATGTGAACTATATCCAACCAAGGTTAAAATTGTAATCATTAACGTTGGAAGTTTTTTGCCCGTGGCCTGGCATTGATTCTATATGAAGGTTTTTTAATACAAATTCTATATACTACTGAAATAAATCGGCCAAGTAGAAGACTTAGCACTATTAATGGACTTTTTGTGGACTAAAGGCCAAAAAAGCTATTTTGAATCAATAATTCAACAAGTCCATTAATAGTGCTAAGTGTTCTACTTGGCTGATTTATTTCAGTAGTATATAAAATTTGTATTATAAAAACCGTTCGACAGAACAGATAATGCATCATTTCTGATTCTGCTAATTTTCAGAAGAGACGATTTTGTGCTTTTGTAATTTTTTACCATTTTTCATTTTTATGAGTTCCATGAATGCTTTCGTAAAGTTAATTTTTAAAATTATTGCGATTAACATACTAGCTATAGAATAGATAAAATATTGTTCATTTTGTTTGTGGCATAAAGGAAGTTTTTTTTTTTTAATAAAGTTACATTTATGTGCTTCAAACAATAATTATTACTTTAACCATTTTTGTTTTGTTACGTTTTTGAATAGAATAATAATTTTCAAAAAAACTTTCTCATTAATTTCATTTTACTAGGTTTTTAACGATTTGTAGAAATCAGGGTATTATACTCTTGTTATAAAGGTCCAACAAATCACTATACTTTTCTGTTTTTTATCACACATGAGTGTGGAATTTAAGGTATAAATCGTTTTTGAATATTTGTCTATACAACCATAACTTTTTTGGCAATATATTTTCCTCTTGGCATCTTTGCAAATAAGATTCGTACATTTTTTGTTTATTAAGATCCGAGGGCAAACTCTCATAATTGGTTGACTTTCTACAGAAATGAGCAGGAACTTTTGGGAAAGAATTAATATTTTTTTTCAAATAAATTCTCTCGCATCTTCAGGCCTTTTGTTTCCAGGTGGATGACAGTTTTTTACGTTACAATTTGATCTATTTCTTAATATATAAAACCTTGACAAACTTGAATTTGTACACCATTTTTAATTATGTTCGAATGTTTGAACGTCGTGAATATTGAACTGGAATTCTAACTGACTGTTTTTGATTGAATCTCTTCGATTAACGAAGAAAGATATTTTTTCTGGTATCGACTTCAATAATAACCAAAGCTAAATCAAATCTTAATTGTTGACAAAAACATCATTGAATTTGATGTGCAGGTCAAACGGTAAAAGCTTATTGCCACAGAAACGTATCTTCATTTAAATTTCTAAAGTTTGGGTCATAGAAACGTAATGCCGCATACGTTTGTTTGCTTTAAAGTATTTTGAAAAAAATGTTGATACGGCAAGTGCTAACTTCTAAGCTACTTCACTAAGTGGCACAATTTTTTGCCACAGTATAGAATGCTTTATTTTAAGAAATGTGGCATACCGAGTCCAAATTCGTAAAAAAAGTAGTTAAGTTCTTGTGTCACTAAGGCGATGGATTGTGATAGAGTACTCGGTTTGGTAGAAGCTATAGAGTCCCCGATCTACTAATATCTCACAAAAAACCAACAAAAGCACAAATACGGTGCTAAGGCACATAAACTGTTGAAATAGAGTTCGCGGCCCTGGTTATTACATTACATATTTGAATTTGAAATTCAAAAATAGCTTGAGCATCAATTATGTCTTCGTTGAATCCAATGTATGGTGGAAGCTGGTTCGGTTGTTAGGGAACAAATATAATTCTTTCTACAATCAATAGTATTTATTGATAATTTTTTGCCGGAGCTTCTATACTATCAACATTGAAATGTTTCGATTTTCAACAATGAGGAAGGTTATTAGAAAAGCTTTTTGGCATGTCATTACCCTGGCGAAAGTCGCCATAGCCATTACCCCAAGAGATAATGCATGCGTGAAGTAGACCTATTACATAGGTTTATATTACCTAAGGGCATATTCTCTAAGCTTATTCAAATTGCTTTTACTGGCTACATTATTAGGTACTATATGGCTAGTTATGCATTCGTAAAAAAATTAAACTCGAGATTTTGATCAGAACTGATATTACAATGAGAGCGAAGAAGAAATAAAATGCACGCCTGGATAGCACGTACCTGCTCTTATGTCAATTTATGCAAACTAAGTTTAATTTTTAATTAAATTAATTTTTATATAAACAATTTCTTTAAAATTTTTCAAGAAAACAATTTGGGATACCAATTTTAAGTATTTAATAATATAGATTTTAGGAAATAATTTAAAAAAGAATCGTTCACAAGTTTTCAAGATATTGATTTTTCAAAAAAAAAATTTTTTTTTTTTTAAACCCAAAAAATATTTTTTTCCATTAATTAAAAAAAAAGACAGGTACCGTTAATAACATTTTTTTCTTAATTTTATGTTCACCAAATTGTAGTCTATGTGCATAATAGCACAATTAATTTTTTTAATCAAAATCGTTACAGCCGTTTTCGAAATAAATAAGATTTTGCATAACGGCTGTATCGCTGGTTTTTGGAGTTTTGGAGCTAAAAGTTTCGATTTCTCCTACCTGAGAATCAAAATACCTCCAGTAGCGTAGATTGTAGGACATATAGACTTACAGACAGACCGAATTGCCGGACCCACTTTTTGCGTGCTCCCTATCATCGTAATTTCAACTTTGATCAAAATCTCGAGTTCGTTTTCTAAATGCAGAACTCGCCCTACACTTGCGGTCACAAAAACTGCAACATGTTAAAAATGCTTCATTATCTTTTTTTTTTAAGTCAAATGAAGACATTTTTGGGTAAAGGGAGTAGTTTAAAAATCTTCCTAACTAATTTGTATCTTGATTTTGAATATTTTCAAATACATATTAGTGTTTTGAAACAGATATGAACAAAAAAATGAAAATATTGGATTTTGTCTTTTTTAACAATTTATTGGAACTGTTTTTGGTGAACAAAATAAAAGGATATATTTTGATATGAGTATACAATAAAAGTACAGATATTCTACTTTTAGTTAGTGAAAAATGGCGCTGTTTCCGCTAGGGAGAAGACTATACCACGCCAAAAACCCTAGTATAGATAACCAGCCACTTGAACGACGTTGTGTTCCATAATTAATGGGAGTGTTTGTTCTTACTAATAAACCCATAATACATGCAAACATTTTAATTTTGTTCATTTTGTTAAAAAAGAAACTTCTATTTGGCCCACCCTTTACAAGGTGTGTGTCACGGCCTCACGGGTATTAATGAAATTGAAAAGAAAATCATTTTTTTAATTCAATTTATATTCATATTTACTTCATTTGGTTTTATGTGTTTTTTTTATTTTTTGTGTTTTTTTCGCAGCTTGTAAAATGTATTGTAATTTTAAATTTTACTTTAAACTTTCAGGCTTGTCTTAACTTTACCTACTCACCATTAGTATTCACAAAACGACCACATACACTCGATGGCAAAATTATATTTGGAAAAACATTAAGCCAACAATCTTGCCCAAATAATGCATCGACGGTAATTATGATTGCAACAGCAGGGGTGAGTTTTATTGATTCATTAATTCATAATCAGAATGAACTTATATTTCGAATTCATCCCGATTTAGCCGTCAGAACATGCACATCAATATTTCTTAAATGACACCGAACTCATTGATACCAACTATTGTCCAAAGGAAGTTCTTAAATTTAGTCCAATTCCAACATCGAAGTATTGCAAACGAATTAATTTCGAAAACTTTACTTCCATCACTCGATATGGTATGGATTTGAAATTTGCTGAGGTTTGTTTTTTATTTTCGATAAAGAAAAGGAAAATAAAAATTTTGAAAAATATTTTGCCTCTTTTTCATAGATGCCAGAATGGTTTGCACTATGGTCTAATCGCTTAGACCACCTTGTGTCTGCTTTGTCTAGTAAGAAAGTTGAACGATTGAATCTCGATAAAGAACTTGATGTATCAATCAAAACTCCAAACGACAACTTCCAACTGATTATTGGAGTCAACAATGTCACCTGGAGCACTTATGATATCCCACTTCTTCAGAAATTGGATTCCAAATACGACATTTCTGAGCAGCTTTCATATGACACTGGATTGAAAAGTAAACAATAACAGGTTTCCGTTTCTTGATGTTTTGGTTTATTAATGTTCCAATTTAGGGTCCTGTTCCATCATCAATGGAATGGTTAACACTTTTGATGATCATCCCCTCAATATCAGCGATTATTTCCAGCGGAATGGATCTTGTGTAACGCTTCTTGCAGCAGATTGTTCTATACAACCAAAAATGGCAATCTTTCTTATTCCACCAGTAGACGAAGAAGAAAGCAACTTTGGCTTAAAAATTCACTTTGGTGAAAACTTTCTAACATTCAATCCTCAGATTAACGTATCAAACCAGGGACCTGTTTATATAGCCCTTAACAATACGTACAAGGTCGACATTAGATCAAGCCCATTCCATTACCCAGCCGATAAAAAAGACTTTGAATTTAGGTAAAGTATCATCATTAATTTTTACCATTAGTAAGAAATATTTTAAAAAGAATATGGTTTACGTTTGATTTTCAGAGTTGGGGTCAACGAACAGAATATTATGAATATAGAGCATAATCCCATGAAGTCAACCATACAATTTGACATGAACAACCTACTAAACTTGGAGATATTTGGGGTTTTTAAAAGTAAAATTTGTGGTTTATGTAGCAAGCCTTTAAATCGGATGCTTGGCTATACAATTTGTGCTTAGAAGAGCACTTTTTGACGTTTTATTCTTAATCAAATAAATAAATTCTAATATTTTACTTTACAATAAAATTTAAAAAAAACTATAGCATGATTATGTTGTAAAAAAATTATATCACTGTGGTGTTTTTAAAGTTGTGTACATAAAATTAATGTAAACTAAATAAATGCTTAATAATGATATTAATACTCGTATTTTAGAATTCATAAATATTGTCTTGTTTATGTTTGTCTTATTTTTGGTGAAAAATAAATTTCTTTAACATCAGTTTTCTTTCGTTTATTCACGGATGTTGACATCAAAAACTTAATTTAACAGGTGTGGCAAACGATCAAAATCATCAAAAAAGGCAATAAGAAATTTCATTGATTTTGTGTATATTTGGATAGTTTAAAAATCGCAAAATAATATATTTGTATTGTATTCTATAGATGAAAGTATGTCTGTAGATTGTATTTGAAAATTTCAAAAAAATTACAAATTTTTAAAAGTTTGATAAGAAACCTGGTAAAAATTTTACAAGTCGGTAGGTAAAATAAGCTTAAGGAATATATTTAAATATCAAGCAGACGCCTACATCTTTGCCAGAAATGTTTTTTTTTTAATTTTTGAAAAATATACATAAGCTTCATAACGATTAAATCGAGCCAAACATAATAATATCTCTAATATTATATTAAATTTATACATACGAGTATTCATACCCATATTAGAACTACTATACAAAACTATTATCAATTGTTATATCCCACCAAAAATCCACTTCATCTCAACTACAAAGTGAACAAAAGAAGACTTACCAATGTTAAATACTTTAGCACTTATAAAACATTTGTTTTATTTAATTTTGCATTTGTATATTAAATACATTTTATGCAAAATAAGGAACACTATGTATGAAACAGGACATCCTGAAATGTCCACAATTTTGCTCGATACAGACACTGGCTCTTTTTAGCGCGTTATCTATTACACCACATAATGTTTCTGGTCGCGGGTTACGTATTTCGTTTCGAAAATTCTGATTCAGCTGTCTAAAAGCTCTAGTTTATGAACATATAAATAAACTAATAAAATAAAATTAAGTTCGGTAGACTCCGGTGGGCAGGGCACCTAGAAAGCATGAGCGAAGAGGAACCTGCTCGGAAAGTTCTTTGTGGTACATTCTATGGTAGACGACAGCGTGGTAGACCATGCTTGCGCTGTAGAGATGGCGTAGACCAGGACGCCCGAAGCCTTGGGGTGCGCAACTGGATGGCGTCGGCTAGAGACCGGGATAGGTAGAGAGACTTGTTGAAAGAGGCCAGGACCGGAACCCGGTTGTCGAGCCGATGATGATGATGAATAAAATAAAAAAAGAGTCATGCGCAGTTAAATCTGGCCAACGAGGTGGACAAAGGAAATCTAAAATATTTTCTTAAACTAAACGTTCACCAAAACATTTCAAGCAGTAGGTCCATAGTTTACCTAGCAGTGTGCTCAGCCGCACCGTCTTGCTGGAACCAAAAATTAGCATACTGCTCCGCTCTTGGACACAAAAAATTGTCGACCATCAATCTATAAGAAGGCCCCGGAAATCGTTTCTGGCCCAACCTGTTCCACCTTATAAATATTAGGTTCGTTTGTTGAACTTTACCCAGGGTTGACCCAGGTTTTCTTGACAACCCTCAGAGTTGTCAACAAAAACTGGGGTTTTCGGTTTTCAAAAAACACCCAAGAGCTTTCAACTGTTTTGTTGACAACTAAAAGCAAGACAAAATAATTTTGTGATCTGATAAAACTTTAAATTTGTTATAAATTAGTTTTAAAAATGAACGAAAACAATTTCGCGTTGTTGCTGAATGTTTCATCCGATGAGTACAACAAACATTTAATTACAAATACAAGCAATAACATACGACATGCGAATCGCCAAACGACAACAAAAGAAATACATATGAAATCCCATGACTTTTGACAGTTTGAGCGTTACCTGAACTCGCCCCAGCAAAATACCTAGATCTACTTCATGGCGAGTTCAGGGCGACCCCAGGTCTCAAAAAACACAGAATTTGCTAACCAGGGTGACTTCAGGTTTTTCAAAAAACGATTTAGGGCGACCCCAGGGTGACTTCAGGGCTCAACGAACAAACCTATTGTTTATTCAACTTACTTACTACCTATAGAACACAAAAATGTACTTAATCTTAATCGCACTGCAACGCAAATCGCCGGTATGCGTTACGAAATGTCCGAAAATTGTTCCGAACAGCTGTTCGGAAGAATATCTGAAAGGAAAAATCCTCCGATTCCTACGAAACCGGGGAATTTTCCGTTCCGATGGATATCTCGCTAGGGCAGAATAACTTAGAAATAACTTACTGGCCCTACGCAGGCACTCTAAGATATTCTACGAGTATATTACTTAATTATATTGCCTTTCGGCCTAAAACTATATAAAGGCCAGAAACCTAACTTTACTATTTACCGAGAAGAATTAAAAAAAATCGGTGTATAATCATTTTTTATATACATATGTATGTATAATTGTATATACATATAAGTACAAGAAGATGGTGTATCGTGTATCCAACTCGACGTTATGGAAATAAGGTTTCGCATATTGAAACGATGAAGACAAATTTTACTTCTATACTCTGTTCAACGAAAATTTTCAGTACAGACCTTATGGAAGGGCTTTTTCCAAAGCATAGGCGCCTGATGCACCTTCACTAGACTGCGTTGGGAAAAATGCCACTTAAAAAAGAGCAAGCCACTGACTTTCCTTAATGAATTGTTGTTGAAATTCTTCGAAAGAAGTGGTGCACCCCAACACGACCGTTGTATCCTACTGCTGAAGGGATACTGTCAAGTCAATACGATCGTGCGCTTGTTATCTACATCAAAGCAGAATTACATTATCATTCTCAATTACAAGCAAGGAGCTTATTCAGTGGATTTTATTAAGGGGATTTGAAGCTTTTGAGAACAAGTTTTATGAAGTTGTGTATGTTGAGTGTTGGCGATTTATAATGTAAACTAGGGAAACCCTGTGAGAGCTTTAAAAGGCGACACACTTATGCAATCCAATGAAACCAGATTGGGAGGCAAACGTCCTATCTTCCCTGTACTCACAATTTTTGTTGAACAGAGTATACATTTTAAAATTGTCTACTAACTCATTGGGCCGTACCAACAATCAAATTTAGAGACGACTTTAATATTTGAGCGAAATGGACCATTATTTAAACATCTCTACAAAGTTAACCATACATGTTATGAACTTAATATTTATGTGAACTCATTATGAACCATTTATTGTACGGAACCTAAAAAATAAAATGCAGCATATATGGTCAGTTATATAGAGTCCATTAAATAATGCTGCATTTCGCTCAAATATTAAAGTCGTCTCTTAATTTGATTGTTGGTAAGGCCCATTGATTTTAAGTGGGGCAGCTGCTGACTGCAAGGTCTCGAGCAATGTTCCTTGAGTATGATTGCCTTTTACTCTTTAATATTCTTTATAATATTAATTATATAATTAGATTAACCAGGCAAACGATTTTCAAGAGACTTAAGTGAGTTATTAAAGCACCTGCCCAAACATGGCAATTTTACTCGAGCTTTGAACGAATAAAGGCTTTATAGATTACAGCCAGATCTGAAGGGGTAAAAAATGTCGTGCAACGTAGAAGAAACACTAAGCAGTGTTTTTGGTGACGTCGATCATGTCACAAGGTGTATTGTGATGCACACAACGAGAACTGAGAGCTGTTCAGTTTTCTCAATGAAAGTGCCGCTCATAGATAACGCCATTGGGAGTGGAATGCGCTTTAACCGCAGACGACAGCATTGAGTTTTTGAAGCATTATATTCTACGCGGCTTATGGTTCCACACTTCACAATGCTATCGAGATGAGAATTTAATGAGCCTATCATACGCATCTGGAAACGAATAAGAAAAACTGAGATGCTTTCTGTTTAGATTTATCGTTATTTGAGTAAGCAGATGATCGGAGTGTATTGTAGTTAAAATTTCCAATTCATTCATTGAACCTTGTCCAATGAGCTACCTGAAGAGGAGCTCAGAGGAACGAAACGGTCGGATTAGTAGATAAATAAATACTAAATAACAATCGTAATAATAATACGGCTTGTCCTAATTTAACTAATGTCCTCACAATTTTTATACCAAAATTTTAGATCAGCTTCACAGGCAGAGTAATGCCTTTCTGTCAACGAAACGCCTTTTAAAAGCCCTTTGGTTACTGCCCGATCTTAAAACATCTATACAATAGATTGGTATCCACACTTGAACGAGAATAAAAGACCATTTTTTTATTTTCTTAACTTCCTCTTACCAAAACCAATTTTAGGGATTGGGGGTATGTTGGTGTTGTAACGCTTCGTTAAAGTGTAGAGTGGGCCGAATACAAGTTTCTTTTTAAAAATGCAATAAAATGAACAAAATTAAATTTTGTCCATGTATTTATATTTTTTCCATTTCTTATAAACAATATTCACTTGTTAAAGGCATTAAATATCGTTTTTATTGTGTAGTTATTTTTTTGTGGTTTAATTTATTGTTTTTTGTATGGGCTGAATACTGTTAAAAAAAGAAAAATAATTTTTTTTTTAAACATGAGCAATTTAAAACAAAGTCATTAAATAGAGAATAAATGTCTTATTTACAAAAAAATATTTGTATTATTGTATATTAACGTGTTAAAAGGTTTTAACTGAAATGCTGTTTTATTTGATTTTGTTTTACATCTTGTTATGAGCACAAAAATCAAGACAAAAAAAAAAGAAAGTTGTTAGTGATCTACCACCTTCCTGTGTTAAAAAAAAAAGTTGAAAATTGTGATTCGATTCAGTAGAGTGGCCAATAGTATAAAATAAATTTTCTGATGTTTGTCCTTATGAGGCCACATAACATAAACATTGAAAACAAATTTTCATTAGTTTTGAGAGTTCCCAAGTCATTTCGAAAATGATCTCAATGAAGTTCATTGAATCTCATTTCTCATGAAATGGAAAATCGATTGCAATCCGTACGCAGTCAATAGATGTTAAACCATTAAAACAAATATGAAATAAACAATTGATATATAATGTTGCGCACTTTATTATTAAATAGTCAACATAAATAGATTTCCATTCATATTAAGAAGTCTTCAACAAAAAGTTCATTACATTTCAGTCGAATTATAAAAAAAAAAACATAAACGTGTAGTAACTAACTTAATGAGGAGCCTTAAAATTAATTTGATATTCTCGATCTCTATGAAGCTGTGAAAGTAAATGAATTCGTAAATGAACAATATTCTCCAAAGTTTGATCACAAAGTTGGCAGGTGATTGCCATTACAGATCCATCACTAAAAAGAAAGGACAAAACAGATTCAAAATTAAAATAGAAAAACGAATCATATAATGTCATTTCATACAATTGTTTCATACGATGTAATTCACGGCAATGTACATTCAGCGCGTGCATACGATCAAATGATTCATCGTAAAGACGTAACGCCGAGTGCATTGGGAAAATACATCTGGGTCCATAAATTAGAGGACTTTCAATGACATCCTTTTCGTCAGGTCGGACCCAAACATGATCTTGCGAATCCACATGAGTTTCTATATACTTACGAGTCTTACTCAAAAGCCTTGAAGATAACGTAATGATAAGCTCAAAATAATCCAAAAGTAAATAAATATAAATTCAAATAAAAGCTCAAGTGACCTCAACTCCAAGGTGCGTTTCGCCCAGGTACGACAGTGGGCTCATCAGTTAGATGCTGCCGTACCCTTCTATTCTAATACGCAAATATTGGTCGATGTTTATCAACTCTTATAAAATTTACAGCTTTAACAGACTGTGAATTTTATTTTTCTAGGGGAATTTGATCAAATTCAGACACCTAGAATAATAACGTCCGTGGTCAGACTATTAAATCAATGAATATAATTGAGAATTATCTCTGTTTAAGTGAATTTAATTTATTTGAATTTAATTCAATCACTCCACTTAAACAGAGATAATTCTCAATTATATTCATTGATTTAATAGTCTGACCACGGACGTTATTATTCTAGGTGTCTGAATTTGATCAAATTCCCCTAGAAAAATAAAATTCACAGTCTGTTAAAGCTGTAAATTTTATAAGAGTTGATAAACATCGACCAATATTTGCGTATTAGAAGGGTACGGCAGCATCTAACTGATGAGCCCACTGTCGTACCTGGGCGAAACGCACCTTGGAGTTGAGGTCACTTGAGCTTTTATTTGAATTTAATTCAATCACTCCACTTAAACAGAGATAATTCTCAATTATATTCATCGTAAATAAATATACTTACTTTATTATTAAGCTTTTAATTTTGGCTGCAAGATCAGCGCGAATGTTAGGCAAAACTGTTGGTTTATCATCGCCTGGATCAGTGTACAAAATTGTATCCATGGAGTAACGAATTTGATTTATCTAAATACATTAATATATAAGACATCTTTCCTGTTCTATGGTTTCAAGTGATTCCCTTACCAATTCAAGATCAGACGTTAATATCTCCGAATCCAAATGCAACACCATGTCATGCTCTTCAAATAATGCCTTATAGTTCTCATCATGTCCAAGGCCAGCTAAAATAGAAACATATTTCGATTTGCTGGAGTTCCTATGAATCTGCATAGTTGGGCAAAATATTAAGGTCATAAGAGATGCGAAGCCATGAATATTTGGCATAAGTGTGGTTTGGCGTGCAGTAAGTGAGCTTCTATCTACAGACTCAGAAACAGCGGCAGCGACAATTAAACGTTCGTGAACATCCTGAGGGTCAGTGTCAACTAAAACTGAATTGACTGAATCACGTTCGACACTAACACCCTTCCATGCACCAACACGGGTTGCAGAAAAGATTTTTGCTTCAAGTGGACAAAAAGGGCCTCGAAGAAAAATATTATTTAAGCATAGCTCTGGTGGTGGCGGATCAATTTCTAAGTCAACTTCCGGTTGAATGGATCGCAAATACTCCTCATTTTGCTTAGAAAAATCTTCTTGCATGAATCTTTCAGCCACAGATTGTTTTCTCATTCGTAAATCATGGTCAGTCTTAGTAATGAAAATTATTGATTTGAAAATTAATACATATATAATTTTTTTGTGGTCTAATTACCTTGGACATGTAACTCTCGTCGGATTTTCGTGCTAATCCTTTTTCGATTAGAATATCATTAACAGTAGAGTCGCCCATTTTAATTAAAACTGAGGACACACTATTAACCACCGAATAGACTTCTAATTCAACGACACCATTATCAGCAACTTCTTGCATATACTCCATGGCTTCGTCTAACCATTTTCCACTGGGACTTTTCACAGAAGAAGGCTGTACCATTGCTAGACGGCATTCGTATACACGTGGTGGAATGTCAATTAGATATTCAGCATCGAAGCTTAAACGGCGCAATTCAGTAAAGTTGACCACAGACGTATTGCCAAAATCAATGAAGAGAACCTGTAATAAGACGGCCAAATAAATCGTTTTTCTTTCTCATTTTAAAGATAGTTCAATAGACCTACACGAAACTCCAAATGCTGTCGAGAACTATGAATAACTTGAACAACTCTTGCGCGATAATATTGGTTTTGGAAGGGCGCAGCTAGAAGCATACCCTTCGAAACTGCAGAAGCATTTCGAAATTTACGTTCATCAGCTTCAGGACAGTTTAGCAAACTTGAGATTTCCTTTAGACGTTCCATTTCAGACAATGGTTGGAAATAGAATTTTCCACAGTTTTCAATCTGGAAAAAAAGGTGGTTAGGTATTTTCTGTTCAATTTTCAATGAATTTAATTACGTGCGTCACGTATCCACGTGTTTGTTTTGTAAAAACGGTTGGAATGACAACAAGTTCTGGGTTCTTGATCTGTTTCTTGGTTGGAATCCACGTTCCTTCAAACATAACACCGATTCCACGTTCTTCGGCATAGTTTATTCCTGATCTAGCACTAGAATGAAAGATTTAAAAACATTGGATTTGAACCCTATTCAGTTCTGCTTGCAATTACATAAATTGAAAAACACATAACTATAAAAAAGCTTAAACATTCACAACTTGAGCACACGAACTAGTTTTGAAAAGGCTAATCATTGACGATGTAAATTTATTATGCAAATACCTTCGACCAAACTCAATAATTCTTTTAAAAAGTTTTAGTCGTTCGAATTCGCAAAATTTTTATCTTGTAATATGTATGTATGTAATATGTAATAACCGAATTTTATTTTTCGAATTTCATTTTGTTAGAATTTTTTTTTTGTAAAAAAAAAAAAACGATTTTACATAAAAAATGATTTTTCTTCCTTCTCTTATTATTTCATAGCTTCTTTATCAAGTGTTCAATTTAAACAAATATAAGCTTAAAAGTGTTTCCTTGCAATTATCTTTTTATATAATTTTTTTATATCCACACGGTGCAATTTAAAACAACACATTTTTCAATAATCTCGAAAAATCAAAATTTTTTGGATTTCATCCTATTTTTGAGCGAGCCAAAGATATTAATTAAAATGAAAATTGTAAACGCAGGATTTAATTTTGATAAGCAATGCAGCTTTTACATTTGAAAATACCATAGTTGAGCACTTTGACACACCCTATTGTAGGTGTCCCCATTCCTTCTAACACGAACACAAAAATGGTTGAGAGTTATAAGTCACTACGTTTAGGATCTCTATTCGTTATGGTCTCTAATTTTTACTTGCAATATAGGTATTATAGGGCAAGTTCTGCATTTGGAAAAAAAATCGAACTCGAGATTTTGATCAAAGTTGACATTACGATGATAGCGAAGACAAATAAAGAGGGTCCAACAATTCCGTCTGTATGTCTGTACCTCGATCTAGAGCCGAAGCCACTAGACATATTTTCTTCAAACTCGGTACTTAAGGGTCTTCGGTGATTCCCTAGAGGGGAAATTGAAATTTTTTTTTAGCTTTAAAACTAACGGTACCCCCCATACATCCGTAATACATAATCTTATTTATCTCGAAAACGGCTCACACGATTTTGATAAAAATAAAATGCACGACTGGGTCGCACGAACTTTCTGCTATGTATTAGACTAGGAGTTTTAAAAACTGTTCATTAGGATAAAATTATTTTTTTAAATTCTTTTATTAGTAAGAGACAAAAACAGAATGCTATGCCAATATGAATTTATGCAAGAACAAAAATTATAAGTCGTTGTAGTGGTTTCTTAAAAAAAGCTTTTATATATATGTACAAACTTTTTAAAAGATTTTTAAGAAAAAATTTTAAAAGCTAATTTAAAGTTTTTATTAGATAGATAGATTTTATTACAAACAAAATTGAACCGCTTAGAAGAAAAAGGAAAACATTCCACAAAAATGGGAAATTGAAGTAATGATGCAAAAGCGTAGCTATTTTTATAGCGCACATTATAAGCCTAAAAACGAAAACATTCCATGTAAACCTACTTTTAAATGCGATTATAAAATATCATTGAGTGGAAAAAGGAAAAGATTCCAGGAATATTTTCCTTTCCTTTTTGGGGTAAAATGTTTTTAACGGTACCTGTCATAGAACAGTTTTGTGATTTTTTGCCTTTCTCATCAACGACTTTAACGATTTTAACCAAAAATTTTCAGCAGGAGGCCCCTTAAGTTTAAAATAATATTGTATATAAAAATATTCGAAAAAATTTGTTTTGGAATTAAAAAAAAATTCCAAGTTTTTTTTTTTTTAAACCAATATCTTTAAAACGTGTGAACGATAATTTTTTGAAACAATTTCTAAAATCTATACCACTAAATACTTAGAATTTGGCATCCCAAATTTTGTTCTAGAAAAATTTTAAGGAAATTTGTTATATAAAAAAATACTTTAATATTTAAAGGAATAATTCGACGGCAATTCCATATATTTGAACATTTTTATCTCATTAAATCCATGTTTTATATTTATAAAATGGATTTTAAATTCCAAAGTACTTTAACATAAAAGCAAGTTCGTGCGATCCAGTCGTGCATTTTATTTCTGTTTATTTTTATTCTCTTGAATTATTATTAAATTATTGTTTTAGTTTTTATTTTGCAGAATTATTTAATATTAAATAAATAAAATGTTTTGAACCCATTATTTATATTATTTGAATAAAAAAACTTAATTTAAAATAATTTATTTATTTTTTTTTTCAATTAGTGGAAAAGGGAAAACATTCCACTCACTTTAACAGGAATTATTAAGCCAGAGCTTTTAATTTCAATTGTTTGGTATGTTACTCTTCTTTACTAGCCCTACATTTGTCCTTCAGAATGTTTTGAAGAATAACTTTCAGTTTCAGAAATAAACAGTTTTCTTTGATTTCCCAAAAACTATGATTAGTGGAATGTTTTCCCTTTTCTTCTCAGCGGTTCAATTGATGTTTATACAAAGTAAGTAATAAAAGTAATTGGCGGTGGCATTGCCGTCTGCCAGAAAGTTTTTATTATTGTTGGAAATAAAATTAAATTTACAAAAAAATATTGAGCCGTTTCTGAGATATCGAATTTTCAAAAAAAGAAAAAATAGATTTTTTTTTTTAAATTCAAAAAATATTTATTTTAAAGTTTTGAAATGTAATATGTTTTAGACTTTTTAGAAGCTTCTCTATAAAAAATTTCATTAAGATCCGTTATGTGGATAATGAGAAATTCAAAATTCGAAAAATGGTTCTATGGTAGGTACAAGCTGTAATATCTTAATTTCAATTTTTTTTATTAAATTAAAGATCATAAAAATTAATTGAAATAAAAAAAATTGTATCAAAATTCTAGGCGCCGTTTTCGAGAAAAATACGATTTTTGAAAACAATTTTTTTATTTTTTAACATTTGTATGGGGGGTACCTTTATTTTTTTTTTAAATCTTGTAGATTATATTAAGAAACTTTTATTTATCAAGTTTGAAAAAAATCTAGCATAGGGTTTTCGAAATATTGAGTTTTAAAAAAATTGAAGTTTTTTTTTTTTAAATCCAAAAAAAATTTGTTTGAAAATTTGAATACACAATTCTATTTAAGTTTTTAGGGAGCCTAAGCAAAAAAAAATGATCAAAATCGGTTGTACCGTTTTTGAGAAAATCAAAAACAAAAAAAATGGTTCCATAGGGGGTACCCTCAATAACCATTTTTCGGAAAATTTTTTTCAACCATTACGTAGCTTTAACTAAATGAAATTTTTTAAATCTGTCGAACAGTTTTTGAGAAAAAAAAAAGATATCTACCAAGTTTAAAGAAAATCGACCAAGCCGCTTAGGCTGTAGTCGAACCGACTTTTTTAGTCTTCGCTATCATCGTAATGTCAACTTTGATCAAAATCTCGAGTTCGATTTTTTTTTAATAATGCATAACTTGCCCTATATTACCTATAAGTCGCAAGTAAAAATTAAGTGTGATATTATGGACATGAACTGGTAAAAAAAAAATTGGGGCAAAATGTTATTAATGGTACCTGTCATAGAACCATTTTTTTTTTTATTATAGAATTTCTCATTAACGCCTCTAACGATTTTAACCAAAAATTTTCAACAGGAGCCCCCTTAAGTTTAAAATAATATTGTATGTAAAAATATTTGAAAAAATATTTTTTTTTTTGTTTTTGGAAAAAAAATTGCAATTTATTTTTTGAAAAATCAATATCTTGAAAACGTGTGAACGATTATTTTTTGAAATTATTTCCTAAAATCTCTTTTACTAAGCACTTAAAATTGGCATCCCAAATTTTGTTCTAGAATAATTTTCAAGAAATTTGTTATATAAAAAATTACTTTAATAATAAAACGATTTTTAAACTTTATTTGCGTAAATTCATACATTTCCGGAAATCAGACGGCAATTCCATGTATTTGAACATTTTTATTTCATTAAATCCATGTTTTATATTTATAAAATGTATTTTAAATTCCAAAGTACTTTTACATAAGAGCAAGTTCGTGCGATCCAGTCGTGCATTTTATGTATTAAGTTCGTGAAAATAACTAAGAAAACAAAACTGCTTTGACAAATGGAATATGTCAAGTGGCATACGTTTGATGATTTTAACTTTAATAAAATATAAGGTAAAGTATGACGTTAAATTAGATTAAATTTAGCAAGATCGTCATTTAAACCTAATATCAAACTAAAATAGTTTCAATATCGTACTGATTAGACTGAAATTTTGCGCCATTGAATTTTAGATGACCTTCTGTAAAGAATAATAGACGAATTAATAGAAAAGCAAATAACAGTTTAATTCATCACGAAGAAGGTAGACACAGTCTTGTAAGACAAGGACGTAATTTTGATTTTTTTAAAACCACTACCACACAAAACTCAAACTTACAGTGGAAATTGAACAAAACAAAAGTTTGTCTTGCTCTGGTACTCTAAAGCAATAGTATCCGGCAAAATGGTGAATTTGCGCACCATCAATCCTTACATAATAACTGGTCAACATTCTACATACTCCGAACTTGAATCGGGCATTATAATTGGAACAAAAAACGAAATCACTGGAGAAAACTAATGGTTTATCACTCATCATATATTAGAAATTATTCACTCTGTAGACTTTGACAACAGTACTATAATGAAATGTTAAATATATTTTTGAAAGGTTATGCAAAAAGAAAAAAAAATAAAACAATAAAAACATAGGAGGGGAGAGATAATACTATAGGGGCATTTCAACGAAAAAAGTGATGGGTGTTGAAATTCATTCATCTTTGTGTTATTTATACTTCATTTGAATCTAAAAATACATTTAGAAGGATTTTGAATTTTGAGGTCTGGTACTCCAGTTATGGGCTTGTAAACTTTCGACAAGCAATGAGTAAGGGTTTTTAAGAAAAATGTTGATAAATTAAATGAAGCAATATAAAAATAATTTTAATAGTTGAATATATGGTAAAATAGATGCTCTTTTTATTTATGGAATCTAAACCGGAAATGGAATTTTTTTATATAAATAAAACCGGAAGTTAACATTTCAAATCAAATTTTAGTAAACTTGGCCCATTTTTATATTTTTTTATTAAGTCTCAAAATAAAGCCCACATATTAGAGAAACTACATGCCAAGTTTCAGATATCCATACGTTTAGACGATACATAATTTTTAGTTATTTATGAAATTTTTGACCAAGTTCAATTGTAGATTTATTTAAGAGTTGATTCTCATCGGCTTTGTTGGTCGTAATGTTGATTAAATGAAAGATTTTTTCATTTCCTTTTTCCCGACGTTTCGACGGTGGTTGCCGTCTTCTTCAGGGGATGTCTTTATTTATCCAAAAAAGTTATTTTACATAACTGATACTGTGTATGGCGGACATGATACAAAACTTACATGAAAAATTGTTGTAGAATGTTTAATGTACAACTTTAAATAAATACAAAATTAAAAATAAATAAATGTTTTGATTTAAACACTTCAGGTGAAGTTTTGTCCAAGGTGTGTCAAATTTTGGATGTGTTGTCCGAAACTAAGGAACAGTAAGCCACTGAAATGTTTTGTGTCTCTTGTTTGCGGTTCATATTGTTTTTGTTGTTAATTATGTGTAATGTCTCTAAAGTGTAACGCTTAGATGGGTGTTTTTCCGTTGCAAGGATTTCTACTCCTTCAAAGTCCAGTTGGTGGCCAGTCTCAACGCTGTGGCAAGCCAGTGCTGTCTTCCCAGCATTTCTTAAACGAATGTCTGATCTATGATTCGCCATTCTTTGACGAAGGTGTTATTTGGTCGTTCCGACGTAGCAAAGGTTGCATGCTTCGTTTAATTTCCCTTTGCAGTTAATTTTGTAAACTACGTCAGTACGGCGGTCCTTTTCTGTCTTGTTTTTTAAACATGTGAAGAGGGAAGCCATGGTCTGGTTTGACTTATACGATAAGCTGACGTCGATGTTGTTTTTAGCGACTATCTCCTTAAAAATTTCTGAAAGTTTAGGGACATAAACAACACTTTTGTATGTACCTCTCCTCTCTTCTAATATTCTTTCCGATGGGGCTTTATGTTTTTGACGGAGTATCAAGCTTCTTATTATTTGTATCGGAAAGCCATTGTCTAAGAGGATTTTGGTGACCTTTTCCTCATTGGCGGAGTGAAATTTCCGGTCACTCAACGCAAAGACTTTGTTTATTAGGTTGGATGCGGTATTTATACGAATGTGTTTAGCCTGGCTTGATCGAAAATTAACAAGTCTTCCTGATGGCATGTCTTTTTGATACCAGTTGAAGGAGAGCCGGTAATTTGTTCGATGGACTTCTACATCAAGAAATGATATCGAGTTGATTTTTTCCCTCTCAACTGTAAACTGAATTTTCCCATGAAATCGGTTGAGACTTTTCAGCACATTATCAATCTCTTCTTTGTCCACAATCGCAAAAATGTCATCAACGTATTTCACAATGAATTTCGGTTTATAACTCTCTTTGAAACATTCATCGAGTAGGAAGTCTAATACAAAATCTGCGATTGTCGGCGAGTTTTTTTATTTTTGCACAATGGATTATTATCTGAAATAAATGGATCATCTAGAATATTTTGCACAGTTACACTCGATGTTTGACTTGATTGCAAAACATCGCCATTAAATAAAACCGAAGGCGTTTCCGATAAAATCGTTTTCTGCACGAATCACACACGTATACACTTTCACTAAAACCCCACTTCTGTGAGAGATTCTTCGAAATCTTTCTTAAACTTTTAATTCCTTTTATGAAAAGGTAAATTTAAAGGGGTTAAAACATCGATCACCGCTCTTAGACATGATAAATTATGTATAATTAAACTTAAATTCAAGTGCGAACTAACTAAACGTTGTGTTCATTTAGAGCAAGAACTTAAATCAAACAAATATAACGGCAATACAACATTGTCACGTGGCCTCATATTATATCTTTCTTTTTCTAGCATTTAAGTTACACTCCTAACAGATGGCGTCTCTTCATTCTTGAGAAGGCAAGAAAGCTAGACCAAAAGGGGCTTATCACATGACACGAAGTTGCCACCTTAGCACTAAACAATATGTAACTTCTAAATGAATGGAGATCCCATCTTCAAACTTGGTATTTGGAATCTTTATTATATAAAGAACAACAAGAGAAAAGAAAAAAAATATCAAAATGGTCTAAGCAACTTAAAATTAAAATTGAATCGCCAACATCCGGTTTTCTATAGGTATAAGAAATCTGTTTTTTGCACGAGGTCCACGCACTAAAAATTATGTATCGTCTAAACGTATGGATATCCCACTCTGAAACTTGGCATGTAGTTTCTCTAATATGTGGGCTTTATTTTGAGACTTAATAAAAAAATATAAAAATGGGCCAAATTTACTAAAATTTGATTTGAAATGTTAACTTCCGGTTTTATTTATATAAAAAAATTCCATTTCCGGTTTAGATTTCATAAATAAAAAGAGCATCTATTTTACCATATATTCAACTATTAAAAATATTTTTATATTGCTTCATTTAATTTATCAACATTTTTCTTAAAAACCCTTACTCATTGCTTGTCGAAAGTTTACAAGCCCATAACTGGAGTACCAGACCTCAAAATTCAAAATCCTTCTAAATGTATTTTTAGATTCAAATGAAGTATAAATAACACAAAGATGAATGAATTTCAACACCCATCACTTTTTTCGTTGTCCGCTTCACGTGAAATGCCCCTATAGCAAGTTTCTGACTTGCATTACGAAGAAATACAATTTGTCTTTAAACATTTCTTTAAATTTGTTTTTAAAAATGGTTCAATTCTGAGGTCACGTATAGCAATTACATCGGAGAAAATGATAAAACATTTAAATTTAAGTTTGTGACTTTTACCGAGCTAAAGATAATTTATAAAAAGTATGAAAAACAAAAAAAAAATGCAAATATGTTATCCGTAAACATGATAAGTGATTCATTTCACATAGTTGGTGGTAATTTATGCCAAATAATAAACTTGTCACTAAAAGAAGGTATTTTCCCGGATTGCTGGAAGGAGTCAGTGGTAGTTCCAATTGCTAAAACTAATAATCCATCGAAGCCTGAGGAATACCGTCCAGTAAGTATGCTTCCTAATGACGGGAAAATTCTGGAAAAAAATGTTCAAAAACAATTACAAAAATATATGGAATAGAGTGACCTCTTTGAGAATTGTCAATCGGGATTCAGAGAGGGACACAGCTGTGAATCTTTGATTAACCTAATAATCGCTGACTGGAAGACCGAAATACATCAGAAATTGAAAATTGTTGCTGTTTTCATTGATCTGAGGAGAGCCTTTGAGACTGTCGACAGAGAAATTCTGATACAAAAACTTGGAAAATATGAATTCAAGGATAAAGAGCTAAAATGGTTTCAATCATATTTGGAAGGACGTACGCAAAGAACAAGAGTGGAAGAAGCGATTTCAGAATCTATAAATGTAAATTTAGGAGTCCCACAGGGATCTGTACTAGGAACATTGTTGTTTATTATTTATATTAATGAAATGCCAAAGGTTATTAAATATTCATTTTTGAAATTGTTTGCTGATGATGGTTTATTGTATTTTGTAGGCAAAAATCTAGATGAATGTGTCGAAAAAGTTAATTTTGATTTAATACAACTGAAAAAATGGTTTCATATGAACAAACTAAGTTTGAACGTAGAAAAAACAAAATGTATGGTTATTAATGGGGAAACAGAGGCTGAAGTTAAAATTGATAATCAAGTAATAGAAGTTGTAAAACAAATAAAGTATCTTGGAATTATGTTTGATATTAAGTTAGAATCTAATACCCATATTGATTATATATGGCGGTCAGCCATCAGACGAATAGGGGGAACAACATGTAGCATACGAAAACATGCACGTGCCGTAACTATTCGGGACTGGTGGAAGTGTGATCATAGCCTCTCCGCGGCGGCCGCTAGAAACAAGCCTTTTAAAAAAGGTTTGGCTAATATGATCAGGCTGGTTCCTCAGGTTGGCGACAGGTTAATTCCCTGTCCCGTAAAACTAAAAGAATTACGAGACCGACAACAAGCCTCGGAAACGGACTGATCTCACGACGACAACCTACGCAAAGAAAAAGGAAAAACGATTTACGAATTTTCTTATGGAACGTACGATCGCTCTATAGAGCTCAGCAGCTAGCCGATGCCCTGTCAAAGTATAAAGCTGACATAACAGCTCTTCAAGAAATCAGATGGACAGGGAATGGTGTTTTACAGAAGAAAGAATATGACATATACTACAGCTGTCATACAAAACACCATGTGCTCGGGGTAGGCTTCCTAGTCAGCGAAAAAATGAAGTCTACTATCATCGGCTTTAACGCTATAAGCGAAAGGCTATGCACCCTTCGCGTGCGAGGCAAATTTACGAACATCAGCCTCATTAACGTTCACGGACCTACGGAGGAGTCCTCAGACGAAGAAAAAGAGACTTACTACGAACAAGTCGAGAGGGCCCTCAATGCCTGTCCAAGGTATGATGTTAAAATCATCCTTGGGGATTTGAACGCAAAAATAGGTCGGGAGCCGGTATTCAGGCATTACGCAGGCACCCATAGTTTGCATGAGAACACTAATGACAATGAACTTCGAGTCTTAGAATTGGCAGCATCGAAAAACATGGTCGTTGCGAGTACCAGGTTCCCGCGTAAAGATATCTACAAAGCCACCTGGGTATCACCTGATGGAGTCACTCGTAACCAAATAGACCACGTGTTGATAGACCGTCGCCACTACTCGAACTTGATGACGGTACGAACGTACCGAGGTGCCAATATCGACTCGGATCACTATCTTGTTGGTATGGTTTTCCGAGGGCGGATTGCCTTGCGAAGACGCATTGCATCCGCCGATCAGGTTCGAATCAACACGGCTGCCCTGCGCAATGAAAACACCAGTAACACCTTTGGTAATGCGTTAGGACTCGCCCTAGAAACACCTGTCTTAGGGAGAGTAAGTCCTGGAGCCAGTATGCTGGACGTAAATGAAAAGTGGACACGTCTTAAAAATACTGTCATTAGTACTGCCAACTCCATCTTAGGCAGCAGTCGTAAAAATCGGAACGACTGGTTTGATGATGAATGCAAGCTAGCGACTGAACGTAAGAATGTTGCGTACCGAGCAATGCAACAATCTCATAGAACGCGGGCACGCGAAGAGGAATATAAAGAGCTCAGAAGAAGAGAAAAACGGCTTCACAGACAAAAGAAATCAGCCTGGGAGAAGAACCTAATCTGTGAAATAGAAAACAGCCGAGAGCGAGGTCCGCACCAGGCGCGGAAGTTCTACCAATCCGTCCGAAACATGACGCAGTACACACCACGCTGCACATACTGCAAGGACGGAGAGGGAAATCTGATCACCGATCCTGAAAGCATACTGGAGCGATGGGAAGTGTACTTCAATGAATTGCTAAATGGTCAGCTCACTGCAGAAGTGGAGGCTCCACTACTTCAAGAAGAATACCCTATGTTGCCGCCACCAAGCATAGAAGAGGTTGAGAAGGCTATAGGCCGGCTTAAACAGAACAAATCCCCGGGAGCCGATGGCATACCAGCCGAATTATTTCATCACGGCGGGCCAGCCTTACGTCAAGCAATTCATGATATTATAGTGCACGTATGGGAGCAAAAAGAAATGCCAGAAGACTGGCGAAAAGGCATAATATGCCCCATACATAAGAAGGGAGATGTCACAACGTGCAGCAATTATAGAGGTATCACGTTGTTGAGTACCGCCTATAAGATACTCTCCTCTATCCTACAAGACCGGATAACCCCATACGCTAAAACCGTCATCGGACAATATCAGTGTGGTTTCATTCCAGGCAAATCAACAACTGATCAGATCTTTACCCTTAGGCAGGCGATGGAAAAATGTCTAGAATTTAACATCCCAACATACCATCTGTTTATAGACTTTAAGGCCGCCTATGATAGCATAGCCAGGGTAGAACTTTACAAAGCCATGAGAGAATTCGGCATCCCAAATAAATTGACACGACTATGTAGGTTGACCATGACCAACGTAACAAGCCAAGTAAAAATAGCCGGATTGCTATCCAGACCAATCAAAATCTTTAATGGACTCCGACAAGGGGACGGTTTGGCCTGCCTCCTCTTCAACCTGGCGTTGGAGAAAGCAATCCGTGACTCTGGCACGGCAACGAGAGGGACCATCGTCAACAGGTCCAGCCAGTTACTAGCTTACGCAGACGACATTGACATCATCGGAAGATCCGAACAAGCTGTACACGATTCCTTCATCCAGATCGAGCAGGCGGCACAAAATCTGGGGCTGCACATTAGTGAAGGTAAAACAAAGTACATGGTGGCGTCGAATGCGAGAGGAACAGTTGGTCAAACAATCAAGGTAGCGGAGCACGAATTTGAAGTGGTGCAATCCTTTAAATACCTTGGGTCAATAGTAGCAGCCGATAACAATATAGAAGAAGAAATACGCGGGCGGCTTCTCAAATCCAACAGAGCCTACTATAGTCTGTCAAAGCTTTTCAAATCCAGAAATCTCACCATAACTTCAAAACTGCTGCTGTACAGGACCATGGTCCTGCCAGTACTCACATATGGATCCGAGACTTGGGTGCTTAGCAAAAGGCACTCCGACCTGCGTTCGAGAGAAAAGTCTTAAGGAGAATTGTTGGCCCCATATGTGAGGAAGGACGATTCCGGAGACGGTACAATCATGAATTGTACGCAATGTACCTAGAAGCAGATATCGTGACAAAAATTAAGCTCGGTAGACTCCGGTGGGCAGGGCACCTAGCTCGCATGAGCGAAGAGGAACCTGCTCGGAAAGTTCTTTGTGGTACATTCTATGGTAGACGGCAGCGTGGTAGACCATGCTTGCGCTGGAGAGATGGCGTAGACCAGGACGCCCGAAGCCTTGGGGTGCGCAACTGGATGGCGTCGGCTAGAGACCGGGATAGGTGGAGAGACTTGTTGAAAGAGGCCAGGACCGGAACCCGGTTGTCGAGCCGATGATGATGATGATGATTGATTATATATGCAAGAAAATTGGAAAAAAGATTGGATTCTTTTCAAGAATTAGGAAAAAGATGTCGACTTTATGTGCAATAAAAATATATAACACTATAATAAAACCTCATTTTGAGTATTGTTCAACCATAATTTATCTTGGTAATATAACTATGATTGACAGATTGAAAAAGTTGTAAAACAAAGCAATAAGAATAATATTAAAATTTCACTATTTAACACCTATTGTACTTATGTTAGATATGTTAAAATGGCTTAGTGTGAATCAAAAAACTATTATGAATGTGTTGATATATAATTTTAAAATGAAAAATAGAATGCTACACAGTTATTTATGTGATAAAATCAAATTTGTTAGTGATGTACATAATCTTAATTTGAGAAAAAGGGGAATATTCGTCTTCCATTTCTAAGAACACACTCGGCACAATGGCCTTAAAATGTTCAATGAGTTACCAAATAATTTAAAATCTGAAAATAATTTGCAAATATTTAAGAAAAACCTAGTTACTTATGTGAAATATAAATATGTATGATAAATTTATTATATATTTAAAATGTATATATGTAAAAGTTTTGAATAGCTAGAATATTGCTAAATAAAGAAAATGAAATGAAATGAAATTCTAAAATTATACGTTCTTCATTTAAAATTGTCAGATATGATCACAATCAGTGGCGGCTGGTGGGTTGTTGAACAGGTGGTGCACTTTACTTGCTCACTAAGTAGGTATTAAGATTAAAAATCGCAAAAAAAAAACAATTTACATGTATATGTTGATTTTTTATTATTTTGTATAATTGCTCGAAGAATTTCGACCATGTATAAATCTGACACACTTATTACATTTAGCAAGGAATCATGTTTTTTATTTTTTCACTTAAATGTGTCAAATCGTAGATTCAGGTTTCTGTCTAAATCGATTCTCCGCCAAAAATATTGCATGTAAAATTTAAAAAGGGCCTTGGCGATCCGGCTAATTTTATATTAACTTTATTTTAAAAAGATTTATTACTGTCTTTAATATACCTAATCACTATTCATTTTATCCCACACCACACACTGTACACATTACAGAATCGAACCAAAACCAAAATAAAAAACAATTACTAACCTAACTCCTACAAACCAACTCTATTTAACCAGTCACGGATAGAGCGAAACAATATTACATATTCGCAGGCGCGCAGCGTATTCTAGTCAAACATCGGTTTCGGTTCTCGTGCGCTGCACGAGAGCAGTCTAATTTCTCGATACAATTCAATGAAATATCTTTTGTCTCACGCGTCAGGGATATTAGCTTGTAACTCATACAAGTTATATTAGCAGTCCTCGTGCGCTCGCCGAAGCGCACGAGAATTTTTACTTGTAGGGAAAGTATGTCTTTAGTAAAGCAAAGTGCTTACATTGTTTCGTCATAATTGGAAATTTTACTTATGTTCTAGTATGTTTAAAAAATAAATATTTACATGGTAATCTAAAAATAAAGATGCAGTAATATTTTGCAATTTTTAAATCTTATGAATTGGTGGTTCAGCGCACGAGCGCACTTAAGGTACAGCCGCCACTGATCACAATCAAATTTAAATGTAACGAAAAACTATTTTTATGTAATTTAACTTATAAAAATATAAATCTTAAATGAATTTCTCTATAGATTAAATAAAACCAACCCTGAAAAAGTAAAAAAAAAAATCCTGCAAAATATAGTTTTATTTGCTTTAAGAAGAAAGTAACCAAAAGATCCTGATTTAACACAAAAAATATCTATCATTCAGCAAATTTTAAAATGATTTAATCAACAAAAAATCGACACTTAGTGAAAAGTCCTTGAAAAAGTTTGGATTTATATTGATTTTAGAAAAATGAAACAAATTCAGTAAATGTAAAACATTAAAAAAATGTACTTACTCCATTACTTTAATAACAGTCGGAATTCTTAAGTGTCTCATTTTTATCGCCTTATACACTTCTAGACGCACACTTCCTGGAACTTGTACTCGGTTGCTACTTTCACCTCCATATTCATCTTCGGGATCGCTCTTGAAGGTTACCAAAACCTTTTCGCTTCCCGGCTGGAAACGTATATCAATATTTTTTGGATGTATACGAGCTTGCTTAAAAAGATCCTTTATAGATTTCGAATACAACTGTCCAATGTGCTTTGTGTTAAAATTATTAAAGTAAACCGTGCTACACGGATCATGACCAAAAATAGTATGATAAGTGGCCCGCTCAGCTTCTGTGTTATTCAAGTTAGAACGAAGAAAGTAGTATGGGTAAAATGCTCCCGATATAACAATTTTCAAAATAATTGTCTTTTCTCGATCCAACCAATGAATACGCTGATAAGCTGTTGTCTCTTTAATGCCCAAACCCATAAGACGTTCTTTTAATTCCATTACAAGTAAATGCATCTCTTTCATAGAACGAATATTTATGAAGTAACGATCAGCCCAGGTATATTCGCCGGATTCTTCGTTCATATTATGTTGTTCCCGCATTGTACACCAAACCTAATAAGATATTATTTTAATATTATCTAACAATAAACAACAATAACTAAAATTAAGGAAAATTTGACTTACCCGATAGGCTTTGAGCATGGCAAACAAATCACTGCCCGAGGCATCAGCCCAAGCTAGTTTTTGTGAGTATGCCGCCAATTCGCCTCTCTTTTTGTCAGAGAAAGTGAAAATCGATTTTACACTCAATCCAGCCGCTAGAAGAAGATCTTTTGTATATTTTTTATTCACTCCGAGTTAAAAAAAAAATTACCAATTATGATAGCTTCTTCAAGAACACTAAAAATGTATCCAAAAATAATAAGACGACTGACGCGAATATCCAAAGGTAGAGCAGCCATAACTCGCCCAACGAATGATAAATCACCGTCTTGGATTGAATACTTTGCATTTACTGTTTTGTAGAGAGCACCAACTTCTTTGAGAACTAATATAGTATTATGAACGTCGGAAAGATTTGGTGGAGTCATCGCTAAAGCAAGTATTACTGGCGGAGGTTCCATATCAAGAAGTTTTGCTTTTAGAACCAAAGTCTCTAAAGGGCAACGAACCATTTCCGGAACTCCAAATTCATCCAAATAATTCTAATAAAAAACAAACGCTTAAAATATGTAAGTTCTATCTAGTCTTTAATTTAAACCCAGTTAATACTGTATATACATTCGTAACGAAGTGAAATTTTCAAACTGGACATTATAAACCAAACAAACGGCTACCACTGATTAGTGCATCATGCCGGTGACAGAAATGATACTGCCAACTAATTTATAATTACAAGTATTTGAGGCGTTTAGATTTGTTCGAAGTATGTACATATGTACTTATAATTCTTGATTAAATATTGGTTCCTCTATTAATTATTATTTCAAGTTTTAAGATACATACAACAATCCGCTTAGTAAAATGAAATTTCCTTTAAGCTTATTAAAACTTAACTTAAATATTCTTTGAGTAAAAAAATACACATAGTACATCGAAGAAGGAAATCCTTTTAATCTGTAGTTAATTGTCAAGCGTAAGGTTATATCTGTTATTGTTTGACGTCTTATTTCTTATAAGATATTATTTACGTCATTTCTCACAAGAATTGGATAGTTATGAAATAATTTCACATACTAATTGGAATTTATTATTTTTTTTAATTTTATTTTTTATTGAAGAAATAGCCACTAAGAGTGGAAAGTAGATTTAGATGGAATTAAATAAAGGTCGTGATACGTCTTTTAAAGCATAAATTCGATTTTACGTTAACTTACCATATAAAATTGTTTTGATATCATTCTATAAACTCTTCCGTTCATAACACGTCCAGCACGTCCAGCTCTTTGACGACAGTTTGCTCTGGATGCCCAATGTAATTGCAATGATGTAAAATTTGTACTTGTATCAGTTATCAGAGACTTTGTCAAACAAAAATCAATTACTGAAATGGCAATTATATTTTTGAATGTTCATAAACCGAAAATTTCTTAAAATACCATATTTAACGTCAGGAACTGTAATCGAACTCTCTGCTATATTTGTAGCCAAAATAACTTTACGATGTCCAGGTGGGGCTCGATGAAAGATTTTTTGTTGTTCATCGGGTGAAATCATAGAATGCAAACGGATTGGCATTAGTTTTACACCACTACCTTGCCTGAAAAAAGGAAAATGTATGTGTAACGAAACTTGCTTTTTTAAATTATATTCAAGACGGGGAATTTTTTAAATTGATTTATATTTAATACATTTTTCTAAAGTATAAAAGATTGTGTATTCAGTATTCACAATTAAGTCCTCTTGAACTTTTGATTTAAAACCAAAAATTAGCTTGAAACCAGACTTAGAAAAATTCTGAAATATTATACAAGTTATATAATTGTTCCCACACGCTCTTTTTGCATTTTCGAAACTTTTCTTGTATTATTTGCAGATATTATTAAAATAGAATTTTCCAAAAAAAAACAGAATTTCAACACCACACATTTTCGGTTTTAATGGTATAGAATGAATGATATGACTTACATGTTTTGAATAGTTTCGAGTTTCTTGTCCATTCTGTCGATTTCATTAATACCTGGAAGGAACATAAGAATAGAAGTCTTTTGATTGGGATTATTGGAACTCTCATGACTCTCAATGTTTTCGATAACTATGATTAATTTCAAAGCCAGTTGATACATTTCATTGCTGATGCCTGGTTCTTCGTAATCTATTTGAACGTTCTGCAAATTTAAAATTAAAGTACTAAGTTAATTGTATAAACAGTGTATATTTATTGAGTGTTGGTTAGAGTAATTTTTTGTTAAATTATTCAAAAATGATATTGGTGAACGAAAGAGTTCTTAATGGTAAGAACGTAAAGAACAATTCAATTTTCAATACCGTTGAGCATTTTCTATAATAAATTAAAGTGCTTATAGAATTTTTTTCAATTCGGTGCGAGCAACTAATAGACAAACTTCTTAAAAAATAGAAGACAGTTATTGGTTTACTGAATTCAAACATGGTTGTAAACGTTTTTTATAAAGTAAGTAAAACTTGAAAAAAAAAATTGGAAAAAATGTTCCATGACATGATCAAAGACTCATGTAGGTCTAATACGGAATGGCAATAAACATTTCTGAATCTTGACATCTATTTAAAAATAAGGTTTAACCTAAAAAAGTTACATCTAACTAGTATTTGAAAGCAAACCTGCAAAATGTTGCTAAGAAGTTTTCTTAAAATGTCTGAAATAGCAAAGTCCATTAAATTGAACCGGCTTACTATGAATAAATATTACTTTGGGAGCGTAACGGAATCTCTTTTATAATTCTATTTTTTTTTTTTTTCAAAAATCCCGCAAAAGGTTTTAAAATACCGTTCTCTATAATACCGTTATTTTTAAATACCGCTTTTTAAAATCCCGTTTATTCAAAATCCCGTTCTCTTACTCTTATAATCCCGCTTTTTAAAATCCCGTCTTATACCGCTTATCCCGTTTCTAAGTAGCTAAAACTTATTTATTTTATGTTGGTTATTTTCAGATTTTTTAAATGCTAAAGAAACTTTGCATACACCCAACCTCGCACTTACCCCAAATCCTATACTGTAATCTACCACACTGTTTATACGTCGTAATAAGAAAAGGGATTATAAAAAACGGAATTATAAAACGGGTTTTTAAAAAGCGGGATTATAAAAAGCGGGATTATAAAAAAGCAGGATTATACGAAACAGGATTATAAAAAACGGGATTTTAAAAAACCGGATTATAAAAAGCGGGATATCGTACCCAACCCCATTACTTTCGATCTTTCTGTTTTCGGGAAATATGTTACTTACATTGTTAATTCTTGACAATTCACAAAGGTAATGTTCCTTGACAACGAAATTACGTCTTGAATCCACCTTAATTACTGGTGCAGGTGTTCTTCCAAAAGTAAAATATTCAGCAAACTACGATTTAAAAAAAAAATAAAAATATATATATATATAGTGTTGGAAAAGGGAAATTTGTAACCTCTCCAGTATTAATTGTGGCAGACATTAATATGACTTTAACATTTCTTGAATTTGTCATCATCAATCGCCGTATAACAATCAATAGAAAGTCCATATCTTGGTCACGTTCATGGACTTCGTCCAAAACTATGTGAGTGTAGTTTCTAAGAGATTTATCTTTGATTAATTTTTGTAAAAGTACACCTGTTGTACAGTACAAAAGGCGTGTATCTTCCGACATATTGGCATGTAATCCAACCTATAATAACAATTTTGTACATATATATCAACAATTTATATTTGCAATACTGACCTGGTAACCAATAATGCCTCCTTCTTCCCATTTGCGTTGAGAACAAACACGACGAGCAATACTAATTGCGGCTATTCGACGGGGTTGGGTGATGACAATGTTTACACGCTCACGTCGTTTATAGGCGTCTTCAAGAATATACTGTGGTACCTGTGTTGTCTTTCCACATCCTGTATCACCCTCAAGAATAACAACGCGTCTTGAACGTATTGTATCAATGATTTCCTTATGAGAATCATGAATTGGAAGACCATCGTTCCATTGCATATTGAAATGATATTTTTCATAGACGGGATCATCAGTTGGACCTGTCCTTTTCTGTTCCATCCCATCTTCGTCGTCATCAATATCATCCAAAGTTTCCATTTCTGATAGCATAGATGATTCGGCATAGGTAAACGATGAAGGACCCGCCATAACGTCATCTTCCTACGCAAGAAGCAATCATTTAAGAAGAACTAATTTCGAAAAAGGTATCCAAAACTAACCTCCATCATGCGCTTTTTCTCAGCAATGCTATATTCGAGAGCGTAATCATTTCCTTTTTGTTCCCGTTTTATTATTCGGGTATCAATTGCTGTTTTAGGATAGTACGTTGTCGTTTGACCAGTGAGGCATCCCGACGGCACCGTAACACGCTCAAATTTTTTAGAGAAGTCAAAAAAGTCATTGATTTCATCCATCACTTGGAATATTCCAATTGGAATATGTATTAGATAATAATATTAATTAATAATAATTTTATAAAAGTAAAAGTTGGCTTTTCCGCCGTCGTCACAATATAAAGTATTAAATTGAAATGTTAATTCTGATTTCTGAGTTGTGAACAATAAAAATGCAGTACACTCCAAATACAGTTATTGATAATTGATCTCTTAACTTTTTTTGCCCCCCTAAACACAAAACGTGAAGCACATGCCAGGGATGTTCTTTTTGTTTGTTGTCGTAAGGAACAGTGCACACTTGGTCTGTAGCAATTTTGTATGTAGCGAAAGTTGCGCGCAAATTCAATTTTTAGTTTCGCGCAACTGTTTGGTTGGTAAAATAAAACATATGGGCTTGTATGGGACACCGCGCACTTAAAGCAACTCGATTCGAGCAACTAAAAAGTTTGTGTTTTGACACAAACTAAACGATTGCCTTCGCAACAGTTGAGTTGTTGTCTATAAGCGCAAGAGAGAAAAGAGTGTGAGCGTGAGTAAAGAGTTGCCAGTGCGCTGTTCTCTTTCAACTGGTGATTAAACTATTTGATTTCGAGAACAGTTGCCAGTGCACCTAAGGCTAGGCGCGCACATTCAATTTTTAGTTGCACAACTGTTCAGTTGCTTATAGAAAACAGATGAACTATTGAATGTCTGCGCAGGTGCATATATTTATAAGTTACACAAAATAGCGAACTCATTTTAGGCTATCGTTTAGTTTGTGTCAAAACACAAACTTTTTTAGTTGCTCGACCCATCAAGCAATTGCGAAACTAAAAATTAAATGTGCGCGCCTAGTCTTAGGCTAGTCTAAGTTCCTTATGTCAACTATTCTACCAAAAAAGTCACCAATCTAAAACTCTGATTATTATAAACGTAAGCAAGCCCCAGCTGATTG
Source organism: Chrysotoxum bicinctum (assembly GCA_911387755.1). NCBI lineage: Eukaryota > Metazoa > Arthropoda > Insecta > Diptera > Syrphidae > Chrysotoxum > Chrysotoxum bicinctum. The sequence continues at coordinate 134,901,619 of OU426988.1, forward strand.
CCATTATTATTCATTTTATTATGATTGTTAGCATATTTAAATAATAATATATATAAAATAATATATATATATATATATATAATATAATATATATAAAATTGAATACATTTAAAATTGGATTTAAAAAAGTTCAAATCCTATAAATGAATGTACCAACCCCATTGCGTCCCCAAATACAGTACAACTGTTATAACGTTTGAAAAATGTTAATCATTTATTATTGAAAAATATCTATCCATTTTATCTTAAGCCTAGTACGCAGATCGAGACAAGACAAATTTTATCTCTACAAAAGTTTGAAGTTGGAGAGGTGAAATCTAATTTAATGTGTTTTTTTGTGTATCTCTGGAACGGGTTGTCTTACAAAATTCGTCCACACCTTTTTGGAACCTCCTCTTGATGCTTTCAAGAGAAGCATCAGCACCTTTTACATAAAACCAGTATTGACAAAAATCACTTTCGGAAATACGGTGGCTGTCAAAATTTATCCCGCAAAATAATGCTTGCATCATTCTTTTTCCTGGCAAAATTTAGTGGAGACATTTTGTACAGCAATGCACAAAAGTATGAATTTTGCGCGCGAACTGCGTACTGCTCGGAAAAATATTTAAGACAAAATTTGTCCCAGGAAAAAAATGTATGGGAGACAAAATTTTTCCCGATCTGCGTACTAAGCTTAACAAATGACAAAAAAAATGTTAAACTTATTTTTGTAAATTTCACATGATGTCATGTGAAACTTTAATCTTCTCGTGTAAAATGGGCCATATTTAGTATTCTTGAACTAGGCCAAACTTTATATCTGATCTGTCATAAAATCAGATTGCGTCGGCGCAGTTTGTAAATTTTCTTTAAACAATTTGCTAAAAAATAATTCTTTTTGGCATACCAAATGACATCAGGACATTTTCAAATGACCGATGGATCAACCACAGAGCATTTGAAGAAATTTGTCTTCACTAACGTAACGCAACCAAACCAAGGAATACCTCCCGAGAAGTCTCTTGAAATACTTATTCCAGAGGTACGATTTGATTGGCGGTGATCATATCACACTTTATTTTAACTAGCTTTAAACTTTTAATATAAATTCCCTTACAGCTCCTCCAATCGGGCTACTCGTTTTACACTTGGCCTTGTGCCCCAATACTCGCTTGGTTTTTGTGGGAAAGACGTCATTCGTTAATAGGAAAACGAGTTCTAGAACTTGGTGCAGGCACTGCTCTTCCTGGTATATTAGCCGCAAAGTGCGGAGCACAGGTTGTTCTAAGTGATAATTGTATTCTTCCAAAATCCCTGGCACACATTGGCCGTGCTTGTTTGGCGAATAACTTAATTCCCGGTCAAAATATTGATATTATTGGACTCAGCTGGGGCTTACTGCTAAATAGTGTGTTCAACTTGGGAACACTTGATTTAATTATAGCCGCAGATTGTTACTACGATCCAGGAGTATTTGAGGATATTGTTGTTACAGTTTCTTTTTTGTTGGATAGAAATCCAGAAGCGAAGTTCATATTCACATATCAAGAACGTAGTGCTGATTGGTCAATCGAAGCATTGCTCAAGAAGTGGAATTTACAGGCAGCTCAAATAAGTATCGAAGATATTGGGAAGTATTCTGGAGTAGATTTGATTGAATTGATGGGTGGCCATACCATCCATTTAGTAGAGGTATCTAAATAGTGTTAAACGAAAACATGTCTCAGGCATCGTTTATTCGCAATTCTTACAAGCTGTTTGTTGGGAATCTGCCATGGACAGTTGGAAGCCGGGAGCTGCAGTTGTATTTCTCAAAATTTGGAAACGTGAATAATGCATCAGTTATATTCGATAAAAACAATGGATTCTCCAAGAGCTATGGTTTTGTTGTGTTTTCAAAACGTGACGGATTCAATAATGCTTCCAATCATACCAGTCATTTATTAGACGGCAGGGTCCTCAGAGTACAAGAAGCAAATAATTAATTCAATATAATTTTATTTTAAAGTAAACTTTGATATTGAGAAATAAATTTTGAGAAAAAAATATACATATATTTTTATTTTTTACCTAATCAACTATTCAATCACATTACGTAACTTAATTTAAATGTTCTTGTAATTAGGCGTATTCTGCCGACATAGATTAAACTTATTTCACGTTTTTTGGATAAATGTATGAAACGAATTGATAGCTTCCTCCATATAAAATCGTATATCTATAAAGACACTACATACGCATATAGAAATATAAAATAATTAAAAAACTAGTTTCCATAGTTCTGGCAGACGGCGTAGGCCATGCAGTTATGTAAAATAAAGTCATATTAAATCTAAAAAAAAATCTAGTTGGTAAAAAAAAAAAAATGACTAACGCTGCGGACAGGATTCGAACCTGTGCGGGTAGAACCCAATGGATTTCAAGTCCATCTCCTTAACCACTCGGACACCGCAGCTCTTGTATTTTACATGTCAAAAAGAATAAACATACACCCGAATTTTGCTTAAATTTGTCTTTCACGTTCTTAAATATCAATAATTAACACTTCAATATTGCATACAAAATTTTTTCCAGTTTTTGTTTAAACTTAATACCATATTGTATCATAGAAATTATTGTCTTACATTTGTTAATTTTAAAATAATAAGATAATATATTTGAGATTCAATTTCGTTCCAAGTACAGTAAGACCCGCTTAAGAGAAAACCCCGCTTACCTGAAACACTTCACCCCCAAGTTTTTTTCCGACCAATTCCCCTTAAAACACTCCGCTTAAGTGAAACTCGCTTAAGTGAAAAACCCGTATAACTGAAACATATTTTCAGTTAATTTTTAATATTTTTCATTGAAAAAAAACTCTCTTAAGCCTAGTACCTACTCACCTAGCGTGAAATGAAAAATAAATACGTTCCAAATTACACGCGGAGATTAAAAATGAAAACAGAATAAACTTTTCCACGTGAATTTTTGATACTCACCTGAAATACTGAATACATACTTTCATTAAGTAAACTCTAGAGAGCAGTATCAAAAAATTCGTTATCCATTCTTTATTTCTGTTTATAAATTTTCAATTTTTTATTTTGAAACAAAATATTTAAATTAACTGACAAATGTCACAGTTTTCCACGTTGCCTTAAACTTTTTCCTCATGGTTGTACATTGAGAAATGAAAATTTGGCGTGGAAAAAGTTGTGGAACAAAATTGTTTTTCCAATCCACATTTTGGTACTCAACTCTCGTGGGGGATTTCATGCGAGTGAAAAAGCCGCCACATTTATATGAAATTTTCATTTTCACTTGAACTGAAATTGAATTGAACAGAACAAAAATTTACTAGTTTTCGTTTTTCAATAAATTGTTTTTGTGTTATTTAATCGTTGTTTTATTTAACTTCTTTCAAGGCAAGTCCAAAAGATAAAAACAATATTGTTTCTAGCATTAAATCTCCACTTAATGGAATTTTTAAATCCGCTTAAGTGAAATTTTTTTTTCACTTATCCGAACTCCGCTTAAGTGAAATTATTTTTCACTTAAAGCCTAGTACTCAGTTCAAGTGAAAATGAAAATTTCATATAAAAGTGACTGCTGGTTCACTGGCATGAAATCAGCAACGGGAGGTGGGTACTAAAATGTGGATTGAAAAAACAAATATGTGCCACAACTTTTTCCACGCTATGATTTTCATTTCTCAATGTACAACCATCAGGAAAAAGTTTAAGGCAACGTGGAAAACTGTGATATTTGTCAGTTGATTTGAATATTTTGTTTCAAAACAAAAAATTGAATTATAAACAGAAAGAACGAATCAGTTTAAAAATAATTGTCATTTATCAAAAATTCACGTGGAAAAGTTTATTCTATTTTCATTTTTATTCTTCGCGTGTAATTTGGAACGTATTTATTTTTCATTTCACGCTAGGTAAGTACTAGGCTTAATAAGCCTAAACTGATTCGTTCTTTCTGTTTATAAATTTTCATTTTTTTGTTTTTAAACAAAATATTCAAATCAACTGACAAATGTCACAGTTTTCCACGTTGCCTTAAACTTTTTCCTGATGGTTGTACATTGAGAAATGAAAATCATAGCGTGGAAACAGTTGTGGAACATAATTGTTTTTCCAATCCACATTTTAGTACTCACCTCTCTTTGCGGATTTCATGCCAGTGAACCAGCAGTCACTTTTATATGAAATTTTCATTTTCACTTGAAATGAGTACTAGGCTTTAAGCGGGGTTCATTTAAGCGAAAAACCCGCTTAAGTGAAAGAAAGACTGTGACATTTTGCTGTTTCTCTTAAGCGGGTTTTACTGATCTTGAAATAATAGCATAAACTACCTATAATACAGTATTTTATTGTGGATGCTGGATCATTATTAGTACTTAAATTAAATGTATCTACTAAAGATTTGAATAATTGTTCAATGTAAGCTATCAAAACAAATACCTACCTACTCGGTTACACTCATGTACAAAAACGGACTCATAAATCCTCTATTTGTTTCGCTATAGGAATACCAACCGAAGGTTTGTTAAAAATCAAAGAAAATGGCTGCACTCAACAAGACAAAATTTCTGAATTGAAGTCAAATTATAAATTAAAATATTCAATGAAGACAAAAATTCACATTTGTAAATGTTTTGATATGACTATGAAAATGTATTAATTCACAGCCTTACACTCCGGGAATGGTCTTCCAGGCTCACAACATATTGAACCGTCCTAATATCAGAACGCATAAATCTGCTTATACACAGTGAATCACTTGCGCATTCTTCGAATTCCTCTTTATTATTTGCTCCACAGATTCAAACTTTCACTTCATTTCGTTGTTGGTCTGTCGCACTGATCTCTATGATACATTTATAGAGATCAGTGGTCTGTCGTCTATACTCTTAAAAATAGAGAAGCATTTGTATGCATCTAAATTTGATACTCGCACAACAAAATCCAATGAAGCAGATGGTAAAACATGGGTAAGAGAAACCTCAAATAGTTGTCCCAAAAATTTTACCTAAGCGACACAGGTCAGAAAGGAGAAACTTACAAGCACAGTCTAGTGTGGATTTTGGGAACAAAGTTTGCCAGGCCATCACAGTCAACGACGAGTGCTGACAGATGATATGAACCGATGACATGTAGCTGACATTTTGCACGAACGATTTTCAGACATGGTTATTTAACGCGGAGGCGATGTGAATTGAGGGTTTTCTCAAGTCACAGTTTTATGCCAATAAACCACAAACCATCACTGGCATAAAAAAGCCAACATAATCAATGCCTTTGGTCAAATTCAATTTGATTTAAGCGTCAGAGTGCTAAATTTTACATTTCAGGTGGGGGATGTATCACTCTAAGTTTGTTTTATTCAAATTTATGGAAAAATATAATACTTGATGGAAAACCCTTTATTTCCCATTAAATTATTGTATAAATTGTATTAGAAATTACCTTCTAGATCGTTCAATACATGTTGTATTGGATGGTTTTAAGACTGATCTTCACAAAATAAATGCTGGTGTTCCCCAGGGCTCCGTTTTGTCTCCAACTCTCTTCCTCATTTTTATAAATGATCTCTTGTCTGAAACTCCTAATCCACTTCATTGTTTTGCCGACGACTCTACTCTCAGCTTTTTATTCTCGTTCCTAAATTCACGTCCATCTCCTTCGGAAGTGATTTTGCAACGGTATCGTATCGATCTTTACAGCATTGTTAAATGAGGTATAAACAACCGTGTGGAGTTTAATGCTTCAAAAACTCAATGATGTCTATTGTCGTTAAAGCAAAATATACCCCCTATGCCATTGTCCTTAAATGGCACTTGTATGGAAGAAACTGAAAAGCTCTCAGTACTCGGTATGTGTGATAACGACGATCTTGGTTGGAATGATCATATTCTCGAGACCGCCAAAAATGCTGCGAAATGCTTAGGATTTCTATATCGATGTAAGAAATTTTTCACCCCTTCTGATCTGGCTACAATTTATAAGGCATTTATACGTCCAAAACTCGAGTATAACTCACACCTTTGGGCAGGTGCAGCACAATCTTCTCTCCATTTATTGGATAGAATTCAGAACAGAGCGTTAAAACTGATAGGAAAAAGAGCTATCATGGATTCATTCCCATCTCTTGAATTCCGTCGGAATGTTTCATGTATTTCCCTGTTTTACCGCTTCTTTCACAAGCAATGCTCACTCGAAGTAGCCAGTTGCATTCCTCCCCTTTATCAATTCACCCGTGATATGGAATTGATGAGGAATGCTCATCAGTTCACCCTTGAGCCTAACTTTGGTCGTACTGTAAAATAGAGATTCGTTTTTTTAGTCGCACAACACGATTATGGAATAACTTACCCGGCACCGTTTTCGCTCGCCATTTCAATTTGCAAACATTCAAAACCAATGTTCATCGTCACCTCCTTAAACTCCCTCCAAATTTCCCCATCGCCCGTGCTGTGCTTAACATTATAAGGGTATCTTAACATACCCTTGAGCGCGAGTGAGTTACTCGTATATAAAAAAAATCCAGTTTTCATTGAGAATTCGTTAAAATCTCCATGAAATCTTGTGCCCTCAATTTAAAATGTCAAAAGTTTTGAGCCGCATAGAGGAACTTCGTTAGAGAAACAATTACTATCTCGTTCGTGACGAGTTCAGGCGTTGCGGAAAATAGTTTCCACGATTCAACGACTTCGTCGTATCTCAATGGCCTCAGAAACCTTTGTGCATAATATGTGAATGAATGATTACAATCTACTTTTATCTTTGTTTCAACAAAATTAAATGTATTAGAGTAACAATTTTTTTTATTTTATTTATTACAATATATACTTATAGAAGCAGTTAATACTACAACTAATACTGGTAACGTAAACATTCTCTATGAAATCTCTTGGTCTTCTTTCTGCATTTGTTCAATTAATCGTTTACGTTCTTCAGCCTGCCGTAATTGTCTTAGAACTAGACTTTCAAAATCATTTGATGAACCGATATTCTTGAAGCCCTTTGCATTTTGTTTTGGTGGTGGTGTAATCCACTCCAAGCTTAAAGAATTATTAAGATCTCCTTTTTCATATAATAACGCCATTTCACTAGATTCTAGAGATTTGAATTCCACTAACGCACTGCCGTTCTTCTTCGACATGACAAAAGCTTCGATTTCCCCATACTTTTTAAGATAGTTCAATATCTTAGACTCAGAGTAGCCACCATTCAACGGATCAGCTTTTTCTGCCTTCCATTTGATTTTTATTCGATGAAGAGTTGAATCAAACTTAGGAGCTTGTGTTACGACGATTTTCTTCAACTCACTTTGCATTGAAGCCAGTTCTTCTTCCAGCAATTTGGAGCCTTCTTTTCGCAGTCGATCGATTTGCTCTTGCAGAATTTGTTCATCGGTCTTCTTAACAGTTGAATATCCCTTCGAGTTGTATTGGGCAATGAAAACTGCATCCCGTTCACGCTGCTCCAAATCGGATTTCAATTTCTGTCTTTTGCTATCAAGCTGTTGATTGCGCACTTCAGCTGCTTTTTTCGCTTTAAAAACTTTATCATAAGCCAACCTTGCTGTTGCATCAGTTAAAACTTCTAATGCTCTCGAAAGTATATGGAAAGTTTCGGCTGCTTTCGGATTATCAGGATTTTTGTCCGGATGGCAAGCAAGTGCTTTTTTTCTATACGCCCTCCGGATATCTGCCTCTTGGGCATCGATATCTACACCGATATATTCATAAAGATTTAGTTTCGCGAACTCCACCGACATATTTCTGTTAGTTAATAAAATAAATTTTTTTGACTTTTGTTTTGGAAATACGAAACCAACTGTCAATTTGACATGATAAAATATACTTTGACTCGTGGGTTTGTTCGAGTTTCCTAAAACTATCCCTCTCAGACCAAGATTATACGATTACTTTTTCTTGAACATGTCTACAAAAATAATTAAACAAGAAAATAAATTAAAAATAAGGCAAAATATTACAGTGGAAACTTTGTAAACTTAAAGCCACTTTACACGATATTATAAGTCATATGCTTTCTCATATGACCTGTCAAAAAAAACAAATCAAATCGTTTGAACGCACCCATTAAAGGCATATCACTTCTCAAACGAAAAAGCATATGACTTTTTTGACATTAGGACTGTAGCTAATTCCATTTGAGAAGTCATACGAGATTTGTTGTTTTCGTGAGAAACATTGAATGGAGTGTTGACATTTGAATACAAAATATGGTAAAATTCTGAAAAGGTAACTATGTATGCGGTTTTTTTTTTAAATATTTCAGATCTCATTAACATATATACTGTAAAATTTTGAATTAATACAGCTATCATTGTTGATAAAACCACTGCCATTGCTTTCTTTTTGTTCTCCATCATGGAATAACGACACACATTTATTTCAGTTTATATTTTATATTTATTTTGGATTTTGGTACTCTGAAAATCAAAGGGGAAGTCATAGACGTGTAAAGCATAGATAAACCAAAACGGTATGACTTGACTCGAAATGACAGGTCATTTGATAAATCATACAGAAAATGTGATGACAGGTCATATGTATGTATGTTTATTTAGTATTTCAAACTATATATATATATATGACTTCTATTATCGTGTAAAGTGGCTTTTATATCATTTTGATTACAATTTTCTGCAGAAAAAACTTAAATTTCGAATTCAGTTACAGTACACTTTCATCATCGGATAAATAAAATAAAGCACCGGTGGCGGTAGCTCATATCATTTGTGATTTTTAAAATTGTCGACGAGGGTCGTATGCAGTGGGGGTGGCGGGGGCAGACGAAATTACTGAGGTTGGTAAAGTTGGAGAGCTTTGGTATCTTTGTGGATTTCCAAATTAGACGAATGTTTCATTTTCCATTTGACATTCAATGAATGAACTTCGTAAAACTAAGTGGAGTAAAGAGTGCGGAGTGATGACTCCTTTTCACATGAACAAAGTTAACTTATATTAAAATCACTGTCTAAAAAAGGAAAATAAGAGAAACAAACGAAAGAAGATTTGACAGCTTCTATCATTTGTGCCAAACGATGAAAAATCAATCATCATGAAAATTTAACAAGATTTATTTCTAATCTACTAGAAACTAGATTTACGAAATAAGAGTGTATGGTAAATATTCGAGATTTAAGCCTAGTACGCAGATCGGGAAAAATTTTGTCTCCTATACATTTTTTTTCCTGTGACAAATTTTGTTTCGGATATTTTTCTGAGCAGTACGCAGTTCGCGCGCAAAATTCATACTATTGTGAATTGCTGTACAAAATGTCTCCACTAAATTTTGCCAGAAAAAAGAATGATACAAGCATTATTTTGCGGGACAAATTTTGACAGCCACCGTATTTCCGAAAGTGATTTTTGTCAAAACTGGTTTTATGTAAAAGGTGCTGATGCTTCTCTTGATAGCATCAAGAGGAGATTCCAAAAAGGTATGAACGACTTTTGTATGACAACACGTTCCAGAGATATACTAAAAAACACATTAAATTAGATTTATTCTCTCCAACTTAAAACTTTTGCGCGAGACTTGGAAAGGTTTTGTAGAGATTAAAATTGTAGAGATAAAATTTGTCTTCTCTCGATCTGCGTACTAGGCTTTAAAGAAGATTTATGGTAAATCCACTTAAACTAATAACTCACTTCTTAGAGATAAGGTGCGTACGAAGTGATGTTTCTGAACACCTTTAAAAATAAATACATCATGAAACACACTCATTTTACAAATATCATAAATGTCATTTTACTATATTCTGAAAACTGCAGCCAGAATTCATAACATGTGTCTTAAGTGGTTTAGGTTTTTCATTAAAACGAAGTTTCAGCGTACTACAACGATTAATTTAACATTTTAGAATTTATTTTGTATCATGTTATAAGAAAGAAATACGATGAGTATTTATCATGATGAAGTTGAAATTGAAGATTTTGAATATGATGAAGAGGAGGAAATGTATTACTACCCTTGTCCCTGTGGCGACAGATTTCAAATTTCGAAGGTGAGTCAAAACCCAATTAGAATGTTCTTTTTTTGTATTTAATGTTGGAATTTCAGGATGAATTGATTGAAGGAGAAGAATTAGCTACATGTCCCAGTTGTTCGCTTATTGTAAAAGTAATCTACGATCCTGTAAGTTTAAAACAAAAATCTTACAAACCGTTTAAACGTCATACTCCACTTTTAGGAAATGTATAAAGCAGAAGACGAAGAGGAACAGCTTCATACTAAGCTAAAGGAATTGAGTTTGGAAAAAAATTAAATGTAAACAAAACGAAATTTTGCTCGATATATAATTTTATTACTATGTTTAATATATAATTAATAAGTTACATGTTTACAGAATGTAATTATATACGTTGACTAGGTTAAACATTGTTTTTTTTTCTTAATTAACTCTAAGGGATCTTGTAACTGCTGATGACAAACAAGGAAATAGAAATGAATTAGCAAGGTGCAGGATGAGGGTTACCATAATTTGTATAATCCGTTCGCGTGGGAAAAACAAAAGCAATTCGATATCCCAAATGAAAATAGTTAAAACGCTTAATTGTCATGTTATTTGTAGGTTGCATCGCATTTTAAAATATAGGCTTCATTCATTGAATTTTCGGGCATACTTATACAAAAAATATTTAGATTTTGTTGGTGTTTTCTTTTATATAAAATCTCTAGCCTAGCTAGAATAAATTTACGTTCAAAAAATGTACAAATGGACAACGAAGTATGTGTTATGTGAGATTATTACATTGAGTACTTTGTTGTATGCTTTTTGTTTGTTTGGATTCGCGAGGGTTTTTTTGTATTTCAGTTAAGAAGATGAAAACATACATACATGGAATTTAAAAGTGTTTGATTCGGGCGTCGTTCCCCAAGAAACTATGGATGGGATATACTTCTTTTTTTTAAGTAAATTGATACCGGCGCTGTGTATTGGAATGAACACTACTGCTCTAACCATGATCCTGTTGCTGTGTTTGGAGATTTCAACTGTAAAGAAATCCTGATTGATTTTTTTTATTGAATAAATTTAATGTTTACCTTTATGTTAAACTGCTTAAGAGTACTCTCTAGAGCTATAGCATTCCCTGAGAAATATGCAGCAATTGCATTGTGCAAAAGCACTAGTTGTTTATGCATCACTTTAATCTTACGATGGGAATTATTGAAAGAATTAGATCCAGATATTATCTAAAAATGTAAGTGTCTCACCCTATTTTCGTCAAGGAATTGCATTTTAACAGCCACATCTGTTCTCAATTTTTCGTACAGTTCTTTTTGTCGTAGGAAATTCTTTTGTGCCTCTTCTGATATTGGGCTCTGTGGTATTTCTGGTCTTGAATTTTCTAAATCCATTCGGTAGGCATCAAACTCAACTCTATAAAAAAAAAACAAATGATAAAAAACATCTAAAACTCAAGTCTTCATATGTATGTATGTATTTTGTGTGCGATATTAGCCTTTTAAAAAACTCGGATTTTTTTATGAAAAGTGATTTCAGTTTAATAATAACATTTTTTTCAGGCTAACATTATCTCTTATGATGGCGCCTTAATTTTGAAGCAAATTGTTTTTTTTTTTGCATATTTTTTTATTGTATATTGTTTATAAAATGATACTACATATATTCAGCCCTATCACAAATTCCATCGTAATCGGAAACTTGTTACGAATCCCGAAAAAAAACTATCACAGAATCCATCGTAGTGGAAAATCTCATACAAATTGCTGTTACGAACGGATTTGATGATAGCTTTTTGTCGAAAAAAGTTCCGATTACGATGGAATTTGTGATAGGGCTGATTATTTTTTTCTTTTTTTTTTTATAATTTTCACTAACTAAAGGTACTATGACTAATGTTTTAGCACAGTGCGAGCGCTTTAAGTAAGTTGGAGAGGTTTTCAAAGGAGATATCGATGCACATTGGTTTTGAATGTCTGAATATTATAATGGGAGGGAAATATAGAGTCGGGTAAGGCAATCCAAATTCGTGTAGTGCGGCTAATGAAAGAATCTCTGAATTTAACAGTATGTCCGAAATTGGCCTCAACGCTTAACTGATGGGCATTCCCTGAAGCGCGAGTATTACGGTTCAATTGTTTAAGGGGAGTAATGCAACTAGCTATTTCATTAGCCCACCGTTTATAAAAATAACAGTAAATTAATGGAAGACAAGAAATATTGCGACGGTGCTCGATAGATTCAAATGTTTCTGTTATTTTTAAAGATTCCATAATGGATGTTTTTACGTTAAGTTTAAAGCTCTATTCTGAATATTCTATCTAACAAGTTCAAATGTGTAATGGGGCACCAGCCCAGATATGAGAGTTATACTCAAGTTTTGGGCGGATGTATGCCTTATAGATATGTAGCACCCAAATCAGAAAGGAAATAAATTTCTTCCATCTTTACAAAACAAAAACCAGTTACACACCAATCGACTATGGACACTTTTTTAAATTTTTTGATGCAAGTGCCATTTATGTATAACTGCATAGGTGGTATATTTCGCTTGGCCGACATAAGTCGCCTTTGTGTTTTAGAAGCATTTAATTCCACTCGGTGGTTAATACCTTATTGTATAATGGGTTTGAATTAGGTAGGTATGTGTAGTTTTAAGGCTTCCAATAACATTAAAATCCTCAGAATGGGAATTCTTCCCAGGGGAATTTTATTCACGATAACCCCAAATGCTGTCGAGATCGGAATCTAATGAGCTTAGCATATGGTGCCGTTTCAGTTCCACAGCCGAAGAACAGGGTTGAGTGTGGAAACGAATATGAAAAGCTGAGGGTGTTATCGCCGTCGAAACAGAAAAAGTGGATTAGAAGTTTCAGACAAGAGATTATTTATGAAGACAAGGAAGAGTTCCGGAAATAAAACGAAGCCTTGGGGCACACCACATTTATTTTATGAATATCAGACTTAAAACCGTCCAGAATAACTCGAATTGAATTTTTTTTTTTTTTTTTTTTTTTTTTTATAATTTACACGCGCTCAAGGGATTATGATTACCCTTTAAATGTTTGAACACAGCGCGGGCGTGAAGTTAAGGAAGAGAAAGAAGGATAGGAAAGATGTGTGGCACGATGTTCTGAGACTGAAGGTTGTTGTCTCAGCTATTTTATCTCCAGGGATGGCGGCTGAACTAAAGCGGAGAATGCCGTGTCTTATTTCTATGACGCTTATGATTCACATTATTTTATTCGTGTTCATCCTTGTTGGGTATACTAGTTTAACTCAATTACATGTTGTTAGTGTTATGCCTGAACAACATGTAATGAGTAAACCAGCAACCCATTGATGACAATTTTAGAAGGTTTTTAATGGAATTAAAACGACATAGACGACCGTAATTTCTAATCGAACAAAGCAAAGGCTCATCATGATAAAGGTTATTAATTTTCGTTTTCATATTTAATTTAAATTATTATAAACCTTCTGGAGGAAAAAATTGCATCAGTTTTTAAGCCATGTGCAAAATGTTGGATATACCTATGTAGTTCACATTGGATGTGAAAAATCCAAAAAAATCGATGTACTCGTAAGATGAACTGAATTTAAGAAAAATTGCGCATTGACAAAGCCCTCGCAAGTCAACTGATGACTTAAACAAAGATCGCCGTTAAAAAACGCAACTTTTTGTGAAATTATAGTTACTTTTTCATATTTATAAATTACAAATAAAATGCATTTAAAAGTCATCGAGATTTTCTAAGCGCAACTTCTACACAAAAAGAACTCTCCCTCATTTCTATACATTTAATTTTATGAGACAAAATATAATGGTATTCAAAAGTCATTAACTGCACACATAAAAATAATTTGCAATTTCAATTTGATTTTTTTTACATTTTTATTTCAAATTTCAGTTCGAACACGAATTCCGAGTCCTAAAAAACTGATCGTTTCAACTGTTGCAACAGATCGTTCAACTACATATCCATTGAAGGGAGTATGATGGAAGTTTATTTCTAGTGGTTCTACGGCTTTCAAAGTTCGTTTATAAACAAGCTATCACGAAGTAAACATAGCGCGTATATCACAACTACACGTTAATTAAATAACGTGGTCTAGCAGACAGTGAAAAATGGCATTTCAATGATATAAAACTTTCTATCTATCTATCTGATATAAAACTTTCTAACCAATATCAGTATCCAGGTATCATGGATCAAACAATTTAGTGAATGAAACGGAACTCCCAATGACACTCAATGTTCGTTTGACTTACAAACATATTTAACTTACACATGTTTTGGGTCAACTTCTGATACGTCGTTTTCTTTATGTACTTCAAAAAAAAATGCTTACTAGCCCTAAAAATTATATAGACTGACGGATTTTGGACCTACATAAGTCACATATGATCTGAAAATACAAAGATACATTACCTTGCAGTTTCATATTGACGAATAGTCAGCAGAGTATCGTCAATTGTCTTATTGCACAAAGTGTTCACAGACGATATAAAAAAGTTCAAAGCATTCAACAAAAGTTCTCCGTTCTTCGTCAGATTTCTTTGCGTTTCCGAATTGCAAGTGAACTCTTCCTGTAGCTCGGGACTCTTTTGTGCCAAGTCCGAGAAAGCCTCGGCCAAAGCATGCTGCGTTACTACTACATGATGGAAATGCGAGCTAAACGCTCTGGTAAGACGCAATATAGAGAGATATTTTCTTTGAGTTTCCCTTAGCTGCTCGATTTGAGCTTCAAGTTCGGAGTCAACAGTTCGCTGTGATTTACCCAGTTTTTCCAACATAATTTGGCGTGTGCACTTATAAGTTGATATACTCCAATTTTTTATGGTGTCAATTTTCGAAGCTCCTGTCCGAAGAAAATTCGTATCGATGCCATTTTGTGGACTGCTTGGACTCATAGGAGTCACTGGTGCTTTTGGTTGAAAGAAACAAAAGAAAATATAAAAGCAACAAATGTATGGATGTTATTAATGATCTAAAGAGGACTTACCGGAATGATTGCTGCGCAGAGGCAAACTATTTGGTGGCTTAAATTGCCTGCCTTCTGTGCCTGAATGAATGGCACTGCCACTTTCATTCATCGGCGGGGTATCTTTAAGCATTTCGTGTATACTTCTTTCAGCGTGCACTGAGTGCGTCATGTCTGCAAGGGAAACTACTATACAAATTAAACCAGATAATTTTTTCTCAGAATCATAAATAACTATAGAAGAGAACAAAAGCAAACGCTGCTTTTACTTTGTTTGATGGAAGATAAACAAGAAATCGATTTTAATTGTTTCCGGTGTAAAATGTTGTTTTTAGATGAAAAATGCTATTTACATATTGTTGTTTTACCTTATGGATTTCTTAAATAATATTCGTAATGTAATAATTTAGATACTGACAATTCTATAAAAAAATATATGATTTAAGAAATAAGAATGTTTTAAGATTTGCACTTTGCAGTGACGAAGAATTTTTCTTGACAGCCAGTTGCCAATTCAGCCACTGAATTAAGTGACAAATGCATACGTTTGCTTATAATACTGGGAAGTGAGTTCGGAAATGAAACTTCTCGACTGTACCGTATAAAGGCTGCGTCCGGTAAGAGAATCTGAACATTTAGTTAAGTTAGTCTAGGTATTGAATAAAACTACCAATTGTTACGCATTTCCAGCATTTTTTTCCAAAACCTGTTCCCAAATTTACAAATTGTGTAGCTTTTGGCAAAAAAGAGCACTTATTTAATATGTTTGCGATCTTGTCAGTTTGAATTCTAATAACAACAAAAAATTAAATAAATCCTGCACCACGCCAATCTCGTGTGATGTGTTGTGGAGTGATGTGTGGGTATCGCTATAATAAAAGCCGCTTTGGTAGGTTTGAAGATATTTTTCTACTTCTAGTTTTTTTCAGATTAGCAGCATGTGAATGCTGTCAAAATTATAGGAAGTACCCACTTTTAATTTTTTGAAGGCGAGTTTTAAATTGTTAAATTTCTCATAAATTGAACGGCCAACAAAATTTTCTCGTCCTTCGTAGTATAGTTCGCGCATTAAACCTAGTACGCAGATCGCGCTAGATTTTATCTGCCATACAAAATTCTCTCAAAAATTTAGCCAAGCTAAAATAATTATGTCAAGCATTTTAGCCGAGAGGTACGCTGCTCCATCTAAATAATCAAAATTTCTCTTCGAACTGTACATAACTTATCTGTCAAAATTTAGCGCTCGAAATAATTGTCTGGCACATTTATTCTCGAGCTAAATTTCAATTTCAATTTGAAATGAAATAATATTTGCATAATATTTAGAAGAATATTTGGTGACGGGAGTCTTACAAGATTTTCGACAACAAAAATCACTCATAATTTATAATTCTCGTTCGTTCTCATTCATAATTCTTAAAAAATCATACTTTAAAATAAATGCTTTTAAATCTTTGAAAAAATTCATTTAGAGAACAGCTGTTTTCTGTGACATATTCTCCACAAAGTTCTTATGTCAAAATTTAGCTTGGATTTTAGCTGATGTTTGGAGAAAAATGTGGGAGATAAAATTTAGCGCGATCTGCGTACTAGTCTTTAAGGGTAAATTTAAACAAGGAGGTAAAAACTTTTTTTCCATTTGTATTTGGTGTAATGACCTCCAGTGAGTTTTTTTTTCTCGTTGATCATTAACTGTAATACCAGATGACACATTTTATTTTAAAGAGTTTTGTCTCTTTTTCGTCCAAAAATCTACTGAAACAAACATTGCACAAAAAGACTCTTTTACCATTTATTCCTAAAACGTATTCGTGTAATACATCCCTGTTTTTTAACTGTCAACATTTCTTAAAGGAGAAACCTGTATTTCTTCTGTATTTACAACAATTGGAATGTAAGTAATACTTTTATTGTGGGTCCCAAGCGAATATAACTTTTCAAAAATATGAATCTCGTCTTTAAAGAATGATATTTTCGTATATTGATTAAAATTTTACAATCAAACTTCCTTGCATTAACCACTTTTTCCCTGACACTCGTTAGTATGTCCACTTTAAAGCTGGTATTCACCGAGCGCTCTTAAACAGCTCTCAACTTTAAGAAGCTCTTAATTTGAAATTTCTTTGGGGTATTCGCCAACCACTCACAAGTGTTTTTCGAAGTTCGAAAATGAGAGCCACTCTCTCTTGCTCAGGCATACCCAAACTGTGAAATGTTGTGGAATGTTGGTCTTGACAGAAAATGGATACTCTTCTACTTGGCATTGCTCACATGGATTCGAGTCTAATGTGTGCGTGGCACGTCTAAGCGAACAAACTTTCGAAGAGAACGCTCGTAAGTTTAGGAGTGGTCGGGACCACTCCTAACTTTTAAGAGCGATCCTAGATCTTCACTAATATTGCTTGGTGAATAGGCTTATGAGCTTCTTAAGTTATGAGCGCTCGGTGAATACCAGCCTAAGTTTTTGTTATTTCTGTTTTGTTTTTTTGAGTGCTTTCTTCACAAGAAAACCTTATTACTAAAGCTGTAAAACTAAATGAGTTGTAACAAAAAACTGTATGTATTTAAGTATATCTATATAATTTGACGTTATCTTCCCATTTATATGAAACATATGAAATAGAAAACTAGTTAAATTCATATGTATGATCCTTTTCTATTGTCGGTATTTTTGGTGGAACGGAAATATTGACCCGGCGGTCAGCCATCAGACGAATAGGGGGAATAACATGTAGCATACGAAAACATGCACGTGCCGTAACTATTCGGGACTGGTGGAAGTCTGATCATAGCCTCTTCGTGGCGGCCGCTAGAAACAAGCCTTTAAAAAGGTTTGGCTAATATGATCAGGCTGGTTCCTCAGGTTGGCGACAGGTTAATTCCCTGTCCCGTAAAACTTTTGAATTACGAGACCGACAACAAGCCTCGGAAACGGACTGATCACACGACGACAACCAATGCAACGAAAACTGAAAAATGATTTACGAATTTTCTTATGGAACGTACGATCGCTCTATAGAGCTCGAGCTGCTCAGCAGCTAGCCGATGCCCTGTCAAAATATAAAGCTGACATAACAGCTCTTCAAGAAATCAGATGGACAGGGAATGGTGTTCTACAGAAGAAAGAATATGACATATACTATAGCTGTCATACAAAACACCATGTGCTCGGGGTAGGCTTCCTAGTCAGCGAAAAAATGAAGTCTACCATCATCGGCTTTAACGCTATAAGCGAAAGGCTATGCACCCTTCGCGTGCGAGGCAAATTTACGAACATCAGCCTCATTAACGTTCACGGACCTACGGAGGAGTCCTCAGACGAAGAAAAAGAGACTTACTACGAACAAGTCGAGAGGGCCCTCAATGCCTGTCCAAGGTATGATGTTAAAATCATCCTTGGGGATTTGAACGCAAAAATAGGTCGGGAGCCGGTATTCAGGCATTACGCAGGCACCCATAGTTTGCATGAGAACACTAATGACAATGGACTTCGAGTCTTAGAATTGGCAGCATCGAAAAACATGGTCGTTGCGAGTACCAGGTTCCCGCGTAAAGATATCTACAAAGCCACCTGGGTATCACCTGATGGAGTCACTCGTAACCAAATAGACCACGTGTTGATAGACCGTCGCCACTACTCGAACTTGATGACGGTACGAACGTACCGAGGTGCCAATATCGACTCGGATCACTATCTTGTTGGTATGGTTTTCCGAGGGCGGATTGCCTTGCGAAGACGCATTGCATCCGCCGATCAGGTTCGAATCAACACGGCTGCCCTGCGCAATGAAAACACCAGTAACACCTTTGGTAATGCGTTAGGACTCGCCCTAGAATCACTTGATTTAGGGAGAGTAAGTCCTGGAGCCAGTATGCTGGGCGTAAATGAGAAGTGGACACGCCTTAAGAATATTGTCATTAGTACTGCCAACTCCATCTTAGGCAGCAGTCGTAAAAATCGGAACGACTGGTTTGATGATGAATGCAAGCTAGCGACTGAACGTAAGAATGTTGCGTACCGAGCAATGCAACAATCTCATAGAACGCGGGCACGCGAAGAGGAATATAAAGAGCTCAGAAGAAGAGAAAAACGGCTACACAGACAAAAAAAATCAGCCTGGGAGAAGAACCTAATCTGTGAAATTGAAAATAGCCGAGAGCGAGGTCCGCACCAGGCGCGGAAGTTCTACCAATCCGTCCGAAACATGACGCAGTACACACCACGCTGCACATACTGCAAGGACGGAGAGGGAAATCTGATCACCGATCCTGAAAGCATACTGGAGCGATGGGAAGTGTACTTTAATGAATTGCTAAATGGTCAGCTCACTGCAGAAGTGGAGGCTCCACTACTTCAAGAAGAATACTCTATGTTGCCGCCACCAAGCATAGAAGAGGTTGAGAAGGCTATAGGCCGGCTTAAACAGAACAAAGCCCCGGGAGCCGATGGCATACCAGCCGAATTATTCCATCACGGCGGGCCAGCCTTACGTCAAGCAATTCATGATATTATAGTACACGTATGGGAGCAGGAAGAAATGCCAGAAGACTGGCGAAAAGGTTTAATATGCCCCATACATAAGAAGGGAGATGTCACAACGTGCAGCAATTATAGAGGTATCACGTTGTTGAGTACCGCCTATAAGATACTCTCCTCTATCCTACAAGACCGGATAACCCCATACGCTAAAACCGTTATCGGACAATATCAGTGTGGTTTCATTCCAGGCAAATCAACAACTGATCAGATATTTACCCTTAGGCAGGCGATGGAAAAATGTCTAGAATTTAACATCCCAACATACCATCTGTTTATAGACTTTAAGGCCGCCTATGATAGCATAGCCAGGGTAGAACTTTACAAAGCCATGAGAGAATTCGGCATCCCAAATAAATTGACACGACTATGTAGGTTGACCATGACCAACGTAACAAGCCAAGTAAAAATAGCCGGATTGCTATCCAGACCAATCAACATCTTTAATGGACTCCGACAAGGGGACGGTTTGGCCTGCCTCCTCTTCAACCTGGCGTTGGAGAAAGCAATCCGTGACTCTGGCACGGCAACAAGAGGGACCATCGTCAACAGGTCCAGCCAGTTACTAGCTTACGCAGACGACATCGACATCATCGGAAGAACCGAACAAGCTGTACACGATTCCTTCATCCAGATCGAGCAGGCGGCACAAAATCTGGGGCTGCACATTAGTGAAGGTAAAACAAAGTACATGGTGGCGTCGAATGCGAGAGGAACAGTTGGTCAAACAATCAAGGTTGCGGAGCACGAATTTGAAGTGGTGCAATCCTTTAAATACCTTGGGTCAATAGTAGCAGCCGATAACAATATAGAAGAAGAAATACGCGGGCGGCTTCTCAAATCCAACAGAGCCTACTATAGTCTGTCAAAGCTCTTCAAATCCAGAAATCTCACCATAACTTCAAAACTACTGCTGTACAGGACCATGGTCCTGCCAGTACTCACATATGGATCCGAGACTTGGGTGCTTAGCAAAAGGCACTCCGACCTCTTAGCTGCGTTCGAGAGAAAAGTCTTAAGGAGAATTGTTGGCCCCGTATGTGAGGAAGGACGATTCCGGAGACGGTACAATCATGAACTGTACGCAATCTACCTTGAAGCAGATATCGTGACAAAAATTAAGCTCGGTAGACTCCGGTGGGCAGGGCACCTAGCTCGCATGAGCGAAGAGGAACCTGCTCGGAAAGTTCTTTGTGGTACATTCTATGGTAGACGACAGCGTGGTAGACCATGCTTGCGCTGGAGAGATGGCGTAGACCAGGACGCCCGAAGCCTTGGGGTGCGCAACTGGATGGCGTCGGCTAGAGACCGGGATAGGTGGAGAGACTTGTTGAAAGAGGCCAGGACCGGAACCCGGTTGTCGAGCCGATGATGATGATGATGAAATATTGACCCATATCTTTCATTTAAGCAACTAAAACAATTGCGAAATTTAAAAATTGAATATTCACGCCTGGCCTTATATAAGTTGACTTCACTTTAGGGCAATCAATGCTTCAACAGAATCGCATGCACAGACTTAAGTGTCTTAAGTCGTCAAAAGCAAACAGAATATGCCTTTTTTCAGACTGCCTTAAGTCCAAATAATTACTATAGGAAGCAGTTGTGCTAGATATAAGGATTTAAACCTAATCTAAATCACAAAGTGCAATTTTTGGATTTGAGGCTTTATTGCCTAAATTCAAAGAAATAAGACTGAATATATCTGAACATTTTTGAATAACCAGATAGTCATAGTCGAACGCGGACATTCAAACTCGAGGCTTCACCAGCAAGTACTGATGGCAATGCACAAAAAATATTTACTTACACAATTATCTGAAGCAGCTTGCTCGCCAAATGGCATGGAAGTTCAAAAGCAGTTATTATCCAGGGGCCAAATTACCGCATCAGTTATCGAGTAATACGTGACTGAATAATTTGAGTTTGGTATTACCGCTTACGTCATCGAGCAATCGATTACCCTAATTTGACGTTTTTATTCGATCACTGATGGGACTCACTCACTCAGTCACTGAAACGGTAATTTGGCCCCAAGATTAGTTGGGAAAGTAGTCTGAAAACTGCACATGTAAAATTAATTATTTTAATATTTGATGATCCCACGAAGAATTCAAATTTATAAGCACAAACATTTTTTTTTTCGGCTGTGTGTGCGTTGAAGTGAAATCGGTAAATAAATATAAATTAAGGCTAGGCGCGCACATTCAATTTTTATTTGCACAACTGTTTGGTAGCTTATAGAAAACAGATGAACTATTTGTTTGAATGTCCGCGCAGGTGCATATAATTATATGTTACACAAAATAGCGAACACATTTTAGGCAATCGTTTAGTTTGTGTCAAAACAAACTTTTTAGTTGCTCGAATCGAGTTGCTTTATGTGCGCGGCGTGTCATATAAACCCATATGTTTCATTTGAGCAACCAAGCACTTGTGAAACTAAAAATTGAATGTGCGCGCCTAGCCTAAAACTTTCGTGTAACTTTCTCATGAAGAAGTGTGCCGCCTACGTCACAGAAAATACACAAATAGGAATGTTGATGATGTATGTACCGAGCTTGCTATTCAGTACTTGGCCATGTAGTAAACGACAATTTCCCCAAAATCTTTGAATGCAGTCATCAATATCAATGTGGAAGCAATACCAAACTGTCAGCTTGACACCTGGACAAAAAGGAAAATTACAGTCAATAATACTATATTTTTTTGTCGGCCCTACTGTGATTTCAAAAATGACTATTTGCTTAGGGTATGATTGATAGAGTCTAATAAATTTCACTTTAAAAGTAAACAAATTTATAATTTCGCGATTGTTCTCAATTCTGCTTTATATGTATGTTAACCTTAGACGTTCCAACTTGCGATTGGTTGCTGTAGCTGGAGTTGTTAATAAGCTCACGAGAAGTGCAGACGTTAATTCAACATCAATTCGTTTAATCACGACTTTTAAAAGAATGGAAAGTCTACCACATTATGCATCTGGAAAAATTGTTCCTGGATTTGGACGTGGCTCTAAAGAACTCGGAATACCTACTGGTAACATATTTTTATGAGTTGCATAATATTTGTAGTGACGAGCTGTTTTTTTAACTTAATCAACTCGAAATAGCTAATTTTCCATTGGACGTTGTACAGACACTACCTGCGGAGTTCATAACTGGAGTCTATTACGGCTGGGCGAATATAGACAGTGGAGAAGTACACAAAATGGTCATGAGCGTAGGCTGGAATCCGTTCTATGAAAATAAACAGAAAAGTATGGTAAGTGAATCAACAGGCAGTTGTTTGTTTGATAAAATAATTGAGGACGACCTTTATTTAATATCAATGACTTATTGATTGCGTCCATAGAAGGAAATAAATTAAAGGGTAATAGTAGTTATTTGGAATAGTTTGTATCTGTAGATTGTAGACAATATCTGCCTAAAACGCCTAAGTAAATAGTATACAATAGATTGTCCGTTTATCAACAAGACATGGGTTACTAGGTACGTTGTTTGGAGAGATAATGAGATTCGATATCACACGTGCTGTGTGCTTTTTGCTCATCATTTAAGAATATACAAAACATTCTTGTTTTAATTTAAAATGGTGTGCTGCTTTTTTTATTAATTTTTTTTTTATTTAAATGAATCGTTTTTATATAATTTACCACTTTATTTTCAAAATTGTAACTAAAGAATAAAGTGTACAAAGAATTCTGTATTTGTTGTATTTATAGTTATTTTTACGTACAAATATTGATTTAATTTTTTTTTTCTCAACAATTTTCAATTCCACTTTTTCAAAATTAAAAAGCTTTCGTTATGAAAATCGGTTGAGTCTTATAAAAAAGTGTTTAATAAGAGGTTCCGTTGATAGATGTTTTTGGTAGTTCAATCCACCCATCAAAATCGTAAGAAAAGTTTTCTACATGACATTGATGAATCCTTTTTACTTGCGGAATATATGAACAAAGGAACTACATATATGGAAAGTTAAGCATTTGTAAAAGAATCGAATCGAACTCGAGAGTTTGATCAGACTTAATATTACGATAATAGAGAAAGCGAAAAAAGTGGGTTTAGCAATTCTATCTGTCTATCCAACTGCGGCCAATTTTCTTTAAACTTGATAGATGGCATTTGTAAAATTTTTCGCCCAACGTGTATTTTTCATTTTTTTTATTTAGTTGAAGCTAGGTAATGCTTGAAAAAAATTCAGAAAAATGGTTATTATTGGAGCACCGCCTGGAACCTTTTTTTTTGTTTTCTCAAAAACGGAAAATTCTATGTGTCAAAAAAGCGTCAATATATTTTTTTTTTAAATTAATAATAATGTTTGCTCTTGCATAAATCTATTTTTGCTTAAGAAATCACATGGCATTCTGTTTTTATCTCTTGCTACTAAAAAAATTTAAAATTAATTTTTTTTGGTTATGAACAGTTTTCGCTAATAGTTAATAATTCGTTGAACCTACCTTATCCGCTATATTAGATGTTATTTTAAACAACGAACGACTTCTCTAAAAAAATATATTAGAATATCTATTAAACCTAATCATATGGAAATTTCTGAGGTCGGAAGCGGATTTTGTGCCTGATTTCTCCTGTCCTAGTTTTATTGTCGAAGAGAAAACATTTTATTTTTGTTCGTTCTTTTTATTTTTCTTTCTTCTATTGTAATATGAATTTCTATAGTTTTTGTTTCTTTTTGAATTACGGTTGATTTATATATATTTTTTAAGATTATTGGGTTAAATTGAATCCTTATAGCTCTAAAATAAATTAAGCTCCAATAATTTTTTTAGAAAAAGTTTATTTATCTTAAAATCGACTATTTTTAATGGTTTTGATTGAAATTTGTTTATGTACCCATACAAACAACAGACAATGTAAGTCATAAGTTTTTATTATCAAAAGAAAGTATCTTTATGTATAAACAATTAGGGTCTTTAGTTGCGTTCAAATCAAATCACATGGCAAGGTACAGCTGTCTACAATCCATACCAAATATATGATGTAATAAATTTACTTTATATGCTTTCTTTCATTTTTTAATTCGGGATTTAGATAAAACTGGACATTACGATGGTATAGGAGGAGAAAAAAAGTGGGTCTAGCAATTATTTATCTTTGTTCAAATACATCTTAAACGATTCGGTCGATTTTCTCTAAACTTGGTAGATACAATTTTTTAATTGTTTTTAAGTCCAAAAATAACGGTACCTGCGATTCGATTTTCTTTTTTTAAATTTAAGAACTTTTTTCCCAAAATTGTTCGGCAGATTTTTAAAAAATAATTCAAAAAATTTCATACTTCTAAACATTTTTCTCTAATAAAATCCATGTTTTTACGTAAAAAAATAAACTTCAATCGACCGATGCCCTGAAGGTGTACGTAACATAGACCACCGCTCAAATTCTGCTGGATCTATGCGCAAGAGTCATGAAAAATTGGACAACTCAGATCCGTGCCACTGTTAGAAGCCGAGGAGGACATTTAAATGATGTCATATATCATACATAATGGGTCTTTTTGATAATTGAACACACATCATGTTTAATTCCATTTCAAAATCTATTTATGGTAGAATTGATAAAGCTTTTATCTTCATCATGGCGCTCGCGCAGACACATCCAAATTTGGTATAAACAGAGGAAAGCTGTCCGTTTTTTTTCATGCGTGCGGCTTGTTGAAGAAGAAAACGATTCTTTTTTGTGAGACTTTCATACAAAAAAAGTAGCTGTCCGATTGTGTGTTAAATCCCAAGCCACTGAGCCGAAGTGTAGCGGCTGATATCAACAAATTGTTTCTATCTTGGTCTGAGTGAAGCTTAATGATAATTGGTGCAGCATCATGACTGTTCTTCACTCGAAAAATGCTTTTTGGAGCTGGGGCACTACAATGTATATTGCGGCAAAAGTTATTAAACATATTTTGCAGGTTCTCGCCGATAACATGGTATTCAAAACATAACAGCGTCTGTGGCAATGTTTCTGTTCTCGATAAGATGGATTTGCCTTTGGAGAGCACGTAATTCTTCACCTGCATGTGTATTGTTGTTGGTTTCATACACAGCTTCAATTTTTCCTACACGATCGCATATATCAGTGATCTTGTTGTTTATCTCATCAATTTCGGCAGAACAATTTTTTTTAAAATTATCGACCATGAGTTGAAAATCTGCACGGAAGGACGTCATTTCATAATGTAATACGATCCAGAATTGTTTTTTCAAGTTGTTTAAACCGATTATCGAGAGCTATAGGATTTGAGTTGATGGTTTGGTCAGGCGTAACGGCTACGGATCGTGTTTTTGGAATTGGATCGAGGAGGTCTGGCACTTGGCATTGTGTTATATTAAGAGGTTAGAATCAAGCAACAAAAGAAATGCAAATGGAGGGAACAAATTTTCGCGTGGTCAATTTAATCTTTGGAAAAACTTAGACGGATTAAAAAAAGTTATTTATATATGACCTTTTACGAAAAGTTTTTGTTGTTCGAAGCACATTCATGCACTTTAGTATGAAATTGGTATTAAAACACAGGTCTAAAAAAGGTTCTACCAGACGATTTAAAAAAAAAAACGCAACCTTTTAGTTACACATGTCAAAGCTTACTTCTTTACTTTACTTTACTTTATTACTTTATTGTACCGAATTTCATAAATTAAGCGAAATTAATTGTCACCAACAATAATTCAACTAAGGAATTGTAGAAGCCAGAGGTCTGGGAATCGATTCCCAATGTATGTCACCTAACAACAAAAATGTTTTATTCTGAAGTACTGCTTCCTGCGAGGAAATATTTAACCCCCTAAAAATATCTCTTGTTATGGAAAAGTGATCACCAACTTAGCCAATTGGTCGCGGGAGAATGTTGTAGGTCTCCTTAGTTTCTGCTGACTAACAAGTGCCCAAAATTAAAAAGAAATTAGAAGTGTGAATGAAAATTTATTGATTTAATATTAAATATTAAAAAATATGTATAATCTTTCGATTATAAATCAATTTAATACAAAATTACTCACATTTTATGTTCTGCTATTTTCCCGAAATTCAGCAAAATTTTAAAAAACAAACACCAGATTGACTGTAATTGTTCTTTCGTGAATACAACTGTTAACATGCTCATGCATATTTAATGCTGCTTATTTACAATTATTTTATAAACGGAAGTTTTACAATTATTACATTTATTTTGAACAAAATAATCGATAGCATTGTCGTTGAATTTGAAACTACCTTATATAAATAATCACATTTTGTCGCTTCGTGACTCAGGCTTGGAGTGCATCAACAGTGCGCTTCCAATAAGAAGGGTCTAGCTAACTAATTATACCACTTGCATGCTTTTTTGTATCTATAATTCTGTAAGCAAAATTTTAATTTCAGTGTAGATTAGTGAATTATTTAGTCATCTATCACGTTCCTATTTTAACTACCGAAAATGAACCTAGAAAATATTTTTTCCTGAGGGATTCCCATTTACTGTCATACTCCAGGTGATATTTTAATTTCGTTTGTGGATCTTTTTTACATGATGAACCGTAATTCGGCTCAATTTCCTTTTTTAGGTATTAGTTGGATCGGAACAATGAGAGTATACAAGTAAAATAACTTTGAACTAAGAACAAGAAAAATATGTATAATTGTGTAATCAGCGATTTTGTTTCTTAATTAAAAATAAAATACAAACGATCTATAATTTGTACTGTAGAGTGAAAAATGCAGGATACGCATTAACTCGAAAGTCTAATTGGTTATTTGGTTCTGTGCGACATTTCTGTACTTTATTACTTACATAGTTACATATAAGTGCATTATGTAAATTAAATTTTTCTGTTCTAATTTTTCCTTTACTTTTGCAGGAGACGCATATATTGCACGAATATAACAGAGATCTCTACGGGTGTATACTTAAAGTAATAATAGTTGGATACCTACGCCCAGAAAAGAACTTCGATTCTCTAGAAGCACTAGTTGCTACAATAAAAAATGATATTCACGAAGCAGATATTGCGCTTGATACACCCGAGCATCGCTATTTCAAAGATTCGAATTTCTTTAGGGATTCACAAAAAAAATCCAACAACAATGGCAGTTCAGGAAAAATGTGATTATGTCGTCTGTGTTTTTAGGTGAAACTCAAATTCATGGTGGTTACTTAATTTATTATCATATGTATGGTACTTTTATTATTTTTTTATCGCCGTAATATTCAATTTATGTACAAATTACGACAAATATATGTATAATTTAGTAAAAATTAAAAATATTTAGTGCAATATAGAATTAGAGCATGTTTTGATAATCTTGTATTTCCAATTCTTTTTCAACAATTTGACTCAATAAATTCTCGAGGGTCTCCTGTAGCCGTTGTTTTAAAGTTGGGTTTTGAATTGAAGAGATCTCTTGAGACTTCTGGGATTGTTGCACCTTAAGGTCATCACACTGTCCACGAAGCTCGGATATTTTAACAGATATTTGTTCTCGAGTCATTTGGGCCTCGTTCGAGTATTCGTCATCGGAATCGTTTCGTTTTTGCTCCTCATAGAAGCCACTTGGACCGGCTAGACTTGAGTTGGACCCTCCGAATGATTTCGAAGGATCTTTAGGGCTTCCGAACATGGATTTATTGAACTCAGTGACGATTTCCTTGGTGTTATTATGGGTTCCAGACATTGAGTACTCTTCCGACATGCGACTGTCATCAGCCGAGAGACGTGAGGTTTCCTCAATATCGCGCCGTACGGGGCGATCTTCTTCATCTGACGAGGAAACTTCTTCGCCAAAGATATCATGCTCGGCAACATCCCGCATATTACTTGGCATCGAAGATGGTCTTTCTTCTTCGCCATCTGATTCGACATTGATGTCCTTGTTAGAGTCGTTAAGCAGTTTACCGTCTTGGAACGTTTCTTCGTTGTCTGTGGATTGATCTTTGGAATTAAGCATACCACCAGACTTATCGTCGTCTTCATTGATAATTTCATACTTTACATTCACGGCATCGTTGTCCACACGAAGCAATCGTTTAACTTCTTTTTCAATTTCTGGAGCTTCGACGTATTTCTTTTTAAGAGTTTTACGAAAACGGCGCTTGCGTACATTCTTACATGGTGGAGTTATACCATGTGGCCAGAGGAACTTTTTATCAACCTTGTTTGGATCTTTCTTTTTAGCTTTGTTTGGAGATTCATCCTCAGGAACTGGAGCATCCGGTTCTTCTTTGCAAATCATCTGAAAAAGTATTTACTTTAATATATATTCATTCATAACTGTGATGATAAAATTTACAATTTGGCAAACATCTGCAGATTTATAGAAACTCTTATTGTCGATGCTCTTGAGGCATTCAATAATTGTTGGTAAATCAAGAATCTTTGCATGTAGTAGCCAATGATCAAAGCGCACTTCGCCATAGCGTAAATCGGCGTCCATTTTAATGGCAAGACGATCCTTGAGGTTGCCAGATAATAGGGCTTCATGTAGAAGCTTCGCTGGTTCCTAGAACAAAATCTTCTGAAGTTATGCTTTAGTCGATGTATTTTAGTTTTGTAACTTTTACCTCTGGAATTCTTAAAATGAATTGATTTTCAAGCTCAACACCATCGTCTCTTGGCTTTGAATCATTTTGTTTTTTTTCTATTCTTTTCTCCAACATTTTGGCGAGAATTGTTAAAGAAAAAATTTTATTCTTATTTTTATTTTTCACATTTGACAAAACTGAGCACATCTAACACATGCATAATAAAAAAAAAACGCGCTGAATGAATATAAAATGGCATCATCTAGTGAATGTTGGATCCTTATACTGCTTTTAAACGAAGCAAAATAAAAATCGCTTTTACACGAAATCGCTTTTACACGAAAGCTATTTTTAATCTTAGTTTCTCTTTTGGAGTCATCTTCCGCCTTGTGTAACCCCGCCACCACCACCACACACGTCTCTCTCCAACGGGCTTAAAAATCGCAAGGTAATATTGCTTCGTTTAAAAGCAGTCTTACTGAAAACAAATGATTTGCCATTGTATGTGTTTTCCACTGTTAAAATAAATCAATCTATTTTCGATTTTGGCCAGCCAAGTTACAAAACCTGTTGACATAGGTACCAGCCTGGCGATTTTACACCCTGACCACTTTCAGTACAATTTTTTATGATTTAACGGTATTTTCTCATTTTAATATTTCAAATCTGTAACATTGAGACCACTAGCTAACTGTAAAAAATAAAATCAATATTGTAAGCGTGCTACTTTAAAGGAAAATCGCCCCATTTTTCTATTCCATTGGACGAAAACATTTGATTTATATTGTCGATTTTAAATTTAAAAAATGTTTGCCAGATTTACCGATTCTTGTACTGATCCCAAAACAATTTTCATCTGTTAAGCAGGAATACAACATATGTATGTCTCGTGTGGTGTGTTATGGATTGGGTAGACTTGAGTTTAGTCATATTGAGTAAGAAATCATGATATTACAGCACTACAGCATAGGCAGACGCAAAACTAAAGATCGCCAAAAATATCAACATTCCGGAAGAAAACACCTTTTGGAATTGCTGCAGTGGCAATTAAAGTCAATAATTATACTTTCTCTCGAAACAAATATGCAATCTTTATGTCCCGTCGTTGGAACAACCACCTTAACGAAATTGAATCCCATGCAGCAGCTCTTTGCTGATTTATTCGCCCTGCTTTTGGTGTTATAAAAGGACATCTATTAAATGTTTTTAAATACGTGTAAATATAGTGTTACCAACAGAGCTTTATACTCATACAGCGCCATCCGTTAGAAAATTGCATATCTACATTATGGAAGAAACAAAAAGCTCTTCCAATAGGGGGGTTTACATTCTCAAATATGTTTGACAAATGCGGTTTGATTGACTCAAATTTGAAAATGTGAACGCTTCATCAAACGGATTGTCAAACATGCTTGATGATATCAAAATATTTTGATATTTTTGCTGATTTGACAAGCATATTTGAGAATGTGAACGCATGATTGTCAAACCACAAGCAAATTTCATTTTCAATGAAGTTCTCGAGCTGAGCATATCCTAAGAAAATATTTATAATGAGTCATAATGCAATAGCATTAATTCAGGTGGATTTTATTACATTAATATAAGTTTTCTGCAGACTTCCAAATATAGAAATCGTAGGTAATTTGCTCAAATAATATTTCATCTATGGTCTGAGTTGCTCCGCCATGGTAAGAATTCTAATGAGAAGTGATGTTTGACAGCATGTTTGACGAATGTGAACGCAAAGGGTTTCAATCCGTCAAATATTCATCAAACCATATTTGTCAAACATATTTGAGAATGTGAACCCCCATAATGCCAAATGTATTTCCCTTATTCCAACCATCTAGAACATTCCAAGACGAGAACCTTCGCGAATTGGTTTCGAGAACAACTTACTTGAGTATATAAGGGAGTGCCCGCGGTGAGCACAGAATAGTTGATTTTGGATTTTGAAAGTGTGCAAAAGTATTGCTTATTGGATTGAATTATTAAACAAGTGTGATTTAAATTTGAATAAAAGTATTTGAGTTGAATATAAATTAAGATTTACTGTTTTGAATTGGAAAGTGTGAATAAAGAAGAAATACTAAAAAGAGTAATAAGTTTTATTTAACGAACCTAGTAAAAGATATTATGCTAGAAACAGATCAACATAGCAACTTCAACAGCAACGAAAACTTCAACATCAAAAATAGATTACAACGTGAACAGCGTTTTTGACAGCATATAATCAAAAAAGTTTCAAATGCGAAATGATTTTGCCATACAAAATATGATAAAAACTAACGTGAAATGCCTCAATGTATACG
The DNA here is from genome assembly GCA_911387755.1 of Chrysotoxum bicinctum. Taxonomy (NCBI): domain Eukaryota; kingdom Metazoa; phylum Arthropoda; class Insecta; order Diptera; family Syrphidae; genus Chrysotoxum; species Chrysotoxum bicinctum. The sequence continues at coordinate 134,932,942 of OU426988.1, forward strand.
ACTTGCGCAATTTGTCGTACTAATATTAATTTGTTTTTAGTAATTTTTCCATTGTCAAAACCAAAATAAATACTCGAAATAAAAAGATGGTTTTCACATTTTCATTTGAGTGTTGATAATACTGACAAATTTCGCCTTAAAAGTCGGTAGCATTTACACAGCGACATCGAATTTAGGGTTTAGGTCTACGTTGATGTCGATGTCGATATTGCTGTGCTAATGTAATCAAAGCCATTTAAAACCATTGGCTCTAAAAAGAGTGACGTGGTTGTCAAAGTTGCTGTTGAAGTTATGCTATATGCCAATCTGTTTCTCGCATTACATTGGTGCCAGAAAAGTGGAATAAAACTTATTGTGCAGTGAAGTATGCAAAAAAAAAATGAGGAAGTTTGCTAAAAGAGCTCAACTGTAATGAGCTGAAAAGTGAATTAGACAAGCGAGAACTTTCTAGAGCAGGATCGAAAAATGAGCTTGTTCTGCGTTTGGCCGAATATTTGAAACAACAAAATGAAGAACCGGACATTTTCGTCTTTGAAGCTGACGCTGAGGAAGTAGCCGTAAGCAAAAATGTAGATGTTTCAAATATCTTTAGTCTTCTGCTTGAACGTCTCGAAGAGCAAGGAAATGAATAAAAGAAAAAACAAAAGAATGTTCTCGAACGTCTCGAAGAACAACGAAATGAACAGAAAAACGAACAAAAGAATATTCTCGAACGCCTTGAAAATCAGCATAGCGAACAAAAAGACCTTCTCGAAGATCAGAGAAACATATATGCTAGAAGGCAAGATGAACGTGTTTCATTGCTGGAGAATCAAGTTGACAACAAAATGGAGACGTTTTCAAAAGAGTTGGACCGTCAACCAGCAACTATTTTGGCATCACGGTTTTTATCGGGTCTTAGATTAAAGTTTTGTTCACTGAATAAAAGTTCAGAGTAGAGCAGAACAGGACAGAGCAGAATAGAGCAGGACAGAGCAGAACAGAACAGTTTCCATGAGAAATGTCAGACAAGTTAGAACCGTCAGTCTTCTCCCAACTAACAATTTTGCTTCCTATTTATGAAATTAAGAATCATTAGTAGCTATAGTGCTCATATAACCATTCTTGCTAGAAGTCAAATAGCTATAGGACTAAAAGTTGATATAATTCATCGCCTAGACATTCTCTGGAGCACTTTTGATCACCTTTATAGGCGTAAAGTCTCAATATTCCTTTAATCATACTATAATATCACAGGGGAGCTAATACTCCAATAATCATCCCAAGAAACTGCTATAAAAGTCTGAATTCAGTATTCGTTATCTTTATAGAATCATTATTTGACAGTTTAAGTCAAGACACTATAATCATGATCAATTTTTCACTCGGACTCTAGGCTAGTCGCGCACTGGCAACTGTGATCGAAATCAAATAGTTTAACCACCAGTTGAAAGAGAACCACGCACTCCCAACAAACAATTTTGCTTCCTATTTATGAAATTAAAGAATCATTCGTAGCTATAGTGCTCATATAACCATTCTTGCTGGAAGTAAAATAGCTATAGGAGTAAAACTTGATATAATTCATCGCCTAGACATTCTCTGGAGCACTTTTTATCACCTCTATAGGGGTAAAGACTCAATTTTCCTTTAATCATACTATAGAGATACTATAAAATCACAGGAAAGTTTATGCTCCTATAGTAATCCCAACAAACTGCTATAAAAGTCTTAATTTATTATTCGTTATCTTTGTAGAATTATTATTCGACAGTTTAAATCAAGACTCTATAATCATGATCAGTTTTTCTGCCAGACTCTTATAGTGCAATATAGTTCCTATATATTATAAAACTGTGCAAATGTATGCAGTCAAAATGAGTCATTGACCCAGAATGCACCACGTGCTTTTGTACACATGAGGGAAATATGCCACACTATTAAGTACAACAACAAAATGTGCAATCTAGGTATAAATCTGCATAAATTAAATGCAGGATTGGGTTAAACGAACTAACCTAATGTAAAGCACATAGAACAAACTATGGTTTTAATGATCCTATTACTATGTCTTCGTTAAATTATAATAAATATGAGGGCGTAATCGATTTTAATATAACAAGATTTACATGTAAGAATTTGATTTTTAATAATTTTTAAGGATATATTATTTGTTAAATTATTCAATTTTATTATTATATAAACCTATTGTTTAATCTATTAAAGTTTAAGTACTTGATGGATATTGTAAATAAATAAATAAATAAATAAATAAAGACTGAAAATTAAAAAAAAAAAATTAAAGTTTCATTTATATAAAACTCGAATCAAGCAGTTTCTTAAGAAAAAAAAACTATTTTTTACGATTTTTTTTAGCTTCAACACATTTTTAACAGTTAGATTTTCGATGAAGAAGCTGAGAATAATAAATTTATAAATAAATTAATACTGGAACATCCCAACTAACAATTTTACTTCTATATTCATCTAGAGAAGCTTCTTATTACTATTTCTTGCACACATTTAAGGGTTGTATAAAACTCCAAAGAGTTAAAAGGGCGACTTTTTTTGACTCCTATTCCACCTTTATGGAGTAAATTGTGTTACTCCGAAGAACATACTTATCGTTATGTTATAGAGGTAATATATATGCTTTATTGCAGCAATTGCATCGATAGTGGAAATGAAAAGAAGATTTACTGTCACAAGAATAAAATACTTATAGGAGTATGTGCAAAATAAAAAAAAAATATTTATTTGTGTGCTTATTTGATTTCATTTTTATTTTGATGCTTTTCTTGCTTGTTTTTCGGCTTTTTCCGCATGATTTCTGCAAAGATCTTAGAGTTGATTATTTTTTATGATTTCATTTTTACTTTTATTTTTAAAATTAATTTAAAAATTACTTACATGTTGTAGGCAGAATGTGGGAATCGAACTCGGGTCCTCTCGCACCAAATCTCTTGCCCGCTAACCGCACGGCCAAACTAGAATATGTAAAACTTAGCGTTGAATTGGGATCACTTTTATCATGAATTTAATCCTATAAAGTCACATAGGCTTCCTTTATAGGTGCTTTTAACACTTAAATATTAGAAGGAAGCGATATTTATCGCTTCGTAATTCACATAAGCTGTGAAAAAAGCTAGAGTTCTGGTATACCTAGCATATGTTCCAGTATTAATTTATTGATAAATTGATTATTCTCAGCTTCTTCATCGAAAATCCAGCTGTTAAAAATGTGTCGTGTACTGCAGTGGCAGTAAAAAAGTCTCGTCAATCAATCGACAATACAAATCACTGTCGCTAAAATAATTCGTAAAAAATAGTTTTTTTCTTAAGAAACAACATGATTCAAGTTTTATATGAAATTTGAATGAAACTTAATATATTTTTTTAAAAAAACTGCACTATTGACTTTTTACTTGCGATATAGGCATATGGAAAGTTATCTATTCGTAAAAATAAGACGATGCTTAATTGTTGGAAAGCTTAAAATTTAAAATTTTATAATACAATCTACAAGATATATGATAAAATTTTTTTTTTGAAAATGTCAAGAAATGGTTTTCCAAATTGTATTTTTATCGAAAACTTCACCTAGAATTTTGATAATTTTTGTTCCTTTCGATTAATTTTAACGATCTATAATTCAATAAAAATTTTGAAATTATTAGATATTACTGACTGTGCCTACCGCATTCAACTATTTTTTCTAATTTTGAATTTCTCACTATCGGCTTGCCGGATTTTAATAAAAATTTTTTAGAGAGGCTTGATAAAAGGTTAAAAAAAATTCTATCAAAGAAAAAAATTAAAATATTTTCTTGGTTTAAAAAAAATAAAGCTTTTTTGAAAATTTGATCTTTTTTCAGATTCAATTTTGTATCCGTTCAGTAATAAAAATTCAAATTTAGCTTATCAAATATTTTTCTAAAAAAATGTTTTAAAAAACAGTTTCGACCATAAACTTAAATTTTTTGAAATTGCCACTCTTTATATTTAGGCAAGTTTGTTCGACCCAATCCTACTTTTCATTTATAAGGATTTACTCAGATTCCGCATTTTGTTGTTGTAATTAATTCATCCTTAAATGTGCAAAAGCACGTGGTGTACATGCCTATTGCACAGTTTTATAATAGTACTATAGGAACTATATTGCACTATAAGAGAGCCCAACAGAAAAATTGATCATGATTATAGAGTCTTGACTTAAACTGTCCAATAATGGTTCTACAAAGATAACGAGTAATAAATTAAGACTTTTATAGCAGTTTGTTGGGATTACTATAGGAGCATAAACTGTCCTGTGATTTTATAGTATCTCTATAGTATGATTAAAGGAAAATTGAGTCTACGCCTATAGACGTGATAAAAGTGCTCCAGAGAATGTCTATAGGCGATTAATTATATCAAAGTTTACTCCTATAGATATTTGACTTCCAGCAAGAATGGTTATATGAGCACTTAGCTACGATTTTTTTTTTTTTTTTTTTTTTTTTCGTGAGTAGGTGAAGAATCTTCATAGACACTATTAGCCCGGTACTCATAGTAGTGTGAGATTTTTACTCACTAAAAAACACCTCCCTTTTGTTCTTGCGACGACAACTAAGTTACCTTATCAAGTAGTTTTAATTTCATTATATTATAATCACGTTTGGCAGGAAGCTCCCCACTGAGAGGACCTGCGGATACCACATTTAAAAGCGGATAATCCTTATGGCGCTAGGTCGAACGGTCTCGTTCTTTGAAGTCGGCGCACAAGGTTTGTCTCATCAATTGTTTGTCGAATAATTCTATTGCTATGATTATGGAGTAAATTGTCTTACTCCCAAAAATATTCTTATCGTTATGTGATAGAGGTACTATATGATATTCTACGTCTATAAGGTAATCAGAGAATATTTAGTCCATCACTATAGGAGTAGTAGTACTGCTATAAAGCTCATCAAATAATATAATATATGCTTTATTGCAGCAGTTGCGTCGATAGTGACCATGAAAAGAAGATTTACTGCCACAATAATAAAATACTAATAGGAGTATGCAGAAAATAAAAAAAAATATTTATTTTGTGCTTATTTGATTTCATTTTTATTTTGATGCTTTTCTTGCATATGTTTTTCGGGTTTTTCCGCATGATTTCTGTAAAGAGATCTTAAGAACTTATGATCTTATGATTTAATTTCTACTTTTACTTTTAAAATTAATTTAAAAATTACTTACATGAATATATAGGCAGGACCTGGGATTTGAACTCGGGTCCTCTCACACCAAATCTCTTGCTCGCTAACCGCTCTGCCAAACTGGTATATGTAAGAGCCGACGTTGAATTGGGATCACTTTTATCGTGATTTATCTCCTATAAAGCCACATAGACTTTCTTTATAGATGCTTTCTAAGTTTTATATGAATGAAACTTTAATTTATTTTTTCAAATAAATTGCAATGTTGACTTTTTACTAGCGACATAGCTGCTATTTAGCAAGTTATGCATTCGTAAAAAACACCATGATTTAATTTTTTAAAACTTAACAACTAAAATTTGTTTTAATACAATCTACAAGATATGAAAAAAAAACAATTACAAATGTTAAGAAATGGTTTTAAAAAATCGTATTTTTATCGGAAACGGCACCTAGAGAATTTTAATAATTTTTTTCTTTTCGATTAATTTTAACGATGTATAATTCGATAAAAGGTTTAAATTAAGATTTTACTGGCTACCTACTATATAGTTTTTTTTCTAATTTTGAATTTCTCAGTATCAGCTATTCGGATTTTAATAATAGTTTTTTTTAGAAAAGCTTGTTAAAGCCTAGTACGCAGATCGGGAAAAATTTTGTCTCCCATACATTTTTTTTCCTGGGACAAATTTTGTCTCGGATATTTTTCCGAGCAGTACGCAGTTCGCGCGCAAAATTCATACTATTGTGAATTGCTCTACAAAATGTCTCCACTAAATTTTGCCAGGAAAAAGAATGATACAAGCATTATTTTGCGGGACAAATTTTGACAGCCACCGTATTTCCGAGAGTGATTTTTGTCAAAACTGGTTTTAAGTAAAAGGTGCTGATGCATCTCTTGAAAGCATCGAGAGGAGATTCCAAAAAGGTATGAACGACTTTTGTAGGACAACCCGTTCTAGAGATACACTACAAAACACATTAAATTATTTTTTAATTCTCCAACTTCAAACTTTTGCGCGAGATTTGGAAAAGTTTTGTAGAGATTAAAATTGTAGAGATAAAATTTGTCTTGTCTCGATCTGCGTACTAGGCTTAAAAGTTGAAAAAACTTCTATCCAAACTTTAAAAAAAAAATATTTTTTTGAATTAAAAAAAAAACAGGGGTGGAATCGCGTAAGATGATAGTTGATTATCAATTTGTTGATTGTCGTTTTAGACCAGGAGCCCACAGCAAATTTTGTGCGTGAAGATATAACCAAAAGTGGTTTATATGAGTATGAAGCCCTCAAATAACTAACGACAAATATGGAAGTCTGGCAGCATTTTTTTGCAGCTAAGATTAATAATAGTATGCCAAAGGTACATATATTTCCAAAATGTGGATCATAAGTATAACCACTTGAAACTGGCATTTAATTAAAGGGCAGAATGCACTGAATACAAATAGATAGGTGCCAGACTTTTTAGATGCAGCTTTCCCCTTGCCAGACGTACTAATAGTACGCAAAAAATCATTTTTTTAAACAATTGGTATAACCATATGTGTGATACATCAAAAAATTTGTAAAATTGTCCTTATCACAAATAAATAGGTGCCAGACGTTTTAGATGCAGCTTTCCCCTTGCCAGACGTACTAATAGAGTACTAAAAATTAAATTATTTTATAGATATAATAAATTGATTTTTATTTTATAATAGGTACGAGTAGGTAATAAGAACAAAAGTATGTACAAAATACTATTATATTATTCACTATCTGACTCATCGGATGATTCCCTAGTATGACCATAATCTTCATTATCGGATGCATCCACTTCATTCTTCAAAATATCTTCCAGTTTATCAGGGGCTGTATTACCGTCGACCATTTCACTTTATACATATTATCTTTTCATACCCATCCACAGTCCGATTTAAAAACATTGCCATTCTTAGTTTTAAAATGAAAGCATGTCGCATTGCAGGTGACAAAAAAATACGCTCAGATACATTGACGTGAATTCAATTTATCACGGATTGGGAGCCACGCTTTGTGCTGCGCTACCTGGTTTTCACTGCTTCACTGGATGTGATTATACCCCATCCTTCTTTAAGAAAGGGAAAATCAAGCCGTTTCGAATTTTAGAAAGTTGTCCAGATTTTCAGTCCACTTTTTCTGAATTTGGAAACGGATTAAATACTACTGACGAACACTAACAGGATTGAAAATTTTGTCTGTAATATGTATCAAACAAGGGCTTTAAACGTAGACGAAGCCAGGTATGAAATATTTTTTAAATCCTGCAAGCCCACAACCAAAAAAATTTTTAAAAATATCAGAAGTAAGTTACATTTTTAATAATAATACTAGATACCTACATAAAATAATATTAATTTGCTTATGCTAGGTTTTGAAGGAAGTCTTTTGCCTCCAAACAAATCGGTTTTGTTGCAGCAATTAAATAGATGCAACTATATGGGCTTATCCCTGTAAATTTTAACTTCTTGAGTTTGAAAAAAACAAAAAAAAAATTTAAGGCACGCATGTAAATTTGAGTTTTTCTTCAATTATAGACCACAAATAAATAAAAAACTTCAAAATAACTCATATGTATTGTTTGTTGAAGAGTATAAAGGTATAATGTATAGAAAAATTAATTTAAAATAATTTATTTTTAGCACCGAGTTAATTGATTTGGTTTTTATTTTTAATCTTCACAGCTTCTGTTTTCAAACTTATTTGTTTAACACTTTTACCATTTTTTTTTATAGTTTCTACAGTTTAAATTACGCTCATTGTAAGGGTATAATCAAACAATGCTTTGGTGTGCTAGTAAAAAATGTGCCTTTTTTGAAACAGTTACGTTTTTTACGTTCGTTTTGTTAACTTCATAAAATTTGTACATAATGAAGCACGCATTGAAGCCAAAGTTTTTTTTACTCTAGATAGCTTAAATAATGATGCAGACCATAAAAAAATGCCCCATGATCAATGTTAAAAAAATAGACACGAAAATTTGTGACAATTAAAGATTTACGAAAAATCACGCATGGCAGTTTTTTTCTAAAATTTATATCATATAGGACTATTTATAAGGAAGGCACGCACTCAAAATGAATGATTTCAATTAATTTTGACCTTCATTTATCTGAAAAAACAAAAATTGTACTAAGTAATCTTATGTTAAACATTATTTTTGCAATAATACAAAACTTTAATTATCCACGCACGCAGCCAAAAGTCTCAATATTCGATGATTTTTTCGATTTCAAACACTTTCGCACTATCTCGATGGTTCATTTTATAAATTGAATAGTTAAAACTCAATGATATATATAATATTATAAGTTCCAAAACCTAAATATTTAATAATAATGTCTATATATTTCGACGCATGGCAAAAGTTAAAATTTGCACGGATAAGCCCATATATGCTATGTATGGAAGAATGCCGTAAAGAATGAACCACTCCAACTGTCACCATCGGACTGTGGATGGGTATGAAAAGATAATATGTATAAAGTGAAATGGTCGACGGTAATACAGCCCCTGATAAACTGGAAGATATTTTGAAGAATGAAGTGGATGCATCCGATAATGAAGATTATGGTCATACTAGGGAATCATCCGATGAGTCAGATAGTGAATAATATAATAGTATTTTGTACATACTTTTGTTCTTATTACCTACTCGTACCTATTATAAAATAAAAATCAATTTATTATATCTATAAAATAATTTAATTTTTAGTACTCTATTAGTACGTCTTGCAAGGGGAAAGCTGCATCTAAAACGTCTGGCACCTATTTATTTGTGATAAGGACAATTTTACAAATTTTTTGATGTATCACACATATGGTTATACCAATTGTTTAAAAAAATGATTTTTTGCGTACTATTAGTACGTCTGGCAAGGGGAAAGCTGCATCTAAAAAGTCTGGCACCTATCTATTTGTATTCAGTGCATTCTGCCCTTTAATTTAATGCCAGTTTCAAGTGGTTATACTTATGATCCACATTTTGGAAATATATGTACCTTTGGCATACTATTATTAATCTTAGCTGCAAAAAAATGCTGCCAGACTTCCATATTTGTCGTTAGTTATTTGAGGGCTTCATACTCATATAAACCACTTTTGGTTATATCTTCACGCACAAAATTTGCTGTGGGCTCTTAGACTATTTTGACCATCGCTCTCTCTATAATTCTTAATTGATGTGATAGAGACCAGCTATAGTCAAAAACGACAATCAACGAATTGATAGTCAACTATCACCTTACGCGATTCCACCCCAGGTCAATATTTTTTTTTAGATTTAATTTTTATCCGTAAAATTATAAACACTGAAAGTACATAAACCAAATGTTTTCCGCTACAATGACTTTAATTTTTGTTTTTTTAATAAACACCCCTATTATAGTTGTCAATTATCAATTGATAATTGATAAAAATTGAAATTCGATATTTAATAACTCAATTAAAAAAAGTTTTGGTCATTGATAATGATGCTTACCGTCATAGAGGAAATATATTACCTCTATGCTTAATATATTTCCTCTATGCTTACCGTTGTGAACAGAAAGAAAATTGACTAATATTGTCAGATAGTTGATAATTTCTTAAATAAAATTGAGTTTAAAAGTACAAAATTTCAATATTTCTCAAATATCAATTGATAATTGACAACCATAATAGGGGTGAAAATCATATTTTCTAAAAAATTACATGGCATTTCATTTTTATTTGTCGTACTAAAACAATTTTTAAAAAAAGTTTTTTTTTTGGTTTAAAAACTTAAATTTGTTAAAATTTGCAGTCTTTATATTTTCGTTCAAGTTCGTTCGACCCAGCCGTACATTTCATTTATACAGAGTTACGCAGATTGCGCATTTTGTTGTTGTTATTAGGTGCGTTTTATTATTCACAAATCTATCTGGATCCGGATCTGGATCTTCCCTTGAAAATAAAACGATACGGATCTTACTGACAGCAGTGTTATAAGCCCGTCTCTTTTTATCCTTGGGTTTGGAAATTTTAAATTATTTCTTGTCTCTTTTCTTTACACTGTAGTTTACACTACCTTACCATAAAAAGCCATCTACTCGCCACTGTAATAACTAATTTCTGGATCTTTGAAATAGATCCCGATAGAAAACAGGATCCCAAATTGTTTTTGTAATACATGTTAAAACTTAATCCAGATCCGGATCCAGATAGATTTGTGGATAATAAAACGCACCTGCGTTTTATTATCCACAAATCTATCTGGATCCGGATCTGGATCATCCCTTGAAAATAAAACGATACGGATCTTACTGACAGCAGTGTTATAAGCCCGTCTCTTTTTATCCTTGGGTTTGGAAATTTTAAATTATTTCTTGTCTCTTTTCTTTACACTGTAGTTTACACTACCTTACCATAAAAAGCCATCTACTCGCCACTGTAATAACTACCCAACTAACAATTTTACTTCTATATTCATCTAGAGAAGCTTCTTATTAGTATTTCTTGCACACATTTAAGGGTTGTATAAAACTCCAAAGAGTTAAAAGGGCGACTTTTTTTAACTCCTATTCCACCTTTATGGAGTAAATTGTGTTACTCCGAAGAACATACTTATCGTTATGTTATAGAGGTAATATATGCTTTATTGCAGAAATTGCATCGATAGTGGAAATGAAAAGAAGATTTACTGTCACAAGAATAAAATACTTATAGGAGTATGTGGAAAATAAAAAAAAAAATATTTATTTGTGTGCTTATTTGATTTCATTTTTATTTTGATGCTTTTCTTGCATGTTTTTCGGCTTTTTCCGCGTGATTTCTGTAAAGATCTTAGAGTTGATTATTTTTTATGATTTCATTTTTACTTTTATTTTTAAAATTAATTTAAAAATTACTTACACATGAAGGCAGAATGTGGGAATCGAACTCAGGTCCTCTCGCACCAAATCTCTTGCTCGCTAACCGCTCGGCCAAACTAGCATATGTAAAACCTAGCGTTGAATTGGGATCACTTTTATCATGAATTAAATCCTATAAAGTCACATAGGATTTCTTTATAGGTGCTTTTAAGACTAAAATATTAGAAGATGGCGATAATTATCGCTTCGTAATTCGCATAACCTGGAGTTTTGGTATACCTAGCATATGTTCCAGTATTAATTTATTGATAAATTGATTATTCTCAGCTTCTTTATCGAAAATCTAGCTGTTTAAAATGTGTTAAATCTAAAAAAAAATCGTAAAACGTAGTTTTTTTCTTAAGAAACTGCTTGATTCGAGTTTTATATGAATGAAACTTTAATTTATTTTTTCAAATAAATTGCAATGTTGACTTTTTACTTTCGACATAGCTGCTATTTGGCAAGTTATGCATTCGTAAAAAATACCATGCTTTATTTTTTTTAAAACTTAACAACTAAAATTGGTTTTAATACAATCTACAAGATATGAAAAAAAAAATTTCAAATGTTAAGAAATGGTTTTCAAAAATCGTATTTTTATCGGAAACGGCACCTAGAATTCTAATATTTTTTTTTGATTACTTTAAAAAATCTATAATTCGATAGAATATTGAAATTAAGATTTTTCTGGCTACCTACTCGTACCATAGAATTTTTTTTTCTAATTTTGAATTTCTCATTATCGGCTTGTCAGAAAGGCTTGTTAAAAGTTGAAAAAACTTCTATCGAAACTTGAAAAAGAAAATATTTTTTTGATTGAAAAAAAAAAACACAGGCCAATATTTTTTTTATATTCAATTTTTGTCTTAAAAACTTTTGTATATAAAAACTTTTTTTTTTAAGAATCCGCTACAATGACTTTTGTTTTTTGATAAATTCATATTTTCGAAAAAAAAAGAGTTTTTAAAAAAAATTTGTTTTGTTCAAAAACTTTATTTTTTTTTTAAATTTTCAGTCTTTACATTTAGGTTAGTTCGTTTGACTCAGTCCTACATTTAATTTATACCTAGATTGCACATTTTGTTGTTGCAATTAATAGTGTGGCATATTTCCCTCATGTGTACAAAAGCACGTGGTGCATTCTGGGTTAATAGGTGTGTTTTTTTTACCTTTTCAATAGGCGAAGATAAAAAAAACGATGCCTGGGGCAAACAATTCACATGTTAAATGCAACAACAACTAAGCCTATATGGGCATCAGCGATGCCCCGAGAATTTTCGGCGCTTAATTTTTATCGAGGCTTAAAACTGTGCTACCAAAGCGATGAATTGTATACAAACGTCAGATAAAAGAAAACAAGAAGAAAATTGTTTTTTTTTATTCAATTGACGTTGACAGCTGCGCACAAAATATTATTATATTATTATTTGTAGAACCTGTCGCAGTGCCAACACAAAAGAACCATGTGAAATCTCAGCTCCCTAGAATCTTAATAATGCGTTCCGTCTCATCAAAGCGGTCCAAAAACGCTTTAAAACACGCGAAGCTGAAGAGCGCGAAAAAGAAGATCTTGTAAAGCAAGACACACTTGTAATGTCCCAAAACAAGGGTAATCCCAAGCTTAAAGATTTATACCTTCGTCCAAATATTGTTTCCAAACGTATGACTGGCAGCTTTATTCGGTCGTGGTGTAAAGTACAATAATTATTTTTGAATTACGTATTAGTTAAAGTTTAAAAAATGAAGTTTGGGCAACTTATTGGAGCCATAGATGAAGGCACATATTCTGCTCGTGTTATGATTTTCAAAGCTGGAAAGAAGGATGGGTAGAACAGGATCCAATGCTCATCCTGTCTACTGTAAGTACATGTAATGACGAAGCCCTGAAAAAACTCGTAGTACTAGGAGGACAAGTGCAAGTAAGTTTATGCCCACTTTCATTTTCTTAAAAAAAAAGTTTACATATATTCCATTGAGCTATCTTAGGATATAGTGGCAGTAGGAGTGACTAATCAAAGAGAGTCGACGGTTATCTGGGACAAGAACACAGGGAAACCCCTTCACAATGCTATCATCTGGCTAGATATGAGAACCTATTCTACTGTTGAACATTTGATGGAAAGCATCCTAAATAAATCGTACAACAAAAATTATTTGAAACCACTCTGTGGCCTACCTCTCTCTCCATACTTTTCTGGCTTAAAACTGCGTTGGTTAAAGGACAAGGTACCTCATGTCACCAAGGCCATGAAAGACGGCACTTGCCTCTTCGGAGCAGTGAATTCCTGGTTGATTTGGAATCTCACTAACGGTCTGCACATAACTGACGTTACGAACGCATCTCGAACGATGCTCATAAAAACATTGAGACTCTCCAATGGGATCCGCGTTTACTTAAGTTCTTCGACCTTCCGCGCAGCATTTTACCCGAAATCAGATCCAGCGCTGAAATTTATGCCAACATTGAACTGCCTTCACTCAAAGGAATACCCCTAGCAGCTTGCCTGGGAGACCAGCAAGCTGCCTTAGTGGGACAACAGTGCTTACACAGAGGACAAGCCAAAGCCACATATGGCACAGGTTGTTTCTTGCTCTACAATACCGGTAACTCGGCCCATGGGCTGCTCACAACCGTAGGCTATCAGTTAGGTAAAACCGCTCATCCATTTTCACACATAATAAATCCCGAACACTTGACCTGATATGCAGATCCAGCCAAGACATAGCCAGGATCGTAACTACCTGTAGCGAACACTGGCCAAAAGGAGAGATTACAACGAAGCTGTGCATTTCTCACAACACTCACTGTCATAGCTGTGGAGGCTAGCGGGAAAAGAAAACAATCCTTCATTTCCTCTGAAAATTCTCTGCTCTCGCCAAATTTAGAGCACAATCACAAGGGCATTTTTTGACGAAATCGACGAACTTTCGGAAATGAATATCACAGAATTGATCTCTTTTCTCAATCGGATCGGCTACTGTCTCAGCACCAGTCAACAAGCTGCCTAGCTCCGGTTGAATGAGTGAACCAATTTTCGGATGAGCAAAAACAAACAAACAATAAGAGACATCAAAACTGGCGTTTTCCTAAATGCGTTATTTTATTGAAGCAAGCGAATACAAAAAAGCATCAAAATTCACGATGCGCTGCAAACTGCATTTAGGAAAACGCCCAACCTTTAGTATTTTTGAATTTAACCAAACTGGATGACTCCATGAGAATGTCCACAATTTCCCATATCAATTATATCCACAAGTTTATACCAATTATGATTTGCAATTATCTTTTATGTCGTTTTACATCGAACGACGAATCCATACCAATACATTGGCACACAAAATAGCATTTTGTTTTTGAATTCTGTCACAAACACAGATTCAAGCTCAAACGTCAGAATAAACTTAAGTGCTTTCTTAACTTTCCATTTTAATAAATGTTGCATTTTGGTACAATTCCTGGTTCACTTCGAGCTGTTGCACAGACAAAACTTCCGAATTCAGTAAATTAATTTTATTGGATTTTAGAATGAGTGAGTCCCTAAGTTTTCAAAAACCAGCTCAAAATGTTCAACAAAAAACTTCAAATGTAAAAACTGTAAATCTAAATAAAATGAAAGAAAGGGTTTTTGATTGATAACCTGGAAGAACAATGGTTTTAGCTTTCATCCTGAAATCAAATCGTGAGGCATGTTCACTTCTTTTAAAAAAAAAAATGTTTCTCATACTACCGGTTAATCCAAAACATCTATTAGATTTATTATGATCATGAATTTTTTAATTCGTTCATGATCAAATTTTCGAATTTTCGGTCGGAATACGAGCAATTCAAAATTAAAATTTTATTGATTTTATAATTCTATTGTGCCATAAAAAGAACTTCACTAGCCAAAGCCTACATATATTTAAAAGAAACCTTTTTGTGATCATTAGTTGCTTTATTTTTCATTTCAGGGGGTTGCTATGGCAGCTTATTAAGCCATTTCCGATGCCGACATTGATGCACCTGTATCCGATGCTGAAAAAATACTATCTTTAAGCCTTTGATTGGTGAAGACGAACGAGACATTCATTTGGATGGGATTCATGTCATTCAGATGTTCGAAATCTCTCTTCTTCATTCTAATAAGAGTAATCGAGAAAAGTAAATAATAATAACACGGTAATAGTGATTTTTTTTCATTTCCATTATGTGGGTTATGTCTTATATGTGCGATTTTGTTCATGTTGAAAAATAGAATATTAAAAAAACCAAATAAATAACGAGTAAAATAATAAATATTTAAAAAATTGATATTTTTTGTTTGTGTATGAGATAATTATGCATTTTGAGAATCCTAGTGTTGTTCTTCGGCCAAACCGGGCTGATCTATTTCATTTAGTATTCCGCCAACTGCCTCTTCGCCATCTCCTCCAATGAATGCTCTGATCTCCACTGGTGCTATAGCGGCATGTTGTATTGGTATTAGATTTCCACCTCAAAATCGTAAACAAAAAATGTACTTAATGTATTTTGGATTTGGATAGAATGATTGAAACTTACTTGCGTTGAGTTCCAATGGTGGATCAGCATTGGCTTCTGCTAAGTTTGTAACTGATTTTGACTTGACACACTGGAAGTCTACGTGGCGGCTTTTTGCTTCTTCTTTTTCCCATGATATATGAATGAACGGACGCTGAACATAGCTGTAGATAACCTGAGATATTAAAAACCATGTTAACCCAGTTTTCATAGCATTCCCTAACATTGGACTAACCTCAAAATATGTAGTTTGAGATCAAAAAATAGGGTGACACCTGATTTCGGAAACAAATATTAATTTAGGCAAACATAATTTGAAAGTCGTTGTAGAATTTTTTTGTATTAATACATAAAACTTTTCTACAAAAAAAAAAATAAATATACACCCGTTTTAACCATTTTTTTTAATTTTTTTTTTTTAATGCAAAACATTTTTTTGTATATTCATGTGTATATTTTAAGTAAAATAGCTAAGTGTCGTTTGAAATCAGTCACAAAAGGGCGATACATACTTTAAAATAACATTAAGTGGAGCAAAAGTCAGAACTTCACTATCAACCATTACCTGTTTCCATTCCACTTCTTCATAAGTTTTCAAGATCACAAGGTCTTAACTAATTCTTTTACAAAGATAATTGATTATGAAATTGGCATAAACTTGGCCATGATCAGAGTATAGATTAAACTTCATTGAATCTAAACCGCGTCCACTTAATTTTAAAATCGGGTTATTAGGCATGGTATGGGGTTAAGTTAAGACCATTTAGCTGTAATTTCAAAGCCATTTCACATTTCTTGCGATCAATTCATATATTATAGATAGGGTGATTCGATTATTTATAGCAATAAATCAGAGTGGGCACTATTGAATTCCTTTCAAAATCAAAAATGACACAGGTGTAAAATAACACCTTTTTACACTCGATTTAATCATCTTTCAGTGAGTTAATACAAAAAGAGTCAAATTTTAGGTTTGTCAAACCTTATTGTCACAGTCACAGAAAAATCAAAAATTTACTCCCGAATTACAATTACAATTTCGACACCCAACTATAGCACTCCTAAAAATATATTTTTTTGCCTCATTTAGCATTATAAAGCAACATTTCCAACCAGAAAAATTTGTTTTTGGGCTGTTCTAGGCTCCGACATGACTTTTTTTTACTGATGGTAATGGAGAATTTAAATATCCCTACTGGCAACTTAACTTTGCAAGTGTCTCTCAAGCAGATTAACGAGCAATCAGGGAAGCATACAAAATAAAGAAGAAAGTACCAAACTAGAATCGCAATACCGTTATCATCACAAATACGCGTAGTCACTTGTAAGGACGCTGTTAAAAAAACCCTTTAAATCCGTTAAGTAATGTTGAGTGGAGCTCACGTTTGAGAATGTTTTTTTTTTTGTAGGGGAACTGTGTACGGCGAGAAAGTGACAAATCCACCTGGGCGTTTGCTACCTTTTCCTTATGCGTTGGATAGCCTTCGATTCCACAGCGAATCTTCTTTAATCCGCGATCTTGCATTACCTGTCTATCCACATCTCGATTCTCGATGTATTTGAAAAATCTGTGCATTGCGGTGCTGTGAACGGCTGCACCCAAAAACAATGTTATAATATTTTCAGTTATATAATTTTTTATAAACTCACTTTGACAATATTCTTCGCCCATTTGAGGTGGAAATTCTTCATCCCAATCGACAACATCGTCGTCCAACAACACAACAACATGACACTCCCGGTCTCCTCTTTGTGCAGATGCAACCATCAATATGGCAACACTCCTCCAGGAACACCTCGAATTGTTGACGAGCACCTTCATTGCTGAGCTCATGCAGAAGACCTGTTGATCAATGCACACAAAAAATGAAAATACCATGTTAATTATTGCAGTGAACCTACTTAAATTTTGACAGCGTACTGTTGTGGCATCAAAAGGGATCAGTAAATAATCGGAAGCTTTCTTGAGCTCGGGCACCGAAACCGATGGTGGACACTTGATTATTCCATTTTTATAAATGAATGATGGACTTGTTGCTTCTCAGGTATAACTCTTGACACAGCATCCAAGGTTCTAGTTAGAAATATTGTAAGAATTAGCTTTATACCACTACTAGCGTGCTGAACTTACCGAGGCGTCAACGCTCTTGCAACTGGATCATTTGAATGAGTAACCATGAAAATTCTTTTAACAAATGCATCAATGTTTAGAATTTTATCCAAATGATTCTCACTTTGCTGGCAAACTTTAAGGACCCAAAAACGAAGGAGATTTGAACTAAGAAAATTGTATTCAATATAGGTACACATATTGCGAGTACATTCTTTTTACTTACCCACTCCAGAAAAACTCAGCTAGCTTCAAGAATGAAGAGTTAATCAATATGGGAAATGGATACTTTTCAAATAAACGAGGAAATCTAACAATAGCCTCACATTGGACACCAATTTTTGTAGATCTTAAGCCTTGAATATATATATTTAAATTATTAATTATACGAGTCTTGTTGAAAGTTTAATTACCTTTGTCAAGTTCTGTGAGAACTGAGTTTGCGTCTTGTTCAGTTTTATTGAGGAAATTTTCATTGAACATATGAACACGAATACCCGATAACAAAGACATTCTTATTTAAACTATTTAAATATTTAAAGTTTAATTTTTGCTGAGGTGAGAAAATATATACATTTATGTATTCTTATTTCGCGATAACTAAATCAACAAAGAAGGAAGGATGAAAATGTCAAAAATGTTCGATAGAAGATATGAGAAAGCGAAAGAGATGAAATTTGTTTTGTTTTAAAATGTCATTCCACAGCACAGTGCTGCCAATTTTTATTTTATGCCCCGATGCGTTTTATTTATCTTCGCCTATTAAGCCTGTAAAAAAAACACACCTAATGACTCATTTTGACTGCATACATTTGCACAGTTTTATAATAGGACTATAGGAACTATATTCCACTATAAGAGTCCGACAGAAAAATTGATCATGATTATAGAGTCTTGACTTAAATTGTCCAATAATGATTCTATAAAGATAACGAATAATAAATTAAGACTTTTATAGCAGTTTGTTGGGATTACTATTGGAGTATAAGCTGTACTGTGATTTTATAGTAGCAATATAGTATGATTAAAGGACAATTGAGTCTTTACGCCTATAGAGGTGATGAAAAACGCTCCAGAGAATGTCTAGCCGATGAATTATATCAAGTTTTACTCCTATAGCTATTTGACTTCCAGCAAGAATGGTTATATGAGCACTATAGCTACGAATGATTCTTTAATTTCAGAAATAGGAAGCAAAATTGTTAGTTGGGTAATTTCTGGATCTTTGAAATACATCCCGATAGAAAACAGGATCCCAAATTGTTTTTGTAATACATGTTAAAACTTAATCCAGATCCGGATCCAGATAGATTTGTGGATAATAAAACGCACCTATTGATAGTGTAGCATATATGTCCCTCATGTGTACAAAAGCACGTGGTGCATTCTGGGTCAATGACTCATTTTGACTGCATATATTTGCACAGTTTTATAAAAGTACTACAGGAACTATACTCCACCTTGACTTAAACTGTCCAATAATGATTCTATAAAGATAACGAATACCAAATTAAGACTTTTATAGCAGTTTCTTCGGATGACTATCGGAGTATGAGCTGCCTGCGATCTTATAGTATAAATATAGTATGATTACAGGAATATTGAGTCTTTACGCTTATAAAGGTGATAAAAAGTGACCCAGAGAATGTCTAGGACATGAATTATATCAATTTTTACTCCTATAGCTATTTGACTTCCAGCAAGAATGGTTATATGAGCACTATAGCTACGAATGATTCTTTAATTTCAGAAATCGGAAGCAAAATTGTTAGTTTGGCAGTGCGCGGTTCTCTTTCAACTGGTGATTAAACTATTTGATTTTGATCACAGTTGCCAGCATTGGTTGCCAGTGCGCGACTAGCCTTGTAGGCTGTTTAAAATTTTGCTCTTTTTATTTTTTATTTCTTTTCAGAATTGATGTTATCATACCCTATAAGCACAATTAACCGTATAACATTAACTAAAAGATGTCGCTGCTGCTTTTAAAAAGATTTACAGACTCATGCTAACTTCGCTCACAAAATGTCTATTTCCTTTTCCGTGTTAGCTGTGAAAGAAGAAACATGCCGGTGGGTGAAAATTCTATATAAAAAATTGAATAACTTAATTTAAATTGCAAGAAATTACATAAAAATCGATTTGAAATGAAAGTATACAATATTGCATCTAGATTGACCAGAAAAAGTGTCGAAAGTGTCTTATTTATGTGGAAATAAACGGAGCAGAAAGTTGGACAAATGAGTACGAGTACACATGGCTCGAAGTGTTTTTTTTTGTGTTTTATGACAGCTATTTCCACTTGATTCTAAAAACCAGACAGAATCCTTTTTCAAAGATAATTGTGTTGAAAATAAACGAAAGATAAATAAGAATCATAGTCAACTGCAAGAATTGTGTACTATCAATGAAATCGCTTAATTTCACCAGAAACTTGGAATTTGTGCAATTAACTAATCTTTATTTTTTTTCATCTCGTTTCATTTGCAGCTAGCAAAAGATTTACTTCACCCGTTACCAGCTGAAGAGAAGCGCAAGCACAAGCTTAAGCGTTTGGTGCAGCACCCAAACTCCTACTTCATGGATGTTAAATGCCCAGGATGCTACAAGATCACAACAGTCTTTAGTCATGCCCAAGGAGTCGTTGTATGCGCTGGTTGTTCAACGATCCTCTGCCAGCCAACTGGTGGACGTGCAAAACTCACAGAAGGTAAGTGCCGCCATCGATATTATCTTTAAGGAAACAATTTAAAGGATGCATTCTTTTTTAGGCTGCTCTTTCAGGAGGAAGCCCCACTAAGTGTTTGGAGCTGTTTTATAATAAAATAGGTTTTCGTCCGCGGGTAAACTACTTTTTTATCGTTTCATCATGAGAATGACTTGTAATTTGTTTAAAAAAGGCAGAAAATAATAACTTTTATTTTATATCGTGGCCGGATGTGTATTTCAATTGCTGATGAATTAAAAAGAAAGTTTATTTGTGAATGAAAAGCAGATGCGATTATTATTTGATGGACTTCATGTGCAGTTTTTTCGGATTATCTACTGGGATCCCTGTTGATTGTGGGTTCTTTTGTTAGTTTTATGTTTCTTTATCAGTATCTGACAAAAATCAAAGTGGTGAATCTTACAGAAATACAAGATTGGTGATCTTTTATAGGAAATGGCCACAACGCCAGTTGATAGCCAAAAGCGTATTTTTATTAAAAATGTGATAGTGTAATAATTCAGAATTAATTCTGCCGGCAGAAAAAAATGCATTCTACATTCAGTGTTAATCCAGAAACGAACTTGGCACAAACATTCCATGCGTTAAACCGGCATCACTTCAGGGGTGACTTGTTCATTATTGCAAATTCTCATTAAATGGTGCGTAAAATTCAACCAATCCAGATTCAGAAACAAATCCTAAAGCGCTTTTAATGGAACTCAATTGATAGTGATGCACCATTGTTTGAGGTTTATGAATCTACACATCATTAATATGTTATACGTGTTAATCAGCCCTATCACGAATTCCATCGTAATCGGAAACTTTTACGAATCCCGAAAAAAGCTATCACCAAATCCGTTCGTAACGACAATTTGTATGAGATTTTCCACTACGATGGAATTTGTGATTGTTTTTTTCGGGATTCGTAACAAGTTTCGGATTACGATGGAATTCGTGATAGGGCTGAATATGTAAAGCTTTAATTCTATGAATGCATAGCCATTTTACTGAATTTCTCAACCCTGCCTGCCAGTGCAACAACATTAAACTACACTCAATCACTTCACAATTTTTCGCGAAATTTGACTTTCAAACATTGTTTTGGAACATCTTGTAACCAAAAAATTCACATTCAAAGAGTTGGTTTTACCATTAAAATTAATTTAACTTGAATCATTTTACTAGTTAGTGTAAGTAAAAGTGGTTTAATGGTTAGTGAGTTGGAGTGTCACACCGAAAGTGTCACACCGAAGGTATGGGTGACATGATAAGAATGTTTCTTTTTTTCAAATAATTTCATTACATATGTATGTACATAATTACTTAATACAAGCACTAAAAAATAAAAACAACTGAAAACTAAACTGGGATTGAAGTAAAAAAATGTATTGTGCATCCTTCTAAGAGTTTTGAAAATTGGTTCGAAACGGCCAAGAATGTGGGTCAGTTTAGAAATGTGCTTCTGTATTCGATTTAGATTAGGTGCCCTATTACGTCTTGTGATGATGTTGTAACTGACGGAATTTTCGACGTCTAACTTCCACTTCGACATGTCGTTGAAACTTGAACACTTCAGGAGGACCCGAAGGTTTCACAGTCTGTCAAAGGCCCTTATTGCGAGTGTCGTTCAACTTTCGACCCGACAAAAGTCGAAAGCAACGACAAATTTTCTGTTTGGTATTGTGTATCTCAATCGACAGATACAATAGTTACTGTGAATAACGAATGTGCTTATTATTAATGAATCCTATATTTTGACATTTGGGCATGTTTGAGTGATGGTATATGTGGAAAAAAATTCCTTTACTTAGGGATCAAATAGTTTGATCAATAGATGAATCACAAGAAAACATTTTTAACACCAATACAGCAAATTGACAAAGTTGACGGATTGACGCGATAAGTTTGTTGTGTTCAAGCAGAATAATAAGAGCAGCATGAAGCAGAGGTAGAACACAAAGTCGTTCTAGTCAAATACAAGTGTGTTTTATTGGGAAATGGAGAGCCAAATTTATGCATTACGTAGTTAAATTTCCCTAGATAACCAACAACAAAGCCACTTTTATCGACACGAGATTTGTTGTATTTCGAGGGAAGTTTTATTATGCTAGATAAAATATTTTCCAATAAAACTCACTATATTAAGAACTTTACGAATCCGTCAAGTTCAAAAGTGACAGCAATCAAATATCAAAACGATATGACGATACACATTCCGCAAGTGTCAATATCTTTGTATGCGATTAATACGCGACTATAATGTGTTTTTTGTGAATTGCGTCGGTGTAGGGACAAAATAGGTATATTCTTATACACGTATGTAGGTACTTTTATTGTTTTGGTATACTAGCACTGCCATAATGGTTTTAATTTGAACTTTTGTATTAGGACGAGACAATTGTGAAATAAATGAAATGTAAGTGATGAAATTGTGAAATTAAAATACAAACAATAATAAATGCAATACATTTCAGTTAAATAAACAAGAAATGATTTCCTGCGAGTTCTTTTTCGATAATACAGATGATGAAACAACCAACGACGACCACATAATGGTTGCCAGGAATAGGAGACAACTTAGAGATGTTTCCAATCCTCTGCAGCTTGAAGAAAATATGTCCGTTAATGAGTAAAAATAAATTTTCTTTTATTAACATACTACATTGCAGATTTTTGAAATACTTCCGCTTGTCAAAGCCAGCATTTGTTCAATTATTGGCGGACATTGAAAATCATCTCAACTAAAATAAATACGGCAATACCAAACATAATAAAACTTGCCACTGCATTAAGATTCTTTGCCCATGGACCATATCATACTTTTGCCCTGTATTATAATTATAATAATGGAAATAATAAGTTAATAAAATAAAAAAAAATACATTTTTGCCCAGAAAATTATATTCGTTGGCTAGTCGAACAGTAAAATGCAAACGATAAAGATCGATTGTCCAGACGAAAAATTTCGTTCACAATAGAGATCCACAATACCAAAAAAGATTTTCGACTTTCGACTATCGATAAAAGTCGTTTATCGATAAGGAAACGACACTCGCAATAAGGGCCAAAGGCTGAGTAACTCGTGCATTATACATGCATCTCGAGTATTAAATTTATAATAATTGGAAGACAAATTTAAAACCTTGCATATGGAAAATAACTATAGCTGTGTTTTATTTCCCCCATCTGATCCAGATTGGATCTTCATTCAAAATTACATGTATAACAAAAACAACACAAGGCCCAGTTTTGTTTGTATTTGTTGTTTTACATGTTATTTTGAAAATAAAATCCAATCCGGATCAGATCTGGGGGAAAATAAAACACAGCTTATGTATAAAGCTCTCTCCGTAACTGCTTCACCACTGATTATTCTTAAATTTCTTGGTAGGAGATTCTACAGATGTTGACGAAAAATTATTGCTCTTTAGTCCGACAAGAAAACCGAGGGTGTACTACCTATTGTATAAGCTCCATGGTTGTTGAGTTTGAATTATATTATACATTAAGAGAAGTGTTCTTTATCGTAAAATATGATCAAGGGAAATATACATAGATTTGAATCGAGAAGCTATATATGGGATCAAAACGACGAAGGCCAAATATATAGCGTGCAGTATTTTTAGCTTTCTTGGGACTAATACTTATCCGATTATTCAAGGGAGTGTAATGTTGCAATGACCACAACATTTAGAGCACTCCATAGTCCTAAGTCAACGTCCTGTTAAACAACGTACCTACATATCTTGCATTAGTTGTATATAAAATTGGTGTACCAATTAAATTAAATGCTTGGAAAATAATGTAATTTGAACACCTCACTAATTGTTTGCGCGCAATACTCAATTAGTTCGAGAGGACAACTTTTATAACGCTTTTTGGATCGCAATTGTATTAAAACATATAAGGTAGAGATGTCTTATTCCGCCGTCTCCAGTAATCGGCCGCCTACCGAGAAAAGCGCAGCAATTAATAAAATTGTACTGCTTATACTATGGTTAGAGCTTTCAAAGGGTTTGTCACCTCTCTCTTCAACATTTTCAGTCGGGACACGGTTTTGCTAGTTTTCTGCCAAGAACGTTAGTGATAAATTTTTATTTATTTATATTGTTCTATTTTAGTCAAATCTACTTTAAAAGGCAAACAAAAAGGATATCTTACGATCTTTCAAAGGCGCCGGCAATAGGACACAAAAAACCTCTGTTGAATTTTTAATCTGCCACCCCGGCTGGAAATAGGAAATATTTTTTTTTAAGTAAATAACAAAATGAATGATTGGGTTATCAAATAAAATCGCAAATAAGAAATAAAATCGTGTTTTAAACTAAAGTTCCAGTATTCGGCCACCGCTTTTCAATATAAAAACAGAGGGCCAAATACTTGAAACTTGTCTCCTTATTTCGGCCCCTTTAAAAAAACAATATTTATTTATTTATTTATTTATACAGACTAACATAGTAATCTTAATTGCTAGGTTAGTACTAGGTTTAGAGAGCAACAAGCTGCAAAGGCTTTCGGCTCGCTGTAATATATTATAGTGTAAAATTGAGATCTGTTATAGCACTACTTATTGTATCTAAATTTGTTTTGTTGATATTTTTGAGGATTTCGTAGATGTCATCATTGTTGGGTAGAGAACGACTGATGTGGGCTAAGAGGTGTTGGATATCTAGTATTTGTGAGCAGCTCGAACATGTTGGAGGATTTTCTTTCGTTAGGAGGTACTGATGTGTTGTTAAAGTATGACCTAACCGAAGGCGTACAAAGTTGGTGATAGTTTTTTTGGCTGAGTTAACTGGATAGATAGGTTGAATTTTATTGCAGTTTATACTTGAGTAGTGGTGATTATAGCTTGTCCAGTTTTCCATCTCGGACGTTATGACTCTTGATTTTACTATTCGTAAAAAGTCTTTCTCACTATATGTGTTGAACAAAAGCGTAGGTGTTTTTCTGGCAGAATTAGCAGCTCTGTCTGCATATTCGTTGCCTTTGATGCCTATATGAGCAGGTACCCACATGATTTTGATCTTTGATTGTGCTTTAATTAGTAGATCTCTAAGCTTTATCACTGCTGGTGTGTTATTATTTAGATTTTTTATCGCGTGGATAACAGAGAGGCTGTCAGTGCATATAACCCAAAGTCCTTTCGTATTAGTTGCGTACTTTAAGGCTTCATGGACCGCCAGTGCTTCTGCGGAAAAAAACAGAGGCGTATTGAGGCAGCAGTCCGTGCCTTAGTAATTCCCCGTTGTCAGTGGTTATCGCAAAGCTTGTGTGGTATGCTGTTTTTGAACCATCAGCAAATATGAATTTCCAATTCCTGTTTTTGAAATCATCAAACATATTATTGAAGATCGTCAGGTAGGTATATATTTTTTGGAGTATTATCCTTAGGGTATTCAGATAACGTAAGCTCAAAGGATCTAGGGCTGCACAACTATGATGGGAATCTTGACGTTGGGTTGCAGTAAATTTTGTTAGGCAGATTGAATTTTGTTATATGTTTCCAAATGCATGATATCGCTGATGGAACTCTTTTTTGACGTGTGGATCGATAAGCAGCAGTTGAATATTTATTTAGAATTGATCTGCTTGGAAATACTAGTTTTGCCGCAAGCTTGAGAATTAGTTCATTGTACCTTTCGTTGAGTGTTGGCAAACATATAACATAATTTTAGTATACATAATTATTTTGTTAACTACCTGTATTAAAATATTAAATTAGGTATTAAAATATTAAAAACTTATTTCGGTACTCAAGGTGATAATTTAAAGGAAAATGAAATCACTTGAGATTCGTGTAAATAAAATGCCCATAAGAGAAATTGTTGGGAAGTTTTCCATTCCCAGAAGCAGTCTTCAGGGCCGGCCGTGTTCACGGCAGAGCGTTATACAAACCCGACAAAAAAGTCTGTAGGTACTGGCCTTTCATTTGAAGAAGAGATCAAACTTTTAACTGGCTTATCACTGGCTAAGTTTGGTATTTCGCAAATATCTCAAGATCTTTTCAATACAGTACAAAAAATCTTAAACGATGATGGTTGGAAAACTCCGTTTAAAGATAACAAGCCAGGAAAACAATGTTATTACATGTTCTTAAACCGCCATCCTTCGTTGAGTATACGTAGCCCTGAATCTATTACAAAATCTCGGGTTGCAATAACTAAGCAGGGTATTAGAAAGTAGTTTCGAGAGCTCGAAGATTATTTAAAAACAGAAAACGTGCAAGATATCCTTCAAACTTAACAAGAATTTTGAAGAGCGATGAAACTGATTTTGGCCTGGTTCCAAAAACGGGAAATGTACTTTGCCCCCAAAAGTGTATAAAAACGTTTACCAGATATAATCAGCCAATGAAAAAGAGACGCTGTGCTTCAGCATGTGGAAAAACGCTTCCACACATGGTCATTTTTCAGTATAAAAGGTCACGTGTATGATTATAAATTATTGAAGCCACCAAAACTGATTGGGCTTTTGAGAAAACAGAAAGTGATTAGATGCGGTGCGAAACGCTTCTCCAATATGTGAAGGAGTGGCTCCATATTTGGTTAGTAGAACAAAAAACTAAATCTTCCAATTTTATTTTTTATAGATGGGCATAAATCACACATGTCCATGGAACTAAGTGATTTTTGCAGTTCCAATCAGATAATTTAATACCCTCTCTCCTTCCCAATATGACACACACAATGCAACCAACAGACGTGGGTGCGTTTAAGGGCTTAAAATCGGATTACAGTAATGTTGTGTGCGAATTAAGTAGGAAGAAGTGCAACGATAGAACCACCATAGTGCAAAACGCATTCTAGAAATGCGGACTCTACCAAATTAATCCTGATGCTGTTGAATATTCTAAATGTGTTCAAAACACTTTGAAGATGGTTGGCCAGGCATCAAACAGAAATTGGTATCAGGTTTCCAGAAGTGTTGACAATATCTCTCCAAGTGGGCTTAGCCTCACAGGCATTCGGCCCTAGCGAGGTATCCGTTCGGAGCGGAAAATTCTCCGAATTTTGTACGATTCGGAGGATTTTTGCTTCGAGGTATTCTTCCGAACAGCTGTTCGGAATTTTTCTCCGACATTCGGCCCTAGCGAGGTATCCGTTCGGAGCGGGAAATTCTCCGATTTCGTACGATTCGGAGGGAGGATTTTTGCTACGAGGTATTCTTCCGAACAGCTGTTCGGAATTTTTCTCCAAAATTTTTATTTGTAAAATTTTTATTTGTAAAATTTCTGACAGTTTAATGCAATTGTTTTTCCGATTTCGCCCCACACAAATTCTTCGCGGAAAAAATTACGCCAACGCATTTGTGTATTATTATTTTTTCCGATAGGATACCTCGAAAGCAATTTGAACCTCCGACAAAGTATTCGTTGCGGACAATTTTCCACTCCGAACCGCTACCTCGCTAGGGCCGATTATATTTTCCACATGTATCTTTGTCTAGCTACCTAGTTTCATTTATAATTTTATAAAGTTTAAACCCTTTTATTTTCACAATGTGTTTCCAGATTGTGAAAGTTTCCGTTGAATATTTTCAAGTGTAGACATGAGTATCATTTATTGTTTTTGCTTCTCAGTAGAATCAGATACGATTTGCAAGCTGTCAACTTCAGAAAATAAGTCGCTATTTCAGAAACATTTAATTTATCCGAAGCCTATGGCCCTTATTGCGATAGTCGTTTGTTAATCGATCAACGACTTTTGTCGAAAATCGATCAGCGAAAAATTAAGATATCTGAAATTATTCTTGTATAAGATACCATAAGCTGTGTTTTTATATGTGGTTACAACAGCATTAAGTTAACTAAATAGTTTTGGATACTAATTTTAACGCATCAAACGTTTTGGCACTATCGACTTTTATCGAATCGAACGCTAACGACACACAATAAGGCCCTATACCTAAATCTCAAAAAAGGGTTCAAGATGTTGACAAACCACCAACGTCGATATCATCTACGGCTTGGAAAATGTTTCACAAAAAGAAAGAGGGCTTAAAGCTTCAATAAACCACAGAAGCTGAAAAACGGAAACTCGATGGGCAGATTAAGGGCCCTATTATGACCTATTATGAAATTGAAGAAATTTTATTAAAGAATATTGTTTATTGGCAAAAACGATTAAATAAATTAAATATGCTTAGCAGTGTTGATTTGTTTTTTGAAGATGAAAATAAAAGAGAAGAAAGAATTATGATGTGTAGACTGAGGAGAAGTTTAAGAGATACTTCCAACCCACTTCAAATACCAGATAATTTGTAAGTAGAAAATCAGTAATTCTTTTGCAATTGAACAAATATTTTTTCATAGGTTTGTGTCATATTTTCGGCTTAACAAGCATGCATTTCAATATGTTTTAAACGAAATTATGTCAGGGTTTAAAACAATTCAAAGTTCTTCAATTCCGCCCATTTTAAAACTTGCATGCGCGCTACGATTTCTCAGTAGTGGAAGTTATCAAAATGGTATAGGAAATGACTTTGAGCTGGGTCTCTCCCAACCTACAGTTTCAGTAGTTTTAAGCGAAGTACTTGATTTACTTGAAGCTAGAATTTGCCCAGCTTGGATCAATGCAGATATGTCCGCCGCTGAAAAACAAGAAGCAAGAAATTACTTTTATCAAAGAGCAAGCTTACCCGGTATAGTTGGATGTGTAGACGGAACTCACATTGGAATCATCGCCCCTGCTCAGTTACAACATCAATATTTAAACAGAAAAGGATTTTACAGCTTAAATGCGATGGTGGTAAAGTACCTACTTTGAATTTGAATCTTGCTGTTTAACTAAAACTTTTTCTTTTCAAGGCCTGTGACAATAATGGGATTATAAGGTTTATTGATTCCAGATATCCTGGTTCTACACATGACTCATTTGTGTGGAATCATAGTGAATTGAAGGATCTGTTGGAAAGGTGGTGGTTAAATGGAGAGCGGTCAAGGTACCTAGGTGCATACCTATATATGAATCATATTAGCGAATATTTATTGTTTTCTTTTAATCAAATATTCTTTATTTTTTAAAAATGCTAGGCGATTCAGGATATCCCCTGCTGCCTTTTTTGATAGTTCCATTTAGAAATGCCGCCTCAAACTCAAGAGAAGGATTGTTCAATAAAAGGCATGCAAAAGCCAGAAACATTATTGAAAGAACAATTGGCATTTTAAAAAGCCGATTCAGATCAGTTTTGAATGAGCGCAAGTTGCACTACAGTCCAAAGAAGGCTATTAAAATAGTAAACGTTTGTTGTGCACTACATAATATTTGTAGAAAGTACAACATTCCAGATCCAGAGGCAGTGGAAGAAGAAACCTTGCAATCCACCGAGGGTATAGATGAACCAATGGAATTGGTAACGGCAAATATATCGTCAGAAGGTACCCGAATCAGAAATGAAATATTATTTTCTCTTTAAGAATAACAATTGAAAAGATGTTTATATTTTCTTCATTTCTTAGTTTTTATTAATTTGTACTTTTTTCACTTATCTATTATACTTAAAATAAAAACGTAAAACTTATAAAATAAAGATATAGATAACAAATAACAAATAAATAAAAATTCAATTTCAGTTAAAAAAAAAAAAAAACGAATCCATATACATTTTGTTCAAAGCTGCATTCCATGTTCTATGGTTATGGTATTGTAACTTGTACTCTAATTTCTTTAATTTTACTTCCAAGAGATCTTTATGTTGTTGGCTCTTCTCTAGATTCTCTCTCTCCTTCCGCTTTTCTTTTGCTTTTAATAAATCGAGATGTTCCTTTTTCAAATCGTAGTTCTTTCTCGAGTATCTTGCAATCTCCGAAAGAGATTTTTGCACGGAATCCGAAGCAACAAGAAGTTTCTCCTGTGTCTCCGTTTGTTTTTGGAGAAGTTTGAAACGCTCGTTCTCAATATTTACCTTGCTTTTAGGTCTTTCTTTTTCTTTTGTACCTTGCGAGGATGTCATTGCTGATGGCGAAACTACAACTTTGATGTCTGCCCCAATTTCGTCTTGTTGTTGCAACAATTCAGGTGCATGTGTCCCAAATGTATTACCGGAAGGATCTACAGCCTGTTGTAGGCTAAGTAAATTATCAACAGCCTGTTCTAAAGAGGACAAAGATAGCTGTCGAGAAGGTCCTCCACCCGTTGCCACTATATCCTTTTTATTGGCCGCAATTTTCTTTTTTAATTTTAGCTTGTAGTCCAGCCAAACTTGTGAAAATGGTTTTTAACACCGCTCTGAAATAATTTTGGTTTACCCACCTTATGCCACTCTTTTCCATCTCATCTAGGAGGCCCTAAGGCGTTGAGCTCAAGCGAAAACAAATCCCAGTACTCCGCCTGATTTTTCTTGGAAGACCCAAACGTCCCGACACCCTTGGCAATGTCTGGGTTTGCCTCCATTATTTCAACCAACTTCGAGAATTGGTTGTTGTTTGTTCTTTTTATGCTATTCCAATAAAGATTACAATTATTTTTTGTTTAATATTTTTTTATAATTTATTTATGTTACTTTTGTCGATTTTCACTCATTTTTTCAAACATTTGCAACAAAAAAGGCCAACCACAACTTTGAATTTAAAAACAACTGCGATTTTGTTCAAAGTCACCAAGATTTACAGTTCGACCGATTCTGACAGATAAAGGCGAACGTTCGTTAGTGGTAATCAGGGTTCGCCGAACTGTCACTTTTTAGAAATAACTACATTTGTTACGTCTGCTACGTAATTTATGTAGTTAATGTAGTTAATTGTAGTTAAATGTATTTAAATGTAGTTAATGTAACAAATTGTAGCAGACGTAGTTTAAAATGTCATAGCTGTCATTTAACTGTCAGTTGTGAATTTGAAATTTGAAATAAAACGTTCAGTTATTAATTTTTAATAAGCGATGTGAGCTGAAGGTGGATTTACTCCAATTCGAATGGAAAATGATCGTATTGGAGCTCTCTGCGACTCGTGTGCTGCGCTTCTTAAAAATACAGCAGTTTAAAGTTTAAATACTCGTATAACTACACTAGTTCTTGATTTTCATTATTTTTAAACAGTTTTTCGGTAATATTTGTATGTATGTACCATGTACTGTACATAAAAAATATCTTTGAATCATGTGTTCGTAATCCATATCCTTTGATTATGCCAAAGTAAATTGTTCGTCTCCAAAAAAAAGTTTCAAATCTATCATGAAAACTTCCTACAATTCTTCATATTTATGGTAAATCAAACATTTTCAGTTTTTTTACAAACCTTCAATAGATCAAAAGAGTGCAAAATTGTTTGATTTCCTTTATTCTATTTATTTCTTATGTAGCAGACGTAACAAATTGTAGTAAATTAGGCATGTAGTTTATTCAAATAACTACGCGTAGTTAATGATGTAGAAAATGTAGTGTAGTTAATTCGGCCAACCCTGGTGGTAATAGAGCCACAATTCAATTCGCCAAATTTTTGACGTTTAAGGCGAACGTCAACTTGGCGAATCGCAAACAGTAATGCCAAATTGTCACATTCGCCAAATTTTTTAAGCGACTCGCAAGTCATAATAGGGCCCTAAAAGGGCAGAGAAGAAAAAAACATCCAAACGAAAGAAAAATGTTCCAAATGCCCAGCATGTTATAAAGACGGAGGGATGAAAGACCTTGGCTGTGATAAATGTGATTCATGGTTTCATTTAAAATGTGCCCCTTTTTTAACTTTGTGTTTTGAAGACGATGAAAAATAGGATTTTATTTGTACCTCCTGTGATTTTTGTTAATCTATCATGTAGTTATTTTATTATTTTTTTAATCAGGTATAGTTTAATTTTTTTTTATCCTGTTTGGGGTTTTACTAATATTAAAAAAAACTATTTATATTTTATGTTTAATACTCTTTTTGTATAAAAAAAATTTGAATTGAAACAAAAAAAGTAAAGAGCTTAAGCCAAACCTAAATGCCATAAAAATGCTCGGTAGCAAATTTATCCTTCAGTTAAGACTTTACTTACAGCACAGATCGAAGGAATAACGCTGGTCGAAGTTTTTTTGGACTTCCCTATCATCGTTAAATCTCGATTTTTGTTAAATCATACTCTACCTTATTTACAAACGAGTATATGTATAAAGGTAATATTAACAAATTCAAAACTACATAAATATGACTTGACCTGAAATGATGAAAGTATTATCATTGTAGCTTATTTTGCATATCTAAATGTCGGAAATTCAAAGAATATAAAATAATAATTTTCGTTGCCATATCATATTGTATAAATTTTCTTTTCAATTCTGATGTATAAGTTCAAAATATAATACCAAAATTGAATATTCAAAATAAAAATTAAATGCGAGGTTTGAGTTAAATCAATTTTTTCAGTATTTTTTTTCGAATGCAGCACAACTTTTGTCCTATGTCGCATACAAAACCCTACTCTGTATGCCAGACAACTGTTTTGCTTACATTATTATTCCATCAACAAAACAAAAAACAGTTGTTAAGGAAGTTCATCGCTCGCAAATCAGAATCCATTTGGATTATAACAAAATACCATTAACATAAAAAAAAGTATGCACTCACCCACTTCTTCCGGTACAAGTACAAGTAAAAGGAACCCAGAAAATACCGCTTCTTTCGACGCGCGTCAAAAGTCTCCCATCTTTCGTCTGCTTTGCCTAACTCCATCTTTTCATTCTACAATAACACCCGTCTTTTCAAAATGTTTTACAATTTTGTATGTACATGTACAGGACATGGGTTCGTTATATAAAATGCTTTAAAAATCCATCTTCATGTAGGGCCGATGCGCTGTTGGCACGTGTTTTGAATACAACAAACTCGTTACTTTTTGTGTGGTAGTTCCTAGATTCAAAGTTAAAAGAAAAGAAGAAGCTACGACTTTCAGAAAAACGATCCGACGACTCGCATAAATAGCACATAACTATATCCTTTTTAACATACAGGGTGTCCCTTTACGATTCTTGGTTATATTCTAAGAACAAAATCTTTCTACAGTATGGGTATATCTCCAATGTTGACAACATTTTTGGGGGACTTAGGAAAAGGCCTACTTTGGATTAGGCCTTAGGATTCGAATTTCGAATAAGGACCGGATTCTTTTTTAAGAAAATAGGTACAAGAACTGCATTTGAATAAAGTTGATATCTTGTTGGGGACATCAGATATCAACGAAGATATTTATATGAAATAAGAAAATTACTTCAATTTTAAGTGGAGTGATTGAATTAAATTCAATAGAAAGTTTGAGCGCCTTCAACTCCAAAGCGGGTTTCGCCCAGGTACGACAGTGGGCTCATCAGTTAGATGCTGTCGTACCTTTCTAAGACGCAATTATTAGTAATATACTGTGAATTTCATTCATCAGATTGTATCTCATTTCTGAGCCTGTTTATTTTTTTTTAATAAACGTTACAATATTAAAAATGTGCTTCGTTACACGAGCGCAAAAAAAGAATTAATTCACGAAAGAGAACGGATGATTTTTAGAAAGAAGGAAAGGGATGGAAAAAAATGCCTAGCTTCGTCATTTTCTTCATTTTCAGATATGAGATTTGCGTTAAAAATCATGTTCCTTTCCTAAAACATTCTTTTTTTGACGGTTATTTTCATTTTTATTCGGTAGGGAAGGAGAATGTGCTACAAAGTTGCATTGTACAATTTCAATATCGTTTTACTTGTGATAGACTGGGTTCTTTGTTTACTTTTTTTTGCGACTTATAGGTACTATAAGGCAAGTTATGCATTCGGAAAAAAAATCGAACTCGGGATTTTGATCAAAGTTGACATTACGATGATAGCGAAGACCAAAAAAGTGGGTCTCGCAATTCTGTCTGTCTGTCTGTTCGACTACAGCTAAACGGCTCGACCGATTTTCTTTAAAGTTGGTAGATATGGTGTTTTATTTCCCCCCCCCGGATGTTTTTTTATTTGTTTTTTTTTTTTTAAGATCAAAAATAACAGTACCTGCCATACGATTTTTTTCGAAATTTTATAGATATTTTTTTTCTCAAAAACTGTCACACAGATTTAAAAAAAAAAATCAAAAAATTTCATTGAGTTAAAGCTAGCTAATGGTTGAACAAAATTTTACAAAAAATTGTTATTTTTAGTACCCTCCTTGGAACCATTTTTTTGGTTTTTGATTTTCTCAAAAACAGTATAACCGATTTTGATAATTTTTTTTCTGCTAAAGGCCCCCAATAGTTTGAATATTATTGTGAATTCAAGTTTTCAAAAAATATTTTTTTCGGATTTTTAAAAAATATTTCAAATTTTTTTTTGAAAACTCAATACATACTTCGAAAACCCCATGCTAGACTTTTTTAAAAACTTGATAAATAAAAGTTTCTTAATATAATCTACAAGAAATCAAAAAAAAAATTAAAAATAACGGTACCCTCCATACAAAAGTTAAAAAATGGTATTGTATTGTATTCGTTTATTTAGTATAGTTTACTATTTTATAACAGAATTTGTATGAATATTTATATGGTATTTAAAAATAATATGTAGATAAAATAAAATTAAAGATAGAATGTAAATATATATATATAGTTCAATAAATTTAAATATTTGATTTAATAAAATCTATCAATAGTTTTTTGAAAACATAAAAATATAAAAATAAAATATTAATATTGAAACATATTGAAAAAGAATCTGTTTAATTGTAAAAGAATCAGAAGTGGGATACAGAACCGGCCTTACCAAAGTTAAGTATATATGTTTATATGCATTTACATATATAAAAAGTGTTGAAGTGATTTTTCATAAAGGATTCAGAAATCCAGTCTAAAGTTCTATTATGTATTTTGGATTTCGAACGCTTTGCGCAACGATTTTGGTTCACAGAATTGCAATGCACTGCGTTTGTTTCAAAAGTTTGTGCCAGTATTAAGATTATAACAGTATATAATATATGGATGTATGATAAGCACCGCGATGCATAGCTGCGACCTATGTGCAGGGGAAACATTTGTTTGAATTGAGGCATATGAAGGAGTAATAACACGATAGAGAAAGACCTTTTCGGTACACGGAAATGTCTTGTCTCTGTATGTGTATGAAACTAATGAAAGGAATGCTGTCAATGAGGGAAAAAGTTGATTGAATGACATAGCGATAGCAGTGTGGTTCATTTCAGTGGAGGAGAAATTATCCTCGAAGAATCTGGTAACGAGGAAATACTCGTCGATGTATTGAGTTACACTTTCGGTAAACGAAAGAGTAATTTCGATCGGTAAAGGAATAATTGTTAGCTAAAGAAAGCAAAATTCGTGGGTGAGATATTCATATAGAGAGATAAAGTATAAATTCAAGCAAAAATGACATCTGCACAGGGTTGTCACTTACGGCGATGTATCTCGAGCCATGTGTTTGGTAGCAAATTATGCTGATTTCGTTTGGTTTTGGGAGTTGGGTCTGACCACCGAACTACATTACTCTGTTAAGGATTTGTAGTAACTTTGCTTATCTTGCTGCATGTTACGAATCCAGATATGAATAGTATCTTGATTGCATTTAGTAGACTGATTGTGCATATAATATGACTACCGTTTAATTAAGATATTTTAATTTCTCGCAGATCAATATGGACAAACTCAAAATTAAACGATTACGACATGAACTTAAAAAAAGAGGATTGTCTACTACAGGGACTAAGAGAATCCTGATTGGCAGAATACTGGGGCACGACCAAAAGAGGGGCGAAAAGGATTCACAACAATCCGAACCCAAATTGAGTGAAAATGAAATCGCTCCTGAAATGAGTTGTGCTGCTGAAAATGAAAATGAACCACTGACGTTATCTGACACAGGCACGGTGGATGACCATGCACTAAGAGCAAGAGAGTGGGACATCATCAGACGAGAAAAAGCGCTCCTTGAAACTGAAAGGAACCTGCTGAAAAAAAGAAGAGGAAATTGCTGATAAGCTGAGACAATTTGAAGGAACTCAGGATATAAGACATACACGAAGTATCAATTGCAGCATCAAAGAGATTGCGGATGCAATACCGACATTTTCACCAGGGGATATGGCATCAATGTCGGCAGAAAATTGGGTGACTCGAGTAGAAGCGCTCTCGAAAATCTATGATTGGGATGAAAGGGCACTTCTTATGGCATCCGCTTCCAGGATGAGTGGCCCAGCTCGATATTGGTGGGACACCACTCAAAACCAATCTTGGAATCAGCTAGCAATGGGACTTAAACTCAATTTTCCACATCAACACAGTGAAATTGAAGTTCACCAGCAGTTAGTGAGGAAGACCCGAAGGCAAAACGAGTCAATCGAAAGCTTCTGTTTCGAGATGAATATGCTGGGGGAGAGGGTTCAACTCGCAGATAAGACCATTATCCAGTACATTCTTACCGGCTTGAATGATCCACAATTGAGTTCAAGCCTAGCTGTAGTGAACTTCACTAATATTGCCGAGCTCATTGACAAAATTAAATGGTGCGAAAATATTCGTGGAAATATTCGAACCACCTCATCTTACAGTGCACTCAAAAAATTTATTAGTAAAATGGCTACGAATGATATTCGTAAAGAAAATATTCGTGCATTGTACGAATATTCGTAAGATGTACGAAGTATTTGTACAGTCGTATATCTACGAATGCATTCGTAAAATTTTACTAATAACTGTCGTACTATCCACGAATCTATTCGTTTAATACACTAATTTCATTCGTAAACAAGAAGTAAACAATTTGTTTGAGTACATTGTACGAATTATTGTGTACATATAACTAATAACATTCGTTAATTTCTCGTACGAATGACTTCGTACTTTAATCTTTTGCATTCGTAGTATTTACTAATAAATTCGTACTATTTACTAAGTAAAACTAATATTAGTAGACAGAATTCATTCGTAGGTAGACCGTACGCATTATGCGTAGAATGTACTAATAACTTCGTATTTTCACGAAGGGCATTAGTATTATTTACTAATCATGAGTAAAAAAAATAATATGTGTTCAGTTCTAAAAATTAAATGTATTCCATTAGTCAACACGTTGAAACGTGATATTATTTATAAAGTGCTGCAGTGGTGGATCAGACTAACATCTGCTTTTTTCGAAAAGACGAGGTAAGTACCTATAGACATACATTTGCTTTAAAGCTTATTTTATATTTAAAATACAGCATCCAGAAGTAGCAGAGCATACATATGTGGGAATTTTTTTCCTGAAAGAATCTCAATATAAGTACAATTTTTTTCGGAAGTTTTCAATTTTAAATGTTAAATCTATTTTCAGTGGCCCTAAGTACATAAAATGAGGAGTTTTTAAATATTAATTTGATTGTTAATTATATTTATAATGAATTAATTATTTTTTAGCTTTATTCATATAAATGTATATGACAATAAAATGAATTAAAAAACTATTTTTAACTTACAACATAAATACCTTTTGTTATTATTTCTTACAATATGGTAGGTATTTAAGGAAATTTCAGAGAACATAAATGGTAGTAAGTTCTACAATAATATTCGTACAATATACGAATGGAGCTGTATAATTTACGAATGAAATACGAGGGCATTAGTAAATATTACAATGATATTCGTACAATATACGAATGGCATTGGTAAATATTACAATAATATTCGTACATTGTACGAATGGTATTCGTACAATATACGTTTGTTTTTCTACGAATACTAATAAAATATTCGTAAAATGTACTAATAAACGTCCATTCTACGAATACTATTCGTGGCTGAAAACCACGAATAAAATTCGTAGAATGCACGCATGAATTAGTAGTATTTACACACGAAATTTTTTGAGTGTGGTGGAATTCTAAGAAATAGCCCAATCAATACTAGTCCGCCAACATCAAGTAGACAGACAAATCAGTAGATCGGATGAAACGCTGGATTTAGCTGGACCTTCACTTCGACGAGGACGACGAAGACTGTCAGGATGGTCGAACTAAAACTTAATATATTATGCCTCTCTCAAAAATAGAAGTCTGAGATTTTTACTTAAGAATAATATAATTTTTCAGTATAACTGACGCAAAGCTACGAAAACGTTCTAATAATTTAAAATAAAATATTAATATTGAAACATATTGAAAAAGAATCTGTTTAATTGTAAAAAAAATTTGATTCATTTTTAATTTGATTTGGTAATTCATTAAAAAGTTTTACTCCTTTATACATAATCATAATTTTGTGTTCTTGTATCTCTGTAAAAAGGTAATCTAAAATTGTTATTTGTTCTCAAGTTATGAGGTTGAACATCATGGATTAAATTTAAATTTATAGAGAGATAACCAGGTACCATTTTATTTTTAATTTTAAACACAAAAATAACCGCATTGTAAGTTATTCTTTGTTTTATGTTAAGCCATTGTAAGCACGATATCATAATACTAATCGGCGGCGTGTAAAAATTGCATTTCAGTATAATCCTCATCGCTTTGTTTTGGAGTTTTTGAAGTCTGTTGATTTCTGTTGAGGTTTTCATAAATCGTATTTTTCTCGAAAACGGTTCCGAAAATTTTGCTAAAATTTTTTTCTTTTGATTAATTTTTACGATCTATAATCAAATAAAAAAAATTGAAATCTATATATTACTGACTGTATCTACCATAGAACGATTTTTTCGAATTTTGAATTTCTCATTATCGTCATAACGGATTTTAGTGAAATTTTTTATAGACAAGCTTCTAAAAAGTTTAAGAAACATTGCACTTCAAAACTTAAAAAAAAAAATATTTTTTTGAATTTTGAAAAAAAATATTGCTTTTTTTTGGAAAATTCGATATCTCAAAAACGGATCAATATTTTTTTTGTGTAGATTTAATTTTTTTCGAACATTAATAAACACTTTAAATTGGCGTTCCAAAATTTTATTCTTAAAAATGTTTTAAAAATTTTGTATTAAAGCTTATTTTTTTAAGAAACCACTACAACAAATTATAATTTTGTTCTTGCATAAACTAATTTTTGCTTAAAACACATGGTATTCTGTGCTTAGTTCCAACTGCTAAGGGAGTTGTTTTAGTTATTCAAAAAATGAATTTTATCCTAACATTCATATTTGAAATTCTTAGTCGTTTACATAGGAGCAAGTTCGTGCGACCCAGTCGTGCATTTTTTAATTTTGAATTCGGTAGTATAAATTAAATCAGTTATTTTAAAGCAATGGCCAGTTGGTCTCGGGCTGAAACGCTTAAATTAATAGAAATGTCACAAGACCATCCAAATTTATTTCAAATTTGTCATAATTTATAATGCGAGTTGTAAAAATAAGTAGCTGCGACTTAACATCCAAAGAAGTTTTCAGTGTTTTAATTTCCGACCATCCCTTATTGTCAAATTGTCACAAAAGTAATTCTTAATTGCGCTCGTGCATCCAAGCACAGATAAAATCAATACCCTTGCGGAGAAACTCATAGATTTTATCAATCATACCTAAGAAAATCTACAGCAGACTTTAATCTTTTGTGAGGTTTTAGGGTTTTAGATAATTTTAATTTTATTTTTGTAATAAAACCTTTAAGGTGTCCCCCTTGAATTTTTATACATGCCGAGAGAGCCCGTTTTTGGATTTCACAGCGAAAATTTATTGATACTTGCTGCTGCCTCACTTTGATGACCCCTCGGGAATACACCTTTTTAGTTCTCCTGAAGTTGTTTTTTCTTTCATTTTCCCCCATACAAAAAAAAGTCCAATGCTGTAAGGCCGGGATATCTTCCAGGCCAGTGTACTGGTCCGATTCTTCTTGTCCAACGATTACCATATTCTTCGTCCAGCCAATTCTCGACCCTTCGACCATAGTGATCTGGAGCAACATCCTGTTGGAAATACGAGTATGATGAAGCTGTTTGAATCATTAGAATGTCCTCCAATAGTTCTGGTAAATCGTAACTCCAGATAGTTTGTAGAATTCAGCCTGGGTGGAAGTTTGAAGGGGCCGACTTAATTGTTGCCAATTAAACCTGCCCACATATTGACGCTGAATTTGTGTTGAAATGTCTGTCTTTTTTTTCGGGGATTCATCAATGATCCGCTCCAGCAACTAGTCAGAAAATATTTCTGAATCATGGAGAAGCAGTTATTGAACAAATGTATGGTGGTAAGGGTAAAGATTTTCTCCATGCAGTACATTAGAAATTGTATGTCTGGAAACATTGAATTGTATAGTTGGATCAGTTAGTAACAGCTTTCAGTATTCTTTCATTAGCCGATATTCTTCTTATGTGTGGCGCTGTTGGGTAAGGTCGAGTATTTGAGGCCCTCATTACGAATACCGAATCGAACGTTCGATAAATTGCGAATAATTAAGCGAACTTCGATTATCACAGTATTATTAATATCACATTGAAATTGTAACTCAAATGTCAAATAAATATTTTATTGAAATAGATTTGATTTTCTTACTTGGTTGTGATTGTGTAAAAATAAATAAAAATAAATAAATAAAAGTGATATCTTTCTGAAGAATATGGTATGTAAGTTTGAGAAGAAAAATATGGACAGTTCTAAACCTTTGGAGATTCCAGATCATTTGTAAGTTGTATGTATGCATATCAAGTGTTATTGTATTCAAAAGTTTCATATTTTTTTTTCAAAGATTTGTTCTTCATTTTAGACTCAACAAGGATGCATTTATGTACATATGTACTTGAAGAAATGAACGATTCATTCAAATCAACATCTAACCGTGCGATCTCATGTACAACTTAGTTGGATATAGTTGGAGATGAACCATTACCTAATGAATCCCGCAATACAAGTCTTGAAGCAGAGCCTTTATAAAATGAATTATTAGCTTCTTTATAATATATTTTAATTGTGTCTATAGCTTCAAAAAATTGCAATCAAAATAAATTAACAATATATCTAAGCAAAACAAAACAAGAATTCATTTAAGAATGAAAACAAAATACAAATTCACTTCGGTGCAGAAAAACAAAACTGTTGTGTGCAATTAAATAAATACTTATATCAAAGTATGATGCTCTAAAAAGGTAAAGGACAAACAATTTTTTTTAACATTCTTGCAGCTAACTCAAAATTTTGAATATTTGAGTTATGAAGTTCTTGTAGCAAATGAGCGATATTATGTACTTACATATATATGTAGCAATTGAGCCATTACCTAATGAATCTTGCAACTCAAGCCTAAAACAGAACGATTAAAGAAAGAATGAAATAGCTTCTTTAGAAGTTTATTTTATTGTGTCTAGCTTCGATGATCGAACTGATTATTAATTTTTTTTTGTTAATTTAATCTTAAATTTTGGGTCAAAACAAAAAACAATTATTTGTAACTACCATTTTCATATTTAACTCATTACTTCCAAAATTAATATTGATAGAAAGGTACTTCAATTTTTCATTCGCTTGCGTTATCACTAAATAATTTGATTCGACTAGATTTCACATTTCAAGCGGTATGATTAGCGAACATTCGCTATTTGTAATTCCTCGCTAAATAAATTCGCTAAGGTTTTGACATTTTTAGCGAACTTAAATAAAGCTATTCATAATAAGAATTTATCGAATTCGCAAAGATTTTTTTTTTTCGATTCGCTTTTCATAATGAGGGCCTGAAACTGGTTCCTTTCCCGAAGTCTGTGATACGTATTTCCAAATACTTCTTTACGTTGCAGCGTACTAGTTAAATTTTCATTGCACAGCCCATAAACGTAAATGATGTCTGCGTGTTCTTGGTTTGTAAATACATCAGGCATTTCAAATAGCGTTAACTGTTGAATTAATTATTTTTTTTTATCTTTTATACAAATTCGTTATTTTCGTAAATTTTCTCTTTCTGAGAACTTTTAAGGATAAAGAAATGAGAGTTTTGACAAGTAGTCAAAATAATGAAGGAAATAAGGCCTTGCAGGTAGTCAAACAAACTAGCACGATTTAAAACTTTCTAAAAGCTGTCATGATTAAAAAAAATATTGCAACATTAGGTATAATACTTTGGAAAACAACTCTTATTGTCAACTGTTGTTATAAACCTAGGTAATAGATCTTAAATTCCTTTTTTCAACTGCTGCAGATTTTCCCAAGTATCATAAAATGTATAGATTTTCGCAAACTTTTTATTGATTTTTATTTTTCTTATTGTTACGTTCATTAGAAAAAAGTAAAATTACTACGCATTTTCTAAAGAAACTTAAAGTCAAAAATTTGTGTGTAAAAACAAATGAACACGCTTAGAAATTGGATATCTGAAGACCCCAACAAGATATCAACTTTATTGAAACGCAGTTATAAAGGCTTATATTTCTTTTAAAAATAAGGCCCTAACAAAAGTTTCTAACGTTCGTGTTAACAGAGCATTTTTTGTTCACCCAAGAATCATTTTTTTTTTTTTTTATAATCTACCCGCGCTCAAGGGATTATGAGTACCCTTTAAATGTTTCAACACAGCGCGGGCGTGAAGTTACGGAAGAGAAAGAAGGATAGGAAAGATGTTTGGCACGATGTTCTGAGACTGAAGGTTGTTGTCTCAGATATTTTATCTCCAGGGATGGCGGCTGAACTAAAGCGGAGAATGCCGTGTCTTATTTCTATGTCGCTTATAATTCACATTTATCATATCCCAAAATATCCTTGAAAAATTAGAAAACACCCTGTAGAATAATTTAAACATAAATATACTATTTTATTTCCTTTTCCGGATTTACAGAAATTAATTAATAATTAAGGCATTGACATCAAAAGAATCGAAGTTACTATAGTTCTTATACCTCAAGAATCTTAGAATTATACATTTACTTTATGTTAAACAAGGTGAACAAGTTCCCGAAAATAAATTAACAACTTCATAATTAAGATTTCGATCAAACTTTTTTTTTTAATAACGTATTTGAATCATGCCTTTAAGAATGGTTATACAACAGCATTCAAATATTCTCCGTGGGAGTTCTTCATTATTTTGACAAGGTAATTTTCGATTACTTTTATACTAATATCGGGCAATAACGCAGGCATTTTCAAAACGTTAAGGGCTTTTGGATTGTGTGCACAGTGGCGGCGCAGGACCTAAACTTAATGTGGGCAAGATACATTTCGCGAGGCCCTCTGATGGTGCAATTAGAAGGCAATATAAAATCAATTAATTGAACAGTTTTTTAATTTATTAAGAAACAAACCTAAATTTATACTCAAATTTCTTTGGAATATTAAACAAAAATGAATTAAAAAAAGAAAAAATTAAAGAAACTAAAATTTTCTACTTTTGGTTTTATTGAACTCCTTAATTATTGGCTCGTAATTTATTTTAGATGCTATATCTGCTTCAATATATAAAACTGTCAAAGATGAGAGTCTTTCTTAACCCAAAGTACTTCTTAAATAATTTTTTATTAGTTTCAATTTTGGATTTTTTTTTAACTTGTTTAAGTCATATTTAAGTCAAAATTTTCAAAATGCTGATTTAAAGACATAAATCTCGATTAAAAAAATCTGTTTCATACCGGCTTTTAGCAGGCTTTGTAGATTGATCGCTACCTTCATAATCAAACATCCTTTTTTTTTGGCTAGGTACTCTTTTGTTTTTAAAATCTTTTGGCAAATCATAACTGATTTTCTCAATAAATTGACGAGCGTCAAACAAGCACTTTTCGAATCCTGTTTGTCCATGTTCTTTGATCCAGTCACAAAATGTACGCAAATGTTCAAGAGTAATGCTTAAATAGACTTGTACAGATTGCCATAATTTGCTTATGATATTGACACGCGTTAATAACTCATACCATGTGTGTAACGATATAATAAATTCCAAATTGAATATTTCATTTAGAACGGAATCGCAATCACTTATTGTATCCGATTGTTCCGTTTGGCGTTATAAGTTTTCTATGCATTCAACAACATCATCAAATTGCAATAATACGGCCTTCACATCCTGGATTCTGCTTTCCCACCTTGTGTCTGATAAAGGCTTCATAGTAAGCCTTAATTTATCTTTGATTATTTTCCAGCGTTTGCTGGGACTTGAAAATAGCAAAAAAATCTTAGCAAAAAAATGAGCTTACGGTAGTTTTTAGTTTTTTTTGTATAGGTGTGTACGTACGTTCGTACGTTCGTACGTTCGTACGTTCCTACGTTCGTACGTTCGTACGTCCATACGTTCTGGTACCATTTTTCGTCGTCGATATCTCAAGAACGAGTTAAGATATCGACTTCAAATCAATTTTGTTTAATAGAAAATAACTTCGAAAGAGGCTGAAAGGGCGTTTATTAAAATTCAGTGAGTAGTTTTTTTCACTATAACGGTTTAAAAAAAAGTAAAAATGTTGGTTAGTTTCAAATATATCACGAGAAAATAATGCTATTGATTTCAAATAAAATTTAATTTACTCATTATTTTTACGAAAAATAATGTGTTTGACTACTGGTGAAAATTTAAAAAAAAAAACAATTTACAGTTTTTTTTTACAAAAAATAAAAAACTATATAAAATTCTATTGAAAATTAGTAAAAATTGTTTTTCGACTCAAATTTCTCGAGAACTAGTAGTGATATTGACTTCTAATTTAGTTTATTTTATACATAGTATAATTTTGTACAATTGGTAAAATGTTGACA
The DNA here is from genome assembly GCA_911387755.1 of Chrysotoxum bicinctum. Classification (NCBI taxonomy): domain Eukaryota; kingdom Metazoa; phylum Arthropoda; class Insecta; order Diptera; family Syrphidae; genus Chrysotoxum; species Chrysotoxum bicinctum. Next base: position 134,977,901 of record OU426988.1, read on the forward strand.
AATATTGAATTAATAGTTTTTTTTTTGTTAAACAAATGGGAAGTTATCAGTGTGGGTCGCACCAAGCCTCTTTTTTTTAATCAAATTGTCTGGAAGTCATAGTTTCAAAATTTTTTGTATCTTGTTCAAATAATAAGGCTTTGATAGTTTAGTTTATTTTGAAAGATACTACGAGTCACTTTTTTTTTAATAAGAAATGGAGAGCGAGATTTTTAAATTCGATATTATATCGAACAATGGATAACATGGAAGTTCCAGTAAAAAGTGTTGCTTAGTACAAGAAATTGATTTAAAAAATGTCCTAACATCATTTTTATTATTAATGTTTGCATGTTTTCCTAAAAGAGAAAGAAATGTAAGTATAATACATAATATGTATGTATGTTCTTATTTTGCGTTTCCTAGTTGAGGTAAAAATTAAGAGCTTGCCAATTTGAAGTTACAATATCGCTAGAGCATCAAAACAAAATATGAAATTTAATGCTTGGAAAAAAAAGCTCAAATAAAATAGCCAATTGAAAAATTCTTCTTTCTTCAGTTTGCCCATGAACCTAACTTCGGCCGTACTGTTACATTTTTCTTTCAACGTAAAAGTAGTATTTGGAATACTTTGTCCTTCTTGATTTTATCCGCTTATTGTGATGTATAAACTTCCAAAGCCAATGTTTATCGACATCTGTTAATAAAACCTCTCCACTTTACCAACGCACTGCATTACAACATTACATTACAACGTTGTCATACTTTATAAAAAAGGAGAAGGTCCGAAATTATCGTAAGCTATACCACCTATCCCAAATATATAACCTTCGGTATGATAATGAATGCGTTCAACTGAAATAGGGAAAACGATACTCTTCTCTCGTGCAAAAAGAAAAGATGATAAGAAGACCCTGTGTAGAAAGAATAGGGCATTTGCAGTCTTCAACGTCAACGAGATCGAAGAGTCTAACCAATATTTTCAACAAATCTCTCCAACTATTGACGTATGCATCATCACCCATTCTCAATATTCTGTAATAGAGTCCCTCACGGCGATTAAGGATTAGGCGAGACTTGTAAAAGTAATTCAGCTTCAGCTATGCTTGTAAATTCGGACAAGACCAATTACAAACTAACACAGAAAAAAAAAAAAAAACACGTATCCAGCAATTAGGAAAACACTTCGCCCTCAATAGCAAATACAACGAAGTACATCTACCTCAGAGTTAAATTTAACTCCATGAACGACAATTTAGTGAACGATGGGTTCGAAACTGCTCAACTGAAGCAACGTGCATGTTCTAAAAATGATTGTACTGACAGTATTGCTTTACCGCACTTAGCGTTCGACGATATGAAGAACTGGAGATGGATATTTGGTCCTCTGTGCAAGAAAGGCAAGTGGATGAGAAAATATATTCATGAACTCTATGAGCGTACCCACATGTGGATGTTTTCCAGAAAATTGACTTTATTGGATAAGCAAATCATCACATTGATAAGAAAAGAATGCTCCAACCAAGAAAGTCTTCAAATTTCAGCCCCATTTTCAAGGCAACAAAGAAGTCTGAACCTCCGCTTGCCCTAGATAAATACGAGTAAACGTTGTGGTCAAGATTGTAGAGATGGGAAAGCTGCATTGTCTTAGACAGTGATCCTTCAAGTATCGGGAGTCGTTTAGGTAACTTGAAGGTTGGAATTTCATCCTCTAGCTAATTTACAGGCCCCATATGGGTGTTCTTAATTAAGCTTCAATACCTTTTTGCCAATATTATTATTTAAAAAATTTCTAAAGCTGCTTAAATACTGAAGTAATTTTCTTTTACATATTTTTAAAATACCCAAACTTAGAAGTGAAAATTTAAAATAAAGTACTCATCCCGAAAATCTGTTCATACACAACTAAGTACCTATGCATGTTGTATGTACGAGTATCATATGCTTATGTTGGCAAACTATCAAGGTAAAAATTGACGCGGTGCATTAGAAAAGACGTCAGTGTCTGTAACGTGAGTTGTTCACATTATTTCTTTGGCTACATCAGTTTGCAGTTGAATCGGTAATGATTTTAACGTCATTGTATATATATTTGCCGCATATAAATTCATAATTTGGGTAGAGTCCAAATTGTAAAATGTTCTAATGTCACCAGGCGGAAACGACGACCAATGTTTGTAGGACTGCTTCAAGCCATTAACCCAACAACAACACGACCTTACTTTCCACAATGTCCATGTTTTACTTTTGCTTTCACTTAACTGACCTTTTTCGCAGTGCAGTACAGTTTTTGTAAGTAAGGAGTAGCAGCAGTGCCTTTTATTGTGTAGGAAATGGTTATGGACTTAGTCAATTCCTAGTTAGTTCCCCATTTTGCCATCGTCATCTTTTTCGCCCCATTTACACACACGACGGAGCCATAACCGTTCATTATTCAGTAGAATTCTTAGACTTTCGGCTTATAGAACTTTGCATAAAACTATTTATGAGATATGTAAGAATGCAAGTGATATTAAGTAGCCCTTTGGTTTTTATATTCAGTTGGACACAAAGTCTGTTTACACACTTTGAAGTATGAATATGCACCAGTGACCCAAAAAAGGATATATATTGCGACAGAATCCTATGTCAAAGTAAACGTTTTCTTGTTTTGCTGTCTGAATGCACTCGTAATTCAGTGTTATTTGAAATTGTTTCCCTCATAACATTAAATAATCCAGAGTTTAAAACCAAAGACACATTCTTTCTTGCCGCCTCAAACGTGATGGCTTGGATTCAAAGGCTGTATTGACTGGTTAATTGTTATCCATTCGCTTGAAAGTGTTGTATTTGCTCCTCCATATCAAAGGGCACGGTAGTGCCCAGCCAAGTCTTGGCACTACACCCATTTTACAGGAACAAACCTACGCGATTTTTGACCCCACTCTATCTGCAGTACCAATGAAGTCAGAAACTTAAAATTCCGAATATTTGCTAAGCTAGTCAGGCACAGGCGCCTCGCCAAATTTCAATTTTTTAGCATAAGTGGTTCCTGAGATACAAGGCCTCAAAAATCACAAAAACCGTAACTGACTGACTGACAGATCATCAAAATTATGGAGCACTTCCCGACATCGTAGAACCTTGTAATTTTGCAGAACGGTAGGTCTTGTCATACAAGCAGAGGAAAAAATCGAAAATTTGAGGTTTTTCATTCAGCGGGCGTGGTATCCGTCCACTTTCTCCGAATTGGTGTTAGTTAAATAAAGCACTTCCGCCTGCTGTAAAACGGTGGGGCTTAAATTAGATATAAAGCACCAAAAATAAAAATTGAAGTTTTCCATTCAGGGGGCGTGGTATCCGCCGCCAGGACTCACGGTTAAGATGTGTAAACATCAAACTTCGCCCGAGTGCCGAATTTTTGTTATCGAACGTACCCAATAAACATACAATGCAATCATACTAGTTTGTTACTTTAGATATATTCAAATGAAAACCACTATTTTTCCCACAATTTATCCCTTTCACTTATACTTAAATCCAAAAATATCTCTACAAAGCTGTACATAACCCTTTCCACCTAAACACATGTATTTTTGGACCATGTGCTGTAAAAATGAGTTGAAATAATCAACTATTTTGTTGTCTTTACTTATTTCTAGTAAAATAATTATTTCGGAACGAGCCCAAACACATTTTCCTTGTTCATTTTCCATTATTACTTGTGTTTAGGATACTTTTAATGTAATAATCAAAAAATTATAAAGTGAATTTAAGAATAATGGGATCAAAAACACTAGTTAACAACTAAAACCGAATAACAACATAAAAAATTGTTTCGACGAACTATTTCGGTCCTTTTTAGGCCAGGCGCGCACATTCAATTTTTAGTTTCGCAAATGCTTGGTTAGAGCAACTAAAAAGTTTGTGTTTTAACACAAACTAAACGATTGCCTAAAATGAGTTGGCTAGTTTGTGTAAAATATAATTATATGCACCTGCGCGGACATTCTACCAAATAGTTCATCTGTTTTCTATAAGCAACCAAACAGTGTGCAACTAAAAATTGAATGTGCGCGCCTAGCCTTACACGCCATGTCGGCATACTATACTTCGATTCCCAAAGTTCGCACTGCATGCCGTGTCGACACTTATTCATTTCACACGACCCAAAAACAAAAACCTTATCGACAATATGCTTCGATGAAGTAGTTCGTGGCATGTGTTAGGAGTAAGTGGACTCCGCTACGTAACGTAAAGTTTGTTTGACTTATATTTAAACAGGGATGTTGCTTGAAACAGCATTATATTTTTACATATATTCAAACAGAGATGTTATCTGATATAAAATAGACTGTTTTTATACGAATCCGATTTTAATCTCTGTTTCTCTTTTGGCCTCCTTTCGAGTGCATCTGTGCTTTTAAGCACATCGATTTTTAATATAAGTTAACTTTGTTCATGCAAAAAGGAGTCATCTCTTCACCCTCCTTACTCTACTCAGTTAAGCGAATTTCACTGAGCGAACGCCAAATATAAAAAAGAAAACCACAAAGAAGAATGAACGATAATTCCGCATTTTTCTCAACCTCAGCAATTGTAAATGTATTTATGAAAAAGTCACACGTATAGATTGGATGTAGGCTTGAAAAAAATCAAAATCTTTTCAATCTAGCGTACTGCATAAAAATATTGTATATGCAAGATTTATGACTGATCATGTATTTATTGGTTCATTTGCGTATAGTACGTTGAAGAGATGAGAACACAGCACAGCATAAGCACTGATTAAAATATTTAAACAGCAAACGAAAATTGTATGATGAAACGGACAGACAAAATAAAACAAATCACTTGGATAAAATTACAAAAATCTCAAAGAAATTAAAAAAAAAACACAATTTTGCAGAAAAAAACTCACAAAGGGCAACGTTCTCTCGCCACTGAAATAATAGACTTGCACGTTCCTGTCATGCATTTGAACAATGTATATCTGGTTTAACACCACCAACAAATAAACTTGTCATGCAGCGAAAAAGTCAAAACTTTTTTTTTGACAATTCACTAGATGGAGCGTTCACCTTATCAAAATCAAACCAATCCTTTAACTTTTTTTTTTAGGTTTCTGTACTCTACCTTTCTCCCTCTGTCAGAGATTTACAAACCGATTGACATCATTCCCACATTGTAATGGAATTATAAGTAGCAAAAACTAATTTTTTTTAATTCATTGAAGTCGTAGTCATCATCCAGTTCATGGCTTGACAGATGGAAAACGATCTATATTTTGATATAGTGAATGCTAAAAGTATATTTTGATATAATAAAGAATATCGAATTCAATAATTAAAATAATTATCTGGTATGACAGATAAGGGACAAATTAAATTTTGACGTATCGAGAATATTTCGTTGTAGATGTCAACTGATTGCCCTGAACAACATTTTTCGGATTTTTAAAGTTCAACTCTGAAAATGCCTTTTTTGCCAGCATAAAATAAAATGTTATCGTCCATCAATAACATGAAGTGGAAGTAAATGAACCCGCTATGAAATTTTACACCAGTTGATTTGTCTTTTTGACATATTGGTCGAGAGGTGAAGAAATGTTAAGGGATTGAATTAAGTTCTAGAAATTCCAGCAATGGAAAGTAATAAAATCGAGATTTCAGTACCCAAAGTTTCCAACGTAAACACGATGCCGTAAGTAAGCAATATTTCCAATGTAAGCATGGAGTTAAATGCAATCGTCGGTAAGGTAGATTGCTACACGGAACGTGTAACCGTAACGGGTTACACGGAACGTATAAGTTTTACACACGTTTTCGATTCACTCTACCGCCGGCAAAGATGTTTACACATCAAAAGAGCCAAGTTCTTCTATACAAAAAGCTTTGTGTAACAAGTCAGCCGTGAAAAGTAGTGAGAAATTTTAGTCAGTAATCATTAAATAATTAAATTTCTCTATTACATTGTAGCTGTTTCAATATTATTCTACTTTAAATATTATAAGGTATTAAACCTTCATGAAGTAAGAACTTGGCGTACTTTTATATCTCAGTACTTTTCACGGCTGACTTGTTACACAAAGGTTTTTGTATAGAAGAACTTGGCTCTTTTTTTAACATTTATGTTTTTGGTCTGATAAGGTTAACCCAAAAACGATTGTATCTAAACAGATTTTGTATCTATTTACAATTTTGGTTAACAAAAAATCTGAACTTCCGGTCTAAGCGCAATACCCTCTTCTTTAAGCCGATTGGCATTCTGGACTGTATGCACATTAAATTAAACTGCGATATATATACCTACTTATGTTGACTTTTTGTATTTGGGATACTTAAACCTTGATATAAATATTCATAATTTAAGCTCAACTTGCTTAAGTAAAACTTAATTTAAAAATACATACCTATAAAGTAACAGAAGTATAAAGATAGGTACACTTCACAAGTGCAATTGAACTTTAACACTTTCATTTGAGTGTAATGAACTTTGACGAGCATAATAATGTCGACGCAACATATACTTCTGAAATCAAGGGATTCCTATGAGTTTTCTCTTCTTTTGTTGTATTCGCTCAGCTGAGAATTTACCCGAACCACCAGAACTCTATGCTAAGTAATGGTACAAGGAAAAGTCAATATACAGGGTGTCCCACAGTCACCGCCCCAAATGAAAACCATGGATTCTTGAGGTCATTTTAAGTCGAAAAACTTAAGTCGTCATTTTCTCGTTTTCGTCCCGTTTTCGAGTTATAACGGTTTTTATTATTTTTCCCTTAACTAGCTTTATCTTTGCCAAACTGCTTCCGATTCGTAAGATTTTTTTTATAACCAATCAAGAATTTATTACAGTTTTAGTTTGTCCAAAGACTTTTTTTTCTGCGGACAACCGTTTCTCCGCAATTTTGCATCAAACCCAATTTTTTCGTTTTTTAAGTAGTTTTTTCACTTTGATATCAATTTATTCAAAAAAACACGTTAATGAGTATTAATTTTTTTCACTTTTTATTAAAGCCCAGTTCATTTTCTAAAATTAAATGTTTTTTTTTCCCTAAAAAGAATACTAAATGTAATTAACAAAAAATAAACAAACTGAGTGAATTTAAAAAAAAAAATAATTTTTAAATACAAAATTAACTTTTTTTGAGCTATTGTGGTTAAGAAAAGGACAAATAGATAAAGTTAATTAGTAAGACCGTTAACTAATATAAACAGTAAAGATTTGCATTATGATTTGAAGGCTGTAAATGTCTTTCTCGCGTGAACTAGTGTCCGCGTCGTGTTCTTTCACTTGATACTCCATTTTGGATTTGTTATTAAAGTTGTAGTTTTTTTCAATTATTTGCGAACAATGGATTACACCAATCAAGAATATCTGGAAATCTTATTAACTACAATAGCTCAGAAAAAATTAATTTTGTATTTAAAAATTATTTTTTTTTTAATTCACTCAGTTTGTTTATTTGTTGTTAATTACATTTAGTATTCTTTTTAAGGAAAAAAAATATTTTTTTTTTTAAGAAAATGAACTGGGCTTTAATTATTAACGAAAAAAATTAATACTCATTAACGTGTTTTTTTGAAAAAAATGATATCAAAGTGAAGAAAACAACTTAAAACACGAAAAAAATTGGGTTTGATGCAAAATTGCGGAGAAACGGTTGCCCCCAGAAAAAAAAGTTCTGAGACAAACTAAAACTGTAATAAATTCTTGATTGGCTATAAAAAAAAATCTTACGAATCGGACGTAGTTTGGCAAAGATAAAGCCAGTTAAGGGAAAAGAGAGCAAAAATCATAAAAACCGTTATAACTCGAAAACGGGGCGAAAACGAGAAAATTACCTCATAAGTTTTTCGACTTAAAATGATCTCAGGAATCCATGGTTTTCGTTTGGGGCAGTGACTGTGGGACACCCTGTATATCAAGGATAATTTCGGTGTTACATAATAAATGTACTTACAAAATACTACGATTACAAACAATAGACATAAACAATAGATTGTTTTTTTGTTTACACTTATTGTTGTTGCCTTTTTCATCAGACTAGGAGATGAAGAGACGATTTCCAATAGAGCGTGCCGAAGCATGTTATAGGCGTGTTTCGTTATTTCCACAGGTCACACTGCACTCCTTACTTTACAAATATAAACTTTTTTTTTTAATGTTCTGACCACTTACACATTGGGCCGTACTAACAATCAAATTAAGAGACGATTTTAATATTTGAGCGAAATGGACCATTATTTATTCTATAAAGTTAACCATACATGTTATGAACTTAATATTTATGTGAACTCTAAATTATGAACCATCTATTGCACGGAACCTAAAAAATAAAATGCAACATAATTATTATGGTCAGTTATATAGAGTTCATTAAATAATGCTTCATTTTGCTCAAATATTAAAGTCGTCTCTTAATTTGATTGTTGGTAAGGCCAATTGGAAAAACTAGGATTTTTAAAGGGGTGAAAATTTGTTTATTTACCATGCCAATAACTCCTAGATCTTTCTGGTTATCAAATGTCTGTAAAATATCGTTTTCGAGTTTCTAATAAAAACGCCTTTGATTTTAGCTTCTAGAAAATGTTACTATGCTACATTTTTACTTGCGATATAGGTACTATAGGGCAAGTTCTGCATTTGGAAAAATTATTGAACTCGAGATTTTGATCAAACGTGACATTACGATGATAGCGAATAAAGTGAAGACGAATAAAGTGGGTCCGACAATTCCGTCTGTCTGTCTGTATGTCTGTATGTCTGTATGTCTGTATGTCTATATGTCTGTATGTCTGTATTTCTGTACCTCGATCTACAGCCTAACCCACTGGATCTATTTTATTCAATCTCGGTAGTTAAGGGTCTTCGTTGATTCCCTAGAGGGGAAATTGATATTTTTTTAGGTCTAAAACTAACGGTAGCCCCATACACCCGTAATGCATAATCTTATTTATCTCGAAAACGGCTCTAACGATTTTGATAAAAAAATTAGGTGTGATATGCTGGACATGGACTATATTTTGATAAAAAAAAATTTGGGGATTTTTGAATTTCTCATCAACGGCTCTAACGATTTTAACCAAAAATTTTCACCAGGAGCCCCGTTAAGTTTAAAATAATATTGTATATAAGAATATTCGAAAAAAATATTTATTTTGTTCTTTCAAAAAATAAATTCCAATTTATTTTTTGAAAAATCAATATCTTGAAAACGTGTGACCGATTATTTTTTAAAATTATTTCCTAAAATCTATATTATGTACTAAACATTTAAAATTGGCACCCCAAAATTTTGTTCTAGAAAAATTTTAAAGAAATTTGTTATATAAAGAAATACTTTAATAAAACGATTTTTAAACTTTCTTTCATACTTTTCCGGAAATCAAACGGCAATCCCATGCATTGTATTTATAAAATGTGTTTAAAATCCCAAAGTACTTTTACGTAAGAGCAAGTTCGTGCGTTCCAGTCGTGCATTTTATTTACTGTTGCATTAAGCTTGCACGAAGAGATAATTTTGTTTAAATCAAATTGAACCTTATTCGCATCATGAAATTAAATTGAATTGGTGCTGAAAACTTTCAAATCGTCAGCAAATAAAAGGCAATTCGAACAAGATAGATGGAGTGGTTAATCATTTATAAAAAAAAGAGGCTGGGTGCGACCCACACTGATAACTTCCCATTTGTGGTCTTAAAAACTTGTAATAATTACGAAGGTTGGTAGGTACATATTATATACTGAATTGTTTCGAGTAAAAGAACAACAAGGAAGTCCAATTCAGTTGGCAGTTTATTAAAGACTAAAAGATTCAAAGAAAATAAATGTAATACATATTAATTGAACAAATGAGAACATTGTTTAACTACGAAAGAGCAAATCAAAAGCAATACGATTCATTTGTGTTGTAATTGTAATTCACTTGTGAGTTTAACTTTCCAACACTCTTTCTCAACACAAATGTTTCGTTTACATAATATATAAATAACTTTAATATAATTTCATTAGTTCAGTAAATTTTAAATGTTTATTTTTTGCTAAATTTTTAGTAAAGATATCCGCTATCATATCGCTTGATGGAACATATTTAAGCGTTACTTCATTTGACTGCACGACTTCTCTTATGTGGTGGTATTTGATATCAATGTGCTTGCTGCGCGCGTGGTACACCGGATTTCTCGCAAGGTGATTGGCACTCAAATTATCTCCGTTAATGACAATAGAACAGTCAGTGCCAATAAAATCTATTTCCATCAAGAGCCTTCTCAAATATATAGCTTCTTTAGCAGCAGAAGATAAAGCCATATATTCGGCCTCAGTGCTACTCAGTGCAACCGTGTTCTGCTTTTTACTTTCCCAAGAAAATACGCCTCCAGCCAGAAAGAACGCGTACCCCGTAAAAGATTTTCGATCTGTATGATCACCACCCCAATCTGCGTCAACGTAGCCGTAAACAGGATGCCCTTGTTTCCTGTAATGGAGTTTATAATTAATTGTTTTGGCCAAATACCTCAGGACATGTTTCGCTCCAGCTTCGTGTTCGATGTGCGGATTTACGTTTCGCTGTGCCAGCTTGCATACAGAATGCAAAATGTCCGGACGAGTTGATATTGCGAGGTACATCAAAGCCCCGACAATGGATTGATAGGACGTGGGATCAATCTTTTTGCAGTTTTCATTTTCACATTTCACCTGGTAACCAAAGGCGTTGTGGCAAAACGGCAATTTTCCATTCCAGTTTCTTTTAACAGATTTTTTATATACTGCGTCTGACACACAGAAATAGCACCCGTGTCACCATCTCTATCTATCTCCATTCCTAAGAAATGTTGCAAAGGCCCCTTGTCCACTACCTCGAACGCATTTGCTATATGCGTTTTTATGTTGATTAAGTCGGTTTTTGTTGAACATGCTAAAACGATATCATCAACATAAACAGCAATTAGGTTGTATTTACCTTCGGAGTTCATTTTGTATAAACAGGGTTCGTTTTGACACGCGATGAAACCTATACCTCTGAGAACAGTGTCGAGCTTTGAGTTCCATTCCCGGCCAGACTGTTTGAGGCCATATATAGCTTTGTTGAGCCTTAGCACTCGTTCAGGAAACTTTGGATCGACGAATCCTTCCGGTTGCTGCATATATACCTCGTCTTTTAAATCGCTATTGAGGTAAGCCGTCGAGACATCCATCTGGTGTAAAAGCAAATTCAGCTCAGTAGCTATGGCCAACAACATCCTAATTGTTGCGTAACGAACTACCGGTGAGAATGTTTCAGAGTAGTTAACTCCAAATTGCTGGCAACAACCCTTTGCAACGAGCCTCGATTTGAAGCGCTCAACGGTACCGTCTTTCTTAGTCTTCAAGCTAAAGACCCACTTGCAGCCGATAGCCTTCTTACCAGATGGCAGATCAACTAATGACCCCGTGTTGTTTGCAGTAAGTGCTTTGTATTCCTTCTGCATTGCCTCTATCCATTGCTCAGAGTTTTCGGTTGACATTGCCTCTTTCAGAGTTTGAGGGATGTTTATGTCTAAGCTCATCATGTTCAGGACGTTAAACTCTTTCCTCGGTCGGCCGGGGAATCCAGTGCGAATAATTCTTGGTCTCCCTGGTCCTACTCTGACGTTGTCTTCCGTTGGATTGAAATTTTGGATCTCAGTTTTGGTGCCTGTTTTGATGACTTCAGTATGTTCTTTATCGTTGGTTACGTTCGTGGTAAAATCGGCGGCGGTGGAGGCGATGGCGGCGGGAGTTGGGGAAGCTTTCTCTTCTCTTTCTTCAACAGAACTGCTTTCTTTATCTTCATGTGTATTCTCTGTGTCACCTAGTGGAAGAAGTTCAAATGAATTTTCATTGTTAAGGCAAGAAATTATATTCTCATCAAACAGGACATCTCTTCTCTCAATCACTTTTCGTGTCGAAGAATCAAACAAACGATACGCTTTTGATGTCAGAGAATAACCAACCATAGTGTATTCTTTACCTTTAGGGCGGAATTTACTTGCATTTGTTTTATCCAAAGCTATAGCTGAAGCACCAAAAACTTTAAAATGATGAACAGTAGGCTTCTTCCTGGTCCATATTTCATGAGGCGTCTTGTTGACTAGTGCTTTCGTAGGTGACCTGTTCCGTAAGTAAACTGCGGTAGCAATCGCTTCAGCCCATAATGGCTCTTCCTTCCCAGCATGCAATAACATACTCCTTGCCATTTCCACCAGCGTCCGGTTGGCACGTTCAGAAACGCCGTTTTGCTGTGGCGTATAGGGAACAGTGAGTTGACGTTTGATTCCTTGTTCATTTAAAAATGCATTTAAGTTGTTACAAACATATTCAGTGCCATTATCGCTTCTCAATACTTTAATCTTTGTACCAGTTTGACACTCTACCATTGCTTTAAACAATTTAAATTTTTCAAGAGCTTCGTTCTTCGTTTTCATGAAATAGACTGCCACGTGCCGCGACATATCATCTATAAAGGTGATAAAATATTTCGATCCTCCATAGGATGCCTTACTAAATGGACCACACACATCTGTGTGAATTACGTCCAGCAAATTTGTGGAACTATTTTGCGTTGCTTTCGGAAATGGCTTAACGCATATCTTACATTTCATGCACGTTTTACATGGAATTTCGCTCGAATTACTAAAATTTTTAATTCCATGCACCAATTTCTTTTTAACTAATTCATGCAAACTTGTAAAATTTAGGTGTCCGTATCTATCGTGCCACCTCAATGTATAATCAACGGATGATAAAAAACATGCATTTTCCACGTTTTGAAACAAAAACAAATTATTTTGTTTTAAGGCTTGAATCACGCAACCGCCATTTTTGTCTTCAATTTTGGCAAAGCTTTTATTGAATGACACAAATAATCCGTTTTCTACGGCTTTGCTAACCGACATAAAATTACCTTGCAATCTAGGAACATACAGAACTTCTTTTAACGTTATGATACACGTATCAGTTCTGATAATAACGTTACCTTTTCCAATTGCCTCTATGTAGTTCTGTCCAGCTAGACAAATTTTTTCATTTACCTCTTCAAACGTGTCAAACATTTTGCGATCTTTGCACATATGTGCCGTTGCACCACTGTCGATACACCAACTTGACGAATTAAAACCTTGCAGATCTGCTGCTGCCAGAATAGAATAGGAATATTCTTGCGAAGTAGAAGAATGTTGTTGCCGTTTTGGTGCTGTACATTTTGCCGCTAAATGACCCTTTTGGCCACAGTTATAACATTTTCCGTTAAACTTATTAACACGTCTCTTATTGCGATCTCCCTTTCCTTTTGCATGACAATTGGGATTTGTACGAGCTAAAAACGCCTGTTCGGTACTCATACTAATGGCATGTTGATTCATTTGCGATTTTCTATCTCCTTCCTCCAAAATTTTAATTTTAAGAGCATTGAATTTTGGCAAAACATCACGTGCCTCTATTGCAATGACGAATGGTTCAAATGATTTTGGGAGACTAGAAAGTAATATTATAACAAGGAATTCATCATTCATGACAACATCAAGTTGTGCTAATTTTTCAACAATGTTCGAGAACGCATTGGTGTGATGTGAAACGTTACCATCTTCTGCCATATTAAGATGAATTAATTGTTTGAACAATGATACCCTTCGTGCGGGGCCACCAGGCTGATATATTTCTCTAAGTGTCGTCCAAGCGCCTGCTGCCGTTTTGCAATATTTTATATGGTTAATTTGCGATGGTTTAACACTAAGCATGATTGTCGCCAAAGCTTTTTCATTTGACGTGTCCCATTTTGCTGATTCGTCAGCGGTCATAATCTCTACTTTCGCAATTTTTCCGTTTACAAAATTCCATAACTCCGTATGGATAAGGATGCTCTGCATTTGGACATTCCATGAATCAAAATTGTTCTCGTCCAGCTTCTCAATTTGGTATAGAGAACTCATTTTAATTAAAAAAAAAAATTTACTGAAATTCTAAACTGATTAGAAAAAAAAAAAATTTACAAAATATTTCTTTTATGTTATTTAATAAGAAAAAACAAATTTTGCTTATTTAACGATGGGTGACTGGGCCCATAACCTGTTTCGAGTAAAAGAACAACAAGGAAGTCCAATTCAGTTGGCAGTTTATTAAAGACTAAAAGATTCAAAGAAAATAAATGTAATACATAATTGAACAAATGAGAACATTGTTTAACTACGAAAGAGCAAATCAAAAGCAATACGATTCATTTGTGTTGTAATTGTAATTCACTTGTGAGTTTAACTTTCCAACATGAATTATAGATTTCCGTGTTTTTTAATATTATATTATAGAAATTATTTTATTATTTCGGTTCCAAACATTTTAATTGAAAAAAATTTAAAAACGAAATATTCGAATATAAAAGATATGGTTTGGTTATTGATGGAAGGGTACTTGCAAAATATATCCGCTCTAAAACTAGTTATATGTCAAATATAAACCATTTGTTAGAAATTGTATTATGTATAAAATTAAATAATGGCAAAATCAATATCATTGCTCGTTCTCAAGATATTCTAGTCGAAAAACAAATATTACCACTTTTTAGTAGATTTTTTTTTTATATTTTTGTTAAAACTGTCAATTCGATACTTGTCAAAATTTAACCATATGTTAATAATTGTATTATGTCGATACCTTCCCGTAAGAATGTACTAAGCGGAACTTTTTTCGAAAATGACTTTTTGATGAGGAAATATAATATATGTTAAGGGCCACGTTTTGGCCTGGGTTTCGCCAACGAACTTTCTTCGTTTTTTTCATTTCCTGAACAATTTTAGAAATGTCGCTTAGTATACATTCTTACGGGAAGGTATCGATGTATAAAACAACATACTTTAGAAGGCACTGTCGGTGTTTATTCCCAAGAAATTCGACTTGAAATACAATTTTAACTAGTTTTCACTAGAATTTTTAATAGTTTTTTTTATTTAAAAAAAAAACTATTAATTCAATATTTGTCAACATTTTACCAATTGTACAAAATTATACTATGTATAAAATAAACTAAATTAGAAGTCAATATCACTACTAGTTCTCGAGAAATTTGAGTCGAAAAACAATTTTTACCAATTTTCAATAGAATTTGATATAGTTTTTTATTTTTTGTAAAAAAAAACTGTAAACTGATTATTTTTGAAATTTTCACCAGTTGTCAAACACATTATTTTTCGTAAAATAAAATTATTTTGAGTTTCAAATTGTTTTCCGTTCTTAGAATATCTGGGCTATGAAATTTTTTTTTTCAGTTTTTTTTTATTTAAAAAAATAACGGTATGTTCATTTTTTTCCAAATTCATACCAAATCTGTATGACCTTATAATGAGTACATTAAATTTTATTTGAAATCAATAGCATTATTTTTTCGTGAGATATTTGAAACTAACCAAAATTTTTACTTTTTTTATAAACCGTTATAGTGAAAAAACTACTCACTGAATTTTAATAAACGCCCTTTCAGCCTCTTTCGAAGTTATTATCTATTAAACAAAACTTATTTGAAGTCCATATCTTTACTTGAGATATCGACGACGAAAAATGGTACGAGAACGTACGAACGTACGCACGTACGAACGTACGAACGTACGCACGTACGAACGTACGAACGTACGCACGTACGAACGTACGAACGTACGTACACACACACACACAGACATCCCTCTAAAAATGATTGATATAGCCTCTAGGGACCTTGAAACGTCGAGAAATGTCAAAAATTCCAATTTGACAAATCGAACCGATTACAATAACTCCCTTGGGAAGTTAATAATATGAAGCAGCGGTCCAAGGTGACTTCCTTTAGGAACACCTGAAAAGTTAAAACAAAATGTTCTTTAGAAAATATATTACCAATTTTAGCCATTTGATTTCTACCTACTAAACAAGTTTTTATCCACTTAAGGAAAACAATTACCTCAGTTTCTTCAAAAGGAAACAACGTTGAGCACAGTAGAAGGCCTTCGAAAAGTGTAGTGTGTTCTTACGAATTTCTTTCCATATGGGTTAGACACTTAGACAGTAGTTAGAACATATCGCTAAAGAACCATGGTGGTGTTCAAAATAGTGATTATGAATAGGGTTGTAGCACAGATAATTATATACAGATGTCGCATGCCCATAGAAAAAACTGACATATGAAAATGAAAATCTTCATTTGAAAGAGCTTTTAAGAAAGCTGTTTCCAATTTATTATTTTAAGATTATGTGAGAAGTGCTTTTTCTCTTTAAAATGTGTGCTCTCTGAATTCACGAATAAAATCTATTTCGTCTGTTGCTCTTGCGTATTCAACTCTGTGTCTGTATTCTTCGTTTTTTTTGTTTAATACCGCCAGACCCTTTTTTTTAAATAGATTTGTTATGGACAAAAGAACACAAGATACCTACATTTTTCATGGAGGGATCTTGGCAAGAAAAAATTGTATTTTGTGTGTTTATCTGGGAATCTAAGGCAATTTTGTTCATAAAAAGGACACTTACTTAGATATTTTGTTGTATTTAGAAGCAAATTAGGAACTTATGTAGGCATTTCAAAGCCTTTGGATGGATTTGTGAAATAATATTATTCTCTATCTTTTTTAGGTAGGTATACCTATTTCTTCTTTGCAATTCCCATACAAATTATTCTAATTTCGTTGCTCAATTTTGTCTATCAGAGCCAAAAACAGAAACAGTATTGTTTGTTACTCCTAGTCCTAGTTGCTACATACATAGATACATATGTACGTATTTTGCAATCAGGTTCATGAGGTTATGATGACACCTGCAGGCAGGAAGGTTGGTTTTATTTGATTTGGTGCGATCTTTTGATGATGGCGAAAATAACGTGGTTGACTTTTTTGGGTTTGATAAAAATAAAAAAAATCTGAAAAAAATAGGTAGGTAAATTAAAACTTCAATTTGAAGTAGGGCGACAAAGAAAAAGAAAATAAAGTCCTAAGAAATTGTGGATACAGATTTTTTTACGGGTTAGTTACCTATTTATTTAATATCACCTACTTAATTAAGAGGTTGTATGGTTATGATAGGTTGTAGGTAGGTAAGGTACCTATGTTTGTATGAAAAAACGCAACCAGAAGAATAACTGTAGGTACGAGAATATACATTGTAGATACATACCTACGTATAGTACATACAATTTTTCAAAAACGTATGCCTAGGAATTCATTGCGAAAATTTATTAAAAGGTGACAATTTTCTAGTTATCAATTAGATACAAACATACAAATTAGCTGGTTAAAGCTAACGATAAAATTTAAACGAATCGAAAAATGGTTTTTTAAGAAAAAAAAAAGCGTGCGGATAACTGCGAGTTTTGGTTTGGAATAATTTTATTCTTCTTATTCTTCTTCTTGTTTTTCATTTTTACAATTTAATATGGCCGGATGGGCGGGAAATTCAAATTTTAGACCAAATTTAAATAAGTAGTTAACAACAGTAAATTTTATTGTTTTAATTAATACATATTGATTTTTAAAATTGTTTGCATCGTCAAAACACCTTTACTGTAGCAAAAGTTAATTTATAAATGTTACGAATTGTCAAATGAAACAATTTATATCTACTACAAATTTCAAAATTATTTCATTTCAGTATAAATAAGAAAACGTAGTATGTATGGTATGTACATACTAAGGTACATAAGAACGGTTTTTCTGTTTTCTATTTTTTTTTTGTAAGTGAAAAAATAATGATAGTGTTAATAAAGAAAAAAGGAGCATTTTTTTAGCTTTTCTGCTCTTAGCCTATTCCATATAAAATGTCTGAAGCATTTATACTGTTAATTGCGTATTTGCTTAGTTCACCCACCCTTCATCCCATTTTACATTTATTATTTTTACAATCCATTTTTAGTTTTTCATAGATACTGTTTAATTCTTAAATGTTTCAAGCCTTCACTAAGTTCTGTATCGTCTTATTTGTATATTAAGGTTTTAAGTTTTTCTAACGTTCTTGTCATTTACAAATTTTGAGAGAAAAATAATTACCAAGAAGTTGACTGTATATAAAGTCTGTGCGTACGACATTCATTCTTATTGTCAAACCAATTTGAAAAATATGTTATGTTAGTAAGTTACTAAGTTAAAAAATAGGATTTCGCTAATTTTAAACGATTTTATCATCTTACTATCTCTAAACATTTTACTTAAGTTAAAATAACAAACTGTTTACTTTAACTTTTAGTAATTTACTAAATTAATATGAAATCTGTCGTTTTCCTCAAACAAAATCTCTAGGCAATTTTAGAAGAGTTAAATTGTGTTTTTTTTATTTCGATTCGTGAGTAAATTGTTTTTAAAAGTAAATAAAATATTATAAAATGTTTTCGGAAAACGAAGATTTTGATATACAATACATATATGTATGTACATATGTATATGATTGAAGACCCAGCTTTATAGAGAATTTTGCTCCAGAAATAGGTTTGACAAGATAGCAGATCGGCTTTTAGTTGAAAAACTTAAAGATCCAAGATCGAATTATAAGCCGTAGGCTTCCGATTGCACCCGAATTTCAAGTACCTACTATGTATTTACATTACACTTTCTTGGAAGAAGACTGGAATGGTCCAATCCAAAGTGGCGAAATAATAAGAAAAAACATTTCGAAAAAAGTTGTCAAAAATAAACAAATAACAAAATAAATTTAAGGTTGTCCTTTTGACTTTTGAGTTTCCGACATTTCAAACTATTAGGTCCGTTCCCCAGATTTAGTTTAGTTTGGTTTGTTAATTTTAACGAACTGTCATGATTTAAATGTGTTCAAGTGCACCGTTTTTGATAAAAGGGAATTAGTCTGTTACTAGTTAGTAAAACGAAAAAAAAGGTTTACAAATTTCGAAGAGTTAGTAAATTACTAAAATTTTAACAAATTGCTAACTAATAAAATGCTAAGCCCTTAATAAAATGTTGTTTTAAATGTTGCTGCTATGTTTCTACCATCACGTGTGAACGTTTGTTTCCTATTGATAAATCATATAATCAATTTATTTATCTAATAAAATTGTATGTTGCGCTTGCATAGGTATTCATTCAACTTAATGTTGTGAAAATTTGTGTAAAAGCTGAAATAATTCTCTTCTAATAGCAACTGATTCATTTATTGTCTGTACCGCCATTCCGACAATAATTTTTTTTGAAAATCTGTATATACGTGCCAGTTTGTAAGCTTTGGGCATATTTTTTTTTTATTTTTTCATTGTTGAAGATAAATTCGATTACCTTTCAGCTAAAAATTCCATCAGGTGGTTCTTAAAACAAAAACAAACTTTAATCAATGAAGGTATATGAAATACTAATAGTATGTGCGTTTAGCCCAGGTACGATAGAGGGCTTATCAGTCAGATGCTGTCTGCCGTACCCTTCAACATCTTACTGTCGTAACTGGGCGAAAGCCCAGTACACGGAAATTAAGGACGAACAAAATATTGTCAAAACTCAAACCTGCATACCATAAAAATTGAAAAAAAAAATATATTTTTGAAAAACCTGTCTATACTAAATGTTTGTTTAGTAGGCATAGAATACTTACATAGAATCGAGAGTGTTTACATCCCAATACTTGCAGAAATATAGATCTGTTATACCACCTACTTAATTAAGAAACAAATACTTTTGATTACAGGTAGTATTCGATTAATATGTAAAATTCAACCATATGAAAAAAATCATAAAAAAATATATATTTATCTAGGGTTTAGTTAAAGGTATCTATAAAACTCGTTTGTGAAAATTGTAACTTCTGAAAAGCACAATCAATCATTATTTTGGTGCTATCATTATTTTTTTTTTCATTTTATTTGTACAATTATTTCTTCTGTGCCGGCATACCTTCCACATAAAATCAATTATTATATTTCAATAATTATTGGTATGTTATTCTTATTTTAAATTTTCGGATTAGCCGCGTATATAACCAATATTTAGCAAGTGCAATATGCAATACTGTAATCACCTCGAACGTTTCCCCGGTATATAAAAAAATTTAAAAGTTCGTATTTCGCTATAAAATAGTTCATAAAAAAAGATTAATGTTAAACTAATGTTAATGTTGTGAAAACACATAATAATAGATGATGGTATTTAAAAAGTGAATAAAAAAAAATATGTTTAAATTTTCTATGATGAGTTTTAATGAAAACCTACTTAGATTTGTCTGTATGTATGTATAGGTACATATAAAGTCTAAAGTCAAATTATGTATTTTTTTTATCAAGATTTCTGTGTTAGACAAATGCCGTGATTTTTCTGTTAAATACGATACATTAAATTTTGATATATTTAAATAAAAGTGTAGGTATAATTAACACTTTATTATAACATTAAAACCTCTCTGTGTTATTTTATTTTAACTTTAGAAAATTCTTTCCTTGCTTAGAAACTTGAATGAAGACAATAATTATTTTTATTTATTTTTTATTCGTTCTTCTAATAAAAGCTATTAACAGTTCTAATTTAAGCAATGAAACCGGCTCTACTTAACGCAGTCGCTTAGCTTGGAGGCTTTGTCTAACTTTTTCATAATTTTAAACACTTAAGACAACTCTTCTAACTAATGTGGGTTTTACAACAGAACCTCAGCGAGTTTACGTTGAACAACCCTTAATTTGACAGATAATAACTCAAACACAACAACACAAATAAAAAAAATAAAAAGCCAACTTTAAACCAAATAATCGCCGAAAAAAGTACACTTTATATACTACCTCGGTACAGAATTTGATTGTTTATGAATTATTTACATTATTTTAGATGGAAATGAAGTAAACATATATAGCTAATTAACAGCATACAAATCCAATTTTGTTTTTCCTAGGTGCAAATTCTTTTGGCTATACTCGTAACATCGTAACATAGTCGTATGTATGCACACTTGTATGTACAGATTTGCTGATCGTAGAGCACTTTTGCACGTTTGTTTCGAATTTCTTATATTCAGTAATTGAGTCTATTTACAAAGCACATCTTTTAAAAAGCGAATGAAACAACAGTAAACATTTTTACTTCCATTTGTTTTGGTATGAAATAATCATTGTCAAAATGGATAAAGTACACTTCTAAAAGACTAGTTTATCTTTTATCTATTTGCTGCTGTTAAAGTTAGACGAGCTCTTTGACGTTAAAGTATAGTTTATGTCCTTTAAAATTAACAAAAAGTCGGTTCTCGCTTTATATACAGTAATTAGAGCCGACTCCAATTCTAAAATTGATTTAGAGCAGGTTTTAAATATTTACAATTTTGCGCCTGTCTTTTATTTGTCTCACTCGTGACAGAAAAAAGACCCTGACTATTTTCAAAATACATAAAGTGGTGTTTTTTTTTCATTTCAGCAAAAATGAATAAGTAATAATATTATTAGTTCTAAGAAAGTCCATGTAGATTTTATAAGAAAAACTAAATACTCTTAACTGTGGAATTACACTCTAGGAAATTTCATAAAAATGTTCTGTACAAAAATTGAAATTCATTCACCCGTGCGCGGTGTGGGCTCTGTGTTGTCAAACTTACAGAAAAACACATGCACATTCTTCATAGAATACCGACCTACTCCAAAGAAACAATAACAACAAGACGAACAGGTGTAAAGTATTTAAAAAAAAAAACAAAGATTACAAATTAATATTACACAAATGATGGAGATATTAATAGAATATGTTCTATTTACCTAATGCCTTACCTTTTGCCTTTTTTCTAAAAAAAAAATAATAGGATACCACAGTAGGAATTTGCTTTTTTTGGTAGATATCTACATAATATTCCACATGAAAAACAGGTATAGCTTGAACCAATTCAGTTGGCCAACGGTCGGTTGCGCAGAGAGAGGATTTAAGAGAACAAAAATGGTGCGCAAGATATTTAATGAGTAAAGATTTTTCCTTAAATCTTACAGTGCCTAACTCAACTTTGCTTTGACAACTAGTTTAGGGATTATTGTTTATTTCTATTTTTTATGATTTGTGGCTTAGCAACAGAAAGGTTCCGGGGGCGTTATGTTTATATTTATTTTATGGTGTTAGTGTTCATTTGATATATGTATTTACTATTTTTTGACCTGCGGGGTTTTGGGATTAATTGTAGATTAGTGTTAATTAGTTAGATTAGTGTTTACGAGTTTGAATAATTTTTACCTACGAGTTTTTAAGAATTTATTTTACCTTTAAATAATTATTATAAACTTGTACTTCAGAAATAAATATAAAACATAATAATAAAATAAAAACAATATAAATAAGAATAATATCATTTAAATAATAAATGTTCATTTACATACACTTAGTTTTAAGAACTAATGTCGCTTTCATAGTCGGTTGAAGAATCGTCACCTGGATTATTTATAATTGAATCCGAAATTCTGTCCCACGTCAGGTCGTGAGAAAAGTATTCGTCCTCAGTTCTTATGGCTTTTTCACACACTTTTCGCCAGTCTTCAGCCGTTATTTTTGAAAATTCTTCCTCTGCTAATTTTTGAACATCCAATAAATTGAATGTTGTGTTTCGTGAACCTACTTTTGCCTTGACAGTTGCCCAAATATATACAGTTCAAGTTTCAACATCTGTATAGTATGCGGAATATTGTTTTCGGTTAGCCATTGTATCATCTCGGATTTCTTGCTAGCAGAAGTAATTTGTTTTTCTTCTAATTTATTCTGGTACGATGTGTTGTCCATTACAATAAGGTTCCTCCAAGTTATTCAAAACTTGTTCTTGGATCCATTTGCAGACATTTTTGAAGTTCATGTCGTCGTGATAGTCTCCCGTTTTCGTTCCAGATTTGAATAAAAGTAAGGAGTTTTTCACGAAACCTTTTTCACCACCTTGTATGTGAGATATGAATATAGCTTTCGTCCAAATAAATGATATCAAATCCTTTTGTTCTGTATTCCCGGATTTTTCTCAGATACTTGACTCGCATGAGTTTAATATCATTTCTTTCACAGAGAAGTTTCCGGTTGTTTTGAGTTTTTTGTAGCTAAATCCGTTTCTTCTTTTTTTTTATAATTCACTCGCGCTCAAGGGTATGTTACGAGACCCTTATAATGTTTTAAACACAGTACGGGCGAGGGAGAAATAAGCAGGGGAGAGAAAGGAGGTGTCGATGATTATTGGTTTTGAATGTTTTAAAATTGAAATGGCAAGGGGAAACTGTGCCGGGTAAGTTATTCCATAATCGTGTTGTGCGACTAAAAATCGAATCTCTATATTTGACGGTACGACGTAATACTTAAGTTAAACTCCAGATCTTCCTGAACTCGTTGTCTCAACATTTTTAAGGATATCATCATTTTTTCCTCCTGGTGGAAGTTGTGCATTATACGCCGAATAGCTGCGATGTCAAATTTGCCTAGTCCAGTTTTCTACTTCGTATGCTGCACTTTTTTATTTAGTGACTGCACAACTCCTGTCTCTTCGTATTCCTTAATAATCCTTCTGATTGAACGTTCAGAAATTCCAGTAGTTTTCTCTATTTGCGTTCTTGCGTAACTCACAGTATTTTCAAGAAACGAATTCTTTGCTTCTTCCAGTTTGTCATTATATATCTTAACAACTATCTTACGCGCCTGGCTTCCAATAGGTTTTCCTTTTCTAAATGGATCCATTAAAATTTCTTTTAAATGTATTTCAATATATTATTCTTGGTTGTTTTTTTTAAACTGAATTGCAAAGCAAAGCAAACATCATTTAAATACGTTAATTCCCTCTGATGCAAAAATTCATTCTTAAAAACTCTTAGTTAAAAATTGTTCAAACTCGTAAACACTAATCTAACTAATTAACACTAATCTACAATTAATCCCAATCCCACAGGTCAAAAAAAAAAATATATCAAATATACACTAACGCCAAAAAATAAATATAAACACAACGCCCCCAGAACCTTTCTGTTACTAAGCCACAAATCATAAAACATAGAAATAAACAATAATCCCTAAACTTTTTGTCATTAATCCTATGTCGCAGCTTGTAGGTAGTTTTTCTTGCCTAACCCAATTGCATTTTGCAATAGACTTATTTTTTTATTATAGGTGCACTGAAATTTGTCCCACTAATAAAAACAAAAATTATTAATTTTATTTTTTCGAAGTAAAGTTTACACCTAAAAATCTTTTCCTTTTATCTCACCAGAGATGAAATAGTTTTTTAGACATCAAGCTATGAAAGAAAAGTAAACCATGATCATATCTTATTCAAAGAAAGTCCATCACTGGAAATTCATTTCTATTTTACTGTGAGCGAAGCTATAAACAAAACTCACCCTCCTAAGTGCTTCAGTATGATCACAGCAGCGTCATTGACAACAACGCCGGGATGTACATCTTTTTTTTCTTTTTTTCAGTGATTTTTCTGTCTCTTTAAGAATTAAAGAGTAGAGCAAAGAAATTTAAAGAGACCTGCGCAGTAGAATTGCCAACTGAATTGGTTCAAGCTATAGCCGCATTGTCTGCCAGTTTTATCTTTCTCGCGCATAATAAAAAAAAGTCCTTAAACAGAAGAGAGAATATTACTCGTATGTCGTATATTGTTCTCTTTTAAATTCAGAAAAGCTTTCTTACGGCGATTATAACATTCTCTTCTTCTTATGAAACCTTCTTAAAAAAGCTTTTGTCTGCTCGAGATTGTCTGCTCGAGAAAATTTTCGATGACAGAATTTTGTATGGAGGTGAGACATCTGTATATAATTATCTGTGGTTGTAGAATGTTTATCAACAGATTCAAAAACTTTAGGGATTAATTGTAACTTTGCAAGAGGGTATAGTTTTTTGACTCAGATTTACTTACATCCTTAAAAAAAATACCTTGACTTAAGGGTAGGTGTCCATTGAAAAAATAAGTTAGACTTTTGCGCTAAGCTGTATAACTTTCACAATTTTACGAATATTTCAATGAAATAAACGGTCATCGATTAGAAAAATGTTAGTCAAAATACTTTTGCAGTTTTGAAAAAAATATAAAAATATTGTGTGCCTTAAAACTGCCACACAAGTGGAAAAATCATACATTTTAGTAAGGTCCTTATTCAAATGATAGGGAAATTCCGAAAATATTACTTTTTTATTTTTTTTATATTTTTTTTATAGAAACAACATATTCTCAAATCATGTATCGGTCTTCTTTTTTTATTCTGTTTTATTATTTATTCAAAAAAAAATATACAAAACTATGAAAAACGAAGGAAATTTGCATAGTGGTATGAATGCTCTACTGGATAAAACTTCATAAGTATAAAAGATAACGAAGTGAAATTCACTCTTATATAAAGCCAATAAGTATGTGCAATTACGTTAATATTTTTTTTTATTTGTTTTTTATTTTTACAGTAACTTTTTACTAACAAAAGTCAAAAAATATAAATTTTTTTACAAATATTTTGTTCTCTACCCTGGGAAATTGAGAGTTATATTTTTTAATTTTTGGAAATAATTTTTTAATCAAAGATTTATATTCTCTGAACAGCATATCGGTCTTTAAAATTTAATTAAACTCATCTAAAGTTCATAAAAATGCAATTCAATATGACAGTATTTGTAATGCATTTGCAAGAAAAGTATTGACAATACAGTTCTCACATATTTTTTTTATTTTTGTTTGATATTTTATTTACTAAATTCAGAAATACAAAATACTTTTTTCACTCAATATTTATTTAATTTTATTTTTATAAAAGAGGTCTATTTTGCATTTTTTAACAAAAAGTTCCTTTGCACACGCACACAAGTAAGTTTTCAGTTCACAAGAATGCCACTGCAATATCAGCGCTTTGAAAGAGAAGGTTTCGTATTCTCTGTGCAAAAGAATTTTGTCCGCCCATCCGCTCTCTTGATTCTTTTTTTTTGTCTGGGCTCATTAAGTTTTTTATTCTTGTTTATGACTTGTCATCTTGCATCGTATTACAAGAACAGAAAAAATAAAAAAACGTGTGAGAAATGATTGTTTTTAGTAGGTATATGATGCAATGACCATTCCACATTTTCGGAGGTAGGGTGGAAAAATGTTCTTTGTGTATGTATAAAAAAGAATAAAAGTAGGTTATCACACATTCGCAGTCATAAATTTTGTTTTTTTGTATTTTTTTATTTGCGATCTATCATCATTCTACTGGTTTTTTTTTGTTTCTTCTATGGAAAGCCATTTTAGGTACACACATAGTAATAAATTGCGATGCATAGTGATCTTCATTTTTTTTTGCCATAGGTTGTGTACATGATGGAAGAAAGGAAATCTGAGATGTTGTGTATAGAATAAGATACATATGCATATACATAAGTATCTACAATAGATTTTGTGTTGTTTTTTCCGATAGGTAGGTTCATAGGTAATGTAGAGGTGCAACGCCTTGTATTGATTTGGTATCGTAAGGATTGTTTTGATTTAATTTTGCGTATGTAGGTAATGGATGTATCAAAAATATATTAGATTAGTACATGTTAATCCTGTGAATGAACGTAAATTGCATTTCACTGTAAGCGAATACGCAACAACCAAGGGATATGGCAAGTGGATGGCGCCAAAATATTATGTACAATATTATGCAGGTATCTATTAATCTAAATACCTATGTACATATTTATATAAATAAGTTAAGAAGGAAAATTCGATCACTTTTTGTTTTCGGTGGTGACGTATTCCACTGGTAGAAGAATGGTGAAAGTATGTAGAAAGAATATGGGAAGTGCGCTTCTTTTATGTATTTTTGTTGGTTTTACATAGGAAGAGTTGTCTCCTTTATTTCAATATGTCATGGTGATAGATAATACTCTCGTTACAGTTATTTTCTGTTGTGTTTTTATTGTGCAAATCTATTTTGTACATACCTATAAATATTTTTTTGCAACAACTGCCTCCAAAAACAAACAAAGGAAACAAAAAACTCAAGCAAAAAAAATTGATAAAAAGTAAGCAAATAGAAAATACATACATATGTATGTAATACCTACTTCGTTTTCATAAGGCCACATGATGTAATTTCGTTGAAAATTTCGAAATGAGATAATTTTTAACAAAAGGACAATAGGCAAATCTGGCCTAGTTCTAATAAGAACGACCTTTATACAGGGTGATTTGCATAAGGTGTGACAAAAAGCTAGAGCGTGTAGGCTGGACTTAGACAAGAAAAAAATCGTATGTGAGGGGGGGTCTATTTCCCCCCCTTTAGGCGGGAGGGGCAATTTAAGAAAAAAAAATACTTAAAACAGAAAAAAAATTATTTAAAAATAACGGTGATACCTACAGAGTAATGCTATAGCATTTTGAAAAGCCAGAAATACGTTCTTTAATTTTGTTTTTAAATAAAGTTGTTCGAGTGAATAGTTTTTGAAAAATTAATTTTCAAAATCAAAGTTTCGAAAAAAAAAATGAAACATTTTTTTTTAAACATTTTTTTTCAAAATTTTACGTAATTAAGTATTATTTTTTTATTCAATACTCAATGCTCTTATTAATTTTTGATCAAACACAAAAAACCGGATGTCAAAATGTTTTGTAGTTTTTGAGAAAATCAAAAATAACAAAAACTACTTTTGTTTTAAGAAAAGCCTTTTATTTTAGTTTTTACGTTTTTGGATTCTTAGGTGAATTTACGATTGAAAGGATTTACTTTCTTTTTACTATTTTTTTAGTTATCGTCTTATAAGCATACAATAATGTGACAAAGTACTGTATTAACGATATTTCACACATTTTTTCATTGAAAACACCTGCGTGAGAGCATTGGTTTAAAATTGACCACCCACTTTTTTATTATGGTGGGGTCGGCTTGGCTTAGGTGCATTTACGAAAGAAAGGATTAACTTGTTTTGTACAATTTTTTTATTATCAGTCTTATAAGCATACAATAAAGTGAAAAAGTACTGGATTAACACATTTTTTCATTGAGAACACCTGCGTGAGAGCATTGGATTAATATTGACATGCGAATGTTTTTTAAATAATGCAACGTTACACGCCCTAACCAGTGACTTCGAACTATGTGTACGAAGTGGAAATAGAATATTTGGAACAACTAAAACAACGGATTGAAGTGGCTGGAGTCAAATTACAGGAAAATTTATCAAGTGTAAATTTATGTGCAGCAATAAGAAGGCGCTATAATCTTTGCCTTCTACAAAATGGGGATCATATCGAAAAATTTTTGTAATAAGTTTAATTAAAAAATAGTTAAAAATTTAAATAAACATTAATTTTGTATTTTATCTAAATATGCATGTATTTCTTATTTTAATTGATTTCAAGATTCAGGAACATTTGTGTTCTTATTTCGCAATTGCATTTTTCTGTCACTAGTTAGGGCGTGTAACGTTGCATTATTTAAAAAAAACATTCGCAGGTCAATATTAATCCAATGCTCTCACGCAGGTGTTCTCAATGAAAAAATTGTGTGAAATATGGTTAATCCAGTACTTTGTCACATTATTGTATGCTTATAAGACGATAACTAAAAAAATAGTAAAAAGAAAGTAAATCCTTTCAATCGTAAATTCACCTAAGAATCCAAAAACGTAAAAATTAAAAAAAAGGCTTTTCTTAGATTTTTTTGATTTTCTCAAAAACTACAAAACATTTTGACATCCGGTTTTTTGTGTTTGATCAAAAATTAATAAGAGCATTGAGTATTGAATAAAAAAATAATACTTAATTACGTAAAATTTAAAAAAAAAAATGTTTAAAAAAAAATTTTTCATTTTTTTTTTCAAAACTTTGATTTTGAAAATTAATTTTTCAAAAACTATTCACTCGAACAACTTTATTTAAAAACAAAATTAAAGAACGTATTTCTGGCTTTTCAAAATGCTATAGCATTGCTCTGTAGGTATCACCGTTATTTTTAAATATTTTTTTTTCTGTTTTAAGTAATTTTTTTCTTAAATTGGCCCTCCCGCCTAAAGGGGGGGAAATAGACCCCCCCTCACATACGATTTTTTTCTTGTCTAAGTCCAACCTACACGCTCTAGCTTTTTGTCACACCTTATGCAAATCACCCTGTATAATATACATTGTATGTTCATATATTCATTATCACTTAGTTTTTAATTTGTAAAAAAAAAACAAGTATTAGTTTTCCAATAATGTTGTTGGTGTCAAAATTAAAAAATGATATAAAAATAAGAGCACATTTTTTGTTTTTTTTTTCGATGAAGATTTTGACATGTTTGAAAAACCAATATTAAGTTCGTTTTTATTAAAGCTTAGCCGGTTGTCTGTACATATCTGCCCATCAACAATTTTTTTTAACACGTTTTACTTACGACCACCAATTGTTACGTTGGTACATAGTTGACAAATTGTGAATACATAATTTCGAAATGACTTAATGAAATTCGTTTTTTTTTTAATAAGATCAGTTTTTATATAAAATGCATTTTTAGTTTTTGCTTAATAAAATAGAAGCTTAAAATTAGTATATGTATTAGTATACAAAGTAAAATTAAAATACAATGATGTTATTGGAAATAAAATTGACAAACTTTTTCTACAAAATTTGTTTCAGCTAATGGGAACCAGTGGCACCATTTTACTTCAATTATAGTAGATATAGTTTTTTTTTTCAAAATATTTAAAATCTACTTCTTACTTCGCACCATCAGACAAATACTGAAATCGATCTCATTTTAAAAATCTCTGTTTCAACCTACTTCAATTTTACAAAAAAAGTCCAAATCTACTTCTTTTTCTCTATTTCACTCTAGGTAGTATTTTTTTTATATTAAACGCGCACTCAAGGTCAAGGGGTTATGAATAAAATCAAAATGTTAAACACAGTGCAAGAAATTAGGAAAGTAGGATAGGATGAGAAAGGAAATACCGATACACATTGATTTTTAATGTCTGCACATTACAATGAGTGGGAAATATTGAGCCGGGTAAAGCATTTCAGATTCGTGTAGTGCGGCTAAAAAAGGAGTCACTGTACTTGACAGTACGTCAGAAATTGGGCGAAAATGATGAGCAGTCCTAGAAGTACGGTTATTACGGTTGAATTGTTTGAAGGGGAGAACGCAACTGGCTACTTCACTAGAGCACTGTTTATGAAAATTGCGGCGGTGCTCGAGAGATTCAAATGTTTCTGTTAGACAACGGTCGCCTATAATTTTTAGAGCTCTCTTTTGAATTCTGTGCAAGAGACTAAAGAGGGTTTTTAGAGCACCTGCCTAGTGGGAATTGCTTTGGACGAATATAGGCCTTATAGATTACAGCCAGATTAGTAGGTGTAAAAAACTTCTTGCATCGGCGGAGAAAATCTAAACACTTAGCGGCGTTTTTGGTTACGTCAAACATGTTATCACTTCACAAATGACGGTCTGTGATGCACATACCTAGAAGCTGTTCAGTCTCCGCGATGCAAGTGCCAAACAGCATTGAGTTTTCGAAGCTTTGAATTCTATACGTTTTTTGATTCCCCATTGGACAATGCTATCAAGATCAGAATTTAATGAGCTTATCATACGCTGCCGTTGGTAGTCCACATCCGAAGGACAAGCATGTGAATCTAAAAACGAATATGAAAAGCTGAGGTTACTGTCGTCAGCAAAACAATTAAGCGTAGCAACAGTTATAGACAGAAACTGTCGGAGACCAAACGGACCCCTGGGGCACACCAGCATTCGCTTGCATATGTGTTTTTAATTTAAAATTAAACTATATTTAAATATAGTAATTTAAATGTTATTTTTTATAAAAGAATGTTTTATTAATTAAATTAAATTAAATTTTTGTACACAATTTTCTTTAAAATTAAAAGAAAGTAACCGATAATAACATTTATTTTTTACCAAAGTGTGGACTGCATTAATGGTACAGTTATCTATACATAATTTAAAAAAAAAAGCATTAGAGCCGTTTTCAAAATAATTATAATATTTCATAATGGCTGTATGGAAGGAACCGAGCTAAAGTAAAACAAACCATTTCAATTTCCCCTCTAGGCTGCAGATTGAGGTACAGAGTTGCAGGATGATGGAATCATTACTCTTTTGTGTTGTAATGTCAACTTATGAAAATTCCCAGTTCAAATTTGTCTAAAAGCAAGTAAAAAGTCATTTTAAAATCTACTTCGATTTTTCCCAATTTACTTCACTTTTTTCTTCAAATCTCCTTCCATTTTTTTCCGGAAGTGGCAACGCTGATAGGGACTTCAAGTCTAAGATATGTAACAAATGCAAAACTATGAAAATTGTTATCATTGTTTTTATTTTGATGATTAGGTACATAATATTCAGGAACAATAGATAATAAACGGTTTGATCAACCAATTTCAAAATTGATAATCTGTTTGTTTAAAAAACAGTTTTCCACTTTTCTTAAATGAACGGTCAATTGTAAAAAATCAATTATGTATCTCCATAAATTGTTTCAATGAATCCATTATCTATAACGAATTTATTCATGTTTTCAAAACTGCCCAATTTACCTTTTATGTTGTCAATTTTTACATGTAAATTAGTAGTCAAAGATGGAACCACTTTTTAATCTGAAGCTATATTTTTTTGCACTTATTAATTTTATTAAATCATAAATAATCTCAAGACAATGAAGCTCTTTAAAAAATAAAAATTTAAAATGTTTAACTATGAATATTTTTTATTTTTAGAAACTCTGAAACAAGAAAAAGAAATATTTAAAACGCTTTTGGTTTCATCCCAATACGACCACTTTTCGCAGAGTTACAGCCCTTTAAAAAAGACTCAAAAGAACATTTATAGGTATACTCGTAGGTACATAGTTACTATTATTATTTTTGAAAGTGGGTTAGGAAATTTAATAATTTTTTTAGTTGAGCCATTTTTGAATTGTGAACTTTTTCCTAAACTTAATTGTCTACATTAAAAATGAATTATAAATATCAGAGCAAATTCCCCGGGTTCCTAATGTCTAAATCTGTGCTCCCTTTTCTTTATTTTTTAAAATATCCTGAAAAGTAAAAGTCCTAGAACCAACAGATTAACCTTGTATAAATACACAAAGAATAAAAACGCTATCTACCTAAATGCAAAAAGTTTCAATTCACCTGCAGCCAAAAATAAAACAGAAAACAAACCGTCTATTATTGTGTCTAATTGTGAGCGCTGAATGCAAAAAACTCAATTTGCCTTTCCTAAACCTCAAACAATCACGATTCACGAAAAATTATTTTTTCTACCCAAAATACAAAAGGAAAAAAACTTTCATTTATCTTGTGCGCAATCCGAGTCAATTCAAAATCAAATGCTTGTGCGCTGCCTGTGCGGCTTGCCAGCTTGCCACTCGTGCCTTGTTCCCGTTTTCTGTTATTTTTTTTTGATATTCTATTCCATCTTTCTCTATCTCTATGTGTGATGCGAAAAGAGAGGTATCCTGAAGAGACGAGACGAGCTAAATTTATTTTCTTAACACAAAAATTCTTAACTAAGAGAGCCATATTTGTGCACCAATACATGTACACGTTTTTACATGAGATTTGAGTTTGCTTCTGAGGTAGACCTACCCTTAAAGACAGATTGAATATTACCTGGTGAAATGGTTGCAGTACTTGCAAGATATCATTTAAAGATAAGTTGAGGTTGCCAAAGTCGACAAAAGAATTGCTGTTTTTATAGTGACATAATTTAAAATCGTTTAATTATAAAATAAATAAATAAATAAATCTTTATTGTTTTCATTTAATGTAGTACATAATAAAAACTTAGAACATACATAAAGATTACAGGCATGGCTCATAGGCCGTCTGCCGGTTAGTTTTCAACTAAGTATTAACATTGTGAGAGAAAAATAAAAAAAAAAAAAAAATACAAAAATTAGGAATTATATAAAAAAGCTAAAGATTAATTGTTATACAAACAAACAAAAAAAATTAAAAAAAATCAGCAAAGACAAAGAAAATGCCAGAATTACTTGGTTTATAGAATAATTGGAACAGGAATTCTGAGATAATTATATAGGTATAATGTTTCACAAATTCAAAATGAAAAAAAAAAAAAAAAATAATAATTGGCTTTTAGTTTAGCTAAGACGAAATAATTTATATGTAGTTGATTATGAAAAGATAGACAAAAATTATTAACATAATAATCTAAACATAATTATAATATACTCTTCTAAAGCTTTTAGTTTAGCTAAAACAAAAAAGGGGGTAAAATAAAGACTTGCAATATCAATGGTGTTGGGCTTTTAGTTTAGCTAAAACAAAATTATACAGTTCAAACAATGAACTAAAGAAAATTGACATATGTATTTCTATATGAAATTGCATGTGAGGTAAACCGAATAAGTAGCCTCCAGCCACATTCTCCATTTAGAACACTAAGACATTCTTCTATAGATAGAAAACTTTTATTAAAATGCAATCGTCTAATTTCCGGCAAGATTGGACATACCGCCAGGAAATGAAAGATGTTTTCAGTTTGATTGAGGTTGCACAATGTACAAAGGGGATCAGAATCAGTCCTGTGTGGCCTATAGTTGAGCTCCAGCATCTCCGTGCGAGCCATAAAAATCAGATTCATCTCCCTTACTGTGAATTCATCCCTAAAGTAATTTGCTGCTTTCAAACTGTGGTTGAGTTTACTGTATATTGTCCTCGACACAGACTCCCTCGCCCTAACAAGACAGCTCTGGAACATTTGTTCATCGATGATGGAAATGCACTCGTAGAGAGTATTCCTCCAAAGGTCTGGGCTATCCACAGAAAGGCTCAAGGGAAAGTTGTGTGCCGAGGCCAACTCATACCAGTCCCTGAAAGGTGTATACTGACACCTTAATGAAACTAAGAGAATCCTCTTTTGCAGATTATCGTTTGATCTTTGCATTACCTTGATGAGATAGTCTGCATTTGCCTTTAAACTCTTTATAAAAATAGGGGGCAGTCCCGATTCGACGTGTATTGCATACGTCGGTGTGCTTGATGGTAGCCTAAATACACGCTTAAAAAAATATCTTTGGACAGCTTCAATTTTTTCCAGTTGCTTGTATCCATAAACTTCAATGCCATAACAAAGACAGCTCTTTATGGTTGCATCAAACACCTTAAACTTAGAAGCTGGATCTACATGTCTGTTATTAAAGAAATTTGACCACATACAGTTTATTGCTGCTTTTGCTGCACTTACTTTGTTTTTTATGTGAACACCAAGATTTAAATTGTGAGTTAGTGTAAAACCTAGATATTTGAATTCTTTCACAACTTCAATATTGGAGCCTTCGAGGGTCCAGGTACGGTCATTTCTAGCACTTCGATTTTGGGATCTAAAAACCATTATTTTAGACTTCTCTGTATTGATTTTCAAGTCCCACATATCACAAAAAAGTTTGAGCTTGTTTATTTGAAGCTGAAGTGTGGCTGCATTATCCGATAAAATAACTAAATCATCCGCATAAAGCAAGACTTTGATAAATAGATCTCCAAAAATAACGCCACCAGAAATATGATCTTCAATATCATTTATAAAGAGTGAAAAGATTAAAGGACTTAAAACGCAACCCTGTGGTACACCCGCATCTGATCTAAACTGTTTTGATTTTTCACAGCCATTTGAAACCACAGCAGTCATATTTGAAAGGAGTTGTTCATAAATTCGTATAAATTTAGTTGAGAGTCCAATAGCTGCAAGTTTAAATAGGAGCGATCTTCTATTTACAGTGTCAAACGCTGATTTAAAATCGACGAAAAATGCGAACAGATTAGTTTTTTTCTCTAAGAAACGCCTAGCAATACTTGTGAGAGTGAATATTTGGTCGATTGTTGAAAGATTAGCCCGAAATCCAGCCTGGAAGCAGCTTATTTTGTTGTTCCTTTCAACCCAACTCACAAGTCTAAAGTAGAGAATTTGACTGAATAGTTTTCGAAAAGAACTAAGAACAGATATACCTCTATAGTTTTCACTGAGATTAGGGTCACCTTTTTTAAAAACTGCTGAAATGGACGATGAATAAAAACAATCCGGAAAATTCTCTTCATTAAACATTTTGTTGAAGAGCACTAGAATATATTCCAAGAATTGTGAAGTAGCGTTTTTGTAAAATTCCGCTGGTATACCATCTGACCCAGAGGCTTTATTATTCTTCATATTTTTGAGTGCAGCAAGCAGTTCTAACATTGAAATCGGTTTATCCAGTTCTTCTATATATATAAACGGAATCGCAAAACTAATAGACGTTTGACTTGGGTCTGCTAAAAGAAGTTTTTCGAAATGTAATGCAAGTGTATCCACTCCAATTGGTGCAACTGACCTTTTACGTTCACTTAAAATACGTACCTTGCTCCAAAATGTCTTAGAGTCACGGCTTTCAAGCAGATAAGTTGCTGATTTTCTTAAAAAAAGTTCTTTTTTCTGTTTACATACATTCTTATAAGCATTGTTAAACTGCAGATATAGTGTTTTAAAAGCCACATCATTTGTGTCTCTAAAAAGTTTTAAAAACTTGAAAGATTTCTCCCTACTTTTCCTACAATCATTGTCATACCAGCTGGATTTAAAAAGTCTTCTATTATTATTTGGGTAAGTAATCATGGACTGTCTTATAGTTGAGAAAACTAAATCTGTAGCTTCACTAATTGTGCTAGTAATTTGATTTGGGAGATTAGTTGAATTTCGGATAAGATTTCTTTTGTACATTTCAGATTTTTTTTCATTCCAGCGAAGCTTGTTGTTAACATTTTCTTTATGATGTCTAAAACAACTATCTTGAATAATAAACTCACAGGAAACAAAGATAGGTAAATGCATTGAATAGTTGGCAGGAAATACTTCGAAGTCTTTGACAGCGTTAATCCATTCTCCTTTCACAAGACAATAGTCAATAACAGAGCAGCCCTGCGCTGAAATAAACGTGAAATTACCACTAGTATCACTCGGGGAAATACGATTCAAGATAAGAAACCCAAAGTCTCCAACCAGATCCATAAATCGATGTCCGTTTGAATTTATACACTCATCTAGTGAATTTCTCTCGAAAGAAAAATGTCCATTGTTCATAAAGGGAGAATTTTGTAAGTTTGCTATTCGGCTATTTAAATCCCCTATTATTAAAATATTTTCATTATTTTGCCTTAAAAGAAAATTTTGGAGTTCCTCTAAATCGGAATCCCAATGGCTAAAGTTAAGGTAAATAGGAACTATTAAGAAGTGTTTTGAATTAATAAACAAGTCTATTACAATTTTGTTCTCAATAATTCTAAAAGTAATGTGTTTGTTTGAGATATTTTTTTTGATGCCACATAACATGCCACCGCTTGCTCTACCAAGTCTATTATTTCTAATAGCCGGTATCCATTTTAAATTAAAATCTTCAAAATACTTCAAATATTGCAAATCTTTACCCTCTTCCACAAAAGTTTCCAATAATATAAAAATATCATGATTTAAAAATACTTTAAAAAACTCTGGCATCAATAATTTGTTTTTAAGTCCTGTAACGTTATAGCAAAAAATATTTAAATTAAAACTAATTAAATGGCAGACGGCATCTCTATCCTATGTTGATGTTTAATTGTTTATTGTTTGATTGTTTAATTATGTAATTGCACTAAATTTAAGTGAAATTAGTACAATTTTAAAATTGTTTTGGTATGAAACTAGGCTAAAACAACGATTTTTCAAATTTTAATCAAGTACAACATCATACTTTCTTATCGAATACCTTTTTCATTGTTTTAGTATCGTGCTAACTTCATTATAACTCTTTGACATTTACAAACATCAAAAAAGGTCTGTTTTTTAGTTTCATACCCGATGTGTAATCGTTTTAGGTGTTACGTATTTAGTATGAAAATTGCTTTAGTGCGATGCTAGTTAGAAAGGCGCAAAATTTTAATTGAATTAGTACGATGCTAAAGCTGTTTTAGTAGGATACTAGGTTGAAACAACGAATTTGCAAATTTAAATCGAAGATAGCATCATTCTTTTTCTACCCTTTTATTAAAGTTAAAATCATCGAATACCTACTTTACTTTTTAGTATCGTGCTAGCTTCATATGACTCTTTGACATTTGCAAACATCAAAAAAGGTTCGTGTACTTACGTTTTTACACGAAATGTCATTGTTTTATGGTGTGTTCAGAAGCAATTTAATAAGAAAATTCTTTTAGTACGATACTAGTTAGAAAATGTTTAAAATTAAGAATGAGTTAGTAAACTACTTTAAAGTTTGCAAATTGTTAAATAGTATCATGATATTAATATCTTAATATTCATAATATTTAAAAATTTGCGCCAATTGCATTAATACTGATAAATACTATTGTCATAGAAAAGCATTTTTCGTTACATGCCAGATTTGGTTTTGAAAAATGTTTAAGAAATTTTGTATTTATATTTTAAATTTGCTTTATTTTTTGGCTTAGAAACTATTTAAGTAGGTCTTTAAGCAATTTTGTGTGACACAGTCGTTAAAATTAAAATTAAATTTTTGATGTGAAAAATGCATTGTTTTTGATGGCACCATTTTGATTACTAAAACATTAAAATATAAATCCAAAACATATTTTTTTTTAAATTCTGTTTTAAGTAAAACTTTTTATAACCTAATGTATACAAAATTTCATTTTTTTACGTTAAGCCGATATTAACAATTACATATAATAAGAAAATGTGTTAGGCTAGGACCGCACTTGCGAGTCCTATAAATTATTGTCATGCACGCACTTGTGATTTTTTAAGAAATCGTGGATTAAAAATCACAAGTGCTTACATAACAATTTCTTGTTGCGACTACGATTTTTAAGTCTTAGTAATTTAAATCGCAAGTGTGAGCATATCCATTTGAGTGCATTTGTTTCATTTTAACTTACGACAATCGCATCGCGTGAAAAATGAAACAAATTGCGACCATTAAATCGTCACGATTTGCCTTAGGGTTAGGCTAGGAACGCAGTTGCGATTTCAATCGTGCGATTTTTTAGCCGCAAAAATAGAATATATGAGTTTAAATGAGAATGAACGCACTTGATACCAACAAATCGTGACGATTTAAAGGTCGCAATTTGTTTCATTTTTCTTGCGATGCGATTGTCGTAAGCTTAAATGAAACAAATGTACTCAAATGGATATGCTCACACTTGCGATTTAAATTACTACGACTTAAAAATAGTAGTCGCAAAGAGAAATGGGTATGCACGCACTTGCGATTTTTAATCCACGATTTCTTAGCCGCAAAGAATAAGACACGTGGCGTTAAATGTGAATGCACGCACATGCGACTTAAAAATCGTAGCGATTATGAAAATGAAACAAGTTCCATTTTTTCAAGCGATTTTTGTGTCGCTACTTATTTGTAGCAAATGCGTGCACTCACATAAAAAGTAGTGTGTTTTATTTTTTGCGAATAAATAATCGCGCGCAAAAAAATCACAAGTGTGTTCATTACAATAATTTGTAGCGACTACGACTTTTTAATCGCCTCGACGAAAAATCGCAAGTGCGGTCCTAGCCTTACTTTTAATAAGTTCTAAAATTTAAAATGGTTCTATATTAACGTGAAGACCGTATTAATTTTAACACACAAAAACAATTTTATCGTGTGAAATAGATTTGAATTTGTGGAAAAATAAGTAGAAGGTCATTAAAATATATATTTTTTTAATATAATTTTGTTACATATCAAGTGCATTATTAGATATTTTTTAAATTTCAATTGAAGTGGAATGGAAGAATAAGAACTAAGTGATAGTTTAATAATCTAGGCTTCCTAGAACTGAAGTGGATCTCTTCATTGGAGGAAAGTGCTAATACCGAAAGGGAATATTATTTTAGAAACATATATAACCATTGCAAACGAGAATAATATTTTTTATATCTATGAACTTGCAAAACTATATTAAAACTATTTCCCCTTAGTAGGTACATGGCGCCAACTGATATTGACAGAAGTAATCCAACCCAATTGTCACGGGGATGTAACTTATTAGTTTGCGACGTACAAAATTCTTTATGCAGATGTGGGTTGTACCCCAGTGGAATCAAATGTACCAAAACATAAAAAAGTTAAGACTTCATCAAAGCACACACATATGTTTGCAACCACTACGAAGAAAAAGAAAACTAAGAGCTTGACCCAAAGGCTCAAGATTAATTATGAATGTGTACTTGGCCTAGATTCGCCACTTGTGCGGTTGGAGCTTTGTTGATTTATCGTTGGGAAAATAAATAAGCAGCATAGCACATTTATCATATAACTTTGTTATGAAGAGATTTCAAAGGGAATAATATTCAGACTTCAGAGGATAAATACAAATTGAGTACTTTCTGAATAATTCGGATCTGGAGAAATAAACTACCTACATTAAATGAGTTTATTCGATGGAAATCTAACGTTTATGCGGCTTTTTGTTAGGGTTAATTATTAATTTAGTATGATTTGGTCTATACTAGACACACAAACAAAAGCTGTAAACATAAAATAATGGATTGAGAAGCTTTGAAAATACTTGTTAATACTAATTCTTTTCTTTTTCAATAAAATGTATGACATTAGACTTCATTAGACTTCTATGTGAGGTAAACAAAAACGACCTTTATTATTTTCCAATAAATTAGCAAATAATGAATTAAAAGATGGTTTATAAATGTATCCTAAATTTTTGATTTTCTCTTGGGTTTTGGATTTTTCGGTAAAAGGCAAAATAAAAATGAACAAAATAAATGAAAAACAATAAAGTTGTGTTTAAAGTTGGATGACGTCATCACATTCATTTCACGTCATCACAACAACAACCACAAATAAAAAAAAAAACAAAATGAAGAATTTCGAAGGATTTGTTATTATACACTACATCAACAATTAATATGCAAATTCAATATTAATTGCATAGTAACATTTTTAATTGTTGATTCAATGCGTTTTTACAAAATGAAATTAAATTCAATTAAAATAAATTAAACTGTAAAACAATAAACCACCGATTACATAGAACTAAAGAAAAATTACAAAAAACTGAAACAGGATTATTATTGCAAACCGAAGAAATGGTGAATTTAGACTCTGATTTTAGGTGGTACAAACAAAAAGATCAAAAAGAAAGCCTTCGGAGTCGCCAATAACTTCACCAATGAAGACCAAAAAGCCTGCAATGGATAATGAAGCTTCTGTCACCAACGCAGAGAAAATAAACACAACAAAACAACAAAACCTCGAGAAACCCAACAAGGAACCCCGATCTACACTAATGCCACCAATTGTGTGCTTCAAGCTAAACGTGGCGGAAATCAGTAAACATTTGAAAGCTCAAGGTGTAGTATTCAAAGTTCACAACATCAATAGTGAAAAATCTGTTATCACAACAAAGACCAAAGAGGAACACCAGAAGATCCGAGATTTCCTGAAGGTGAAGAAGACAGAATTCAACACCTATACCGCCAAAGAAGACAAGAAGACACTGCTGGTCCTTAAAGGCATTCATCAAACTTATGAAGCCACTGAAGTTAAGGAGGAGCTCATTGCGGAAGGCATCGCAGTCTTAGCAGTAAGTCCCTACAAGACCCGATCGGACAGGAAGTATAATAGCTTCGTCGTTGAAGTTTCCAAAACATCTGATATCCCAGCAATTTACGGAAAAACACTTCTTATGCACCAAAAAGTCCATTGGGAGAGGTTTAGGTCAACTACCATTACACAGTGTAAGAATTGCCAAAAGTTTGGACATGTTGCTAGCAACTGTGGTATGAAATACCGTTGTGTAAAGTGCAAGGAGGATCATAATCCAGGAAACTGCTCTAGGACTTTCCAAAAAGTCAGTGACGATATGGTATTCTGCGTTAACTGCCAACAGACTGTGCACCCTGCCAGCTACAGTGGATGTCCTGCAAGGAAGAAGAAACTGGCCGAAAAAACGAAGACAGCAACACAGAAGCGTGAAAATCACCAAATTGCGGTAACATCAGCAAAAAATGCGATTGTGAATGGCTTATCATACGTCAGCGTTGCAGCCACATCTGGAGCAGCTTCAAAACCTTTGGGAGCCCTATTTAAGAAAGCAGGAAATAAGCCAGCTCCACCAGCGCCAGCTACAACGCCATTTTCCAAACCAGTAGTCCAGAAGAGGACTGCACCATCCAACACATCAAGCCAAAAAGGACAATCACAGTCTTTCAACATATTTGATGATACCGAAAGACTGTTTGGAACAGATCTCCTTTCTCTTCTCCAAAAGGCAAAGGAGGTAGTTCCAATCA
The DNA here is from genome assembly GCA_911387755.1 of Chrysotoxum bicinctum. Classification (NCBI taxonomy): domain Eukaryota; kingdom Metazoa; phylum Arthropoda; class Insecta; order Diptera; family Syrphidae; genus Chrysotoxum; species Chrysotoxum bicinctum. The sequence goes on from OU426988.1 coordinate 135,019,024, forward strand.
ACTACGGTAGTCTCAATGATAAAGAAAAGACAGTTATATTGGGTAAACTTATTTGTTCATTACGTATATAAGAAACTACCTATCTTTCATTACATATAACGTTAATTCTATTTATTCTACAGCCAGACGTATCTCACTAAACTTTTTTTAAAATCAAAGAAACCCGATATTATCTTTTTACGGGAAACAAACATCAGCGCAAGAAACATCATTAAACCGGAAGGCTACACATCCTATAGACAGGACAAGACATCTGAAGGCAGAGGAACTGCCATCCTCTTGAAATCGGACCTTAAAAGCGAGTACGTTAGGGTACCTGTACTGCGCTGCATGGAGACTACAGCCGTTGTGATCATTATGTCGGATAATGAGACGCTGCTTCTCGTCTCAGTATACAACAAGTGTAATGCAACAAGATGTGACATCATACATGACCTCAACGCCATCAACAATCTGGCTAGCCAATATACGTACTGTGTACTTGGAGGTGACTTCAATGCACGACACCCACTCTGGCTGGACACCAGGGAATCTACACAAGGAAAAGCAATTGTGGACTGGCTGCAAGACAACCCTGAGCTTCACTCATTGGTGGTTATATCACAACATAGGCCCACATTTCCAAGAACTCCGTCGTTGCTAGACTTCTTTTTAGTGACGTCCAATTTTACGAACATCTTTCCCGAGTTCCAAAACTTCACTTGTGTTGCACACGATAGTGACTCGGACCATCTGGCGGTTGAGATGAGAGTCAGATTGAATTACAGGATTACAACTGAACGTCGTATTCCCGAATTTCAAATCCAATACGAAAAACTGAACTGGATAAGATTCCGTTCAGAAGTTGAAGAACGCCTACCAGAAGTCTCCAGCGTCAACAATCTCAACAACAATGAGATCGATAACACCATTGCTCAATTTGAAACAGTTGTCAACAATGCTTTGGACAGGCAGAAAACACCCCGCACCAGCAGAGATAAATATGCAAACTTACCCCAACATATACAATTAATATATGTTCACCGGCAAAGACTCCGCAAAAGCCTCCAAAGAATATTCCACAGGACCTTTAACAGGGAAAGTGTCGAATACCGTCGGCTACACTCAGAACTTCAGTGCACTAACACAATGTTCAACCAGGCAATAAAACATCATCAGGAAGAGACTCGAAGATATCAAATCTGGACCCGACACGTTTAAAAAGATCAATCTGATTGTTGGAAAAGCGAACTCAATTCCAGACACCATCCTTCACGGACAAGAAGTTTCAACAACTTCTGCAGAGAAAGCTGAAGCGTTTGCAAATCACTTTCATGATAGTTTCAAAGATCGCCCTCCCGTGCACCTTCCTGACTTTATCGAAGATGTAGAAACTCGCTTTCAAGAGATATCAGCAAACACAGAAACCGTGACCCTGTTCAATGAGGAAAACCCATCATCGGAGCCGACGCTGACAAATGTTTTCACTTCTCCTGAAGAAGTAGCTGACATTATCTTCACTGGAAACTCCAAAAAATCAGCAGGAAGCGACAAGATTTCTAATTACGTGCTTAAAAAGTTATCAAATCTTGCTGTTCTCCTGTTGACTATAATCTTCAATAACTGCCTGAACAACAGCTATTTCCCAGCAGCCTGGAAAACCGCAAAAGTGGTCCCTGTCCCGAAGAAGAACAACCGCGCAAGTGTGGAAGGATATCGGCCAATTTCTTTGCTCAGCTGCATGAGTAAGATACTGGAGGCATTGATATTGAAGAAACTCAACGTTTTCTGCAGAGAAAGAGATGTCATACCGGAGTTTCAGTATGGCTTTCGAAATAAACATTCTACCATACATCCATTACTGGAACTCCATTCTGATGTTACAATTGGACTCAACAAAAAGGAAACCACTGTAGCGTGTTTGCTGGACATCGAAAAAGCTTTCGACAGCGTTTGGATAAAAGGATTACTATTCAAACTCTCGGAACTTGGACTTGCTAATTACCTGGTAAGAATAAATCAAAAATTTCCTAACCCATAGACTTTTTTATGTACAGGTAGAAAAACATGTGTTATCAACCAAAGGAATTAACGCTGGAGTTCCTCAAGGATCAAAACTTGGACCACTGCTATTCAACATTTACACTGCTGATCAACCAGCCAACATATCAGGTACAAAGACGAAGCTTTATGCAGACGACTCAATCACATACGCCACCGCTTTTTTACCAGAAATTGCTGCCAGGAGAGTGCAAGAGCACATTAAAAACCTATGGGAATACTATGTCAAATGGGGACTGAGGATAAACAGCGAAAAGACTGAACTCATCTGCTTCCGAACACCAGTGACTGTCATTCGAAGACGAGCGTTTGCAACACGCTGTGATGCAATCAAAATAAAGCTTCCAGACAACACTGAAGTGACAGTAGTGTTCCTTGTTTAACGTGGATACCTAGCTATTACGCCTTGACAACACGGGTGGCCTACCACCATTGGAGCCAGATTTAGTCCTAGCCATTAACCCCTCCGTAGCAAGCTACTTCGGTAACAAAGTTGTGATATGTTGCAGCATATGCACACCTCTTGTTTAAAGTCGAGACCTACCAACGCCTCTTGAATCCAAGAAAAGAATCCTGAATCCCATTCGTTTCCGCATTTGGAGTAAACCACGCCACCACGATCTCCCACTAGGGGGCCGACCTCAAGATAGCAGGAAAAAGAGAACTGACACACCCGAAGATGTGCACTATTGTTCTCAAAATCCCGGGCACTATCACCCGTGGTACCAGTATAAGGCTACCGGTGGAGCCTCGCAACTTCGTCTATTCCTTCCTAGGCGAAAACGGAAAAGAGGACAAAGCCTAATTCCTACTCAGCTTCGGAAACACGGAATAGATCTAGTCACTTCCAGATAGGTTACTGCAAAACCCTGGGCCTGACAACCCTAGGATGCACATATTGAGAGAAGTAAGCTGAGGGCGGTCAACGAACAACTCATGCACATCCTAGTCTTATTTAGTTCACCTTACGGCAATCAAGGAAAGACCCCCCTGTCTTTAGCCACCAGTTGGTGAGCAAGGAGAGACGCCCCTGTCTTTTGATCCCCTTACGGTTCACACGGGTGACGCCCCGGTCTTTGTTCCGAAGAACTCTGGACGACGGTCCACTTCACGCTATTAACGTAGGACGCCAGGTACAAGTACCCGGAACCCCCAAGTCTCTGACACCTCTGACATTAAACACTCCTCGACACACGTCCTTGTCCTTTTTTGAAGAACTCCAGCTGGTTACGATCAGCCGAAGAACTTCGCCACATCCGATGCATCCAACCAATCATTATCCATGCACTAACCACCGGAACCACCATCAAAATTACTTACCACACGATCGCTTGGGAATTACGCATGGTACACCCTGGAGACATGCCACCAAGCCTCATGTATATAGTAAGCAACCTTCGACAGTATTCCAGCAGCAGCACACTTCAAACAACCAATTAGACACATCGGACACTCTCTGACACCTCTTGTACTACTATGACCCACGTCACACCAGACTTAGTCCCAGACCCGGGTGAGACCTAGGACCCCCAACTGTATGCCCAGTCGAAAATCCACAGTCCCACCCAAACACTACCATCAAGATCAAATCAAAAGGTTCTCATTGGTTTTACCCAAAGAGAACCATGCCAATTTTACCCAACGCACACACACTTTTTATGGTAAGACTTTCAGACCCCTGGCTGTCGCTGCAACCAGAGACCCTACGGCCCCACCATACTTATCCAATCAAGACCAGCTACTACGAGATGCATTAGGTTTCCGGCTAGGCATATCACCGGAATCCCAACCATCTCATATCGTCTCCAATCCTGACTGTCCCTATCTCCCTGACTCCTGGGTTTTCTTAGTTGCCTAATACCTCCTGCTTATGCTCAACAGCAGGAGGATAGACTTAAGCCCCCCCACCACGACAAGGTGAAACCCGTCGAGGGGGACACTGAAGTGACAGTCAATTCATCAACGAAGTACTTAGGAATTAACTTTTCCAATAAATTCAAATTCAAAAGGCATGCAGACTTGATGTTGAAGAGAGCCAACTATTTTCTGCACTTGGTCCATCCGCTTCTCAGGAGGCGAAGTGGACTAAGTAAGAAAACCAAGCTGCTTGTGTACAAACAACTTATCCGACCCGTTCTGACCTACGCCTTTCCCATCTGGATTACTATTTCACCTACAGCAATGAAAAAGATGAAGCTTTTTGAAAGAAAGATGCTTCGCATTTGCACTGGACTGTACCGTAACACACTGACGAAGAAATATATACCAACAAGGAATCTATTTATATAAAGAAGCAAAATTAATACCATTGGACAAGTATTTACTGCAGCTCTCCGGAAAAATCATCAGGAACCTGGAAGATCATCCCAACACAGAAGTGCAACAACTTCTCCAGCATGAACTAGAGCCTCGTGACAAGTATCTATACACCCGAGCCATCACTGACGATCAATTTGAAGACATCATCCATAACGACAACGCACCCTTTTACGAGAAGAACAACAATCAATACTACAGGGGATAAAACGCCCAATCATCAAAAATTATTATTTAGTTAATATCAAAAAATCATGAATTAGATTAAGAAAACAATAATATGATATTGTAAGCAAATAGCATTATGTAAAGCCAAATGAAGAACGTTGGGCCCCTATTGTTGAGCCAACATGATTTAATTTAGTAATAAGTTAGTTTTAAGTCAAATTGTATATAAAACAAATTGAAAAATAAAATTCTTAATCTAAAAAAAAAAAGAAACATTTATGATTTTTTGAAGTTTTGACAGTCAAACTGAGGATAGGTTTTTAATTATACCAAAAAGATTGCAAAACGAACATTCAATATCATTAGGTACGGTTATTGGGCTGACATGACAGTTGATCTTGTTACCTTCACACTTGATCAATGTAATGTAGATCCATTGTGATACTCCAAGAATTGTGACTGCCATGTATTTAACCTATGATAAAATGCTGTCATTCAAGCCCGTTAAGGGTGGTGATGAGTTTCAGCAAGCTATAGCCTCATATGTCGTATCGTAGAGTACTTTTAGGTCATTGAAGAAATGTCTGTCGTCACTTAATCTCCTTTGTGAGGATAGGTAGACGCATCTTAAGGGTGTGATCTTTATCTTTACCTCCACTTGAGAAATCATCCCGCCACCAGACCCGTAGGAACATGTGGCTCCTTGTAACGTCTGGTAGATGAGTTTGATAGGTTAGTGTATACATATGTATACATTATGTCTGTTTGGTCAGTATTACTGAATAAGTCGAAGAGGCTGTTCCTTTCTTCAAGAGAATTTACAAATCTTAGGGAGAGCTCGCCCCATCAACTCACAGACTCTCGTGTTCATTTGTTTTCGTTCGTTCTTTTACTGTCGTCCGTAAACCTTTTTATCTAACCCATTATATGAAGCAATTTGTTAGAGTTAATAAATTTCAATATGTTTTTGCTTGGAATGTCAGAGAGTTCTTCTAAGTCGTTGAAGAAGTGTCTCCCTGTTTCTCAGATTATGTAGCATAGAGCAGTAACACAGCTACTGAGGAGTATCCTCGTCTCCACATCCTCTGAGTTTCGTCTTTTTCTTGTGGGAACCCAGTTGGTATAGTGGTAGTTCCCCTTGGCATAATGGTTTGATTCTCCACCGCTGCAAAAAATATTTTTCAGGGGTGTAATGCCTGTTGCGAGGAATTGACAAATTACCTAAGAGTACCTCATTAGCCATTTGGAATCAGCAGAAAATTGTAGGTCCCCTCCATTCCTGGTAGCACACACACAGGAATGGTTAAGAGTTGTAGGTCACTAGGCTTAGGCTCTCTACGAGCCGTGATGGCCTCCTATTAATTTATTTTTTAACCAAGTTAATTGTGACCGGTGGTGATGCTCATGAGAAGAGAAAGGGACTTTTTACTCAGTTGAATGATAATGTCGGTGTTTTGTTTTGGTGTTCTGGTTATAAGACAGATATCGAGCGAGTTCCATCTCTTTTACTAGCTAGATTTTGCTCTAAGGGCAAATAAATAACCTCGCATTCTACTATCTACTTCCGTGTACACATCTGCTGAAAATTTTCTGTCTACACTTTTTATCTCTGACAAAAGGGAAACTTAATATATCGCATTTTTTAAAGGATGGTAAAAGGAAATACTGGGGAAGGTGAAACCTTTTCATCAAAAAAGACGACTACCAAAGATAGAATTCAGAACAGAGCGTTTGATTGGAAACAGAGCTATCATGGATTCATTCCCATCTCTTGAACACCGTCGGAATGTGTCATGTATTTCCCTGTTTTATCGCTTCTTTCACAAGCAATGCTCACTCGAAGTAGCCAGTTGCATTCCTCCCCTTTATCAATTCACCCGTGATACCCGCTTCGCTAGGAATGCTCATCAGTTTACCCTTGAGCCTAACTTTGGTCGTACCGTCAAATATAGAGATTCGTTTTTTAGTCGCACAACACGATAATGGAATAACTTACTCGGCACCGTTTTCACTCGCCATTTCAATTTGCAAACATTCAAAACCAATGTTCATCGTCACCTCCTTTCACTCCCTCCAAATTTCCCCATCGCCCGTGCTGTGTTTAACATTATAAGGGTATCTTAACATACCCTTGAGCGCAAGTGAATTATTTTCTTAAAAAGAAATGCCTAGTATATAGAATTTTCATATTTCTCAAAAACTAAAATGATTAATACCATGATTGTAAGCATTCTAATAAAATTCTACCTAGTTAGCTAGAATTTTGAAAAAAACATAAGCGCTTATTTTAGCATACACGCTCTGCTGTTATTCACCATGCATAAGATTTGAAATTGCGACGATTCTTTTTAGGCAATGAGCATTTGATTTGAATTGACTATTATTTCTGATAAAACTTAAATCGAAAGATTAATATTCTCACCGCATTTTGTTTTCCTCTAAGAAGATATCTTACCTACCTATATAATAGGATACTTCAAGTTAGATATCTACTCCAGATGGGAGCTTCCTCCGATCTTATTAAATTCATTCCATCAAGAGTGCTTTGGGATACAACACGATGGCAATGGCAATGGCGAAGACCATGACGATGATTGTAAGTTAAAATTAAGTTAATATGATTATTTCACATGAATGCGTTACATAATAATTATCATTATCACAAAAGAGAATAAACCTTAATAACGGAGGCAAATGTAAATAAGGTGTATGAAGCACGTTCGTGTTATTTTCTCATGTTTAAATGCTCTACAAAGATAGTTTAAGGACGCAGGACGATAAAGAAGACTTAATCAAACCAGGATGTATTTATCTTCTTTCTTTTAGGTTTTACTGCCTTCTAGTATCATATTATGTTGTTTTTCCGTTTCCTGTCGCACTGTATTGATTGTTTCATCATCTTCGGCCTTGAGAGTTTCGGAATGTGTATAGTGAGTGTACGACTATGTATGTTTGCTTTTGAGTCCTTTATTTGAAATTGTGTCTGTTCAATAGAATTACCCGATTTCAGGAGGCATTTCTTACACTTGGATAAATAACCGTGTAGAAGAACAGAATCGTGCTTCGAAGTATGTACACAGAAGCGGATCCAAGTTTTCGGATTGAGGGGTAAAATTTAAGTTTGTTAATTTAATTTTGTATAATTTAAGTAAAAGTCTGTTTAATGAACATAAAATATATGATTGTCTGTTCCACGAGTTAATATCTATATGAATTCGTTTAGTATAGTTTATAAAAAGAATGATTACTGACTAAAATTTGATGGGTTCACTGGTCAAGCTTTTAAAACCTTTCGAATTGGGCATGAAAAAAAAAACTTACCAAGTAAGCCCATCAAATTTTAGTCAGTAATCATTAAATAATAAAATTTCTCTATTACATTGTAGCTGTTTCAATATTATTCTACTTTAAATATTCGCTATTAAACCTTCATGAAGTAAGAACTTGGCGTACTTTTAGATCTCAGTACTTTTCACGGCTGACTTGTTACACAAAGGTTTTTGTATAGAACAACTTGGCTCTTTTTTTAACATTTATGTTTTTGGTCTGATCTCACTCCTTTTTGCAAAGATTTTAATATTTTGCCATGTCAAAATCTCGAAAGATACGAAAAGATAGAAGGGTGGACTTTTCCTACTAAAATCAACTTAGTTTATAGCTTCCTATTTTTTTGGCATATTTTCTTTTTGTTATTGGTTGTTTTGATTTGCGCTTCAATTATTTCTTCTTGTCCTGGCAAGATACCTAACACTTACATACCTACATTAATTACAGCAGTCGAAAGTGCTCCATATAAATTAAACATTTTCTCAGAAAGTGGGTGGATACCACGCCCCTTGAATGGAAAACCTCAATTTTTATTTTTGGTCCTTTATATGCAATTTGAGTCCTACCATTCTACCAAATTTCATTGTTCTACTGCAATCGGAAGTGTGCCATATAATTCACATCAGTTCTGAGGAAGTGGGCGGATACCTACCGTTCTACCAAATTTTATCGTTTTACAGCAATCGGAAGTGCTCCATTCAACCAACACCAATTCGGAGAAAGTGGGCGGATACCACGCCCCCTGAATGGAAAACCTCAAATTTTTGATTTTTTCCTCTACTTGCATGATAAGACCTACCGCTGTGCAAAATTATAAGATTCTACGATTTGCGGAAGTGCTCCATAATTTTGATGATCTGTCAGTCAGTCAGTTACGGTTTTTGTGATTTTTGAGGCCTTATATCTCAGGAACCGCTTATGCTAGAAAATTTAAATTTAGTGAGGCGCCTGTGCCTGGCTAGCTTATCAAATATTCGGAATTTTAAGTTTCTGACTTTATTAGATAGGGAGGGGTCAAAAATCGCTTGAGTTTGTTCCTGTAAAAAGGGTGTAGTGCCAGAACTTGGCTGGGCACTACCGTGCCCTTTGATTTTCTCGTACATACTGATTTCTATTTAATAAACAGTTTTGAGAATTCCTATTCTCATTATTAGATTATAATAGCAAAATATTATATGTATATATTTGTTGCTCTTGTTTAAAATCAATAAGGCTGTTTTGGATAAAATATATTTCCGAATTTAAGGATTTATATTGTAACCTAACGAACTCAAAAATATGTTTTCCTTGATGCTATTTAAAAAAAATATGGATTCAATAGAATTAATATCGCGCTTATCTGTGGGTAAGACTCCTTGTCCTTACACTTTACTTTTGGTCGCAGAGATTGTTTGGTTCCCTTCCCATATATCCGCACCTGATGCACACACACAATTTAATCATATCACGTTTGAATTGATTGGATTTTAAAGCATGACGCATAAGAAGAGTGAAAGGCCAGATTCATTGTAGAAGTTGGGATCCAGGAGCCGTTGTTGGCTGGTATTGCGTTGCCTTATCGTGGTCCCTGCTCCATCGGTGTTGATAAAAGTACAATTGATGGTCCTTTGTCTCGGTTTGTATTTTCGCCTTTGACAAACGTTTATTAAAAACCCAGCTGAGTTCAGTGAGAGAATCCGATTACTTTCGTTTCGTTGCCACTCAATACAATTTTCGACAAAGAATAAAAAGAAAGAATAATGTATGTTCTTCAGCTTGAAATATACACATGGGAGTAGGTGGTTTGTTGGTGAGAAGCTCGGATGTTAGAGGTTAGAAGGTAAGAGGAATAGGCGTATGGGGTAAATATACACGCTACACATTGAAGGTTTAAAACAATGCGGATTTAACTGTTGGCGGAACAACTGGGAATGACGACGATGTGGCGGCCGGTGCAAAATCACCTTTGTTTGGTGCTCTTCCCAAATTTCCACGTAGAATAATACAATCGTACATATAAATATAGATACGTTCTCTAACGTGCAGTTTGTTCAATTTTTCGTTTCCGGCTTATTGCTGAGATGTATACCTACCACAAAACGGCATCAAATTTAAATTGAAAAGTTTTTATTCAGAGTTCTTGCAACTTTACCGACAAATATTGCATAGAAGAGCGAATACCGACTCTGGTGTGTAGACTAGAAAGTTCCAGGGATGTACCTACTCGCATGATATAATGTTGGTTGCCAATCTAGGCACTTATTGAATCCTTGAACTTTATAATTAATATAATCGTTCACACGTTTTGAAGTTATTGGTTTAAAAAAAAAGGAAATGACTTCTTCTTCAAAAAAAAAAGAAAAAGTATTTTTTCGAATACTTTTATACACAATATAATTTTAAATTTAAGGGAGCTTCTGCTACAATTTTGGTTAAAATCGTTAGAGCCGTTAATAAGATAACCGAAAATCAAAAATCAAAAAAACTGTTCTTTGACAGGTACCATTAAATAATAACATTTGTTCCTAAAATTTTGTTTGACAAAATGTAGTCCATGTCCATAATAGCACACCTCATGTTTTTTATTGAAATCTTTAGAGCCGTGTTCGATATAAATAAGTTTTTGCATTACGGGTATATGGGGGTACCGTTAATTTTGGAGCTAAAAAAATTTCAATTTCCCCTCTAGTGAATCACTAAACACCTTAAGTACCGAATTTGAAGAAAATAGTTCCTGTAGTTTAGGCTATACAGACAGACAGACGGAATTGCCGGACACATTTTTTTTCATCTTCGGTATCAGCGTCAACTTTGATCAAAATCTCGAGTTCAATATTTTCCAAATGCAGAACTTGCCCTATAGTACCTACATATATCGCAAGTAAAAAAACAAGTAGACTAAGCGAAAAAAAGTGGTTGATTCAGATTATCCGTGGTAGAATTTAAATTTAAAAATATTGTATAGGATAAAACATTGTTATCCGTTTTTATTTTATTGCTAAGAACAAAAACACATTTACAAAAACCATCTGCATTGTAAAGGGTTTTCCAATAAGAGGTGTTATTTTGAATAGCCCGCTATTTCGGTAGCTGTCACTTTTGAAGCTGTCATTTTTTGACATTTGACAAGTAGAAACTACGCTATTAATAAAAATGGAACGATACACGCTTCAACAATGCATTGAAATTATTAAAATTGGGTCCTTGAAATGCATGAAAATGAACCGGAATTTCATCGAAAAATCATCTTGACTGATGAGGCCCATTTCCACCTCGGAGGCTACGTCAACAAGCAAAACTGTCGCATCTGGGGCTCGGAAAACCCAAGAGTTATTGTTGAAAAGCCTCTCCATCCTCAACGCGTGACTGTTTGGTGCGGTTTATGGTCCCGCGGGGTCATTGGACCTTACTTTTTCGAAAATGAGGCTGGAGCAACAGTTACGGTCAATGGATTGCGCTATCGAGAGATGATTAATGATTTTTTATGGCCTGAATTGGATGGTATTGATCTGGACAACGTTTACTTTCAACAAGACGGCGCTACGTGCCACACAAGCAATGAAACCATCGATCTTTTACGGGAAAAGTTTCCGGACCGTGTTATCTCTCGAAGAGGTGATCACAATTGGCCACCGAGATCTTGTGATTTAACACCTTGCGACTTCTTCCTTTGGGGCCACGTGAAAGATAAGGTCTACGCCAACAGCCCAGCGTCGATTCAAGACCTCAAAGATGAAATTCGTGAGGCTATCGAGGACAGAGGGCAGCCACTTTGCGATTTGGTTATGGAAAATTTCATGAAAAGGATATGGTCCTGTAAGCGTGGTCTTGGCGGCCATTTGGCCGATGTTGTGTTCCATTATTAACGGCATACCTTCCTCTTTATAATAAAATAAACATCCGATCATTTATCTCCAAAAATTCTATTTTTCTTTGAATATCAAAATAGCACCTCTTATTGGAAAACCCTTTAAATGAAGGATCATAACTAAGTCGTTTCCGCCCACGTACCGCATTGCTCAGTCAGTCAGCATTGAGGTACAGATTCTCAAATTCATTCAATTAGTTTTCCCTGTCGGACAGAACCTCTCCTAACGCGATAATCGTAATCGTGGTAGCTTTTTAACAAACGTTTAAACATCCTCAAGATTCATTTGCTTTTGAAATTCTTACGACTGAAACAGATATCCAGCATTTTGCATGCAGCAAAATTTAATTACACAAGTTCTTATGTGAACTTATCTATTCTAGGGCTGCATGCAGCTTAGGACAGTTTTTAAAGTTTAAGACAACATTAGCCATACTAACTTTGTTGCATTTCTCCGAATTCTACAAATTCTGCATCAAGAAGACTATCAAAAACCTCTTTCGCTTTCATATCTATTAGATGTTTTTGCGTCGTCATTAGGCACGTCGATAACAACAGTATATCGAATTTGGTTCATTTTGTCCTCCCAAATATGAAATGTTCGCCATAAATTTAGTTTAGCTGGTTGTACGGAAAATTTCATATTTCAATGCTGCAATGTCTTCTTTTGTGGCCAAACGACTAATTTTTCGTTTCAAGAAACTGTTCAATTCAGCAATAGTTATGCTGCTCACAGAGTTCATAGTAGAATTAATTAATTGCCAATTTTTTACTCCAAAAGAATCGGGAGATGTGAAAAACGGATTAACCGTAACCTAAATATTGAATGGAAAAAATGTTTATTGTTCGATAAAATAATTTGAAAAGGTGTTTTAATTGTTCGGAACATATAATTAATGTTGTCCAAAATGAAGTGGAAAACATAGATTAGATGAGGGTGAGAGTGAGAGTGAAAGCATGAAGTATAAAAATTATGTTTTGTCAATTTATTGAGATTTAAATAAGTTATCAATTTCTATAGACAACATTTGTGTCTGTTTTATATTTAAATCGATTTTTAAATTAGAAATTAGCAAAATTGTGTTGCAATTGAACGTTTTTAAATATTACCTTAAATGTGGTAATTTTCCAAATATCTGGAAAACCTTGTCGATTAAGAACGCCATCAAAAATTTAAATAAATGTGAAGAGTACATACATGTGAACATGCTTCCACTGGACGAAAAACGCAGATTCAATAAGCAGAATACCCATAGTAAAATAATGAAGAAAATATTTACGTCCAACAAAATTATTCTTATGGATCACCTTAAAATAATGTAGTGGTGAACTGTTAGGAGATATTGCACGAGAAAAAGAATATGACAGGCGTATTTACTGACTAAAACGATTCGAAATTAAAGATAGGTTTATTTTATTAAACAAAATTACGGTTTTGGAAAAAGAGGAAAGGTTGTTGAACTGAATTGTGTAAGCTGAAACCATGAAATGCTGATTTCGTATTACTACAAGGGTCAATTTTAGCTCGTTTTTACTTTATAAAGTATTGCAGGTTAGATTTATTTGGAGATGATGATGCTTTATTGACAGGAGACAACATTGATTTCCCATTTAATAATGCTACCAAGATCAGATTTAAATGAGCCAATCATACGCTACCGTTCTAAATCCACATCATCACATCATGAGAAAGAGAGTTGGAGACAAAAAAGAGCCCTGTGGCACAACAGAATTTATTTGATAAATTTCAGACATAAAACCGTCCAACACAACTTCTATTGAGCGGTTCGAACTTCGAAATCGGTTTCTAATCCAACGAAGAAGATATTCATCACGGACTTACGATAAGAGAGCCAACTCTATTAAATGGTTTTGAAATATCAAGTGCAATAATCTTACTTTCTCCAAAACGATGTAAAGATTTGTGCTATTGGTCAGAAAGATATGCGATCAATTCATCAGTGGACTTATTGCTACAAAAGCCAAACTACCGATTATTGAGAAGCTTTCGTCCTTTAAGATATTTCTTCAGCTGATAATTTACCAGCGTTTCGATGACCTTGGAAAGAAGGGACCTAGAGCAGTTGGACAATAGTTAGAAATGGAAGAAGTTTCGCATTTTTATGGGATAGGCTGACAAAATGCTGCTTTCCATTCATTCGGAGACAAGTAGAGTAGAACAGATGGAAAAAGCTTCCGAGAAATGGGAGGGATATTATCTGGGCCAGCGGATTTGGGTATATTGAGATATTTTTCTCACGATTGTCATTTAAGACGAGCGTTGGAACCGAAGACTAAGTAGTATTTAGTACATTTTTTACAAATGACCAAACATTTTTATTATATTTGGGACATTGGAGTAAGCCAATTACTAAAAGCAACTGACCATTTATCACCTTATTACCGATCCTTAAGAGGGCATATTTTGTTGGAATATCCCACATATGAGTGCTTATCTCGGAGACTGTTATATGTGGAAAATTGCTGCCCTATGTCTCTGTTGTTGCGTCCTTATATTTTTTATTGAACTGATTTCTTTTTTTGTCGTTCTTCTGTTCTTTTTTCATTAAAGGGTAACCATTCCATCACTTGGTCTTTCCTATTTGCTCCTCTATTCTTGAGATGTGTCCAAACCAACTTTATTTTCAAAGCTTCATTCTTTTTATTAAGTCGATTATTGTTGACGTCTCTTTTCCACCGTCGCATTTTAAAAGACTTTCTGTGATTGGTTAACCAATCACCGCAAGCGTACTATAGAATAGGAATAAGATAGAAGGGAGAAAATTCAGCGAGTCGAGTCAGTCAAGATCGAGCAGCGGCGGTGGCAACAGGCATACAAATAATACAATTTTAAAACAAGTTTTTACTAGCAAGTTTTCTAAGCGAATTAAAATCAAGTTTTACAAGTTTTTATTAGCAAGTTTTTACTTTTCCACCAAGTTATTCAACTAAATCACAAATAAATTTGTCATAAATTATCTCAAGTTTTGTCTTTTGATTCTTTACGACAATAGCTTTTAAAATTGTAGCTTTAAAATTTGTTAAGAAATTTATATTGAAATTGCCACCGCTGCCAAAAGGAGTTTTGGGACACTGCACAGCCAAAGTCTCGTGCCATTATCGAAAAACCCTTGTGTAATTTTCCTGCTGCAGCTTGGAACCAAGCTGCGGCAGCAGAGTAAGTAAAGCGATACTTTTGTTTAAAGCACTCGCTGGCGCTTCCTTAAATTGCAGCACACGAAGTGAATGCCAATGCCAACACGAGTGAGACAAATCTCGACCATCATCGTCGCCAACAGCCGATATCACGTGCCCAATTCTCAACAACATATTTTACGACTCCATCGCCCAGTTGCTAAAGAGATTCGATTGTCCAAGACAGTATCAATTCAGCCAACAATCACATTTTCATCATCGTCACCGCCAGCCGATGAAAAGTTTGCCATTGTGATTGCTGTCGGCGTCACGCCATTATCACCATCGTCACCGCCAGCCGATGAAAAGTTTGCCATCGTGATTGCTGCCGGCATCACGCCATTTTCATCATCGTCACCGCCAGCCGATGAAAAGTTTGCCATCGTGATTGCTGCCGGCATCACGCCATTTTCATCATCGTCACCGCCAGCCGACGAAAAGTTTGCCATCGTGATTGCTGCCGGCATCACGCCATTTACATCATCGTCACCTCCAGCCGACGAAGTTTGCCACCGTTATTGCCCCCGCTATTTTCATGATCGTCATCGCCAGCCGACGAAAAGTTTGCCACCGTTATTGCATCACGCTACTATCATCATCGTCACCGCCAGCCGACGAATATTGCCACCGTTATTGCCCCCGCTATTTTCATGATCGTCATCGCCAGCCGACGAAAAGTTTGCCACCGTTATTACATCACGCCACTATTATCATCGTCACCGCCAGCCGACGAATATTGCCACCGTTATTGCTCCCGCTATTTACATCATCGTCACCGCCAGCCGACGAAGTTTGCCACCGTTATTGCTCCCGCTATTTTTATCATCGTCACCGCCAGCCGACGAAGTGAATTGCTATCTCTATTGCCACCATTATTGCCCCCGCTATTTTCATGATCGTCATTGCCAGCCGACAAAAAGTTTGCCACCGTTATTGCTCCCGCTATTTTTATCATCGTCACCGCCAGCCGACGAAGTGAATTGCTATCTCCATTGTCACCGTTTTTTTGGAATCATCACCGCCATCCAACGAAGTTTTTGCCATCGTCATCCTTTTCAGCATCCAGTGATAAATTTAGCCACCGATTAGAAGCAATCTAATCCAGATTTAACTTTCGCCAGTTCATTAATTTTAGTTAAATTAACAACGTCATCATTAATAACATCCCGTGTCACGTTTCACTATCGCCATCGACACAAGGGCAAAGCCCATGACACCGCCACATCGAACAAGCACACGCGCTACGAAAGAAATACCCCCCCAGGGTTTTAAAAGTGCCTCAACTTCTGGGATGGACCAGACACAGCCACCGCAGCCAACATTGTCACAGCCTCAGCCAGCGCAGCCGACACCACCGCCTTCTCAGCCATCGCAGCCAACACAATTGCAGTTTCCACCAATGCAGCCAGCACCGCCACAGCTTCCTCCATCGCAGCCAACACAATTGCAATTTCTACCAATGCAGCCAGCACAGCTTCAGCCTCCATTGCAGCCAGCACAATCCGAGAATCCATTATTGCCGCCAGCACAACTGCAGTTTCAACAAAGTCAGCTTCTATCGGCCCTAGCAGCCCAAATTCAAGCACTCAAGGAGTCAGTCGATCAGTTGCGCAATGACACAAGTGAAAATCAGAATGAAACTGAACGACTTCGTAGAGCAATTGACTTCCAAGATTCTCACAATATGCGCCTGATAGAGACTAACCCAGCAGTAGAAACAACATCTTCAACTAGAACGACACCGTTACCGCCAGTCGCTCAGCCACATAAGAAACTTTATGACCTTCCAAACTTCAGTGGAAGGCCTGATGACTGGCCGCTTTTCTTTGCCAATTATCAAGAAACGACTGCAAACTTTGCATACACGCCGATGGAAAATACCATTCGCCTGCAAAAGTGTCTGCAGGGAGAAGCCAAGGAAGCCGTGGCAGCGCTATTGATCCACCCTAACAACATTGACAAAGTGATGAGCACATTGG
Organism: Chrysotoxum bicinctum; assembly: GCA_911387755.1. Taxonomy (NCBI): domain Eukaryota; kingdom Metazoa; phylum Arthropoda; class Insecta; order Diptera; family Syrphidae; genus Chrysotoxum; species Chrysotoxum bicinctum. The sequence goes on from OU426988.1 coordinate 135,035,896, forward strand.
CTTTTCGTTTCGGCCGTGCGGATTTGTTGGTGAGGGCTCAACTGGCGAAGGTGCAACAGTTCCCAAATGTCAGCGAAAATAAAATCGAAAGCATAATCGCTTTCAGTAGTATGGTCGATAACGTTGTTGACTTCTTAGTAGCAGCGAAATGTGAGCATCACCTTGCCAATCCAATGCTGTTGGAGGAATTAGTAATGAAGCTGCCAGTTTTTCGAAAATATGAATGGGCCAAAAGGGCACTCGAAGTTAAACCATATCCAACAATTGAGAACTTTTCTGCATGGTTGAGTGGAGAAGCACAGATAATCCAGATGCTTCCTCAGGCTAGTACATCCAACATCGTCAGAGGTCAAGTGCCATATCCGAGGAGAATGATGCACACAACAGAAAAAACGTATGTGAGTAAAGAGATGACACCAAAGACATGCACATGTTGTGGATCGAACCATCAGTTGCCAGAATGCAGTGTTTTTAGAAATCTTTCGGTTGAAGAAAAATGGAAAATTGTGAAGGACAAACGCCTTTGTTTCTCTTATATCAAGGGAGGTCACGGAACAGCTTTATGCCGCGCTAAGAAAAGGTGTCAAATAAATGCTTGTGGGAAATTCCACCATAAACTCCTTCATGAAAACACAACTGAACGACAAAGGTCAGGATCGGAGCCAACGCCAGCCCAGTCGTCGGAAAGAGTGCATACCTGTCAGGCACAATACATGGACAGACAGCTATTTCGAATTTTACCAATTACAGTTACAGGCCCAAAGGGATATGTCAACACGTACGCCATGTTTGATGAAGGCTCATCCATTAGTATTGTCGAAGAAACTGTGGCCAACCAACTGGGTCTTAAAGGTCAAGCGCATCCGCTAACGCTACAATGGTACGGTACAAAGGTAGTTACTGAAGCATCGAGGAAAGTCTCTTTCGAAATTAGAGGCATAGGTGAAACCGATTCCAGTTTCTACATCAAAGACATTCGTACTGTAAAAGATCTTAGTTTGCCGAGACAATCGTTTAGCAAAGAACATTTCGATTACCTGAAAGGTGTGCCAATCCAAGATATGAAGAATGCTAAGCCAACTATCTTAATCGGGCTGGACAATTGTTATCTCGGTGTTGCAGAGGAAGTGATAGAGGGAAAGTTCAACGAACCTATAGCTGTGCACACGAGGCTTGGTTGGTTGGCCTACGGGCCAAGGCGTGCGGAATCCAATATTAAATCAATAGTATTGTACGTCAGAGAAACGAAGGAGCTGGACAAGCTGAACAAAATGGTAGAATCATACTTTACGACCGAAAATTTTGGAGTTCAGAAACCTGAAGCCGCCCTGGAATCCGTCGATGATGTTCGTGCAAGAAAAATTTTGGAAGAAACTACCAAAAGGACAGGAAATGAATTCGAATCTGGTCTACTTTGGCGTTCGGATAAGCTCAAAATACCAGAAAGTTATCAAATGGCTTTGAAGCGGCTATATAGTTTGGAATCCAAAATGAAAAAGGATGTCGAGTTTTCTACAAAATACAAAAAGCAGATGGCCCACTACATCGAGATGAAATATGCCAGAGAACTCTTACCATGGGAATTGAAGAAGAAACATCGTCGAGTATCGTATCTACCACATTTTGGAATTGTTAATCCTAATAAGCCAGAGAAGCTACGAATCGTGTTCGATGCTGCAGCTGAGTCTAATGGGGTGTCATTGAATAATATGTTACTTAAAGGTCCAGAGCAAGCCAAGCCGCTTTTGACAATCTTATTTAAGTTCCGCCAAGGGGTCATTGGAGTCGTTGGCGATATCAAAGAGATGTTTTCGCAAATCAAAATCCGGAAAGAAGATCAAAGTGCGCAAAGGTTCCTATGGAGATCAGAGCAAAGTCAGCCAATACGTACGTATGTGATGTCGTCGATGATATTTGGTGCCGTGTGTTCGCCTTGCACAGCCGAATATATCAAGAACATCAATGCCAACCGATTTAAAGAGAGTTCATCAGAAGCCGTTCCTATAATAGTCAACCATCATTATGTCGATGACATGGTTTGCAGCTTTTCGGATCCAACGGAAGCCGAGATTATCTGCCAAGAAGTCAAAAGGATTCATGCCGAAAGTGGATTCACTTTAAGAAATTTCGTTTCCAACAACAAGGCAACACAGACAGAGCTTAACAATCAATTAAACAGCAGTCAATCCACGACGATTCAAGCCAACCACGATATCGCCATTTCCAAGGTAGTGTATTGGAGCGACTCTAAAACAACCATTTGGTGGATCAAGTCATCACAACGACGTTATAAGCCATTCGTGGCGCATCGAATAGCAGAGATTTTGGAAAATTCGACTCCTGAAAATTGGCATTGGCTTCCAACGAACATGAACGTTGCTGACGATGCTAAGCGGGCGACAAAGCCACCTAAGTTTGTTGTCGAGAGCCGATGGTTAATTGGTCCCACGTTTCTTCGTCTTTCCGAGGACAATGGCCTCAAAGTTCGGATCATCACGCTCCAGAAACACTCCAAGAGGAAATCAAGCCAAGAATTCTGTGCGTCCGGATAGCAAGTAACCTGATTGAAACAACTAGATTTTCATCCTATAACAGATTAAGAAGAGCTGTAGCCTACGTTTTACGAAGCAAGAGTTGGTTGAACAGAGCTAAACAAATTATCGCAGCGAAACGACTAAGGGTCTCCGCGTCCGCGGTTGAATCACATTATCAAATTTCAAACAAGAATGTCCAGGTCTTTACTCTGACGGCAGAGGAAGTCACAGAAGCTGAGAAGGTCCTTTTCAAAATTGCCCAGAAGGATGTCCTATTTGATGAAATACAATGTCTATGGAAGGGTTTGCCCATACCCAAGAACAGCCAAATTTTCCAAATGACGCCGTACCTTGATGAAAAGGGTCTGCTACGCCTGAATGGACGCATTAACGCCGCATCTTGTTTGCCTGAATAAGCACGACGCCCCATAATCCTGCCCAAACATCATAACATTAGTCTACTCAACCTAGGAGTAAGTGGCAACGTGGAAAAATCGTCAAAGGTATCACGGCGAAGGATGAACAAGTCAGAAGTGCTGAAGTAAGAACCATAAATGGGATCCTTCGTCGTCCTACTTCGAAGCTAGCGGTCCTAGAGGTCATAGGTGAATCCCAGGAGCATTCACGGAGGGTGGGATGTTGACGTCTCTTTTCCACCGTCGCATTTTAAAAGACTTTCTGTGATTGGTTAACCAATCACCGCAAGCGTACTATAGAATAGGAATAAGATAGAAGGGAGAAAATTCAGCGAGTCGAGTCAGTCAAGATCGAGCAGCGGCGGTGGCAACAGGCATACAAATAATACAATTTTAAAACAAGTTTTTACTAGCAAGTTTTCTAAGCGAATTAAAATCAAGTTTTACAAGTTTTTATTAGCAAGTTTTTACTTTTCCACCAAGTTATTCAACTAAATCACAAATAAATTTGTCATAAATTATCTCAAGTTTTGTCTTTTGATTCTTTACGACAATTATTCTCGTTCTCTTCCTTATGTCTTCGTTTTATTTTGTAGTGTTTGTTCCTGTTTTCTTCCAATTTTTGTTTGGCAATTTTTCAGTTTTTAGTGAGAGTTTGATGTCAGCCCCAAGCTTATGGTGCTCCAAATAACTTCACTTAATTTAAGGCGAACGAAATTTCAAGGTTGGTAAGAAGAAATGAAGGTCTAAGGTACTCCCACTTATATCCTTCACAGATTTATTAAGTCATCAACAAATAGATAAACAAACAAAAAGTATAAATCTATGTATTTCTACATGCTCATTATGATGAGGATAGTAAAAATAAAATATGAAAGCAACGAATTTATCTATAGAAAAACTTTTTAATTCTGATGAGCCATATATTTTATAAGACAGGCCCTTTTCACTTTTTATTGTCATATGCTCTGTTAGTTAATCCCGTCCTGCGTAAATTTCACAGGCAGAAAAATAGAATTCAACTCACCTCGTTGTCTTATAGGATTTCCTATCGTGAGTGAAAGATAAAGTTTTCTCCATTCAGTAGTTTTTGAATGCTGTTAAGCCATTGAATACCACTTTCGAATAAAATCTATATACGTGCATCTCATCTACCTAGAAACTCACATCAGCTAGAGATATATCCAAGCACATAACCGTCATGGTGTCACAGAGAGATGTTTTGTGGGTTTCGAGAAAAAAACTTCAAATCCTAAGAGAATACTTTGGATACCTACGACTACGATACTTCGTATGTATGTGATGGCAAAAGACCTTCCCACACAAGGAACAAACAAAATAGAAAAAAAATCAACTAAGCTTTATCCTCAAATTAAGCCTTAGTAAACTATTTGCATGGAAATCGATAACGAATATATCATACAATGATAGGTACACTTACGTCCTTATCACAACCACATTGATTTAAACTGATTTCATTGGTACCTAGGTATATGATGTCCGACACACTTATTATAAATGTCTAAGGACATCATTTTTTTGTAATTGCGATTACTATCTGCTCATAATAACACCTACATATATTATAATGCAATTCCTCTATATTTAAAAATGATTATATTTTTTTAGATTTTAATTATTATTTAAATTAATGTGAGAAAAAAAGAATTCCTCTGAGCGTATTCAGAAAGATTGCTTATTTGTATCGTTTTTTTTTTGTCGATTTACTATTATGATTTTTAATCTCTCAGGAGATGCTTGCTCGAATGAAAAAAAAAATCCCGCAAAACGAAGGAAAAGGTTTTTTTTTTAAATTTAATATTAAGCTGGGAGAATAAACTTTAAGGATATCTATCTCTATAGAGAGTTTAATACCTTTGCATATTTGTGTTTTGTAAGAATTGTCATTATAAGCTATAAGCAGGTGGTGTAGGGGAACTAAGCAGAAAACTTTTAAAGTACACTTCCTAGTTGTATAAAGTTGTAAGACAGCTAAATGTGAAAACGAGGGATACTTATTCATAAAATTGTCTATGAGCCATTAGGGAGTCCGAAGTAGGCAGAAGATTATCTGGTAGGTATATTTCTTCAAGAAACAATATTAAAGAAGCACTGATATCTGAATGGCAAATCCCTTATAAGTGTTGTATATAAAGATAAAGTTTGGATTTACTTTTTTTTCTAAACTTTGTTTATGAATTTCTTCTTCTTCCCTTTCCAAAGGAATTAATGATCGTGGTAAGCTTTTGATTTCACAGGGCTTACAGCAGATCTAACTATGAGGGCTTTAGAACTTAATTCGCTGTTTACTTCTTTTTATGGACACGAAAATAAATGGGATAGTTTCTGGCAAAGCAAATGTAAACTTTGTTAATCTAATTATTCAAGACTTAAATGGTACAAAGAATTTAGAACAATAAGTGAAAATTAAATCTTCTGTTTAAAAGTTTCCGCCTTGGAAAAAAAATGAATTCATAAATTGCCTGATTATGGCATTTTAAAAAGATTTAAAAAATAATCTCTCTGTTAATAAACGACAAACTACAGAAAGTTATCACTTATCCATGTCTAAAATTATAATTCTGTTTAATTGTTGTGTAAAAGCATTTGACATATGATTTCCCACTCAATAAACCGATAGCTTTTTAGCACACCACGTAGTGTATGCGACACAGATTTTAGAATTTCAACACAATTTGTTGCAGAGTTGCCGATGAAGACTAAAAAGATATCACGAACCAAAAAAATATATTTAATAATAAAATAATTGCACATCATAACGGGATGTAAGTTCCATCGATAATAATCTACCAATATCAATAACGAACATTAAAAGCTTTCATGAATTTAATATTCTCAAGTTGGACTCATAAATACTTTTTAGGTCTTTAAACAACAAGACTTCAAAGCTTAAAACAATCAAAGCGTAAAACAAATAGAAAGAACCTCAACCACAGTCAATAGTTGGGTCTACCGCTAATCCGACAAATATTAACTCATTTCGACGATGCATAAAGGTGTCCAGATCAAAGAAACATTTTTGAAACAAGGAGATATCAATGCACATTAGTTTTAAATGTCTGAATATTAGAATGGGAAGAAAAAATAGAGCTGGATAGAGCATCCTACATTATCGTGTAGTCCAGTTAAAAAATGAATCTCTGTGTTACAAAATGCGGCTGAATTTGGACTTAGGGGTAAACTGATAAGCATTCCTAAAAGCGAGTATTACGGTTAAATTGTTAAAGGGGAAGAATGCAACTGGCTATTTCGCTAGAAGACTGTTTATAGAAATAACGGTAAAATAGTGAAAGATAGGAAACATTGCGGCGGCGCGCGAGTGATTCAAATGTTTCTGTTATACTTCTATCACCAATCATTTTTAAAGCTCTTTTTGGATTCTATCAAAGAGACTCAAATGGGTTATTGAAGTACCTGCCCAAATATGGGAATTGTACTCAAGCTTTGGACGAATATAGACTTTATAGATTACAGCCAGATCAGAAGGGGTGAAAAATTTCTTGTATCGTCGGAGAAAACCTAAACACTTATGTAGCAGCATTTTTGGAGACGTCGAATATGCGTTCATTTCTAGGAAGGGCATAAGCAATTATTTTGTGAATTTCAAACTTGAAACCGATCAATATTAATCATGCTGGGAAAGAGACATGCTGATACGTTAAAATGATTTGGCGGAGTGAGTCGAATGTCAAATAACCTTTATTTTATCAATGGGCTTTATCGAAATTCCAATGCAATCCTATGTTGTTCGATTTGAATATTAGAATATTTCAAGTTAGTTTATAATTTTCATGAATTATTATTTTCCATCAGATCGTTTGTCATATTCGGCCAATAAAAAGAAGTAATGGCCCCGGTTGTCGACTGTCTAATCGATGATTACCCTTTTTCGACTATCGATCGTCGATTACTCTGTTTCATATTGTGAATGTCGATTGTAATCGAAACTTTTCGGTTTCACAGTCGCTTCTTTTCGGTTGTAATTTTCTGTTCGATGCGTAGATATGTCTAGAAGTTTATTCTTGTGAACAAAATGTAAGTTTCTTCCAATAAATTAATTATATTTAATAGAAAATAACATTTATATATTTATCTTATGCAGGTCAAAAGTGATAACAAATAAAAATCAAGTCGAAATTTTGGCCAGATTGATGGAAGAAAATCTGGCAATCGCGAAAGGGGTGTGTGTTAAGAGCCAAGCAAAGATGGGAGAAATTCGAGTAACGAGAAAAATTTTAATAATACATTCATGTATGTTCCTACTTTAAGCTCTTTTATTCAATTAAAATGGGCAGATTTCAATTTCAACGTTAAGAAGAAGATGACACAAAATAAAGCCATACAAAAAGCAACTGGTGGTGGACCAACTAAGCTTTATACTTTCAGGCAATTAGTTGAATCAAAATGTTGTATAACACCATCGTGTACCTACCTGGAGTTGAATTTGGATGCTCTGAATTTTGGTAGAAACTTTCTTCGGATAAGCGAAAGTATTTAAAATAAAATGCACGACTGGGTCGCACAAACTTGCTCCTATGTAATCGACTAGGAATTTTAAAAACGAATTTTATTAGAGAAAACTGTTCATAAGGATAAAATTAATTTTTAAATTCTTTTAGTAGTAAAAGAAAAAAACAGAATGCTTTCCAACTATGAATTTATGAAAGAACAAAAATTATATGTTGTCGTTGTAGTGGTTTCTTAAAAAAAAGCTTTTATATACCTACAAATTTTTTAAAAGCTTTTTAAGAAAAAATTTAGGTACGCTAATTTAAAGTTCTTATTATTGTTCGAATAAAAATTAAATTGAAGAAAAGAAATATTGACCTGTTTCGGAGATATCGAATTTTCAAAAAAAAAAAAGAAAAAAATAGATTTTTTTTTTCAAAAATTCAAAAAATATTTATTTTAAAGTTTTGAAATGCAATGTGTTTTAGACTTTTTAGAAGCTTCTCCATAAAAATTTTCATTAAGATCCGTTGTGTGGATAATGATAAATTCAAAATTCGAAAAAATGGTTCTATGGTAGGTACAAGCTGTAATATCTTAATTTCAAATTTTTTTTTATTAAATTAAAGATCGTAAGAATAAATTGAAAGAAAAAAAAAATTATCAAAATTCTACGCGCCGTTTTTGAGAAAAATACGATTTTTGAAAACCATTTTTTTAATTTTTTTTAATTTTTTGTATGGTAGGTACCTTTATTTTTAGGTAAAATAAAAATTTTTTTCTTACATTTTGTAGATTATATTGAGAAACTTTTATTTATCAAGTTTAAAAAAAATCTAGCATGGGGTTTTTGAAATATTGAGTTTTGAAAAAAAAAATTGAATTTTTTTTAAAAATCCAAAAATTTTTTTTTTGAAAATTTGAGTACACAATTCTATTCAGGTTTTTGGGGAGCTTTAGCAAAAAAAAATTATCAAAATCGGTTGAACCGTTTTTGAGAAAAGCAAAAACAAAAAAAAATGGGGGGTACCCTCAATAACCATTTTTCGGAAATTTTTTTTCAACCAATACCTAGATTTAATTAAATGAAATTTTTCTGTATATTTATTTTTAAAATCTGTCGAATAGTTTTTGAGAAAAAAAATGTTTATAAAATTTCGAAAAAAATTCGTATGGCAGGTACCGTTATTTTTGGTCTTAAAAAAAAAAGAAAAAAATGTGTGGGGGGAAAAAATCAAAACCCATATCTACCCAGTTTAAAGAAAATCGGCCCAGCCGTTTAGCCTGTAGTCGAACAGACAGGCAGACAGACAAACAGAATTGCGAGACCCACTTTTTTAGTCTTCGCTATCATCGTAATGTCAACTTTGATCGAAATCTCGAGTTCGTTTTTTTTTACGAATGCATAACTTGCCTTATAGTACTCGTACCTATAAGTCGCAAGTAAAAAGAGTGTGAGTGAGAGAGACTCACGGTTAAGATGTGTAAACATCAACGTTCGTCTAAGTGTCTAATTTTTGGTATCGAAGGTACCCAATAAACATACAATGCAATCGTAACAGCAACATTGTTTTTTAAATATTGAATTTCTCTGAAAATCATTAATTAATGGCAACTGTATTTTCTCTATTAGTTTGTGACTTTAGACATATTCAAATCAAGCCACTGTTTTTCCAACAATTTATCCCTTTCACTTATACTTAAATCCAAAAAAGTCTTAAAATATCTCTATATACTTGCTGTACATAACGCTTTCCCCTTAAACATATGTGTATTTTTGGACCATGTCCTGTAATTATCGCATCGATAGAAATATGGGTGACTAATGCGCCAGTTATACACATTTATACGGTACGTAGTAAGTACGATGTATTAAGTACGCATTATTTCCAAGGTAAGTTGCTACACGAAACGTGTAACCGTAATGTGTAACCGTAGCGGGCGACACGGAACGTATAAGTTTTACCCACGTTTTCGGTTCACTCTGCCGGCAAAGATGTTTACGCATAAAAACCCTACAAAATATAAGGGAAGTATATCAGTATAATGTGAATACCAAGTAAAAATCTTTGTTCCATAAATATTACATTGTTTCTTCCAGTTCCAAAGGATTAGATCTCTATCTCTATGCCATAACCCAATTACACTAATTTTAAAATGTGTTTCACTGGCTTCTTGAAGCGCTATAACAGCTGAACTCTGGAACCGCAAATCTGTCTTGAAATCTTGAGCAATTTCGCGAACTAAACGTTGGAAAGGCAATTTGCGAATCAACAATTCAGTACTCTCCTGATAACGACGAATTTCACGAAGAGCCACAGTTCCGGGACGATAACGATGTGGTTTTTTTACACCTCCTGTGGCTGGAGCACTTTTACGCGCTGCCTTCGTCGCCAGCTGCTTACGCGGCGCCTTTCCTCCAGTCGACTTACGGGCAGTTTGCTTTGTACGAGCCATTTCACTTTTTCACAATTTTTTTTTCACTTTTTCACAATTTACCACAGCATAAATTTTTCTATACACTTTATGGCTGCATTCAAGCATATGATGCATAGAAAATCAACATACGAGTATCTCTTGTCATGGAAAGTGATATCCTAGCCTCTCAGACTTGTCTGGAAAATGGTAGGTCCCCTTCATTTCTGCAGACAACTCGCACACAAAAACGGTTGAGAACTGCACTATACTAGACCCTTTTGTCCGCTACTTATCGGGGGCCAAATTTCTATCTTTTATTTATTTTACAAACATTTAAATACTAACCGGCTTGTTTACTACCAATAAGTTTCAAATTAAAATTTCAAAATTGTGCGTGCATAGAAAGTAACCAATCGCAGAAATAAAAAAAAATCTAAAATCTGACAATAAAAATATTGCAATACTAAATTAGGTGCGAGGAAGCAGATGTTTATTTAGCATAAATACCGTTCCATGGCAGAATATTTTATAGGGAAGGTTCCTATCTATGTCTAGAATCGAGTATTTGAAAAGTCAAATTAAGATTAAAATTCATCAATTACTCAACATTTATGTATATGTATCTGTGTTCATGTCAGCGCTCATCAAAGGTTTTACTTCTCCTACATATTCTTCATTTTTATACATTTCAGTCAATTTTAAATTCGAATTTAAAATCAAAATCAATGCATGAATTCAAGAATTGATAGCAACAATACAGCAACAGGATAGAAGAAAGAGCAATTGAAAGAATATCCTTATGAAAATCAATCGATAAAAGATTTAATTTCAGCTGTTTCCGGTATTTGTAGGGCGTTTTATTTTGTGTCGTGGAAGGAAAAACAACAACTACTAAGTCATGTCAGTACTTCCTACGACAAGTTCGTATGCTTTTTATTTCCTCAAACATCGTCCTGCGGAACTGTAGGAACTGAATAATGAATCGAGTTACTAATTTCCGTTTCAACAATGAATAAAATCATCTTGTTCTTTGTTTTGATATCGTGTATATTTTTGGGTAATTTATGTAGTTATACTTATAAATCTGTATCGAGAAAATTCAAAGTTTTATATGAGTAATCGGCAACGAAAATTGAACTCGAGATTTGTATAAATTATACATACATATACATATATTAAATAAAATGCACGACTGGATCGCACGAACTTGCTCTTATGTTAAAGTACTTTGGAATTTAAGATACATTTTATAAATATAAAACATGAATTTAAAATGAAATTGCTGTCTGATTTCTAGAAAAGTATGAATTTATGCAAACAAACTTTTTAAAAAATCGTTTTATTATTAAATAAATGAATTTTTTATATAAGAAATTTCTTTAAAATTTTTCAAGAAAAAAATGTGGGATGCGAATTTTAAGTATTTAATAATATTGATTTTAGGAAATAATTTCAAAAAATAGTCGTTCATAGGTTTTGAAGATATTGATTTTTCAAAAAAAAAAATTTTTCAAAAAAAACCAACAAATAATTTTTTTAATATTTTTATATAAAATATTATTTTAAACTTAGGGGGACTCCTACTGAAAATTTTTGGTTAAAATCGTTAGAGCCGTTAATGAGAAAGTCGAAAATCAAAAAAACGGTTCTATGACAGGTACCGTTAATAACATTTTGCCCCAAATTTTTTTTTACCAAAACGTAGTCCATATCCATAATATTACACCTAATTTTTTTTATCAAAATCGTTAGAGCCGTTTTCGAGATAAATAAGTTTTTGCATTACGGGTGTATGGGGGGTACCGTTAGTTTTAGAGCTAAAAAAAAATTTTCAATTTCCCCTCTAGGGAATCACCGAAGACCAGGGTTGCGAATTTTTTAATTAAAAAATCCTTAAGTCATAAGTCTATAGATGACTTGTGAATTAAAAAAATTTAATTCATAAGATATTTGGTGACTTATGAATTAAAAAAAAATTAATTCACAACCCCCAAAGTGACTTATGAATTAAAAAAAATTTAAATCCTAAGCTACTAAGTGACTTATGAATTAAAAAAATTTAATTCACCACCTACCAAGTGACTTATGAATTAAAAAAAATCAAGTCATCCGGTAGTAAGTGACTTATGAATTAAAAAAAATTTAAGTCATCAGCAGCAAAGTGACTTATGAATTAAAAAAAATTTAATTCACCACCTACTAAGTGACTTGTGAATTAAAAAAAATCAAGTCATCAGGGAGTAAGTGACTTATGAATTAAAAAAAATTTAATTCACAAGTCAGTTGGTGACTTGTGAATTAAAAAAAATTTAATTCATAAGTTAGTTGGTAGATTGGAAATTTTTAAGCTTGTTTTGACTACATAATTATTTAATTATTAACGAAAGCTTTCAAATCTAGTTTTTAAATCATAAGATTATCACGCTAGCTTATAAATTATCCATTTCATAATTTTTCTAATCAGCATTTATCCATTAACTTATGAATTAAATTTTTTTTAATTCATAAGTCACTAAGTTGGTTTTGAATTAAATTTTTTTAATTCATAAGTCACTTACTTGCTGATGATTTGAATTTTTTTAATTCATAAGTCACTTACTTGCTCATGACTTGAATTTTTTTAATTCCTAAGTCATTTAGTAGCTTGGGAATTAAAATTTTTTAATTCATAAGTCACTTACTTGCCCATGACTTAAATTTTTTTAATTCATAAGTCACTTAGTAGGTTCTGAATTAATTTTTTTTAATTCATAAGTCACTAAGAAGCTTATGATTTAATTTTTTTTAATTCACAAGTCACCAACTGACTTGTGAATTAATTTTTTTTTTAATTCATAAGTCAGTTCGTAGCTGCTGAATTATATTTTTTTTAATTCATAAGTCACTCACTAGCTTGTGAATTAAAGCCAAGCTTAAGCTAACAAGTGACTTAAGCTTTTGCAACCCTGCCGAAGACCCATAAGTACCGAGTTTGAAGAAAATAGGTCCAATGGCTTAGGCTCTAGATCGAGGTACAGACATACAGACAGACAGACAGACAGACATACAGACAGACAGACGGAATTGCCGGACCCAGTTTATTCGTCTTCGCTATCATCCTAATGTCAACTTTGATCAAAATCTCGAGTTCGATTTTTTTTCCAAATGCAGAACTTGCCCTATAGTACCTATGTATATCGCAAGTAAAAATTGGACGATAAGCAGAAACGCACAGCTCTTAAAAGGGGCTTTCAAAAAAAAAACCTCGACGGATAATTGTACCAATATGCCGAGAAGACGAATGGAGGAGAAGAGAAGATTCAACTGCGAACTCAATGAGTTGTACCAAAATATGAATGCAGCACATGAAGTCAAAGTACGTAGACTACATAAGCTAGGCTACAACGAGCGAACGGACAGCTATTCTCCAGTCCAGAGAAGACCGTACCCCATTCAGGTGCACTAAGTGGGATTCTACCCCAATAAGGACACGACACTTTTTGGTGTGAGTTCTGGGTCGGTGCTTGTACTTCTTCCAAAAAAACACCAGCCATCAGCATCAATGAAGAGCACTGCCGTGCCGATCGATGATAACTAATTTCTTAAGGCTTAAATTGGATGATATGGATGTGAACAATATGTGATTTCAATAAGATAAAGTCTTTATTTTTTTCAATCATTTAAAAGAACAATAATTGGATTAAAAGATTTACAAAGCATGGCTTGATAAGCCATAGTAAAAAATGAAAAACAAATTAAAAAAAGTAGTAATACTATAAAGAGGTAAAATAATTTAAACAAATAATTTAAATATACTGTTATACAACGAATATAATATTTAAAATCATAGATAATAATGTATGCAAAAGATATTATAGATTGCATACAAGAAAGTTTAAGAGTGAATTAAAAAAAGTAAAAGATTTGTTTTTCAAAATACAATTTCATATAATGTGATATTTAGTTTAATCAAAACAAGAAAATTGAGTTTATTCAGTTGATAGTGTAACTTCGTCTTTTAATTTTCAAGTTGAAAACAATAGGCACACAATAGAAATGTATAATATAACTCCTCATAGTATCGTAAAAGTAATAAACGGACTTGATTCTACGAAAAACCCGGGTCCTGACGGAATTCCTAATATTTTTAATAAAAAATGTATAACGGTACTATCTGAACCAATAAGTAAAATTTTTAATTGCTCTTTAAGACAAATGAAATATCCAACAATGTTTAAAACAACTTTTGTAACGCCTATTTTCAAATCTGGTGATCCTAAGGAGGTATCTAACTATCGTCCAATTTCTACTCGTATCTCGAACAGTTTGGCGTTGATCTTTGAGAAAGCTGTGTATAACCAGCTTTTCCCTCAGACCAAAAGCTCTATAAGTGATTATCAACATGGATTTGTTTCTGGGCACTCAACCATAACCAACCTTGCTCTTTTTACAGATACAATTGCATGTGCTCTTGACAATGGTGACCAAGTGGACTGTATTAGCACTGATTTTTCGAAGGCTTTCGATAAGATGCAACACAAGATAGTTTTGGAAAAAATGTACAAAATGGGTTTCCATAATGCTTACCGTTAATTGGTTTTCATCTTATTAGTTAGTTTTGGAGCTAAACAAAAATTTCAATTTCTCCTCTAGGGAATCACCGAAGACCCTTAAGTACCGAGTTTGAAGAAAATAGGTCCAGTGGCTTAGGCTTTACATCGAGGTACAGACATACGGATATACAGACAGACAGACGGAATTGTCGGACCCACTTTATTCGTCTTCGCTATCGTCGTAATGTCAACTTTGATCAAAATCTCGAGTTCGTTTCCAAATGCAGAACTTGCCCTATAGTACCTATATCGCAATTAAAAATGAGCTATTTGTTTTTCGGAAAAGTTTTAAGATAGCGAACGATTTTTTCCTACTTTTTGTTTGCATTATTCGTCGTACTACTTAGAATGAAAACTAACTACAACATATCCTTTGCTTCAATCATCCTGATTATGGAAAATCGAAATCCCTCGGATGCGCTCCACCCAGCGGAGCAATTTGAACAAAGACATCACATATTATATTTGTGGATGACCTTGATAAGCCTCTAAAATATAGCTTATTCAATATTAACATCTAATCATCTAAACATCTATAAAAAAAAAAAAAAAAAAAAAAAAAAAAACAATTTATAAAAACTCAAAAACTACTATCCTATTGAAGGCTTCACTATTACTCTCACTATATTTCCCACTTTCACTCTAACTTTTTAATAATCCATACATAAAATTGCTTACGTTTCAGCTCAAAAAAATCTGTTTTTGAGATTCATATTTGCATACGATTAGAAGCAGAGTTTGTGAGTGTTTTTAAAGCTCAATGGCTTGTTCTTTTTAATCTAGACTTAGCTTGAAAAAATTTAAGACTGAGAAAAAAAGATCAGCAGTGCAAGGTCTATCGATTGAGTGGCATTAAAATCACCAACCTCATGATGAAAGTGATTTGATTGTCGGTTGGTTCTTCGCAGTGGCGTAGCGTACCATCTCGGCGCCCGGGGCGGGAGACCCATTTTGCCGCCCCATTCAATACTAAATTAAAATTAAATTTCGAGACATCATTTCACAGGCAATGAAGTATCTTTTTTTGAAAGTAAAATAGAATTAGCGGTTTCATAAACGGATTTTACGAGCCTTACGAATGAGGCTCGTGAGACAAAGCTGCATCTGCGGATTCATCTCCATGCATGCGTTTTTTCCTGCGAATTGTACTCGTTTTGAGATCGATTCCGAGTTTTTTCCAAAAAGTCTTAGAAAAGTCGATTGCGGCTTGGACGAAACGGTCTCTGCTCTCCACCAGGAGAGCTTTTAAAACGCAGAGTTTCTGAGCACACTTATCCACACTCAGTCCACATTGCTGCAGGTAAATCTGTGCGTCATCTTCTTCAGGTAGCTCTGCAGCTCAAAAGCTAAGAAAAAAGAGGAAGTTGAATGACTGCATGACTGTCAGAAGAAGACTGGCTACCGATCGGTCAATTCTTCCAGTACCTCAAGAACTTCCACAAACTTATTTTTAAGCGTCTTTACAGCTTCACGAGGTTCACTTTTTCTACAGGCTTGTGACTAGATCCTTGAGATACTTCTGGTGAGTCGACTTCGTCTTGACCCTGCTCTGTGGTTGGACCAGAACGACTTCCAACTTCGACGGCAGGCACGTCTTCTTCTTCTGCCCGTAAAATAAGTTATGCATTCCCATGAATATTGGCCGGAGGACAATTTTAGGCCACTCACGATTGTAGATGGAGGAATCTTAATTACATTGGAATCACTTCCGCTGCTGCTGGATGCCGCCGAAGACGTTAACGTAGCTTTTGAACCAGAACTATAACTGAAATATTTCGCGTCTTTGCGTCTGCTTCTTTCTTAGCTTTTTGCTTGCGGTATTCCGCGCCGCTTCCTTTAACTCTTTTCATTTTCAAAAACTAGTTCAAAGGTTGAGTGAAGTACTAAGTGCTTAGTTTTAGAAGATTCAACAGTATTTAAACTATAAACAACACAATCGAAATAACTTTCTGTGATGCGGGAGGGATCAAAAACATTGAGCTGGCTGAGACTAGAATAACGTTTCCGTCGAATCCTAGTTATCTTATCATATCTCGCATATGCATATCATATGTTTCGGAACACTCCCTTTCAGTTTCGCGAGAGTTTCGGAACGTTTTGTTTTAGTTTCGCGATCAGCGCGACAATACGGAATGCACTCTTACGGCCCTACTCACCGTCTACGAATTTACGAAAGCGGTCAACGACGAACCACAGATAGGGTGGCAAATTTCAAATTTACATCATTGTTGTTTGTTGACTTGTCAAACGATCTGTCATGAAACATATGATTTCTACTCTACCCGCATCACCGGCGACATTTTGCCGCCCCCTTAGGCGTGCCGCCCGGGGCGGACCGCAAACCCCGCCCCCCCTACGCTACGCCACTGGTTCTTCGTATGAGCGCATTTTTCACAAATGCAGAGAGAAACAAAATAAATTTAATGATAAGGAAAAAAAAACGTGTCTTAAAAAAAGGATTTCATATTGGATATTCCCTTTGGCTTTGCTCACCCCTGCCACCAACTGCAAAAAAAAAAAAACAACTTACCTACCTTTTGGAGTCTTGACAAATATTTCATTTTCACATTTAGTCAGATTTTCTTAAATGCTCATTTTCACTTCAGAAATGTCTTTATGTTCGAATACTTGTTTTGTTGCTCACATTCGCGAATCGAATTAATTATTCATCATTGGAGTGAGTAAATATGTATGTCCCTGAGCACATTATCTACTAGGTGAGAATTTTCGTATAGGTATACTCTTTTTAGCTCCAGGCTATAAATGCTCTTCGAAGACAACAAGATTCCCGTCTGCGAAAATAAACTTTAATAGAAGAGGATGATGATTATTTTCAAGTAACTTCTAACGATGATTATTTTCAAGTAACTTCTAACGAATACAACATACATACATAATTATGTTATCCTTGAAATTTAACAACAACAAGAAATCCATACTCTTTTGGTAGCTTTGGTTATGCTTATAAGAGTATAATGTTACCTCAAATGTATATTAGTCAGGCATAATTTACTTATATACGGATTCGGTATATGTACATGAAATGGGGGGTAACCTTCGACATTTTTTAAAAGGATTTAATTAATTTGAAATTGTTTTGAGGTCAAAAAAAGTCTTCCGATTTCTTCAATAAATTTGAATCTATAAGACAAATATTTCAAAAATCATATTAGTTTATATAAAAGGTCATTGCTGAATTTTAATATCTACCCTTTATAAGTTCCAAATATTAAGAAATAAGCTTGGAAGCCATTTAAGTTCCATTTTAAAATTAATTATAATTCTTAAGAAATAGGTATAAGAAGTTATAGGTACTTCTTTATATTTTCATCGCCCAAATAATATAGAAAAACCTGGTGGTTACTAAGTCGCTATACTGGTGTGTAGGATGTAAACTTTGTAGATTATGTAAATTTTTACACATTTATATTACGAGTATCTCAATTATTATCTTTCATTTGTATTTCTCATTTTTAATGCTCAAAAAAGAATATCCGAAGTTATGGGCCATTTTTTTCATAAACGAATAATAAATTAGAGGCCATGACGGCTCATAGAGGGCGACTTATAACTCTTAAGCATTCTTGTGTGTGTTTTACCAGGAATCAAGGGGACCTACAATTTTCTGCCGCTTCATAAAGAATAGGCAGCGCTTCTCATGACAGTAGATACTTTGGCGGATTTATCAATTCCTCGCAAGAGGTAGTACACCCCTGAAAAACTTTTTGCAGCGGCTAAGAATCGAACCCAAGACCCTCTGCATGACAGTCCAAAGCACTAACCATTATGCCAAAATAGTTGAATAATATATGTTTTCTTTTTTCATCGTCCCTGATTGTTGTAAAAAGGTTGTTTGAGAGCTTCTTCGCTCTTAATATAGATGCGATTCATCAACCCATCTCTTCGCTCATTAGGAAAGAAAGATAACGGAGTTATAAAGGTGAGTCGAAAAATGAGAAAGGTTGTGGTGTTTGGGAAAACAGGAGCGAAAGTAAGACCATGACTAAAACAAAATAGTCAGAAGGTTTTAAGAACCTAACAAAGAGAGGTTTTTATTACGGTAAATCTAACCGGGTTAGAAGCATGAGAGATTTCCTGATATTATACAGTATACCATGTATACAGTATACAGTATACTGTCACCAGCAAAAATAATGTAATGGACTACAAGTTTCGTTTCAAACAAAAGATGAGAAATAGAGCTCAAGCACAAAACGGTGACACCAGCATTTTATGAATAACTGATTTGAAATTATCCAATACAACATTTATATGGTGGTTTGAAATGTAATTTCTAACCTAACGAACTAAGGCCCATTTGCTTAAACAGAATATAAATACATACTTATGTTCCACATAAACTCTTATGTGACAGTTTACGAGTACGTAGAGGAAAAAGTAGAACATAAGCGCTTAGGTTGAACATAAATATTTAAGTTTCGTTTCAGCAAATGGCCCTAAATGCACTATCGATAAGTTAGCTTGATGCCATACTCTATTAAATACTTTTGAAATATTAAGTGCAATAATCTTACTTACTCCCAAACGATGAAAAGATTTATGCCACAGGTTGGTGAGACCTATATTACCTATTGGACCTATTGCTACGAAAGCCATATTACTGCCAGTCATTGGGAAGCTTTCGTTCTTCAAGAGGTTTCTTGAGGTGATAGTTTATAAATAAATAAATAAATTTGGTGGTGCAACAGCTCGGAGTGAACCAGGACCTAGTGACTTACAACTCTCAACCATTCCTGTGTGCGTGTTACCAGGAACGGAGGGGACCTACAATTTTCTGCCGATTCCGAATGGCAAATGACCAGCACTTTCCATGACAAGAGATACTCTTGGAGAATTTGTCAATTTCTCGCAAGAGGCAGTACACCCCTGAAAAAAACTTTGCAGCGGCTGAGAATCGAACTCGAGACCTTCCGCATGACAGTCCAACGCACTAACCATTATGCCAAGGGGTACTACTACTACTAGTTTATTTAATTCATAAAAAATCTCGACATACCTTCGGGCGTTGTCTGACCAGAAAAGCGCTGCCACAAAGAAATATGTATAGTGAAATCCCCCGTTACAACGATTTGACTGTGCGTAAAACGGGAAGCAATTCCTTGCATAGAGTCAAACTGCACATCCAATTCGTTAGAAGTCCAGTTAGTATCCAAACTTGGGCTATGATAAGTAAAGCATTTATAAAGCGTACTATTCACGCTTATGGACTGTGAATTTGTTGTAACCTGAGCCAAAGAAGATCCGAACAGTAGGTCCTCAAGAACTCTAACAAGCCCACCCACACGAACAGGACCAACTGTTAAATATCTTATGTTCGTTTACACTCGCACTCGCACTACACATTCATTTTCCGATCTGAGCAATCTTTGCTAATATACTTAATAATCTAATTTATTTTACTTTTTGTAATATTCATTCATTAAATAAACTTTGTTTAGTTCATAATAATTGGCGACGAGGTAAAAAAAAAAAAAAAAAAAAAAATTTGTTGCGAAGAATCTTCTAGCATTTTTATTTCGAGGTAATCATCAATTCAAAATGGACGACAAGCAATTCAAGGAATTCATGCAAATTTTCAAACAAATTTTGCCTAAGGATTCATCTACAGCAACTCCAGATACATCGAAAATTAATCCAGCTCTAATTCAACCCTTCGAAAATTTCGATCCGCAAAAGGAAACTTTCAAATATTATCGACAACGTTTCACAAATTTTCTAGAAATGAAACAAATTGCAACAGATAAGGAACTAAGTGCTCAAATTCTTCTTAATTCAATCGGAGCTTAAAACTATAATATGCTCGCAGCCTTAGTGTCTCCTAAAATTCCATCGCAACTTAAATTTGACGAATTAATGGAAATCTTTGAAACGCATTTGTGCCCGAAGAGAAATGTTATCGTGTCTCAACATCAGTTTCTGTCCACATATCAAACAGAAAGCCAGTCCATTGCTGAATATATCGCATCACTTCGACGTAATATCGCAGATTGTGAATTTACTTGCACTTGCGGCAATTCAATTGCCGATACATTTTTACGTGCCCAATTTGTACGTGGGATACGAGACAATTTAATACGAGAGAAAATTCTTCAATCAGATGTTGCAAAATTTGACGAGATCACAAAGAATACGAGAATTCGTCAACCCACTTTTAAAAACAAAATCGATTATGAAAAACTAGGAATTCAAAACCTGTATCTACGTTGTGGTCGCGACAATCATATCGTTAAAGACTGCAAAACAAATCAAAATCAACTCAAATGTACTGCTTGTAAGAAATCCGGTCACGTTAGAAAAGTATGTATTCGAACGCTTTTAAATAATTCAAGCTCAGCGAATGTAGTCACGCCTGAATATCTTCGACATGAAGATGAAAGAGAATATGGTGTTAATCAAATAGTCGACATTTTCAAACATCAACATAAAGACTTCAAAGATCTCGAAAAATATTATATATATGTAAACATCGAAGGTAAAAATACTAGATTTGAAGTAGATTCAGGTGCTGGGTGATAAATTCCGTGAGCTAAATATTCCAGGCAAATTACAAAAGTCAAATATAGCATTTCGTTCGTACACCGGAAATGTTTTTCTTCCTGATGGTAAAGTGAACGTGAATGTGGAATATCAAGGAAAATTGTCAAAAGAAGAGCTATACATCGTGCCCGATGAATACGAAGCGTTATTGGGACGCTTATGGATTAGACATTTGAAAATAAATCTACAAGACATCGATATTGAACAAGACAGTTCAAATAAAAATTCAATTAAGTCCGTTCAACCCATCGAAAATATTATTGGAAAATACCCAAATATTTTTGAAGAGAAGGTTGGTTGTATTCCAAATTTAAAAGTATCTTTAACACTTCAAAAAAACGCAAATCCAGTTTTCTATAAAGAGAGAGATATACCTTTTGCCCTTCGTGAAAAAGTCAATAAGGAATTGGATATTTTGGAATCACAAAATATTATAACCAAAGTTGCAACTAGTGATTGCGGATCACCTTTAGTGATAATTCCTAAACCTGATGGCAATGTGCGATTGTGCGTAGACTACAAAGTCGGTGTGAACGATCGTCTTGTCAATGCGAATTACCCCATACTCCGAATCGATTAAATACTCAGCAGCCTTCGAAACTCCAAATTCTTCTGTAAAATAGATTTATACAAGGCTTATTTGCACGTCTCCGTTGATGATGAAAGTAGCCGCATTCAAACAATATCAACACATCGTGGGACGTATCGTATGAACCGTTTATCATTTGGAATTAAAACTGCACCGAGCGAATTCAACCGTATTATCGGCCAAATTCATGCAAGATCTACCAAAAACTTTGTCGTATTTCGACGACATAATAGTTTATGGAAGTACGAGAACAGAATGCCAGGACAATCTTGAAAAATGTCTTCAAAGACTACAAAAATATGACCATAGAATTCAACAAAATTTCAAAAAATCAAGACAAAGTAAAAGCAGTTATAGATATGCCGAAACCTTCAAATGCAGATGAATTGAGACGTTTCCTAGGTATGGTCACCTACTATGCCAAATTTATTCCAAACAACTCTTCAATAACGTACCCGCTTCGACAATTACTTCAAAAGAATTCGAAATTTAGATGGACATCAGCTTGTGAATCTGCTTTCAAGAAATTAAAAAGGGAATTAGCTAGCGACCGTACTTTGATGCCTTATGATCCAAGCCTACCACTTGTACTTACTTGTGATGCAAGTCCTGTAGGAATCGCTGGTGTATTATCACACATCATTGATGGCAATGAAAGACCTGTCGCTTACACTTCAAGATCATTAACGAAATCAGAACAAAATTACTCGCAGCTTGATCGTGAAGCACTGCCATCGTTTATGCAGTCAATCATTACTTCAATTATTTATTTGGCAGACAGTTTACATTAAAAACAGATAATCGTCCACTAGTAAGGATTTTTCATCAAAATTCAAAATTGCCGTCTATGACGTCAGCTCGTTTACTTCGATACGCAGCTTTTCTTTCCGCTTTTAACTACGATGTAGAATTCAAAAAAGGCGATCAAAATTTAGATGCTGACTGTCTTTCAAGATGTCCGATCAAACCATTAAACTTTTCCAACGATATGGCAATCAACAATGGAATAAATTTAATTTTCATGTCAACAATAAATGAAATTTCAACAGACACTTTAACATACGACGTAATCCAAAAAGCTACCAACTCCGACATAAAGTTATCCGAAATTAAAAAACAAATCCAAACAAATTCCGATGTTGCATATGAATATACATTAGACAGTGGTATATTATTCAAGGGCCAGCGAGTCATCATTCCAGAGAGTCTACAAAAATTAGCCTTGCAAGAACTTCATTTGACTCACGTAGGCATAACAAAAATGAAGCAGTTAGCTCGACGTTACATTTACTGGAAAGGCATCGACAAGGACATCGAGCGTATTGCAAGAGCATGTGAATCATGTGCCCAAATCAAATCAAATCCGGCGAAGGTTCCAATTCATCCTTGGAATGAACCTGAAGAGAATTGGGAACGTATCCACATAGATTATGCGGGACCTTTTCAAAACTATTTTTTCCTGATTGTCATCGATGCAAAATCCAGATGGGCTGAAATTAAAATATGCAACAAGGACCCAAACTCTACTTCAACAATCGAACTTTTATCAGATATTTTCTCATTTCATGGTTATCCTAATACCATAGTCTCGGATAACGCATCAATTTTCATAAGTGATGAATTTAGAACATACTGTAAGAAAAATGGAATATTTCAAAAACTGATAGCTCCGGGTCATCCAGCTACCAATGGGTTGGCCGAACGAAATGTACAAACTTTGAAAAAGCGATTAAAAGCAATGGAAAATGAGCCGATACCAATGCATACAAAAGTGCGTGAAATACTTTTTCGTTACAGAGCAACCCCCCTATCCAGTAATAAAACACCTGCAGAAATGTACCTTCATCGAAACATACGAATTCAACTTGATGCTGTTCGACCAATTAAACATGATAAAAATAAAGCAAATCAAATCAAAACTCGACAACTAAGCGTGGGAGATCGTGTACAAGTAAGATGCTATATTCAAAATAAAAACGTATGGAAATTTGGTTCAATAATTCAAAAGTTTGGAAAACTACATTACCTTATAAAACTTGATGATGGACATATTTTCAAAAGACATATCGATCAACTCCGCAAAAGTGAAATACAACAAAAAATTGAAATCCGTAGAAATCAGTCAGATGTCAACAACAAAAACAATTTCGATTATCCACTAATGTACTTGCATCAATCAATAGCAGAAGATTCACCAGGCTCTCGGGTCGCAACGGCTATGAGACCACAAGAAGCAACTGATGCAGCAAATTTTCAACATACATCAAGCAACTCGCAACCAAGCTCAGAGGAAGGTGGTTTTGAACCTAGAAGATCAGCACGGGAACGAAAGAAGCCATCATATTTTAAAGATTATGTTACTTCACTTTAAAACATTCGAAGACTTTAAGCGTGGGAGAACTGTTGTAACCTGAGCCAAAGAAGATCCGAACAGTAGGTCCTCAAGAACTCTAACAAGCCCACCCACACGAACAGGACCAACTGTTAAATATCTTATGTTCGTTTACACTCGCACTCGCACTACACATTCATTTTCCGATCTGAGCAATCTTTGCTAATATACTTAATAATCTAATTTATTTTACTTTTTGTAATATTCATTCATTAAATAAACTTTGTTTAGTTCATAATAGAATTTAAGCAACATAAAATGAAAGCTTGTATTTAAACAAATGTTACATTCTGGTTGAAGCTGATAAGCAACATCATTTCGTCGGATATGGCAAGGTCGTGGTGTGGAAAAAAATAGGCACTAAGCTAGGACCAGGCAGCTTCAATTCCATGTGATAAAATTTTTCAACAACCTGGGTTTCACTAAGTGCCAAAACTGGTAGCCTGTTTTTCGCAGTATGGGTTACATACATACATATATATGTATAGCCTATGTTTTTTTGTTTCACTTAAACCATTTCGAATTCAATTTTCGGATTCAAAACTTCTATTAAACCGCCACAAAAGGCAAACCAAACCAAATTAAAAGACAAAATAAATCTTCCCAAGCAATTGAATTCTTTTACAAAAATCATTAAATACAATTATTTCTCACAATAATCCGATATCTCACATTTAAACTCACAAAAAATATCAGGGTATATGGTATATTAAATAAAATAAAAAGAAAAATAGAACCCAACAGCGCCACAACAACTTGACAAAGGCGAAAACGATAAGAAACATTTGATGCGGATAATGCGACAAAATCCTTTCGGGTGAAATGAACGATCCAGTCACAAAAGTCTGACACGTTGATTCTACTCACATACCTACATACATACAAATGTATGTACATAGTAGAACTGCCTTGCAGACCTCTCGGATTTGTCAACGAAGGAGAGACGAACTAAAGAACAAGGCTATTTCTCATTCCTTATTGCAAAAGTATCATTTAAGAAGAAAATTGACATGAAATCTTGAAAATCTTAGAAATCTCTTTAAAAAGAATTTTCTATGTCGAAATGTCGTATCCTCTTATGGAATATGGATGGATTTCGGCCTCCCTCTGGTTCTTTTTGAGTGTTGGCTTCTTTTATGTCCATATTATTGCCATAACCCTCTTAAAGTCAAGTGCTTTGAGTGACTTTTGAATGGCTATCATTTTCTTTGGCAATTGCCAACATATTTTGCGCCTGATTATAAAAGTTACTTCTTACCATAAAGTGGACTTTGTGAAAATGTACGCCTGAATTTGAACAAAAAGGCGTACCAACCTTCAAGCTGCTGGGGCATGATTTTTGTTTGAAAAGAAAACGCCCTCCTATTATTCTGGATGCCAAAATGAATAAAATTGCAATTTGCCTCCCGGATGCGGATTCCGGTGCAGGCCAGTATTAAAAAATATGAAAATAATATGAAAGAGGCAGAATTATGAAGTAAATCTTTTTCTTTTTTCAATTCAATAATTTGAAGTTGAAGCAGTAAAGATAAGAACATAGATTGTAAGGGTCCTCTGTGATCAGACACCAATATCTATTCAAAAACTATTGACTTGAAATAGAGGGGCCCTTTATGATATCTTTTAACAATATCGGGTCCAGAGACAATTTAAATAAAAAAATCAACTGGACAATCGTCCAAAATTTTCCATATCAAAAACACATACCTACAATGAGACATATACAGTGGTGAATTTGTATAGAAATAAGTTAAATTTCTGTAGACTTAAAATTGTTCTACTTATTTATTTGGGTAGATTAATTAGAGATAATATGTCTGTTTTAAGGTAAAAATATATAAGGTGTTTTAGGTTAAAACATTTTTCTGCAGTCACTAAGTCTTACCTTTGAATCAGTAATATTTTTGTATATAACCTTTGTATATATAACCTATAGTATTATCATGGAGCGTGATTTTATGGTACCAACGCTATCCTGGTGGTGGCGCGGCGTTGAAATTAGCGCACGATCTTACAGTGGAGAGTAAGATAAGATACAAAACAAGTGGTAAAAAGAGAATATTTTATTATTAAATTTATCAGAGACAAATCTAACAAGTACTATCGCTATGCTTGATATGTCGTCCCAACCGATCGTCTTCATAAGAGAACTATAAGTTTTATATACAAAGGTAATATCTCTTATAGGCTATGTTTAAGTTCAAAGAAAGAAACTGAGTGAGTTTGTGAGAAGAACGGAAGTGCTTGTAGGAAGACCCCAGGAATTGTAAAGAAAATCACTCCAAAGTTCATATATATACATACATACTTAAAAATAAACCGATAAGTATCTGAGATACTCTATCTGAATTCCCACTGGAAAAAGAAAATGCCGGAGGAAATCATGGTTAGCAATAGACCGCTCAATTCTGATCAGTAATCCCATATCATTAATTCTGAATGCAATGATTTAAGACTTGGCAACAAAATCGGACTTGGAAGGAATCAGGGCACAACTAACAGGAAATTGCTACTCTTCAAAGTTAGTTTAAAGCAATTGATATACGTCACATTTATATTGTAGGCATTAATAATTTTTTTTGTGACTGTATTTGCACTTGCACACCAGACTTTTTGTTTATTCTTATTCGACCCAGCTTGAATTAATAGAAACCGAAATAACATGTCTTCTCTGATCGTATAATCCTCCCACTATTAAGTTATGTTATACATTTATCTCTTTTTATGTAAGTCCTTAAAAACAGGCCTCCATAGCTGTTTTGGCGTATTTTGTTTTTATCTGATAAACTGTCAAGCTAATAAGATCGAAACCAAGTCTTTTTATTGGAATTACCTGCTCGCTATATCACTGTATTGCAATGAAAGAAGAATGATTTTCAAATAAAGTGGTTTACATAGCAGTGGTAAATGAAGAAGTTGCTTCCGACAGAATAAGTTCACTATATACAATCAGCCAGAAAAATTTGAGCCAAAATATTACGCTACACTGATCGGGAAAACCTACCAAAAAAATATTTCTAGGCTTGAGAGTTCCTAAGAGTTTCATATGAGAATTGAAGAATTTAAAAGAAGTAGAAATACATATATGAAAGTACTATCAAAATCAATAGAGAAGACAAATTTACTTCCGTAAGGGGTCCTGTACTATCTCGAATAAGGATTGAAGATAAACAGCGAAGAGACCGAACTTATATGCTTCCGAACACTGATCACGGTAGTAGCGCCAATACCGCGACACTAAGCCCTTTATTCATGAAAAATTCAGACGATTTTCGATCCCCTTCTAACTTCAATTCCAATAGAGTCAGAATCTTTGAATTCAGAGTATTTGCTGAGTCAAATTTCAACTCTTTGACATTAGTGGTTCCTGAGAAATAGAACTTCAAAAATCCCTAAAACCGTAACAGACCGGTTCACTGACTCAAAAACTCACTGACTTATTTACAGATCATCAAAATTATGGATCACTTCCCGAAATCACCGATCCTTATAACTTACAACGGTAGGTGTTGTGGTGCATGGAAAGAAAAAAAAATAGAAAATCTGGAATTTTCCATTCATGTGGCGGTCCATCCATCCACTTTCTCAAAGTTCTTACCAATTATATGCAGAACTTCCGATTATTGTAGCACGATAAAAATTGGTAGACCAGCACTGCATAGAAAGAAAAAGATCGAACATGTGGGATTTTTCGAGATTTTTTCATAACGACTAAATGACAGATACCGATAGTTTTGAAGTTAAACAAAAAAATTTTTCTCCTCTAGTGAATCACCAATGACCTTTGAGTACCGACTTTGAAGAAAATAGCTTTATTGGCTAAGGATTTATACACGAAATTTCTTTAAAATTTTTATAAAAACAATTACGTACTCGTATGCTTATTTCTTAGTATTTATATATTTATATACCTGTGAGGACATTATTTTAAAAAAGAATCGTTCGGCCATTGTCAAGATATTGACTAAAAAAATGTAAAAATGTATTTTTTAAACCCAACCATATCAGTTTAAATTTTAAAATTTATAAAATAAAAAAAAAATATATCAACTTTTTATCCATAATTGCTAAGATATTTGTTCGTCTCCTACCCCACTGTGAACATCCTGTGGTAATACTCGTATCTTAAAGGACCGGGGAAAACTTCAAATGAGCGTCTCTGAATGGGCACCTAATCATGTGGAAAAATGAATTCTTCTTAAAAATTTTTGTATCCTTCCTTGTGGGAAGTGGAAGCATTATATTGCATAATATGAATGTGTGGTGTGTCCTGTGCGCGAAAAAAAAAAAACAAAATCCTTTCGAAATTTAGCGCCAAAGCGTATTTTCCAAGTTTGCCCTGTGGTAAAACCTAAACTTTTCTCATATACTCATAATACAACCAAATTCATTTCTTTAGGTTTATGCTGCAAGAGAGCGAGGCACCACAGTGAACTCGTCTATTTTATTGGCAAGATTTATAGTAACAATGGCCTTAGACCCTCCGAGAGTATCGAAAAGACGAAAGACACATAACTATAAGCGAAGAAGGATATACCTATACTATATAACCTTTGAAGTCGATGTTCAGTCCTGTTTTGCAAGTTTTAATAAAAATAAATAATTTGTTATGTTAACAAAAATATTTACAATCGCCTTGACTTGCCTTCGGATATTCGCAAAAATTGAATTCCTTCAATGAAAGGGGTGGTTGTCTACATTTCCGAAATAATTCTTTTTTGAGATAAGTTCTGACATATGCACAGATATAAGAAACATATTGAAAAATGTTCACAAAAGAATTTCTGGAAATAATCATTTTTATCGGACACAAATATTTTACAATAATTTATTGTTTCCTTCTCTCCTGTGAACAGATTTGAACTGTGACCAACGACAATAACTCAGAGAATTATTGCTGCATCTTTTCATTTTAGTCAATAGTCCAGTTATTTTAGGCATTTTAAACCCCAATCTGCGGAAAAATTCCTAGTGAGCTGAATTTTTGTATACACCTTTATTACGGCATTGTAATGAAGATGTGAAAAATCGACATTGATATCGTGCCGGCTAAAAAAGTTATAAGGGTCAAAAGGTCACGAAAATCAGTTTTTCGCAAATATCTCGTGATCTAAGTATTGCTCAGAGGTCAATAAAGGTCATTCTAAAAATTGTTTGTCGTGAAATTGTCTACAAAAAATGTCTCTTGCATTTTTCTGTAAAATTAACCGTTTTTGAAGTAGAGAAAACGACTAGAATGCACTCACATACGGTATTGTATACCGTACGGCGTATATCAAGGCGTAAACTCTATTGCTTTTTATTCATTTTTGTAAGTTAGTTAGTTAGTAAAATCTACTACATACACAGACATATAGCACTAGTATTACTAGTATAAACAGGACATTTCGTGCCAGTGAATGCCTCAAAAAATGACTTAAATATGGCAAAAGTCCTAAAAATATCATTTTATCATAAAACTTAAAATGCTAACTTGGTAGATAGAATACCTCTCATACCAAAAATAGAGGACAGGTAAATAGGTAGGAACATGTGTTCAAGTAAAATGATAATACTTTTCAACTCTAAAAGTCACCAGATGTAGATGGTATCTTCCCAGCTTTCTTGTAGAAGAGAAAAGAAAACTTTATGCCCTATCTCACTAATATTCTTCGTAGTAGCATTGCGTTTGGGTATATACCAAGTATATGGAGAGCAGGAAAGCTAAGCTAAGCTAAGAGGGAGTCTTCAACAACACATCCCACGAGGCTGCAGGCACAGCTTTTGTTAGGAAATGCGTACCCATCACCATAACTAGATGGAAATGTTAGGGAATAAAAATACTGTCACAAAAAGGACAAAATGAAAAAAAAAAGTAATCACAACAAGAGGCTGTCCTCAGGGTGGTGTATTATCACCCTTGTTGAAGAGTCTTGTAGTGGATGAATTGTTAGAAAATCTTACCTCCCAAGGTATATTCTCCATTGGATTTGCTGATGATGTTGCTATCATAGCCGTCGGTAATCCAAAGAGGACTAACAATTACACGGAAATGGTGTCTATCTGTAGGATTATCAATAAACCCCTCCAAGACGACAATAATACCATTTACAAGGAATAAATTCTGCCACATATGAAACCTATCCATCTAGCTGGTGAAGTGATTGAAACGCAGAGAGGGGTAAAATACTCGTATCTAGGAATTCTACCAGATAGTAGACTCCTTTTGAACAAACACTTAAAAGCTATAGTCGGGAAAGCCACAAAAGCCCTAATGATTTGCAACAGATTTGCAGGCAAGTCATGCAGATGCAAACCGAACATCCTTAGCTGGATATACACTATGATGGTAAGATCAATCATTACATATGGGGCGGTTGCATGGCACAAGAGAACCGAATTATCAAGAACAAGAAAAGCTCTAGAAAAAGTCCAAGGGCTCGCGTGTATCTGTAATACAGGAGCAACGAGAACCTGCCCTACCGCAGCTATAGAGGTTCTCCTCTATCTATCCAGTCTACACGAGGCCATCAGAAGTGCGGCAATGGGAGTTATCTTTAGATCCTCGAAACAAATATCATCAAGTGGCACACTGATGGATCGAGTCCTAAGCAGAATAGTTTCAGATTTCTGAAACTGACTTCCATATCATCGCAATATCACTGAATCTTGTTGAAGTCACAGTGCAAAAGAATTCTGATGACCTCGACTTTGGGAGCTGTTCTGTACACTATTAGGTCGACGGCATACACAATTGCCCGAGTTAGACTACCTATTAGATCGCTGCTGTAAATGCTGAATAGAATCAGCGAGTTAACCGCTCACAGCTGAAGACCATTTTTAATATCGAAGATTGCGGTATGCAATTTTTAATGACACAGAAACTGATATCGACAATGAATGATAAAAAAAAATTATATACCAAAGTTAATTTTTCTTTATTTTTCTGTATTCAAATAAAAAATTATTCACTTGTAAATAAAAAAAAACTCTGATTACATACGAGTATCATGGATTATGCCTACGGGGGAAACCATGTACAAAAAACGCGCCCTGCATTCTACCTCGAAGGTGGTGAGGAAACAGGTGCATCGTCATAATATATTCGCTTTCTCAGCGCTCTACTCCGAAAACGGTTAATTTCACAGAAAAATGCAAGAGACATTTTTTGTAGACAATTTCACGACAAACAATTTTTATAATAACTTTTATTGACCTCTGAGCAATAGATCGCGAGATATTTGCGAAAGACCTTTTGACCCTTAGGTATAACTTTTTTAGCCGGCACGATATCAATGTCGATTTTTTACATCTTCATTACAATGCCGTAATAAAGGTGTATACAAAAATTCAGCTCACTAGGAATTTTTCCGCAGATAAAACCTAAAATGACTGGACTACAAGTAAGTTCAATAAGTTAAACGTTAAAAAGAATGATAGGGCGTAAAGAAACGGCATAAAACCGACATGTCGGCCATTTACAAGGTATTATTAAACTGTCTGCTGAAAGAATCCTTTTAGGTGTTGATGAAAAATTACAAGGATTTAGTGTTTTCTTGGCTTTGGCTTATTTATCCGTTAAACTTGATTAGAAGATTACATGGGAATGTGATTTAAAAAAATTCGCATAAGGATAAATATTGTAAAATTACGACAGATAAGCTGGATAAAAGGATTTAAATAAGGCTGTGGGAAATAACCCAAAATATCTTATGGGAAATATAAGCTTTAAGCGTTCCTTTGCAAGGAATTTTTGTATACTATAAGCTGTATGGCCTTGTTGCATTTACAGACAAAAAATTAAAATCACCTAAAATATTATGCTAATATTTTTATTAAAATGAAGAAAAAATGGAAGTTTATTCTCTTAGAATTAATAAAACAAAATAAGAGAAGAATTAAAAATAAATAAAATTCATATATATTCTGCTGTCTTTCGGAGTGATTCTTATACATGTGTATAGGTTTTGCTGGAAATAAAGGGTGGTCCAACGAAAACGTACGATGTTAATTGTAAATAAAACAAAAAGTTTTCAAAGAATTATCTTAATATTTTTGAACGTAATACATATTGTGCACATCTCCATGGTTGAATTTGTAAAACACTGAAACTAAGAAATGTCAAATTAAGTTTGGCAAAAAACTTGACTTTAATGTGTGACTCACAAATCACAATTAACATCGTTCATTATGGTTGGACCACCCATGATGTATACACATCTTTGCCGGCGGTAGAGTAACTCAAAAGCGTGGGTAAGACTTATACGTTCCGTATAGCCCGTTACGGTTACACGTTCCGTGTAGCAAATTACCTTACGTAAATTGCATTTAAGACCCTGTCTACATTGAGAATATTGTGTTCTTACTACATCGTGTTTACATTGGAAACTTTGAGTACTGAAATCACGATTCATTGCAGGTTCATTCAATTTTTAAACAAATCCACTTCACGTTAGTGATGGACGCTTACATTTTATTTTATTCTCCAAGAAAATCCATTTTCAGAGTTGACATTTAAAAATCCAAAAAAGTTTGTTGAGAGCAATCAGTTGATATCTGCAACGAAATATTTTCGTTATGTCACAAATTCTGTCCTTTATTTGTCATACCATTAAATTATTTTAATTATCGAATTAAATATTCTATATTATATAAAAATATAGATCGCTCTCCATCTGTCAAGCCATGATGCTGAGTCTGAGAAAAATTCGCAGTTATCGTTCTTTCTTCCTTCTAGTTTCCTTTATTGCTCGAGTATGTTTCATTTTCTATTTTGCGTACGCGCAATGAATTTCGCTTAACTGAGTAGAGTAAGGAGTGCGAAGAGATAACTCCTTTTCGCTTGAACGTTGATGTTTACACATCTTAACCGTGAGTCCCGGCACTCACACTTTTTTTTTATGATACAAACTCTATATACTACTAAAATAAATCAGCCAAGTAAAAGACTTCGCACTATTTAATCCTGATTGCATGTAGTTCATATTAGATTTTTGTCAAAAAAAATTGATATAAGATGAACTGAATTTAACAAAAATTGCGGATTGTAAAAGCTCTTACTAGTCAACGGATGAGCCCAAATGAGGTCACAGTTATGAAAAACAATTTTTTGTGCACTAAAGACCAAAATAAGATATTTTGAATTAATATTCCACATTTGTGTATTGCGTCTAAGGAAAGAATCTCCGAACTTTACAGTACGTCCGAAGTTGGGCTCAAGGGAAAATTGTACAAATTCTCTGAAACACTTGCTTTACAGTAGAATTGTGTTAGGGTAGGGTTGCTATCCGTCCGTATTTTCCCGGACATGTACTCTTTTTTCACTGTGTGGGGGAGGTCCGGAATAGTTTTTGTTAATTGTCCGGGATTGTACTCCTTTTACCCATTGTATATCTATTTACTTTTATGCTACTTATAATTAAATGGTTATTCAAAAATGAACTGAGGTCTCATTAAAATTAAGTGAACGAACAGATCGCAGACGTGGAAATAGTTTTTTCTTTAATCAATTCGCAGAGGACAAAAGATAGAAACAAACTGTTACCTGAGACCGTCAAAAGAATTATTTTAACAAAGTTTTATTTTACGGATTTAAACTGTGAATCTTTTTACGAAATGATTATGTCAAGCAACAGTGATATACTCAACAGTATTAGATGTAATGAAAAATACAACAAGCACTGTAAAGGCTATTTATTAAAAAAAAAAAATGAAGTTCATTTTTTTACCATTAAAAATGTGATTTTTAAACTAAATATTTATTTTTATTTAAATGTTAATACGATTTTTTGTTTTCTTTTACAATAAAAATGTGTTTATTCTGTCCTCGTTTTGTACTCTTTTTTCAGTCTTCATTTGTCCGGGAAAGTCCGGGTTTTTGAAACTCCAGTACTAGTTTCATCTAAACATATCTGGCTACCCTATGTTAGGGGGAGAATGCAATTGGATATTTCGCTAGAACACTGCAATGAAATTAAATTCAACAACAATATTAAATTCAACAAAATACACTATTGGGTCGCATGAACTTGCTCTTGTTTATAAGAAATTAAAAATTTTAAAAAGGAATGTTTTATGAGTAAGCATAAAATTCATTTTAGAAAAAGATAACCACCTCGAAATACTTGAAGCTGAAAAAGTATGGCAATTTTAAAACTTTGCTGTAAGGAGAATTTTCTATACATATTATACAATTTTTAAACATTTTTAAGAACAATTTTGGGAATTCAATTTTAAGTTTTTATAAGTTTAAAATCAATTCAGGAATCCCACAGGGTAGTCATTTAGGCCCTATTCTTTTTATTTTATTTATAAACGACTTACCATCGGTGTTAAAATACTCTAAGTGTATCATTTACGCCGACGATGATGTAACAATCTTCAAAACTATTTCAAATACTCGTGATTGTGAAGAATTGCAATGTGATCTTAACTCGTTTTTTGACTGGTGCACTCGTAATTGTTTATTTCTTAATATTGATAAACGTAAAACTATCAAAGGGCACGGTAGTGCCCAGCTAAGTTCTGGCACTACACCCTTTTTACAGGAACAAACTCAGGTGATTTTTGACCCCTCCCTATCTTCAGTACCAATGAAGTCAGAAACCTAAGATTCCGAATATTTTCTAAGCTAGTCAGGCACAGGCGCCTAACCAAATTTTAATTTTCTAGCATAAGCGGTTCCTGAGATATAAGGCCTCAAAAATCACAAAAACCATAACTGACTGACTGACTGACAGATCATCAAAATTATGGAGCACTTTCCGACATCGTAGAATCTTGTAATTTTGCACAACGGTAGGTCTTGTCATGCAAGCAGAGGAAAAAATCGAAAATTTGAAATTTTTCATTCAGGGGCGTGGTATCCGCCCACTTTCTCCGAATTGGTGTTGGTTGAATGGAGCACTTCCGACTGCTGTAAGGCGATAAGATTTGGTGAACCGGTAGGGCTAAAATTGCATATAAAGGACCAAAAATAAACACTGAGGTTTTCCATACAGGGGGCGTGGTATCTGCCCACTTTCAGAGAAAATGTTTAATTTATTTGGAGCACTTCCGATTGCCGTAGAATTATGAAATTTGGTAGATTGGTAAAGCTTAATGTACATTCAAAGCGAAAAATATAAAATCTAAGATTTTTCATTCAAAGTGTCTTTTTATTGTCATTTTGAAACTATACATGCATTTTGAAAATTCATGATTTTTCTTAGAACTAGAGTGCTCGATTTTGGCACTCTATGTTATTTTAACATGAATGAAAAAAGAAAACATTTGCATACCTGAAAAAAATATTAGTTTACATAAAAAAAACTTGACCCATCAGATTTTAGTCAGTAATCATTAAATAATAAAAGTTCTCTATTACATTGTCCCTGTTTCAATATTATTCTACTTCAAATATTCGGTATTAAATCTTCATGAAGTAAGAACTTGGCGTACTTTTGGATCTCAATACTTTTCACGACTGACTTGTAAAGATTTTGTATAGAAAAACTTGGCTCTTTTTTTAACATTTATGTTTTTGGTCTGATTTAACATATCCAGATCCTATAAAAACAAAAAGAAGAACCTGAAAATAGACCACTAATTTCTATTTCATCTGCCCAGTTTAAATAATTTTATGAAAATCAGGAAAAAAATAAAATAGAAGCGAAAAAATGATGTTGATACCATGAAAGAACTAATTATCGAACGAAAAAAATAAAAACTTACAACGAAGAAAAACAAAAAAATATAGCTTAAGCAAACATCAACAAACATAGAAAAAAATCTTGTAGATTTTGTGAAGATGAGCTCTTGACACAGTCGCTGAGGCAGATGGCCTGAAAAACAAAGGCTGTGGTCAGGGCCGGACAAGCTATACGTGCAAGCTGTGCAAATGCGCAGGGCGCTGAACTCAAAAGGCGCCTTGGGCAAGCGTTAAAAAAGCCACTACTTCATACCCACTACCTACCATCTTTTTTAAGTTTCATATCTTTTTATAGCTCACTCCAATATTGGTATTTATTATATAATTAACAGCTGATTCTGAATTTAAAGACAGATATATATATATATATAGATACATATCAAGTTTTCCAAAAATAAGTCGATGTTTAATTTCCTATACACACCCCCATTCCCACAGTAAAAAAAACTACATCACAAAATCTTTACAAAGTGCACAATTTTGTTCGCTTAACAACAGATACCTACATATTTGCTATTTTTCTCTTTATCAATCCACTGTTACGTTATTCTTCACACTCATCATCTCGTGTATGAGTGAAGGCATTTATTTTATTTTGTTATCTCTCCCCTATGCAGTGTAACATAAAACAGAATTTCAACAGCAAATACCTACAGACAGTTACCAGTTTGCAAGTTGATAACATGAGCACGATGCCAATTCTTTTATATGAAATCGAAGTCAGCAATGTTACTCAAACAGAAAATCTGAGGTACAAAATTCATACTCAGTGCGCAGAACTAAAAGTTGTGTCTAGGAATTTAAACTCTTCCGGTTGAGTGTTTCTTGTATACTATGTTTTAGTTTGGCACTGGCCTCTGTTTATGAGTGAAATTTTATCACTGTCGTGTGTCGAGAATGAGATATATGCTCAATGCATATAAAACTTTGTATCAGGTTCAACAATGCGTTGGGACATACATACATATATACAAAAAATTTCGCTGGTTTGACCTTAAAACCCCTTTCTGAAACCAGATGGGAGTAGACTAAATGCTTTAAAACCATTCAAAATCTTAGAAGCTATAATATGAAGCTCTTATTGAAATATCTGAGGCTGAAAACGTTGAGAATAGAAACATGCTGTACTTAGGAAGTAAAATTTTAGTTTAAAGTTTGTATGTTGCATATTAATCTAGTTTGATATTTAAGAAAAAAATACTGGCGCAAAATTTTAATTGAATTAGTACGATGCTAAAGCTGTTTTAGTATGATACTAGGTTAAAACAATAATTTTAATCGAATATAGCATCATACTTCTCTACCCTTTTATTAAAGTTAAAATCATCGAATATCTACTTTATTTTTTTTAGTATCGCGCTAGCTTCATATGACACTTTGACATTTGCAGACATCAAAAAGGTTCGTGTACTTATTTTTTTAAACGAAATGTCGTTGTCTTAGGTGTGTTCAGAGCAATTTATTAAGGAAATTCTTTTAGTACGATACTAGTGAGAAAATGTTTAAAATTAAGAATGAGTTAGTAAACTACTATAAAGTTAGCAAATTGTTAAGTAGTATCATACTAATACCTTAATAATAGGCTGTTTAAAATTTTGCGCCAATATAAATAGTAAGTATTTACAAACTCCGTCTGCTAATTTATCTACTAAATATGCAACTAAAAACTCTTTAGTGGAAATGCGATCAGAAGAACAATTCACTAACGTGCAATCAGCTGAAGCCATAGCTCTAAATCTATAAATACCATCACAGTTTCCTCAAATAACATTTTTTTGAAACTAAAATTAATAAAAAACTACTTCAGGACCCCAAAGACTCAGGAAAGATAAGTTGACTAGTCAATCATGGCTATAGAGAAAGAGCTTGTCAAGTCATTATATTATAATGATCTGGTAGCTGAGTTTGCTAAAACAGAAGCCAGAAAAGTTAATATAGCCAGTTCTATTTATTTTTATTAAAATAATAATCTTATTATTATTTCCTACATGAGCAACAATTAATGAGTTCATTATTTATTTGTATGTTATTATGTTTTTGAATTAGTTTTTAAATATTTTTTACTTCAAAAAATACTTTTTTCAGTTCCTAAATTTTTGTGATATATTTTTTAACTATATTATTTTTGTGATATATTTTTGATTTCTTAGTTTTTAATAAAAATCATATTTATTTTAATTAAATATAAGTATTATCTAGGAATAGGCCTCTTGGGGATCCCTCGTTAAAAAAACGCATTGCAAAGGGTACCCCTTGAGTTCCTCATTACCCATGACTTTTTCCGCCAATCCAATCCAAATGAGAGGCGCCCCTGATAAAGCTTGCGCAGGGCTCTAATTTAGCTCGGGCCGGTCCTGGCTGTGGTACTTGTAGAAAATAGTACCATTTAGCTTGTACACGACTTTGTACAATGATCTTTAATTCGTCAAAATGAAGATTTTGTGTAGAAACTTATGCGCTTAAATTTCAAACTATAACTTCAAGACTGAATTATATATATAATATTTTTCGTTTTATTACTTTGCTTCTTAGTTACTGTTATCTATTTCTTTTAATTTGTTTTTAAAGTTTAATTTCTATTATGTTTGTGTTTGAAAACGCGGTAAAAATTCCAAAATGTACTTTTATTATTTTGTTTTAGGTTTAAACTATACATGAAATCTTCTGTAAAGTTTTTACTTTTTTATAAAAAGAAAATTAAATTCTTTTGAAAAACTTTAAATTTAATAAAAAATTATGAGTTTAAGCTTCCAGTTGATTTTCCATTTTATATTTGCTACTGTACATAACTAGTAAATACTAAGCGAAACAGAAAAAAAAATTATCAAAATTATGCTAGCAGTGGAAGTTTGAACTTAAGTTCAGCTGAACCTGAACTGGTGTTTAACTCGTCCGGTTTCACAGTCTTATCTGAACTTCAGTGCATTGAACGTAGTTCAGGTATTTTTTTTCTCTTTCTATCTGAATCAAAGAAAAATAAAATGCACGACATGGATCGCACGAACTTGCTCTTATGTAAAAGTACTTTGGAATTTAAGATACATTTTATAAATATAAAACATGGATTTAATGAGATAATAATGTTCAAATGCATAAAATTGCCGTCTGGTTTCCGGAAAAGTATGAATTTATGCAAATAAACCTTAAAAAATCGTTTTATTATTAAATAATTTTTTTATATAAGAAATTTCTCTAAAATTTTTCAAGAAAAAAATGTGGGATGCGGATTTTAAGTATTTAATAATATTGGTTTTAGGAAATAATTTAAAAAAAATAATCGTTCATAGGTTTTGAAGATATTGATTTAAATTTTTTTTTTGTTTTTTCAAGAAAAAAATGTGGGATGCGGATTTTAAGTATTTAATAATATTGGTTTTAGGAAATATTTTCAAAAAATAATCGTTCATAGGTTTTGAAGATATTGATTTAATTTTTGTTTTTTGTTTTTTAACCCAATAAATATTTTTGCGAATATTTTTATATACAATATTATTTTAAACTTAAGGGGACTCCTGCTAAAAATTTTGGGTTAAAATCCTTAGAGCCGTTAATGAGAAAGTCGAAAATTAAAAAAACGGGTCTATGGCAGGTACCCCTAATAACATTTTGCCCCAAAATTTTTTTTGACTAAAATGTAGTCCATGTCCATAATATCACACTTAATTTTTTTTATCAAAATCGTTAGAGCCGTTTTCGAGATAAATAAGATTTTGCATTACGGGTGTATGGGGGGTACCGTTAGTTTTGAAGCTAAAAAAAAATTTTCAATTTCTCCTCTAGGGAATCACCGAAGACACTTAACTAACGATATTGAAAGAAATAAGTCTAGGGGTTTAGGCTGTAGTGAGAGGTACAGACATACAGACACACTGAAACATGTTTTTTGTGTACCTACTAAATTTTCTTTAAAACTTTTATAAAAAAAATTGATTTGCAAATTGTTATTATTTAATAAAATACATTTTAAAACGTAATTTAAAAATTTAATCGTGTATCGGTTTTCAAGACATTGAATTTTCAAAAAAAAATTTATTATTTTTTTAAAAATCCAAAAACTATTTTTTCGAAAAAATTTTTAGTTTATATTTTTTCAAATGCAAAGCAGCTCCTGCATAAAAATTTTGGTTAAAATCGTTAGAGCCGTTGGTGAGAAATTCGAAAATCAAAAAAACCGTTCTATGACAGGTACCCCTAATAACATTTCCCTCCAAATTTTTTTTTCACCAAAATATAGTCCATGTCCATAATATCACACCTATTTTTTATATCAAAATCGTTAGAGCCTTTTTCGAGATAAATAAGATTTTGCATTACGGGTGTATGGGGGGTACCCTTAGTTTTGGAGCTAAAAAATTTCAATTTTTCCTCTAGGGAATCACCGAAGACCCTTAACTACCGAGTTTGAAGAAAATACCTCCGGTAGTTTAGGCTGTAGTTCGAGGTACAGACATACAGACATACAGGCATACAGACAGACAGACGGAATTGTCGGACCCACTTTTTTCGTCTTCGCTATCATCGTAATGTCAATTTTGATCAAAATCTCGAGTTCGATTTTTTTTCCAAATGCAGAACTTGCCCTATAATACCTATATCGCAAGTAAAAATCAAGGAAAGTTTTCTTTGTTTCAGTTTGGACTTGTGACAGGAAAAGAATTAAAAAATAAAAATAAATTCTACTTTCAAATGTGTGAAGGGGTTGTTGAACTGAGGTCTAAACGGCAGAATAGTATCGTTTAACTTAATCTACAGAATGAACTCTGCTCAAGGATTAAATGACACTGTGAAACCATATTTGTTGTTGAACTGAAGTTTAAACCAAAAGTGGAGTTTAAACTTCCAATGTGAAACTGAGGGTTAGTTGTAAAAAAAAAGTGATTTTGTTTGTATTAAATTTTCAAATTTAAATCTTGACGTTTTGACGTTTGTTTTTCTATTTCAAACCAAACACAAATAATTTAGTTTTGTGTTAAAATGGCTATGTGATCATTTGTGAAATAATCTTCATAAATATATTCTTCAAATTATCTGTTCAAAAATGAAACTCTTAATTTTCATCCGTGTTATAAAACTATTCTTCTAAGCGACGCATACTAAATATTACTTTGACTAATGATGATGACAGTCTTTCCTTTTTTTGTTTTTTTTACAAAAAAAGGAAAAAAAAACCTGTGTATGTATATACATATAAATATGTATCTTACATAGACTTCCAAATAACTCATCTTACTCTCATACCTCCAAACTCTTGAAGATTTTCCTTGAATGACTATGGCATATTCTCTGGACCCTACAGTAATTTGCATAGATACTGGATAGAGGTACAATGTAAATTGTAATTGTATGGCCAGTTCTGCCGTCCAAAACCGCTAACCCCGCAGGCGTTGAACGAAAAACCTAAGACTTAGCTACATATTTCACATTTATTGCTGGTCCTTTTCTCATCCTAAGTGGGTCACCAAACGAGATTTTTATTATAACGTGCGTCCAAGCCAACCATTTTAAAATAAAAACTGGTATGTATTCTACTACATAGACAAAATACTTGATAGTAAAAACTTATTACATTGGAACTAGGAAAAGTTGGGATGTTTTCTCTTCCTTTTGCTATCCGCTGAATATCAGGTAAAGTTAGGCACACACACTTTGGCTCGTTCGATTAAGTTAAATCGTCCCTTTCACGAATGCCTTAAATGTTGGGGTGTTTTAATGAAAAAATGTTTAATGCTTTTCGCTGGATTGGTTTTCTTTTATTGATATTTTAGTGGACGATATAAATAGCATATAGATGCGCGGAAGCAAGAAAACAAATTATTATTATTATTATGTATTTTAGTGATTTTTATTTGCTTAATAGGGCAAACTTCAAATATAAATGAACGATGCCGGAGAAATCCAAAAAATGCGTCTGTGCGCTTGTACCTACATCAAGATATAGCATAAAATGTCATGATTTTGTTTTTTTTCCAATGTTCTCAAAACCGATTCTTACGATTCTGTTTGAACTTCGTGCATGCAATGCTCAAAATAATTTAAATAATTTTGTATGCGTGAAGAATTTTGAATCCACTTGTTTCACCAAACTAAAAAAGAAGCGTTTTCCTTGCATGACAAAATGCCGTCAGTTTGAGAAATAGTCTATTTTATCTTCATTTAAATAACAAAATTTGTTTTTAAACAGATTATGTACTTTAGTACATAATGGACATTCAAACTTTCAGTATTACATATTTCATCTTCTTTTTTTTTTATTTTCGAACTACTATGTATGTACAGTACATCATACTTTATTATCTTATTTTGGCCTTTAATTTGTTGTTTACTTGTTTATTTTTGTTTATATGTTTTAAATTTAATATTTAATATTTATTACCAAAAACAAGTTTCTTTTTAAAAATGCAATTAAATGCACCAAATTAAATGTTTCCCATATATTATAGCTTTATTAGTAGGAACAAACATATCCATTAATTATGGAACACGAAAAAAAAATCCAAAGGGGTCAAAACGCAGCTCCGAGACACGCTTTGGGAATTCGGTGCCCAAAAGATCGATGGTGTTGGTGGCATGAGCTGTGTGGCATGGTCCGCCATCCTGCATAAACCAAAGGTCGACCAAGTCCATTTCTTTAATTTCAGTAAAAAAAAGTCGTTTAACAGCCTCATTTTCGAAGAAAAAGGGTCCAATGACGCCACCATTCCACAATCAGCACCAAATTGTCACTCTCTGTGAATGCATTGGCCTCTGGACAATAAAGTGCGGGATTTCCGAGTCCCAGATGCGGAAATTTTGTTTGTCAACGTAGCCGCCGAGATAAAAATGCGGCTCTTCAAAAAGATGATTTTTCAACCAAAATGTTTGTCCAATTCAAGCTGCTTTAAGGCCTATACTGCGAAGCCATAACTAAGCGGATGCTCCTTCGTCTTCAATTGCTGAGTCAATTGGATCTTGTAAGCGAAAAATCCAAGAATAATCCAAGAACCAGAATTCTCC
Source organism: Chrysotoxum bicinctum (assembly GCA_911387755.1). NCBI lineage: Eukaryota > Metazoa > Arthropoda > Insecta > Diptera > Syrphidae > Chrysotoxum > Chrysotoxum bicinctum. The sequence goes on from OU426988.1 coordinate 135,078,526, forward strand.
TGAGGCTGGTGCGTGAAATGTTGAGCTGTTGAGATCGATGGTGAGTTGATGTTCGTGAATTGAGTCTCACACTCTCGGCTGAGTGTTGTCCACTAGCATACTAGTCTCACGAAATTTCTGCACAAGCTTCCGTACAACAGGCGCCCATTTCAAAGATTGTATCAGATAAAGCAGAAAAGATCTTAAAAAAAAATGTCTCCCTATTGTTTCTAAACTAGGAATTCACCGACCGATGAACTAATACACCAAGCAGGTTTGACATTACCAGGTATGGAAGAACAATTTATATTTTCTGAAAGTATTCAAATATATCAAAGGAATCGACTTGGAGGAATAGCTTTGGGAAATCAAAGTTTATGGAGAATATAATGCTTTCAATGCTGCACTGTTGTTCCTTTTGTCAAAGCCGAACAAATTCCTTATACCACTTTCCTCGAATAGTCTTAATAGCTTTCTTTTTGTTTATAATTGACCACTTTTTGTGAAATTAGCACAAATAACATCAGATTACCCTCCAGTCCAAGTTCGAACATAGTGTAAGGTATAGATGTTCTTTTTTGACCGCAATTTATTTACATAACTAAATTGCTACTTTACAAAATTTCTTACAAAGGTGTATATTAAGATTCAAACAAATTGTTATATCTAAGATTGTAAAAATTAAAAAATTTAAACATTTTATTAAATGGAGAAAATTTTCAATAATTGTAACGATAATTTAAAATAAGTATACTCTCCGGTATGTTCTTCAAATTTCTTTGAGGGATATTAAAGTTAATACGAGACAGAAGGTGCAAGCAATCTATGTTACGGTTGATTAATTTTACAATAAATACAAAACATAAATGGGAACGTCTGTTCTCGAGACTGGGTATATCATTAAATCTAAGTCTGTTGTTATAAGGTGGGATATCATAAGGATTATACCAACCTAAGTCCTCTTTTTTTTTTTTATAATCTACCCACGCTCAAGGGATTATGATTACCCTTTAAATGTTTCAACACAGCGCGGGCGTGAAGTTAATGAAGAGAAAGAAGGATAGGAAAGATGTGTGGCACGATGTTCTGAGACTGTTGGTGGTTGTCTCGGATATTTGTATCTCCAAGGATGGCGGCTGAGCTAAAGCGGAGAAATGCCGTGTCTTATTTCTATGTCGCTTATAATTCACATTATTTTATTCGTGTTCATCCTTGTTGGGCATACTAGTTTAACTCAATAACATGTTGTTAGTGTTATGCCTGAACAACATGAAATGAGTAAACCAGCAACCCATTGATGACAATTTTTAGAAGGTTTTTAATGGAATTAAAGCGACATAGACGACGGCAGGGATCGAACCTGTCATCATGAGGTTGACAGGCGAGCACACATCCATCGCGCCACGGCCACCCCACTCTGAGCGCAAACCTAATGAATCTTGTTTGCACCTGTTCTAGTCTATTTTTATGACATTCGTAATGAGGTGAATAAACCTGACAAGCGTATTCTAGAATGGGTCGAACAAAAGATATTAAAAGCTGCTTTGTCACGAAAGGGTCGGAAAATTGTTTCGACTCTATTTTTATCCAACCAAGAATTGAATTAGCCTTATTTGAAACGAGTTTATATTTTGAATAAATTCCAGTTTGCGATTAAATGTGACACCAAGAATAGACATAACGAGATATTCATAAGCAAATAGTTAAACGAAATAAAAGAAAAATTTCTTGTAAAACACATAGTTTTACATTTATCGATATTAAGAAACAAACAATTACGAGTGCACCAATCAAAAAACGAATTAAGATCACATTGTAATTCTTCACAATCACGAGTATTTGAAATAGTTTTGAAGATTTTTACATCGTCGGCGTAAATGAGGCACTTGGAGTATTTTAACACAGATGGTAAGTCGTTTATAAATAAAATAAAAAGGATATGGCCTAAATGACTACCCTGTGGTATTCCTGAATTGATTTTGAACTTATTTGATTCGCAACCGTTAAATAACACCGAATAAGATCTATCGAATAAATGAGATTGAAGCCATCTTACAAAATGTTCGTTATATCCTAATTTTCTTATATTAAAAAGCAGAACTCCATGTGACAGCTCTTCAAAAGTTTTACTGAAATCAGTAAATAGATAATCTATGTAGGTGTTTATTGTTTTTAAATGAATCAATACAATTTTCCGGCAGTTCTATTAAAAAAGTAACAGTACCTATAGCGACCTTTAATAAAACCATGCTGATTAGGAACAATAAATGATTTAACATAAAAACATATTGCTTTACAAATAATAGCCTCAAAAAGTTTAGGTATTTTAGATAATCTGGCATTAGGCCTGTAGTTTTTCACTTCGTCTTTTTCCCCTTTTTATATAGAGAGATTATAAAATAGATATGAAGACATTGAAAAATTAAAATTGTTATTGGAATGATTAACCGTTTTTCCTTAGTTCGCACATTTTTATCATTTTTCAAGAAAAGTCATAACCCTTTTATAGAGCACTAGCGTAAAATACCCGGCGTTGCCGGGTTCTTGCGGAGAAAATTTCTTTCGCACAGAAATTTAATTTATTTGAATCAAGCTAATTAATATCTAGCGTACAAAAAATATTACTTAGAATTAAGAATTTATAAATTATACAATATTATAGAACATTTTTTTAAAACTATAATTTGAGACATCACAAAAATTTATTAATAAATTATGATTGACGTTATACAAATTAAACATTGTATTCAATGGTGAATTCTGCTCATAGTTGGTACGATAGTGTTTTATGTAAATTGGGTCACGAAAACCTCTTAGATTTCGATTTGGAACATTAAAATTAACACGACACAAAAGGTTTAAAGCATCGATATTACCATCAATAAGATTAACAATAAAAATAAAACATAAATAAGAAAGTCCTATGTAATAACAACTAATTATCCTAGAAAGTTTATTTCCGATACTAACAAATTCTGAGAGAATCTCTAGAGCATCATTCACCTACCCTAAGTTTAGTAAACGGGAAATATTCCGAGGAAAATTTATTCGCGAAAGCCCTTTACAGTTACATGATTTATCAAACCACAAATTGTTGGGGTAGATTTTTGCATATTTCATCCAAAATGAATATTTTTGCATACCATGCACACGTAGAATAGGTGAACTAAACATATTTAGTATTGATTACTATTTGTAAACATTGAAAAAGAATAAATTTATTGAAGCATTATGCACCATTAACATATGTATGTTAAGCGCTTCAAACTTTTTTTTAGAGCATACTTTTATTTGCCGTAGTTATCACTATCTGTTGTTTCTTCATTTTGGGCTTCTTTAGTCACTTTATTTTAATTTATGTTTTTCATTTTCATAAAATTGATTGAAAAAAGTACTTGCCTTCAGATTCTAAATCGATTTTAATAATATTTCTGAAAAGACTCCGTAATTATCGAAGAATTCCATTTTTGTTTCGTTCAAAAAAAAATGTTGTCTCTACATTTAAAATGAAATTGCTTGAAACCACTAATACTTTCAAGAAATATGCATTTGGAATAACTTTATTTTTGCTGTCGATTTCATTTTTTTTAATATACATACATACCTAAGCATGCGATTTTAAATTATTGGCCATTAAATACTTTAAAAATGTATTTTATTAACTTCGTTAAGTAATTAATTTTTAAATAATTTTTAAATTAATTTTTATTGAAGCATAATTATGTTCTTGTTCATATGTATGTATTTAATTAATAACATATTTTATTAAAACTAATATTTCAAAGCATATTTTTGCCCTAGTCATTACTATCTGTTTCGTCGGTTATTACTTCATTTTTATTATTTTTTTCATTTTCATCGTTTTTAAAGGACGAATGCCAGTCAAATTCAAAGAAAATAGAGCAAACAAAATGTAAGCAAAGAGTAAAAGAAAATGATAAAAAATTCACAACAATCAGTTTCTGTCTATTTTCTGTTTAATATAATCATATGCAACTGCGCGCACATTCAACTAAATATTTGAGTTGTTTTTTAGCTAGTTTTTTCCTTCATATGTTCTTGATTGCATGGGAAGTGTTACACAATTCACATATTTCGGGTGAAACAAAACATTTTTTTCAACCAAAGAGGAAAATAGTACTACTTGAAGATACCCTGTTAAGATATCATAAAGACGTTTTAGTGAAAACGTCCACAGAATATCTTCAAGATGTATTCGAAAGATTAAAATGAAAAACTCTTTCAGCATTTTAAAATACTCCTTTTAAAAAGGTTTTATAGAGAGGGTATATAGAGAGTCAATATAATGACATTTGTCATGAATATCTTTAAGATGTTTAAAAGATGTTTTATTAATAGTATAACAGAAAGAACACTTTTAAAGAGTGAATTAGGAGATTATAAGGTGAAATGGTATTAAAAAGATTGAACTAATAGCTTGTTAAGACCTGATGCATTTATTGAAGTACTCTCCAAGAGTTTATGTGTTGCTTGGGTATGTTATCGGGTTTTACCAACGATAAAAAATAAACATTATCACCCCTATTACAGAATTCGGCGAATGAGCTAAAGTGACAATTTCAATTCATTTCCAAACTTTTGCTATTACTGAATCCGACGAATGAAAGTTGAACGAATGTCGGTAACAATCCCTGCACCACTGACATTTTGTTCAACTTATATGGTATTACAGATTTCGCAATCCATTCGCACTCCATACAATTTCTATCATTTTACATTCGCACCAATTTCGAGACGAATCTGAAGTGAATTTTTGATTAAACGAAAATAAACAATGGAGAGTACAAAAATTTAAGTCAAAAGCTTATGATACTGAATGCTAAAGTGTTTGTTTAACAAATTTTAATAAAAAACGCACAAATAGCAACGCAACCAGAGAGCAAGAAATCTAAAAAAAAAAAAAAAAAAAGAGCACACGGTTGGTTTTGAACCGTCCCCCATCTTCGTACTAACCACTCTCAACGATGCTTGATTTCGTTGATCGAAAACGATACTATTATCACAGCCTAGGCCAGTTGAATAAATGTTTGTTGCTGACAGTGTCGATACGAAAGTTCATAAATGATAAGGTAATTTTAGAAATCGACAATGTAGTTCATCCGACGAATGCAAATAGTTGCACATGTGTAAGTAGCTACATCTGTCCGAATTGAAACAAATACATGCTGAACTGAAATGGAACAAAAATAAACGGTTCAAGCCTAAACTGAAATGAAACAACTATTCACTTTTCTGTTTTCCTTCACCAAATTTAAGGATCTGATTACACGACTCATTTTTTGCGGCCATATGGTTGTTCAAGTAACTGACTTTATCGATATTGCGAAATTTTGATGCACAAAAAGGTGTGCTCAATGTGTAAACTTGTGCTTTTTTGATATTTAAAAATTTTGATCGCAGAAAATCGTGCGCAAAAGCTTGCATATATAAATGCTGTCTTTCTAAGCATCGATGAATTTATCACTTGAATATGAATGTTAAAACATAATTTCTGCAAAAATTAACATCATACAAAATTGACGAAATTAATATTGCAAAGCATTTTATATGTAAACTAAAATCCGCAGGTTTTTTGAACAAAGTTTGTATGCACACAAAGTCGTGTGAAATGTGTTAACAGAAATCCGTGGCTTTATCGAACATCGATGTTGAAAAATTTTGATGCACAAAAAGTCGTGTACAATGTGTCAACTAAGATCTGTGCTTTTTCGATTTGGCAAAATTTTGAACGTAGAAAATCGTGCGCAAAAACTTGCATATATAAATGCTGTCTTTCTAAGCATCGATGAATTTATTACTTGAATATAAATGTTAGGATAGTCGCGCACTGGCAACTGTGATCGAAATCAAATAGTTTAATCACCAGTTGAAAGAGAACCGCGCACTGGCAACTCTTTACTCACGCTCACACTCTTGTCTCTCTTGCTCTTATAGAAAACAGCTCAACTGTTAAACTAAAAATTGAATGTGCGCGCCTGGCCTTAAAACATAATTTCTGCAAAAATTAACATCATACAAAATTGACGAAAGTAATATTGCAAAGCATTTTATGTGTAAACTAAAATCCGCAGGTTTTTTGAACAAAGTTTGTATGCACACAAAGTCGTGTGAAATGTGTTAACAGAAGTCCGTGGCTTTACCGAACATCGATGTTGCAAAATTTTGATGCACAGAAAGTCGTGTTCAATGTGTCAACTAAGATCTGTGCTCTTTCGATTTGAAAAAATTTTCAACGTAGAAAATCGTGCGCAAAAACTTGCATATGTAAAAGCTGTTTTTCTGAGAATCGATGATTTTATGACTTGAATATGAATTTTAAAACATAATTTCTGCAAAAATTGACGAAAGCAATATTGCAAGGCATTTCTTCTTAAATCCACACGTTTCTTTAACGTATTTTTTTGCACACAAAGTCGTGTGGAATGTGTTAACAGAAATCCGTGACTTTATCTAACAACGATTTTGCGAACTGTTGATGCACAGAGAGTTAAAACTAAAATCCGTGCCTTTTTTAAATATTGATAGATACTACAAAATTTATATGCACGAAAAAATCATGCGCTAGAACTTGCGTGTATCCATGGCCGTGTAAACAGTTTCTTACTCCAATAGCCCAAGTAGGTGTTCAGCCTCAAAATATATAGAGGAATAAAATGAAATGAAATGCGGAATAGTTGGAAATGGCAGACAGTTCTCAATCTGCTGCTTTCAATTTTCTATTTTGGAAATATTTTTTGGAGGTAAGTGAAAGTAATTTAAATTTTAATATATTATTTATTAGTTTTTTCATTTTCAGATGGCCCTATGTTACTATCGACATACAAAGGTAAGTAAATAAAATGTTTATAAAGTAAAACTTTTGTTTGTTTGTCTACTATTGGAGTATTTACAAACAAACTGACAAACAAACAAAAGTCTTACTTTATATAATAGTATAGATATATTGGGTCTTGTGAATAAAAAAAAGTTAAAGCTTTTTTTGGTGGAACCTAAAGGCAACTAGTCATAGCTTTTACTAGCAGCTAAAGCTAGACAGTTCCAGCTTAAGCTTTGTTTTATATGAATACAAAAATGATAACGCCAAATAGTTTATGCAAGGAAATTCCAGCTTAAGCTTCGTAATTTAAACTGTTCGTTTTTTATTTACATGTTTCGACTAGGTAGCTTTAGCTAGAACTGTACACGTATGACCGAAAGGAATGTTGTTTTGCCACAATTCTGTTCTATAGGGCAAGTATGGGTTTCGGGTAAAAAAATGTTTTTATTATATCGTTCGTCAGTCTCTGCGTCACTGTCCTATTTTTGAACTATTCCCTTATTTTTAATTAACAGCTCGCGTAAGTCTTTAGTACCTACCTGCTTCACAAAATACTGAAAATAAGACCTAGTCAAAGCTTTCTAGACATTTTGAAAAAATCTTGATATTTTTGAAGCTTTAACTATAATATTCTAGTTTAAGCTACATACTTTTATTCACACAGAGACAAATCTAGCAAGTACTGTCCCTATACTTAAGATGTCGCCACAATCTTTCGTCTTCTTGATAGTACTATAAGTTTTATATACAAAGCTATTACTAGAAAACATCTTTAACTAGATAGCGTAAGGTTATTTTTTTTAATCACTAAAAATCCAGATTTTACTTTAAAATCCAAGTTTTAGCCTTAGCTTTTTTTTATTCACACGGCCCTATACAAAAAATTGGGTAAAAGCTTTGAAGATTACTAGTACGAGTATATACTAAAATGTTTAACAATTTACCCATTAGCCATATTTAAGAGGCATGGATCGTTTATTACTCGTATATTTAATATAGTCCTTCACGTACGGAAAGTGTCTCAATGGTAGATATGGAATTTAGGTTGCGATGCTAAAGTTGTTTTCCACACATGTGTCATATGTATCCATCCATTTATATACATTACTCATCTTTAGCTTTCTTTTATTTTCCCTATTCGAGTCCCCAGGAACATTTGGTAGTTCCACCAAAACTGAAGTTCGGGGTGCGAAATATTAAATCACGTATATTCATACATTCACATCATCTCGACTGATGGTGCCGTCCAGAGGTGCTGCCGTATGGCGACGGCACACACATCAAATTTGTCACTCAGGCAGCTATGAATGGATGATATTGTTTTTAGTCAGAAAACGTTGTTTTTCCAACAAACGCCTCCTGGTAACTTGGGTCGGCATGCTCACAGCACAAAACTGGTTTCGTAGGTGAGTTTATCCTGATATCTGGTACTCGTCGTATTACATACTTTCATGGTCTTATTTGCATTGCTTGTTTTAAGTCGGCTCCCCGCATAGTGTTGAAGGTAAAGTTGGTTTTTGTGTAGTAAATGAACTGATATTACTGATTATTTTTTGGTTTGAAGAAATGTATAAAACAAGTATGTAAAGCAGACAGAATTTGTAGGTAGATAGGTAGAAATGGCAACCACTGACACTTTAGCCCTGTGGCCCAATTAGCGCTGAAGTGTGCCATTTTGATACCATAACTCGTATGAATCTGTGGATGGAATTAATATGCGAAATTGTGGACATTCTTACAGAGTTATCCGTAACCAAAGTTCGTCCCGGAGCTATTCCGTCGCGTTGAGAAAACAGATTAGAGATCTTCATTTCCAAAAATTCTTCATGTCGTACAAAATGGAAGGAAATTGAGGACTGTCTTGCTGGTACCCACATGCTAGCTTCGGTGCGTGCTCTCCTATTGGCCAGTGTCCCCTACAGGTATCTACGATCCTGGCTATTCTTGCCTGGGTCTGCATATCAGATCAAGTGTTCGGGATTTATCATAGGTGGGCCAAAACTTTCTAGCTGTAATGCAATTAGTTAAATTGCTTCACTATGATTTGATTCGCAAAAGAAAAATTCATAACTCTCAGCAGAATGTTGACTCTTTCCGCAAGTGAGTTATGAAAGGCTGATCCTTGTCTTGCCAGATATATGAATGCCCGCTCATTAACATTAATGTCACAATGACCCGGAACCCAGATAGGAGTGATATTGAGGCTATTAAGTTTATACCGGCATTGATGGACCAATTAGGGGTATGATGTACTAGAATTAATGGCATTAACTGCCACGTGACTGTCGGTCAGGTTGAAAAACGCAGCCTAAACGACCTAGATATTATTTAATTTAAGTAAAAGAATAAGTTTTGTAAAACAATTTTAAATATTTTATTTTCAAATTTTAACAACATATTGGTTAAATAAACAGAAAAAGCGACGCGTTTCGGAAATTCACTCCATCTTCGGGCTTATAAATTTTTTGATAACTTTATATGACCTTTAGTCTTAATGCACTGCAAGATAATTATTTAAAGCCATGAAACTGCTACATCTTGCATTTTTTCTAGCATCATTTTCAGTATGTCATCCAGAACTGGAGACTTATATGAAGAGAAAGTATTAATTGCTTAGGCAATTTCCCCCCGTGATATAACGGTGTTGATTTGCCCTGCACGAGTCATTAACAAGTTAAGGGATCAGCTTTGCCAGGGTCTTTTTCCCTGACTCTGTAGAATCTTTATTTTTGCATTTCTTATGCCGAACTTCAATTTGAAGTTGGATCTTTCAAGGGCTCCTTGACTTTCCTTTCTGATCCTCAGAAGAAAAGATCCGCTGTTCTTCTGATTTTCATCGGTCTTAATGACATCCCAGTCATGCATAGGAATCACAGAAAGACCGCGGATCAGCTCCTGTCTGCTCGGTTTGATGCCCTTAAGAGGCAACCAAATGCGTGCCTTTGGTTGTCTAGTGATGTTCTTATCCGGGATAAGCTTGAGCTTCAAGACCTTTCACTCTTTGCTTATCTTATCGATGCTTGGATTAAATCCCTAGAGAACTTCTCCGTGCACTTCATTACCTTATACAATCCTGAGCATCTCGGTAGAGTCGAAATTAGGTTAAGGACCTTCGTTTATGGATATGGTATGTAAAAATACCATTTTTAAAGGGGTTGGCCACGATAGAGATCCACACAGCCAACAATCCTTTGCCGATACTTGAAGGTCATCTCTGACATGCCTCCATAGTAAGCTCTAGGAAATTATATTCTTACTTTCGTTTTAGGAACTCCTTTTCTGGGGTTTATTAGTCTCAACTGGACCCTGTTTGGCTTAACGGTCTTGTCTTGAATTTCCAGAAGATTATTGTACTTTTCAATGATCTTCTGGTATTTTATTGTATCGGCGGCGGCCCTCACATGAACTGTTCCGATTTTCTTATTCCGGGAAATCTTGCCAAGTATAAAAGAAGCCCTCTTGATTTGTTCCTTGAGAAGGGCTTCGCCGAGTACGTCGGAAAGGATAGTTCAACGCCGGAGAGCTGATATACCGGGGTAAGGCGAATAATATGACGGACCCTGCCAAGGCATCTGCAAGAGCTCATTATTGACTGGTTTACCCTCCTATATTCTATTTCTTCGACACGGATTATGAAGACCGCTCACACGCCACAACTGAAACTAGTTTGATGGTTCTTTTATTTGATATTAGTTTATCTCGTATAGTTGTTATAATTATTTTTTTACTATCTATTTTTACTTGCGATATACATAGGTACTATAGGGCAAGTTCTGCATTTGGAAAAAAAATCGAACTCGAGATTTTGATCAAAGTTGACATTACGATGATAGCGAAGACGAAAAAAGTGGGTCCGACAATTCCGTCTGTCTGTCTGTATGTCTGTACCTCTCACTACAGCCTAAACCACTGGACCTATTTCTTTCAATCTCGGTAGTTAAGAGTCTTCGGTGATTCCCTAGAGGAAAAATTGAAATTTTTTTTTTAGCTTCAAAACTAACGGTACCCCCCATACACCCGTAATGCAAAATCTTATTTATCTCGAAAACGGCTCTAACGATTTTGATAAAAAAAAATTAAGTGTGATATTATGGACATGGACTACATTTTGGTCAAAAAAAATTTTGGGGCAAAATGTTATTAGGGGTACCTGCCATAGACCGTTTTTTTTGATTTTCGACTTTCTCATTAACGGCTCTAAGGATTTTAACCCAACATTTTTAGGAGTCCCCTTAAGTTTAAAATAATATTGTATATAAAAATATTCGAAAAAATATTTATTGGGTTTAAAAAAAAAAAAAAAAAAATTTAAATCAATATCTTCAAAACCTATGAACGATTATTTTTTGAAATTATTTCCTAAAACCAATATTATTAAATACTTAAAATTCGCATCCCACATTTTTTTCTTGATAAATTTTAGAGAAATTTCTTATATAAAAAATTTATTTAATAATAAAACGATTTTTTAAGGTTTATTTGCATAAATTCATACTTTTCCGGAAACCAGACGGCAATTTTATGCATTTGAACATTATTATCTCATTAAATCCATGTTTTATATTTATAAAATGTATCTTAAATTCCAAAGTACTTTTACATAAGAGCAAGTTCGTGCGATCCAGTCGTGCATTTTATTTAAATTGCATCGATTATGGAAAGGCTGTCCGTGCAGATGAGACTTTGTAAACTTCCCATAGGGAGTTATTGTAATTATTGTATTGTTCTGGTACCATTTTTCGTCGTCGATATCTCAAGAACGAGTAAAGATATCGACTTCAAATAAATTTTGTTTAATAGATAATAACTTCGAAAGAGGCTGAAAGGGCGTTTATTAAAATTCAGTGAGTAGTTTTTTCACTATAACAGTTTAAAAAAAAGTGAAAATTTTGGTTAGTTTCAAATATCTCACGAAAAAATAATGCTATTGATTTCAAATTAAATTTAATGTTCTCATTATAAGGTCATACAGATTTGGTATGAATTTGGAAAAAAATTAACATACCGTTATTTTTTTAAATAAAAAAAACTGAAAAAAAAATTTCATAACCCAGATATTCTAAGAACGGAAAACGATTTGAAACTCAAAATAATTTTATTTTACGAAAAATAATGTGTTTGACAACTGGTCAAAGTTTAAAAAAAAAATCAGTTTACAGTTTTTTTAAAAAAAATAAAAAACTATAAAATCCTATTGAAAATTGGTAAAAATTGTTTTTCGACTCAAATTTCTCGAGAACTAGTAGTGATATTGAGATTGACTTCTAATTTAGTTTATTTATACATAGTATAATTTTGTACAATTGGTAAAATGTTGTCAAATATTGAATTAATAGTTTTTTTTTTTTTAATAAAAAAACTATTAAAAATTCTAGTGAAAACTAGTTAAAATTGTATTTCAAGTCGAATTTCTTGGGAATGAACACCGATAGTGCCTTCTAAAGTATGTTGTTTTATACATCGATACCTTCCCGTAAGAATGTATAATGTATACTAAGTGACATTTCTAAAATTGTTCAGGAAACGAAAAAAAACGAAGAAAGTTCTAGTTGAATCATAGTGTGCTAAGAGACAATTTTGGTTAAACTAAGTGACATCTAACAAAATTTTTTGTTGCTCACGACAATGAGATCTTTATTAATGTCGCTTAGCATAATTTTTTTGGCAGATAATACAAATTTCAGGGGGCAACATTATTTTAATGAGAAAACATGGCAGTTGATAAACTTTTTTAATTTGTACTCTAGTTTCCTTTTCATGCATAATAGGTTTGCAAAACCCAGGCCAAAACGTGGCCCTTAACATATAGTATATTTCCTCATAAAAAAGTCATTTTCGAAAAAAGTGTCGCTTAGTACATTCTTACGGGAAGGTATCGACATAATACAATTATTAACATATGGTTAAATTTTGACAATTATCGAATTGATAGTTTTAACAAAAATTTAAAAAAAATCTACTAAAAAGTGGTAATATTTGTTTTTCGACTAGAATATCTTGAGAACGAGCAATGGTATTGACTTTGCCATTATTTAATTTTATATAATACAATTTCTAACAAATGGTTTATATTTGACATATATCTAGTTTTAGAGCGGATATATTTTGTAAGTACCTTTCCATCAATAACCAAACCATATCTTTTATTTGAATATTTCGTTTTTAATTTTTTTCAATTAAAATGTTTGGAACCGAAATAATAAAGTAATTTCTATAATAGCCGTGTTTTTTTGGACAAATTATCCGTAGTACAGTAGGATTTTATATGAATAACAAATACAACATCCGCAGTAAGATCACTGCCGATACTCGAATAAACGTCAGATATCCATCCGCAGCAGGTTTTCACTTCTCCTTTTATCGGCAGCGATCCTACTGCGGATGTTGTATTTGTTGTTCAAATAAAATCATACTGTACTACGGATAACTTTTCCAAAAAAACACGGCTAATATAATACATAATTTTATAATTTTTATAATTTATCAACTTAGTTTTTAGAAGAATGTATGTACTGTACATACGTATATGAATAAAGGTTGTTCAGTTATACCCAAGTCCCACATATTCAAATTCCATTAATAGCTATGGTAAAATTGAAGAAAACTTCACAATATGTTTTTATCTTTTTGTCCATGAAAAAGATGTAAAATTCTACTCAAGGTTTTCTTAGGTGTAGGAACACAGATATATTAAAAAAACACGGAAATCTATAATTCAGTATATAATATGTACCTACCAACCTTCGTAATTATTACAAGAAATTTAACATTTTAAATAGAAAAGTTTAAAATTAGTTAAACACATGTTCTGTAAAAAAAACATAAAATGAGCGACTAACTATCCTCATCATCAACAAAACAAAGCAAATTTCCTAGTATGCCACAAGCATCATCAATTTTTAGAACAGGAGTCATTGTATATCCAGTGCAAATCACAGCGTTTCAATCCGGAAAAACCGCAACAACAATTACACTATGAAACCATCTACTTCGATCTTCCATCTACTGCTCTATGATCGAAGTATGTATACAAAATATATATAAAGTTTTCAAGACCACAAATGGGAAGTTATCAGTGTGTGTCGCCCCCAGCCTCTTTTTTTTCTTGAGACTGATCTATTGCTTGTAAAATTGCTAGAACTTCAGCTGCAAACTTTGGTAAAAAGCTTTTGGCTTTAATTTCTCCCTTATCGTTTACTATGGCAAATGATGTTCCTGACAAACATTTTGATCCATCGGTATAGACAACGTTGCATTGAGAGTTGTTTTCTTGGATTTTCTGAGATAATTGTCTATAAGCAGTTGGGTTTGTTGTACTTTTAGAAACTCCGAAAGCATACAATAGCATTTTGCTTGAGACATAGTGCCGAAAGTCAGAATGTGCACTTCTATATGTATGCTTGTAGTATAATAAATACCGTTATCTACTTGGCATGTAATTCAGAGACTCTTCAGTGTTCATCTTTCCTTGATTTTCGAAAAGTCAATTTTCAGTTGGCTTTTGCGCATTTAAGTGAATCTGGTATAGAACATACATACTATGTATAGGGTAAACTGCCCAATTGTTGGCACCCCCCCAATGATTGGCACTTACAGTTTAAATTACTCGTATTAATAACATTTAAAAGTTTTCTAATAAAATCTTTTTAAAAATATTAGCCTTAGTCTATTTCTGATGATTTGGCATCATTTCTTTTGGCATCTGAAGTTAGTAGCAATTAAAAAAACGCTGTTAAAAATTTAGAATCAAGTTCGCGCCAAATTTAATGTGAAACTTGTGAAAACCGTAAGGAAAGTGGTGACAATGTAGTGTAATTTAATAATAAATTTAAAAAGAAAACCATTTTCAAGTGTAGTTATTATAAAAGAATTAACTATAACAAAGAGGTTAGTTCTTTTTATTTTAATATTTTATTAAAAATATAGTTTTATAAGGGGTGTCAACTATAGGAATGTAAATCCATCAAATTTCCATTTATTGGCACATGCCAATCATTGGATGAGGTGCCAATCACTGGGTTGATTCGCACTATACCAATCTTTGGATGCCATGCCAATCATTAGAAAAAGTGCCAATCATTGGCTATTGGCACTGTGCCAATCATTGGTAAATGAAAAAGTTATAGATTTATATAATTTTGTATCAATTTTCCTTAGGTTGATAATACACTTTTTTATCAATCAAAAAAAATCTAATCTAATCTCAGCCTTAATGTAAACATAATCTAACTTAAAAGACTTAAATATAATTATAAGAATAAATTACCTTTTATTTATTAAATTATATAATAGAGTTATACTATTTGTTTATTTTGTTTTTATTGGTTTTAATAAACTTTAAAAATTAAACAAAATCAATGTGCCAATCATTGGATTGCTCAGTGCCAATGATTGGAAAATGGTGCCAATCATTGGTAAAAGGATATTGTTTTACTTTTTATTGATTATTTATTAATTTTAACAAAAAATAGGGTATTTAATGTTTTTCACTAAACAAAAATACAATTAAAAATAAAAAAAATAAGAAAAACTGTCGTTTCTTAATTCCCATAAGTTATATAAGCCGAATAAGTGGTGAGTAACCTTAAGGTGCCAATGATTGGTCGGTTTACCCTATTATATATAAGTTTCCTGTGTAACCATGACGCTATACTCTCATATTTTCATCAGGTATTGAAGAACTGTTCCTAAAAAAATATCAAAAAAAAGACCTGAAATCACCCTGATTAATAAATACTGTGTTTTTGAGACCTGAAGTCGCCCTGAACTCGCCCTAAAGTAGATCTAGGTATTTTGCTGTGAGTTCACGTAATTACCAAACTGTCAAAAGCCAAATGTGATTTCATATCTATTTATTTTTTTTGTCGTTTATCGATTCGCATGTTGCATGTTATTGTTTATACTTGCATTTAAAAGTTTGTTGTACCTATCCTCCTCATCAGATGAAATATTCAGTAACAACGCAAAATTGTTTCTTGTTTATTTTTAAAACTTATTTAAAACAAATTTAAAGCTTTATCAGAACACAGAATTATGTGTTTCTTGCATTTAGTTGTGAACAAAACAATTTACAGCCCTTGGGTGTTTTTTGATAACCGAAAACCCCAGTTTTTTTGACAACTCTCAGGGCTGTCAAGAAAACCTGGGTCAACCTCGGGTAAAGTTGAACGAACGAACCCAATATAAGCACCAACTTCCTTATATCTTATAATGATGGGTAGGACACGAATTTGAAATGAGTTTGTGTGAGGTACTCATTTTTTGAAATGAGGTGGTACTTTGTCCCACCTCAAATGTCCCATGGTACATACCTTTTTAAATGGATATTTTGAAATTCGAAATTAAACAATCCGTATTTTTTTTTAATAATATATATTTTTTCCAAAAACAGTTTTTAAAATTGCATTAAATAAAAAGGTTACAAAAATTAAATATCAATAAATATAATATGTTTAATTAAATATCCTTAATACAAAACACTTTATTTTAAAATAAAACATTTAAAAACAAAATTAAAAAAGTTTTAGTTTTTAACAGAAATAAAGTTTAAAATAAGTAAATATATCTAATAAAAAGTAAATAGGAATAAAAAGTTTAAAAGAAAAAGTGGTGTTTTTAAATTTTATTTAAGTTATTAAAAGAAAACCAAAGCATTTAATAAAAAGATAAACACAAAAAGATATTTTTTTTAACAAAAAAAAACAAATATTTTATCACATTCAAAATAAATTGAATCTAATGAGTTTAAAAAAATACATCATTACATTTTTGCATTTAAAAACAATATTTGTCCTACTTTCTTCCCACTCAACATGTTTCTTCTGTTAAGACCTGTTCTGATCACTTTTTTTACAAACAATATTGATTACAGGACACTGGACTAAATACAACACTAATGACTCTTCACGTACGCAAACTCAGCACAATTGATTGATTGATTTTTTTTTTTCAATTCTCATATTTGATCTTGATCTCTAAACCCTAGTATCTTTTTTCTAACACTAAAAACAAAACAAATACAAATAAAAGGAATGCACTTGCATTTGCATATCAAAAACGAAAATTCCTACTCCTTTAAAAATTAACAAAACCTCCTACTCCAAACTGTAAGAAAACCTCCTTCCTTTTTTAACCCTTTGATTGTATAATTTTCGATAATGCTTCATACCTATCTTCATTGTTTGTTACATTGTAGTCAGTGCAACATTCATTCATTCATAAGTCCCACTCATTATCTCTTCTCATTTTGTCTCCTCAAACAGATGCAAAAGAACCTCAATCATTAAATGACAAATGTCCTAGTCTGGTACAAACTCCCAGCCTGGTACAAAGTCTTAGCCTGGTACAAAGTCCCATCCTGGTACAAAGTTCCAGTCTGATACAAAAACCCAGCCTGCGACAATGTCACGAATTTTGTTTGAATGGGACATTTGAGTAAAAAGTACTCAGCAACTCAACTCACAACACATTCATTCATTTCATTTCAAATCCTCATCTTCCACAAACCTCATTCTATTTCCATTAGTTTGATCTTTGGTGGGTAGAGAGTTTGAGGCCTATTTCCTCCTTTCATATAATTAACTACAATACAACTTCATTCTGCATCAGTCTCAGTCTTAGTACGAGATACGAGTATCAGGCCGATGAGTGAGATGCTCGATACGAATAGTGTTTTTTTTTCATGAAAGAGTAAAGAGAAATACTTTTCGTTGCTTTTGTGGTGAGGTGTGAGGTAATACATTTTTTCGTTTTGAGGTGATGGGACATTTCAGATTGGTGTATGGGACATTTTGTATTGCCTCATGTATGAGGTACACATCACTATTATCTTATAGTTGTCCAGCTCAATTTTGCTTATAAATATAATATACATATTTAGTAGTGTTTATTCCAGAAGTTTGGGATGCGTTTGCAAACAACTTTGATCAGTCTCTTATTAATACTTCCTTTTGAAGAAAATTTAAATGAATAGTTAATACATATCTCACACACAACTTGTTTTATTCAGTTCCTCGTCTTTTTAGAAAGATCTTCATTTAGATACATCGATTATTTTTTACGACTATACCTTGGGCTTTCCAGAATTTGAGTTGATGATCGCCATCTGATCAACTTCCTGAATAACTATGATGGCGCAAAATTTTAAAGAGTTCTCGTTTAAGCAATAAAACCGGCTCTACTTAACGCAGTCGTTTAGCTTGGGGACTTTGTCTAACTTTTTCATAATTTTAATCACGTTAGACAACTCTAACTAATGTAGGTTTTACAACAGAACCTAAGCGAATTTGCGTTGAACAACCCTTAATTTGACAGATAAATAACTCACACAACTACAAAAACACAAAAAAAAAGTAAAAAAACAGAAAACTTCAAACCAAATTATTTTTCGCCGAAAAAAGTACATTTAATATACTATATCGGTACAGATTTTGATTGTTTATAAGTTATTTACATTATTTTAGATGAAAATAAAGTATAAATTGCAAATTCACAGCATAAAAAACTCAATTGTTGTTGTAAGGTGCAGATTCATTTAGCTATAGTACGTTTACTCGTCTCGGCCGGCTGCGTGCATACATAAGATAAATGTACATTTGTATGCACAGATTTGTTAATCGTAGAGCACTTTCGTACGATTGTTTCGATTTTATAATATTCAGTGATTCAGTCTATTTGCAAAAACCATCTTTAAAAAATCGAATAAAACTTCAGTAAACATTTTTTCTTCGATTTGCTTTGGTATGAAAAGACCATTGTCAATATGGATAAAGTATACTTTTAAAAGATAAACTAGCTATTTGCTGCTGTCAAAGTTAGACGAGCATTGCCGATTGCCGCATTGGTGAAGCTAATCTAAATTTTTTTATAAAATAGTAGGGTTTCATTAGCTTAGAGTAGGACAAGTTTAAGGATTATTAGGAGCATTAGCTAGAGGGGGGAATATTTATTATTATTAGGAGTATTATTATTTACTAAACCAACCCGTTTCTTTCCTTTGATCTCCTCTTCAAGGAAGCTCATTGGACAGGTTCTCTGTATAGAGTTCCACCCGTTTATTTCACTAGGTTGCGTGCTAGGGACAAAAGTTTTCTATAAGAATTCTCGACCGTTTATTTCCTTTGGGTTCCTCTTCAAGGAAGCTCACTGAACAGGTTCTCTCGTTAGAGTTCCACCCGTTTATTTCCTTAGGTTGCGTGCTAGGGACACAGGGCTTCCGATAAGGTTCCCGAATATGTTTCTTTCTTTTGATCTCCTCTTCAAGGTAGCTCATTGGACAGGTTCTCTTTTTAGAGTTCCACCCGTTTATTTCCCTAGGTTGCGTCGTAGGGACACAGGGCTTCCGATAAGGTTTCCGACCCTTTCTTTCCTCTGATCTCCTCTTCAAGGTAGCTCACTGGACAGGTTCTCTTTTTAGAGTTCCACCCGTTTATTTCCCTAAGTTGCGTGCTAGGGACACAATATATGAAATACCGTGTTAGTTATTTAGGCTTCTGAATACTGTATTATATGAAATACCGTGTTATTTATTTTAAGAAAATAAATATTGTTAATAAAAGTATATGAAATACCATGTTATGAATACAAAGCCACGAAATAAATTAATTTAAAGTTTTGGAGTATTAAAAAAACATTATTTCATTCGGAGCTTTAGACCCTCCAAACCCAAGTTTATTGCTTCTTCGGGAAGAACCCTGGACACCGACGAGTTTTACCTCAGCCACGAAGAAAAAGCATCACAGTTTATGTCCTTTAAAATTAACAAAAAGTCGGTTCTCGTCTTATACTCAATATTTAGAGTCGACTCCCATTCTAAAATTGATTTAGATTAGGTTTTAAATGTTTGAAATTTTGCGCCGATGTATTTAAATTTGTCTCTTATTTCTAACACTAACTACTGAACTATCACCGTTTGTTTTCATTCATTTCGTTCGTTTTTTTAGGTTCTTTCCTCTTTATCTACGTTTTCACATGACAAATGTGATGTTTTTTTTTCCAGAACAAAGTTGTCCATCAAAAGTAAATGTATGTCCATTACGGTTCGGTGAAAATGGTGACTTTATTTATTCAGTAAAAGTTAAGTGAAGCAAGAGGTGAGGCGAGGCAAAGTGTAGCATGTAACTTTATCATATATGTAACGAAATGTTAGAATACATTCAAAAAGAATTCTCAACACTTTGAATGAAATGTCGGAAACAGCAATGCAATGTGAATCGCCCTGTTCGTTGCTGTCGTCATCGTAGCCGTCGATGATATCCGCAAAGAGTTCGTCCTTTTGAGTATACAATAATTTTTATGTCATTTTGCTTTTCGTCTGATCATACATATGAGTGGGTGTTGGTAAGTCAAAGGTCGGGATGAAAGAGTGACATAAAGTTTTGCACTTCGCTGAACTTTTATAAGGGCTTTCGTACACTATGCGCGATTCTTGTCGGGATAGGGCATGCTTGAGTTGGATAAAAGGTCCGCTTTTGGTTTCCGGGATTAGTTACAATTATTATATAATGGGAGTATCTTTCCATTCTCATACACATTTTATGCATAACGAACTACTGTTTTTTTGTTTTACTTTTGAGCTTCTGCAAATAGCGGAACATGTAGAATATGTTAATTGTTTCTAATTTATTGATATTATTATTAATATCTGAAAATTAGAAAATGTATGTACCTCTGACATTTGTACAAGGCGATTTGCATAAATTGCGACCAAAATTGAGGACAAGGTGAAGACAAGAAAAACTCGTACGGAATGTTTTTAATTTGTCGCTTTGATCTATAATTTAAAATATGAAGTTTAATGATAATAGTTTTTTTTTGTCAGTTATGAAAAAAACTTAAAACTTGCTCTTATGTAATAGACTAATGGCCGATTGCACGAAGGACTTTAATCATTTAACAGGCTTCTGAAACTTTTTTAAGTTTCACCAAGTGCTTTTAAATTAAACAAGCTTTTAAACACCCTTATAAAAAAATGCCCATTTTTGGCTCAATATATTTTAAAAGTGTGATGACATTTTCATCAGATGCAGCTAACAAGTAGATATACCTATTACCTAGCAGCTTAAATTTTTAATTTTTAATTTTGAATTTTTGAAGATACAAAGTGAATAGCTGAACAAACTTCGACTTTGCATGTTAATAATAATATTTTAATGATTGTGTTTTAACTTAGAATAAAAAAATAAATTCATCCGACGACGAAGAGCAACACATAGTTATTTACAGTGTAAAAGTATTCCGGGTTCACAGGAATCCATTCTCCGACTATGACGCTATTGATTTCAAATTAGGTGCTGACTTTCCAAAGTATTGTGGATCGAATTTGTTTGTTCGTCACTTGGAACCTAAGACTAAGCGAAACAAAATCGTCAGTGCATTAAATTAAGCGATCTCGTTTTTTTTGCATTTCTTGGCATTTGTTTCAACACAATAATGGTTTTTTATTTTTTCTCATACATTTTGGTTATTAGAAAGAAAAAAACAATTTATTTTTCCTGGGATGTAAACAAAAATTTCCCTAAAATTTTCTTCTTATAGATTCGTGAAACTCGACAAATTAAAGAGTCTGATAAAATTTAAGAGGATTTTTGATAAAAGTTGTAACGAAAAGGTGACCCGTCGACATGATGCCCCTATAGGACAAGGATACCTAAACTCCAGGAGCATCCGCCTCCGTCTACCTCTTTGGCCGCGCGTAACACGAAATGATTAAAAACTTATGCCGCGGACTTCTTCTTTCCCCTTTCACGGATTTGACCACCCATAGACCTACTAGATACAGGAATCTTGAAGGCCATCCGGACAGCTGTAGCAAAAGAGTATCGTAACTCACTCAAGCCCAAGGCATGCTAGCTCCCGCGCGTTCTAGCTCGTCGGAATCGGGGGGGGGGGGGGGGGGGGGGGGATCTTGCTTGGTTTATTACGATGTGTTACATTTTATACATGCCTCTAGTACGATATTAATCCTAGGTTTACGTTGAATAAGTGTGAGGCCCGAATGCCCTAATTGTTCCTAAACGTAGTGTCCTCATTCCGATGTCAACAAAAAAAAAAATAACGAGTGAAGAGCATTTAGATGTTATAGCTCTTCGTGGTATACCCCACTCCCCCAAGTAGAACAAAAAAATAAATATATTGTCCTACCACCATAACTATTGCTTACCATAGTCTTGCAAAAGTCCCATACTTGTTTAAAAAAAAAAACTCCCTATAGAATAGAGCTTTTTATTCCTCTCGTCTCATCGTCCTCCTGCAGCTTTCACTCATCCACTTTCACCAAATAAATTGTTTAAACTGAATTCATCCTATTCGTTAGCCAGTGAAGTATAAACTGCCCAAATGAATTACCATCTGCATTTCATATTCAAAAGTAATAATAACGAGTTAATTTCATTTTAAATTTTGTTTTTCTTGATCTCAAGAATTTTATTGCTCCAAGTACTCTCAAAAAGAATCTTAACCTAGGTTTTACAAACAACCGTGATTTGCCCTACTCTAATATAAACCTACTGCAATGGCGAGCAAAAGCAACTAGTAATAAAGAAAAATAAATACAAAACATTTGATTGCTGAGAGAAAAAAAAATAAATTCCAGAAAAAAAAGACTAGATTTTAAAATTCAGTACTCAATAATTATTCGTATTTTTTTTTATATTGTTAATTTAATATAATATACAAAACAAAATTATGAACTGTTAAATTTTAACGATATTGTTTTTCTTTTTTTTTTCGTATGTGTATTACTTTTTTTTTTTTTTTTTTATCTTTATAGCTTTTGTGAATATCTATTTATTTCCTATAAGTTAGAAAGAGAAAAGTCAATGATTTAACAATGACGAATCGACTACATCTATGAATTCTGCATTCAGTTATTTGATTATATATTTCTTTCTCTATATTTATTATAATTTCTGTTTTTTTTTGTCTTAGTATTTATTAGCGGTGTTAGTTCGTCACAGTTATTTATTCGACCTATTATATTTGTTTCGCTTTATATCCAGACTTACCAGATTGTATGACATAAAATTCTCCTCGATGATGGGATCCCACACCGTGAGTTGCTGCACACATTAACTAAAAAAAAAACACTAAGAGGAAATGCAAAACCAAACAAAATATACAAATCAACAACAAAATAACCAGGCCCGAACTTTGCACACTTTCTCTTTTTTTTTTTCTTAGGAATTTAATCCTAACATACTAAATTTTAATATACTAAATTTTGTAAAATTAGGAAAACAAAACTTAATTTCATACTTATATTTTATTAATTTGTCGATTTATCTTTATTATTTTCTTTTGAGATTGAAATTTAGATTTGATTCAATTAATTTACTTTACTATCTTATGTTTATATATATTTTTTTTTTTTTTTGCTAAAAATAATAATTCACTTGTGTATATATTTTTTTATGCATTTTTGCTTTGCCGCCTTTTAAATTGCTATACTCTAACCTATGTTACTTATGTAATAACAAAAAAAAAACAAAATGATCCGGTAGTAGAAATTTTAGAAAAAAAAACCATAGGTGACACTGGAAACGTTGAGTTTGCGGGTTGAAGGTGGGATAGGGTATTCCACTTTTTCTTTTCCGTTTTCTTTGGTCTTTTTTTTTTTTTTGTTTTTCTGAGCGACTGACGATTTGTTGAAAGTGGACAACCGGAGGGGTCTCTCTAGCACCCTCATGGACAACTTTGCTTTTCTTTTTATTTTTCCGGGTTAACTTCTTTTTTTTTCAGATTTTCGTTTTTTTTTCTATAACTTTATTTTTCTTTTCAGGTTACAATTTTTTTGAAGAATTTTTATCCGGTAAGTTTTAGACGGGGAGTTTAGAAGCGATTCTTTTTGCACGCGTACTTTTCGTGATTTAGCAATGAGGAGTGGATTTTCGTTTTTCACTCGCGCGCTCGATCGATTCCAGTCTTTTTTTTTTTTTTTTTATTTTTGTAAGGATAAGTTTATGTCTTATTATATTTTTTTTTTCGTTTTTCATATATTATATGATGACTTGGGGATCTTTTCAAATTTAGGAAAGACAAATTTAAAAACGTGAAGATCTTTAATGAAAACCGTCTTAACCTCCTGAATACTGATCACCCACTGCCTATAATCTCTTATCCGAACCTGTTTTTCCAAAGCTTTCGAAGATCTAGTACACACCTACACTCACAGATTTTAATAAACATGGTCGACGTGGAAACTTCCGGACCTCCCGTTCCCGGGGTGAAATTTGACCAGAAAATTTGGATTTGACTCTTAAAAATCTAATTGGATTTTTTCTAATATAGGTGTTAATAATTTAAGTTTATCAGGTCAAAAAAAACCTCCAACACGTGACCCGGAAGTCAACCTCGAGTCGCTAAGTGCCTGGGTGTTGGTGAAAAGCATTTTTTTTCGAATATGGGGAGATAAGAATTTCGGAGAGAGTAGGCTATTCCCCTGTGGAGAAATCTACCTCCTCTACACTAAATTATTGCTGTTCCCCTAGCAATGTCCCCTACTTCGACAACCATGGTTTCCTACAAAGTGCGTTTTGTGCTTGCTTATGAAATTGACCATAAGAATTTAAGAAATGTAAAAAAAAAAATTGAAACATTTTTAAGAAAAAATTTTGAAACGCCAACTTAAAATTTTTATTACTGTACGAATAAAAATTAAATAAAAAAAAAAATATCGACTTTTCAAAAAAAAGACATTCAAAAACTATATTTTTTCAGATTTTGAAGTGCAATGGTTTTCAAACTTCTTATAGAAGCTTCTCTATAAAAAATTTCATTAAAACACCAATAATGAGAAATTCGAAAGAATGGTTTAATGGTAGCTTAAGTCAGTAATATTTTAGTATCAATTTTTTTTTTATCGAATTATATAGATTATAAGCATTAATTAAAGAAAATAAATTTGATCATTCTAGGTGCCGTTTTCGATAAAAATACGGTTTTCGATTACCATTTTTGAACATTTGTAAGGTGGGTACCGTTATTTTTAGTTTTATATTGAAAAACTTTTATTTGTCAAGTTTTAAGTATAGAGTTTTGGAAATATTGAGTTTTGAAAAAAAAATTCTTTAAATACCTACACGAAAATTTTTATTTTTATTTATTTGAAATTTGAATGCACAAATTTATACTCTTGGGGATTATTAGCATGCAAAAAATGATCAAAATCGGTTTTACCGTTTTAATTAAAAAAAAACTAATTTTGAGTAAAAAATATTTTATAAAATTTCGAAAAAATAGGTTTGGCAGGTACCGACAGACAGACAGAATTCCGAGACCCACAATTTTTGTTTTCTCTATCATCGAAATGTCAACTTAGATCAAAATCTCGAGCATAATTTTTTTACGAATGCATATAGCTTGCCATAAAGTTCCTGTATGTCGCAAGTAAAAACGAATTCATACCTATCTATTTGGACACCAGAAGTACATTTTTGTTTAAATTTTTAGGCATTTTTACTTTCATCATAATGTGTTATTTTTGACAGCACTATAATTACTTTCAAAATTTAAGGATCACTAAATTTAAGTTATAACGCTCTAAGAGAACCTGAATCTAGTGACGAAAAACTCTTAACGACTCTTTATTTCATAAGTTTTAATTTTTATCGAATATGAATTGTTATTTATTACCTTTGTATGTATAACCTATAGTATTATCATGCAGCGTGATTTTGTGGTAAAAACGCTATCCTGGCGGTGGCGCTGAATTAGCTCACGATTTTACAGTAAAGAGTAGGATAAGATTCAAAACAAGTAAGTAAGAGATTATTTTATTATTAAATTTAGCAGAGACAAATCTAACAAGTACTATCGCTATGCTTAAGATGACTCCCCAATCGTTCGACTTTATGAGATCTATTACTCACTCTTTGAAACTGTTCAATTTTATGTGTAGTGAAGTTAAGATTTCGTCACCCGTTCTAATATACTCGTCAGAACTACACCCCATCCTTAACTCCCAAGAAAATACAAATTTACTTGCGGCTCAGTTTGTTTCACATTGTTAAGACCTAACCCGTATCAGACATTAAGGCTGTTCCAGGAGCCATAAGTCATTTTAAAATACATATACATATGCATTACTTAAATGAAGGTTTTTGTCATATTTTCCTTCAAAATAAACATATTTTCTTTTGAAATTTTAAATTATAATGATGTAAAAATAACGTATTCAGTAGAAAGATATATTTTAAATATCAAATCTCTGTGTAAGCTGAGCGGTAGCAACCAAATAATATTTGAAGAACGAAATAAAAATATCTATCAATCTACATAATACATTATGTACAAATCCATTGGTTAAGATTGTTTAATTTTTTCCTGTTTTCGTGGCCATTTTTAATAAAGAATATATCTTAAAGTGGGCTCCAGGTTTAATAATAAATACTAATTAATAATATATTTAACACTTAAAATAAAATTTATTACAACTAAAGTTTAAAAATCGTTTTATTAAAGTAATTTTTTATATAACAAATTTCTTTAAAATTATTCTAGAAACAAATTTGGGGTGCCAATTTTAAGCGTTTAGTAATATAGACTTTAAGAAATAATTTCAAAAAATAATAGTTCACACGTTTTCAAGATATTGATTTTTCAAAAAATAAACTGGATTTTTTTTTTCAAAAAACAAAAAAAAAATATTTTTTTGAAAATTTGTACATACAAACATTTTACCAGGAGCCAGTGCCGGATTAGCCACGAAGCAAGAGTAGCAAATGCTACGGGCCCCGCGCATTTGGGGGCCCCACGCACCAACCTTTTCTGACCATAAAAAGTATTATTTACATATTAGATTTAGTCACATTTACTAAGAAGAAAATATTTGCATCAAAATGATCAACTAAAATTTTATTTTTCTATCTGCTGGTCTTACCAAAAATCTTTTCGCACCGCACCAAACGCAAATTGGATAACGCAACGGTATGAAATTCAGGTATTTATTGTCACCATTGATAACGTACTCACTGCTTTAGGTAAACGTATATGAACAGTTATCATAAAATTGCTGGCATTTTCGGAATATTCCGAGAGCTAAAATTTCTTCCTGATTCAAAATAGCTTTTTTGGCCTTTAGTCCACAAAAACTGGCGTTTCGTCCGGGTGATCGCACATGGACTCATCAGTTGGCTGTGAGGACCTAGTCAATACGCAATATTTATTGAATTCAGTTCATCCTACATCGATTTTTTGACAAAAATCCAATGTGAACTATATCCAACCAAGATTAAAATTATAATCATTAACGTTGGAATATTTTATTGATTCTATATGAAGGTTTTTATAATACAAATTCTATATACTACTGAAATAAATGAGCCTAGTAGAAGGCTTAGCACTATTAATGGATTTATTGAAAATAGCAAAATATTTCAACGTTAATGATTACAATTTTAATCTTGGTTGGATATAGTTCACATTGAATTTTTGTCAAAAAATCAATGTAAGATGAACTGAATTCAATAAAAATTGCGTATTGACAAGGTCCTCACAGCCAACTGATGAGTCCATGTGCGATCACCCGGACGAAACGCCAATTTTTGTGAACTAAAAGCCATAAAAGCTATTTTGAATCAATATTTCAACAAGTCCATTAATAGTGCTAAGTCTTCTACTTGGCTGATTTATTTCAGTAGTATATAGAATTTGTATTATAAAAACCTTCATATAAAATCTCTTCCACCAGAAGAAATTAAAAATCTGCAACCATAGTAAGTGCTTACGGAGGACAGTCTGGGCAACAAATTAGTGCAATTCGCTTCAATGCTCAATTCTGATGTGGCTGGTATTATTGACAGCAGGAATCATGAGGCTCTGGAAATGCAGGTTTACAAGCTGTTGATAAATAATTCTTTACAATCTTGTTTCCCGAACGTTGAAATTGCTTTGCGCATATATTTGTCTCTCATGATCACCAACTGCAGTGGTGAACGATCTTTCTCAACATTAAAACGTGTTAAAAATGAATTGAGGAACACGATGAGCCAACAACGTCTTAATCTCCTCACTTTAATGAATATTGAACATGATTTACTCCGAGAAGTCGATATCAACAGCATGATTTATAAATTTTCCCAAATTAAATCAAAAAAAGTTTGTTTGTAACAGTTTTATTTTATTTATGGTAATACCATAAACTTGATAAGTGCCTAACCTAAAACAGTCTAAGGGCCCCTTGATAGAATTTGCTACAGGCCCCGCGCTGGCTTAATTCGGCACTGCCAGGAGCCCCTTAAGTTTAAAATAAAAACTTAAGGGGCTCCTGGTAAAATGTTTGGTTAAAATCGTTAGAGCCGTTAATGAGAAATTCGAAAATCAAAAAAACGGTTCTATGACAGGTACCATTAATAACATTTTGCCCCAATTTTTACTTGCGACTTATAGGTAAGGCAAGTTATGCATTCGTAAAAAAATCGAACTCGAGATTTTGATCAAAGTTGACATTACGATGATAGCGAAGACTAAAAAAGTGGGTCTCGCAATTCTGTCTGTCTGTCTGTCCGTTCGATTGCAGCTAAACGGCTCGGCCGATTTTCTTCAAACTTGGTAGATACGGGTTTTAATTTTTTCCCCCCGGATGTTTTTTGATTTGATTTTTTAAGACCAAAAATAACGGTACCTGCCATACGAATTTTTTTCGAAATTTTATAAAATTTTTTTTTCTCAAAAACTGTTCGACAGATTTTAAAAATAAAAACAAAAAAATATCATTTAATTAAAGCTAGGTAGTTGTTGAAAAAAATTTTCAGAAAAATGGTTATTGAGGGTACCCCCCATGGAACCATTTTTTTTTGTTTTTGATTTTATCAAAAACGGTACAACCGATTTTGATCATTTTTTTTGCTAAGGCTCCCCAAAAACCTGAATAGAATTGTGTACTGAAATTTTCAAACAAAATTTTTTTTGGATTTAAAAAAAAAATTCAAATTTTTTTTCAAAACTCAATATTTCGAAAACCCCTTGCTAGATTTTTTTTAAACTTGATAAATAAAAGTTTCTCAATATAATCTATAAGATGTGAGAAAAAAAATGTATTTTACCTAAAAATAAAGGTATCTACCTACCATACAAATGCTAAAAAATTAAAAAAAATGGTTTTTAAAAACCGTATTTTTCTCGAAAACGGCGCCTAGAATTTTGATAAAATTTTTTTTGTTTCAATTAATTTTTACGATCTTTAATTTAATAAAAAAAATTTGAAATTAAGAAATTACAGCTTGTACCTACCATAGAACCATTTTTTCGAATTTTGAACTTCTCATTATCCACATAACGGATCTTAATGAAAATTTTTTTAGAGAAGCTTCTAAAAAGTCTAAAACACATTGCATTTCAAAACTTTAAAATAAATATTTTTTGAATTTTTGAAAAAAAAATTATTTTTTCTTTTTTTTTGAAAATTCGATATCTTATAAACGGGCCAATATTTTTTTTTGTAAATTTTAATTTTATTCGAACAATAATAAAAACTTTAAATTGGCGTACCAAAATTTTTTCTTAAAAAGCTTTTAAAATGTTTGTACATAAAAGCTTTTTTTAAGAAACCACTACAACGGCTTATAATTTTCTTGCATAAATTCATATTTGGATAGCATTATGTTTTTGTCTCTTACTACTAAAAGAATTTAAAAAATAATTTAATCCTTATGAACAGTTTTCTCTAATAACATTCGTTTTTAAAATTCCTAGTCTGTTACGTAAGAGCAAGTTCGTGCGACGAATTTAAAAGCAAAAAGAGATATAAAAATACAAACTAAAAACTTTTAAAACGTCTTATAATTTTTTTTTTTAAATACCACGGATATAAAAAACAAACAAGCAAATAAAAAATATTTGTATTTATTAAAGTTGCCTGAAGAAGGGTGTAATCACACCCGAAACGTCAAAAATAAAGAAAAAATAACAAAAATTGACCTCGAGCCAACTTAAGGACAAACATAATTTTATAAAAAGAAAAGGTCACGAAGAAAGGAAACATTTGTAGAAAAAAAGTGCTAAAACCAAATCTGTACTTAAATGCAAATTTGTCAGATCTACGTGCACTAACTTTTTAAATTTTAAATTTTTTATTTGCCAATCAACACCCCTAAATAAATGTATTATCTTGAGTCTGGCTTACCATCACTGTTTATCTCATCGCTAAAGCTACATGCTGATTATTTACCAAAAGTGGCTAAAATGGATGAAATTTGGCTACCAAAGCAGATTTTGCGGTATGCAGTGCAAAAGAATATACTTTTTGCCAAAAACTGGAGTAAACTGGCTACACAGGGCCGGACAAGCTATATGTGCAAGCTGTGCGAATGCGCAAGGCGCTGAACCCAAGGGGCGCCTTGGGCAAGCGTTAAAAAGCCACTACTTCATAACCACTACCTACCTTCTTTTTACTTGCGATATAGGTACTATAGGGCAAGTTCTGCATTTGGAAAAAAAATCGAACTCGAGATTTTGATCAAAGTTGACATTACGATGATAGCGAAGACGAAAAAAGTGGATCCGACAATTCCGTCTGTCTGTCTGTATGTCTGTATGTCTGTATGTCTGTATGTCTGTACCTCGAACTACAGCCTAAACTACCGGAGGTATTTTCTTCAAACTCGGTAGTTAAGAGTCTTCGGTGATTCCCTAGAGGAAAAATTGAAATTTTTTTTTTAGCTCTAAAACTAAGGGTACCCCCCATACACCCGTAATGCAAAATCTTATTTATCTCGAAAACGGCTCTAACGATTTTGATAAAAAAAATTAAGTGTGATATTATGGACATGGACTATATTTTGGTCAAAAAAAAATTTGGGGGGAAATGTTATTAGGGGTACCTGTCATAGAACGGTTTTTTTGATTTTCGAATTTCTCACCAACGGCTCTAACGATTTTAACCAAAATTTTTATGCAGGAGCTGCTTTGCATTTGAAAAAATATAAACTAAAATTTTTTTCGATAAACTAGTTTTTGGATTTTTAAAAAAATAATCCATTTTTTTTTTTTGAAAATTCAATATTTTGAAAACCGATACACGATTAAATTTTTAAATTACGTTTTAAAATGTAATTTATTAAATACTAACAATTTGCATATCAATTTTTTTTATAAAAAATTTAAGGAAAATTTAGTACACAAAAAACATGTTTCAGTGTGTCTGTATGTCTGTACCTCTCACTACAGCCTAAACCACTGGACCTATTTCTTTCAATCTCGGCAGTTAAGAGTTTTCGGTGATTCCCTAGAGGAAAAATTGAAATTTTTTTTTTAGCTCTTAAACTAAGGGTACCCCCCATACACCCGTAATGCAAAATCTTATTTATCTCGAAAACGGCTCTAACGATTTTGATAAAAAAAATTAAGTGTGATATTATGGACATGGACTACATTTTGGTCAAAAAAAATTTTGGGACAAAATGTTTTTAGGGGTACCTGCCATAGACCCTTTTTTTTTGATTTTCGACTTTCTCATTAACGGCTCTAAGGATTTTAACCCAAAATTTTTAGCAGGAGTCCCCTTATGTTTAAAATAATATTGTATATAAAAATATTCGAAAAAATATTTATTGGATTTAAAAAAAAAAAAAAAATTAAATCAATATCTTCAAAACCTATGAACGATTATTTTTTGAAATTATTTCCTAAAACCAAGATTATTAAATACTTAAAATTCGCATCCCACATTTTTTTCTTGAAAAATTTTAGAGACATTTCTTATATAAAAAATTTATTTAATAATAAAACGATTTTTTAAGGTTTATTTGCATAAATTCATACTTTTCCGGAAACCAGACGGCAATTTTATGCATTTGAACATTATTAGCTCATTAAATCCATGTTTTATATTTATAAAATGTATCTTAAATTCCAAAGTACTTTTACATAAGAGCAAGTTCGTGCGATCCAGTCGTGCATTTTATTTAAGTCTCATTTCTTTTTATAGCTCACACCAATATTGATATCCATTATATAACTAACAGCTAATTCCGAATTTGAAGACAGATATATATATACATATCTACTATTCCAAAAATAAGTCTATGTTTAATTTCCTAAGCACACCCACACTCCCACAGTAAAAAAACTACATCAAAAAATCTTTGCAAAGAGCACGGTTTTGTTCGCTTAACAACAACCTATTTGCTATTTTTCTCTTTATCAATCTACTGTTCTTCACGCTCACCATCGCGTGTATGAGTGAAGGCATTTATTTTATTTTGATAACGCTCCCCTATGCAGTGTAACATAAAACAAAATTTCAACAGCCAATACAGACAATGAACAGCTTGCATGTTGATAACATGCGCCCGTTGTCAATTCTTCTATATGAAATCAAAGTCAGCAATGTTACTCAAACAGAAATTCTGAGGTACAAAATTCATACTCATTGACATAACAGAGCGCAAAATTAAAAGTTGCGTTTATGAATTTAAACTCTTCCGGTTGATTTCATGAGTGAAAGTTTATCACTGTCATATCGTGTGGCTCATGTGTCGAGATGAGACAGAGGGTTGAAATATGGAAATAATTTAAAAAAGGGATTTTTTGACTAATCTACGAGTAATTACTTTATTTGTCTATTGTTTAAAAAAAAAAAACTCAAAACAAAAGAAAGAATAGGGAATCTACATATATATTGGGAATAAAACTTGCTACGCTACTATTCCAGTAGTGTTTATGTATAAGGATATGATAATGGTTCAAACATGAAAAGAAAAGAGGCTGGTGTTCAAAACAAAATTAAGTGTCTTGAACCAAGAGCCTTTGGTTCTTAGTTGTTAATGATTCAGCTTGCTGTTCGTTGGAATGTGTTAAGTTTTTTGACATTGCTCAATGTTTGTATCAGGTTCGACAATGCGCTTTTCTGAAACCAGATGGGAGTAGAGTAGAGTAAATGCCTTAAAACCATTTAATAAAATCTTAGGAGATATACTCGTAATATGAAACTCTTATTGAAATATCTGAGGCTGGAAACGTTGAGAATAGAAACACTGCTGAGTCATTAGGAAGTAAAATTTTATTTTCAAGTTTATATGTTGCATATTAATCTACTCGTAGTTTGATATTTTCGAAAAAAAAAATATAACTAGTAAGTATTTACAAAGTCCGTCTGTTACTTATCTAACAGCGTTTTAGTTCAGGAAGTTACTAAAAACTCTTTAGCTGAAATGCGATCAGAAGAACAATTCACTAACGTGCAATCAGCTGAAGCCATAGCTCTAAATTCAGAAATACCATCACAGTTTCCTCAAATAACGTAGCTTAGTAAAAAAACTACTTCAGGACCCCAATTATTCAAGAAAGATAAGTTGACTTGTCAATCACGGCTACAGTGAAAGAGCTTGTGAAGTCATTAGATTGTGATGATCTGGTAATCGAGTTTGCTAAAACAGAAGCCAGAAAAGTTTATCTATTGCAATAAGTTTGGTTCCATTCATTTTTATTAATTTTTATTTATTTAATTATTTATTTGTATGTTGTTATATTTTTGAATTAGTTTTTAAATACTTTTTACTTCAAAAAATATTTTTTCAGTTCCTAAATTTTTGTGATATATTTTATGACTTTAGTTTACAATAATTAATTTTGTATTCTTTAGTTACTATTATTTTTGTGATATAATTTTGATTTCTTAGTTTTTAATAAAAATCATATTTATTTAAATTAGATATAATTATTATCTAGGAATAGGCCTCTTGGGGATACCTCGTTAAAAAAACGCATTACAAAGGGTACCCCTTGGGTGATGAGGAAATTACTTCTTCCGCCAATCAACGCAAATGAGGGGCCGCCACTGATGAAGCTTGCGCAGGCTCTAATTTAGCTTGGGCCGGTCCTAGCTGCAGATTGTGGTATAGTGCTGAATTTATCGGAAGTTAGAATGGACCAATGGAAACAGACGTTTTATAAAGTTATCCGGACAACTGATGAGAATGAGAGATACTCTTACATCGAAAAAGCCCGTGAGTCAACAGAGAGACTTTATTACTCAAAAGTTAACTATAACTTAAACGAAGCAAATTACTTCAACAGCAGTTTCACATGCATTATGATCGGAGCAATTTCCAAAATAAGAGGAGAATTAGTAAGCCTTAATTATTTACTGTATCGAACCGGAACTGGCAACTGTGATTTGTGCAACGTTCAGGAGAGAGAAAATATCTTCCATTTCATTGGAGTATGCCCCATGTTAAAGGAGATAAGATGATCTCACTTTGGAAAAAAATACTCTTGAATTCGATGAAGTTCAAAAGTATCTAAATGCGATGAACTGGAAACTTCTGTTCAGCTACTATCAAAAGGCTAACGCTTATAGAGGAAGAATAATCACAGAAAGCTTGTAACTATTTAAAAATAATGACGCAAAATTTTAATTGAATTAGTACGATGCTAAGGCTGTTTTAGTATGATACTAGGTTAAAACAACGAATTTGTAAATTTTAATCGAATGTAGCTCTCTCTACCCTTTTATTAAAGTTAAAATCATCAAATACCTACTTTATTTTTTTAGTATCGTGCTAGCTTTATATGACTCTTTGACATTTGCAAACATCAAAAAGGTTCGTGTACTTACTTTTTTACACGAAATGTCATTGTTTTAGGTGTGTTCAGAAGCAATTTATTAAGAAAATTCTTTTAGTACGATACTAGTTAGAAAATGTTTAAAATTAAGAATAAGTTAGTAAACTACTATAAATTTAGCAAATTGTTAAGTAGTATCATACTAATACCTTAATAATATTCTGTTTAAAATTTTGCGCCAATGTATTGTGCTGATTTAATTTAACTAAAAGTCTACCGTAAAAAAGAAAAAAAATTGTTTTCGTTAAACTAAAAGCCCTTACAAAAAACAAATGTTTTGTTTTTGCTCTTATTTATATTTGCTAAATTTCTATCAAAATTTAAATTATTGTAAAACTTATCAAATGTGCTACTCAGGCAAACGACAGATATTGTCATGCCTTAATTATTCAATTGTTTGTTTTTTTAATGATAACCAATCATTAATATTTTAGTGATATTTAAACAACAAAATAACATTCCTAATCTCAACTGCCGGCAGGACGTCGAGGGACGTGTAAGAAGTGAGTACCTATAATTACAGTCGAAATCGGTTTTAACGACATCGGTTATAACGAAATATCGGTTATTGCGGAATGATCTCTAAGTCCCGACCAAGGTCCATGCTAATTGCACTAACCAAATATCGGTTTTAATCATATCGCCTATAACGAACTATCGCTTATAACGAACAGTTTTAAATTGAAAATTAAAAAATCTATCGTTTATAATGAATATTAAAAAAAAAATAAGTAGGTAGACATTGGAAATCTTGTGCATTTCAAATAAAAAAATATGGGGATTTTACTGTTTTTTTTTTTATACTCGAATTTCGCATTCTGGTTCTGAAAGGAACTGGGATAGTCATATTTTATATAAAGAAAGGTTAAGAAGTTATGGTTTCTTTTTTTTCAAAATGTTCAAAACGTAGTTTTTACGATTGAAGAAAAATCTGCAATAATTTTAAGGCTAGAAGATGGTGATTCCAATAAAAGTTTGGCAGCAGAGTTTTCTGTATCGGCTTCAACAATCTCTCGAAGAATCCAACTTAAAAATAAAATAAAATGCACGACTGGCCGCACGAACTTGCTCCTATGTAATAGACTAGGAATTTTGAAAACGTGTTATTAGAGAAAACTGTTCATAAGGATAAAATTAATTTTTAAATTCTTTTAGTAGTAAGAGACAAAAACAGAATGCTATCCAATTATGAATTTATGCAAGAACAAAAATTATAAGTCGTTGTAGTGGTTTCTTAAAAAAAAGCTTTTTAAGAAAAAAATTTGGTGCGCCAATTTAAAGTTTTTATTATTGTTCGAATAAAAATCAAATTTACAAAAAAAATATTGAGTCGTTTCTGAGGTATCGAATTTAAAAAAAAAAAAAAATTTTTTTTTCAATAATTCAAAAAATATTTATTTTAAAGTTTTGAAATGCAATGTGTTTTAGACTTTTTAGAAACTTCTCTATAAAAATTTTCATTAAAATCCGTTATGTGGATAATGAGAAATTCAAAATTCGAAAAAAAGGTTCTATGGTAGTAATATCTTAATTTCAAATTTTTTTTTTTATTAAATTAAAGATCGTAAAAATTAATTGAAAGAAAAAAAATGTTATCAAAATTCTAGGCGCCGTTTTCAAGAAAAATACGATTTTTGAAAACCATTTTTCTTAATTTTTTAGCATTTGTATGGTAGGTACCTACCTTTATTTTTAGGTAACATAAATTTTTTTCTCACATCTTGTAGATTATACTGAGAAACTTTTATTGATGAAGTTTAAAAAAAATCTAGCATGGGGTTTTCGAAATTTTGAGTTTTGAAAAAAAAAATTTTGAAGTTTTTTTTAAAAATCCAAACATTTTTTTTTTGAAAATTTGAGTACACAATTCTATTTATGTTTTTGGGGAGCTTTAGCAAAACAAAAATGATCAAAATCGGTTGTACCGTTTTTGAGAAAATCAAAAACAAAAAAAATGGTTCCATGGGGGGTACCCTCAATAACCATTTTTCTGAAATTTTTTTTCAACCAATACCTAGCTTTAATTAAATGAAATTTTTCTGTATATTTATTTTTAAAATCTGTCGAACAGTTTTTGAGCAAAAAAAAATGTTTATAAAATTTCGAAAATTCGTATGGCAGGTATACCGTTATTTTTGGTCTGAAAAAAAAAGAAAAAAACGTGTGGGGGGAAAAAATTAAAAATGATATCTACCAAGTTAAAACAAAATCGGCCGAGCCGTTTAGCCTGTAGTCGAACAGACAGACAGACAGACAGACAGACAGACAGAATTGCGAGACCCACTTTTTTAGTCTTCGCTATCATCGTAATGTCAACTTTGATCAAAATCTCGAGTTCGATTTTTTTTCCGAATGCATAACT
This sequence comes from Chrysotoxum bicinctum, assembly GCA_911387755.1. Taxonomy (NCBI): domain Eukaryota; kingdom Metazoa; phylum Arthropoda; class Insecta; order Diptera; family Syrphidae; genus Chrysotoxum; species Chrysotoxum bicinctum. The sequence goes on from OU426988.1 coordinate 135,115,266, forward strand.
TGCCTTATAGTACCTATAAGTCGCAAGTAAAAAAGTTCGATGCAGTCACCATCCCGACATATATAATGCTTTGCTCAAGTGGTTCAAAGCCCAAAGAAACTTTAATAAAGAACAAAAAATGGAAAATCGGTTATAACGAAACACTGGATATAACGAACAAACTCTTCACACCTGTCGAGTTCGTTATAACCGATGTTGATTTCATATATGTACATAGATATAAAAATTCATTAGACGAACGAAGCATACCCCAACCAAAAATAATAATAAAAAAATAAAAATACTTTTAAGGACAGATATTTTTTTTAATCTTTTGCTATAGAGTAAATTTTTGCCTTTTCATTTTTTTACAAAATTTATACTTTTTGTATTTTTTTTTAATTACAAAAAAATTAAAGATTTATATTTCGGAGTGATGTACGAGTAAATCGAATCTTTCTTTAACTTGAAAGTTGGATTAATTTTATGGCAATAATATTATAAATAAATCTAATGCGATTGTTGTATGGAGAACAGTGTCAGGCCTTCTATAAAAAAATATACGTAATTATATGACGAACTAACTGTAGGAGAGAAGTAAATGTTATTTTCATCCCAAAAGCTGGCAAACCTAGCCATGTTAATCCTAAAGATCTAAGACCTATTAGCCTTTCATCATTCTTACTTAAAACATTTGAACGTCTGATTGAAATCCATTTGAGGGCAAACATTGATAAGTCCTTACTATCCAATGCTCAACATGCTTATAACAAAGGGAAATCTGTAGAAACCGCTCTACATACGCTGGTTCGTACTATCGAACACTCCCTTCATCATAAGGAGTTCACCTTAGTTGCTTTCCTGGATATAGAAGGAGCTTTTAACAATGTCGACGCATCCGCAATCACATCTGCGCTGTCATCTCTAAAGGTGGATAAGTCAATCAGTAATTTGATAAATCATATGCTGATAAGCAGGATTATTAATTCAAAACTGGGCGATTTTACTACTCGAAGGACTGTCAGTAGGGGTACGCCGCAAGGCGGCGTCCTCTCTCCTCTCCTTTGGAACCTAGTCGTAAATGAACTACTAGTGATTCTTGAAGGGGAGGGGCACAGGGTGATTGCCTATGCGGACGATGTTGCGATAGCGATATCTGGTAAGCATCCTAATACTCTGAAAGAACTCCTACAAAATGCTCTAAACAAGCTTACTAATTGGGCAGATCAATGTGGACTCGGTGTCAACCCCCACAAAACTGAACTTGTCCTATTTACCAGGAAATATAAAATCCCACACATAGACCCTCCCCTCATCAAAGGTATACCGCTTAAATTCTCAGACAAAGCAAAATATCTGGGTCTTATTTTGGACAAGAAATTAAGCTGGAAGCCCAATATCCAAGAGAGAGTCAACAAAGCCAACATAGCTCTTTTCTCTTGCAAAAAAGCCGTAGGTAATAAATGGGGTCTACAAACTCATATAACACACTGGCTATACATCTCAGTCATTAGACCGATACTTACATATGGAGTGACAGTATGGTGGACTGCGCTGGAAACAGCAACTAACCGCGATAAGCTCAGCAAAGTCCAACGAACAGCCTGTTTAATCATGGGTGGAACTCTGCGCTCAACTCCTTCTGCTGCACTTGATGTTCTTTTTCATCTCATACCGCTAGATATTTTTAGCAAACAATCGGCCGCTAACACAGCCATTCGACTTAAAGCCTCCTCGCAGTGGATCAATAATGATATTGGTCACTCTACTATACTGAACTCGTTCAGTAGTCTACCTAGTAACGTCGATTACACCACCCCTCATCCAAAATTTGATAAAAATTTTCAAGTATCCATCCCTTCCAGGTCTTCTTGGGAAAATGAGTCGTTTTTGATAGACGAAGCAATTCATTTCTATACAGATGGATCTAAAACCGATGACGGGGTCGGTGGAGGCGTATACTCCGAAAAATTAAATCTTTGTCTATCTTTTCGTCTTCCCAATCACTGTAGCGTGTTCCAGGCAGAGCTTTTAGCAATAAAAGAAGTCCTCTCTTGGCTAAAAGAAAACGTTATATCGACAACCGATATACGTATCTTCTCAGACAGTCAAGCTGCCTTAAAGTCACTGGACTCTGTCTCCATTAACTCACAAACAGCCCAAAATTGTCGATCATCTCTGGTGGAGATGTCAAAACAGTTTAACATTCACCTTACATGGGTGCCGGGGCATAGAGACATTCCAGGAAATTGTAAAGCTGACGAACTTGCAAAAAACGGAACAATATTACCTTTGTTGGATAGCAAATCTAACATCGGTATACCCCTAGCTACTTGTAAACTTATGCTAAAGCAAGATACCATAAAGAAAGCCAACCACAGGTGGACCAGCACCCCAACTTGCCGGTCTACTAAACTGATTTGGCCATTGTTTCATGCTAAACGCTCAAAACAACTAATTTCTATTGGTAGATTGCATATTAGCTCCGTTATAGGTGTCCTTACCGGGCACTGCCTAATAGGAAGACATGCTTCTCGTCTTGGAGTTCCTGCAAATGACTTTTGCAGAAGCTGCATGGATGAAGAAGAAGAGGAGTCAATTCCCCACCTTCTATGCTCTTGTCCTGCCCTAGCGCAAAGACGTAGACTCCACTTGGGAGACTACTACTATAACGATCCTAGTGATCTAAATAATTCCGACATTCACTGTCTCAAACGCTTCATTATTAGCTCAAAATGGTTTAACGAGTAAGGGGGATTTTTGAAATCCTTGTGGTATCACAACGGACCAAATATTGGTCTAAGTGTGCTGTCCTTTTCCGGTCAGCAGCCACTTTAACCTAACCTAACTGTAGGACTCCATAGCAAACATAGAAAACAATTTAATGGCTATGGCTATCTTCCACAATCTTAGGCCAACGAAGACAGCAAATAATATGTCTTTCCCATGGATGGCCAAGCTTCGGCAACAACAACGGCCTAACCTAATTGCTCCTAGCGAACTATTATCTTGGTGAGACGATGGAATGAAGGTGTACTCTTTTCAAGAGAAAGATAGAGCAGATTAGATTTAAGTTCTTAGTTTGAGTGTTTTATTACCTATTTTAATTTTTCTTTTAATCGTCCAGTCCGTGTCCGTTCGACATAGTAAAGTAGCTTCCTTATTTCTTTAACATACATTTTGGCATGATAAATATGAGATTGAGCGAAAAGTGTCTTGATAAAAACAAGAACTCCCCTGTACGACGAGCTTAGCTGAGCCGAGATACCTTAAATATACCACCAAAGTTGCCCCTATGGCTTAAACTAGACTCATTTCAGGCCTGGCACGCACATTCAATTTTTATAGTTTCGCGACTGAACCTTGTAGGAAATTACGGAAACTTTTGTTCCTTTTCTCTGGATTTCACCAAAATCATAAAACTTATACATATAAATATTATGTTGGTATTAATAGTTCTTAAAAGTAGTGATTTTCCCAGAATAATTTTAAGTTTGTCGTTAATAAAAATTATATAAGCAAGGATATCTGTCTTCTGGCATTATCGAGTTAACATTAAAATAATTATTCTAATCCAACAAACTTATGTACATACATATACATATTTACATTTCGACTTAGATAATTCACTTCCTAGGAATGTTGTTGTCATTCAATCGAAATCAAAAATATACATTAATGTACATACAATGTATGATAGTAGCAAGTATAGTATTTGCTATGACACATGATGAAATTGATAGCAAGATGTCTGCACCTAGGGTGTGTACTATCAAAGCGGCTCATCAACAAGAAAACGTGAAAAAGATTTATTTGATTGAAATGAGTAATGACAATGAATGATGATGATTGCAAGGACAATTACAAATGATTGATGTAAGGACGTTTGTAAGGAAGTAATGTAGATAGGAATGGTTTGATGTCTTTTATCATTGTAACTTACTTACATGAATGCTATTTGTCGATTAGGCGATAAGGTCAGTCTTATATAGACAAAATGGTAATGGCCATTTAAGCTTTTTAGGTCCTTTCGATTACGTTCAAATAACTCAATTTAAAATTAGGTGTGATAGTTTTGACCATTTAGTTTTTTAGAGTGCGCTTAAACTATCAATGCTCATATCCATATTATTTTACATATGTATATTATATATATTATACGTTTTCGGCTGTTGCAGCATTTATGTATATATAATTTGTAACATATTTAAATTTCTGGAAGATTTTAAAAAGCCCAAAATACCCTAATCACTCACAAATTAGAGTACAAAATGTTGGACAGTTTAATCGCTGCATATCTTAAGAGACCTTCAAGATCAAGAGTTGATATACATATTCTGTGACATTAATGAACAAGGATAGTTTTTTGGATTCGGAATTTCTTATTACAAGAACTTTATATATGTACAATGTTTTTCAAATTTGTATGAGCTTTTGTCTGAAAAATTATTTATAGATGATATTGACGTCATTGGGAGAACAAAGCAAGTTGTAACTGGCGCGTTTGTAAGTATTAAATCGAAGGCGGCGAAAATGTGTCTCAACATCGTCGAAACGGGTAAAACGTCAAGATGGATAAGTACATTTTCGAAGTCGTCAAGGACTTTGTTTACCTGGGCTCCACTATTACTATTACTATTACTATTACTATTACTATTACTATTACTATTACTATTACTATTACTATTACTATTACTATTACTATTACTATTACTATTACTATTACTATTACTATTACTATTACTATTACTATTACTATTACTATTACTATTGCAGATATCAAACAAAGAATCACTCTGGTCAATCGTTGTTTCTTCGGGTTAAGAAGGCATTTGAGTGGTAAAGCCCTTTCTCAAAGAACCAAGGAGACCTTATATATAAGACACTCATCATCCCGGTTTTGCTGCATGGGCAGAAGCATGAACCCTGTCAAAAGCGGATGAGAATTTGCTTGGGTACTTTGAAAAAAAAGATTATTCGGATGATTTTCTGTTCAGTACGTATGTACATACGTATAGAGTATGAAAGAGTAGAGTCAACCATGAGCTTTACACTTTTACAGTAACGTCAACGTGGTCAAAAAGCTGAAAATACAGCGGCGGAAATGGCTGGAACCACTTGGAACGTATATACACCGGCGCATCAGTCCGACGAGTCTTCGAATATCTCCCTGATGGTCAGCACATCAGATAAAGACCCCACCTTAGGTGGCACATACAAGTGGAGAACGACCTTAAACAACTTCTAGTGTGTAACTGGATGTAGCTAGCTGGAGAATGTACTGGCTATAGGGAGGGGCTTATTGGTTGAGGCCGTTGTCTATCCTGGACTGTAAGCACCATTTAAAGTAAAGTAAGTCTACTGCAAATCTCCAGTTTGACTATGTTTTCAAAAGGATGTCCTTACCAGTCCATGCTAAACCTTAAGTTTATCAGGACTGCGATGATTAGTATGGTATAAAAAAAAAACAATTAAGTTGCTCGAAAGAGAGCTTTTGGTACTTAATTGACTTTTTTACTTGCGATATAGGTACTATAGGGCAAGTTCTGCATTTGGAAAAAAAATCGAACTCGAGATTTTGATCAAAGTTGACATTACGATGATAGCGAAGACGAATAAAGTGGGTCCGGCAATTCCGTCTGTCTGTCTGTCTGTCTGTCTGTCTGTCTGTCTGTATGTCTGTACCTCGATCTAGAGCCTAAGCCACTGGACCTATTTTCTTCAAACTTGGTAGTTATGGGTCTTCGGTGATTCCCTAGAGGGGAAATTGAAATTTTTTTTTTAGCTCTAAAATTAACGGTACCCCCCATACACCCGTAATGCAAAATCTTATTTATCTCGAAAACAGCTCTAACGATTTTGATAAAAAAAATTAGGTGTGATATTATGGATATGGACTACGTTTTGGTAAAAAAAAATTTTGGGGCAAAATGTTATTAACGGTACCTGTCATAGAACCGTTTTTTTGATTTTCGACTTTCTCATTAACGGCTCTAACGATTTTAACCAAAAATTTTCAGTAGGAGTCCCCCTAAGTTTAAAATAATATTGTATATAAAAATATTTGAAAAATTATTTGTTGGGTTTTTTTGAAAAAATTTTTTTTTTTGAAAAATCAATATCTTCAAAACCTATGAACGAATATTTTTTGAAATTATTTCCAAAAATCAATATTATTAAATACTTAAAATTCGCATCCCACATTTTTTTCTTGACAAATTTTAAAGAAATTTCTTATATAAAAAATTTATTTATTTAATAATAAAACGATTTTTTAAACTTTGTTTGCATAAATTCATACTTTTCTAGAAATTAGACGGCAATTTCATTTTAAATTCATGTTTTATAATTATAAAATGTATCTTAAATTCCAAAGTACTTTTACATAAGAGCAAGTTCGTGCGATCCAGTCGTGCATTTTATTTTTAATATAATTCGCACGCGCTCAAGGGTTCATTAAGAGACCTTTATAATGTTAAACACTGCACAGGCGATGGGAGAAAGGAGGTGCCGATGAACATTGACCTTAAATGCAAATTGAAATAGCAAGGGAAAACTGTTTCAGGTAAATTATTCTATAATCGTGTTGTGCGACTAAAAAATTAATCTCTATATTTTACGACCAAGATTCGGCTCGAGGGTTAACTAATGGGAATTTCTATCGAAACGGATATCACGGGTGAACTGATTTATGGGAGGAAATGCCATTCAAGGACAACGGAATAAAGGGTACATTTTGCTTTCATGACACAGAATTGAGTTTCCGAACATTAAACTCAACACGATTTTTTGTACCCCATTTAATATCGCTGTTTAACGAGCATATCATACGATACCGTTGCTGTTCCACTTCAAAAGGAGATGGACGCGAATCTGAGAACGAGTATGAGAAACTGAGAGTATAGTCATCGGTAAAATCATGAAGGGGATTAAAAGTTTCAGACAAGAGATTATTTATGAAAATGAGGAAGAGAGTCGGAGAACAAAACAGAGCCCTGGGGAACACCAGCATTTTCGTGAAGATCGTACTTGAAACCATTCAATACCAACAATACAAATGCACGCATTTCTAATAAGAGAGCCTGATGTAAAACTCTACGAAATATCAAGTGCAATAATCTTACTTTCTCGGAAACAATGTAAAGATCTATTCCACTCTTCGGTGGGATATGCCATCAGATCACCAGTGGAACGATTGCTGCGAAAGTCGTATTGCTGGTCATTAAGAATCGTAAGCAAATTAATCGAAAGTAAAATTGGTCGAAGGAGAGGGAGGAAGGGTCGCCTTTTTTGAGAACCGGCTGGACAAATACTGTTTTCCATCTTCTAGGGAAGATTTCTAAAAAGCTTACGTAATGGTTTTACTTTTGTAATGAACAACATGTCTTCAGAAGAATGGGGAGTATACCATCAGGACTATCGGATTTGCTTATATCAAGCTTATATACGAGTGCGGAAATATAACTATCCCATTAAATGATTTACGTTCTCGAGTACACGAGGGGCAATATTTCTATCGGGCAAAGTAGAGCTAGCAAATAACTGAGTACATTTGCCTTATCTAAAGAGCTAGTTACCGATTTGTCATTGTAGATGAGCGTTGGAACTGAAGATGAAGTTGAATTTTTTACGATCTTGACAAATGACTAGAAATTTCTACTGCCTTTGGGACATTACAGGATTTTTGCATTAATTTGTGGTCATATAAGAATTTGGCTCTTCTTAGTACAGAGAAACAGCGATTGGAAAAAGTTGTTCTTCGTTAAATTTCACCGCTGATTTTTAACCTAAGCCTGTCATTGATAGTTAAAAACATATTTTTCAATTCTTTATCAGTACTTCCAAAAACCCCACACAGATATGCTTTATTATTTCTCTATATCAATATGTATATATGAGTAGTATATGGGTGTATATTGAAAGATTGTGTCTCTATTGTTGGCGCTAAATTTTTGCTTTTGTCTTCCGAGAAATTTGTAAAAGATATCGCATCACTCTTGATTAAAATATATTTTAATATCAAAGATATAGTTGAGGTCTTTGGCAAACTTGATAGAGCAGCTAGCATTTTTCATCACCATTGTTCATGTAGTACCCCTTGGCATAATGGTTAGTGCGTTGGACTGTCATGCGGAAGGTCTCGAGTTCAATTCTCAGCCGCTGCTAGAAAGTTTTTTTCAGGGGTGTACTACCTCTTGCGAGGAATTGACAAATTCTCCAAGAGTCTCTTGTCATGGAAAGTGCTGCTCATTGGCCGTTCGGAATCGGCAGAAAATCGTAGGTCACCTCCGTTTCTGGTGCCTAACACGCACACAGGAATGGTTGGGAGTTATAAGTCACTAGGTCCTGGTTCACTCCGAGCTGTTGCAACACCAAATTTGTATTTATATTGTTCATGAACGTATGAGTTTTGTAGAGATGTCAAAACTAAACATTGCTGTGTATAGGTCGTACCTATACGATTTTCTTAAGGTCGATGAAAGGGTAGGAGGTGTCGATAAATATATGAATATTTGTTCAACAGTATTTTTTTTTGCCTAAATTGAAATTCACACTGATATGGACCTATGAGGTCGTTGAAAAATTGATTAATTTAGTTGGCCTAGTTTAGAGGGTATACTTTCTTAAAACTTTCTTAAGACTTAAAACTTTACTGGACTTAAGTTCATATATTGTTATGTTCTCTTGACCATTTCAATATCAATATCTTAAGTTTGGTTCCCACTGAAATGTTTTAGAGTCCCGCTAACTAATCTATGTTCCACGTCAAAGTAGCATAGGGGGAAGTGAATGGACTGACGACCTGGCCACGCAAGTATCAGTGATTTATAGCATACTTGCGGAAAGAAACAACATTCCCCTGTTTTTCTTACCGAATCTGAAAAGAACCCACAACAATTTTTGAGGCTGTATGTCTGAAAAAATATATCATGTCAAACCCATTGTCATCCACTGGTCGAACGAGTTACCGTGAAAATAGAACATTCTTTCGCTTACACAGTACACACTCCTATATGTACCTTTCACTCACAGTGAAGCAATATAAGGTTGACAGTTCTTTGAAATACAATATTGGAAAACAATTTGAAAACAAAATTTTAATCGATTCTTATTAAACCATTGATTGAAATTCATTTAAGGTTAAATTTTAAACTGTCAAATGCTGTGATTTTCATTCAAAATTTTGTTTTAAATTTTCATAATATCTAATGCAATTTAAATTAGGTATAATTCGAAGCCGAAATTTAATCTTCTGTAGGTAACTTTTCCTTTAACAATTAATTTGTTGAATAAAAACAGATTACAAAGAATAATCCAGAAATGGACATAATTTTTTTCTTTTTTTCCTCCGCCAGATGTCAATAGGTCGACGTTAGACTTAATTGTATTTCAACTCAACTCAAACCCTCAACTCTATTACCATGTGCGCGCAGTAGATTTCCCAATTTAAATGCAAATTGCCATAGAAGAAGCAAGAAGTATGCTTTGATGCCTGATGAGACTTGTTGTTATGTGATTTCAACGCTCCAACCTCACTTAACTCAACCCTGTGAATTACAATTACCGTCATGAAATGTTCAGCAATTAATGAGAACAAGCAACAAAAAAAAAAAAAGGAATAATCTCAGCCAGGGTCGGGAATGGGGTGCCACAGCACCACCACGGCCTATACGACATGTCGTCGGACCATCGGATACAAAAAAAGGAAAACGGTCTAATTACCTCGCTTAATGTGGACACACACATACATACATAGTGCTTCAAATTTGCAGATACAGCACCCACCATTCCCGTGATAACCGTAATAATCTTTCCTAGACAAATTGTTGGTTCCCTTACAACTTTTCAGATTTCAAGTCCAGAAAATTGTGCGGGGAAAACAATGTAGTTTCACCTAGAGATGTGAAACAATCAATTAAGTAAAAAGAAAAAACAATCGAACAAATTGACTCAAAAGGGGGGTGGGGCAACACTTGGCGGAGGTCACAGCAGTGGATACATAGTTCATCCACCTATAGACCCAGAAACATCGTGCTACATGTCAATGTGCCTCGTCACCACACAGTAGTGAATCTTGGCCTATGGAAAGTTGGAATGCAAACAAATTTGGATAATAATAACAGTTATTTTCTGAAAAACTTCCTGGAATATCGGGTAACTACCCGCCCTGGAAATCTGGAAAATGGAACTCTTCGTTGAAAAAGCAATCAATAAAATCTGTACAGAGAGGGAGAGAGTGAGAGTGAGAGAAAGAGAGAGAGAGTGGGAGGAAATGAGAATGACCGGCGCAGAAAAATGTATGCATCAAGAGATTCGCATTTTCTATCCGGCATTGGAAAGACTGGAAAAGGAGAGATAGTCCGTAGAAACACTTATTAGGTCACTCCCTAGGCTGGCTTGGAAAAGCTTTAATTTTTCTATGTGTATTTCCTCCAAATGCATTTTCTTGTATGTTGTATCTTTTATATATTATTTTTTTTTGTATAGATAGTGCAAGTAGTCGATTGCATTACTGTCCCATGGACGTACTAACAACAGCGGAAAAAGGGGACTTTTCTACATTCTTCCTTCAGTTGTCTCGTATTACCTCAATAATGCAGCAGTTCCTGTTGGATGATGGATTGACTTTAAATACGTTGCGGTTTATTTTAATGATATTCGTTATTGAAAATCATCACAAATGTATTGCAGTGAGGCTTGCGCGTGACATGACGCGACACCGACAACGTGACGCATGTTAAAATTCTGAAAATGGCTGTGTATTGCATTCTTGTTTATGTGAGATCCTGAGGGATTTTTGGGATTCCCGTGACAAATAACGAGTATGCCATCAATTTACACCTTATTTTAATTAATATTGCATAAAGTGCTTCTCGTGAATGACGATGATGCATCACGCAATAAAAAGGACACAAATATCTATGTGGGTGCAAAACCATATATTACTCGTATTTGAGTCACACAAACTTTTGCGTTGGCAGAATATTATAATGGTTGATTGTCGATTTTAAATTATGCTTTTTAATTTATCTTCGTGGAAGCATTAATCAGGAGGTTTTGTCGAGGGTTTTTGATTTCATTTGGGTGTTTTATGGGCCACACATGAAAAATAAGATTGAAATATGACACGGAATATTTGTGTTGATTTTCAAATTCTAAAAGCGTTATACATTGTTTTGATTTGCATTACGACAGCAGTTAAAACAGAAGTAACCATGGGCTTATAGGAGGAGAGGTGAACGTAAAATAATTTAATTCTTGTGGAAAAGGAATAGATATAAACTAATAGTTTTTTTTCCAAAAATTTTCAAAGCCACTGGTAAAACAAGCTTTTTCCGGTTGCTTTGGTTATAAAAAGAACTTTTCATGTTGCATTTTTAACTCAGTAGGTATACATGTCATATAAGAGATTTCTATATATCGTCGCCTGAGTTCTATCTTGTTCAAAAGACCATTTTTGGCGAAATTGAGTTAGGAATGCAGTTTTTATAAATCGAACATGCTCTTTCGAATGGCGTACTCCATTTTTTTCTATCTCTTTTAGTTTTAATGTTATGAAGAACTATTTTGTTCAATAAACCACTTTATTAAATATTTTGAGTGTCTTTTTTATTCAATAAACCACTGCTTTTTGTTTTTATATGAAATTGAACAATTTTATATTAACTTTAAAAAAAACTACCATGTATTTCTTTGTTGTTCAATATCCATATCTAATCCATTTAGTTTTGTATGTTATTGAACAAAATCCTATTAAAAAAGTTATGCGGACGGAAAACCGCATTTTTGTTCAATATCACTGCACTGTAACTGTAATGTACCACACAAAATTAATACTGATATAACATTGGAAGCTGTAAGCACAATGTGATGTAAGCGAAAAGTTGGAACGTAATCTTCAAACGCTTTTAAGGTATTTTGAGAAACCCTTTTATCTTTAGACAGTTTTTGAATACAATATTTTTGTCGCTTACAGTATGATAAATCCAGCTCATTCAGGATCTGATATTTCAGAATTCTATGATTCAGAATTTTAATATAGCTCCTTTATCTGAAGAAGTCATTTCAGTACCTTCATTGGAAAATGTAGTACCAGCAGAAGGTTCCGTTTCATCTAAGCAAACTACATGCTTTACACCAAGAGAAGCCCTGGATCGAGTAAAAAAAATCGAAAACCATTTTTGTGGAAACAAAATATACAAAAACGGATGGGTCAAGGTGGTAAGCAATATTCAAATGACAACCGCTTGCAACCTTAGTTGCAGTCATAATTGTTTCACCAAATTGAATGAACGCGTGAAAATATTTGATTCATTTTGGACCTTAAGGCTAGGCGCGCACATTCAATTTTTAGTTGCACAACTGTTTGGTTGCTTATAGAAAACATATAATTATATGTTACACAAAATAGCGAACTCATGTTAGGCAATCGTTTAGTTTGTGTCAAAACACAAACTGTTTAGTTGCTCGACCCAAGCAGTTGCGAAACTAAAAATTGAATTTGCGCGCCTAGCTTAAAAGATTCTGAAAAAGGACAGTTTTATTCCAAATTTATGATAAGATCGGAACCAAAGTGAAAGAGAGTAGCTAAAGTAATTTCAAGAAAAAAGTTTACTTTCAATGTAGACAAATACAATAGGGGTATTCATATAAGCGCTGAAAATCCTCGTAAACCTCGTAAACCAGATAATTTTATCTCCGCAGAAACGAGCTGTCAAAATTTGTATGGGAAAAAGTTTCTGCAAATGGCATAAAATTATCTCACAAACTTGCTGCGGAAAGTGCAGAAATAAACCTCGTAAACTAAAGAAGTATGGATTCTGACTTTTAATTTGACATTTCACAAAATATTTCCCACATTTACGCAAGTATTTCTTAGGGGGTGTTCATGAAAACATGCTGCGGAAAGTTATATCTTTCTACAAAGCGGAAAATTATTTCGTTACATGAATACCCTTAATATCGACAATATGGGGCCTGTTTCTCAGATCATACACATCATACATTGTATGATATTGACAGTTCTGCTGTATGATTTTTGTTTCTCAATTTTGTTGTATGATCCACTGTCATACAACAATGTATGACTGAAAATTACACTGCAAATATTGGAATGCTGTATGATTCTGTTTCTCAGAAATGTGTCATTTACATCATACAGCAAATTTACCTATAAATGATCATACATTTAATACAGCACAAAATTCTGTTGTAAAGTGGCTGCTGCATGTAACATGTAGCAACATTGTTTTCATCAGTCAATGCTGGGGAAACGAAATTTATTTGAGAAGTTCTCTGGCTCGACATTCACAAAACATGATATAGCCTGTAGGGCATAGAGAGAGGTACGAGTTTCATTGGGGTTGTCTTATGGGCTTGCATTATGCCGATTTCATGATAATGGATTCCACTCAAGCTAATGAAGGGTTAACAATATTTGTTGCAAAGGTGACAAGGCTTCGTTGCAATTAGTTGAACGCACAATTGATCTTCCCAATTTTTCCACTAAAAATGTTTGGCAATCTGAATTTTTCAACAAAATATGGATCTTTAAAATTAAAATTAACAGGTTCTTTTATTATTTTAGGGCGTCATCTGACACGTATATTAATTTCAACTAGTTCCAACACGTCTTCACCAAAAATTGAGATTTATATTAACCTCACACTCAAATAATAATGAAATGTCAGAATCATACACATCATACAACAAAACAAATGTCATACAACACTTCCAATGAAATCTGAGAAACAGAATGATGTGTATGTTGTATAAAAATGTTGTATCTTGTATAAAATGTATGATGTGTATGATCTGAGAAACAGGCATCTGATCTTCTTTCAATACATTACAAATAAAATCATAATGGCACAAAATTTTAGTTGAATTATTACGATGTTAAATCTGTTTTAGTATGAAACTAGGTTTAAACAACGATTTTTATGAAAAAATAATAAGAAACCAATTACAATAAAACTCAGTAGCGCAAAATTTTAAACAGCCTTTTATTAAGGTATTAGTATGATAATTCTTAACGATTTGCTAACTTTAAAGTAGTTTACTAACTCATTCTTAATTCCTACAATTTTCTAACTATTATCGTGCTAAGGCAATTTTCTTAATAAATTGCACATAAAAAAAATAAAGTTCGTGCAAAGAACTAAGTCCTTGTGTGGCGTTTGTAAATGCACGTACTAATTTAATTAAAATTTTGCGCCAGTATGTTTAAAACAATAACAAAATTTAAATTAAAAATTGTATGTAAAATAAATAATGTATTTATTTGAAAAAAGAAGGGTAAAAAGTGAATTCAAAAAAATGTTTAACAAATTTTGAATTTCATTACCTACCGAGCAGCAGCAATATCTTTTCTGATCACCCATTATGTTCTAGTGCTTAACTCAAAGAATGAGTTATAATTTTTTGTTCTATGTTCATAGTATTTTCATAGTTTCAATGATTTAATTATTATGTGCTTCTATTTTGTTCAATATTTAGCTTTTTTGTTCAATATCCACCAATTTAATCAACTTGTTTACAGCCCATACAACGTTGTTCAATATCCAAAATGACATCCCACTTGATTTTATTTTTTAACTATTTCAGGATTTAATAAAACCTAGATTTATAAATCATTTTGCAAACAAAAATTATTGAGTTTAATGGAGAAAAAAACTCCAAAGTATTTCCTTTCAAATTTAAGTAAAAATTTTGCTTCTGAAGTTAAAAAATCGTTTTCCCAACATTTTCCAAAATGGACATTGAACAAGATAGAACTCAGGTGACGATATGGGAAGCCGAATGAAAGCTAAGACTATCTTCTTTACGATAACAGTGGTTAGATAGACTTTTGTCGGTTTGAGCTGCGGGCAGTCGGAAAAAGATGGTCGAACCCACGTAGAGTACTTTTTAAAAAATATAATTTAGAAATTTAATTTTTGCTTTAAAATAATTATAGCTATATGGTACATATATGTTTATGTTTGTATATTTATATAAATATTTTTTATCTTCAGCTAGGAATCTCTTGCAGAGGTGACGTAAATAGGCCACCAAGGTCATGCGATTTGACTCCACTTGATTTGTTCTTGTGGCGTTTCCTGGAACCGCAGGTCTATCGGAATAAATCATAATTAACCGCTGCCCTTAAGGGAAACACACCACAGGCCATCACTTAAATTCAAACGGATGGCCTGGAAGACCGGGGCCGGGAAGAGTCATTGAAAATTAGACCACTTAGGTCCATGCCATAACGTAATATATATATAATATATGTACAGTGGGTTGCCAAATTAATAGGGACACCTTAAATTTTTATTAATTTTCATGTTTTATCTTTCTTTTGAGCATTTGTTTGGTTCTGAGTGTAGGTGGTGATTTTTTTTTCACAGGCTAAGTGTTTGACGGTTATTTTTAGCTGACGGCAGATATTCAATATGGTCTTATTCGGGGAATACACGGTTTTATTCGAGGAAAAACCAGCATTATTCTGCAAGGTGTTTTTTCTGATAGTTGTTTGTGGATATTGTTGGAACTTTGTTTTAAATGAAACGTTAGTAATGTAATTTATTTTGTTTAAAACAAAGCTTTTCTTTAAAACACAACAATTTTTTTTAATGATTTTGCGCATTTTTTCGAACCAGATTGCGTCGAGGATTGGATATCACTCCAAGAAAAGAAAAACCGAAATAAAAACATTTTTACCACATTCGAGTCACTCCCAAAGGCAATTAGCTACTATTACGGGTGTTTCTAAGTCTGTTATTAACAGAATAAAACTTCTGGGTCGTAGTCCTGTTAAGAAACCACGGTAAATGGTAAAATGGTAAAAAAAAACGTTTGTCTTGGGCTCGAAATTTTGGCTGATAAGAGCAGTTTCGTTCGGTAGCGCGCGTCCCAATGAGAAAAGCCATCCTGATTGCATCGCAGAAAGGGTAAAAAATCATGTTAAAGTTATGGAGTCAGTCATCAGCACAAGAGGTGTTGGACGTCTCCAAATTGTCCAGGGTACCCAAAAGACAGGACCAATATAAGGACATTCTGCGAATTTGTCTCATACCCCAGTTAAGCAGTTAAGAGAATTGTTCTCTAACAACGAACCATATCTTTTCAGGCATGACTCCGCCCCGTGCCAATTAGCTAAGAGTGCAACGAAATATCTAAATGGCCAAAACACACCAGTTTTATCCTGGCCAGGCAATTTCCCTGACATGAACCCCATAGAAAACCCGTTGGAGATCACTAAAATAGAAATTGCCGAAGAAAATATTTCAACGAAAATAACGCTTTAGAAAAACTAATAGAGCTCTTGTACCACTACCCTGCAATTAAAGAATGCGCTAAAAAGTGCATTGATAGCATACCGAGACGTATGCAAGCAGTTATTGACGCAAAAGGCAACGTTAGAAAATATTGAGTTTTTTGTAATTTTCTTAGTTCCTTTTGATTTCGAACTATTTTTCAAGATTATTAACTAAAAAAAACTATATAACTACTTTTTTGTATGTAATAATAATTAATATTTATAATAAATATCTATTTGTCAAAATAAACATACGATTTTCAATAATTTGATACGGAAACATACAATTTTCTTAAAATTTATGACTGTCCCTATTAATTTGGCAACCCACTGTATATATAATGGCATACATGTGCCTTTCAATTGAACAGAATTTTGTTGGTTTTGGTTTACACCATAATAATTGAAAGCTGTTTTTGATATTATGAAAAATAAGTTTGTAGGAAATTGAAAGAAATCGAAAAAAGAGTTATTAAAATTTGAAAGGAAGTTCAGGATTTTGTCGGCTGTTCAGCGAAAATGGTAAGAAATGCCATAAAATTTGAAGAAAAATCTGAAACCCGTGGGTGTAACAAGTTCTAACGCCTTCCTTCATCAAAAGTTTTATTCAGTTTTCAAGAACGCATTGTGATGTGCTTTTTGCTTTCCAGCCGAGGTTCTGCTCGTCGGTCTCGCCAGGGTCGTCCTGAAGAAAACACGAAACTCCAGATTTAAAGGTCTTAAATCTATAACCACAGACAAGAGAAATATACAGATGTAGAATATGGGCTACATCGAGTTTAGTTCAGTTCCTTAATGTAGATGGCACCAGTTACACTATTTTTCGCTTGCGGTATGATAATAGAAGTTTAATAAGATGATCAAACTTCCTTTTTCTTTGAAAGATAGCATACAAAATCTAAATTTAACATGACTCATACTCAAACAAGTCTGAGAAATTGACATCCTTCGAAAACATTAAACATACCATTACGATTAAGATACCTCCATAGAAAAAAACCAGTTCCTTCGAACTTCGAACCACTGTGACTCCACACACCCCACTACCACCACTGTCCACGAACCATGATCAACGAAACACAAGAACACAATTGCCTGTGCGTTTGGGGGTTGATTGGAATTTTAAGAAGTAGAAGTAGTAGTAGTAAAATAACAATATTCAAAGCAGTTTTATGAGGGGATATTCTTAGGTATAATTGTAACTTTCTTTTTAAAATGAAAAGAAAATTATTAAAAGCAGTTTTATACCAATTTTAAATATTCATTAAATTTTCAAGACGTTTGTTTTGTGTTTTTCCCTTTTGCCCCGATTTTTTTGTGTTTTTGCTCGTCCAAATACAATTTTTTCTCAGCAAAACTAGTATCATAAATGAAAGGGCATCTAAACGGTGCTTACTACAAATGGGATCCTTAAACCACTCAGGATTAAAGCTATCTGTTTTTGTAATACATAAAGATATTATTTTGGATTTTATATTGATGATTTCTGGACTTTTGATGTATATATTTTCAAAAACATTTATTTGTAGCTTACAAATTTCAAAAAATATATTGGACGGGGGAAAAAGTTTACCAAAGTCTGATTCTGAATTTGAGTATACTTTGTGGTGCATAAGAAATTCAGAATTTTCGGTTAGTGTTTTATCCGTTTTAAGTAATGTTTGAGAACAATTCCGACATGGCTCTTTCATCGATTTAAACAGCTTATAAATACAGTATCCTGCAAAGTATCGAATGGACATGCTTTTGATAGTGTTTGAGACAGATGGCCGTTCATCTGAATCAAAACAAATGATCATGTTAAAGTCAGGACTTAATTTTGCTTCTGTTTTGGCTGTATTGATATCCAAAATTGGCTTTTCAAATGTTGTATTTACAACTGCAGACCAGTCAACATCAAGAATTTCATCTGAATCTTTTTCGCAGTTGGAGAATTTAGATGCAAATAGTAGATTCAAAGAAATAATCTTGGCTATAATTGATTGAAATTCAAAAACATTTGGATTTCTTTTGTTTGCGTTTCGGGCACGAACATGTGAAAAGAAATTTTCCAGTGGATCCTGGTTCATTTTGTTCAAATAAAAATAAGAAAAATCGGGATAATCGGTAAATAAGTCATCGGCCAATGAAAGAAAAGATGTAATAGTTAAAACCATTCCCTTAAAGCAATGAACGGTTGTGTTTTTAGTAAGTTGTAATGACGCTAATAAATCTTTCACTTCATTTAAGAATTCTATATTAATGCTGTTTTTAACTAACGGTGGGTGTCCATTTAAAATATCAAACATTTTATCAATTTTTTTGAAAAAAATTGACGTGGCTTTGGCCTTACCCTCAACGGTCTTAGAAAAACCCGAAACTTCCAGCATTGCTAAGATTGCCGATGATACGCTGTGTGAAAATACTTGAGTAGCCAAGCTAACTGACATCTTTTGAAAATTTGTAGGATCCACGTGTGCTTGTGTGATTTTCGGACAAGCTCTTACAAGATTTTGAGAGTCAATAGCATATAATTCTCTTAAAACGTCCCAGCTTATAACATCTCCATTAGGAAAGCAAAAGTCTGAAGTTATAAGATTTGTTCTGATGGACTTTACTAGATGAGGTACATCAAAACAAAGGTATATCTTTTTTCCTTCATAAACAAACCAATTGTTATCGATGTTTTTATGTATTCCTTCTTTGTTTCCAAGTTGTAAAAATATACTTCGGTTTGTTGATCCTTGGTCGCATGTAAGCGCCCGTACAAATATTCCCAGGTTCGCACAAATATGCAAGCATTTAAAAATTTGTTGTTTTAATTCTAACACGGGGCAAGATGTCGCTGTAACAACATAGTTAAGAATATATTTGAAATTAAAGCAGAGTCCCCTTATCATGAAAACGCAAATAGTTTTTCCTCTGATTGGTTCTCTTTTCCCATCACCATAGTCAACAAGCCCGTCAATTCTATTCTTAAACTTATTATACGTTACATTTTCCTCGATCGATATTTCATCAAAAATAAGTACTACATTTTTACTCATTTCAGGTAATTCATCAACTTTTTCCTTTATTTTTGATAAAACTTCTTCGTGGAAGCCTGGCGAAAGATGTTTTATATCCATCCACTTGTATAAAGAAGTGGGATGAGGAAGGTGGAATTCAAGAGTTTCCCTCATAAGGTTATAAAGAGCAGCATTTCTAAAAAATATATTTTGAGAAAGCCATTTTTCGTCTTCAGAATAGGTTTTTTGCTTGGTCATTAGCATTTTTGCAAAAGTTTTTGCATTTTTGCTTACCACAGGCAATGAATCAATAAACATTGATACCGTTTTCGTGGTTGTTTCTCTATTTTTCTTTTTTGACAAGCTTCCTACTTTCAATACATTTATTTTGCGCCGCAAGGCAATATATTTTAAATTGCTCTGTTTTCGTATGTCTTTTATCTTCTTTTCTAAATTGTATATTTTAAGTTTTAATTTTAAAATTTCATTTTTGTAGTCTTGGTCATTTTTTTGTGAAGAATATTCAGTACTAACATTTTTCTGAAAATATTCGTCTGATATTGATTGAAACTCCGGTAAGGTTAAGTCTACATCAGCACTTCTGTATTAAAAGTTGGTTTCAAATAGGTTGCGATATTTGAACCGAACGAATTTAAAATATTTTTAAGATATAAGCTGGGGACAGACTCTTTTTTAAGATTTTTTTTTAATATTAAATTTTTTTCAAAGTGTCTTTCACATAAATAAAGATTTTTATGGAGGACATCTTTTAAATTGCAGGCATCATGCCACTTTCTGAAAAGAACTTCGTTCTTCTCCCGAGCTGGAAATTTGAAAAATTTTGTGGATCGATTCTCCTGCCTCTTAGCTCCACAAGAGGAAATACAACATTTTACACGGTATCCGTACCTTTATTTTGTCCTTAAAAATCTAAACAGATAATACCTACTTTATACCTATTTACAAAAATGAAATGCATAAGAGATAGAGATGCAGAACAATACCTTGTTCTTAAAAACCAAACTATACCTACCTTGTAATCAAAATCAGTAAAAAAAGTAAGGCAGGATAAAAGATACATACATAATAATATATGCTGAAAAAAAAACTATCCGTAGACAACCATTCCTGAACCATAAGCTATAAAAATTTCCATAGACATACACAACCATTCCCTTTGGCAATTTTACTACTACTAAGTACTACTTCTACTTCTACTTCTTAAAATTCCAATCAACCCCCAAACGCACAAGCAATGGTGTTCTTGTGTTGCGTTGATCATGGTTCGTCTTCGTCTTCGTGAACGTGCCGTGGACGGTGGACCGTCACTGTGCTGTGGTTCGAAGTTCGAAGGAACTGGTTTTTTGTGTAATCGTAATGGTATGTTTAGTTTTTTTGCAGGATGTCAATTTCTCAGGCATGTTTTAGTATGAGGTATGCTAGGTTTCGATTTTGGTATGCTAAGTTTGAAACTTTTTTTGAACATGGTTTTGTTCTACGATTCTACATCTGTATATTTCTCTTGTCTGTGCTATAACATACAATGTTCTGTTACTAATATTTCACTTAATTCGGGTAATTGAACGGTTCACGGGCATCAACTCTTCTGGCTTCTAGTCTAGCTGCCTCGCATCAGTGATACTGCTTGCTTATGATCTGGATGTGGTACTTGATTACGGGTATTCTGGCTCCTAGTAATTCGAATTCAAACGGGCCCTTTCATTCGGATGTCTGGTTCCTGACGGGATCCTTAGGTATAACGCCCCTGGTGGCACTAAACCGCAGGCTAAACGCTCTGGTAGATCAGCAGGTTCAAGGCCCCTGGTGGCTCTAAACAGCAGGCTAAACGCTCTGGTAGATCAGCAGGTTCAAGGCCCCTGCTGGCACTAAACGGCAGGCTAAACGCTCTGGTAGATCAGCAGGTTCAAGGCCCCTGCTGGCACTAAACGGCAGGCTAAACGCCCTGGTAGATCAGCAGGTTCAAAGCCCCTGGTGGCACTAAACGGCAAGCTAAACGCTCTGGTAGATCAGCAGGTTCAAGGCACCGGGTGGCACTAAACGGCAGGCTAAACGCTCTGGTAGATCGGCAGGTTCAAGGCCCCTGCACTGAAAAAATTTTTGTACATTCTTTTTATGAATGGCGATCATTCAGCCAAAATCATTAATTTTTAAAGAATATTCATATGAATAATGCACGAATTCATAAAGATTTATTTTTGTTTTATGACCAACTCATGATTTTCATGAAAAACTATTCATAAAATCCAAAGCAATAGAATTGTTGTTGGAAAATCAGATTATGATATTTTACATTTAAAATATGAACAGTTCATAAAAATTTTATTGTAAAGTTTTATGAAAAATTTCTTTAAAATGCTTGAAACTGTTCTTTTATTTTAGGAACAAAGTGACTAATTATATGAAACCACATTCATCAACATGAGCAACTAAAATTTTATGAAAAATTACTTTAAATTCTTGAAACTATACATTTTTTACATGCAAAATATCATAAAATGCATGAAACCACATTCATAACCATTTTTTTTTTGTTGCGAATTCCAAGCAGAAAACTTTACATTTGAAATATGAACAATTCATATAAAATTTAATATTAAGCTGTATGAAAGATTACTTAAAATGTATGTAACTTTTCATTTGTTACATGCAACATATTTTTCAATGCATGATTAACGGACATTTTAAGAAAAATTGCTTTAAATGCTTGAATCCATTCATTTGATGCATGCAAAAAGTGAATTAATGAAAAAGTGAATTTTATGCTTCTGAACAGTTTTTCTTTAGTAACATTAATTTTTTAAATTCTCAGTCTTTTACAATAAGAACAAGTTCGTGCGACCCCGTTGTGAATTTTATTTTAATAAGCTACATAATTATGTATTTTTTACGTCATCATCTTTGACTTCATTTGCGAATCTAATATTAAATGCGTTTCTATTAGAAAAGATTAACTTTTATAAAGACATAATATAATTATTTAAAAAGAAAACCAATTTAATGCGGCTATGAAAGTGCCGTTATAGAAATCTGGTGTTTTAAGAACTAATTCATATAAAATAAGATTAATTTGGTGTTTTAAGAACTAATTCATACAAAATAAGATTAATTTCATATTTTGCATGACTAACACTTAAATTTTAGGAACAGTTTGATTTTACTCACTATTGTGAAAGAATTTATTCCTGAATAGTAGGAATTTTTTCATAAACTGCAAGCTCATTACTTGCAATTTATGGAATATTTCTTTAAAGTGCAAAATATTACTGTTATACACCTATGGCTGTAGTTTGTGTTTTAAGAACTTATTCATAAAAAACGGAACATTTTCATGTTTTGTATGACCGACTCTTTAATAGTAGGAAATATGTCATAAACTTTGCAGTTACTTCATGCAATATACTTGTAATATCATATCAAGAGTTCATTTCTTGTTTGATATTACAAGTGTTGAAACGTGATTTTACAAAGTTCCCAAAAAGTTTTCTTTTCCAAGTTTATTTTAAAAATATGTATACATTTTTCAAAGTGTTGCGCATTGTGGACGACGTTAAATTTATTCAACTACTTGATTTATAAAATTTGTAAGTATTTAGTCTATAGGTAGCGAATATTTTTCATAAATTCGTTATATAATATTATTTAATTTTTCTAGATAAAAATGGATTTTGGTGTGTTGTTTGGAAATCGCCCAGGGATTGTCAGCAGATAGACAAATCAAGCCATCCGACTTAATCAATTTTTTCTACAAGTAAAACATTTAAGGGACAAGGAGATGAGGGCAATGCTGAAAAAAATAGATGAAGTGGTAATTTTATTTTTCTTAGTTCATATATACTCGTATTTATTTCAAAACACATTAAACGTCAACATTAAACCTACCATTTTTGATTGCCAAAATTGCTTTTATTTTAATGATTACTTTAAGAAAACCACGTTTAATATCCTTGACTAATTGACTTTGTATTTTTATTTTTGTTTTAGATAATGCTGCAGTGAAATTATTGTGGTGTCTGGGTAGAATGTTATTCGCCCGAAATAATTTTTCACGAAATGTTTTTCGACTGTCGGATACCCTGTATATTTAATTTATATGTTGTACGCAAGAATTTGATATTAAAAAATATATTCAATAAATAATTGTTCTATTTTTAAATGTTTTTCTTTTCTTTTCTTTAAGTTCTCAGGTATACCATTTTCTTGAAAATAATTTGTCATCGGGGCTTTTGTATTTCAGATGGACGTGCACGTATAATTATTTGTTCTTAACACGAACAGAAATCATTGTAAAAAAAAGAAAACATTCATTAGTTTTATGAAAAAATAGCTTAGGTTCCATAATTTCTTACATAAAACTAATGAAAAGATTCATACTAATATAAGAAAAGTTGCATTAAATTAATGATTGTTTCATTATTAAAAAAGAAACTTTTCTTACAATTATTGCAAGCAAATGATTAAAATCATTAAAAATAAAACTATCATTCATTTAATCAATAAAAAACGTCATACATCTTAGGAAACTTTTCCTAGAACAAGTGTCAGAATTTTTAAACTAATGAATAAAATCATTTAAAACACAGACCGATTTCATAAAATTAATGAAAAACATCATGAATTCCATGAATTTTTACATACATTGTCTGAAATTGCCCACACTTTTTAAGAACAATAAACTTGATTTTCATGATTTTTTACATTAAAACAGTGGATCTGTTCCTTCAATTTATGTCAGAAGGTCATAAAATAAATGAAAAATATAGTAACATTGAATGACAAAATACATGAAATGAAAGCAAAAACTTATGAATTTCATGTTTACTTACTTACATCGAATGAAATAGTTCATATGTTTTGTGAATTATCGAGACAAGTTTTTAATGACTTCGAATCATTAATTTAATGCAGGAATCAATAATTTTAAGAACCTTTTATAGTCGTAGGAACAAATTCATAAAACATATGTTCAGGGTTTCTTTTTTTTAATGAACTCGATTCTTGGCCCGTTTT
Organism: Chrysotoxum bicinctum; assembly: GCA_911387755.1. NCBI lineage: Eukaryota > Metazoa > Arthropoda > Insecta > Diptera > Syrphidae > Chrysotoxum > Chrysotoxum bicinctum. The sequence continues at coordinate 135,139,563 of OU426988.1, forward strand.
TAATGAACTTTTTCTTTAAAAACATGCAGTTTTTCCTTCGAATCATGTACCTTTTTGGTTCAGTGTGGTGGCACTAAACAGCAGGCTAAACGCTCTGGTAGATCAGCAGGTGCCGAAGCCTCTGGTGGAAATTAGGACATTAAACTTCGAACTAAGACCTCTTACCGCTGGTGGGGGGAAGCCTTAATAAGAAATAGCTGGACAATCACACCTACCTAACTTGTCTTCATACGAAACCCTTACCACTGGTGGGGGGAAGCTCCGCAAAAAGCAAGGGAATCTAAATGACCAACTCGTCTATACTTCTTGTCTACGACTGGACTTCGAAAGATTTATTCAATCAATTTACTATGCCGCCTGACTGTATGTATGAGCGAAGAGGTGCTTTTCGTTCACCCAAGTAGGTCCTCTTGATGGTTTTTCAGCAGAAACTGAATATGAACTATATAAGTGGTGAACGAAAAATATCCATGTAGTTGATTTTCCTGTGACGTCATATGCTCATGGTGCTTGTGAATTGAATTTGAGTGAAGTACAATTCTTGATATCATGCAGAAGTCGTATAGAGTGGAGTAGCATGGAACGCTTCGTTACAGCATCCTACTGCAGCAGCTACGGAAATAGTTGGTGATTTACCATGCGGCATCCATATAGTGAGAAGACGATTGGGGGAACACAATTTAAATGCTCGCAGTCCACGGGAAGTTCCACTTCTAAGAAAACCCACATACCCAGCAGAATTAGGTTTTCGCGAGAGCATTTGGAATGGGTTCCTGAAAAATGGAGGGATATTCTTTGGACTGACGAAATTAAAATTGTTCTTTATGGTGGTAAAGGATCTCGGTGGTATATAAGACGACCACTAAATACCAAATATGATACTTGATACATCACAAAAACGTTAAAATATGGATAATTTAATATCACGGTATGGGGATGTTTCACATACTTCGGAGTTTGTTCGATATATTGGTATAATGAACCAGAATTCTTACGTCGAAATCATGCTACAAAAATTTAGCAGGCAAATGACTCAAAGAACACCAACAGAACAGCTATGTAATAGTTCCAGGTCAACAAGATTGAGGTTATGGAGTGGCCTGCCAGTCCCTAGACATCAATCTTGTTGAGAATCTTTTGGTGGACATAAAAAAAAGTGTGGAACGCAAAAACAAAAAACAACAAATGGTTATGGGACGTAGTTAGTTCAGAAGACTTGGAATAACACCGCAAAGATGTGAGGGGCTCAATGAATAGTCTCGTTGCGAAGTTGTAATAAAAAATAATGGTCCGGCTACTAAAAACTAGCGTCAAGTTATGCAAAAATAGAGAAGCTTTGTTATTGATTTCTTTACTTTAATTTCGAGCCTATTTTGTTTTTTAATATTGTTAAACTAATGACCAATGAATAACAGTTTGAATTTTATAATAAAAACCTTTCAATCCCTACTATCCCTACTATATATATATTTATATATATATAGATATATATATTATATTATATATTATATTATATATTATATTATATATTTATTATATATTATATATATATAATATTATAAATGTGAATGTAAGTTTGTTTGTTACGCTTTCACGCAAAAACTACTAAACCGATCATCATGAAACTTTGTACACATATTCTTGGAGGTATTATAAGTAACATAGGCTACTTTTTATTCACACTGTATTACCGACGGCCATGTCAATATCCATTCCGAATGACTATAGTTTCAACTGTTTGAAATTTTTCTATATTGTCCTTTTTTTTCTTCTGTCATTATTATATAAAGTATAAAACTATTTGAATATTTGAGGTTAGGTGTCATTTTTGTGATTTCAATTCGTTCTCTGTTCTTCTTTAAAAATGCCTCGGAAGCGAAAATCTGGTCTATCCAAAAATTCGTCGCGGGCCCCTGCAGCAAAAGTTGCACGAAATCAAGAATCTTTTGGAAGTATGCTGCGAGAATGTAAGCTTTTAGTGTGGGATAAAAGTATAATGTCTCACAAGAAGGCTATAGAAGCTTTAAACCGGACTCTTCAATAAATGGGGGTTTTGCCCCCACCAAAATTAAATTAAAAATTCAGGACTTGCGAGATAGTACAGATATAATGGGAGGAATAGTTGCTTTATTGGCTGGTGATTTCCGACAAACCCTCCCAGTCATTCAGAGGGGGACACCAGCAGATGAAATTCAAGCATGCATTAAATAATCAAGCTTATGGTTGATAGTTGAAAAACTCAGCCTGACAACGAATATGAGAGTACATCTTCATAATACGTGGATTCGGGGCTTTACGCAGAAATGTTGTTGAAAATCGGTGATGGATGTTTAGACGTTGACGCTGAAGGTTATATATGACTATCAAGAGAATTTTGTAATTTAGTTGAAAATGATGTGGATCTCATTGCTCATGTTTTTCCGGAATTGCAACAAAATTTGAGTTGTGATGAGTGGTTGTGTGCAAGAGCAATATTAGCACCAAAAAATGAAGTAGTAAAAGAGGTGCAAGGAGAAATAAAGGAATATTTGTCAATGGATACAAATATGGATACGGAACTAAGTACTTCATATCCTGTGGAATTTTTAAATTCACTTGAACTGTCGGGTGTACCGTCACATAAACTTCAATTGAAACTAAATGTACCAGTGCTTATGAGAAATCTAAATGCCCTTCTGCTATGTAATGGAACAAGGTTTCGGATAACGAAATTGGGGCAGAATATACTAGGTGCTACTATTTTAACAGGTGTCGGCAAGGGAAAAAGTGTTATCATACCTCGGATTCCAATTATTCCCACTGACCTTCCATTCCAATTCGAAAGGGATCAGTTTCCCGTTAAGCTTAGCTTTGATGTTACTATAAAAAACGCACAAGGGCAGACATTACAGGTAGCGGGAGTGCATTTAGAAAAGCCATGCTTCTGTCATTGCCAACTATATGTAGCCTGTTCGCGAGTGTCTAATGCCCGGAATATACACATATTTGCACCAGACGGAAAAACTTATAATATAGTCTACAAAAATATCCTAGATTAATACGCTGTATTTTATCTTTTTAAATTGTTAGACTTCGAAATTATTTATTTTTGTTACAGTGAAATATATTTTAACATTGTTGTTGCAATTCAATAAAGCATATTTTAAGTTTTTTAAACTTCATTGTATGTAGTAATTTTTAAAAACTGATAATCCCATCTAAGCAATAAAATATACGTATATTGATTCATTTCTATTGTGATGATGTCTGATACTTATTCAATGACTTAAATGCGGACGAAGCCGCGGGTAAAAGCTAGTATATTATAAAAAGTTTTACGAACGAAACGTCTTTTTATTTTTATTCAAAAAGAAATTTATTTTCCTGCAATGTTTTTGCTCGCAACTGTATAATGAAAACTATTTTTTTTTTCTTAAAAATAGCTGCAACGATTTTTGCATAAAAAAACAACATATACCATTCCGGTTTTAGCTTCAACCACTATAGAAGTTGCTTAACCCATAAAAAATGAACTTCATGCTTAAAAATTTCATAAATTAAAAAGGACTTGATCTAAATACATAGCTTCGCCTTAGTATTTATGAATTAAGTTAAAAATCATTCGATTCACATGCGTTGAATGTACCAATTACGATACGAAATTTTTATAATTTTTTATCTAAAAAAAGATGGTATGCAAATTTTAAGAATTTAATGATATGTGTACAATTAAAGGCATTCAGCCTTATCATCGTATGCGTTCGGAGAAATTTACGATCGGAGAGATCTTACGATCGTAACGTTTATTTCCTTCGTTACGGAAAAACCGACGTTTACCAACGCGTGCATATGACGTAAACGCCAATAAATTAACTAAGTTTTGATTCGTGTCAAATAAGCAAAGAAGAACCATGGATAGTGCAGCAATATTTTTGGAAGCGGAGAGATATGAGCAAAGAACATTAAATAAAGAAAACAGAAGATTCTTAATTAATTTGTCAAATATTTTCCAACTGAGCGTCCATTTCGTTTTTTTTTTCGGAAAATTTTTCACTTATAATTTGCTGTCGGAGAAATCGGAAATCAAATATTTTCATGCATCGCATGAATTCACGATGCATTGGTGCCATTTTGACATTTCATCGGCATGCAACGCAAGTATTTGACATTTTCAACGCACACAAACTTTATTTTCGTAGATTTGTCCGATTGCCCTATCGGAACGGATCGGAACGGCTACAATGATACAAAATTCGTACATTTCGTAGAAATCGGAGAAAATTACGTTCCGATCGGGTACGATGATAAGGCTGATTATATCAAAAAAATAATCGTTCACACGTTTTCAAAATATTGGATTTAGAAAAAAGAAATTAATAATATAGTGCCAGTAAAAAGATGGCATAACATCCATTGCGAGGCGATAAAAGTTCGTTTTTCATAATTTCGGAGTAATATTTTCGCCCAAGCGAAAGTACTTAAACGATTGTACGTACTGCATCCCCCATCACAATCAATGTATGATGTTTCAAAAAGCATAACTTGCTCCATTAATTGCCTTACTTAGAGTTGCATAGATGAGCTCGTATCCTATGTCTGTTTGATCTGTTTGACATAAATAAGAACCCTGTTGTACGCATAAGAATAATAAGTTCAATTATGAAAATTGCAGGCTACCACATTTGAAGAAGAAGTTACAAACTAGAGCAAATACAATTATAATATCCAAATACAAAGCCTTAAAATATTACACAAGACGGAAGGAAAATTATCAAATCCAGTTGAATAGTCTTCTTGAATTTCTTGTGAATGTATTGTACTGTTTTGATATTTAAGATAAACCTTATCACAGAAAATAGTAAGGATTGTTAAAATTATAGACCTTTTGCTTTTGAAAAAAATCAGCAAACTTTTTACATGTTTTTCATTTGTAATTAGTCCATTACGTAGGTATAAATATCAAATACCGTTTTATTGATAGAGGTTAGAGGTTCAGTATAATAAACAATTCCATAACTATAATTTTTCTATTCATATTATCATTGGGTCGTATAAATCGCACTTGGTCCGGATATATTTGGTCAGTTGGAATGACATTCATGTGGTAAAGAAAAAGCAATCAAAAACACTACCATACTTATGTGCTATTTGTCTTTTAGTTCTTAGAGGAAGGACTTTGAATCATAAAAATGTCCTTTCATTCTTGTCTTTATTATATCTTTTTGTGCCTTGTGTTTTATTGCTTTTTACGACCCTTTTGTGTCCTAATACAATACTTTTGAAAAGGCGCCAAAACATTCAACGTCTTTTGATCCGTTAATCGTGATGTTATTCTTTTCAAATTGCCATTTCCCGTCCATCAATCTTTTCTGCTTTCATACATACGTGACAACTGCGCGAAAGCAATAAAACATGCTTGGATTCGGATACAAAATTGCGCCAACCCCACCACACTCCCCACCGTTGTTTCTGTTGCACAATTCAAAACGAATGACAGGCAATTCTGTTCGAAAAGATAAATGATAGGAAAATCAACCGTGCAACAAAATGATGGCGGCCAAATAAATGAACTTGGGGAAGAAAATGTATCGAAACTATATCATAGACACCTACCTACTTACCTATGAAAGAGGCTAAATAAAACTGGAAACATTTACAACTCTTTTAAAAGTTGGATACGAGATTTAAGTTTTTAATGATATTTTGTGCTGTGAGCTCATAGAGTTGAGATGTAATTACCATCTACTTTTAATAGCTCAGTCGAATTACTGTACAACTGATTTCGTTCTTTTCAAGGGAGAATATGACTAAGAAAACTATCATTTAAGTGATTGCTATTCCCCGTATATTTGCATTCTTTTTGCTCTGAGAGACATCTAAAAAAGTTTTCCATCAATCGATTTCTATTTCCACCAATGAATAAGATACCTTTTGTGTATTTTGTTATAGTCTTGTTGTTATTTTAATTTAAAAGTTCAAAAACGTATTGTCTATACAGGTTGTCCCACAGTCACCATCCCAAATGAAAACCATGGATTCAATTTCAATATTATTCTACTTTAAATATTCATGAAGTAAGAACTTGGCGTACTTTTAGATCTCAGTACTTTTTACGGCTGACTTGTTAGACAAAGGTTTTTGTATAGAAGAACTTGGCTCTTTTTTTAACATTTATGTTTTTGACCTGATCTCACTTCTTTTTGCAAAGATTTTAATATTTTGTCAAAAATCTCGAAAAATAAGGAAAGATAATAGGACTCTACCTACTAAAATCAATATAGCTTCCTATTTCTTTTGGTATATTTTCTTTTTGTTATTGGTTGTTTTGATTTGCGCTTCAATTGTTTCTTCTTGTCCTGGCAAGATACCTTACACTAAAATACCTATCTTGATTATAAATACTAGTACCTACATACATCCGCTCAAAGTCATAAAAAAGCAATAATTGTTGAGGATGCGATGATGTTTTTGTGTCAATTTTAACTATTTTTCAAATGAAGGTAGCCCACCAATTAATAGCCTAATTAGTGGTTTTATTGTAAGTTCACATCATAGTTAAGAGTTTTTTTTTATGTGAATTCATAATTTTTTCAGGTATGCAACTGCTTTGTTTTTTCATTCTTGTTAACATAAACATAACATAGAGTACCAAATCGAGCACTCTAGTTCTAAGAAAAGTCATGAATTTTCAAGATGCATGTATAGTTTCAAAATGACAATAAAAAGACACTTTGAATTAAAAATCTTAGATTTTCTATTTTTCGCTTTGAATGTACATTAAACTATACCGCTCCACTAAATTTCATCATTCTACAGTAATCGGAAGTGCTCCATATAAACTAAACTTTTTCTAAGAAAGTGAGCTCCTACTACTACGCCCCCTGAATGGAAGACCTCAATTTTTATTTTTGGTCCTTTATATGCGATTTGAGCCCTATCGTTCTACCAAATTTCTTTGTTCTACTGCAATCGGAAGTGTGCCATATAATTTACATCATTTCTGAGGAAGTAGGCGGATACCACGCCCCTAAATGGAAAACCTCGAATTTTATATTTTTGCTTGTATGCAATTTAAGCACTGCCACTTTACCAAATTTCATCGTTTTACAGCAGTCGGAAGTGCTCCATTCAACCAACACCAATTCGGAGAAAGTGGGCGGATACCACGCCCCCTGAATGGAAAACTTCAAATTTTCGATTTTTCCTCTGCTTGCATGACAATACAATATTCTACGATGTCGGGAAGTGCTCCATAATTTTGATGATCTGTCAGTCAGTCAGTCAGTTGCGGTTCTCAGGAACCGCTTATGCTAGAAAAATGAAATTTGGTGAGGCGCCTCGCCTGTGCCTGACGAGCTTAGCAAATATTCGGAATTTTAAGTTTCTTACTTCATTGGTACTGAAGTTAGGGGGGGTCAAAAATCGCCTGAGTTTGTTCCTGTAAAAAGGGTGTAGTGCCAGAACTTGGCTGGGCACTACCGTGCTCTTTGATAAAATGGAAAATTGTGATTTTTTACAATATCCTTGATAAACATTATTTAAAAATAATTCTGCATATAAAAACAGGCACCTAACCAAATATATGAAGGTTTTGGAATATTCCAGTTCAATTTCTAAATGCAAACTTTGTGAAACTATTTTGAACTATAAGGCGGATTCCATATAACAGCACAATATTCAAGATTTGATCGAATAAAAGCTGTATAGAGGCATTTAATATATGGATATGAGTATTCCTTTGAGTTTCTTATGAAACGTAGCATCTGAATTGCCTTATTTACAAACGAAGGTCTATGATCGAAGTCTTTCCTATGGCTTACTTTTACTAGAGCAATATTATTTAAAGCATAATTAAAACATATTGGAAACTTTCTCCCATAACACGACAAGGATTCTTATTTAGCGTCATTAAAATAAAGAGCATTATTATTATTACCAAAGTCTTTCTGTAACATATGACAATCTTCAATGGATATAAGATGCTGAAAAATTTTGGCATCATTAGCATATGATAAAATGTGTGAAAAATTAATATAATTATGACTGTCATTTATAAATAAAATAAATAGCAAAGGACCGATATGGCTGCCTTGAGGGACTTCTTAAGTAGCATCAATAGCTTTAGATTTAACTTCGTTGATTCCCCAGAGGAGAAATTGAAATTTTTGTTTAGCTCGAAAACTAACGGTACCCGCCACACAGCCGCTATAAATAATCTGATTTATGTATCTCAAAAACGGCTCTAACGATTTTGATACAAAAAATTAGCGTGCTATTATGGGCATGGACTGCATTTTCGTCAAAGAATGTTTAAGAAAAGAGTTTATTAGGAGTACCTGTCATAAAAAAAATTTTTTTAATTTTTTTTGGTCACATTTTTATATAGGAGATCTTTTGAATTTGAAAAAGTATTGTATATACAAATGTTCGAATAAAAGGCTTTGGCTTTTTAAAAAATTAACTTAATTATATTTTTTGAAAATTCATATCTTGATCAATTTTTGAAATAATGCTCTTAAATATACATAAACATATATCATTAAATACTAAAAATTTGAGTATCAATTTTTTTTATAAAAATTTTAAGGATAATTTAGTATATAAGAAACTTATATCAGTATGTCTGTACCTCAACCTACTGCCTAAGCCGCTTTAGTTGTTTCCTTATAACTCGGTAATTCCCTAGAAGAAAAATTTAAAGATTTTTTTTATAAAAAAGGACTTTTTTCATAATTTTTTTTATATTCCTATCTTGGAAAAAAGGGTGTAAGGGGAGATATCTAAAGCTCCACATTCGTGTAGCGCGGCTAAGGAAAGACTCTCTGAATTTAACAGTATGTCCGAAGTTTTACTTAAGATTAAACTCATTGGCACTCATATAATTATATTGTATTCGAAATTTACTTACATATTATTTTTAAGTACAATTCCTTTATCTATGTATTATTTTTTATTTTTTTATTTAACTATAAGACCAGAATTAAACAATAAAAATATTAACCCCTTTTCCATTCCACTCTGACAATAAGAAACCAAACGTTTGCTAATAAAAACAATTTCGGATGCGGGGTTAATTTTTAATCACAGATTAACCCTAATTCAGGAATTCAGGGTAGGATTAAAACTTCACTTTAAATATACATTTTATATGTCGGGCTTACCTGCAAACTAGGGGATGAAAACTCATTCCATTACTTTAGATAAATACCAACACAAGATTTTCCTTGTTTGGATGTATAAACTGAAATCACCAGCACCATTGCCGTCGTCATCGCAAGTAATACAACAAATGAAAGAAAAGAACAAAAAAAACTGCACGTCGAGGTTTCTCCAAGTTAAAGTTGGAAACATCACCCTCAGACGTTAAAGTGATAATTAAATACCCCATCGGAATGGGCACGGTGTTTCCTTTTATGTTTATATTTCAATGATGCGAGTGGGTGCTGTGGTGGGTAGCGCAAGTGAACAAATAGAGAAGGTCATCAGAAGATCGAGACCAACCACGATTATTAGGTATACATTTGAGCATTTATTAAAGTTAAGGCCCTTGAGCGCTCGCTACAAATATACAAAGCGCTAGGTTCTGTGAGAAGAATAAAATCAGAACAAAAACACACACAAAAAGAATTTAAACAAAACCCTTTAAGTCAGCAGGGAAAAGTAGACAAAAGTTTTGTCGTTCCGAATTTCTTTCATATAGTTCCAAGGAAAAATTATTATCATCCACACTGTCGTTGTCGTCGTCCTTTGATCCTAAGTGAAGAAAAACAGGAAAGAACACAGAAAGATTTAGTAATAAATGACCTGTCTATACAGTGCTCGTGTTTCTTTTTGGGTTTTGCCTTTTTTCATTCAACTTTCAGGCGTTGTCATCTTGGTCGGAACCTTAAGCTCTTAGGCGGGGGTTGTGTCAAAAAGGCTGTGATGGGGGACCATTCTGTTTGGCATTCAAAGATTACGTGTTCTTGGAAATGAAAGATAAACCAGCAGGGAATTCCATTGTAAGATAGTTAGTCGAAGCTGAATTTCGCTTTGCTATCTTGGCACCTAACCATCACACCCACATAATACAGTAAAGCAGTTTAATTAATTGTTCGCGAGATATAGCTGAGCATTTTGCGAATCGAAATAGTTTTTAATTATATTAAATTTCTTGCACGCAAACGCGTAACTCATAGTCAAGGTAGATTTTAAATCAAAGATGTAATTGAAACGAAAAAGACACTTACCAGAGAAGCCCTTGAGCAGAAGTATTTCAATTCTACGAATATTTTAGAAATCTTCTTTTGAACATGAGTTTCAATGGCAGTTTTACTTATCTCTTGAGATGGTGGAGGTATTTTCGTTTTCGACATTAGGCATTTATGTATATTTGAATAAGCTCCCTTCATAACAGAGCATAGGGATCAGTGTGAATTTCAAAATAATTTTACTTTTATTGCTTAATTAAAAAATTCATTTCAATTAAGCTAATATTTAAACTGATTTCAAAGTAGTGCCTTCCTTGTGAAGAAATGTAAAGGTGTTCTGTTGGACTAGCAGTAGATGATGGATAAAGAAAGTCTTATACGTATACGAATTTCTTATATCCGGTGTCTACTAAACAACCACTTCTTAGTTAAAAGTTTATTTATTCTTATTCAATAGATTAAATGTACATATTACATGCATGATATTTCATAAATGTAGAAAGTAGAGTTCAATTTCAACATTGATTTTTTTAAACTAGAAATATGGTTTTGAAATTCTAGATTTGGAATTTTATTTAAACTGAATGGAGCTCCTATAAACATTTTAGTTGAAATCGATTTATCCGTTAACGAAAAAGTTAACGATCGAACTCGAGATTTTGATCAAACTTGACTTTATGATGATGAAAAGAATGGTTCAGTTAGTCTATCTCCATGTCTGCATCTTTTAACCTCGATATACAGCTTAAGCCGCTGAAACGATTTACTTCAAACTGAATACCTAAGGGTTTTCTGTGATTCAATAGAGGTGAAACTGTAGGAATACATTTTCATCAATCAAATTTTAACAAAAAATGTTTTTACCAATAGAACCGTTTTTTGACTGTCGAATTTTCACTAGCGGCCTAACCGAAACCATCAAACTTTTTATATAGGAGCTCCTTTAAATTAGAAATAATATTCTATATTAAAATTTTCAAACAACTTTTCTTTGGGTTTTAAAAAATCAAAATTGATTTTTGGATATTCAATATCATGAAAACGGATATTAAAGACTAATTTTTTTTTAATAGAAAAATTTAAAAGAAATTTCCAATACAAAAAACCCATTACTAATATTGTTGCGAAAATGATTTAATCGATCGAAAAATAAATTAAACAGATTTTTTTTTGAATTAATCAGAAACCACGTTGCTGCGAATGTCAGACGAAGGAGAATTGTCGATTGGATTTATAGGAGACAGACATATACTGCGATGAGGACGACTACATTAAAAGGGATATTTGTGGGAAATTTTAAATCCAATAAAAAGCCCTCGTAAAATGAAGCACGCTCCCTTTTTTTGGTGAATCTTAAAGCAGCGAACACACGTGCCGCAAGTATCAACCAGAAATTATAAGAAAAATTTTAAATTAATCTAAAAAAAGCTACAAACCTCTCGGGAGCCAAGAGCTTTTCAAAAAAATTTATTTTATAGTATACAAGATTATTTTTCTTATTTACCAAAGTTTTTTTTTATCCTTGTAATTGGCGATTTTTCTATCAATATCTTAGACTTTTGTACGGTTTTTAAAAATGTCTTTCCAGCTATTCATTTTTTTTCCCTGAAATCAGACGGCATTATTTTAAGTTCGAATTTTTTTCTTCCTTTTCTTCGGCGCTGTTATGATCTCGATGTCGAGGGGATCATAACTCTCCCACGTATCTGCTTCACACTAGTGATCCGCCTGTGGGGTTCGCCGGGTTGACCTCAGAAATCGGCGGCAAGCCTCCCGGTTTTGTATTGTTCCATTTCTGAGGCCAACTGAATGCTGGTGTTTTTGCATTTGTTTGTACCAGGAGTGTTTAGGCCTACCTTTCTTTTTATTCCGAATTGGAACGTTGTATGATATTGCCTTTTTGACGGGGTTCTCAGGATCTCTCCTTTGAACATGGCAATACCAACTGAGTCGGTCGTGTTCAATTTTTTGGGAAATGGTATTCTTAACATGAAGGCTTCCTCGGATCTTCGTACTTCTAATTCGATCAAGCTTTGTAACTCCTGCTGTCATACGAAGCATCTTCATCTCAGCTGCCGTAAGCTTACTCTCATACTTTTTGTACATTGTCCAACATTGTGAACCGTATGTGAGTGCTGGACGCACAACTGAAGTGTAGAGCTTTCCTTTCAGCTTAGGGGGCATTTTTCGGTCACAGAAGATAGCAGAATTTTCCCGCCACTTCATCCACCCTACGCTTACGCGATGATTGATATCGTCATCACAAGTAGCTTCGTTATTTATCATAGACCCCAGATATTTAAACTTTTCACACTTGGGAAGCACTACTCCATTCAAATAAATGTCTGGAGTAGGCCTGTGTGGATCAGAAAATGGGCAGCATAGGTATTCTGTCTTTTTCGCGCTTATGCGGTACCCACTTCCTTCTAGAACATCCACCCATACGTCAAGTGCTCGTTGTAGGGATATCGGGTCTTCACTTATGATGGCTCCATCGTCAGCAAAGAATAACTGATGTACTTTTGGATCCGTCACTTTGCCTTCAAGCAGGTAATCAAGAACTGTAATAAAGAGCAGGGGACTCAAGACACTTCCCTGGTGTACACCTACTGTGATTTCGAATTCTTCGGTGACTCCAGCTGCGCATCTTACTTTAGTAACTGCTCCATCATACATGTCCATAATTATCCGCACATAGGTTTCTGGAACTCCTCGTTGCCTGAGGGCCACCCATATTAGATCTCGTGGTTGCCGATCGAATGCTTTTTCAAAATCAACCAATACGACATGCAAATCCTCCAAAGAATCCCGATGTTTTTTCCATAATTATTCTTATACTCTGGATTGCATCCGTGGTTGACTTACCCCCGACAAACCCGCACTGGTCATCAGATAGCCTAATTATTTTTCGCAGTCGGCTACCCAAGACTCGCTCAACGATCTTCATGGTGTGTGACATCAGCTTAATCGAACGGTAATTATCACAGCTTCGAGTATCACCCTTTCCTTTATAAATTGGAAGAAGGTAACTTTCCCTCCATTGATTAGGCATGCGATCACCTCGAATAAGTTTGGAGACAAGAATCATGAGCCATCTAAACCCGATATCTCCCATCTTTTTCCAAAACTCTGAGGGTATTTCGTCTGGGCCAACAGCTTTTCCCTTTTTGGAGTATTTTACCGCCTCACTAACTTCTTCGACTGTGACGTCGGATACTTCGCTTAAGTTAGGTGAAGCTATTGGAAAGTATAGCCTTGGAAATTGTTCGTTTAGAAGTCCGTCACAATACTGTCGCCACCTGTGAAGAATTTCGTTGTCTTCCACAAGTAGTTGGCCTTGAGCATTGTTAATGAACTTTGGCGAACAAATCTCGTGGGCATTTCTTCTTCTTTGAGCGGCTATTTTGAAGATAGTTGCGCCCTTATTCGTGTTTTGCCGTAGCTCTTGAATAGCACCAGCTGTCGGGGTAGAAATTTCATCCAGCTCCCGATACAGGTTTTCTGTATTCTTTGCTTGAATTTGGGCGCACTTCTTCTTCGCTTCTTTCTTGCAGTTTCTATATTCCACTTCGAGGCGTGACTTTTGCTCTGTATTATTAGAGGGGCACTTCGACCAAGCCTTGAAAGCCATTTTCTTTTTACTTATAACTGATTTAGCTTCATCATTCCACCACCATGTTTCTTTGCCTTGTTGGTTGTGTCCTTTTGAAACCCCTAACAGTGTTTTGGCTTTTTCTTTGCAAGTTCTCTGTAGGAGATCCCACATACTTTGTGCTGTACTCTCTTCATTTCGAACTATATCGGTGTTGTTATACAGAAAGTTTTGCATATTCGAAATAAAAGCTTCGCCTTTTTCCTTATCTAGATTATACCATTTGATCTTCCCAAAAGTTTTTGTATGTTTGTTGTCGTTCACTGTCTCCATAAAAAATTCTGTCAGTAGGAGACGGTGTTGGTGGGCGATCGCTTCTCCTAGTATCACTTTGCAATCTTTTACCCGGGGTTTCATGAAACTAGATACCAAATGGTAATCAATCTGGGTTTCATTTCCACCACTGCTGTAAGTGACCAGGTGTCGGCTTTGTTTGACGAATATGGTATTTAGTACGATAAGACCGTATGTTTTGCACATGCTCAGGATGTCTTCACCAGGAGGGTTCCTGGTGCCGTATCCGAGCCCTCCATGGCAATCTTCATAGTCTTCGTTTGTCTTCCCGACATGTCCGTTCAAATCTCCGCCCACGAACAAAAACTCTTCCTTTGGGATGTCCTTAAGTAGATTGTGAAAGTCTAGCCAAAATGCATCTTTTTGCACCTGCTCACATCCAATTTGGGGAGCATATGCAGTGACAATATTCCACAACTTTCCTTTAATCACCAATTTAAGGGACATCAAACGGTCGCTGGATTTCGAAATGGTCAATACGCTGCCTAATAGATGTTTTGCAAGGATGATTCCGATTCCGTTTTTACCCTTTTCCGTTCCATAGTAGAACATCTTATAGTTTTTTGTCCTCGTATCCAAGAAACGGGCCCTGTTTCCCGTGTTTCGCCATTTTGTTTCTTGAACACATAAGATGTCCACTCGCCTTCTTTTCATCATCTCTTCCAACTCGAAGCTTCGACCTGTCATACTGCCAACGTTCCAACTCGCAACTCTCAGAATTTGTATAATCTGCGGCATTACTTTGCTAGCCCCCGGAATCCGTCTAGCTCTGACCCGAGCATTGCTGCTCGGTCCAGGATCAGTACCATGTGTAACAATGGTAGTGCCTGGCGGGGTAGTGTCATTTTGGACGAGTACTTCCATAATACTTGAATCCACAAAATCCGTTGTAAGTATCGACGTGTGCATGCTCCAGTTTTGTATTTGATCTCTCTTTTACGGCACCGGTGATCTCCAGTCGTGCCAACCCAGGGACTGGCATGCACACTTTTGGGAAAGTTTATAGGTGTTACGTGTCGCTAGGTTCACCTTGCTGTTTGTGGCCTAGATGTATTTACTCCTTTAGTCGCCTTATACGACAAGCGGGGAGGCGCTGCAGGAATATTCTAACCCGTCCCTGCACAGGATTTTAAGTTCGAATTATTTTAGCAATTTAAAAAAAACTGAATATTATACGTTTTAACATTTATTTCAAATTACAACCAAACAGTTGGGAAGACCTGTTGAAAATAGTGCCTTCCCGGTTAAAACTACTCTTGCGCACTATCTGCTCTATTACTAGGTTGAAGAAATCACATGATAGCGCATCTCCTTGTCTGAACCCTGTGCACGTCTGGAATAGCTCGGATGAGCTGTTACCCATTTGCACGTTGCACCGCGTATTTTGTAAAGTCATGCGGCATAGCTGGATCAGTTTTTTCGGGATCATTGCCAATAGAAGCTCTTGGCGACTTATGCTATCATATGCGGCTTTAAAGTCGATGAAAAGATGGTGGGTCTCGACTTGAAATTCGTTGGTCTTTTCCAGGATTTGCCTCAATGTGAAGATTTGGTCTATCGTTGATCTGCCTGGCCTGAAGCCACACTGGTACGTGCCGATTATAGTGTTGCAGAAAGGTTTTAGACGCTCACATAGTACGTTGTATAGGATTTTGTAGGCAACAGTAAGCAGGGATATGCCCCTGTAGTTTTTGCAGGACATAGGATCGCCTTTTTTGTAGATTGAGCATATGGAGCTATTTGACCAGTCGTCGGGCATACTTTCCTCCTCCCACACTTGGTTGATGAGCTGATGCATGCACCCTATCAGGACATCTCCTCCATACTTAAAGAGTTCCGCAGGTAGGCCATCCGAGCCTGCGGATTTGTTATTCTTAAGCTTGCGTATTGCTTTCTTAACCTCTTCGGTACTGTGTAGGGGAACTGGATCTTCATTGTCTGGTATTGGGCTTCTTTGCTCCCCTGTGGTTTCGTTTAAATAATGCCCATTAAGCAGCTGCTGGAAATGCTGCTTAAACACGTCTACAATCCCCTGTGCTTCGGTGACTAGGTTCCCTTCGCTGTTTCGAAGAGCTTGCGTGCCGGTCCTATAACCTGATGCCAGTTGTTTGGCTGTTTTGTAGAACCGGCGGGTAATTGTGGCGGTGCTAGACTCCTCGAGATACCTGAGCTGAGAAGCTGCGGCTGCTCTTTTCTTTCTGCGCAGGGTTTTTTTCTCTTTCCTTCTCTTTTCACGGTACTCCTCCTTTGCTGCTCTTGTTTTCCGTTGCAGCATTTGCATTCGTGCATTTTCCGTCTCCTGCTTCAATACCGCGCATTCATTATCATACCACGGGTCCTTTTTTCTAGGTGGTTGATAGCCTATGGCGGACTCGGCTACCTCCTTAATGATGTCGCGGTACTGGCTCCACTGGTTGTTGACGCTGGTGGCTGGGGATACGGCAGAGAGTTTCCCGGTCAATTGCTCACTGTAGTCTCTGGCTTTCTAAGGCTAGCCGCGCACTAGCAACTTTTAGTTGCGAAACTGCTTGGTTCGAGCAACTAAAAAGTTTGTGTTTTGACACAAACTAAACGATTGCCTAAAATAAGTTCGCCATTTTATTGAACATATAATTATCTGCAAATTCACGGACATTCAACCAAACATTTCATCTGTTTTCTATAAGTAACCAAACAGTTTCGCAACTAAAAGTTGCTAGTGCGCGGTTAGCCTAAGGCATGCAATATTGAATTTCTTCCTTTGGGCGGTCCTCATTTTCTTTTCGTTGGACAGTCGGGCTCTGAACTTTGTCATAACAAGAAAGTGGTCAGAGTCCACGTTTGCACCTCGGAAAGTTCGCACGTCCAAGATGTTCGACGCGTGCCTTGCGCCAATTAGCACGTGGTCGATTTGGTTGGCGGTTCGACCATCTGGAGATCACCAGGTTGCTGTGTGTATCCTTCGCCTGGGGAACCTAGTTCTACTTATCACCGTATTCCGAGCTGCAGCAAAGTCGATTAGTCGGAAGCCGTTATCTGTTGTCATTTCGTGAAGGCTGTGCTTTTCGACTAATCCGCCAAAGATATTTTCCTTCCCGACTTTAGCATTGAAATCTCCGAGCACGACTTTGATTTTTGATATCGTACTCCGGACAGGCTCCTTAGGCTTCGTCCAGGAGGTCGTAAAACTCCTTCTTGTTAGATTCCTCAGCTTCATCGGTAGGGGCGTGTGCACATATTAGGCTGATGTTTTGAAAAGTAGCTTTGATGCGGATCACAGCCAGGCTTAAAATCGATGACTTTTGATCTGAGTCGATTTCCCACGACGAATCCGCATCCTAACATGTGCATTCTTTGATGACAGCTGTAATAAATGTCGCAATCTTTTCTTTTCGCTATTCCTGATCCTATCCATCGTATCTCCTGGATCGCGGTAATGTCTGCCTTGTACCGCGAGAGGACAGATTCAAGTTTTTGAGTAGCACCTGGTGTGTAGAGTGTCCTTACATTCCAGGTGCATACTCGTAAATCGTAGTCCATTTTCGTTCCGGGTCTGGTTGCCATTTGAGGGGGGTCGTTATCCGAGGCTTCTCGCGTCTCTCTCATAACAATTGGTGTTTTTTACTATGGCCGGGTCGTTAGCCCGACGCACTAACCTCCAAACTGTAGGGCCATGGGTTTAGTGTTGCAATTGTTTCCTTGGTCAACACTCGCACTTACAAGTTTAGCAAGTCATGACACAAAGCCAAAAGACCAGTATCCTGCGGTTACCAACGAGGAGGTATTGTAAGCACTTGATGTGTGGGAAAAGACACAGCTCGAAGCCCCCAGTTCCTACAGCATCCAACCACCTATTACCGTTGATTAAATTGATTCGATAAAATTCGATTTTTGTCATTAAAACTTGAAAAATTAAGTTTTATTCTTTAAAAAACAGCTGTTGTAAATGTTTAGACAATATTGGTGAAATCGGTTATATAACACGAAAAGAAGTTTTATTTCAATATTTATTTAGATATTGAAACAATTGTGGAAGGATGAAACCGAAAGTACAATACCAGAAACTGTTTTAGCGTCGCTTCCATTTTGCAATCGGGATTTGGATCTTCATTTAAGAAAAACATTTGAACTTCTTTGTGTGCTACCAGTGACGTCTGCTGGTTCAGGCTCAACGGATTAGCTTTGTTAAACATTCACAATGAAATCGATGTTAAACCTGAAAATGTGGTGAATACATTCGCAAATAAAAAAAAAGAAGAATGGATCTAATTTTTTCACCAAATTATCATACTTAAATCTGTTTTTCAAATGAAAAATATAAACAAAAAGTTTACAAAGAAATAAAATTATTGATTTCATACTCGTAACTTATTCATACACATAAGGTGGTTGATAGTAAGAATGGCTTTTATTTTTTGATAGTTTTAGTGATACCTTGAATAAAAATTTGTATTAATTTTTTTTCAATCATTCTTCTTTGATTAATTTCAACTTTGATACACTAACCACCAGTTTCACAGTGAAAGTTTAAACCCCACTTTTGGTTTAAACTTCAGTTCAACAATAAATTTGGTTTCACAGTACTTGGACAGAATTCATTCTGTAGTTTAAGTTAAACGACACTATTCTGCCGTTTAAATCTCAGTTCGTCAACCTATTCAAACATTTGAAAATATAATTTATTTTCCTTTTTTAATTTTTGTTTCCTGACACAGGTCACAACTGAAATAAAGCAAACTTTCCTTGATTGTTTTTTCTTTGATTCAGATAGAAAGAGAAAACAATTTACTTAAACTACGTTTAATGAAATGAAGTTCAGATAAGACTGTGAAACCGGACGAGTTGAACTTCAAATTTGAACTCCAGTTCAGGTTTAGCAGAACTTAAGTTTAAACTCTCACTCTGAAACTGGGGGTAAATGAATGTTTAAGGTTTTATTTATAAGAACAAGAGTTCGGCATCAGGTTCAGATGTCTTTTAGTGATCAATGGTTGTAAAAAGTTAATTATGTATCGTATATGTATATTGTGTGATGATAAAGGTACCTCAATCAAAAAAAAACTACATATTTCATCTCTAAACTGATTGTTATAAAGCTGCTTTAATTCTCCTTTAACGATTAATTGTTTCTCATTTCATTTCAATTGCGAACTTATTAAAACCTCACTTTGCCCAAGAAAAAAACGGTAATTGCTCGAATAATTCTTCATCATTTTAAATTATAAGATACATACATATACCTATACTGTTGGGTTTATTTTACTTGACTGCTTTAAGATCTTGCAGTAAAAAAAAAAAACAATATACTCGCACACTGGCTTTTTTCAAGCTAAAAGAAAGGATATTTCACAAGAAGTAAAACAATCCTTCTATAGACTTTGCCAGCAAGGCAGCAACCCATCTATTTGGACAAAACCATGCTATGGGATTTATTTAATCTTTAATGCCCGGAAATAAACTAAAACCACATTCTGTAAATAGAACGGCAGCCAGCACACCAGGAGGGAAGGCTTACAATATTTTTCTAGGAATGCAGATGATTAGAAGAGGACTTTAGCAACCACCATGCCGCATCGGATAGCAGAAACCGCACACCGACACCGACCGACCGTCTTTTGCCATGCACGCAATTCTTGCCATGGCAACCGTCATTACAATAAATTAACTGACAGGTTTGTCTTTCCATTTTCCTTTTTTAGCTGTTTTCATTTTCTTATTTTATTTCAGTGTTTTCCTTTTAATTAGACACATTAACCCAAATACAATACGGCCAATAACGGAGAGCTACGAGTTAGAGCTAGGGGCTAGGGTATGTGGACGACGTTGTCAGTAACCATATTGCCGGATCGGGCTAATGCTAAACTTCGCTGAAGCAAAGATATAAAGAGATGGAAAACTTCTTTGGCATTTACCCGCATACGGACGGAATGGACACATACACACTGTGAGGAGTTCCCATTCGGTTCTCTGGTCAATCGGAAGAAATTAAAGCAGCTTTGTTGGCTGGGTTGTGTTTCAAAAAAGGCATCAACTCCTCGTGTCTTCCTTCGAAAACAAGAGTTCAAGGAGTGTATGAGCAATAAATACGGATCAACTATTGTTATGGCCAGAAGAACCGAATGGGGATTAGGAAAAGGAAGCGTATGTGAGTATGCTGGAAACCGACTGATCGGCCAACCGTTGGTTGTTGTTCGTTGCAAAATATGTGAACAAGAACAGGATATTATGTGGAATGGCATGAACCGGATGAAAGAGGTATTCATACAATACATACGTATTAACGGAGGAAAATGGCTTCGACAGTATGGACTCTGTATGATGTGTGGTATTTTCCAGGACGATTTTAGCAATTTTCTTTATGTTTAAAAAATTAATTGATTCTTCCTTGTTATACGGTAACTATATTGTATATATGATTGATTTAATTTATTCGTAGCATAAATAGAAATAACATAACAGTACCAGTATTAACAAGTGAAGGTATATTCCAAATTGAAATACCTAATACCTACATACGCTGATACTTTCGTACGAATTTATCTACCGTCGCGAAATTAGTCGCCAGCAAATAGGGCTGCAAAATGTACATTTAAAAGAACAAACAAAACATTTAGCCCGGTCAAATTAGCTTCAAAAATAGGGGTAACGTTACATTAACTCGCACAAAGCTGAAAATTGGTATGAATGTTGAGAACGCTATTACAAACAATTTGTCGAAAGTCCCCATCGACCCGACGTGTGGAAAAAAAATTATTCAAGGTCAAATGTTGCAAAAATCGTTTTTTTTGCATTTTTCAGCTAATTATCTATAAAAATTATCATAATACTTTTTTTCCTAAGAATCACCATTTTGGAGATATAGCGATGCAAAAAGTTGAAAAAGTTGTGTTCTTCATAATATGCACACGTTTCCGCGCCGCCCGTGAGGTAGTGCACTTGGCTACTACTACAAGTAATGAGTAATTTAGGAAAATTATTTGTCTGATTGGTAATCATCTAATGAAACTTTATCCATACTGTCTTCTTCTTCTCCTTCTTCTTCCTGCTGGGTACAAGTAAATTGTTCAAAGAGCGATGCATCGGATGTCTCCTCGCATCCTCTTCTACAGGTCGAGTTTATTACCATACCCGAAATAGATGTTGATGAGCAGAAGCAGAGGTTGGAGGAAGACAAGCTTATTGTACTCGTTTTTTATTATGAGTATTTTTTACAAAAGATAAGTATCGAAACTTATCTAAGCACGTTTGTTACATTACAAATTTGATGCCGATATTGCACTGCTTTTTTCATTTCAAACGCTTCATTCAATTCATTGCCACAGAATAAACAGCACTCTTTTAAATAAAAAACAATTCCGACATTCACTGTTTCAAACGCTTCATTGTTAGCTCAAAATGGTTTAACGAGTAAGGGTGATTTTTGAAATCCTGTGGTATCACAACGGACCAAATATTGGTCTAAGGCTAGGCGCGCACATTCAATTTTTAGTTGCACAACAACTGTTTGGTTGCTTATGCTAGGCGCTAGGTTTAATGTCCGCGCAGGTGCATATAATTATATGTCACACAAAATAGCGAACTCATTTTAGGCAATCGTTTAGTTTGTGTCAAAGCAGTAAGTGTGTTGGCTTTTCCAGTCAGCAGCCACCTTAACCTAAACTAACCTAAACAAAAAACTGATTCATTTACGCGTGCTCTAGTACGAGGAGGATTTATTATTTATTGATGTACCAGCTTGTTCTTGTTCGTGACGTCTTTTAACGGTAATAGTACTCTTCCGAGTGTACTTTTTCCGACACTGCACATGAATTGTCACAAAAGTCTGGTCTTTTAAGTATTCCGAAAATTCATCACCTCTTTCAACACTTGCATCAATTAACGTCTTTAGGCCACGCTCAACAGTAACAATTACACTTTCGGCCAAATGTTTACTACAAATAAAGCAAAATTGAGACATTTCTTTTACAAACAAGAAACTGCACAAATTCTGTTTGCAATAACTACTTGTTCTTACTACGAAGGAACGCTCGGGACTAATACTATTAGGTGTGTTTTTTTGGGAAAATTATCCGTAGTGAAGTAGGATTTCCCAAAAAAACGTATCCGCAGTTGTGCGATTTTTCTACTTTAAAGTTGGTACCACTGACTAGTTGTCAAATATTTAATTGAAAAAAAACAACCAATAACTTTTTGCCAAGTAATTTTCATGTTTCTGAAAATATATATGGAGGTTTTTATTTATGAATTTCAATTAAAATCATTTTGTATTTACTTTTTCTGTTCACCAGCCATTCTTCATAAAGCAGAAGTTTTGTTTGTGAATTTTTTTTTTGTTGACAATTATCACCACCACAAAAGTCAAGGGATCTGTTCGCAGACTTTAGTTAGTTTTGGATTTCTCAACAGCTTTTTTCATAAGAAGGCTTTGTCGCGTTAGTAACTCTTAAATGTCGCTATTTAACTAAAGTATAACAGCTGACCACGACATTTCGCTCCTACAAAAACGCGTTAGTTATTAAACAACTTTCTATAAGAGTTCGACACCAACACGATACAAAATGCAGCGTTTTTCTTATAACAATGGTTTTGTAAAAAAAAGACAAACTCTCAATGGAAAATGCTAAACAACAAACTACTTTTCGTACTCTGCGAACATGCCTTCGAGATACAAAAGAGTTTTCAATTGTACCAACATTTGTATTCGAGACTCGAGCAAACGTCAACATTCTATACGCAGTTGGATCCTACTTCTACTTTTATCGGCAGTGAAGACTTTGTATTTGTAATACGTATAAAATCTTACTTCACTACGGATAGCTTTGCGAAAAAAACACACCTATTGTGTTTAGGCCCTTAGAAACGCAGCAGGTATACGAGCGTGCGTCGCCACACGGACAATTGAATAGCAGACAGAAATGCTGCACAAGGCCGTACGGTCACATAAAATGAGGGACTGGGTTTTCTTTCGAGTTTATATTCTTAAGCCAAATATACATACACTGTTCAAATGCATGGCAAGCACGTGCAAGTGTATTCGTAAATTCGGGTTAAAGTTGCATATACACACATCAAGCATGAGCCTTCAATCTTTTATTTTTACATCGACAGTGTGGTGAGAGTATCTACGTTGCGCTTTGTAAGTTTTTTCCGGCAAAATTGTGATTTTACGAATTTCTTTGAGATTTTTTCAATTTTATCCGAGTAATTTGTTTAATTTTGTCTGTCTATTTCATCATACAATTTTTGTTTACTGTTTTGGTATTTAAAACAGTGCTTATGTTGTACTGTGTTCTCATCTCTTCAACGTACTTTACGCAAATGCATGATCAATCGTCAATCTTGCATTATACACTACTTCATTGCAGGACGTTAGATTGAAAGAAAATCAAAAGACTTTCACTTTGCTTCAATCCTACAACCAATCTATACGTGTGATTTTTTCACCAATACACTTGCGCGTGCTTGTCATGGATTTGAACAGTGCATATCTGGCTTTAGAATTGTATAATATGTATGTATACGCCACAAAAACTAATATTTTTACTTGTATTACCGTTCTGTTATGTGTATAACTGTAATTGACATACATATTATGAACAATACAACTTTTCAACTTTTTGCATCGCTGTATCTCCAAAATGGTGATTCTTAGGAGAAAAAGTATAAAGATAATTTTTTATAGATAATTGCATGATGAATAATTTTTGTCTCACCTATTTTATGATAAAACTTGCCGTTTAGCTGAAAAATGCAAAAAACCGATTTTTGCAACATTTGACCTTGAATAATTTTTTTTCCACACGTCGGATCGATGGGGACTTTCGACAAATTGTTTGTAACAGTGTTCCAAACATTCATGCCAATTTTCAGCTTTGTGCGAATTAATGTAACCTTGAATGTC
Source organism: Chrysotoxum bicinctum (assembly GCA_911387755.1). Lineage (NCBI taxonomy): Eukaryota > Metazoa > Arthropoda > Insecta > Diptera > Syrphidae > Chrysotoxum > Chrysotoxum bicinctum. The sequence goes on from OU426988.1 coordinate 135,163,558, forward strand.
TATTTTGACCGGGCTAATTGTGTTTTAATGCTGTGTTATTTAACTATTTGGTGTACTCAGAAAGTAAATCCATTTACTCACCGTATATATTTCTGCACACATTACTTTTTATTGTACCTATCGTTTTGTAGCCAGCTAATAATTGTTTGCCAGTTTTTTGGGACGTAAGCATGGTTATGTTTATGTAAGTAGTATAGGCTGAGTTCGTAATTGCAATGTTTGTTGCCCCTGCCCTGCCTTGAACATGCTTCGAATACATTTATGAACACAATTACAACAGCATGTGTACAGTCATCATACTTTGTTAAAAATGAGTTCATAATTGCCAAAATAGTTCGATATCAGCATCGGACCAGATTTTGGCCTCGTATTCAATCCTGTTGATGGATAGTTATTAATTTCTTACCAAAGATGTAAAAATCAATATTTGTACGATTATAAATTAATTTCAAAAAAAAAATTACTCACATTTGATCCTCTGCCATTTTCCTGCAAATTCAGCAACATAAAAAAAACACATGCCAAATTGACCGCATGTTGACTGTAAGTATACTTTTATGAACACAAATGTTGCCATGCTCATGCAGAGATGTTGCTGTTTGTTTGCAATTATGAACGCAATTTTTGCAGGACTGCGGCAGTTTTTCAATTACGAACTCAGCCATACTCAAGAAATGTCATGTGAAAATATTACTAAAAACTGCGTGCATTCAACGAATTTTATTCGTCGTTTTCAGCCACGAATATCATTCGTAGAATGGTCGTAGATTAGTACATAATTACGAATATTTTATTAGTATTCGTAGAGAAACGAACGTATATTGTACGAATACTATTGGCACATATACATAGGCATGGTTTTATTTCCCATGCGTACATTGTACGAATATTATTGTAATATTTACCTTTGATCAAATGCATAACTTGCCATATACCTACATATGTAGTACCTATATGTCGCAAGTAAAAATGGTTGTTCGTTTGACAACGGAAACCTTTGGCAGAACAACTGCGGCATCAAAATTAACAGCTCATGAAATTAATTGCTTAAAAGAAAGTTCCAAACAACGCTTCTGATTGCATGAACAGTGGTTCACATCATGGTACAAATATTTTAAAGGGTGGAATCCAGTTATAATGAGCTTAAGCTATTTGTAACTTACTTAAAGAAAATGCATGAATGAGGTAATCATCCAAGAAACTTTTGTAAAAGAAAAATGGAACAGACAATAGACGGCGGTTTATTACTTAGGGAAGATATAAATAGTGGTTTATATGAAAATGTAGATTATGTACTCACAAAAATACCGCATCAGGATTAGAAAATTTATTTTCTATGAGTAAAGTTAATAACAAGAAAAATCCAATATACATACATATAAAAAAATTCTTTCCTCGAAGCTAATTGCTTTATTTCCTTATAGTCCAGTCAAATTAAATTAATTAATTCGAAATATCTACAAAAAATACTGCGTCGAATTTTTTTTTGTTTCTTAAAGAGTACCTATTGGAGAGTGTAAATCCAAAAAGTTCGAACAAAAAACGCCCGTGAGTTGTCCGCCATTTTGAAAAAGGCTTTGGAAAGCTTGAACTCGATTTTCTCGGCTCCTATCATATATAGAGCTGAGATTGCAGAGATATATCGTCGTAGACAGAAGAAACTGTACGCATGTTTCATCGATTTTCGAGCTGCATTCGATTCCATCGACAGAAAGGCTCTGATGTTTAAATTGTTTAGAGATGGGATGTCTCTAAAATTTGGAAATATAATTGAGGACATCTATAAAGAAACAACGTATGCAGTATGGGATGGGCAAAATCTATCTGATTGGTTTCTTGCTTTAGTAGGTTTGAAACAAGGTTGCAATCTCAGCCCTTCAGCTTTCTGCCTTTATATCGAGGATCTAATAAAAGACATGCCGTGTGGCATAACAATTGATGGGTTCCGGATTAAAGTTCTGATGTACGCAGACGATCTTGTCATTCTGGCTGAATCTCCTGAATCTCTTCAGTTAATGATCAACAAATTACGGAATTACTGTTCGAAGTGGAATCTAACAGTGAACCTTAACAAATCAAAAACAATGGTTTTTCGGAGAGGATCAGGGCGATTGGCAGCAAACGAGAAATGGTATTATGGAGCGGACCAAATTGAAACTGTGAGGGAATACCAATACTTGGGTTACACTGTCACGAGCAACTTAAACCTTGAAAAACATTTAGTAAAAAAACTTTCTTCGTCCAAAAATGCGATTGGGACGGTGTGGAAGAATGTATATGGTAACAAGAACCTAGCTTTTAGTGCAAAATACAAAGTTTTTCTCGCAACATCCGAATCAATAATGCTGTATGCTGCGGAATCATGGGGCTGGAATCAGTCTGAAACCACTGAAAAACTCCTGAGGTTCTTTTTAAAGAGGCAGTTCCGACTACCCGACACAACACCCAACTACATGCTTCTCATTGAAACCGGTCTATCACCATTACATCTCTCATCTCTTAAACTGCACTTCAACTACATCACCAAGTTAATGTACAGCCATGTTGATAAAGTTGCAAGAAAGATTGCTGTTTCGATAATACAGTCGCAAAGCTCATGGTTTCAGGAATGGAAAAACTTAGCAGACTCGTGTGAACTCTCTTTCAATCTAACTCTAGATAATCTACAAGAATGGAGGCCATATCTTCACAGTCTACTCGAAAAGCTCCACTCCAAATCAAGAGAGAAAAGTATAGAGCAAGCCTCTACTTCACTACATAGGCAATTCTACCCCCTACTTCAGCACGATTTAAGAGAATCCAACTACTTCAAGGACACCCATAACATTGAAACAATATCATTGATTTTCAGGGCTAGAGGTGAACTTTTGCCTTTAAATTTCATTCCACATCGCAATGACCTATCACTAAGCTGCTCCTTATGCAACACCAACGAAAGGGAAAACGTACTGCATTTCATCGCAAGGTGCCCGATTCTAGCAGAAGTTCGGCGTCAAATATGGCAGAAAAGTTATTTGGAACAAGCGGAACTCATTGAAATTCTTAATGGAACAGATTGGAAAAAACTATCTCAGTATTTAAAAATAGCACTTAATTATAGAAGACAGATAATAAGAGAAGAATTTTAAGATTAAATTGTTTATAAAGCAACATAAAACTACAAAAATTGGAAATGTTATTAATTTAGGCTATCATCTGGCTGACGGCCCTTCCGGCCACGCCACAAAAGATTTAATTTAATTTTAAACTCAAATGTTTTTGTAAATATAATTATTATAAATAAATCTATTAATCTATTAATCTAATTAATTAATTAATCTAGAGCTGATTTTTTTTTTAGGTTTGTACGTTAAAATATCTTCTTTGACTTTTGTTGAGAAAAAAATTTGAAACCTCTTTCCAAAAAAAAGTTATCGACGAAAAACTGTCGAGATTTTGAAGTAAAAAATGGTTTTTAACGTTTATCTCGCCTCATGCTCATCTGATCAAAAAAATACTTAAGTTGTTTTTTATAGATCACTTTATTTCCTACATTTTGGTATATTTAAATTTTATGTGCGACAAAAACTGTAGGAAATATAACCTATCAAAATGGCCAATAGCCTGCGAAAATTAAAAAAAAAAATTTACTCACGTTTGAAAATTTTCAAATTTGATTATGTTCATTATGAAATTTAAAGAAACAGTTCAAACTCTTTTCCACACCACCACCGAGGTAGAGTTACGGCGCGTTTTTTTTTTTAATGTGGTGTCCCCAGGAGGTATAATCCACGATTAAATCGTTTTCGTTTCTATATCAGCCTATCGATAGCTCAATGTGGCATAGTTTTTTCATGTCGTTCTTATTTCCTTTTTTTTTTTTTGGGGCTAGGCGTGCGGACATCAATGATCATATTAACTTTGTTTGTGCTGGGATCGTCAATGTTAGTTTCTTCAATGTTTTCAGGTGAGGAAAAGTCTTCACATGCGTCTTCATCTTCCAGTAAATTTTGCAAGGTAGGAATATTCTCGCATGTTTTTCCACTGCAGTAGAAACATAATAAGGAACAATTCAGACCAGTTTTCCGATAGCCACAAGCTTGGCCACACTGGCCCTTGCATTTGCAGGGTATAGTTTGCAATATGCTTTGTGGAGCTGGATCCTGAGTGGTTGTAACTGGCTCTAATCCTCTCGGAGTTCTTTTCCAACCCCATTTTAGTGGGTCATGGTGAACATCGATCCAAGTCTGTACTTGATGGTAGGTACGGAATGTGTGTTGCCGAGCAGCTGTTGCACTAGGAGGTAATGAAGATAGATTAAACTTAGTTTTTTTGACGTTTTAACAAAGTCGCTATATCGCAAAGAATCCAGTGACCCATTTTCCTTCCCATTGAACAAACGCAATAAAAACTTTTTCTCCGGCGGCTCCCAAAACGTTGGTATCAACATCGTTTGAAAATTTACAAACGTGAGTAAATTTCTTTTTTTTTTTAATTTTCGCAGGATATTGGCCATTTTGATAGGTTATATTTCCTACAGTTTTTGTCGCACATAAAATTTAAATATACCAAAATGTAGGAAATAAAGTGATCTATAAAAAACAACTTAAGTATTTTTTTGATCAGATGAGCATGAGGCGAGATAAACGTTAAAAACCATTTTTTACCTCAAAATCTCGACAGTTTTTCGTCGATAATTCTTTTTTGGAAAGAGGTTTCAAATTTTTTTCTCAACAAAAGTCAAAGAAGATATTTTAACGTACAAACCTAAAAAAAATCAGCTCTATATATGATAGGAGCCGAGAAAATCGAGTTCAAGCTTTCCAAAGCCTTTTTCAAAATGGCGGACAACGCACGGGCGTTTTTTGTTCGAACTTTTTGGATTTACACTCTCCAATAGGTACTCTTTAAGAAACAAAAAAAAAAATTCGACGCAGTATTTTTTGTAGATATAAAATACTAATTTGATTGGACTATTATAACAATTTTGAAGATGACGGTGTAGAATGTTTAAATCTAAACTCAAAACATCAAAAAGAACTTCACTGTTTAAGGCTCCTGAGGAAATACTATGCGACGAGCCTTTGACGAAAATGTCATAAGCAATTTATAAACTGGAAATTATATTTCATAAGAAACAAGTGCAATGCGATATTTTGCAGGATATCTGGTTTTTAAAATGATTCCAAAAACAATGGAGCTAATTGTTCTTAAAAAACAGATGACATGTCCGTCGGAATTTTTCATTTTTGTTTAAAATTTGTCTCAAAATAGTGACATTAGAAGTCTGAAAGCATCAACTGACTAATTTTTGAATACATACATACATATATGTAAACTTCAATTTAAAGTATTTCAGGGAATTTTCAAAGAACGTCCAAATACAATCAAAGGAATAGAAGGGAGGCACTGGCCTTGGAATGCATATGAATTACAAACATCAGATACTCAATCTGGTTTGATGAGAAAAATCCTTGTTTTTTTGCATCGGAAGGAACTTTTTCATTTTGTCCTACTTGTTCTCTTGCAAAATGAAGATGAAGGAATCACATTTAACAGAAATACAAAAAAAAAATACACGCATACTAAGCTTACACAACAACTGTAGATACTGCTTTTCAGCAAGTATATAAGGTGAACGTGCCCATTTACATTGAAAACATGGCTCTTTTTTACCACTTCTACTTTCGAAACGATATAACGCAGTGGAAAATGCTATCATTGACGAGCAAGACATGCCGAGTTGGCTTTTAATTCTGAAGATGGAGTATTCGATTGATGTAAGAAAAAACATTGCACTTCACCATCTACCTGAAGAAGTATATATCAACGCAACACATTTCACAACGCTATTAATAATGCTAATTATCCAGTTATTATACATAGGAAAGCACAACTCTGGTCCGGTGCATTTCCCGTTCGATTGATAACTCTCCGTCTGAGTATCAGCAATCAGGATTTCAACAGAAACTCACTTAACCTTATGCATGTAATACATAAAAAAAGGTGTTTCAAACAATGATTTTTACTAGAATCCTTCATTTAAAAATATAAAAGTAACATACATATGTACATATACTGGTGGCTTAATTTTGAATCGTCCTATTTTACATCGTAGCCGTTTTCGAGAAAAATAAGATTTCCGAAAATGAATTTCTCAATTTTTTAATCAAAAGTGTAAGTTGTCAAATTTAAAAAAAAATCATGTAGGTATATATGTATATCATCATCATCATCATCATCATCGGCTCGACAACCGGGTTCCGGTCCTGGCCTCTTTCAACAAGTCTCTCCACCTATCCCGGTCTCTAGCCGACGCCATCCAGTTGCGCACCCCAAGGCTTCGGGCGTCCTGGTCTACGCCATCTCTCCAGCGCAAGCATGGTCTACCACGCTGTCGTCTACCATAGAATGTACCACAAAGAACTTTCCGAGCAGGTTCCTCTTCGCTCATGCGAGCTAGGTGCCCTGCCCACCGGAGTCTACCGAGCTTAATTTTTGTCACGATGTCTGCTTCAAGGTAGATTGCGTACAGTTCATGATTGTACCGTCTCCGGAATCGTCCTTCCTCACATACGGGGCCAACAATTCTCCTTAAGACTTTTCTCTCGAACGCAGCTAAGAGGTCGGAGTGCCTTTTGCTAAGCACCCAAGTCTCGGATCCATATGTGAGTACTGGCAGGACCATGGTCCTGTACAGCAGTAGTTTTGAAGTTATGGTGAGATTTCTGGATTTGAAGAGCTTTGACAGACTATAGTAGGCTCTGTTGGATTTGAGAAGCCGCCCGCGTATTTCTTCTTCTATATTATTATCGGCTGCTACTATTGACCCAAGGTATTTAAAGGATTGCACCACTTCAAATTCGTGCTCCGCAACCTTGATTGTTTGACCAACTGTTCCTCTCGCATTCGACGCCACCATGTACTTTGTTTTACCTTCACTAATGTGCAGCCCCAGATTTTGTGCCGCCTGCTCGATCTGGATGAAGGAATCGTGTACAGCTTGTTCGGTTCTTCCGATGATGTCGATGTCGTCTGCGTAAGCTAGTAACTGGCTGGACCTGTTGACGATGGTCCCTCTTGTTGCCGTGCCAGAGTCACGGATTGCTTTCTCCAACGCCAGGTTGAAGAGGAGGCAGGCCAAACCGTCCCCTTGTCGGAGTCCATTAAAGATGTTGATTGGTCTGGATAGCAATCCGGCTATTTTTACTTGGCTTGTTACGTTGGTCATGGTCAACCTACATAGTCGTGTCAATTTATTTGGGATGCCGAATTCTCTCATGGCTTTGTAAAGTTCTACCCTGGCTATGCTATCATAGGCGGCCTTAAAGTCTATAAACAGATGGTATGTTGGGATGTTAAATTCTAGACATTTTTCCATCGCCTGCCTAAGGGTAAATATCTGATCAGTTGTTGATTTGCCTGGAATGAAACCACACTGATATTGTCCGATAACTGTTTTAGCGTATGGGGTTATCCGGTCTTGTAGGATAGAGGAGAGTATCTTATAGGCGGTACTCAACAACGTGATACCTCTATAATTGCTGCACGTTGTGACATCTCCCTTCTTATGTATGGGGCATATTAAACCTTTTCGCCAGTCTTCTGGCATTTCTTCCTGCTCCCATACGTGTACTATAATATCATGAATTGCTTGACGTAAGGCTGGCCCGCCGTGATGGAATAATTCGGCTGGTATGCCATCGGCTCCCGGGGCTTTGTTCTGTTTAAGCCGGCCTATAGCCTTCTCAACCTCTTCTATGCTTGGTGGCGGCAACATAGAGTATTCTTCTTGAAGTAGTGGAGCCTCCACTTCTGCAGTGAGCTGACCATTTAGCAATTCATTAAAGTACACTTCCCATCGCTCCAGTATGCTTTCAGGATCGGTGATCAGATTTCCCTCTCCGTCCTTGCAGTATGTGCAGCGTGGTGTGTACTGCGTCATGTTTCGGACGGATTGGTAGAACTTCCGCGCCTGGTGCGGACCTCGCTCTCGGCTATTTTCAATTTCACAGATTAGGTTCTTCTCCCAGGCTGATTTTTTTTGTCTGTGTAGCCGTTTTTCTATTCTTCTGAGCTCTTTATATTCCTCTTCGCGTGCCCGCGTTCTATGAGATTGTTGCATTGCTCGGTACGCAACATTCTTACGTTCAGTCGCTAGCTTGCATTCATCATCAAACCAGTCGTTCCGATTTTTACGACTGCTGCCTAAGATGGAGTTGGCAGTACTAATGACAATATTCTTAAGGCGTGTCCACTTCTCATTTACGCCCAGCATACTGGCTCCAGGACTTACTCTCCCTAAATCAAGTGATTCTAGGGCGAGTCCTAACGCATTACCAAAGGTGTTACTGGTGTTTTCATTGCGCAGGGCAGCCGTGTTGATTCGAACCTGATCGGCGGATGCAATGCGTCTTCGCAAGGCAATCCGCCCTCGGAAAACCATACCAACAAGATAGTGATCCGAGTCGATATTGGCACCTCGGTACGTTCGTACCGTCATCAAGTTCGAGTAGTGGCGACGGTCTATCAACACGTGGTCTATTTGGTTACGAGTGACTCCATCAGGTGATACCCAGGTGGCTTTGTAGATATCTTTACGCGGGAACCTGGTACTCGCAACGACCATGTTTTTCGATGCTGCCAATTCTAAGACTCGAAGTCCATTGTCATTAGTGTTCTCATGCAAACTATGGGTGCCTGCGTAATGCCTGAATACCGGCTCCCGACCTATTTTTGCGTTCAAATCCCCAAGGATGATTTTAACATCATACCTTGGACAGGCATTGAGGGCCCTCTCGACTTGTTCGTAGTAAGTCTCTTTTTCTTCGTCTGAGGACTCCTCCGTAGGTCCGTGAACGTTAATGAGGCTGATGTTCGTAAATTTGCCTCGCACGCGAAGGGTGCATAGCCTTTCGCTTATAGCGTTAAAGCCGATGATGGTAGACTTCATTTTTTCGCTGACTAGGAAGCCTACCCCGAGCACATGGTGTTTTGTATGACAGCTATAGTATATGTCATATTCTTTCTTCTGTAGAACACCATTCTCTGTCCATCTGATTTCTTGAAGAGCTGTTATGTCAGCTTTATATTTTGACAGGGCATCGGCTAGCTGCTGAGCAGCTCGAGCTCTATAGAGCGATCGTACGTTCCATAAGAAAATTCGTAAATCATTTTTCAGTTTTCGTTGCATTGGTTGTCGTCGTGTGATCAGTCCGTTTCCGAGGCTTGTTGTCGGTCTCGTAATTCAAAAGTTTTACGGGACAGGGAATTAACCTGTCGCCAACCTGAGGAACTAGCCTGATCATATTAGCCAAACCTTTTTAAAAGCTTGTTTCTAGCGGCCGCCACGAAGAGGCTATGATCAGACTTCCACCAGTCCCGAATAGTTACGGCACGTGCATGTTTTCGTATGCTACATGTTATTCCCCCTATTCGTCTGATGGCTGACCGCCATGTATATCGTTCTTGGAAATCTTTAGTTTTTTAATTTGATTTCAAAACTTCAAAATATATTCTTCACAAACAATTTTTACTTTTTACTGATTAAATTTTTTCTTTAGTTTTCCAGTTGATTGAATATCAACAGTACCCCAGTTTACAACTCAATTTTTGGTCCGACGTTGGCTGACAGTTTATGTTTTCCCCGTATTTCCTGTCCTGTACCCTGTCAATGGCATAAATAAATAGTCTCAAGCGAATGTAAGCTCCTTTGCTGTCGTACACCAAAGGTGTTTCGGTTTTCGCCGTAAGTAATAAATCAACTATTAAGCATGTTTCAATGGGTGATGATAATGATAGTTCTACTGAAATCTTTTCATATTCAGAGCTCAAAATAGCTCCTATATGCCATAGCATAGGAACTCTGGTAGAAATTAAACCTAAGCAATACTTCCAAATTGTATATGTCTACATATGCAAAACATATGCATACAATTCGAATCCTCGTCTACGAGTATAGTCATGGATGATTGTGTATTGTTAAGTTGAGTCCCGGTAAAACAAGCACCGAGGGCTATGCTGTGATCGAGTTGTGGAGTTGGGGAAATTTCATTTAAGTTAAAGTCTATCAGCCCTGCAGGCGTTTATCATGTTAAATGAATTGTAAAGTTTTTCTATTTGTGTTCCTTTGCTTTTCAAAGGATGAACGGTTCTTCGTTTCAATAGATAGGATACTTCGATGTTTCTCCTGTTTTTATTTTTTTTTATTACTTGCCAAGCAATGCATTGTACAATGTAATCCCCACACTTCAACGTGTCTGGACTTTTGCCAAAAAGGAATTCCTTATCATAGTTCGTTCGAATTTCAACTTCTTGCACCCTGACTGTCCTTTCCGCACAATGGTGTTTAATAGCAATGCTTGTAGAGGATTTAATTGAAAAGCTCGAAAGTGTAACTGATGTCTTTTGACCGCGTAAGTTGGGATGTTTCGGTCCAGTTTATCAGATGGTATATGTCTTTGTTCTTTCTATCTTCCTCTATTGCGACCTGTATTACCACATAACCTCTCATTTGTACATTTCATTAAAATTAAGTATTGCTTAGATCAACAACAACTGGCTAAAGAAATCCCCAGACAAGCAAGATGCGCCATTTGGCTGACTTCATGAGCATAAAATCGAGTGAACAGGAGCTGATCCATGGACTTCAAAGGCTTAATCCGCTGGATTATGTTAGACTGGGCTGCCGCTAAGGCAGAGGAAGCACACAAGAACAACGAAGCTCATCTTCTTTTTCTTCCTTTGTTTCGGCGCTGTTATGATCTCGATGTCGAGGGGATCATAACTCTCCCACGTATCTGCTTCACACTAGTGATCCGCCTGTGGGGTTCGCCGGGTTGACCTCAGAAATCGGCGGCAAGCCTCCCGGTTTTGTATTGTTCCATTTCTGAGGCCAACTGAATGCTGGTGTTTTTGCATTTGTTTGTACCAGGAGTGTTTAGGCCTACCTTTCTTTTTATTCCGAATTGGAACGTTGTATGATATTGCCTTTTTGACGGGGTTCTCAGGATCTCTCCTTTGAACATGGCAATACCAACTGAGTCGGTCGTGTTCAATTTTTTGGGAAATGGTATTCTTAACATGAAGGCTTCCTCGGAAGCTCATCTTCTAAGGAGCAGAGAGCAAAGCCTTGGATCCCTTTAAAAATTAAATAAAAAGTCTGGATTAGAAATGCATAATTAAAGATTCTGCAGAGTGAGGGAGAAGACCCCTCAAAGCTGATGACAACGTCGAGAGGTTTACTGAAGGAGGAACAAATTGACCTAGCAACCATACAAAAACCATAGATAAATGGTCTTAGAGGAAGAGGCCTAAAATATCAGCAATATGATCTCATTTAGATATAAAACCGCAAGTCCAGACCAACGTAAGCCTTGAACTTGTATTATGGCTCAGAAACACTTGAAAGTTCTTGTGTGTCCTAACCTAAGCATCACCCAAGACCCAACTGACAGTTGTCAGGCTAAAGGAGAAAAATGCAGAAGGCTTATTATTGGCCTCGGCGTACTTGGCCCATAAACAGTAATTACTGCCAGAAATTTGCGAACCTCAATAAACGAAGCTTGTCAATTGTAAATGAAGCTAATGCATGGCATGCATTACTGTACTTTAGAGATGGATAAATGAAAGATGTAAGTCCCATTTTGTCTTTCCTAGATCGGAAGATTATGAACCACAGAGGGATGTTACGTTCGCGAAGAACAACCTTAATTCAATGGTAGAGAAATGGAGAATAACCACTCTGAAATATTTTTCTAGCCCAGTGAATATGTGTCTATCCTTATAGGAAAATTCCAAGAATATTCTTCAATATCTGCCATAAAGATAAGTTTGTCAACCTTACGAGTGTTAACATTGTTTCAGAATTTTCAATTGAGCTCTAACATCAGCCAAGCAGCAAGGTTAGAGAGAATTCTGTCGTTCAATTGAAAACATTAAAGTGTTATCGAGAGAACATTGCAATCTGACATTTTTGAAAATAGCCTGATGGATTCTGGCCAATTTTACATACTGATGTTGACACACTTTTCGGGTTATGAGAAGAGCAGCCTCGAACTGCTTATATATCGTGACATGTCAGTAGCTCGCAGTGATACCACTTTACTTCAATTGAAGTAGATCTACTTCTCTTTTTCAAAAAATTTTAAAATCTACTTCCTACTTCGCACCATCATCAAAATACTGAAATCTACTTCCTTTTTAAAATCTTCGTTTTAACTTACTTCAATTTCACAAAAAAAGAGCAAATCTACTTCTTTTCTCTCCATTTCACTGTAGGTAGTATATAACCCCAGAATTTCCATGAACAAAATTTACGTCAACACAATATAAAATACACAAATGAGTAATTTTACATGTGTGCACGATTCTTATGAAAATTTCGCAGACGGACTGAATCACTACTTTTTCGTGTTTTAATGTCAACTGATAAAAATCTTGAGTTAAATCTTCTTCTAAATGCAAGTAAAAAGTCATTTTGAAACCTACTTCGATTTTTCTCAATTTACTTCACTTTTTTCTTCAAATCTACTTCGACTTTTTGTCCAGAAGTGGTAACGCTGGTAGCTCGTGGCCTCTCTCTTAACTATGTACCTGAGTCGTGGAGACAAGTAAGAGTAGTTTTTATCCCGAAAGTCAGGTGGGCCAGGGCCGTAGCTAGAATTGAATTTAAGGTAGGGCATCGGTGATAACATGTAGGCCTGCAGTAAAAATTTTACTTGATATGAAATATGATCTGATCTGGTAAAGGTGGTACTCAATTGGCGGGAGGGGGTGATAGATAAGTGCTAAACATTCATTTATACGAGTATAATGGTTTATATTATTATTTTTCTTAACATATTGTAATATTTTTTACTAGGTCCGTTAAATAAAACTTATCACTATTTTTAGTATTTCTTCTTTACGCTTTCCAGTTCAAAACAGTAAATCTCAATATATATATTATCAATATTATATCTCAATATAATGCTTTTATTCAAATTTAAATCACACTTGCTTAATAACACAATCCAATAAACAATACTTTTGCACATCACTTTCATAATCCAAAATCAACTGTGTTGTGCTCATTGGAAAAGAGCTTTTTGTTTCTTCCGACAGATGGCGCTGTAGGAGTATAAAGCTCTGTTCACAACAATATTATATTTAGTATACCTACATAGACAATACAAAGTTCTTTAATTAAAATAACTGAATTCTTTGATTCGCCATAAATTAAAAATATGAAGGACTTCATCCAGATCAACTGACTTGGTTCTTTTCTTTTCAAAGGTCAATGTAACTTCGTACTGGTATATTCATTGCTTCAATTATTTTATTTTGAATTCAGGTGAACGGTATGTTGCAATTTGTGTATATGAGTAAGAGACTCTTTTAAATTTGGATCTTTCATGCAGGTGTATTCAAACAAATTCTGAAATAATCCTTGTTCCTTTTCTTCCTCAAAAAAATATAATTTCCACGCAAAGCTAATTCCTTGACAAATTGTATAACCTCAATACTAGACCTAACGTAGTACCTGTGTCTCTCTAAAGCTTTTGGATGTATCAACATTTCAACACTGCTAGTTGTAGAGACTCTATTTAATTTGTCCTGCCACATCGCCATAGCTTGGATATGGGAAATGGATTTTTCTTGTTTTGACAAACCAGTTTTTGAATCAATGGCATTACGATACGATAGTTGATTTTTTAAGGTAGGGCATTGGAGGTTTTAAGGTAGGGCATTGCCCCCTAATGCCCTCCCCTAGCTACGGCCATGAGGTGGGCCAATGAATCTGCGAACGATGACCGGTCAATTAGTATGACTTCTTTCTTTTGATGTTCTCTTGAAAACACTTACATAATATTTCGTGAGGGTGGTTGCGTGGTGAAGATGATTTTGTGCTATTGGTTCCTGTGTGAAATGGTTTCAGGAAAGGTTAGCAACTGTGCTTCGAGTTGTGAACTAGTTCCAACTTAAATCCACTTCTTTAATTACACTTTCCACAATCCAATAGTTCAGCTTTGCACACTTTCATAATCGAAAATAAACTGTGTTCCGCTCACCGTGAACACTCCCTTTTATACTCAAACCAGTTGTTCTAGAAGGTTCTTGTCCAGAAGGGGAAATTCTTATGGGGGTAGAATGTTCTAGTACTTTGGAATTAGGGGAAATTTAGATGCGATGGAAAAGAGCTTTTTGTTTTGTTCCCTCACAAAGCAGATATGTAATTCCCAACAGATGGCGCTGTAGGAGTATAAAGCTCTGTTCGCAACATTGCCCCCTTCTTAAGATTGTTCGTCCCGAACAACTCTATCACCAGCTTCGGCACTGTATCGGTAAAGTCGATCGCTATGCACAACTTTTAGCTTTCCTCTTAACCCTCTTTGAATTCGGTAAACGACATCATTGATTTTCGTGACGACAGTATAAGGGCCTTCCCAGTTTTGTTGAAGCTTCGGCGACAATCCCTTTTGACGATGTGGATTATACAGCCATACACGATCTCCTACTTGGAATCCTGTCGTGTTTGCTCTTGTGTCGTACCTTGTCTTCATTCGATCGCTGTAAGTGCTCATTCTAGTCCTGGTCCTTTCGTGGATGCCGATTAGCCTCTCTTTTAGGTCACTCACGTAATCCCCTGTTTCCTGAGACTCTTGTGGTGGGTGTCCAAACCTTATCTCACTAGGCAGGCGTATGCTTTTTCCGAACAGGATTTCAGATGGTGTTTGTCCTGTTGAGCTATGTACTGCACTTCGATAGGCCATCAAAAATAGTGGTATGTGCCTATCCCAGTTTCTTTGGTTGTCGCCTACGACCTTAGTGAGGTGCTCTTTTAACGTCCTGTTGAATCTCTCGACCATTCCATCAGATTGCGGGTGAAGTGGTGTGGTTCTCGTTTTCTTAATGCCAAGGAACGCGCACACCTCTTGGAATATGTTCGACTCAAAGTTCCTTCCTTGGTCAGAATGGAGCTCCATAGGCACACCGAACCTGCTTACCCAGTTAGACATAATCTGGTCGGCCACGGTCTTGGCTTCTTGGTTCGGGATAGCGTATGCCTCAGGCCATTTGCTGAAGTAATCCATTACCACCAGAATGTATTTGTTTCCATCATTCGTTTCCGGAAATGGGCCAGCTACATCAACAGCAATCCTTTCAAACGGTGAGCCAACATTATATTGCATCATTTTTCCTTGCAGTTTTCTACCAGGGCCTTTGGTTGCAGCACAAGCGTCACAATTTCGGCACCACTTTTCAACGTCGTCTCTTGCATGCAACCAGTAGAATCGTTGTCTCACTTTTTCTAACGTCTTGTTGACTCCCAAATGGCCTCCTGAAGGTCCATCATGCATTTCTCGAAGAACCTCTTTAATTTTTGATTGAGGTAACACAAGCTGCATCACATAGGATTTACCATCAGCGGACTCCCATTTTCGCCGAAGAACACCTTCTTGCACATGAAGTGAGTCCCATTGTGCCCAATAGGCCTTTAAAATTGGACTTCTATCGGAAATGTCATTCCATGCGGGTTTTTCTTCATGTTCCTTCCATGCGAGAAGAGGTTCAATGTCGGGGTCTTCTTGTTGAGCAGATCGTATTTCTTCATTGCTCCATCCACAAATGGGGTCAGCTCTTATTCGCAGAATGTTGATGGATTCCTTTTCTTCTTGTCGCCTGCAATGCTTGCAATCTATTTTACAAGGTCTTCGGGATAGTGCGTCGGCATTTGAGTGCAGCTTTCCCCTTCGGTGTTGAATTTCGTAATCGTAAGTCTGCAGTCTTTCTATCCACCTTGCGACTTGTCCTTCTGGGTTCTTGAAGTTCAACAACCAGTTAAGAGCACCATGATCGGTTCGTAGAAGAAACTTCTGTCCATAGATGTATTTATGGAAGTGTTTCGTTGCCAAAATGAGTGCCAAGAGTTCTCTTCTGGTCACACAGTAGTTTCTTTCCGTCTTCGACAGTACTTTGCTGAAATAGGCGACAACCTTTTCTTCGCCATTGTGCACTTGTGACAAAACAGCGCCGACTCCCACGTTGCTTGCATCAGCATCGATGATAAAAGGCTTGCCTGGAGTCGGATAGATCAGCACCGGAGCATTGCATAGACGGTATTTCAGTTCTTGGAAGGCTTTTTCACACTCACCTGACCATCTAAACTGCTTGTTCTTTTCCGTAAGCTGATGCAAACTCTTCGCAATTCCGGCAAAGTTCTTAACAAAACGTCTGTAGTAAGTAGCAAGACCAAGAAAACTTCGTAGTTGATGTTTGTCCTGTGGTGTTGGCCAATTTTTGACGGTGTCAACTTTTTCAGGATCGGTCTTGACTCCTTGGGACGAGATGATATGTCCCAAATACTTTACTTCAGTCTGGAACAATGCACATTTTTCTGGGTTCAGTTTAAGGTTAGCCTCTCGAAGTCTCTGGAACACACCCTTTAGATTCTTACAGTGTTGGTCGTATGTCTTTCCATAAACGATAACATCATCCAAGTAGACAAGGCAAGTTTTCCACGTCAGGCCTTGAAGGACGCACTCCATCAAACGCTCAAAGGTTGCCGGAGCGTTGCAAAGACCAAACGGCATCACGTTGAACTGCCAGAGCCCATTACCTGTGGAGAATGCTGTCTTTTCTCGATCTTCAGGGTGAATTTCAACTTGCCAATATCCACTTTTCAAGTCCAGTGTTGAAAACCAGTGTGCTCCTTCCATCGCATCTAAGGTGTCACTAATTCTTGGCAAGGGGTAACTGTCTTTCTTGGTTACGTCATTCAACCTTCGGTAGTCAACACAAAACCGTGTACTTCCGTCCTTCTTTTTGACTAGGACCACTGGTGACGCCCAAGGACTTTTGGAGTTTTCAATCAAACCATCCTTCTTCATGGTGGTAATCATTTCCTCAGCTTCACCTTGTTTGGCCAGTGGCAGACGTCTTGCGGGCTGACGAATGGGCCTTGCATCTCCTGTATTTATTCGATGCTGCACCATTTGTGTCCTTCCATATTTTCCGTTTGGTGAAGCGAAAATATCAGCATACTCGTTCAGAAGGCTTTCTGCCGTTTTAACCTGATGTTGGTCTAGGTTAGATGAATTAAGTATCTTTGCCTTGATGCTATTGAGTTCCTGAGGGTTTAATGTCGTTCTCGGTGTTTCAGCGTCCATTCGTGTTATGGCTGCCACAGATTCGCACTTACCGATAACTTCTCCTTTTTTTAACTTCACATCGTACGGTTTGGTGTTGAGTATCCGTACGGGGACCATATTGTTCTTCGGAGCCACAAGTGTCTTCCCAATGATGACGTTTTGGGAAGAACAATCTGGGCCTGGTTCCACCATTAGGTATCGATGGCGTCCACACTCTCCTTCTACTTTTGTCCAAACGAATACCTCAGAAGAAGTAGGAATAATCACGTCTTCTTTGATGACAGTCCTTAGAGTTGTTGTTCCTTCGTGCCCATAGATCATTGGAATCTCTGTATTCTGGTATTTGAGTACCTGGTTGCCAATATCCAAAATTACTCGATGTTCTTTCATGAAGTCCATGCCTATGATGCATTCGTCACATATATCTGCCACCAAAAATTTGTGTGAGAATTCTAGATCTGCAATTCGAATTCTGAGTCGGACTTCACCATAAACCCTAGCTGCTTCTCCTGTGGCAGTTCTTAGACGGTAACTATTGGTGTTGTGTAGCCAATTCAGGTGAACTAGGTCTTGACGCACAATGGAGGCTGTGGCACCGGTGTCGATGGTGACCACACGGTTGTTGCCATTTAAAGTTGCCTCGACAGTCAGACTTCTATTGTCTCGCTTAGTTTGAGAGACCTGGATGGTGTTTCTGGGGCCATCGATACCAGAAACCAGCTTCTGCCCCTCGAAGTTGGTTCTTACTCGTTTCCCTGTTGGGAAACTGTTCGGGAAGTAACACTGATGTTATTGTTACCTTGTTCTGGATTTGAAACTCCGTGTCCACAATGTTGACAAGCTCTTCTTGGTGGTAATCGACATTGACGCTGTAAATGTCCGGTCTTGTTGCAATTCCAGCACTTTGCAAGTCCGTTTCGTTGGTTCCTTTGGACATCAGTTCTTTGGCATGAGCATTCTTCGACGATGGCTTCTCTAAGTCGATGTACTCCGTGAGAAGCTTGCTCAGCTGCTTCCATTGTCAAGGCAAACGCTAATGTTTCCGAAAGCGTTCGTTTTCCAGCAGTTCGCACGGCCCTTTGAAGATGTATATCGGAAATGGCGCGAACAAATGCCTCAACTGCGAACTGGTTACAAATTTCCTCTCCAACATCTGGATATGCAAGATGAACAAGCCTTTCAATGTCCGCTTGCAGTTGTTGTAGAGTTTCGCCCCTCTTCTGAACTCTGGAATTGAGTTGCACTTTGAAGACTTCTTTCATGTGGCTGTTACCAAAGCGTTTGTCTATAGCCAAAACTAAGGAATTGAAGTCGCCGCTCTTATCTGCTGGTATGGTTTGCAACAACTCAGCAGCTGCTCCTCTAAGAGCAAGAGTTAAGGCTATATACTTGTCAGCCTCATCCCAGCCATTTGTTGTGGAAGCTGCCTCGAATTGCTTCTTGTATATAGACCAAGAAGTTTGTCCATCAAAGGTTGGAGGTTGCATCTCTTTTTTTCTCAAAGCTTCCCCAGAACTTTCCCGAATCTTTATGTTTCGAACACGGTCTAACTCTTTTGAAAACGTCTCCATTTTGTTGTCGACTAGCAATGAAACACGTTCATCTAACACTTTTGAAAACGTCTCCATTTTGTTGTCGACTTGATTCTCCAGCAATGAAACACGCCCATCAAGTGCAGATACATTATTCTCGATGTTAACAAGCTTGCCTTCTAGCATTTTTCTCTGCTCTTCGAGAAGGTCTTTTTGTTCGCTATGCTGTTTTTTCTGCTCATTTCTTTGCTCTTCGAGACGTTCGAGAACATTCTTTTGTTCGTTTTTCTGCTCATTTCGTTGCTCTTCGAGACGTTCAAGCAGAAGACTAAACATATTTGAAACATCTACATTTTTACTCACGTCTGCTTCCTCAGCGTCAGCTTCAAAGACGAAAATGTCCGGGTCTTCATTTTGTTGTTTCAAATATTCGGCCAAACGCAGAACAAGCTCATTTTTCGATCCTGCTCTAGAAAGTTCTCGCTTGCTTAATTCACTTTTCAGCTCATTACAGTTGAGCTCTTTTAGTAACTTGCTCATTTTTATTATTTTTTTTTTTTTTTTCGCACACTTCACTGCACAATAAGTTTTATTCCACTTTTCTGACACCAATGTAATATTTTTCCAAGGTTCTTTAAATAAAACTTATTACTCCTTTTAGAATTTCTTCTTTATTTACACTTTTCAAATCAAAACAATAAATCTCAATTTATAATCAACTCTAATACTTTTATTCCAACTTAAATCCACTTCTTTAATTACACTTTCCACAATCCAATAGTTCAGCTTTGCACACTTTCATAATCGAAAATAAACTGTGTTCCGCTCACCGTGAACACTCCCTTTTATACTCAAACCAGTTGTTCTAGAAGGTTCTTGTCCAGAAGGGGAAATTCTTATGGGGGTAGAATGTTCTAGTACTTTGGAATTAGGGGAAATTTAGATGCGATGGAAAAGAGCTTTTTGTTTTGTTCCCTCACAAAGCAGATATGTAATTCCCAACAGATGGCGCTGTAGGAGTATAAAGCTCTGTTCGCAACAATATTAAGTATCTTTACTTGAAACGCGTCAAGACTAAGAGTTGATTCCAGTAAAAACTCTAAATATATCTTAGTCATTTCGGCTCCGTGACTTTCTTAGAGTTTTTCACGCTAAACTACTGGCCAGGCCATCAGGGAAGAATGATCTTAACCAGAACCGGAATACGGCTATTGTGACAGACATTCAGGCCGGGCGGAATGAACGTGTGATTCTGAATATCAACCTCGGTGTTACTCTTATATGTGTTCCGGGTCATGGTAACATTGATGAAAATGAATGAGCAAGCGACCTGGCCAAGCAAGAATCATCCCTCTGCAACAGTTATCATCATCATCGGCTCGACAACCGGGTTCCGGTCCTGGCCTCTTTCAACGACGCCATCCAGTTGCGCACCCCAAGGCTTCGGGCGTCCTGGTCTACGCCATCTCTCCAGCGCAAGCATGGTCTACCACGCTGTCGTCTACCATAGAATGTACCACAAAGAACTTTCCGAGCAGGTTCCTCTTCGCTCATGCGAGCTAGGTGCCCTGCCCACCGGAGTCTACCGAGCTTAATTTTTGTCACGATATCTGCTTCAAGGTAGATTGCGTACAGTTCATGATTGTACCGTCTCCGGAATCGTCCTTCCTCACATACGGGGCCAACAATTCTCCTTAAGACTTTTCTCTCGAACGCAGCTGAGATGTCGGAGTGCCTTTTGCTAAGCACCCAAGTCTCGGATCCATATGTGAGTACTGGCAGGACCATGGTCCTGTACAGCAGCAGTTTTGAAGTTATGGTGAGATTTCTGGATTTGAAGAGCTTTGACAGACTATAGTAGGCTCTGTTGGATTTGAGAAGCCGCCCGCGTATTTCTTCTTCTATATTGTTATCGGCTGCTACTATTGACCCAAGGTATTTAAAGGATTGCACCACTTCAAATTCGTGCTCCGCTACCTTGATTGTTTGACCAACTGTTCCTCTCGTATTCGACGCCACCATGTACTTTGTTTTACCTTCACTAATGTGCAGCCCCAGATTTTGTGCCGCCTGCTCGATCTGGATGAAGGAATCGTGTACAGCTTGTTCGGTTCTTCCGATGATGTCAATGACGTCTGCGTAAGCCAGTAACTGGCTGGACCTGTTGACGATGGTCCCTCTTGTTGCCGTGCCAGAGTCACGGATTGCTTTCTCCAACGCCAGGTTGAAGAGGAGGCAGGCCAAACGGTCCCCTTGTCGGAGTCCATTAAAGATGTTGATTGGTCTGGATAGCAATCCGGCTATTTTTACTTGGCTTGTTACGTTGGTCATGGTCAACCTACATAGTCGTGTCAATTTATTTGGGATGCCGAATTCTCTCATGGCTTTGTAAAGTTCTACCCTGGCTATGCTATCATAGGCGGCCTTAAAGTCTATAAACAGATGGTATGTTGGGATGTTAAATTCTAGACATTTTTCCATCGCCTGCCTAAGGGTAAAGATCTGATCAGTTGTTGATTTGCCTGGAATGAAACCACACTGATATTGTCCGATGACGGTTTTAGCGTATGGGGTTATGCGGTCTTGTAGGATAGAGGAGAGTATCTTATAGGCGGTACTCAAAGACGTGATACCTCTATAATTGCTGCACGTTGTGACATCTCCCTTCTTATGTATGGGGCATATTAAACCTTTTCGCCAGTCTTCTGGCATTTCTTCCTGCTCCCATACGTGTACTATAATATCTGCAACAGTTATCAGGGAAATATTCCCTCAATATTGTTAACGTATAAAATCTCAGGTGGACTTTACTTCATTATATTTAGGAAAATTTGGCCCACCTATAATAATCCTGGAACACAGCACTTGATCTAATATGATTCAGGCAAGATATAGGATAGTTTTTACCTGTAGCCGACACTGGCCAATAGAATGGCATGCAGCGAAGCTTTCACTTTCGTAGTTGTGGGGACCAGCAGGAAAAGGAAATAGTTTCTCCATTTGCTCTGTTAAGGACCTGCTCTGGCCAAAATTATGGCCCATTCTTACGGAAGGGTATTTTTTGACAACATTGACGAACTTTCGGAAATGAAGATCAAAGACTTGATTTGTTTTCTAAAAATGGATGAAATGACTCTACGACGAAATTTAGTTATTTCTGTGCCGTGCCCTCCGTTTGATTCCTTATACCGCTAGATGACTGACTGAAGGCTTTGACGGAGGTTTACGGTATCCAGTTGCCGGGATGATTACTCGATCGGATTAGTTGCTGTTTAAGAACACCCAACAAGCTGTCTAGTTTTTCACAGTGTACATGGTTTCGATTGCATTTAGCGGTCTGGTTGAGTGTTTGATTCGATTCCATGATGACACCAGACATACCACCACAATATGACACATCAAAACCCACTTTTTACTCGTATATCCTTTCTTTTAGAACTCAAGCTAAGCTGGACGACTTCGTGAAAATATATCCACAAATCCAACGAGCTATGGTATCAAAACGGCAGCGCTATTTCTACATACCTACACTCTGCTTAAATGCGCATTTTATTATTTCTAAATGAACAAATAATACAATGGCAATTAAGACACGCTTTTGCAAGAGATGCAGAGAAACGCGTATTATCGGATTTCTACCGTCATAAGACCGCAAAATGAATTTGTTTAAATCAAAATTGAATTACTTATGTATTCTCCACTGTTATTCCTTTTAGTGGTCTAATCCCTTGACAGGACTTCTGTACTTTCCATCCTTGAACTGCAGTATAAATACCTAGAGAAAAGTATCTACAAAATATAAACTCTAATGAGTAGATGTAGTTGCATCCAATTTAATTGACATTTTCCGTATCGACCCCACATACGCTTTGTGTTTCAATATAATTAAAACAGATATACGACTACGTGACATCAATACTATACAGCATAAACATTACACAATGCATAAGCTTTCAATATATGTACGTCATACGTATACACATTTATGCCAAAGTTAATTTAGCTGTTCTTGTAACATTAATTGGCGTTACATCTCTTAGATACACAGTGATACCTGCTGTTGTCACTAACGTGACTGGTAATTTTTGTTTACTTATGGTCATCGATGGTGGCGAACACATGTTTTGATAGTGTGTACACAATTTATTTGAACCCCTGCTGGCGCCTCACTAAACTCCTTTCCACTTCACTTCAAACATTTGAGTAATAATTTACAATTGCCAACATTCCCGTGTAATACAAGGCAAATAAAATTCTCCAATACTCCGCTACTTTGGTCCTTGTTGCATAAAAAGAAAAGAGTGGTCATAAAAAAATTGGATAAATTGTTGCCCTCCCGCTCCGCCGCCGGCCGTCGGGATTTTTATTGAAAAATGTTTAAAAATATTTTCAATTGTGGAAGTAAAAAATCCTGTATGGCCATTCGACGCTATCACTTTAGTCCCAAGCACGACCAGCTCTCACAAGAACACTACTGTGTGGCATTCAATAAATGTTGATACGAAAAAGCCACCCGTCGAGTCGGCTGCTGGGGCTTTGAACGCCTCAAATCTTTAATAAACGGACCCAACTATGGCTGAATTGTACGTAGGTCCTTATTCGTTTCTGTAAATACCTACAGGGTGACCATTGTTTCTAGTTTGGTCAACGTTGAATTTTATTGTTCCGTTACCTCGAGTGACAGAAGCGATTCAAAAATTGTAGATTTGAAAAGCCTAATATTGTATTGAATTCTGCGCCAATTTATTTTGCAAGCACGTTAAAGCTGATTTTCAATTTCAGTGCAACTACGTTAAAGTTAAGGATCTTGTAAAGGTTTATTTAAATTTAAATAAAATGTACATATACTTTTCAAAACCAAAATATTTCTCACCTCAGCTAAGCTCGCCCGGTTGTTTTAAAATTCTTGACGCACCAATCAATCGTCAAGTTTGATGTAAATTCGATAAAATTAATAAATTGTTTCGTGTTTTTGTGCATTTTTGAAAATGTCAAATCAAAATCAATTTGATCGTTAAATAATCGCCATTTTATGACCTCAATCGTCAAATATGCAATCTATCTTTATCATTGTTTGAAAGTTATACATATGCGAAAAACTGATGTTTTTTCTTTGCCTATAGATTTTCTAGCAGTTAAAGAACATTTTTGATGTGCTAAGAGCAATTGGAGAAAGTTCAGTACTATTGGGTCTTTTTCAGCAGGGCCGGATCTACCTAAGGGCTGTATGGGCTGCAGCCCAGGGCCCCGAGGTCACAAGGGCCCCCCAGACCCCGTTGAAAACAATAGGCGTTAATTTAAACAAAAAAAAATTAAAATTAAAAAACCTACCATAATGTTGTCCCCGGCAAGCTAGATGGCACTATTTTAGAGAGAAACAGTAAATTCGCGCGTCGCTTTTATCTGGAAAAAGCGCTGCGCGAACTATGGAACGGAACGGGTATTCCCCGTCGTTTGTTTTTGATCGGTGAATGTTTTCTACTCTTAGGTTAGGTTAGGTTAGGTTGTTGGGCTGACAATTGATGTAACTATCGTCACAATTAGATCAATGTAGATCCATTGTGTTACCCGTGAGTGTAATCACTCTTTTCTGATAAAAAAAACCTATGTGTTCTGTTAATCTGTCAAGCCATTTTGAGGCATTGACAAAGTTCAATATGTGAATTCCTGAATATTAGAAAGATCTTCTTAATTGTCAAAGAAGTAACTACCAATCCATTTCCTTCTTTGGTGGCATAGTGACGGGCAATGACAGAGAAAGTGTGATGTGTCTTCATGTACCTCTTCATCACCATATCCTCTACATAGGTCATCTGTACTTAGTTTCATTATAAATTTATGGTATTTTAATGAATTATGTCCGGTGATTATGCTCGTGAGAGCGAAGGGACTTCTTACTAACCCCCAGTTTCACAGTGAGAGTTTAAACTTAAGTTCTGCTGAACCTGAACTGGAGTTTAAATTTGAAGTTCAACTCGTCCGGTTTCACAGTCTTATCTGAACTTCAGTTCATTAAACGTAGTTTAGGTAAATTGTTTTCTCTTTCTATCTAAATCAAAGAAAAAACAATCAAGGAAAGTTTGTTGTGACCTCTGACAGAAAACAAAAATTAAAAATGAAAATAAATTATATTTTCAAATGTTTGAAGGGATTGTCGAAATGAGATTTAAACGGCAGAATAGTGTCGTTTAACTTAAACTACAGAATGAACTCTGTTCAAGGAATGTGAAACCAAATTTATTGTTGAACTGAAGTTTAAACCAAAAGTGGGGTTTAAACTTACACTGTGAAACTGGGGGTAAGTTGCGTAATTTTGTCAGTCCTCTGCTTCTTAAAGCAAGGCCATACTTTCCTAGTGGAATCACAGGTGTCAAGTAGACTCCACCTCTCATTGGATATCTTTAGGATTAAATCTGAAATTTTCTGTTTAATGTTGCAGAGTGGGATACTTACCATCTGTCTTGCCAACTCAACTTTTGTCAGAGTTTTGAGGTTCGTGCCTTTTTTCCGTTGCATTCCACCATATCAAATTACCATAAGTTAGTATTGGTCTGACTATCGCCAAATACATCCACCTGATAATTCTTGGGCTAGGTCCCCAGGATTTCTCAAAGATTCTGTTATAGGAGTAGAATGTAATCATTCCTTTTTTTGCTCTTTCCGTAGTGTTAAGACTCCAGTTTAATTTCTTATCTAGAATCACACCAAGATACTTTGCATGATCTGAAATCTTCAGTGGGGTGCCTTCAATTGAAGGTATTCTGAAGCTTGGTATTTTCCTCTGATTTGTAAAAAGGACTAATTCTGTTTTTGATAGGTTAACCATCAGGCCGCACTTTCTAGTCCATCTACTAACCTTAGAAAGGGCGTATTCGATCTGTTCGCTGATAGTGGGTAAGAATTTACCTGTCGCTAATAACGCAAGATCATCAACATAGGCTACTACCTTTTTATCTACTCTTACGAGGGACTTCCCGCCGCGATGCTTAACGTAACGCCTGACGTGATTTTGTTTCTTCTTCCGCACTTCTGTTCTCGTCATCAAAGTGACAAACTGACTGTGTTAATTGTTAGAACTGTGTTTAATGAGTCAGTTTACTAATGAGTAAGTGATAACTTAAAAGTTATGTCTAAATAAGTAACATTGTTTATTAATACAAGATTTCTTGCTTTTATTTGGTAAGTAAAAATATTTATAGATCATGTTTTTCTTCTTTATGGTATTTTTAGGGTTCTGTACAAAAAAATGGAAAACGAAACCCTTATATGATCACTCGTGCGCCCGTCTGTCTGTCACAGCTAATTTGCTCCGAAACTACTGGACCAAATTAGGCGAAATTTGATAGGATGGTGTAATTATGAGCAAAAAAAACAGTTGTGCAAAGAATTTTTTTTTATTAAGGTCCTTTTAATAAGGTTCGCTAATGTCACTGTGTCAAAAAATTCAAATTTTTAATGGATTTGCAAAACAAAAATATCGAAAACATAGATTTGGAAAGTGCGCGTCATATTTATTGATTATTATCCAGAAGACGTAGCCGAGCATTTAGTGAATGAGTGCATTCAATTAAAATAGCACTTACTCCAATCTAAGCCAGAATCGGACACCTCTTCCAGTGACAGTTTTAAGCTCATGTATGAAAATAAACTTATTAACGTGTTCCCTAACTGCTATACCATATTAAAGATTTTTTTAACTTTGCCAATTACTAGCTGTGAAGCAGAGCGCTCTTTCTCCAAGATGTCCTATGTAGAAAATAAATACAGGACAACAATGTCGAACCATCGACTAAATAATTTATCACTTCTTTCGATAAATTGTGATCTAACAAAACACTTGCAATGTAATGACCAAATTAAGGAATTTGCAGCACAGAAATGCAGAAAGGTTGATTTATAAATTATAATTTATATAACATGTCATACACATAATCTGTCAATTTCATTTACTAATTCATAATAAATAAATAAAATGTTTTTATTGTTTTTTTATATTCTTATATATATCACTATTTCGTTTTTACTCTCACCCAAAGGTTGCCTGGAAGAGATTGCTACCACAGCAATAAGGTCGCCGTTTGCACAACTAATGCTTGCGTAGATTTAAGTAACATTTATGTTTTTTTTTTGTGCAATAAAGAATATATAATAATAATATATCACTATAGATACAGTTTTTTGACATGGCTATTAGTTGAGTACGTAGGTAGGCCCCTAAATAGTTTCAGCCCAGGGCCCCACAAATTCAAGATCCGCCTCTGTTTTTCAGTATTATGTTTTGTTACCAATCAATAATATAAGCTAAGATTTTCAGTGGGAGATCATCATAGTTCCAGGGTATAATCCGAGTGTACTTCTGAAACATATTTTCCAATCAATTTGAATCCATTTATCATTAAAATTATTATTTCAGATGGCTTCGTATGGAAAACTCTAGTTTTTAATTGCTAGATGACTTTTGATGGATGGATGGGGGTTTCTACCACTGGGCAGTCTCAATTGAATTTACTCATTACGCTGATTTCATTAATTTTTGATGATAAAATTACACGTACATAACGCATATTTCACGAAGAGTGGAACTGATTTTTACATTATTTTGGATAAAGTAGGATTATTGTGCTTGATTGTGCTCTCATTGCAAATGCGTGCGTTTGGTATCAATGAAACTTTTTTTTTTTAATAAGAAATTACCTTTTAGATCGTTTAATACATGTTGGATTGGACAGTTTCTTCTATTCTTCACAAAATAAATACTGTTGTTACCCAGGGACCCGTTTCGTCTCCAACTCTCTTCCTCATTTCAATTAATGATCTCTTGTGTGAAACTCTAAATCCAATTTATTTTTTTGCCGACGATTTTACCCTCAGCTCCTCATACTTGTCTCAAATTCAGATCCTTCTCCTTTAAGAGTGTAATTCCAACGGTACCGTATGATCTTTACAGCATTGCGTAATGGGGTATACAAAATAGTATGGCGTTTAATTATTCGAAAACTCAATGCTGTTTAATGTCGTTGAAGAAAAATGCACCCCCTTATCATTGTCTTTGAATGGCACTTGCATTGAAGGCGAAACGCTCTTAGTGCTCGGTCAAGGACGATCTTCGTTGGAATCGGAATGACCACATTCTCGAGATCGCCAAGAATGCTGCTAAATGCTAAGGATTTCTGTATTGGTGTAGCAAAATTTTTCACCTCCTCTGATCTATCTACAATTGAAAATGTCTATGACTTGAGGATAAGTCAAATCTTTGATAAGGTGCTGCTGAAATTTCTTTTCACTTACTGGATAGAATTCTGAACAGAACGTTAATAGGAAACGTGATTGGAAACAGACCGCAGAATTTTAATGTCTTTCCTTGTTTTACCGCTTTTTTTTCACAAGCAATGCTCACTCCAAGTAGGTACCCAGTTATATTCCTCCACTTGATCAGTTCACCCGTGATAGACGTTTCGCAAGGCATGTTCATCAGTTCACACTCGAGCCTAATTTTAGACGTACTGTCAAATACAGCGATTCGTTTCTCAGTCGCACAACACGATTATGGAATAATCTACCCTGGCCAATTGAACATTTAAGACCAGAGTTCAGGATACCTCTTTTCTTTATATGTAATAACATTCTTTATTTTACATTATAACGGTATCAATAAGGCCTCGAACACGCGTGAGTTATTAAAAAAAATCTACGTTCTACAGTTTGGTGGAAATTACCAGCAGGAAGAATTAGAGCTCCCACAATCGATTGGTTGTGTCCTCAACCACAAGTTTTTGTTTGAGCCTAACTTAATTATTGGCGTGTGGCAGACTTTAATTATGTCATTCAACGCAGTATACAAACGGACATCTGTTTGTTTTATTTATGGAAAATATCATACAAAATATGCCAAAAAAATCAACAACAAAATTCACAGAATCACCCGGTGAGGTAATCTGAAGACTGCCTAAAAATTTCATCGGAATCGACAGGGAACATACACACATCCATTTTTATATACTCGTACGAGCATATAGACTACTTACCTTTCTTTGATCACCCTTTATGTGAAGAAAATACAACATTATTCAAGTTGTGATATTATTTAATCGTTTATCATCCACAACCTCACAGGAGGATGAAATAGAAAATTCTTCACGTACAATCGATATTTCAACTAAATAATAAAAAAAAAGTCTACAGTAGTCCAATAAAATACATGGCTCTACGGGTACATGTATCAAACTTATTTTTACATCTTTAATTAAATTTAGAGGCTTAAAGTCGTTAAAATAATTAAATTAATAATCAAACTTATATTACGACCGATGATGGAAAAGAAACAAAAATTTTTCGTCATACATACTTAACTGACGACTTTATTGGTAATTTTAGTACCGATGCGATGGCCGATAACTAGAATGAGCCATATAATTTGGTTTGTCATGTTTCCCTTGCGGGAATGATTGGCGGGCTCAATTGTTTCCCGATCATTTTCTTCTTCTCTTTTTTTTTTCTTCTAAGAATATAGTCAAATGTTTTGCCACTTTTCATAGCTATGTAGCATCTTCTGGACATTGTTCTGTGGGATGATGGTGCTAGTTCTTCTTTGCAAATCTTGACGTTCCTGATCAGCCTTGCTGTCCATCTTCCTCTGCTTTTTGAGCTCCAATGCTCTTACCACTTCTGAATCGTAAGCTGCTTGGCCTTTTCGGATGCCGCTTCCAATCAAAATTCCGCCTATTTCTCCAAGACTTACTTCCTTTCAGCCGCTAAGAGATCGATGGAAGTCACTCCTGCGACTACAAGGACGACTGGTCCTGACACCGTTCGGTAGAAGCTGGCTATGCATATATCCTCCTCTTTGTACTACCGCCAAAAGTTTGCGGTACTTCTGTTGCTTAAGTGCGCCGCCCAGAAATTCTCTTTTTTATCAGGAGGACTATCTCAGTTTTCTCTGTTGCCAGGTTGAGGCCATGCTTATCGATCCATGAGTTTGCTCGTCGCATGACCTGGTTCAGCTTCCTTTGCGCGGTTTGGGTGTCTTTTGCCGTGATCACCGCGGCGATGTCGTCGGCGTACCCGACCAGAAAGGTGTCTTCAGGCATCTTCATGTGGAGAATGTCATCATAAGAGATGTTCCAGAGATCTGATCCTCAGATCGATCCCTGCGCTGCTCCTGATATTATTTTCTTTCTTTGCGGGCCTTCTAAGGCTTTGTAGATCAACTCTAGATCCCTGAGGTAGTCCTTCACCATCTGCAGGAGATATACTGGGATGTGGAATCTCCTTTCGAGTGCGTCCAGTATCCACAAAAATATAGAAACAATTAAATAGACCCACAGCAGAAGCAACTCACGATAAAAGCGGTTGATTCTACGGCTTGCCTCAAATTACATGGTGTAAGGAGCTATATTGTGGCGGACGGACCTCCACATGCTATCACACCATCAATAAAAATAAATTGTTTAATCCCGGAACGCATTCTAGCGCCCAAACTATTACCTACTATGGCACAATCGAGACGTAGTTTTTTCCACAACATTAAACGGATATAACTACAAATGTTTGCTGGAACGGTCATTTCCAGAAGAAAAAAAACATTTTCGGACTCCTGCCTTGGATTTTCCAACAAAACAATTCCCCACCCACATTTACAGGCTTGTTAGAAGTTGGATTCAATCAGAAAACGTTAAAATTTTGCCATGACCGCCCCGACTTAAACATAGTCGAAAACGTTTGGTCATGGCTATCTCGTTAAATTTATGAAGGCGGCAGACAATTTGAAGACAAGGACACCTTAATCGAAGATATGCGTGCTGCCTGGTACCAAATTTCCTATGACTATTTAAGAAAAGCTGTGTGATTATATTCCAAACTGTCTTATCGAGATCATATCTCTTTATTAATGTAGAAAAACGTTATAAATAAATGTTTTCAAACCATACCATAATTTTTTTCTTTTTTCTTAGTGACGCATTTTTCTTGGGAAATTGCAACGTTCATTTTCAATTAACCCTTCAATTCCATATTTTTCTTATGGGATAATATGTAGATAACTATGTAACAGGTAGTATATGTTTCTGGATACAAAATGTCCAATAAAGAGCGAAAAATGATTGTGTATCGTGGTAAATATATTTAATAATTTTGTTTTGGAAAATTACATATGGTAAATTTTTGAAGAACTCAGAATTATAGGTTCTCAGAAAAAAAAATTGGAAAAATTACCCGCAAAATATTCATTCTTACTTGTAACATTTGTATATTATATTTTTTGCAAATCTGTAGATTTAACTATTGTAGATTGAATAAATAAATTAATAAATAAAAGCTTTTTCAAACATATTAAATCCAGGGAAATCATAAGGTTTCCTGCAGAATCGGAAGATCAGGCAACAGAAAAAGCCAAAACTCTGTGTATGGACTTGCTCCAAACACAAAGTCAAGATGTTACTATCGGTACACGCACAATCCGTTCCAAAAACCAAAACACAAAAAATCCTAGCAGACGAAATAATTGAAAACACCCATGGTTTGATGCTGAGTGTGAGGCCGTGAGGAATAAATCATTCAGTTTCCTAAAGCTGGTCAGAGCAACAAACTCAAACTTTGCAAAATCAATGTACCGTGAGGCCAATAATGCTTTCAAACACCTCTGCAAGGAAAAACAAAAACATTATTCTCAACTGCTCATGGAAAGGCTGGCAGAGGTTAGGGACAGTCGTTCTTTTTGGAAAATTGCGCGAGAACTAAATGGCATACCGTTTGCCAAGAAAATCGAAGTAAGCGCTGCTCTTCTAGCAGACCACTTCAAACAGCTGCTTGGTACCCCAATGAAACCAGACCAATTTCAGTTCGCCTACCCATGGAACGAAAATGAAATCCTTGATCGAGCGTTTTCAACCCAAGAGGTGAGGATTGTTCTACAGAGATGCAAGAATAACAAGGCACCAGGTGATGATAGGGTCCCATATGAATTCTATAAATTTGCCTCGGAACCATTTATAGACAAACTAACAAACGCCTACAACTACATTTTCTCTAGTGAAAACTTCCCAGAAAGCTTTCGAAGGAATATTATCTTCCCACTTTTTAAAAAAGGCGATGTAAACGATCCAAGCAACTACAAAGGGATTTCATTTATGAACTCGGTCATGAAGATTTTCTGTGGTGTGATCCTTGACCGACTAACGAAGTGGATCCGAGAAAATAATACCCTAAGTGAGTTCCAAGCCGGTTTTAGAAAAGAATATTCAACAGTAGACCACATTTTTTCCCTGTCATGTATCGCTCGATCTTACCTTAACAAGGGTAAAAAATTATATGTCTTATATATTGATTACAAAGCAGCTTTCGACTCTATCGATCGGAAAGCTTTGTTCTACAAGCTAAGCTGCCTAGGAATATCATTCAAAATGCTGGCAGTCCTAAGGGGGCTATACGAGAAGAATTTAACGGCAGTATGGGATGGAGACGAAGTATCTGACTGGTTTCAATCGACATCAGGAGTTAAACAAGGTTGTCTCTTGAGCCCTCTTCTCTTCTTGCTTTTCCTGGATGATCTCACAAGTTACCTTCCCGGGGGCATTTGTTTTGCTGGTGTACTTAAATAAAAGCACTTTTATATGCATATGATATTGTTATGTTAGCAGAGACTCCAAATATGATGCAAATCATGATAAACAAATTGCAATTGTACTGCCAATTATGGAGTCTTACTGTTAACACTAGCAAATCAAAAATAATTATATTTCGAAATGGCACAGGACGATACGCTAGAGAAGAGAGATGGAAATTCATGGATGTGGATATCGAGGTAGTTAAAGAGTATAAATACTTAGGTGTGACCATTACGTCGTCACTATCGTTCAAAAAACACTTGCAGGAGAAGCTGGTAGAGGCAAAAAAGGCCATTAACTGTAATTGGAAAGGTGTGCTCAGTAAACAAAAATATTGCTCCCAGCGTCAAATTCAAACTTTTTAAAGCGGTTATGAGATCAATTATCTGCTATGCTGCCCAAGTATGGGGATTTTTGCAGTATGAAGAGGCTGAAAAACTTCTAAGATATTTTATCAAAAAGATGTTCTGGCGAAGGTAATGACACTTCCAAGTCATCGTCTTCCAAATATTATAACAAAGTATTTACTATTGGAAAGATCTCAATTTTTCGAAGAATGGTCGATCTTAGGTCTGGAACATGGCATTCAATTGCTTGATATGGACTCAGAGACCTGGGAGATTATGTATTCCCAACATTATTGAGGAAAATAGAAGAAGAAATGTTTGCTAAGTTTGCAGAGTCAGCAAGTCAAAGTGAATCCCGAGAACTATACAAGGAATTGAATTTTGATATGGGTTCAAACAATTATTTCAACGACCGAAATCCTATCAAGTTTATATCCCTTAGCTTTAAGGCTAGAGGTGAACTGCTTCACTTGAATTACCAACCACATGGCAGAAACGAACAAACCCAATGTAACCTATGTAACCACCAGGCAACCGAAGACGTAATCCATTTGCTAGGAATTGGCCCTATCTTACAATGGATTCAGCGTTTTTATTGGGGAAAAAATACTTTGAATATTGATGAAGTCAAAGATATCCTAAATGGACAAAACTGGACAGTACTAGCAAATTTCGTTTCTTCAGCACTAAGCTATAGAAAGCAAATAATCAACGAAGCATTTTAAAAGATCAACAAAATTACTAATACAGAATACACAATTACAAATTACACTCAATCTTAAATCAAGTTACTCAAAGACACAGTTTATATAAAGGTTTCATTATTATATATGTACAAATATCTTTCTTTTTCTGGCTGACGGCAAAAGCCAATCCTATACTTAGTTATATTATTTTCTTCAATACTCGTATGTTTGTCAATTTTATAATTATTGCTTAATAAATTCACTACTACTACTCATAAGGTTTATTTCGACGATGCCAAAAATGTTTCACCCCTTCAGATCTGGCTGTTTTTTATGTATAAATCGTATATTTGTCCAAAGCTCTAGCATAATTACCATATTTGGTGACGTGCAAAAAGACCTTAAAGAATGATAGGTGATAGAAGTATAACAGAAACATTGGAATATCTCGATCACCTTCACCGTTTTTTATTACATAACCGTTATTTTTATAAACAATGTTCCAGTGATATTGCCCTCCTCCCTTCAAGCGATTCAACCGTAATACTCGCCTTTCAGGGAATGCCCATCAGTTTATCTTAGATCTCAACTTCGGAGGAATTGTTTAATTCAGAGATTCCTTTTTTAGCCACAAATTTGAAATGCTTTACTCGACTCCATATTTCCTTTCCATTATGATATTCAGACTTTCAAAAGCAATGGGCATCGGCATCTCCTTTTAAATCCTCTGCAACTTTCATAAACGCTCGCACTGCGTGCTCAATATTTTAAGGACATACGAATATATAAAATATGTAAAAAATACATAAATTTCGAAAACAATAATAATATTCTACTAATGGAATTTTAATCACTTGTCCTTAATTCCTCTCAAAGTTAATTTTTTCATCCTCTGTACTCAACTCTTAAAAAAAGGATAATTTATTCACCCAATCAACATACACTTTTTTAAATAAATTAAATTCAAAATTTAAGAAAATGCTTAAAAAGAATTCAAAGGCCTAGGTTAGTAGAACTTAATGAAAAGCATATTTTCCCGTATAGTAAAAGCTACATACAAACGATTATTATTAGTCTTAATGTATAATATAAGGATGTTAAATTTAAAGATAATAATAAACTTCGGGTTAAATTGTACACAAAAACAGGTACTTTGGTATTTTATCTTTCCATCACGTACCTACACTCTTCCGTAACTGGATTCACCAAAAATGTACAAGCTAACTTTCACTCCAGGCACCTGTCACTATTTTGACAACATTAATAAATTTTATCTCAAGTGAAATGGATCCAATTTATTTCAAATAAATTTACCAATTCCCATTCATTTGCTTTTGGATCTGGTGCGCAGCCATGAACGATAAGTATTTTAGAAATTTTTCACCACATTTGCCTGCTTTTATACCTGTTGATATTGGAGTAACAAGGTAAAGTGAGTAAATCATACAAAAAGTTGATTTTCCCACCATTATTGTAGGAAATATGTAGATCAAAGTTTGGGTTCGCAAGACCTCCGCTCTAGCCCCAAAGATATTAATAGGAGGCAAATTTGAACGTCCTGGGTATACAGTATAATTTAGTGCCTTATTTCAGGTGAATACGGATACGGATACAGATACGGAGTACAGACACGGAGATGAAGTGAAGCACACACACAGTGTCCTGCTTTTGTTCTCATTCACAATAGGCCAATCTGCCATTGTACACTGCGGATGCGGAAGTGCGAACTACAACTTTGCTGTCGACTTCGAATGTGGATCTTGAAAAGGCAACGTTTGCTTATTGCACACATTATAGAAAAGGCATGAGAGACATGGTAATTTATTACCTTAAATTTGGGTATTGAAGGGTATGTAGTAGCGTTGCTCCATTATGTTCATATAGGCGGTTTTAGTGGCTGAAGTGCTTTCGGATTTTGGAAAGTGTGTGCAGTCACGTTTAACTCCTAAAATAACCTTTTCAACAATAGGCTTAAGGTGTCTAATTCCTAAGTGCGTAGATACGAGTAAAAGCCGAACTTCTGACCATACTTAAAGACCTGTTAAACATGTAGGTATGCAAATGATGTTAATTCGAATCAGTCCCAGTTTTCAAAATAGATATGCTTATGCCAAAAATACCTCAGAACATAACCGGAATATTAAAACTTCATAATGGTATCATGATTTACCGTTTCTGCTTCGAATATAAAGAAGTTTTGTTGCGTGTTCCTCATAAGAAAACGTGTGAGGAAATTTGAATACAATGATGCTTCCCCTACTTGCAATTGAATAGAGTTTTTCAGATAACTTCCTTTTCCGTAGAAAAAGGTAAACCAAATTCTATTGGAAATAAAAAACCGAACAGCTAGTCAATTAGGGAGTTGATATGAAAAAGGATTTATAGGATTTAGTAAATCGATTTTAAGGGAAATAATTCTCGTTTTCCTGTGAAAAGAAAATATTACAATATTACGTAAGCTGTATCTTCTTCCAAAGCCAATAAAATATTTCATAATTTCTTTTGACACAAGCTAAGGGTTGGGGAGCTATTAAATGTTATCGCATCACCCATAAGGGTAGAATTATGGACACATTTTAAATTTCATAGTAAAAAAAAAATCTTTTCCAAAAAAAAAGTATTGTCCTAAGTTGCACGTTTGAGAAACAAACTAAAAACAATATTTAAGCCTTACGAAGATGTTTATGGATATTTGATATGAAAAGTGTTGGGTAAGCACAAGGGGGAGGGGTGTGTGGTCAACATGTGGATTAGAATAGAATTCTTATTCTTATACATTTTTTAGAACTCTGAAACTGCTGTATAAAAAGAATGTGATCGGGTTCTGGTCTTTAAAATTCTGTATTATCGAAATTCTGTTTAACGGAATATGATGGAAATACGCAATTCATTCAAAATACTAATACTACGCGTAAAATTTTACTTAAATATAGTGGTAGAAAAATAATTAATTAATTTGTCTGTCCTAAATTTTGGCCATATTAACTATCCAATACAAATGGTAAGAACTTAAATAGTTAAAGTTAAACATAACTGTTATTAGTCCCTTCTTAGCAGGATTTTTTATTTTTAATGATAGAAAACGAAAAAAATTATAAAATTTTGAGTTTTTCCAAAACAAATATTCGATTTCCTTGGAAAAATAATTAGAAACGACTTCAATTTTGTTCGTTAACTGCAAACATGGTGAGTTATTGGATTCGAAAAATTCTTAATTTATCTTTCTGATGTTTAAACTTATATCTCCAATACGCAAAATGGGTAAAAACAAAATATGCACACCTGAAATGCGTAAGATTATTGTGCGTATGTACTTGTTCAGGAAAGTCTTCCATGGCAGCCGTTGCAAGCCAGTTAAAATGCTCAAAGGAGATGGTACATAATGCCATAAAGTTTTACACCGAGACTGGCAGCCTTGAAAACCGCAAGACGAAAGAGAGAAAAAGAACTCCAAGAGAAGATCATTTCATAGTCCGACAGAGTAGATTGACCTTAGTCAAGCAATTCGTGATGCCATTTCATCCCAATCAGGCCATGAAATAACAGTACGGACTATAAGGAATCGTCTTTGCAAAAGTGGCTGGCGGGGATGTATTGCTCTTCAAAAACCATGCGTTTAAAAATAAACCTTAAACGTCGTTTGGAGTTTGCGCGAGAACATTTGAAAAAACCGCTCTCATTTTGGAAAAAAAATCTTATGGAGTGATGAACCCAAAGTAAACATATTTGGAACAGCTGGTATGTGCGACGTCCAATTAACCAGGAGCTAAATCCCAAATAAACAATCAAGACAATCAAGCATGGGGCGGAAATGTGATGGTTTGGAGAGGGTTTTCCTGGCGAGGTGTGGGTCCTATAGTGCGAATTAAAGGACGCATGAATCAATAGCAATATAAAAATATACTGAAAAATGTAATGGAGCCCTAAGGGTTTGAAAATTTGCCTGTTTCTTACATTTTTCAACAGTACAACGATCCAAAACACATTTCACGGCTTGTGAAGTGTTTGTTTGAAAAAGAAAAAAATAAAGTTTTGGATTGGTCAGCTCAAAGTCCGGTCCTCAATCTATTAGAATATTTGTGGGGAGATGTAAAGAGAGCTTTACATACAGACAAAATCCAAAAATGCATCTGAGGTTTTCAAAAACATTGACGAAGCATGGACAAAAATTAACGTGAAAAGATGTCAGGACCTGGTAGCCAGCCTTCCAAGGCGTTGTGCAGCCGTGATTAAAAATAAGGGTTACCCAACCAAGTACTAACGTTTCAAGTTGGAAAATCCGGTAAATTTGCTTTGGATTAAATCATAATGCTACATACACATGCTAACTACAATATGTTTCTAATTATTTTTCCAGCTGAAAACACATTTTCTTGCAATTAATATTAAATGCAGCTTTTCTTTGTAAAAAAAAATAATTTTGTTTATGTTGAAATGAAGTTAAAGAACCAAAACATGAAACAAAAAATATTTTTACCAATTACTTAAAAGAATATGTAGATACACCCAGTTTTAAAAAATAAAAAAATCGTTTCTAATTAATTTTCCACCACTGTACATATGTGCACAAAATTGATTTGTTATTAATTGATGAATTTAAGGCACTGATCTATCACAAGAAACCTGTTTCTTTTATAAATCAAAACCAGCTCTGAGCGCCTTTAGCTAAAATGATCACACACAAATAGCAAAATGCTGAGTTTGGACACTCTTTTAATCATGTGGCTATATACAGAATAAAAAAAAATAAGCAAATTCAAACGGCGGTCAACGGTTAAATTATTCTAAGCTAATTTTAATTTTTTTTTAATGAATGAGCATTCAATTGGATCTTCGGAATCGGTATTGGAATAAAACGATTTTATCGAACACAAATGGCTATCGATTTGACCTTCAAATCTATTACGTTTTTATTGTTCCCTGCCAAATGTCTCGTTTGCTAAGCCAAACATGGTTTTTGTAATTTGCACAAATAGTCGGGAAATATTCCATGATCATTCCTTTTTTCGAGGTTTTAAATTAACAAAAATAGCTGGAATTTTAAGTTTCAAGGCTTACCGTGGTATAAAAATTGTTGATGCTAGTTATTCAATTGATTTCGGAAGCTCTAAGGACACAAGGAAACATAATTTAGTTCAAAAAGAAATTAAATGTTACAGAGATAAGAATCTAAATGAACTATTAAACAGCTTTAGCAAACCTGATTTTTTTTTATTAACTTTATGTCCGGTAAATTTTTAAGAAATGCTTAAGATATACATACATATAAAGCCTTCTACCGAAATCAGCATTCTCGGACACACAACTTCAAACCAAATAATTTTACGCCGAAAAAAGTACATTTTATATGTTACTTAAATACACATTTTGATTGTTTATACGTTATTAACATTATTTTAGATAGAAATGAAGTATATCCACAAAATAAACATAAACGCTGGTGTGCCCCATGGCTCCGTTTTGTCTCCGACACTCTTCCTTATGTTCATAAATGAACTTTTGTCTGAAACTTCTAATCCACTAAATTGTTTGACGCCAGTACCCACAGATTTTCATATTCGTTTTAAGATTCACATCCTTGTCCTTCGAATGTGAAGTTGAAAGCACTGCCCAATGGGAAATCAAAAACCGTGTAGAATTTAATGCTTCGAAAACCCAATGCTGTTTACTGTCATTAAAGCATAACCCTCCCTCAATGCCAGTATCCATGGATGGCACTTGCATCGAGGAGACCGAATAGCTTTCAATTTTAGGTATGTATGATCATCTTTTGTGGAGTGATCACATATTTGACGTCGCCTAAAACGCTGTTAAGTGCTTAGGTTGTCTCCGCCAGAGCAAAGATTTTTTTGACCCTTCTGTTCTGGCTGTAATATATGTATAAAGCCTTTATTCTTCCGAAACTCGAGTACAATTCCCATATTTGGGCAGGTGCTCCAAAAACCCACTTGAGAATCTTGGACAAAGAGCTCTAAAAATTATAGGCGACCGTTGTGTCGTCAAGTACTGTCAAGTACAGAGATTCATTTTTAAGCCGCACTACACGAATGTGGAATGCCTTACCCGGCTCAATATTTCCCACTCATTGCAATGTACATAAGAAAAACTGTTAAGCTAATTCGCAAAATAAAAACCAAATTTTGTACTCGTACATTACTCGTACGTTTTATTTGTCCATCGCCCGCCACAATATTGTAAAATTAAAACTCGAAGAGCGTTTTTGTACGATTGTTTCGCATAACTAATATTCAGTCTATACTAAGCACATCTTTTAAAAAGTCAAATAGAACATGAGTAAAAATTTACATAAATTACACATAATATTTCTATTATAAAATTGATTTAGAGCAGGTTGTTTGTTTAAATTTTTTTTTTTTTAACTTGATGTGCATAATGAAAAATAGAATTGAACCAGTACTTTGCCACTTTGTTTTATGCTAAGAAGATGCTGGATATTTAAAAAAAATAATACAAGAAAGGTTAACCCTTTTTTCTAAGAAGTCATAAATTGGTTTTCTTATAAAAAGTGGTTTTGGTGATTTTTAATTTCCTCAAAAACTACAAGAAATTTGAGAACCCGGGTTTCTGTTTTTGACTATAAAAATTAATAAGAGCATTAAAACAATACTTAATACTTAATTACATAAAATTTTGAAAAGAACCTACACGCTTCAACGATTTATAATTTTCGTTCTTACATAAATGTATAGTTGCTTGGAAATCACATGGCAATGGTATTCTGCTTTTAGCTCCAACTTAAGAAGTCCTTTTCGTCATTTAAAAAATGAATTTAATGGTTACGAATATTTTTCTCTAATATCATTCATTTTTAAAGTTCTACGTCTATTAAATAAGAGCTAGTTCGAGTGACTCAGGTTTGCTTTTTTTTAATGAATTTTTTTTTTCAAAAATACTAATTAAATCGCCACCTTTCTCTTCATGGCAACTACAAACACAAGAAAAAATTAGAAAAATCGTTTGGCCGTTCTCAAGTCATGATCTTTAATATATGTATGTCTATGTATGTATGCAAAAATTACTTTTTATTTATACATATTTACACAGAGAAATGATAAGTGCTTCGAAGCATAGCAGGATTCGGTCTAATTGTTGTACTGTTTGTTTGTACTGGACAAGTATTTGCTGCAGCTGTCCGGAAAAATCATCAGGAACCTAGAAGATCATCCCAACACAGAAGTGCAACAACTCCTCTAGCACTAACTAGAGCCTAGTGACAGGTATCTATACACCTGAGCCATCGCTGACGATCAATTTGATCCATAACGAAAACGCACCCTTTTACGAGAAGAACAACAATCAGTAATACAGGGGATAAAAGGCCCACTCATCAAAAATTATTATACAGTTAATACGAGTATTAAAAAATCATGAATTAGATTAAGAAACCAATAATATGATATTGTAAGCAAATAGCATTATGAAAATCCAAAATGAAGTACGTTGGGCCCCTATTGTTGAGCCAACATGATTTAATTTATCAATAAGTTAGTTTTAAGTCAAATTGTATATAAAACAAAACAAATTGAAAAATAAAAAAAAAATCTTAATCTAGTTGTTTTGTTTTAAAAATTTACGTCATTCAAGGGATTTTCCCTACCCTTAGATTGTCTTAACATAGTGCGAGCGATAAGGAAGGTTGAGGAGGTTTCAAAACGAGAAACCAATGTATGTGCATTGGTTTTGAATGCCTTAAAATTGAAATGAGCAGCATATTTCGAGCTCGGTAAAATATTCCACATACGTGTTATTGGGCTTAAGAAAGAATGTCTATATTTCAAGCGTACTACCGAAGGGTAAATTTTTTCAAGGGAGGAATGCAGCTACCTATTTCATTAGAGAACTGTTTGTAAAAGAACCTGTAGAATTGGGAGAGACCGTAAACGTTGGGTCGGTGAGTCAATGGTTTCAATTATAAAGCTATTCTCTATTAGATTTACGAATTCTGTAGTTCTAAAGGAGTCCTAAGTTTCTTGCAGCGTCCAAGAAAACCTGTTATTGTTGTTCCAACTCAAACTCCTTAAATCTGTTCTAGATCTAGATCGTTTCTGGACCCTTTCAATTGTTAAGGAGTGAACGTTATAATGTTGGTTCCATACGATACGGAAGTACTCCAAAATAGATAGATGAAAATCAAAAATAGGAGGGGTCCTACAAGACTTGCTTGGAGGACACCAGAAGTAACTGCTACAAAATCCGACAGAAAGTTATTGATTCGAATATGCTGCGATTTACCAGTAAGATATGGAGCAGACAATTTTAAAAAAATTGAGTGAAAGCCCAAGTTTTTAAGTCTATCCAGTAGAACTGCATAATTTACTCTATAAAAAGGTTTTCAGAAATCTGTGTAAACTATTTCACACTGTTGGTCTTTTTCGAGGGCATACATTACATAGTTACCAAAAATAGTAAGTATGAACTGGTTAAAGCGGGCTTTAGGACCTAAAGCCCGCTTTAACCAGTTCATATTAAATTCGTTTAAAAAAGGTCACGTAAATCAATAACAAACAAAAATAGTAAGGTTTATAGTGGTAGATCTCCCACCGATTAAACCATGTTGTTGCGAAGAAATAATTACTCTTAGAAAAAATCTAGTTTATTATAGCCAGTAGTACCACTTTTCTTCAATTGAAGTAGATCTACTTCTTTTTTTTCGTCGCACCATCCGCAAAATACTGAAATCTACTTCCTTTTCAACTTACTTCAATTTTACAAAAAAAGCCCAAAACTACTTCATTTTCTCTATTTTCACTATAGGTAGTATGTAAGCCCAAAACTTCCATACAAAAATATGAGCATCAACACAAATGCATAATTTCTCCTCTAGACGGCAGGTTGAGCAACTGATGAAAATCTCGATTCCAA
The DNA here is from genome assembly GCA_911387755.1 of Chrysotoxum bicinctum. NCBI lineage: Eukaryota > Metazoa > Arthropoda > Insecta > Diptera > Syrphidae > Chrysotoxum > Chrysotoxum bicinctum. Next base: position 135,205,718 of record OU426988.1, read on the forward strand.
TTTTTTTCTAAATGCAAATAAAAATTCATTTTGACATCTACTTCGATTTTTCTCAATTTACTTCACTTTTTTCTTCAAATCTACTTCGACTTTTTTTCCGAAGTGGTAACGCTGATTATAGCTATTCAGTTCTAAATTAACTTTGGATAGAGATATGTATTTCGAAAACCAGACCACACAAATCTTCTGGTTTTCAATAGTATGAAGCTCTCCGTTAGATTTAATGAATTCTGAGAACTACAACTATTTTCAAGGCTGGGTTGCGGAAATGTCGCCATCAGAATCAGATTTAGCGTCGTTTTGAAAATCTGAGAAATCAATTGCAATATTTTCAGAACCGCATCATATGGAAAGCTCTTAACGAATAATTTTTCACCTCTTACTTTTGGCTTGGTTTCCGAGATATACGAGTAACTTACCCAAAGACATTGTTAAGTGGTGGAAGGTCGAAACCAGAAGAATCACTTTGGATTGCAATATTTTGAGAACCAGACCATGCAGAAGCTTTTGGTTTACATGGATATACAGGAATTGAATAGACTTTTCGTTTGATGTACGTACGATGGGTTTGGAAAACATTAAGAAAAATGATGATTTTCATAGACGATTTTTTTAAAAGAATTTAAAAAACTTTTTTTTTTAATTTGCGAAAAGTGGGACATCCAGTTCTATTCAGAACTGAAAGTTATTTTAATTTGCCTTTAACTAGTGGCCTCACTTTTGGACCCGGATTTAAAAACTGAAGTTAAAATAGAATTTTTCTAATCCTCTACAAAAATACCTGCCCCAAGAGAACGATTGGGATCTAGATGGGAATGTGAAAAGTCACTATTTGATGTGGCTTATGGGTCTGCAAATTCCTTAAGTTTTTTTTTAGGAATATTAAAGTTAGTATGAGAAAAAAGGTGCAACAAGTTTATTTTTCCATTTATCAATTTTACAATGAAGAAAAAACAAAGCTAAGACTATTGATAAGTTTAAGAATTTTGTGATAAGGAGAGAGATCAAAGAGGTTATCCCACCCTAACCTACTAAGCGCAAACTTTACCAAAAGCTTATTCATAAAATTCTTAGTTTTACATATTTCGACGTAAAGAAACTAAAGTGCCTAAATGGCTGCCCTGTGGTATTCCAGACTAAACATTAAAAATTTTAGAGAAATTTAAGTTTCCACCTAAAATAAATTTCATAGCCTTGAAGATTTGTAAAGTTCTTAATCGGATATTGTTTCGATTCTATTTCTTCCTTGTTTGTGAAAATGAAGCCTCAAATCAGGATTGTATTCTGTACTACCCAGCGATAGAGAATTAACATTTAATATCATTTCATTCCTTTTAGCAAAATTTGATCATCTTCTCATTTTGACCCTGTATATTTTTATTTAAGCAAACAAATTTCACTGGGTGTTATTGCTTATAAAAATTATTCACATCCACCTTAATCCTTGGCACGCACTCAAAATTGATATTTTCAATTTAATCCTTTGGTCTAGTTGAATATATTTATTCATCTCCTGAAACAAGACAATACGTTTAATTGAGTTACTGTTCACGTATTGTGGCAAACTACTTAATTGGTTAATTAGACCTTAAGTGGATAGGCGTAATTATAGTTCATAGACGGGTTACATAAGTAGCGACACACATGCTACGACACAGTTCAAGTGAAATATATTAGTCAGCTGGCTTTGTAGAAGTAGGTAGGATTACCAACTAGGACGAGAGGTGCAAAAAGATTTTTAAGTTTTTTTTTTTTTTTTTATAATTCACTCACGCTCAAGGGAATATGAATACCCTTCAAATGTTTCAACACAGCGTGGACGTGAAGTTACGGAAGAGAAAGAAGGATAGGAAAGATGTGTGGCACGATGTTCTGAGACTAAAGGTGGTTGTCTCAGATTTTTTATCTCCAGGGATGGCGGCTGAACTAAAGCGGAGAATTGCCGTGTCTTATTTCTATGTCCCTTATAATTCACATTATTTTATTCGTTTTCCATCCTTGTTGGGCATACTAGTTTAACTCAATCACATGTTGTTAGTGTTATGCCTAAACAACATGTAATGAGTAAACCAGCATCCCATTGATGACAATTTAAAGAAGGTTTTAATGGAATTAAAGGCGACATAGACGACGGCAGGAATCGAACCTGTTATATTGAGATTGACAGCCGAGCACACAACCATCGCGCCACGGCGCGGCGTTAGTTAAAATGTTAGTTGTAAAGAGAGTAGTCAGTTAACTAGTTTGGGGGAAGTATAGGACAAATATGATTTAAAATTTTTTTCTTATTTATTTTGTACGTATTGCCCCTTGCCGGAATGCTAAGAGCCTTGCACTGTCATGTCGGAGGCTTGGGCTTGATCCACACCTGATGCCACCTAACAAAAAAATAAAAAAAAGTTTTTTTTTTTTTTAAGGTTATTGCCTATTGCTATGAAGTGACAATTCCTGCAAGAGTATCTTTTGTCATGAGAAGTGCTTCTCATTTTAGACATTCGGATTGTAAGTCCCCTCAATACCTATCAACACACACACGGAAATCTTGGATATTGGTAAATCACTAGGTTCTGGTTCTTTACGAGTCGTTGTGCTACTATTTTATTTATTTTTTACTTGCCATGTAATTATATGAAGATACAAAATGTCTTTTTCAATTGGCGTAGATAGGTATTGGCGACCTGTGGCGGCTACGTTGACATATGTATGTAAAATTTTTTGTTTATTATTCAGTTAATGATGCCAAATGACCAATGCTAGTGACACGATTGAACAGCACGTCAAAATGATAAGACTTTACTATCAAAAGGAGTGTCTGTTAGTGCAACCGTTGAGAGCGGTGCGCACATTTTACAGTAGACGTGTTGGCCCCTTAAAGTGCAGTCTTCAAAGTTCGGTGCCCAAAATTGACACAACCGAATCGGTTACCAATCAGCCAAATTCGGACGTCAAAAAAAAAAAAAAAAAAAAAAACACAAGACATGCCGAAAACATCATCTGGGTCCATGAAAGTGTATAATAGCACCCGAGCTCAAAGTTCATGACCATAGGCAATGACATTTATTCGCTGATTGGGTTTCAGAGTGCCGAAGAATCACTTTTAGCGACGATGCTCATTTTTTGATAAATTAATGTGTTAACAAGCAAAATTGCCGCATATGAGACCAAGTATATACCAAACCACATGAGGCCCGCCAGGTGATAATGCATCATCAGAAAGCTAACTTTTTATGTGAAGTTTGGTTGGTGAGGTGATCACCGTGGCGAGCTCAACAGAACGATGATTACCAATTTCTTATGGCCCAAATTGAACCATATGGATCTAGACGACATATAGTTCCAGCAGGACAGTGCTACATGCCACATAGTGGACATCACGATTGATATTTGAATGGACGATTTGACAGTAAGGTTATATCTCGTAGTGGTGATGTGAATTGGCCACAAGGGTTATGCCTCATGCGATTTGACTTCGGTAGACTTTTTCTTATGAAGTATACTGATGTCACAGGTCTATCCGAATAAATCACAATCGATCAATGCCTTTAAGGCGAACATTCTACAGGCCGTCGCTCAAATTCAGCCGGATTTCTGCAAAAGAGTAATTGAAAATTGTCCACTCGGATCCGTGCCACCACAAATAGCTGTGGCGGGTATTTGAACGATGTCATATTCCATATATAATGGCATACATAAGCCCTTCAAATAAAAAAAATTTGTTAATACCTCACACACATCTTGTTTGATTCTTTATCAATACAATATCTACCCGCCCTTATTGAAAGACCCTTTACAAGGCAAGTTATACATACGATACGATCATACGATACATACGATCGAAACTGGAGATTTTCTTAAGACTTCACATTGCGATTATGAAAAAGACAAAAAAAGCAAAGTTTCAATTAAAAAAAAATATAATCTCAAACTTTTGTTTATACTCGTACATTATTACCTCAAATTCACAGGAGCTTCTGTATAAATTTTTTGATCGAAATCAGTAGAGGCTTTAATGAGAAAGTTGATTTTATCACTTTTTTTTGTCTAAGGAGCCTCTTTTAAAATCGTTGGTCTTACGCGAAACACCCAAACTCTTCTTGATTTCATTAAAAAGATAAAAAATTGTATCAAGTTTGTTCTCTTTTGTCTTCTTTTTAACGTGTGCAACACAAGACTTTCTCCGTTTGCTTTAATATTTGTCTTGGAGATGTAGGCTTTTGTCAAGAATCGGCACACTTTCTTTCAGCTTAAATCAAGTTTATAATCCCAGTGGTGAGTTAAAACAAAAATATACAGGTCTTTTCAGAATCTCTTGTATTTTCAAAAACCTTGTTTATCTTACGAGTATATTTAAAAATTATCGATCGAAGTATGTACATATACAGGGTGTCCCACAGTCACCGCCCCAAATAAAAACCATGGATTCCTGAGGTCATTTTAAGTCGAAAAACTTAAGAGGTAATTTTCTCGTTTTCGTCCCGTTTTCGAGTTATAACGCTTAACTGGCTTTATCTTTGCCAAACTACATCCGATTCGTAAGATTTTTTTTATAACCAATCAAGAATTTATTACAGTTTTAGTTTGTCCAAAGACTTTTTTCCTGCGGACAACCGTTTCTCCGCAATTTTGCATCAAACCCAATTTTTTCGTTTTTTAAGTAGTTTTTTCACTTTGAAATCATTTTATTCAAAAAAAACACGGTAATGAGTATTAATTTTTTTCACTTATTATTAAAGCCCAGTTCATTTTCTTAAAAAAAATATTTGTATTCCTTAAAAAGAATTCCAAATGTAATTAACAAAAAAATAAACAAACTGAGTGAATTTAAAAAAAAATAATTTTTAAATACAAAATTAACTTTTTCTGAGCTATTGTGGTTAAGAAAAGGACAAATAGATAAAGTTGTCCCATTTCAGCGTATATTAATAACATTTCCAGATATTCTTGATTAGTGTAATTCATTTTTCGCAACCTTCAAATCATAGTGCAAATCTTTACTGTTTACATTAGTTAACGGTCTTACTAATTAACTTTATCTATTTGTCCTTTTTTTAACCACAATAGCTCAGAGAAAGTTAATTTTGTATTTAAAAATTATTGTTTTTTTAAATTCACTCAGTTTGTTTATTTTTTTGTTAATTACATTTGGAATTCTTTTTAAGGAAAAAAAATATTATTTTTTTAAGAAAATGAACTGGGCTTTAATAATAAGTGAAAAAAATTAATACTCATTAACGTGTTTTTTTGAATAAAATGATATCAAAGTGAAAAAAAACTACTTAAAAAACGAAAAAATTGGGTTTGATGCAAAACTGCGGAGAAACGGTTGTCCGCAGGAAAAAAGTCTTTGGACAAACTAAAACTGTAATAAATTCTTGATTGGTTTTAAAAAAAATCTTACGAATCGGACGTAATTTGGCAAAGATAAAGCCAGTTAAGGGAAAAATCATAAAAACCGTTATAACTCGAAAACGGGACGAAAACGAGAAAATGACCTCTTAAGTTTTTCGACTTAAAATGACCTCAGAAATCCATGGTTTTCATTTGGGGTGGTGACTGTGGGACAACCTGTATATTAAAAATAAAACGCACGTCTGGTCGCACAAACTTGCTCTTCTGTGAAAGACTAAGAATTACAAAATTGAATATTGTTAGAGAAAAATGTTCATAACCATAAAATTCATTTTAACTTGCGACTTATAGGTACTATAAGGCAAGTTATACATTCGTAAAAAAAACCCAACTCGAGATTTTGATAATTTTGATGATATCGAAGACCAAAAAAGTGGGTCTTGCAATTCTGTCTGTCTGTCTGTCTGTTCCACTACAGCTAAGCGGCTCGGCCAATTTTCTTCAAAATTGATAGATATGGGTTTTAATTTTTCCCCCCGGATGTTTTTTTCTTTTTTTTTAAGACCAAAAATAACGGTACCTGCCGTACGAATTTTTTTCCGAAATTTTAATATATTTTTTTTTCTCAAAAACTGTCGCACAGATTTAAAAAAAAAAGATCATAAAATTTCATTTAGTTAAACCCACCTAATGGTTGAAAAAACTTTCCAAAAAATTATAATTTTTGTACCTCCATTGAAACCTTTTTTTTGTTTTTGATTTTCTTAAAAACGGCATGACCGATCTTAATCATTTTTTTTATGTTAATTCTCGCCAGCAGTTTCAATATTATTGTGTATTCAAATTTTCTAAAAAAAATTGTTTTGGATTTAAAAAAAAAATTTACCATTTTTTTTTTGGAAACTCAATATTTCGAAAACCCCATGCTCGATTTTTTGAAAACTTGATAAATAAAAGTTTCTTAAAATAATCAACGAGATATGAGAAAAAAAATGTATTTTACCTAAAAATAACGGTACCCTCCATACAAATTGTAAAAAATGGTTTTCGAAAATCGTATTTTTCTCGAAAACGGTTGCGAGAATTTTGCTTAAGTTTTTTTCTTTCCATTAGATTTATTAAGATCTATAATTTAATAAAAAAAATTTGAAAACAAGATACTACTGACTGTACCTACCATAGAATGCCTTTTTAAAATTTTGAATTTCTCATTATCGGCATAACGGATTTTAATATATTTTTTTAGAGAGAACCTTATAAAAAGTTCAAGAAACATTGGATTTCAAAACTTTAAGAAAATTATATTTTTTTTTTAAATTTTGAAAAAAAAAAATCTATTTTTTTTTGGAAAATTCAATATCTCCAAAACGGCTCAATATTTTTTTTTTAATCAAATTTTTATTCGAACAATAATACAAATTTTAAATTGGCGTATCAAAATTTTTTCTTAAATATGTTTTTATTTTATAAAAGCTTATTTTTTTAAGAAACCACTACAAAGACTTATAATTTTTGTTCTTGCATAAACCTTTATTTGCTTGAATCACATGGCATCCTATTTTTAACTCCAACTACTAAAGAAGTTGTTTTAGTCATTTAAAAAATAGTTTTATGCTAAGGAACAGTTTTTCTCTAATAACATTAATTTTTAATTTTATTTAGCATTTTATTTTAAATGGCTTAACTATTTTTAGTAGTTGGAGCTAAAAACAGGATGGCATGTGATTTAAGCAAATTTTGGTACGACATCTTGAAGTTTCTATTATTCTCCAAATAAAACTTAAATTTCAAAAAAAAATATTCACCAATTTTTGAGACATCGAATTTTCAATTCAATTTGATTGATTTTTTTGTTTTTTTTTTTTCAAAAATTCAATAAATATTTTTTTGTTAAGTATTGAAATGCAATGTTCTTGAAACTCTTAGAAGCTACTCAACAAAAAATTTCATTAAAATCCGTTAAGCCGATGATGAGAAATTCAACATTTGGAAAAATGTTTCTGCGGTAGGTATTGTCATTAATGTCTTAATTTCAATTTTTTACATTACATTACATATTACACTACTCCGTAGATTAATTTACGAAGTAGAGATACTGAAAGCACTGGAAACTGAGACCATCTGCTTAAACATTACAATAGAGAGAGACACGCAGAAAGAAAGAACAACAGAAGAAACACATATCAATAGCACATGGTTGGTATTGAACGATTACCCATCCAAGTACTAACCACGCACAATGATGCTTTATTTCGCTGATCAATGGGAAGCGATGCTTTCATCAAAGCCTAGGCCGTTGACATTAATTTTGAATCAATAATTCAACAAGTCCATTAATAGTGCTAAGTCTTCTACTTGGCTGATTTATTTCAGTAGTATATAGAATTTGTATTATAAAAACCTTCATATAGAATCAATGCCAGGCCACGGGCAAAAACTTCCAACGTTAATGATTACAATTTTAATCTTGGTTGGATATAGTTCACATTGGATTTTTGTCAAAAAATCGATGTAAGATGAACTGAATTTAACAAAAATTGCGTATTGACAAGGTCCTCACAGTCAACTGATGAGTCCATGTGAGATCACCGGACGAAACGCCAATTTTTGTGGACTAAAGGCCAAAAAAAGCTATTTTGAGCAAGGAATTTTTGTTCGAATGAAATTAGTAAAATTCCAAAACTAATTATTGAGTGAATTAAAGAGAGAATAATTTAATTAAATAAAACACCGTTTTTAATATTTCCTCTGGGGGATTTCAAAATAAGTTTTATTTGGGAAACCTTGGTAGAAACCAGGTTAAAAACCGAAAATTTTTGTCAATGAAATAAAAATACAATAACGAACTCGAAAAGCAAATGACTACGGGCTTGAAATACTAAATGAAATTTATCGCGAATAAAAAAAATTAAAGGTCCACTTATCTTTGTTTTTGATACCCGTTCCTCTTCCTCTCCTTCTTCTCCTTTTTTTCTCCTGTCCTCGCTCCTCGAATTACTCCTTTTCCATTTCTCAACAATTTTCCTTGATCCTTTTTTTTCGTTTTAAATGTACTCGTCTTTTCCTCGATTTATCTTCTTTTTTGAATTTTCTCGAATCCTTTTTGAATTTCCTCGAATTTTTCTGCTTCTTTTTTTTCAAAACTGTTCGCTTGTTAAGCTCTCGCAAGAGTGAACTTTCCTAGTTTATTTAATAGCTTAAGAAAAATTTAGGATGTTGTGTTGTTTTGAGGTTAAGGTAGGTAAGAGTCCGCCTGACTCGTTACCTCTTCAGCTCATCTGCTGGCATTCGTTTCATTCCATGAGACCGTCCGTCTACATGTCAATCTAATAAATATTTCAATCTCGTTAACCGTTTCACTCGAAGAATTGCTCTAAACCTGTATTTGAGGGTGGCCGTGGCACGATGGATGTGTGCTCGCCTGTCAACCTCATGATGACAGGTTCGATCCCTGCCGTCGCGGTCGTCTATGTCGCTTTAATTCTATTAAAAACCTTCTAAAAATTGTCATCAATGGGTTGCTGGTTTACTCATTACATGTTGTTCAGGCATAACACTAACAACATGTAATTGAGTTAAACTAGTATGCCCAACAAGGATGAACACGAATAAAATAATGTGAATTATGAGCGACATAGAAATAAGACACGGCATTTCTCCGCTTTAGCTCAGTCGCCATCCCTGGAGATAAAAATATCTGAGACAACCACCAACAGTCTCAGAACATCGTGCCACACATCTTTCCTATCCTTCTTTCTCTTCATTAACTTCACGCCCGCGCTGTGTTGAAACATTTAAAGGGTAATCATAATCCCTTGAGCGCGGGTAGATTATAAAAAAAAAAAAAAAAAAATGCTGACTAAGTACACCAATGGTTAATGGTACCATGGTTGCCCTCAACCTCGCCAGAATTTTGCAGCCGCAACCAAAGAAAAGAAGGAAAGGAAGGGAACAAAGGCCAGTCATCGTTGCGGTAAATTTTACCGTAACAACATAAAGAAAAATTATCAAAATCGGTTGTACCGTTCTTGAGAAAATACAAAAAAAATGATTCCAAGCGGGGTACCATTAATAACCATTTTTCGGAAGATTTTTGTCAACTATTACCTAGCTTTAACTAAATGATTTTTTTTTGATTTTTTTTTAAATCTGTCGAACATTAAGAAAAATGGACATTCTTTTGATTTTAATGGTGCTAAAATTTTAAAATTAGAAAGAAACAAATTTAAGTTACAAATTCATGAAGTTAACCAAATTATAAAGAATGAGGGCATTGCGTGTAACTACAAAACAGACAAAAAAGACTATACTAATACATACTACAATCTAATAGTTAATGCAAATTTACAGAACAATCAAGTTCAAAATTAAATAAATGTATACACTTTAAATACTTAGTAACTTTTTAAGAAAATTTGTTCAATGATTTTTAATTTTTAATTTTTTAATTTCAAAAACAAATGTCTAAAAAACAGATTGTTATCAAATAATTTTCTATAAAATAATCTTGGTAATTTTTATATATAATTAAATTTCATATATATTTTTGTTAATACAAAACGCATGTATTTATTTTTAGGTACTGATGATGAGGCAAATAAGTCCTCGAAATATATATACATATAAAAACTAAATAAAAAAAAAAAATGCGTTTTTAATTGAATCAAATGAAGAAAAACAAAAGGTAAAATAAAAGTTTCATAAAATGTCTAAGAAAATTCGTATGGCAGGTACCGTTATTTTTAGTCTTAAGAAAAAAGTAAGTGTGGGGGAAAAATAAAAATGATATCTGCCAAGTATAAAGAAAATCGGCCGAGCCGTTTAGGCTGCAGTCGAACAGACAGACAAATATGATAATTTTAGTAAAAATGCAAGATTAAAGTTCAATAATTATACGAGTGTGTTTGTTCGAAACCTGAAACGATAGGCAGAGACCATTCATGTGAAAGGGAATAGTGGAAAAGACAGGAAAAAGATCGCGAGTTAAAGGGCCGTACCAACAATCAAATTAAGAGACGACTTTAATATTTAAGCGAAATGGACCATTATTTAAAGAGCTCTATAAAGTTAACCATAAATGTTATGAACTTAATATTTATGTGAACTCTAAATTATGAACCATTTATTGTACGTAACCTAAAAATAAAATGCATCATATATGGTCGGTTATATAGAGTCCATTAAATAATGCTTCATTTCGCTCAAATATTAAAGTCTTCCCTTAATTTGATTGTTGGTAAAGCCCAAAGAGATGACATTATAACCTTGAATGTAAGTTAATTTGAATACATACTTTAATCACATGCACCTTGTGCTGAAAGTCCTTATCACAACAAATATGATTGGAAAATGCCAGTGTTTATTTCGAGAGTTCATATTCCTTGGAATATTATTTAAGAAACAAATCATTTTTTTAAAGAATTAATTAACAATTACAATGTCCCAAACTATACTTTCTTTTAAGATGGAACCAACCGTCCTCACAAATTTCATTGAAATTGGTTGGGTGGTTTCCATTTTTTAAACGAACACAGTGATAGGATGTTTTATATATGTATGTGTACTAAGTTACATATGTATATATAATAAGACATGTACTTACTTACATTCATTTTGCCTTTTGTGTTCAAAGCACAATCTTAACCAATTATATCATGAATTCTTAAAATTAAAACATAAACAAAAGTTACATTACTTTTTTTCCCGTAGGCTTCCTGCATGATTTGCTTAGTGTCCAAACAAGTCGTCTTCATTAAGATTTGTTATACGCAATATCTATGAACGTAATTGTGTCCCCTTTTTTTCAAATAGAATTTAAGAGCACTTAAATATCGAACAACAACTTTAAGGCGTATGTTTATAGTACTTCTACCAAATACGCAATGTTAACAATATGTTTACCGAAGATTTAAGTGGAGATAACAAGATAGCTATCGCCTCATACCCCTCAATTTGACATCGCTTCTTATAGGGTTTGAATAAGAACGATACAAATGAATATAAGGAATACTTGTTTTGGGGAAGCATAAAAACCCGATTGTGACTATTAAAGTAGACGCGAGGTTTTATCCCGGGTCCCTTAAGAATCTTTAAATTTTATGCCATGTCTTCCATTCGGAAATGGGTTATTGTCTATTTAGAATTTTAAATGTGTACACATCTACACATATATGGAAGGAGATTGGGAGTTAAAGCCGATAAACTTTTTGATAAGAAGAGACAATTGGCTCGATTGTATAAGCAACGACGACCCTTGACAATGAATGTACTCATACTTACTAGGAAAGATGATGGTTTCGGGTGAATCTGCCCTTGCTTAAGGAATTCAAGTGGAAGATTTGAGTACAATCGATCTTTGTTCAGATGGATTAAAGGCTTTTTGGTTTTAATAGGATATTATTAGCCGAGAAATTTACACACAGCTATATTAATAGAGGTGAATGTGGTAATGCGGTTGTGCTAAGTAATGCGTATAATAATGTTCTAATGGTAACATGCGGGTTAAAATTATTGATTTTTGTAATGCTCTGCATTCTCCGGCTGTTGTTTCGATTGTGTGACTTTTTGATCTCCTAAGGCTGAGAGGCTGCGGCTGCGTACGCTCTATTCTTTTGCTGCAGCACATTCGCATGTATGCCTTCTGTTGCATTTTTCAGATGAACGTTTTCATTAGCATAACACGGGTTCTTTTCTGGGATTTTTGGCCTATGCTATAGTGGTTCGGTTGTCTCTGCGTATAACGGTACTGTGTGTTAATTCATCCAACGTCGAATGTATTTGGCCCCTCGAAATTTACTCGTATTGCGTCCATAACCACTTAAACGATTTGACTGTCTCGACAGCGTGGATCGCATTGTACAGGGTGGACCATCTAGTGGTGTTTTCTTAAATCATATGTTATTTTGACACTGACAGCTGTTTCCCGCTCGGAATCTTGGCAGAAAGTCAGTATCATACCTCCGCGCAACGAAATAAGTCGCTTAACGCTTGAAATATTGAAAACTTTTTTCCAAAGTGAGTTCTGTGAAGCAGTGCGTTTCTTGAAGTGTGTTTTTTGAAAAAAAGTTTTGGCCGAAATGAAACACTCACCGCGCCTGTAGTACGCAAGTTTCTGGAAAAAGTCCGTGAAACTGGTATGCTAGTGGACAACACCCATGGTCCCCGTCGTCGTAGGGTGCGCACAGACAAAAATATGGCTACTGTAGCCGGGAGTGTGAGACTCATTTTACGAGCATCATTGGAAATCTAGTGCTACTTTTCACCTTGACTTTGTTGCAATTTATTTTGTGCCTTAACTGCTGCTGCGAACTCTTTCCCAAGTTATATTAAATACTCTATTAGTTAATGAGTAAAAAAATTGTACAACTATACTACGTTACATTAGTTATTTCAAGTAAGCAATTGTAGTACTTTGGACTGTCATGCAGAGGTTCTTGGCTTTGATTCTCATCCGCGGCAAAAAAGATTTTCAGTGATGTACTACCTCTTGCGAGGCAGCGAAAAATCCTACAAGAGTAGATATGTCTTGTTATAAAAAGTGCTGCTCATCTTAGCCGTTTATACTCGGCAGAGAATTTAAGGTTCCTTCCATTCCTGGTAAAGAATGACTGAGAGTTGTTAGTCACTGGGATTTGGTTCTATATACGAACTGTTGCACTACCAAATTTATTTGTTTCTAAATTCGAGTAAAGTAGTCAACGAAGAGTGCGAACATGAAAAACAGTCAATCGTGCAAAAAACAAACACCAGAAGCAATATTTTGGCATAGCGTGGAAATTGAACTCAAAAACGGAATAAAAACCAAGACATTCATAAATAAAATAAAGAACGAAGGACCCAAATGGCTGCTAGAGGGCATAACTGAATTAACATATCCCAGCACTTATGACCAAATTCACTAATACATTCGTATTTTAAAAATATCTATTACCATTTCATATATACATAACCTATATAATGTCTATGCACATATGCATATGAAGGTATTAATTCAATCAATTAATTCAATTCAATCTTTATTCTGAAGAATCACATTTGTTTGAATACAAAAAAGTATCTGCGAAGCTTTTCTGCAGAAGGTTATTTACATAGTTATTTAATTACAATAATTCTTGAAATTTCAATAAGTTTTTTTTTTTTTTTCGGAATATGATGTTAAATTTACAAGTTGTTTAATAGATGTTCTCTAAGACGTTTCTTCCTTTGTCTTTTATAATTTATACTAAGTAGTTCTCTTGGCATTTTGTTGAAAATATGTGGGATGATCACTGATAATTGTTGTTTTCCATACGAATTTTTAAAACGTGTTGTTTGTAGAAATCCGTAAGCTCTTTCCTGGTGTTGTATTGGTGATCGATAGGTTGCTTGTTTTGCTGATTGTTCTAATAGTCTTCTAGAATATTGAGTTCAAATAATTGGTTAATGTTTAATAGTCCAAGTGTTTTGTATGCATTTTGTGTATTCGTATCTTGTTCTCTGTTTGTTTTATTTTTGCTGTTTATTAAAATTTTAAGACTCGATTTTGTAGGCGCTGCAGTTCTATGAAGTAACTTTTGGTAGTGTTTCCCCACGCTAGTATTCCGTATCTCAGAGAGGATTCCACCAGTGAATGATAAACTTGCTTCAATACATTATAATTAGTATGTAAGTGATAGATTGCATATACTGCTTTTCTAAGTTTTTTACCAAGTTGTGCTATATGTGCAGATATTTAAAATGTGTCACGTTTTCAATGAAATTGTTACAATTATCACCTGAATCAAAACTTTCTTGGTGTGCGTTTTGATGAATACACTCTGTATCATGGATCTTTATATTTATTCGTGTTTTGAATATGTGTGAGTTTCTGATATGCGTAAGTTTGTTTTTTTTTACATTTATTATTAGTCCAGTCATGGCACCATCTTATTACTGAGTTAAATTCCTCTTGCATTATGTTTGTTGCTGTTTCTATATATCAATTTAAAAAATGATCTCTAAAAACAACATTTATATTTTATTAAATCATTAAAGCTTTGCAGAGTACTGAACTTCGGTACATCAAATATTCTTAGGGCAAATTGAAGGAGCATCATCACAGAAGTGAAACCCTTCGACGTACAACAAATCTGGTATTTGATACTACTTCTCCATTTTTAAGCATTAGTTTCGTGAGTCTTCGGAGTCTTCGAAGCAATAAAAAGATAAAATTAATAAACAATAAATGGACACTCTTTGGTGGAACATTGTTTTTATATTTTAATACATCTACTTGAACGGAATAAACCTAATTAAAGCCACTTTAATTAATTGACACAAAAGAGCATTCATCTTGTCCACCATTTTTATATTATTCACCGTACAAACCGACACACTATATCTGAACGAATGATGCTTTTACAGTGTTGAAATATGGGGATAACAAAGACACAGTCCATATTTATGGCCACCAGCTATCACGTTAAAGCTGCGGGATATTGTTACAACGAATAAATGAGCAGAACGGGGGAAGCATATAAAAAAGAATATTCCTTATAACCATCATAATCATCATCTTCACCGCGCCTTGTCCGCCACAACGCCCGCCGCCGCCACAATGTCAACGTTAAACGTTAAAACTAAGCATGTCATAGATTTCCATAAAGCAGCTCCAAACCATCACCATCTTTGACAACAGCCCCCAGTTACAAGGACGTTTTCATGGCTTAAATGTCAAAAGCCCAAGCAATAGCTTTCGTATTTAATAAACTTCCATTATGTCGATATGGGTGGATTTCGTGGGAGGGTTGGCATCGGCAAAATGTTTGCCTCACTCTATGGTGAACCACGCACAAGAATGTTCAGCTAATGGAACATCAGTTGCGAGTCAAGAATTCGATTCGCCACATAAATCATTGTTCCTAGGCCGTTCTCGGATCCGAAAGTAATAGTGAGAGGACGAGTGACCCTTTTGGTAAATAAATTAAGATTTTCCATGTTAATTTTTGTACCTATGATTTCGACAAATTTGTTCACAACCATTTGAAAACTCATTTTAAATTAAAAAGGTCCCAAGGAATGGATTACAGAAGTTTTACATAAAATACAATAACTATTTATCTCACTTGGCAAATACGCCCGTTTGCATATACATAGTTAAATTTACGATTATTATGAATGATTTCGTGAAATTACTGCTATTTTCATAAATTTATCGAAATAACACTGAGGAAAAAACAATTTCATATGAACTCACTACAGTTTTTTTATGTAAACTAACTACATGACTGAAGTTTGGATTTGATCTCTATATTGACGGGTGTTATTTACATGTCAATTTGTCTACGAAATTAAACCAAAATGTTGACTTAATGCTCAGTACACGCCTCGCATACTTAAACGTCTAGTAAATACAGTTGATATGTACTCAGTACATAAATATCGAACAGAGTCTAAATAGAAGTAAGTATAAAGGAAGGTATGAAATGAGTGTGAGTACAAGCAACACGTATTGAGTGCACAAAATATATGATTTATACCAGGTATAGGGTAAGCTTCGACGCAGCGGAGATCTTAAGGTGACTATTTGGATGAAACCTAGAGCTGAGTGAAACTCTGCAGTAGAGCCATCAATCAATAGTTGACAAGTCGTAGAACGAAAGAGAGTTCTCAGCAAAGCAATTTCGAAAAAAACAATGGCGAAGGAATTCCAGTTACTCGTAGGCATAATTTCTTGGTAATATATGTATCTAGAGCTGACTTCATAAAGAATTTTCATAACCAGCTAGGTTGCTGAAAAAATGATGGTGGGGGTTCACACTTTATGGCCAAATAGCAGTTATTTTTTTTTTTTTTTTTTTTGTAATTCATTTTTATTTTCATTCATCTTAAAACTATCTTAAAGCTAGACAAATATTCATAAAAACTAGCCTAATTATCCAATAACTTAAAACTAACTTACTGGCCCTATGCGGGCGCTCTAAGCTAAACTTTATCTTAATTGTAATACCTTTCGGCCTAAAAACTATTTTTTATTTAAACTATCTTTTTTTTTTTTTTTTTTTTTTTTTTTTTTTTTTTTTTTTTTTTTTTTTTATAGCAGTTATAATATGCACGTAGTGGGTAACTGGGATTTGATTATCCGGCCTGATGAACTAAGGTAAATCAGGGGCCTTGTTTTCCAGGCCTGGGGGTTGTATTGTCAGAAAAGTTTAACTTGTAACCTGGAACTTAAGAACACTTGACCTTGGCACTAATAAAAAACAGTAATTTGTTTTCAAAATGCAAAAAATTACGAGAATCATTAACCTGCATCAAAGCTGTGTGCTTCTGGACATCAATTCTAAGTCGGACAGGAAGGCTTCTTCGACAAAACTATAACAGAAATCGGATTCCAGCTTAATAACATAATATCGGTTTATAAGTGCGTGATAAAAGATTTGATCCAAAGAATCCGAAAAAGAAGATAAGAAAAAATAAAAAAAAAAGTAAAAGAGTAAAAGAGTAAACAAGTACCTACAAGATTCAAGGCCACAGTTTTCGAGAATCGTTTCAAGTTCTCTAATCGAATGTATATTGAAAAGTCTCACCAATACGTGGATGAAATAAAATATGAATGACCTCCGAAATCCTCTATCTTGTTGAATTTGGACCAGAAAAATCGGACATTATTATACTTTTGCTCATGAAATATTCAAAATTTAGATTTTTAAATTTTTTACAGAAATGATTAAAAACGGAAGACCCTATAATTTATAAGATTTGTATGAGAGAATGTGCGTGAAAAAAGCCTTAAGCCTAGGTGCTGGTTTGGGGCTATTAATACCCCTGACAGCCTCTTTCTTTTTTTGGTGTTTTTTGTTTCGGAAGAGAAGACGCAATACCAAATCCTATAGTCAACAAAAATAATTTTTACAAATTAGTTGGTGTATTTTAAGTGTTTCTTTTTCTGTAATAAAAACTGACTAACCAAACGGAAAAATGAATAGACAAAGAAATCTTTATATAATACATAGTTCGAAGTGATCGTGATAACAATCAATATAGTAAGAAATCAAGAATCATATTTCCATGTGTCCATCAGTGATTTATTCCTGATAATTTTTTGCTACTGAAAAATAAACAAGGAGTATCCAAAAACATCTAGATTCCTCGACACGATAACAAAAGCAAAAAAAACACGTATCAACTACATCAAAAAACTCACCCAATCAGGTCAGCCAACCAAAATCGTCAAAAACAAAACTTAAGCGTCCACCTACGAAAAAAAAGGAAGCCTATACGGTTAAGTAATATACATCGCTATCATCGATCCATGGGTCAACGACAAAAAAGAGAGGAGCATCACGTCCAAGCGCCACCGTCTCTCTAGTATCAAACTATCAACTATCTTTTTGATCTAGCTACAATAAGTTACTTAGGTCTGAAGTCTTGAAGTTTTGAGAACATATTTAATAAAACTTATCATATTCTTTGTATTTTAAATGCCTTTTTTTCTAGTTCATTTCTGGTTTCTTTTTGGGGGGTTATATATATATGTACATAATAATATAACAAGGTTTGGTCACATTATGTATCCATAGAATACACTGTGTGTTGCTACGAGGAATTTATTCATAGAGCTGTATTATCTAAGCTCTCCTCACTCGAGCTAGGATTACGTCCAGGTGATTGCGAGAACCTCCCTCCAATGAGGTAAGAATTGGCCATACTATCATGTAACGCAGTAAGGTGCATACACTTTTACTATAAGGACTGTAGTATGGAGAGTATGTGGTTATTTTTCTCTAACTCGAACCAAATCTCATCGAATACGGATGCCATGATTTTTACTTGCGACTTATAGGTACTATAAGGCAAGTTATGCATTCGTAAAAAAAATCGAACTCGAGATTTTGATCAAAGTTGACATTATGATAGCGAATACCGAAAAAGTGGGTCTCGCAATTCTGTCTGTCTGTCGGTTCGACTACAGCCTAAACGGCTCGGCCGATTTTCTTCAAACTTGGTAGATATGGGTTTTAATTTTTTCCCCCCGGACGTTTTTTTCTGTTTTTTTTTTATTTAAGACCAAAAATAACGGTACCTGCCATACGATTTTTTTTCTAAATTTTATAAATATTTTTTTTTCTCAAAAACTGTCCCACAGAATTTAAAAAAAAAAAATTCAAAAATTTAATTTGGTTAAAACTAGCTAATGGTCGAAAAAAATGTTACAAAAAATTGTTATTTTTGGTAGCCCCCCTGGGTCCATTTTTTTTGTTTTTGATTTTATCGAAAACGGTACAGCCGATTTAAATAATTTTTTTTATGCCAAAGCTCCTCTAAAGTTTGAATATTATTACATATTCAAATTTTCAATTTTTTATTTTTTGGATTTAAAAAAAAAAAAATCAAATTTTTTTTTTGGAAACTCATTATTTCGAAAACCCCATGCTCGATTTTTTTCAAACTTGGCAAATAAAAGTTTCTTAACATAATCTACCAGATTTGAGAAAAAAAATTGTTTTATCTAAAACTAACGGTACCTTCCATACAAATTTTAAAAAATAGTTTTCAAAAATCGTACTTTTCTCGAAAACGGTTCTGAGAATTTTGCTAAAATTTTTTTTCTTTTGATCAATCTTTACGATCTATAATTTAATGAAAAAAAATTTGAAGTCTAGATATTACTGACTGTACCTACCATATAACGATTTTTTCGAATTTTGAATTTCTCATTATCGGCATAACGGATTTTAACGAAATTTTTTATAAAGAAGCTCCTAAAAAGTTTAAAAAACATTCAATTTAAAAACTTAAGAAAAAATATTTTTTCAATTTTTAGAAAAAAAAGTAATTTTTTTTTTTGAAAAATTCGATATCTCAAGAACGGCTTAGTATTTTTTTTGGAAATTCGATTTTTAGTCGTACAATAATAAAAACTTAAGGTTGGCGTAACAAAATTTTTTCTTAAAAATGTTTTAAAAATTTTGTACATAAAAGCTTATTTTTTAAGGAACCACTACAACGACTTATAATTTTTGTTCCTGCATAAATTCATATTTGCATAGCATTCTTTTTTTATCTCTTACTACTAAAAGAATTTAAAAAATTCATTTTATCCTTCTGAACAGTTTTCTTTAATAATATCCGGTGTTAAAATTCCTAGTCTATTACATAGGAGCAAGTTCGTGCGACCCAGTCGTGCATTTTATTTGAAGTGCATGACATCAAATACATAATCACCAAGTATGAGTGGGAGGCAGCATGCCCGATGGCTTGGCTTCTACATAATCCTAATCAAAAATAAAAGTATGAGTGCCGGAAGTCACGTTTAAGATGTGTAAATATCAACGTTCGTTCGAGCTCTAAAGTTTTATTTTCAAACGTACCCAATAAACATATGTACATAATAAAGCAATCGTCAAATTGTTTTTTAAATATTGAAAACATTTTCTGTGAATTTAAGTAGAATTTTTTTTTTATATGTAAAACTTTGGACTAAAATTAACAGAAAAGCACAGAGTTACAAGTCAAAGGAACGAACATATTATTTATTTCAAAAGTTAAATATAAAATACTAGCCGACCCGTACTCGCGTTGATTCGCAAATTGTAACTACGAATATTTTCTTAATATTAATATTAGCATATGAAAACATTTCTCAATGGGACTGAGCATATTTGCTACAATAATATTAATTTTAGTTTATATGTATAACGTACCGTATCGAATTAGATTCTCTTTCACACTTGAAAAAATAGAACTTGTTCATGTTTGTGCGTGTTATAAATATAACAACATAGAAAATAATAAAATTTATTTCAAATAAACGGGTTGACTACTTTCTGAGATCATTCAACCCAAACTTTAAAATCGTTTCGCTTTTATAGAATAGTTCATATAGTCAATTGAATAAATGAATATCCATTTTTGTCACCCAAAGTGCTATTGAGTGTATTCAAGTAACTTAAAAAATAAAATGCACGACTGGATCGCACAAACATGCTCTTATGTAAAAGTACTTTGGAATTCAAAATACATTTTATAAATATAAAACATGGATTTAATGAGATAAAAATGTTCAAATATATGGAATTGCCGTCTAATTAATCTTTTTAATATTTAAGTAATTTTTTATATGATAAATTTCCTAAAAATTTTCAAGATCAAAATTTGGGATGCCAAATTTTATTATATCTTAGAAAAAGTTTTTTTCGAATATATTTATATACAATATTATTTTAAACTTAAGGGGGCTCCTGTTGAAAATTTTTGGTTAAAATCGTTAGAGCTGTTGATGAGAAAGTCAAAAAATCAAAAAACGGTTCTATGACGGTACCGTTAATAACATTTTGCCCCAAAATTTTTTTGACCAAAATGTAGTCCATGTCCAATGTCCATAATATCACACCTAATTTTTTTTATCAAAATCGTTAGAATCGTTTCGGGATAAATAAGATTATGCATTACGGGTGTATGGGGGGTACCGTTAGTTTTGGAGCTACAAAAAAAATTTCAATTTCTCCTCTAGGGAATCACCGAAGACCCTTAACTACCGAGATTGAAGAACATAGGTCTAGTGGGTAAGGCTGTAGAGAGAGGTACAGACATACAGACGCACTGAAACATGTTTTTTGTGTACTAAATTGTCCTTAAATTTCTTATAAACAAAATTGATATGCAAGTTATTAGTATTCAATAAAATACATTTTATAACGTAATTTAAAAATTTATTCGTGTATCCGTTTTCTAGATATTGAATTTTCAAAAAAAAAAAAATTATATTATTATATTTAAAAATCAAAAAACAATTTTTTCGAAAAAATTTTTAGATTATAAAAATTTTGGTTAAAATAGTTAGAGCTGTTGATGAGAAATTCGTAAATCAAAAAAATCGTTCTATGACGGGTATGTACCGTTAATAACATTTCCCCCCAAACATTATTTTTACCAAAAGGTAGTCCATAATATCACACCTATTTTTTTTTATCAAAATCGTTAAAGCCGTTTTCAAGATAAATAAGATTATGCATTACGGGTGTATGGGGGGTACTGTTAGTTTTAGAGCTAAAAAAAAATTTCAATTTCTCCTCTAGGGAATCACTGAAGACCCTTTAGTACCGAGTTTGAAGAAAATAGGTCCAGTGGCTTAGGCTCTAGATCGAGGTACAGCCATACAGACATACGCACATACAGGCATACAGATAAACAGACGGAATCGTCGGACCCACTTTATTCGTCTTCGCCATCATCGTAATGTCAATTTTGATCAAAATCTCGAGTTCGATTTTTTTTTTCCAAATGCAGAACTTGATCTATAGTTAGTACCTATTACCTATGTATATCGCAAGTAAAAAGAGCCCACTCCCACATTGCTCAGCGATGTGACGATAGAATTATAGAAACAAAAAAAATGTGTGTGTGTCGGTTAGTTAAATAAACTTTACAATACAGAAAAATTGAATATGTAGGTAGCAGTGGCGTGGCGTGGATAATTTTAAATGGGAAGACGTTATAAAATTTTTTCACCTGTAAAAATGAAAAAAAAAAATCTTTGAAGCTTAAAATCAACATTTCTAGTAGGGATATGGTATCTACAAATGCATTTCACATTGACTTAGCAAAAAATGTGTAGCTATATTTTGTATACTTCAAGACATTAATATTTCAATCAACAATGAGCTTGAAACATAATAAAAAAGGACCTCCTTTTAGACACCACCCCCTTCGTCGGACATAACTGCGGCACCTTCCTAGGAATGTTCTATTAACTTTTCCTTGCAATCATATGTGTCAAGAATATAAAATATATGATGGGACAACTCATATGCATTAAGACTCGCCCTAACGTCAAAAAATACAAGATATCTTTCTTGTATTCCATTCTCTGACAAGAACCGAAATATGGCACTCAGTTGTCCCCTATGACTCAAATCTGATGTTTCGTCGATCATAATTGACACGAACCGAGCTTCTATGATTTCTGTTTTAATTTCAGATTTAATAACAGCCGCGATACTATGTATCGAGTCATTTTGAATATCGTTGCCCTATAACACTACTCTAAATAGGATTCCATTAAAGTGTCATAGGTTCTTATGTATATGTTGATTTCCTTTACACATAAGAAATCAATTTCTGTGTCAAAATTTTGATCCCTCGCCAGATTTTGCGTTCCTTCACACCCAACAAAAATTTATTTTTCTTTGACAGGGATCAAAATCTTTAAATCCATATTTAAAGAGGGATTTACATGTAGATATATATATGTGAAACACGCACATCAAACAAAAAATTTCGATCTGTGATCGAAATTCCTTATGTGTAAACGAAAAAAGGATAAAATATAAAATATCAACTATACTTACTAAAATTATTTGGTTTCTCCGATAGGTAATCTGTTAAACAGCAATCTACATTTTTCAAAGATATTTCCAAGACAAAATCTAGAACTGCACTAAAATTAAGATGCTAAATTTTTTTTATCACTATAGTGGGTAATAAAAGGAATTAAATCTTCACTTTGACATCTAACTTTTCACTATTTTTAATTAAGTTCAAATTGGCTTTTCAAAACACTAGATTTATTTGAAGTTATTGAACCTATGCAACACAGTCTTTTATTGAATGCCAATTGAATCTAAATTTAAATTCCTATTAAAAAAAAGAGCAAATGCATTTTATTTGTCCAGAGTAGCGATATGCTAAATTTACACTGCTGACAAATTGCCATATATTCTACCACGATTTATTTCATAATTCAAAATTATCACTGTAAATTTGCAAAACGTGCATTTTACATTAGCATGCAAATCAACATCAAATTCAAAATCAAGAATCAACAATACCCACATGCCATATTTACTATATTTATATGACATATTAAAGAAAAAAAAAACATAAGTCGAAGAATACCGTCTTATTTCTTACACAAGGTTGAAAAAAGGCGAGCACCTGAACTCCTGCAATGTATTATCTTCCTACTGAAATGCAATGCTAATTGCTAAAGGGAGAATAAAATACAAATAATTCCAACTCCTACAGGTATACATCGAAAATTTTATAAGACGGAATGTAGCGTCTTATTTTTTGAATATGTTGGACAAAGAGGATCCGAAAAACAATGTTTGGGGAAGAAAGGGATATAACACAAATAAATAAGACGGTGATTGAAAAGCTTACGTCAGAGTATTTTTGTGACTCTCTTGATTATTGTTGGTTGTGGATTGTGGAATGTGTTTGAATAAAGTATTGTATAAGATACAAACGAGAGGCAGAATGGATAACTTAAACTTATTCGATGTTTATTTGGTAGATTGTGTTATTTGTGGATTTTCTAAAGGGGAAGACGATAGGAATCGTGTTATATGGACGCCACGCCACTGGTAGGTAGGTAGGTAAGAGAAAAAACGTAACTATTGAATGGAACAGATATTAAGAGAAAGAGAGAGAGTATGGGAACGGGAAGAAAAGAAAATTAAAAATATTGGAATGATAATGAAATGAAACAAAGCAGCGACCTCGCGATTGTGATGCAATCTAATTCCTGGATAAAATAAATTCAAAAAGTTTATAATTTTATAATTTGTTTTTATTTATTTCTCAGGTTGTATGTTTAACTTAGAAGTGATTTTGGGCTTAAAAATTGCGCAACAATTATGACTTTATGGAACATTGCTAATCTTTGTCGATTATTGTATAAGTTTTAAGATATGAGTGGTTGTATAAGTCAACTAATGAAAAAAAATGGACAAAAAATGTAAAATCAATAATATTTAAGTTTGACAAATTATTAATGAAAAAAAGTTATAGCTATAAACACTGTTATAACAACATAGAAAATAATAAAATTTATTTCAAAAAAATCGGTCGACTACTTTCTGAGATCGTGCGTTACAAACTTTAAAATGGTTTCGCTTTTATATAATAGTATAGATATAGATAATATAAAAATAAATCAGGGATGTTATTTGATACAACATTACATTTGTCTACCTATATTTGAACAGGGATGTTATCTGATACGAAATACTACAACTATTTGCTCGGAGCACTAAAAGCAGCGTTCACATTCTCAAATTTGTTTGACAAGCACAACATGATGAATATTTTATGGAATAATTGATTAGTGTTCACATTCGTCAAACATACTGTCAAACATCATTTCTCATCAGAATTTCATGCCGCACCAACTCAAAGCATAGATGAAATTTTAGATGAAACAAAACTAATTCTGATGCAGGAAACGTCTAATAAAATCCACCTCAATTACGAGTACTGCAACTGCTTATAAAACTCATTTTAATATATTTTCTTACGATGTGAATAGCTCGAGACAATGAGTTCATATTCTCAAATATGCTTGTCATGCAGCCAAAATATCAAAAAATTTTTTAAGTCCATCCAGCATGCTTGACAAGCCGCTGGATGGCACGTTCACATAATCAAAATCAAGCCAATCATGTCTTGCTTTAAGAAACTTAAGAAAACAAAATGCACGACTGGGTCGCACGAACTTGCTCCTATGTAATAGACTAGGAATTTTAAAAACGAATGTTATTAGAGAAAATTGTTCATAAGGATCAAATTAATTTTTTAAATTCTTTTAATAGTAAGAGACGAAAACAGAATGCTATGCAAATATGAATTTATGCAAAAACAAAAATTATAAGTCGTTTTAGTGGTTTCTTAAAAAAAGCTTTTATTAACAAAATTTTTAAAAGATTTTTAAGAAAAAATTTTGGTACGCCAATTTATTATTATTTTATTATTGTTCGAATAAAAATTAAATTAAAAAAAATATTGAGCCCTTTCTGAGATATCGAATTTTCAAAAAAAGAAAAAAATAGATTTTTTTTTCAAAAATTCAAAAAATATTTATTTTAAAGTTTTGAAATGCAATGTGTTTTAGACTTTTTAGAAGCTTCTCTATAAAAAATTTTATTAAGAACCGTGATGTGGATAAAAAGAAAAAAATGTTTATCAAAATTTTAGGTGCCGTTTTCGAGAAAAATACGATTTTTGAAAACCATTTTTTTAAATTTTTTAGCATTTGTATGGTGGGTACCTTTATTTTAAGGTAATTTTTTTTCTCACATCTTGTAGATTATATTGAGAAACTTTTATTTATCAAGTTTAAAAAAAATCAAACATGGGGTTTTCGAAATATTGAGTTTTGAAAAAAGAATTTTGAAGTTTTTTTTTTAAAAATCCAAAAATTTTTTTTTTAAAATTTGAATACACAATTCTATTGAAATTTTTGAAGAGCCTTCGCAAAAAAAAATGATCAAAATCGGTGGTACAGTTTTTGAGAAAATCAAAAATAAAAAAAATGGTTCCATGGGGGGTACCCTCAATAACCATTTTTCGGAAAAAATTTTTCAAGCATTACCTAGCTTTAACTAAATGATATTTTTTTGTGTTTTTATTTTTTAAATCTGTTCAGCAGTTTTTGAGAAAAAAAAAATCATATAATAAAACGGCAAACATGTTTTTTGTGGTACACTTTTCTCCAAAAGTATTTAACCGATATCGATAAATTTTATATGGTTGGAAAGCCACAGTTACGGAGATGTGCAGAATATACTTGAGACACGCATTTACACACTGTGGGTCATTTTTGTTTTTGCACTGTCGAACACTTTGCATATTACATAAAATAAAATTTAATTTAATAAATTTGCTTGAAAACACTGCCAATAATATAAATGGGCTTATCCCTGTAAATTTTAACTTCTTGAGTTTGAAAAAAAACAAAAAAAAAATTAAGGCACGCATGTAAATTTGAGTTTTTCTTCAATTATAGACCACGAATAAATAAAAAACTTCAAAATAACTCATATGTATTGTTTGTTAAAGAGTATAAGGGTATAACGTATAGAAAAATGAATTTAAAATAATTTATTTTAAGCACCGAGTTAATTGATTTGGTTTTTATTTTTAATCTTCACAGCTTCTGTTTTCAAACTTATTTGTTTAAAACTTTTACCATTTTTTTTTATAATATCTACAGTTTAAATTACGCTCATTGTAAGGGTAAAATCAAACAATGCTTTGGTGTGCTAGTAAAAAATGTGCCTTTTTTGAAACAGTTACGTTTTTTACCTTCGTTTTGTTAACTTCATAAAATTTGTACATAATGAAGCACGCATTGAAGCAAAAGATTTTTTTACTCTAGATAGCTTAAATAATGATGCAGACCATAAAAAAATGCCCCATGATCAATGTTAAAAAAATAGACACGAAAATTTGTGACAATTAAAGATTTACGAAAAATCACGCATGGCAGTTTTTTCTAAAATTTATATCATATAGGATTATTTATAAGGAAGGCACGCACTCAAAATGAATGATTTCAATTAATTTTGACCTTCATTTATCTGAAAAAACAAAAATTGTGCTAAGTAATCTTATGTTAAAAATTATTTTTGCAATAATACAAAACGTTAGTTATCCACGCACGCAGCCAAAAGTCTCAATATTCGATGATTTTTTCGATTTCAAACACTTTCGCACTATCTCGATGGTTCATTTTATAAATTGAATAGTTAAAACTCAATGATATATATAATATTATAAGTTCCAAAACCTGAATATTTAATACTAATGTCTATATATTTCGACGCATGGCAAAAGTTAAAATTTGCACGGATAAGCCCAAATAATAAATAATAAATAAATTGGCACTCGAATTTCGAGAGCTGGGTCGGCTAGTATTTATAAAATTTCAAAAAAAATTCGTATGGCAGGTGCGTTATTTTTGGTCTTACAAAAAAAAAGAAAAAAACGTGTGGGGGTAAAAAATCGAAACCCATATCTACCAAGTTTAAAGAAAATCGGCCGAGCCGTTTAGGCTGTAGTCGCAGCGACAGACAGACAGACAGACAGAATTGCCAGACCCACTTTTTTAGTCTTCGCTATCATCGTAATGTCAACTTTGATCAAAATCTCGAGTTTGATTTTTTTTTACGAATGCATAACTTGCCTTATAGTACCTATAAGTCGCAAGTAAAAAAGGAAAGTACATTCCGTCTTTAGAGACTTCAGTAAGGCGTTTGATAAACTCTCTCATCGAGTTTGGCGATTTAATTTCAGAAAACTAGGATTTAGTGGACATTTTGTAAGGTGGCTTCAATCTTCTTCATTTGATAGATCATACTCGGTACTTTTCAACGGCTGCGAATCGAATAACCTTAGAGTTAAATCTGGAATATCACAGGGTAGTCATTTGCGTGCAGTCCTTTTTATTTTATCAATTAACGACCTACCTTCTGTCTGTTTTAAAGTGCTCAGTCTGTCTGATTTATGCAGATGATGTAACAATATTCAAAAATATTTCGAATACTAGAGATTTTTTAATTCTTTTTTTTGACTGGTGTGTTCGTAATTGTTTGTTTTTCAACTTCGATAAATGCAAAACTGTAGAGAAAGGTTTCTGTTTCTTCTTTTAACGTGTAAGTAATATAAATGTCCTTGGTGTAATATTTGATCGAAAGCTTGAATTCATACAACACATCCACGCCATAGCTAGTAAGGCTAATTCAATAATTCTAGGTTGGACTAAAAGGGAGTCGAGACTGTTTTCCGATCCTTTCGTTATCAAACAGCTTTTTATATCATTTTTTCGACGCATTTTGAAATTTACTTGTTAGGTCTGGTCACCCCGTTGCGTTGTGCAAAAAAAATTTTTGATGAGGATTGCGTTTAGAAGTTTA
This sequence comes from Chrysotoxum bicinctum, assembly GCA_911387755.1. Taxonomy (NCBI): domain Eukaryota; kingdom Metazoa; phylum Arthropoda; class Insecta; order Diptera; family Syrphidae; genus Chrysotoxum; species Chrysotoxum bicinctum. The sequence goes on from OU426988.1 coordinate 135,233,722, forward strand.
GGTTGGGATCTCTATGAACTGCCTACTTACAACAGTAGACTTATCGACGTATTAAATTAAACATTTCCTAAAAAAGTTTGATAAATTTGGGTGATTGTAATATACTTGTTTCAAACTATCTGACGAATTATAAATGATTTCCTCCTTTGAATAAAATGCTTAAACTACATACATATTTAATATTCTCAATAGTAGATTTGATAATTTGTTTGGCTATAATGTATATTCTTCAAGTAAATTTAAATTATCATTTTTCCAATTATATACTGTATGAGTTATAAATTTAAATGTAATGGTAATAATTAGCTGTGTGTTAAATAAATAAATACTTAATTCGAAATTTGGCATTATGTGACAATGTAAGCCAAATATAGACCCACATTTTTGGTTTAACCTACCGCCACCGCCGCGCCGGCATAAATGTTTACACATCAAAAAGAACTATCAGGCAAATCCCTACTAAACGTTGCATATAAGATATCGTCCATCGAGCTGCTTGTTGATCTGAATGCTGAATGGTTAAACGTCATCGGCTGCTATAGAGAACATTAATCTAATAGTTTTAATTTCTCAACCATTCTTGTGTGCGTGTTGTTGGCAGGATTTGAGGTGTCCACTACAGTTTTCTGCATATTCAAGAGGTTAAGATGAAAAGCTCTTTTCGTAACATGAGATATTTTTAGAGAATTTTTAGATAGGTATTTTTGATTTTGGAATACAAATTATATGAGCTATCGTAGTTATGGACCTAGAACGGATTTTTTGATCTACGAATTTTTCGTAAACTGAAATAAATTGGAACACAAATTTAAAGCATATAATAATGTACAGTTAGGAAATAAACTTTAAAAGAAATAATCAACAGGTTGATGAGACAGACACTAGAAACAAAAAATTTCAATTTCGCCTTATAGCCAATAATGAAAAAGTAAGAGAATTGTCAACATAGCTCTCGACATATCTCATTTTCAATTATGTTGTTTTCGAAAAAGTCGAAAATGGAACAATATAATAAACAGTTTTTTACCTAACGTGCCTCCCATAACACCATTTTTTTGTTTTCGTTGTTCTGAAAAACAGGGGGGTCATTCCGTAATTTTCTAAACGATAATCGTCAAAACGATAATCGTCGATGATATCGTCCATGATTTGCTTCACGTAACTCGACTACTATCGTCTCGTCAATCGATCACAGTCTTAGAGATTTGTATACATTTCAGAAACTCTCAAACTGTAGTCAATCTGTCAATTCAATAGAAAACAATACAAAATGTCAATTTACAGTGGAAACTCAATCATCCAACTACAGTCACCTACAAAATTCAAAATTAATGTAAGACGATACCTATTTAGCTATCGTCCAAACGCTATCGTTTTGACGATAGCGTTTTGACGATTATCGACTTACGTGAATCAAAAAAAGGCAACGCTATCGTTCAAACGATATCGTCTGACTATAATCGAGTTACGGAATGACCCCCCAGTACAACTGATTCTGAACAATATTCATATTCTAAACTTCCAATAAAATTTAAAATAGTATTGTGAATTCGTTTTTTTCTTTTTCTTCGAACAATAACATTATTTCTGAGTTGCTTAATTAAAAGAACCTACCATAGAACCGTTTTTTAGATGTTTGACTTTCTCAATATCAGCATGAGGGATTTGAATAAATTTTTATTATACAGATACTTCTAAAAAGCCTAAGAATTATTGCATAATCAAAAAATAAAAATATTTTTTGGATTCTTAATAAATATTTTAAAATATTTGTTTTTTTTTTTTTGAAAAATTGATATCACAAAATCGGGTCACTGAATGTGTTTTAAAAAAATAATGCCTACTTAACCCATTAACTCCCAAACGTATTGAAAATTGGAAAAATCATATTTTTATGGTATTTTCTCTTTATTGAGGTTAAAATAAGAACATTTATACGAAAAAAGTTTTTGAAAAAAAATTATATTGTTGGTAATGAAGGTGTACTTTATATAGTACAGTGGGGTCATACGTATCATTTTAATTTGAGTTTACATGGATATTTTTAAAACAGTTTTTATTTATACACAATGTTACATTGCACATTTCACAGCACCATTTTGATCGTAGATGGTACTGTTGACATCTGAATTGATTTGGTAATTTTTTGGGGAAGTGGTATTATGGACTCTCCGCAATGCTTCGCTTGACAGTTAGTTTAGGTTGTCCTTGTCCTGCATTCAGAGTATGGAACCTAAGGTAGTAAAGAGTTATTGCTCTGGTGAGTTCGAGTAGATCACCTTTATAATTATTCGTCAGCTTGTGGAGCCTCCAGGCATTGGAAACAATGGACGAAAACATGGAGTTGAAAATGTTCCACCGCCAATTCTTGCCTCGAATTTCATTGGAATAACAGTAAGATTCCAATTAAAATTTTCAAATCCTTGTCATTGAATGAAAAGTTGTGTTGGTGTTTTTGCCCTCCATACAACATAGTTTGATTTACAATAAGTTGTCATACCTCGGGATCAAACAAATTTTCAAAAATGTCTATTTCGTTCAGGCCGAATAAATCTGAAGTGCAGTTTTGGATTCTACGCAAGAAATGTTCGGTTCGTTGGAACTCAGCTGAGAAAATTGATTTTCTCCATACCGGTGGAGCAATCGACTTCTTCAACTCTGATAATGGGATGTCATCATCGCTGTCGAATACGTCGTCGTCAGCCGTTAAATAAGCTTCCACAAAAACCTCCACTTCACCTGGAACATCTAGTGGTAATTCCGTTGTTATCATATTGTCTTCATCTATATCCTCTTCGTCCGTCACGTAGTCCACCGGTGGAGGAATCATGACGATATCAGCGTTGACGATATGTGCATTATTATGCAGTTCTTCCAGAGCAGAGTGAAGATTTTGAAAACGTTTACCATAAAAGTGTTTGACAGGGATAGTTTGAAAATCCATTCTAATCCCTAGAAAAATAATGCATGCATGATCCCATTGTACTTTTAAAAGTACATCAAACTTTGGCATTGCTTACCTCCGTATATATATACAAAAAATATGAAGGGACTTATATACTCGTAAGCTTTATGTTTGTTTCAAATAAAAATCAAAGAATAATTTTTGTATTTTGTCGATTGAAGTTTATATGACCACAAATGTTTTTGAAGGACACAAAACGAGAAATATTTCAGAATGCTTTCTACCAAAAGACAATTGGACAATAACCTATTGTGATCAAAAAATAAAAAAGTATCTGAAAAATTCAAATAATATTAGCTTTTGAGAAAACAAAATCAAAAAGATGATTTTTGTTTCATGGCATATTGTTAAATGGCCATTTTTAAAATTCATTTTACTGTACTTTAAAAAGTACAATGGGAGAGAATGGGTTAAGATAAGCGTTCCAAATTATTTTCATTGAGATTTTTATAATTTTTTAAAAATAATTTCTGCAACGATTTAAATTGTTTGTTTTTCTATACATTTAAAAAGGGGTTTCCAATAGATATTTCCGAACTTTGGCATAATGGTTAGTGCGTTGGACTATCATGCACAGGGTTCAAAACTTGATTCTCAGCTGCAAAAAAAGCTTTTCAAAGTTGTATTGCCTCTTGCAAGGAAGTGAAAAATCCTCCAAAAGTATCCCTTGTCATGAAAAGTGCTGTCATTAGCCGTTCGTGATTGGTCTCCTCAATTCCTGGTACCACGCACACAGGAATGGTTAAGAGTTGTAAGTCACTAGGTACTGGTTCTCTTCGAGCTGTTGCACCACCATATTTAAATTTAATTTCTCAAGATTTAATTTTAGAATTTGTCAGAATTTTTTGGATGTGTCCAATTTTCCAGAGCTATGAATCCTGGGAGTAAATACAATGATGAACGAGTTCATATCGTATTAATTAAACGATATAGTACCTTCTTATGTTCTTTTTTTAATTATTTTATTTTTATTAGTGTGGATCAAAAAAGTTAACAAAAAATGAATCTTACTACTCGTATCTGAGTTAGCATTTTAAGTACTGTAGTTGATGTGTTTCTCTGTTGTGATATGCTTTTAAACAGTGTAGGTTCTTGTTCGCTGATATCAGTAGGGGATAAATTGGCCAGTATTCGAACTCTGACTCATTACCGGAAAGTGTCCCAAAAATACCCCAGCTGTATATTAAACTAATATGTGGAGTACGACTAACAAAATGAGAAATTTGTGAAAGTCATTTCTAACCTTTACCTATTGAATTTATGCTTTTAGAGTTGGAGAGCTGAAGAGTTTCTGTTTTGTCAGTTGTTGCTATTTATTTCCTTTAAGACTTCTTATTATATTTGTATATGAAAGAAAACCCAGAAAAAGAAAATATATCATCTTTCTAAGTATAATGCTTGGAAATGTCTTTTCTATATTATTCAGGCACCTAACTATGTAGTCTTATTCTATCCACAAATGTTAAACATCACACCTCCAGACTTAAGTGTCAGAGGCTATGTCAGTTATTATTAGTTTCGTCCGGAACATAACAATATTGATTAAAATTATTATGTAAGCTGATACATGGTAGGCCAACAAAGTAACATTGTAGCATTGGAAAGGCTACAATAAGAGCTGTTTACAATTACCAAGAGGAGTCTGCCATATGAATAATTCATTTCAGATGGGATCTTCATGTTATCTTTGTTAAGGACTTTTTTGTTTTCTTAATGTCCAAAAGTTGGACATCAAAGTATAGGATTTCCCAAGCTTGACCAGGCACATCCATCCTCAATAAGTGATGAAATATTATACACTTCTTGTTTCTATAATAACATTAATCCATAACAGTTTGTTTTTAAATGCCATTTTGCTTGAACACTTTTGTATGTTCGGTTGAAGTTGTGAGAAAGTTGTTCGTTCTGCGGAAAATATTCCGTTCATAGACTTAAGCACAAGGGGTAATTTTAAGATTAATTTACCGTGTTTAACTCGTATATTGCGATTCAAACTGCGCACTTTATATCAAATGAAACACCCTCGAAGAAAGAAAAAAATCAATTGACTATGTGGGAATTTATTAAGAGGTGGAAGGACTATTTGGTCACCCCATGTTGTGTAGGTGAATTTTTTTTACTTACGACACATTAGGTTCTATATGGCAAGTTATGTATTCGTAAAAAAATCGAACTAGAGATTTGACATTACGATAATAGGAAAGATGAGAAAAGTGGGTAGATATCACAAATCTGTCTGTCAGTTTGTTCGACTACAGCTTAAACGGCTCGCCCTGTTTCTTTAAACTTGCTAGATAGCGTTTTTTTCTGTTTTTTTTTTTTTTCTTAAAGAACAAAAATAACAATATGTGCCATATGAATTTTTTTTCGAAATTTTATAGGATATTTTTCTTTTCAATAATATTGGTTTTTTGTGTGTATCATGTGTATGTATGTATGTATGCATGTGTGTGCAAATATAAAAAATGGGCGCTTTCTACAAATCTTGCACAGGGCGCAAGTTTGGTTGGGGCCGGCCCTGGTTCCCACCATACAAATGTTTTTCGAAAATCGTATTTTTCTCGAAGATTAGTTTTACGATCTATAATTCGATACGAAAACAAAATTGATATTAGGATATTACTGACTGTACCTGACATAGAAACATTTTTTCGAATTTCTCATTATGGGAATAACGGATTTAAATCAATTTTCTTTGAAAATTCGATATTTCATAAATGGGTATATACTAGGGTGGTCCTTATTCCTAAGAAAATTTTTTTTCTTTAATTTCGCAGGGCACCACGTAATTTGATTATATACCATAAGAAAGTATTTCAGTATTTTTTTGTAATTTTTTAAACGACATTTAGAGGTCACTACCAAGGTTTGAATTTTAAATAAAAACTCAAAATCTGTATTTGCTAGATTCTTTTATTTTTATATCCAGGACATACAAAATATTACAAAATTATTGTTCTTAAAAATTAAGATATTATGTAGATATTTGAATCATTTATTTTTAAGATACAACGGATTTGTTAGTATTAGGGTACTTTTTAATATACTCTTTACCAACAAAAGCAAATATTGCTTTTGTTCTTCATTGGTTGTAATTAATTTATTATATTCTTCCTTTAAAGCAACACCGCGCTCAGCTACGTCGTTCACTACTCCCAAAGAATGAACGATATTTCTGGCAGCTACATAATTAGTGTCTTCGTTCAAATTTTCCACGTCTTTTTTCAAAAAATTTGATGAAATACCTACGATCTGGAAGAACCTTAAGGAATTACTACTCACGAAGTTTTCTATATTTTTTCGTGGATACATCAAGGTTTATTCTTTTTAAGCAATCTTCTGCTCCTTCAATTTTCAGTGCTTCTACCATTTTTTTCTTCTCTTGAACTGAAAGTTCGTCATCGAAAAAGGCAAGCGAAACTAGCTCTTGCGACAAATACCACAAATGATTTAGAATCTTTTTCAGCGCAACAGTAGCTATATTTTTGTTAAAGCTTTCAAAGGCTTTAAGGTCTTTCAATATATTGTATATCGTTTCTTGGTGCGGACCATCTGGTAGAGGCTTGAAACCAATATTTAACATAAATCATCACCGTGAAAATGCATATTTCTCTCACAGCCTTTTCGTCCTTCTTCGTTAGCTTAAACTGAAGCTTAAATAAATAGATTTTCAAACATTACAAGGCCCTTGCCATCCATCTAGTTCGATGTGGACCAGCAAGTCTCCTAAATAAAACGCCTTTTTCAGGAGCACTTCCAAAGAAAATGTTAGTGAGATTCAAAAGTTATCTGTAGTCATCTCGAGGTTGATGTACTTGTAGTTGCTTTTTGACAAAAGAAATCCTGCCAGCGGCCACTTTTGCAAAAATATTTACCTCAGCATCATCTGTTATTGTCTTGAAGTCGTTTTGGTCAATAGTGTTCCAATTGTTCTTAAATCTTTTAAATAATTGTATATCAGGACCACAAGATGGGGCAAGCGATTGATCCACTACAGCTGAAAACTTAATTTCCATTATGTAGTGACGACAAGCAAACCAAAGCATTTTTTTTTATCCATTTTTCGTTCCAAAAGAACGCATACTCAACTTCTTAAGCCGGTATTTACAGCAGTAGTGTCGATTTTGTCGCACTGCTAACAAAAACTCCTTGTCTTCATCTAAAGTCATAACATTTAAAGCATCACGATTAGCAATATCAAATAAATCTTCTAATTTTTGTTGCCAGTTTTGTTCTTTTTTCTTTAATGCTTCTGAACGTTTTTTCTTGTTTTCTTTTTTTTTTAGATTCTGCCATTCTTTGAACAGTTTCTCAATTTTACTGATGACATGTTTTTTTAATTGAATTGGTATACTAGCTTTTTCCCACAAATTTATAACTCTGCAAGCCGTCAAAGTCGCAGATTCACGTATGCTTTTATTTTCTTCATTTTTGTAGTAAAAAAAACGCAAAACTTCATCGATGGATGGCAACGTTGATTGGCTTAATTTGGATAATAATTGTCCGATAAGCCAAACTTTACTTTGATTTCTAATAGCTTTACTGAGTCCGCTACTTGTAGACGCCATTGCAAGTTAAAACACGTTACTATGATTTTTACAAATAAAACGTGTGCGCTCTCGTTAATAGCTCATTAGAACTGAAGTGCGGGGCAGGATAAGGGTGTTTGTCCACACAATCAAAAAAGATAAGCCGTAAGACGTAAAATTTAAAACGTACGCCTACGCATGCGCACAAACCAATTTTGAACTTATTATGATGTTAGTGCGCACGCGTACGCCTTAAATTGTACGTCTTACGGCTTATCTTTTTGATTGTGTGAACGGTTTAAATCTCGACGCGGCGGTACAGAAGAGGGGTCGAGGGGAGGAAGGGATAAGAAGCGAGTTTCACTTGCACGGAAAATGTGATATAAACGCCTAAATAAAACATTAATGAAACTATCATTTAAGCTGTTCTTCAATGAATTTTGTAAAAAAATTGACAGCTGGTATCGACCTCTAAATCTTAACAAAAAAATAACCAAAAAAACTTATTTCACATTTAGTGCTATATAATCAAATGAGAAAGTGCCCCGTGGATAATTCAAAAGTCGAAAAATAAGGACCACCCTAGTATATACATATGAATTTTTTTTTTTTTTTTGAAAATTTTATTTGTTTTCATACACAAATAAAAACTTAAAGTTCAAGCACCAAAATTTGTTCTTAAAAATTTTGTATATAAAAGCTTATTTTTTTAAGAAACCTTATAATTTTTCTTCTTCTATAAATTCATATTTGCTTAGGAAATTACATGGCATTCTGTTTTTATTTCTTGTTGCGAAAAGAGTTCAAAAAATGAGTTTTTTACTTATAAACAGTTTTCTCAAACATTAATTTTTAAAATTCTTAGTCTATTACATAAGACCAAGTTCGTGCGAACCAGTCGTGCATTTTATTTTTTTACAATATAATCAACAATTACTTTCTGGCTTGTATGCAACAGTTCACTGGGCAGCCGTGGCGCGGCATTGCGGTAGTTATAATTTAGAAATTGACTTTCCATCTGTCACCGTATCGAACAAAGTTCATAACATAAATAATAAAAGTAATTGCATGTAAGGTTTGTTGCAATTACTTCCTTGTATTCAAAATAATCTCACACGTCTATGAAATAGTCTTTTCCAAAAATGATTAAAAAATGAATAACGGAATCAATCACTTTTACTATCCTACCAATTGCCTCCTATTGTTTATTCTACATATTTTTGAAAACAAAACGATATAGTCCACTGAGTGCAATTTAATGATGTGTGGGTGTAAAATTTAATATTTTGTGTGCAAGTAACATGATGTTCCAATTGAATTAACAACAAGGTTCTATGTACTACATTGAAGAGTCCATATAGCGTTTCCGAACAAATAGTTAATCCCTTTGTTGCCACATCGAACGAAATCCCGATTTCTAGCTCTATACATTGGTCTAGAGATGCTCTGAGAGCCATCGTTGATCTCCCATCTACTATTGTGTACTATATCCTTGCGCATTCGATATGCAATGTGTAATTGAATGCCTCTCATAAGCAACAATATGTTTGATTATTATCAATTGTAATGCATCAACTGCAAGGGAAATGCTGCTCAAAGTTCCAGGAAATAAGTGCAGTCCGGACGTCTATGGATTCACACACACGTCCTACACTTCATGATGCATTTGTGCCGAAAGGAAACCACTGTTCAGTATTCTTTGGGATGATTCCGGTTGCCTCCTCTCTTCGCTTATATTGTGCTACTGTTGCTTGGTGCACAGGAAAGCATGGGAATGTTTGTCCTATGCCTCAGAGAGTGTGATTTGTGCTGCTTTTTACTAGTAAGTGCTTGCGTGTAATGGGTACTGATCGATATCTTGCCTGCAGGTAAACTGTGCTCTTGTATTCTGTGGTCGAAGGATTTTAGAAAACGAAACAATAGACTGATATATAGAGTGCTATTGTTACTATTTAGAATTTATATACATATATGAAAACTTGTAGTTACGAGTATGTTGTCAAGAAATCTGAACTTCAATAACTTTGAAGGGTGAACAAATATATCACACATATGCCTTTACCATGTTACATTGGCTGTACTGAATGATGAAGGAAAGTATTTAAGAAGTAATCTAAGAATATCTACATACACATCTATGCAGGGTGTGCAATAAATAGTGGATGACCTTACAACTAGCTATAGAGCGCCTAAAGACCTTTCAAAAAAAATTATTTAACAAAATATTTACGATTTTTTTCAATTTTTTTTTTTAGAAAGTTCGACTTTGTTCCATTTGAACAATTTTTTTATTTTTATAAAATTTTAGAATTACTGTTCCAATAGATTAATAGTGATAATGATGATATATTTATCTTTACCAAACTGAGAATCTCTTCTTAAATTTTTATCTTTATATTTTAATGAAATAAATTTTAAGTGAGATTTATTTTTTTTTTGTTTTGTTTATTAAGAAGACCCATGTGTTTGATGCCTGGGATGTTTTGCGTGCAAATTAGAATTTTTCAGGAATCAATAAAAACTGTTTCATGCTCAAACAAATGAGTTTTAAACCACTTTTTTATGCTTAACTAAGTATTTTATGGGTAAGAAAATTAAAAAGCGAAAAAAATTCACAGTTTATTAATAAAAATAATGAAAAAAACCTAAAAAACTGTTCTTGACTTAAGTTTTAGCAAGGACTGGGGTAAGTGGTATGTATATAATTTAACCAAAAAAAGAGGCTGGGTGCGACCCACACTGATAACTTCCCATTTGTGGTAAAAAAATTAAAACATATTGTGACGTTTTCTTCAATTTTACCATAGCTATTAATGGAATTTGAATATTTGGGACTTGGGTACAACTGAACAACCTTATTCATATACGTATGTACAGTACATACATTCTTCTAAAAACTAAGTTGATAATAAAATTATAAAATTATGTATTATATTATAGAAATTACTTTATTATTTCGGTTCCAAACATTTTAATTGAAAAAAATTTAAAAACGAAATATTCAAATATAAAAAATATGGTTTGGTTATTGATGGAAGGATACTTACAAAATATATCCGCTCTAAAACTAGATATTATGTCAAATATAAACCAATTGTTAGAAATTGTATTATGTATAAAATTAAATAATGGCAAAGTCAATATCATTGCTCGTTCTCAAGATATTCTAGTCGAAAAACAAATATTACCACTTTTTAGTAGATTTTATTTTTGTTAAAACTGTCAATTCGATACTTGTCAAAATTTAACCATATGTTAATAATTGTATTATGTCGATACCTTCCCGTAAGAATGTACTAAGCGACACTTTTTTCGAAAATGACTTTTTGATGAGGAAATATAGTATATAATATAGTATATGTTAAGGGCCACGTTTTGGCCTGGGTTTCGCCAACCTATTATGCATGAAAAGGAAACTAGAGTACAAATAAAAAAATGTATCAACTGCCATGTTTTCTCATTAAAATAATGTTGCCTCCTGAAATTTGTATTATCCGCCAAAAAAATTATGCTAAGCCGACATTAATAAAGATCTCATTGTCGTAGCAACAAAAAATTTTGTTAGATGTCACTTAGTTTAACCAAAATTGTCTCTTAGCACACTATAATTCAACTAGAACTTTCTTCGTTTTTTTCGTTTCCTGAACAATTTTAGAAATGTCGCTTAGTATACATTCTTACGGGAAGGTATCGATGTATAAAACAACATACTTTAGAAGGCACTATCGGTGTTCATTCCCAAGAAATCCGACTTGAAATACAATTTTAACTAGTTTTCACTAGAATTTTTAATAGTTTTTTTATTTAAAAAAAAAACTATTAATTTAATATTTGTCAACATTTTACCAATTGTACAAAATTATACTATGTATAAAATAAACTAAATTAGAAGTCAATATCACTACTAGTTCTCGAGAAATTTGAGTCGAAAAACAATTTTTACCAATTTTCAATAGAATTTTATATAGTTTTTTATTTTTTGTAAAAAAACTGTAAACTGATTTTTTTTGAAATTTTCACCAGTTGTCAAACACATTATTTTTCGTAAAATAAAATTATTTTGAGTTTCAAATTGTTTTCCGTTCTTAGAATATCTGGGTTATGAAATTTTTTTTTCAGTTTTTTTTATTTAAAAAAATAACGGTATGTTCATTTTTTTCCAAATTCATACCAAATCTGTATGACCTTATAATGAGTACATTAAATTTTATTTGAAATCAATAGCATTATTTTTTCGTGAGATATTAGAAACTAACCAAAATTTTTACTTTTTTTTTAAACCGTTATAGTGAAAAAACTGCTCACTGAATTTTATTAAACGCCCTTTCAGCCTCTTTCGAAATTATTATCTATTAAACAAAATTTATTTGAAGTCGATATCTTTACTCATTCTTGAGATATCGACGACGAAAAATGGTACAAGAACGTACGAACGTACGAACGTACGTACACACACACACACAGACATCTCTCTAAAAATGATTGATATAGCCTCTAGGGACCTTGAAACGTCGAGAAATGTCAAAAATTCCAATTTGACAAATCGGACCGATTACAATAACTCCCTATGGGAAGTTAAAAATGGTAGTAATTATATTTTGTATTGCTTATTATTGAAAATCACACTTAAGAATAACTTTTTGTCATGTTTTAATATCTTTAAGGTACATACTCGTAGATTGATTATCTTCAACATTTTCTTATTGATGGGCACTTTTAAAACATAAGCCTTTGCTGATAGAAGTGAAACCGAAGTTGCAACTTTATTTATTACTAATAATAAATGCATCATAAATCCATCAATATATTCCTATGATAGTACCTTTTCTATGTGAAGCATACTTAAAGCTCATATATGTCAAAGGTGTTTTTTTCTGTTTTTGTGGGATTTTTTTCTATAAGATTCAGTGTTGACAAACATGTTTTTTTGTACAAATTTGGCCACAATTTCATGAATTCCGAAACATCTTCAGTTTTTAGCTCTATGACTATATTTTCTAAATTTCGAATGAAGTGGACGTGAATTTGACAGACGTGACGGATGAATATGAAAAGCTAAGATAGAGAATGAAGTGCAAATCATCAGATAGATCATTCACTTTCAGAGATCATTCATAAAAATGAGAAAGAGAGTCTGAGACTAAACGGAGACCTTGGGGTCCCCAGCATTTATTTTCTGAAGATCCGATTTGAAACCTTCCAAAAAAAAGTATTGAACAATCCAGTAGAAAATTTCTAATTCAACGAATAAGGGCTTCATTGATACCAAACTCAAAATTTTCGATATAATAGCTTGATGCCAAAATCCATCAAATGCCTTAGAAATATCAAGCTCAATGATCTTACTTCGACATATGATTCTACTCTTCTGCAACTTGATATCAACAGTTCCTCGGTTTTTCAAATCTCTTAGATAAATTAGTTTATGTCTTGTCTTTCAATTTTATAATTTGTTATAACATTTCATTAAGGTATTACACGTTCTCTTCTTTTTCGGCGCACAATCACTCTCTGTTTCACTTGAAGACATTTTTAAAGCTAAAATTATTTTTCGCAGAAAATAGTTATATGAAAAACGCAAATTTGATATTGATGACGTTTGTTATCAAATTGAAGATTTGAAAAAAAAAAAAAAAATTAAATATCAAACTACTCCTGCCATTTTGGTAGTGCATGCAAAAACCTCTTAAGTCACTGACTTATGTTGTTTATGCAATGAACGTCTTTCCTACGGTATTATTTGTTTTTCTTAATTTATATAAACTCCATTTTCAAACTTAAACTAAATGGTATTTCGACAGCTTTTGCTGACGATATAGTATTCACATACTCTTCAAATACTGTCTTTGAAAGTATTGCAAACATTGGAAACGATCTTGAAATCTTAAGGCAGTGGTTTACTTATCACAAATTAATAATAAGTGAAAAAACTAAATTGATGTGTTTTGAGGTGTCTGGTAATAGCGTTTATGACTTTACGAGTATCTTACTGTTCCATGCTCACGATTGTAATCAGTATTCTTTACCTATTCACAAGTGTGGAATAAGTAATTTTAAATCCGAATATCAATGTTCAAAAAATTGTTTTAAAGTTGAAGTAGTTCATCAATTTAAATACTTAGGAGTTATAATTGATAACAACCTGAATTGGAAAGCTCATATTCAAATGATCAAAAATTATTTGTTAACGGTCACACGAAAAATGTATTTGATAAAACCCTTTTGCTCTCAAAAAGTTTTGAAAATGATCTATTTTGGTCTTGCAAGCTCGAAGTTACAATACGGTATTACTAGTTGGGGTGGATCTTATGCTAATAGCTTTATACCTTTATTAACAGCACAAAAACATTTAGTTAGAATTATTTTAAATAAAAATAGGATGGCCGAAAGTTTGTTTTTATTTAGAGAATTGCAAATTCTTCCAATGAGACATTTATATGTTTTCAAAGTCTTAAGAGAATTTTTTAAACAAAGCGGAAACATCCCTAGTAGGAATTATCAAATGTATAACTTACGTGTAAACAATATGACTTTAGTCAATGTACCTTTTGCTTACAAGACACATTTCAATCGTTTTTTCACATACACAGCTCCAAATATTTTTAATAAATTGCCCTTATCAATAAGAGAAACGCTTCGATTTTCAACTTTTATTAAAAAAATTAAAGACTGGTTATTCACTTTGAATTTTGATAACATTGAATCATTAATTTAGTTCTTAATTAAATAATCGAAAAATAATAAAATTTTGTAAACCTATTGTTATTAAATGTATGAATGTTCAAGAATTATAAGTTCTACCTATACTATATTTTTTCTATATTGTTGCTAGCAAGCTTTTCCTTCTATTATTATCATTATTTTTTTTCTTGTTTACTTAAATTACTGATTGTCACCCCACATCAGTTATTATTAAATATTTCAATTAGATGTGTCATTCGTCGCTAACTGCCCAATTAAAGAATGTACACTATTATTCAATTTTATTAATGAATTGTATATCTCTAGTTTTAAGTTATTGAATGAATAAAAATCAAATACAATACAATACAATACAATACAGGAAGAAATGTACAGACTTACGTGGTTCTTATCCAGAATACGCATCTCCCTTTAAGGAACCATTTTCAGCAAAAAAAAAGCATTTTGGAAAAAAATGTGATTTAAGAGGTTTTTGAAATGACCGATTCAATTCCAACGGGACCAATTCTCACGATCTCGGGGACCAATTCATACCGCCTTTGCGTGAGATAAACTTATTCGGAGACTGCTCGAATGCCCATTGTGTCGCTGGCTGTGTAAGGCCATCCTGCTGAAAAAATTGAAGATATTGAGACATTTTTAATGACAAGTAAAAACTGAACTGAAAATCATGTGTCAGAGCTAAGAAAAGACTTCATATAATTTAAATTTGAACTTCAATCCAAGTGGAGGAAAAGTTCGAGAAAAAGTGTAAATTAAAATATATCCACTGCCCTCTGGACGCTCTCAGACTAGTTTTGATCTTTTGAGTAATAGTCCAGTCAAAGCGTCATTTGACCTTGTGCACAGAGGCATGGTCTATTTTTTTTTCATGGATCGACAGGTGCTTATGAGAAAGGCTTAAAACCAAATTTGCACCACATGACAACTTTTTTTACCAAAGTTATTGGTAAAAATGTGTTTTGTGTCATTTTTTGGTCATTTGCGAATATCTCAGCTCCACTATCTCCTGCAAACAAAACTTAAACATGTATTTATTCCTAAAAACATTATCTATTATGTTATAAAAAAACACATTTGTTTAAACAAATGAAAAAAAAGTTATAGTAAGTTGAAATAATTTTTTGTTGTTCAAAAATCACTGTTTCGTGATTATTAAGAAAAAAGCTCATTTAAAAATGAAATTTTTAATATTTATTATTTAAGTTCTTGTAATTCCCTACAATTAAAAAAAAATCAGCACTCTACGATGAACGAAAGCCGAGTAATAAATTATTGAACATAGGTAAGTCAGCGCACCCACGCATTTTATGATTTTATGTTTTAATTAATATCTCAGCCCCAGTATGTCGCAAAGTGAAAATAAAAAAACTATATTTTCTATCAACTTGCATTTAATTTAATATGTTTGAGCAAAAACATAAAAAGTTACCGTTGGTTTCAACGTTTTTACTTGCGATATAGGTACTATAGGGCAAGTTCTGCATTTGGAAAAAAAATCGAACTCGAGATTTTGATCAAAGTTGACATTACGATGATAGCGAAGACGAAAAAAGTGGGTCCGGCAATTCCGTCTGTCTGTCTGTCTGTATGTATGTCTGTATGTCTGTACCTCGAACTAGAGCCTAAACTACTGGAGGTATTTTCTTCAAACTCGGTACTTAAGGGTCTTCGGTGATTCCCTAGAGGGGAAATTGAAATTTTTTTTTTAGCAATCTTATGCATTTGAACATTATTATCTCATTAAATCCATGTTTTATATTTATAAAATGTATCTTAAATTCCAAAGTACTTTTACATAAGAGCAAGTTCGTGCGATCCAGTCGTGCATTTTATTTTTCTTGTTTTTAATACCTTTTTTTCATAGTTATTGAGAAAAAAACTGTATTTCACGATAACTATTTTTCAGTTTTGGATTTTTGTCTTATAGTCCGGCTAAATTTCTTCAAATTAAAAAAAAATTAGTCCATTACAACAAACGGGAGCCAAGATATTCATGATTTAAGAACTTAGCTTGTAATTTTTGTTAAACACAGCGAAACATGGGAAAATTTGGGAGGGAGAGAAAGGAGGTGACGATGAACATTGGTTTTGAATGTTTGCAAATTGAAACGGCCGGCGCGGCGAGGGAAAACTGTGCCGGGTAAGTTATTCCATAATCGTGTTGTGCGACTAAAAAATGAATCTCTATATTTGACGGTACGACTAAAGTTAGGCTCAAAGGTGAACTGATGAGCATTCCTAGCGAAGCTAGTATCACGGGTGAATTGATAAAGGGGAGGAATGCAACTGGCAACTTCGAGTGAGCATTGTGAAAGAAGCGATAAAACAGGGAAATACATGTAACCTTCCGACGGTGTTCAAGAGAAGGGAATGAGTCCATGATAGCTCTGTTTCCTATCAGTTTTAACGCTCTGTTCTGAATTCTATCCAATAAATGGAGAGAAGAATGTGCTGCACCTGCCCAAAGGTGTGAGTTATACTCGAGTTTTGGACGTATATAAACGCTTTAAAAATTGTAGCCAGATCAGAAATATCAAACACAAAAAAAGCTTTGTCAATATATTATATATATATTACCAATACTACACAATGAGTAAATATGTTACCGATGTTTTGCCTTCTTATAAAATTGTGCAAACAAAGAAAACCAAATGCTATCCAGAAAATCTTACTTTGAGTGAACAAACATCTAAAGTTCCAATGCAAAAGCTGCTCTATCACACTGTTGAAGGAATTTCAGCATCACAGAAAGATATTTTGAATATTGCAAGCAATAATAATGATAGCTCTGGGCACAGCGAGTATCATCAGGGGTTTGTTAATACAACTGAAGCGGATGACAAATTTGTTTTGTATAACTTTTCTAGTACAATTTAAGCTATCCAACAATTTGAATGTTTTATTGAAAAATCCTTGTCCTTCATCTTCTAGGTATACTGTAGGCCTATAAGGATAACTTTCGAGAAGGAAACACATTTATTGGTCAACAGAGATAACGAATCTATTCAATCGTAGATAAATGAATGCCTGCTTCAAATTGCTTACAAATTACCTGTGAACAAATAGCGTAAATCGGAAACGACAGAAGATTGTGCGGCTTAAAACAAGTCATGCATTCCAGGATATGTCGATAGATATACGGGAAATGTATTCAGGCATTTTTTTTTCAAACACTCTTCAAAATCGAGCGAAATAACCGGTATTGATGGAAATCTGATAAAAAGATTTCATATGATTTTGCAGTACTTATCAAGTAGATTTAGTATTATTATTATATTCTTATTCATGGACATGAAACAATTCTTCAAAGTATATTGCCCATTGGAGAATTGAGTAAAGAAGCGTTAGAAGCCCGGAATAAGGATTTTAAATGTACAGAGAATATTTTACTCGAAGAGAATAAAGATTACACATTAACAGACATTATGAACCGTATGTGAATATCTTTGGATCTATTTAGTTAGAAAACCTCAAAGAAATTTCATTTAATTCTGAAGCTATAGAATAATTTTAACAGCCCGATTTAAACAACTAACTGCAAATTTTCATTTATGTACCGAAGTAGGTACACAAAATATTTTTGTTTGCGAGATTAAATATTTACATGTTTATGTATACATACTTACATACATATTTCAAAATTTCAATTATTTGTCTTCAATCAAAATGTACATATGTAGCTGTTGAAATGTTTCAAAAATTTTAACTTTATATAAGAATATTGCACTAAAAAATGATATAAGAATGTTAAAAAAAATAAATACACAAATGGCTTTTTTATTCTGATAATCTAAATTCCTCACTCTACACCAAAATATACCAAATAAGTGTATTTAACTGGACTATCTCAAGAACCTGAAGTGGTGCAATTTTTTCGACTTCGGATTCTAACTCAGCATACCAAAAACCTTTCGAAAATAATATTTTATAATTATCGTCCTTAATAAGGCATTGCCGGCCACTATGCGTCGGTGTCCGTATCATCCAAATCGGACCAAAATACATTGGTTATCGTCGAAACATAGTGCTCGCCGTTAACGGTGATGGCCTGGCCACTGTCGTTTTCAAATAATTATAGACCGATGATACGGCTACTCTAAAATACTAACCTTTTGTGAATGCATTGAAATATGGTGAATTTGGTGTGGATTATGATCTTCCTATATTCGATAAATTTTCTTGTTGACGATGGCTTCCATCCAAAAATGGGCTTGAATATTATTTTTCAACCGAAGAGCGCAAAGTGGTGCTTGAACAGAATACCCACTATCATAAAATAATTTAACTATTTGCGCATGTATTTGAAGACTTAAACTATACATGTTGATTCGACAAGACTTCATGAATTCTAATGCGTTGTGCCATCAAGTTAACTTCCTACCACGTAAAAAGAAGATCAATTGTGAGAAAGACACAGAGTCTCGGACAATGATTATCCTGAAATAGCAAGAAGAACTGAAACAACTGAATGATCTTAAATTATGTACCTAAAACGTTAGAATACTTTAAGGCTGACCTACCGCAGTGTGAATCAAATTTTAATGCAATTTACGAGTAGAAGATAGGGATATGGAACCACTTAAGATGAAAAGAAAAAAATTGCGACATTTATTACAGATGTGATCAAATAAGGTAAACTGGCTCTAATCTGCATTAAAACAACTTTCGAAAACATAAACTTAAAATACGCACACGCCTGAAGCAATCAAAGTTGAGAGCTATCTATTACCTTCTTGATGGAAGCTATACGAAGCCTTTTCAGAGTTCGATATCAAAGTTGTTTTCGAATGTTTAAATGCTAATTTTGGAAAGGTTAACATCTTCTACTAAATGCTTACACTGTTTCTAACCAGGGTTGCGAATTTTTGAATTAAAAAAAAAACCATAAGTCCATAAGTCTGTAGATGATTTGTGATTTAAAAAACATCTAATTCATAAGTTAGTTAGTGACTTATGATTTAAAAAAAAATTCAATTCATAAGCTACTAAGTGACTTATGATTAAAAAAAATTAATTCACATGCTACTAAGTGACTTATGAATTAAAAAAAATTATTCACCAGCTACTATTTAATTATTAAAATTATTAACGAAAGAAGATTTCAAGATTTTGTGTGTCATAAAATTATCATGCTGGCTTATAAATTTTCCAATTAATAATTTTTTAATCAGAATTTATCTATTAGCTTATGAATTAATTTTTTTTAATTTATAAGTCACTAGGTAACTTCTGAATTAATTTTTTTTTAATTCTTAAGTCACTTATTTGCTCATGATTTAATTTTTTTTAATTCACAAGTCACCAATTGACTTATGAATTAATTTTTTTTAATTCATAAGTCAGTAACTAGCTACTGAATTACATTTTTCTTAATTTATAAGTCACCCACTAGCTTGTGAATTAAAGCCAAGCTTTAGCTAAAAAGCGACTTAAGCTTTTGCAACCCTGTTTCTAACACATTAAACCTACTCCTAAAACGGTCATAAATAGTACTATATTTCCAATGCTAAGTATCTACAAGGAAATCTGGCACTTTCCAGACGATCGAACAACCAACTTAATCGACCATGTGCTAATCGATGCCAAATATCGGCATCTTAAGAGACTTTTCTTTTTTAGTACAGAGGAGGGCCTGAGTTGTCAAAAACAGAATTGTAATTCTTTTTTAGTTCAGTGTTCAAAACTTCGAATATGTGTTTGTTTTTTTTCTGAACATGTTCTTAGTCTGTTCAGAGTGCGCTCTATATGAAATCAAAATAAAACAACTTAGCAGACAGAGTTTAATGCTTAACACAAGCATTTATTAAATGGAGATTTAAAAAAAAAATGCTGTAAGATAAGTGTGCAAGTGTGTTTCAAAATCAGCTCAGAGCGCTTAGAGCATGCTTGGTTCAGAACAAGCTCAATATGTTTGGACTCTGTTCAGAGATCTTTTCTGAACTAAAAAAGAAAAAGGCCTTTATATGTGTGAAAATTGTGAGTAACGAAAGTCAATTCTAACCATTTCCTAGTTGCACCTAAATTGAGATCTCAGCTATTGAACGAAACAAAACTGCGAACTACCAAAAGAAGAAAGTCTGCATTGGACTGCTAGTAAGGTTCTCATAGTCTACAGAAAGCACCTGAACTAGAAACCCACGCTTGGGACAAAAAGAACCGTTATACTCGCGCTCCATTAGATTAAATTTGAGCACACCTTTGACTCACTGTTAAATTCAGAGATTATTTCTACTTCCGAAGCTCAGGAGTAAACTGACGGACACTCCCTGAAGCGCAGAGTTGCGGTTAAATTGTTTAAAAAGAGGAACTGTTACCTTTTTACTTGCGACGTATAGGTACTATAAGGCAAGTTATGCATTCGTAAAAAAAAATTTAACTCGAGATTTTGATCAAAGTTGACATTACGATGATAGCGAAGACGAAAAAAGTGGGTCTGGCAATTCTGTTTGTCTGTCTGTTCGATTACAGGTAAACGACTCGGCCGATTTTCTTCAAACTTGGTAGATATGAGTTTTAGTTTTTTACCCCCGGATGTTTTTTGATTTGAATTTTTAAGACCAAAAATAACGGTACCTGCCATACGATTATTTTTCGAAATTTTATAAATATTTTTTTTTCTCACAAACTGTCCCTACGATTTTCTAAAAAACATTCAAAAAATTTAATTTAGTTATGGTTGAAAAAAATTTTCCAAAAAATGAGTAGTTTTGGTACCCCACTTGGGAACATTTTTTTTGTTTTTGATTTTCTCAAAAATGTTACCACCGATTTTGATCAGTTTTTTTTATGATAAAGCTTCCCATCAGTTTGAAAATTATTGTGTATTCAAATTTTCCAAAAAATTTTTTTGGATTTTTAAAAAAACTTTCAAATTTTTTTTTTGAAAACACAATACATATTTCGGAAACACCATGCTAGATTTTTTCAAAACTTGATAAATAAAAGTTTGGAAAAATAATCTACAAGATATGAGAAAAATAAATTTTTTTGTCTAAAAATAACTGTAGCCTCCATACAAATGTTAAAAAATGGTTTTCGAAAATCGTATTTTTCTCGAAAACGGTTCCGAGAATTTTACTTAAATTTTGTTCTTTCGATTATTTTTTAATATCTGTAATTTAATAAAAAAAAAAATTGAAAACAAGATATTACTGACTGTACCTACCATAGAACGATTTTTTAAAATTTTGAATTTCTCATTATCAGCACAACGGATTTTAATGAAATTTCATAGAGAGAAGCTCCTAAAAAGTTTAAAATACATTGCATTTCAAAACTTTAAGAAAAATATTTTTTTTGAATTTTGAAAAATCAATTTTTTGTTTTTTGAAAATTCATTATCTCGAAAACGGCTGAATACTTTTTTTTGTAAATTTAATTTTTATTCATAAAAACTTCAAATTGTATAAAACCTTATTTTTTAAGAAACCACTACAAAGACTGATAATTTTTGTTCTTGCATAAATCTATATTTGCTTGAATCAAATGGCATCCTGTTCTTACCTTTTACTACTAAAGAAGTTTTTTTTAGTCATTTAAAAAATGAAGTTTATGATGCTTATGAACAGTTTCTCTAATAACATTAATTTTTGAAATTCTTAGTCTTTTACATAGGAGCAAGTTCGTGCGACCCAGTCGTGCATTTTATTTTCCACTGTTTATAAAAATCACGTAAAGATAACAATAAAAGACAAGAAACAATGAGTCAGAGCTCGAGAGATTCAAATGTTTCTCTTAAATTTAAATCACATATGACATTTAAAGTTCTTTCGGATTCTACCAAAGAGACTCAACTGGGTTATTGAGGGACCTGCATAAATATGGGTATTGTACTCAAGCTTGGATCGATTAAAAGCCTTATGGAATGGAGCCAGAATGGAAGGAGTAAAATATTACTTACATCTTCGAATGAAACTTATACACAACTAGACGTTTCAGACAGAAGATCATTGATGAACTTAACAAATAGAGCCTGAGACAAAATGTAGCCCTGGGGAATACTAGCATTTATTTTATGAAAATCAGACTTGAAACCATCCAATACAACCTTTATTGAGCGATCAGAAATCCGAGTCCAACAAAGAAGAGATATATCAACTGCAATTGCAAGCTCGATGTCAAACTCTATCAAATGAGTTTCAAGCAGAGCCGTATTTAAGGATTTGGCGCCCCGGGCTGATAAATTTTGTCGCCCTTTAGAACAATGAAAATAAAGTAATAATAAAAAAACAAAATGCATAATATTTATGTTTTAAAATTTTATTTGGTTGTATACTCATTAAAAAATTCATTAACAATAGATTCGTTATCTACATTTTTTGTCAATTCAGCTTCTTTATTAAATAATGTTTAACTATTAAGGCGCTAATGCGAGACCTTAAATTATTCGTTTCAATACGGAAAACGATCTTTCTGCAATACAATTCGTTACTGCAGTAAAGCTGTGTCAATCAGGATCGATTTGATTTTTTCGATCCGATCATCGAAAAGTATTGATGATCGAAATCACAAATTTTCATTTTAATCGATCCCAATCCCAATCATTTAGATGATTCTTGTTTTTCGATTTTCTATTTCAATCTCAATCAGTCAGGATCTGGTGTGTTTACTGTGGGAATTGAACTAGTAATGGGACTTATCGAATAAAAACTTTTGACTTACATATACGATAGTATCTAAAAGTTAAATTATTCGATAGTACCAAGTCATTCAGTAGCTATTAGTCCTAAAATTGATCTTTTCAGGAGCAACAAATAAAATCTCTTTATGTGGAATTTTTTGACGCTTTTTAATCAATGGACAGAGTAGCATCATTCGATATCATTTGACAATTTATGGCTAGAGTATTTTGTGAAAGCCTCAACTCAATCTTATCATCGAAATCGAAATGAAAATCGAATCGGAACAGTATTGAATCATTTGAGTGAAATTGAAAATGATCGAATGATCGGTTGATTCAAATGATCGATTGTTGAACGATTGATCATTTGAAATGAACGATTTACACAGCTCTACACTGCAGTGCACAAGTATATTTTTAAAACAACCTCAGCATATCAAAATGCTTCCTTCAATTCTTTTCCTCTTATATGAAGGTTAAGCTGCCTTAAACTCATATTTTCAGAGTTGTTTTGCTCCAGAAAATGTTTAAGTAAGACACACTCTTCTTGAAAATTTTCCCCAAGATCAACCGGGTATAATCTCTGAAGAGTGGTTGCATTTTTTCGGATTGCTTCTTCACTCATGTGATCAAGCTTAGATTAAAAAATAAAACCATTTGTGTTTGCTTCATAGGATGAATTTCTTCTGTTCAGCGCACTCAATAATTGGTCGCAAATAGGAATGAATGTATTTATTTTGATATTTTCACAACCACAAAAAAGAACCTCCCCTTCGCAACACTCATCATCTCGTTTTTTCCTTTTGACGATTCTTTTTTGGTCCATTTTGTAATTTTCAGAGGTTTTGCTTTTTCCCATCTCTTCAATAACATTAATAGCCCAGTCAAATAAGCCAGAAAAAGGGGCAAACCTCGGAATGGAAGCGAATAAGCTGAAAATTTGCATCAACCTTTATTTTGATGTTCTAATGACTGACAAAAAAGTCTCATATCATATCGTGTCCGCGTCACAAGTTATTCGAGGTCAAAGGTCAGGTAAATCGTTTTTTTGCATTTATTTCGTTTTCTATGCGAAATACCGCGTTCGAGGTTATTATGAATTTTGTAGACCATACACTTATCTACAATTTTCATTTCAATCATTTTTTTATAACTCCAACCATTCTCGAGATATAGCGCAGAGAGTGGGGAGCGCACATCCTTAGATATACTGTGAGTCGAGGCAGATGTTCTGTTTATTGTTGAAAATTTAAAACGTAGATACTTAGCATTTTATGCATAATGAGTATGACTGATTTGTGTTTTATATATGATAAACCGCTCTCGGAAGGAAAAAGAATTTACATTAAAAAAGCTGAGAGATGTCATTACAGACTATATTCCTGATGATAAAACAATCATTTCAAAATTAAGGGAAAGATATTTAACTGAAGTAATAATAAGACGAAAATAGGATCATTTACTATTATTTGTTTTCGTGATACGCAAGCTAATATTTTATCTAATGCTTGGTATAATAATAAAAAAGGCACTGAGTAGAAGAACGAATGCGTGTAGTAGAAACTACAGCTACAATTATTAGAGAAGATATTCGATCTTCTATCGTCGAGACTAAATCTTATCCGCCTCCAAGTAAAGTGATCTACAATTTACTTGTCGACGCCGTTTAGTATAGACTTTACATATACGGATGCGCGCTCCCCACTCTCTGCGCTATATCTCGAGAATGGTTGGAGCTATAAAAAAATGATTGAAATAAAAATTGTAGATAAGTGTATGATCTACAAAATTCATAATAACCTCGAACGCGGTATTTCGCATAGAAAACGAAATAATTGCAAAAAACCGATTTACCTGACCTTTGACCTCGAATAACTTGTGACGCGGACACGATATGATATGAGACTTTTTTGTCAGTCATTAGAACATCAAAATAAAGGTTGATGCAAATTTTCAGCTTATTCGCTTTCATTCCGAGGTTGAAGGCTAATTTGACTGGGGTATAAAGCATTCTCGTTTTTCTCGCACAAATGATATGAGTGCCTCGTAGAGCCTGGACACAGTTTGAACGTCTGTATCAACACTTTGAATTTTTTTTGATACAATATTGAATTGCTTGTGTATAGAACTCCAAAATTGAGACAACTTTTTTAGGAGCGATATGACAATAACTTGGATATTATTCGGATAAATTTTGGAACAGAAAAACTTGTCTAAGCCAAATGTGTGTACCAAACCAATTTCAGACAGCCAATGGAACGTTTTTTGATCTAGAACATAACATATGCTCCAATGGAAAATGACACTAATATCTACATCCTGTGTTTTCAATTAATCGCTTTGTCAACGTATCACCCTTTGTTTCAAAAGCAACATTCCTTAAGCCGCCCATTAGCACCACAGAAGGAACAGATGCGCACGCACCGGTGGTGACGGTGTATTGAAATTTGAAATATGTGCTGTGTGTGTGGGCTGGTGTGTGGGTTGATGTGTGAACCGAATTCTCGTGTGAGGCTCGGTGCGAACAAAATTAAAATGTTTTGATTTTGGTGTCGGCCGGTTCGTCGATGTGTGCACTGTGCACATTTACAGTTTGTTTAAATTGCTTTTAAACACACCTAAAACAATGACAGTTCGTGCAAAAAACTAAGTAAACCGACCTTTTTTGAGATCTTGAAGTATGCAAGGCATATGAAGTTAGCACGATACTAAAAAGATAAAATAGGTATTCGACGATTTTAACTTAAGGAAAATGTTATAGATAGCATGGTGCTAAATTTGGTTAAATTTAGCAAAATCGTCTTTTTAACCTAGTATTATACTAAAATAGTTTTAACATCGTACTAATTCGACTAAAATTTTGCGCCAATAGTTTTTAAAATAATACCTATCCTTTTATTTATCCATCATTATAAACTATTGTACAAAAAACAATCATTACATTGTTTCTTAAGTCGTTCAAAACTATTAACGAAGGGAAGGGTATTTGCATATAGGGACACGAGTCAGCCAAAACTAAGAAAGATTGAGGCATGATTTGCTAGGTACTCGTATATATGAGGAATAAAAATTTGTGTGTGACCTTATATCTAGAATCCCCCTTGATGGATTTTTATAATTTTTTTTTAATAAAATGGGACTTTTTGTAAATGGCTTAGAAAGAAAAAATTAAGATCCGTCCAGCCAAAGTTTTTCTATCCCATTTTTTTAGAGCTACATAGCAACAAGTGTTTTTTTTTTTAGATAATGTTTCATTGGAATTTGTTCCAAAGAATAGGTACATGTCTGTAAATATTTTTACTATGATTTTTTATTATAAAAATCGCTTAAAAAAAATAAGAATAGTAAATGGTGAAAAAAGTGAGTGACATGTTATAGTGAACTCTCTCACAGCCGGACACTCACGGCACTGAAAAAATAGTCATGCATGAAAAACTCAAAAAATCGCATTTCTTAAAATCTTTTGTATTTTTTGTTTATCCTTCAATAATATTGTTAATTAAACAACTGTTAGGGGCTGCATGCGCCCTTTTGCTTGTATGTTTTGAAAGTTCAATCGCTTTAAAAAAATATTATAAATTGGCCAATTGCTAGGGGCGGCTTGCGCCCTTTTGCTTATATGTTTTGAAAGTTCAATCACTTCAAAAAATATTATAAATTGGCCAAGCGCAAGCCGCCCCTAGCAGCCTTGCCGCCCCGGGCTGTAGCCCTTTTAGCCCTAGGGTAAATACGCCCCTGGTTTCAAGTATTAGTTTTTGAGAAGCTTTTGTTCTTCAAGATATTTCTTGAAGTTATAATTTATGACCGCTTCCATGTCATTGGAAAGAAGGGTTATACATAAGTCCAGTTGGACAATAGTTTGAGGGGGAGAAGATCCGCCTTTTTTTTGCGACAGGCTGAACAAGTGCTGTTTTCCATCCACTCGGAAAGAGACCAGTAGAAAAGTACTCTTGCTACTCGTATTGTACGAGTGTGAAAGAAGATTTGTCCCATAAAATCGCTTACGCTCTCATATACGGGAAGAGTCATGTCAAAGGGAATGTCGTTGAAAACGAGCGTAGGAACAAAAACCCAGTATTATTTCTTACTTTTTTTACAAATGACCAAAAATGTTTACTATCATTGGGTCATTGTGGTATTTTTTTGCTTTAATTGTTGGCCATATCAAAATTTGGTTTCGAATATGACCATTACTGGTATTTCAAGCTTGTTTGAATTTATTCCGGTTTTTTTTTCAATAGGGTTATAACGTCGTTAACTTAATTCGCTCACCCTAATAATATTACAGCTTTACAGCTCGAATGAAAGTATTCTCTTTTGGATTTATTTCCTTATTCGGGATAAATTTTTCAATCAAAAAAAAAAAAACTAAATTTGAAATCAAATCTGCACCGGAATCCACATCGCTATCGAAGAAACATTGTGACCAGTTAAAGATCCTGAAGAAATCATTTAGATCGTACCAGTTGGTTCTTCCGTATTGCCGAATATATCTCTTAGGGAATTTTTCTCAAACTTGGTTTTATTGGCTTTGGCACGAGTTAAGTTTGTTTAACTAGCCTAAAATCTCGGCATACCTTTATCGGGTATTGTCTGAAATCGCATGTAGTAACAATTTCGAGGTTAATGAGAAACAATTCTCTGACAGAGCATCGAATTCGTCAGAATGTAATAATGATGCGCTTATGGAAGTTGCAGCGAACTGATGGAATTTTCGGAGCTTTTTTCCTGTTCGAAATCTTTGCTGTTTCCGAGTAAACTGGAGAACTGGAGGAATTGTATATTTTCGGAATTCCTATCCGGTCGCAAGCCTTTTCGAAATGAATTGAGAAAATTCAAACGTGATTCTTACAAGAAAGAGCTCTGGAAACGTATTCATCTATATGGAGCAAATAATCTATTGTGCACCGGCCTTGTTTGAAAGCAACTTGATGCAGGTTAATAAGATTGTTACTTTCAATAAAATAAAGAAGCCTTTTGGAAATAATTTTCTCCATCAATTTACTTATGCATGGAAGAAGGGAAATATGCCTTTAACTGTTGGTTGCTGTAATATTTTGATTAGGTTTTGGAATTTGAATCATAGTTGGAATTTTCCACATTTGCGAGATTATGCCTTGGTCAGAAATATTATTTTAAAGGGATAATAAGCGTTGTTTTACTAGGTATTGTTTTTAATTAGCATACGTTCGTATCCAGGTTTCTTACCTTTGACTGCATTAAGACAACGTTCAAATTCTATTGGGTTATTTGGAAGTTCAAATAGTCTGGCAGAAGTACTAGGAGCGAGATAAAAACTGTCATTATTTGATACTAAAATTTTAGAGTGACGAAAGCTGCCAGAAAAAGTTTGAATCCTTTGAATAGACCAGGTTTTAGCCAAATGTTTTGATATTTCATCATATTAGAGTTTTAGATTCAGATACAATGACTTTTATGCCATATTGCGAATAACTACTGGTTAGTATTTTTATATCAGACCAGCTGTTTTTGGTGCTGGTGCTTGGACTAATATTCTCGGTAAAATGTTGGAAACTGGTGGCTTTGGCAATTTTTACCAGTCGTCTAAAACAGCGTTGGTAGGTTGGTGGCATTAGGGTATTTTTTGAATACTTTGCATTTCTTTTGTTTCACGCAAGAAATTGATTTTGGGAGTCCACCATGGAACCATTTTTTTTGACTGTATGTTTGGATTGGGTATTCAAATGTTAGCTGCAGAGAGAATGCCCTTTTTTATGTTTGCGACTACGCGATTTACGTTTCCCAGGCACAGTCTGTGTGGGGGGAGGGGGAGGGATTGTAATGATTATTATATTTCATCATCATCTTTTTCGGAGATGTTGTCGTGATATTGATAAAAGGAAGGATTAAGTTGATATTGGAATAGGGGCTTGTATTGTATTTAAGTGAGTGTTATTTATTTTAGAATTTGAGTTGATTGTAGTTGTTTTTTTATTTGTGAATGTTTCTTTGGATTTTTTGGTATCAATGATGTTGTACTAGTAGAATCTTTGGTTGAGTAAGTATGAGAAGAATTTAAATTGTATTTGCTTAGAGTGAAATCAGATGAGGGTCACGTGGATGTTAGACGGACGGTTGCTTTCAGTTTTGATTAGGAATTGTCATGCTGTTGTTTTGAGACACCGGTTTAGGTGAGTGCATTTGAATTTTATTATTTACAGCAAGAAGGAGGCGAATGTTTGCTTGTTAAGTAAGAGATTGCAGTGTAGAGAAAGGTTTGGAGGGGGTTCTCACTGCAGAAGAGTACATTAAAGAAGAGAATAAAAGCGTATGATTTAATTTACAAAAGGGGAGCGGGCTGAAGCAATTGAATGTCTGGGGGAACCGATTGCCCGAAAGCACTTGTGGCCCTGAGGCCATGGTTAAATAAGTGCTCACACTTGTTGTACTATGCACTGCTAAGCACGACACGAAAAATTAATTTAAACCGAGGCAAGGGTTAGAATGCAACTCTTAGATAGCAGGAAGACGATGTTATCGAGGACTGAGAGATAAATTATAAAAGTAAGTTTAAGGACAGATATAAAAGAATATTTGGCGCAAAAATTTTAGTTGAATTAGTACGATGTTAAGGTTGTTTTTGTATATGAAACTAGGTTAAAACGACGTTTTTGCAAATTTTGAACGAATTTAGCACCATACTATCTGTACTATTTTATTGTACTTAAAATTATCGAAAACATGTTTTATTTTTTTAGTATCGTGCTAACTTTATGACTCTTTGATATTTACAAACATCAAAACAGGTCTGTTTACTTAGTTTTTTTGGATGAACTGCCATTATTTATGTGTGTTCAGAAGCAATTTACTAGGCTGTTTAAAAATTTGCGCCTTTGTTTTTATCAGTCTTGCGTTGTCATTGTTGTTGTTTTTAATGTAGGGTCATATGGGTTAACGCTTACATGGGACAAATGTAAACGGCGTTTATTTCAGCTGTTTAAAATAAATTATAAAAAATAAAATGCACGACTGCGTCGCACGAACTTGCTCCTATGTAATAGACTAGGAATTTTAAAAACGGATGTTATTATTTAGTAGTAAGAGATAAAAACAGAATGCTATGCAAATATAAATTTATGCAAGAACAAAAATTATAAGTCGTTGTAGTGGTTCCTTAAAAAAATAAGCTTTTATGTACAAAATTTTTAAAACATTTTTAAGAAAAAATTTTGGTACGTCAATCTTAAGTTTTTATTATTGTACGTATAAGAGTCTAATTTCCAAAAAAAATATTAAGCTGTTCTTGAGATATCGAATTTTCCAAAAAAAAAATACTTTTTTTTTCTAAAAATTGAAAAAAATATTTTTTTTTTAGGTTTTGAAATGCAATGTTTTTAAAATTTTTCAAGAGCTTCTTTATAAAAAATTTCATTAAAATCCATTATGCCAATAATGAAAAATTCAAAATTCGAAAAAATCGTTCTGTCGTAGGTACAGTCAGTAATATCTAGATTTATTTTTTTTTATTAAATTATAGATCGTTAAAATTAATCAAAAGAAAAGAAATTTTAGCAAAATTCTCGGAACCGTTTTCGTGAAAAATACGATTTTCGAAAACCATTTTTTAAAATTTGTATGGAAGGAACCGTTAGTTTTAGATAAAACAATTTTTTTTGTCAAATCTTATAGATTATGTTAAAAAACTTTTATGTATCAAGTTTGAAAAAAATCGATCTTGGGGTTTTCAAAATATTGGGTTTCCAAAAAAAAATTTTGGATTTTTTTTAAAAATCCAAAAAATAAATAATTGAAAATTTGAATATGTAATAATATTCAAACTAATATTATTATATTTATTATAATATTCAAATAGGAGCTTTACCATAAAAAAAAAATGATCAAAATCGGCTGTACCGTTTTCGAGAAAATCAAAAACAAAAAAAATGGACCAAGGGGGGCTACCAAAAATAACAATTTTTTGGAAAAAATTTTTCAACCATTACCTAGTTTTAACTAAATGAAATTTTTCAATTTTTTTTTTTAAAATCTGTCGAACAGTTTTTGAGAAAATAAAATATTTATAAAATTTCGAAAAAAATCGTATGGCAAGTACCGTTATTTTTTGTCTTAATAAAAAAAGGAAAAAACGTAAATCGGCCGAGGCGTTTAGGCTGTAGTCGAACCGACAGACAGACAGATAGACAGACAGACAGAATTGCGAGACCCACTGTTTTGGTCTTCGCTATCATCGTAATGTCAACTTTGATCAAAATCTCGAGTTCGATTTTTTTTACGAATGCATTACTTGCCTTATAGTACCTATAAGTCGCAAGTAAAAATGAGAATATGAAATGCGAACTCCGTGGACGCAATTTCTTTTCTTGCAGTTGTATTACGAATATCGCTGGAACTTAACGTCGTGAAAAGAACATCAATCTAAAAAAAAACGCAGTTTCTTAAGTCTTTTTAATTGTCTTGCTTAAAGGTGCTATTTGCAGCGATATAAAAATGCTACCCGGCACCTAGGATTCTTGAAGCGGCATCCCATACTTACTTAAAAATCAGAATAGCTGCAAAAACTGAAACTAGATGCTAGAAACCCATTTGTTATGTACGATTTCTATGATAAGCTTCCACAGGTGATTAAAGATAACAACTTACAAATAAGACATACTTCGTATTCAATGTACACGAAATCGGATTTCACCATGACTTGATTCACACACGTCGACTAAGCATCACATATCATATACATAACAAACAAACAAAATCACACCATAAACTATATTGATATCGGTCGCAAGTATCGAAATACAACTTACTATTATGTCTAGTGCTAGTTTATTAACTGATCCGCACCTGGATTTCAAAAACTAATAACAGCAATCACACACAATGCATGGCATGACGCAAACATTATATGTTATGACTAAACCATGATGAGGCGAGGTAGAAGGGAAATTTACCACATATGACATTATAACTCTTTAGGGCATCATCGGTTGCTTTTAGCATAGTTGAACTTTTTTTGTATTCAATATTAGTTATATTTGTATACTATATATTGTAAGAGATATCAACGACAATGGTGCTGATATGAGATAGTGGTGCACTCGAAAACAATAAGGAATGCCATAAAAATCGTTTGTATTGTGCGTAAATTGTCTTTATTGATTTTATTTTTTATAATTTAATCAATCAATACTAAATTTTAAGATTTTAAGTTTTTAATTTTAATTATTTGTAGGCTAGATAAACTAGTATTATTCAAATAAATAAATGAAATAATGTGTGATATTTTTGCCCGAGCGATTATTGGGCCCTATTTTTACTTGCGACATTTAGGTACTAGTAAGTAAGTAAGTTATTCATTTATTTCTACTTCCTTCCATAGTTTAACAAAAAATAATGAATTTAAAAGCTATGGCTTTGCCGTCAGCTCAGTTAGCAAATTATATAAAGATATATTAATAATGTAAGGTTTAATAAAATAGTATAAAAATATTTACATGAATTCTGTTACTAATAACGTTCTATATTTAAATACTTCTTTCAAAAACTTGCAAAGTGTTTTCCAATCGAACCCATTCAAAATTGAGATCGTTTCCTGCATCGTAAGTGTTCTTTTCCCGAAGTATGCAAGGCGCTGTGGAGAAAATATGGGGCATATGCTGACAAAGTGGAAACAGTCTTCTTTGGATCGTAAGTTACATAGGGAACAAAATTGGTAGAAACTTCCATTGTAAGGGCTTCCGTTTAGACCGAGGACTTCACATCTCACTTTGAAGATAAGAGATATTTCTCTATAATTAAGCAGGTCGTGAAAGTAGTTTTTTTCCGATAAGCTGGTGTTAAGCTGGGAATACAGGATTCTACTTTCGGATTCACGAGCTTTAACTATAAGCGTATCACGGACAGAGTCTTCATGGCACTGAATAATGCGGTATAGCTGTTCTTTAAGAACATAAGAGTTGACTGGATTCACCGAAAGTATTTCTCCATGGACATCTCCCAAGCTTTTCCATTTTGACATCCACCAATCCTCATTCCTCAACTCGTATAGTATCATTTTTTTAGGAAGTCTGTCATCCTGGTGAGAGAGCATCTTTATGATGTAATCTGCTTGTACCTTTAACGTGTAGGTTAATAGTTTAGGTAGACCCGTTTCAAGATATAGAGCATAATTAGGCGTTTTTAGTGGTAGGTTAAAAAGCTTTTTAATGAAATTCCTTTGAAAGTTCTCAATAACCTCATATTCATCGATACCCCATACTTGGGCAGCATAACAAAGTGTAGATTTTACGACAGCATCAAATATTTTATGTTTCGCTGAAAGATTGACGTGCTCATTTAAAAATATGTTTCTCCATGAAATGTTGATCAGGCTTTGCGCACTTTTCGATTTATCTAAAAGATGTTTGTTGAAATCAAGAGTACTACTCAGTTTCACTCCCAAATACTTATATTCATTCGTTATCTCTAAACTAGAACCATTGAATGTCCAATTGTAAGTGTTTTGAGTCCTAGATGACCTTGAAAACACCATGACTTTTGATTTTTCTGAATTAATGATAAGACTCCATTTATGACAGTACTCTGCTAAACGATTTATCATCAGTTGAAGGTTTTCTGGTGATTCTGAAAGCACCACCAGATCATCGGCATACAACAGAACATTGATATTTAAATCAACAATTCGGATTCCTCCAGGAAGAAAAGTAACAACATCGTTAATAAAGAGTGAAAACAAAAGAGCACTAAGTAGGCATACTTGTTTTACACCACTGTTCGTTTCGAACCATTCGGAATAAACTGAACCATCCCATACAGCTGCTTTGGACTCTGTGTATAAATCTTTTATTATATGGATGAATTTTGAAGACAGTCCTAATTGCGAGAGTTTGTAAAGTAGGGCATTTCGATTAATAAGGTCAAAAGCTGCCTTAAAGTCCACAAAAAATGCATACACTCTTTTGTTTCGGGCTTGAAACGCTTTGACAATTGAAGTTAATGTAAAAATATGGTCAACGGTTGAAAAAGATTTTCTGAAACCAGTTTGGTAGTCTGACAAAATATTGTAAGTATTGACCCATAATTCCAATCTGTTGACGAGAACACCACAAAATAATTTTGCCAGAACATTCATGAAAGAGATGCCTCTATAGTTTTCAACGAAATTCACGTCTCCTTTCTTGTGAATAGGAAAAATCACCGATCTTTTAAAGGACAATGGGACTTTTTCTTTTAGTAATACTTTATTGAATAATGATTTAAGTTGTAGATGAAAATATTCAGTTGCATTCTTGTAGAACTCATACGGAATTCCATCTTCACCAGGTGCTTTTCCATTTTTTCCTTTGAGAATAACTTTGTTTATTTCTTCTAAAGTTATTTCAGAATCAAGAATCTCATCATAAATCATCGGTTCCGCATACAAAAATTTTACTTCGGACGCATTGTATAGAAGACTTTTGAAGTGGTTAGACAAAATCTCTGCAGATAGTCCTATTCCAATTGTAAAACTAGATCCATTAATTTCTCTGGCAATTTTCCAAAACTCCTTCGAACTTTTTATTTCACCAAGTGAACAAGCTTGAGTGTTCTCGAATTCCGCTTTCTTTTTTTGACACAGTTTTTTATAAAATATGTTTGTTTCATGATACCACTTCTTCAGATTTTGGCAGTAAGAGTTTCGTAGAGCATTTAACAGAGTAAATGATTTTTTTCGGGCCAACATACATTCTTTGTCAAACCACTTTTGTTTGAAATTAGGATATTTCTTTGCAACAATATTATCTGTTGAATTCCTAATGCAGGATATTAGTTTGTTTGCGCTATCTTCTACAGAATCAGTGGCCACATTTAAACACGATAGATTTGTATTCAGTTTTTCCTGATATACTCGTACAGTTGAATTTTCTTGCTTCCATTTCAACCGAGGTAAAAGTCGTAGATTTGTTTGCTTGGGTGCAGTTGCAGTATCATCACTCCAGTCTATAACTAACGGCATGTGGTCGGAAAAGTTTTTGTATTGAACTTCAAACTTTTTGATTAGTTCATTCCAATCGTTGTTTATCACACAATAATCTATGACAGATTTGCCTTGTCCTCCAAGAAATGTGTAGTGACCTTCTGTGTCACCATGGGTGCAGCCGTTCAAAATTGTACAATCAAACATCTGTAGAAGATCTAAAAGATTTTTTCCATTCTGATTACAAATACCGTCCATTGATTTTCTTTGACTATAATTTATTAGAGTGTTGCTTGTGTTTCTTATTGTTGTAACTTGCAAATTGCTGGTTCTTGCATTGAAATCACCAATGACTAAGACGCTTTTGTTTCCATAGTGATGAATGATGTTGTTTAGCCGCTCGAAGTCCTCACTCCACTTGTTGCAGTTAATGTAAAATGGAATAATAAATAAATTATTTCTATGCAGAAGTTTAACAACTGTGACTCCTTCACGTTCTTCAAAATCATAGGCCGTCAACATCCCATATAAAGTTCCACCACTTGCGCGCCCCTTTATATGTGTTTTTACTGCTTCCTGCCAAACTAACTTAAATCCACCAAAATACTTTGTAAACATTTTAAAATTGTCTTTGGTTACATGAGTTTCGTATAAAAAAAATACGTCAAATTTTTTAATATAAGCAAAAAAATCTACAAATAAAATTTTATTATTAAGGCCTGAGACATTATATGATAAAATATTGCTAGAACTTAATAAGATTGAACTGACGGCATCACAATTTTAATTCCGTACTAACGTACTACAACTTGCACTATTTTGAGAAAGTGGCATCCCAGGTGGAGCATTAAGAACTGGTATAGACCATTCGCCATGATGACGTCTGTTTGACAACGATATAAGTTTGACAGGTTCGAAGTCAAGATCGCCAAACATTCCTCGTAGTTGTTGTTCGCCATCCTCATTCATATATTTAAGATTGTAGCAATTATTTAAATAAAATGTTTTTCCTGCAACCAACAACGAATTGTTTTTAATTTGTATTGATTCTTTCGGGTTTTTAGTTTTAATTATTTTTCGATAGCTAAGTAGTATTCGGCGTTTGATCTGCATTTGTTTTGTCAGATCTCTTTGCAAGAAAGCACCTGTGCCTTTGAGAATCGACGAGTTTTTTATCATTTTTGTCGCATTTTCGTTTGAGCCTGTGTTGATTTTTAATTTTATAACAGCATTATTTTCGCTTAATTTAATTGTTTCTGTGAACTGGTTAGAATCAACACGTAGAAGTTTGCTGATATTTTGTATTTTATCTTGGGGATCAACACGTTCATTCGGAATAGTGAGAATAATATTTTTACTTCGTAGAATCCGGCTTTGCATCTCAAGCTCTTCCTCCAATACATCGCACCTGTTTTCAAATTACTGTACTTTTCTGGTTAAATCTTCATTTTGTATTCTTAAGGAGTTAATCTCAGTGGTTAACCTATGAAGGTCCTCCTTCGTTGCTAACTTGGCGGTTGCAATTGAGAGCTCCATGTGAAGCGATGTGTCGATGACTTTTTTTATTTTTTGGAGATCAGATTCAGAAATTGACATTATGAAGCGAGGGTTATTTTCTTCAATCGCTGTATTCGCAAATTTAAACTTTGGTGTAGTGTTAACGTCGGGAGATGTTTGGTCAACTTTCCTTTTTTTGTCGGTCATGTGACACCGTTATTAGCACAAATTCAGTTTCTTTTTTAATCTTATTTTCTATTGTTACCTGATCAATAGGAATTTGAAAAGATAATCAAGACTTAGGAATCTTCACAAGGAATTATGATTTTAAATTAGTGAAATACTATTTAAATTAAATAAAAAAATTAAAAAAACGGAGCGATACAAAAAAATTGAACTAATCACTTTCACAGCAGTTTAGGTACTATATACAGGGTGTCCCACAGTCACCGCCCCAAATGAAAACCAAGGATTCCTGAGGTCATTTTAAGTCGAAAAACTTATGAGGTAATTTTCTCGTTTTCGTCCCGTTTTCGAGTTATAACGGTTTTTATGATTTTTGCTCTCTTTTTCCTTAACTAGCTTTATCTTTGCCAAACTACGTCCGATTCGTAAGATTTTTTTTATAACCAATCAAGAATTTATTACAGTTTTAGTTTGTCTCAGAACTTTTTTTTCTGTGGGCAACCGTTTCTCCGCAATTTTGCATCAAACCCAATTTTTTTCGTTTTTTAAGTTGTTTTTTTCACTTCGATATAATTTTTTTCAAAAAAACACGTTAATGAGTATTAATTTTTTTCGTTAATTATTAAAGCCCAGTTCATTTTCTTAAAAAAAAATATTTTTTTTTTCCTTAAAAAGAATACTAAATGTAATTAACAACAAATAAACAAACTGAGTGAATTTAAAAAAAAAAATAGTTTTTAAATACAAAATTAACTTTTTCTGAGCTATTGTGGTTAAGAAAAGGACAAATAGATAAAGTTATTTCATTTCAGCGTATATTAATAACATTTCCAGATATTCTTGATTAGTGTAATCCATTGTTCTCAAATAATTGAAAAAAACTACAACTTGAATAACAAATCCAAAATGGAGTATCAAGTGAAAGAACACGACGCGGACACTAGTTCACGCGAGAAAGACATTTACAACCTTCAAATCATAATGCAAATTTTTACTGTTTACATTAGTTAACGGTCTTACTAATTAACTTTATCTATTTGTCCTTTTCTTAACCACAATAGCTCAGAAAAAGTTACTTTTGTATTTCAAAATTATTTTTTTTTAAATTCACTCAGTTTGTTTATTTTTTGTTAATAACATTTAGTATTCTTTTTAAAGAAAAAAAATATTTTTTTTTAAGAAAATGAACTGGGCTTTAATAATAAGTGAAAAAAATTAATACTCATTAACGTGTTTTTTTGAATAAAATGATATCAAAGTGAAAAAACTACTTAAAAAACGAAAAAATTGTGTTTGATGCAAAATTGCGGAGAAACGGTTGTCCGCAGTAAAAAAAGTCTCTGGACAAACTAAAACTGTAATAAATTCTTGATTGGTTATAAAAAAAATCAGTTAAGGGAAAAATCATAAAAACCGCTATAACTCGAAAACGGGACGAAAACGAGAAAATTGCCTCTTAAGTTTTTCGATTTAAATGACCTCAGGAATCCATGGTTTTCTTTTGGGGCGGTGACTGTGGGACACCCTGTATATGTACGATTACAAATCATCAATAGTTTTTGTTTATCTCTTTACTAATATTACCACTCGATACTGAGTACATTTCTCCTTTCTATATTCTATTCGATTAAATTCTATCACACAAACACATGTACACTCTTGCGTATACGTAATTTATTTGATATTAATTCGCTCTCTTAAGTTTCATTTGGTTCGTAACATAATTGACTCGTACTGTTTATTAATTCATATTTCATATTTAATTCTTTAGCTCAATGTCTCAAAATCAAAATATTTATATTTTCTCTTAGATATATAAATATTTCAAAACTAGTATCTCTCAAAATATCCTAAGGATATTTTACTCACAAAAATTATTCACACTCTAATAAAAAATGAGGCAATGATCGTTTAAGTTCAAAAGAAAAAGTGGGACTCACCGAATTTATATTTTTTTGTTAGGTTTTGTTCTTCTCTTTTAATATCGTAGGTTGTTGTTTTTACGTTATGAAGACGGCTTTGTCCTCCGATAGATGGTGTGCACAGCATTCATAAGAAGTGGCTCGATCTTTAGGCTAAACACTTGGATGAAAGTAAAACAAAATTCTTTTGCACTCGAACGATCTTACAAACGATATTAAAATAGAAAATACTTATCTTTTTTTTTTCTTAAATTAAAATGAGTAGCTGAGCATAATAGTTGTAAAAAAAACAAGATCATATATTTTTACATAATGATCCGATAATTAATATTAATTGTTGATGTTGATCGTGATGGTTATGTTGGGTACGTGATATTGGATGAAGACGCGAATGAAGATATGGTTACGGTATCGCACCAAGGATGAGGTTCGTGTCAGCTGAACTGATAAGCTTTTTTTTGTGTGTATTTTTTTTTGTTCTTCGTGGGAACTTTTTAAAGTTACCTTCATCGATGCGTGCTAGACCAACCAGTTGGATTGGGTGATGATGTAGAAATCAAAACAACGCTAGGCGGGTGCTTATTAAATCTTGTGTTCGTCTCAATTAAGATTTTGCAAATTCGAGTCCAGTGGAGGCTCGAAGTCTTGCTACGTATTCCGTTTTTTTTTTGTTTTTATTCAGTTGCTGGCCATGGTGTTATCACCAATGGCTCGTTTGGGATTCCAAATCTGGTATGATGATTAAAACAAATTTTAATGACCATGTGCAATGCCAATATGCCCTTGAACAAATGGATTTCTCTGGAACAAGATGATTCGATATAAGCAGACCGAGATTTTATAATGTGATATCGCAGTGCCTTTTAATCACTCTTTGACTGACGAATCTCTCGCCGTGACACACAATATTCAGTGCAAAGCCTTGGGGCTTCAATTAATTTTGGACAACTCTGGAAGTAAAGTTCCTAATTAGAGTATAAAACCTGACGGTAATAGGTTAAGATTTTTTTTCTTTATTACACTCACTGTAAGTTTCATGTTAATTTTCGTGTCTTTTCCGTTTACTATTTGGCGCAAGATTCGACATACTCTGAGGCACTAAAAGGCACTCTTAAAAGCCACTTGTGGTTGAAGACTGACGCGAATCACGTGGTGTTCGTGAATCGTTCTACTTTTCCAATACTCTAGGTATGCGGGATTTTAGAAGCTATACCTATTTAAGAATAGTATTTATTTTCTTTTGCTCAATAAACTGAGATTAAATTTCGATTACTTTAATAAAATTTACTTACTTTGTTACTACGTATACGTATATATAATATATACTGTATAAATATACTTATATCAGTAAGGTATATGAAAAACTTTTTTGGGAACTCTCGGAATATTTATAGAGTTAGTACCTCCGATTTTGGCTAGGTTTCAGAAGAGAAAGAAAGAATGTACGAAATGCATTCATGACATTTTGCCACTTGACGAATCTCATTTATTTCCGCCATTCTTTTGACAGGAGAAAATCAGCTGGTATGTGATGGAATTCCATGTATTATTTTTTTGTTTTATACAGGGTGATATGAAAGGCTTGTTTATATCTCGACTGAAAAGGTAAAGTATCTTAAGTCGACTTAAGATATTTCGCGTTTTTTTGTTGATCCTTAGTGCCATTCTAAAAGGCTACAGTTCTGTGCTATCGGCTTCCTTCTATCTCACTCCTGTGCTTTTTTATAGACAAAAACAACTTCATCTTATGTTCAAAAGACACATCTCTACACGCGGTAAAATATCTTAAGTCCACATAAGATTGTGTGTTCTGCTTAGTTTTAAAACCTAAAATAGACTTAAGATTATATTGGCTTAAGACTTTTTTATTATTGTGAAATCGTAAATCATATTAAGTTGACTTAAGATATTTTTGCGCGTGCAAACAGGAAAAAAAGTCATCTTTAAGTCGACATAAGATAAAATCCTTAAAAAAAATCCAAAAAAGTGTGAAAACGCAAATCATCTTATGTGAACATAAGATGAATTTTTAAATTTAAAACTGAAATTTTTCGCTCCCTAAGTAGTCATAGGATATTTTACCGTTTGCAAACCTAAAACAATTTCCGTAATAACAAGGACATAAGATATTTTTAAGCGTATTTTGTTTCTAGATTGCCTTTTGTGTGACCGTTTTTCTTATTTTTTCATTTAGTGTTTCAGACAGTTTTGTTTCATACGCGATTGAAAAATTATTACAAATGAAACACATACGTATACAACAAAAAAGAGTTGAATTGCACGAAATTGGAATTAAAAATACATTTTATAAAAATAAAACATGGATTTAATAAGATAAAAATGTTCAAATGTATGAAATTGCCGTCTGATTTTCAGAAAACTAAGAATTTATTCACACAAAGCTCAAAAATAGTTTTATTATTAAAAGAATTTTTATGCTAGAAATTTCTTCAAAGCTTTTCAAGAATACAATTTGGGATACCAATTTAAAGTAATTACGTATAGTAGTATTGGCGAATAGTTCTAAAAAGACTGGCGCAAAATGTCAAACAACCTATTATTTTTAATTTCTTTGTATGATACTACCTAACAATTTGCTAACTTTAAAGTAGGTTACTAACTCATTCTTAGTTTAAAACATTTTCCAACTAGTATCGTACTAAAAAAATTCTTAATAAATGGCTTCTGAACACACCGAAAACATTGACAGTTCGTGCAAAAAACTAAGTAAAAAAGAGGCTGGGTGCGACCCACACTGATAACTTCCCATTATGGTAAGAAAACCTTGAGTAGAATTTTACATCTTTTTCATGGACAAAAAGATAAAAACATATTGTGACGTTTTCTTCAATTTTACCATAGCTATTAATGGAATTTGAATATGTGGGACTTGGGTACAACTGAACAACCTTATTCATATACGTATGTACAGTACATACATTCTTCTAAAAACTAAGTTGATAATAAAATTATAAAATTATGTATTATATTATAGAAATTACTTTATTATTTCGGTTCCAAACATTTTAATTGAAATAAATTTAAAAACGAAATATTCAAATATAAAAGATATGGTTTGATTATTGATGGAAGGGTACTTACAAAATATATCCGCCCTAAAACTAGATATATGTCAAATATAAACCACTTGTTAGAAATTGTATTATGTATA
The DNA here is from genome assembly GCA_911387755.1 of Chrysotoxum bicinctum. NCBI lineage: Eukaryota > Metazoa > Arthropoda > Insecta > Diptera > Syrphidae > Chrysotoxum > Chrysotoxum bicinctum. Next base: position 135,275,250 of record OU426988.1, read on the forward strand.
AAATTAAATAATGGCAAAGTCAATATCATTGCTCGTTCTCAAGATATTCTAGTCGAAAAATAAATATTACCACTTTTTAGTAGATTTTTTTTATATTTTTGTTAAAACTGTCAATTTGATACTTGTCAAAATTTAACCATATGTTAATAATTGTATTATGTCGAAACCTTCCCGTAAGAATGTACTAAGCGACACTTTTTTCGAAAATTACTTTTTGATGAGGAAATATACTATATGTTAAGGGCCACGTTTTGGCCTGGGTTTCGCCAACCTATTATGCATGAAAAGGAAACTAGAGTACAAATAAAAAAATTTATCAACTGCCATGTTTTCTCATTAAAATAATGTTGCCCCCTGAAATTTGTATTATCCGCCAAAAAAAGGGAAGGGTACGAAATGCCGACAAAAAAAATGTCGACTGGACAAATATAAATTTTATCGACTGTTAAAATGTCGACTGAAGTTTGATCGACAAAAAAAAAAGTCGACAGTTTAAAATCTCGACTATTAAAATGTCGACTGAAATCTTGTCGGTGAAAATGTCGACTTTAATATCCAAAATTGAGTTCAATAAAACAAGAATGCTCTCTTTTAATATGTTAACTAAATTTTATTATTAATTCAATTTTATAAATTAAAAAAAAGGGGAACGTATCGATTCTTTAAATGCTAAAGAAACTTTGCATACACCCAACCTCGCACCTACCCCAAATCCTATAGTGTGCCCAAGCATTTTTAAAATCGAATTTTTGATTGTCGACATTTTGATCAGTCGACATTTTTATCAATCGACTTTTTGAAAATCGACATTTTGAATATCGATTTTTTAAATCGACATTTTAAAAATCGGTTAATCGTACCCAACCCCCAAAAAAATTATGCTAAGCGACATTAATAAAGATCTCATTGTCGTGAGCAACAAAAACTTTTGTTAGATGTCACTTAGTTTAACCAAAATTGTCTCTTAGCACACTATGATTAAACTAGAACTTTCTTCGTTTTTTTCGTTTCCTGAACAATTTTAGAAATGTCGCTTAGTATACATTCTTACGGGAAGGTATCGATGTATAAAACAACATACTTTAGAAGGCACTATCGGTGTTCATTCCCAAGAAATTCGACTTGAAATACAATTTTAACTAGTTTTCACTAGAATTTTTAATAGTTTTTTTATTTTTAAAAAAAACTATTAATTCAATATTTGTCAAAATTTTACCAGTTGTACAAAATTATACTATGTATAAAATAAACTAAGTTAGAAGCCAATATCACTACAAGTTCTCGAGAAATTTGAGTCGAAAAACAATTTTTACCAATTTTCAATAGAATTTTATATAGTTTTTTATTTTTTGTAAAAAAACTGTAAACTGATTTTTTTTGAAATTTTCACCAGTTGTCAAACACATTATTTTTCGTAAAATAAAATTATTTTGAGTTTCAAATTGTTTTCCGTTCTTAGAATATCTGGGTTATGAAATTTTTTTTTCAGTTTTTTTTATTTAAAAAAATAACGGTATGTTCATTTTTTTCCAAATTCATACCAAATCTGTATGACCTTATAATGAGTACATTAAATTTTATTTGAAATCAATAGCATTATTTTTTCGTGAGATATTTGAAACTAACCAACATTTTTACTTTTTTTTTTAAACCGTTATAGTGAAAAAACGACTCACTGAATTTTAATAAACGCCCTTTCAGCCTCTTTCGAAGTTATTATCTATTAAACAAAACTTATTTGAAGTTGATATCTTTACTCGTTCTTGAGATATCGACGACGAAAAATGGTACAAGAACGTACGGACGTACGAACGTACGCACGTACGAACGTACGAACGTACGAACGTACGAACGTACGTACACACACACACACAGACATCTCTCTAAAAATGATTGATATAGCCTCTACGGACCTTGAAACGTCGAGAAATGTCAAAAATTCCAATTTGACAAATCGGACCGATTACAATAACTCCCTATGGGAAGTTAACAAACCTTTTGTGGCGTTTCTAAAAGCACGATATTCTTACGATGATTTTAACTTTAATAAAAGGGTAGATATAGTTATAGTATGATGCTATATTCGAATAAAATTTGCTAAAGCGTTGATTTCACTTAGTTTCATATTAAATCAGCTTTAACGTCGGTCGGTCGTACTAATTCAATTAAAATTTTGTGCCATTGAGTTTAGGAAATAATTTCAAAAAATAATCGTTTCACTTGTTTTGAAGATATTGATTTTTCAAAAAACTAAATTAGATTTTTTTTTTTCAAAAGATCCAAAATATATTTTTGCGAATGTTCTTATATAAAATATTATTTTAAGCTTCGGGGCTCCTGCTAAAAAAAAAATGGTTTAAATCGTTAGAACCGTTAATGAGAAAGTCGAAAATAAAAAGAAAAAGGTTTTGTGTACTGACGTACGCGCGGTAGAAGCAAAACTTCCGTACATGTCGCTGTCTTTGACTGATAGCGTGTCGTTTTGATACGTCCCTGATAGCTGCATAGACATTTTTTTACCCCCAACGCCGGGAAAGAAGTTTTACTTAAAAAAACGGTTCTATGACAGGTACAGTTAATAACATTTTATTCAGCTGTTTTCAAGATAAATAAGATCTTACACTACGGGTGCGATACCGTTAGTTTCGGAGGTAAAAACAATTTTCAATTTCTCCTATCTCCCCTTGGGTCCCTTAAGTAAATTTTTTCCAATAGTTTTTTGTTATTATTAATTTGACTTTTAAAAATATGTTTTCATGTAACATTTTTTACAATCATCAATGATTTTTTTAAATAATTTAATAATTTATTTTATATTTTATTTTAATATTTTTTAAATAAATTATTTGAATAAAACTAACTGTTTCTATTCTGTGAACCAAATGTGATTTTATAGCTTTTTTTTTAAAGAAATTCAAGTCTTTATTAGTTATTATTTATTTTTTTTATTATTAAAGCTCTAAAGAACAAATGTGACTTTTTCATATACGACTTAAATAAAAACCACCAAATATCATCTTAAATCTCTTTTTTTCCACTTTTGCACACGCAACTCATCTTAAATGGACATAAGAATTGAAAACGTCCTTCGAAAACGCGAGGCAAAATATCTTATCTCAACTTAAGATTTTGGAAATTAATATAAAATTCAATTTATAGAAAAGCCAAACTATCTTAAGTCATATTTTTTCTCATAACGACCAAAATATTAAAAATATCTTTTCGAAAATAATTTCAAAAAAAAGATCATAAAATTTTACATATAAATGCTTTGTTGTGTTTTTTTGCTCTCCTGAAAAATCATCAAAATTGACTTAAGATACTTTACCTTTTCAGTCGAGATATATGTACTATTTTTTTTATAAATACATAGATAGTTTGTTATACAGGAGGTCCCCCACAAAATCTTTTGTTCATTTGGGACTATACTCTGTTCAATTTATATTTGCAGTACAGGGAAGATAGGATATTTGCCTTTCTGTCTGACCATTATGGATTTCAATAAGCTATCTTTAATTTTAAGCTCTTACAGGATTACCGTAGTGAGCATTAAAAATTGCCGCAAATCTCAGAAAAATATTTTCTTCCAAAAGCTCGAAAAAGCTTAAGTCCTGAAAGTTACATAGCACAAACCAAAGAAAATGCCATATGAATTTCTATCAACTTGGCAATGGTAAATCTGATTCAGTGTTTTTTTCTAATAAACACAATAAGGGTTGGCTGCAAATTAGCGATCAGTATCCTTTCACGCTTTCACCCATGGATCAGATAGGTCATTGTGGGTTGTACGTGAGCACAAAGAAGATTACACAAACAATTTTAATGCAACTCAGTGATTCTGTTTCTTATTTCAGTGGCAATTTCTTAAGTTAAGGTGCTGTGCAAACAGCAGCAGGCACCAGTCACCAGTGTTTCTGAAAAAGCTCTCTCATAAGGCCTGTACTGCAAATATAAATAATATAAATATAATATAAAGCTTTGATAGCTTTGAAGCTATAATATAAAGCTTTGTTCTTTTATTTGAAAAGATATTAGGTTCTTACCCTATGCTTATAAAGGTTTCCCCAAACAATAATAAATAATGTTAACTTCCCATTCGCAATAATTAAATTAGTTATCTTTCAGCAACTAACGCCCCTATGACACTCAAATATTTTTATATCATTTTCGAATTGATCGAATCAATTAAATCCACCCCTTAAGCTGGGCTAGTTATAGTATTTTGGTTCGTCCCTCGAGTTTAAGTGAACGAATGGTACCCACTTTAAAATCTTTTTTTGTTTCTGATTTTCTAAAAATCAGTGCAATAGATTTTGATAATTTCTTGTATCTATGCTAAAACTCCTCAAAAATTTGGATAGTGTAGATATATAAATAAAAAACAAAAAATTCTCATGCGAGTTTTTTGAGTTCTTCCTCTTGTTGAAAATAATAGTCTATTGAAGGAAGAATCAAACGTATAATATTACCCTTTTGCTAAGAATGAAACATACCTAGATAATATATAAATATAGTTGAACTCAATTTTAACTTTTAATTTTTTACAGAAAATTTCTTTTTGATTGTCATAAATTGCACACAAAAACTGACATTTCTCTGGCTACTAATAGGTAGATGCACCCCCCAAAATACAATCATCAAAACTTCTTAGAAGTTCTTTACGTGGGCGGTTCTTGCAATTGTGTGCGTGTGCGGTAAGCAATTAGTGGAAGAAAATCAAAATATAAAATAAAAGAGATTTCTTATAAATACACAACACTGGTGGACACGAATTAAGGCCACCATCAGTATTAGAAGAAAAACAGTTAATTTTCATGAAGTATTCAAGAAACTAACTTAACGAAGAAACACAAGGTACTTAAAGATAATTTTCTTTTTTTTTAAACGCATTGTACGAGTAGAGCTTGCGTTTGCTGAAGAGCCCTTCTTCTGAAAGGATGTTCTGTGAACGCAACCCAGCCCACCTTAAGAAATCACTCCAATGTAACCTCATTGAGGCCTGTTCCGAGCCAGAAATAAGTTATTAGGGCTGGATTTACATTCTGTGCGCCAACATGAAGACCTTTATACTTTCCGATCGGTCAGTGAGATGAATTCTTCACGATGACCTTCATTACCTACCGTACGAGTTAAGCATTTGTGCAGAAATTCTCCGAACTCAACTATAAGTCAAGAAGGAAAGCATGTTAGGTGTTAGGTGCTTCTGCAAAACCGTTCCAGGGGACCAAATTTTAGTTTTCAGTGATGCCCATTTTGAGTTAAGTAGATGCTTCAGCAAACAGAACTTGAGCTATTGGGTGTGGTGTTCAATTTTTACACAAATCAATTTCCATCATACAATTAGATCCGGATTATGAAGAACCTTTTATGAGTCTGCTAAACATGCTTAAACAAATAAGAAAGTAATAATATGAAATAGAGCGGTGTGCTAAATTCGTGTCCATCACTGTACAGTACATATTTCATAAGAAACTGTTATTCAGAAAACTTTCCCGTAAACGAAATAAGTTTTTGAGCAAAAGTTTCTCGTAATTAATGAGCAAGCCATATGAAATGGATGAATTGAAGAACTATGTGATTTTTTTCTCACTAGCAATCAATACAGTGCCACCATCTTTTAATGGCAGCTCCGTAATATAAAACAAACAAAATATTTACCCCCCAACGGTGTCGCAGATACTCAATCTTATGCAGGTAAGCAATATAATTTCTTTTTCTTTTGAAAAAAAAAAAAAAAAAATAGCATTAAATTACCCAACAAATCAGACATTTTGGAAGGATATAGGTTAGGTATATATAGGTTATATAGAATATAAATATATGGCTGATGGGATGAAGTAATATTATTTTTCGAATTGAAAGAAAATTATAAGCATGCGTGTAGTATAATCTGCAAAGCATTTGTACCAACAATTTCATTCAAGATTCACCACTGCCGCCTTACAACCTTATTTTAAATTCATGTTTTCTTTAACTATTCCGCATCTCAAAGGTTTATAACACATACGTGTAGTACGACTTCAGAAAAAGGCTTTATGCTACCAGTAGGTCATAAGTTAAGCTTAATAGAATTTCAATGAACATTCCTGATGGAGTGAGTATTGCGCTTAAATAGTTTTAGGATGAAATGCTTGGAGCCTTGTAGAACACCAGTATTAACTTTGTGGACTTGGATTAAAATAGGACAGAAAGGTAGTTACTGATTGCACAACTACGAAGAATCAATACAAAGCTCTATCGAATGCTTTAGAAATATCGACATAAAAATAATCTTACTTTCTAAAAAATGATGACGATTGCTTGCAGTTTTAAGTGAAATGAAGCGATGGATAGGTGGAATTTTGAATTTAATTTTATTTTATTAAGTTTTGTATGTACGGCCGAGGGTTTTAAGCACTTTCACCAAATTGTTTGAAAATTCCTAAAATACACATTTCCAGTGGATAAGCGAAATGAAAACTCGCGAAATAAAAATCGCAAGATGAAAATCTAAGATTTGGACGATTAAAGTCCAAAGAACAAGCTGGCTTCCGTAAGTGTTTACGGAATACTAAGTCATAGAAAATTGTAAGAATAAGGTACTAGCTAGATTTACACATGAATATATCTATATATATAAAAATCAATGCCACTTTTCGTTGTGTTTCTATAACTCAAGAACGGGCTTACCTATCCAAACCAAATTTTATGGCTTTGTTTGGACTATTTAGTAGATGGTTTATGTGAAGTTTGCACAAAATCGGTCGAGTGGTTCTTAATTTATCACATTTTTTGTAACAAATGAACTCAATAAATGTCGGATCATTTTGTTAGTGGGGATTTTGCTGTCAAATTGAAACTTATATTTTTAATTTGATTTATTCTTTTTTATATGAAGAAATAATGCCACAAGCCTGGCGAACAAATATATGTAGGAAGGCGAAAGCGTAATGCAAATTATGTGGCATTACTAAGTCGATCACAGACTGCAGATGAACGCGCACAAGCTAATGCATCACAGAAAACTAATGCACGAAATAGATCTGTTGACCCTCTACCTGTACTGAACCTTGCACGCCGATCACGAATACGTCGTGCTGCTCTTTTGGCTAAAATGATGCGTGCTGCTTTTAATTACAACAGTCCACATTGTGATGCGGCTAACTTTCCAGGTGAAACGCCCGGCGTGTGTTGTGCTAATGGCAAAGTGAGATTGCCAGCATTAGAAACTCCACCCAAACCATTGTATTCATATACCTATTTTTGGGACATCTCAAACGTCAAATCACTTTTTCAGTCATATTCAACAATACAATTCGGCATTTCAAATGACCTCTTTTAGTGCTACTAAAATTTAGAGATAATTATGCCGACGTTTAAGGTAAATACTTCAACATGATTGTCCCATGTTTATATCAATCTGAATCATAAAGTATTCGATAGTTTTAAAAATTCTGATCCAACATCTACCTAAAATTGCATATGTACATGTTACAGATTCAGGGCCAGATTTATCATCAAGCTGGTTCGTTATTACCATACTTCGACGCTGATCATCAATTTTTGCAAATTTATTTTATTGGTGATGAAAATCGTGAATTGGATCAATGTTGTGCAATTGTTTCGAATACAAGACGAGAAATTATTCGTGAGCTACAAAGGTTTTTCCATCAGCATAACACATTAGATCAATTGTTCAAAATTGCTCTCGATCGTATGCCATCTAATAATCACAAAATCGTAATAAGGGCTGATAGAACACCTGTTGGAGAGCATACAAGGCGATTCAATGCACCCACAATTGATGAGGTTGCAATTGTAATTCTTGGTGATCAGTTTCAATCCCGTGATATTGTACTTCATCGCAGAAATGAGCAATTGCAACATGTTTCGGAACTTCATCGTATATGACACAATCATGCAAGCCGTTTCCAATAATGCAGGTGGATTATATTTATTGGATGCGCCTGGTGGTACAGGCAAAACTTTCGTTATGTCATTGATTTTAGCTATTCTAACTATTCGATCGGAACAAAAAATTGTATTGGCACTTGCATCTTCGGGAATTGCTGCTACATTATTAGAAGGTGGTCGGACTGCACACTCTGCACTAAAATTGCCATTGAATGTACAGGTGATTGAAACTCCAACTTGAAATATTTCAAGAAATTCTGCTATGGCAAAAGTTCTGCGATTAACGTCAATTATTTTATGGGATGAGTGTACAACAGCGAATAAAAAATCAACAAGGATCAAGGGCAAACACTTCAAGTTTGTGGAGTTAATTTAGAGAAATCATGTTTTTCACGTGGTCAACTTTATGTTGCCTGTTCCAGAGTCGGTACCCCCAGCCGTTTGTTTATTCATGCCCAAAATGGAAAAACAAAGATTATTGTTTATCCAAACGTTTTGGATTAAGTTTTAAAATAGCTAGCAATTAATAAAATATTTTTTTGTTTGAATAAATGAATTTGATGTTGCAATTAATTTTTTTTTATTATTTCACTTTATACGTAGCGAAGCACGTACCGGGCCGCTAGTAGATTATAAAGTAACTTGTAATTTGGATACCATTAAAAATTCGTCGACAACATTTTAGGAATAAATATAATTTCAAAATGTGTACTCAAACGCAAAATTTAGAGAGCAAAGATAGAACATGCAATCTTAGAAGAGACTGATGACGAGGAGATCCTCTGCAGTCTTAGACAATATTTTTCGAATTAATCTATTGAATTAATTTAACTACAAAGTTCAGCTTCAGTCAGAAATGTTGTTTGATGAACTTCATTTTGGCTTTAAATTAAGGGAAATCAAATAGAAAATACGTTAAGGGAAGAAAATGTTTTCTTAACTTAGATGCTTGTCAGTTTGTGTACTAAAAGTTTTCTAATATAAATCAAATTCTGTTTGACAACTGGCTAATTAAAAACAAGAAACTTACCTTCTCATGAAATCTCTTCTGTGCACGTAGATGAGTGAATGCAACATTGATGATGAAAATCCGGAACATGATTTGAAAAATCTATTTTAGTCATGAAGAACCTTGCGTACATTTTTTTTTTTTTTAAATACGAGTATCTGGCATTCGGCACAGTGTCATTCTGTAAAGATTTGACTATAATAAATTATTTTTAAATGAATAATTCAATAAAATCAAACCTGATACCTATATGAAAATCTCGATATAGAAGTTTTGTATGAACGCAAAACCGACCCTTTTTACATTGATGCCTTCATAGGCGACTAATTGGTGAAACTTTTTGCTTCCGTGGGTGTATCCATTCCAATTTCTAGTTTTATTGCATTTCAAAATTCTATTTTCAGTTTTACAGAGGCAGAGAGTTATATTATGTATATTAAAAGTTTTACGGTTATAAATGTGGTCCTGAGTCTAAAGAGATATGGTGGGGAATAGGTACTACTGTCCTGAAGAGCGTTATTGTAGGAGTGTGAAGGAGATCTTTGTGTATCCATGTGCATGCAGTGCACCAAAGAATTTGCCAATTACAACTTTGTCTCGTACACAAAATTACGATAGAATTTGTCAAAAACAGTTTTAGAAATAGAAGGAAAGTTGGTTATATGCCTAACTGGTAACATGATTCAAAGGAAGGAGTTTCTAACAAACAAAAAATAAATCTGATGACCATATCCATCCTGAATTTGTTTTTTTATGCAAGTTTGTTGAGAAAATTTTACAGGGTGTCCCTTAATTCGTGCATAATATTTTATCGTATGATTCTTGGGTATACTCTGAGAAAAAAATCGTTCTGCAGTACGGGCCTATCTCCAATTTTTATATCATGTATCGGGGATTTAAGAAAAGGCTTAATTTGGTGTACCCTTACCCATGGCAAAAGTAGTCTTCATTCCTAAAGCAGGGAAATCCTCTCACGTTAGCCCTAAAGATCTACGACCAATCAGCCTATCATCCTTCCTTCTTAAAACCTTGGAAAGATTGATTGAAATTCACATCAGACATAACTTAAAACCATGTCTCATTTCCACAGCTCAACATGCGTACTCTAAGGGAAAATCAGTAGAAACAGCACTTCATTCGCTGGTACGTGGTATTGAATATTCCCTCAAATACAAAGAATACAATCTAGTAGCTTTCCTAGATATCGAAGGAGCTTTCAACAACGTCAGCTACCAGGCGATCACAACAGCAATGAACAAGCTGAAATTAGAGAAACCACTCATTGACCTTATAAGTCTCATGCAGGACAATAACTTCCAGCATGAGAAGTTTTACTACCACCAGATCGGTGAATCGAGGTACCCCCCAAGGTGGGGTCCTTTCGCCTCTCTTATGGAACATGGTAGTAAACGAACTGCTAACATCAATGGAAGCAGAGGATTTCAAGGTGATTGCCTATGCTGACGATGTTGCAATATCTGTATCTGGGAAACATCCCCAAGTTCTCTCAGAACTCCTACAAAATGCCTTAAATAGGCTAACAAAGTGGGCTAAGCAGTGTGGCTTGGACGTCAATCCACATAAAACAGAATTAGTACTCTTTACGAGAAGGTACAAAATTCCTCAGATTAACCCACCCAAGATTAAAGGAATACCATTAAGCTTTTCCGACCAAGCCAAATATTTAGGCCTCATTTTAGACAAAAAACTAAACTGGAAGGCAAATATTGATGAAAGAGTAAAAAAGGCTACCGTAGCGCTTTTTACTTGTAAAAAGGCAATAGGTTCAAAATGGGGCTTCTCCCCAAAAATAACCCACTGGCTATACACCTCGGTAATCAGACTGATACTCATTTATGGAGTTGTCGTATGGTGGACCGCACTGGACAAGATGGTAAATCTAAATAAACTCATCAAAGTCCAGCGGTCAGCAGGTATGTGCATCACAGGAGCATTTCGCTCAACACCAACCGCAGCCCTGGAAGTGCTTTTAAACCTAACACCTCTTGACATCTTCTCCAAAATGGTGGCAGCCAACTCATGCGTGAGACTTAGAGCCACCTCTCAATGGATCAGTAACAATACTGGTCATACAACTATCTTAGACAACTTCAGATCTATCCCAGATCGCTTAGACTATACCACCCCAAAAATGGTATTCGATAACAGCTTCCTTGTTTCCATCCCTTCAAGATCGTCTTGGGAAGAAGAGAGACCCCTGGAAGACAATGCGGTACACTTCTATACAGACGGTTCAAAGACCGATTACGGCATTGGAAGTGGCATCTATTCGAAACAACTGAATCTCAGTCTTTTATATAGACTTCCCAATCAATGTAGTGTATTCTAGGCAGAAGTAATGGCGATTAAAGAGGCACTATCCTAGCTCAAAGAAAACGTTATATCTTGCAAGGATATACGAATCTTCTCGGACAGCCAAGCCGCCCTCAAATCTCTCGCGTCTGTCTCCACAAACTCTCAATTAGTCCACGATTGTCGATCATCTCTGAATGAGATGACAGAACAGTTAATTATTCACCTTATTTGGGTGCCGGGCCACAGAGACATTCCGGGAAATTGCAAGGCCAATGAGCTCGCCAAAAACGGAACACTTCTGCCTACTGTTAGACAAAAACATAACATAGGAACACCACTTGGTCACAGGGTACTACCTGCCTGGCAACTAAACAAAATGGCCAAGCATAGACCTAAAACGGTCAAAAGGCTTGATCTCCCTGAGCAGACAAAAAACAAAATATAAGCTCTACAATCGGAGTTATAACAGGACACTGCCTCATAGGTAGACATGCTCTGAGGCTAGGAGTCTACACAAATGACTTCTGTAGAAGCTGCATGGACGAGGAGGAAGAGGAAACAGTCCAACACCTTCTATGTACATGTCCAGCACTCTCCAATAGAAGGTATAACTATCTCGGTAATCCCTTCTTCGATAATACTAGTGAACTGGCAACGATCGACACAAAATGTCTCTCTAACTTTATTAAAAGCACGAAATGGTTTGTTTAAATTCATTACTCTCCCATGAGTAACTTCTTTAGTGGTATCACAACGGATCCTTGAGGTCTAAGTGAGTCAACAACAACTAGACAGCCACTCCAACCTAATCTAACCTACCCATGTCCAGGCGCCGTTACAACTTATGACATAAACTTTATTTAGACGTTAGTTTTTAGAAGAAATACCAGGGCCTTCATCACGTAAAACGACATAAGTTTGACGACGTCGTTTGAACGATTGAACTGCTTCGTGTAACACATACAAACTTGAATCGTCTGGACGATGTCGTTAAGACGATTCAACTTTAGCTTCATGTAACTTGTTGAACTGTCAAATATGGTCGACTGAACGATTGCGATTGAACGATTGCTATTTTACAATCGTCTAATACATTTTGTGGATTTTTTGAAAGTTATTTTTTTTTAATATAAATTAATTAAAAAAAATGTTACTACATTACAATTTGTTATTTTTCGATGATAATGAAAGCGAATTAAATGAAAGCGAAACTATCGAATAAATGCGAATGCGAAGGATACTAATTTCGATTTCCTTTATTTAACACTAGGGATTTCGATCCCGGATAATTTGTTTTCTTTTGGTGTGCGTATTTCGTATACATAAATCCATCTTCAAATAAGGATTCAAAGATTTTGATCTCTGTAAAAAAAAATCGATTTTTTTGGTGTGAAGGAACGTAAAATCTGTCGATTAATTGAAATCTTCATACAGAAATTGATTTCTCATGTGTAAAGGAAATCAACATAAGGAATGCATCGCACCCTCTCTCACTTCCAACGAAAACTTTAGTTTGATTACAACCAGACAGCCCAAATGACATTTTATTGCTTCTTGATGTTCTCAAACTGTAGACGATGGACGACACGACCGAACGATGCGATTGAAACTTTACACGAAACAAACTTTTGACGACGTCGTGTTCGACAATCGTTTGGACGACGACGCGACGGACGATCGTTTTAAAAATTACGCGATGAGGGCCCAGCCTTTGTTCGTTCTTGAGATATCCCGTTTCTAGCATTTTTTTTATACACAATTACCAAGGCTGGTGTTTCTTCAAAAAATTAAGATATAAATGAAGTTTCTATCATTAGTACTAACAGTGCAAGGCTACACCAAAGTAAGCCTCTTCATTAATCCCCAATATATGATATAAAAATTGGAGGTCGGCCCTTACTTTAAAATGATTTTTTCTTAGAAGACCCAAAAATCACACCCTAAAATATTATGCACGAATTAAGGGACACCCTGTCCCTTTTTGCTGTTTTTTCAATGGCATCACCTTCACGTGAAGAACGGATGCAATCTAGTTTGCTAAGCTGTTTAACGATACATAAAGAAATTCCACACTAAGTTAAAATGAATGATGTTTTAAATGTTTTTGATGTTTTTGTTTTTTAAATGTTTGAATGTTTTTGCTTGAGAACTTTTAGCTTTTAAGGGCTTACTTGTGTTGTGGGAAAATAATTAATTAATGATTATTTAATTCTATATATAAAAAATAGAATGCATGACCCTTTTCCAGTTGCACTAGTTTTTCTTTTATATACATTTATAAGTCAGCTGGCTTGAATTTAAAAAATTATTTATATTTTAACGTCCGTCGGAGGTTGAGCGTTTTAAAAACCGTGAAAGCACTGCCTGGCGACGTGTGACTACAAACCGAAAATAAAATGAACGACTGGGTGGGTCGTAGGAAATTTTTATTTTTGAATAAACGAACAATTTTATTTCATCATCTTGTAGATAAAGACTTGTTCACTGTCAAGTTCGATTTTTTTTTTAACTTTAATACAAAATACTATTTTTTTGACTAAAATAAGTTCTCTAAGATTTTAGTAAGTATATGATAATTTACTTAAAAGGAAGTAATATAATTGTTTTGTTTACATTAAAAGCTTCCGTTTAAAATTCTTTCTCTGTATCCTATAGAGCCTTACAACAATAATTACAAATTTGAGTTGAAATTTCCTTTACTTGGTGATCTGCTAGGAAATCGTTCCTGAAATATTGTATTCTGGCTTCGCGCAACGTTGGACATCGTTCTAAGAAATGAATAACATCTTCTTTCTCTCGCAAATTGCAGATGCTACACAAAATGGGACAATCTTCTCTGTGCAAGATGTCTTTCAAATTCAAACTAACAAGTTTCAGTCATTGTCTTACCATAATCGAAATTTGTTGCACACTGTGTTCGACACGAAAATGGCAACAGTTGTTCAAATTATGATTAAGTGTTGTATATATTTCCCTGTGCATCGAACTTGAGGACTTGGTTAAAAAGTTCACCCTGCAATTTAATATTAGTTCACAAGACTTTTGTTTATCCACTTACAGGTTCAGCTCCATTCCACACGAGTTTGTAAACTCCAACAATTCTCCATACCAACCGCTTCTGGATATTTTTCTTTTCTTTGTAGATTTCTTTGATAATCTTTCATTTGGCATCTTCATGATATTTAGAATATAGTCCACCTGAAGCCTTGATGATTTGACGAAGAGAGCGGATATATCGGTTTCCAACATTATTGCAACTATGGGGGTTTTGGGTGCAAGATTAAAAGTTCTTTTAACGTAAAACCTCTGAAGCTTCTCAACTGCTTCGCCATGTTGTGTTAATAACAGTCTTGGCCTTCGCTAATTTCTCTGTAAGGTATTTTTATACTTGGAGATTTGGCGTTAGAATGACACCAAGATGTTTATACTCTTTAACCACTTGAACTCTCTTCCCGTTATAAAGCCATTGTTCGTCACTTAGCCTTCCACTTCCATTCTTAAAAATTATACTTTTGGATTTTGACAGATTAGCCTCCAGATTCCACCTGCAGAAGTAGTCTGAGACCCTATTTATCATAAGCTGAAATGAATTTGGAGAATAAGCTAACAGTTCAATATTATCTGTAAACAATAATGATTCCACATCACAATATTGTATATGTCCTGGTCAGAAATCCGTTATATCGTCGATAAACCAAAGATTATTCTTATTTCAAACTATCGTACCAATTATGAAAAATTTTCTCCATTAAATAAAATGTTTAAGCTATTTAATTTATACAATCTTAAATATGACAATTTGTTTGATAAAACAATAATTAATTCATGTCAATTTAAATCAACATTTTTCCATTAAATTGTTTAAAATCTTAATATACAGCTTTGTTAGAAATTTTGTTAAACTATATCAATTTAGTACTGTATGTTAATAAATAAATAAAAAGGGTAAACAATTTGTGAGAAAATAATTAACTGATCGAGAGGCAGTTACAATTCAATTTGAATTTTGATGATATTTTCACCATAGGGTCCACTTACCATCCACTTTGGTAGGGTTAAGAAATTTGCTAATTTTACTGTCCCAAAAGTGAACCGGTTCAGATGTAGTAGACGTTAAAGTTTAAATGTCTAGCGTACCTCCTTTGTATATACAAAGTTACGTGTAAAAATATTTGCAATAAGGACAGGTTGAACTCTAAAACTAGATTGAGGATTTAATTAATTAATTATGATATTTGTATTTAATAAAAAAAAAAAAAATAATAATAATAAGGTAAATATATGGAAAACAATATTAAATAAAGTAGAAAAAAAAAAAAAAAAAAAAAAAAAAAAAAAAAAAAAAAAAAAAAAAAAAAAAAAATGTAGGGTAGAGCGATTTGAACCGAGGACTTCCAAACAGAGGGATGCGTGGGATGGATCCTCTTGACCATCCGGCTACGCAGTGTTTGAATTATGGTTGGGCAAGTTTGGTACTTAAAAGCGGTAAAGAGGCGTGGTTGAAGTGGTTGCTCATGGATAAGTGAGGATCGTTAACTACGACTAACGAATGGATCGGTGTGAGTTAATCCTTGAAAGGAAGTTGGAGCGTTTCCAAAGGATTTTGACTAGAAGTATTCAATTTTGGTACACCTATTTTCGAAAAATTCAGATTTGAATTTTGGTGCCAAAATTGGATTTTTCTGGTCAAAATCCAGCTCAAAAACGGCAAAAAAACAGTGTCCGGAAACACTTCCATGATGAACTTTTCAAGAGCTCGACTATTTCCTGGGGCTGTTTGGGAATTCTTAATCTACTATTCAATTGTTGGATAGCCGAATAAAAGTCATCGAAAGACTCTGTAGAAAGTTGACGCCTATCAAACAATTGAATAGTAGATTAAGAATTCCCAATTCGACAATCGACAAATGACGGTGGACGACTTTCTGTTCAGACTGGAATTAGCTATGGAGCAAGCTGGGAGGAAGTTGTGCTTAACTTTCACCATTTCGTCACAGGTTCTGTAGAAAATTGGTACTGGGTATACCTGAAGTCCAACCCAACGGTAAATTGGATGACCCTCCGTATAGCCCTGTTAGAGCAATATCGTAGCTTGGAGACGGACTCAGAGTTGTCGAGGAAAACTTCATCATGGAAGTGTTTCCGGACACTGTTTTTTTGCCGTTTTTGAGCTGGATTTTGACCAGAAAAATCCAATTTTGGCACCAAAATTCAAATCTGAATTTTTCGAAAATAGGTGTACCAAAATTGAATACTTCTAGTCAAAATCCTTTGGAAACGCTCCAACTTCCTTTCAAGGATTAACTCACACCGATCCATTCGTTAGTCGTAGTTAACGATCCTCACTTATCCATGAGCAACCACTTCAACCACGCCTCTTTACCGCTTTTAAGTACCAAACTTGCCCAACCATCATTCAAACACTGCGTAGCCGGATGGTCAAGAGGATCCATCCCACGCATCCCTCTGTTTGGAAGTCCTCGGTTCAAATCGCTCTACCCTACATTTTTTTTTTTTTTTTTTTTTTTTTTTTTTTTTTTTTTTTTTTTTTTTTTTTTTTTCTACTTTATTTAATATTGTTTTCCATATATTTACCTTATTATTATTTTTTTTTTTTTTTTATTAAATACAAATATCATAATTAATTAATTAAATCCTCAATCTAGTTTTAGAGTTCAACCTGTCCTTATTGCAAATATTTTTACACGTAACTTTGTATATACAAAGGAGGTACGCTAGACATTTAAACTTTAACGTCTACTACATCTGAACCGGTTCACTTTTGGGACAGTAAAATTAGCAAATTTCTTAACCCTACCAAAGTGGATGGTAAGTGGACCCTATGGTGAAAATATCATCAAAATTCAAATTGAATTGTAACTGCCTCTCGATCAGTTAATTATTTTCTCACAAATTATGGACTCAATGTACATCCTTCTTTAAAACCAAAATTTGTTTAAAAAAACTTAGAGAAATCATCTCCGTCCCAAACTGTTGACGAAGTATCATCGTACAAGTTTTGGATTACCGTTCCGAATTTTTTGCACATTCCCCTTTCGAATAGCTTATACATCAAGGATCTTTGGTTCAGAAGCTGTGTTGTACTTTAAGCGCATGAATTTTTTTTTTCTACTTCATCTTTATCACAATTTATATTTTCGCAAATTTCAGATATATCATTGGCTTTTTTGATTTTATTTTTAAAATTTTCGTCAAGAGTGGATCCGAGCGTCCAGATCAAAGAAAACATTTCAGAAACATTTCAGAAATGTTTCTCTGTTTCTAAAATGTTTTTTAAATGTTTCTTAAATGTTTCTGAAATGTTTAAGAAATGTTTCTTTGGTCTGGACACACCCTTACACGTTATTAAAAAGAGAAGAGATTGCTTTAATGAGTTCAAAAGATTCATATTTATAAGACTCCACCGGTATTCGATCTGTTCCTGGGGATCTGTCGTCTTTAAGCGAGTTAAGTGCTTCTAGAACCCCTAAAACCTTTGTTGTTAGTGAATGACACGTCAGGATTAAGCAAGTTGTTATATATATTTCTACTTCTACATTTTGATAAGCTCCAAGATTTGGCTTCGTAATAGACTCTCTTTTTTCCCTACATATTTTTTTATAATCTATATTTGTATGGGTGTAGATGTTTTTATAAGTTTCATCACTTGAACTGCTGAAAAATTTTAGTGACTTAAAAGAGTATTTTCTTGCTCTCTTGCAGTCTTTGGTAATTTGGACGAGCAGCACGTCCGCTAGTTGTTCAAAGTTCACGCTATGTTGCAACGTCAAATTTTATAATCAAGGTTGCGCTTATAAATAGTTTCATACTGTGGCTTTCATATAAGTTGCGTTAAAAGCTTCATTTCCCTATATTTTCACCATTATCAAGAGTAAACAATTGGTAAATGATTAGAATGTGTTTCTTGTATCACTTGAAGATCTTTCGCATACGAATTCCACTCTCCCCCGAGAAGACTAAAATCTATGACGGAAGTACCCTGCCGACGCACGTTTAGCTAACCTCTTCATCAGACGAAATTATATCGTTTCGTATGCGCAGCCCAAATGTATTGCAAAGTTTAAGAAGCTTATAACCTTTTTTGTTGCATATCATCATCGTTCTATGAAAACTCTGTAAATTCAGTTTTTGTGTGTTTGAGATATTTGCATTTAAAATTGGATATCAATATAAAAAATCCAAATATTATCAGAATCGTATGATCTTAGGTTTCAATAATTGTAGAACAGATTTCGCGTAACCATCGTGCAATAAAATTTGTTGCAAATGGTTGATCTGTGATCTGGAATGAATGAAATTTTAAAAAGCACTTAGGGAGTTTTCATTAAAGAAAAGAACATGAAAACTATGATTTTCATTTTAAGATTTGTATCTGATGCACGACTGGATCGCACGAACTTGCTGTTATGTAAAAGTACTTTGGAATTTTAAACACATTTTATAAATATAAAACATAGATTTAATGAGATAAAAATTCATGAAATTGCCGTCTGATTTCCAGCAAAGTATGAATTTATGCAAACAAAGTTTAAAAATCGTTTTATTATTAAAGCAATTTTTTATAGACGAAATTTCTTTAAAATCAATACATAGAGAAATGAAAATTATTTCTGTTTAAGTGGAGTGATTGAATTAAATTCAATTAAAAAGTTCATCTAACTGATGAGCCCACTGTCGTACCTGGGCGAAACGCACCTTGGAGTTGAGGTCACTTGAACTTTTTAATTGAATTTCTTTAAAATCTTTCGAGAACAAAATTTGGGATGCAAATTTTAAGAATTTAGTAGTATAGATTTTAGGAAATAATTTCAAAGAAAATCGGTCACACGTTTAAAAGATATTGAATTTTCCAAAAAAAACTTGGGAAATATATTTTTTGAATATTCTTATATATACAATATTATTTTAAATTTAAGAGAGCTATTGCTGAAATTTTTGGTTAAAATCGTTAGAGCCGTTAAGGAGAAAGTCAAAAATCAAATTGCCCCAAACAACAAAAATAAGTAATTGTAGTACCGCTTGGCATAATGGTTAGTGCCTTGGACATTGGACTGTCATGCGGAAGGTCTCGAGTTCGATTCTCAGCCGCTTCTAGAAAGTTTTTTTTCAGAGGTGTACTGCCTCTTGCGAGGAATTGACAAATTCTCCAAGAGTATCTCATATCATGGAAAGTGCTGCTCGTTAGCCATTCGGAATCGGCAGAAAATTGTAGGTCCCCTCCGTTCCCTGGTAACACGCACACAGGAATGGTTGAGAGTTATAAGTCACTAGGTCCCGGTTCACTCCGAGCTCCGAGCACCACCAAATTTAATTTAATTTAATTTTTAAAATGTAATTTTTTTTATCAAAATCGTTAGAGCCGTTTTCGAGATAAATAAGATTTTGCATTACGGGTGTATGGGGGGTACCGTTTGTTTTGGAGGTAAAAAAAATTCAATTTCTCCTTTAGGGAATCTCCAACGACCCTTCAGTACTGAGTTTGAAGAAAACAAACGGTACCCCCATACACCCATTATGCAAAATCTTATTTATCTCGAAAACGGTTCTAATGATTTTGATAAAAATAAAATGCACGACTGGATCACACGAACTTGCTCTTATGTAAAAGTACTTTGGAATTTAAGATACATTTTATAAATATAAAACATGGGTTTAATGAGATAATAATGTTCAAATGCATAAAATTGCTGTCTGATTTCTAGAAAAGTATGAATTTATGCAAAAAAACTTTGAAAATTCGTTTTATTATTAAATGAATTTTTTATATAAAAAATTTCTTTAAAATTTTTCAAGAAAAAAATGTGGGATGCGAATTTTAAGTATTTAATAATATTGATTTTAGTAAATAATTTCAAAAAATAGTAGTTTATAGGTTTTGAAGACATTGATTTTTGAAAAAAAATTTGTTTAAAAAAAAAACAACAAATATTTTTGCGAATATTTTTATATACAATATTATTTTAAGCATAAGAGGACTCCTGGTAAAAATTTTTGGTTAAAATCCTTATAGCCGTTAGTGGGAAATTCGAAAATAAAAAAACGGTTCTATGACAGGTACCCTTAATAACATTTCCCCCCACATTTTTTTTCACTAAAATATAGTCCATGTCCCTAATATTACACTTTATTTTTTTTGTCAAAATCGTTAGAGCCGTTTTCGAGATAAATAAGATTTTGCATAACGGGTGTATGGGGGAAACCGTTAGTTTTAGAGCTAAAAAAAATAAAATGCACAACTGGGTCGCACGAACTTGCTCCTATGTAATAGACTACGAATTTCAAAAATTAATGTTATTAGAGAAAAACTGTTCATAAGCATAAAAATTAATTTTTTTAACAAGTAAAACAACTTCTTTAGTAGTTCGAGGTAAAAATAGAATGCCATGTGATTCAAGCCAATATACATAGGTTCGTGCAAGAACAAAAATTATAAGTCTTTATAGTGGTTTCTTAAAAAATAAGCTTTTATATACAAAATTTTTAAAACATTTTTAAGAAAAAATTGGTACGCAAATTTAAAGTTTTTATTATTGTTTGAATAAAAATTAAATTTTCGAGATATTTAATTTTCAGAAAAAAAAGACCGATTTTTTTTTTAAATTCAAAAAATATTTTCTTAAAGTTTTGAAATGCAATGTTTCTTAAACTTTTTAGAAGCTTCTCTCCAAAAAATTTCATTAAAATCCGTTGTGCCGAAAATGGGAAATTCAAAATTTAAAAAAATCGCTCTATGGTACAGTCAGTAATATCTTGTTTTCAAAATTTTTTTATTAAATTATAGATCTTAAAAATTAATTGAAAGAAAAAAAAGTTAAGTAAAATTCTCGGAACCGTTTTCGAGAAAAATACGATTTTCAAAAACCATTTATTAACATTTGTATGGAGGGTACCGTTATTTTTAGGTAAAACAAATTTTTTTTCTTAAATCTTATAATTTATTTTAAAAAACTTTTATTTATCAAGTTACGAAAAAATCGAACATGGGGTTTTCGAAATATTGAGTTTTCAAAAAAAAAATTTGAAAAATCTGTGCGACAGTTTTTGAGAAAGAAAAAATATTTATAAAATTTCGAAAAAAATTCGTATGGCAGGTACCGTTATTTTTGGTCTTAAAAAATCAAATCAAAAAACATGCGGTGGGAAAAAATTAAAACCCATATCAACCAAGTTTGAAGAAAATCGGCCGAGCCGTTTAGCTGCAATCGAACGGACAGACAGACAGACAGACAGACGGACAGAATTGCGAGACCCAATTTTTTGGTCTTCGCTATCATCGTAATGTCAACTTTGATGAAAATCTCGAGTTCGATCTTTTTTATGAATGCATAACTTGCCTTATAGTATCTACCTATAAGTCGCAAGTAAAAATTCAATTTCTCCTCTAGGGAATCACCGAAGACCCTTAAGTACCGAGTTTGAAGAAAATAGTTCCAGTGGCTTAGGCTTTAGATCGAGGTACAGGCATACAGACATACAGACATTTAGACATACGGACATACAGACATACAGACAGACAGATGGAATTGTCAGAGCAACTTTACTCGTCTTCGCTATCATCGTAATGTCAACTTTGATCAAATTCTCGAGTTTGATTTTTTTTCCAAATGCAGAACTTGCCCTATAGTACCTACATATACATTAGGGTGGAGTGAACATTTTTTTTTTCATATTCGTTTCGGAACACCTGTAAAAAGTTGCTGTTATTATTCACAAATATACATACGAAATTTTAATCGGCTCGTGATAAATTTAGTGGTGCCCCCAACATAAACTTTAGAAAAATTCGCAAAATTTTGTCAAAAACACCCATGTATAATATTGTCAAATTTACGCTAGATCATATTCTGTTCCGTTTCGTTGGCAACTGTTTAACCTTGAATAGTGCGTGGATAGGTGGGGGAGGGGGTCGAGGCGGGAGAGGTGATTTCACTGGACTTTCATTTCATTTCAATTCAATCGCTGTCAAACGTTGTTCGAACGCCATTAAGTGCGCGCGTGTTATTGTTTTTCTATACTTGTGAGAAACATTGATTTTAACCACTGCCGTCAAGAAAATAAGACTCATGTAAGTAATATTTTTAATTTCCCCTGATCACAGATTGATTTGAATGCGCCTTTGAAGAAAATCAAAACTAGATCAATGTTTTAAAAATTTAGTATTTTTCTAATTTTCAATTGGGTTGGGGCACCTCATAACATCAAGACAAGTAAACAATCTTGTATGCTGAATTTACTCATTAAAAGGCAACTTTGTATTGCTATTCCATTAAAAAAAAATTAAAAAAATTTTTTTTTTCATACATTATCACTCCACCCTAATATACATATCGCAAGTAAAAACGTGTCGGGAGAAAAATTTTAAAAGTTTAAAGAAATTAGGGCTTTTGGTTTCATCGTAATGTCAAGTCCGATAAAATTCTCTTGTTCAAGGTTAAAGGTTTCTAAGATTTAAGGAACTGATGTGTAAGGATGGCTGAAATCATTCTACAATGATGACCGTATTATTTTGAAATCAACTGTACACATCATGCACTATTGACATTTAAGCACGCTTCTTTCACTGTAAATTGCAATTAAGACTGAACCGCGTTTTTTCTTGATATTGAAAAATTATTCGACACCAAGTTTTTCAAAAACTTTACCAACTCAGACTATTTCATTCACTCCATTCATTATTTAAAGCTGTTTTCTTTCTATATATGTTTCTTGTTCCTATAGAAAACTGTCAATAATAACAGTACACAGTTAGAGCCAGAGTTATGAAAAGATCAAAGTTAGGAGGATTCTTATTCAAAACCTACTCTCAGAAACTCATATTTGCTTAAGATTTCGAACAAATTAACAAATTCTATCAGTGATAGGACATCAAAACAATTCGGCAAAATCTGGATTTATCTGCTTCATACAACCTAGTCATAATGGCTAAAAATTGAAGAAATATCAAAATTAACATACCTGGGGAGCGGAACTGTCAACCAAAATTAACGTCAAGTATCTTGCAATATGATTCAAAAAATTGTTACATTTTACGGATTCAGCCAGAAGACAAAGCTGTTCTTGTATAAGCAATTCATCAGACCGATTAATATGTGCTGCTTTCCCATTCCCATATGTAAAACATTGTCCAAAAAATACATGTAGAAGTAGTGAATTTTTGAGAGGAAAAACTTTGACATAATTCGAACGAAACACGTCAGCAACAAATCACCCGCACCCGCCAAGACATTCCAGAGTAACGGTACCTTGACGAAATGCATTTTTTTTATTAATGATCTAATAGAACTCAACGATATAGAGGACAACTTTTCGTTTCTGAAGCAGATTCACACCCGTGGCTGAAAGATTACGAAATAAATTTCATTAACTACATTTTTATTGTTATTAAGCTTAAAAAATCACATTGTTTTAAGTCAATTATATCCCTTTAGACAACTGGTAACAGTAAAAAATAAAATAAATTAGAGGTCGAAAAGCCAGTAGAGAATCTTGCTCCAGAAACCTACAACTCTCAACAATTCCTTGGTGTGGGTTGTTAGCAGGAAAGGAGCGGATCTACAAATCCAAATGGCTAAAATGAGAAACACTTTTCAAGATATTAGATGCTTTTAACGAATTTGTCACTTCTCAAGGAGCAAGAGGCAGTCTTGATTTTGTGGCTTCTTCTTTGTATCGGAATTTTATCAATGTGTGAAAATTTGAATCTTGTTTCCCTACGCAAAATGTCTTCTTCTTCAATTCCATTGGCTGTAGCAAAACTTTTAAATTTCAACTTTTATAATGTATTTTAGAAGCTCGGTTAACAAACAACATCCTTTCCTTCAATTTACCTGAACATATTGCCATATATTATCTTCTGACACCAATGTCCAATGAAGCACAAATCGTTCTGTTTTCTTATTTGCCTCCTTTACTCTAAAAAAGGAAATCTCCAAAAACCCACTTGTAGCAAAACTCCCTCAAAATTAAACGGAAACAAATGGCCAGCCATCAATTGATTACTTCTTATGTTCCGGCCAAAACTCGCTTCCTTGCACATGGAGGAGATTATAACTGTTTGCCAGCAGAGGACCTCAATAAAAGACCGACGACGCACATTCTTTTCAAGCATTGAAGAAGAAAGAATAGAGACACATTACAGTTTTTCCTCTGCTTAAGTGCAAAAAATATGAGGGATGACAATGAGGAAGAACAAAAGGACATAAGTGTTGGGGTATGGTGATGGTGTGCTTGAATATAAATGACACGGAACAAAAAATTTGCCTTCGAAAAGATTTATGAATGCCTTTCTCATGTATGACATAAAAATGGAAAGGATCCTTCTTATTCTCCTTTCCGAGACGTAGATCCTTAGATAGTGATGTTATTTATGATTCTACCATGGCATATACAACTTTTCATAGCCTGTGAGATTTGTTTTTGCTTTCGTCCTTGCTCAGACCCCTATTTCAATCCAACGTCTTAGCTCATAAAGATAAAATTTCGTAATTAACGCTTGTTATAGGATCACGATTAAGTACGGCGAATATGCACAACTGATGGCGTGATATACCCACTATTACATCTCACTTTTTGTTTTTGCCGACAACGAAACAAGACATTAAACGTTCTTCTTAGGTGGGTGAAATGGAGGATACATCTATCTATATCTGTGCAACAATATCATAGGACAAAGGGGTACCTTTGAATAGCATATCCAGACGGCTTGCTCAAAGTAAGTATTAAGCCAACAGAAAAATCTCTCTCCTTTTGCAGTGAACCGAATCGGTATACATCATTCGGGTTGAAGGACATCCAAGTGAACGGCTACGGTTACCATTTAGATCAACATAATGTGAGGAAAGCTAAGAAAAAGGATTAGATTTTCCTTTGTGAAAAATGGGGTTGCATTAATTTAACTGGCGCCCGGGAAAGGATGAAAAAGATGAAAGTTTTTCGCTTTCTTACATCCGCAACAAACAGTGTGGAAGTGAACGTTTTTCCATCCGTCATTCGGTTTTTGCACTCGCGCGAACCACCGCCTAATCCTTTAAACCAAAATATCCTCATCACACAGTGGAATGAGCAGCTATAAAAATAAAAGGACAGGACCTAAAATTCGCTCAAAAGCTGTTGGTAAGCCAGTATTAAGTTTTTATTATTTGGAGAATACAAATTATATTAATAAAAATAGTAACGTTTTTAAAATATCGAACTTGAAACAAATTTTTGAAAGTTTTGAAGTCCAAATTTAAAAAAAAACTTTTCAGAACCTTCTTTTTTCAAAATTAAATATAAATCGGTCGAGCCGTTATGAGAAAGTCAAAAAAATCGTAGATTGTTCTGATAGTTGGAACGGTTCTTCCATTTTTCTATCTCAAATGTTCGTCTAAAACTTTGCGCTGGCCGTAAAGCAAGACTGACAGCAATAGTGTTTTGCAAGACAAGCATTTCGTCCTTACGCGTGAGGAGTTTTGAATCCATTCCCTGCGCACTATTTGCTACAGAATGAGATTGAAGAAATCAGATGATAGCTCAATTCTTTACCGAAACCATGTGTGTTGGGAAATTTTTGGAAGAACCATTCTCTCCGTTGCCACACACTGTACGGAGTGTTTTACAATTTAACAACTGGATCAGTTTCAAGGAATCAAGAGCCACATCAACATAAAAAGCTCCGGAAATTTGATACGGCTTTGAAGTCGATGGTGCTGTCTCGGCTTGACCTGACTCGCTTTGGTATTTTTCAAGAAGATTTTGTGTATGATCGATGTGTCCAAATTCGTACTGATACTTGCCGACTCAAGTGTTGCAAATGGCCTGAGTTGATCTTATAGTACGTTTCATATACAATAATATGCCTTGATGGTTCTTGCAGGGCATAGATAGGGTGCATGGAGGGTCATCGGTTAAGCATTCTGAAACTCATACTTGCCCTTTGTTGTGGACATAAATTGCGCTAAAATTACTTTGTATAGAAATATTTCGAGAAACAGACCTCGCAAGAGCTTCTGCTTTTTACCTGTGTGTCCAAAGACATTGTAAGGTAGTAGGGGCTAGAAAATCAGTTAAATTACTTTCTATGGATATTTTGCCATAATCAGAACACGGAGAAGTTTTTTGTTTGGCTTGGGGTTGCTTAAACATCGATAGTCTATCGATAGTATCGATAGTAAAAAACTATCGCCTACATCGATAGTTTTAAAAAACTATCGATTGTTTTTCATCTCACAAATTTATTAGTGGTGAAACCCATAATAAGCAACATAAACTAAAAATCACACTAACACTTATGCATTCATACGAGATGTGAGTGAGAAAAGAGATCGGATCTCACCTTCGCACTCGTTTAATTTCAAAAAGAGTCATGATTCTTGAGTCAACGTGTAATAGCTGACAATATAATGACCTGACTCTAAATTTCACAACATTGAACAAGTATGCGATAAAAATAAGTAATAAAACACATTGGCGCAAAATTTTAGTTTTAGTATGAAACTAGGTTAAAATAAATATTTTGCAAATTTTAATCGAATACTTTTTCTACCTTTTCATTAAAGTTAAAATCATCGAATACCTATTTTAGTTTTTTAGTATCGTGCTATTTACAAACTCTGCAAAAGGTCTGTTTACTTAGTTTTTTGCCCTAATTGTCATTGTTTTAGGTGTGTTCAGAAGCGATTTATTAAGAAAATTGCTTCAGTACGATACTATTTAGAAAATGTTTAAAATTAATAAGGAGTAAGCAATCTACTTAAAAGATAGCAAATTATTAAGTAGTATCATACTAATACTTTAATAATAGGCTGTATACAATTTTCCGCCATTGTCATTAACTAACACTTGTGCTGGACTATACTCTGTCCAACAAAAATTGTCAGTACAGGCCTTATTGGAGAGCTTTTTCTAAAGCAGTGGCACCTGATGCACCCTCACTACAATGCGTTAGGAAAAATGCCACTAAAAAAAGAGCAAGCCACTGACTTTTCTTAAGGAATTGTTGTTGTAATTCTTTGCAAAAAGTGTACACCCCAACACGACCGTCGTATCCCACTGCTGATGAGATACTGTCAAGAGTGTCAAGTGTCACTCAATACGATCGTGCGCTCTTTATCTACATCAAAACAGAGTTACCATTATCATTCTCAATTGCAAGCAAGGAGCTTTTTCAGTGGTTTTTATAAAGGAGCTTTTGGGATTTGAAGCTTTTGAGAACACATTTTAAGAAGATGAGTATGTTGAGTGTTGTCGTATTGCTTTTCAACTTAAAAAAAAACGCGCCTATTATCTTACCGCTTGGCGTTGTGGGAAAATGTAAATTGAATATTGTTTTCAGTCGTTTTTAATCGGCAGACGGTAGCCCTACGCGTTTTTTACTCTCATTTGCGGCGATTTATAATGTAAACTACGGAATCCCTGTGAGAGCTTTAAAAAGCGACACACTTATGCATGGCAATGCAACCAGAATGAGAGACAAACGTCCTATCTTCCCTGTACTGACAATTTTTGTTGGACAGAGTATAGCCATGGTCTGAATTTAGAAGCAAGCTTAAAGTTACAAATCTGCACAACACGCTTATTATTAAAAACAATGGCGCAAAATTTGAAACGATTTAGTAATATGTTAAAGCCATTTTGGTAAGTTACTAAGAAATTTGTTAATTTTGAACGATTTTAGCATTTTACTATCTCTTAACATTTTACTAAAGTTAAAATCAAAAACTGGCTACTTTAACTTTTAGTAACTTGCTAAATCCACATGAAATCTGTCATTTTCTTAGAAAAAAAAATCTCGGCAATTTTTTTTGAAAGTGTTAAATTGTATTTTTTATGATTCATGAGCTAATTGTTAAAAGTAAATAAAATAATATAAAATGTTTTCGGAAAACGAAGATTTTAATATGTTTGAAGACTCAGCTTTATGCAGTAAAGTGCGTTATTTTAAGTCCTGAGCTGGATGGTGGAGAATTTTACCGTAGGTTTCCGATTGCACCAGAATTTCAAGTACATACTATTAATATTACATAAGGCTGATGCTGGTAAATTTACTTCCTAATGGAACACAAGGGATATATCTATGTATGTATACCAATTATTCTTACATTACATGGACTGGTACAGATTCGTATTCGTATGGATGTTACGCACCAAGGGCTAGGGCTTTTTAAATAAAAAATACTATCGATACTATCGATAGTATCGATATCGATAGTTTTATCTTAAAACTATCGATACTATCGAAAGCGCTGACTGTCGATGTTTAAGCAACCCTATGTGGGTATAGGAATTGAATAGACCTTTCGTTTGATGTATGTACATGTCTCGAAAAGTTTGGAGGACTTTAAAAAAATTGTTATTTCTATAGATATATTTTTTCGAGGTTTGCAAAGGCACATCCAACGAAATTTCTAGTTGAGGCTCGGTGATTCAGTAAGCTTCGTTCCCTTCTTATGAAAAGCAGGTAATTGCTTCGCCTGCTTGTATAGGTATATTTTAGTAAAACTAAATTTGTTTCTTAATAAATTTTATTAAAATTTGAATTTTCGAATCTACTTAATTTTTATTATTCTGCGTCAGCTCTTACGCCAGTTAATTTATGTATTTTTTAAATTATGAAACTTCTGAACGTTAGAATAATGTAATTTTCGCCATTTTATATTTAACGTTCCACTGTGCGCCGCTCCACGTTGGGATGAGTAAAATTTTAATCAAACTCTATGGTTTCATTTCAACGATTGCACGTGTTGCATTAACTTAGCGTTGGATGAATGGTACCTTACCTCGTACGCGTTTCATATGCATGTATAAGTGTAGTTATAGATATGTATGTGTATATATGTTCTATAACTGATGGTTGCAATTTCGTGTTTTTCAGACTCCTTGTGCATTCTGGCTTATACTAGAGCACTAATTAAAGAATATGGAAACCTAAATGTGAAATGTGAGCATCGCAGTATCACGATTCACGACTAAGTTTAATATCAATCCCCCTATAGTGTAGACATAGTGTGGGTAAGTTCGAAGGTTGGGTGAGAAACATCTCTTATGATGGTAAGCTGAAACGAAGTTGGCATTCTTAAGATTCATTGCCCGGGGTTGTTCACGATTAGCGGACGAGCTGCAGATAAATATTTGCAGGATTATCATCTATGACTCTAGCAGCAGATATAAACTTGTTACCCATGCATGCACCCTACCATATATTATGTATATATAGATATAGCAGTTCTAATATATATAGATAGAGCTTGTTTATAAGGAAATCCCTTGTAATGAAAAATTATATCAACAAACTCCGAACACGCAAACTTGTTCATGTACCGTACACACAAAAAAAGGTGAACCACATAATATTACGAGTAAGTTTTCTATTCAAATTGTGATTCTCCTCTCACTGTCACTTTAAAAGGGATAAACTTTGCAAATGTTGGAAAAGCTTAAGGGTTTACTGAACTTTACCGATAGCCGACAAACACCACTTTATTTGTACCATAACCTCCGCATCAATTGATTGAGGTCGATGCATCATTTACGTTTACAGTTCTTTATCTCAATGTTTTGTTTCAAGTTCTGAAAGATGGAATGTAACCTAAAAATTTCATGTGGCGAAGGATAAGACTTCTTTCAATTTGAAACAAACATTTATTAAATCGCAGAAAAATCTAGATTTAAAAGTATCTTTAATCGAGTATGATGCCAGATTTTTCATTTCAAAATCAAAAAAAGTTAAATTAAGGCGATGAAACATCTAAAAACAAAATAAAGTCAATTCAGACAGAGTAATTTTTGATGACTTTTTGAAACTCGGACAATTATTCGTATTCAAAGCGTCATGGTCTTCTTTATAGTCCCATTAAATTAAATCCAACGGCGAACGGCGACAAATCACACAATAATCCTGGCATTAAAACGTTACAGACACATACAAATACATACTCGTACATAAAAGCTTTTTGATCACTCAGATTAATCGAAAACGACGCCAGTTTCGAAGACGTTCCGCACAATTTGGAGCTACAAAGACTGAAATCCCTCCTGATCCTGAGAAATGTGAAAACTCTGTTAAACCAGCAGTTTCAGAATAGTGTCAACGATTACTGGAAGCACCGTGCTGAAAGTGTTATCAAATCAGATAGTAGGAACATGTTTCCAAAGATAAACCAAATATATAAACCCTGTAACGTCAGGATTCCGAAACTGAGAATCTTCTATCTCAAGCAGGGATTAATATCCAAGTCTGTCCCACTATCAATAATTACTTTGTTATTGATCATGGGACAAAAAAACTTATCGGTCTTATCGGTTCCCATTTTGAGGCAGTAAGCGCTAGAGAACTCCCTAGCTGCAAAACTGACGAAGTAAATGATGGATTGTTTCGCAATAACGAAATCCCAACTCTCCTGAGATTTTCTGATGAATTAAAAGCTAACAAAATAACATTTGAACATACTAACAATTACAACCATGGACGAACTGACTGAAATATTTAGGAATCTAAATAGGTACTAAAAGGTCAGGCGGTTTGGATAACTTTCCAAATATTGTACTAAAACATGTTCCGACCGATATCTTACGGCAATATTGTGTTATCTTTAACGAGAGAATAACGAGTTTAAATAGTCTTCATATCGAGTCAAAAACTGTTGTGAAGTATTTAGGTGTTTATTTTGACAAGTTCTTATACTATAATGAGCATATGTATCTCAAAAGACTTTTCTACTCCGGATACTAAGAGTAATTACCATGCAAATGTTTAAAAATCTAGAAAACAGCAACAGTAGACTCACGATAACGTGAACTATTAAAAACCGAGTGTATTCAGGTTTGCGAAATTGTTCATGTTTACGAAGATGCAATTCGAAATAAGACATATGTTTTCACTCAAATCTATATATTTTTTTTTGGGTTTCAGTTTGTAAGTACCAATCCTTAATGTTTTGTTAAAAAAATGTACGTTGAATCTAATGAAAATAAAAATGCACTTCTGGATCGCACGAACTTGCTCTTATGTAAAAGTACTTTGGAATTTAAAATACATTTTATAAATATAAAAAATGATTTCCGGAAAAGTATGAAAACAAAGTTTAAAAATCGTTTTATTATTTAAGTAATTTCTTATATCGCAAATTTCTTTAAGATTTTTCGAGAACAAAATTTGGGATGCCAATATTAAGTATTTAGTAGTATAGATTTTAGAAAATTATTTCAAATAATAATCCTTCACACGTTTTAAAGATAATAATTTTTCAAAAAAAAATTGGAATTATTTTTTCAAAAAAAAAAACCAAAAATATTTTTTCGAATATTTTTATATACAATATTATTTTAAACTTAAGGGATCTCCTGCTGAAATTTTTTGGTTAAAATCGTTAGAGCCGTTGATGAGAGAGTCGAAAATCAAAAAACCGGTTCTATGACAGGTACCTACCGTTACTAAAATTTTGCCCCAAAACTTTTTGTGACCAAAATGTAGTCCATGTTTATAATATCACACCTAATTTTTTTTTTATCAAAATCGTAAGAGATGTTTTTGAGATAAATAAGATTTTACATTACGGGTGTATGGCGTGTACCGTTAGTTTTGGAGCTAAACAAAAAATTTCAATTTCTCCTCTAGGAAAACACCGAAGACCCTTAACTACCGAGATGAAAGAAAATAGGTCCAGTGGTTTTGGCTGTAGGGTGAGGTACAGACATACAGACACACTGAAACATATTTTTTGTGTACTTACTAAATTTTCTTTAAAATTAATGTAAGAAAAATGGAAATGCAAATTTAACTTAATTTAAAAATTTAATCATGTATCCGTTTTCAAGATATTGAATTTTCAAAAAAAAATTTGTTTTATTTTTTTTTAAATCCAAAAACTATTTTTTCGAAAAAAATTTTAGATTATATTTTTTCAAATGCAAAGGAGCTCCTGTGTAAAAAATTTGGTTAAAATCGTTAAAGCCGTTGATGAGAAATTCGAAAATCAAAAAAATCGTTCTATGACAGGTACCGTTAGTAACATTTTAATGCAGTCCATGTCAATAATATCACACGTATTTTTTTTATCAAAATCGTTAGAGCCGTTTTCAAGATAAAAAAGATTATGCATTACGGGTGTGGGGGGTACAGTTAGTTTTAGAGCTAAAAAAAAAACTTTCAATTTCCCCTCTAGGGAATCACCGAAGACCCTTAAGTACCGAGTTTGAAGAAAATAGTTCCAGTGGCTTAGGCTTCAGAGAGAGGCACAGACATACAGACATACAGACAGACAGACGGAATTGCCGGACCCACTTTATTCGTCTTCGCTATCATCGTAATGTCAACTTTGACCAAAATCTCGAGTTCGATTTTTTTCCAATGCAAAACTTATCCTATAGTACCTATATCGCAAGTAAAAATGAGTTATCTTTCTCTGGATTTTCTTTTTTTACAAATTGCTGAACACGGCCTTGAGTTATGTTTTCATTTTTCGCCCAAAGCTTTATTAAAAATGTTGATTGCTTCGCTAGGCTCTATTCAGAAATGTACTCTTTCCAAAATACTGTCCTCGCTTTCACTTTCATCACTGGTCAAAACCTTGTTCGTTTGGTTGCATTCAGAAGATCTTCAGTCCATTAATTGATATCAGCAAATCAGAGACTAACATGCAAACACACAATTTGAATTAAATGAGTTACTGGCCGCGGAAAAAAGGTTCAAGCCCCTAGATTAATGGCATGCATAAGTTCAATTGTGCGTTCCTATTGGGAGTTGATTGGTAACCAAATCCTATCTCTAAAAAAAAAGTTGTATATCCTTTCCGCAGTCTTCTTCATTTCCTATAGAGCTTAAAATGTTCGTTCAGCATTTTGTTATTGTTTACTTTTCAAGACGTTCCCAAGCTGAATCTAAGTAGCAAACAACGTCCCTTAACGTCGATTTCTTTAGGGCTTCAATACAATTTGTCCTTGCGGCTCCAATTGATGCCAAAAGACTAATTCTGTAGAAAAGTTTTTAAAACTCATTTTAAAAACTCGTCGTCTGATCTCAATTTATTTTGAGGCGGATAAGATGAAGCATTATCAATCAGAATCAGAGCTTTTGTTGGATAATCCTTGTTCTTTTAAATTTTTTGACCTACAATTATAAGGAATACACGTGTTAAAGATCAATAAATCAAAATCAATAAAACCAAAAAACATATTTAAAAAAGAGAACCTGTTATCCATAATGATTTAGAGCAACTACAGTCAACAGGAGATTCAAAATTTTCTAAAAGAGCGAGAATTTTTTGCGATTTCAATCATAAGTTTAACTTTGTGGAAACCCTATTGTCTTTGTACAAGATAGAAAAGTGATGAGCTGTTTTTCGGTTTTTCTTCCAGGAGCATTTTTTCCTTGAGATGATACGTATGTTTTGTCAGGTAGCAGCTTCATCTGCTTTATAAATTTGACCGTGGCTTACAGATTATTCTTGAAAGGCTCCTAAAGTTTGTCAAGTTTCTCACCGTGCTCACGCTACAGAGTAGTCAATGTAAAAAAAAATTATGTTCACGTTAGCCGGTGTTCACGTAAGGCTTTGTTTTTGTTAACGGGAGTTTTCTTTACTAGAATTTGGATATTTTTTATGATTTTATTAAGTTTGGTTGGGCCAAATAAGATCTACCAATGTTAAAAATAAATGCATTTTTTATCATATCGATTACAGAACTCGCAGAATTTCCCCGGTGAGTTAACTGACCTTTCGAATCAGCTGTAAAACTGAATTATGAAATTCGCCGGATGAACTACATTGTCGTTTCCTAAAATTACCATATCATTTATGAACTTTCCTATCAACACTGTCAGTTACAGACATTTAGTCAACGGCCTAGGCTTTGATAATAGCATCACTTCCCATCGATCAGCGAAATCAAGCACATTGTGCATCGTTCAATACCAACCATCTTTTTTGTTAGATTTCTGGCTGTGTCCGGTTGCGTCTTTATCCGTTCCACTATTTCTCTAAATTGTTTCCGATTAGTTGTCCGTTTTCTATTAAAATTTGTTAAACAAACACTTAAACATTCATTATGATAAACTTACATACATATATTTTTGTGTGTTTCCATTGTTTATTTTGGTTTTTCTTTTTCGTTTTTTAGATCCCAGTTATATTATTATTGAAATGCATCATTGAAAATTTGCATTCCCATTTTTAAGACGACCAAACAAACTACAATGGCTTTAATTGGTACCAAAATGAAGGTAATGAGTAAAAGAATTTTTTTACTCTATAAAATTCTGATTTAAACTTTTTTTCTAAATCCACTTTTATTATTTCACTGATAGAAATCAATTTCAATGAACAGCTGATTTTCGTTTCTTTAATATGGAACACAATCGTTCCACTCAATGTGTTCGATTCTCTTTCTGTTTTCAAATGTCAGTTTTAATTTCAATGATCAACTCTAACCTCAAATGCATATAATAATTGGTTGTAATCAGCCACTGACAGGATCTTTTACTGAGACCAATTTTTCAATGACTGCTATAACTGGCTTGTCAAAAAAATTAAGTCAGCATTCCACTGATTTGTTTCAATCATGCATTTCAATGAAAGCTATAACTGGGTCTTCATTTAAAATTCACTTCAGATTCGTCTCGAAATTAGGGCGAATGAATTGTGTGGAGTGCGGATTTAGTAATACCAGATAAGTTGAACTTAATGTCGGTGGTGCTCGGCATAAATCCTCGTATCAAACCCTCCTAGTGGGTGCCGGGCGGTAATGATCACCACAGAAATTTTGTGCGTTGTCAAGATGGGGATCAGCTAAGGTCAGGTCGCAATGTTGTAAGGTTCCTTTACTCCTCAATAGTTCAACCCTCAACAATGCGATTTTACCATAGATACAGGTCCCTAATTTTCAGTGGTGGTGTGAGCGATTATTCATAATCCGTGCCGAAGAAATGGAAGGCTGGGGGGAAAACCAGTCACTAACGAGCTCATTCGGATGCCCTGGCCGGGTCCGTCTTAATACTTGCCTTACCCCGGTATATCGGCTCTGCCGGGGCTGACCTTTCTTTTCCGACCTACTCGTGGGACCAAAATTTTTAAAAAAAACTATAAAATGAACAAACAAACGACAAATAATAGCGACACAACTGACAACGAAGACGAACTCTTGGCCTCTAGCCAAGAGACATTGACAGGAAGCTCTCACGGCACAGAAGCCGTTGAGATAACTTCCAAACCTTCAGCGAGCATAGCGAGTACCAGCCATAGTACTCCTTTGCTCCCTAAACCGATCAATACTGCCAAGCCATCGGGTAGCAATGCCAGCCATAGCAATGCTAATCGTGGTAAGAAGAAATCTCCTGGCGTTCTTCGAAAGAACCAGTTCCTGCATGCTTCGTATATCCTTAGCAAGATTGCCAAGAATGAGGCGGAGGGAACTTGTCACGAGAGGGATGCCGAGGATAAAATCAGGTACCAGAAGGTTATTGACGAATACAATAACCTTCTGACAAAAAAAGAAAAAGCCGTCAAGCGAGACAGGTCTCAGGAAGAGACTTTACCTTCCCAAAAGAAGACGAAACTTGATGGCAATATAAAGAAGAAAAAAGCCACATCTCTCAGAGCGGCGCAACCGCCTACTCTAAGCGAGGTCGTCAGGGATGACCTCCAGGTAGCGGTTGTAGATGAACTCTCCACCAACAGCAAAGGTCTGCTGTCGGTGTGGAGCTCAATCGAAGCCAAGCTCTCTGAGATGGTTTTCACGTACACCCTATCTACAAGTGAGGGACCCTACCCCAGCTTCGACTCTGGGGAAATGCTCAGGGGATACAGGGTGATCAAATGCGAGGACGCGTTTTCAAGGGACTTCCTTAGAGACAGCATTGCTAAGGTCAGCAATGACTGCGAGGAGATCCCTAGACAACCAAAGGCCCGCATCTGGTTGCCCCTCATGGGCATCAAACCGAGCGGACTGGAGCTGATCCGGGGTCTTCAGAGGTTGAACCCGCTGGTCCCCATGCACGACTGGGTCGTCATCAAGGCGGAAGAACCGCAAAAGACCAGCACTTCATACCTTCTGAGGATCACGGAAGAAAGCAGAGGGGCACTCGAGAAGGCTGATTATAAACTCCGTTTTGGCATCAGGCATGCTAAAATCAAAATCCTGCAAGATCAGGGACCAGACACTGATAAAGTGGATGAGAGCGCTAAGATCAGCGCTGTTGTCGACGGTTCGGTTGTCCTTGGCGCCGCAGGACCCTCAACCAATTAAATCGCGCTGAAGGTCATTCAGATTAATCTGAAGCACTCTAAATGTGCCTCAGATAATCTAAGAGTTTTCCTCAGTGAGGAAAACATTGACATTGGCGTTATTCAAAAACCATGGGTAAATGGCCTCAATGTAAAAGGCCTCCAAGACAACCAATACGACCTGTTATACAAAACAGTAACCCAAGAACAAGGTAATCCCAGAACTTGTATCTTAGCTAAAAAACACTTAAAAGCTTTTTTGTGTCCTAATTTTAGCACTCCGAATTTGACAGTCGTCAGGCTGGAAGATAAAGATGCAAAGGGACTACTGGTGGCATCTGGCTACTACGACCACAACCGGCAATCACCGCCTGAGGAGGTGAGGAAATTGGTTGAAGCAGCTAATCAGCAAAATACGAACCTCCTGATTGGATGCGATGCGAATGCACGGCACTCTCTCTGGGGCAGCTCTGAAATCAACGAACGAGGTGAGTCTCTTTTTGATTTTATTATTGAAAATAACCTAATTGTTTGTAACAGAGGTGACTCACCCACCTTCGTTTTTCCAAGCTCGGAAAACTACGACGGGTGGGAAGAGGTACTTGACATCACTGTTGCAAACAACTGTAATGTGGTGGTGGAAAACTGTAGAGTTTCCTCTTTAAATTCCTTCTCGGATCATAGATGGATCCTCTTCAACATAGGTTCCAAGGTAGAAACCCCCCCTCCATATAGAAATCCCAAAAGAACTGACTGGAAGAAATTCAGTCAGATCGCAAAATCCAAACTAGGCAATTTACCATTAATTAGTGTAGAATCTGTGGAAGTTCTTGAATCTAAGGTAAAGACTTTCGAGGCAGCGATTAACACTGCCTTTAAGGTCTCCTGTCCAGTTAAATACAGCCGCAAAAAGTTCCCTCCTTGGTGGAATGAAGATCTTTCTGCACTTAGAAAAATGACCAGAAAGATCTTCAACATAATGTCAGAAGGAGAAATTCTATCAACCATATAAAGACTCATAGGGAGCAAATCAATTCTGTTATATCAGGAGATAGTATTTCATGTGCGATTAATACTTTCTCCCCCTACAAATCACCTGGCCCTGATGGCATAATCCCAGTTATGCTGCAGAAACTGCAAGACTTGGCAGTACCATGGCTAGAAATGATCTTCAAAGGTTGTCTCTATCTCAATCATGTACCCGAGTCATGGAGACATGTAAGAGTGGTCTTTATTCCGAAGGTCGGCAAACGAGGTCATGAATCCGCGAAGGACTTTAGGCCTATTAGTCTGACATCTTTTGTTCTAAAGACACTAGAGCGCATCCTTGATACTCACATCAGAGTTTTACTAGAGGGTCGTCCTCTTGATGAATCGCAACATGCATACCTAAAAGGCAAGTCTACGGAGACTGCCCTGCATGAAGTAGTGCGTACAATAGAGAAGACGATTCACTACAAAGAATATACCCTAGCAACCTTCCTAGACGTGGAGGGTGCTTTTAATAACGTCCTAACTGAATCCATTCGCGAGTCACTTGTTCACTTTGGTGTAGGAAGTTTCATATCTAAATGGATTGTATCTATGCTCAGTGACAGAAGGATCCAAGCAACGTTAGGAAACACAATTTCTACTAAGCATGTTAGTAGGGGAACTCCCCAGGGTGGTGTTCTCTCCCCTCTTCTATGGCTCTTAGTCATGGACAAAATTCTCGTCAAGCTCAGAGGTAGTGGTGTAAAAACTGTAGCGTATGCTGACGATCTGGTTTTATTGGCATCAGGTAAGTTTACCACTGTGATTAGTGAAATCACTGAATTGGCTCTGAAAAGAGTTAGCAACTGGGCCACTAGTAGTGGACTAGGAGTTAATCAGAGTAAGACGGAACTGATGCTCTTTACTACCAGGACTAAAATACCTACATTCACCCTACCTCGACTTAACGGTCAAACTCTTTCTTTATCTTCCAAAGCTAAATACCTTGGAGTTATTCTTGACCCCAAATTGAATTGGAAGGTAAATATTGAAGAACGGGTTAAGAAAGCCTGTATAGCTTTCTATGCCTGCAGAAAGACCTTTGGTAAGAAGTGGGGCCTTCAGTCGAAGATGATTTTGTGGACGTACACTGCAGTGGTACGGCCAATTTTGTCTTACGGATCGATTGTTTGGTGGCCTGCACTTAGCAAGCAATATAACGTCGGAAAACTTAAAAGGGTTCAAAGAACGGCTAGCGTCGGCACTACGGGGGCTCTCAGATCATGCCCAACAGATGCCCTGAGCATTATCCTGAACCTTTTACCACTCGACCTTCATATAAAATACCTAGCGGCATGCAGTGCTGTAAGACTTAAAGAATCTAACTGTTGGTTCTCCAAACCCTATGGTCATGGAAACATAACAAAATTGATTCCTCCGGATATTTTCTTATCGAACACCGACTACTGCGTACCTCCTCTTGGCCCAAGCGGGGATTTCAAAGCCATTTTTCCCACCAGAGAGGATTGGAAGAATGACGTTGTCACAAAGGATTTCGATTCGATAATCTACACTGATGGATCTAAGATGGAGTGCGGTGTTGGTTCAGGAATTTTTTCCGAGTCCTTTAACATCTCCAAGTCACTCAGACTACCAGACTTTGTGTATTTCAAGCCGAAATACTAGCAATCAAGGAGGCATGCAAGTTGCTCCAATCTAACCAAAACCAATTCAGAAATATAGCTATCTGCTCAGATAGCCAGGCGGCCATTAAGGCCATTAAATCATCTACATCAACCTCAGTACTTGTCCAGCAATGTCGGGACGAACTGGCGAGTCTGAACATTGACCTCCAGGTCACTCTCATCTGGGTTCCAGGTCACAGTGACATAGAGGGTAATGAACGGGCTGACGCTTTAGCTCGGCAAGGCTCGACCTTACATAGCTCACTAGCGGAAAAAGTTAATATTCCTTTTGGTGCTATGAAGAGAAAAATCTTCTCGATTTTTCTCAATGAATCCAACCGTAGGTGGACCAGCGCTAATTGAGTCGCGGGCCCAGCTGGCTGGCGACTAGCATCTCTACCTACCTACCTACCTAATGTCGGTGGTACAGGGCATTTTACCGACATTCGTCCAACTTTCTTTCGTCGGATTCAGTAATAGCAAACGTTTGGAAATCAATTGAAACTGTCACCTTAGCTCATTCGCCGAATCCTGTAATAGGGGTGTATATTGCTATATGTATAATTATTTTTTTTTTGTAGGTTATAGTTGAATTCGTGGAAATTTATAAGGGATACATTACATACAGTACGCAACAACGCGTTAAAATTATAGATTATTTCTGTTCTTACCAACGATCAATTATTATGACTCAGCAAAAATATCACCAATATTTTAGTACAAGATCAGTTCCTACAGGCTTAATTATTAGGAGCTTGGTCTTCCGAAAACTGTAGATTGTGGGGATCCGAAAATCAAAGAGCAACACACCAGCATCAGTTACACCCATCCAGATACACTGTTTGGTGCAGTTTTATTGCTTCATCATAATTTGTGCTTCAAACAAAATGGAGCAACTGAGACTGCAACACAAACTATGGACTGCGTTAACTTTTTGGTAAACATTTGATTAAAGAAAATTCAGATTTCCCTTGACAACCTCGTTCATATATGTTGTATATGTACTATTTTGGAAGTTATCAATTCGTTAAAACGACGATAGGAAAGACGAAAAAATTGGTCTCTCAATTCTGTCTGTCTGATCGACTACAGCCTGAACGGCGTGGCCGATTTTGCTTAAACTTGGTAGATAGAATTTTTAAATTTTTGTCCCACACCAAAAATCTTACAAAAAAATGTTCGACTAATAGTTATTGATGGTACCCCCCTTGGGGCCATTTTTTATTTTTGATTTTCTCAAAAACGGTGCAACCGATTTTGATCATTTTAATTCAATCTAAGGCTTAAATAGTACTGTGTATTAAAATTTCTTTGGATTTAAGAAAAAAATTCAATTTTTTTTCAAAACTCATTACTTTAAAAACCCCATGC
This sequence comes from Chrysotoxum bicinctum, assembly GCA_911387755.1. NCBI lineage: Eukaryota > Metazoa > Arthropoda > Insecta > Diptera > Syrphidae > Chrysotoxum > Chrysotoxum bicinctum. The sequence goes on from OU426988.1 coordinate 135,315,710, forward strand.
TGTTTTTTTTAAACTTGACAGCTAAAAGTTTTTTAATAGAATCTACAAGACATGATTAACATACAAATGTTAACAATTTTCGAAAATTGTATTTTACTCGAAAACGTCACCTAGAATTTGGAATAAATCTGTTTTCTTCAATTATCAATGTTTACGATCTATAATTTAATTCAAAAAGGATCCTATGGCTAGTCTCAAGAGCTGCATTACGGATAAATATCAGGATTTTGGTCCGACGGCTATGTCCGGTACATCCATCCCAAATGGCTTTGTAAGAATTTTTCTTCCATGCGAGGGTTGAATTTGAGAATCTCTTGGAAGTGGATCTACAGGCAAACTTCATGCTTTATTTGCTTGCCAATATTGTTCCTTCAGGAAGGGATACATTTCAGCATCTTGCTACCTTCTGGATGGTCTCCAGAAGCAGATCAGTGCTGATTCTGAGTCATTTATTTTGATTCCCTAGTCTCTGTAGTATTGAATTGACATCGATTTGTAATAGATAGCGAGTCATCAGCGAAGGGATTGCTCTCGCATTTGTGGGGGAAGGGCTGATATGAGGTCAGTATCTATGCTGTACAGGATCGGCCCGTTTTACGATCTACAATTTTCTGCCAAGCCCGGACTCTAAGATGAGAAACATTTTTCATGATAAGCGACAGGCTTGGAGGATTTGCCACTTACACGCCAGAAGCAGTACATCCCTGAAAAATGTCCTGTTACCCATATTTACCCTATTTCATTTGATATTTTGATCCACTGAGTTCTTCGTATTTTATAGTTTTTTTTTTTTTAGACACAACATCTAAAATATAATTAAATTTGCTTTAGGCACCGGTGTTGTCAAGAAGTTATTCAAGTTTTGATGTTATTTTTCTATGCACTAAACAAAGCTTATATGAGTATACATATACGCGTGCAAAATAGGTCTACTAAAGAATAACATTTCTATATTTGAGTGTATTTTGAATAGATATTTCAAAATTTTGCCACATTAGACAGAGTTGTACAAAGAACATGGCCAACATAAAGTGACGCGGAGTGTTCCTGAATACCATTCAAACCCAAGGAATATTGTGAAAACGAATTTCCAGCAACTATGGTGAATCAATTTGGAAAATGCCAAGGATAATAATGTTTACTGTTGCTGATAAATCTAGCATTAGCTTTCGAGAGGCCTGGGAAGTTAAGGCAATTACTCGTATCCTTATTGATGACGATGACGAATAAGAAAAAACCAAGGAAGACCGCTGACGTCGGTAGTTTAGTATAGTTAAATGCAAAACTGGCGAAAAGGAATAAATGTTTTGTAAAGGACAAGCGCAAAGGAAAAAAAAAACTTGCATCAGCATTCTTATTTGTCAGTTCTACGAAATACTAAAGAAAGAATAAAAAGTGCAATGAAGTTCACTCTTTTTGTCTGGGAGAGTATATTTTTTTTCAAGAACTTCTTCAAGTTAATTTAAAAAGTTTTTTTTTGTTCTTGATTTTTTTTTTCCTCTCATACTTTTTTCTTAAGTTAAACTTAATCTCAGTTTCCAGTTGCTCGAAGGAGCATTATTTGTTTGCTTTTTAGTTTAATAAAAGTGAATGGATTTTCTTTTGTCAGCCATTTTCGAATTTGGTTCGAATGCTGTAATACTGGCAATAAATAGACAATTTTAAGTTTTGCAACATCGCACGGCGGCGGCGTTTGCGTCGTTGGGAGGCAATCAACTGCTATTAAAAGTTTTTAAAAGGTTGTTGCTACAATAATTTTCAATTCTAAAATTTAAACTAAGTAGATATATAAATTCTAAGTTTCACCGCGGTAAAGCAGGCTTTGGTAGAGAAAAGAACAAATAATGTATGTGAAATGTTCATTGTTATCTTTTCTTACAATCGAGACCAACATGAGTCTGAATAAATGAGATACAAATTTCAAATTAGCCTGAAAAGAGGAAATACTCCAGGTTTATCATGTTTTTAACTATTAAGTCCGGCAAATAAATACATACCTGAAAAAAAAGCCGTGATAAGGAAGTTTCGAATCCGGATTCAGTTCATCACAAATCTTATGAAAAGTTTAGGTATATAAAGAGCATCCAGTGGGAAATTTTCAAGTTTAAATTATAAATGCTAGTTAATTGGGTGAGGTGAAAGCTCAATCCTTCGACGCGAGTGACTTGCGGATGTGGCAGTTACAATAAGTCATAAGTCGTAAATGCAAGACGCATTCAATAAGTGAGGGATCGAGCACATGAAAATCCTCCGGGACCATCAATGTCCGAATCTAAGACAGCAACGACAGCAGAACACGTGGCTCAAGTTCGATAAGATAATGGATCGTAGATCTGGAATATTTTCAAACTGCACGAAGGTTTTGAAACATATTATTTACTACGAAGTAAGTAAGCATTTTCCGGGCTCAAGTTCTCGTACATATCATAATTTGAAGAAAGATTGAATGAATGAACAAATGGGGAGGATTAACGTGGGCACCGCACAATCGGACCTTTTTATTCAAGGATTTATAGGAACAATCTCAAATTAATTCAAGCCCTAGAAGGACGATTTTGACTTTAAAAAATAAAATTTGTAAAACCATACTCTATTTTTAAACATACATATAGTATGAAAAGAAGACTTCAGTTTTGTTTTGGGGAAAATTTCCTCTGTACACCCGTGATCATTTTATATTCCTATCGTATTATCATTTTAACTACCACTAGGGGTAAGTAGTACTACCTGATGTACCCAAGCATTTGCCTTGCTATTTTGAGTTCTTCCAAGAGCCTAATACATGCTTATGTACAAAAGAATTTAAAGCTATCGTTTTTGTTGCCACTTGGGTCCGTATGCCTGCTGATGCATCTGAATGTTTAGCAGCGGCTTCATTTGCAACCATCAGCTTAGTACCTGCATTTAATCGGCTATTTGAGTGCGTTTAGATAGAGCCGCATAATGTCTTTTTGTGTACCGTTTATGTGATCAGCAGCCAAGTACTACTGACTTTCCAGAGGATTCACTATATCAGACATCGGGCTTAAAATCATAAGCCAAAATAATCAGAATAACCAAACAATTTTAGACCATAACGCGAGAATCATTTGATTGCGAGAATTGTTCATATAACAGTTTCGAAGAACTTTCCTAAATCACTAATATTGAATAAAATATCATTTATTTTCAATATGCTTAGCAGCTGTCTTGAGTGAAGATTTTGTAATAAGGTTCAAAAGATCTTTTTCTTAGAAGTTTCTTGTTTTCTTCAAGACTAATTATAAGATTTAATTCTCACTAATACTCGTAACAGGTTGTATCAGTGCTTAAACGTTAGCCCCTTTTTGGTTTTGAAGCACGTTACTGTATATTGAGCTTAAGCCTAGCGGGTCTATTGCTTTATTTCCCTACATGAAAAATTCAAATCTTGTGATGCTTTTTCTTCGTAGCTGAGGTAAACTCGTTGGTGGCCACGATTCTTCCCAAGCAAAAGTTGGGCTTGGAGGCTCTAAACTCCGAATGAAATAGCTTTTGTTAATACTGCTAAACTCTCAACCAATTTATTTCGTAGTTTTTATTTCTAACACGGTATGATGTAGTTTACAATATTTCTGCTTTTCTCTTAAAATAAATAACATATTATTTAGTATAATACAATATTCAAAAGCTTAAATAACTAACACAATACTTCATATAATATAATGTGTCCCTAACACGCAACCTGGGGAACAGAAGTGTCGGAAACTCTTTGAAGAGAACCATGCCTAGAGCTATCCTTGAAGAGGAACATGAAGGAACAAAATGTTCGGGATCCTTATCAGAAGCCCTATGTCCCATGCACACAGGGAACTAAGCGGTTGGAACTCTCGGAGGAGAACCTGTCCAGTGAGTTACTTGAAGAGGAACCCAAGGGAACTAAACGGTCGGGAATTCTTATGGAAAGCCCTTGTCCCTAGCACGCAATCTAGAGAACAAAAAGTTTGGAATTCTCAGAAGAGAACCTGTCCAGTGAGAGAGTTGAAGACGAGATCAGAGGAACAAAACGGTCGGATTATTAACTGCCCTACCCTAGCTAATACCCTAACAATTTATATCAAACATTTAGATCGGCTTCACAAGTAGACGTAGAGTAATGTCCCTCTGTCATCGAAACACCTTAAAGGTTTTTGTTTGTGGCCCGATCTCAAACTCTCTATACACTAGATTGGTATCCACACTTGGACAAGACTTCAGGTGCATACTGAATGTGCAATATGATTATTAGAAAAGACGGTATGTAGGTGTCGTATCATTTCGCTCGGTAATGTGAATAATGGTACTCGTATGAAGGTGTTGTAACGCTTCGTTACAAGCTTCAAACTATCTTTTCTAGTAGTAGTAGTGCTCCTGGGAATAATTGTTAGTGCATTGGACTGTCATGCAGAAGGTCTTTGGTTGGGTTCTCAGCGGCTGCAAAAATGTTTTTCAGGGGTGTACTGCCTCTTACGCGGAATTGACAAATTACCTAAGAGTATCTCTTGTCACGAAAAGTGCTGCTCATTAGCCGTTCGGAATCGGCCGAAAATTGTAGGTCCCCTCCATTCCTGGCAAAATACACACAGGGATGGTTAAGTTAAGAGTTGTAAGTCACTAGGTCCTGGTTTTCTTCGAGCTGTTGCACCACCAAATTTATAAACTAGCTCTTCTCGAGAAGTTAGCTGCCATAAAACAACTTTGATATTTATTGTAAATGTTTTCACAAAAATACTGACGACCTGTCCTGAGTGAATATCTTAAGACTATAAGTTTTGGTTTTGAGAAAATTGTCTTTCTTTTAAATTATCCGCCAATATAAATATTCCAGATTTCATTCCAGTTTCACACAAGGGTCCTTCAAAATGATGCAATTTTTACAAGAAACCAACTTTTTAATGAAGAAAAATCCATAGAAGAACACTCTTTCACGCTTTTTCGGAATAATTCAATAAAATTTGCTCAATTTTTGTTTCTATGCGTGGCTATATCGTACGTATACAGCTTTGAATATATTATATATCAATCAAATCTTCGTAAAGGTATCTTATTTTATTAACTTTTCATCCGATATCAGATTACTGAAAAATAAAAAGCTTAGTCGAAGAATCACCAACATGCCTTTTACGCGATGGTAATTTTCCAATGTTGAATTACTCGTCCACACATAATTCCAAAACTCCCCAATCTTAACATAAATCATGGCGTCGAAATTAAAAATATCGGCTTATACCTTTGGCATTGAAGAAGTCGTATTTTGTAAAGTGTGAAAATGAAGCAAGGACAAATTTCTCATCTGCGTCTTTTCAATTCGGGACCTTGTTATGTATATTTTAATATCGCAAGAGACGAAAGTGGCAGAAAATATTATTTAAAGAACCTAAATCACCTAACTTGAACGAGAGCATGTTTTATTTATGTTCTTTAAAGCATATTGAAATATGGCCAGGGCCGTAACTACCATTGGAGCAACCAATACAAATCTCTGGTCCTCTCGACAAATTAATGCGTCCTCATAAAAAGTTCTCTTGATATTAAAACATTGGAGCAACCAAGGCAAAGCTTTGGCTTCTCGACAAAACGTTCCTCAATGAATATCTCTCCAGAAAGAGTTGTTTTGTTATGAAAAACATGAATTTCCTTCTTTAGTTGTGTTGTATCCTTGTATCGTTTTGCTCTGAACTTGCTAAAATATAAAGTATTGAAATGTTGAAGTGCCCTTCGAGCATTCCAATTCAATTCTTTGGAGATGATGATCCGAACCAAAGGTCTTGTACTCAAATGCTTGCCTTGAATAATACTGAATTCATTAAAGATATATTCTGCGTTACTTAGGTAGATATATGTATGTATGTAAGTGCTACCAAATATCAAGGGGTTAAGGATGGGTTTTGTAATGTTAATTGTTTACCTCTTTAATAATATACAAAACGTTATTAGTCAAATATATTTATTATTATTCCCACTTCAAGTATTAACAAATGAATGAAAATAAAAACACATAAATACTAGCCGATAATACCCGGTGTTGCCCGGCCTTTTTTGGTAAAACTTTTTTTTTTAATAATCTACACACGCTTAAGGGATTATAATTACCCTTTAAATGTTTCAAACAGTGCGGGCGTGAAGCTAATGAAGAGAAAGAAGGATAGGAAAGATGTGTGGCACGATGTTCTGAGACTGAAGGTGATTGTCTCAGATTTTTATCTCCAGGGATGGCGGCTGAACTAATGCGGAGAAATGCCGTACCTTATTTCTATGTTCCTTATAATTCGTATTATTTTATTCGTATTCATACTTGTTGGGCATACTTGTTAAACTCAATCACATGTTGTTAGTGTTATGCCTGAACAACATGTAATGAGCAAACCAGCAACCCATTGATGACAATTTTAAAAGGTTTTAATGGAATTAAGACGACATAGGCGACGACGGTAGGGATCGAACCTGTGATCATGAGGTTAACAGGCGAGCGCACAACCATCGCGCCACGGCCACCCCCAATGATTATGACTGCAATCCTCGAACTGATTACTAGATCATGCAAAAAATGATTTAAAATCATGATTGGAAAAATTTCCAAATTTAAGTAATGGACACATGACACTTATTTTGTTTAAACTACTTTTCATTTTATTTTTTTATAAGTACACATAGTATTCATATTTTATTTTTAAGTTATATTTTTTTTCATTCATTTTTTAATGGAATGATTAAAACTCATCTTCTTTCTTCTCGTCTTGTGTTCACTCCTTATTTCCTTAAAATCGTACTTTCGTAGATCACAACATAAATATTTATTTAACTGACCCTCAACAGCGTTAATAACTGGGTTATTATTTTTAAGCAGAAAATAAGTTTGCTGAATAAATAAATTAAAATAAAAACATGAATAAAAAATGTGTATAAAAAAGTAATTCAACTAATATTTAAGATGTTATTGAAAAAGTGGCCCCATATTTGTTTTTGCCTCAGCGGCCCCACCTGATCAGGCTACGGAATGCAAAAATAACATTTTCCCGGAAATACCTTTTCCAGGCAGTATATAACTTTTCAATTGACATTAAAATGGGGTGCCGTCTAAGACAAAATATTAAGGAACCATTTCCAACTCAGATGACTTAAATTGAAGGTATTTGCTTGTGAAACTTTTAAAGAACAAATTAATTAAGCAAGAATGTATTGATATCTCTATAAAGCGAGGGGAATGATGTTTTATAAAATTTATTTGATTTTTAATTATATAAAATTCTCATTACCGTTAAGATGAGTTCAGTATAGATAAGTTTAACCCTAGAAAAATAATCATATAGCAGATAGCGTAAAAGAAAACCATAGTCCCATAAAATTGTGTATTTAATTAAACAAATGTACTTGTTTTTATATACATATTCGCATTTATTATGTGGTCCATAATCTTAGCAAGAATTAATTAATTTAATTTAAATAAAGATTAATTCAAACAATACAAATAAAAACAATAACTTCTTATTATTTTAAGGAACCTTTAAATTTATTTTCAGTCTTAATATTTACCTATTGTACCTACCTTTTGGCTTAAATAAACAAAAAAAATAAGTCTTAATAACTTTAAATTAAACATAATTACATTAAATGCACTCATGACAAACATCATTTTTTTGTTCTCTTTTAAAGCAGTATTTGCAAAAATACAAATATGATGCAGATAAGGCACGATGCAAGTGGGGGGGTGATGTGGGTGATATAATGTAATTGCGTAATCTGGAAATGGACATAATGCTAGAAGGAAATGACGCAAGTGGCGACTTTAAATGTTGCATTTTGCAAATGCGATGATGAACGTACTATTTTCAATATTTATTTATAAATGGGGCAATATACAGGGTGATTTGCATAAGGTGTGACAAAAAGCTAGGGTGTGTATGTTGGACTTAGACAAGAAAAAAATCGTATGGGAGGGGGGGGTCGATTTCCCCCCGTTTAGGCGGGAGGGGCAATTTAAGAAAAAAATCACTTAAAACAGAAAAAAAATTATTAAAAAATAACGTTGATACTTACAGAGTAATGCTATAGCATTTTGAAAAGCCAGAAATACATTCTTTAATTTTGTTTTTAAATAAAGTTGTTCGAGTGAATAGTTTTTGAAAAATTAATTTTCAAAATCAAAATTTTGAAAAAAAAAAATGAAAATTTTTTTTTAAACAATTTTTTTTTCAAAATTTTACGTAATTAAGTATTATTTTTTTATTCAATATTCAATGATCTTATTAATTTGTGATCAAACACAAAAAACCGGATGTCAAAATGTTTTGTAGTTTTTGAGAAAATCAAAAATAACAAAAACTACTTTTGTTCTAAGAAAAGCCTTTTATTTTAGTTTTTACGTTTTTAGATTCTTAGGTGAATTTACGATTGAAAGGATTAACTTTCTTGTTACTATTTTTTTTAATTATCGTCTTATAAGCATACAATAATGTGACAAAGTAGTGGATTAACCATATTTCACACATTTTTTCATTGAGAACACCTGCGTGAGAGCATTGGTTTAAAATTGACCTGCCACTTTTTTTATTATGGTGGGGTCCTTTTAGAATCAAAAGTGGCTTGGTGAAACTAAACACTTTATAAATAGTTTTGTTTTCTCACACTTACTTAAGTTTTTCAACGCTACCATTTTGTCTAGATCCAACTCATCTATATTCGCTACTGAATTTAGTAGATCGTCGTTGTCCGAAAATCTCCTTTGTAAATTACCTATTAGTACATAAAGTCCAACGTTTCGAAATACTCAGACTTAAATGGCTGAGCGTTCTGATGTTCTATATTTTGTCTCGCAGAGGAACAGGAAGGGCCATATATACCAAGTAGTCATCCATCCGATTTGATTTTTTGATTTACCTCTTTTTGGTATGAGTCGTATTTTCGGAATCGTCGCTTATCATAGACTTTGCTTCTTCCAAAATTTCATGATACATTTCTGATCTATGTTTCCTTATTTTATTTTGGGTGAGTTTAATGATTGTTATGGTGTCTTTCAATCCTGCGCTTCGGGATTGTAAAGCTGGGTTTGAAGGCTGGGGCATGGATAATATTTTTTTGGCCACAATCAAGGCGATTCGGAATTCCAAATTGAGCATCAAAAATTTACATTACGACAGATCTTGGAAAAAACCCAGGAGCTTCAAATCGACACCTACAATATTTTTATTTATTTCAAAGCCGCGTATGATAGCATCTATAGGGATCAAGGTCGGAAAAGATGTCACCGATGTATTTGATGTCAAAATAGGTTTAAGACAAGGCGATGCTCTGTCGTGCGACTTCTTCAAAATCGTTCTTGAAAGAATAGTGCAAAACTCACGCGTCAACACTAGAGATACAAACTTTCCAAAGTCCGTCCAATTACTTGGGTGTGCCAATTGACATTGACATAATTGGAAGCACAAAGCTTGATGTCAGTGGAGCGTTTGTGAGTATTAAGACGGAAGCGAAGAAGATTGGTTTAGCGGTCTATGAGGGCAATATCAAGTACAAATTGCTGTCATCAAGAAAGGACACACAACACCGACGACGTCTTGGAAAAAACGTCACCATAGACAGCTATAATTTTTAGGTAGATAGTTAAGAACTTTGTATACATAGACGTCGAAATTAATTCAGACAATAACACCAGCGCTGAAATAAAACGGAGAATAACTCTTGATAACCGCTGCTTCTTTGGAAATGGAGTATCAAAGTTCTATCTCGAGCAATTAAAGTGTCCTTCTATAAAACTGTCATTATCCCGGTACTTGTGTATGGTGCAGAGACATGGGCCTTGTCGAAAGTGGATGAGAACGCTTTAGGATGTTTCGAAAGAAAGATTCTCTGTGTGATATTTTCTCCCGTCTGCATAGACGGGGAGTGGATGAAAAGATATAACCCATAAACTGTACGGATTGTACATCAAAACCGATCTAGTGAAACAAGTCAAGGTCCAACGACTGAGATGGCTAGGTCATGTGGAGTGAATGGACCCAAATGCTTCGGCTTGGAAAGTTTTGGAATCCAACATTGTGGGACGGCGGAATAGAGGAGACCGCGGCTCTGGTGCGCACAGACCTGGGAGAAGACCTCAATCAACTTGAGGTGCGAAACTGGAGACAGCTAGCTAGGGACCGAGCTATCTGGAGAAGCTTGTTAGTTGAGGCCCTGATCCACCCCGGACTGAAGCGCTACATTAAGGAAGTAAGTAAGTATACCAACCTTAAGGAAAATCGATCTTTCCATTTAAACCTTAGTTGACAAACAGGATAGTGAGACCTACTTTTGTCTGTCTAACCTATCGTATTGTTAATTTTGATAAAAAATTTCGTGCCTTGTTTAGTTTGGTTTGCCATTCTCGTATAATACGAGTATCTAAATTCTATGTTTTATTTGTCACAAATGTTATAACATCTTTAATACGTTTTAGTGGTCGCTTGTGCAAAAGTATTTGCTCTACATTTTCTATCCTATCTTGGAGGGATAACAGATTTAAGACTTCACCATTTTTATCGGCGCCAAAAACCGATTCTCAATTAATAAGTGCATTAAAATGCCATTGCACGGTAATTGAAAATGTCACTGGAAGACACTTATGATGGTGAATGGTGGGCGGATGTAGATGGCGTCACAGAAGGAACTTAACTTTCAGTATAAGGACATAACTGTTTCTCTATAGGTATACATCAACTTCCAACTCTTGATGGAGAAATAACTTTGTTTACAATTCGTGTGCAAGGTCTTGCAAATATTTAGTTCTCTTATCTGCTTCCCCCGACACTAGCTCACGAATGTAAAGTGAACCAAGAAAAAAAAAACCATCATATAGAAGAAGAAGTTTCCCATCACATTTCCATTTTGCTAAAATACTAACGGTTTTTATATAGTGTTCGGTGTTCGGTGTTCCTATCGCCTGTCGTGGTCGTTGGCGTTGGCGTTGTTGTCATTGTCGTCGCTCCGAGTGTGCTATCGTGTTTCATTCTGGATATCAAAAATTACCATTTTCGGAAGGAAACTGTGTGCACTCCAAATGGGGTGAAATTTTAAAAACAATTCACGTAACAGGAAGCAATTTCGGGAGTTTAAAAAATCTAACGGAAAGATTAAAATGGAATACATTCCATGTTGCGGTATTACCATTATCCATTTCTGTGGCACGTTTAATAAATACCCTGCAGCAACAACAGAAGTATGCGGTTAGGGTAATTTGACCAACATTTGTTAGAAATAAAAAACGAAATGGAAAATGATAAAGAAATTATGTTGGCACTTCTATCTCTTTTACTCCTCCCTTTTTTTTAGTGCGACAACATGTTTAGGAGCTTAATAAAAAATACTTTATTATTCTCTTTGGGTGCAAAAGGAGAAGAATGGCGTTGTGTCGCATATTTTAAAAAAAAAAACGTAATTGGATTTGCTTCCTGAAAATGAAGACGTGTTTGAGTTGCTTCAAGAAATTTATCTTTTCTCATACGTTGGTACTACCTGTCTAGGTACTTGAATATTAAAATACCTCAAAATGAGACTAAGAACCTGTTAAGATGGATTTAAACTTAAAATTAATATGGTTTTTCGGTTTAATTATGCGTAAAAAGAATTTTATTCTACTTTATTAAGTTTTCATAAGAAAGAAATCAAATTCAAAGTTAAACTATATATACGAGTAACACGCCTGGTTATAGCGAAATTCCTAAAAAAAATGAATAAACACCAATCCAAAAATACAGTAAAACCCGCTTAAGAGAAACGGCAAAATGTCACAGTTTTGCTTTCACTTAAGCGGGTTTTTCACTTAAGCGAACCCCGCTTAAGTGAAAAATAATTTCACTTAAGCGGAGTTCGGATAAGTGAAAAAAAAATTTCACTTAAGCGGATTTAAAAATTCCATTTAGCGGAGATTTAATGCTAGAAACAATATTGTTTTTATCTTTTGAACTTGCCTTGAAATAGTTAAATAAAACAACGATTAAATAACAAATTTTTGTTCTGTTCGATTCAATTTTTTTTTTCACTTAAGAGAGTTTTTTTCAATGAAAATATTAAAAATTAACTGAAAATATGTTTCAGTTACCCGGATTTTTCGCTTAAGCGGGTTTCACTTAAGCGGAGTGTTTTAAGGGAAATTGGTCGGAAAATACTTGGGGATGAAAAAAGTGTTTCAGGTAAGCGGGTTTTTCTCTTAAGCGGGTTTCTCTTAAGCAGGTTTTACTGTAATAGACATGTTTTATTATAGCTTATGATTGATATATGACAAAATTGAACTAATAATAAAGAATGCAGCTAAGATATCGATAATGACCATACAAACTGAACAAACTGAAAAAATTTCTGATGATACAAAAAAACTTATTTTACGTAGAGAACAACTAAGAAACAAAGAAATTACAACATCTCAGGAAAAAATCGAACTAAAACATATCCGAAAAGAGATAAAAAAAAAACAAAAATGGATATTCAAATATTCAATGACAAAGTGATTAAAGAAATATTATCTACCACGAAATCAATCAAAAAGACAAAACAATTTTTAAACAAAGGGACAGACTGGATTATAACAATGAAAAACAACAACAAAGATATATCAAACCGAAAAAATATTAATGAAACCGCCACAAAATTTTTCGAACAACTATTTAAATCCAACACAAATACAAATATTAACACACCACCAATTATAAACGACAACCTAAATAATAGCCCACTTCTGATCAAAAAGGATATAGAACAAGCAATTGACGATCTAAAGAAAGAAAAATGTGTCGGAAACGATGGTATAGCGGCTGAGATGCTTATATACGGAAAACAATCATTATCACCTATTCTGACATTGCTATTCAATAATATACTAATAACGCAAAAGATACCCAAACAATGGACTCAAACTACCATAACCCTGATTCATAAAAAAGGACAAAAAGATGATATAAATAACTATAGACCCATAAGCAATATATCGACCATCTACAAACTTTTTCAAAAATAATATATCGAACCATCAAGGAGAAACTTAACACGAACCAACCAATAGAACAAGCAGGATTTCGTGAAGGATACTCAACTACAGACCACCTACATACGATGAACCAACTAATAGAAAAATTCAATGAATTCAAGAAACCACTATACTTTTTATTCATAGACTTCAGTAAAGCGTTTGACTCCATTGAACATGCCACTATTTGGGAAGCATTAATGAATCAAGGCATAAACCCTATCATAATCCAGACATACAAAAACCTTTATGACAACAGTTGGGCAAAAATAAAAACGGAAATAACAGGACGAGAATTCAAAATAAATAGAGGAGTTAGACAAGGAGATCCGATGTCCCCACCAATGTTTTCTGCTGTGCTGGAGGAAATATTTAAGAAACTTAATTGGAAAAGATATGGAATTAAAATAGGGGAAAAGTACCTAAATAACCTGAGATTCGCTGATGACATCGTACTAGTATCAATGAACGCCAAACAAATCGAATCGATGCTTAACGAATTAACTACTGTATGTAAACGCTATGGACTTAACATAAACCAAGCAAAAACAAAAGCAATGACCAACCACACAAAAATTGACATCACATTAGACGAGGAAAAGATTGAATATGTAGAAGATTACATCTACCTTGGACAATTAAAATCATTCAAGGACCAAGAAAATAAGGAAATAAACAGACGAATCACGAACAGTTGGAAGCAATTCTGGAACGTTCATCAAATAATAGAATCAAATTTAACTAACAACACAAAAAAATATATAATGGACTCTGGAATACTACCCGTCATGACTTATGGACTACAAGCAGTTGCTTTGACCTCGAATTTAATGGAAAAACTTAGGATATGCCAGACTAAAATGGAGAGAAAAATTTTAAATATTAGACATATTGAAAGAATAAGAAACCAAGATATAAGACAACAAACCAAAATCATCGACGTTATAGAAAGAACAAGAGGACTTAAATGGAGCTGGGCAGGACACATCTCAAGACTTCAGGAGCAAAGATGAACAAAAATAATTACAAAATGGACTCCAGCGGACAAAAGACCACCTGGAAGACCTAAGAAAAGATGGATTGACGATTTGGTGAACTACAGACAAAATTGGTACAATGAAGCTAAAGACAGAGAATTATGGACAATATTGGGGGAGGCTTATGCCAGAAATATGTCTACATAAATAGAATTAAAAAAAAAAAAAAAAATTTATATTTTATTTTATTTTATTAAATTTTCAATATTATTTAAAAGTTTTTAACCAGACTTTGTTTGTAATTTAAATTTAAATTAAAAAAAAATGTAAAAAGATAAAATTTGTACTTAAACTTTAACTTCAAATGGCAAGTAAAAGCTTCAAATAATAATAATAATAATATGATTGATCCCTTGAAAATAAAAAGATGCAATTCATAAGGTGTGATTTATTTTTAATGGATCTGTATGTATCTGGGTCTAGATTTATTTTTAACCCGCATTACAAAAACAATTTGGGATCGTGCTTTCTATTTGGATCTGTTTCATAGGTCAAAAAATTAGTTTTAACTCTGGCAGGTAGATAACCTTTTTTTAAATAAAATTTACAAAAATTAGAATGAATTTTTGCAAATATAATAATTTTCTTTAAAAAAATCATATGTACATATGTACATACAAAATTTTAAAAATATTTTTAAGAAAAAAAAATTGGTTTTTATTATTGTATGAATAAAAACAAAATTTCAAAAACCCATTTTTAAGATAATTAAAATAAAACTTGTCTTTTCAAAAATTCAAAAAATATATATCTATTTTTTAAGTATCTGTATAGCTTCTTAAACTATTAATTATAAAGTATAAAGAAAATCGAGCATGGAGTTTTCGAAATACAGAGGTTTGAAAAAAAAATATTTTTTTTTTTTAATTTAAACAGTCCTCAAAAATTATTAAAATCGGCTGTACCTACCTATCATTTTTGAAAAAATGGTTCTAGGGGGGATACCATTTTTCGTAAGCATTTCCTCAATAATAAATAAGCTAGTTCATAAAATTTTTTCGTAAATAAAATGCACGATTGTGTCGCACGAACTTGCTCTTATGTAAAAGACTAAGAACTTCAAAAATTAATGTTATTAGAGAAACACTGTTTATAAGCATAAAATTCATTTTTAAATGACTAAAACAACTCCTTTAGTAGTTAAGAACAGCATGCAAGAACAAAAATTATAAGTCTTTGTAGTGGTTTCTTAAAAAAATAATCTTTTATATTCAACATTTTTAAAACATTTTTAAGAAAAAAATTTGGTACGCCAAATTAAAGTTTTTATTATTGTACGAATAAAAATTAAATTTCCACTTTTTTCATAAAATTCAAAAAATTTTGTTTTTAAGTTTAGAAAAGCAATTATTTTCAAACTTTTTAGAAGCTTCTCTATAAAAAATGGTTTTATGGTAGGTACAGTCTATAATATCTTAATTTCAAAATTGTTTATATTAAATAATAGGTAGATCTTAAAAATTCATTGAAAGAAAAAAAATTTATCAAGATTCTAGGTGCCGTTTTCGAGAAAAATACAATTTTCCAAAACCATTTTTGAACATTTGTAAGGTGGGTACTATTGTTTTTAGGTAGACTGTATTAAGAAACTATTATTTGTCAAGTTAAAAAAAATCGAGGAAAGCGTTTTCGAAAAAGGAGCTTAAGCATAAAAAAAATTACAAAATCGGTTGAACCGGTGTTGAGAAAATCAAAAAGAAAAAAACATGTTCCAATGGGGCTACCATTAATAACCATTTTTCGGAATTTGTTTTTCAACCATTAGCTAGCTTTAACCACATGAAATTTTATGTATTGTTTTTTTTTTTTTTAATTCTGTCGAACAGTTTTTAAGAAAAAAAATATTTTTTAAATTTAGAAAAAAAAATCGTATGGCAAGTACGGTTATTTTTGGTCTTAAAAATAAAAAAAAAAGTGTGGGGCGAAAAATTTTAGAACGATGTATACCAAGTTAAGGAAAATCGGCAAAGCCGTAATAGGCTGTAGTAGAACAGACAGACAGAATTTCGAGAATCACTTTTCAAATCCGTAGCAAATAAACACGGCTAATATGACAAAAAATAAATTATGTGATGACGAATAGAAGAAAAAGAGCTGGATCAACTGAGTGAAATTACAAGATAGATATTTTAAGAATTTACAGTACGTTTTTTTAGAATGAAAGCCAACTTCGAGGAAATAAAAACATGGTAAGTTTGTATAGTAGACAAATATAAAGGTACAAACCATTGTTCTTTATTACAACACGCAACAACCTTCTTTCGTGTGCTCATTTTGGTAACTGAAGTTCTGCGTTTCATACAAGTATAATGTACAACCCTCATAATATTGAACACAGAGTTTCAATAATCATGCAGCTTGATATACAGTAAATTCGTGTTGAGTTTAAAGTTATAGAATAACGTATTGCCAATAGTTAAAATATAATTTAAAATAAATTTAAACAGAATAATTTTAATGGATTAATTTGAACAAAGTATCTTAAGAGTATTTTAGGAAGCTACATTCTTGTCGGAGTCTTAAAATCTTTTGATGGATGCAATGAATGTATTGTAAGACTTTCTTACTACTTTAAGTATTTTTTTAATAAGATTCAAAGATTGGAATTTACGTGACCAAAAATTTCATTGAACTAAATACTGATTCTGATAGCATATTTACTCGTAATTATCCAGTTGATGTACTTTTGGTTTTTATTCTGACTTCAGATATTGGATACGATCTCATATGCGATATGTCTCGATAGTTCTTGCAAGATGATAAGGATATAAAAGTCTTACATTTCCTGTACTGACTGCTGTTGGAATTGGTTCTTTATTAAACTATTGTTTGGATTACAAATTACCTTATGGATCATTCAATTTATATTTTAATGGACGGTTTTCGGTCTGATATTAACTAAATAAGTGCTGGTGTTCGCGAAGGCTCCGTTTCCTCATTTTCATAAATGATTTCTTGTCTTAAACTGCTTATCCACTGGTGCCGTGAAATAAGGCCAAGTGAAATAAGGCCAACTTTCAAAAATTGGCCTTATTGCACTTTTATAATGTGAAATTAGGCCAATTTTCAGCAGTTGGTCTTATTGCACTTTTACAAAGTGAAGTAAGGCCAAATTGGTCCTATTTCACTTTCAACAGTTGATTTTATTGCACTTTGACAAAGCGAAATAAGGCCAAACTGCATTTTTATATTTATTTCATAAGCAAATTTGGCCTTATGTCGCTTTTACAAAGTGACATAAGGCCAAATCTGTTTGTGACTTAAGCCAAGCATAAAATGTTTCGTTAAAAATAAAAAAGTAGTTTTTGCCGTTAGATTCGTATAATACATAATTGTTTATT
The DNA here is from genome assembly GCA_911387755.1 of Chrysotoxum bicinctum. Classification (NCBI taxonomy): domain Eukaryota; kingdom Metazoa; phylum Arthropoda; class Insecta; order Diptera; family Syrphidae; genus Chrysotoxum; species Chrysotoxum bicinctum. Next base: position 135,333,079 of record OU426988.1, read on the forward strand.
GGGGGCCGACGTTCTTGGTTTTCTTGGGCAAAAGTACCTTGGGTGGCCCGCTTCGCGGGTTTTCAGGATTTTAACTCCCTTTTCGGGGCTAACACCCGCTCACGCAACTCCGTTGCTCCGCTTAGGGTATGTTCAGTCGCCAGGCAGGCGCCTGTAGCAACAGTTTTTCTTGTGCAACAGTACCAGTACATAACTGTTAGTTATTTACTCCAATTAATGTAAAATACAAAACTGTTGCTACAGGCGCCTGCCTGGCGACTGAACATACCCTAAGCGGAGCAACGGAGTTGCGTGAGCGGGTGTTAGCCCCGAAAAGGGAGTTAAAATCCTGAAAACCCGCGAAGCGGGCCACCCAAGGTACTTTTGCCCAAGAAAACCAAGAACGTCGGCCCCCAATAAACAATTATGTATTATACGAATCTAACGGCAAAAACTACTTTTTTATTTTTAACGAAACATTTTATGCTTGGCTTAAGTCACAAACAGATTTGGCCTTATGTCACTTTGTAAAAGCGACATAAGGCCAAATTTGCTTATGAAATAAATATAAAAATGCAGTTTGGCCTTATTTCGCTTTGTCAAAGTGCAATAAAATCAACTGTTGAAAGTGAAATAGGACCAATTTGGCCTTACTTCACTTTGTAAAAGTGCAATAAGACCAACTGCTGAAAATTGGCCTAATTTCACTTTATAAAAGTGCAATAAGGCCAATTTTTGAAAGTTGGCCTTATTTCACTTGGCCTTATTTCACGGCACCGTTCGTGATGTAGATTGGAACGCGACAACAACAATGCACGTTTGCTTAAATTTTTCAACTGCGAAATGGAGAATAGATAAAACTTCCACTTATTCAACGTATATACCCCCGGCAACCCAGATATGGGGCGGCAATCTAAGGTTCTTGCACAAGGGCGCACGAGCAACCAGCGGCGGCACTGCTGGTTTCGACATTAAAGGAACGTAAGGATACTTGATGTTTTGCTTAATTTTTTTAGTAAAACCTCGTATGTCAGTCATGCAGAAGTAGCAATCATTAAAATGATTACTAGGTTCACGCCATATAGCTAGTACGGCGAATGGCATTGATATCTTGTTCCCATATTAACCCAAGATATGAGAGAAGCATAGCACGAAACACAAAAAATTTTTGGTATATGGGTCGTTTTAAAAAAATTACATTTTTAGCGTTATAGCTTCTATGTTTTTTTGCATTTCAATTTAAAGACTTGAAATTTGGCATGGAACTGTGTTTATATGTCAGCATTATAAGAAAAAATTTGCAGATCGATTGCATGTAACGAATATCCATGGTAATTAATAATGTGTAATCTCCATGGCCTTTTTGGAATGTGATTTTGATGCTTAATCAGTTTTATTAATATTTTTAATGATGAAAATGATTTTTTTTTTAATTTTGGGCCTTGTCGTTTTTAAGGCCTTCTCTTAAAATTCAATTTTATGATATGCAAAAAAAAAAGAAAAAATTTGTTGTTGTCCCAATACTTAGTTGAATGAGTGTGACAAGATTTTGAAAAAAAAAACATAATTAAACATTTTCGCTTTTTCACACAACTAAACAATTTTTAATAATTTTTTAACGATGCATCATCTTATAGTACGTCAAAAAACCTTCAATTTCATGTTTTATTATTATTTAATTAGTGCAGTTAATTCCTTTAAAATTTACATACAAAATAATTTTTTCATCCGAGTAAAAATTCAGTGTAATCTCCGTGGCCTTGTTATCTTTGAACCATATTAATATTTTTTAGTCTAACCACCGCCAAAAGAAAGGTATTTAATCATACTTGAACCTAATATAATTTGGATGACATTGAATTACATTGACTTTATTAAAATTAAGAACTGGTCGATTTTGTAATCTCCGTGGTCTGTAATCTCCGTGGCCATTTTCGTATTTGTTTTTAAATATGTTCTTTTAGTTTATAATGGCTCATATTATTATTATTTTTTTTATATTCTAGATGAATATACTGAATTTCATCATTCCTTACAGTATTGGTACCGTAAAAGTTCCAAGAAAGTAATGTGTCGTTATTTAAAAATATTTTTTTGACTCTTTCATGCTTTTAAACAAACAACTTCATAAACAAAATATGTATGTGTTACACAAAATTTCAACTATTTATTATTATACTATTTATTTTGTGGATTATTGTTATTTTATGCAAGAAAAGAACATTTTTAATACATTCGAAATTTTCAATTTTAATTTTTATCGAAAAATACTCGTAAAATGAAAAATATTTGAAATTATTTTTGCGCAACTCGGAGAACTCCTTTTCTACTTGTTTACTATAGATTTAGAAACTAAAACCCAAGAAAAACTGAAAAAAATTTTCTTTGAAACGATCAATAAAAAATTTCAATTTTTAAAAAATGACCCATATATACAAGATTGATTAATAGTACGTCTAAAATAGAGGAAATATGCATTTTTTACTTTTTCCGAACCATTTTTACTTGCGACTTATAGGTACTATAAGGCAAGTTATAAATGTATTCGTAAAAAAAATCGAACTCGAGATTTTGATCAAAGTTGACATTACGATGATAGCGAAGACGAAAAAAGTGGGTCTAGCAATTCTGTCTGTCTGTCTGTCTGTCTGTTCGATTACAGCTAAACGGCTCGGCCGATTTTCTTCAAACTTGGTAGATATGGGTTTTGATTTTTTACCCCCGGATGTTTTTTGATTTGATTTTTTATGACCAAAAATAACGGTACCTGCCATACGATTTTTAAACTTAGGTAATGGTCGAAAAAATTTTTCAAAAAAATGAGTAGTTTTGGTACCCCCCTTGGGACCATTTTTTTTGTTTTTGATTTTCTCAAAAACGGTACCACCGATTTTGATCATTTTTTTTATGCTAAAGCTTCCCAGCAGTTTGAATATTATTGTGTATTCAAATTTACAAAAACAAATTTTTTGGATTTTTAAAAAAACTTTCAAAATTTTTTTTTGAAAACTCAATATTTCGAAAACCCCATGCTGGATTTTTTCAAAACTTGATAAATAAAAGTTTGAAAAAATAATCTACAATATAAGAGCAAAATAAATTCATTTTACTTAAAAATAACGGTACCTTCCATACAAATGTTAAAAAATGGTTTTCGAAAATCGTATTTTTCTCGAAAACGGTTCCGAGAATTTTGCTTAAATTTTTTTTCTTTCTATTATTTTTTAATATCTGTAATTTAATAAAAAGAAATTTGAAAACAAGATATTACTGACTGTACCTACCATAAAACGATTTTTTAAAATTTTGAATTTCTCATTATCGGCATAATGGATTTTAATGAAATTTCGTAGAAAGAAGCTTCTAAAAAGTCTAAAAATTATTGCATTTAAAAACTTTAAGAAAAATAGTTTTTTGAATTTTGAAAAAAAAAAAAATCAATTTTTTGTTTTTTGAAAATGTCTCGATAACGGCTCAATACCTTTTTTGTAAATTTAATTTTATTCATACAATAATAAAAACTTCAAATTGGCGTACCAACATTTTTTCTTAAAAATGTTTTAAAATGTTCTTATATAAAAACTTATTTTTTAAGAAACCACTACAAAGACTTATAATTTTTGTTCTTGCATAAATCTACTCGTATATTTGCTTGAATCACATGGCATCCTATTCTTACCTTTAACTACTAAAGAAGTTTTTTTAGTCATTTAAAAAATGAATTTTATGCTTATGAACAATTTCTCTAATAACATTCATTTTTGAAATTCTTAGTCCTTTACATAGGAGCAAGTTCGTGCGACCCAGTCGTGCATTTTATTTGTTTATGATTTCACAATAGGTATACTGTCAGCAAACGTAACAAAACTTATTTGGTGCATTTAAGCAGTTGCGACTTGCGACGACCACTTAGTCCAGTATTCATATTGGATTTTCAAATAAATATGTACAAGATGTCGACGTTATCGAATGGAAACGATTAATAAACAATGCAAAATAATAAAAGGGTGCAATACATTATGAAATGGGAACTGTAACAGTAATGCCTAAAGTTAAGGTAGTAGGAATAATATTTAGCATGTACCTCGAAAATTAGACGTGATGGATACCACATATGTATGTTTGGGACATTTAATCTATGACTAATTAGTCATTTCATTACCTATTCATTCCAGCTTACAGTTAAGCGGGTACCAAAATCGTGTAACGCAGTGTTATTTAACAACATTTATATAAAAAAAAAAGAAAAAAAAAATATAACTGTAAAGATACAATAAAAGAACAGTAGTAATAGAATATTAAACAAACGGAATTTAGAATTTTATTACTCCACCGAAGACATCTTCTTTCCCTCTAAGCATATCTACATTTGCCATCTCTGTGAATAAATTTCTTAGCTTTATCGGAAGAGGCGAGTGAGCAGGGTTCGAATTTGCTCCACTTTTGAAGGAAAAAAAAATCTACTCCAACGCTTCGATTTTTCGAGATTTACTCCACTTTTTCCAAACAGACAAATTGTCTAATTTATATACAAATATGACATTGTTGAAATAAACCATTAAACCTTTGTGAAAATTTTTTTCTGAGTTTGTAGTTTGTTTATTTTCACAAAACAAATTTTGAAAATAATACTAAGTTTTCCAATGAAACCTGTGATTTATTTTTCTTTTTTGCTAATACTTTTTTTATGTTCATGTGTATGTTTTAATTTTCTTGAAAAGGAAGGATTTTCTTTTTGTTTCAAATCTACTCCGGAAATCTTGCATTTGCTCCACTTTTTTAAATTTGCTCCGAAATTTCATGACTTAGGTTCGAACCATGCGAGTGAGTTACACAAATGCAAGTCAGCAAACTTGACGACGGTAGATAAACAAACGTAATCGGATTTTTGGCAAAATATTTTTATAAGCTTTAAAAAACTTGGAAAAGAACTGAATATTTCTGACTACTTCCAAAAATGAATCAGAAACTATTATATCGTTGCGATAAGTTATGAAAATTAAATCAACGTATTTCAAGTTAACTCATTTCTGTGCTAAAATCATTGAGAGCTACAAGTAACTCAAGACGGAGTCTTAACAATAAATTGAAAAGTTGAGTTTTTAAGACATATTTATGGTATTGATCCGTTACATGTTAGTTCTAGATCACTGAAGTACACGTATTTTTTTTTAAATTTGTAGCATAGTGTTTTTATTTTGATTATTTCTAGTTTTACTTATGTGCCATAGCTGAAGGGACACAGTCTTTATGTGTCCTGATTTAATTTCCTAGTTCAATACCAACCATTTTGTTCAAACCAAAAAAATTTGTTACAACTTTTGTTTCATTTTAAAAAGAACGATTTTATATTTTTACCCAACTAGGTTACTATACTAGGTTAGGTACTTTAAATTGAAAATATTTATTATTTCAATTGATTTTCTTTTCCACTTAAATACATTTCAAAATTATTTTTATTCAACTTTTCCATTCTACCTAACTCGACAACCAACGGCTTCAATATTCTATAACCTATATAAGCGGCAATATTATGTAAAGGGTTCTTTAAACTTTCCCTATATTTTGTTCTGTGGAACAAAATTCTTTTACCCTAAAATAAAAAAAAAAAAAAAAAAAACTTTCCCACAAATTCCATCTGAAATTTCATTCTTTCTTCAAAAATATAGATATAAAAGCAAACATTCATTAGCATCTCTGGCAGAGATAAGCGAATTTAAAAAAAAAGCCTATCAGTGTTTTCAGTAAAACTTTCAGACGTGTAACTTGTTTTTCCCGAAAGGCCAATTTGACTGCCCCCCATCCAAGGCAAGACAAGCCATCAGTATAAAATTATCTAGCGGATACCTATAAGAATGGAAAATTTTACGAACCTATTTTTTTTCTCCTTTAGTCTTCAATTTTGTATCTAATTTTCTTAAAATCTTTTTGGCTCCTAATGACTATCCCACGACTGGACAAAATTGATGGGTAAAATAATTGATACCTACTTAACATCCCCTCTTAACAACAACGCGAAAACCCCAACCATTCTTTCCTGTCCCAAGGGCATGTTCAAAGAAACTCTGAAATGTTCGTTGGTTTCGCAAAACTTCACAAGCACGTACAACATTTTATAAGAAAAAACCAATCATCTCCAGGGACAAGCTGCATGAAGTTTTCAACATTTAATAAAACCTCTTGGGGTTTGTAATTCCAGGAATTTAACGAGCCACCCCTGCATATAACCTTGTTTTGAATATATTTTTTGAACACTCGTCGAAGTAAAAAGTTGTGTTCTATACCACGAAAAACACATGAACGTCCGCTAACTTTCAAGGTAGAGAGGATATGGGATCATTAAAATTTATTAATTGCACTTGATATATACATATATGTACATATGACAGCGAGGAAAGCAGCCTTAAGTTATCCCGAAAAAGTCTCCTTCAAAATCAAACACAATTTAAAAAGGTTTCTTGTCTTCGTTAGACCGATACGAAATGACACATCAAAACTTTTGCAGTTATTAATTTGATGCCCCCACAGTGCGGATTGGGTATGAGTGTATGAGAGCCAGAAGTCCGCAAAAAAAAATAAATCGATGTAATTGCGAAGTTTGGAAATAAATTTTGAATAGAAATAATGGCTCATATGTTTAACGATTTCTTAAACCTTCTAAATGTCACTTTACTATTCCGAAAATATTTTTTTTACTTGCGACATATAAATATGTGTGTAGGTACTATAGGGCAACATTATGATGATAGAGAAGACGAATATAGTGGATCCCCAATGCTGTCTGTCTGTATCTCTGTTCGATTGCAGTCTAAACATGGTAGCCGATTTATCTTTAAACTTGGTAAATTACATTGTTGATTTTATTCCCCACACTTTTGTTTTCTATGTTTTTTCTTAATACCAAAAATAACGGTAACCGGTATTTTTTTTTGCTTAAAAATTGATCGATACAACAACTCCCTCTATAGTTGGATCTAAAAACATAATGTTATCAATCAAATATGTATTAGTTTATGTAAGAATAAAAATTATAAATTGTTGTAGCGGTTTTTTTAAGAAAAGGTTTGGTAAAGCCAACTCAAATTTTTTACTATCGTTCTAATAAACATTAAATTTAACAATAAAATATTGACCCGTTTCTGTGATATCGATTTAAAAAAATGATTTATCAAAAAACTAAAAAAATATTTTTTTTTGAAGTTTTGAAATGCAATGTTCTTAACCTTTTTAGAAGCTTCTGCATAAAAAATTTCATTGAAATTCGTTATGTCGATATTGAGAAATTAAAAATTCTAATAAATGGTTCTATGGTAGGTACATTCATCAATATCTTAATTTAAAAATTTTTTTATTGAATAATAGATCTTAAAAATTAATTGAAAGAAAAAAAAAAACTTATCAAAGTTCCGTTTTCGAGAAAAATGCGATTTTTGGCAATATCGTGGGTACAGTTATTTTTGGATAAAATATCTTTTTTTCTCACATCTTGTAGATTTTATTAAAAAACTCTAAATTATCAAGTTTCAAGAAAAAGTTTAACAAAAAAATGAAACTTTGAATACACAATACCATCTAAAAACTGATCAAAATCCTATGTACCGTTTTTGAGAAAATAAAAAAAAATGGTTCTAAAAAGGTCGTACTATTAATAACCATTTTTCAGAAAGTTTTTCAAGCATCATTACCTTGCTTTAACTAAATAAAATTTAATGATTTTTTTTAATCTGTGGAACAGTTCTTATTGCAGGTACTGTTACTTTTGGTCTTAAAAAAAAATAAAATAAAATGCACGACTGTATCGCACGTACTTGCTCTTGTACAGGCTAAGTCATCTATTGGTTTCTTTTTAAATCCTAGGTTAGTTTAACACTGACAGCTGTTTCCCGCTTAAAAAATCCTTACAGAAAGACAGTATCATACCTCTGCGGTAAGAAATAAGTCGCTTTACGCTTGAGCAACGCAACGTTTTGAAATATTGAAAACTTAATTGCAAACTCACTTTGCAGGCCAAACAGTGCGTTTTTTTAAAAGAATTTTTGGCCGAAATGAAGCACCCACCGCGCCTGCTGTGGGCAAGTTTGTGCAAAAAGTTCGTAAGACTGGTAGATATGCTAGTGGACAACACTCATGGTCCCCGTCGCCGTAGGGTGCGCACAGACGAGAATTTGGCTACTCTTGCGACTCAATTGAAGGACATCAACTCGCCATCGATCTCAACAGCTCAACATTTCACGTACTGTAGGGCTGTGTCAATCAGGACGAATGGATTTTTTTGATCTGATCATCGAAAAGTATTGATGACTGAAATCACAAGTTTTCATTTCAATCGATCCCAGTCCCAAACATTTCAATGATTCTCAATTCTCGATTTTCTATTTCAATCTCAATCATTTCTATGAATATCGATTTTCGATATCAGTTTACTCGATTAACCATGATTTACTCGATTCCACGCCAAACGGACGGTATCGGAGGACTCGGATTTCTGGGTTGAGCTCGACATTGAAGAACATGACTGATTCAGTTGGTTGTTGATGTTGTGGGCAGCAAAATCAATTGTTGGGTTGAACTGGTGTTATTTGAGGTATCAGAATCAGGTATGTTTACTGTGCGAGATTCTTGGCAGTAACTATACACTCTGTTTTTCCATTGGAAATTTGATCAAAGCGCATCCATACCTCAAAAGCGGTAAATCTCCCAATTTAGGATGGGATGGACCTGATCATGTGGTCTCGGTAGCGTGATGCGTAGGGCATTGGCTTCGGACGACGCTAGGTCTGGGTTCAAATCTCAGTCAAGGCAAAAAGTTTTTCGATTAAACTTGATAGTATAAAGGCTAAGCACCACTAATAAAGGAGTCTGATGATCGGCTTGGCAACCGTGAAATAGCTATAACTCCAGCCAAATAAGAACCCACTTGGTGGTAGTTCATTCAAGTTGTTGTTGTAATATTCAAAAATTCAAAAAAGTAGTTAATTTCAAAAATCGAACCTACATATCCTTACGTATTTTGACGCGCTGAATTCGAATTTCAAGTTAGAATTGGTCCACCACCCTCCAGTTTTTTTTCAAATCGTACTCACTCTATGGATTACTTCAGGTTTCTAGAAATTTCTAAGCCTTTTTTGAGTGTGCTCTTTAATTTTCTACATCTAAAATAAAAATTACGCTGTCGAAAATTTTTTCGTTTCCTCGAGAAGTTTGTAAATTTTTGAGGCACATTAACTTTTCTGGGCTGAATTTCTTCGTTTTTTTTTATATAGAATATGCTAAAACAAATTTTATTACGATATATAAATGCATCAAATAGTTATGAAAAGTGTAACGATCTAATTTTCAAAAAGAGCGAGGGACGTGTTTTTCTTAGTTCACCATTTCAATTTTATTAGTGGCACACCCAAATATCAACATAGATTATACTTAGTGAAGTAACTACAATTTTCAGGTGGTTCAAACATTGCATCAAAAAGTTACAAAGATTTGAAATAAAAAAACATTGAAAGGGACAAATTAAATTATTAAATTTCGTTGTTTTCACGTACTAAAATAGCTGTATATATTCAAATTAAAACATTTTGTGTTGAAATATATGTATGTACATTTAAGTCCTATTTAAAAAATTACACCAATAACAACTATTTTAATGAACTATATTTTTATATCTGCTAGTGCCATAAGATCCTAAAGTACGCTGGATTTCCTCATATGTTTAAATCTTTTATAGGTGTTCATTTATATTTTCCATCATTTTACTCGAATTATGTCCTATTCCGTGGGTAAGGCAACATCCAGAGGCGTATTTAAGTATTTGGCGCCCCGGGCTGATACATTTTGCCGCCCTTTTTTTCTGAGGCTTTCTTTCTGTAAGCGATGCCCCTAAGTTTTTTTTAACTGGATCCATTATTTAAATAAATCAAAAAAGGATAAACCACAATCTGTGTTGAAAAATAAAATTTGTTACACTTCTAAGCAAAACAAAAACATTTATGGCAATTTTACACACTGTTCAAGCCTAAAATAAGCTAGATTTATTTTTAACACACACCAATAATTCACAAGGAAAAAAAGTACAGAACCGCTTTAAAGAAGACACAAATTTTCAGGTAATGTTTCTTCTGAATAGTGTATGTATATAATAATGTATGTACGTCCAAAATCAATTTTTTAACTTAACACGATGGAAAACAAATTATAGATTATATAAAAAAAATAGAAAACGCTTCGTGTTTACACAACTTATAAATCGATGTGATCAGAAATTGCTTTGCTGACAAGTACAATTTCTTAACACCAATAGCTAAATTTGTTCTTTGGTATCGATTTTAAGAAATATCTAAGTATTTACACGCTTCAGTAACTTACGGTAAAAAGAGTTAAGTTAACATTTATATTAAATACTAATACCATAACACTCTTTGCATCTTTGCACTTTAGCAGAATTTCAGGATACCGTTATGTCACTCTACACTATAAATATGTAGATGTTAGTCAAAAAAGTTATGTATGTGAAAAACAAAAAGAAAAGAAGACCTTTTTAAAACGAGGAATAGGGTGTCCACAAAAAAACATAATTTGTAGGTAATGTATAAAATTTCTATTGAAACGTAAGAGTCGAATTATTCTCCTTTTTTCACACTGTTTAAAAAGTAAAACTTTTTTAGGAGCGATATGACAATAACTTAGATATTATTCGAATAAATTTTGGAACGGAAAAACTGGTCTAAACCAAATGTGTGTTCCGAACCATTTTCAGACAGCTAATGGAACGTTTTTTGATCATTCTGACTAGAACATAACATACGCTCTAGTAGAAAATGACATTAATATCTACATCCTGTGTTTTCAATTAATAGCTTAGTCAAATAGCTTAGTTTCAAAAGCAACCACCCTTAAGCCGCCCATTAGAATCACAGATGCACAAGCACCGGTGACGGTGTATTGAAATGTGTGCTGTGTGTGTGAGCTGGTATGTGCACCGATTTCTCGTGTGAGCTCGGTGCGAGCAAAATCTAAATGTTTTGATTTTTGGTGTCGACCGGTTTGTCGATGTGTGTACATTTACAGTTTGTTTAAATTGCTTCTAAACACACCTAAAACAATGACAGTTCGTGCAAAAAACTAAACAAACAGACCTTTTTTGACATCTGGAAGTATGCAAGAGGCATATAAAGTTAGCACGATACTAAAAAGATAAAATAGGTATTCGACGATTTAAATTTTAGTAAAATGTTAGATACCTATAGCATGATGCTTAATTTGATTAAAATTATCAAAATCGTCTTTTTAACCTAGTATTATACTAAAATAGTTTTAATATCGTACTAATTCGACTAAAATTTTGCGCCAATAGCTTTTAAAATAATACGTAACCTTTTATTTATCCATCATCATTAACTATTGTACAAAAAACAATCATTATATTGTTTCTTAAGTCTTTCAAAATATTGACGAAGGGAAAGGTATTTTTATATAGGGACACGAGTCTACCTCTACCTAAGCTCAGGCAACAACATCAGCGCCGAAATCAAACGCAGACTAACTCTTGCTAATCGCTGTTTCTTTGGGCTGAGTAAGCAATTGAGGAATAAAGCCCTATCGAGAAGAACCAAGGTGACACTCTATAAAACACTAATCATCCCGGTCCTGCTATATGGTGCAGAAGCATGGACCCTCTCCCAATCGGATGAAAAATCACTTGGAGTCTTCGAGAGAAAAGTTCTGCGTACGATCTATGGTCCTGTCTGCGTAAAAGATACAACGACGAACTATACGAACTGTACAGCGACATAAGCCTAGCCAGAAAAATTCGAATTCAACGACTAAGATGGCTGGGCCATGTAGAGCGAATGGACAACGACGCTCCAGCTCGTAAAGTCTTTAACGCCAAACCCGAGGGAGTCAGAAGCCAAGGTAGACCTCATCTTCGATGGAGCGACCAAGTAGAAGGAGACCTCCGACAACTTGGAGTGCGAAATTGGAGACGGCAGGCTAGCGATCGAGTCGGCTGGAGGGGCATACTAAGCAAGGCCCAGGAGCACCACGCTCTAGTGGCGCCATCGTAAGTAAGAAAGTAAGTCAGCTAAAACTAAAAAGAAATTGAGGCATGATTTGCTAGGTATATATATAAAAAGAATACAATTTTGTGTGTGACCTTATATCTAGAATCCGGCTTGATGGATTTTTATAATTTTTGTTTAACAAAAAGGGCCTCTTTGTAGATGGTTTAGAAACAAAAAATTAAGATCCGTCCAGCCAAAGTTTTTCTAGCCCTGTTTTACTTGCGATATAGGTAGATACTATAGGGCAAGTTCTGCATTTGGAAAAAAAATCGAACTCGAGATTTTGATCAAAGTTGACATTACGATGATAGCGAAGACGAAAAAAGTGGGTCCGACAATTCCGTCTGTCTGTCTGTATGTCTGTAACTCGAACTTCAGCCTAAACTACTGGAGGTATTTTCTTCAAACTCGGTAGTTAAGGGTCTTCGGTGATTCCCTAGAGGAGAAATTGAAATTTTTTTTAGCTCCAAAACTAACGGTACCCCCATACACCCGTAATGCAAAATCTTATTTATCTCGAAAACGGCTCTTACGATATTGATAAAAAAATTAAGTGTGATATTATGGACATAGACTATATTTTGGTCAATAAAAAATTTTGGGGGGAAATGTTATTAGGGGTACCTGTCATAGAACCGTTTTTTTGATTTTCGAATTTCTCACCAACGGCTCTAACGATTTTAACCAAAATTTTTATGCAGGAGCTGCTTTGCATTTGAAAAAATATAAACTAAAAATTTTTTCGAAAAAATAGTTTATGGATTTTTAAAAAAATAATCCATTTTTTTTTTTGAAAATTCAATATCTTGAAAACCGATACACGATTAAATTTTTAAATTGCGTTTTAAAATGTATTTCATTAAATACTAACAATTTGCATATCAATTTTTTTTATAAAAATTTTAAGGAAAATTTAATACACAAAAAACATGTTCCAGTGTGTCTGTATGTCTGTACCTCTCACTACAGCCTAAACCCTTGGACCTATTTCTTTCAATCTCGGTAGTTAAGGGTCTTCGGTGATTCCCTAGAGGAAAAATTGACATTTTTTTTTTAGCTCCAAAACTAAGGGTACCCCCCATACACCCGTAATGCAAAATCTTATTTATCTCGAAAACGGCTTTAACGATTTTGATTAAAAAAATTAGGTGTGATATGATGAACATAGGCTACATTTTGGTCAAAAAAAATTTTGGGCCAAAATGTTATTAGGGGTACCTGCCATAGACCCGTTTTTTTTTTGATTTTCGACTTTCTAATTAACGGCTCTAAGGATTTTAACTCAAAGTATTCAGCAGGAGTTCCCTTAAGTTTAAAATAATATTGTATATAAAAATATTCGAAAAAATATTTGTTGGGTTTTAAAAAAAAAAAAAAAAATTTTTTAAATCAATATCTTCAAAACCTATGAACGATTATTTTTTGAAATTATTTCCTAAAATCAATATTATTTAATACTTAAAATTCGCATCCCGCATTTTTTTATTGAAAAATTTTAGAGAAATTTCTTATATAAGAAATGTATTTAATAATAAAACGATTTTTTAAAGTTTATTTGCATAAATTCATACTTTTCCGGAAACCAGACGGCAATTTTATGCATTTGAACATTATTACTCGTATCTCATTAGATACATGTTTTATATTTATAAAATGTATCTTAATTTCCAAAGTACCTTAACATAAGAGCAAGTTCGTGCGATCTAGTCGTGCATTTTATTTTAGAGCTACATAGCAACAAGTATTTTTTTTTTTGATAATGTTTTCGTTTCATTGGAATTTGTTTTAAAGAATATTTACATGGTACATGTCTGTAAATATTTGTATTATAAATTTTCACGATAAAAAATCGTTTATAAAAAATAAGAATAGTAAATGGTGAAGAAAGTGAGTGACATGTTACAGTGAACTCTGTCACAGTCGGACACTCCTTGTGTCATGCTTAAAAAATCAAAAAATCGCATTTCTTAAATAATTGTATTTTTTGTTTATCCTTCAAAAATAAATTATAGATACAATTAGAGAGGGCAAGCCGCCCCCTCTTTTGCTTGAATGTTTTGAAAGTTCAATCGCTGCACAAAAAAAATATTATAAATTGGGCAATTGCTAGGGGTGGCTTGCGCCCTTTGGCTTGTATGTTTTGAAAGTTCAATCGCTTCAAAAAAATATTATATTTTGGCGCAAGCCGCCCCTACCAGCCTAGCCGCCCTGGGCTGTAGCCCTTTTAGCCCTAGCGTAAATACGCCCCTGGCAACATCTCTATTCTAATGTTCACAAAAAATATATATATTTTTTTTAAGTAGGAACTTAATCATTTTGTATTTTAATGGATACGCTACCTTTAACTTTTTTTATGATTTGTTAATATCAAATCTTCAGTCTATGCTTACATTGGACATTTTTAAAAATTATTATCAAAATTCTAAGTCGGTGGTCGTAACATAAACATCACTTATCCCAATTTTCGATTGTAATGTAAATTCCACCGAACAATCCGAGCGGGCTTAAGTACAATACTTGAAACTTTTCCAAACATGCACAGGGTTTCGGCAAGAAGCCGCGTTATCATTTGGCTTCTGCAATTTCGTTCTGACACAGATGTAGCGCATGGCAGGCGTTTGAAGGCCGATATTGACATTATTAGCCGTTTTCATTGTCATATAAAAGAGTCCGATTGAAGATCCGACAAAATGTGTTGGTTTTAAATTAATCGAAGATATGGCCAAGAACTTGCTTTCAACAAACAATCACCAGTCCACCAACTTGGACAAATCTTCGAATCAGTCAATGAATTCATGTCCCTCTGAGTAAGTATTAACTTCACGGACGGCACTAGTGGAGGTCTGACAAAAAATTGCCCTACGAAAGCAAAGCTACTTTGGTTTGGCGAAACAAATAAGTTCAAAACTCCTCAAGTGACGAAGTGTACGCTCTACAAAAGCCTTATATTGCCTATTCTAATTTACGGCGCCGAGATTTGGACGAGAAGCACAGAGGGTGTGCTGATACTGGTCTCTTTTGATAGACAAATTCCTTAATGTATGTTTGGCGTGTGAAGAGGGCAAATGCAGAAGAAGATAGAACCGTGATTATGTATGTATATGAGATGAACGAAGATGTGAAAGTAGTCCAGAAAAACACATCGAACACTTTAGATTAACAATACTCCCAAAAGAGTCTTCGAATCCCAGATCACAGGAGTGACTTGACAATGTTTGAATATCTAGCCATCGCTACCGGAACCAATAGCCTTGGCCTAGACAACTGGAAGAAGTGTGTTTGCAATCGCAGAGCATGCAAATCCATCGTTTTTCAGATAGATAACCTTCATAGATCGGAAAAGTAAATAATGAAGGAAATAAGCCAGTTAACGATAAGAAGTTTATAAAGTGCAGTGAGGATATTTACGACCATATCAATAATTATAAGATTGCCAGATGTTTATCCGAAAATTCATTACTAGTCCTGCCCGTGTCACGGTTTAAAGTTCTTTTCTCAGTCTAAGACACAGAAGTCTTAACTCGAAGCATGATCCCTCAATTTGTGATATTCGCGTATTAGAATAAGTCGGGCCTTGTATCAATATGAGGTCTTCGAAATTGGCAATATTTTTTACTAAACCAATTCAACAAATAGAAGATATATTTGAGTCTATAGCATGCCGATATTTTAACATCCGGTCACACTATAAATTTGCAGTATTTTTAATTTCAAGAATGGGCTACGGGGCAAAATTTGTCAGCCCTTTCTTTATTTAATTTATGTTTATTTTGTTTGTCATCTTGATACAATACCGAATATGGTTTACCAGTTGAATGCTTATTTTTTTATTTCTCCTTGATTCTACAGTCATCTCTTTTTGAATTTATAATTCTTAAAACTTGTTCGACACGGCTATGATTTTTGATCCGAAGGGGAACAAAACTGCTGGCATATCGTATTGCTTGTTTGGGAAACATAGCCTCAAAAGAATTGTGAGAAATCCTAAGTATATTCGCTCTCAACAGTAAATCCGATAGTGTAAGTGAAACATTTTAGTCATTTATGCACAGTACAAGTGTCCAAATTCAGCACACAACACTTTATGTCTAAGATTTAATTTATTCATCTTGTCTTGTTAAAGTATGCATTCCTCGCAGAAGCTTGTGGTTTAACCACTCCGCCCCATACATTTTTAGGTTCTTTAGAAAATATTGTCGAACATACGAGTATGATAACTAATGCTAAAAATTTCAATCTGAATATTCTTTCCTACGATTTTTACTTGCGACTTATAGGTACTATAAGGCAAGTTATGCATTCGTAAAAAAAGTCGAACTCGAGATTTTGATCAAAGTTGACATTACGATGATAGCGAAGACCAAAAAAGTGGGTCTCGCAATTCTGTCTGTCTGTCTGTCTGTCTGTCTGTCTGTCTGTCTGTCTGTCGGTTCGACTACAGCCTAAACGGCTCGGCCGATTTTCTTCAAACTTGGTAGATATTGGTTTTAATTTTTTACCCCCGGACGTTTTTTTCTATTTTTTTTTAAGACCAAAAATAACGGTACCTGCCATACGATTTTTTTTCGAAATTTTATAAATATTTTTTTTTCTCAAAAACTGAACCACAGAATTTTTTAAAAAAAATTCCAAAAATTTCATTTGGTTAAAATTAGCTAATGGTTGAAAAAAATTTTACAAAAAATTGTTATTTTCGGTAGCCCCCCTGGGTCTATTTTTTTTGTTTTTGATTTTCTCGAAAACGGTACAGCTGATTTTAATAATTTTTTTTATGCCAAAGCTCCTCCAAAGTTTGAATATTATTACATATTCAAATTTTCAATTTTTAATTTTTTGGATTTTTAAAAAAAAATTCAAAATTTTTTTTTGGAATCTCAATATTTCGAAAACCCCATGCTCGATTTTTTTCAAACTTGGCAAATAAAAGTTTCTTAATATAATCTACAAGATTTGAGAAAAAAAATTTTGTTTTATCTAAAACTAACGGTACCTTCCATACAAATTTTAAAAAATGGTTTTCGAAAATCGCATTTTTCTCGAAAACGGTTCCGAGAATTTTGCTAAAATTTTTTTTCTTTTGATTAATCTTTACGATTTATAATTTAATAAAAAAAAAATTTTAAATCTAGATATTACTGACTGTACCTACCATAGAACGATTTTTTCGAATTTTGAATTTCTCATTATCGACTTAACGGATTTTAATGAAATTTTTTATAAAAAAGCTCCTAAAAAGTTTAAAAAACATTGCATTTAAAAACTTAAGAAAAAATATTTTTTCAATTTTTAGAAAAAAAAGTAATTTTTGTTTTGAAAAATTCGATATCTCAAGAACGGCTTAGTATTTTTTTTGGAAATTAGACTCTTATTCGTACAATAATAAAAACTTAAGGTTGGCGTACCAAAATTTTTTCTTAAAAATGTTTTAAAAATTTTTTACATAAAAGCTTATTTTTTTAAGGAACCACTACAAAGACTTATAATTTTTGTTCCTGCATAAATTCATATTTGCATATCATTCTGTTTTTATCTCTTACTACTTAAAGAATTAAAAAAAAATCATTTTATCCTTATGAACAGTTTTCTCTAATAACATTCGTTTTTAAAATTCCTAGTCTATTACATAGGAGCAAGTTCGTGCGACCCAGTCGTGCATTTTATTTTTCTTAACAATATCAAGAAATTTAAATAAACCATTTAGAATAATAAAAGAGGTAAACGGGTCGAAGAGTGCTGGCTGAAGGAATACTCCAAATTTTGTTTGTTTGACTGTTCTAATGAGAAAATGGGGATTCAGCTGTGTTTTCTATTGATCTAGATAAAATATTTATTGTTCAAAGTTTTCCCCTATACGCACATAATTTTTAGCAGTATATCAACAATTATTAGTAATTACATTTCAAATACACATCAATGTAATTAACATACGCAAAATTTCAGCAATTTAAACATTTTAATGTAATTTCCCAACAGAATGTAAATATATAACGTATACGACAAATAGAGTATTACACCAGTAAATCAAGTATTTACAAATAAAGTTGAGAGACAAGCTGTTTCCTATTAGAAACACGTATTTGTCATGTGTCTTCGGTGTAACAGAATTTTCGAATGTCTTGTTTTTGTTTGGCTCTATATCACCGGAATTCATCTTTTTGAGTTTTTAACAAGAGAAAGTCTTTGCATAAAGCTTAAGCTATTGAATATGTGTTTTTGTGTTTATACTCTCATAATAACGTCTTCATTACCCCATAAAAGCGTTTCTTAACGACTCTGCAAGAAATTATCAAACAATAACTTCCCACATCTCAAATACACCTCCTTTCATATACAAAATATAAAACATTCTCTGCATTCACTTATAATATATTGAATGAAAATCAGAGTCATAAAAGGACGAAGACGACACCATGAATGTATGTCAGTATATACTCGTATATAAGGAAATTCGGGGATATGCGTTGGGTTAACCTTCATTTCTTAATTTAAGTGGCAATTTAAGCACACTTTAGCTCTTCTTAACGTTTGGCTTTCGAACACATATTGGTACCAAAATTTTGTCGTTTTCGGTTGTTGTCAGTTTCCAGAAACGTGTTTAAGCCCGAAACCATCCGGTGCTCTATTAAATACACAGCGAATAAAGATTGCCAAGAGTCTCCCGGGCTAATAAAAAACATTTATAACAGCAATTTGCCTTTTAATGGGCCTCAAATTACACACGAAAAAATGTAGTATGTATTTGTGATGGTAAATTTCGTGACACTTCTCGTTCTCAATTTACCACACATATGATATGAGTTGGGAACTTTTTCCAGGGACAAAAATGCCAGAACCAGACGTAAGATGTATTTGTGTTAAATGTTAAGTGTTATGGAAATTGAATATATTAGCTGCTTAAATTATATCAAAAAGGCTTTAGAAAAAATGGAACCGGTTGATTTTTGAAATCGGATGATTAATGAAGTTAAATTGGTTTTTAAGCCTAGTACTCAGTTCAAGTGAAAATGAAAATTTCATATGAAAGTGACTGCTGGTTCACTGGCATGAAATCCGCAACGAGAGGTGAGTACTAATATGTGGATTGGAAAAACAAATATGTTCCACAACTTTTTCCAAACTATGATTTTCATTTCTTAATGTACAACCATCAGGAAAAAGTTTAAGGCAACGTGGAAAACTGTGACATTTGTCAGTTGATTTCAATATTTTGTTTCAAAACAAAAAATTGAAAATTTATAAACAGAAAGAACAAATCAGTTTAAAAATAATTGTCATTTTTTTTATTCAAAGTGAGTATCAAAAATTCACGTGAAAAAGTTTATTCTATTTTCATTTTTATTCTTCGCGTGTAATTTGGAACGTATTTATTTTTCATTTCACGCTAGGTGATTACTAGGCTTTAAAGCTTAAAAGATGAAAACGGTTTTCAAAACATAAAATTTTAAAACAATTTTGTTTTGATAATTTCTGCAGACATTTTTTGAACATACTCTCATGTGACATTGGACACGCCTAAGCTTTGGAGTACTGTTTTGTTTATAGAAATCGGTTATGGGAAAATATTCAAAAAAGACAGAACAAAATCATTACCAAATTAAGTTAAAAAAATCTCCGAATTCTCTGAACACTAATCTTAGGTTACATGCAACGTGTGTTGAGTCAATCAGTTACGTAATGTACAAAATCTATGAAATTGGTTTGAGTATAGCATGGTACACGATCCTTAAGTTTTAACGTGCGATATGATTGTTGCTATTTTTTTTCTGTACATACAGACACTGCAGTTTTCTATCCTTTATGATCCCATGCACGATGCTTTGGTTATCTTGACTAAGCACTTTGATATTCGCAATGGCTTGGTCTTTGAACCAGAGGTTCGATCCTTATAATAAAATTTTTCATTTTTGTTTTAATGCGGTATATATCTGCTGATGTACAGACACCGGCTAACATGAACATAATTTTTTCACATTGACCACTCGGTAGCGTGAACACGGTGAGTAAGCTCTATAACGTGAATAAATTTAAAATGCATTTAACATAGAAAACGTTGGTTTCTTTTCCGCATTTGTCGGTTATTCGAATCTTTTTTTTATAAAACGGGGAATCCACGTAAACGATTGCTCGTAAGTCCTAGCAAGTTAGTTTTTTATTTGCAGATATCCATGAATGGACTGAAGATCTTCCGTACGCAATCGAAACGAACGAGGTTTTGACCAGTAATGAAAGTGAAAGCGAGAACAGTATTTTGGAAAGAGCACATACCAGAATAGAGCCTAGTGAACATTTTCAATAAATCTTTGGAATGGGCGGAAAATGAAAACGTAAGTCCAACAGATATCAGCGTACTTAAACGTCTTCGCGAAAAAAGCCGTGTTCAGCAATTTTCAAAAAACGAAATCCAGAGAAAGACAACCATTTTTTTTTTCATTGGTTTCAATGTAGGTATATTTTTTTTTTCTTTACAAAACAATGGTTATGTACTTACACACCGAAACACAAACAAAAAAATATGAATTTGAGTTAAAGCACATGTCTAATTTATTTGGAAAAACGTGAACACGTTCGGTGGACTCTTAAAGTGTATCTACTGGCACAGATTGCACAGAAAGTTTTTATATTTATACTATCTCCATGTAATACCAGTAACCTTTTTTGGCATCCTTGATATTGGAAACTTTTTATTTGACCATCATTATCATATTGTTGTGAACAGAGCTTTATACTACTACAGCGCCATCTGTTGGAAAATTGCATATCTAATTTATGGAAGAAACAAAAAGCTCTTTTCCAATGTCAAATGTATTTCCCCTTATTCCAACCATCTAGAACATTCCAAGACAAGAACTTTCGAGAACAACTAATTTGAGTATATAAGGGAGTGTTCACGGTGAGCGAGACACAGTTGGTTTTGGATTATGAAAGTGTGCAAAAGTATTGCCTATTGGATTGTGTTATTAAACAAGTGTGATTTAAATTTGAATAAAAGTATTTGAGTTGTTTATAAATTGAGATTTACTGTTTTGAATTGGAAAGTGTGAATAAAGAAGAAATACTAAAAAAGGTAATAAGTTTTATTTAACGAACCTTGGAAAAATTTTACATTGGTGTCAGAAAAGTGGAATAAAACTTATTGTGCAGTGACGTGTGGAAAAAAAAAGTAAAATAAAAAATGAGCAAGTTATTGAAAGAGCTCAACTGTAATGGGCTGAAAAGTGAATTAGGCAAGCGAGAACTTTCTAGAGCAGGATCGAAAAATGAGCTTGTTCTGCGTTTGGCCGAATATTTAAAACAACAAAATGAAGACCCCGACATTTTCGTCTTTGAAGCTGACGCTGAGGAAGCAGACGTGAGTAAAAATGTAGATGTTTCAAATATGTTTAGTCTTCTGCTTGAACGTCTCGAAGAACAACGAAATGAACAAAAGAATGTTCTCGAAGGTCTCGAAGATCAACGAAATGAACAAAAGAACGAACAAAACAATGTTCTCGAACGTCTCGAACAGCAACGAAATGAGCAGAAAAACGAACAAAAGAATGTTCTCGAACGTCTCGAAGAGCAAAGAAATGAGCAGAAAAAACAGCATAGCAAACAAAAAGACCTTCAGAGAAAAGACTAGCAGAGAAAAATGCTAGAAGGCAAGCTTGTTAACATCGAGAGTAATGTATCTGCACTTGATGGACGTGTTTCATTGCTGGAGAATCAAGTCGACAACAAAATGGAGACGTTTTCAAAAGTGTTAGATGAACGTGTTTCATTGCTAGTCGACAACAAAATAGAGACGTTTTCAAAAGAGTTAGACCGTGTTCGAAACATAAAGATTCGGGAAAGTTCTGGGGAAACTTTGAGAAAAAAAGAGATGAAACCTCCAACCTTTGATGGACAAACTTCTTGGTCAATATACAAGAAGCAATTTGAGGCAGCTTCCACAACAAATGGCTGGGATGAGGCTGACAAGTATACAGCCTTAACTCTTGCTCTTAGAGGAGCAGCTGCTGAGTTGTTGCAAACCATACCAGCAGATAAGAGCGGCGACTTCAATTTCTTGGTTTTGGCTATAGACAAACGCTTTGGTAACAGCCACATGAAAGAAGTCTTCAAAGTGCAACTCAATTCCAGAGTTCAGAAGAGGGGCGAAACTCTACAATAACTGCAAGCGGACATTGAAAGGCTTGTTCATCTTGCATGTCCAGATGTTGGAGAGGAAATTTGTAACCAGTTCGCAGTTGAGGCATTTGTTCGTGCCATTTCTGACATACATCTTCAAAGGGCCGTGCGAACTGCTGGAAAACGAACGCTTTCGGAAACATTAGCGTTTGCCTTGACAATGGAAGCAGCTGAGCAAGCTTCTCACGGAGTACATCGACTAAGAGAAGCCATCGTCGAAGAATGCTCATGCCAAAGAACTGATGTCCAAAGGAACCAACGAAACGGACTTGCAAAGTGCTAGAATTGCAACAAGACCGGACATTTACAGCGTCAATGACGATTACCACCAAGAAGAGTTTGTCAACATTGTGGACACGGAGTTTCAAACCCAGAACAAGGTAACAATAACATCAGTGTTACTTCCCGAACAGTTTCCCAACAGGGAAACGAGTAAGAACCAACTTCGAGGGGCAGAAGCTGGTTTCTGGTATCGATGGCCCCAGAAACACCATACAGGTCTCTCAAACTAAGCGAGACAATAGAAGTCTGACCGTCGAGTCAACTTTAAATGGCAACAAACGTGTGGTCACCATCGACATCAGTGCCACAGCATCCATTGTGCGTCAAGACCTAGTTCAACTGAATTGGCTACACAACACCAATAGTTACCATCTAAGAACTGCCACAGGAGAAGCAGCTAGGGTTTACGGTGAAGTCCGACTTAGAATTCGAATTGCAGATCTAGAATTCTCACACAAATTTTTGGTGGCAGATATATGTGACAAATGCATCATAGGCATGGACTTCATGAAAGAACATCGAGTAATTTTGGATATTGGCAACCAGGTACTCAAATACCAGAATACAGAGATTCCAATGATCTATGGGCACGAAGGAACAACAACTCTAAGGACTGTCATCAAAGAAGACGTGATCATTCCTACTTCTTCTGAGGTATTCGTTTGGACAAAAGTAGAAGGTGAGTGTGGACGCCATCGATAACTAATGGTGGAACCAGGCCCAGATTTTTCTTCCCAAAACGTCATCGTTGGGAAGACACTTGTGACTCCAAAGAACAATATGGTCCCCGTACGGATACTCAACACCAAACCGTACGATGTAAAGTTAGCAAAAGGAGAAGTTATCGGTAAGTGCGAATCTGTCGCAGCCATAACACGAATCAACGCTGAAACACCGAGAACGACATTAAACCCTGAGGAGCTCAATAGCATCAAGGCAAAGATACTCAATTCATCTAACCTAGACCAACATAAGGTTAAAACGGCAGAAAGCCTTCTGAACGAGTATGCTGACATTTTCGCTTCACCAAACGGAAAATATGGAAGGACACAAATGGTGCAGCATCGAATAAATACAGGAGATGCAAGGCCCATTCGTCAGCCCGCAAGACGTCTACCACTGGCCAAACAAGGTGAAGCTGAGGAAATGATTACCACCATGAAGAAGAATGGTTTGATTGAAAACTCCAAAAATCCTTGGGCGTCACCAGTGGTCCTAGTCAAAAAGGAGGACGGAAGTACACGGTTTTGTGTTGACTACCGAAGGTTGAATGACGTAACCAAGAAAGACAGCTACCCCCTGCCAAGAATTAGTGACACCTTAGATGCGATGGAAGGAGCACACTGGTTTTCAACACTGGAAATTAGCCAACACCACAGGACAAACATCAACTACGAAGTTTTCTTGGTCTTTCTACTTATTACAGACGTTTTGTTAAGAACTTTGCCGGAATTGCGAAGAGTTTGCATCAGCTTACGGAAAAGAACAAGCAGTTTAGATGGTCAGGTGAGTGTGAGAAAGCCTTCCAAGAACTGAAATACCGTCTATGCTATGCTCCGGTGCTGATCTATCCGACTCCAGGCAAGCCTTTTATCATCGATGCTGATGCAAGCAACGTAGGAGTCGGCGCTGTTCTGTCACAAGTGCACAGTGGCGAAGAAAAGGTTGTCGCCTATTTCAGCAAAGTACTGTAGAAGACCGAAAGGAACTACTGTGTGACCAGAAAAGAACTCTTGGCACTCATCTTGGCAACGAAACACTTCCACAAATACATCTATGGACAGAGGTTTCTTCTACGAACAGATCATGGTGCTCTTAACGGGTTGTTGAATTGCAAGAACCCAGAAGGACAAGTCGCAAGGTGGATAGAAAGACTGCAGACTTTCGATTACGAAATTCAACACCGAAGGGGAAAGCTGCATTCAAATGCCGACGCTCTATCCCGAAGGCCTTGTAAAATAGATTGCAAGCATTGCAGGCGACAAGAAGAAAAGGAATCCATCAACATTCTGCGAATAAGGGCTGACCCAATTTGTGGATGGAGCAATGAAGAAATAAGATCTGCTCAACAAGAAGACCCCGACATTGAACCTCTTCTCGCATGGAAGGAACATGGAATGACATTTCCGATAGGAGTCCAATTTTAAAGGCCTATTGGGCACAATAGGACTCACTTCATGTGCAAGAAGGTGTTCTTCGGCGAAAATGGGAGTCCGCTGATGGTAAATTCTATGTGATGCAGCTTGTGTTACCTCAATCGAAAATCAAAGAGGTTCTTCGAGAGATGCATGATGGACCTTCAGGAGGCCATTTGGGAGTCAACAAGATGTTAGAAAAAGTGAGACAACGATTCTACTGGTTGCATGCAAGAGACGACGACGTTGAAAAGTGGTGCTGAAATTGTGATGCGTGTGCTGCAACCAAAGGCCCTGGTAGAAAACTGCAAGGAAAAATGATGCAATATAATGTCGGCTCACCGTTTGAAACGATTGCTGTTGATGTAGCTGGCCCATTTACGAAAACGAATGATGGAAACAAATACATTCTGGTGATAATGGATTACTTCAGCAAATGGCCTGAGGCATACGCTATCCCGAACCAAGAAGCCAAGACCGTGGCCGACCAGATTGTGTCTAACTGGGTAAGCAGGTTCGGTGTGCCTATGGAGCTCCATTCTGACCAAGGAAGGAACTTTGAGTCGAACATATTCCAAGAGGTGTGCGCGTTCCTTAGCATTAAGAAAACGAGAACCACACCACTTCACCCCCAATCTGATGGAATGGTCGAGAGATTCAACAGGACCTTAAAAGAGCACCTCACTAAAGTCGTAGGCGACTAACAAAGAAACTGGGATACCACTATTTTTGATGGCCTACGCAAGTGCAATACATAGCTCAACAGGACAAACACCATCTGAAATCCTGTTTGGAAGAAGCATACGGCTGCCTAGTGAGATAAGGTTTGGACACCCATCAGAAGAGTCTCAGGAGACTGGGGATTACGTGAGTGACCTAAAAGAGAGGCTAATCGACATCCACGAAAGGACCAGGACTAGAATAAGAGCTTACAGCGATCGAATGAAGACAAGGTACGACACAAGAGCAGACACGACAGGATTTCAAGTAGGAGATCGTGTATGGCTCTATAATCCACACCGTCAAAAGGGATTGTCGCCGAAACTTCAACAAAACTGGGAAGGCCCTTATACTGTCGTCACGAAAATCAATGATGTCGTTTACCGAATTCAAAGAGGGTCATGAGGAAAGTTAAAAGTTGTGCATAGTGATCGACTGCACCGATACAGTGGCGAAGCTGGAGATAGAATTGTTCGGGACGAACAATCTTAAGAAGGGGGCAATGTTGTGAACAGATCTTTATACTACTACAGCGCCATCTGTTGGAAAATTGCATATCTAATTTATGGAAGAAAAATGTCAAATGTATTTCCCCTTATTCCAACCATCTAGAACATTCCAAGACGAGAAGGTTTGCGAATTTTCGAGAACAACTAACATGAGTATATAAGGGAGTGCTCGCGGTGAGCACAAGACAGTTGATTTTTGATTACGGAAGTGTGCAAAACTCTGCTTATTGGATTGTGTAAAACAAGTGTGATTTTAATTTGAATAAAGTATTTGAGTCGATTATAAATTGAGATTTATTGTTGTGATTTGGAAAGTAAAAGTAAAGAAGAAATATTAGAAAGAGTGATAAGTTTTATTTAACGAACCTAGCAAACATATTACAATAATATAATACGAGTAGCTTTGATTCAAAATAGTCTTTTTTCTTTGCCCTTAGTCCACAAAAATTGGGGTTTTGGCCCGGCGATCTTACATGGACTCATCAATTGACTTATTAATAAGCAATTTTTGTTAAAATCAGTTCATCTTACATCGAATTTAAAAAAAAAAGAATATATGTACTATATCCAACTAACATTAAAATTCTTAATCATAAAAGCTGGAGGATTTTTCCCATAGCCTCGTTTGTTTCTATATGAAGGTATTTATTATTCAAACTCTATATAAAGGGTGGTTAAATTTTAAGGGCCGATGTTGAATGTGAACCACATATAAACGTCAAGTTTTTTTCTGCATTTCGTTTTACATTTCTCAATTTCAGACTAACTCAATTTGAACCATGGAAATATACACAATAGAGCAACGCGTTAAAAGTTATTCAGGCTTATTATGAAAATGGGCGTTCGAATTAAAATGCATATCGTGCACTTCGTGATTTTTTCGGTCAATTTAATCGTCCAAATGTGCGTACAATCGGAAAAATCGTGCAAAAATTTGAGCAAACGAAGTCTGTAAGAGATGTGAAAACACCAGTGCATGCTCGTTCAGCTCGTACTGCAGAAAATATTGCTGCTGTTCGCGATAGTGCGGTGGCAGCATTATCAAGCCGTATTTTTTTTCAAAATGAGGCCGGTCAGGCAGTTACGGTGAATGGTGTTCGCTATTGTGAGATGATAACGAATTCTGTATGGCCCGAATTGGAAGATATGGATGTGGACGATATGTGGTTTCAACAGGACGGTGCCACTTGCCACACAGCTAGCTAACGAAACATTGGCTCTTTTACGCGACAAATTCAATGGCCGTGTTACTCGTATCTCACGTGGTGGCGATGTCAATTGGCCGCCAAGATCATGTGATTTGACACCGTTGGACTTCTTTCTTTGGGGTTATTTGAAAGAAAAGTTGTACGTCGATAAGCCAGCAACAATTCAAGAGCTAAAGGATGAGATAATTCGGCACATTAACGGCATAGAACTTCAATTATGTCTCAGCGTTATCGAAAATTTAGACCATCGGATGGAGGGGTGCCGCCTAGGTCGCGGCGGCCATTTGGCCGATATTTTGTTACATACATAATTGAACCATATTAATATTGCAATATAATAAAAGTAATGACAATAATTTCCTAAATAATTTGTGTTTTATTCAAAATCAACATCGGCCCTTTACCTTCTGAAATAATTCAGCCAAGTAGAAGACTTAACACTATTGAAGTATTTACATACCTCGCCTCAAATTAAATGATACAGAACTCCAATTTTTTTCCATTCACTTTCCTGCTTTCTTCCTCCACAACATAAAGCAACTGTATTTCCAGGATTTATGTATATTTATAACAACAATATGTACATATATAATATTAATATCAGCCACATATTATATCCTTCAACGATATTTACAATGTCTCGAAAATAGTCAATCTCAGGATTCTATTGAACATGTGACATCGGTATTCATCGAATCTTGAGTCAATTTACTATTATGACAAATCATTTCGTTAGCGACCAGACCACCCTGCCTATGATTATCCACGTAAATGATTTAAAAAAAAAGGCAACCGACTTCTTTGAAGTAAATAAGAAAACTCGACTTTATTGATACATCTATTCAAAAGGTAATCTCTTATAAAGCTGAATAAGTTTTAAATCATAAAGCTTTACACAAGTGTTCTAAAGTATTTTGTCCGAAAAATAGACAGCATTGTCAAGTTAAATAAATTATTTAAATCTTAGTTTTTCTTAACACTCCCACTTTTATATAATTCATTTATAAAACAAGGTTTAAAATTCTCAAATTTAAAATAATAATAATAATTAAGTTCAATTATTTAAATGTATTATTCAATTTCAAATAATATCTCTTACTTTAGTTCAATTCCAATTGACAATCTTAATTTTTTGAATTTTTCTTTACTAAGTGCTTTTGTTAAAATATCGGCTTTTTGTTGTTCAGAAGGAACATAATTAATTGAAAATTCACCCTTTTCATAGCGTTCACGGATGAAATGGTAACGGACGTCTATATGTTTCGTCCGTTTATGAAACTCTGGATTTTTGACAAGTCGAATAGCTCCTTGGTTATCCATGTTTAAAATAGATTTGGCAATGACCCCTGGTATCATTTCACTCAGTAGTTGACGCAGATATATCATGTCTTTCACCGCTTGTGAAGCAGCCACATATTCGGACTCTGTGGTTGAAAGGGACACACACTTCTGTCTCTGTGATGACCAAGATAACGGCCCATTACCAAGTAAAAATATAAACCCAGTAGTAGAGCGTCTTGTTTGAGGATCTCCAGCGTAATCAGCGTCGCTGAAACAAATCAAAGATAAACATTGAGATTTTTTAAAAAGAATACCCATGTTTCTGGTTCCGCTGATGTACTTTAAAATTCTCTTCACAGCATTGACGTGATCATTATTTGGTGTATCCAAATAGCGAGACACCACTCCCACTGCAAACGCAATGTCAGGACGTGTAGCCACTGCCAAGTACATAAGCGAACCCACTGCTTCCCTGTAGGGGAATTTGACTTCCGTAGGAACTTGTTCTATTGATGGATATGTTTCGGCTGGAGTTGAAACTGGCTTGCAGAAACTCATGTTGAAACGATTCAGTATTCTTTCAATGTAAAGTGATTGACCCACATGAATTTCACCTCCAGATTTGATCGTGATTTCCATTCCAAGATAACAACCAGCTTCCAAAACTGTTACCTCAAACTTCTTTTGCAGAAAATTCACCAGATCAATTGCATCGTTTCTACTTTTTGTAGCCAACAGTCCATCATCTATATACATAGCAAGAATAATTCGTCGGTCCCTGTCCGCAGATAAGAAAACGCAAGGATCCATTTTGCTTGGCCTCAGATTGAATTCCTTGAGAACTCCGGTCAGCTTTCTGTTCCAACAGCGTGACGACTGTTTTAATCCGTAAAGACTCTTTAGCAGCTTGCAAACTTTTTTCGTTCCATCACTAAATCCTTCCGGCTGATACATGAATATCTCTTCAGTTAAATCGCCATGTAAAAATGCGGTTTTGATGTCAAACTGTGTTAAAACAAGTCCTTCATTGGCTGCTATAGCAAGAATCAATCGAATCGATGTAAACTTTGCTACTGGACTAAAGGTCTCTTCATAATCGATCCCATATTCCTGCGTATAACCCTGGGCAACTAATCTCGCCTTATACCTTCGTTTTTCACCGCCTAGATCTTTTAATTTGTAGACCCATTTATTTCCAATAATTTTCCTATTTGCAGGGAGAGTAACTTTAGTCCATGTCAGATTTTCTTGAAGACTTTTCATCTCATCTTCCATAGCTTCTATCCAGTGCACCTTTTCTTTACAGGATATAGCATCTTTGTAGCATCGAGGTTCTTCCTGCATAAAAAACGCATGCCTTTCCATAAATTTGCAACTCCTTGGCGATCTATCAGCTTGCCTGTTACGAAGTCGATTTTTGAGTGGAATAGAAACATTAAGAACCTCTTCTGGTTCATCATTCTCTGATTCAGCAGCAGATTCGTATTCCTCATCCTCTACTCCTCCTTTTTCCTGCTCATCACTATCGACCTGCTCTCTGGTGCAGTCATCTTCTTGCTCTCCTATACAAATGTCATCGTTTTCACTTATATTAAAAACACCTGTAGACGAAGATTCTTCAAATCCACCAGTAGATGGTTCTTGATGTGGACTCTGATGCTCAATTTCTCTAAAACTGACATCTCTGACTATTTCCACCCTTCGTCTTGATGGGATCCAGATCCGATAGCCCTTTGATGTGTCAGAGTAGCCCAAGAAAATACCTTTTTCGGCCTTTCTGTCCCATTTTCCACGCTTTTGCTTAGGAACGTGTACAAAAGCTTCAATTCCAAAAGTTTTGAACCCCTCGTTACTGACCCTACCGCCACACCAGATTTCATATGGGGTTTTTCTACCCAAAGTGGTATCCATAGTGCGATTTAAAATATAAACCGCCGTGTTAACAGCCTCAGCCCAAAACTGCTTTCCCAAACACTTCGCACTCAACATTGTTCGAGCTGCCTCGACCACTGTGCGGTTGTCCCGCTCAATGATTCCATTTTGCTCTGGTGTATACGCTATACTAGTTTCGTGACGAACATGCCGTTCTTTCAGAAGCAAGTTAACTGATGCATTAACGAATTCAAGCCCATTATCAGTACGAAGGGTTTGAACTACGTGTCGACTTTCACAATAAGCCAAGTCTAGAAAGTCCTCAATCGATGAACATGCATCCGATTTTTTCTTTAAAAATTTCACCACTCTGAAATGTGAGAAATGATCCTTTAGAAGGAGAAAATACCTGGCACCTCCTAACGAGGTTTCCTCCATAGGACCACATAAATCCGCATGGACAAGTTCTCCTGGTTGTTTTGCCTCAAAACAACTCTTTGGAAAGGGCAGTCGATGCTGTTTTCCATAGTTACATGCATCACAGACAAAATCTTGGGCATCAACAAAACTTATGTTATGTTCTTTAAGATGTGAGCGTACCTTTTTTACATTCTGATGTGCCATTCTTTCGTGCCATATCTTCAATGGCAATGGTTTGACAGTAGCCAAATTTACCATTGGTTCCTTTACTTGAACGCGAAAGCACATCTTAAAAAGCTGTGTCTCACGTTCTCCCACTGCCACCACATCTCCATTATCCTTTATAAATTCGCATCTCTTCTTGTCGGATACAATTTTAAGTCCCTTATCAAGTGCACGACTTTGCGAAAAAAGATGAACTGAAATTTTTGGTACATACAAAACCCTTGACAAATATTTCTTACACCATATTGTGCCATTAAATGATAATATATTAATATCACCTATGCCTAAAGCGAATATTTTGTCACCACTGCCAACTCTGATGTCTAGAGGGACAGGAAAAGATTCATAACATACGAACCAATCCTTACGAAAGGTCATATGATCACTGGCTCCAGAATCAAGATACCAATTGTCATTAATCACATTATTCTTTGCTAATAATGCACTACCGACGCTTGTTCCACTCCTTATAGCCTCACTTCTACTTCCAGTCCTCGAACTATCGACATTCTTTAGAGTCATTTGCTTCAGTTTTTCTTCCTCACTTTTACTTCCAGCCTTCACTAGCCCATCGTCACCTGTAGTTTTCCTCGCCTTTACTTCCTCGTCTGTATTTCCAGTCCTCTTACAATCACCATAAGCTAAATTTATTTCCTTTCTGTCAGCCACCTCACTTGCACTTCCAGCCACCACTTCATCATAATTGTCATCATTCTCTGCATTACACATGAGCGCATCACCAATTTTTGCAACACCTTTGCTTCCATTATTCTTATAATCTGAAAGCTTTTTGGGACAATCTCTTTTCCAATGTCCCACTTCATTACATCTATAACACTTTCCAGGTTTTAAAGTTTTCGATTTCAGCTGTTTTCTATTTCTTTTCTTTGCAATCAATGCCGACGCACTAGTACCTGCAATCGAAGAACTTGAAAGCATTCTTGCCTACTCCATGACTAAACGTGATGTCAAGTTGTCCAATGTTTGTTGGTCTTTTGTAGTGGACTCCCACGCAGAAAAGAAATGCTTAAAGCTCTCTGGTAGAGTCATTAAAATTTTGGTGATCACCATACTATCTGTAACCTCTTCCCCTATGTCCCTTAGCTGCCTAGCTATATTCTCAAGCTTTGATATATGAGTTGCTACGTCATCGTCAGGTTCCATCACATAAGCATAAAATTTTTGCAATAACATGTGCACATTTGCTCTCGATGTTTGCTCATATACCGACAGAAGCTTAACCCACATTTCCCTTGCAGTAGCACAGTTCACAATGTGACGAAGAGGAGTAGGTCCAACACTCATCGCAATAATACGCTGCGCCTTACAATCATTTTTAAGCCAACCAGACAAACGCAAATCATAAACTGGCTGCGTTTCAGTTTCTAACTTAACTGGCTTATTATTAGAGCCATTAACAAACTCGAAAAGTTCTGAGGCACTCAATAAAATTTTTACCTGAAATTTCCATACGGAAAAGTTTTCAGAGTTATTTAGCTTATCAACTTTAAATATTTCATTTTCCATTATGATTAATACGAGTATGTAATAAATATAATTGCACGAGTAAGCGATAAAACAAAAGGAGAGGGCTTTTAAAATATGAAATTAGCAAAACGGTTTTCTAGATTTTGTAAATGACTTTCAATTGTCCTTTATAAGATCACGTGAACTGGGCCCATAACCTGTTAAGACTTAAAAAAAAGGCAACCGACTTCTTTGAAGTAAATAAGAAAACTCGACTTTATTGATACATCTATTCAAAAGGTAATCTCTTATAAAGCTGAATAAGTTTTAAATCATAAAGCTTTACACAAGTGTTCTAAAGTATTTTGTCCGAAAAATAGACAGCATTGTCAAGTTAAATAAATTATTTAAATCTTAGTTTTTCTTAACAATAAGCATAATGGATTTACCATAAACCCTTCCTTATAAAACACAAAGGCGTCCATTTTCGACCAAATCATAGCGTAATAATAAGGCTTATAAAAGGAGGAAAAACGATTATTTACTTAGGTGTGTGTGTATTTTTTTGGGTATATTGCCTACACAACCTTTACAATAACTGCGTACATGAGAGCACCGATAGCGATTAATTTTTTGATTAAGAATACAAAACAATACCCCAGCTCAGAGCCCCAAGTTTCCCATTTAATCATCCCCTCAAAAGAAGAAAACTCTTAAGACGTTGGTAAGGCTCTTAAGATATATTGCCAGTTTATAAAGAATGCGCCGTATCTTCTTCTTCATATACTTAAGAATCAAGACGGGTGGTATAGAAATATGTATGTATAATTTTAATATAAATATCATGAATGCCTTTCATTTTAACGGCCATTCCCGCTCACATAAACTATCGTTTGGCATTCCTGGGGCGGACTGTTTTCACCAATAAAATACTACAAAAACAAGAAAAACCAACTATGTATAAACAGGATCAGGGCACCAAATAACTAAATTTTATTCGCAACCATAACTTATTATATAGTTCCTCGGGCTAAGCAAGTTTGTGTACCCGTCATATGGCCGACAGCACAAAATAAGAAAAAAATGTATAAGAAAACAAGAGATGCACGTTTAAAGGAAGAGATATCCTCCTCCCGATCCCGACGCGACATTACCGCTCTCACTTACGGACAGAAAAATACAATTTGCTAGGAATGAGGATGAGGATGTCACGATGAGATCCGGGTGCGACGTCTTTTCCACACGCATTGTTAAACCGTAAATCATTTTTTTAATATCTCTTTCGCCAATATGCTATAAATTTATCATGCGTCGTTCTTTTTATATTTTCAACCCCTCCTCGACTTCTTGTTCTTCACTTTCAGTCTGAGTCTGACTGCCACTAGGTACTACTACTACAGTAACTACGTTCTGCCCAAAGCCTAATTCCATTTCTGTCACTTGCACGAAGAACTTGTGAACAAGTTAGAATTGCGGGGCAGGAGTGATGGCCCTTCCCAGCTTTTGTCTATCTACCACTATTCCGAGGCGAGGACACTGTACGTGAATTTTAAATCAAATTCAATTTGACTTGAAAGTCAAGCAATATTGAATATTTTAAAAGGAGATCCCTTTGAGAAAAAATCACAACCTTGTTGGTAAGACAGTAAAAATAAAAGAAAAGTTATAAAAACTGGATTTTGTGACGCTTTGATGAAATCGTTATTATGAAGTTTTGTTTCCTTTTCTTTGATATCCCCCCTTCTGGAAAGTAATTCAGGAAATCATTGCTTGTCATAAAAATGGAAATATTTTTTAAGTTAATTGAAAGTTTTTAAAAATTATGTATTGGTATTCAATGTATCAATAACTTTTCGTGACATTTTGATTATGAGAAATCGTAGACGTCTTTATAGGCTCCATACAAAAAAATGGAGTATCTAATATTGGAGGAGTGCGGCTCAAGAAAGAACTTCACCTCTATATTTGACGGCACGTCTGAGGATATCTTGTGACAATTCGGCCATTATAGCTTTTCAATATGACCAATATGAAAAGCTAAATGTGTTTTTGTCAGCAACAAAGATAACAGTAAATTCAAATCCACCAAAGTGACTTTGGTCGATACCAAATTCAAGGATTTTCGATAGAAGAGCATCAAGCGAAAATATATCAGATTATTTGGAATATCAGGTTTAAATACATTTTGTTGAAATAAATCGTTTGCGGTTTGGTCATACTGTATTTCACTAGATTTCTTTTGTATTGTACTCTCTAACTAAGTATAACATCTTTTTTGTACAATTTACTAGCGGTTTAGGAAAAGTCTTAAAACCGTCCAATACTAAATGTATTGAACGGTCTAGAAGAATAAGGATTTCGTTGATACCAAACGCACGCATTTTCGATAAGAGAGCCTTGTGCCAAACTTTATCAAATACCTTAGAAATATCAAGCACAATAAGCCGTATTGCCGGTCATTAAGAAGCTTTTGAATTTTTAGATAATTATAAGGCTGATGATTGATTAGCGATTCTATGACCTTGGAAAGAAGGGACGTAAGTGGAATTGGTCGGTAAGATTAGGGGAGGATGGGTTGCCTTTTTTAGGACCATCACCTAAGGCTTTTGCAACTATACGAGTGCGGAAATATAACTGTGCCATCGAATGATTTACGTTCTCAAGTACAGGAGGGGCAATGTTGCTGTCAGGCAACGTATTCCTAGCATTAAAATGAACTGCGCATACATTTGCCTTATCTGAAAATCCAGTTATCGGGTTGTCGTTATAGATGAGCGTTGTAACAGAAGATGAAGTTGAATTTTGTAAGTTCTTGACAAATGAGCGGACATTTCTAATGCCTTTGAGACATTGCAGGATTGTTTGCCTTAATTTCTGGTCATGGCTTTGTAATACCAGAAACTTACTTCTCACAACTTAAAGCTTTCTTACAGCTTGCATCGAACCAATATTTTTCTTAACGTTTTATAGATACTCTTAATTCTATGGGGAATAAAAATACGCGTCCGAAGAAAATCAATTCAGTGATCACATCGGCACTGGCATCAAAGACCCAATCGAGGAAACATAGTGAAAAGTGATTCGAAAAAAGTTAATAAGGCTGTCCAAGTTGGCTTTCTCGTATTGCCAAGCCGTCCTAGTGGGATGTTTGTCCTTAACTGGATGGACAGGAAACTAGATATTGGATGATATGCCGAATGGAGAGCTTACCGTTATGGTATACTTATCAGGATGAGAAGTAAGAGGGTCGAGGGTGTGGGCATTTTGCCCACTGACTGACTAGGACATGGAATGCAATGTAAGTTTACCTTCCCGTGGTATTTACTTATAAGAAAGATATCATTAACCCTAAAGAAAAAAAGTCGACAAATATAAATTTAATAAAAAGCAGGATTAGGTTACAGACAAGAAGTAGATAGACATAAGACCGTTTAGTTTCCAGTATTCGCTTAAAAACTTATAATATCTACCAAAAACTAGCTTTACAAAAATGTGGAATACTTAATTGTAAGTATTACCGTTATTTCCAAATGGGGTGAGATAGAACCACATTCCATAAAAAATGCTTGTAAATAACTATTATTTACAAATCCGTTATTTAACTTTGTCTTCTGAGTTATAGTACTCTCCCCAAATGAAGTTTTGGCTTAACGATTTGAGATAAGGAGTATTGCTCAAAATTTTGAACGTTTGTTGGTTTAAAGTATAAAACGGGCTCTTTTTAACACAAAAGTTTAGTTTGGAGAATTTGTCTATCTTTTTCATAATTTTAAAAACGTTACACTAATATGGGTTTCACAACAGAACCTAAGCAAATTGACGTTGAACAACCCTGAGTTTGACAGATAAGGAACTCAAACACATAAGGAACACAAACAACTTTAACCCAAATAATTTTTCGCCGCTAAAAGTACATTCTATATATACGGAATTTAATTGTTTATACGTTATTTAGATTATTTTAGATTGAAATGAAGTGTGTGTCGCAAATTCACGCTAACTCAAAAAATTAAATTATAATGGCTCTGGATAGTGTGAACCAAGTTCTTTTAATAGTACAGGGAATTTTGCAATTTATTAAAGTAATAGATTAGAATATCAATTAACATAATAATAATATCTAGGGGAGAGTGGGGCACATTTGAACACGGGGCAAATTTGAACAATGCTCATAAAATTTTATTTTATTACTCTTTTTTAAAAGTATGTAATTTAAAATTTTAACCTGTCAATACCATATCCATAAACGTCATTGACTTTCCTTGATTCTCTCAGTTGTTTCATGGACTTACATATAGAGGAAGGGTACTTTTGCCAGTGGAAGTGTTTTGTTTTCGTTTTTTAGTTGTAAGAGCTTAAACAAAAATTACTGCGCGGTTTTAAAACAGAAACACATTTTTTTGGAGGAAAAATAAATTTTAAACCTAATTGCGGTAAGTTTTTTAATGGATATATTTCAGTTAAATATTTATAATAAATTTTATGTCACTGGAACAGTTGGGGCAGATTTGAACAAGCGTGTTGGGCACTTTTGAACATGTTCAAAACTGCCATGATTATTTTTTTTAAACATATTTAAGACATTTAAGAGAAAATTTAATCAGCTTCAAGCAATTTATCAAGCAATTTGTTATCTGTTCTATAGGGCAAGTATTGGTTTCTGCGTCTATACGTTCTCTGTCTCATTTTTGAGCTATTGAATACTGAAAATAAGGCCTAGTTAAAGCTTTCTAGGTCGAAAAATCTTGAAATTTTTATAACTTTAACAATAATATTCTAGTTTAAGCTATTTTTATTCAAAGAAATTGAAGCTTAGGTTTGGAAAACAAGTTAAAACTAAATGAACTTAGCGTTGGCTATTTTGAAATAGCTATTACTAGAAAAAATTTAACTAGCTAGCTTAAAATTATTCTTATTCACTAAAAATCCAGCTTTTACTTAAAAATCCAAGTTTTAGTTTTAGTTTTTTTTTCTTAATAATCTTTGTGGATTTTTGTTTTTTTTTTTACAAATACATGAATATGATATAACAAAAGTATTAATTTTGTGTTTTATTGATAAGTTATACATGGGGCACTTTTGAACATAAGAACCTGTATTGATTGGAGATGAAAATTCAATATAAATATTTTGTTAAATGGACCAAATACTTTTCTAAATTGAACGTCAATACCACTGTTCCATGTGAGTAAAATATCAGGCCAATTGCTCGAATATTTTAAGTTTTATCAGTCTGGAAAGCAAAAAGTGTTCAAATATGCCCCACTCTCCCCTATTTACAAAAAATAAGAATAAGCTAAATTATATTAAATTACATTGTTAGAATGGTCTAATCGGTCTAATTACCTTTACCTTTGATTATTTTTTACTATAAAGGCTATGCATTTAAAACGGAGGAAACACTGCAAGTTACTACCGAGATTCTGCGGCGTGTATCTGTATGCAGACACATGATCGTATCTTCGGAGGTTGAAAACATATCTGGTGACAGATTTGATTGCGAGATTAAGTTTTCGAATACAAGCTGAATCAAGGTTAGAACATATTTCACAACCACCATAGCTTAAACCTTAAAATAGGGACAATCAAGGCTTTGGCGAGATTTAAATTTATGTGCACGGGTAAAAAGTTTCGAGATGTTGATAAAGAGCGCAGAGAAGGATACATTTTTGAACAAATTGTATTACTATAGTCACCCCATGTCAGACTGCTGTTAAAATCTACACTCAAATTATTAATTTTATTAACTATTTTGATTTGTGAATTTAATAAAAAAAAATTGGTGGAAAATCTTTAAGTAAACATTTGGTTTTGTCAGGGTTTAATAAGAGCAGGTTTTGACGAGACCGGCTTACTACTGAACTTAAATCTTCGTTCAATTTTTCCACTGCATCGTCAATTAAATTCAGATGAAAGCTCAAATAAAGCTGTACATCATCCGCGTGAATATAAAATTTGCAAAATTCTAACACTTGACACCTGAGGCAAATCATTAATAAAAAGAGAAAATAGCAAAGGTCTTGGAAAAGATCCCTGTGGCACATCTCTTGTAGAAGGGAGGAATGATGAAAGCTCCTCATTATTTGAAACGGCTTGAGCATCACAGTGGCTAAGGTAACTGTTGATCAGATTGGTGGATTGATATGAAAGATTAAATTGCGTGGAATGCTTGTTGTCAGTCAGGATGTATATTATCAAGACCAACGCACTAAGGCTTTATTAAAGATTTTATTGTTGTTGCAAGGTACATATTCATTTGACACACACATTCGCAGCCACAGATTTCTTTTGCAATCGCCCGCCACAATATTGGAAAATTAAATATCGTACATCACTCTTTTACGATTGTTTCGCATTATAGAATCATACTTTCTCTACCCTTTTATTAAAGTTAAAATCATCGAATACCTATTTTATTTTTTTAGTATCATGCTATTTACAAATGCCACAAAATGTCTGTTTAGAAAATGTTTAAAATTAAGAAGAACTTAGTAAGCTCCTTTAAAGTTAGCAAATTGCTAAGTAGTTCATAAGAATACAATTCCTTTTTCAAATGACTAAAACAACTCCTTTAGTCATGTGATTCAAGCAAATATTCGTTTATGTAAAACTATAAATCGTTGAAGCCGTTTCTTAAAAAAAATAAGCTCTTATATGTATATACAAAATTTTTAAGACATTTTTAAGAAAAAATTTTAGTACACCAACATAAAGTTTTTGGTATTGTACGAATAAAAATTAAATTATCAAAAAAAAAACTAATGACTCCTTTTTGAGAAATTTAAAACAAAAATGATTTTTTTTCTCAAAAATTCATAAAAATTTTAAAGTTTTGAAATGAAAAAAAAAAACTCCAATACAAATGCTAGAAAATGGTTTTCGAAAATCGTATTTTTTCGGAAAAAGGCACCTAGGATTTAGATTTTTTTTTTAGATTAGTTCTTACGATGTTTAGTTCAATAAGAAAGCAGCTTTTTGCATAGATTCATAATTGCTTAAGAAATCACATGGCAATGTGTTTTTATCTCTTACTACGAAAAAAATTTTAAAAACTAATTTTATGCTTATGAACAGTTTTCTCTAATAATATTAATTTTTAAAATTCTTAGTCTTGCATGTTGCCCATTCTTGCATTTTATTTTTACTTGCAATATAGGTAGGTACTATAGTGCAAGTTCAGCATTTGGAAAATAAGATTTTGATCAAAGTTGATATTTCGATGATAGCGAAAACGATAAAAGTCTCGCAATTCTGTATGTCTGTCTGCCTATTCGACTACAGCCTAAACTGCAATAAAAAAAATTCACACTTTTCTAGAAATCAGATGGCAATTTTCTACACTTGCAAATTTTTATCTCATTAAATCCATGTTTTGTAAATACAAATATCATTATATTCTGTTATTATGTTCACATGGGAGGGGGTCATTTTCTAAAAAATTGACAGTGAGGGTGCATCAGGCGCCACTGCTTTGGAAAAAGCTCTCCCATAAGGCCTGTACTGACAGTTTTTGTGGAACAGAGTAAAGCTATTCTTTTTTGAATTTATTAATTTTTATTAAGTAAGAAATTTGAAAGATATGGATAATGGAGATATTCAGCCAAATGCCCAAATCCATGTTGCATACACATTGAAAGGTATATTTTTTATTTATATTTTTTTATTGCAAGGATTGATAAAGAGTAGATACCAATACCAACATTTTTAAGCCCATGAAGATACAATCACCCTGAATGGCGACACTTTTACAGTGTAGATATGTGTCAAACAAACACACCATCTAGAGAAAGCTTAACCTTAATGACTAATTGAATTAAAATGAAAAGACCCAAATTAATAATCAATTTTATAGCTTATGACACCAAAGATGACAGGACATTAAACACTCGTCTTCGTTTCACAACCATTCCCTTCTGCCCGTTCGTCGATCTCATCTGTTGGTGTAGAATAAAAACACCGGGATTGATTTCCAAAAACATTTTAATGTCCGAATAGAACGACAACGGAGGAGAATTCAGCTATCAAAGATGAATAATATAGAGCTGTGCCGAGGTTTTTTGTTCACATTATTTATAATCCTACCTTGAAACAAATATTCTATGAAATTCTCTTTCAAACAGATTTCAGATTTCAGGTGTACCGCAAGGAAGTCATCTGGGTCCTTTTCTATTCATTCACGTTATAAATGATGTAACTGAGTCTTATGTCTGCCTTTGAAGATAGTAAAAGCTAAGCAGGCTGATATTGACAGCTTTACTGTCTGGTGTGTAAAAAGCGGTCTTTCCCTTAACCCACAAAATTTTAATCAATTATACTTTTTTAAGAAAATAACTTTGAGACGTTTTGGATTATTATACTCTGCAGGCTTTGTCTGGCCTTAAAGGACTTCAGCTCGAATTTATAATTGCCTGAGCACATGAATTCCCCATACAATTGTTATGTTTGTTGTTATGTACAGTACATACGCCTCACAAAAATGGACTCGTTTTCATGAAATTAATAAATATAGTATTGCATCAGAATCTGTACAAGATAATTGCATCTGCAATGCTCTGAACTTTTCTTTGGGCTGATCCGTACAACCTTCCACCATATGAAAACCGAATCCAGCTTCTGCAGGTCAAAACCTTTTATCAAAGTCTTGTTAATAAAGAATGTAATGTTTTAAAACCAACTTAACTTAACTTAAAAAAATGGTCATACTGATTTGTAAGCCTCTATTGCCGTGTTGGTATAAATAACCCTGGTTCACCTCACAATCTGCCAAGATTTGAACTTTTATGTGCAGATTTTCATAAAACTAATTATGGCTAAATGAACCTCTTCACTATAGTATGGTATAAGGATGGAATCATTCAACTATGTATATAAACGTTATTCTTCGAGTTTCAAAATCAAACTGTTTCATTTGGACTCATGATATTTATTTAAAACATCATGATTTGAAAAATATATTGATAAGCGAATTTTTGGCTACAAGAAAACTCACGAACTCAAGCTGTTGTTGCTACATTCAAACGTAAATTTATTTTATTACTATTAAATAAAACGTAGGTAAGTTTGCACAGTACTGTACTCTAAGGGAAACAGTGTTTTGTTTTCTTTAAAATCGATGAACAAACAATGATATCCATTAAGCAGTCCACCTTTCGAATCGCCCATTCTTAAGTATGCTCCTTTTGATAACCTTTTTCGGGGGAGCGCTTTAA
The DNA here is from genome assembly GCA_911387755.1 of Chrysotoxum bicinctum. NCBI lineage: Eukaryota > Metazoa > Arthropoda > Insecta > Diptera > Syrphidae > Chrysotoxum > Chrysotoxum bicinctum. The sequence continues at coordinate 135,374,612 of OU426988.1, forward strand.
AACTACGCCCACTTCAAAAAGCATCAGCAAGAAGCATACCGTTTGATTTAGGCAATTGTCTTAGTGAAATTTATAGGCAACAAAAATGTTCAAGAACTTAAGGCTTACTGGGTGAGGGACAAAATTCCTTCATATTTAAAAAAAAAAACTATTCCATTATATATATATTTTTGAGCAGGATATTGATAAGGCTCATATATCAGGGTAAGGTTTTCTTTTTTTTTCGTATTCCAAAGGACAACCATTAGTTTATAATGTTAAAAGGGACAGACAATCGGATAAGTTTCAAGTTTTTTTTTTTTGTTTTTAAGTTAAGCCTTTGCGGTTGTTCAGAATGGTTTGTGGGTTTATTTAGGTTTTAAAAAAGGATATGTGGACGAACCCTATTAAGATGGATGGAGTTATATTATGTACATTAAGGTAGCTTCTGTTTTTGTTCGGCAAAACGATGATTTTTGATTTTGAAACAGATGTTACAAAGCGAAAAAACTTAACTTTGAAACAAGAATATATGATAGCAATTTGGACGGTATTTACCATGTTGATGACTTGTGGTGAAATAAATTGCACGGATCTGAAAGTAATTCCTCCTGTTCCTAGAATAATACGAGAAAATAGGTTCATGGGGGCTATTTAAGAAAATATTTTTGTGATCTAAGTCTCGAAAATCATTACAACAACATACGAGCATGTGTAGAAATGAAGGTAGCAAAATAAATCACTTCGAGAGGTCTATTAGGTAGGTACGTGGACAAATTTCAAACCATTAGCTTACTTGATACGCATCTGCATGGAAATGTCTTGATTATTCAAGAAGGACATGAACTTAGGATTAAAATTCAGCAACTCAGCGATGAAAAAGATGGAAAATGGCGCAAGAATTTTAAATGGGAACTATGGGTTTGGTTTTTTTCCACAATAATGTAAGAACGGCAGGAACTACAAATGTTTGCTGGAACGGTCATTTTCAAAAGTGAAAAACGCTTTCAGCGACCTGCCGTGTATTTTCCAACTAGAAAATGCCCTAATCTAGGATTGTTAGAAGTTGGATTCGATCCAAAAATGTGGATCTTTTGCCATTGCCGCTCTAGTTACCGGACCTAAACACAATCGAAAACGTTTGGTCATAGCTATCTCGTCAAGTTTATGAAGGCGGCAGACAACTTGAAGACAAGTACCACTTAATCAAAGCTACTCTTGATGCCTGTTACCAAATTTCCTATGACTATTTAAAAAAACACTGTATGAGGTCACATCCAATTGCGGGCATACTCATTATTAATGTAGAAAAACGTTATAAATAAATGTTTTCAAACCATAAAATGTAAACATTTCATATTTTTTTTTCTTTTTTTCTAAAATTTTGCATGTGGCTTCATCCTAGTGACGATTTATTTTACACCCTTTTTAAGTATTTCATTATTTGTTCTTAGAATTAATTTGACCCTTTAATTTCATGTATTTCTTATGGGAAAATGCGTACCTATTCACAGGTAGTTAATGTTTCCGGGTATAAAACATCCAATAGGTAAAGAGAGCGAACATCCATTCCAAATTGTATAGCCTCATTCTAGTGATTTATTTATTTATTTCAATCTTTAAGTACGATAACTTTTTAACACCATAATTATAAATTTTATTAATATGCACATAACTTAAATATAATATAGTACATAACTTAGTATTGGTGCCTGACAATATAAATAATTACAAAAAGCGTGTTTCATTAAAAAATATTATTAGAAAGCTGTGAAACTGATTATTATTCTTTGCATAAATCTATTTAATTGCAAATCTATTTGATCATATATTGAAATAAAACAAGAATTAGATACTGGTTCAGATTTACCATAGTTAGTACCGTGGAAAGGAAAATACAAATAATTCTTTCAGGAACTTCTCTTAAAGCGAGCAAAGGAGCATCATCAATATGATTTCAAATCACAACTTTAGTAAACATAACTAAGAAACACTTACGTCTCGTATGAAGCGAGCACAAGTCAATCAAACGAGATCTGACTTTATATATTCAAACGAAACATAGATCGACTTTAAGGTGTGAGGTTAGCCTTAGGAGCAATATTATCATAGTGAAATTTAATTTGCTATCTAAAAAAGCACCCAAATCCACTTGAACGTTTACTCATTTTAGCCCAGCATCTCCTCTTATACAAGCAAATCCAATTGGTTCTAGTGAATTAAATGAAAGGACATTTGTTTATGTTAAGATCAAGACAGTTCTTCTTGCACCGAAGATCAGTGACAACAAAGAATAACAGCATTAGTCGACTTATGTATGTCCAAAATGCGTTTTAGATACCATCCGATGCGCAATAAGCCTTTCCGTCTGTCATATTTTTTTTGTATTTTTATCTCAAACGGTTAAGGAATTACAGACAAACGTAAATCGACATAAGTTAGTATCTACAGAGCTTTCAGAAGGAAAAACAACATAAGTACAATTCTTTAATTTTCTACTTGTGCTTTTATTCCATAACGAATAACTAAATCACGTATACATAAGTTTACTTATGCTCTTTTTCCAAAATAGATATGTTTTTAATTCGCAATCATAAGTTTACTTGTGTTCGTTTTCCAAAGTAAAATTGTAGCTCACACGCAGATACGTTGACTTTTGTAGTTATTCCGAAATCCTTTACGTAAAAAATCCAGAAAAAAGTTGACTTGTGTACATTTTCCTTATTCCTTATTTACAGCTTAGTTAAAGTTTAAATAAGGAACATCGACTAAAGTCATTTTTTTATCAAAATTATCTGTAAATTGACATTAAATTAATTCTTTTTAAATTCAAATAAGATCTTACATTAATTTCAGTCATTTTCGCGTTTAAGCTTTGTCCATAAGTCTTGTACCCGATTTGTAATTGCAAACTAAACATTCAAATCGCTCTCCTGAAAAGTAGCAAAAACTGACTTATGTCGTTTTTCCTTGTTCCCACAGAGATATTAAATTTAGGTCAGATTGTAAAATTTATAACCAGAACAGGATTTAGGTTTGTCAACGATTGATAAAGTTTATTTTTAACAACGGCTTCAAAAACTTTGGATAACAGTTAACAGTTTTGAAATGGGGTTATAATTAGTAAACAATTGTTTTGAACCAGATTTATGGATCGGTGTTATATAGGATCAGACCAAAAACATAAATGTAAAAGAGCCAAGGCCTTTTATACAAAAACCTTTGTGTAACAAGTCAGCCGTGAAAAGTACTGAGATCTAAAAGTACGCCAAATTCTTACTTCATGAAGGTTTAATACCGAATATTTAAAGTAGAATAACAGCTACAATGTAATAGAGAAATTTTATTATTTAATGATTATTCACTAAAATTTGATGGGTTCACTGGTCAAGTTTTTAAAACCTTTCGAATTGGGCATAAAAAAAAACTTGCCAAGTAAGCTCATCAAATTTTAGTCAGTAATCATTAAAAATTAAATTTCTCTATTAAATTGTAGCTGTTTCAATATCATTCTACTTAAATATTCGGTATTAAACTTTCATGAAGTTAAGAACTTGGCGTACTTTTAGATCTCAGTACTTTTCACGGCTGACTTGTTACACAAAGGTTTTTGTATAGAAGAACTTAGCTCTTTTTTTTACATTTATGTTTTTGGTCTGATCTCACTCCTTTTTGCAAAGATTTTTATATTTTGCCTTGTCAAAATCTCGAAAGATACGGAAAGATAGAAGGGTGGACTCTACCTACTAAAATGAACTTAGCTTATAGCTTCCTATTTCTTTTGTTATATTTTCTTTTTGTTATTGGTTGTTTTGATTTGCGCTTCAATTATTCCTTCTTGTCCTGGCAAGATACCTAAGACTAACATACCTACCTTAATTACAGCAATCGAAAGTGCTCCATATAAATTAAACATTTTCTCAGAAAGTGGGCGGATACCACGCCCCCTGATTGGAAAACCTCAAATTTTACATTTTTTTCTTTGCATGCAATTTACACAAGTAGCACAAAATGGTATAATTTCGGTATCACATTTCCTTATTCATACTTTATTCCTTCTTTATTAGGTATGTCAATTTATGCCTACTTAATTCCATCTTAATATGATCTTTATTAGGTATTTTTTTATTTATCTCCTTATTTCCTTCTATCGGACCGCCCACTTACGCCTTTTCTCTACTTAATATGTCAGATACCGATTTAGAATTCTTAAAGACTTCGTTAAGTATTTCTGTGCTACTTGTGTAAGCCCTACCACTTTACCAAATTTCATCGTTTTAGAGCAGTCGGAGGTGCTCCATTCAACCAACACCAATTCGAAAAAAGTGGCCAGATACCACGCCCCCTGAATGGAAAACCTCAAATTTTGTCCTCTACTTGCATGACAAGACCTACTCTTGTGCAAAATTACAAGATTCTGCGATGTCGGGAAGTGCTCCATAATTTTGATGATCTGTCAGTCAGTCAGTCAGTCAGTCAGTCAGTCAGTCAGTCAGTGAGTCAGTCAGTTACGGTTTTTGTGATTTAGCAAATATGCGGAATTTTAAGTTTCTGACTTTATTGGTACTGAAGATAGGGAGGGGTCAAAAACCGCCTGAGTTTGTTCCTGTAAAAAGGGTGTAGTGCCAGAACTTGGTACTACCGTGACCTTTGATTTTTACAATCATCCAAAAACTCTCCATTACGAAGAGATAAGTTAAAAAGATTTATTAGAGGTTTGGCCAAATTTTTCTTGCAAATTGAGCAAACTATATATACCTTTTTTACCTGATAAGTGAATGTTGTGCAACAACTTCTTCCTCAAAAATCACCAAATCGCCAATTTCTGCAAAACGAAGTAATGCTTTCATCTTAAATGAATTGTGACTTTTTTATTCTATTTATTTATTAAGAGTCAACCTACTTTAACAATACATTTGGATAATTATTATACATACATACGTATTTAAATTGCTTTAAATTTAATGCTGTTTTTTTTGAGAAATTTTTTACAAAAACTCATTGGCAATGCAACTAAAGCTAATATAACTACGAGTACCTTAAAACTCATATAAAAATAGTGCCAAAACAAGCAGCAATGTTTTTTAATATTAAATTATAATTAATTAAACACTTACAGCCGTATTAATAAAAAACGCTTATTCCACCTATATTCCATGGTTTTGCTAAACCATGGAATAGGAGTTAAGCCATGGCTTAAATATTTACATTAATAAAAACAAAATGTTCCCGGAATAGTAAAATGACATTTATCAAAAATCCCTTTAAGAAAATCTTTTACAAAAGTAAGCGATCTCTTTTTTATATTCTGTGGCTACCTAAATTGATTGTCAATTGCTTGTGTCTGACTGTGGACATTTCTATTTCTTATTCCTTCGCTAAACCACCTACTTCGGTGGTTTAACTTTATTAAAATTAGTAAACGTCACTTAACAGAAAATTTGTTTTATTAATGAAATTTTGCACTTAGTCCAGGACTTAACGATAAACCTCCACTAAACCATCTTTATTAATATGGGTGTTATAGATTAGATTTTCGTAAATTTTTGAACAATTTTCTTTTAGAGCAATTTCGTGGAACCCTATTTTAAAAATCTTATTTTGACAAACCTGATTTTTTTTGTAATGACACTCGGCATGGATACATGGAAGGTAGAAAAACAACTTTTTACAGGGTGTCCCACAGTCACCGCACCAAATGAAAACCATGAATTCCTGAGGTCATTTTAAGTCGAAAAACTTAAGAGGTCATTTTCTCGTTTGCGTCCCTTTTTCGAGTTATAACGGTTTTTATGATTTTTCTCTTAAATGGCTTTATCTTTTCCAAACAGCGTCCGATTCGTCAGATTTTTTTTATAACCAATCAAGAATTTATTACAATTTTAGTTTGTCCAAAGACTTTTTTTTCTGCGGACAACCGTTTCTCCATAATTTTGCATCAAACCCAAGTTTTTCGTTTTTAAGTAGTTTTTTCACTTTGATATCATTTTATTCAGAAAAACACGTTAATGAGTATTAATTTTTTCACTTATTATTAAAGCCCAGTTCATTTGCTTTTTTTTTTTTTTTCCTTAAAAAGAATACTAAATGTAATTAACAAAAAATAAACAAACTGAGTGAATTTAAAAAAAAATAATTTTTAAATACAAAATTAACTTTTTCTGAGCTATTGTGGTTAAGAAAAGGGCAAATAGATAAAGTTAATTAGTAAGACCGTTAACTAATGTAAACAGTAAAGATTAACATTATGATTTGAAGGTTGTAAAAGTTATTCTCACGTTTTTTTTTATTTCGTTAGCTGCAAGTTGTAGGGTCTTAAATCAAGGTCAAAATCAAGGTTATTATTGCGTAGAGAGTGCTTTATTTGAATAGACCTATTTTTCGCGTGTCATCACTTGTTGTAAAAAAATATTTTTGAAAATAAAGACAAGATTAAGATCTTTTAAAAAAAGTAAGATTCATCTGCCTTTACCTGCCTTTTTCCTTAATACAACCTATTATTTTCATGCATTTTTAACAGAATGTGTTCAAATAGAGAGATTTTTCAGGTATGGTTGTCTGCTCCATCAATCAAAGTTCCAAATATTTTGCAGTTTGTGTTAAGAAAATTTAATGTAGAAGGTATTTTGGACCCTGAAGATGACATTAAATTAAAAGGTCACCTTTTTTCTCTGTGCTCAAACATTTATAAGCGCTGGCAAAAGAGCAAAAGCACGAAAGTTTTTTTTTTGAAAAAAAAAAACAAACAAACAAAACCAAAAATATTAGCAAACTGTAGCAAAATATTTTATGTCATTATGTTTTGTTGTTATTGTGCTTTGAGAAAATGTTTACTTTTCTTGCTACTTCTTGCTAACCTTTAAAATATATGACTTTTTGTAGGTTTGTTTACTTTTCTTGCTACTTCTTGCTAACCTTTAAAATATATGACTTTTTGTAGGGCAAGGTCAAACCATAAAAAATTTTAAAAAATCAAAAAATGGATTTCTTTTAATAAAAACACAAAAGTTGAAGGTGTTTTTGAATTTATATTGAATGATTTAAAGATTAAGAACGATTTTGTTGGAAAAAGTATGCCTCCTTTTCAAAAATCTTGAACGTAGGTGGAAGGCTTGTACACGAAACGGTGACCATTTTGCGAGACGCCACGGAGTCTGGTTGAGAACTTCTTTTATTTTTCCAAATATTATTCTTAATTTTCTGAAAAATTCATCATCTTGTAAATAAATTCTTCAAAAGTAGATTGGGTCTCATTGTTGACAAGCCTAAGTTTGGATTTGGGTCAACAAATTATGGAATCACGGCAAGAAGTTTTTTTCAGAATTCGAAAATAACTGCAAAAATAATAAGATTTGATGAAGAACTCATACATAAATTTTCAATCGCATTAAGAGTCTTAGCTTCAGGATTTTCTATATAATTTCATCTTTAAAAATACCTTCAAGACAACTGTCTGAAAAAGCACTAGAGGCGAGTCATAAAAAATTACGGAAAAATCACCTCCCTCACACAAGAAAATCATTAATACAAACGAAGATCTGATCCTTTTATTTCGAATTTCAGACAGATTCAAAACCTTTAAAAGCTGACCAAAGCAATGTCAGGTCATATATCAAAATCTTTCTTCAAAATTGTTTATTTTTCGGTTTTTCCTTTTGATATTACTTTTTTTATGAATAACTATTTTTGTCAACAATAAAAATATTCATTCTATTTTGCAAAATCTTTTATGCCGATATATTCCGTAGTTTTTGTGCTTTGGGAACATATATACATTCCTACTAACCTTTAAAATATTACAACTTTTGTATAACGTAAAAATTATAAATTTTTTGTAATGTTTGGCTTCCAACTAATAATAATAAATTTGTGAGCGTGGCAGTGGGTGGACTTCGGTTCAAATTAATTTTTTTTATCACACACATCAATTCTGGACACTTTTTTTCAATATCCTACGAGAAGTTTAAGAAAAAGCTATTTTATAGAAAAAGTGGGCGTGGCAGTGGGCGTACTTCACGATTTTATTAATTTACAATTTCTTAACTAACCAGAATATTAATACTTGAATTCACTATCGTACGGAAGTTTCCGTCAAACCAACTTTTTGTCCGCAGTGGGCGTGGCAAGGGGCGTGAAAATTCCTCAAATTGAGTAGTATCCTTTATTTATTGCATTTAATAACCAATTTTTGTGCACAGTTTACTTTTGAAAAACAGATTTTTTTCCACTACCGCCATACAATCGACACACTGTGCGTCGTGTTCTTTCACTTGATACTCCATTTTGGATTTGTTATTCAAGTTGTAGTTTTTTTCAATTATTTGCGAACAATGGATTACACTAATCAAGAATATCTGGAAATGTTATTAATATACGCTGAAATGGGACAACTTTATCTATTTATCCTATTTTCTTATCTGAGTTCTTTAAAAATAAGTAAGAATTTACTGCAACTACCCAAACTTGTATGATTTGCCAAATTATACTAATTGAACAGACATTTAGATAAACGAAAACTTCTAATATCGATCGATTACCAACGAGAATTATAGCAAAATATTGTGCTAGGTATACAAAATCAAAAGAAAAATTACCACCGAAGTATCAAAACCTAGAACGTGACTAGCCTACAGATCCAACGTGCTTATGGGTACACCAGTCCTCGTCCTTCTCCAAAACAGCCTCAGCTGATATTTCAATGTGCTTCACCTTCCTGCCACCATTAACTTTAAGTAAGTAGGTAGATTCGGTCTTTTTGCAGGAACATAAATTAATATTCTCCATACATCCTAGGGAAAAGAAATATCTCTAATAAGAAGAAGAACCAATAAAAAAAAACTTGAAGTAAATATTTTAACTTCATATTAGAATTCTAATCAAATCATGTACAAATTCTTACCAGCATTTGTACCGAGTTGTTCAAAATGCTTTTTTTTGTTAAGGCAAAACTTTAGGCATTTATATACAAGCCTTTGTGATGAATAGAACAAATTATTATTCAAATGAAACAAGTAGCTGCAGTTTATAGATCTTCGGAGAAGATATTTGTGAACAGCATGTATTTAATGAGCTTATCATACGCTGCCATTCTATCAATCAATTCCCAACGAAAAGGTCGTGAATCTGGAAAGGAACTTAAACTGAGATTACTGTAGCCATGAAAAAATATGTTATTGATTAGGAGATCATTGATAAATATAGGAAAGATAGTTGGAGACAAAACAGAACCCTGCGGCAATCTAGCGTTTATTTTATGAATATCAGACTTTAAAATATCCAATGCAACCTTTATTGAGCGGCTCAAAAGTTAGTTTCTTATCTAACGAAGAAGAGATCCATCAATATCAAATGCATGCAGTTCCGATAAGAGAGCTCGATTTCAACCTTTATCAAATGCTTCTAAAATATTAAAACGATGTGAAAATTGGTGGCACCAATTCGATGAGACATACCATCAGATCACTAGTCGATCTTTTGCTTCGAAAACTATACTGCCGCTGCCGGTCATTGAGAAGCTTTCATTCTTCAAGATATAACATGAGATTATAATATCAGCGTTTCCATAACCTACAGGAGGCGTACGTGTTAGTGCACTTGCACAACAGTTTATAATGGAAGGAAATTCGCTGGACAAATGCTGTTTTCCATTCACTCAGAAATATACCCGTAGAGTAACACATAATATGAGAAAGCTTATTCAATGGTTTTTCCAGCGTTGATGAACACTTTTTTAAAGCAATAGAACGGATATTATCCGGGCCAGCGGATTTATGTACGTATAACGAGATCTTTCGTCAATCTTCCAACTGTACGAGTGCGGAAGCAGATTTTTCCTATGAAATCGTTTACGTTCTGATGTACAGGAAAAGTCATAACAATTTCTGAAAGCATCGAATAAACAAAAAACTTTGCTGCAAGGAAATTAGCGTTTTCTTTTACGCTGGCTTAAGAAGTGTCATTGAAGACTAAAGTACGAACCAAACCAAGGAAAGGACGAAGTTATATTTCGTACAAATGACAAATAATTTTTTAATTTTTAATACCTCGTATATTGCCAAACAGTTCTCTTAGGAACTTTTTTCTCTAAATAGGTTTTGTTGACACGAGAACTTTGCAGATGTTACAAAATGGTCATTTTAAGTGTATTTATCAGGGTCAGAGGTAAAAAACAAATGTAATGTTTTGGGGGATTCAAAAACAACGGCACGAATCCAAGTTTGCTCATCCACAAGCTGAGTCATTTTCCTTAACTCAGTACAAATCTCTGTATACATTCCTTCCTTCTGTACACAATAGCCCAGACATGAAGAATTGTGTACGTTGTTATAGCCCGTTACAACGATTTTTCTCGGCGGATAATGATACAAAATTCTCAAGTTGTACAGCGTATCGAAATCTTTAGAAGGCGAGAAGTCTAAACTTGGACAGCGGTAAGTAAAACATGTATAAGTTAAGCCCTAATGGACGGCGAATATTTAAACAAGAGCCGGCTTGTGGTTGAAGTGAAGCTGATAAGCAACATCATAACGTACAGACAATGGAGAGGCCATGGCGTGGGAAAATAAAGGCATTAAGCTTTAACCATGAGCGCTGAATTCCGAGGGATCAGAATTTACACACAAATTGGTTTCACTAAGGGAAAACGTTCAAAAGCATGAAATTCAATTTTTTTAATTCTAGTCCAGTCAAAGCGTCTTGAGAAAGGGCCAAAGTTATTAGCAAAAATGTGTTTTGTGTCATTTTTTGGTCATTTGCGAATATATCGGTTCCACTATCTCGTTCAAACAAAAATTAAACATATATGTTTATTCCTAATAACATTATCTATTATGTTATAAAAAAAAACATTTGTTTAAACAAATTTTTTTTTTTTTTTTTTTTTTATTTTTTTTTATCCGATGGAAATCTTCAAAAGACACTCGGTAAGAATCGGTACCGAGTAGTGTGGGACTCTTACCGCACTAAAACCACCGCTGAATCAGGACCAATCTATGAAAGATCGACAAATGATTTTTATTTCTTAATTTTTTTTTTAAATCGCATTGGGGGAAGTTTAAAGAAATAACACTTTCCCATAGCTTTTAGACCATCAGCTCATGAGGCTTGGTTCTTCTTAATCTCCGAACATTGTCTCGTACATTTAATACGGTCTCCATTTCGGAGTTAGTATGACTTTGTGTGATACAGCGTGTTTCTTAACCACTTCTGTAACCATTTCAATTTGAAGGTCACGATGTAGATCGCTATTTCTTATATACCAAGGGGCATTTATTATTCATTGAAGGACCTTGCTTTGAAATTTTTGGATGGGTTCAGCATTTGTTTTCTTTGTACAGCCCCATAGTTGGATGCCATATGTCCAAACGGGTTTCAATACTTGCTTATATAAAATTAGTTTGTTCTGGATAGATAGGTCAGAGTTCTTTCCTAGTAACCAGTACATTTTTCTGTTCTTTAAGTTTAGTTCTTCTCTTTTCTTTTTGATGTGCTCTTTCCATTTAAGCTTTGCATCCAAATTCATTCCCAGGTATTTGGCGGTATTGGAAAAAGGTACTTCTGTACTGTTTATAAATATTGGAACATTGTTTATGTTTTTGTTTGTAAAGTTTATATGCGTCGATTTTGTTTCGTTTAATTTGATACGCCATTTCTGCGTCCAATCACTAACTTTATCGACTGCATTTTTCAATTTTTGTGTAGCCTTCGTAACGGATTTATCTGGCACCAATATTGCAGTATCATCAGCAAAGGTCGCCATGATAGCGTTGATGTCCACTGGAATATCCCTTGTATATAACAGATACAGGGTTGGTCCTAGGACACTTCCTTGTGGTACACCGGCTTCAATTTTCTTTAGTTCCGAGTAATTTTGGTCGTACCGTACTCTAAAGAGTCGGTTCGTAATAATAGATTTCAGTATTTCGTAGTACTGCCTGGGAAGGTCCCTATGCAGTTTGTACTCAAGTCCCAAGTGCCAAACCTTGTCAAAAGCTTGAGCAACATCTAAGAATAAAGCAGAGCATACTTGTTTTTCTTCAAGTGCCCTTTCCACAACATCCGTAATTCGATGCACTTGGTCTATCGTGGAATGTTTATTTCTAAATCCAAATTGATGGCTTGGAATTAGTCTTCTTTCTTCAATTATTTTGCTAAGCCTTTTCAGTAGCAGTTTTTCAAACAGTTTTTTAAACAAATGAAAAAAAAGTTATAGTAAGTTAAAATAATTTTTTGTTGTTAAAAAAAAAACACTTTTTCGTGAATATTAAGAAAAAAGCTCATTTAGTGATGAAATTTTTATTTTTTATTATTTAAGTTTTTGTAATTCCCTACAATTTAAAAAAAAAATCAACACTACGATGAACAAAAGCCAAGTAATAAATTATTGAAGATAGATAAGTCAGCTGGGTAAATATTTTGCAGTTTTGGATTTTATTTTTATAGTCCTGCTAATTTTCTTCAAATTAAAAAAAAAATAGTCCATTACGACAAACAGAAGCCAAGATATTCATGATTTAAAAATTTAGGAAGGCTTACAATTTAGTATCCTAACCTTGTAGCTTTTTTCTTAATAATCCCGAAAAAGTGATTTTTTAACAACAAAAAACTTATTTTAACTTACTATAACTTTTTTTTTCATTTGTTTAAACAAATGTATTTTTTTACATTATAGATAATGCTATTAGGAATAAATATATGTTTAATTTTTGTTTGTACGAGATAGTGGAACCGAGATATTCGCAAATGACCAAAAAATAACACAAAACACATTTTTACCAATAACTTTGGTAAAAAAAAGTTGTCATGTGGTGCAAATTTGGTTTTAAGCTTTTCACATTACATTACATTACATATTACACTACTCCGCAGATAAATCTACGAAGTAGAGACACTGAAAGCACTGGTAACTCAGACCATCGGCTTATACAATACAACAGAGAGAGACAGACAGAAAGAAAGAACAACAGAAAAACACATGTCAACAGCTCACGGTTGGTATTTGAACGGTCCTCCATCCAAGTACTAACCGCGCGCAACGATGCTTGATTTCGCTGATCGATGGGAAGTCTTTTCACATAAGCACCTATCGATCAATAAAAAAATAGACCATGCCTTTCCGCGCAAGGTGAAATGACGCTTCGTCTGGACTATTCCTTAAACTAGTCCCTTAAAAGCTTCATAAAGAAAATGCTGTAGCGCGTTTCTTAAATAAATTAGTGCTTAAATATAAAATTTAAAAAGTTTTGGTACATCAATTTTATGATTTCATTCTTATGCAAATGAAAAATTCAAAAAAAAAAAAAAATATTGACGAATTTCAAAATTCAAACACATTTGAAAAAAAGTATTCATAAGCAAAAAATTCAATTTTTAAATGACTAAAACAACTCTTAGATGTTTGAGCTAAGAACAGGATGTCATGTGATTCAAGCAAATATTTGTTTATGCAAGGACAAAAATTATAAGTCGTTGTAGTGGTTCCTTTAGAAAATAAGCTTTTATACACAAAATTTTTAAGACATTTTTAAGAAAAAATTTTGGTATGCCAAAAAAGTTTCTATTACTATACGAATAAAAAATTAATTTCAAAAATAAAATATTGAGCCGTTTTTGAGATATTGAATTTTCCAAAAAAAATATATGTTGTTTTTCAAAAATTCAAAAATGAACTGCAATGTTTTTTAAACTTTTTAGAAGCTTCGCTATAAAAAAAATTCACTAAAATCCATTATGCCAATAATGAGAAATTCAAATTTCAAAAAAATGCTTCTATGGTAGGTACAGTCAGTAATATATTAATATCGAATTTTTTTTATTAAATTATAGATCGTAAAAATTAAACGAAAGCAAAAAAATGTCATCAAAATTCTTGGAAACGTTTTCGAGAAAAATACGATTTTTTAACATTTGTGTGGTGGGTACCATTATTTTTAGCTAACAAAATTTTTATTCTCACATCTTGTAGATTATATTAAGCAACTTTTATTTATCAATTTTAAGAAAAATCGAGCATGAGGTTTTCGAAATACAGTCGACGTCACCTATAACGACGTTGCTTATAACGACCAGCCGCTTTTAACGACCACTTTTTCTTCAGTTGGTTGGTTTTCATATAAATTGTACTAATGTGACGTCGGATATAACGTCGCCGGCTATAACGACTCGTTGGATATAGCGACGAATTTATAACAGAAAATACTTTTTTACCGCCGCTTATAACGACAACAAAAATTTATTTTTCGAAATTGATTACATTCGTCAATGGGACAAAGAGTTGTTAAATAACACAATTCTTTTGACGATAGATAATTGTTCTTGCCACCCGCATATTACAAATTTGACTGCAATTAAAATTGTATTTTTACTCGTAAATACAAAATCCGTACTCCAATCCTTAGATCATAGAATCATTAAAAATTTAAAAGTGTGCTTCCGAAAATTTTACGTACTAAAAATGATTGGGCAGCATTTATAGTTGCAAAATCTTGAGATAAGTTACTCCCAATAAAATCTCTAATTGCTTTAGACATGCTGGGTTATGTTCTGCAGTACCTCTGATTAGATACACTTAACATGAAGAGTTCAGCGAGGAGGATGATATTCCTTTAAATGAACTATTGCATACAATAATCCATAGGGTTATACCAACTGAAGAATGATGGGAGATACGAGTATAACAATAGACGATAACGTTGCAATATCGAAGATCCAAGCAGATGAAGATATTCTGCAAGAATTAGCTTGAGATCATCAAGACGAAGATAGTGAAGTAGATGATGAAGATCCAGAAATAAAATTTACTCCTCCTCCTCTTTTTTTATTTGCAATGATTCCAACGAAAATATTATGTCATTTCTCTGCTCTTGAAAAAAGTTTAAATATTGATTATTTAAAATTAATGAAAATAAAAGAAACAAAATTAACTGATTTTTTCAATCAAAATGCATAAACATTGAAATTATTTATGTATGTTTATTGTTGTATTTTTGTTTTTTTTTCTTACGTCGGATAAAGCGACCGCCGGCTATAGCGACCAGTTTAGCTCGATCCCTTGGTGGTCGTTATAAGCGGCGTCGACTGTACAGTGAAAGCTCTACTTGCGGACAGCTCGAATAAGCGGACAGTTCCCTTAAACGGACACATTTTCGGAAACAAACTTCTTTTTCAAAAATCTCATACAAATATCTCATACTCATACAAAACGCGGACACGTTTTCTTGCCCATTTTAGATAGAAAACCTCCCATACCCGGACTCATTATTTTATTTAGGGATTATTTTTTCCCAAAAATGTAACGGAAAAGAACAGCAGATCTGTTCTAAGTACAGTTTATGTTTAATACGTAAGTAAATCTATAGAAAATCTCCGATAACCAGACGCGAAGCTCTAATAACTGGACAGTGCGATGTTATGTTGAAAGGTTATTAGGGGATTTCCCGAGTTAGTTACTGAAGGTAGTTGGTGTAATTTTGAGAGGGTATGGTTCCCTTTTTTCATCGCGTTTCGGTTTTACACACAAAGTCATTTCCTTTCCTTCAGCTACTCATTCATCACACTCAAAGGTTTTTTGTATACTCTTAATATGTCAGAGACACAGTGTGAGCATTAGGAAAAAAGGGAGGGGTCAGAAAGGAAGTGTCGGTGTACATTGGTTTTGAATTTTTGAACATTGCAATGACTGGGAAAGACAGAGCGTGGTAAGGAATTCAACATTCGCGTAGTACGGCTGAAGAATGAATCTCTGTACTTCACAGTACCTCCGAAGTTGGGTTCAAGGGTAAACTGATGGGCATTCCTAGAAGTGCGAATATTACGGTTGAATTGTTTAATGCAGCTGGCTATGTCACTAGAGCATATCCCGTTAAAATAACGGTAAGAAATGGTGAGGCAAGAAAAGTTGTAAATTGCCAATGCATTGGGCAACAAAAACTTATTGGTTCGCGCTTTGGCAAAAAGGTTTGTTTTTTTTTTTCAGCCACGACATGAAATATTTTATCTATGCAAAGTTTTTAAGATTTATTGGAAAAAAACAAGCTGCAGAGATTTCAAAAAATAAAGAAGATGTTCGTGGAAAATGGCAATATAGATCGTAGATTCAATATTAATTAGAATTAATATGAAGTTAAAAAAAAAAAGTTTTTTTTTATTGCTTTCCTTTAACCGGACAGTTTTCATAACCGGACAAAAATTGGGGGACCATTAGTGTCCGCTTATTAGAGCTTTCGCTGTATTGAGTTTGGAAAAAAAAATTGAAATTTGTTTTAAAAATCCGAAAAATTTTTTTTTTGAAAATTTGTATACACAATAATATTCAAACTTTTGGGGAGCCAGAATAAAAAAATGGTTAAAATCAGTTGTATCTACAGTTTTTTCTAGCAGCTAGAGTCAAACATCAAACTCTCTTACCGAAAATGCTTGCATTTAGTATCGATGAATATATTCTTCGATGGATTAGAAACTACCTTGCGAACCGCTCAATACGAGTACAGTACAAGTTGTATTGGAAGTTGTATCTGAAGTCCATAAAATAAATGCTGGTGTGCCACGGGACTCCGTTTTGTCACCGACTCTCTTTCTGATATTCATCAATAATATTTTGTCTGAAACTTCTTGTCCATTAAATTATTTTGTTGATGACAGTACACTCAGCTTCTCATATTGGTTTCCAGATACATGTCCTTGTTCTTCGGATGTGGATCTAGAACGGCAGCGTTTGATAAGCTCAATAAATTCTGATCTCATAGCATTGTCAAATGGGGAACAAAAAACCGTGTAGAATTTTATGCTTCAAAAACTCAATGTCGCCTTCTGTCGTTAAAGCGGAACCCACACCCATGCTGCTATCCATGAGCGGCACTTGAGGAAACCGAACAGCTCTCAGTTCTCAGTATGTGCATCACAGACCACCTTGTGTGGAATGACCATATATTCTACTTCGCCGGGCAAGAAAAACGGAACATACTAGAAACTGGATATCTCAAGGCCGAGATAGGATATCATATTTGTTAAGGCTTAAATGAAATCATTAGTATTAACAGTGCAATTACCGTAAACATGGGTCAGGGTACACCAAAATAAGCCTTTTCTTAAATGTCCGATATATTATAAAAAAATTGGAGATAGGCCCTTACAGTAGAACGATTTTTTGCTTAGAATATACCCAAGAACAACGCTCTTAAATATAATTCACGAATTAAGGGACACCCTGTATAGAGCAATATCTAGTTTTGGAATCGCTGAAAAACTCGTCAGTTTATAAGAATGGTAATGGGGAATGTTTGAGGTTCTATTAACTTCACGAAAGCAAATACCACACAAGAACCTTAGCCATGCGCCTTTTTTTACAATCATTATAGAGACATATCAGTGGCACACTTGTGAAAATTCAGAAAGAAGCGAAGAATAAAGTTTAAGTGGTCAATGAGGCCAAGATGTTATTATGCAGTCATAAACATCTATAACTACTTTTTCTATAACGATTTTGTCAACCTATGCTCTGCTATAAACTTAGACAACGATACCATCTGATGTCAAATAAAAGAAATACAAATCAATAAGGTTCGTTTACATTGGTGTGGAGGAATATGAACCCTCTCAAATGAAAAGTATAGAATGCTTTTGGCTCGTTTGAGAAGACATTTTTTGATCTCGTCTGTCGGTTCTGTATATTGTGACACAAAACCTATTCAGAAAATTTAAAATCCAGCGATTAAAGTGTCATTCACAGGGATTGCTCCATCTCGCGAGTATCTTGAATCCAACCACGAGGGACTGGGGCCGTCGTAGAAGAAGATTTAGGTAGCGGAGAAGAGTAGAAATGTGTTGCAATATTATAAAACCCTACGGAAAATGTAGCGCCACCTTATGCTATTAGGTAAGTTTTGTTGAGGTTTGATTCTAAATAGGCTGCTCTGCTTTTAGGTAAATTTTTTCAGATGACATATTTAATCTTTGGACAATTTATTTTGCCATTTCTCCATGAATAGATTCAAACCAAAACGATGCTTGCTAACTGTTATTGTCAACTATTCGAAAAATTCAAATATTCGACACTCAAGTCAGTCACAGTACCTATGGTCTTTACATATATGAGGGTCTATTTTTTGTTTGTTATAATCTACACGCGCACAAGGGATTATGATTACCCTTTTAATGTTTCAACACAGCGCGGGCGTGAAGTTAAGGAAGAGAAAGAACAAAGAAGGATAGGAAAGATGTGTGGCACGATGTTCTGAGACTGAAGGTGGTTGTCTCAGATTTTTATATCCAGGGATGGCGGCTGAACTAATGCGGAGAAATGCCGTGTCTTATTTATATGTCCCTTATAATTCGCATTAATTTATTCGTATTCATATACTTGTTGGGCATACTAGTTTAACTCAATCACATGTTGTTAGTGTTATGCCTGAACAACATGTAATGAGCAAACCAGCAAACCATTGATGACAATTTTAAAAGGTTTTAATGGAATTAAGACGACATAGGCGACGAAGGTAGGGATCGAACCTGTGATCATGAGGTTAACAGGCGAGCACACAACCATCGCGCCACGGCCACCCTTTTTTTTTACAAACAAACGCGCCACTTAATTATATTTTCAATAAAGCCAATTGTGGTTTGCCATTGTGGTTTGCATAATGTTATGTATATTTTCACTATAAAGTTGTGCACCTATAAAAAAACACCCCCTTTAAATTAATGCAATAAAAGGCGTTTTGAAATGTCCAGATGATGAGATTTACTATATTCATTATCACCACTTCCGTTTCATCTTTTCTTCTCGCTATTATTTTTCTTAACTTTTATTAGCTTCATTGTATTCACCATTTCTATGGTTGGCTTCCAGTTTCAGGAAGAGATAGAGTTGTATTAATGCCTATGCAAACATACAGTTTTTTCTCCTCCACCATATCGCCAGAGTTTTCCTTATCTATCTATCCAAGGGATGGGATGAAATGATGTCAGGATATACATACTTTTTCATATTTCCTTAGAACAACGCATTGAGTCAGCACTTAATTTAATAAATTTGCATAAAAAAGAAGTAATCATCTCCATCACACTGGAGTATTTTCCAACTCAGTCGGTTTTATGATTCCCTTTCCCCCCACTTCCTTCTACTTATTAAAATTTATTCTTCGTACAGGAAAATAAATAACTTTGCTTTGCATTTTAAGCTTGCTCTTTCAGGATCAAGTGAATTGCCCTTGTCGCGGGTACGTTCATGTTTTTATCTTCGTATATGATCCAATGTTTTTAATTATCCAAATGATTGAAGTAATTAGAAGCGATATAGCGGAAAATTCAGCAATTTGATGTTAATTTGGTTGCAAGAAAAAAGTTTTTCCTTAGAATTTCACCAGAAAATACCACCAATTGTACGTGGAGTTTTTCTTTTTGCTATACAAATACTCGTACCTTCGACAAAAGTTAGGTTTGAAATAAGATAGGGTGTTAAATTGCCACATCGGCATCACGTAGCATTCATGTTAAGTTACGTGACTCTGGGTGCCTTTTGATAATCTTTGCAGAGTTAGTATACCCACTTCATCTTTGGAATTTTTAAGTTTGTTCATGCACTCGGACAGTTATAGAATAAAGATAGATAACCAGGTTAGACAATAGACACATTGTTCATAATGCCATTTTTTTTTATTATTTTGGTATAAGCCAAAAAGTATTAGCGTATAATTTTATTTTTTTGTCATGTGTTCAGTGTAAGAGTGTCTTACTCTAAAAGGTTTAATAATCGTTTTGCAAGTTTTCACGTGAAGAAAGTTTAAAATTTATCTGACAGACATACAATATTTTTGGTTATTTTATCTCAGAGTAAAACATAACTTAAGTAATGTTACTATTAAATGAATGACGAAATATTCCCGTTAATCATCTTGGGTTATAGGGTGGGTCAATAAGTTAAACAAACAGGGCGTCACCTCGTCAGATCTATAATCTTGTTTGCCAAGAGGCAACTTTCCAGATTTTCAGACAGATCTCTTAAATATTCGAAGTTTTGTTGGGGTATGAAGACTCTTCACCATCGATTTGAACCATTCACCACTGGTTTATTCAATTTCGGTCTAATCGTTCCAGCACAAGTGACGTCATGTCAACGTCATGGTCGCCGAAGATTGCTCATCACATGGATTAGTGGTTTCGAATTAACATTAATAATAATTGGAGGTGAAAAAACTTTCAGCAAGATAAACGCCGCCGCCGTGGAAATAGTTTTTGTGGCCTAGGTTGTGCTGTAGTATCTTGTACATATTTCGGGATTCACTGCGTTGAAGAACTGTGACTTCTCCTGGAGAAGTTGCCTCGCAATTGCATGGGGTAGTCGATGATTTTGGAGGGCCATAACTTTAAGAGTCTAATTAAAATGCATCTTCATCGTAAAAGTATAAAGTTGATAGACTTCGGTCTCGAAGTGCAGCATATAGGTATGAATGTTTTCAGGAAATATTTTTTAATGAAAACAGTTTTTCTACCTCTTCATATTGCAGAAAACCCCATACTTGTCCTGCATTGCATTATATCGACCTAATCACCGATTCTAAAAGTTTAAAATTAGCACTTGGGCCACATAAATGGTGGTTAAATTTTAAGGGCCGATGTTGATTCTGAACCACACCTAAACGTCAAGTTTTTTTCTGCATTTCATTTGACTTTTCTCAATTTCAGACTAACTCAAAGTTAAAGTTATTCAGGCTTATTATTAAAATGGGCGTTCAAATCCAAATGCATATGGTACACTTCGTGCATGCTCGTACAGCTCATACCGCAGAAAATATTGCTGCTGTTCGCGATAGTGTGGCTGAATAGCCGTCCACCTCAAGTCGCCGTCGTGCCCAACAATTGCACCCCTCACGCTCGTCGTTGATGAACATTATGCATAAAGACTTGCATTTACACGCGTACAAGGTGCAATTGACTCAAGAACTAAAAAGCCTCTTGACCATTTCAAGCGTCGTCGTCAATGGTTAGAATGGTGGCAAGAAATGGCAACAGTGGATGATCAATTTTCGAAGAAAATCATCTTCAGTGATGTGGCACATTTTCACCTTAATGAATTCGTCAATATTCGAATGATAATCCAAGAGTGATTGCCGAAAAACAAATGCACCTATACAAAGAGTGACTGTTTGGTGCGGTTTATGGGCTGGCGGCATGATCGGGCTATATTTTTTTCCAAAATGAGGCCGGTCAGGCAGTTACTGTGAATGGTGTTCGCTATCGTGATGAGATGATAATGAACTTTTTATGGCCCGAATTGGAAAATATAGATGTGGACGATATGTGGTTTCAACAGAACGGTGCCACTTGCCACACAGCTCATGAAACAATGGCTCTTTTACGCGACAAATTCAATTGCCGTGTTATCTCAGGTGGTGGCGATGTCAATTGGCCGCCAAGACCATGTGATTTGACACCGTTGGACTTATTTCTTTGGGGTTATTTGAAAGAAAAGGTGTACGTCAATAAGCCAGCAACAATTCAAGAGCTAAAGGATGATATAATTCGGCACATTAACGGAATAGAACCTCAATTATGCCTCAGCGTCATCGAAAATTTGGACCATCGGGCCGGGCGGCCATTTGGCCGATATTTTGTTCTAACCATACCAATATTATCATAATAAAAAGAAATGACAATAATTTCCTAAATAATTTGTGTTTTATTTAAAATCAACCACCCTTAAAATTTAACCACCCTTTATTTCTTTCCTAGCACTTACTTCCAATTAAAGTTGATGGCTTTTTTCGATTCGACTAGTTTTGGTTGCAGGTACTTTTTAAACGAAAGTTGGGGGGTAATTATAACTCCGAGGTATGTACTTATACTCTTTTACTAAATCAAGTGTGACAGTATTCAAGTTCCATCTCTCTTCTTTTGCGTAAGTATCTACCTGTTCCATTTCGGAAGATTATCAGTGGACGTCTGAAATTAATTTGAGCGTTACCGTCCCATACCATACCGTCCATGAGATAATAGGTGTGTTTTTTTCGCAAAGTTATCCGTAGTGAAGTAAGATTTTATATATTACAAATACAAAGTCTTCACTGCCGATAAAAGTAGAAGTAGGATCCAACTGCCGATAGAATGTTGACGTTTGCTCGAGTCTCGAATACAAATGTTGGTACAATTGAAAACTCTTTTGTATCTCGAAGGCATGTTCGTAGAGTACGAAAAGTAGTTTGTTGTTTAGCATTTTCCATTGAGAGTTTAAGTCTTTTTTTTACAAAACCATTTTTATAAGAAAAACGCTGCATTTTGTAGGAGCGAAATGTCGTGGTCAGTTGTTATACTTTAGTTAAACAGCGACATTTAAGAGTTACTAACGCGACAAAGCCTTCTTATGAAAAAAGCTGTTGAGAAATCCAAAACTAACTAAAGTCTGCGAACAAGGGATCTGACTTTTGTGGTGATAATTGTCAACAAAAAAAAATCACAAACAAAACTTCTGCTTTATGAAGAATGGCTGGTGAACAGAAAAAGTAAATACAAAATGATTTCAATTGAAATTCATAAATAAAAACCTCCATATATATTTTCAGAAACATGAAAATTACTTGGCAAAACGTTATTGGTTGTTTTTTTTTCAATTAAATATTTGACAACTAATCAGTGGTACCAACTTTAAAGTAGAAAACTCGCACAACTGCGGATACGTTTTTTTGGGAAATCCTACTTCACTACGGATAATTTTCCCAAAAAAACACACCTAATGTTTCCGTTTAGCACATTTATCGAAGATGTTTAAATTAAAATAAGTAAAAAGAGCTTTTCTATCGATAAGGGTTGCCAGATTTTTCTTACACCTCGGCGGGACAAATGGCCAAAATGATGAAAAATCCCAGGATTTCAACGGGACAAAATAAAAAACTCATAATATTCGTATAGATCAAAATAAATAAATTCTTTTATTAAATACTAATTAAATGACTTTTTTGTCATTAGTCATTTGCAAATATTTTTCTTTTGTCAATTTTAATGACAGATGTCAGTTTGCAAAAATACATTCTTCATTAAGTTAGGTTTGTTTAATTGAAACTTTAAAAGCAATTTATTAAGGTTAAATCACAATGCAGCGATTGTTCCTTATCAATGAAAGATATTTATGTACGTTAGGCATTATTTTGTCAGTTTGGGTCACAACCCGGAAAAAAGCTGCCCCGGCGAGACGGATGAACGGGACTCTGGCAACGCTATTATATCGATTGAGTCGAAAGTCTTTTGAAATCGATGCAAAAATGCGTACAACTTCTTTCCATTCTCTAAATAAAATCTACAGGTTAGAGAGAAAATATAATCAACAATCGAATATTATTTTTTTTTAATTGCCATGGCTGAGCAGGAGATTGATGTTGCAAATGAAAACTTCTGAATTGAGAGCTCACATAAAACATCTGAAGAGGATGCACCAACCAAAGTTCCAAATGTAACAGATGGTATGCAACATTTTGCAGAGCTCTTACAATAGATGAAGAATCGTATGGAAAAAAAGAATGATGAACGCCAGGAAAATTTGGGAAGCTTAGGTAAGGAAATTAATTTTCTTGAGCGGGGAATGCTTGTTTGTGAAGCTAAATTTAGCGAACTTGAAAGGAAAACGGATGAAAAATTAAGCCAACTAGAAAGCAAAAGGGATCAAGAGATTTCCACAAGGAAACAAGAAATCTCCCGATTCCAAGCACCGGTTGGAGCTTGTTTATCACAATTTAAGGTCCCTATCTATGACGGATCTTCAAGTTTTGCAGTTTTTAAGCTACAGTTTGAAACCACCGACCGAAGAATTTGTTGGAGTGAACAGGACTGTTCATCTGCTCTTATAATTTCTCTAATTGGTGCTGCTGCTGAAATATTAGAAACTCTACCAAGCATAGAACAGAAGAATTATCCAGCTTTGATGCAACCTTTACATCGGCGGTATAGTAACGACCACATGCGCCAAGTTCACCGCCTGGAACTAAGGGCACGTTCTCAACAAAGAATAGAAAGCCTTCAGACCTTTGCAGGTGAAATCGAACTCTTAACTCAATTGGCCTTTATGGATGCTACTCCAGAATTAATTGAAAGGGTTAAAATTGAGGCACTTATTGAGGGCATCCGTGACCTAGAGAATAAAAGACTAGTAGTAGTATCACCAAAACCATATTTTTTAGAAACGATAAGCTTAGCGATCTTCTACGAAACAGCGGCCATAGTTTACAGACCGAGCATTCAAGCCAGACAAATTCATTCTGAGGATGCAACGTCTTGTGCCAAGCTGTAAGGTAAGTGATCGAGGAAAAGAAGGTTTTCAAAGTTGAATGTTTTAGTTGCGTAAAACGTGGACATATGGCCCATTATTGCAAAGCATATTATACCATTGTATATAAATTCTTATAGTAGTCTCATGACGAGGAACGCCACGTAATTTACCAAGCGGCAGAGAAAACAACCAAACCCAATACCCAAACCGTATATTAGCAAATTAATTTAACATTTTCTCATATGCTATCCTTTTCTCGGCAGAGAGAGACATAAACAACAAACATGCTATATTGCTATAGCTATTCAGAGCACACCGACTTGCACCAGCCCAGCCAGTCAGCGCAGGCGCACACAAGCATGCATACATTATATTTATATGCAGAAAACCTACTGAGAAGGACAGCCTACGCTCGATTAAAGGCGGCGGCGGCGGCGACGGCACTTTGCGAATGAAATTTTGTGTATAAGTTTTTTTACAACGTTGCTTTGTTTTTTGGATACCTCTATGAGAAATGAAAATATGCATTAGGTATATGAATGAGCGAATAAGGTAGCAATATATTGCCAGAGAGGGGTTTGCGATTGATGGCGGTCCATTGTATTTAGTTTTTGCATATATGTACATGTATGTATGTATCTACTTATATAGGGAAAGACATTATGCATTCGTAAAAACAATCGAACTCGAGATTTTGATCAAAGTTGATATAACGATAGCGAAGACTAAAAAAGTGGGTATCGCAATTTTGTCTGTCTGTTCGACTACCTACAGCCTAAATTGCTCGGCCGATTTTCTTTAAACTTAGTGGATATCACTTTGAATATTTCCTCCCCACGTTTTGTTTTTTTTTGTATGACCAAAAATAACGGTAGTATACATGCCATACGAATTTTTTCGAAATTTTATAAATATTTTTTTTTCTCAAAAACTGTTCGACAGATTTTAAAAATAAAAATACAAAAAAATTTCATTTAGTTAAAGCTAGATAGTATCTATAGTTGAAAAAAAAAATGTGCGAAAAATGGTTATTGAGGGTAGGTATACATATATACTCCCCATGGAACCTTTTTTTCGTTTTTGATTTTCTCAAAAACGGTACAACCGAATTTGATAATTTTTTTTTGCTAAAGCTCCCGAAAAACTTTAATAGAATTGTGTATTCAAATTTTCAAAAAAATTTTTTTTTGGATTTTTAAAAAAAACTTCAATTTTTTTTTCAAAACTCAATATTTCGAAAACCCAATGCTATTTTTTTAAACTTGATAAATTAATGAGAGTTTCTCAATATAATCTACAAGATGTGAGATTTTTTTTTTTTATTTTACCTAAAAATAACGGTAGGTACCCACCATAAAAATGTTAAAAAATGTTAAAATATTGTTTTCAAAAATCGTATTTTTCTTGAAAACGGCGCCTAGAATTTAGATATTTTTTTTTTCTTTCAATTAATTTTTATGATCTTTGATTTAATAAAAAAAAAAAAAAATTAAGATATCACAGCTTGTACTTACCATAGAACTATTTTGTCTAATTTTCAATTTCTCACATATCGGCATTACGAATTTTAATGAAATTTTTTATAGAGATGCTTCTAAAAAGTTTTAAATAAAAGTTTAAATATCAAAGAAAGGAAAAGCTATGAAGCTGTTTACGAACAAGAATGCTAGCAACGCTTCCTGATAATAAACAATAAAGTCTGATTTTCAACTTTGACATCGCTTTTTGATGATTTAAAAAAAGGGTAACTTTGGTGTACCCTTACCCATGTTAAAATAAATTTCTCTGTCAGTACTCACAGTAGGGACCTCATTCTGCACTTTTTTTAGTATAATACTAACCTTTAAAACTACGTTTAAATTGAGCTGATATGTTTTTAGGGTTGCCAGATATTCGATTTTAAATGGTGTTCAATTTTTCTTTCCCGAGCAAAATTTTCACTTTGAGGTCAATTTTTTTTTTAATGCGTCATAAATACAAAGTTTTCTTATTTTTACCTGATGAAGAAAACAATAATAAAAAAAAAAACTCATTAAGTGCACCCAAACACCCATACATCTTTTGATACATGGGAAAATCTTAAACAGGTAAAAATTTTGGGTTTTTTACCTACTTTTATTGCAGCACTTGGCAATCGGAGTGATTTTCCAAAAATTGATAGTTTTTACCTAATTTTTAATACTGTGCGATCATGAAGAGGGTTAAAAGTATACTTATAGAGCAAGAGCCCGTGAACCCCAAACCTTCTTTATTTTATAAAAGCTGAAAGTTGAAGTATGAAGTTTGTATTTTACTTGTATTAAAAAACAGTTGAAACAGCACTAACTTGCTCTTATGTAAAAAAATTTTGAATGCATGGAATTACCGTCTGATTTCCAAAAAAAGTATAAAATTCTGCAAACGAAGTTTGTAAATCGTTTTATTATAAAAGTTATTTTTTATATAAGAAATATTGAATATTTCACGCGTATACAAATTTTCTTTTTTCCAAGAAATGTTCATACTATTTTGAAACCCAATATTATAATACATATAAGTTTTTTTTATTTTAATAAATTAATAATTCGCAAATCGCGACCTTAGAACAATAGGGTTCTTACTGACTTTTTTTCAAAACTGAGTTATACATGTGGTCGTAGCAAATCGAGTATGCTCTTTCGATCTGTTTCATCCATATTTGTCTCCATATTTGTCTCCTTTAGTTTCCTATTAAGTCAATAAAAATGCAGGAGGCAGAGTTCTATGTACATCAATTTATTAAAAACTAAGTTCACAAAGTTCTAATTGGTAAATAGAACCTAGTGTAGTTAGAAAAATTTAAAAAAAAAATGCACATAAAACTTTGTTACACAACAGGATGTAGATTGAACTTTGTTGCTTCAAAAGGCTATGAATTTTGTGTTAAAGTTGAATTTTATCTGTGCTGTGTGATTTTCAAAATGTTTGTTCTAAATATGCATACATTTTAATAAGTAAAGGTGAGTATTTCTATTTCAAAAGAAAATAGGAAATCAAAAGATGTACTGTATTAAATATACCACTCATTTAAAATGTCCTGTTAAAGATAGCTTTTACAGGAATGTTTTCAGTACGAACTTTAACCTTGATTTTCACCATCCCAAGTTTGATAAATGTTTTTGATACATTAAGTAAAAAATTTACGAAGGAACATGAGGTCCACTTAAACTTAAAAAAGATTTTATTAGGTATATCATGTAAAGGTGAAAAAACTTGCCATATTTGCCAGGCTTGGATGCATCACAAAGCCCGTGTAGGGCTTACTAGTACGGAATATCAAAAGATAAGCAAGCTAGATTCCAATGAAATTGTGCCAGATACTCTAGTTGTTATAATGCCACCTCGTTAAGAAGGATTCAAGGCTGTTAGCTTTGCCAAACGTATTATAACTTTCAATGAAAGTTTTGCGCCTCTTGGAACGAAAAGCAAAGAAATACCTTTTACTACAATTTGGCATGAGGATACTTCCAGTCGACACTGAGTTCATAGTACTTAACTTTTAAAAAAGTCAATATATAAAGTCAACTTTTGTTGAACCATCATCATTTGTTCGCTCCCAGCCAATAGAAATATCAATCGACAGAATAAATGTTATTGAAAAAAATCTCTCCCAACTGTTTCCTGAAAATAGAAAACAATTCATCAATCATCCTGTGATCGAGCTTAAAAATGGTGCAAAAACAATTTTTTCTTAATAAATGATTAAGTTTTGTTGACATAAATTTATGTTTTCTTTTTTTATTTACAGTTCAGTTAAAAAAGAAGGAATTTTAATAGAAATAGTTTACAAATCGGTGTATAATGTACATAGGGCTTTTTAAATATATCTGTATAATTAATTTCTATATTCGGGTTGCTGTAAGAGATTTAGTATTTTCCTTTATAACTCGAAGTATCAAAAATGTAGTTAGGGCCTTCACGATATTATAGGCAGTGTGAGCTTTACTATTAATTAATTTTTCTTTAATAATGTTTATTTGTTTTCCTTTATAAGAAATTCAAAAAAAAAAAGGAATAAAAACTTCGTTCAACAAAAATTCTTATTTCTTTCACATAACAGGATTCTATCTGAACAATTAAATTTCTTATCATGTTACTTAGTATCAGGTAATTAGAACCTTATTGTTCTTTGCTCAAATGACTTAGCGTTGAGTAACAAGGTTCTATCCATTTTTTCAACAACCAGTTACTGCAAAATTATGAATTAAATATGTTGTAGATTTTTAAATTCAGATCAACATAACTTAGTACAAAATTTGTGTTTTCAAAAAATCATGTACATAGATCCGAACCAAAATATAAAAGTTATTGACAAACAAAATTCAATCTCTGTGACTTGAGTGTAGTTAGAACCCTATTGTTCTAAGGTCGCGAAATTTGCTCAAAATTCGTAGATAAACATGAAAAGAAATATTTGTTAGTAATTTGAAATTGGAACGCCAAATATCTCCTTTTTTATTTCTTTTTAACAAAATGTTCTAGGTTATGCATACAAAATATTTTTTGCAAAAGAAGTTATCTTATTTTATTTTCTAAATATTAGTTATGTGTATATCAATAAATTTCTAAAATTGGTATACTAAATTTTTTCTAATTTTATTTTATTATAATTAATTTAAATTTTCCATACTACATTATGTTATGTTTGTATGCCGAAACGAGTATAGCCAAATGAATTTGCACCTTGCAACAACAAAATTGAGTTTTTATGCTGTGAATTAGCGATATATACTTCATTTCCAAATTATTATAAAAACAGTGATGGATTGGTGATATAAATTGAAGCAGTTCGATTTAGTCTTTCTTTTGTTATAGTTTATTTTAGGTTGTTCAAGCTGTTTGAGTTTTTTTTTAATATAAACCCATGTCCGGCGGCTACCAGTTCAGATGTGGTAGGAACTTGAAATTTCACACACTGTCTATTTTTGGTCTAATTAGAGAAAATCTGAAAAAAATTTTTGGAAAAGCTTTTAGTTTTCCGGAAAATTCAAGTTGCGTTTTCGCAACATCCGCATTTATAGGTATAGAGTTCAAGTCAAATTTAATCAAATATTTGTTTGATAAAGCGTATTAAAACAGAAAATAAATTAATAATGCATTATAATTTAAAAAAATTAACATTATAGGTATGTACATACATATATATGTAGCTATGTATGCTCATGAAATATTAATTTTTGTATGGTAATCGCATTTAAAGATAAACATTTGTTTTTCGTTACATGCGGTACGTGGATTGAAAGGTGGCACTCCCTTCACGAATATACAATTTTTAACTCGCTGAGATGCCTAGTTTAGCCAGAAATCACGTTTAAAAGTACATTGGGTGGCAAATTTTTGTCAAGAAATATTTTTGAAAAAAAATGTATGAAAAATCAAAATTTCTTAAAAAAAAATTGAAAAAAAAAATTTATTGGAAAAAAGTTTTTTGAAAAAATATTTTTGATAAAATGTCCAAAAATATTTTTGGCAAAAGTTCAAAAATATTTTGGTCAAATGTCCAAAAATAATTGGCCGAACCATTGAAATTCATCTTATCTCTCTAAAGATGGAGGAGGTTTACCTCCTCGGAGTTCTAACATTTCTTTCCATTTGTTAAAAAATAAATCAAAATAAAATATTCTGAATTCGGTTTTATTACCAAATTCTGTTTGGCACTATTTCGGTTACCATAACGAAATAAAGCCAATTTGAAATTATTTTGTTTTTAAAAATGAAATAAAACCAAATTTAGAATTTGAGTTTATTAAGTTCAAATGCCTCTAGATCTAATTACAAAGTCGAAAAAATGGCAGCCTCGCTGATTAATCGTATCAAAATGTAAGCAAACCAGATTGTATGAGAAATGAAACAAAATTCACAAAACTATCATACACTCTCAATACTATTTGTTTGTATTCATCTCGCACCTGGCATATACAACTTGATATACCTACCTACAATTGATTCTGACAGCAAAAAGAAACGCAGATAGGATTTTCTCCCTTACCCTCTTAAAAATATATCACTACCGCATCTCTTCTTTTATTTTCTTATATTTTTCCCTTCCACGTAGTATATCTTATATCACAACCGCATCTCACTGGAATTAGCCAAAGATACTGAGGGTGACTGGCAACTACATTTAAACTAAGAAATACCAATTTAGAGGGGCTTAAATAAGTTTCAGAAAATCGCCCCAATAAAATTGCTCGTAACCTAAAAAGTCTTACAATTATGGGTATCGTTAGAGAGAAAAGATAAGTCATCACACTTGATACGGGAGCATCACACTCTATCGTAAGATTTGAATAAGATTGCTAAGAGAAATTTTCTTAGCAGCCAAATAAATGTATTCAAGTCGCCCCTATGTGCGAGTGAGAGAAGAACGTTGACATCAGAAAATTGAAGTTTGTGAGCAGGGCTGCCGATTCTAATTTTCGCTGAGGAGTATTTCAAATGTTTTGAGAGGTGTATTTCACGCTCGTGAGGAGTATGCAAAATAAAAATTCGTGATTTTTTAAACAACAACAGAACTTTATTAAGATTAAATTAATTAGATATAAATTAATTAATAAAATATAAGCAATTAAAAGGTTGAAAAATAATTTGTTTTAACGCATTGTTTGTTTGTTTGTTTGTCTTGAAAACTAAACATAAATTTAACTGAATTAAAAAAAAAACCTTAACAAAAACTAAATATTTCTATGTTGAAAATTAACAATTAATTCATTAATGTGAAAAACAAAAAACTTTAAAAAACGATAATAGTTTTTGATTTGTGTTTATAATATTAAATACGTTTATAATAACTTTTCAAAAGTTCTTTCGAAGGTTCCCATTGTGATGCGTAACAGCTAAGCAATTTCTATTTTTTTTTTATCAAAAACAATTGAGAAAAATTGCGTTCAGCATTCGCACTACTGTGAGGTAAGGAAATAATCGAGCTTATAAATTTGTTTAATGCCTTGAACATAGGAAGGCCACGGTAAAAGAAATGAATGCATTTATAGCATTTATTGATGAAATCGTTCAGAATGATTAAGACCACATAATGAAAACATAGAATTAGATAAAAATTAAAACCTAAATAAAATAAAAATGCAAAAATACAATACATTTTGTAATATTTTTCAGGGGAGTATAATTGTAAAGAGGGGAGGGGAGTATAGCAATGGGATATAAAAGAGTTGTATGGGAGTTTTTTTTTCAAATTTCAAGAGCTTAGCTCCTGAGAGTATGTTAGTTGGGTTGCATGTCTGTTTGTAGGAATTATTCGCTTCCTCATACAATCCTTTTGGCAA
Organism: Chrysotoxum bicinctum; assembly: GCA_911387755.1. Taxonomy (NCBI): domain Eukaryota; kingdom Metazoa; phylum Arthropoda; class Insecta; order Diptera; family Syrphidae; genus Chrysotoxum; species Chrysotoxum bicinctum. Next base: position 135,406,142 of record OU426988.1, read on the forward strand.
GTTTGAATTCGTGGTTCTCAGATGTCTCAGGAATCCGAAAGAAATTCGCTTAGCCGCTTCGCAGTCCGCGTCGAACCAAGGTTCTTTCCATTTCTTTTCTTGTCTGCATTGAAAGGGTTTCGCAGCCTCCGTTATGCAATGCATGCCACTGGGATATCTGTGCCACACTTCGAGCTAATGGGGGGAGGGCTGCCCTTTTTTACTTAACACATATTTTCAAATTAATTAATAAACCACGGACAATATTTATGACAACTCAAGAACTTACCTATACAACAACTTCCAGTTAACAAATACTTAAACACGAATAAAAGCAACTAGAATTACAAATTGAGTTAAAAAAATTTTAACAGAACATTATTAAACAAAAAATATCGACTTGCAACAGGTAAACAACTTGAAATAGTTGTGAGGATCAATAGAAAAAAATTTATTTCAAAATTCAGTGATCGGTGAAATAAGGCAAGAAAGTTCTGAAATAAATAAATACATAACAGAGTGGCTAGACTATAAATTGAATGTCATATTTGATGAAGAGCAGCCATCCGCTTCTGGAAAGTGAGGTCGGCCTTCAAAAATGTATGTCCAATCATCGAAAAAAAAAACAAAAGTATGGATTAGAACATATATACAAAATAAAGTACCTACATATCCCCAAGATCTTGTGGACTTGATCCCAAATTCAAGCAAGGAAGAAAAACGAAAACTCTTAAAGGAAATATCGTAAGAGGCACTAACTTTAAATCCTTGTTCAATGCAGGAAACTACATACGAGTATGAGAATCTTTATTGATTTAGATTTGTCAAAATATTAATATACATACATAAATATTTGAGATCTTTTTTAGCTGACAAAAACATTTCAATTTTTCCGTCTTATCAGAGTCAGTCAGCTCAAGCAAAACAGCTGTGCTACCCAACAGAGACTGGTATAACTATTACTGATATTGGAGCTAAGGTTCGCTTACAAAATTATTAGACCATACAGCTAAACGTATATTGCAAATTGATTCAATTTACAAACCTGGATCTCTGAATTTTAAGCTTTTTACGAAATATGGCTGTGACGAATGTTCAGGACAGAGCGAGTACAAAACAAAGATTATCGGGAGAAAATGAAGTTACATCTAATGCTAACCTGTGGAGCAAAGTACAGACATGGTCTTGTGGCAAAATGAAAACGCATTTAAGTACAGCCTATCTACTCTACACGCTTCGATTCGTCGAGTCGTATAGAACTGATTGCTAAGTGGTCTGCCAACGCTTTTGAGAATAAAAAAAAGCAAAGCAGAAAGAAAAAAACTTGTTCAAAGCCGTTTTCGAGCTGAATTAGGTTTATATGTAAATAAGTAATCCTCGACATGCTACTGGCAACAGGAATGATGGCATTACTGTACGGAGATTTCTTGAAAACTTTCAAAGTTCTGCCAAATTAACAGGAGTGAATCTAGAACTCATAAAAATGTCTTATGTTATTCTCCAAACACACATCTGGTTAATCCATATCCGTTGCCAAATATGCAAAATTAAATTGGATAAATTAATTAAAGTTTCGGATAAGAATTGTAATAGATCTCAAACACATATAAAGTATAAGAAAATAAAATGCACCAGACTCGACAGAGCTTTTTGCTACTGCAGAACTAAGAATTTTCATTTTATTAATTTTTTATTTTTTGTTGATTTAGTTTATTGTTGATATATGTATCTTAATGAACGATAAGTAGGTAAATAAAATAAAAAGAAACAAAATTTATAATGTAAATCCACATTTTTGTTAGACAAAATTATAATTTTTCAAAAAATTGTTTATTAATTATATATCTGAAATAATATTCACCTAAAAGCTCAAGTGACCTCAACTCCAAGGTGCGATTCGCCCAGATACAAATATTGGTCGATGTTTACCGACTCTTATAAAATTTACAGCATTAAAAGACTGTGAATTTTATTTTTCTAGGGGAATTTTATTAAATTAAATTCCGCTGTTGTACCTGGGGGAAACGCACCTGTGAGTTGAGGTCACTTGAGCTTTTAATTGAGTTTAATTTAATCACTCCACTTAAACAGTAATAATTTTCATATCTTCATTGATTCAAAGATAATAAGTCGCAAATTTCACTTAATTATTCCAAAAGACCAAACAGTTACAGATTTTTGAGATGAGAAACTCTATTTGGGCCCACTGTGAGGCGGCAAGGGCGCGCCCAAGTCCGAAGTCGGGAGCTTCTCCCGCCTCCAATATATTTCCCATTACTAGGACCATTTCTTATTTCCAAACATAAAGACGATAACTCGGAGGTAATTGGGTCAGGTTATCGTTGCAAAAAACGCTTATTTTGAGAGGCTTGAAAAATCGTATTATTTTGAGGGTATTAAAAAAGTGCAGAAACGTTGGATGGTTTGTATTGTTGATAAATAAAATGTTTTTATGCCGAAAAGAATTTTCCTCATTTAATTTTTCAGAGTCTCATTGACTATTCGAAATTTTTACTTGCGACTTATAGGTACATACTATCAGAAAAGTTATGCATTCATAACAAAAATCGAGATTTTGATCAAAGTTGACATTACGATGATAACGAAAAAAGTGGGTCTCGCATTTCTATCTGTCTGTTCGGCTACAGCCTAAAAGGCTCTGCCGAATTTCTTTGAACTTGGTAGTATTGTTTTTAAAATTTTCCCTCCACATGTTTAATTTGTTTAAGACCAAAAATAACGGTACCCGCCATGCGAATTTTTTCGAAATCTTATAAATATTTTTTTTTAAATCTGTTTGACAGAATATAGGAGAAAAATAGAATATTTACTCAACATAAGAAAGTCTCAGCTTTCCATTCTAATTGGAGTCCTAACGAGCATTAATACAATGGGAACCCATGTGAGTAGAATGGATATTGTGTATCAAGATGTGACTTCCTTTGTGAATACGACAGCCTAACCAGAACCAAAAAAGCAGCCCTGGGAGAGTACTTTTTCGACGAATTAATGACAACTTTACCCTGCTGCTAAAGAACATCCTCAAATTCATTCAGAATTCACGATGATTCAGTGATCGAATACATAAGCTCCGTTCAATCCAAACATTCCTTTTCCACACACCTTCCTTATCTACTGCCTGGGGAGCGAAATCGATCCATTTAGATCCGGTCTCTTCTAACCAAACTTTACTTAAGTGGCAAATCAATCCATTCACGCACACAAAACTTACTAGATGCCAGCTTTAAGCACTTTAAAACTATTACTTTATGAACCTGACACCAAGTTCAATATCAATCAGAAAATGTTCATCACCCCCAAAATTTAAGACTTCTTACTTATCCTAAGGGCTGAATAACAATCAAAAATTCTAGAAAATTCAAATGGCAATTTACTGTCTTTAATTTGCCGACTTTGTATGTATAAATCAGTGGGGCAAGACCCTTCCAAGGACATGCAATGTGCACCCCTCCTCTTATTATAAACACTTAAAACCGTTTGGTTTCTGTGGTGACATACTAACATAAGTATATGGTATCAACATATTAACTGTATTCATAGATATAGCTTAACCAAATGAAATCCTTAGGTGCTCATTCTTTTCAGAAAAGTCTTTAAAAACAAATCTAACTGCCAGTTGTTGAAATTCAATTAATATAACTCAACGTTAGCGTTGACAAGTCAGGCTCTTCAGCATCTCTCACACCAAGGTTTGTCACTCCTTCGAACTTTTAAAACAAATATTTGAGTTCATCTTGAATATCAACTTTTTCTGAGAATTTGATTGCATCGTGTCAAGCTGAATGTGCAGTAAAAGAAAAATGAAACAAAAAGTATTTTTTTTTTTTTTTTAAGAAATAAATCTACGTTATATGTTTTTTTTCTAACTGAGATGTTGAGTTTATCCACAAAGGTTGGAAAACCATCTGAAAAGCATCAACTCGAAAACCTTCAGAAATAATATCCTCTTCGAAATTAATATAAAAACCGCCTATTTGCCACCCACTGCGACCTACAACTGCTCGTACTGACACTTATCCTCAGGGTATAGGATAGATAGATGGATGTTCCTGAAATGAAGAAACATATCTACTATGTAGACAAACAAACACCAAATATACACACTGTGCTTATAAAAATTCGAAAGCATTAACATAATATGTATGCCGTAGTAAGAAAATAAGTGTATATAGAAAAATACACAGGGTGATTCAGAAAAATCCGCACCCACAGCTGAGCTTAATTAATTAAAAAATGAATACCTTTTTCGGTTCCAGAAAAATATATTTTACTATCCGTTCTGTATTATTATGTGAGTTTTGTTTGCTAGTATACGTATCACTTTAGTTTCTGAATTTTTCAAGTTTTCACAAATCTTTGATTTTAGCTATGCAAGATAGTACGGAAAACTTTTTGCAAGAATCACATTTCCAAAACAAATTTTCATTTGAGTTTATAAAGTTTAGAGTTTGATCACTTAGATTAGTACAATCTAAGTTGACAACAATCGCACACATCCCACAACAAATGAAATTATTCTTGGAATTTGTATCCATATTAAAAACAAATAGAATTAGCAAGAGAGAAAATCGATCCGACTATAACGAAAGCTAGACTATCAAAGGTAAACGAATTTACAAAGCAACTAGAAAACTCAAGAGCGAATTCTTTTTCCCAATATATAAGCCATCAGGTCCTAGCAAATACCCAGACCTTCATGCCTTTTTTTGTAGCTAAAGGTATTAAGCGAAGTCATATAATAAAAGACCGTACTTCGACAAAGATGAATGGATAGAAAGACATAATTTTAGTTTAATAATCTGAATACAAACCCCTACCAACCTCACTATCAGTTTTTGATCCGTCGTGGCGGTATAAATATGGATTGAATCATCTCCCAAGAAACTCATATACTCCCAGAAATATCTTGAAGGAATGGTGACTTGGAAGTTTTTGCCGAGCTGTAGTTTTTGCATTGTATAATCAATGTGAATTAGAAGTGATCCGAATGAGTTCAGTATGATGAAATGGCCAATATCTTTTTTTTTTTTTTTTTTCGTGGGTAGGTGAAGAATCTTCATAGACACTATGAGCCCGGTACTCATAGTAGTGTGAGATTTTTACTCACTAAAAAACACCTCCCTTTTGTTCTTGCGACTACAACTAAGTTACCTTATCAAGTAGTTTTAATTTCATTATATTATAATCACGTTTGGCAGGAAGCTCCCCACTGAGAGGACCTGCGGATACCACATTTGAAAGAGTATACTCCTTATGGCGCTATGTCGAACGGTCTCGTTCTTTGAAGTCGGCGCACAAGGTTTGTCTCATTAATTGTTTGTCGAATAATTATATTGCTATGGTTATTTAAGTGAGTTCGTAGCTTTCCAGCGAAAACTGCTATTTCATCTTCAACAGTTGGCAATCGTAAGTCTCTGTGTAAATCACTGTTTCTAATGTACCACGGAGCATTAACGATTTCTCTGAGAACTTTGCTCTGAAAAGATTGTAGTATTTGTCTATTGCTTGGTTTAGTACAACCCCAAAGTTGTATGCCGTACGTCCATACTGGTTTCATCACTTGCTTATAGATAAGCAATTTATTGTAGATGCTGAGTTTGGAATATCTTCCAATAAGCCAATTCATTTCACGTAATTTATTTTCAAGTTGATCTCGTTTCTTTTTAACGTGAGTTTTCCATTTAAGCTTAGCGTCTAGTGTCATTCCTAGGTACTTTGCTTCATTAGCATATGGTATTTGCACCGAATTAATGTAGGTGGGCAGATTGGTAATTTTTTTGTAAGTAAAATTAACATGTGTTGATTTGGACTCATTAAGAACAATTCGCCATTTCTTAGTCCATACCGAAATTTTATCTAGAGCTCGTTGGAGCTTCTTGGTTGCAGATTCAACTGAATCGGATATTGCAAGTATAGCCGTATCGTCGGCAAAAGTACCTATTATGGTATCTTCTTCTTGAGGAATATCGCTAGTGTATAGTACGAACAGAATCGGACCGAGAACACTTCCCTGGGGAACACCAGCATTGATTTCCTTAAAATCCGAATATTCCTTCCCTTGCTTAACTCGAAATAGCCTATCTTCGAGGTACGACTCAAGGATGTAATATATTTGATCCGGAAAGACCTGTCACAGTTTAAACTTAAGGCCATCGTGCCAGACCTTTTCGAAGGCTTGAGAGACGTATAGAAATGCGCTTGAACATACATTTTTTCTCTTTAGTGATTTCTCAATTTCATTGGTTATCCTGTACACCTGATCAATTGTTGAGTGGCTTTTCCGGAAACCAAATTGATGGTCAGGAATAAGCCGCTTTTCTTCGATAATAGGAAGCAGTCGCTTTAATAAGATTTTCTTAAATATCTTCGAGATCAGTGGCAAGAGGGAAATTGGTCGATAAGATTTCTTTTCATTCGGAGACTTTCCCGGTTTTGGAACCATTAAAACTTCTGCGACTTTCCATTGGCGCGGAACGTATGAAAGCCTTAATGCCGCATTCATAAGGTGCTGAAGTTTAATTGCTGCTTTTCTGGGTAGCTCTTTAAGCACGTGAGCATTTATTAGGTCGTACCCAGGAGCTTTATTATTTTTAAGATTTTTAATAGCTTGATGATGTTCTGATAACGTGATATTCCGAATAGGAAAGTTTGCAGATGGCCATTGGATATCACCATGTTCATTTATCAACTCCTGATTATCAAAAGGTTTAAAGGTTTCCTCTAGATGTTCAGCAAATAAATCCGTTTTTTCTCTATCGGACTTAGCCCATTTACCATTATTTTGTCTGATTGGTGCTGAATGTATTTGCGGCTTTTTAACATCTTTTATAGCTTTCCACAATGAATAATTCGTATTTTTATCTGCGGTCAGACCTCCAAGATAGGTAGAAATCTTCCGATTTTTTGATTCGCGGATAGCATACTTGAGCTCATTCGAGAGGCGGTTTAAGATGGTTTTGTCCTGAGGTGCTCGTGATTGATGCCATCTTTTCCGAACAGTTCTTTTTTCGCGAAGCAGATCTTTTATTTCCGGTAAAATAGTAGCTGTGTTTCTAATTGGATCTCTAAAGTTGTGTGGAGTGTTTTTCCATGCAGCGTCTTGTATGACTTTAATAAATATATCGACTTCATCTTCTAGCTCTAAAGGCGTTTTCAAAGATATATTAAGCGCAATATTGTTTTCGCAATGTTCTCTGAATTTATCCCAGTTAGTTTTGTTGTTACATAAAAATGGAGCTCTTTCCTTTTTGACTAGCTTTCCACTTACTGTCAATATGACTGGTGAATGATCAGTGGAAAGGTCAAAGTTTTCCTCGATTTTTGTGTAATTTTTATCTAGTCTTTTTGCGATAAAGAAGTCTACAAGGTCTGGCATTTTCGCTCCGTTGGCCATCAGTATGTTGGTTTACCTGTCGAGAAAAAATCAACACAAGCTGCCATACAAGCTTTGAAAAGCTGCCTACCTTTAGTTGAGATGCACCTCGATCCCCAGAAAGTGTGTTTCGAATTGAAGTCGCCACCAATAATAAATTTCGGCCCGAGAACTTCAAATAGATCTATAAAGTCGTTTTTCACAATTTTACTTCTAGGAGGACAGTAGATTGACGCAACACTATAGTATGAATTTCTAAATTTAACAGTTACTGAACTTATTTGCATTATATCGATCTCAATTATAGTTCTAATTGAATGTTCGATAGTATCCTTAATAAATAGAGAGGATCCGCCTCTTGCTCTGTCAGATGGATGAAATGCATGATAAGCACAGAATCCTTTAATTTTTACATCACAGTCTTTTTTTAAATGCGTTTCGGTAATCAAGCATATGTCAATTTTTTCATTTTTTAGAATTATTTCTAGTTCATCTATTTTTGATGATAATCCATTCGCATTCCATGTAAAAATTTTAAACAGCTCATCCATTTTCATAATTTATTCTGGGATGTATGAGTCTTAGGCTCAAGCATGCTTAATTTTTCAAATATAAGTTTATTCGTCCTGCTCTGCTCTTCAAGTCTGGCAAGAATCAAAGAAAACACTTGGGAAACTGGGTCTGGTATATTTGTACTTTGTTCCTGGTCTTGTGACTCCACTTTGGCATACGTTTTTGTATCACTTGGTTTGGGTTTTGCGTTTTGAGATTTAGTTTCCTTGGGTTTCATTTTCCCTTTGATAGACTTACTAAACCCTGATACCACGTGGGCATACGTATTCGTAGTACTTGGTTTGGATTTTTCGTTTATATCTTTAGTTTCATTGGGTTTCGTGTTTTCGTTAATAGACTTACTAGCCCTTTTATCATTTAAATTAATTTGGCTTGTTTTAGGTTCATCTTTGTTTGGTTTTTGTTTCGGCTGTACACTTTTCTTCAGTGTATCACGCCTTTTTTGAATTTCTTTAGCAACTTCGCATCCTCGATAGTTTGCAGGATGGTTTTCCTTGCAGTTGACACAAGTTGCTGGAGATTGCTTGTCAAGACGGCATTCGTCTGATGAATGTTTCCCCGCACATTTAACGCAACGAGGATCTTTCCGACAGAAGGTTTGCGTGTGATTAAAACCTTGACAACGCTTACATTGGGGAATCAATCGAGTGCTTTTACGCAGAGGTTCTATTTTAATTACCATATTCAGTATTGTTTTAATTTTATAAATACTCTCAAGATTTTCTGTTTTGTCAAAGCTTAGCATAAAAAGAGGAAGTCCACGGCTGACATACTCATTTTTATTCTCTTGCGATTTTTGTTTCTCTTTCTTGACAATGTTTGTTGCATCCAGAATCTTTAAGCCTTTTTCTTGAAGGTCATTTATAACGTCCTCTTTTGTACACGAAGGATGAAGACCTCTAGCTACAACACGTATTTGCCTATCTGATTTATTAGAGAAAGTATACCGTTCGATCTTTTCGGTATTTAATTTCTTAGACAGTGTCCGGTAACCATCAGAATCATTTACATTGATTTTCCACGTATTATTATGTAGCGAGGTAACCTTAAAATTCGTTTGCAACGTTTCTTTAAGAATTGGTAGCAATTTACTATAGTCTCGTTGTCTCGTTTTAACTTTTGGCTGGATGACCTCAGGTGAGGAGCCAGCCTTACGTTTTTTGGTAGGTCTTCTCTGTATTCCTTCCGTTTCACGCGCTAGCTCTTCTTCGTCAGTTTCATATTGAGAAATATTTGGAGGTGGTGGACTAGCGTTTCTGTTTTGAAGATGTGAGGTTTTCAACATCATGTTCTCTTCACGCAGAAGATCAACTTCTTTTTTCAACTCTTGGTAGAGTTTCTCCATTACTTCAAGCTTTGTTCGAAGTTCATTATTGTCCTCCGCAAGGCTTTTTGATTTCGCTGAGTCCATTTTTACGCTCGCTGGCGTTACCGGGGGACTCTTTTTCCCGGAGACATTCGATCTAGTTGGTGGTGATCGATTAACCCTAGGTTTTCTTAAGAAAGGGTTTATCAAATGCAATAATTGGCTCTCCCCAGAATCCGTAGAGCCACCCTCCGAAGAGGGTGGATTTTCCAGTGTATCTGGACTGCCACCTGGGGTACTATATCTTTCCGTTTTGTTCATTGCATATTTTGTATACTTTACACTCGGTATACGGAGGGCGGATTTTAGTCGCCTCTTACGACAGGCATGCCTACTTCGGGTATATTCTTTGAACCCCTACCCGAAGGGGTACAAATCTTCTGGTAGAAAAGCAGTTTTGAATTAATATCCCTGCTAGTCATAATTTGGTTAATAAGTTCACAAACCGACCTTCCTACAGTGCAGATGCGATTGCAGATGTATCAAGGAGTTAAAAGCCCCTTTATACCTAGAAATCTAACCATAGTGTACTCCTTATATTGAAGGGAATATTCAATAGTTTTTACTTGTTAATGTAAAGCAGTATCTACCGTTCTTCCTTTGCAATAAGCATGCACATCAATTAATTGTTCAAATGTTTGCAGAAGGAATTATGAATTATGGTGCACTAATAGGTCTGATATCTTAAGGGTTTACTTGGGGACATTTACCAACCGGCTGTGGGTATGAACACAACCTTAAAACGAAAAAGAAATATGCAAAAAAGTAACCTCTAATTATTCTTGAAGGCGTAGTTTTTCATTAAGTCATAAGTTATTTTGACACTGATAGCTGTTTTCCGCTCGAAATCTTGACAGAAAGTCAGTATCATACCTCCGAGGAAAGAAATGAGTCGCTTTACGCTTGAACAACTTTGGGAAAATGGGCAACTTATTTCCAAAGAGGGTGATTTGTAGCCCAAACGGTGCGTTTAAAAAAAAAAGAAAAGACTTGCCCGAAATGAAGCACACACCGCTATACGCAAGTTTGTGCAAAAAGTTCGTGAGACTGGTATGTTAATGGACAACACTCATAATCCCCGTGTCGTGAGACTCAATTGTATACGAACATCAACTTGCCATCGATCTCAACAGCTCAACATTTCACGGACTAGCCAGAGGAGGATTCTGCACAAAGATCTCGAATTTTGAATTGAACAAGGTTCAATTAACTCAGCAATTGAAAGCGCACGACCATCCACTTGAACGAGGTTGTGTTCCATAATTAATTATAATGTTTGCCCTTACTCATAATACATAGACAACATTTAATTTTGTTCATTTTATTGCATTTGTATTTGGCCCACTCTTTATATTTTACTTTTTTAAATTCATGGTTTGTGATCAATAAAATTATTGCCATTCTTTGATGAGTGCCTTATAGTATGCCACATTCTCCTACAATCTAAACATCCATAATTTCAACAAGTCAAATTCATAATTAACTATTATTTTTTGGATTAGCCGCGTTGAGCAGTTCCCGTTTAATTTTAGTTAGTTTTTCTACGCGGCGAAAGTCTTAAAAGTTATAATTTAAATTAAGTTTATACTAACTCCATTTATGCTATCTAAATTTTATTCCAATTTCGGTTTGTTGTTGCTTGTTAGTTTTTTGAGACTCAGCTATTCGCTTTTTCAAAAAAAAAACATGTAATTTTGAAAGAAATGTAATAATAAATAGTTTTTTCTTTTGAGTGCGATTATTTTTTGGTGAATAAAATAACCCACCTACCCTAAAAGAGAAATTGAAATACATTTCAAAACTGCCATTTTCTGAAGTACAAAAATATATTTAGACGGTTATTCATAAGAATACACAAGCCACAGAATTTTGAAGTAAATGAACCGACTTATCGTCATTCGTCACTCTTTGAAATTTACAAATTTGTGAAATTGTGTGCAAAAAGTTAAGGATCAGACTTTTTCTCCTAAGTTTTTCTATGCAACTTGTCAGTTTTTTTTTTTACATCGGAAACTGGCATCTGCTGGGCAGTAAACATGTGAGTTAGTATTTAACCACTGAGCTAACAATTTTAACAATTTTGCTTATTTACTAGTTAGTTAGTAATGCCCTTAAGGCATCCCCATCGCACCATCGTGCGATCGGATTATTTTGCACATTTTTCCATACTTATTACTGTCTATGTTGAAACTGTAGCAAAAATAATTCCGTATTAAATTCTTTGTTTGAATAAGAGTAGAAAAAGTTTCAAATTGCAAACCATTTCTACATTTTATTTTTATAGTATTTTGAAATGAAAGCATTCTTTCGATGTTTGTTGAATGTACGATTGATAAATTGCCTTGGCCGTTAAAAACATATATTTTTTACATTGATTTTTAAGGCTCGGTCAAACAGAACGCGTTTTCAATGCCGCGTTAGCATTTTTTTACGTGACGGTAAGATTATTTTGACGCGACGTTGCAACCGCCGCTTATTAGCTTATTAGCGCAAACTTTTAACACCAAGTGCTCAACATCCTCCCATGGAAGCAACTGCTCAATGCAGCCTCCACTGCCAGGAGACGGACCGAATCTTTAGGGATTCAATCTCAACTAGTTACTCAATAAGCCAAGTTTATTTGATTCTTAACATCGACAGTAGTTTCTTTCACAGTTGTGAAGCTCGCTAGTGGTGGAATCATAAAGCCTCCCAATTATTCAGCAAGAGTAAATATGTAGTATGGTTTAAGTCAAGAAAGGAATCAATTCAGAACGTGTGTGGGCTCTTCGTCAAAAGCAACTGCAATATTTAAAAGCTTCATGGAGTTACTTACTTACCGTTTTCATTCAATTTCTCTTCCTATTGTCTCCCAAACTTCGGCCTTTAAGACAATGATTTTTCACCCATATCGTATAGACATGGGTAATTTCTCACAAATTCCATTAATTTTTCCATCTTGCCAAATTTTAAATTCCTTTGACAGCCGCAGCGTTAGAAATAATCTGCAATTTCACACAACGTCGCGTTTCGCCGCCGCGTTGCAACGCCATGGTGAATTCAAAGCGGCGTCAAAAACGCAATGTAATACAACGCTGCGTTTGAACGCGGCGTAAAAACGCGTTCTGTTTGAGCTGGTGCTCTTAATCCATTCTTAATTGCTTCTATATTTTTTTAATTTGAGAAATATTTTACAATATGAGAAACTAAGGAAGCAAATTTGACGAAAAATATTTTGAAGAATGTAGAAAATCATTGTCACAATCATTTCATTTCCGTCTTTCAGAAATGAAGTATAAAATTCTTTTTAACTTCCCATAGGGAGTTATTGTAATCGGTCCGATTTGTCAAATTGGAATTTTTGACATATCTCGACGTTTTAAGGTCCCTAGAGGCTATATCAATCATTTTTAGAGAAATGTCTGTGTGTGTGTGTGTACGTACGTCCGTACGTTCTGGTACCATTTTTCGTCTTCGATATCTCAAGAACGAGTAAAGATATCGACTTCAAATAAATTTTGTTTAATAGATAATCACCCTTATTATAATAGGCGTTTCACTTGAACGACACCCGTCACTTCGGCTGAGTTCGTAATTGCAATGTTTGTTGCCCCTGCCCTGCCTAAAACATGCTTCGAATACATTTATGAACACAATTACAACAGCATGTGTACAGTCATCATACTTTGTTAAAAATGAGTTCATAATTGCCAAAATAGTTCGATATCAGCATCGGACCAGACGTTGGCCTCGTATTCAATCCTGTGGTTGGATAGTTATTAATTTCTTATCAAAGATGTACAAGTCAATATTTGTACGATTATAAATTAATTTCAAAAAAAAAATTACTCACATTAGATCCTCTGCCGTTTTCCTGCAAATTCAGCAACATAAAAAAAACACATGCCAAATTGACCGCATGTTGACTGTAAGTTTACTTTTATGAACACAAATGTTGCCATGCTCATGCAGAGATGATGCTGTTTGTTTACAATTATGAACGCAATTTTTGCAGGACTGCGGCAGTTTTGCAATTACGAACTCAGCCTTCTTTTGTCGAGTCACTTTTAAGGCGTTTAAGAGTCGGTATTACGATACTTAGATAAACGCCAGGCGTTTTGAATCGACATGTGTTCCACATAAAAATCTGTCATTGACAAATAGATATTTTAAAACAATTTGTTTTTTTTAATACACGGTGTGTTGTAATTCGCGTGCCATACTTTGTGATGTGATTTTTGATCATATTCTAAGAAAAAAATTGTTCTACAGCAAAGTCTGATTTTCAACTTTGACATCACTTTTTGACGATGTAAAAAAATGCTAACTTTGTGTACCCTAACCCATGTTAAGGTCAATTTCTCTGTCAGTACTAATAGTTTTTAGGTAATTTTCAAGACTGTGTACTCATAAAAAGGGTAAAAAGTGTACTTACGCCTATTTGACTTGCTGTCAAAACCCTAATCACCTTAACCCTTCACATGGAAAGTTAAATTTTGGGGATGACCGTTTAATGGGTAAATTAACTAAATAAGTAGTATAAAAGAATACAATAAAAACTCAAAACTCAAGTTTGATAAGAGCGCTTTTTGAAATGCTTTTACTTACGAGAGAAGAATACGCAGACATTTTATTCGTTTATGGGTTGTGCATGTGCAATGGAAATTCTGAAAGAGCACAACGAAGATACCGAAAATTTTACCCTAACAGACGACTTTCTTCTCGAAATGTTGGAAATATCTATCGAAGGCTTTGAGAAACTGGATCAGTTTCAACTGCAAGCACAAGAAGAGTTTCAGTGATACACTTCATCTGTTCTGGGTTAGTTATTTTGACCCTAAAATAAAACAAATATAATAAAAATTACAAATTACACAATACTAATATGTAAAACTTACATCTTTATCCAATTTCGACAATGAGTCGTTTGAAAATTTGTATTCGACTAAAAATAGCGTTCTGAGAGTCGTAGAAGGCGAGTAAAACGACAGTTATAATACAGATGAGTGACATTTCTCATACGAAAACTTACGTTCCATTCAGAGTATGGCGTTACGACGCGAAAAATAACGATCAACGACTCTAAAACGCAATTCATAATACAAATTTTTGAAAATGACGTTTGTCGTACAAACGAAACGCCTGCTACAATAAGGGCGAATAACTTCGAAAGAGGCTGAAAGGGCGTTTATTAAAATTCAGTGAGTAGTTTTTTCACTACATATAACGGTTTAAAAAAAAAGTAAAAATTTTGGTTAGTTTCAAATATCTCACGAAAAAATAAAGCTATTGATTTCAAATAAAATTTAATGTACTCATTATAAAGTCATACAGATTTGGTATGAATTTGGAAAACAATTAACATACAGTTATTTTTTTAAATAAAAAAAAAAACTGAAAAAAAAAATTCATAACTCAGATATTCTAAGAACGGAAAACAATTTGAAACTCAAAAAAATTTTATTTTACGAAAAATAATGTGTTTGACAACTGGTGAAAATTTCCAAAAAAATCAGTTTACAGTTTTCTTACAAAAAATAAAAAAAACTATATAAAATTCTTTTGAAAATTGGTAAAAATTGGTTTTCGATCCATATTTCTCGAGAACTAGTAGTGATATTGACTTCTAATTTAGTTTATTTTATACATAGTATAATTTTGTTTCATTGGTAAAATGTTGAAAAATATTGAATTAATAGTTTTTTTTTAAATAAAAAAACTATTAAAAATTCTAGTGAAAACTAGTTAAAATTGTATTTCAAGTCGAATTTCTTGGGAATAAACACCGACTGTGCCTTCTAAAGTATGTTGTTTTATACATCGATACCTTCCCGTAAGAATGTATACTAAGCGACATTTCTAAAATTGTTCAGGAAACGAAAAAAACGAAGAAAGTTCTAGTTGAATCATAGTGTGCTAAGAGACAATTTTGGTTAAACTAAGTGACATCTAAAAAAATTTTTTGTTGCTCACGACAATGAGATCTTTATTAATGTCGCTTAGCATAATTTTTTTGGCGGATAATACAAATTTCAGGGGGCAACATTATTTTAATGAGAAAACATGGCAGTTGATAAATTTTTTTATTTGCATCTACTCTAGTTTCCTTTTCATGCATAATAGGTTGGCGAAACCCAGGCCAAAACGTGGCCCTTAACATATAGTATATTTCCTCATAAAAAAGTCATTTTCGAAAAAAGTGTCGCTTAGTACATTCTTACGGGAAGGTATCGACATAATACAATTATTAACATATGGTTAAATTTTGACAATTATCGAATTGACAGTTTTAACAAAAATATAAAAAAAAATCTACTAAAAAGTGGTAATATTTGTTTTTCGACTAGAATATCTTGAGAACGAGCAATGATATTGACTTTGCCATTATTTAATTTAATACATAATACAATTTCTAACAAATGGTTTATATTTGACATATATCTAGTTTTAGAGCGGATATATTTTGTAACTACCCTTCCATCAATAACCAAACCATATCTTTTATAAAGGGTTTTCTAATAAGAGGTGTTATTTTGAATAGCCCGCTATTTCGGTAGCTGTCACTTTTAAAGCTGTCATTTTTTGACATTTGACAAGTAGAAACTACGCTATTAATAAAAATGGAACGATACGCGCTTCAACAAGGCATTGAAATTATTAAAATTCACTATAAAAATGGTGAAAATTTGGCAGAGACGGTTCGTAAAACTAAAACATTTTTGGGTCGTCGTGAAGCACCTTGTCGGACCGCAATACAGAAATTGGTGGACAAATTCGAGCTGTTGGGACAAGTTAGTGATGTGAAGAATAAAACCCGTGCACGTCGCTCAAGAACAACTGAGAATATTGCTGTTGTAGCCCAAAGTGTTGAAGAAAACCCAGGTTTGTCCATTCCTCGTCGTTCTTTGGAATTAGGCATTCCACAAACGTCATTACACCGTATTTTGCATAAAGACTTGGGTCTTAAGGCTTATAAAGTTCAGTTAACACAAGAACTCAAGCCGGCTGATCATCAACAACGTCGTGTCTTTGCTGATTGGGTCCTTGAAATGCATGAAAATGATCCGGAATTTCATCGAAAAATCATCTTGACTGATGAGGCCCATTTCCACCTCGGAGGCTACGTCAACAAGCAAAACTGTCGCATCTGGGGCTCGGAAAACCCAAGAGTTATTGTTGAAAAGCCTCTCCATCCTCAACGCGTGACTGTTTGGTGCAGTTTATGGTCCCGCGGGGTCATTGGACCTTACTTTTTCGAAAATGAGGCTGGAGCAACAGTTACGGTCAATGGATTGCGCTATCGAGAGATGATTAATGATTTTTTATGGCCTGAATTGGATGGTATTGATCTGGACAACGTTTACTTTCAACAAGACGGCGCTACGTGCCACACAAGCAATGAAACCATCGATCTTTTACGGGAAAAGTTTCCGGACCGTGTTATCTCTCGAAGAGGTGATCACAATTGGCCACCGCGATCTTGTGATTTAACACCTTGCGACTTCTTCCTTTGGGGCCACGTGAAAGATAAGGTCTACGCCAACAGACCAGCGTCGATTCAAGACCTCAAAGATGAAATTCGTGAGGCTATCGAGGACATAGGGCAGCCACTTTGCGATTTGGTTATGGAAAATTTCATGAAAAGGATATGGTCCTGTAAGCGTGGTCTTGGCGGCCATTTGGCTGATGTTGTGTTCCATTATTAACGGCATACCTTCTTCTTTATAATGAAATAAACATCCGATCATTTATCTCCAAAAATGACATTTTTCTTTGAATATCAAAATAACACCTCTTATTGGAAAACCCTTTATTTGAATATTCGTTTTTAAATTTGTTTCAATTAAAATGTTTGGAACCGAAATAATAAAGTAATTTCTATAATATAATACATAATTTTATAATTTTATTATCAACTTAGGTTTTAGAAGAATGTATGTACTGTACATACGTATATGAATAAGGTTGTTTAGTTGTACCCAAGTCCCACATATTCAAATTCCATTAATAGCTATGGTAAAATTGAAGAAAACGTCACAATATGTTTTTATCTTTTTGTCCATGAAAAAGATGTAAAATTCTATTCAAGGTTTTCTTAGGTGTAGGAACACAGATATATTAAAAAATACGTAAATCTATAATTCAGTATATAATATGTACCTACCAACCTTCGTAATTATTACAAGAAATTTAACATTTTAAATAGAAAAGTTTAAAATTAGTTAAACACATTTTCTGTAAAAAAAAACATAAAATGAGCGACTAAGTATCCTCATCATCAACAAAACAAAGCAAATTTCCTAATATCATAGTATGCCACAAGCATCATCGATTTTTAAAACAGGAGTCATTGTATATCCAGTACAGATCACAGCCTTTCAATCCGGAAAAACCGCAACAACAATTACACTAGGAAACCATCTACTTAGATCTTCCATCTACTGCTTGAAATGCTTATAATGCTTTTCAATCTTAAAATAATGTTTGTTTGAATTTTACAGCTAAAGTTTGTTTCGCTGAAAATTTGGTTATTTGAAAAAAAAATAAATGAAAAGTGTTCAAGACCACAAATGGGAAGTTATCAGTGTGGGTCACCCAGCCTCTTTTTTGTTTTTGAGATATCAAATTTTCAAAAAAAAAAACTGTTTATCAAAATTGAAAACCTTATATTTGCTTGAGTTTTGCAATGTTTTTTATCTATAAAATGAAAGGAAAATCTTTAATAAATCTTATCGATCTATAAATCTACAAATCTATAATTGATTGTGATATTGTGATATCTAAAATAGGTTTAAAATGTTATTAAATGTCTTATTAGCTTTGGATTCCAGAACAACTTGAATTAAGCAAAGCTTATTTATTTTTTCCTTCACTGTTTCACTTTTAATCTAAAGCCATCGCCTGCCATTGTACTTCAAGATTGTATGCATCTCTGTGCCTTGAAATTTTTGATGTTCTTGTCTTAGTAAAGCCCTGTCACGAAAATGCTGGTTAATTTCCTTAATTTTTTTTGATATTATCTGGAAAACGTTGCCACCTTTGAAGTAAAACTCATATTACGAAAAAGACACCCCTTTGGCCTTTGATACAATATTGGGAACTAATTTATTTAGTTTCGCCTGAATGCCCAGCAGTTGTGTAACAGTTATCCTCGTATTTTCTGGTGCTTTTAAGTTTGTAATAATTTTCTTTCCCTTTTGACGATTAATCACCATTTTTTGTAATGATTTCCGAATCACTTACATCATTCTTTAATAATAAATAAAAAATGGTCTAGCACAACAAATATCAGATTGTGCTTAGCGACAAAGAATAATTTAAAGGCTTTTCTAACTTTGTATCGATTCGAACCTAAGACCACAAATAATCATATACAGATGTCTTACGCCTATGGAGCAGAGTGACCTATGAAATTGAAAAAGCTTTATTCTATAAAGCTTTTTAAAAAGCATTTTTTCTACGAGAATCAAAGTTCTTTTCGCAGGATTTTGTAGGATAGGATTTCTCTTCTCTCAATTATGTGTTGCTTCTCTTTTGTTTACCCTTTCCTACAATTTTTGTTTATATTTGCAATATTCGTTCACCCCTTTGTAACGATCAAGCCGCAGACAGTTGATTTTTTATATACTTTCAAGATTTTTTTTTGGGTTGTCTGAGGTTTGCGATAAATATACATAAAATGTGTGGTTCTTGGGTTTGACCGAAGGATATATTTAAGTTGGTTGATAATTAGAAATATTTTTTCAATAACCTGTGTCATCGGTAGTTATGTATTTGTACATAATTTAAATGACGGAAGGAATTTCTTTATTTAATTTTTTTTTTTCATTCGTCTGAAGTTGATTATAATAAAGGGCACATTTTTGTTGCATAATTATGTAGTTTCATTCGCCTTTTCTATTTCGTAAGAGTCCAGGAATATTTTATATAGGTACATATTATATATTTATAGTAGATAATGTAGGAAGGAAGACCTAGGTCTTTTTTTGGGTTCATTATTATAAATTTCAAGATTTTGGACAAGAGCTTGTTTAGTACATAATGTAGGTATACCTAGCAGGAAACGAAATTAGTTTGGAAATTTTTTACTTATGCACAGTAAGTACATTATATACTGTACACACATATATATACACAAATATGTGTGTATGTAGGAAGATAAGATAAGCATTTAAATAGTTTGAATACAATCATTTATCAATTAAGAAATTTTTGTATTAGATGGTCTTTTAATTAATTGTATACTTAAGTAGGGCAATGAGGACCTGCCTTGATACATTTTTACTTAAATTATTATTAAACAAAAATAATTAATAACTTTTTTTTTTGTTTGATAATGTAAAAAGTTGGACATTAATAAATAGATACAGAGTATACAAATGTTCCTAGGTTCTTATTAACATAATTCCTTCCTGTAACTATTATGTCTATGTGATATGTACCTACAAGAAAATTTGTAGGCACCTACTAGAAAATTTGCGCCTACTGCCGAGACGATATAGACCCTCCACTCCGCCGATCCGGTTTAAACTTACGATGCAGGTACTTGTAATATACATATGGCAGGTTATGAAAAAAATGAGCTCGAGATTTTGATCAATTTTGTTAATAGGATGGTACAGAAGACGAAGAAAAAGAAAGCAATTTCACCTGTCTGTCTTTGGTATTCAGACGTACATGCCACACATTTGGCCAAAAAGAAAAATAATATATTTCTCGAAAACGACTTTTACAATTTTGTAAAAATAATTGAAATAATTAAATTAGGAAAAGGATGCTTCTTTGTATTTTATCTTAAATAGCTATTTTTGTTACCTCTAGTAGAATTTTATTTTTTATATTTGGTTTTTTCATTTTTTTTTCTTCTTTCTCATAGTGAGAACAACATTTTAAGAAAACCTTATTTTAAGTTAAAAAAATTCAAATTATGTGACTACGTAGCTAACTAACTATGAGTGGGTAAATATAACTATAAATTGAGTTGAATATTCCTCTCCAACGTAGTGTAAGCACTTCGGATTCAAAGTTAGTTGATAATAGTTGTGTTCAACCAGCTGCACTGGACTACTCTGGGCAGACAAGTGTAGCTTTTTGGTGTTCATTGAAAAAATTTCTCCACTGACTTACACTGATTAGCGTTCATTGACCTGAACTAGTGTACATTAGTTCAGAATATCTTGCACTACCTTTTGCGCTAGTGCAGGTTGGTGAAAACTGTCAAAATCAGCTGATTATTATTTGATTATATTTGTCAAAGGAATTAATTTGAATTTTGTCCGCGCGTTGTGTTTTTGAATTTAAATTTAGAAAAATGGTTGAACACAACTAAAGCTAAGTGTACATAATTGGTAGATCTTACAATTATGTAAAACCTGACAATGTCTGACAATTATCTACCAATGAGCTGACAATTAAGTTGTGTGTGTACACGGTTTGTATAAAATCCACGAATCTCTTACAATTTATTGTCAGAAGTTGGCTGACAATTTATTTTCAGATAGCCGGCTTAATACCAACTAATTAATTGTAAGAGATTGGTAGAATTTCAGTTAATGTTGGCTATGGAAACTGCTTCAATTGAACCTTGGCTGCAAATTGTCTGACAATGAAAAAAGTGTATGATGCTAAAAAACGAACTTCTTACAATTTCTTCATTGTCAGAAACGTCAGCCAACGATAAAAATTGGCAGGCCTGACAATAAATTGTGTGTTTACATGATTATCAAATACCATACAATTTACCGTCTTACAATTAATTGTTAGATACATTTTCTGACAATTAATTGGAAGATTACACGATTCTGACCTAGCATACACATGATTGTCAGATATTTTACAATTAATTGTCAGACAATGATCTAACAATTAATTGTCAGACAAATTTTCTGACAATTAATTGTAAGACTACACGGTTGTAAGACATTGTAAGCGTGTTTTTCACTGACAGATCTGACAATATTGTAAGATCTACCAATCGTGTACATTTATGTAGCTTAATGATTTTGACAGTTTGTGCATTGCATATGGTATTAATTTGTATTATCCAACCAAACTGGGAAATAAATCTTTGTTAGGTTTAAATATTGCGAACGAATGTTTGAAATTACGTTTCAGAGGGCCATAAAAGTAGAGGTTTTTCATTAGAAGTGTCATATTCTTTAAGTTTTATTAGTAATTATTTCTGTTATGTTAAATGAGTTGAATGAAATTTCTTTTTCATCCCAACAATAACCATCATTCCAATTATTTAAATAGCTCTAGTTGTAAGTTCTCTTCTTGAACTATAGAGCTTTGAACTTTGATCTATGATCAACGTTTTCTTTATTGATGCTACTTTGTGTGATATGTAATCTCACAGAACCTGGGGATGTTTTTCATTTTATTGGAAGGTGTCCCGTTCCCGTTCTAAGGAAAACTAGAAGACATAAAACTGGAGTAGTGACTTCTTAACAGAAAACGAAACCATGGATCTTCTTAACGAAATAGATATATTGAAAATGTTAAAATGCTGCAAAATAGCACTTAGTTATCGGAATAGAATAAAAGATGAATACTTTTAGTTAGTAACTGTAACTTATTTAGTTTATCTATCAAGAGCTGACGATAAGGGCGATTTTATTTTAATTTACGAGTAGAACAAATATCATTTGGAAGAAGTCTGTTTTTATAAGATTTGATATTATGCACTTACTTGATTTTGTTTGAAAGCAATTAAGCTTCTCTTAAATCGGAATTTACAACACTGAAAAACTCCTACATTTTAGATATTTGGTGTCACGTCGATCACACTGACACCGAGATCTTTTACACCAGAATAAAATAAAGATATGGGTTAAGCGATATATATTTAACATTTTTTTTAAATGTTTTAAATGCATGGAAAACATTGAATAAAGTTTGTTAACGTTTCCTGAATTCCTGGAAATATGTTTTACAAAAAAGTTAATATATCTACTAATGACCACATAAAATTGCGAAAACTACAGAAACGTTTTTAGTTTTCCATTATTTTAGACAATTCAAATGAGTTCAACGGTGAATGTTTTTATCAAATAATAATAATATAATATAAGCATCAGGGAATATAACTTATGATAATTTGCTAGAATGAGAAAATTCCGATGATTCTCTAAAAGACCCTGATGTTATACTAAATAATATTGTTGCTTCTCATGTTTCGCACCCAAAAAGTGAAAAGAGGAAAATTTGGATATTCCGTTCAAAAACTACGATTCACAATCGTCAGACATTAAGGAACATTGAAAAGTCATATAAGACACTTTCTGGAAAAGTGAAGCATGCAAGATCTCCAAAACCCTTTGGATTGTGTTGAAGCAACTGCCAAGACAAAATTTCTTTCGAGCAAATTAAACAACTATTTATGCAGTTTTGGTTTTTGGGAACCTATTACCAGAACATAGGAAATCTTCTGACTATAGGAAATAACAAATTAACAAATGAAGTACTCTGTCTAACGCAATGCAAAGAAAGCGACGCGGTGAAACCTGAGTGAAGTACGCTTTGGAATATGATGGCATGCATATACAAATTTGAAGACCACATTTTACAATATGTTTTTATCTGAAACGGAAAGTTTCATTAAAAACGCAATAGCCGCAAAAGTTTCATGTCCAACCGAACCACTTGAGATTTGCCGGGGTACATCAAAAAAAAATATATTCATGGCAGTTTAAATCACTCCATGTATAGAAATGAAGTTTGTAATCATGTGAGCCTTACCAAATATTCAAAAATATTCGAAACACTGAATTTAAAATTAAAAGTTTCCAAACTAGACACATGCGCAACTTGTTATGGATTTTAATCTAAGATAAAAGTAGCCTAGCAGGACCAGATAAGAAAAAGATCTTTTGGGTTTATTACAATACATAAATCCAGATTTTAGTTATTTTTATAAAAATCTCAAAACTAGTTCCAACGAAATCAACATTTAATCAGACTAAAGAAGTGACGATGAAGATAAAAAACACTTTTTTAATTTTGGTTTTCAATTTTTGATGTTATTTATTAATTTACAATGCATGATGAAAAGTTTGTTGTTTTTGTTTTTGTATTTTCATTCATTCTATCTGAACGTTCAAAGTTGGTTCTCATTCTCTGCTAAAAACAATGGCGCAAAATTTTAAACATTTAAAACCCACTCTAAATCAATTTTAGAATGGGAGTCGACTCTAAATATTGAGTATAAAACGATAACCGACTTTGTGTTAATTTTAAAGGACCTAAACTATACTTTAACGTTAAAGAGCTCGTCTTACTTTAACAGCAGCAAATAGCTGGTTTATCTTTTAAAAGTATACTTTATCCATATTGACAATGGTCATTTAATACCAAAGCAAATCGAAGAAAAAATGTTTACCGATGTTTTATTCGATTTTTTAAAGATGTTTTTTGTAAATTGACTGAATAACTGAATATTATAAATTCGAAATAATCGTACGAAAGTGCTCTACGATGAACAAATCTGAAAATACAAATGTATGTAGGTATGTAGGCGCGCCGCCGCCGCCAGCCGAGACGAGTATAGCTAAATGAATCTGCACCTTGCAACAACAAATTGAGTTTTTATGCTGTGAATTTGCGATTTATACTTTATTTTCATCTAAAATTATGTAAATAACTTATAAACAATCAAAATCTGTACCGAGGTAGTATATAAAATGTACTTTTTTTGGCGAAAAATTATTTGGTTTAAAGTTGTCTGTTCTTGTTTTCTTTTTTTTTTTTGTGTTTTTGTAGTTGTGTGAGTTATGTATCTGTCAAATTAAGGGTTGTTCAACGCAAATTCGGTTAGGTTCTGTTGTAAAACCCACATTAGTTAGAAGAGTTGTTTAACGTGTTTAAAATTATGCAAAAGTTAGACGAAGTCTCCAAGCTAAACGACTGCGTTAAGTAGAGCCGGTTTTATTCCTTAAACGAGAACTGTTTAAAATTTTGCGCCAATATATTTTTTTTTATTAAGTTAGGAATAAGAACTAAAGTTGACACAAGAACTGGATAATTTAACAGAATAGACAAGGAAAATCAGCAAAAGTAGTCTTTAGACCAGAACAAAAAATTTCTTTAAAATGGAAAAACAACTAAACTGCAGATAATTAATTTCAATTTTTAACTAAGAAAGAGTAAAATTATCTTTATTTAAATTTTTGTTTCAACCTGAACGAAGTTTTCAATCGCCCAATATAGTAATTTGTAATTTCACGCGTCTGTTAAAAACTTTAAACTACTCTCCTGAAAAATTAGTAAAAAAGACTTTAGCAGCTTTTCCTTGTGATCACAGATCTATACATGTACTAAGCTAAAAAAAGAAGTAAAGAAACTTAAAAACTAATACCTAGCCTTCCTGCTAATGCCGTTCTTCTTTCTTGAGACGAGGAAATAATTTGCATTTTCGATTCTGTCTACATAATATCTCCCAAAAAAAATAAACAAACCAGAAACATAAATATTATGTACCTACGAATACCTAGGTACTTCCTGCAGAATACAAAGTCACACGAATGCATTTTGATTTGAAAGAGGGAATAATTTTACATAGATTTCGATTGTTTGAAAGAAAGTAGCTAAACATCGGCTGGCATGTAAAAAAAAAGCTTAATCTAAATCTCAAATTTCATTTTTAGCATTTTTCTTATAATAAAACTAGAAATTTTACCTTTATTTTAAGTGCTTCTCCTTAAAGATCTAATCAAAAATTCTCAAGTTATAAACAAATCAACATAACCTACTTACATAACATACAAAATCCACTTCCATTTTTCTATACCTACCCAAAGCAGATACACTTGAAAACGAAAAGATATTGCCAAAATCCAAACAAGAAAATTCCTACCAAAAAGTGCAATACCCTCACAAGAAATCAAAATAAAAAAAAAAAAAAAACACCAGCCAAGGAGTCGCCGCGGCATACACCAGCCACCAAAACTAATAAAGGAACACAGGAAAAGGCAAATATAAAAACAAAAACAACATCCATCCCCACAGAAATTCTACGAATGACAAAATATAATAAGAAAAAGTAGAACAGAAACAATATAACCCCGGTGGGAAAGGGATGCGCTGTGTCTGGTACGATTTGTTTGTGCTATAAATGTTGATGAGAACAAGAGAACGCTTGTCGCTTAGTCGCTTACCCAATGAAAAGATACATTTTTCGCTCTCCTACATTGTGGTCCATGTAGTTTTTGATTCGCTCTTGATTTTTGTATCTTTGTCTGCTGAAGCTTGTCTGCTGAAAAAATATCTTAGGACATTTTTTTGTATGGAGATGAGACATCTGTATATGATTATTTGTGCTAAGACCTTCTGCATGACAGTGAAACGCACCAACGATTATGTGAAGGGGTACTACCAATACATATGTGCATTACCTCCAGATATTTTCACTTTGTAAAAAAAACACAATGTTTAATGTTCTTTGTAATGCTACAGAAAAAAGTACGATTGCATCGACTTTTGCTACCACAGTCCGTTCTCCTATTTCGTATAGTTTTTGAATTTCAAAAACTTGATACAAATCAACTGTTCGGGAGCATCCATTTTTATTTTAATTGTACTGTGAAAAAATCTTTTAAAGCCAAAAGAAATTTATTTAAAATTTAAATTAATTAGATGACCCGGTGAACTTCGTAACACCTTCATATATTTGTGGAAAATATGGTCAGAACTTAATACAAAATTCTCATCTACATTAAAAGCAACACAGTTATAAACTTAATCAATTTAAGGCTTTATAATGTACTATATTTTTTGTCTTATTTTGCGGTGAGCAAACTCGCGACTTGTAATTGACCATACGCGAAACAGGAAAACTCCAAATTGATTCCGCAAACTTTCAAAGACTTGCCTTGTCATGGCAAATGCCAGACGGACGATAAATTGTAGGCCTAAAATCGAATGGCAAATTCGTTGGTATCATCGGTATACGCGGGATCAAGACATCTTCTCCTTTGTATTTTCGCTTGCTGATCCTCGATGACGATATTCATAAGCTTTTTTACATCCAGTCTCGTTCCATTGCACAGTCGAGGTTGATTAATGTTACGCAGCATAATCAGAACAGATCCTACTTTTAATTCTAAAATGTGAGTTGGTAGTCTAGGCAAATCCAGGGAATTTAAAAACTCTGTGGGATAGTTGACTACGTCATCCTGGTTTGTAACTGTGTTAACTGATTTGTAAGAAAACAACTCTCCGGGAAGAAAATTCTGAATGGTTGAGATCATTGACATCTTTTTTTTTTGGCCGCCAATATTGCTCGTTCACTCAGCCAAATATGGTATCAGAACTCTTGTTCTATGTCCGTAAAAACACGCTGAATAAGGTCCTCTTTTGTGTCGAGGAAGTGACAAAAATCCATGAATAGTGTAATTAATCCGGTTGAAGTGTCAACTACGACCTTACCATTTCCAGTATCTAATAACTGCTTCGAAAACATAATCGCAGTTTGATCTTGTTGCAAAATCACTCGCATATTAGTTGTTAATTGGAGTGTCTTTACATGCCGCCACAAATTAAATGATTTTAAGCATGTGTTTAGTTCGTCACCAACAGTTGATCGGGGAATAATTGGAAAAGTCTGACGGAAATGACCTGATAATAGAATCATGGCTCCACCGAAAATATTTTGGTTGTCATTAAGATCTTTTAACGATCTGTCCAGTGCCTTCAGTGACCGCTTGTGGGCCATCGTACATTCATCGCAAGCGATCAATTTACATATCTATAGAATCTTCGCCATTACGCTGTTTCTAGCGATGTTGCAAACTCCTACTTCATTGATTGTGGTAATTTCAAGGCAGAATGTGCAGTTCGTCTATTTTCTAACAATGTTACAGCTATTCCAGATGAAGCCAATGCTAGGGCTACTTCATTTTGCGATCTGATCTATGCCAACAGCAATGAAATTAGGAACGTTTTTCCACTCCGCCCGGTAGCATCAAGGAAGTAAATTCCCTCAGATCCACTGTTCACAGCTTTATTTAATTGCGGAAAATTTTAACGAACTGTTTCGGCCAATACTCCAGTATCGTATTGTTGTTCTCTTTGCAACTCGTGGTTAAATGCATCGCGCATAGGATAATTGGATGCTACGACAGCACGCAATCTTCCTATGCACGATGCATTTTAGAAGCCCAAACACGACAATACTTTATTTATCATCAATAAACACATAATCTTCTATCATGATCAATGTCTCATTGTACATTTCTGCAGTAATTTGAAGTGTAGGACTCAAAATTTGACAACGCAAACGATGCAATACATCCTCAGATATGTCATCCACAAAGGTCAATGTGCCATGTGGTCACTACTGCTTGGATGTTTTGGGTCAACTGTTTCATTAGGAATCTCAGCTGAAATGTTTGAATGAATTTCATTTGGCCTTATTTTGTATTGGAAAATTAAAATGTCGTTTTTAGTATTTTCCGTTTCTTATTACTTATGTTTCTCACAGTTTAAACCTTCCCTGAACTGCCACAAATATTTCAAGATCAAAATTAGCAAAATCGGTAAAGCCAATCTCGAGTTTTAGCGAGACAAACGAACAGCAATTGATTTTTATATATGTATGTATATAGATTAAAGAAAAATCTGTTAACTTTATAAAATGTGCTTAGCATTAAAACTAGTATTTTGCCCGAATCACCCTGTGCATGTGTAAATTTATATGGATTTCGAACTCACTTATACATTCCATCCAACTCGCGTGTATCTGCTGCTGCTGATGCTGATGCTATTGAAAGAAATTCAGATTTACTAGAAAAGATACTCTCGGAAGAAAAAGTGAAGAAGTAGGGCTTTCTGTTTGCTATCTGCTTTTTGGCCCAAAGGGGGTAGTTGCTCTTTATTTATACGCGATTACTGATGCGCCCCCCATAGTAACACATTTCATCATCTTGTGTTTATATTATTTTCTATGTATGTGGCAGCTACAATTTCTATGTATGCTAAAGTCCTTAACTTGTTGTGTGCTGTGTGGTTCTTTTCCTTTGAAATGTTACTTAAAGTTAGTATTCATACTGATTTGAATATACCGGCAGCATGCATGGCATGGTGGCCAAACACCCTCCTAGCAGTATTATATATGTTGTATCCATCAAGGGGATTATGTCTGTCCCATACGGAGATTATGGTTTGCAAAAGGATGGCGGTAGCGGAAGTTGTCGAAGAATATACACAGCAATATCGAATGTAATGCAGGAAGAAATGGGGGAGGGAGAATCCGGTCTCAAATAGCACTGAACCATTTGATCCTAGAAATCTTATCAAATGCTTCTCTTTTACGACCCGCCCTGTCTTCAATTGGATCAGTACGGCGACCTCTGATACCCTCAAGAGTATAATATACGATGCGAGAAGAGACCCGATGAATGCTTCAATATTGAATACTATGCAGACGATGAAGTCGACAACGATGACAACATTCAGAATACCCTGATGACGGCAACATCAACGACGACGTCGACCTGGACCAATAAAACCCTAGTAAAAGGTGGATTTTTTGTTGCTTTTATACACAATACATTTTAATTTGAGCAAGGATACTCCCTAGGATTGAAATAATATAAGCGATACGGGGACAGAGAGAAGGAGTTCATATATGAGATATAGGGAAATTACTCAATGGGAGTTTCTTCCTGACATGAAGCGTAAAATCATATCCCTCTGTTAACGTTGAAAAGTAATTAAGTATGCTGAAAGCAGGCTTAATTACGATATCATTCCGTAGCAGGTCTTGATTTCTGTGTGAACTGGCACACATCTCGCCGTATGCCAACAACGTGACATTTCGGTCTAGTGTCTTTTGTCGTCCTCGTCAATGGTGTGTGCATTTTGAAAGGAAATTCTTCATAAGTTCTAATATTAAGGAGAAGTTTACAAGAGGAGTTTTTTTTAAAACTTGATATTTTTCTGCTTGCGATTCCTAAAATTTATTTGTTAAAAATGAAGTCCTTTTAAATGGGTAAGAATTCAAATATGATATTTTATTTTTTAACGGTTGTTGAAGGATAGCTAGTGAGCAATTTGGGCTAAAATTTAGTAAAGCGATGACATTTGTGTGAAAAAAGTCTATTCTCAAATAGAGTTAACAGTCCTTTGAAGGTCTTTTCAACTGCTGAAACTTGTACTTCCCTAATGGGAATCCTAGCTAGTGACAAATGGCGAAGAGTTATCAGATTCATTGTTAATGTCCAAGTCAAGCTCAATCTAGAAAAAAAGACTGTGATGATTTGAATGATGTCTCGAATATGGAGGCCAGTGAGGCAGCCCATAAACAGTTTTTCACATATCTTCTGACGATTCATCTGCTTTTATGACTAACATATCTGGAAAGAAGCATGTGAAGTGATGCGGCTTCATGCGTCACCAACCCTTTTTAGTCTTACATAACCTAGCCCTTAGTTTCTTGTGTTTACATATTGGGGTGGGGCACAACTGAGAGGGAACCAAGCACTTGGTGACTTCCAATTTTCAACCATTCCCACATGCATGTTGTCTTCAGGAATGTAGGGACCTTAGGGACCTACAATTTTTTGCCGAATCCGAACAAGAATATATAATCATGGAGGCAGCGGCCTCCCCTAATAAAACAGCTCACCACACTTATGGCACTTATGCTATCATTGAAAAGCGTATGTAATCTGTGCATTTGTTACGAATAAAATTGAATATATTATTCGGACTCGGGTTTTGTTTGATGAACAAATTTTTGAAAGTAGTCGTTAGGCGCAGGTAGAATTTGACTTTTTGTCTGATTCTCAAAGCATAACAGTTAGAAATGATTTTTCATAGAACTTATCCCAAACACTTAATTTACCCGAAACCACATAAACACTAAAACAAACATTAAAAATAGTGACTTACGCAAAAATATCAAAACTAGTGAAATTTTGTCAACTGCATTCATGGCTTAACTCACATTTGTGATGTAAATTATACACCTTGGATCTCATCCCATAAAAGCTTATTTCACGTAAGCTCATTACAGATATGTTCCGTGTAACTTTTACTACCCGTCATCGCATTGGGGTTATTTCCGAAACGTATTTTTGTTGGCTCCGTAACTCGATGTGCTGCGACTATGTGACTATAACACCTTTCTATCTTTCACCACTTAAAGATGTCGAGGTCAATTGCATAATTGCTTAATTTACTATCATTGGTTGGGCAATCTATTTTTTTTTTTTTTTTCTTACTTACCCTTTTTTGGTGTCTTTGTTTTTCTTTTGACAGACTCATTTGTTCTATTATTAATCGAAAATTAACGTTCTCTTTTAATTTAGCCTGGCTTACATGGTGTTTAAAGGACTCAGATAAATATGTATTTATATTTTTGTAAATTATTTTTAACTGTATAAAGGGTTTTTGTGTAATGATGGGCAAATTTTGATAGTTCATAGTGGCCATGGTGTTTCATCGGTTGTTAATTGTTCTGCTTTATTTTTAGACACTAAAGAAAACTCACCAAGATAAGTGACAAGTAACACGGGCGAATATGGTAAGACTTTGCTATGCGGAGCAGCTGGAAAACGACAATGTTCCTTTTTTGAACAAAAATATAAAAAAGAGATGCCGCCAACAGATTATCAGTGTTGATAAGTCTGCTTAGATTTCAATAAACAGTGCTTATGGGATTAAACTTAGAACTTCGCTTACATCTCTGTTTTAATCTTAATTACATCACCTTTCCAAATCTCAAGTTTTAGTTTTTCAAAGAAAATATATTAAATTTGCTCATCTATCATCTGCTCTTGCTTTGATGCAGGTATTACAAATACAGTATCTCGCCATATTTAGGCCCAAGAGAAAAAATTAAAATTAAATTAATTAAACGCTGCTGGAATGAGCTCATAAGTACAAACATTCAACTGTAGAAGATTGGAATAAGCTATTGTTATTAACCTTTTGTTTTGATTCAAATAATACAACCAAGAAAATCAATAAAAATGCATTTTTCCCAGGTTTGCTTTTCGGATGAATCGTTGTTCCAAGTTTTGACTGAAAAGACAAAATTTGTGCGTAGAAGACCTGGCGAGCAGAACAAATCAGAGCACATTATTCCAAAAATCAAGCACCATCTAACCATAATTGTTTTGTCTTTAATATCAGGGAAAGGAGTAGGTCTCCCTTAAGTTGATTTTCTTGAGTCTTGACAATTAGCAGTTTTTTAATGCTATCTACAACATGTCTTAAAAGAATTTTATTTTATTTGAAAATAATGGTACTCACATTTATAAATGTTAAATAATTGTTTTCAAAATGTTTTTTTTTTATTTCGATAATCATTTATTTCTTTCGCTTCATTTTTTGTGATCTATAAATTTGATAACAAAAAACCATAGAATCACTTTTTTAAATTTAGACTTTCTCATTATCGGCATAACGGATTTCAATGTAATTTTATACACAGAAGTTCCAAAAAAGTTTGAAAATTATTGCATACAATTTTTTAATTTATATTTTCTCAAAATTACTCTATGGCATAACCGATTTAAATTTAAAATTTCTTTTAATTTTTGAAAAAAATAATATTTTTTGAAGATTCAATATCTCAAAAACGAGTAAATATGCTTTTTTGAAATTTAAATTTTAATTGTGCAGTAAGAAAAACTTAAAGTTGGTGTAGTAATTTTTTTTTTTTAATTTAAGAAATAAAAACTTGTGTTTTTTCTTAAGAAACCGCTACAACACTTTATAATTTTTGCTTTAGCATACGTTGATGTTTGCGTTAGGAAACACATGGCATATTCTGTTTTTATGTTCAACTGCTAAACGAGTTGCTTAAGCATTTAAATATTAATGTTATACGTGCAACCATTTTTCTCTAATAACATTCAATTTTAAAAGTCTATTACATACTAGTAAGATCAAGTTTGTGCCACCCATCAGTCCTTCGGTAAAAGCTCTCTTGGGCGATTTATTATTGTGACAGTCCAAAATTTTGTTTCGTTCGTTGTAGGCTCAAAGTTTAAAAGGTTATGAAAATTTTAATTAATTTTGACAGAAATACTTCACATATAACATGAGGAAATATTTGATGAAACAAGATTAATTTATAGCCACAACTTTAAACTTCCAGCATTCAAAAGAAAAACATTTTGTTAAGTTTGTTAAGCGTATTTTAACATCACAATTAAAGTGCCATTTTTTGGAAATTGCACAACAAAAAGGAGAAATTCAATTGAAATTTAATCTAAGCCCCATTTGATATGATGCAAATTCGAATTGCTAGTTCTTATAGCCATTCAATATACTCGTTAATATTTCAGATTTTCACTTCGAAAACTTTCTACAAAATACTGCCATTAAAATTTCATAATCTCCATGGGCAGTACATTCAACTGATGAATTTTTGTTCTAAAGTGAACGTTTAAATTAAGCATGCAAGGATTACCTCAGTAAAAAGAGGAAAAGGGCAATTAAAAAAAAAGATTGTTCTGCTAAATCTACATCTCTAGGATGCAATGTACCAATTATGTACTTCAAAATATCTAAATCAAGTAGCAAAGCGAAAACCTTCCTTTCCCATAGCTTTCAAAGTTGGAACAAAGAAAACACACAGAAGAAGAGAAGAGACACAATAAATTCAATGCAATTTCAAATCGTACAGTTTGTAAAATTGAATGAGAGCGAACGTAGCAAATATATCTGAGGATAAGTCCGAACTTCAAATTGAAGAGCTTGAGATATTGAGAATAATGTGGATACATCCAGTACGAGTGGTATGTTTGTCCATATTAAAAGAAATAACGAAGTGAACAATTTTGCTTCACCTGAATTTCGTTTTTACTTTGTTTGCATATTTAAATCATAAAGTACTAGAAACAGATTTACATACACTAATAAATGCACTTTAAATCTATAGAATTCTTCTTTCCCTAATTATTTGCATGCAATTAGGAAACAGTGTATAAGTAGTTGAATTTGCAATACTCTAAATAAATTCATAGGTCTCCTCAGCAATCCTAACAAATTCCAATATTTTGATTTACTTTTTAAAATGGAGAAATATCGCGCGAATTGAATGTATACATAGCCCTGAGACGTTGGCTACGCCACACAGTTTGTAAGGATATGATTTTTTTTTAGAAAAAGACGACGAACGCTTAGAAAATGTGCGCCTCTGATTTTATGAAATAAATTGATTCAAAAGTTACTGGACATTTTCAAATATTTGTATTTCAAGTCTTACCTTTATTGTGTCGATGTCGATATTGATACTGTGATTACGAACAAAATTTAGAAATTATGTAAAACCCAAAATCCTCCAAAAAATAAAAATCGATTGAAACGAAAATTGTATGAAAAATAATTTCTTTGTTATATCGTGTTGAGGCGGTATACATGTATAAAAGTTGTCAATAGGAAACCAATTTTTTTTATACATTCTAATTTTAAATACTGTCGCAAGAGCCAAAGAGATTTTCGGAATATGGCACACCGAAAGAAAATTATAAAATTATCCAATAACCGGCTAATATTTTTTATAAACGAAATTTGAAATAAAAATCTTCTTTAAAAATTCAGAGGCCAACTAAATCTGCTACTTCCCGCTTTAAATGTCAGGATAGCGGTTACATACCGAATAGAATATTCAATAAAAGTTTAATCTATTATGCTTTAGGCTGAACAGTTTAAGTTTCAAGGGGGTTGTTATTTGAGCTTTAATGTCTTTATTTTTGGTTTTAGAGATATATCGGTTTTGCGGAGTGATTTTGCGAGTAAAATAAAAAAAAAACTAAAGAAAGGCTGCATCGCGGCTCGCGGGTGTATGTCGGCCATATTTTAAACAAAATTCTCGACCGTATGCCGGGCATGATTGTACGGCCGGGCCGTAGGAAGCTCAACTGACAGGTATAGAGCGGCCGTTCTACAAATCTAGAAAAGCTATATACTCGTACCTACCATGACGTCTATATAACGGCGATACGATGGCCAAGCCATACGGTCACCATCACGGGTATATGATGCCGATTCAGCGGCAGTTTTGATTTGGATAGAAAGCGTGTGCATGCAATTAATGCATTATGCAAATATCTATTTGATATTACATTTAAGCGATTTATTTTATTAATCAAATAAAAACAATTATAAATATCACATTTTCTTATAATTATTTTAATTGAGTGAGTTCATTTTGATTAGATGCAGATGATGATGAATTAGGATGTTGGTGAGACGGTTGATGAAATGTAGATGAATTGTTGGTCGACGCCCATGAAGAATTATTCCCCATCTGTGATATGGTTGTTGTTGATATTGTGACCGGTGATATTGTTGCTGGGGATATTGTTGTTTGTGATATAGTTGTTATTGATATTGTTGCTGGTGAGTGGTGATATGGTTGTTCTTGATATAAGTGTTGATGTTATTGTTGTTCATGATATTGACTTTGTAAATAGTATGGATGAGGGTGTTCTATCAGGCTCCGGTTGATTAGCTAATTGTTGTGTTGAGAGTTGTTTTTGTTGTTCTTGCTTTTCTGGTAATTGCTTTTTCGTCTCCTGTTCTTCTCTTATTGCTTCTTGTTTAAATGAATAACTGCTTCCCTTTTTCTCTAATCAACATATTTTTTTGTGGATCTTGACTTTCTAGTTGATGTTCCTCTGATTTCTGTAGCTCTTCTTGATTTTATATCTGACGTTCTGCTGATTGTTACTTTTCTTTGATTTTACATAGCTTTTGGCTATTTTTATTTTTTATTTTCTGATTTTCTGATGGCTTAGACTGCTTGTCTGTTTGTTGATCTACTTGCTCCTGTGATTTTGGTTCTGAAACTGAGAACAATGCATGATTAAAATATTTCTTTTTTCATATATGTGATAAAATGTGATAATAAACTTAATGATTTTCTGAACTTACTTTTTATTTTTTTCGACGGAATAACATCTACATAATCATCATTCATCCGTTTTTAACTGGATACAGAATGTACTCCTTCTTGATGTTCTTTCTCCATCTTCTTATTATTTTCCACCATTTTTCCAGCTTTGTCTAAAAATTTTTTGCACTGTTGGATTTTTTTTCACAATTTCATTGAATTTGCTGGAAGTCATCTCAACATTTTTTTCATCTTTTAGGTACACTGAAACAATTCAATAGCATTATTGCATACTTATTCTCCACTGAATTACTTATCATCAGTTTCATTATTTCATAACATTACTTACTTATAATAGCTGGTTTCAACTCCTTGTGTTTCTTTTTTCATCCCCTTTGCTGTTTTACAATTAAGCAATTCTTCAGCTCCAAGGATAGTCATCAATAAATTTCGAATTAAGGATAAGGCTTTCAAGTTAGCTTGTGATACAGCCATACTGAGGTTTTTAGGAGTAATAAGCACCCCACTTCCCGCATATAATTCTGTCTATATAAAATGATATCACAGTATAAGATGTATGATAACAAAATCTTGAATAATTGGAACCTGAGAAACATCTTTCAATGACTGAAGCATCTGGTTCAATAATTCTGCCTAGATCGGCCGTGTTTTTTTATATTCAAGTTCGCCGTCGTATGCCTGTGTGTACTGCGAACAACTCGGCTGTTTTAATATTTTCTCGATTTTGGCCGTCGCCGCATAGGCCCGCATGTGCTTTCCTTAAAAATATTTACAAATTTTACGAATTTTAAAATTAGTAGTTTATCTTGTTATTTAGAGAAACGGTTTCTTGTTCAACCGGAAAATATTATAATTGCAATGATTGCGGACGAATAAGATGAAATACGAATTTTAGCTTTGAGAAGAGTTAAAGAAGCACGAGAACACCTAAAACATCCTCAATTTCGGTGCGATCTTTCAATTTGAAAAGAGAAACTTCATTGTTAAAGATATCTAACATTGACATAATCCATTAAAATATGGAAATTTTATGTGATCCGCCAATATTATAAATCATTAATCTTAAAGTCATAAGTGATTGTATATAAGATCCAAAATTGAGTGGAACTCTTATTTTGCCGTACATAAACTGTTACTCTTGCCAAACTCAAGCGACGAAACGGTGCGTTTAAATTATTACTGAAGCTTTGGCTTCCACTGAGATGTAATTGAATAACAAAAGTCGCCTTTTCTTAATTCTGAAAAGAATTTAAAAATTGTACTTTTGTACTTTTTTTCATATTTCTTTATATTTTATTATTTTTGGTTAAGATATTCTTGATTATTATTTTTTTAATTTCTTCTTCCCAAAATATCTCAAAAGCTGAACTAAATTGGGAAAGAGGAAAAGGAAGATTATGAATGAAGAGCTATTCTGAGGGAGGATTTTGAGAGGTTTAAATCAAAAATGTTGGAGTTATTTACTTTTCGAATAATTCTTGTAATAGGTTTATTTTTCCCATATTCGGTACGATGGAAGGGGATACAGAAGAGGGGAATGGTCAGTACCATCTTTACCATAAGGGCACACGGGGCCCGTGCCCAGGGCCCCAATCTCAGGGGGGCCCCGAAGGACCGACAATTTCTCTCACACATTTATTTTCAGAACATTTTTGTCGGGCACATTACACTTTTTTCACAAATCAGTAATCTTATCAGAAGGTATTTACAAGGCATATACTACGCCATTATATCGATGACTGCGCCTATTCCTACTGTACTAATTATTAATATTTCCGAACGTGTCCTACCTAATTTACTAAGTACGAGTACACCATCTGGCGATCACTTACGCAATCCCGCCGATTCCTAAGTCAAGTTGCACCGTCTAAACAAGGCCTAACATAAATGTCGACATTGTCTATGGTTGGGGGAATCCCCGAATGATGTATTAAGCCCTTGTATATAAAATCTATAGTACTCTCATGGAACAGAAAAAAGGTGATAATGAGACATTAGGATCGCAAAATAATGGGAATTATTTGGGATGCTTAGAACTGATTTGTGAATTTTATCCTTTTCTTGCTGATAATATACAAAACTACAGAAATGGTGGAAAAGGAAGTACATCATATTTATCGGCAAATATTTGTAATGAATTTATTAATTTAATGGGACAGCAAGTTTTGAAAACCATTGTCAAAGAACTTAAATCAGCAAAGTACTACTCTATTAGCGTCGATTCTACGCCCGATCTGTCCCACGTTGACCAACTGACTTTTATAGTTAGATACGTAAAAGACGGACAGGCTATTGAGAGATTTTTGCAATTTTTGCCTGTGGATGAACTGATGAACATAATGCGCAACATATAGCAGATACCATTTAAAACTTTTTTGAAAGCCTTGATATTTTTATAAAAGATTGTCGCGGACAGAGCTACGACAATACATCAAATATGTCTGGAAAGTACTCTGGTGTTCAGTCAAGAATAAAAGAAGTTTGCAAATTTGCGATTTACGTTCCATGTGCAGCACATTCACTAAATTTAGTGGGTGTTCAGGCTGTTGAGTGTGTTACTAAAGCAGTAACATTTTTTCAACTTGTACAAAAATTGTTCAATTTTTTCTCGGCTTGACAAATCGATGGAAAATTTTGACAGATCATTTAGGTGCAAAAATAGAGTCCTGAAGTCTCTTTCGGAAACTAGGTGGTCTGCACGCGCTTTGCAAAATGTTAATTTAAATATTTCTGAAGCATTGTCTTCTATCGCGAGTGACATCAATCAACCAGGAGACACTAGAAAGGAAACCCAAAGCCTAGCAACAAAAAATGGGAAAATTCGAAACTGCTCTTCTAACGGAAATATGGAATGATCTTTTGGGAGTTATGAATAAAACAAGTCTAAGTTTACAGAATAGCATTATGACCATGGACGTTGTAACGAAACTCTACGAATCTTTAATCAGTTATGTCAATACCGCACGCAATAATTTTGATCAACGGCTCCTAAAGAAAAAAATCCATATGCTGACTATAAAGATACATTTGAAAGAAAAAAATTCCGCAGAACACGCATCACTTTTTTTTGAAGGATCATCAGAGACTGTACAGTCGAGAGGCAAGGAAAAGTTTCGTGTAGATACTTTCATTCCCATAATTGACACAATAAATACGCGTTTAAAAAAACGTTCGGCAGCATACCAAGAAATTGATAGTCGATTTAGTTTTCTTTGTCAGTTAACAACAATCGAATCTGATGAGTTGACCAAAAAATGCAAAGAATTTGCAGAATTTTATCATGAAGACATTAATGCAGATGATCTCGAAACAGAATGTTTTCATTTAAGCCAATATTTAAAAAACATAGCAAAGCAATCAGTGGATTTAAATATCTCAACCTTACATAACCTAATAAAATCAGATAAATTGGAAGAAACTTTTCCAAACGTAGAAATTGCTACAAGAATATTCCTTTGCCTAATGGTTACCAATTGTAGTGGAGAGCGGTCATTTTCGCAGCTTAAGAGAATAAAAAATGAATTGCGAACAACAATGTTACAAAAACGACTGAGTAATTTGTCAATTCGCGACCTTAGAACAACAAGGTTCTAACCGACAATTTTGAAAAAAATGAGTTTTATATCAAATCTGGGTAAATTTAGGGTGCTCTTTCGATTCCCGCAGTCCATTTTGCTCTATCTCTTTCCATTTCCATGATAGACAGGGCTACAGAGTTCTATCTGCATATTTTCCATTTGAGATTTAATCAATAAGGTTCTAACTGCCACTTAGAACCTTGTTTCACAAAATATCCAGAGCTACAGAGTTCTATCTGTATATTTTCGATTTGAGATTTATTTAAAAAGGTTCTAACTTCCACTTAGAACTTTGTTTCACTAAATTCAAAAAAAGAAACCATGCAAATAGAACTTTGTTACAATTTTAAATGCAGATAGAACCTTATTGTTCGGAATTTATTTATTATTTTGAAATAGAATCAAGTAGGTTTTGAGATTTATTTCAAGTAAATTTAAATTTGACCATTATATTTTTTTTTTCGTGTATTTATCAGCTGTAACAACAATATTATTTATTTATGTTACAGTCACTCAAAATTCAAGTAACTATCTTTTTATTAACATAATAATAATCCACATCTCTTTCACAATAAAGAAAACTTATTTAAATCTTTTTATTTCATCCAATCTCAATTATCCTCCGTAATCGAAAAAATTAAGTTCACAAGGTTCTATGTGAAAAGAAATATGAAAATATAAGTTAACAAGGTTCTAAGTACTACATAGAACCTTGTTGTTCTAGAATATAGTGTCGCATCGTTGAGCAGCAAAGTCCTATAATGATTTTTAAAGTCAAATTTAAGGGCTAAAAATCTGGTTTTATTAGGTTTTAAAAATTTTATAGATTGTGTGCATATTCATCGGGTTATAAAAAAAAAATTTTAATTTTTTTAAACAGTATCCCAATAAAAGACTTCAAATATTCAGATGCGTTTTTCTCAAAACACACTTTGGTGTACTTAGAACCTTGTTGTTCTAGGGTCGCGAATTATGTGCATAGAAAGTGATATCCTTCAAAAAATTGACTTTAAGGATATAATAGAAGATTTTGCTCAACAGAAATCCCGAAAGAAACCGTTATCGTAATCGTCACCAAAAAACCAGCAGCATTCCAATATCACTAATGACATATTATATCATACTATATATGATTACCTATAATAAATGGTCATACTTATACTTATAAGTAAAAAAATGTTATTATAATTCGCTTTTTTACTTTCCAAAAGGGCCCCAAATTCTTGTGTGCCCAAGGGCCCCAGCCTAGTTTAAGACGGCCTTGGGAATGGTCTTCAATTGACGATTACTAGTACTTGGTTTGAATTTATCAAGCAGTAGCAGACCATGTTTTCAATGACTCCAGTCAAAAGCTGGCATACAAAAATTATATCCGCATTATCGCGACGTCTGCTTAGAGTTTGTTAATTTATAAATTTTAGACTGTGTTCGTAAGATGGTCGTTTATATGGGTCATCCCAACAAGGGCCGAGCAAGGAAAACTAAATGAATTTACGTTGACCATGATTGATTGTGAACATGGTAGTACAGATACCATACAACGGAGGCGTACTCAAGATGAGGTCTAATACACGTGACATACAGAGATTTAGTAACACAGGGGTTTGAGAAGTCTTTGGACCAGCGCTTCACAAAACCTAGAGTTGAATTAGCTCTATTAATATTATAATAGTGCGCCCGAAAATTGAGTTGGTTGTCGCATATAACACCCAAGTCACGGATGAAAGTGACAATCGCAACTGGCTCATTCATAATGAAATATTGACGTTGCGGTAAAAGTAATGGCTTAGCATTTATACATATTCAGTTCAAGAAAGTTTTGTTGGGACCAAGTAAAGAAATTGCTTAGATCAACTTGAAGAAGGTGAACATCGTCTATGCATCTTATATGTTTAGAAATACGCATGTCATCAGCGTAGATCTGTAGGTTAAATAAGAAAAACAGAGGACCTAGAAATGACTTCCTTGAGAGACCCCATTATGTTGGAAGGACAGGGTTAGAGCTGCATGATCTAAAAAAAACTATGTATCCACGATCATTTAAATACGTTTGAATCGAAGATATAATTATATGCGGGAAGCCGTATTTTTTAAATTTGATGATGATAACGTTATGGGAGAATTTGTCAAAAGCTTTACAGAAATCAGTTGCAACTGCATCTACTTCATTTCCAGCTTCCAAGGCGCAAATGGCATTGGATACAAACTCAGTTAGATTACTGGTCTGGGGAGAAAAGCGGTTTACAATGAAAGCGCAAATATTTGTGTATGCAGGAAAGTTTGGCTACGGGTCTATATAATTAGAGATATCTCCTTTGAATCCTTTTTTATGTATTGGGATAATGAGAGAATCTTTCCATTTTTTTGGGTACAAACCTTGACAAATAGAATTTGGAAAGAGATCCATGAGTTTTTGTGCTAAATTGAAGACGCAGTTTCTTAACAACAACAGCAGGAATCACATTCGGAAAAGCATTCTTCAGCAGGCGGATTTTATTAATTACTGAAGACAGGCATATGTTTATGGAAGGAAGGGCAGTTTGGGTGCATCTGTTCATGTGATTGAAGAAGCTTATATCAACTTCATTGCCGTTAATAATACATTTTGGATCGGATTATGAAGAATTGCTGTATTTTAGTGTTGAAGGATAACAATCAGACTTTCTTTTTGAATTAATAAAATGAAAAAAGTTTTTAGGATTCGAAATTAAATCAGATTGCGTTGGGATAAGATAACTGGCGTATACTGACTCACTTAAGTTGGAAAAGTTATTATAGACTGAGACATTATTGTTGAAGTCATGATTCCACTTCGAATTGAGATATTTTTTCCAGAATTAATTTCTCCTTTTTCTAATTGGGCGATGTTCTTTAGTATAAAACGAAGAGGAAGAAAATTTTTCAGAGGCAGCAGAGGGATAGGTTGAGAAAAGCAAATTCAGATATGTATATTCATTAAAGGTGGCAATCTTAACGTCCATGTTGGATTCATTGGAAATGAAATCAAAGAACATTTAGTTTATCGAAGTTTGCTTTATGAAAGTTAAAAGATTGCGGCGTGAGGAAGTACGGATGGATATAATCATAATTGTCAATTTTTGAAAAGATATGGTGACTTTGGATGACTTCAGTGTTATGAGCCTGATACTTCCCAAATTAATCGTGGAAGATTGAAGTCACCAACGATTATAATGCCATCTTCGGGATGTGATGTTATGAGCCTGATACTTCCCAAATTAATCGTGGAAGATTGAAGTCACCAACGATTATAATGCCATCTTCGGGATGTGATGTTATGAGCCTGATACTTCCCAAATTAATCGTGGAAGATTGAAGTCACCAACGATTATAATGCCACCTTCGGGATGAAAGATCAATAACATGATCAATTACATTCACATGAAGCTGATATTAATTTGTTGGTTGGCAGAGTGGTATGTAACAGCACAAAATGTAGAGAGAACGCTTGGATATACAGTCTCTTACACAAACAAGTTCAAGGTAAGCTGTGTTGAGAATAGTAACCAGTGAAGAATATTGTTACGTTCATTCAAATAAAACGCACGACTGGGTCGCACGAACTTGCTCCTATGTAATAGACTACGAATTTTAAAAACGAATGTCATTAGAGAAAACTGTTCATAAGGATAAAATGAATTTTTTAAATTCTGTTAGTAGTAAGAGATAAAAACAGAATGCTATGCAAATATGAATTTATACAGGAACAAAAATTATAAGTCGTTGTAGTGGTTCCTTAAAAAAATAAGCTTTTATGTACAAAATTTTTAAAACATTTTTAAGAAAAAATTTTGGTACGCCAACCTTAAGTTTTTATTATTGTACGAATAAAAGTCTAATTTTCAAAAAAAAAATACTAAGCCGTTCTTGAGATATCGAATTTTTCAAAAAAAAAAAATGACTTTTTTTTCTAAAAATTCAAAAAATATTTTTTCTTAAGTTTTTAAATGCAATGTTTTTTAAACTTTTTAGGACCTTCTTTATAAAAATTTCATTAAAATCCGTTAGGTCGATAATGAGAAATTCAAAATTCGGAAAATCGTTCTATGGTAGGTACAGTCAGTAATATCTAGATTTAAAAATTTTTTTTATTAAATTATAGATCGTAAAGATTAATCAAAAGAAAAAAAATTTTAGCAAAATTCTCGGAACCGTTTTCGAGAAAAATACGATTTTCGAAAACCATTTTTTAAAATTTGTATGGCAGGTACCGTTAGTTTTAGATAAAACAAATTTTTTTTTCTCAAATCTTGTAGATTATTTTAACAAACTTTTATTTGTCCTCTTATTTGTCAAGTTCGAAAAAAATCGAACGTGGGGTTTTCGAAATATTGAGTTTCCAAAAAAGATTTTGAATTTTTTTTTTTAAATCCAAAAAATTAAAAATTGAAGATTAGAATATGTAATAATATTCAAACTTTGGAGGAGCTTTGGCACAAAAAAAATTATTAAAATCGGCTGTACCGTTTTCGAGAAAATCAAAAACAAAAAAAATGGACCCAGGGTAGGGTAGCCAGATATGTTTAGATGAAACTAGTACTGGAGTTTTAAAAACCCGGACTTTCCCGGACAAATGAGGATTGAAAAAAGAGTACAAAACAAGGACAGAATAAACTCATTTATATTGTAAGAGGAAACAAAAAATTGTATTAACATTCAAATAAAAATAAATATTTAGTTTAAAAATCACATTTTTAAGTTACAAAACATCTTTGAGGTATAAAAAAAGGAATAATAAATGGCCTTTATAGTGCTTGTTGTACTTTTCATTACATCTAATACTGTTAAGTATATCACTAATGCTTTTTTCTTAAACTAATTCCTTTGTTAAAATAATTCCTTTGACGGAATCAGGTAACAGTTTGTTTCTATCTTTTGTCCACGTGAATTTAATAACGTTTGCTTTACAGCCGGAATCATCAAGCTTCTTCAAAATAGATTTAATTTTAAGTGGAACAAAATCGTTATCGATTCGCTCGTAAATATTATTGACAATATTTTGTAAAATTTCAACGGTTTCAATAATAGAAATGTCTTGTTTTTCAAGTTTTTGAATATTGACGTTGAATGTTGACATGAGAGAATGAACCAAAAATAAATAAGCCTCGCTTAAGTCGTCTTTAAAAAATGTTTGCAATATTTTAGGCGGATTCTCGTACATAAGTAAAAGACGTTCAACAGAAAGATAGAGAGAAAGCCATCTGGTTTTCGAATGGTATAAGAAAGGCTTATATTCATTTTCAAGAAATTCAGAAAAATCTCGAAGTCTTTCCGTTTTGACTGTGTAGATAGAGAAATAGTTGTATATTTTTACAATTATGATATCGGCGTCAACTGGTAAAGTATCACATCCATGGTAGATCGCATTGACTAATGTGGTGGACATCCTATACCTATCATGTTTTGGTTGACTAAAGATTTTAACTTCGAATAGACATTGTTCGAACCTTTCCTTTGTCTTCCACCAAAATTGGTATTGCAATAATTGTCAGCGCAAAATCCACTTACTTTTGATAATAAGATATTTTGTGTAAGAGCTTTAACAATAAGTTGGGCAGTTGTTCTATAATTTCTTTTCTCATATATTGGATCTGTTCGTTCACTTAATTTTAATGGGCCTCGGTTCATTTTTGAATAACCATTTAATTATAAGAAGCATAAAAGTAAATAGATACACAATGGGTAAAAGGAGTACAATCCCGGACAATTATCAAAAACTATCCCGGACCTCCCCCACACAGTGAAAAAACAGTACATGTCCGGGAAAATACGGACGGATGGCAACCCTAACCCAGG
Organism: Chrysotoxum bicinctum; assembly: GCA_911387755.1. Classification (NCBI taxonomy): domain Eukaryota; kingdom Metazoa; phylum Arthropoda; class Insecta; order Diptera; family Syrphidae; genus Chrysotoxum; species Chrysotoxum bicinctum. The sequence goes on from OU426988.1 coordinate 135,450,691, forward strand.
GCGGCTACCAAAAATAACAATTTTTTGTAAATTTTTTTTTCAACCATTAGCTAGTTTTAACCAAATGAAATTTTTCAATTTTTTTTTTTTTAAATTCTGTGGGACAGTTTTTGAGAAAAAAAATATTTATAAAATTTCGAAAAAAAATCGTATGGCAGGCAGTGGCGGCTGTACCTTAAGTGCGCTCGTGCGCTGAACCACCAATTCAAAAGATTTAAAAATTACAAAATATTACTTCATCTTTATTTTTAGATTCCCATATTAATATTTATTTTTTAAACATACAAGAACACAAACAAGTAAAATTTCCAATTATGACGAAACAATGTATAAGCGCTTTGCTTTACTATAAGACTTACTTTCCCTGCAAGTAAAAATTCTCGTGCGCTTCGGCGAGCGCACGAGGACTGCTAATATAACTTGTATGAGTTACAAGCAAGTATCCCTGACGCGTGAGACAAAAGATATTTCATTGAAATGTATCGAGAAATTAGCCTGCTCTCGTGCAGCGCACGAGAACCGAAGATTAACTACAGCAACCGATGTTTGACTAGAATGCGCTGCGCCTGCGAATATGTAATGTTGTTTCGCTCTATCCGTGACTGGTTAAATAGTGTAGGTTTGTAGGAGTTAGGTTAGTAATTGTTTTTTATTTTGGTTTTGGTTCGATTCTGTACTGTGTACAGTGTGTGGTGTGGGATAAAATTAACAGTGATTAGGTACCTATATTTACGACAGTAATAAAGCTTTTTAAGATAAAGTTACCTGAATTCACGCACGATTTGACGCATTTAAGTGAAAACATAAAAAACATGATTCCTTGCTAAATGTAATAAGTGTGTCAGTTTTATACATGGTCGAAATTCTTCGAGCAATTATACAAAATAATAAAAAATCGACATATACATGTAAATTGTTGTTTTTTTGCGATTTTTAATCTTAATACGAGTACCTACTTAGTGAGCAAGTAAAGTGCACCACCTGTTCAACAACCCACCAGCCGCCACTGATGGCAGGTACCGTTATTTTTGGTCTTCAAAAAAAAAAAAAAAACGTCCGGGGGGAAAAAATTAAAACCCATATCTACCAAGTTTGAAGAAAATCGGCCGAGCCGCTTAGGCTGTAGTCTAACCGACAGACAGACAGACAGAATTGCGGGACCAACTTTTTTGGTCTTCGCTATCATCGTAATGGCAACTTTGATCAAAATCTCGAGTTCGATTTTTTTTACGAATGCATAACTTGCTTTATAGTACCTATAAGTCGCAAGTAAAAATAGTAAGTTGGTATGTTTATTACGCATTTTCTTTAAAAATCGAACATGCTAGAAACTATGGATATCGCAAGACCGAGATAGGTTATCAAATTTGTTAAGACCCAATTACAAACGTTGGATTTTACTCATAAACCAAAGGCCTAAATGAAGTTCCTATCATTAGTACTAACAGCGCAATTACCGTAAACATGGGTAAGAGTACACCAAAATAAGATTTTTTTAAATCTCCAATAGATGATATAAAAATTGGAGATAGACCCGTGTTGTAAAACGATGTTTTTTTAAATATACTCAAGAATCACGCCCTAAATATTATATGCGTACCTATAAAATAGAACAAAATTATATGTACTTTCTATTGATTTTCGAGCACTCAGTATATAGAAGAGCACTTTTTCTGAAACTAATCAACTAAGGGATGTCCTACAAAATGCTTTGAGCTTAAGAGATTATGTACTTGAATAACTTAGTACTTTCTCAGGTGTTGAACGAAAATCCTCTTTTCTTTTGTCTCTATTTGAATGACTAATACAAATGAGCCTTCCAGGTGGCATATAATCCAACAACTCACATGTAAAATGCTTTTTATTATTTTCAGATGATATTGTGCTACTCAAAGAAACGCCAAATATGTTTCAGCTTATGATCAACAGTTTTGGTGATAAATAGATAGATTGATTCTTAATTTTTTTTCATCAAATTTAACAATTTGTCTCTTAAGAATAGGACATGGCAATACTGCCGTCTATCTGAAACAGTTTCGAATTTGGAATTTTGTTTTTTTTTTTTAAATCCCAAGAAATATTTTTTCGAATATTTTTATATACCTACAATATTATTTTAAACTTAAGGGGGCTCCTGCTGAAAATTTTTGGTTAAAATCGTTAGAGCTGTTAATGAGAAAGTCGAAAATCAAAAAACGGTTCTATGACAGGTACCGTTCATAACATTTTGCCCCAAAATATTTTTCACCAAAATCTAATTCATGTCTAGTTTCGGAGCCTACAAAAATTCAATTTCCCCTCTAGGGAATCACCAAGGAACTTAACTACCGAGATTGAAGAAAAAAGGTCCAGTCGTTTAGGTTTTAGGGAGAGGTACAAACATACAGACACACTGAAACATGTTTTTTTGTGTAATGTCCGTGGTCAGACTATTAAATCAATGAAGATAGAAATAGAAAGTAATTTCTGTTTAAGTGGAGTGATTGAATTTAATTCAATTCTTCATTGATTTAATAGTCTGACCACGGACATTATTATTGTAGGTGTCTGAATTTAATCAAATTCCTTTAGAAAAATAAAATCCACAGTCTATTAAAGCTGTACATTTTATAAGAGTCGGTAAACATCGACCAATATTTGCGTCTTAGAAGGGTACGGCAGCACTGATGGGCCCACTGTCGTACCTGGGCGAAACGCACCTTGGAGTTGAGGTCACTTGAGCTTAAATTGAATTTATTTCAATCACTCCACTTAAACAGACATTACTTTCTATCTTCATCAACTAATTGTTAGTATTTAATAAATAATAATAATTTATTCATGTATCCGTTTTCAAGATATTAAATTTTCAAAAAAAAAATGTGTATTATTTTTTTAAATATCCAAAAACTATTTTTTCGAAAAAAAAATTAGATTAAATTTTTACAAATGCAAAGGAGCTCCTTCATAAAAATTTTGGTCAAAATGGTTGATGAGAAATTCGAAAATAAAAAAAAAAACGGTTCTATGACAGGTACCCTTAACAACATTTTGCCCTAAAATTTTTTTTGACCAAAATCTAGTCCATGTCTATAATATTACACCTAATGTTTGTTATCAAATTCGTTAGAACCGTTTTCGCGATAAATAAGATTATGCATGACGGGTGTATGGGGAGTACCGTTAGTTTTAGAGCTAAAAAAAAATTTCAATTTCCCCAGACATACAGACAGACAGACGGAATTGTCGGACCCACTTTATTCGTCTTTGCTATCATCGTAATGTCAACTTTGATCAAAATCTCGAGTTCGATGTTTTTTCAAATGCAGAACTTGCCCTATAGTACCTATATCGCAAGTTAAAAATATATTGATTAAATAGGAACCATCTTCAAGGCAGTTCTTCTGCTGCCACTGAATTTCAGAACTTACAGGGAAGGCCTTCCCAACAAAGCACGCTGTACAATCTAAGAAAAAACGAAGATCCGTGCCTTTTTTTGGGAAAAATGTCCTATTCTTCGGTAAATCAACTCTCGCAAGAGAAGAAGTGATTCGGACATTAAGCGGATCATTAAAATTGCCTAAAGATTAAATTTCTCTTAATTCAAAATTTGTTAAATTATGCTTAAAATTTATTACTCTATACTCACTAAAAATGTCAATCTCGCTGGTGGCTTTTGCCATTGATGTATCGAATTTGTTAAAATTGTAAATTAAATGATAAAAATAAAATTAATTTTAATCACAAATAATGTAGATTTTTCCAAATGTATTCATGTATGTTCATATGTATATGTATATAGACACATTTTGTATCTTTTGGGTAGTGAAAAAAAAGTGAGGAAAACACGTACCAGTTCTTTACGTCACGACTTTAACAAGAAAACACGACTATGACGAGACGATGCGTGTGCAGAAGGATATGTATTTTTTTTTTTCGTAGAACTACAAATTTTCTTTTATTCCATAATGGTTGTAATTTTTTATATTTTTCCATGTATAAGTTTTATTATTCACAAGATGAATATATTTCAGAAAGAGGCTCATAAAAAATATGAAAAATAAGAGTAAAAAGGAATTACCTTTGGGAGTTCTAGTACAAGACTTTGATAGAAAGATTTTGTTTGGTGCGATGACTTCGGTATCTCATATACAAATCACATACAAAGCTTGTGATCGTTTTCATAAATTCATCTTTTTTTCCAATATCGTTATTTTCCTGTTCTCCATGACAAGTCGTTAGTATTATATTCATGAAAAAAAAAGCCAGAACCAACGCAACAGAACAGATATTGGCGATTCGGAGGAGAAGATGGAAAAAGTAGGTACCTCTGTACCTTTGCCAGTACCTTAGGTTTGCTGTTAACACCAACTGTATAGGTGAGACTAGAATTTTTTAATAGTAGGCACTCCAGGTACATATAAAAAAAGCCGGGTTATTCTAGCGACGTTTCAAGCATGAAAAACTATAAAATAATATTATAAAAATATTTATTAAAATATTAACAGTTTTTGTTTACAAAAAACTTTTCTGAAAAAGCTTACTAGATACAAAATTAAAATAAATAAATACTAAATACTCGTAAAATATTAGTATTGCTTGCTGTAGCAAAATCATTAGAAGCCGGATCATTCACTCAACCGGAACGCCACCTATATTCTATACACTTTGCCAAACTAAGCAGCTTGTTGACTGGTGCTGAAGCGGTAACGAATCCAATCAAGTCATCGTCCATCTATTGTGTACCATTAACCCCCGTCAAAGCCCCCAGTCCGCTTAATTGTTGTCTAATGAATCCGACGGAGAGCACGATACGAAAGTACATATGTAATTGTATGGTGCTGTGCGAACTTTTTTTTATTTGTTAATATTGGTTCCACATACGCTCCCATAGCCTAAAAGTTCACAATCAATTTGTGGACTTATGACCTATACAAGTGGACTCTTCCTCATTGTACTTATTAAACATTATCCTATTTTTCTATCTAGAATACTCTTCTAGGAAAAGGTGATGGTAACTGGAGAACCTGAAATTATATTTTTAAGAAAAACAGTTGATTGGTTTAGCTATTAAAAAACTTTAACACTCATAGAAAATTTTATACTATTTCTATTACATATTCTCTTAACTCATTATTTTAACAATTGAATGTTCTGCAGTCTACCTATCGAACTAAGCTTAAAACAAGAACAAATTCATGCGACTCACTTGCACATTATATTTATATTTGATTCCATAGTTCGATTTCCTTAGTGAAAACATATCGATTCACTTGGGTAATTTAAAAATCACGACACATGCCTTATATCATATATTTTATCAAACACAAATTTATTTATTTCATATGCATTGCAAGGGACTTGTTTATTATTATTAGTATATCTGTTCCTGATGCTTCCCTTGAAATCTTAGGAAAATAATATCTAACAAACCTACGAGTACGAGTATGTGTGTATTTTTGGGGGAAATCTTTTGAGAGTTAAGCAATATAACACTGGAGTGACGACAGTATATCAATGATAATATTTTTTTTTTAAATCATATTGTAGTTATGTCTGTTTTGCTTTTGATTTTCCCAAAAAGAGTACAACCGATTTTGATAATTTTGTTTATAGAGTTTGGGGTATTGTGTATTTAAATTTTCAAAAACATTTTTATTTAAAAAAAAAATTCAAACATTTTTTTTTTAAACTCAATGTTTCGAAAACACCATGCTCGGTTTCCTTAAAACTTAACACTTAAAAGTTTTTGAACACAATCTATAATACCTAATTGGTCTAAAACTAACGGTTCCTACCACGTTATAAAATAGTTTTCTAAAATCGTAATTTTATCGAAAACGGCTCCTAGAATCTTGATGATATTTTTCTTTCATTGATTTTTAGGATCTTCAATAAAAAAAAACAAACCATTTTTTCGAATTTCTCATTATCGACATAAAGGATCTTAATAATTTTTTTATAGAGAAGCTTCTAAAAAGTTTTAAAAAGATTGCATTTCAAAACTTAACCCATAAAATCCACGACTGGGTCGCTCGAACTTGCTCTTATATAAAAGACTAAGAATTTCAAAAATGAATGTTATAAGAGAAAAACTATTCATAAGCATAAAATTCACTTTTTTAAATTACTTAAACAAAAAGGAAAAATGAAATTTATCAAATCGCACTTTAAATTTTAACACACCTTATTGTTTCACACAAAATTAAAATTGAAAATCCAAAAATTACAACAATAAAAAAGGAGTTACATTAAACGTGAATGCATTTCGAACGCTTCTTTGGCGATCATCATCAGCACTTACTTGTTATTACTTAAACAACTTCTTCAGTAGTTGGAGGTAAAATAGAATGTCATGTGATTCAAGCAAATATTGGTGTATGCATAGCTGGGCATTAACTCGTTAATCCGTTAATTAACGAAGTTAAGATTTTGATTAACGGATTAACTTTTAAGTTAACTTTTAAAAATGTTAACGGACACGTTAAATCCGTTAATCCACGTTAAGTCCGTTAATCGTTAATGCAATGCCTACTGCTTACCGCGCGGCGCGAAAAACAGATTCAGACAAGTATGAGACAAGTGCCGTGCGGCGCGTGCTGCGGGTACGTATTATATTTTGACGGCGCGTGCGAGTGAGAAAACTGCGAAGAGATTCGTTTCGTTTGATCATTTCATTATGCCGGTCGTCCACTATGTGCGCGATAAGTTCAACCAACTTCGTTCATCTTTTTATTCAACTCTTTCGTTGGATAAACGAATTTACAACCTCTTACACTAGTGCAGCAACTTCCGTAATTCACGTTGAGCAACTAAAGTTGAACAAAATGCGTTTGGAACCCCGTACACATAATTGACCAACTTTCCCATATGTTGATTAACCCCGCAGCCCGCACACCTAGTTGATCAACTCTTAAAACTTATTCCAATGTTGAATAGCTCCGTACACCTAGTTGACCAACTTACTGAAATGTTGAATAACCTCGTACACTAGTTGATAAACTTGTTCGATTTTGACAGAAAAAAATTTTTTTTTCGAGTTGATCAACTGCGTTTTCGATATTGTTGCTCAACCAGTTGACGAACGAGTTGATACCTTCGTACACTTAACCAAAGATCACTCTTTGGGGAACGCGTTGAACGCACCACGAAGGTTTTCAAGGTTTTTTATTGAACTTTAATATATACAATTGTGAAACTTGAGGATAATATGTATAGGGTAGAAATTTGTTGGTATCTACATAGGGCGCCTAACTTATAAAAAGACTTAAACTCTAAAAATTATAATATTTGTAATGTACATGGTTCAAAATTAGCATTATGATAAATTGTCTTGGTTTTTGACTCGGGTTGTTCAGTCCCGGTTTTCCAGTTGAACGCACCACGATAAACAAAAAACTTAAACGTCAAACGCAAACCTGAAATAATTTTGAGTTTTGACTTCAGTTCGGTACATACATTTATTGTCGACGCACGCCTTCGCTTTAAAATATTATTAAATTTGTTCCGTATGAGTATGATTTCCTCTATGAAAAAAAAAACAAGTTGCTGCCCCATTAATAATATTAGAAAATGAACGACAAAGGAAGAAAAAACAGCCAAGATGATTCTGGCTGGGTAGATGATTTTTTCTTGAGTCGCGAAGAAAATTGTTTTTTCAATGAAATATATGAGAAATTAAAATCGATTGATCTCACCGCACCCGTGAATTCGAATTCAAAGTTTAGGCAATTGCATTTTCGAGAAAATTTGAGACCAAGCAAATTCCCTGGCTTCTCGATTTTTATAAGAGGGCTCTTAATGTCCCATATATTGGGCTTTTCCTCAATTGCTAAAATCATTTGCAAAATTAATTCCGTGGTCCACTCTGATTTTTTATCACCTTCCATGACGAAAAACCAAAATAAACTACAGTTTGCAAGTTGCAACAATTGCAAGTTCATGGCAACGCAATAGTTCAACCACGTAGACACATTTCACTGCAGCCAACGCAACGCAACACAATAATGTGCAACACATTATCTTGAAAATGTTGCTCAACGTGTTGATCGAACATTTTCAAGGAGCAACACGAGCTCGTACACTACCCGTACACTTGTTGCGCAATTCGTTGAGCAACGGCCAACAATTAGATCCAACCCGTTGGTTGATCAGAATTGAAGGTACCATACATTAAAGTTGAATGCGTTGAATTCGAAATTTGTGCGTTGATCGCCTAGTGGACGACCGGCATTACTTAGCGCCGGTGCTCAGAGTAAAAAAATATAAAAATGCAATTTTTATCACATGTTAACGGATTAACGATTAACGTTAACTTGCGTTAATTCTTCCGAAATTTAACGCTTTAACGTTTAACGAAGCTAACTTTTTTAGTAGCGGATTAACGATTAACGAAGTTAACTGTTTGATTGACGGCGCCCAGCTATGGGTGTATGGAAGAACAAAAATTATAAGTCTTTGTAGTGGCTTCTAAAAAAATAAGCTTTTATATACAAAATTTGGCAAGAGTACGATAACTTAGGCGCCAAGAAATTATAACGGTTTTTTGTAGAACAGTTCAATACAAGCATTTTTTACTATGGGAGGGGGGGGTCTATCTCCCCCCGTTTGGGCGGGAGGGGCAATTTTAGAAAAAAGGTACTAAAATGGAAACAAAAATATTAAAAAATAACGGTAATACTTACAATTAAGTATTATATCTTTTTTTAAAGCCAATACTCTGATCTATTAGATAATTTTTAAATCAAGTAGAATCTATGCACAATTTTTGAAAAAACGAGTTTTAAACTCAAATTTTGGTGAAAAAAAAACATAAAAAAAAGTTTAAAGTTTAATTTTTCAAAACTGTAAAGTTATATATTATTATTTTTCCTAAAATTCGTTGCTCTAATTTATTCTTATTCAAAAACTGAAAACTAGATGATTTTATGTCGTCTAGTTTTTGAGAAAATTGAAAATAACTAAAACTACTTTTTTATGGGATATTTGCTTTTTTTGCTTACTTACGCATTACAGTGAGATATGTATGGGGGGGCATGCTGCCCCCCTGCAACCCCCCTGCCTGGGCACACTATAGGATTTGGGGTAGGTGCGAGGTTGGGTGTATGCAAGGTTTCTTTTGCATTTACAGAATCTGGATTTAAAGAAACTTTGAATTTACCCTATGGTCTATATCCAATGTCTACTAAATATATGTATTTACGTAGCCCAAAGTTGCTCATTTAAAATGTTCAGACATGAAAATTTAATACATTATGAAAAATTCACATTACCTAGGTACTACTGTACGAATGCAGCAAATTTATATAATTCCTTAATTAATATGTATGTTTATTGTTTGTGTCTAACATTTTTAATGCTAATATGGTACAGGTTATTGTTTACCAAGGTCATTCGTTATTCAACCTTTGTAAGAGTGAAGTATTTTTTTCTTTGAATAAAGAATGGCGACTAATCATCCACTACTTCATCCTAAATTAAATAACTTTTCAATATTTCAAAAAAAAATATTTCAAAAGCATCGCGTTCTTAGAAGAAATTGGTCTAATTCCAACTAAAGCGTCAACTCCCCTCAACTCCAACTCAAAAAGGTGACAAAAATTGTAAGAATACAATATTATTATTATTATTTATTCATCAACCAGAGCATAATATTATACTCTTACAGACTAAGATACATAAGTAAATATATAGTTACAAATTTGTAGGTGGGTATATAAAATTCAAATTACATTTAAATGATTTACATAGTTAATCTTTTATTTTAATAAATAACGTTACTTAAATTTTGCTTAAAACTAATGATTTAAAAGTTTCTCTGGTGCAATCCATATAAAAGTTAATCTCAGAGCAATAAACCCATCTATCGGCACATTTCCATGGGCCTCAATATTGGCTAGAGATTCGGGAGGTGCTTGCTATAATTTTTTTTTTTGTGATCAAAATGCCTGTAAACACGGTTTTATTACATTGAACATTGAAAAATTGACTTGACTATTTTTAAGTAACACCTGACTTACTCACAAACTGACTGACTGAGACGCGAAATGCCATGCAATTCTACTTCCTCTGGTGCATTCTTGGTAACCCTAAATGATTTGCTGTACTTTACCTACAAATGAACCACATTAACATTAATCCTCAAAATGAAATCACCGTAGTTAACTACAAAAAATCAAAAATTTCATAAAAAGTAGTTTTAGTAATTTTCGATTTTCTCAAAAACTAGAAGGGATAAAACCATTCGGTTTTTTGTGTTCGATTCAGAATTAATAGTAGCATTGACCACAAAAAGCCAATTGAGCACTTCATTTTACAATTTTGAAAAAAAATTGGTCTAAACTTTTTTTTTTCATTTTTTTTAACAAAATTTTGAGTTTGCATGCAAATTTTTCAAAAACTATTGACATAAATAATTTAATTTAAATTTACGATTATAGAACAGACTTCTGGCTTTCAAAACCGGTATAGTATTTTATTGTAAGTATTACCGTTGTTTTTTAATATTTTTGTTTTCAATTTAAGTCATTTTTTCTAAAATCGCCCCTACCTCCTAAACGGGGCGAGATAGACCCCCCCCTCCCATAGTAAAAAACGCTTGTATTTAACCCTTCTACAAAAATCCGTTATCAATTTTTGGCGCCTAAGTTATCGTACTCTCCCCCAAAATTTTTAAAACATTTTTAAGAAAAGATTTTTTTACGCCCACTCAAAGTTCTTATAATTAAAGGGACAAGAAATAAATTTCAAAAAAAAAAATATCAAGTGGTTTTTGAAATAATGAATTTTACAAAAAAAAAGTTTTTTTTTCAAAAATTCAAAAAATATATTTTTTAAAGTTTTGATACGCAATGTTTCTTGTATTTTTTAGAAGCTTCTTTATAAGAAATTTCCTTTAAATCCGTTATGCCAATAATGAGTAATATATTTTGAATTTTTGAAAAAAAAAAATTGAAATTTGATTTTAATTCGTACAATTATAAAATCTTAAATTTAAATAATTAATTTTGTATATAAGAGCTTATTTTTTTCAAAAACCCGCTCAAACGATTTATAGTTTTTGTTCTAGGATAAACTAATATTCCATCCTGTTTTTAGATCCAACTACTAAAGGAGTAGCTAGTTTTAGTGAATTAAAAAATGAATTTTAAGGCTATGAACATTTTTTTCTTAGCAGTCATTTTTTAAAAATGGTAGTCTTTAACATAAGAGCAAGTTCGTGTGATACAGTCGTGCGTTTAATTTTTATTGCGACGTTTGCTGGTTTTGATCAATTTTACCTCTATGAATAAGAGGACAATATTTGGTTCAGGGCGCCGCGCCGCCTATTATCAACTGTCAATGTTTTAGGAGGCAAGAGATCTAATAAGAAATACATATTTGCCGCCTCAAATACCCAAAAATTAACATGTTTTTTCTGCATACTGACCATAATTTTGGGATTTTTGACCACCGTGTTCCAGTTTAAGAACCACTCAACTGAAGCCACTACTTGATTTTGTCTTATGTATTGGCAAAGTGCTCAGAATGAATATTGGGAAAATTACATAAATCAAATCTTTATTTCAAGGGAATAGGTACATAAATCGCACATCTAGAACCAAGAATTCTTACTGTTTAAATAGTTCATTAAACGTTGTGTTGCTTCTGTTTCTGTTGACTGTTCGAGTAGTATTTCGTATTCAAAGATAAGGTGTATATACAAATGTACATAATGCAACACACAATATAAATGAGAAAAACATCCTTTCCGATGCTCAGAGCTTACAGCAGAGTAGCAAAAACACATTTTTTACCATCCTTTCACTGTGAGGACAACTGCCACTAAATTGAGTAGTATGTTTTGAGCGTTTTACGTTATTGTTCATTGGACTTAACGACATATCCTCTCAAGGTGCAATTAACAAGCTATTACAGTATGCTGTCACACGTCTCCTCGAGGAAAATGTAATATGAGCAAATGTACGTGAGAATAAAACCCTCATTCTTTTTTGAAGTTCCCAGCATAACACTATTCTTCCCCCATTTACTGTACGAGTATACGCACCCACTAGAGCTACCTTCCTAAGGACCTCTCTATGGTATGAATATTGTACACGATTGCTGAGGCTGTGAGCAACCATCCCAACACAGTTGAACAGCACTGTGTTGACTAGCGAAACTTTCTTCAAATCCTCACAAATGAAGTACATAAATTAGGAAGTTGGAAGGATGGCAGGACTTTATCCAAACTACGTGTTCTGGTTGTGCTATTAAGTAATTTCATGAAACATGCAGATGTGTATTTTGGTTTAGGTACTTGAACTACGTGGAGTTTTTTTGTTGTACCAGGTTCGAATCCATGAAATCATCACACACAGTGTTGACAAATGTATAAATCTTTTTGCAAGGTCAGCTAGAGCAGTTGAATCACTTTGAGGTTACCTACAGGCTCAATCGTATAAATTTTCCATTTTTACTTGCGACTTATATGTAGATAATATTAGGCAAGTTATGCATTCGTAAAAAAATCGAACTCGAAATTTTGATCAAAGTTGACATTACGATGATAGCGAAGACAAAAAAAAGTCTGTCGAATACAGCCTAAAAAGCTCAAAATATTTTGTTTGTTTTTTTTGTTTAAGACCAAAAATAATGGTACCTGCCATATGAATTTTCTTCGAAATTTTATAAATGATTTTTTTTCCTCAAAAACTTATTAATATATTTTTTTTAATTCACAAAATTTCGTTTAGTCAAAGCTAGGTAAAGGTTGGCAAAAATTTTCTGAAAAACGGTTATTTTTCTATCAATTCTTACGATCTATAATTCAATGCAAACATTTTTTTGAATTTAAGATATTACTGGCGGTACGTACTATAAAACCTAGTTTTTGAGTTTTGAACTTTTCTTTATCGACATAACGGATTTAAATGATTTTTTTTATAGAGAAGTTATCTACAAAAACGGGTCAATATTTTTGTTGGAAAACTCAATTTTTATTCGTAAGGTAGGTAATAAAAAATTTAAGTTGGCGTACCAAGATTTTTTTTAAATTATATCAAAAATGTTGTATATAAAAGTTTATTTTTTTAAAAACCGCTACAGTGACTTACAATTTTTGTTCAGGCAAAAATGTGTATTTGCTTTAGAAATCGCATCGTATCCTGTTTTTATATCTCTTGAGTCTAAAAAATGAATGTTATGCTTATGAACAGTTTTCTCTAATAACATTCATTTTTAAAATTCTTACCCCCAGTTTCACAGTGGAAGTTTAAGCCCACTTTTGGTTTAACGTTCAGTTCAACAATAAATTTAGTTTCACAGAGTCATTTAAACCTTGAACAGAGTTCATTCTGTAGTTTAAGTTAAACGACACTATTTTGACCTTTAAACCTCAGCTCAACAACCCTTCATACATTTAAAACAAAACAAACTTTCCTTGATTGTTTTTCTTTGATTTAGATAGAAAAATAAAACAATTTACTTAAACTACGTTCAATGAACTGGAGTTCAGATTAGACTATGAAACCGGACTAGTTGAACTTCAAATTTAAGCTCCAGCTCAGCTTCAGCAGAACTTAAGTTTAAACTCCCACTGTGAAACCTGGGGTTAGTATATTACATAAGAGCAAGTTCGTGCGACGCAGTCGTGCATTTTATTTATTTTACATCAGACTTTTCTTTTGTGAAAAATATCGACACAGGTGGGGTGGGCACGGGTTACAGAAAATGTAAATTTATTTCACTCAGCTTGCCAGAGAAAGGTTGACAAGCAAAATTATCGATAAGTGGCTTTAGCCTTAGCTCCATTCTTAATCTTTCACTGGGTATGTTTTCGTACATTTAAATGGAAACTCGAGCCCTATTTTTAAGACTTAAGCCAGAGCCAACCATGTATCTTCTATATGGTTCAATTAACGTAGTTGTCTGACTGACATATACAGCCCGATTCTGTCGTTGTGAGGGGTCACAAGTCACAAGCTCCTGTGACTTGATTCCTTGTGAGGATAGTTGTGACTCGAAACATTATTGGAATTCTTGCATAGTCCTCACAAGAAAACTCACAACGAAATTCACCACAGAATGGTGAGACTTGTAGTGTCATTAGTTGATCAGCTGATTGACCGTAAAATTTTATTTCAAATTTAAAATTGCAAGGTAACAAAAATATTTGTTTAAAAAATGAATTAATAAAATACATAAGTATATATATTTTCAGCAGAACCAAATCGGGACTATAAGAGGACTACGGTGGAGCAATTGCAGTTCTTTGTTGGATATATAAATGACCATCCGGGGCTCCTCGCCAACAAAAACAATCCAATCGATCCCGAAAGGGTAAAAAACTTGTAGGCTGAATTAGCGGCATCATTGAATTCCCTAAATGGGCCTACACGATCGGGAACAAAGTGGAAGGAAGTAAGTTATTATCTCACTGGAAAAACCAGCTTCGATCACGGGCCAGAAAAATAAAAGTCCACCGCAACAACTGGTGGAGGCCCTCCTTCAAATCTTAAATTTAAAGATTACGAAGAGAGGGCCCTTGAAGTCTTTGGGGCAATAACTGTGGATGGTGTTCCGGGTGTGCCAACGTTGGGCTCAGAACAAATTAATATTGATATTCCGGTAAACCCATCACAGGTATTATTTTAAATACTTTTCAGTTGATTTTTACTAATCTTTTACCAACGTATTGCAGGAAAATGATGAGGAATCTGACTACCCAACAGAGTTCCTTGATAGCTACTTGCTTCGTGAGCCGACAGCTGATTTGTTTGAGCCTGCAGCTCTTCCAAGTCCCCCGAAAAGAAAAAGAAAAAAGAGGCTGGGTGCGACCCACACTGATATCTTCCCATTTGTGGTCTTGAAAAATTTATATTTAGTTTTTTTCAAATAACCAAATTTTCAGCGAAACAAACTTTAGCTGTAAAATTCAAACGAACATTATTTTAAGATTGAAAAGCATTTTAATTATTTAAAGAGATTTGAAATTGAGATTGTTGATGTATAAGTTGTTGTTTGTTAAAACTGTCAATTCGATACCTGTCAAAATTTAACCATATCTTAATAATTGATTTATGTCGATAACTTCCCGTAAGAATGTACTCAGCGACACTTTTTTCGAAAATGACTTTTTGATGAGGAAATATACTATATGTTAAGGGCCACGTTTTGGCCTGGGTTTCGCCAACCTATTATGCATGAAAAGGAAACTAGAGTACAAATAAAAAAATTTATCAACTGCCATGTTTTCTCATTAAAATAATGTTGCCCCCTGAAATTTGTATTATCCGCCAAAAAAATTATGCTAAGCGACATTAATAAAGATCTCATTGTCGTGAGCAACAAAAATTGTCTCTTAGCACACTATGATTCAACTAGAACTTTCTTCGTTTTTTTCGTTTCCTGAACAATTTTAGAAATGTCACTTAGTATACATTCTTACGGGAAGGTATCGATGTATAAAACAACATACTTTAGAAGGCACTATCGGTGTTCATTCCCAAGAAATTCGACTTGAAATACAATTTTAACTAGTTTTCACTAGAATTTTTAATAGTTTTTTTATTTAAAAAAAAAAACTATTAATTTAATATTTGTCAACATTTTACCAATTGTACAAAATTATACTGTGTATAAAATAAACTAAATTAGAAGTCAATATCACTACTAGTTCTCGAGAAATTTGAGTCGAAAAACAATTTTTACCAATTTTCAACAGAATTTTATATAGTTTTTTATTTTTTGTAAAAAAAACTGTAAACTGATTTTTTTTTTAAATTTTCACCAGTTGTCAAACACATTATTTTTCGTAAAATAAAATTATTTTGAGTTTCAAATTGTTTTCCGTTCTTAGAATATCTGGGTTATGAAATTTTTTTTTTCAGTTTTTTTTATTTAAAAAAATAACGGTATGTTCATTTTTTTCCAAATTCATACCAAATCTGTATGGCCTTATAATAAGTACATTAAATTTTATTTGAAATCAATAGCATTATTTTTTCGTGAGATATTTGAAACTAACCAACATTTTTACTTTTTTTTTAAACCGTTATAGTGAAAAAACTACTCACTGAATTTTAATAAACGCCCTTTCAGCCTCTTTCGAAGTTATTATCTATTAAACGAAATTTATTTGAAGTCGATATCTTTACTCGTTCTTGAGATATCGACGACGAAAAATGGTACCAGAACGTACGGACGTACGAACGTACGAACGTACGTACACACACACACACAGACATCTCTCTAAAAATGATTGATATAGCTTCTAGGGACCTTGAAACGTCGAGAAATGTCAAAAATTCCAATTTGACAAATCGGACCGATTACAATAACTCCCTATGGGAAGTTAATAAGGATACATCATCGAGCGATTTATTGAACCAAATCTTGCAAATGACCAAAGCAAGAGATGAATGGGAACGTAAAACCCAGGAAGAAAATTTGCGGGTTCAAACCGTAATGACAGAAGTATTGAAAAGGATTGCAGAAAATCTACAATCTTTGTCTGAAGCCATTAAAGATATTACGAAAACTCATTAGACTTCCACAATTTTCTTGCTTTGGTCATTTGTAAGATTTGGTTTCATTAAATAATTTTTTATTTTTTGTTTGTGCTATGAAGCCTGTGTTAAATTATTTATGTACATAGAAATGTAGATATGTACTTATGATTTTAGAAAATATATAAAAAAAAATCGCAAAATAAAAATATAATGAAGTATGTAAGAAAATATATATGGCTGTTGATTTTGACTTGCGATACAAAGGCACTATAAACAAGTTATGCACTCGTTAAAAAATATCGAACTCGAGGTCAAAAAAATTTAATTTTAGAGACGCTTATCAGTTCTTAATTTAAACTAAAAACGTTAAAATCATCCAAATCGACTAAGTGGTTTCCAATTGGGAACTCCGTATAACTATCGATTTAAATGTTTTCATGTAAAATTCATATGGAAGTCATGAAATCGATAGATAAACGAGGCTCTCAATTGAAAACTACTTGCTTGATTTGGATGATTTAAGCAGTTTTGAGTTTTAATTGTAGTCAACCAATCAATTCTCAAAACTATTTTTACCTCAAACCACAATTTAAAAAAAAAATCCATCTAAAAGTAATTCCGTCATGTTTAAAATTTCAAAGACATGACGGAATTACTTTTACATAGAAATTTTTTGAAATACTTCTTGGAATTAAAAATGGTTTCCAGAATTAGTAAGCTTACCTGAAGTGCAACTCAAATCCATTTCAAGAATAGAAATGAAGCAAGTAGTTTGGAAATGACAGGGTGGTTTATCTGCCATTTTCAAGAATTTCATGAAAAAATTCTTGATATTCCTGAAAATGATAGACAATTATTCTGTCACTTCCAAAGTACTTGCTCATACTCATACTTTAGGTACCTGAAATATATTTTGTATGTATTTGTATGTTAAGCGACTTAATTAAATACAGCTAAGTAACAAATTTTGTGATTAATTCATTAGTTTTGTTATGGCAACGAGTTTATGTAGGCTTGTCGGACTCTTTTTCCTTCTCTGAGGTAGTCACTATGCGTTTTCACCTGAAATTATCGGTTCAGTTCCAATCACATCATGTGCAACTACTGCTGCAGTTTCATCATAAAATATTCTATTTTCTTGCAAAATATTATGTAGTATGGCACATGCGTAGGTTATATAGGCAACTTTTTCATGGCCATAATGAAGCTTTCGTTCATTTGATAAACATCGGAAACGTGATTTCAAAACTCCAAAGGCCAGTTCAATCACATTTCTAGCTTTGATATGCATAACATTGAATTTTTTTTTCCTTTTCTGTTGTTGGGTCGTTTACAGGTGTCAATAGCCATGGTTCTAAAGGATAGCCAGAATCACCTAACAGCCATTTTGAACTCGATGAGCTATAGCTTTGTATAAAATTGATGCGAATGTTTGATGTTGACCATATACCAGAATCATGGCAAGATCCAGGGAACCTTGCATTCACATGCAGGAACCGCAGGTCATGATCACAAATCTAACATGAGTAGGAAAGTATATTATTAGTGATAAAAACGAATCAGAAAAAGTCCTTAAAGCTTCTACATTCACACTGTAATATCCCTTTCGGTTCATGTACAATTGTGCCCGACTTCTTTTATCCGTAGATTTAGGAGTTACAAGCGGTATATGGGTGCAGTCAATAGCGCCAATAGTCCCTTTAATGTTGAATTTACTAAAAAATCTAAGTATTTACGTTATATTCAAGAGAAGGAAATATTTTAATTTGCAACTCACCCAGACTTTTTAGAAATACATTCCTCATTCGTTGATGGAAAGCAAACTGTGATGGCTTGGCTCAAAGGAATTGTGTAGTTATTTCCTACACACTTTTGGTATGAACCATCATGTCCGAGGAAATAAAGCACTGAAAGAAACTGTCCCAAAACATATTAATAAAAATGCAATTACAAGAAAAAAGGGTGTAATTTACTCGAATAACAAAAGGCAAAGAAGTTGCCTGATTATCATGAGGCTTCAGGATCTGAATAACTTCCCAGCACAAAGTTTTTGGGAAGCGAAAAAACTTTACAAAAATACTGTTTTGAAGAGTGAATGGATCATTTGTGTCTCTTGAAGATTTTAGAAGCCGTCGGCGCTGCAATCTTTTCAATATGAATAGTTTGTTAAAATAAAACAATTGCTATATTGTTAAAACATTACTTTTCATTTACGGATGAAAGTTCAGCAATAAGATGCACTAGAATTAAATCCACTTCCATTTTATTTTTTCTACACTCACAAATTTATAAGTCAATGGAAAATTTTGTTCACAACATAAAATCAAATGTCAAAACTCAAGTAATATATTAGTTGTGACTTGCTCTGATGGAGATCACAATTTCGATTGTTTTTGTGACTCTCACAAGTTGTGACTGTATGGCAGAATACGAAAAAGTCACAAAATCAATTTCACCTCTTTTTGTGACTTGTGATGTATCAGTGAGGTTGGGCAGAATCGGGCTGATAGTATCAGTAAGTGTATAAGGATAGTTAAAAGGGTTCCAGTGAAACAAAACTGCAAAGCATCTGACCAAATTGAATATAATTATTACATAAACAGTTCCCCTTTCAATAATTTCAATAAAAACCTAATTATATATTCAACATATATTCAATTGCTAAGTAAAACGGATTTGAAATCAGCGAAAACCAAGAAATTATTATACCTACCGTTTTTAACATTTGGAAGTTTTAAAGTGTCATATGAAGTTAGGTTAATACTGAAAAGACAAAATGAAGCATTAGGAGCAGTAGTGGCTCAACCCCAATTAAGGAAAAATAAATTTGTATTATAGGCTGGTTTTGTTGAGCTTGTTAATGTACACATTAAGAAATGTTACATTAAAATTACTGAAGAGTGAATGTGCTGTTAACTTGTTGTTGTTGTATTTACATGTGCAAAATAAGTTTAATGTGTAACATTTCTTAATGTGTACATTAAGAAGCTCAACAAAACACGCCTATTACCTCTTTCCTATTTAGAATAAAAGTTATAAAACCTCAAGCGACACACCTTAAAACTAAGGTGTAGAACTTGTGTCTAAAGCCAAACAATTCTGTAGAAAGTACATACGTTGGTTACAGCAATTACTAAAACCACAGGACAGTGTACATGATTAAATTTGGGGTGTTCACAAAATGTTTAATATAATGTAACACCCCAGCTGCCTATTTCTTCTGGACCTCTTGATCCAACTAACTCATCCGTACATATCATTTGTTCCTTACCATGCTATGAATAGCTAGGCAGTATGTTTCACATAATAATAAAATACAAATTGTTATGTCTGGGTTCGGCAAGGTCTTCATAAGATCAGATAGAGTTACCCCAGTATCGTTAGATTGCTTGGCTCTTGTGGCGTCATTCCTAGCTGAATGCTTTTTCTTAAATGTAGTTCAGGTTCAGTTTGTATTTGAAGCTTCACATTAGCATTCAGAAACTTAAGCTTATTGTTAAAAAAGTCACAATTTTTACAAGAAACATGGAATGATAGTTTGGAATTTAAAAAAAAAAAACGTTTTTCGAAAGAGAAATGACATTTTTACATTTTCGAAATGCTAAGTTCAGGAAATATGAATTTTATTTTATACTTGTTTGGCAAATTTAATGTGATTCATGAAAGGATTTTTTTATATAAATATCCTTAGTTCTTGCAATTTACGTGCACTGGTATTATTTTCAGTTTCTGCCTTGCCTCATTGGCCTATTTGTGTGAAAGTCTGTATACACGAGGGCAGTTTGAAAAGTTCTCGGCCTGACCAATAAAACGCAATAAATTTTAAAACTTCTTTTTAATCTTTTTCTACATATTCTCCTCTTATATCAATGCATTTATTTCATCTGTGTTCCAGTGCTTCTATACCCATTTTATAGGCCGATTCCTCCAAATCTTCGAAAAACCGCTCCGTCTCAACAATCACCTCCTCGTTGGTGAAGAATTTGCGTCCAGCCAAATTTTTTTTTAAGTTAGGAAAGAGGTAATAGTCTGATGGTGCCAAATCAGGTGAATAAGGAGGGTGGTTCAATACACCAAATCGAAGTTCATGGAGTTTAGCCATGACAACAACCGACTTGTGTGCTGGAGCTTTATCCTGAAGAAAAAGGATCTTCTTTTTGGCTAATCCTGGTCTTTTTTCGGCAACTTTTCCAGCCAATTTGTCCAACAGGTTTGCAAAGTATTTGCCAGTGATAGTTTGGCCCTTGGGAAGGTAATCAATAAAAATAATTCCATTGTCATCCCAAAAGACTGACGCCATCACTTTCCCAGCTGAAGCACACGACTTGGCTTTCTTCGGTGGAGGGGAACCGCTATGCTTCCATTGTTTTGATTGTTCTTTTGTCTCAGGAATATAGTGATGAATCCATGTTTCGTCGGTGGTAATGAATCTTCTCAAGAAATCGCTGGTATTCCTCCGAAATAACGCTAGATTCTCTCTAGAGATTTCAACTCGATTGAATTTTTGTTCTTCGCTCAGCAAACGCGGCACCCACCTTGCGGACAATTTTTTCAACCCCAATTCTACGGTCAAAATGTGGTAATCCCGCTCAGAAGAGATCCCCATGGTGTTGCTTATTTTTCGCACTTTTAACCTTCGGTCGTCTAAAACCATTTTATGAACTTTATCGACGTTTTCTGAAGAGGTGGATGTTGTTGGCCTTCCGCTTCTGTGATCATCTTCGACGCTCTGTCTGCCATGTTTAAATAAGACTGCCCACTTTTTTACCATGGAATACGAAGGTGCAGATTCCCCCAATGTCTCATCGAAGTCATCTTTAATTTGATTTGGTGTCATATTCTTTTTGACCAAATATTTAATGACGGCTCTAATTTCATTTTTTTTCCATTTTCGTTGTTAGCAATAGGTTCGTTCAAACAAAAAATTGCACTGATATATTATATATATGTACGCGACCAATTTTAATGAAACTTCACATACAATTATTATATATATAAGGCTATTTGAGGAATTAAAATTTATCTATTAAAACAACGTCTTCTATGTTAGGCCGAGAACTTTTCAAACAGCCTCCGTACTCGTACTCTTCCAACAGATAGATACATGAACTGTGTTCCAGAAGAACGTCATGCAAACCTTAACAGTCGGGTCTACATTAGATGGCACTTAATGTAAGCAGTTCTTTTTCATCAAAGAGCTTTTAGCATTTCTATAATATTTATCTTGGAAGTGATGTCAATTAATTACATAGAGACAAAATTTAATAGATCAACTGAAAATAGTCCGTAAAAATTGTTTAAGCTTGCAATGCGGCGGTTTTACTTCTTTATAATTTATTGACATAAATGGAAAGAGAATATCAAAGAATGGGAAAAAAAGTTGCAATAGCCTTCTAAACCTGCAGTAGAATTTTCGGTATAAGAGATGGGGACCCAGTCCCAAAATCATTCATTGGATGTACGCAGACATTATAAGGCCTATGCTGACGTACGCTTTTTTGGTTGCTTGGAAGGGTCAGCCATTTTGTCTGACAACCCACCAAAAAATAGCTTTCCACATGTGAACTAACACCCAAGGACATTGATATTTTCGTAGATAGCCAGGCGGCAATCAGAGGCAGGCGTCAATTGTCACGAAGTTTGAAACTGGTTGCTATTGCAAGTTACTGGTAGTGAATTAAAATTGCTCAGCGAAACAAATTTAGTCACCCTTCGATTGGTCCCGAGAAACCTTGACATTTATATGAATGAAGTGGCTTATGAACTGCCCAAGAACTTGCTTATTGAACCGATCCAAATAAATTGTACCCTGGGTACTTATGCAACTAGAGCAGGAAGAATTCACTGAAGGTTCCTCAAAACTGCAAATGGAAAATGGTTAACAATTGACAGCTGTTGGGATTCAGGGATTCAGGAAAAAAACAGAGTATCTACTGAAGCTTAGCGGACACCCATACATGAGCAGATTGGGCATTAGAAGATGTGACTTATGCAAAGGGTGCCAGAACGAAGAGGTGGAAGAGTTGGAAGAAGACTCATCTTACTTCCTTTGTGAATGACCCAGCCTAGCCAGAACTAGAAAAGATGCCTTCGGAGAATACTTTTCAACAAATTGGGTGACGTCTCATTTTTGCCCCTAAAATGCATCCTTAACTTCATTCAGAAATCAGGGGTGATTCAGGAAGACACTCCATACCTAAGACTTCCATTAAATCCTTCCTCTTCCCATTCCTATTTTCCTAAATTATCCACACCCTAGTGTGTTACATAATACATATTTCTCTTCGTCGTGAATTAAATTAAATTCAGAATTAAAAAACTCACTCATTAATTCTTAGCTTAAAAAGTTACATGAATAGAAAATTTAATATTATTTAATGAATAAAAGTTATGGTATAATTCAATATTTTTTTTTTTTTATTTGTATTTAGATATAAATGTATAATGTGTATGTACTAAATTTTTCAATATAAAATTTTAAGAAATTTGAGCATAAGCCTCCCCCAGACTTATCCATATTCTTCTGTCGAGTGCTTCTTGCCAATAAAATGTGCATGTAGCCCGCATGTCATCCTTCCAGCGCAGCGTTTGAATTTTTAGCTCACTCCATTGCTCTTTAAAACGTTCGGAGTTTCGTTTCAGCATTTTTAGTAATTTGCCACGTTTGGCACCCATAGGTTAAAACGGGGAGTACTGTCGAGTCGAACATATATTTTCTCGTTTTATTTGAAACATTCAAATCGAGTAAGTAGGTGCTTAATATTCCAGAACTGTCTCCCTCTCCAGGCGCTTGTCATTCGATGCTCCATGTCTATATCCTTCATTTCTCTGTCTCTGAATGAAATAATTTGACTAAGGTATGTATGTATAGTCCTTAAACGTACGTAAGTGATTAACTATCCACAGTTATTGCATATTCATTACCATTTGTCATGATTTTAGTTTTTTGCTGATTTGTTGATAGGCTAATACTTCTACATTTAGAGCACAATTCATTAAGCATAGTTTGAAGCCCGTCACTGGTGTTTGCGATTATTAGATGTCATCTGCAAATCGAAGATTTGAAAGACATCTGCAATTAATCTTTAGTCCTTTGTGCTCCCAGTCCAGTTGCGGAAAAAAGCGCCGGTGAGAGAGGATCTCCTTGTCTTACACCTCGGGATATTTTAAACTCTGGTCCGATAAATTCCGTTTTTATTCGAGCGGTGCTTCTGTCGTACATATCCTTTAAGATTCGAACTATTTTTTCGTCTATACCTTGGTTGAGAAGAGACCTCCAATTAAAACTCTGTTCGACCGTATCGAAAGCTTTTGCAAAATCGATGAAAGCAAAGTAAACAGTTATGTTATGTATTTTTCTATTACTTGGTTAACAGTTTGTAAATGATCCATTGTTGAAAAGCCTGATCTAAAGCCAGCTTTTTCATAAGGCTGATTGAAATCAAGAGTGGTCTTTATTCTGTTTCGCTTTTTGTGTATGACGATTATTTCTGTCCACTGGGTTGGAACTTCCTCTGTGACCAAAACCTGGTTGAAAATAGCTGTCAACCAGTTGGCCAATGAAAATTTTTCGAACTCAAGATATGCTGCTATAATCCCATCCTTTCCCTTATATTCAGATATTTAAACTTCATTTTGTTTGAAATAAATTTTCAAACAAATTAAAAAATAAAAAATAATAGAGATAAGATATATACAACAAAAAAGAAAAAAAATTAAAACGTCCGAAATACAACTGAATTGGGTCTGTCAACAAGACAACGACCCAAGGCATAGAAGTAAACTTGCGAAGCAGTGGTTCCAAGAAAAGAGGGTTAATGTCATGGAGTGGCCTGCGCTGAGCAGTTCCCAGACCTCAACCCTAAAAAAGATCTTTGATGCGATGTCCAGAAGTATGTTGCTAGTTTGTAAGCCAACTACTAAATACAGCAGTGCAGTCTTTTGAGATGTATTCTGTAGAAAGATGTTGAAATCTTATTGATTCGATGCAACGTCGATGCTCCTGCTATTTCTAACAAAGGACATGCAACTAAATATTAATTTAAGGTTCAAACACTCTGCTATCACTTATGGTAGAAATCATTAAATTTCCCTTTTGTAATATTTAAAGGTGAATTTTGCATGCGCTACTATTTTTTTGACCGCTGTTTCTCTATATGACTTGGATAGATTCGAAATTACCAACTGATTTATGGAATTAAAGGGATTTATATTTAACATTAATTTGAAAATCAGATGACTAGTCATTTCTTTCAAATTAGTAGATTAATTTATTTTAGTTTTTGTTTTGTCGAAAGGTTCACTACCATTATTTTTGATTTCAATTGGAAGAATACGTCCTATACTTGTTAGATTTATTCATATTACGTAAAAGCATCAACATTTTTAATAAAAAATATTAATTTTAATGATTTTAATGATTTCGACGGAATTTTGTCATAAGATAAAATTTTACTTTTCAGGTTTTTCTATGCTATAAGTTGCGAAGAAGGCAGTTATTGCACTTTATATTCACTTCATATCTACGACTACTGCGTTAGGGCTTCCATACGTTTAACGACAAACATTTTGGATCTTCTATGCCCTGGAAATTTTGTAAGAGATTTGCAGTTTAAAATTTTTTCATCCATGTTGGTGTTAATGGTATCAGTTTGCAGTTAATAAAGAACATACGAGTACTTAATCTTTTAACTTCCCAAAGCCTTAGGAATAAGAAATCCTTATCCATGAGGTATATTTTAAATCAGTTGATGGTAGAAAAGAAGGAGGGCTATTCTTTCAGCTCAAAACAAAAATATTGTATTATTTTTCTTCATAATGAATAATTAAAATAAACTCTCAGTCTCAAATTTTCTTCTTCCAAGAAAAGCTATTGTACTCGTAATAGCTTATTATAATTTCGAACAAAGACAATATTTTGTACTTTTTTTCCTTTATTCGTGTGCGTTCTTTTAATGATTATAGCGCGAGTAATGTGAAACTTATTTCGATAAAAATAATTTATCTTTGCAGTAGGTAGATAAAGGGATACATTTTCGCGTAGCTAACCAAAGTGAAGAGCGCAAGATAAGGGAAGCGTACCAGGAGTGGCATAAGTACCCCACCCGAAAGCCTCTAGATAAAAATTCGTATTGTGTTTTCATAATTCAGTGCATTGATGATGATACTGATTGTGTTCCACCGACCGAGCAGTGTCTTTGAAGTGAACGAGCGTGTCAGAAACTGGAAAATCAGTTTTTCTCCGTGGCAGGTAAAAGCTTCATGATGATGATATACGGGTTCATCAGAGTTTTTAGGTTAAGGATGTGGCACCGATGAAGAGGTAACTATGCTAAAAACAAATTGATGGTTGGCAACCAAATAGAAAATGTAATTTTTGTTTCAATTAGATTTTTTTAGGCTCCAATTCCTAGGATTTTTTGTTTCAAGTCTTGTAATTTAAGATCCGCATACGTAATATTTAAATTAAAAATATATATGCCTACATCATGTAATATATACGTACAATTTTTCGGGTAATTGACTTTAGGGCGACTCCATGATGAAGTATATTTATAATAAAATAATGAAATAATTAAATGAAATAATTTAAGGAATACATTTGACTTATTCTTTTGGAATTCGGTTACAAATATTAAATGAAATGAAAAAATCTATAGAAGAAATGTTTCAAAGTGCGATCGCGTGTGTAAAAGAATCAACCTTAACTTTCTAGATCAAAGTACGAAAATTTCAAATTCTGTTAATTGTGAAACATTTATTAAGCTATTCGTACATATATTGAACGACGTTGATTAAATCAACTAAGGAAATAAAAATAGAGATAAAATACAAAAATAAATAGCGAAATATTCACTTTTCAATCAATCGCGGGTGCAACATCAAATTATCGCGGGTGCAACGCTTCTTATTTTAATGGGCCGTACCAACAATCAAATTAAGAGACGACTCTAATATTTGAGCGAAATGGACCATTATTTAAAGAGCTCTATAAAGTAAACCATATATGTTATGAACTTAATATTTATGTGAACTCTAAATTATGAACCATTTATTGTACGGAACCTAAAAAATAAAATGCAGCATATATGGTCAGTTATATAGAGTCCATTAAATAATGCTTCATTTCACTCAAATATTAAAGTCGTCTCTTAATTTAATTGTTAGTAAGGCCCAATGTATATAAATATCAGTAAAACGATATAAAAAACTGGATAGGAGATCAAATAACGTTTATTACCCTTCTTTATTAATTATAAATTATTATTTTTTTCCTTTTTTTTGCCGAACTTGCAGGGTATCTGCACGAGAACACACAAACCTGCGAAAATATCTTTTTGCAAGACTGCTACTGTAAAAATAGTTTGGGTTTCAGAACATACATCTGCTGGTAGTATAGAGGCTTCAATAGACGCTGTTAAAGATTTAGAATTGAAAAATTCTTCTTTTGACTTACTAAAAACGTAACGTCGGAAACGCACAATTTTTGTTTTAATGCGAGGCAGCATTTCACCCGATACAGAAGGAGCAGATAAATTAGGAATCTAAATTTCTTTCTGAACTGAACGTATTCGTGGTTCCAAATCATTATCTTCCCAATATCAATCACTGTCTGTTTCGATGGTAGATTTCAAAATTACTGTGTTCTTGTAACGAGGCAATGAGGTTTGTGCCACACTTATGTTGTTGCCGTCTTCAGATTTGAAGAAATTTTTTGATTGAATACCCGGGGCCTTTTTCTCAAATCATACAATGTATGATGTGTATGTATGATATTGACAGTTCTGCTGTATGATTTCTGTTTCTCAATTTTATTGTATGATCTGCTGTCATACAACAATGTATGGCCGAAGATTACACTGGAAATATTGGAATGTTGATGGATTCTCTTTCTCAGAAATATATCATTTACATCAAACAGTAAATTAACCTACAATTTTTCATACATTTAATACAACACAAAATTTTGCTTTAAGTGGCTGCTGCACATGAAACAACATGAAAAGGAAATATACGAAAGCAAGTATTTTTTGAGTCAATACAATTATAAAAATTTTAATTAATTTTCATTGTTTTCTTTTCTACAGTCGTCCAGGGAACAGAAAATTCTAGTGATGCAGTCAATTCTTTGAAAACAAAACATTTTTTTTGTGGAAAGTTTACTGGCTTGACATTCACAAATCAAAATTATCTCGCAATTTTTCAACGTTTGAAGTGAAATCCACCTAGAAGACTCAAAATGAAAAGAAGCCCCAGCCTTAAGCCATGAAGCTACTGCTGTTAGTTTTATAAATTAAATTGTACATTTATGTATATATGCTCTTTTTAATGAACAGTAATAAAAATAAATAGAACCTTTGAACCATTTTTCTGATTCTTCCAAAACGGACCAATTAATTTTTGATCAAATGTTTTATGGAAAAGATCCAAGAATTATTAAAATATGTATATATTTAAAATTTTAATTTCGTAATCAACAATTATAATCAATTAGAAATATTAATCAACGAAAATGGTTTATACTATTTTATTAATTCCATAGTTTTATATGTAAATTATCACCCATATTACTTTTAAATTAGTAAAACTTTAGTTTTGTATCTAACAAATAACTTTTTTATTTCGCAAGAAAATAAAATTGAGATTTATATTAACCTAACACTCAAATAATAATAAAATGCCCGAACCATACACATCATAAAACAATACAAATGTCATACAACATTTCCAGTGAAATCTGAGAAACAGAAAATTGTATGATGTGTATGATGTATGAATATGTTGTATGTTGTATGAAATGTATGATGTGTATGATCTGAGAAATAGGCCCCCGGTATGTTTTTCTGTCCTTCCCATTTATGATCTAACATGCCCTTCCCCACCTTAATTTGTTCTTTAGAAACAAATGTAAAGAAGATGTTTTTTTTAAAGATTGCGTGCCACCTTGTAAAATTCTAAGGCATTTTTAATGATGACTCTGCGGGACTTAACAGCGATCCACACAGATCTTTTCACAATTCCTCCGATTCCATCGACGGCACCTTTACCATGTGAGGCAGCAAAAAAGTTCCACTCGAGGTGGCTGAATTTAAATTCCATTTTGACTGAATTCATGCTTGCCATTACATACCGATTCTTAAATTGTGCCGCGCAATTATCACTGATAATATATAATATATACAGATGTAACCTTATCCGTGTTTGACTTTATGTACTCGAATATTTTGTGCAGAAAGAAATGCACAGTGTACTTACTGTGGTTTAATTCATCACTGACTATGATCAAAGAATGGAGTTTGTCAGTCGCCCGAATACAACATGTGAAGAGTGTGACTTGCCCATGAGACCAGTTTGCTGACTGTATTTCATCTTGACTGATCAGACCATAATTCTGGGCAAAGTCTATTTAGTACAATAGCTTTCTCATTGGACATTATGTATCTTGTTTTGAATTTTGAAAATAATCAGACTGAGTGTTTTTAACAAAAGAATGAAGCTTGAATTTAGCTGTACTGTAATTTAGTTCATCGAGCGCTACATTGAAAGGTTTACATATTACATTGGTCTCAGATGATCCAGATCTTCCAATTAATACTAGGGTTTGAATCTAGGGTTATATTCCAAATGCTGGATTCTTTGCGTGCATCGCAACTTTTAGACATGTATTCTTCATTATTTACAGCTATGCAGTTTGAGTGAGTTGTGCAAACGCCGACATTATGAGGGGAATCATTGATAGGCAGAATATGAGCAGGGTCCTATTCCACAAAACAACTTATCAACTTTTCACTTTGCACTTATCAAATTTTTTCGACAATTTGCAAAACTTTATGGTAATCAGAACTATAAAATTTGATAAGTGATAAGTTCAAATTGAAAAGTGTAATTTCGAAAGTCTTTGCAATTTTTAAATTCTCTTTGCAATTTCTGTTGCACGTATGAGAACGTACGTGCAAAGTGAAAACTTAATATTGAAAAGCGTAGGATTTGCAAAGACTTTTCAAATAATTATGCTGTTTCATTGCACAAAAACTCTAAATTCTATTTTTGCAAAGCAAATTTTGATAAGTTTATCAAAAGTTTGCAAAGAAAACGATCGCTTTGCAAATTCATATTGTTGAAGCTTTTAAAATGTTAAGACGTGAGTTTTTGTTCGACGATAGTGAAGATGCGGTTAAAATAAGAAATTATAGAGACATAATTAATTTTTCGGGACTACAAGACTTTAATTTTAAAGAGGGCTTTCGTTTAAATCAAATTTAAGTTGGTTTTCTTTTAAATAAAATTGAAGAAAAATTAGAGCACAATAAACAGCGCAGTCATGGTTTGTCAGATAAAAATCAACTGCTACTGTGCTTGCATTGGCTCGGAAATGGTTGCCAGTTCCTTGGAGTTGCAGCTATTCATTGGGTTGCAAAATCAACAGGTTGCAGAACCATCTATAGAGTTGTAGACGTTACAAGAGACGTTTTATTTCAAAACTCAGTGCCGTGGCCCGGTCAAAGGTATTGCGGCTCGCAGCTTAACACTGAAAATAGATTCTTAGGTAATATTGATAATATTGTATGATTTCTTGTCAGTTTAACAAAATATGCGCTACAAATAATATTGACAGTTTAACAAACCAAATTTTGTTAATAAAACAAAATAAAACAGAAATTTTTGTCATATCCACAAATTTTTTTGTGATGTAAACAAAATGTTTGTTGCATTTACAAAAAATCTGTTTTGTAAATGATTGTTAATATCACAAAGTTTTTGTTATTTTTTTTTGTCAATCTATAACAAAAAATTAAAACATTTTTGTTAAATTGACAAATATTTGTATTTTGAGGTTGAGATATTTTGTAATATTGATAAGATAAAATTACCAGATAGATAAAACTATTTTGTAAGAAAAAGAAAAAATTCTACGAATTTTTCTTGATCATGATAAATCTTTTATGTATGTTAGATATAGTTCACATTTGATTTTTTTCAAAAAATCGATGTAAGTTAAACTGAATTTAACAAAAACTGCGTATCGTCAATTTAATTTTGTGGATACAACAAAATATTGTTTGTTACCTCAACAAATTTTTGTAATTCTTAGGAAATTGTTGAAACGTTTTGTTGGACGTATATTGACAGAAGTTTTATCAGCTCAGCCTACATTTTTATCATATATATGTACCTAGATCTTATTTTCAGTGTAGACCTTAACTGTAGACAACCAATTTTGTTTCCCGATTATTACGATCCATTTTGGATTTTGGAAGAAAAACACTAATTTAGATGTCATGTCGATTGTCAATTTTTTAAAAATCGTAAAAAAAAAACAATAAACAATTTTAGGGCCTCTACTGTTGAATTGAGCCTAAAGTAATGTTTGGTATTATTTAAGAGTGGAAGTCAAGCAATAGTTGGGTTGTAATTTTTTTCTAAATTATGAAATTTTTTTATCAGGTTTTCAATTTAAATTGATAAGAATAAAATTGATTTTACAATAAACTTGACATTTAGTATGATTATTTTTCTAATTTTCCATTTTTTTTGCTCAAAAATGTAGAATAATATTTTCCCTTTAATTATTTACTTTAACAATGAAGATCCGTTAGATATTATTGAAGATATCAGCTTCCTTACATAGCCAAATCTACGATTTTCTAAGATATATTATTAAATTCATTTTTTTTGTAAAAAAAAAACAATTTAAACGCCTCTACCGCTACTTTTGTTGGATTTAGCCCTATAAGACCACTGACTTTTTTGTAAAAGAGAATCGGGGCATTAACTTTGGAGAATACTATTTTTCGAAATTCCGAAAATTTTCATCAACTTTTAGATTTTTAATAATAAAAATTGAATTGAAAACCGATTTATCTCCCCTTTTCGCTTAAAAGGGAACACACCTCCCCAATTATTTTTACGCACAACTAAAGATGATTCCTTAAAGACATAAACCTTGAAGATCCGACAATCAGAAGAGAAGTTATAATTATTTTAATCAACCAACATCAGTCGAATTTTGCGATTTTCCCAATTTTATTCAAATAACGTTCAATCCTCCACTGCTGTACGATGATTGGCAATGAACAACACAAAACAAACTCGAAACGCAAAGTAAAAAGTGATGAAATAGAAATGCAAAGATGATTAAATGCTTTGTGGAATACTTTGCAAACTCACTTTCCAGGAGAGAGCAAAGACTTTGCATAGAGAGCAAATTTTTGCAAGGACTTTGCACTACTTATATGCAAAGTCTTTGCAAAAATTAGCTTAGTGAAAAGTGAGAAAAACTTATCACTTTGCAAAAAAAATTTAATTTGATAAGTGCAAAGTGAAAAGTTGATAAGTTTTTTGTGGAATAGGGCCCTGGTATTTGTCTGCTAATACCATTCCTGTTATAGAAATTACAAATCAGTTGTTTAATTTCGTTCGTCAATTTTCTAGACAGTTCTTTGGCGTAATCAGTTTTGTTTTAGATATTTCAACTTCAAATTGAGCTGCTAATTTTTTTACAACTTCAACTGCTTTAGCGGGACTACTTGGGAGATTACGTTAAACTTTTGCCACAGCCCTTCTGAGTGTGCGGGGACTGATGCAACAAGTAATAACTAATAAATAAACCATAACCCAAAACTAATGGTAATGGCTGTTTCGAGCGTATGTTACCAGGGGCTTGTAACACAAAACTACAAGTACTTGTAATACAAGTGAATCATTACAAGTGTAACAAATTTCTGTTAAACAAAGCTACAAGTTTGCTGGCTCTTCTACAAGTGTAATGGGCGAACATTACAAGTGGGACATTATATGATTTCCCTCTTTCTGTAACACAAAGCTACAAGGGTAGAAAAAAAACTAAATCTTTCTTGTAGAATAATCCACTATATCTTACAGGTGATTCAAAACTTGTAGAATGTAGATGTAGAAGGTATTTAAATATACAAAAAAAAAACAATATTTTCAACTAATCAGCATTTCCATAATTTTTACTTGCGACTTATATAGGTACGAGTACTATAAGGCAAGTTATGCATTATTAAAAAAAAAATCGAACTCGAGATTTTGATCAAAGTTGACATTACGATGATAGCGAAGACTAAATAAAATGCACGACTTGGTTTCACGAACTTGCTCCTATGTAAAAGACTAAGAATTTTCAAAAATTAATGGTATTAGAGAAACTGTTCATAAGCATAAACTTCATTTTTTAAATGACTAAAAAAAACTTCTTTAGTAATTAAAGGTAAGAATAGGATGCCATGTGATTCAAGCAAATATAGATTTATGCAAGAACAAAAATTATCAGTCTTTGTAGTGGTTTCTTGAAAAATAAGGTTTTATATAAGAAAATTTTAAAACATTTTTAAGAAAAAATGTTGGTACGCCAATTTGAAGTTTTTATTATTGTATGAATAAAAATTAAATTTACAAAAAAAAGTATTCAGCCGTTTTCGAGATAATGAGTTTTCATTTCATTTCATTTATTTATTGTATAATTATACTCTGTAAGGTACAATATCTTATATCAAAAAACAAAAAATTGATTTTTCAAAATTCAAAAAAATATTTTTCTTAAAGTTTTGAAATGCAATGTTTTTTAAACTTTTTAGAAGCTTCTTTCTACGAAATTTCATTAAAATCCGTTATGCTGATAATGAGAAATTCAAAATTTTAAAAAATCGTTCTATGGTAGGTTGTAACGATTTTTAGTTAAGGAGAGATTCAATGGGTATAAGATAACCTTATTGATGGGTGGAGGATGAACCAACATCATGAAGAAGGGAATTTCACCACCTGAAATTAATTTCCTGTCTTGCCCTTTTCGAGAAACTCCTTGAAGCCTTCCCCTTTGTCATCCTGTCATTATGCCTTGAGATTTACAGGGACCTCGAGATAGTCCTGACAGCAAAGAAGAAGGGTGTCCAAACCTAGTCCGCTTGGCATGCTTGCTCTAGCACGATCTAGCTCGTCGGTGCGGGGTTCTTGCTGACATCAATCTGGACGTTTGTTACGTAAATACATGCCAATCAAATTATTTATTATCGTTTTTTATATATAAGCGAAGCCTATCTAGTTCCAACAGCTTTACCTTCTTAAATATAATATCTGATGATACCTGAGGTGAAGAGAGAGAGAGAGCCTAGATGTCATGGCCCTCCGAGGTATACCCCAACCCACATACACTACCAAGATTTGATATCAAGGAAATGTACAGCCTTGGCTACCACGTCCTCATGTTGGTGGTAGCCCCTATTTTTTATATATAAGCGAAGCCTATCTAGTTCCAACAGCTTTACCTTCTTAAATATAATATCTGATGATACCTGAGGTGAAGAGAGAGAGAGAGCCTAGATGTCATGGCCCTCCGAGGTATACCCCAACCCACATACACTACCAAGATTTGATATCAAGGAAATGTACAGCCTTGGCTACCACGTCCTCATGTTGGTGGTAGCCCCTAATCAAATTCTGGTCAATCAATAAAAAAAAAACTTTAGAACACTAGGTTACCATCTTACATTACATATCCTGTTCAGCTCATGTCACACTATCATGATACATACCAAGAATTTAATATCCGTTGCTTGTATTTTACCTTATCAGGTCTCCATGTATCTATCTAAATCAATAAAAATTCTTTCTTCCCAAAAAAAATAAAACAGCAAAGGATTCCATCGCTGTTTACATCGGTTCAAGATTATTGGTCACATCCACCATTTATAATTTTAAGCACAGTAATATTTCATTCTGAATCAAAATTGTTACGATACTCAGAACTAAATAAGAATCTCAGCATTTCTACTTCAAGTCAATGTGAAATGACAACACCAGTAGTTTTAATTTCAATATTAATATAAAATCATTAAGTTTTATTTCATAAAAGAATAATGTAACCAAAAGAAATTGTTAACCTAAATTTAAATGTAATACTATAAAAAAGAATAAACAAAATTTATAAAAAAAAGAAATTAGTCTCTTGACAGTATGCATAAAAAAATTATCAAAAAGAGATAGGTATATTACTCAATTTTCGGTTGATCCAAAATTTTACAGTGATGTTTAAAATCATTGCACTCATTTTTATTATACCAATACATCCTTTTTACTTTGAAAACAATCATTTTTTCACTAGCTGGGCAATATTTGAATAAGTTATTTATTACTCTTTTTATAATCCAAATCAAAAAAAAAAATTCGTTCAAGAAAAATCTACATTCATTTCTTATTCTAT
The DNA here is from genome assembly GCA_911387755.1 of Chrysotoxum bicinctum. NCBI lineage: Eukaryota > Metazoa > Arthropoda > Insecta > Diptera > Syrphidae > Chrysotoxum > Chrysotoxum bicinctum. Next base: position 135,485,380 of record OU426988.1, read on the forward strand.
AACTTCGGACTTACCACAATTATATCGAAAGGTTTATTTAGAAGTTTTAGTAGGTATCCATATGATGAAGTGCGCACAGCATCCTGAATCCACTTATTTTCTCTGTAGTTTAGGAAATTAGAAAAATTACCACGAAGAAACAATAAAAGAGAATAGATATTGAACGAACTTGAAATCAAAAAAATTATAAATGAAATTTCATACCCAGTAGACAAAAAGAAAAAAAAACTAAAGAAGTTTTTTTTTTGAATTTTTGATCTTCACTTTAAAATGAAAAAAAGAATTTAATTATATTGTTTAATCTAATAAAAAAAATTACTAATTATAATTTGATTTACATAGTTATTATTTATAAATAAGTATATCACTAATATATGTTGATTATGTACTGATAAGTTCAGCATTACGATGACGAGACGACCAGCAAAGAGTTGTTGATGATGAGCTGCCAATGAAAGCGAGGTGGAGCATTGCTTGGGGAAATTTCCATGACAGAATAGATTGAATTGTTCTTTGCACAAATGCTTTATTTGTCTTTTCGCAATTGTTTGAAAAAAAATCTTATAATACTTTTGAATAGGAGATTACGAGGACGTAGCGTTGAAGATCGACTATTACTGCAGGTTGCATGACGTCACTACTGAGATGAAGGAACTCTTTTTTTTTTGTTTTTTAGCTTTAACCGGTTTATACATTTTTCTGTAATTGTCTTTACAGTTACACATGATGAGGTGACTTTTGCATGACGTCACTACTGATATGGATGTACCCCCTTGTTCCCCTTTTTTTTCTTTTACCGGTTTATACATTTGACTTTACGGTTACACAAAAGAACAAGGTGAAGTGACTTTTGCATGATGTCACTACTTAGACGAAAGTACCCATTTTTTTGCTTTTACCGAGTTATTCTTATGCAATTTTTGTTATTAAGTTTAAAGTTACACAAGTTTTTTTTTTTATAATTTAAATATTTTTTTTTGTTGTTGATACCATCGGCGAACACCGCACTTCGAGAAATAAAGGTCGAAGAGTTTTTTTTTTTCTTTTGTAAAAATTTCAGGTGGCGCGATAGTTATGTACGAGTACTTATGAATTCGGGTGAGACGGAAATACTTTTTTTTGTGGAGCTTTTGTTTTATTTAGGAACTAATTTAATCTTATGACTTTGCATCCGAACTCTTGAATAAAAAAAGGTTTAACTATTTAAAAGTCACGTTGTTAGTTTTTTTCTTTTTGATCATTGGTTAGTCCGCCTGAGCGCTCACGACCAACCTAGTTCCGAACTCACTCGAATCTGCCGATCAACTGACTAGCTTGTCTATCTCGCCTTCTTTATCTGATTTCGAATTTAAACGCCATCATCTCAAGTTCGAAAGACTATTATGGACGCCTCACTTCCGGAGGGCACGAAAACTCGAATAAATCCAAATCAAATATAATAATATAATATATTAAAATTCATTTTATAATTTAAGAAAAATAGATGTTACATTCCTTCAATAACCCGATCAAAAACCACCGAGATATCCTGCCCCGGAAGTCTTCCATTACCCTATACCAGTGCAATCTCAAAGGTATAGGTGTTCGATTTACCATTGCTATCCTTCTCTATACGTTTATATCGTCTAAGCTTAAAGGTTTCAAAGCTCTCCTTACTCTACAACCGAATTTGATCATTGCTTTCAGATTCAGCTTATGAAAGGCTGAATCGTCTCTCTTTCCGTTTTAAGATTATTTTGAGAGATTATTAACTTCGACCTGTCATCTCCCTAAGAAAAAAAAAAACAAATTGTTTCGATATCTACTGATTTGCATCACCACCACATAAGGGGTAGATATTTGAATTTAAAAAAAAAATTTGGGTAAACAAAAAAATTTGGTTTCCTACAAGGTACAGTCGGTAATATCTTATTTTCAAATTTTTTTTTATTAAATTACAGATATTCAAAAATAATAGAAAGAAAAAAAATTTAAGCCAAATTCTCGGAACCGTTTTCGAGAAAAATACGATTTTCGAAAACCATTTTATAACATTTGTATGAAGGGTACCGTTATTTTTAGGTAAAATGAATTTATTTTGCTCATGTATTGTAGATTATTTTTCCAAACTTTTATTTATCAAGTTTTGAAAAAATCGAGCATGGGGTTTTCGAAATATTGAGTTTTCAAAAAAAAAATTTGAAAGTTTTTTTTTTTTTCATCCAATACCTAGCTTTAATTAAATGAAATTTTTTTGTGTTTTTATTTTTAAAATCTGTCGAACAGTTTTTGAAAAAAAAAAATGTTTATAAAATTTCGAAAAAAAATCGTATGGCAGGTACCGTTATTTTTGGTCTTAAAAAATCAAATCAAAAAACATCTGGGGGTAAAAAATTAAAATCCATATCTACCAAGTTTGACGAAAATCGGCCGAGCCGTTTAGCTGCAATCGAACGGACAGACAGACAGACAGAATTGCGAGACCCACTTTTTTAGTCTTCGCTATCATCGTAATGTCAACTTTGATCAAAATCTCGAGTTCGATTTTTTTTACGAATGCATAACTTGCCTTATAGTACCTATAATTTGCAAGTAAAAGGTGGGTTTCGCAATTCTGTCTGTCTGTCTGTCCGTTCGATTGCAGCTAAACGGCTCGGCCGATTTTCTTCAAACTTGGTAGATATGGGTTTTAATGTTTTCCCCCCGGATGTTTTTTGATCTGATTTTTTAAGACCAAAAATAACGGTACCTGCCATACGATTTTTTTTCGAAATTTTATAAACATTTTTTTTTTCTCAAAAACTGTTCGACAGATTTTAAAAATAAAAACACAAAAAAAATTTCATTTAATTACAGCTAGGTATTTGTTGAAAAAAAAATTTTCAGAAAAATGGTTATTGAAGGTGCTTCCAATGGAACCATTTTTTTTGTTTTTGATTTTCTCAAAAAGGGTACAGCCAATTTTGATAATTTTTTTTTTGCTAAGGCTCCCCAAAAACCTGAATAGAATTGTGTACTCAACTATTCAAAAAAATTTTTTTTGGATTTTTAAAAAAAGCTTCAAAATTTTTTTTGTCAAAACTCAATATTTCGAAAACCGCTCGCTAGATTTTTTTTAAACTTGATAAATAAAAGTTTCTCAATATAATCTACAAGATGTGAGAAAAAAAAATTTATTTTACCTAACAATAAAGGTACCTACCAAACAAATGCTAAAAAATTAAAAAAAATGGTTTTCAAAAATCGTATTTTTTTTCGAAAACGGTGCCTAGAATTTTGATAAATTTTTTTTTCTTTCAATTAATTTTTACAATCTTTAATTTAATAAAAAAAATTTGAAATTAAGATATGTATTACAGCTTGTACCTACCATACAACCATTTTTTCGAATTTTGAATTTCTCATTATCCACATAACGGATCTTAATGAAAATTTTTATAGGGAAGCTTCTAAAAAGTCTAAAACACATTGCATTTCAAAACTTTAAAATAAATATTTTTTGAATTTTTGAAGTTTTTCTTTTTTTTGAAAACTCGATATCTGGAAACGGCTCAATATTTTTTTTTTGTAAATTTTATTTTTATTCGAACAATAATTAAAACTTTAAATTGGCGTACCAAAATTTTTTCTTAAAAAGCTTTAAAAAAGTTTGTACATAAATGCTTTTTTTTAAGAAATCACTACAACGACTTATAATTTTTGTTCTTGCATAAATTCATATTTGCATAGCATTTTGTTTTAATCTCTTACTACTAAAAGAATTTAAAAAATTCATTTTATCCTTATGAACAGTTTTCTTTAATAACATCCGTTTTTGAAATTCTTTGTCTATTACATAGGAGCAAGTTCGTGCGAGCCAGTCGTGCATTTTATTTCTTCTTAGTTATGATATTTTTAACCAAAAAAACAATATCAAATATCAATTTGTGAATATATTTTTATGTACGTATAGCGTATATTTGTGATCTTTTTTCAATAGTTAATTATGTCGGTAATAATTTTTAATGCAGGAATCTATATAATTTACATGCATAATAACTGAAAAATGTACCTATCCTTAGTGAGGTTTTGAAAATTTAAACATTTTTAAATCTCGGTAAACTAAATAAAAAATTAAACATAATACAGAATAATGCATTCGTAGTATATTCCCATTTCCCACAGACGGACAAATTAAAAAAAAATCTTACTTATACTAGGCAGAGGACTAATAAGGCATTTTCATTATGCTTTCAAGTGGCAAGAGCATATTTCTCGTAGTTGCTTAAGCTTTTGCATTTTCTTTAATAACTCGTTCATAAACAAATTTATGGGTTCACATTTGCTCAATTCATCGGGGGCTTTAAGTGGGATTCGATGCAATGCAAAACGTCAGGTAAATGTAATACAGTCTCATTAAATTAAATTAAGAGTCCTGAATCCTTCGACAAAGAGAGGCCTTGTGTTCGTCTACAAAACATAAACTCTTATTTATTTAAGTATTTTATTTTATAAAATACAATCACAGCATACGAGTGTAGTGAAAAACACACATTATGATAATATGAACCCAATATGCTATTAAACAAAAAATCTAAATGAAACACAGATGCTCCGTGGTGGCGATGATTTAAATTGATTTACCCTAAACTCGATAGGGGAAGCTGCTAAAATGAAGGCAAAGACTACCGACGACGACGACGACGTCGACGTTAGCGCGGGTAAAGTGATTTTAATCTTAAAAATTGGCGGTGCGTACACATAACATGCAGACAATCGAGGCGATAAAATTTTATGTGAATTATTTTATATGGTGATTTTTCTTTCCGGGGAAATTTACATACTCGTACATTCGAGTTTATTTCATTTCTTTTCGATTGAAAGGAAACTCTGGGATTTTATTTTACATAAGGGAAAAAGGACAAAGAGATTTTATCAGCAGTCGTTCAGTGACCCGATTACGTAGGTTTTTACAGCACTATGATACAATCGTCCATTATGAAGCATAAGGAGCAGATTGTGGATGAATCTGCTAAGTGGTATTGTTTCGATAAAAGAAATGTGTGAAGTTTTCTTGTAATGAATTCCCTTGAAGTGGAAAATATGAATGCATTCATGAAAGATATTTCACCTGGCACCTATAACGTACATATATAACTAGCATATTTTTAAACAAATTAGATCAAACATTTTCAAAATAAACCTATAGTAGCTATTTTCACCTTAAGTCTTCAGGGATATCAACATGTTGTTGGAGATGTGAATATTTTGGTTCACATCCGACAGACAAAATTACAATATTATGAGGGACAATAGTATTAATTGATTGATGTTTATTTGGAAACGATTTCAAAATGGTTCCTCGCTTATTTTCACCAATGTTTTCACCACAAATGTTTCCAATTTTTGAAATGTACAATATGATTTCTTATTGATGTTTGCTTGAATATACTTCCGGGCTAAACGACGTGCGGTGCTGCTGCTTCAAAATGCTAAGTTCTCAATAAGATTCTCACTGTAATTCATGTTTTGTTTTTTGACCTATTTTTCTTACAAGAAATCACTAGGCTTAAAAGTTATTTGTTAATAAAAGCCACTTAGCGATAACAGATAAAGTTTGTATTACCCAATTTTTTAGCTACTTTAAGTAGATGCGATTATTGCAAATTTCTTATTGGAAAGAATTGCCAATGGAAAGTAAAAATAAAATAAGAAACTTGGTTGGACGAACTTGCTCTTATATTGAACATACTTATCTACGGTCGACTTATAACTTATCGACTTATCTATGAGTGACATAAAATCAGGTTTCTAAGCCCAAAAATGTGATTTTTACTTGCGACTTATAGGTACTATAAGGCAAGTTATGCATTCGTAAAAAAAATCGAACTCGAGATTTTGATCAAAGTTGACATTACGATGATAGCGAAGACCAAAAAAGTTGGTCTCGCAATTCTGTCTGTCTGTCTGTCTGTCTGTCTGTCTGTCTGTCTGTCTGTCTGTCTGTCTGTCTGTCTGTCTGTCGGTTGGACTACAGCCTAAACGGCTCGGCCGATTTTCTTCAAACTTGGTAGATATGGGTTTTAATTTTTTACCCCCGGATGTTTTTTTCTATTTTTCTTTAAGACCAAAAATAACGGTACCTGCCATACGATTTTTTTTTCAAAATTTTATAAATATTTTTTTTTCTCAAAAACTGTCCCACAGATTTTTTTAAAAAAAATTCCAAAAATTTCATTTGGTAAAAACTAGCTAATGGTTGAAAAAAAATTTACAAAAAATTGTTATTTTCGGTAGCCCCCCTGGGTCCATTTTTTTTGTTTTTGATTTTCTCGAAAACGGTACAGCCGATTTTAATAATTTTTTTTTATGCCAAAGCTCCTCTAAAGTTTGAAAATTATTACATATTTAAATTTTCAATTTTTAATTTTTTGGATTTTAAAAAAAAAATTCAAAATTTTTTTTTGGAATCTCAATATTTCGAAAACCCCTTGCTCAATTTTTTTCAAACTTGGCAAATAAAAGTTTCTTAATATAATCTACAAGATTTGAGAAAAAAAATTTTGTTTTATTTAAAACTAACGGTACCTTCCATACAAATTTTAAAAAATGGTTTTAGAAAATCGCATTTGTCTCGAAAACGGTTCCGAGAATTTTGCTAAAATTTTTTTTCTTTTGATTAATCTTTACAATTTATAATTTAATAAAAAAAAATTTAAATCTAGATATTATTGACTGTACCTACCATAGAACGATTTTTTCGAATTTTGAATTTCTCATTATCGACTTAACGGATTTTAATGAAATTTTTTATAAAAAAGCTCCTAAAAAGTTTAAAAAACATTGCATTTAAAAACTTAAGAAAAAATATTTTTTTTGAATTTTTAGAAAAAAAAGTAATTTTTTTTTTTGAAAAATTCGATATCTCAAGAACGGCTTAGTATTTTTTTTGGAAATTAGACTTTTATTCGTACAATAATAAAAACTTAAGGTTGGCGTGCCAAAATTTTTTCTTAAAAATGTTTTAAAAATTTTGTACATAAAAGCTTATTTTTTTAAGGAACCACTACAAAGACTTATAATTTTTGTTCCTGCATAAATTCATATTTGCATATCATTCTGTTTTTATCTCTTACTACTTAAAGAATTTAAAAAATTTCATTTTATCCTTATGAACAGTTTTCTCTAATAACATTCGTTTTTAAAATTCCTAGTCTATTACATAGGAGCAAGTTCGTGCGACCCAGTCGTGCATTTTATTTGGTTATTCACCAAGCGCTTTTAAATTAAACAAGCCTATTTTTGGCTCATTTAATTTTAAAAGTGTCATTGAATTGTCATCAGATACAGTTAAAAGTGGATATAGCAGCTGACATTTTTGTTTTGTAACACTTTAATTTTCAATTTTTGGTGATATAAAATATATGGGTCAACAAATTTCGACTTTGCATGTTAATAATAACATTTTTTGAAATTTTCTTTTTATTTAGAATAATAGATTAGTCGTCTTCATTCGACGATAAATAGCAACGCATTGTAATTCGCCTTGCAAGAGTATTCCTGGTTCACAGGAATCCATTCTCAGATTATGACAATACTGACTTAAAATGAAATTCCGACTTTCCAAAGCATTTGTGGATCGGTTTATAAATTTGTTTGGTCGTCATTTGAAAACTAAACGATTAAATGAAGTGCTTGTTACTTTACAATCTACGAGATAATGTTCAACTATTTGCCGCTTTTTACGAAAAGTATATAATAATGTTCTAGTGAAATAACCTTAAAAAATTCAACTGTAAAACTTGCGCTTCAGGGAATGCTCATTAGTTTACTCTTGAGCCCAACTTCGAACGTTCTGCATAATTCAGAGATTCTTTTTTTTCCGCACTACACAAATGTTCAATGATTTACCCAGCTCAATATTTACCTTTCATTACGGTATTCAGACATTGAAAGCCAATGAGCATCGGTTTCCATTTTTAAATCCTCCCCAACTTTTCTAAGCGCTCGCACTGTGCTTAAACAATTTAAGGGTAGTCAAAATTCCTTAAGTATGTAAAAATGATATACAAATCAAAAGCACGACTGGATCGCACATACTTGCTCTTATATTAAAGTACTTTGAAATTTAAAAGTAAATATTAAACATGGATTTATTGAGATTTTTAGAAAGGTATGAATTTTTGCAAACTAAGTTTAAAAATCGTTTTAAATTAATTTTTTATATTAGAAATTACTTTAAAATTTTACAAGAAAAAAATTTGAGATGTCAATTTTCCAAATGAAAAAAATATTGGTTTGAATATTCTTATATGGGCAAATCTCACAAACTTTTAATTTTTCACTATTGAAATGTCAGGAAGTGAAAATAATTAAGCACACCTTTGAAATTTGGTTAATACCATCTTTATTACGTCAGTAAACTTATTTGATGGGGTTCCCTTTTTTCACGTACCTAATGCTTAAAAACTTACTCTATAACTTTACATTGCATTTCGAAAAATTTAATTATATATTTTTGTTAAGGTTCAAAATTAATTTAAAACCTTACAAATTACATTTTTTACTGGTTTAATGACTGGAATTGGTTAAAATATACAATATAAACATTTGAATAAACAATTTATTAAAGATTTATAAAACAATGAACAATGACTAACAGTTATGATTTCTCCAAAAGAATAAAAATAACAATAAAAATAAAGTTGAAAATATTAACTAAATAAACAAATTTTAGGTTGAATAGAAAACATATTTTTATTGTTTTTTTCTTTCACTACTCCTAAGTTGTCGATTCGACGTGCTTCTAGTGTTCTTATTCCCTTTTTTCTTTTTACACGTTTTTAAACTCGAATCTTGAGCTACGACGGACCAACCACTTGAATGTAGAGAAAAATGTTTGCAAGATGGATTATATAAATTATTTTCTATACAATTTCAGCAAGATAAGTAATTAAAAAATAAGTAATTCGAATTTTCTTTCGACCAAATAATTTGGTAAATTTTTGTGGTATTCCGAGCAGCTTTCAAATCTGGTTTTATAAGGATATCAGTTTGCTTAATTTCTTCTTCTGTGACTAAAAATATTTTTACTTTTGCGTCACTTGACTGAATCAATTCGATAATATGTTCTGCAGAGGGTATGCTCTTCCCGTTTGCTACTACTCGATCACACATACTTTTTTTTGTACCACCAACTCCATCAACAGAACTTTTTCCATGTAAAGCAGTAGTGAAATTTGTTAGAACGAATAAAATTTTTTTTACACCTCATCTTTTTTTGAAGTTATTTATTCTATAGTTATGATTTTTTTGAGAATTAACACGTAATTTGATCAATAAAACTTTTTTCCGCTAATAAATAAAGTGTTAACAAAATTAATAATTTTAATTTTCAATTGAATGTTGAAATCTAAAGATCTATGAAATATATAGTGTTAGCGACGAAGCGTACATTTTTTCATAAAATTTAGAAGAGGGAACAACAGTTAAGAACAAGAAATATTGCTTATTATTAGAGTGCTAATCGAAAATGTCTTTTCTATAGAAAATGAATATGTAATTTAGAAATCGGTGCAAAGCATGCTGTGTACATGATAAGATACGTATCGGATTGTAATGATTTTTTCGGAATCGTAGTACCGAAACTTCTGACAAACACTGTCATAAATCTAAGCAAAACACATAATTTTTTCGTAAAAAATTTTGATTTTCAAAGTCTCTTATGTCCCCATTTGAGTTTAACAAACTAAAATCAGATGCTTCAATCGTAAAACATTAAACTTTTTAAATATTTTAATTTTAACATACAAGATTTTGTATTTTCTTATACTTTTTGCCTGTTACTCGTTCTATAGGTAAAAACAAAATTCTTAATGTGGAAAATAACTTTTTTTTATACTGTAATACTATATTTTCGAAAAAATTATCAGAGATAGAGTAAAAAAATATGACTATGAAGTAACTTAATTTCAAAGTTACACGAAAGTCAAAACGTTTTGAGATTTGCCCATATACAATATTATTTTAATGAAGGGGTTTTTTGTATGATTACATACGTGCAGTTATGCCTGCAAGCACAAATAATCACATACAGATGTCTTACGCCTATGGAGCAGAGTGACCTATGAAATTGAAAAAGCTTAATTCTATAAAGCTTTTTAAAAAGCATTTTTTCTACGAGAATCAAAGTTCTTCTCGCAGGATTTTGCAGGATAGGATTTCTCTTCTCTCAATTATGTGTTGCTTCCAGGGTACGGACTTTACTTCGATCGAAGTAGATCTACTTCGATTTTGAGAAAAAAATTTAATCTACTTCCCTACTTCTCTTTTTTATGATCTACTTCTCTTTGAAATTCTTAACCAAAATATTTAAAGACATCGCTAATCACTCTGTATTACATAAAACAACAAGTTTAAAAATCGTTTTTATGTAAGCACCGTGGAAAATTTAATGTTTTCGAGATCACTTACAGAAAAACGTAAAGATATTTATGAACCACCTATTGAATTGATAAAATTCATACAAAAATACAAGTTCGGTGATGGAAAATTTACTTTAAAATAGTTATATTTTATTACTATTTTCTTACAAGTCTGTAGTCTGAATTTACTTTTATATGTTATGTTTATATAATTTAATTTCCTAAAACTACTTCGAAAAATGTGGATCTACTTCAGTTTTTTTCCGTATTTACTTCGAAAATTTAAAACTTAAGTCCGAACCCTGGTTGCTTCTCTTTTGTTTACCCTTTCCTACAATTTTTGTTTATACCTCGTTCACCCCTTTGTAACGATCAAGCCGCAGACAGTTAATTTTTTTTATACTTTCAAGATTTTTTTTTGGGTTGTCTGAGGTTTGCGATAAATATAAAATGTGTGCTTCTTGGGTTTGACCGATTATTTAAGTTGGTTGATAATTAGAAAGATTTTTTCAATAAACTGTGTCGTCGGTAGTTATGTATTTGTACATAGTTTAAATGACGCGACGGAAGGAATTTGTTTACGAGTATTTAATTTTTTTTTCATTCGTCTGAAGTTGATTTTAATAAAGGGCACATTTTTGTTGCGTAATTATGTAGTTACATTCGCCTTTTCTATTTCGTAAGTGTCCAGGAATACTATATATAGGTACATATTATATTTTTATAGTAATGTAGGTAGGAAGATACGTAGGTCTTTTTTGGGTTTATTATTATAAATTTCAAGATTTTGGACAAGAGCTTGTTTAGTATCTACATATGTATGTAGGTATACCTAGCAGGAAACGAAATTAGTTTGGAAATTTTTTACTTATGTACAGTACATATATATACATAAATATTGTTGTATGTAGGAAGATAAGATAAACATTTAAATAGTTTGAATACAATCATTTATCAATTAAGAACTTTTTGTATTAGATGGTCTTTTAAATAATTGTATACTTAAGTAGGGCTATGAGGACCTGCCTTGATACATTTTTACTTATTGTTATTAAACAAAAATAATTAATAACTTTTTTTTTGTTTGATAATGTAAAAAGTTGGACATTAATAAATAGATACAGAGTATACAAATGTTCCTAGGTTCTTATTAACATAATTCCTTCCTGTAACTATTATGTCTATGTGATATGTACCTACAAGAAAATTTGTAGGCACCTACTAGAAAATTTGCGCCTACCGCCGAGACGATATAGACCCTCCGCCGATCCGGTTTTAACTTACGATGCAGGTACTTGTAATATACATATGACAGGTTATGAAAAAAATGAGCTCGAGATTTTGATCAATTTTGTGGAAAGAGTACGATAACTTAGGCGCCAAGAAATTAAAATAACGGTAATATACTTACAATTAAGTTTTATACCTTTTTTTTAAAGCCAATGCTCTGTTATATTAGATAGTTTTTAAATCAAGTGAAATCTATGCACAGTTTTTGAAAAAAAAAACAAGTTTTTAACTCAAATTTTGGGAAAAAAAAACATAAAAAAGTTTAAACTTTAATTTTTCAAAACTGCACAGTTATATATTATTATTTTTCCTAAAATTCGTTGCTCTAATTTATTCTTATTCAAAAACTAAAAACTAGATGATTTTATGTCGTCTAGTTTTTGAGAAAATTGAAAATAACTAAAACTAATTTTTTATGGGATATTTGCTTTTTTTGCTTGCTTACGCATTGCGGGGTATAAACAGTGAGATATGTATGGAGGGGCATGCTGCCCCCCTGCAACCCCCCTGCTTTGGCACACCATAGGATTTGGGGTAGGTGCGAGATTGGGTGTATGCAAGGTTTCTTTTGCATTTACAGAATCTGGATATAAAGAAAATTTTAATTTACCCTATGGCCTATATCCAATGTCTACTTAATATATGTACGTACGTAGCCCAAAGTTGCACATTTAAAATGTTCAGACATGAAAATTTAATACGTTATGAAAAATTCACATTACCTAGGTACTACTGTATAAGAATGCAGCAAATTTATATAATTCCTTTATTAATATGTATGTTTATTGTTGGTGTCTAACATTTTTAATGCTAATGTGGTACAGGTTATTGTTTTCCAAGGTCATTCGTTATTCAACCATTGTAAGAGTGAAGTTTTTTTTTTTTTGAATAAAGAATGGCGACTAAGCCTAAATAAATTATATAACTTTTCAATATTTCAAACAAAATATTTCAAAAGCATCGCGTTCTTAGAAGAAATCGGTCTAATTGCAACTAAAACGTCAACTCCCCCACTGTGTTGCAACTTACCGATAAAGGTAGAAAAATAGAAAAATTTCAAGTTCGGTTGGATGTGGCGGTGCTCCGAAAAAAGCTCTAAAAAAAGGAGACAAAAAATGTAAGAATACAATAAACCCATCTATCGGCACATTTTTCCATGGGCTTCAATATTGGCTAGAGATTCGGGAAGTGCTTGCTATAATAATCTCTTTTACTCTTTTGTGATCAAAATGCCTGTAAACACGGTTTAAATACATTGAACATTGAAAAATTGACTTGACTATTTTTAATTAACACCTGACTTACTCACAAACTGACTGACTGAGACGCGGAATGCCATGCAATTCTACCTCCTCGTGGTGCATTCTTGGTAACGCTAAATGATTTGTACCTTACTTATAAATGAACCACATTAACATTAATTCTCAAAATGAAATCACCGTATAGGTTAATATCAAAAATCAAAAATTTCATAAAAAGTAGTTTTAGTAATTTTAAGTTTTCTCAAAAACTAGAAGGCATAAAACCATTCGGTTTTTCGTGTTCGATACAGAATTAATAGTAGCATTGACCACAAAAAGCCAATTAAGCACTTCATTTCACAACTTTGAAAAAAAAAATTGGTCTAAACTTTTTTTTTTCATTTTCTTTAACAAAATTTTGGGTTTGCATGCGAATTTTTCAAAAACTATTGACATAAATAATTTAATTTAAATTTAGGATTCTAGAACAGACTTCTGGCTTTCAAAACCGGTATAGTACTTAATTGTAAGTGTTGCCGTTGTTTTTTAATATTTTTTTTTTTTCAATTTAAGTCATTTTTTTTTTTAAATCGCCCCTACCTCCTGAATGGGGTGAGATAGACCCCCCTCCCATAGTAAAAAAACGCTTGTATTTGACCCTTCTACAAAAATCCGTTATCAATTTTTGGCGCCTAAGTTATCGTACTCTCCCCAATTTTGTTAATAGGATGGTAGAGAAGACGAAGAAAAAGAAAGTGTGTCTCACAATTTCACCTGTCTGTCCTTGGTATTCAGGCGTACATGCCACACATTTGGCCAAAAAGAAAAATATTATATTTCTCAAAAACGACTTTTACAATTTTGTAAAAATAATTTAAATAATTAAATTAGGAAAATGATGCTTTTTTGTATTTTATCTTAAATAGTTATTTTTGTTACCTCTAGTAGAATTTTATTTTTTATACTTGGTTTTTTCATTTTTTTTCTTCTTTCTCATAGTGAGAACAACATTTTAAGAAAACCTTATTTTAATTTAAAAAAAAAGTACACATTTTTATTTTTGATAACTTAATATTCAAATTATGTTACTACGTAGCTAACTAACTATGAGTGGGTAAATATAACTATAAAATGAGTTGAAAATTCCCATCCAACGTAGTGTAAGCACTTCGGATTCAAAGTTAGTTGATAATAGTTGTGTTCAACCAGCTGCACTGGACTACTCTGGGCAGACAAGTGTAGCTTTTTAGTGTTCATTGAAAAAATTTCTTCACTGACTTACACTGATTAGCGTTCATTGACCTAAACTAGTGTACATTAGTTCAAAAAATCAGCTGATGTCATTATTTGATTATATTTGTCAAAGGAATTAATTTGAATTTTGTCCGCGCGTTGCGTTTTTGAATTTAAACTTAGAAAAATGCATGTTTTTAAGATCTGACGTATGACGGTTTTGCTTAAGTTTGCTCTGACAGTTTTCATGAACTTGCACTGCCCTACACTACTCTACACTGGCCTCTTTCTGGTTGAACACAACTAAAGCTAAGTGTACATAATTGGTAGATCTTACAATATTGTAAGACCTGACAATGTCTGACAATTATCTACCAATAAGCTGACAATTAAGTTGTGTGTGTACACGGTTTGTACAAAATCAACTAATCTCTTACAATTTATTGTCAGAAGTAAGCTGAAAATTTATTTTCAGATAGCCGGCTTAATACCAACCAATTAATTGTAAGAGATTGGTAGAATTTCTACCAACCGTGTACAGTACACACACAATTAATTGTCCATTATTGTTGGTTATGGAAACTGCTTCAATTGAACCTTGGCTGCAAATTGTCTGACAATGAAAAACTTGTATGATGCTAAAAAACGAACTTCTTACAATTTCTTCATTGTCAGAAACATCAGCCAACGATAAAAATTGGCAGGCCTGACAATAAATTGTGTGTGTACATGATTATCAAATACCTTACAATTTACCGCCTTACAATTAATTGTCAGATACATTTTCTGACAATTAATTGGAAGATTACACGATTCTGAGCTAGCATACACATGATTTTTTACAATTAATACAATTCCAATTCCAATTAATTGTTAGACAATGATCTAACAATTAATTGTCAGACAAATTTTCTTTTTTTTTCTTTTTTTTTATAATCTACACGCGCTCAAGGGATTATGATTACCCTTTAAATGTTTAAACACAGCGCGGGCGTGAAATTAAGGAAGAGAAAGAAGGATTGGAAAGATGTGTGGCACGATGTTCTGAGACTGAAGGTTGTTGTCTCAGATATTTTATCTCCAGGGATGGCGGCTGAACTAAGCGGAGAATGCCGTGTCTTATTTCTATGTCGCTTATAATTCACATTATTTTATTCGTGTTCATCCTTGTTGGGCATACTAGTTTAACTCAATTACATGTTGTTAGTGTTATGCCTGAACAACATGTAATGAGTAAACCAGCAACCCATTGATGATAATTTTAGAAGGTTTTTAATAGAATAAAAACGACATAGACGACGGCAGGCATCGAACCTGTGATCATGAGGTTCACAGGCGAGCACACATCCATCGCGCCACGGCCACCCCCCTGACAATTAATTGTAAGACTACACGGTTGTAAGACATTGTAAGCGTGTTTTTCACTGACAGATCTGACAATATTGTAAGATCTACCAATCGTGTACATTTAGCTTAAGGATTTTGACATTTCACAATCACGGTTTCAAGTATACATTGCATGACATTCATTTGTATTATCCAACCAAACTGGGAAATAAATCTTTGTTATGTTTAAATATTGCGAACGAATGTTTGAAATTACGTTTCAGAGGGCCATAAAAGTAGAGGTTTTTCATTAGAGGTATCATATATTCTTTAAGTTTTATTAGTAATTATTTCTGTTATGTTAAATGTGTTGAATGAAAAATATCCCAACAATAACCATCATTCCAATTAGATTTAAATAGCTCTAGTTGTAAGTTCTCTTCTTGAACTATAGAGCTATGATCTATGATCAACGTTTTCTTAATTGATACTACTTTGTGTGATGTGTAATCTCAAAGAACATGGGGATGGGGATGTTTTTCATTTTATTGGAAGGTATCCCGTTCCCGTTCTAAGGAAAACTAGAAGACATAAAACTGGAGTACTGACTTCTTAACAGAAAACGAAACCATGGATCTTTTTAACGAAATAGATGTATCGAATATGTTAAAATTCTGCAAAATAGCACTAAGTTATCGAAATAGAATAAAACAT
The DNA here is from genome assembly GCA_911387755.1 of Chrysotoxum bicinctum. Taxonomy (NCBI): domain Eukaryota; kingdom Metazoa; phylum Arthropoda; class Insecta; order Diptera; family Syrphidae; genus Chrysotoxum; species Chrysotoxum bicinctum. The sequence goes on from OU426988.1 coordinate 135,501,566, forward strand.
GAATACTTTTAGTTAGTAACTGTAACTTAATTAGTTTATCTATCAAGAGCTGACGATAAGAGCGATTTTATTTTAATTTACGAGTAGCCCGAATGTCCTTTGGAAGAAGTCTGTTTTTATAAGATTTGATATTATGCACTTACTTTCTTAATGCTAATGTGGTTTTATTTTATTTGAAAGTAATGAAGCTTCTCTTAAATCGGAATCTACAAAACTGAAAAACTCCTACATTTTAGATGTTTGGTGTCACGTCCATCGCACTGACACCGAGATCTTTTAAACCAGAATACAATAAAGATATTGGTTAAACGATATATATTTAACATTTTTTTTTTAAATGTTTTAAATGTACAGAAAACATTGAATCAAGTTTGTTAACGGTTTCTGAATTCCCCCGGAAATATGTTTTACAAAAAAGTTAATATATCTACTAATGCGAAAACTACGGAAAAGTTTTTAGTTTTCCATTATTTTAGACAATTCAAATGAGTTCAAGGGTGAATGTTTTCATAAAATAATAATAATATAATATCAGCACCAGGGAATATATTTTATGATAATTTGCCAGAATGGGAAAATTCCGACGATTCTCTAAAAGACCCTGATTTTATACTAAATAATACTGTTGCTTCTCATGTTTCGCACCCAAAAAGTGAAAAGAGCAAAATTTGGATATTCCGTTCAAAAACTACGATTCACAATCGTCAGACATTAAGGAACATTGAAAAGTCATATAAGACACTTTCTGGAAAAGTGAAGCATGCAAGATCTCCAAAACCCTTTGGATTGTGTTGAAGCAACTGCCAAGACAAAATTTCTTTCGAGCAAATAAAACAACTATTTATCCAGTTTTGGTTTTTGGGAACCTATGACCAGAAAATAGGAAATCTTCTGACTATAGGAAATAACAAATGAAGTACTCTGTCTAACGCAATGCAAAGAAAGCGACGCGGTGAAACCTGAGTGAAGTACTCTTTGGAATATGATGGCATGCATATACAAATTTGAAGACCACATTTTACAATATGTTTTTATCTGAAACGGAAAGTTTCATTAAAAACGCAATAGCTGCAAAAGTTTCATGTCCAACCGAACCACTTGAGATTTGTCGGGGTACATCAAAAAAAATATATTCATGGCAGTTTAAATCACTCCATGTATAGAAATGAAGTTTGTAATCATGTGAGCCTTACCAAATATTCAAAAATATTCGGAACACTGAATTTAAAATTAAAAGTTTCCAAACTAGACACATGCGCAACTTGCTATGGATTTTAATCTAAGATAAAAGTAGCCCAGCAGGCCCGGATAAGAAAAAGATCTTTTGGGTTTATTACAATACATAAATCCAGATTTTAGTTATTTTTATAAAAATCTCAAAACTAGTTCCAACGAAATCAACATTTAATCAGGCTAAAGAAGTGACGATGAAGATAAAAAACACTTTTTTAATTTTGGTTTTCAATTTTTTATTTTTTTTTTTATTTATTTACAATGCATGATGAAAAGTTTGTTCTTTTTTTTTTGTATTTTCATTCATTCTATCTGAACGTTCAAAGTTGGTTCGCATTCTCTGCTAAAAACAATATATTTTTCTTTATTAAAAATTTCTTTAAAATGGAAAAACAACTAAACTGCAGATAATTAATTTAATTTTTAACTACGAAAGATTAAAATTATCTTTATTTAAATTTTTGTTTCAACCTGAACGGAGTTTTCAATCGCCCAATATATAGTAATGTACATGTACTAAGCTAAAAAAAGAAATAAAGAAACTTAAAAACTAATACCTAACCTTCTTGCTAATGCCGTTCTTCTTTCTTGAGACGAGGAAATAATTTTCACTTTCGATTCTGTCTACATAATATCTCAAAAAAAAAAAATAAACAAAACAGAAACATAAATATGTACCTACGAGTACCTACTTCTTGCAGAATACAAAGTCACACGAATGCATTTTGATTTGAAAGAGGGAATAATTTTGCATAGATTTCGATTGTTTGAAAGAAAGTAGCTAAACATCGGCTGGCAAATCTCAAATTTCATTTTTAGCATTTTTCTTATAATAAAACTAGAAATTGTATCTTTATTTTAAGTGCTTGTCCTTAAAGATCTAATCAATAATTCTCAAGTTATAAGCCAATCAACATAACCTACTTACATAACATACAAAATCCATTTCCATTTTTCTATACCTACCCAAAGCAGATATGTACACTTGAAAACGAAAAGATATTGCCAAAATCCAAACAAGAAAATTCCTACCAAAAAGTGCAATACCCACACAAGAAATCAAAATAAAAAAAAAAACAAAACCGCCAGCCAAGGAGTCGCCGCGGCATACTCCAGCCACCAAAACCAATAAAGGAACACAGGAAAAGGCAAATATAAAAACAAAAACAACATCCATCCACACAGAAATTCTACGAATGACAAAATATAATAAGAAAAAGTAGAACAGAAACAATATAACCCCGGTGGGAAAGGGATGCGCTGTGTCTGGTACGATTTGTTTGTGCTATAAATTTTGATGAGAACAAGAGAACGCTTGTCGCTTAGTCGCTTACCCAATGCAAAGATACATTTTTCGCTCTCCTACATTGTGGTCATTGTAGTTCTCTTGTCGCTCTTCATTTTTGTATCTTTGTCTGCTAAAGTTTGTCTGCTAAAAAAATATCTTAGGACATTTTTTTGTATGGAGATGAGACATCTGTATATGATTATTTGTGCTGCAAGGCTTCTTTATATATTAATGGTTTTTGAATTACCTATTTAAATGTAAAGGAGCTCTCTTATAAAAATGTTGGTTACAATCTTTAGAGCCGGTAATAAGAAGATCAAAAACAATTATGACAGGTACCGTTAATAACATTTTTTTCGACCAAAATGTAGTCCATGCCCATAATAACACACTTAATTTTTTGTATCAAAATCGTTATAGCCGTTTTCGAGATAAATAAGATTTTGCATTACGGGTGTATGGGGGTGCCGTTAGTTTTGGAGCTACAGTAGTTAATAGTGTAGGTTCACTTTTTTTTCCAAATGTAGAACTTGCCCTATAGTATATCGCAAGTAAAAAATTAGAAGATACATTTCTGTTAGATCGAAATCAAATAGTTTAATCACCAGTTGAAAGAGAACCGCGCACTGGCAACTCTTTACTCACACTCACACTCTTTTCTCTCTTGCGCTTATAGAAAACAGCTTAACTGTTGCGAAGGCAATCGTTTAGTTTGTGTCAAAACACAAATTTTTAGTTGCTAGAATAGAGTTGCTCTAAGTGCGCGGTGTCCCATATAAGCCCCTATGTTTCATTTTAGCAACCAAACAGTTGCGAAACTAAAAATTGAATGTGCGCGCCTGGCCTTACTTAGAAGCAAGATAGATAGAAGTTAGATAGAAGCAACATTTTTCGCTTAATTAAATAATATCACGTCAACGCGTTGACAAAAAATTCTTTAACTCTGAGATAACACTGATTAGGTACTTGGAACAGAATTCTAATTATAGTTTTTGAGTTAAAATACTTAGTCAACAAAAATTCATCTGCACAAAGAAACAACACACATAATTATTTTCATAAATATCTTTCAGAGTCAGCCATTGTGATGCAACAAAACCGGATTAACTGTAAAATTCAATTAACAAAGTTACCAACGTACCATTAATTCTTTAACTAATTACAAAAGTCGAAGGTGTGCACATAGACATTTTTCTCATCAGGTGGTGAATGCTTTACACTTCTAGGATAGATATGTATCCCTACCAAAAACTCACATTCAATGCTCTTTTCCTGCTGTTGCCTTCGCAATTGTTTTCGAACTTCGAAGTTTTTCACTACAATGAACGGGAACAAAAGTTGGGTATTTTCGTAACAATGCACCCTCTTCCTTGTTGAAGCTCCTTTCACTTGTTTTCTTTTTCGAGAGCGAAAATTCAACTTTCTAGGTTTTCACGTCATCGCATCGGCGAAGGTGAGGTGGAGGCCTTTCGATTTTTTATCTAAATCCTTGCTCTGTGGAGCTTTGGTGTATTATCATGTGGAATGCACACCCTGCTAACCATAAGATTACCCGCTCTTCATTGTTATTGAAAAAGAGGAAGAGAATGAGTAAGGTGACTTAACGGAGTCTACAGACGTCGAGTGCGTCGCGCCGCGTCGTAGCGTCGTGTCGTTACGAATCATACTACCTACATATACAAAATCTTGCCGTTGCAGATATAAAAATTGTGCAAGTTTGTGCACAGAGATGTGAAGCATCATATTGTATGGTTTTTGTGGATCGGGAATGAGGGTAACTTCAAGTTTGGCCCGTTAGAGTTTCAAATTGAGGGGTAAAACTAGCAGATGTCCTTTGTTAAAACTCTTACCGATACAAACTAACAAGAAGTCTTTAAGGTTTCGCAAATAGGGAGTGAGAATCTTGGTTGAATCTTTTGACTTGAAAAAAGGAAGCTTTTGAATGAAAAAAAGTGAAAAAAGATTGTTTCGGCAAATAATTTGAATGCCATACAGTTGAGATAAAATAGGTAGATTCGAGATTTTAAACTATCAAAAGTTATAGAAAATGTGAAAAATATGATGTGTGTTTGGATATGTTCGCAATCATCTTGGGAGGCCTAAAGTATCTAATTTGGTAGATATATGTAAGTAGGTATATCGAAGTATTAAATATTTGAAATAAATATTGTTTTTTTTTTTGAAAAACTAAAAAGCTTTTACACTATCAGTTTATGCCAAGAAAAGAACGGGTACAATAAATGTGTATAGTATCTATTGTAATATTTTTACAAGGTTCGTTTAATAAAACTTATTATTCTTTTTAGTATTTCTTCTTTATTTACACTTTCCAAATCAAAACAATAAATTTTAAATTTATAATCAAATCAAATACTTTTATTCAAATTTAGATCACACTTTTTTGATAACACTTTCCACAATCCAATGAGCAAACTTTTGCACACTTTCATAATTTAAAATCAACTGTTCTCTGCTCACCTTCCTTATATTATACACGTACACAATTGGTTGTTCTAGAAACTAAATCGAGAAGGTTCTCGTCTTAGAATGTTGTAGTTGTTTGGAATAAGGGGAAATACATATGACATTGGAAAACAGCCCTTTGTTCCTTCCATAAAGTAGATATGCTATTTTCCAACAGATGGCGCTGTAGGAGTATAAAGCTTTGTATCGGTGTTGTGTGTGTGCGTAAACAATATATAGAAACAAATCTAATCGACGGTTGTTCAATACATCCCATGAGTTTTAAGCTGATATTTGGGGTTTATCTAAAGGGGTTAGCCTTGAAGATGCAGCCATCAGAAACTAAGTTTTGATTTTTTTGAAGCCAACCATATTGCTTTAAGGTAATGCTTGTTATTTTTTAATCAGACATGGTTTTCAGAGAGGTTTGATGATCATCGGATTATGATTAACCTCAAATGGCAACAAGCCCTTGACCGTCAAAGGACAATAATCTGAGAGTATTTTCCTGTTACAACACCGGTCACTTCAGGTGCTACTCAAAACTTGAATCTGTCCTCACGCGGTATAAGGCAGGTATTATCGCAATACAGGTGGTACGATGGACAGGATCAGGTATACTGAAATTAAAAAAATCTGACATTTATTACAGCTGCAATTAAAAAATGCACATTTTAGCATGCCTATTCGTGGTGGGAAAACGGGTAAGCAAAGTTATTGCATTAAGCCGATAAGTGATTTCCTACACACACGCCCCTACCGATAAAACTGAAGAGCCTGTCAATAAGGAGTCTTATGACCTTCTGGACGGAGCCTACGGAACCTATCTGGAGTACGATATTCAAGTTGTGCTCTGGGACTTTAATGCTAATATCGGAAAGATATACATCTTCGGTGGATTAGTAAGTATGCATAGCCCCCATGAAACGACAACAGACGACGGCTTCCGAATAACAGATTCTGCAATAGCTCGTAATAATGTGATTAGTAGCACTAGGTTTTGAAGGGTTAGGATCCTTATAGACGCTCAACCAAATCGACCATGTGCTAATCGACGCAAGGCACGTATATCTGACATATCAGACGTACATATACGTACATTTCGAGGGGTAAATGGCGGATCTGAACATCTCTTAGTTAGGCTATGTTCAAGGTTCAGCATTCCTGGAGTAGCAAGGGCTTACAAAGAGCACCTCAGCGAGAAGCTCTCCGCTGTGCATTCACCTATCAACCACAGACGCCAAAAATGAGTATCGCGAGGTGGTCGAAAACATCGTGGGCTACCAACCACTCCAGTGAAAGAATCTGTGGACAGAAGGTGCACATGCGAATATGCAAAGAGGAGGGAGAAAAAGAAGATCCTGCGTGAAAAGAAAAGAGAGAAGTTGTCTCGTGATAGAAACACCTGGAAGTTTTATAAAAAAAGCCATGCAACTGGCTGCTGGTTTCAAGACCGCACTGCATGCTCTTCAAAACGACGAAGGTAATCACAAAAAATTTTAGACGATTTCAAGCAGCATTTCCAGCAGCTGTTAAATGGGAATCATGGAGAGCGTTTAATAGGGCAAGAAGACAACCCACTTCCAATAAATGAAGAACCAGTTCCACCACCCAGTATAGAAGAGGTAGGCTTAGCTTTAAATAAGCTTTAGAACAACAAGGCTGCAGGATCTGATGGCTTACCTTTAGAGCTCTTCGAATCCGGAGGTGATGTTTGTGTTAGAGTGAATGCATCAAACAATCATGGACGGAAGAATGACAGATGATTGGACCATCAGCTCCAAATGCCCCATCTACAAAAAAAGGTGATCCTTTGTCGTGATATGTTAACGTGTTAAACCATTCTGTAACAATTATTTGGCGAGTGCCAGTCTGGCTTCCGGCCCGGCAGATCGACCATTGACCAAATGTTCTCATTGAGCAAATCCTGGAAAAGACCATCGAATTTTCAGTCGACACTCACAATCTATTTATCGACTTCTCTTAATGGCTATCCCGGGTAAAATTGATCTAACTGTATCGCATGGCATTGGGAAATATGCGGTGCGATGTGCAACTAGGGAACAACTCTCCTGAACTAATCCAAACAAGCACAGGGTTTCGGCAAGGAGATGCGCTATCATGTGATTTCTTTAATCTCGTTCTAGAGCAGATTGTGCGCAGGATTGGCTTTAACACGGAGGGCACTATATTTAACAAATCTGCCGAACTGCTGCAGTATGCCGAGGATATCGACATCATCGGCCGTTCCCAACGTTCTATAAAAGAGCCCTTCAGGTTGTTGAAGTAAATGATGACAAGACCGAAGTGCGCGTTCTAAAAATCCCTTATACTACCAGTCCTGCTTAATGGCGCCGAGTGCTGGACTATAAGCAGAAAAGCAGAGATGATACTGGTCTCTTTCTAAAAATAAATTCTTCGACGGATATTTGATCCTGTGTTCAAGGAGGCTGAATGGAGGATTAAATATAACCGCGAACTTTGTCAGCTAAACTAAGATATTTATGTAATCCAGAAAGCCAAAACACACGTCATTGAGCTTGATAATTCCTTTGGAATGGTCGACTTGAAAAATGGAGTTTTTAAATTTAAATTTAAAAAAAATGTTTAATCGCTTTGCTATGTGCTTGTGCTTTGTAGGATGAGAAAAAAATTTTCAAAGCCTGTACAAATCCTGTACAAATTTTAAAAAATCAAAGAATTTGGATGACAACATACAGTTTTGTAAACTTTGTCATGAATGTTGAGTTTAACATACAAAAATGGCCCGAATCAATTCTGGTCCTATGTTAATTCAAAACGGAAATTGCTTGGGAGTTCTATGAATTTTAAAGGTGCAGAGTCTACTGATGTACATATATGTATAGGACTTTTAAACTTTTTAACAGGTTTTTTGAATCTGCGTATAAAGATACAGATATAGGTCGATAAAGTGTCAATACAATTAGATTTGTTTGAAGTCTTTAAAGGCTTAAGCTACATGCCAAGCTTGGTGTTGATGGTATTCCATTCCTACCATTATCTTAAAAAGATGTGCAAATTTGCTTTGCCTACTTCTTTTTGAAGTAAAACTTCTTTTCCGGCGTTGGGGGTAAAAAAATTTCTATGCAGCTGTCAGTGACATGTCAAACCGCCACGCCATCCGTCAAAGACAGCGACATGTTTTTAGAATACAAAGTAATTATAACATGAAGTTGGATACGATTTAGAATTTACATATTTCAAATGGCTGCATTCAAAGATAAACATAAAACTATAGGTTCAGACGCGCAATGGCTATGCAACACGAATAATTATTGACAAGCATATTGCAATCCAAATAAATTTTACCAACACCTAACCCTCACATACAAAGTACTGGCCAAAAAGTTGGGTATATCCACTACCATTTTTGTATTCTTGCTGTCATAGACGGCATGCCATATGACCATCAGGTTGCCTGAAAGTTTTGAAATTATACTTTTTAATAATATTTATTCGCTTAATCGCACACGCCACCGACATTTGTTTTGGTATTTATAAATTTGAACGTCACCCGAATAATCAATCAAATACTTTAATAATTAATTTTACAAGAGTGCCGCTGTCAGTGTACTTGCTTTCCAAGTTGCCTGGATACTGAATTAATGCCAGGTGACTACTAAGTTGCTCGGGTTTGTACGGGTTAATAAGAAATGCTTGTGTACATTACAAGATTACAACATGCTTGCCAATACTTGCACGTGCAGCCCTAGGGTAATACAAACAAAGCGAGGCAACTTGCTTGTCAAGTGGCACTTTTCTTCTCGATTTCATTTAAGGCTAGGCGCGCACATTCAATTTTTTGAAGTAAATTGTAAAATCAGTTTGAAACTGTGAAAGCAGCGCACGTTCAATTTTTAGTTTGGCAACTGCTTGGTTCGAGCAACTAAAAAGTTTGTGTGTTTGACACAAACTAAACTATTGCCCAAAAAGACTTCGCTATTTTGTGTAACATATAATTATATGCACATACGCAGACATGCAACCAAACAGTTGTGCAACTAAAACTTGAATGTGCGCGCCTAGCCTAATTGCCTATGAGAAAAAAACATGTTTTACTAAGTCTCACAGTAAAAATTTCGTAGCATTAAGGCTAAGCGCGCACATTCAATTTTTAGTTTCGCAACTGTTTGGTTGCTAAAATGAAACATATGGGGTTATATGACACGCCGCGCACATAGAACAACTCGATTCGAGCAACTAAAAAGTTTGTGTTTTGACACAAACTAAGGCTAGCCGCGCACTAGCAACTTTTAGTTGCGAAACTGTTTGGTTACTTATAGAAAACAGATGAACTCTTTGGTTGAATGTCCGTGAATTTGCAGATAATTATATGTTCAATAAAATGGCGAACTTATTTTAGGCAATCGTTTAGTTTGTGTCAAAACACAAACTTTTTAGTTGCTCGAACCAAGCAGTTTCGCAACTAAAAGTTGCTAGTGCGCGGCTAGCCTAAAGGATTGCATAAAATGAGTTCGCTTTTTTGTGTTACATATAATTATATGCACCTGCGCGGACATTCAACTAAATAGTTGAGCAGTTTTAAGCACAAGAGAAAAAAGTGTGAGCGTGAGTGAAGAATTGCCAGTGCGCGGTGCTCTATCAACTGGTGATTAAACTATTTGGTTTTGATTACAGTTGCAAGTGCGCGCCTAGGCTAAGAGTTGCGAAACGATTTTAAGGCTTGGCGCGCACATTAAATTTTTAGTTGCACAACTGTTTCGTTGCCTAAGCCCAGTACGCAGATCGGGAAAAATTTTGTCTCTCATAAATTTTTTGTCCTGGGATAAATTTTGTCTTGGATGTTTTTCCGAGCAGTACGCAGTTCGCACACAAAATTCATGCTTTTGTGCATTGCTGTACAAAATGTCTCCACAAAATTTTTCCAGGAAAAAGAATGATACAAGCATTATTCTGCTGGACAAATTTTGACGGCCACCGTATTTCCGAAAGTGATTTTTGTCAATACTGGTTTTATGTAAAAAGTGGTGATGCTGATCTTGAGAGCATCAAGAGGAGATTCCAAAAAGGTATGAACGATTTTTGTAAAACAATACGTTTCAGAGATACACTAAGGCTAGGCGCGCACTTGCAAATTTTTTGGTTGCGCGACTAGCCTAAAAAACACATTAAATTAGATTTTAACTCTTTAACTTCAATTTTTTGCGCGAGATTTGAAAAAGTTTTGTAGAGATTAAAATTGTAAAGATGAAATTTGTCTTGTCTCGATCTGCGTACTAGGCTTTATAGAAAACAGATGAACTATTTGGTTGAATGTACGCGCAGGTGCATATAATAAATTATAAGTTACACAAAATAGCGAACTCATTAGAAGCAGTCGTTTAGTTTGTGTCAAACACAAACTTTTAGGTTGCTCAAACCAAGCAGTTGTACAACAAAAAATTGAATGTGCGCGTGAGCACTATTAGTTTTGAGTTGCGCAACTGTTTGGTTACTTATAGAAAACAGATGAACTATTTGGTTGAATGTCGGCGCATATAATTATATGTTCAATAAAATAGTGAACCAAGCAGTTGCGCAACTAAAACTTGAAAGTGCGCGCCAAGCCTAAAACTACAAAGTTATGAGTGAATCATATACTACGTTTATATGCAGTATCGAAAGAGCGAGTTGGATTAGGGTTGGATTTTCGACCCAGGTTTTTCGTCATTTGAGTTGAGAGCTCGATTTGGAGTTGAGTTGACTCGACACCGCTCAGTGAGTGAGATCAAGTCGAACGAAGCTCATTTCAACTCAATACCCGTTTATAAAGGGTCGAAGCGAGCTTCAAGCCAGGCGCGCACATTCAATTTTTAGTTTCGCAACTGTTTGGTTGCTAAAATGAAACATATCGGCTTATATGGGACACCGCGCACTTAGGCTAGGCGTGCACATTCAATTTTTTGATGCGCAACTGCTTGGTTCGAGCAACTAAAAAGTTTGTGTTTTGACACAGACTAAACGGTTGCCTAAAATGAGTTCGCTATTTTGTGTAACATCTGTTTTCTATAAGCAACCAAACAGTTGTGCAACTAAAAATTGAATGTGCGCGCCTAGCCTTAGAGCAACTCGATTCGAGCAACTTAAAAGTTTGTGTTTTGACACAAACTAAACGATTGCCTTCGCAACAGTTGAGCTGTTTTCTATAAGCGCAAGAGAGAAAAGAGTGTGATCGTGAGTAAAGAGTTGCCAGTGCGCGGTTCTCCTTCAACTGGTGATTAATTTACTTGATTTCGATCACAGTTGCCAGTGCGCGATTAGCCTCATTGTTGACATTTCTGACAAAATCGGTTACGACGATTTTTCACTCACCAATTTTTTAAGATATTTCCAAATTAAATGGGTACCAATGTGAAAAAACATTGACATTGGGGAATTGCGGGACCATTTTAAAATTACAAAAAGATATAGATCAGTAGATCATCACGCACCTAGTGTTCTTTTATTATCGATTAATGATTTGTACCCAGTTTAATAATCATATGCTTTAAAAAAAAGCACCATCTGTGTGTCATAAAGAACATCATCAAAGGTTTTCAAAGTTGGTAACAAAACAAACATACCTACAATTTTATTTTCCCAAGTTTCAAAGCACGCCATTTAAATTTCGTAAAACGGTATATTTTCAGTCTTTTATCTTTTCTAAAAATAATAGGAATAAAAACATTGTTTAAAAAGTGCATAACAAAAAGAAAAAATTTAAATAAAAGATGGAAGAAATCATTGAGAATCCATCGTGTTCTGGTGAAATCAATTCTTGTTTTTTCGAGAACGAAAATAATATAGATGTGCCTTTTACGGTTCCGATGGTTGAGGAAAATGATCCTGATGTACCAAGTAGCTCCACTAACAAAATTCATGGTCGTCGTAAAGAAGCATGTAAGTCTATTACTCTTAGAATCGTTTCAACTCAATATGAATATGAAAATGGTCAAACATTTAATCTATAAAAATTTTGGAAATTTTTAATCTTAACAAAAATGGAACTATTATTTTGCTCAAAAGGGATTTAAATGTTATCGAGCAAATTCTAAATTTCATTGCAGTCTGCAGTGGCAGAGTTGTTTTCGTTTTGATATTGATATTGATAATGAAACAAAATAGCCGCATTAAATGTACAGTGGCGAGCATTATGTGGATACATAATGCTCAAAACTGACTTTAAGTTGCTGTAAAACTCGCAAAAATAAAGCAATTACACATTTTTTTTTCGGTTTAAACTCTTTATTTATTAAGAAACAAAAAATATAAAAACATTTTTTAAAACTGAAAAGAAAAATTAACTTTTAATTTATTTAATAAGAAAACTCAATGTATCCACTTTTGCACGTTCAAAATAAAAGCGTTTAATACTACATTTTTGTATGTTGTCCAAAGGCCCTTGGCTTTAATGAGTCATTGAGTCGTTTGGACATGCTTTTTACTAATTTTTCGATTAGGGCGATCGGAATGCTGGCCCACTATGTCTGAATCCGGTCTAAGGTTTTTTGGTAAATTTTCATCATGTTCAACAATGAAATTTTATTGTATTTCATGCAAATCTTAGTTACAAAATGATGTCATTTCAAAACTATTTGCCTTATTTTGATCATTGAAACTATTCTGAGTTGCCAATTTAGTGTTATGCTGAATTTTAAAAACCATTTTCAATTTCAGCAAATATTTCAAAAAAATTTCATATAACACAATTTTCAACATGTTAAACAATGAAATTTTATTGTATTTCATGTAAATCTTAGTTACAAAATGATGTCATTTCAAAACTATTTGCCTTATTTTGATCATTGAAACTATTCTGAGTTGCCAATTTAGTGTTATGCTGAATTTTAAAAACCATTTTCAATTTCAGCAAATATTTCAAAAAAATTTCATATAACACAATTTTCAACATGTTAAACAATGAAATTTTATTGTATTTCATGTAAATCTTAGTTACAAAATGATGTCATTTCAAAACTACTTGCCTTATTTTGATCATTGAAACTGTTCTGAGTTGCAAATTTAGTGTTATGCTGAATTTTAAAAACAATTTTCAATTTCAGCAAATATTTCAAAAAAATTTCATATAACACAATTTTCATCATGTTAAACAATGAAATTTTATTGTATTTCATGTAAATCTTAGTTACAAAATGATGTCATTTCAGAACTATTTGCCTTATTTTGATCATTGAAACTATTCTAAGTTGCCAATTTAGTGTTATGCTGAATTTTAAAAACAATTTTCAATTTCAGCAAATATTTCAAAAAAATTTCATATAACACAATTTTCAACATGTTAAACAATGAAATTTTATTGTATTTCATGTAAATCTTAGTTACAAAATGATGTCATTTCAAAACTACTTGTCTTATTTTGATCATTGAAACTGTTCTGAGTTGCAAATTTAGTGTTATGCTGAATTTTAAAAACAATTTTCAATTTCAGCAAATATTTCAAAAAAATTTCATATAACACAATTTTCATCATGTTAAACAATGAAATTTTATTGTATTTCATGTAAATCTTAGTTACAAAATGATGTCATTTCAGAACTATTTGCCTTATTTTGATCATTGAAACTATTCTAAGTTGCCAATTTAGTGTTATGCTGAATTTTAAAAACAATTTTCAATTTCAGCAAATATTTCAAAAAAATTTCATATATGTAACACAATTTTCAACATGTTAAACAATGAAATTTTATTGTATTTCATGTAAATCTTAGTTACAAAATGATGTCATTTCAAAACTATTTGCCTTATTTTGATCATTGAAACTATTCTGAGTTGCCAATTTAGTGTTATGCTGAATTTTAAAAACCATTTTCAATTTCAGCAAATATTTCAAAAAAATTTCATATAACACAATTTTCAACATGTTAAACAATGAAATTTTATTGTATTTCATGTAAATCTTAGTTACAAAATGATGTCATTTCAAAACTACTTGTCTTATTTTGATCATTGAAACTGTTCTGAGTTGCAAATTTAGTGTTATGCTGAATTTTAAAAACAATTTTCAATTTCAGCAAATATTTCAAAAAAATTTCATATAACACAATTTTCAACATGTTAAACAATGAAATTTTATTGTATTTCATGTAAATCTTAGTTACAAAATGATGTCATTTCAAAACTACTTGCCTTATTTTGATCATTGAAACTGTTCTGAGTTGCAAATTTAGTGTTATGCTGAATTTTAAAAACAATTTTCAATTTCAGCAAATATTTCAAAAAAATTTCATATAACACAATTTTCATCATGTTAAACAATGAAATTTTATTGTATTTCATGTAAATCTTAGTTACAAAATGATGTCATTTCAGAACTATTTGCCTTATTTTGATCATTGAAACTATTCTAAGTTGCCAATTTAGTGTTATGCTGAATTTTAAAAACAATTTTCAATTTCAGCAAATATTTCAAAAAAATTTCATATAACACAATTTTCAACATGTTAAACAATGAAATTTTATTGTATTTCATGTAAATCTTAGTTACAAAATGATGTCATTTCAAAACTACTTGTCTTATTTTGATCATTGAAACTGTTCTGAGTTGCAAATTTAGTGTTATGCTGAATTTTAAAAACAATTTTCAATTTCAGCAAATATTTCAAAAAATTTCATATAACACAATTTTCATCATGTTAAACAATGAAATTTTATTGTATTTCATGTAAATCTTAGTTACAAAATGATGTCATTTCAGAACTATTTGCCTTATTTTGATCATTGAAACTGTTCTGAGTTGCAAATTTAGTGTTATGCTGAATTTTAAAAACAATTTTCAATTTCAGCAAATATTTCAAAAAAATTTCATATAACACAATTTTCATCATGTTAAACAATGAAATTTTATTGTATTTCATGTAAATCTTAGTTACAAAATGATGTCATTTCAGAACTATTTGCCTTATTTTGATCATTGAAACTATTCTAAGTTGCCAATTTAGTGTTATGCTGAATTTTAAAAACAATTTTCAATTTCAGCAAATATTTCAAAAAAATTTCATATAACACAATTTTCAACATGTTAAACAATGAAATTTTATTGTATTTCATGTAAATCTTAGTTACAAAATGATGTCATTTCAAAACTATTTGCCTTATTTTGATCATTGAAACAGTTCTGAGTTGCAAATTTAGTGTTAAAGTCAGTTTGTATCCACATATGCTCGCCACTGTACATTTTGGCGTATCAAGTTAAATGTAATTCGAATGCCACTCATACTAATTTTATTCTTATTTTAGTAAAAAAAACGGTAAATGGAAATGCAAAAAGATGTCGAAATTATAGATTACGAAAAAAATTGGCGGAAGAAACTAGAGTCAAAAAACTTAGAGCGTTGGTCGTACATGAGGAAAATTCTGTTGAACCTGGTAAATTTACTTAGTTAACAAAATAAATTGTACCGTAATTTTATTTTGTGTCCATTTGTTTTGAAAAAAAAACTGGATATAGATAAGTTTCCGAGAATGTATATTTTTTCCTTCGTTAGGCATGAAATGCCTATTATGGCTGCAAACTAAAGTAATTTGAGTATTGCTAATAAGTAGTTTTATATATATTTTAGTTATTAAGATGGAAAAGTATAGTACTCAAATGTGTCAGGATTATAGAATGCAGGAGAGTATTGCAGAAGCAACTGAAGACCAAAATAACCAAAATATTAACCCACCGGTGATGCATGAAGAAAATTATCCCAAACCTGGTAGCATTATATTATACAAAAAATAAAGTGAGTGTTACTTATATGTAATTTTATATTGTAATTTAGCTTCAAGGAAAGTAATGACAGTGGCCGAACGCAGCCGAGATTATAGATTGCGGCGAAGTGTTGCAAAAGCAACTCAAATTTATGCCGATAATTCTCCTTCACCTGGTAAATCTAAAATAATAAAACAATATTACTTTGTTGTATCTTTTGAAATAATTTTGTTCTACGAGCGTTGAAATTATTTTGTTCTACGAGCGTTGAAATTAAAATTAATGGTGCAAAATTTAAGTGCAATTAATACGATGTTAAAGGTGTTTTAGTATGAAATTATTTTAAAACGATGATTTTGCAATTTTGAATCAAATATAGCATCATTCTTTCTCTACCCTTATATTAAAGTAAAAATCTTTGAATACCTATTTTATTAATTTATTGGCGCAAGAAAATTTTAAACAGTCTAGTATTAAGATATTAGTATGATACTACTTAACAATTTGCTAACTTTAAAGTAGTTTACTAACTCATTCTTAATTTTAAACATTTTCTTATTAGTATCTTACTAAAGCAATTTTCTTAATAAAATGCTCCTGAACACACCTAAAACAATGAAAAATAGGTATGATGATTTTAACTTTAATAAAATCGTAGAGAAAGTATTTGAAAAATCGTTGTTTTAAATTAGTTTCACAGCTTTTACATCGTACTAATTTAACTAAAATTTTGAGCCTATTTTTATTTTACATTGTGACAGGCTGCCCTTATTTCTAGCAGAAAACTGGCCATATAACGAATATAGATAGGGTTTAATAAGAAAAAAAAAACAGAACAAGGCAAAAATAACTTTATGGCGTCATAAAGTCTTTACTTAATTCAAAGTAAATGGTGGTTAAAATACAGCTGAAATCATAATGTTTTCATTTCGTGCTTTTGCTTTCTTTTCCATTTAAAATTGATTAAATTATTGTAATAATATCTCTGATCCCGTAATTTTCAGATTTGAACAGTACGCGAACAGAAATATGTATTTCAATTTAACTGATTTTATCGTCGATTGTGAGTATTGAAATTGTTTCCTGACTAATTAAATGTTTTTATTCAGGAATGTAATCCTATACTTTTCTGAAGTTTTCTGTATAGAAACACTCATTAAACACACCTAAAATTCACACGAAGTCAAATTAATGCCGTTCTGATGCTCTTTGCTTATATAATGTCTAGTTGCGATTTTATTCTTTTCTTTCGCAATATCATTATTTGTAAAATGTTGTAACTGTCTATTTGAATGACGCTATTTTAATGACAATATTTTAGACTTAGACTTTCTACTGCAGCGAGTTACGACCAGAATATTCAATATTATTTCAAAACACATATATTTAATAAAATCTATCAATGGATTCCTACGAGCTGAAAAGGAAAACAATTCAACTTCTAAACAAAATGGAAATACAAATTAAAGATTTAACTGAAAAGGAACAAAACGTATGGAGAATTGAGCTATATAAAAATATTTATATAGCGACATCGGCAGTAGATGGTAATACTTTTGTAGCATGATATTGTTTTAATAAATACATTTTTAATCTTATATTCAGATCTTCAAAACGAAGCACAAAAATATATAAGTGAGAGTTCAGCACCAAGTCTTACGGAAAATGAGAAATTTGAAATTTCTCAAATATCAAATATTTTCGAGAACGAAGACGAACTCGAAGAAGATAAATGTGAAGATGACGATAAGGAGCAAAAGGAAATAAAAGAAAGCAATTTAGAAAAGGAACCACCATGCATTATGGAGCAAATGATTGAAGAATAAAAGAAAAAATCATAACATTTTTTTAATTTATGGAAAGGTTTGGGTTTTGTCCCACAAATAAAGTAAATACAAATAATCAAATCAAAAGATGAACAACGAAAATTTATATATTTTTCAAATTTTGACGCAAATCAACTGATTTTGAAACTCCGAAATTAGGAAAATGCTTTTTTGATTCCGGCCTATGATGTTAATTTATTCGTATTTGTAGGTAACAAAATTTTCGGGGATTTGTTACGAGGGACTCTGTGATAGGGGTGAATATAAAACTAATTCCGTCATGTTTCAATTTTCCAAAAAATGGTGGAATTACTTTTACATAGAATTTTTTCAAATATTTCTTGAAATTGAAAATAGTTTCCCGAATTAGTTACATAACATAAATTTAAACTAAGAACCGTTTCAGTCGTCAGAATGAAAAAAGTAGTTTGGAAATGACAGCCTGTTGTGTGTGAGAATTTAAAGAAATTACTTAAAATCCGAAAAAAGTACCTAGCCAAGCTGTCATTTCTAAACTATTTGAATGATTTGAAAGGTTTTGAATTTTAATTCTAGCCTTTCAATAAATTTCAAAATATGTCCATCTAAAAGCATTTCTCTCATTTCTAAATTTTCAAAAACATGACAAAAATAACTTTTATGGACATTTTTGGAAATAATTTTCCGAATTGAAAATGGTTTTCAGTATTAGTGATTAAAATTAAAAAATCAGAGTCAAGAATCCAAATGAAACAAGTAGCTTGCTGTGATTTTTAGATTACTTGCTTAATTCGGATGACTAAAACAGCAAGGTGTTTTGAAATGACTTTCTTGATTTTCTCAATAAATTCAAGAAAATGCCATTTAGACCAAGCTATCATTCCAAAACTAATTGCTTCAATTGTATAATTGAAACAGTTTTGAGTTCCAATTTAAACTTCATAACTTATTTTGACAATTTTGACACCCAAACAGAATCTATGTCACAAAACCCATTTTTGATAGAGACGATAAGTGAGAAATGGATTGTTTCATTTTTTAACGATTCGAAAACTAATCGGCTATATATACAATTTGTAAATTCATTATAATATTAATCACAATTAATTCTGACGTTGGATTTTACAAAAGTTTTTACAGAGGCTTTGTTTGAGAGAAAAGAAGTTTTACTTCTAGAGCGCGTACGTCAGTACACACATTCTTTTTTTATTATTTTCTATCTGTCATTATTATCCGGAACATTTTTGGAGGAATGGAAATCTTCGTTTTTGATCGCAATTTTTCAAACGGATTAAAAAAAAGAGGCTGGGTGCGACCCACACTGATAACTTCCCATTGTGGTAAGAAAACCTTGAGTAGAATTTTACATCTTTTTCATGCACAAAAGATAAAAACATATTGTGACGTTTTCTTCAATTTTATCATAGCTATTAATGGAATTTGAATATGTGGGACTTGGGTACAACTGAACAACCTTATTCATATACATACGTATGTACAGTACATACATTCTTCTAAAAACTAAGTTGATAATAAAATTATAAAATTATGTATTATATCCGTATTATAGAAATTACTTTATTATTTCGGTTCCAAACATTTTAATTGGAAAAAAATTAAAAACGAAATATTCAAATATAAAAGATATGGTTTATGGTTATTGATGGAAGGGCAGTTACAAAATATATCCGCTCTTAAACTAGATATATGTCAAATATAAACCATTTGTTAGAAATTGTATTATGTATAAAATTAAATAATGGCAAAGTCAATATCATTGCTGGTTCTCAAGATATTCTAGTCGAAAAACAAATATTACCACTTTTTAGTAGATTTTTTTTATATTTTTGTTAAAACTGTCAATTCGATACTTGTGAAAATTTAACCATTGTATTATGTCGATACCTTCCCGTAAGAATGTACTAAGCGACACTTTTTTCGAAAATGACTTTTTGATGAGCAAATAATATACTATATGTTAAGGGCCACGTTTTGGCCTGGGTTTCGCCAACCTATTATGCATGAAAAGGAAACTAGAGTACAAATAAAAAAATTTATCAACTGCCATATTTTCTCATTAAAATAATGTTGCCCCCTGAAATTTGTATTATCCGCCAAAAAAATTATGCTAAGCGACATTAATAAAGATCTCATTGTCGTGAGCAACAAAAAATTTTGTTAGATGTCACATAGTTTAACCAAAATTGTCTCTTAGCACACCATGATTCAACTAGAACTTTCTTCATTTTTTTCATTTCCTGAACAATTTTAGAAATGTCGCAGAAATTCGACTTGAAATACAATTTTAACTAGTTTTCACTAGAATTTTTAATAGTTTTTTTATTTAAAAAAAAAACTATTAATTCAATATTTGTCAACATTTTACTAATTGTACAAAATTATACTATGTATAAGATAAACTTAATCAGAAGTCAATAAAACTACTAGTTCTCGATAAATTTGAGTCGAAAAACAAGTTTTAGCAATTTTCAATAGAATTTTGTATAGTTTTTTATTTTTTGTAAAAAAACTGTAAACTGTTTTTCTTTGAAATTTTCACCAGTTGTCAAACACTTTATTTTTCGTAAAATAAAATTATTTTGAGTTTCAAATTGTTTTCTGTTCTTAGAATATCTGGGTTATGAAATTTTTTTTTTCAGTTTTTTTAATTTAAAAAAATAACGGTATGTTCATTTTTTTCAAAATTCATACCAAATCTGTATGACCTTATAATGAGTACATTAAATTTTATTTGAAGGCAATAGCATTATTTTTTCGTGAGATATTTAAAACTAACCAAAATTTTTACTTTTTTTTTAAACCGTTATAGTGAAAAAACTACTCACTGAATTTTAATAAACGCCCTTTCAGCCTCTTTCGAAGTTATTATCTATTAAACAAAATTTATTTGAAGTCGATATCTTTACTCGTTCTTGAGATATCGACGACGAAAAATGGTACAAGAACGTACGGACGTACGAACGTACGCACGTACGAACGTACGAACGTACGAACGTACGAACGTACGAACGTACGTACACACACCCACACAGACATCTCTCTAAAAATGATTGATATAGCCTCTAGGGATATTGAAACGTCGAGAAATGTCAAAAATTCCAATTTGACAAATCGGACCGATTACAATAACTCCCTATGGGAAGTTAAAAAACAATGTTGAAAATTATAGAAGAATCTGCAAGTTGCAATACCTAAAC
Source organism: Chrysotoxum bicinctum (assembly GCA_911387755.1). Classification (NCBI taxonomy): domain Eukaryota; kingdom Metazoa; phylum Arthropoda; class Insecta; order Diptera; family Syrphidae; genus Chrysotoxum; species Chrysotoxum bicinctum. Next base: position 135,522,287 of record OU426988.1, read on the forward strand.
TTTTAGAAGGTTTAGTTACTTATAAATAATCTTGATTTTCTGGTGAAAGATCATATAAGTAATGCCGCATTCAAGTCGACGCTATGTACACGGATTTCAGCAAGGCTTTCGATTCAGTTTGCAAGAATATATTACTTCGTAAGCTTGACGTATTCGGCATTTGCTCAAGCTTACTTCAGTTGATTAACTCCTTCTTAACCGGTAGAATTAAAAAAATAGAACTTGATGGATGTACCTCCAGGCCAATTAAGTGCACGTTAGGTGTTCCTCAAGGCAGCCATCTTGGTCTGTTGTTTTTTTTTTATATTTATTGATGATATTGCGAACTTTATTAATTTCAGCCAATGTCTCATTATGTATGCTTATGATCGCAAGATATTTTTGGAAGTAGCGAGCGATGATGACTGCTTTAAGCTTTAAATGGATCTTAAAAATTTATGTCTCTGGTGTCGAGTAAACCATTTGAACTTTAATGTTAAAAATGCTTCGTAATCTCTTTTTCTAGAAAAAAATTTGTGTACGAGTTCCCATACTCTTTTAGATCCAGTTCGCTGTCTTCATCTATAGAGAGCCAAGTCAAAGACTTGGGTATTAATTTTAGCTCCAAATTTTCATTTGCTTCCCTTGTTGATGCTGTGGGCGGCAAAGCGAACTTAGTCTTAGGATTTATAAAAAGAAATTCAACAGATTTCTCCGATCCTTACACTCTTGTTTTTTAATATACCTCCTAAGTAAGATCTAACCTTGAAAATGAAGATATCATCTGTAATCCTTTCAGATAGAATCCTGAAGGTTCCAAGTCGTTTTACGAGGCATTTTTTTTCATACAAAAGACGCTGGAATTTGTATCCAGATTCCACTGAGGGAAAGCCAACTCCTTTTCAGCCTAGGCGCAGAAAAAATATTATGGTATTTACGATACCTGTCGCCTGTTACAGAGTTCAATTAAATAAATGGTTATATTCATCTGGAATGCTTCAGAAAAGATTTCAAAAATGATGTAAATATCCCAATTTTTATAAATTGCTGTATCTATGATAGTTAATTTCACTTATGTACATATTGTTATTTTAAGTTAGCTATTTAACTTATTTAATTGTATACCTGTTAGGCTTAAGACTCGTAGATGAATAAACAAAATAAAAATATAAAAGAATATCCGATCCCGAGTAAATAAGTAAGTAAGAACTTTGTATATAATTACCTATAGTATTATACAGGGTGTCGCTAATTCGCCTGCCATACTTTGGGATGTGCTTCTTCGTCATATTGTAAGAAAAAAATTGTACTACAGTAAAGTCTGATTTTGAACTTTGACATCACTTTTTGACGATTTAGGGACCTCATTTTAGACTTTTACATACATATTATTATACTTGGGTTTTTTTACCTAATTTTATTGCAGCACTTGACAATTGGAGTGGTTTTCCAAGAATTGATAGTTTTTTAGGTAATTTTTAAGACTGTGCACTAATCAAAAGGGTTAAAAGTGTACTTTTGCCTACTTAACTTCCTGTCAAAACCCTAATTACCTTACATATTCTCAGGGAGAGTTAAATTTGGGGTATGAATGTTTAATGCGTGTAAATTAATTAAATAAGTGGTATAAAAGAATAGAAAAACAATTCATTCATAAGATTATAAAGTTAAGTCACGATCACAGTTGGATAAGAGCGCTTTTTAAAATGCCTTCATTTACGAGAGAAGAATACGCAGACGTTTATGAGTTGTGCATTGGAAAATCAAGAAAGGCACAACGAATTTACCAGGAACTTAATCCTAAGAGACGACTTCCTTCTCGAAATGTTTTTGGAAATACCTTTCGATGGCTTCGAGAAACTGGATTAGTTTCACTGTCAATATGTGGGCAGGTGTAATTGAAAATAAATTAATCGGGCCTTTCAAATTACCACCCCGACTTAATTCTACTAACTATCTGGAGTTTTTACAAAAAAATCTACCAGACCTATTGGAGGAAGTTCCACTGCTTCAACTAGCTTCATCATTAGTACCAACAATATGGTGCTCCGGCCCAATATGGTCGTGAAGTTAAAGATTGGCTGGATGAAGAATACGGTTATCGAAGGATAGTTACAAATGGACCAATTCACTGACCTGCATGATCTCCCGATCTCACTGTGCTGGATTTTTTTGTATGAGGACGAATGAAAAAAATCATTTACTCATCTAAAATAACAACTCTAACTGAATTAGAACAACGTATTTCGGAAGAAGGCAAGAGTTATCAAAATTAAATCGAAAAACGGGCTCTAGCATGCATTCAAAACGCAGGAGGGCACTTTGAGCACTTATTATGACTGTATTTGTGTCTACATAAAATAAAAAGTTACTTTAAACTACACAAAATATTGTTTTATTCAAACCCTTTATACCTCAGGGCAAAAAATCATTTTTTTTTTATTTTTACCTGCTTTAGATTTTCCCAAGTATCATAATATGTATGGGTCTTTTGGTGCATTTATAAATGAGTTTTTTTTTATTATTGCTTCGTTCATCAGGCAAGAATAAAAAAAACTTTATGTTTATTACGCATTTTTTGAAAAAAATTGACCTCAAAGTCAAAATTTTGCTCAGGCAAGAAAAATTGATCTGGCAACTCTAAGAATACATCAGCTCAGTTTAAACGTAATTTTAAAGGTTAGTATTTCTTCTAAAAGAAAGTCTAAAATGAGGTCCGTACTACTAGTAGTGACAGAGAAATTGACCTTAACATGGGTCAGGGTACACCAAAGTTAGCCTTTTTTTAAATCGTCAAAAAGTGATGTCAAAGTTGAAAATCAGACTTTACTGTAGAACAATTTTTTTCTTAGAATATAACCAAGAATCACATCCAAAAGTATAGCAGACGAATTACCGGACAGCCTGTATAGTACCAACGCTATCCTGGTGGTGGCGCTGAAATTAGAGCACGATCTTACAGTGGAGAGTAGGATAAGATACAAAACAAGTTGTAAAAAGAGAATATTTTATTATTAAATCTAACAATTACTATAGCTATAGTATGGTGTTTTATATATGTACAAAGTTAAGAATAATGATTGACAAATCTCAAAATAATAACATTTTATTGGAAAGACGTTTTATAAATAAATGCATGCACTTAAGAGCTGTCATGTGATGAATGTAAGTAGTTTAAATACTTTGATATCCGGCTTCCAATCTATAATGGTTCGCTGCATAAGACACGCCAGCTCTTATCCCAGAGAACCCAAGCGCACTGCTTCCAGTCATCTGTGCTAACCGCTCTGGTATCCGTGATACGAGTAACTTTTTCTTTTTCCTTAATTTAAATTTGTGTTTTTTTTAATATTTTTTTTTTTGCTTTAAATTTTAATGTGGAACAAAAACAATTGTGCTCAGTACTTTCCTTTCGCGGTGGTTTAAAAAATAGAACCTCAAAAGAGGTTAGAAGATTTAGAGATTAGAAGTTATTACTCATTTTTCTGCTCAGTCAAAACTTTGACGTTTGACTCATTTTACAGTTTAAAAAGAGAACTATGTCTCAAACAAATAAGGCATAGACGAACATAGGCATTAGGCATAGGCTTATTTTTACTCGAGAATTATAGGTACTAAGGCAAGTTATGTATGCGTAAAAAAAAATCGAACTCGAGATTTCAATCCAAGTTGTCATTACGATAATAGCGAAGACGAAAAAAGTGGGCCTCGCAATTCTGTTTGTCTCTTTGTTCGAGTACAGCCTAAGTGGCCCGGCCGATTTTCTTCAAACTTGGTAGATATCATTCTAAATTTTCCCCCCACACGTTGTTTTCTTTTTTTTAAGACCAAAAATAACGTGTCCAGCCATACGATTTTTTTCGAAATCTTGTAAATAACTCTTTTTCTCAATAACTATTCCACGGATTTTTTCTAAATTCATAAAATTACATTTAGTTAAAGCTAGGTAATAGTTCAAAAAAATTCAGATAAATGGTTGTTAATGGTACCCTTACCCTCCTTGGAACCATTATTTTTGTTTTTGATTTTCTCAAAAACGGTACAACCGATTTTGATAATTTTTTGTGTGCTAAGGCTCCCTAAAAAATTGTATAGTATGCACGATTTTGTTTTAACTTGACAAATAAATGCTAAGAAATGGTTTTCGAAAATCGTATTTTTCTTTCGATTACTCTTCACGATCTACGATTCAATTAAAAAAAAATGGAAATTAAGATATTACTGACTGTACCTACTATAGATATAGGCATGCATATATGTATATAGGCATCCTGTTTTTAGCTCAAACTTCTAAAGGAGTTGTTTTAGTCATTTAAGAAATGAACTGTATGCTTATGAACAGTTTTTGTCTAATAACATTCATTTTTGAAATTCTTAGTCTTTTACATAGGAGCAAGTGACCCAGTCGTGCATTTTATTTGTTCTCTAAAAGTGTTTCCGAAGTCATTTTATTGAAGAATGAAATTCGAACAAATTATTAAATGAAAACGAAATCGCCACCTTTCCAAAATGGTGGCCTTACTCTTACCCCTTGTACCCGAAAAGATTTATTTTATAATCCGTAGATGTACCCAAACAAGTAACATACACAAAATTATGCAAGGAAAATGAAATTTTATCACACTTTTTCGACCAAGTGTTCTGTACATTAATGTTACTGCATGTTTTCTTCTCAAGATCTATTGGTTCTGCGAAAAAGGTATTGTAATCTTGTAGTACCTATATAAGCTACTCGTATAATTTGTACGTTCACACTAATTTAATAATGCTCACAGTTTCCGAGAAATTTTCAAAAACCCGAATTGCGAATCCCTTTCCCCCAAAAAAAAACTTTAACCCCGGTAATAATTAAGGGTAGTTTTTAGGAAATGCTTAAGACATGTAAACGAAGCCCTCCACCAAAATTCAGCTTTGTCGCAATTTTTTCGAAGTTTGGTCATTTGTGTCTAATATTTCTGGGCTAAAAAATAAAAAGACATGGCAGCGGAACAAGAAAAGCTACAAATTAAGTTAATGGCTGCAATTATATCAAATCATTTCAAGGCCCAACTTGTCAGCAAGGACAATTTTTATGTCCATAACAAAAATAATAATACTGTCTAGGCGGCAAACTTTATAGCCAGAAAAGAGCTGTGAACCCATTCAGATGATGTTACGTCACCTTCTTTTTCGCAGACAGACCCCATTTTCGTTCCGTTCTTGTGAATTCTTGGATCGCAAAATTGGCCTTAATGTGTCTCTGGCAATTATTTTTTAAGAGATCTTCTCTCAATTGGAATTCTTGCGATGCTTACGGGCGCGCCTTCTTCGGAATTATGCGTTTAGCAAGAAATGATAAAAATAAGCAAGGAACGTGTAACGCGTGAGTGCACAATGACGAGGCGTGACGTTATTTCGTTTGTATACGGATGGATGTGTGGGTATGCGTGCGAGACGAAAGAAGTATGAAAAAAACCTATAAAGGGCTTAAAAACAAGTCGAAAAGAAGCATGTCAGAACTGATTTTTATGGGTATACATATGGTCCTTTGTTGTATGTCAAAGATTAGTAGAGAGTGAGCTTTGTGATGACAATTGACAATGGTTTTGCTTTCAATAACTTCGAAACGAAATTACGGAGAGAGAAATAAAAATACTTTTACTCGTAAGCATTTCTGCCTTATTAAAAAAAATTAAAATCGAAGGACGGAAATCTTTTGTTTTTTGTACGTGCTTAAGAAATAAATTGTAAGCAGCGGTGGCAGAAAGTAAGAAGTCCTGGAAGGGTTCCGAGTTTGATTTCTTATTTCATTTGAAATAATAACAGTTGGTTTGACTTTTCTATGTCAAGTTGTACACATGTTATATCTATTTAAAGTGATGTGAAAATAATGTTGGTTAATGACGAGGTTGATGGAGATGTATACTCAGGCAGACAAAATTTAAATCTTGCTTTTCATCTTCCCAATCACTATAGGATGTTCCAGGCCGAACTTTTGCCGATTAAAGAAGTATGGTCTTGGCTAAAGGAAACCGTGATATATCCGCACCTTGTCGGACAGCTAAGCAGCCATTAAATATTTTGATTCTGTTTCTACTGGATGCCGGGCCATATGGAAAGCTGACGAACTCGCCAGAAGTGGAACAATGATACATTAATTCACAGATAAGGCAAATATACATAGGTATTTTCATCGCTAGATGCTAGCCAGAAAACAAACCTTAGGTGGCACAATATCATCACCTGCTTGGCGACAAAACAGATTTTGAAAATGCTGGTTCGCTGAGGAAAACCGGAATAAGTTTAAACAAGCTAGAAAGCTTGGATAAAGTAAAATTATTTTACTTGATACTTCAAAAGCATTTGATAGAGTTTGGCGTCAAGATATCTTATCGAAAATGCGTGCATTTGGTATTGATGAATCTCTTCTTCGATGGATTAGAAACTAACTTTCGAATCGCTCAATAAAAGTTGTATTGGATGGTATAAGAACTGAAGTCCATAAAATAAATGCTGGGGCACCAAAGGGCTCCGTTTTGTCTCCAACTCTCTTTCTGATATTCATCAATGGTCTTTTGTCTGAAACTTCTAATCCATTTTATTGTTTTGCTGATGACAATTCCCACAGCTTTTTATATTCGTTTCAAGACATACACTCCGCTTCAACTGAATACGCACACAGTTTTTTTAAGGTATGTTGTTAATTTTTTTCAAACTTTGGGCCTTAATGTATTATTTGATGATGCTTACTGTTTGCTTGTAATGTTGAGAAAACAAATCAGAAAGAATAATTCAAAAAGTACCGTTATTTTTTTTCTCGCTCAGTAAGCATCATCAAATGATACATTAAAGCCCAAAGTTTGAAAAAAATTAACAACATACCTTAAAAAAATTGTGTGCGTATTCAGTTGAAGCGGAGTGTATGTCATTGTTCTTCGGAAGTGGATCTAGAACGGCAGCGTATGATAAGCTCATTAAATTCTGATCTCAATAATATTGTCAAATTGGGGAAAGTAAACCACGTAGAATTTAATGCTTTCAAAAATGCAATGCTGCCTTCTGTAGTTAAAGCGTAACCCACTAACACATCCCCCCATGCCGCTATCCTTGAGTGGAACTTGCATTGAGGAATACGAAAAGCTCTCAGTTCTCGGTATGTACATTACAGACAACCTTGTGTTGATGACCACATATTCGACGTAGCCAAAAACGCTACCAAGTGCTTAGGTTTCCTTTGACGTTGCAAGAAATTTTTTACCCCTTCTGATCTGGCTGTAATCTAGAGTGTAGTCTATAAGGCCTTTATTTGTCCAAAGTTCAAGTACAACTCCTATATTTGAACAGGTGCTCCAATAACTCACTTTAGTCTCTTGGATAGAATCCAAAGAAGAGCTTTGAAAATGTTAGGTGAAAACAGAAACATTTGAATCTCCCGACCACCGTCGCAATGCTTCTTGTCGAAATGGTCAGTTGCATTCCTCTCTTTGAACAATTTAACTGTAATACTTGTGCTTCAGGGTGTGCCCATCAGTTTATCCTTGAACCTTAAATACGGACATACAGTTAAATTCAGGGATTCTTTCTTTAGCTGCACGAATGTGTACTGCTTTACCCGAATCTATATTTCACCCCACTTATTATATTCAGACATTTAACACCAATCTGCATCGGTATCTCCTTTTAAATCCTCTCAACTTTCCCAAAACACTCGCACTGTGCTCAAACATTTTAAGGGTAGTCGTAATCCTTTTAGTGCGTGTAAAATTTAAAAAAAAAGATCACACATAGGCTCCCGTAATAGGTGTTATAACACTACACTAGGACACGCAACGCGATTTGGAATTTATTCTAACGATCTGCAGAAGCTGCATTTACGAAGAAGAGAATGAATCGATCATTCGCCTTCTCTACTTTATCCCAAAGACTTGGACTTCATCTGGGAGATTTCTACTCCAATGATCTTAGTGATGTGCCAAATATAGATATAGCCAATCTCGCTTGCATTATAAAGTCTCCAAGATTCAAGGTGGTATCACCAACTTAATTTATCTCAACATTGGTGTTCCAATCTAATTGAAATTGTTGCACGTGTAAACTAAGGATCCGTTCTTGGACCATTATTGCATACTTGGACAAAAATTTGAAAAGTAGCGATTCGAATCTCAAAATTATATGATCGGTATTAAGCAGGGCCGAACGCAGGTGGGGGTTTTGGGGGTTCAAACCCCCTCCGAAACATGTGGAATAAAAAAATAGGGATTCTTAAAAACAAAAAATTAATTTTTATTTTTGTGCCATACATTCTTCTATATCTTTTCATAAAAAGGTTCCATAATTCAAAATTATTAACGCACGGTACGGCCCAAGAATAGGAATTAATAGAAATAAAAATTGAAGCAATTTTCTTTGAAATTCGCAAAAATTTGAAGTTTTGGTCAATACTTGTACTTACTTAAACAGGGATATTAAATAAATTATAAAGTAGGAACAAAAGTAAACAAATTTATTTATATTATATTCATACCACAATTTCTTTAAATGTCTAGTAAAATATGTAATAAGTAATTAAATAAAAAACAGCCATATTGAATATCTTAATGCCCCCGTGTCACAAGGAAATCGTTTTGAATTTTCCCGCCACTGGTTTTTTTTTTTTTTAGACCAAAACTAACTTTTACCTATCCATACGATTTTTTTTTCCAAATTTTTTAAATATTTTTTTTTTTCCAAAAACTGTCCCACAGAATTGAAAAAAAAATTTCACTGAGGTTAATCTAAGCAATGGTTCAAAAAAATAGTTATTTCTTGGAAGCCCCAAATTTGTGTACCTAAAAATAAAGGGACCCACCATACAAATGTAAAAAAAATTGTTTTCAAAAATCGTAAATCCGAAAATTTTGATAAAGTTTTTTTAATTTCGATTAATTTTTACGATCTAGACTCCATCACAGGGGCTGTATAGAAAAAGTATATTTCTAAAAATTAATTCTGGCCCTCATAGAGAATATTTTCTAATATTATTCAAATTTGTCAAATAGGTATCCGTTGCAACATCCTTATGATGTTTTGTTCTTGCGATTAGCTGTATGAAATTGTTCCAAAAGTCCCTATCCCTAAGAGCCAATATTGTTTAGTTATAACATATTTTTGTTAATAACAATAAATATTATGTAATTAACAAGTACCTACAATATAGTAACAAGATAATATATTTATAAAAATCTCACCTCTCCGAAATTCTTTTCTGCGTCCGCCCCTGGTATAAAGTATAGTGCAATTGCTCTGATAAAAACTTAATATTAGATTTAACAACTTAAGGTGTTGTAAGCTATTTTATATTCTTATCTATTTAATTATTTATCCATAAGAATTCATAAAAAAAAAGTTCAATTTAACAAAATGCCTCGTTAGTTTCATCGGAATTGGTTGCACAGCATTGTACAGCTTATTTTCTACGATTAAAAAAAAAAAAAACTAAAAAATAAAACAATTTTGTTTTGTACAACATCGATGTCTTTAAGGAAACCCTTGAAAATACCAACAGTTGGCACAAAGGAACCATCAGGAAGTACTCGATTTGATCATTGATGGATAAAACATTAAACATTGACGAAGGCGGAAGATTCTTTTTATTTTCTTCGTTGAACAACCGAGTTCATTGCAACGTCTTCTTCGATGAGTTTGTTTATAAATTGTCATAGGAATAAAGATGTTAAAGAAAATATGATGGAAAAACAAATTGGAAGATTGATTTTGAAATTAAGTTCGCTTGTTGAGAAGTCTTACAGAAAAAAACATAAGCTTATTGCTTAGGTTTACATTTCAAAATCTTGGAAAGGAATCGATATGTTCGAGTAAGCTCTTAAAGCTCTTCAAAAATAAAATATTAAAATTATGGTAAGATACAAATAAGTGAACCAATTGTTGTAAGGTGGCATTCAAAAATATGCTAAAGGGAATGGTCGAGTAAATAGATTTAAATTAATCTTTAACTTACAAACATAAGATATATCCATTCAATTTGCTGGAAGGCTTGTTATATCTTTTTACAAAATTCAATTTAACACCTTATATATAAATTAACTACCTACTCTGTCTTTTTTGAACCCTGGTACATCCCACCATGAAGTTACTACCTGATCGCCATCCCTTTTAAAAGCAGACCAATAGCGCCAATTTCTCATCAACCCTTATTGTGTTTATTAAAAATGATTTCGCAAAATTTTAAAAAGCTTAGTATTAAGGTACAAGTATGATACTACTTAATAAGTTGCTAACTCTTAAGTAGATTACTAACTCTTTCTTAATTTTAAATATTTTCTAATTAGTATCGTGTTAAGGACTATTTTTTTAATAAATTGCTTCTGAACAATCCAGAAGTAATGGCAGTTCATGCAAAAAACTTAGTTAACACACCTATTTTGATGTTTGTAAATGTCAAAGAGTCATATGAAGTTAGCATGATACTAAAAAATAAAATAGGTATTCCATGAATTTTACTTTATTAAAAGGGTAATGAAAGTATGATGCTATTTTCACCGTTTTAACATCGTACTAATTCAACTAAAATTTTGCGCGATTGTATTTTAGTTTAGAATAAAGTTTTTTCATTGCTCACTTTATTACGACTAAAATTAATTCTTATACTTAACCTAAGCCCAAGTTAAGTTCACCACACAGGATATAAGTTGGGTCATTTAATGAAGCAAATAATAACATGATTGTCTCTTATATTTATGAATACCACACCCTGCTTATTTCAAAGCAAAATATTTTAAATAAACAATTTTTCAAAATTAATTCAAGAAGTTTAACTTATTTCAAAGTATTCAGAAATTAAATCCATTGTATTATATTCAAATTGAATTTAATTCAAAATAGCTTATTCATTTATATTGTTTAAATTTATCAAAATTGTTGGTCTTCGATTGAAATCTACTACTTCTTCTAACCCGATTTAATATTTAAAATTTTTGTTTTAATTTTCTTACCATTCTTTGAGCAGATGATGGCTTTTATCTTTATAATAATTTTCGTTTTTATGAATTCTTAAATACATACATATATGTAAATGTATTTGAATTGAGTTTTTTTTGGTAAAGGTTTCTTATTTGTTTAACTTGAACAATTTTATATTCTTAGCAATAATACAATTATCCATTTTGTGTAACTTTTAATATGATTTCTGTAGATACATACAACTCTTCTTTTTTAATGTATATTTATTTACTAAGATCTGTTATCTATTACAATTTTTATTGATAGCCCTTATAAATTTAAAAACTAATACATATTTTGTTAATTATAATAATAATTTGAGTATATGACCTTAACGGTTCTCATTACATGATTTTTTATTTTTAAATAGTAGGTATGATATGTTCTGAGTTTTTTTTTTTTGTTTCAATTTGTATTTCAAAGGTTTTCTTTCTATATGTATATTTTGTTCATAAGAAAATGTGAAATAAAACCTATAGCACATCAAATAATAAATAAAAAACACTTAAAAGACATTTTTTATATAAGTAACGTTTTAAGCGTTAACACTCCCACCAGCTCTTTGTTCAACAAACCAGTCTACCAACCAGCCAGTCCCCCAATCAGCAATCACCCCATAACACAACTGAATAAAAGTTCCTACCTCTTCCTGAGGTCTTACCTCTACGGAGTTCTGATAAGAACTGAGGATTTCTATGGAAGCACTACTGCTTAAATAAATCCGAAAAGTACTATCTTAAAAGTAGTATTTAGTACTGCCAATCCGGTCACCAATCCTGTAAAGAAATCTACGGGATATCGTGCTACGGGATTGACGTCAAAAAAGTATCAATAAAATCGGCGGGCAAACGTTACACGGGCAACTGTTTTGCGGGAAAATGTAACGATCCTAGCTTTAACAGAGTCTAACCACCAGTATTTTTCTCGCTTTAACTGATTTATTATTATTATTATCTCTTTCAGGAATGCATTTAGTCAGATAGATAGCTATGTGTAGTGTATCTAGAAACAAGAATGTCTCTGGGGGAATGTATCCAGACTCCAAGGTATTTCTGAAATACCCAAGTTTCGGGTAGAATAAACCGGAATTAAGTTCGTTTTCCACCAGGCTCGCCGATCGTGCGAAATGATTCCCCACAAAGTCAATTCTAGACACTCCGGAAGTATCCAATAGTTTTTTATTAGAAACATAATGCCGTAAGTCAGAATGTGCACTTCTATACATCTGCATACAAGCTTTTCCATATATGATGGGTTAATGTTCCACCATACTGGACTCGCATAAGTCATAATTGGACGAACGAATGCTTGGTAATGGCAACAAATAATATTCACATCGAATTTTAGATACTTGAAATAAAATAGACTTTTTGGGTCCATAAATGCCTTTCTTGCCTTCTCTAACTTGGTATTTATATTTCTAGCTGAACACCCAAATAGCTCACAATAGTCTTTGATTCGATGTGAGCACTATTGTAAGTCGTTGTACTCGCTACATACAACTCTTACCTACTTTACATGAAGGCAATTCATTACATATACAGGGTGTCCGATAATTCGTGTGCCATACTTTGGGATGTGATTCTTGGTCATATTCTAAGAAGAAAATTGTTCTACAGTAAAGTCCGATTTTCAACTTTGACATCACTTTTTGACGATTTAAAAAAAGGCTAACTTTGGTGTACCCTGACCCATGTTAAGGTTAATTTCTCTGTCACTACTAATGATAGGGACAGCATCATTTTTGATTTTTTTTTTTAGCAGAAATACCAACCTTCAAAACTAGGTTTAAATTGAGCTGATATAATTTTAGGGTTGCCAGATATTAAATTTTAAATTGTGTTCAATTTTTCTTGCCCGAGCAAATTTTGACTTAAGGTCAATTTTTTTTCAAAAAATGCGTGATAAACATAAAGTTTTCTTATTTTTACCTGATGAACAAAACAAAAATAAAAAAAAATAAGTGCCCCAAAAACTCATACATTTAATGATACTTGGAAAAATCTAAGACATGTAAAATTTAAAAAAAATAATAAAAAATAATAAGGTGTAAAGGGTTTGAATAAAACAATAATTTGTGTAGTTTTAACTATTTTTTTTTATTTTATGTACACACAAATACAGTCATAATAAGTGCTCAAAGTGCCCTCCTGCGTTTTGAATGCATGCTAGAGCCCGTTTTTTTATTTCATTTTCAATTTTTATTCTCTTTAACTCTTGCCTTACTTTTAGTGATCCTTCGGAAACACGTTGTTCTAATTCAGTTAAAGTTATTATTTCAGATGATTAAACGATTTCTTTCATTCGTCCCCATACAAAAAAATCCATTACAGTTAGATCGGGAGATCTTGCAGGCCAGTTAATTGGTCCATTTTCGCCTATCCATCGATCACCGTATTCTTCATCCAGCCAATCCTGAACTTCTAGACCATAGTGGGCCGCAGAACCACCTTTTTGGAAATATGATGAAGCTAGTTAAAGCAGTAGAACTATTTTGTAAAAGCTCCAGATATTTAGTTAGTAGAATTAAGTCGGGGTGGTAATTTGAAATTCCCGATTAATTTATTTCCAATTACACCTGCCCACATATTGACACTGAATCTGTGCTGAAATGATCTTTGCCTTCTTGAATGTGGATTGTTCCAAGCCCATGTGTGGAGATTATGGAAATTCGTAATACCATCTCTTGTCAATTGAGATTCGTCTGTCCAAAGAATTCTGTTTATAAACTGGTTGCCATCCAAGCTTCTCTCTAGCAACCAGTAGAAAAATTCGAGTCGGGAAGCAGTAGTGATGGGTAGGACACGAATTTGAAATGAGTTTGTATGATGTAATCATTAAATTTGCATCTTAAAAAAAAAAAAAATAGATATAATGTGCCAATTAATGGTTGCGTACCCTACAAATGTTCAGGGGTATATATTTTTTTTTCTTGCTAGCTTACTATCTTTGTCTCCTTGTTGTGGCTTTGGCCTCAATCTCCCCTCGCCCAACACCACCATGTATTTTGTTGCTCTTGCAAAGAATTTACTGCAAGTTATTTTGTGTGTCTTTCATTGTCCCCTTTTCGTATTCGACTATATGGTATGGGGTGATTGAAGATTGAAATAGACGCGCGATTCTAATTTGTAATTGGTTACAATGGTGAGTAACCAACTGTAATCTATGTCAGGTGGTGATGGCGTGATCTTGGTTAAGTTGCGCATGGAAGATGGGAATGGAATTTTTTTGAAAAATAAAGTCAGTCGTTGACAGACAGTCTTAAAGGGCGCAAGTCCCTTAGACTCGGGTCGCGTGTCGCGATTCAAAAACGTTTTGTGATTTTTGTTAGTATATTTGTTTTGCTTTGCAATTGAACTGCAAACAATTTATTTAGTTAAACGTTAATTTCAGCAAATTTAAATTAATTGCTAGGAAAATGAACTGTAAAGCTTAATGTAAGAAATAAAAATATAGAAAAATTTATTTACCCTGCTATACCGTGAACCAATGAATAAATAAAAGAAATAAAAATTTTAAATTTACTTACCCTGCTATACAGTGAAACAATGAATAAGAAAAGAAATAAAAATTTTAAATTTACTTACCCTGCTATACAGTGAACAATGAATAAATAAAAGAAATAAAAATTTTAAATTTACTTACCCTGCTATACAGTGAACCAATGAATAAGAAAAGAAATAAAAATAAAAAATTTTACTTACCCTGCTATACCGTGAAACAATGAATAAAAAAAAAAAGAAATACAAAAAAAATACTTACCCTGCTATATTAATTAATGAAAAGAAAGAAAAAAGAAATAACTAAATACCTGACAATGAAACAATAAATATAAAAAAAAAATTTAAAATTACCTACCATACTATTTGTTAAATAATAAAAAAAAATAAAATTTACTTACCCTGCTATACCGTGAAACAATGAATAAAAAAAAAGAAATAAAAAAAAAATACCTACCCTACTATTTGTTAACTAATAAAAAAAAAATTTACTTACCCTGCTATACCGTGAAACAATGAATAAAAAAAATAAATAAAAAAAAAAAATTTACTTACCCTGCTATGTATTAACTAAGGAAAAGAAATAACTATCTACCTGCCAGTGAAATAATATATAAAAAAAAAAATAAAATTACTTACCCTGCTATATAAAAAAAAAAAAAATAAAAGAAAAAAAAAAAAGACAAACAAATGCCAAATAAATACCTGCCAGTGAAACTAAGGAAATTTTGGAAAATTTAAAGAAACGGAAACATATTGGAATTGCTAAACGAAAAGGAGTAATTATGAATCCAAGAAAAATTAAACATGTAAGCTAGTATAAGTATAAATAAGCATTTATATATAAAAACTAAAAATAGTAATAAAACAAAAAAGATTGATAGTAATTTAAATTAGAGGCCTCTACTATGATCATAATTCTTTTTTTTTAATGTTAATATTAATAGATAAATGTTTTTTAAAAAAAAGGAAGAAATTTTTGATTTTTTTTTAATAAATAAAGCTTCAAAGTATAATGCAATGAAAACTAAAAATATATTTTTTTTTATTTATACAATATTTATAAAATGAAGAAGTAAAAAAAAGCGGTGACATGGAAAACTGAGATAGAGGCTATATAAAAAAAAAAAAGGTAAATATAAGTGGGCCACAGTTTTTTTTTTGTCGGCAAAGGTTGGGAAGGGTGAAGAAAGGGGTGAGTTCCATCAAGATCATCCAAGGGTGACCTTCGTGGGTTGATGAAGGGTTGCAATAAAAAATTATTAAGTCCAATTTTAAGTCTCAAATAAATCCGATGCATTCAATATTAATTGTGTAAATTGGTTATCACACAGTATCAAAACCATATGAAAGTAATTAAAACCCACCCCGTATCCGACAAGAGCTATACGCCTACACGCAGAAATGCATCGATAATTACTTTTAATTTGATACGCGATCTTTTTGATCGTTCCTCTTTTTTATTGCGTTTTTTATCAGATAACTATTACATAATTTGGCGCCCAACGTGGGGCGAATAAGAAAAAAAAAAATCCCATGGTCAAGATCGGTTTCCGAATTAGAAAGAATAGATAAGAAAATTTTATGTGAAAAGTTAATGATCTATGGAAATGTCGGTTTTGATAACAAACAAGTATTAAGTTCCCTTATTCTAGCTCCATGCAATTTCAATAGTCAGTAATTACAATAGTTTCGTATTTCGTTTAAAGAAAGAAAATTACATTTTGTACTCATGTTTGGAAATTTTTGCATAGAAGGTAGTCCTTTGGCAAAACCAAATTATGAGATTCAAATATTGTACATTTATTCTAACTTTGTTGGACAATCGTCTGGAATTGCAAGTTTCTGGATCAATTCGGAAATTTGACCGATGAATTTGTTCAATAAATCAACCAGTTCATAAATATCAAGCATTTATTTATAAACAAAAAAAAAAAAAGCAATCCTTTTGTCAGCCGATGAGATGTCAACCTAAGTCAATATATTTTTTTTTTAGCCCAATTCTTCAGTTTTCCATGGAACAAATTTATATGAATACAAACATTTACTATTACAACCAATTATAACAAAAAAACTGATTAAAATATAATAATAGTTTGTATAAGAAATAATCTTGTATAGATTGAAAATATTGATTTCAAAAAAAAAAAAAAAAAGAAGAAGAAGAAAAATTTGTAATTAACTTGATTAGTTTAAATTTGTTTGAGATATTGTACATATAATTCAAAAAAAAAATGCCACTTCGTCATAGTGACATAAATCTTCGTCAGCCGAGTCTAGGGGATGCGAGTCAGAACGTCTGTTCAATTTGTCAAATTGTTATTTTTAATTCAACCAAAAATGTTGTCACCGTTTGTGATCACCACTTTCATAACCACTGCTTAACGCAATGGCTGACTACAGCATCTACATGCCCTGCTTGTCGAGGCGAGAATTCAAAAAAAAAGATAGGTACTTGTAGTTATGTTCTTGAAGATCTTAAGGGTAAAACAA
This sequence comes from Chrysotoxum bicinctum, assembly GCA_911387755.1. NCBI lineage: Eukaryota > Metazoa > Arthropoda > Insecta > Diptera > Syrphidae > Chrysotoxum > Chrysotoxum bicinctum. The sequence goes on from OU426988.1 coordinate 135,539,236, forward strand.
TTGGCATTTATAATGCTAAAGATATTCGAGCGTAATTAACTCCGTTAATTCCAACTTCAGATTTTTCATCCTACTGATGTACAGAAGAAAAATCTGTTTTGTAATCATTAAATTTGCATCTTAAAAAAAAAAAAAATAGATATAATGTGCCAATTAATGGTTGCGTACCCTACAAATGTTCAGGGGTATATATTTTTTTTTCTTGCTAGCTTACTATCTTTGTCTCCTTGTTGTGGCTTTGGCCTCAATCTCCCCTCGCCCAACACCACCATGTATTTTGTTGCTCTTGCAAAGAATTTACTGCAAGTTATTTTGTGTGTCTTTCATTGTCCCCTTTTCGTATTCGACTATATGGTATGGGGTGATTGAAGATTGAAATAGACGCGCGATTCTAATTTGTAATTGGTTACAATGGTGAGTAACCAACTGTAATCTATGTCAGGTGGTGATGGCGTGATCTTGGTTAAGTTGCGCATGGAAGATGGGAATGGAATTTTTTTGAAAAATAAAGTCAGTCGTTGACAGACAGTCTTAAAGGGCGCAAGTCCCTTAGACTCGGGTCGCGTGTCGCGATTCAAAAACGTTTTGTGATTTTTGTTAGTATATTTGTTTTGCTTTGCAATTGAACTGCAAACAATTTATTTAGTTAAACGTTAATTTCAGCAAATTTAAATTAATTGCTAGGAAAATGAACTGTAAAGCTTAATGTAAGAAATAAAAATATAGAAAAATTTATTTACCCTGCTATACCGTGAACCAATGAATAAATAAAAGAAATAAAAATTTTAAATTTACTTACCCTGCTATACAGTGAAACAATGAATAAGAAAAGAAATAAAAATTTTAAATTTACTTACCCTGCTATACAGTGAACAATGAATAAATAAAAGAAATAAAAATTTTAAATTTACTTACCCTGCTATACAGTGAACCAATGAATAAGAAAAGAAATAAAAATAAAAAATTTTACTTACCCTGCTATACCGTGAAACAATGAATAAAAAAAAAAAAGAAATACAAAAAAAATACTTACCCTGCTATATTAATTAATGAAAAGAAAGAAAAAAGAAATAACTAAATACCTGACAATGAAACAATAAATATAAAAAAAAAATTTAAAATTACCTACCATACTATTTGTTAAATAATAAAAAAAAATAAAATTTACTTACCCTGCTATACCGTGAAACAATGAATAAAAAAAAAGAAATAAAAAAAAAATACCTACCCTACTATTTGTTAACTAATAAAAAAAAAATTTACTTACCCTGCTATACCGTGAAACAATGAATAAAAAAAATAAATAAAAAAAAAAAATTTACTTACCCTGCTATGTATTAACTAAGGAAAAGAAATAACTATCTACCTGCCAGTGAAATAATATATAAAAAAAAAAATAAAATTACTTACCCTGCTATATAAAAAAAAAAAAAATAAAAGAAAAAAAAAAAGACAAACAAATGCCAAATAAATACCTGCCAGTGAAACTAAGGAAATTTTGGAAAATTTAAAGAAACGGAAACATATTGGAATTGCTAAACGAAAAGGAGTAATTATGAATCCAAGAAAAATTAAACATGTAAGCTAGTATAAGTATAAATAAGCATTTATATATAAAAACTAAAAATAGTAATAAAACAAAAAAGATTGATAGTAATTTAAATTAGAGGCCTCTACTATGATCATAATTCTTTTTTTTTAATGTTAATATTAATAGATAAATGTTTTTTAAAAAAAAGGAAGAAATTTTTGATTTTTTTTTAATAAATAAAGCTTCAAAGTATAATGCAATGAAAACTAAAAATATATTTTTTTTTATTTATACAATATTTATAAAATGAAGAAGTAAAAAAAAGCGGTGACATGGAAAACTGAGATAGAGGCTATATAAAAAAAAAAAAGGTAAATATAAGTGGGCCACAGTTTTTTTTTTGTCGGCAAAGGTTGGGAAGGGTGAAGAAAGGGGTGAGTTCCATCAAGATCATCCAAGGGTGACCTTCGTGGGTTGATGAAGGGTTGCAATAAAAAATTATTAAGTCCAATTTTAAGTCTCAAATAAATCCGATGCATTCAATATTAATTGTGTAAATTGGTTATCACACAGTATCAAAACCATATGAAAGTAATTAAAACCCACCCCGTATCCGACAAGAGCTATACGCCTACACGCAGAAATGCATCGATAATTACTTTTAATTTGATACGCGATCTTTTTGATCGTTCCTCTTTTTTATTGCGTTTTTTATCAGATAACTATTACAATGAGGTACTCATTTTTTGAAATGAGGTGGTACTTTGTCCCACCTCAAATGTCCCATGGTACATACCTATTTAAATGGATATTTTGAAATTCGAAATTAAACAATGCGTATTTTTTTTAATAGTATATATTTTTTCCAAAAGCAGTTTTTAAAATTGCATTAAATAAAAAGGTTACAAAAATTAAATATCAATAAATATAATATATTTAATTAAACATCCTTGATACAAAACACTTTATTTTAAAATAAAGCATTTATAACCAAAATTAAAAAAGTGTTAGTTTTTAACAGAAATAAGGTTTAAAATAAGTAAATATAAAAAGATATAATAAAAAAATTAACCTAAAAAAAAAGTTTAAAAGAAAAAGTGGTGTTTTTAAATTTTATTTAAGTTATTTAATGAAAACAAAAGCATTTAATAAAAAGATGAACGCAAAAAGATATTTTTTTAACAAAAAAACAAATATGTTATCACATTAAAAATAAATTGAATCTAATGAGTTTAAAAAAATACAGCATTACATTTTTGCATTTAAAAACAATATTTGTGCTACTTTCTTCCCACTCAACATGTTTCTTCTGTTAAGACCTGTTCTGATCACTTTTTTTTCAAACAAATTTGATTACAGGACACTGGACTAAATACAACACTAATGACTCTTCACGTACGCAAACTGAGCATAATTGATTGATTGATTTTTTTTTTAATTCTCATATTTGATCTTGATCTCTAAACCCTAGTCTCTTTTTTCTAACACTAAAAACAAAACAAATACAAATAAAAGGAATGCACTTGCATTATTTGCATATCAAAAACGAAAATTCCTACTCCTTCAAAAATTAACTAAACCTCCTACTCCAAACTGTAAAAAAACCTCCTTCGTTTTTTAACCCTTTGATTGTATAATTTTCGATAATGCTTCATACCTATCTTCATTGTTTGTAACATTGTAGTCAGTGCAACATTCATTCATTCATAAGTCCCACTCATTACCTCTTCTCATTTTGTCTCCTCAAACAGATCCTCAATCCTAAATGACAAATGTCCTAGTCTGGTACAAAGTCCCAGCCTGGTACAAAGTCCTAGCCTGGTACAAAATCCCATCATGGTACAAAGTTCCAGTCTGATACAAAAACCCAGCCTGCGACAATGTCACGAATTTTGTTTGAATGGGACGTTTGAGTAAAAAGTACTCAACAACTTAACTCACATTCTCACAACTCATTCATTCATTTCATTTAAAATCCTCATCTTCCACAAACCTCATTCTATTTCCATTGGTTTGATATTTGGTGGGTAGAGAGTTTGAGGTCTATTTCCTCTTTTCATACAATTAACTACAATACAACTTCATTCTGCATCAGTCTCAGTCTTAGTATCAGGCCGATGAGTGAGATGCTCGATACGAATAGTGTTTTTTTTCCATGAAAGAGTAAAGAGAAATATTTTTCGTTGCTTTTGTGGTGAGGTCGTGAGGTGTGAGGTAATACATTTTTTCGTTTTGAGGTGATGGGACATTTCAGATTGGTGTATGGGACATTTTGTATTGCCTCATGTATGAGGTACACATCACTAGGAAGCAGTTCTTGCACAGGAGTGTGATGATATGGATACATATTTTCTCCATGCAGTATACCGGAAATTCTGTGTTTGGAAACATTAAACTGTAGAGCCAAGCGTCTTATGCAGATGTAAAGATCGATTTCAACAACTGCCAGTATTCTGTCATCGACCGAAACTCTTGTGCTTGCAGCTCCCACGTTAGGTCTTACAGTTGAAATTGATCTAGTTTCTCGAAGCCTTCGAAAGGTATTTTCAAAAACATTTCGAGAAAGAAGTCGTCTGTTAGGATAAAGTTCGTGGTATCTTAGTTGTGCTCTTCTTGAATTTCCATTGCACAACCCATAAGCGAATAAAATGTCTGCGTGTTCTTCTCTCCTAAATGAAGGTATTTCAAAAAGCGTTCTTATCCAACTGTTATCGTGACTTAACTTGATAATCTGATGAATGAATTTGTTTTTCTATTCTTTTATACCACTTATTTAGTAAATTTACCAATTAAACATTTATACTCCAAATTAAGCTCTTCCTGAGAAGAGGTAAGATAATTAGGGTTATGACATCAAGTCAAGTAGGCATAAGTATACTTTTAACCCTTTTCATGATTGCAGTCTTAAAAATTACCTAAAAACTATCAATTCTTGGAAAAGCACTCCAATTGCCACGTGCTGCAATAAAAGTAGGTAAAAAAAAACAAAATTCGATTTTTTACCTGTTTTAGATTTTCCCAAGTATCATAAGATGTTTGGGTTCTTGGGTGCACTTATTAATGAGTTTTTTTTCTATTATTGTTTTATTCATCCGGTAAAAATAAGAAAACTTTTTGTTTATTACGGATTTTTTGAAAAAAATTGCCCTCAAAGTCAAAATTTTTCTCGGGCAAGAAAAATTGAACACCATTTAAAATTGAATATCTGGCAACCCTAAAAATATATCAGCTCAATTTAACCGTAGTTTTGAAGGTTAGTATTTCTCCTAAAAAAATTCAAAATGAGGTCTCTACCGTTAGTACTGACAGAGAAATTGACCATAACATGGGTCAGGGTAGACCAAAGTTAGCCTTTTTTTAAATCGTCAAAAAGTGATGTCAAAGATTTTACTGTAGAACAATTTTTTTCTTAGAATGCGATCAAGAATCACATCCCAAAGTATGGCACACGAATGGCCGGACGCCCTGTATAAATGGTTTCCTTTAATTTTTTGTTTATCATAATAAACCTATCTACTATATTTAATTTAGAATTATTTCATAGATTGAAAGAAGCTTTTTTTAATTTCAATTTAATTATTGGTGCAAAATTATTTGAATTCCCAGGAAGCGGAGGGTGGCCCATTGCCCGTGACTATGGTTGTTGGTAGGTAACCCAAACACCGAAAAAAAAAATAAATTCAATTTCTGGATTAGACTTTTTGCATTAGTTTGAACCACCTTAAGATACTTCCTTAATGAATCTATTAAAAGAAGAAGCGTTTTACTTTGAAAGCAAAAGAAGTCGAATTGGACTCTTCGAAACGGATATATACAGTGCTAGGCCATTTAGAAGTAACAATTACTTTTGGAACATTTTTAGTAGTCTGACATTCATTATAAGAATCAACGAAGTCTTTTATTGCTATATCTTACCAAGGACCTAACTGCCTTCTTCATTAAAACTAAACCATTATGGTTTTCATGTCGTAAATTTAAAACATGCTTTTGTAAATCCGTTGGAATTAAAACTCTGTCATTATAAAAAAATGCATCCATTTTCGCTGCTAAGCCAGTTTCTGTATTTATGATCAGGCTTAAGTTCCTTACCAGCTTCCTTTCGCCCACCATTTTGAATGAAGTTGTAAACTTTACGAAGTGTAGGACTTTTCTTAGTTTGCTCTTCAACTTTCTTAAAATCTATTGGCACCTTACCTAGGTAATCAATCAAATTAAAATTACCCGATTCGACATTTGTTGACTCACTAATTAGCCGTCTTGACAGAGCATCAACATTAGATAACCTTTTGCTGGACGATGAACTATCTTCTAATAATATATGGATAACGTCACTACCCATCTTTGTAAACGAACTGCTGCAACAGCTGTTGTACATTTATCGGGGTTAAATATTTCCTATAATGCTTGATTATCTGTCTGAATTGTAACTCTTAGCCATAGAGGTACTTTAAGAACTTTTGTACTGCAAACAAAACCCCCAAAGCCTCGCGGTGCTGCTGCGAATAACCTCATCTAGCATCTGATAAAGTGCTGCTAACGAACAGAACAGGTTTTTGAATACCGTCTAATAAATGAGCAAGTACTGCCCATACTCCATAAGGGCTTACATCTGTAGAAACTATTATCGGGTTGTAGGGATAAAACATAGGTCAATAAATTATTGTTAATTATCAATTATTTTGAATTTTCAAATTCATTATCACAATTGTGGGTAAGCCTTCAAGGATTCTTTTTATGCAGCAACATATTTTTTAGCTTGTAAGATAAATTAGGAATAAACCTCCTATAGTACATAACTGATCAATCCTTAGTAGAACTGAAGTTCTTTTATATTTTTAGGAGCGGGAGCATTTTGAATGGCCTCGGCTTTTTTGGGATTGGGCCTTATTGTGTTATGACTTAAAACATGACTTAAGTATTCCGCTGAGGTTTTTAAAAATTCACATTTTTGTAAAGTAATTTAACTTTATGCTTATTTAATTTGTCCAAAACCAAAAAAAGTTTTTCTTGACAATCGTCTAAGGTTTGTAAGGTAATTTGATCAATAGTTGATTGAAAAATTGCTGGAGCGCAATCAACACCATTCCCGAAATGCAAATATTGAAATATACCCCTAATGGTGTTTATTGTAAGTAGCTCTCTTGAGTCTTCAGTGAGTTCTAACTGTTGGTAAGCTTCGGCTAAATCTAAAACACAAAATACATTCCCAATTGGAAAAGCTACCAAAAATATATTCTACGTTTGCGAATGCACGATGTTGTTTTCAGATGATTATTGATTGTAACCTTATAATCTATGCACAGCCTAACGCTTCCATCAGGTTTTGGAACACATACCACTGTAGATGCCCATTTGCTAGGTTTGTCCCTATCTAGCTGTCTCCAGTTTCCCACCTCAAGTTAATTGAGGTCCTCTCCCATTTGTGCAAGAGACTTCAGTCGCGGTCTTCCTCTACTTCTTCCAATGATTTTGAAATTTTTAATGCACTTAGATTCGATCTTTCAATCATACAGTGAAGACCCAGTTAAGAAGAATAAATATACTTGTATCTTATACATATAATTGGTAGCCGTATTACATTTTTCAATAGTTTAGTTTATTTCATATATATATAATATCCCTATCCCTACTAATATTATAAATGTGAATGTAAGTTTGTTTGTTACGCTTTCACACAAAAACTACTAAACCGATCATCATGAAACTTTGTACACATATTCTTGGAGGTATTAGAAGTAACATAGGCTACTTTTTATTTAAAAAAAAAATTACCGACGGTCATGCCAATATCCATTCCGATTGACTATAGTTTCAACTGTTTGAAGTTTTTTTATATTTATTGTTTTTTTTTCTTCTGTCATTATTACATGAAGTATAAAACTATTTGAATATTTGAAGTTAGGTGTCATTTTTGTGATTTCAATTCGTTCTCTGTTCTTCTTTAAAAATGCCTCTAAAGCGGAAATCTGGTCTATCCAAAAATTCGTCGCGGGCCCGTGCAGCAAAAGTTGCACGAAATCAAGAATCTTATGTTCACGCAGAGCTGAGAAGACAACAGCAAGCACAACGGCAAAGGGTTTTGAGAGCAGCTGAAACGCCTCTTCAGACAAGCTGCGCTGCAGGCAGCTAGAAGAGCGATAGAAACGCCAGAACAATCACAAGCGAGAAGAACTTATAATGCAGAAATGCAGACCACGCGCCGTCGAAATTTCATGCGTAAGGATTGGTCTGTATTTAATGGTAGAGAATTTTGTAATTTAGTGGAAAATGATGTGGATCTCATTGCTCATGTTTTTCCGGAATTGCAACAAAATTTGAGTTGTGATGAGTGGTTGTGTGCAAGAGCAATATTAGCACCAACAAATGAAGTAGTTTATAAGATCAACACCGACATTTTAAAAGAGGTACAAGGAGAAATGAAGGAATATTTGTCAATGGATACAATTATAGATACGGAACTAAGTACTTCATAACCTGTGGAGTTTTTAAATTCACTTGAACTGTCGGGTGTACCGTCACATAAACTTTAATTGAAACTAAATGTACCAATAATGCTTATGAGTAATCTAAATGCCCCTCTGCTATGTAATGGAACAAGGCTTCGGATAACGAAATTGGGGCAGAATATACTTGGTGCTACTATTTTAACAGGTGTCGGCAAGGGAAAAAGTGTTATCATACCTCGGATTCCAATTATTCCCACTTACCTTCCATTCCAATTCAAAAGGGTTCAGTTTCCTGTTAAGCTTAGCTTTGCTGTTACTATAAACAAAGCACAAGGGCAGACATAACAGGTAGCGGGAGTGCATTTAGAAAAGCCATGCTTCTCTCATGGCCAACTATATGTAGCCTGTTCGCGAATGTCTAATGCCCGGAATTTACACATATTTGCACCAGACGGAAAAACTTATAATACAGTCTACAAAAATATCCTAGATTAATACGCTGCATTTTATCTTTTTAAATTGTTAGACTTCGAAATTATTTATTTTTGTTACATTGAAATATATTTTAACATTGTTGTTGCAATTCAATAAAGCATATTAAAAAATTTTTAAACTTCATTGTATGTAGTAATTTTTAAAAACTGATAATCCCATCTAAGCATTTTGATTCATTTCTATTGTGATGATGTCTGATACTTATTCAATGACTTAAATGCGGGCGAAGCCGCGGGTAAAAGCTAGTATTTATATATATTTAAGGTCAATATTTGAATTTTTTTATCAATATTACAAAATAACTCAACCTCAAAAAAAAAAATATTTTTCATTATAACAAAAATGTTTTCATTTTCTGTTAAATTGACATACAAAATTAACAAAATCTTTGTGACATTGACAAACATTTACAAAATAGATTTTTTGTAGGTACAACAAACATTTTGTTGACATCACAAAAAAAATTGTGGATGTGACTAAAATCTCTGTTTTATTTTATTTTATTAACAAAATTTGGTTTGTTAAACTGACAATATTATTTGTAGTGCATATTTTGTTGAACTGACAACAAATCAGGTAAAGTTAATACAATTTTGTGCAAATTCCTTCGTATTGATAAAATTTAATCAAAACGATGAAATTGTTTTGTTGAAGGCCAACTAAAACGTCCTTATCAATATTATCTACATAGGAATTTATTTTCAGAGCAGATTCTACAGAAATACACGGGAAATAGGGTAACTACTTACCTTTCCTAGAAGAAAAACTGGCAAATCAACGAGCCATCAATCTGCGAATCGATGATAGCAATATGCATACGTATACCGACGGTTCCAAAATGGAAACTGGTGTTGGGGCAGGGTTTTTTCAGAAACCCTTGGACTAGCCAGCTCATTCAGACTTCCTAATTACAGTAGTGTCTTTCAAGTTGAAGTCCTGGCATGATGAAAGCTGCTAGACAAGTCTCAATGATGGCAATACAACAGGCTCATATCACCTTATTCATTGATAGCCAAGCTGCAATAAGAGCGATTTCTGCCATTGAAATCAAATCGAAACTTATAACTTGCTGTCCTTGTTCCTGGTCACAGTGTTGCCCCAGGTAATGAAAAAGCTGACCAGCTGGCAAGAATAGGATCAACACTTGATCTTAATCAGGCAGACACAACAGTTCAAGTCCCACCCAGTTACCTTAAACAGGTAATCGAGAGCAAAGTTCTAGCTATAACAAACAAGAGATGGAACTCGCTTGATTGCTCTCTTATAACCAGAAAACTATGGCCGAGGTTCAGCAAACAAAAGACCGACGTTATCATCCAACTGAGTAAAAAGTCTGTTTCTCTTCTTGTGAGTATTACTACTGTGAGTGTCACTGCCCTGCGCTATATAATCTGAGAAACAGGCACATAGAAAGACATTTCTTCAACTATTTGGAGGAGCTCTCTGACAATCAAAGCAAAATAATTTACTAACGATACCAAATGTCTTGAAAATTCCTAAGCTCTAAATATAGTCTTCAACTAAAATAGTAATCGCACGATAGTAATAGCACGAACGAAAGCAGGTGATTATGCAACGACCGTACGATACACGTGTTTCTTTTTCTTGTAGGAGCATCACCAACACCTGCGATTGCCACTCCTACGGTGAACACGAGCATCAGTGAGTTGATGGGGCCACCTCTCCCTAAGATTGGTAAAATTCTCTTTAGTATAGAGACAGCCTCTTCGACTTAATCAGCAATACTGACCAAACAAACGAACATATACACCAAACACTGACATATCAAGCTCATTTGCCAGTAGTTGCAAGGAACCACATACTCCTATACGGGCCTGGTTGAGGGATGATTTCTCAAGTGGGGGTCACCTTAGCCAGGTGATAATGTGACGACAGACATTTCTTCAATGATCTAGAAGTACCCTCTGACATTTCAGGCTATAGCTTGTTGTAACCTATCAAAACCTTTAACGGGCTTGATCGACATAGGGTTATCATACATAGGTACAAGGGAGTCAGAACCCCCCGAGTATGACATTGGATCAACATTGATGTAAGTGTGACGGTAACAAGATCACCTGTCAGCCCATTAACCTTACCTAACTTAGAAGATGGATAGCAACATTTGTCCAGTCTGTTCCTAAAAAAAGGTGACCCATTCACCTCCTCCTCCTACCGATCAATTTCATTTAAATCCCTTCTTTCCAAGGTAATGGAATTGCTGATCAATCATCAGTTCAAAAAATAACTCCAAGATTGAAAGCTTCTGAATGACCGGCAATATGACTTTCTCAGCGATCGTTCCACTGGTGATCTAATGGCATGTCTCATCGAAGAGTGGAACAGATCTTAACATTGTTTGGAGAAAACAAGATTATTGCGCTTGATATTTCTAAGGTGGTTGATAGAGCTTGCAACAATATCTCTTATCGAAAATACATGCATTTGTATCAATGAAACCCTTCTTCTTGGCATTACAAATTACCTTCTAGATCGATCAAAATATGTTGGATAGGACGGCTTCAAGTCTGATCTTCACAGAATAAATGCTGGTGTTCCCCAGGGCTCAGTTTTGTATCCGATTATCTTCCTCATTTTTTACTTGCGCTATAGGGCAAGTTCTGCATTTGGAAAAAAAATCGAACTCGATATTTTGATCAAAATTGACAATACGATGACAGCGAAAACGAACAAAGTGGGTCCGGCAATTCCGTCTGTCTGTCTGTAGGTATCTATGTCTGTACCTCGATCTGCAGCCTACAGTAGTTTTGAAGGTATTTTCTTCAAATTCGGTACCTAAGGGTCTTCGGTGATTCCCTAGTCGGGAAATTGAAATATTTTTTTTTTTGCTTCAAAACTACAACATTTGGTAATTAAAAAATAAGTTACATTCAAATCTAACTTAATACTTCATTTAGCAATAATTTTAAAACCTTTAATTTCAAAACATTTATCTAAAGGAAGCTCAAAAGGTCCTTTACAATTTAATTTTCTGAAAGATTCAACCGGATAAACGAAAACCGCATCAAGCCAAACATACTCGTAGACTGTAAGAACACAACTGTGCACTGCAATAGCAGTGGCTATAGCCATGGGCATCAGCAGTAGTTAGGATAACCCTGCAGCACAAAGAAGCTCAACCTCAGATTAAGAAGACACGAGTGAACCAAAACCGATTGCCATACAAAAGTAAATATAAATTGGAAGTAAAAAAAGAAAATCAACAGCCCCTTACCACAATTCACCCATTATGACCGAAAGGGGAGCACATAGGATAATGAATCGGAGAGTGATAAATTTTACTGCGGGTTCTCTTGTCAGCCACAAAATAAGCACAACAACCGGACACATTGTGGCATTCAGATGGTTGCACCTCATTTCTGCTCTTCCAAATTCCAAGTTCCTGGGTCCTTCTTTAGGAACGTCCCGTTCTGCTCCCGTTCCAGAAATCTACAAAAGCAATAAGACAAAACAATGAAATATTTATCTACGTAGTTAACGTAGGTTCTTGCAATGGACTTTTACATGTGCACTTTTGTACAGGATGAACTTAAAATCAAGCAAACCTACCTTAAAGTTTTAAGAATCCGCTACCTGGAACTTAAATACCTGTGAGTAGGAAGATATACATACTCGTTGCTACAATTATAAGACTCATAAAGTATCTCTTGTTCTTGGAATATCTTTTCTGGTTTTAATTTATTGTCTGGGATTACGCCTTACCCCCCAAAAACAAATTTATCAGGAAATATTTATGTCGTTGCAAAATTAGCATATATAGATACGTAAAGGAACAAAAAAAAAAACAGTTTCGTATCCGTCGTACATGGGAACATGCCATGGCGGGAAAATCAGAAAAAGAAATCTGAAAAAAAGTCCTGGGATTTTCAGGAGTCCTTATGAATATGTGATCAGTAGAGAATCTTTTCTTTTTTTGCTTGGGAGTCGAAAAATGAATAACATTGAAATGATTTGCGGATTTAAAGCTACAATTTATAGAATATGTGAGCAAAATAAAAAGATGGACTATTTGTTTATTGAATCTCACTCCAACTTTCAATTTTAACTGTTAATGCGAGCAATAAAAAGGTTGCTAAGTGTTGAATGAACATTGTTGAACGCATCCAATGGAACACATCCATTTTCATTTTATCTCAATCTTAAACACATGTATCTTATTCTTATGTATCTATCTCACTTGTGCATTTCAAATCTTCACTTCCAACGAATTTGTCGGCTGCATATAGTTTGTCTTTGTACTCACGCTAAATAAAATACTTTTGTTGTAAACTTTTTCTTTTATTTCAACAAAAACACTATTCTCGACTTGTTTCTAAATTCTTACTCTGATAAGTACACCACAAAATTAACCTCTCCATTCGGTACCTAAAGTAATTGAGTTATATCAGCAAAAATCTCAGCATCCCACTAGGGCCATTTGCCAATACGAGAAAACCGATCTTAATAGCTTTTTTTGAATCCTTAACTGGTCAGTAAGTTTTTCTTCCTTACTGAATTATAAGGTTGAGAAAATTAAGGTTCCGCTCTTTCAAAGCCAACCCAACTAAGAAAAATCGGAAAAAAGCACAAACAAGTCAGAAACCGTTGCAACTCTGTTATAAAAAGAACTAAATTCTTACATGACCTGAAATTAAGGAAAACAATCCTGCAATTTCCCAAAGGTCATTTATCAAGAACGTTCAAAATTCAACTTCATCGTTGGTTCCAACGCTCATATATTACAACAAGCTAATAATTGGATTTCAGATAAGGCATCTTATAACTGCTAAGACAACGTTGCTCCTCCTCCTGTGCTTGAGAACGTAAGCCATTCAATGGGGCAGGTAAATTTCCGCACTCGTACAGTTGCATGAGTCTTTGGAGATCTTGATATAAACAAATCCGCTGGTCCTGATAGTATACTCCCCATTCTTCTGGAATCTTCCCTAGAAGATAGCAAATAGCTCCAGAAACATCTCGAAGATCAAAGCTTCTTAATAACCGACAGTATGGTTTTCGCAGCAATCGTTCCACTGGTGATCTGAAGGCATATCTCACCGAAGAATGGAAAAGATCTTTACATTATTTTGTTATATCTAAGGCATTTGATTGAGTTTGACACTACGCTTTAAGCCCTTATTCTTTAGATTAGAAATTACCTACTAGATTGTTCAATACATGTTGTAATGGACGGCTTCTATTTTGATCTCTATTTTGACTCCGACTTTATTCCTTATTTTTGTAAATGATCTCTTGTCTGAAACTTCTCATCCCTTCCTTGTTTTGACGACGAATCTACTCTCAGCATTTTATACTCATTCTCAAATTCACGTCCATCTCCTTTAGTAGTCAAATTCCAACGGTATCACATGATTAGCTCATTGAATTCCGATATTTACAGCATTGTTAAATGGGGGACAAAAACTCGTGTTTAATCGCAGTTAATGCTTCGAAAATTTAATGCTATAATGTTTGTCAACGACGATCTTCGTTGGAATGACCACATTCTCGAGGAAGCCAAAAACGCTACTAAATGCTTAGGACTTCTATATACATATATATATAAGAACTGTTTCACTTGATTTTTGACCAATATGAACAATCAAAACTGTTGAATACGGAGGTACTCCACGCTTCCGGCTCGAATAAAGGTGTAGTGATTCAACAAGCTAAATTGTCGAGCAATACTTTTCTTTAAGGAGATGGTTTTACTGTACATGGGAATGAAGAGTGTTACTTAAGGATGTTAAATGAATTTGTATTTAACTTAGTGGTGCTTTAAAGGTTTTCAAAAATTCAGACCTGTTATGGCGAAATTTCAGCTTAAATTCTGTAAAAGGCTTTTCTGAAGGAGTTCCGCATTTCGTAGGTTCCAAAGATATTCGGTACTTGCGATATCGTAGGTACTACAGCGGTACTTAAAAAATGGACCCAATAAAAATGGCTCCAAGGGTAACATTTTATGTTTTTATGTGAGAAACAAATATATAAGGTAGGTCAAAAGTGACTTCCTAATTTATTTTAAAACCACAAAATTATGATTTATGGAATTTTTTTTGGGCTAAGTATGGGATATCTCGTAATGTTCCTCAAATGAGCACCAGCTTCATGCTAACAGAGACGGGCTCTTTCTAATGTGTTTTCCATAACACTTCGTAGGACATCTGGGCGTAGCACCTGTATTTCAGCACGAATGTCCTCCTTCAGCTGTGGGATAGTGGTGGGTTTATTTAGGCACACTTTACTCTTCAAATATCCCCACAGAAAAAAGTGGAGGCCAATTAAATCCTGAATTTTTGGAAATTATTCGGTAGCCGAAAATTTCCATTAGTTGCGCCATTGTGGCGCGAGCAGTGCGCGCAGTAGCTCCATCCTGCTGAAACCACATCTCAGGACTATCAGCAATCGCTGGCCTCAAAAAATTTTCGATCATAGCCCGATACCTTTCACTATTTATGGTTACAGTATTGGCGGCATTGTCTTCAAAGAAGAATGGCCCAATATTTTTTTCTGAAGTTATACCACACTAGACAGTGCACTTAAGTGAATGCAATTCCCGCGAATGGTTCAACCTTGAGTTCTCAGTATCCCATATACGGCAATTTTGCTGCCTTGAGATTTCTTGCAAGCGAACTGTACTGCGTAAACAACACGTTCTTGGGGATCTCCTGGCTTTAATTCTTGCCCAGATTGGATTTTGTATGGAATGTATGGAAACAGCTGCAATTCGGTTCTTAGAACTCTTCGTAATAAACTGCGGGACACACCGAGCTGACCAGAGCGCCTTCGTGTCGATGTTTATGGACCCTCTACAACACTTGCAAGAATGCGTTCGACATTCGCTTCAGTTCGGGCGGTGTGAGGTCTTCCAGCTCGAAGAAGATCAACTACAGCTGTTTGTTGACGAAATCATGCCACCAGTGCCGTAATCATGTGCGCAGAAGGTGGATTTCGCACATTAAAATGACGCCGATAAGCTCTTTGGGTTAAATAATCGAGTGATTATTTTCAAGATAAAATTCAATTTATTAGATTGGTCCTCTCTAAAGCGCTGTAGTTCATTTTAGTAAATCTCCCAAGTTTGGTTTTTAAGTACCTTAAGTACACTACACTACAGAAGAGTTATGATTATTTTTTCAAATTAGGAAGAAACTTTTGAACCACCCTGTACATCCAAAATCGATAAAATTTTGTTGAATTATATTTATAAAAGCCTTTTTATTACTCAGATTTTTTCCATTTTCTTATTTTGATGTCTCTTATTGTGTGTTTGATTTTGCGCAAGCATCTATAGGCAGCTTGTTGACAGGTGCTGAAACAGTTGCCAATCCGATTGAGTGCTCATCCGGCCCCCGCACCGCAAGCTTCCGTCAAAGCCCTCAGTCCGCTAGCTCGTGATCTAAGGAACGAAACGGATGATACGGCACAGAAGTAAACGAAGTTCATCCTCGATATTTTGATCTTTATTTCCGATAGTTTGTCAATGTCGTCAGACATTTAATTTATTCAGGGCCTTTTTCCGATTCGAGTTTACAGGCGAAATTTTTTGTTTTTTTTTGTTTTCAATCAAACATTTTACATAAGCTCTTTGAAAATTTAAAGAATATTGCTTAGATATACATACAATTTTTTTCCGGAGCAAGCCACATAATATGTACAATTGGGCATGTGAAAAACGTGAATTTTCTAAATATAAGGCAGCTATAGTCAACGATTGGCCTTGGATTTTTTTGTTAGTGTTGGGCGTTTAAATGCCAATGGTATCTACTCATATATCGCTGGAAATCATCGGTTTGAAAGAAACCAGTACATCTTGGCCTTTGAATTTTCCTCTAATGATTGTTACCTCGATTTAATTTCCTTAAAATGGTCAATTAGGTTCCATTGCACAACTTTGGTGAATTTTAGTGGGGAATCGGTACTCCAGTGATCCAACTTTCTACTCGTATGTTAATACGTGCGGCGGCATTCTTGGTGGCTGCAATTGATTCAAAAATTCAGTCGGATGATTGACCACTTGTTTTTTATTCACGTTTGCATATCCAATTCAGTTTCTTGGTATTATACTTGGGGATGTCTTGCTACTAACCAACGAACGCTTGAATATTCAGCTCAATTTGACAGAAGTTCGGCCAGAAAATTTCATAATATCGAATATCGATACCTTCCCGAAAGAATGTATTAAGCGACATTTTTAAAATTGTTCAGGAAACGAAAAAAACATCTCATTTAGTTATTTTTTTGTGTTTTTTATTTAATTAAGCACAACTTATGAGATTAAAAGAGCTTTTTTGAAAGAGAATGTCTGACAAATTTGCCACAGTACCAGGCGGTAGAAAACTAGGTTCCGCTACTGGCAGACGAAAATAAAATATACTTTATTATTTTAAGCTGCGGCAACTTTTGTTAAATAGAAACTGTCATCAATGTCACCGCCAGAAAACAAAAAAATGACTCGCGTCCAAAACTTCATACATAAACTTTTTTGAATAATTCAAACAAATGTTTCAAAATTAATCTTAAAATACATTTTGATTTATGTTTCCGAATGGGAACGCGTTGTTGCCTACGAATACAAATGGAAATGAAAATGTATTCGTATCTAGCAAATTATTATGTCTATTCTAGAATTTTAAAATCAATTTCTTGTTTTGTTTATTTTCATTTAATTTTGATATACAGTGGCTCTCAGCTTAAATGATGCAGTGTTTTTATTTGCCTAAAAACTTACATTTTATAGACAAAGTACGTCGAAAGTTTCCAAAAAGGGAGTGTAATAGAGTCTTTAGAAAGTAATTATTCATAAGCAACATAAATAGTCACCCATTATTCTTTGTCCTCAGATCCTGAGGTAAAAAACTGTAACACTCTCATTAAATTTGCTCTCAGCTTAAATGATGCACTCAGCTTAAATGGTATATTGCAAACGGTTGTTTTTGTTTTGCATAAAATCGAAATAATTATTATTTGTTGTGATCAGTTTATCAATTTGTGACCTGAATTAAGTTAAAATTTTCTTTTTTTAAAACATGGGCCCGTGTACGAGCTTAGAAAGTCGCGAGTTAGTTATTAAACACTACAAAGATGGGATTAGCCAAAGAAAAACTGCTGAAATGTTTAAAATTAAATCTTCAACCGTTCAGCACATCATTGAGCGATATGTACGCGAAAATCAAATCGTCAGTAAAGGAAGGAAAGCCCCAAATAAAATATTTTCTGACAGCAACCGAAGATGGATTGTAAGAAAACTAAAGGAAGATCCGACTTAAAGTGCGCCTCAAATAGCTTAAGAAGCCGAAAATTATTTAAATAAAAAGAGCAGTGCCGAAACCATTCGAAGAATACTCAGAGATGCCAATTTTCATGCGATAAGTGCCCATAAAAAGCCGTTCATCAGTCCAAAAAAAAAATTTCAAGGATGCAATTTGCTGGAGACCATATTAACAAGGATAAAACGTTTTGGGATACTTCAATTTTTGGCTGCCTCAAAACGTATGCCTTCCCATCCGATCCATGAAGGTTGAATTTACTTTCGTCTTTGGAAATTACCGTATCCTAAAACGTTTTATCCTTGTTAATATGGTCTACAGCAAATTGCATCCTTGAAATTTTTTTTTTGGACTGATGAACGGCTTTTTATGGGCAATTATTGCATGAAAATTGGCATCTCTGAGTATTCTTCGAATGGTTTCGGCACTGCTCTTTTTATTTAAATAATTTTCGGCTTCTTAAGCTATTTGAGGCGCACTTAAAGTCGGATCTTCCTTTACTTTTCTTACAATCCATCTTCGGTTGCTGTCAGAAAATATTTTATTTGGGGCTTTCCTTCCTTTACTGACGATTTGATTTTCGCGTACATATCGCTCAATGATGTGCTGAACGGTTGAAGATTTAATTTTAAACATTTCAGCAGTTTTTCTTTGGCTAATCCCATCTTTGTAGTGTTTAATAACTAACTCGCGACTTTCTAAGCTCGTACACGGGCCCATGTTTTAAAAAAAGAAAATTTTAACTTAATTCAGGTCACAAATTGATAAACTGATCACAACAAATAATAATTATTTCGATTTTATGCAAAACAAAAACAACCGTTTGCAATATACCATTTAAGCTGAGTGCATCATTTAAGCTGAGAGCAAATTTAATGAGAGTGTTACAGTTTTTTACCTCAGGATCTGAGTACAAAGAATAATGGGTGACTATTTATGTTGCTTATGAATAATTACTTTCTAAAGACTCTATTACACTCGCTTTTTGGAAACTTTCGACGTACTTTGTCTATAAAATGTAAGTTTTTAGGCAAATAAAAACACTGCATCATTTAAGCTGAGAGCCACTGTACATACTTACTATGTACATACTACATATTATATTTAAATAAATATTCTGAGAAAAAAAAAATTAATAGATGAAGGCGAGTTCTGGCTGGTTACTTATGAGTACATACACACGATTTCTTTATGAAAAGAAAGTAAAATGCTAGAATTAGTTGCATGTACTTGCACTTCTAATTCCATCTGATGAGTTTCACCTTGTCGTGGTGGGATGGCTCTCCGGCTTGCTGGAGATTAGACAACTAAGAAAACTCGATAAGACCAGAATGGTCACGGTCATACATTATTTAAAGCGATCGAGACATCTCTTTCGTTCGATGTATGCATAGCAATCTATGGAATTGACGTAATAAAATATAATAAGATTGTTAATAATAATAAAAGTAAAATTTTGAACGCGAAAGGACATCGGTTGTAGTTCAAGCCATGTCCGAAAAAATTTTGGTACTATTAGTCCAGTCATTTTAGGTTTTATCTGCGGAAAAATTCCTAGTGAGCTGAATTTTTGTATACACCTTTATTACGGCATTGTAATGAAGATGTGAAAAATCGACATTGATATCGTGCCGGCTAAAAAAGTTATAAGGGTCAAAAGGTCATAAAAATCAGTTTTTCGCAAATATCTCGCGATCTATTGCTTAGAGGTCAATAAAGGTCATTATGAAAATTGTTTGTCGTGAAATTGTCTACAAAAATGTCTCTTGCATTTTTCTGTAAAATTAACCGTTTTCGGAGTGGAGCGCTGAGAAAGCAAATATATTATGACGATGCACTCGTTTCCTCACCACCTTCGAGGTAGAATGCAGGTCGCGTTTTTTTACATGGTTTCCCCCGTAGGCATAATCCATGATATGTAATCAGAGTTTTTTTTTTATTTACGAGTGAATAATTTTTATTTGAATACAGAAAAATACAGAAAAATTAACTTTAGTATTTAATTTTTTTTTTATCATTCATTGTCGATATCTTCAGTTTCTGTGTTGCATACCGCAATCTTCGATATTAAAAATGGTCTTCGGCTGTGAGCGGTTAACTCGCTGATTCCATTCAGCATTTACACCAGCGATCTAATAGGTAGTCTAACTCGGGCAATTGTGTATGCCGTCGACCTAATAGTGTACAGAACAGCTCCCAAAGTCGAGGTCATCAGAATTCTTTTGCACTGTGACTTCAACAAGATTCAGTGATATTGCGATGATATGGAAGTCAGTTTCAGAAATCTGAAACTATTCTGCTTAGGACTCGATCCATCAGTGTGCCACTTGATGATATTTGTTTCGAGGATCTCAAGATAACTCCCATTGCCGCACTTCTGATGGCCTCGTGTAGAGGGGATAAATAGAGGAGAACCTCTATAGCTGCGGTAGGGAAAGTTCTCATTGCTCCTGTAATACAGATATACGCGAGCCCTTAGACTTTTTCTAGAGCTTTCCTTGTTCTTGATAATTCGGTTCTCTTGTGCCCTGCAACCGCCCCATATGTAGTGATTGGTCTTACCATCATAGTGTATATCCAGCTAAGGATGTTCGGTTTGCATCTGCATGACTTGCCTGCAAGTCTCTTGAAAATCATTAGGGATTTTTAAGGCTTTCCCGACTATAACTTTTAAGTGTTTGTTCAAAAGGAGTCTACTATCTGGTAGAATTCCTAGATATTTTACCCCTCTCTGCGTTTCAATCACTTCACCAGCTAGATGGATAGGTTTCATATGTGGCAGAAGTTCTTCCTTGTAAATGGTATGATTGTCGTATTGGAGGGGTTTGTTGATAATCCTACAGATAGACACCATTTCCGTGTAATTGTTAGTCCTCTTTGGATTACCTACGGCTATGATAGCAACATCATCAGCAAATCCAATGGAGAATATACCTTGGGAGGTAAGATTTTCTAACAATTAATCCACTACAAGACTCTTCAACAAGGGTGATAATACACCACCCTGAGAACAGCCTCTTGTTGTGATTACTTTTTTTTTACATTTTGTCCTTTTTGTGATAGTATTTTTAGTGCCTACCATTTCCATCTGGTTATGGTGATGGGTACGCATTTCCTAACAAAAGCTGTAGGTACCTCGTGGGATGTGTTGTCGAAGGCTCCCTCTATGTCTAAGAACGCATCTAATATTGTATCTTTTTTCTATATTTTGGGAATAAATATTAGCTTTCCTGTTCTCCATATATACCCAAACGCATTGCTACTACCAAGAATATTAGTGAGATAGGGCTTAAGGTTTTCTTTTCCCTTCACTGAAAATAAAATCAAGGTGTATATGATAAAAATCTAGGTTGATTTAACAAAAATTTTGTCAATTTTGTCCAACAAAAAGTTTTGTCAAATTGACAAAAATTATAGAATTTTGTTGAGGTAACAAAAAATATTTTGTTGTATCCACAAAATTATTTTGTTATGCTAACAAATAAATTTGTTGAAATAACAAAAATATTTTGTCAATATGACAAAATTTCGTAGAATTTACAAAATTAATTTGTCATATTAACAATTCTTTTGTTGTATTAACAATTTTTTTGTTAGTGTTATTGTTTTTTTATTATTATCGGATTAACAAATTTTTTTTGTTAAATTAACAAAATTGTTTTGTTAAATTAACAAAATTGTTTTGTTAAATTAACAAAATTGTTTTGTTAAATTAACAAAATTGTTTTGTTGAATCAACAAAATTGTTTTGTTACATTAACAAAATATTTTGTTTAATTAACAAAAATTTCTTGTTATATTTTGTTAAATTAACAAAATATTTTGTCAATTCAACAAAATATTTTGTCAATCTTACAAATTTCTTTTGTTGAATCCACAAAACAAACAAAATCAATTTTGTCAAAATATTTTTTTTTGGGATTTATGTAAGTCCACAAAAATTGGCGTTTCGTCCCTACGATCTCACATGCAACCATATGTGAGGGCGTATGGACAATACGCAATTTTTGTTAAGTTCAGTTAATCTTACATCGATTTTTTAACAAAAACCAAGTGTGAACTATACCATACACAAAAGAAATTTTTTGGTTTCCTTACAAAATAGTTTTATCTATCTGATAATATTATTTTATCAATATTACAAAATAATTCAACCCCAAAACAAAATATTTGTCATTTTAACAAAAATGTTTTCATTTTTTGTTAAATTGACAAAAACAAATTAACAAAAACTTTGTGATATTGACAAACATTTACAAAACAGATTTTTTGTAGATACAACAAACATTTTGTTAACATCACAAAAAAGTTTGTCGATGTGATAAAAATCTCTGTTTTATTTTGTTATATTAACAAAACTTGGTTTGTTAAACTGACAATATTATTTGTAGTGCATATTTTGTTAAACTGACAAAAAATCATGCTGGATTATAAAAATTTTGTGAAATCAACAAAATCATTCTTTCGTATTGACAAAAATTTTATCAGAACGATAAAATTGTTTTGTTAAAGGTCAACAAAACGTTTTTGTCAATATTACCTAGGAATTTCTTTTCAGTGTTCTACAAGAAAGCTGTGAAGATACCATCTACATCTGGTGACTTTTAGAGTTGAAAAGTATTATCCTTTTACTTGAACACATGTTCCTACCTATTTACCTGTCCTCTATTTTTGGTGTGAGAGGTATTCTATCTACCAAGTTAGCATTTTAGGTTTTATGATAAAATGCTATTTTTAGGACTTTTGCCATATTTAAGTCATTTTTTGAGGCATTCACGGGCACGAAATGTCCTGTCTATACTAGTATTACTAGTGCTATATGTCTGTGTATGTAGTAGATTTTACTAACAACACACTTACAAACATGTCTGCATCAACTGGTAGAGGCGTTCTCACCGTAATTTTTTTTAGAAATTTGCTCCTAAGACTCCCTGACGGATCCACCATAGTGGCAAGGCCAAGTGTCAAGTACCTGGGAGTGCACTTCAACGAGTTGCTAAGGTTTAACCTACACTCAAGAAATATTCTGAAAAAATCCAGCTGGGCCTTGAGCCGTCTGCACCCATTGCTGAAAAGAAGATCAGGTCTTAGCCAACCGATAAAGATATTAATCAACAAGCAGCTCCTGCGACTAGTGATCAGCTATTTCTTCCCAATCTGGTTTTCCATGTCGAAGACAGCTATGAAGGAACTTTAACTATTCGAAAGGAAGATACTGAGGATCTGCACTGGACTCTACTTCAACCGTCAACGAGAGAAACGCTACAGGAACGAGCATCTCTATACAGAAGCGAATTTAATCCCACTGGACAAATATCTAGTTCATTCAACGAAGAAACTAATGGGGAACATCATCGACCACCCGGATGACCACAGAACAACGACATCCCGAACGGAGGTACCTCAGTGTGATGGAAACTCTGGATGACAACGTAATCATGGGCAACCAGGACGTAGTCTCGTTCTACGCTGACATTGGGTCAGCCTTCCATCGCGGCTAAAACGCCATCCCTGCCACACCCTGATGAGGACAATACAGTCAACCGACTACCGACCTTCTAAATTTTATTTTTTCGTCATGTAAATTTTATATAAAAATAATTAAACTTAAGTCACTGTACATATATAACTAGTTAGGCCCCCTATGAGCCAACGAATGTTAATTTTCACACATATGTAGTATCTTATTAGTTGTAAGCCAAATTGTAAATAGTATGTTCAATAAAACAACAAAAAATTTGATTTGCGATCTGAAGATGTTGGAAAAGTTAGAAAAGAGTTAACCTGTAGAATGTGGATCAATTGAAGGACCCAGATAGGTTTAGTTTTAGTTTATAATTAAAATATAGTTTTTGATTTCAAATTTGGGCTCTCCTGAACGTTTTAATTTTCCTTTAAACAAAAAAAAAAATTAATTAAAATATTTTTTAAATAAAAATCTTATAATGAGAACAGTAAAGGTTATTACTCAATTTTTTAATTAAAGCAAATACGATGATTAATAATATTGTAATACATTCAAGTGAATAAATATGTTTAAACAAAATCAAAACATATATTTCACTTCCATCTTCGCTGCAAGCCCTGTAAGCACTCTACAGAGCAACAGTAACAGAATTGTTAAAAGTACCAACTGTAACATTTAATAGCATTGAAATCAGGAATATTTGATTGTCACTTAAAAGAATTCAAAAAAATTTACTGTTTTTGGCATATCGAAAAAACTATTAGAAATTTTGGAAAAAATGGGTGAACAGAAAAATTTTACCTTTCCAAAAATTTCGTTTTTTTTTTTTCAAATTACGCCAGTATCATGTCTCACTTTCTGCTTATAGTACACCATTCTGCGCTCTAAAGCAGGACTGTTAGTATAAGGGATTTATAGAGCTTGCACTTTGTCTTACAAGTGAGAAGTTTTGGACTCATTTCCTTCGCCAAACCGAAGTTTCAGTGGTTTCCTAGGGTAATTCTTTGTCGGATCCACTAAGTTGTCGTTCGTGGAATTAAAACTAACTCTGAAGCAGATGAATTCTTTAACGAGTTAAAAGTTCTCGCTATCAATAGTGGCGTTTATCCTTATCGGTGGATAGATAGTTTGTTTGTCGGTTTATAGCATGTAAGTACTTGGTCTTATCCTCATTTACTTTTTACATTCGTTGTTCCAAATACTCTGCCTTCCGGTCTTAAATCAGCATCCAATTGCTTGGCTTTTTTTATAAAATTCCCGAGAATTTTCGATCTTCTTCAGTTCTGATGATATCGTAATATTGCGACTACTGATTGTTGGCGTCTGTGGTAGGTGAATGCACAGCGGAGAGCTTCTCACTGACGTGCTGTTTGTAAGTTCTGGTCACTCCATATATGCATAGGCGTCCGACGTCAAATGTCTATTCCTAGATACTTTGTAATTTCTTTTCTTTTGACAATCGAGCACTAAATTTAGCCGGATTTAAGATATCGCCCATCTAAGGTGTCAGATACGTGCATTGCATCAAAAAGCACATGGTCGGTTTGGTTGGTATTTCGACCGCCTTTGGAGCGCCAGTTTTCCTCAGAATCCTAGTAATACTCATCACCTTATTAAGACCTGCTGCAAAATCTATTATTAAGAAGCCGTTGTCTGTTGTCGTTTCGTAAAGGATGTACTTTCCAACTCATCCGCTGAAGTAGCTGACCACAACTTTGAAATTGTATTCCGGACATTCTTCGTATGGTCGAAAATGCTGGGAAATCTTACACCATTCACATTCTTAAGAAAATTGACATTGTTAGATATAACAAGTTCTTGTGGTCTTACATTTACATTGCATTTTGCTGCAAGTTACACGAATGACAATTTTTAAGAATTTATGCCACAAAATTAGGAAAATAATGGATAAATCGGATGTCTTAATGACATCCGCTTACACCAAGGTAAATAATGGCGGTGTGACATTATACTCGTATCTACTGAAAAGAATGAGCCTGGTAGAACTAGGCAGTTTTGTGGAGTACGAGTATAAGCGAAACAAATTTAATTATATGGAATGTATTCAGATTTAATGTCAGATAAGATTTTAGAAACGTAAACACGATGCCCCAGATTTTGACGGATTGACTATCCTTGTTGTAACTTAATATTTCAGAATGTAAAAATGTCAACATTTACCATTAAAAACACATTCTACTCAATGATTGTTCTAAAAATAAGTTAAATTAGCTACACAAATCATTAAGAGCCAATCTTAAGATCATGACGTTACTTGTCTTCAAATTATTCATTTCTATTCGAATTAGTAGTACCCCTAAGCATAATGGTTAGTGCGTTGGACTGTCATGTAGAAGGTCTTGGGTTCAAGTCTCAACCGCTACAAAAACAAAAAGTTTTTCTGGGGTGCACTGGTTCTTGCGAGGAACTGTCAAATCCTCTAAGAGTATCTCTTGTCATGAAAAGCGCTGCTCATTGGGCGTTCGGAATCGGCAGAAAATTATTGATCCCCACATTTCTCCAAAAACCTACACAGAACTGGTTGAGAGTTGTAAGTTACTATATTAAGGTTCAAGTAAGGTAGTAGTTGGAGCTAAAAACAGGATGCCATGTGATTCAGAAAATATTAGATTATGTAAGAACAAAAATTATAAGTCTGTACTGGTTTTTTAAAAAAATAAGCTTTTATATAAAAAAATGTTTAAATATTTTTAAGAAAAAATTTTAGTACGCCAATTAAAAGTTTTAAATAATTGTTCAACTAAAAATTAAATTTACAAAAAAAAATATTTACCCTTTTCTGAGATATCGAATTTTCCAAAAAAAAAAAAGAATTTTTTTTTTTTTTTTTTTTCAAAAATTCAAAACATATTTTTTTTTTAAAGTTTTTCAAACTTTTATAGCTTCTCTGTAAAAAATTTTATTAAAATCCGTTATGTCGATAATGAGAAATTCTAAATTTGAAAACAATGGTTCTATGGTAGGTACAGTCAGTAATATCTTGATTTCAATTTTTTTTTCTTCATTATAGATTGTAAAAAATAATCAAAAGAAAAAACAATTAAGAAAAATTCTCGGAAACGTTTTCGAGAAAAATACGATTTTCGAAAACCATTTTTTAACATTTTTTGAATGCCGTTATTTTTAGGTAAAACATTTTTTTTTTTCCTTCATCTCGTAACTTATATTTGGCCCTAGCGAGGTATCTGTTCGGAGCGGAAAATTGTCCGCAACGCATACTTTGTCGGAGGTTCAAATTGCTTTCGAGGTTTCTTATCGGAAAGAAAAATAATACACAAATGCGTTGGCGCAATTTGTTCCGCGAAGTATTTGTGTCGGACGAAATCGGAAAAACAATTGCATTTAGCTGTCAGAAATTTCACAAATAAAGCAATTGATCGCGCTTCAACGCAGTTCAACGGGTGCGTTAAAATAATGTCGAAGAAAAAGTCTGTTCAGAAGAATACCTCGAAGCAAAAATCCTCCGAATCGTATAAAATCGGAGAATTTTCCGCTCCGAAAGGATACCTCGCTAGGGCCGATTAAGAAACTTTTATTTTTCAAGTTTTAAAAATATCGAGGATGGGGTTTTTGAAATATTGAGTTTAAAAAAAAAAAGTTGAGTTTTTATTTTAAATCCAAAAAGATACCTATGTTTGGAAAATTTTAATACATAATTATATTTAAATTGCTGGGGAGCTTTAGCATAAAAAAATTATCAAAATCAGTCGTACCGTTTTTGAGAAAATAGAAAACCAAAAAAATGGTTCCAAGGGCGGTACCAAAAATAACAATTTATTGAAATTTTTTTTTCAGCCTTTTCCTAGCTTTAACTAAATGAATTTTTTTGATTTTTTTCCTAAAAAATCTGTGGAACAGTTTTTGAGAAAAAAAAAATATTTATAAAATTTCGAAAAAAATCGTATGGCAGTTACCGTTATTTTCGGTCTTAAAATAAAAAAGAAAAAAATATGGGGGAAAAAAATAAAAATACTATGTATCTAACAAGTTTAAAGAAAATCGCCCGAGCCGTTTTGGCTGTAGTAAAAAGACTGACAGACAGACAGACAGATTTGCGAGACCCATTTTTTAGTCGTTGCTATCTTATACTTTACCTGTTTTCCTGTTTAAGCCTTGTACTCACCTAGCGTGAAATGAAAAATAAATACGTTCCAAATTACACGCGAAGAATAAAAATGGAAATAGAATAAACTTTTCCACGTGAATTTTTGATACTCACTTTGAATGAAAAAAAAGTGACAATTATTTTTAAACTGATTCGTTCTTTCTGTTTATAAATTTTCAATTTTTTGTTTTCAAACAAAATATTCAAATCAACTGACAAATGTCACAGTTTTCCACGTTGCCTTAAACTTTTTCCTGATGGATGTACATTGAGAAATGAAAATCATAGCGTGGAAAAAGTTGTGGAACATATTTGTTTTTCCAATTCACATTTTAGTACTCACCTCTCGTTGCGGATTTCATGACAGTGAACCAGCAGTCACTTTTATATGAAATTTTCATTTTCACTTGAACTGAGTACTAGGCTTTAATGGCAGAAAGAATTAAGAATCTGATTCACCACTGTAAACGAAAATCGTATTTGAGATCAACCTCTAAACATTTCCTAAAAGCCCACCACACACAGTTTGGGATAAAATTAAAAACACCCTGCTTCAAATACGTATTCATTACAATGCCTTTTAATTTAATTATAAAAAGTCAAGGAGGACGTGGGAGTTGGGAGATAAATAAAATTTTTAGTCGCGAGCTGAGTTTATTTTGATGACGTGCGATGGTCGACCTCTCTTCTCTTCGCAATTCAATGAAATGATTTGATCTTTCAAGCACAGTGCCATGGTGAATTTAATCAACTTTTCAATGAAATGATGGCGTTATGTTGTCACTAATACCCACAATATATTTATCTATATAGACAAAATATTGATGTATTCTTTTTTTTTTTATTCTTCTTAAATGAACATAATGTTGATTATTTGTATGGATTGCTTAATCAAATTCAAAACTAATTATTATGGGGGATTTTAATATAATTGGTTTTATTTTGATTTTTGAATAATATGTGTGCTTTTAGCATTTCATAATTATCAAGTTTATGAAAGCAAACAACAAATAAAATATTCAAATCGAATTCTATGGGCATACATATATGTACATACCTATTGTCTTAATGACCATATAATTAGTTATTTATATTTGCTTGACAAAAAAAAAAACAATTTTGGTTAAACCGGAAAATTAAGTACCTATTATAGATTAAAAATTGATTAAAAATGAAAGCTCAAAGCGATCAGATATGTATATATATATACTATGTATATATATAGTTACGTATAGATTTTTAGTACCTATATTTGTACATAACCGTTGCTTTCGAAAATGATATAAGTCCATTTCTTCATGTTTTGATATACTTATTTAGGAGTTTCGCTTGCATGTTTTTACAAATATAGGTAAATGGTTAATTATTAAATTGAAGATTATAAACAAGTTTAATATGCAAAATGCGAAAGAAAGTTAACATTTCTATCTGCCCCAAATTGACTTCCTCCACTTCCAATAATGAAGCTACTATTAGACACTCAACGAAAATAGTCAACGCGTCTCTGATGTCAAGATGACGTAAAATTCTGTCCCAAGGTTGTCAAGCCTTGTAAACCTAATTACAAAATGGCATGAAGGTGTATCTATCAAACCGAAAGAAAACTGCAGGTTTTATTTGAGCTTTAAAGAGGCTATCAGGGTTGAAGGAGTAAGTTCCCGTTCTTTTAAAGCCTATCCTACTGAGGAAAATCGGAATAAGTACAAACAAGCTAGAAATACCTGTAACATTCATATCCTACGAACTAAATTTTTTATCAAAAATCAAGGCGAAAATATATACTATGATGTCCCAAAAGTAGTAAATTTTTTGGTCATTTGTAAAAAAAAAACCTACGAAACACCACGACATCCTCAGTTCCAACGCTCGTCTTCAATGACACTCCTTTATGTAAGCTCGATAGATAAAGCGAATTTGCTTGCAGCACAGTTTACTGTCAATTCGACGCTACACGAGAGTGAAAAGATTCCTCCTGTTTCCTGTACTTGAGAGCATAACACCCCGACTCCACAGTAGATAAATTCTCTCAGGATGCTCATCATGATATGAAATCTCCAATGGAGACGCGATATTTCCTCTTATGATGTGATGTCAGCGATCTATGTCAGCGGTTTTGTCTTGATATAGATGTCTGATATGAAATTTGACAGATGGTTTTTTTTCGTACTTTTGTCTCATTATTTCGTGTCTTCTCATTTGGTTGGTTCTTGTCAAGTATTCCGTCGGCAAATATTTTTTTTTTATTTTGTAAGTAAATACATTAACGTGTCATGTTATTCATTTGTTTGTGCGTTAAGTTGTGTTTGGTGTTATTTATTTATACTTTAGGTAGATGCGCATTCTTTTCTTTGCAAATATATGTATATAATTTTTGTTAGTTTTACCTTTTGCTGATTTCGGTTGTCCGCACAAAACACATCCCATGCAGTAGGGATAGAAATGAAAAATCATGACATAATTTGCCCAGCGAAGCAATAAGAACATGTAGAGATAGAGATGTCAGACATTGAGTTGGAGAGACAGATATCTTGTGGAATCGGGGTGTAAGCGATCTTATGGGACGAATCTTCTTTCGCACACGTGCAGTTGCTAGAGTACTAAAAGATCTTGACATTCACAAATCCGCTAGCCCCGTTAGTATCCCTGCTATTCTTCTGAAAAGGTGTTCTTCAACGCTGCCGCTGGCTAAACTACTGCGCAAGCTTTTCCATCTGTCCTACTCTACAGGTCTCTTTCCGAGTGGATGGAAAACAGCATTTGTCCAACCCGTGAAGGCCCACCACGTCTACCGTAAAATGGTCGCAAAGTGTGCAACGTGTGCACTAACGAAAATGGTAAAGTTTTATCATTTGGACGTCCGGTTCAATCACGTTACTTGCAATGGTGATTTGGCTGGCATCAGTAATTGAAAAATTAACAACAGATTTGATAGATCGCGACCTTAGAACAATAGGGTTCTAACAGTGATTTTTTTTTAAATGGTCGTAGAAAATCGAGTATGCTCTTTCAATTCGTTTTATCCATTTTTGTCTATCTCTTTTAGTTTCCTAATTAGTCAATGCATGAAACAAAGTTCTATGTACATCAATTTATTAAAAAAACTAAGTTCACAAAGTTCTAAGTGGTAAATAGAACCTCCTAGTGTAGTTAGAAAAATTTAAAAAAAAATGCACATAGAACTTTGTTACACAACAGGATGTAGATTGAACTTTGTTGCTTCAAAATATTCAAACGATGCTGTGTGATTTTCAAAATGTTTGTTCTAAATATGCATAAAATTTAATAAGGTAGTATTTGTATTTCAAAAGTAAATAGGAAATCAATAGGTGTACTGTATTAAATATACCACTCATTTAAAATGTCCTGTTGAAGAAAGCTTTTACAGGAATGTTTTCAGTACGAACTTTAACCTTGATTTTCACCATCCCAAGTTTGATAAAAGTGGCAAATGTGAGGCCTATAATGCAGCAAGAAATGAAGATGCATTAAGTGAAAAATTTACGAAGGAACATGAGGTCCACTTAAACTTTAGAAAGATTTTGTTATATCATGTAAAGGTGCAGAAACTTGCCATATTTTCCAGGCTTGGATGCATCACAAAGCCCATGTTGGGCTTACTAGAACGGAATATCAAAAGATAAGCAAGCTACTCTAGTTGTTATAATGCTACCTCGTCAAGTAGGACTCAAGGCTGTTAGCTTTGCCAAACGTATTATAACTTTCAATGAAAGTTTTGTGCCTCTTGGAACGAAAAGCAAAGAAATACCTTTTAAATAGCACTTAACTTTTTAAAAAGTCAATATAAAAAGTCAATTTTTGTTGAACCATCATCATTTGTTCGCTCCCAGCCAAGAGAAATATCAATCGACAGAATAAATTTTAATGAAAAAAATCTCTTCCAACTGTTTCCTGAAAATAGAAAACAATTCTTGAACAATCCTCCTGTGACCGACCGAGCTTAAAACAAACTTAGACCAGTTTTAAAAATGTTGCAAAAACAAATTTTTCTTAATAAATGATAAAGTTTTTGTAACATAAATTTATGTTTTCTTTTTTTATTTACAGTTCAGTTAAAAAAGAAGGAATTTTAATAGAAATAATTTGCAAATCGGTGTAGGTACATATGGCTTTTTAAATATTTAAATATATCTTAATAATTAATTTCTATATTCGGGTTGCTGTAAGAGATTTAGAGCCATTTTCTTCACATTTTCATTTTTCCTCAACTTTAGGATTTTTATTCTCAACTTGTGATTTTGTTTTTCTTCACTCAAAGTTGACAGTTTCAACTTTCGATTCTCAACTCTCGAGTTGATCAACTTCTGGTTTTCTCAACTTCCGAAAATACTAGAAGTTGAGAGAGCAAACTTGAGAGTTGACATGAAACATTGCT
Source organism: Chrysotoxum bicinctum (assembly GCA_911387755.1). Classification (NCBI taxonomy): domain Eukaryota; kingdom Metazoa; phylum Arthropoda; class Insecta; order Diptera; family Syrphidae; genus Chrysotoxum; species Chrysotoxum bicinctum. The sequence goes on from OU426988.1 coordinate 135,570,963, forward strand.
TTTTTTTTATAAAATACATGCATTTTGCTTCAAAAGTTTGTTTGCTTGAGTTTTCACAACAAAAATAAATATCGGCATCATTTTCCGCAGCAATTATTTTTGAGAAAATTGGACTTCAACTTCGTCGAGCAGTGAATATTGCCGCTCAATGGAGTTGAAAAGTGGGACGACCGTGACTTCAATTATTGCTTTCGTTTTTCAAAACCGACAGCAGTGATGTTGATTGATTTAATAAAGGATTCACTTCCTTCCAACGCGAGACGGTAATAGTTTTAAATTAAAACCTAAGTTCCCTTTTAAACTAATCTCGTGAATTGCGGCCAATCACAGATTTTTTGGTAAGATTGTATGCTTTCGGATCAATCCATTTCCAGCGTGTATCACTTTCTGAAACTAGTATCGAAAGCAATTGCTAATCCAGCACCACAATTTATTCGAATGCCAGAAACGCACGAGGAAATGCTTAAAACCATTGACGTATAATAAGTCAATGCTTGAAACAGTACGAGGCTTGTTCGCAATCGAAAAGACGACTTTTATAGGCAGTGGCGGATTTACCAGCAGGCTGAGTAGGCTTGAGCCTAGGGCGGCAGATTTTAGGGGCGGCAAATTTGAAAACCGATATTTTTTTCTTAGCCGTCTTACAGAAATCGAAAAGATTTCTGTAAGACGGTTTTCTAATATCTCTCTAGAAGTCCACAAGACACCTTTCCGATGACTTTTCCCTCTTTTCTTTCATTGTACATTCAACGGTACCGCAAACTTCTATATTCTACGGTAAGACACCCAGTTCACGGCCCCAACCAGAAATCGGCCGTTGCCCACACTTTCTATGACTAAAATGAGAGTACTCATACAAGTCCGTACGTATTGGTGATTGCGGTATTGGTGTGGTAGATCTGAATAAAAAATTGTTGCAAAGAAAAATGTTTTGTTGGAGATATTCTTCGTTTTGAATGGATCAAAATTTTATTTGACTGCTAAAAAAACTCAAATACTTTTCAGATTGAAAACTAGATACAATCGACGACGCGACGTTGAATATTCGTACGTGTGAGTTCATCTGGAATCTCGTTGTTATTTTTACTTGCGATATAGGTACGAGTACTATAGGTCTATAGGGCAAGTTCTGCATTTGGAAAAAAAATCGAACTCGAGATTTTGATCAAAGTTGACATTACGATGATAGCGAAGACGAAAAAAGTGGGTCCGACAATTCCGTCTGTCTGTCTGTATGTCTGTATGTCTGTACCTCGAACTACAGCCTAAACTACCGGAGGTATTTTCTTCAAACTCGGTAGTTAAGGGTCTTCGGTGATTCTCTACAGGAGAAATTGAATTTTTTTTTAGCTCCAAAACTAACGGTACCCCCCATACACCCGTAATGCAAAATCTTGTTTATCTCGAAAACGGCTCTAACGATTTTGATAAAAAAAATTAAGTGTCATATTATGGACATAGACTATATTTTGGTCAAAAAAAAATTTAGGGGGAAATGTTATTAGGGGTACCTGTCATAGAACGGTTTTTTGATTTTCGAATTTCTCACCAACGGCTCTAACGATTTTAACCAAAATTTTTATGCAGGAGCTGCTATGCATTTGAAAAAATATAAACTAAAAATTTTTTCGAAAAAATAGTTTTTGGATTTTTAAAAAAATAATACAATTTTATTTTTGAAAATTCAATTGTATCTTGAAAACCGATACACGATTAAATTCTTAAATTACGTTTTAATATGTATTTTATTAAATACTAACAATTTGCATATCAATTTTTTTTATAAAAATTGCAAGGAAAATTTAGTACACAAAAAACATGTTTCAGTGTGTCTGTATGTCTGTACCTCTCTATACAGTCTAAACCACTGGACCTATTTCTTTCAATCTCGGTCTTCGAAACAAAAAAACAAAACGTTTTGTTTTGTTTTATTCTGTTTCGCTTGGTGTGTGTTCAAATAAAAAATGTTTTTTTGACTATCGAATAAAAAACGTTTTGCCTTATCCGGTGTGTTTTCAGCCTAAACACACCAAAGAAAACGAAACAAAACACATGTTTTTGTTTTGAAGTGTTACGATGGTGGTTGTCGAAAATACATGCTATTGTATACGAGCAACACACACCGAATGCAACAAAACTGTTTCGAACAAGGGTCGTTGACGATAATTGCATACTTTCTTATGACGCAACGCACACCAAATGAAACAAAACATAAAAACAAAAGCAAAACAGAAAAACATGTTTCGTTGCCGATAGCTGACCTATTGTTTTTTGCAAAACAAAATTTTGACTCCGTTGTTTTTATTTTCTTCTTTCGTTGCACTTTACAGATTTATTTGCTTCTACATTTACTCTGTGCGCAAATTTTAAATAAATATGAAATATGTAAATTGAGAGAAGTTCATTTTTTTTAATTAAGGCAAGAAACCCCATCTATAATTATAAAGATAAGGAGCATGCCAATAAACTTACTATTAATAAGCTGTGGATTGCTACTTCCTACTATGACATTCGAAGATTGGCAAGATTAAAGGCTTTTGTTTTGTAAACACAAAATTGTTATTTGTGTTTACTTGCCGTAGAGTTATAATTTTTCAGCCGGAGTTAAGCTTTTACGATAGTTCGTATTTTGTTTCATTTCAACGCACACCAAACGAAACAAAAAAACAAAACGTTTTGTTTTGTTTTATTCTGTTTTGCTTGGTGTGTGTTCAAATAAAAAATGTTTTTTTGACTATCGAATCAAAAACGTTTTGCTTTATCCGGTGTGTGTTTCAGCCTTACGACGACATTATCGGATGATTTTGCCAACACAAAATCGCGCAAAAAGGTATTGTAAGAAACTTTGATAAGTTAATTGAAATTATTATTTTTAACTGTTTGTAAGCGCAATAAAGATTATTTAACTACGTTTACCGAATGTACATTATTGTGTGAGTGGCATACCCCACCTTATTAGTCGTACATCATTGAACTTTGATTACCTCAAAAATAAACTCAAAAACTATTTCTTGTACAATTTGAACCGAATTGTTGGATTGTAAAGATAATCTAGGAACTGACAATTCACAATTGTAGAGGTAAGGGCGGTAAAAATTCAACAGCCTATACTTGGGAAATGTGTAAATCCGCCACTGTTTATAGGTGAATTTGGTCAGTTTATCACCATTGTAACAAACGCTTATAAGAATTTGTAAAAAGACTTGCAGATAGGCAACTCGCAATTGAGTTGATGAACGCTCAACTCAATTGCGAGTTGCGAGATGGCGTTTGGAAAAGCAGATTTCCCGTGTGGGCTTCCAACATTAGATGCAAAATAGAGACGGCAAAACTCATCATCGCTTGCGCTTGTTATTCACAACAAAGCAATTGATGGAAAACTATCGAACCTGCTCCAGAAATTCCCGGATTTGCTGATTTACATAGCTGCCACAAATTTACCATGTATCTTTGGGGAAACGGCAACATCCATGAGAAACATCCGTTTGCGATTGGTAACAACTTATTTTTATCCCTATGTAGATCGAGGAGAATATCAATTATCACAAATATTACACAAAAATTCAATTAGATTGACCGAATAATTTAAAATTTAATTTTGAAAGTGAAAGCTTGTATATATTTTAAAAAATATCCCAGGGATATTTTTCAAATCAGAAGTTGATCAACTTTAGATTTTCAACTCGGGAGTTGAGAAAAAAAATTGTGAAGAAAAAGAAATTTCAACTTGCGTTTCAACTCTCGAGTTGAAGCCAACTCTCAAGTTGATCAACTTGAGTGTGAGCTTTACTTTTAATTAACTTTTCTTTAATAATGTTTATTTGTTTTCCTTTACAAAAAATTAAAAAAAGGAATAAAAATTTCGTTCAACAAAAATTCTTATTTCTTTTAGATAACAGGGTTCTATCTGAACAATTAAATTTCTTATCATTACACTAAGTTCTTTAAGGTAATTAGAGTCTTATTGTTCTATGCTCAAATGACTTAACGTTGAGAAACAAGATTCTATCCATTTTTTCAACCACCAGTTACTGCAAAATTATGAATTATGTTGTAAATTTTTAAATTCAGATCAACATAACTTAGTACAAAATTTGTGTTTTCAAAAAATCATGTAGATCCAAACAAAAATATAAAAAATATAGACAAACAAAAATTCAATCTCTGTTTTCTGAAAGGTGACTTGAGTGCAGTTAGAACCCTATTGTTCTAAGGTCGCGATTTTTCCAATTTTTTTTTTTTTTTGCAGAGAATTGTCAAAACCTAGCTTTTATAAATTATTATTTACATATATCAAATTGACGCCATGTCTTGGTTATAAGACCTTATGTCTTAATGTTCATAGGTTTTTCATGAAATAAATAAATAAAAGGAATGATAACTTGGCGAGTTACATGAAACAAAATGAAAATTGGCTAAATAAAAATCACAAAGATAAAAAAAATATTTGTAAGCATTGCGAAGTAAAGATTTGCAAAAAAATGTTGGCGAAGTGGTTCACTCCCCTTTCCATGTTGTACATACCAGTGCATGAAAAGCTAAAAATAGCCTCACTGACTAAAACTGCAAAAAATGAAGCAAATGGTTGTGTTTCAATGGTTATATCTGTTTGAAATTTAGGAAACGCATGGTTGAATGAATTATCATTTTGTGGTTTAACCATTGTGAGGTCACTCAGACTATTATTGACCAATAAAAGCTTTCCTCCCTCCCCTCAAATTTCGGATTGTTCCGTTATTTCTTGTTTAATGTTTACAAACAAAAATAAATCTGTGGTAACTATAATTAAATGTAATTAAATCTCCAGTAGTTTTTTGATTTTCAAAACCCCAAAGGTCAAGAGGAATTCTTTTAATGATTTACTTTAATCACAATTCAATTTTAAACTTGTCCAGAGGAACACTATTTTCAAGTAACACCCATCTATGTGAAAACAAAAAATGATTTTATTAATAAATATTATTTTTGTTCTTAATATTTATTTGGCGGCTCGTTTGTGATCCTCTACAAACATAACTAAATGTTCAATGAAAATACACAAAATTTATTTTTTTTTTGCGCAAAATCTCAATAAAATTGCTTTCAGATTGAATGTGGATGGAAAACTCTTACCCCACCCCACAACATTTTCCTTTTATAAAATTAACTTATAATATTTGTTTAAATGAACATGGAAACTCAAAAGACTTAATTTGCCTCAGTATAAATTCTGATTTCGATCGCTCAAGACACTTTTCATTTTCTATATCTTACAAAGAATAAACCGTGTCGTCGGCCGCGTCACTGCTATAAGTTTACACTTGAACATTTTTTCTTTATAAAAAAAACACGCTATGGCTGTAAGTCAATAAAAAAATACAATACCCTATTTATTTTATTATTTAAACAAAAAGACATATCTTAAAAATAAATTCAAATCGAATGTCGAAAGTGAAATCAAAAATATGTTATAAATAGATGTTATAAGTTCCACTTGAAATGTTTGCATTTTTCAAAAATTAAAAGCTAATTATGTGAACATGACATCAACAGCAATTGATACTTAATCCAAAAATTATTTATTTTATTAGAAATACATATTTTAAAAAATTAAATAAACATGCAAATAAATGAACACAAATGTGTTAGAAGAAATGCATCAAATCTATAAATAGTGCTGCGTCAACCACTTGAGGCGGGGTGCAATATTAATTATCCATCGTTTGGGGCTGACAACTTGGCTTTAGAGTTGCCGCAAATAGCTACTCATGAATTTGAAACGTTCAATATTTTCAGGATGTTGTTTTTTGAAAATAAAAATCACGTACGAGATAAAGTCTTAATAATTTCTAAGGCAAGAAAATGTACTCGCACATAGTTCATTTGAGACCTTTGACCGGACGCGGATAATTTGGTCCGTAAAATTTTGAATTTAATTCAAAATTTCTTAGATCTGTTTATCAATCTCCATCGACTAAAGTTTTAATTAATTTATCACTTTGTTGCTGGACTATCCACAACCCGGCATAAAATGCACGAGGTGCTCTCAAAAGACTAAAAATTAAAAAAAAATAAATGTTACTACAGAAAAATGTTCATAACCATAAAATACCTTTTTTAAATGACTAAACCAACTGCTTTATTAGTTACAGCTAAAAACAGGAAATAGTATTATGTTTTTTTTTTTTAAATAAGCTTTTACATAAACATTTTTTAAACCATTTTTAAGAAAAAGATTTGAAACCAGCTTTAAATTTGCATTATTGTACAAATAAAAATTCAACTCCAAGAAACATTATTAACCAGTATTTGAGATATCGAAGTTCAACACAAATAATTTTTTTTTTCAAAAATACTGAAATTATTTTTTTTTTTAAGTTTTGAAAAGCAAAGTATTTTAAACTTTTAAGAAGCTTTCTCAATAAAAAAAATTCATTAAGATCCGTTATGCCGAAATTCTAAATACAAAAAAATGGTTCTTTGGTAGGTAGAGTCAGTAATATCTTAATTTCATTTTTGTTATTGAATTATAGATCGTAAAAATTAATCGAAAGAAAAAAATCTTATCAAAATTTTAGGCGACGTTTTCGAGAAAAATACGATTTTTGAAAACCATTTTTTAACATTTGTATGGTAGGTACCGTTTTTATTATTTATTAACTTCCCATAAAGAGTTATTGTAATCGGTCCGATTTGTCAAATTGAAATTTTTGACATTTCTCGACGTTTCAAGGTCCCTAGAGGCTATATCAATTATTTTTAGAGAGATGTATGTGTGTGTGTGTGTGTACGTACGTTCGTATACGTCCGTACGTTCTGGTACCATTTTTCGTCGTCGATATCTCAAGAACGAGTTAGATATCGACTTCAAATAAATTTTGTTTAATAGATAATAACTTCAAAAGAGGCTAAAAGGGCGTTTATTAAAATTCAGTCAGTAGTTTTTTCACTATAACGGTTTAAAAAAAAAGTAAAAATTTTGGTTAGTTTCAAATATCTCACGAAAAAATAATGCTATTGATTTCAAATAAAATTTAATGTACTCATAAGGTTTTTCAGATTTGGTATGAATTTGGAAAAAAATAGCATACCGTTATTTTTTTAAATAAAAAAAAACTGAAATAAAAAATTTCATAACCCAGATATTCTAAGAACGGAAAACAATTTGAGACTCAAAATAATTTTATTTTACGAAAAATAATGTGTTTGACAACTGGTGAAAATTTCAAAACAAATCAGTGTACAGTTTTTTTTACAAAAAATAAAAAACTATATAAAATTCTATTGAAAATTGGTAAAAATTGTTTTTCGACTCAAATTTCTTGAGAACTAGTAGTGATATTGACTTCTAATTTAGTTTATTTTATACATAGTATAATTTTGTACAATTGTACAAATGTTGACAAATATTGAATTAATAGTTTTTTTTTTAAATAAAAAAAAACTATTAAAAATTCTAGTGAAAACTAGTTAAAATTGTATTTCAAGTCGAATTTCTTGGGAATGAACACCAATAGTGCCTTCTAAAGTATGTTGTTTTATACATCGATACCTTCCCGTTAGAATGTATACAAAACGACATTTCTAAAATTGTTCAGGAAACGAAAAAAACGAAGAAAGTTCTAGTTGAATCATAGTGTGCTAAGAGACAATTTTGGTGACCACAAATGGGAAGTTATCAGTGGGTAGCACCCAGCCTCTTTTTTTATTTATTTCATTCAATCTACTATAACATTAATCCACAGATTAATCGTATAACTACTAAATTCTAATTTAAATAATTTTAATGCGACTTTTATATAATAATACTAATTTTTGTTTTTGAGATGAAAAAAATCGAGCTTGATGTTTTCGAAATATTGAGTTTAAAAAAAAAAATTTTAAATCCAAACAATTTTTTTTAGAAAGTTGGAACACACAGAATTATCCAAACTTCTGGGGACCTTTAGCTTAAGAAAATTATAAGAATAGGTTGTAGCAATTTTAGGGGGGTACCCTTAATATTATATAAAATTTAAAAAAAAAACGTAAAAAAAAAGTGTGCCGATAAAAATAAAACAAGGCTTAAAGAAAATCGACCGAGCCAATTAGGCTGCAGTCGAACAGACAGACAGACAGAATTACGAATCTCACTTTTTTCGTCTTCCCTATCATCGTTGTGTCAAGTCTGAGTAAAACCTTCAGTTCGAATGCATAACTTGCCATAATAGTACCTATAGTTTTGTCACAAGCAAAAGTGTGGTTCAAGATTATAAATGCTAGGCGTTGAAGATATATGTATGTAACATATTCACCCTTATTGTAGCAGGCGTTTCGCTTGAACGACAAATGTCATTTTCAAAAATTTGTATTATGATTGGCGTTTTAGAGTCGTTTATCGTTATTTTTCGAGTCGTAACGCCATACTCTGAGTGGAACGTAAGTTTTCGTATGAGAAATGTCACTCATCTGTATTATAACTGTCGTTTTACTCGCCTTCTACGACTCTCAGAACGCTATTTTTTGTCGAATACAAACTTTCAAACGACTCATTGTCGAAATTGGATAAAGATGTAAGTTTTACATATTAGTTTTGTGTAATTTGTAATTTTTATAATATTTGTTTTATTTAAGGGTGAAAATAACTAACCCAGAACAGATGAAGTGTATCACTGAAACTCTTCTTGTACTTGCAGTTGAAACTGATCCAGTTTCTTAAAGCCTTCGATAGATATTTCCAAAAACATTTCGAGAAGAAAGTCGTCTGTTAGGGTAAAATTTCTGGTATCTTCATTGTGCTCGTCTTGAATTTCCATTGCACAACCCATAAACGAATAAAATGTCAGCGTATTCTTCTCTCGTAAGTAAAGGCATTTCAAAAAGCGCTCTTATCAAACTTGATAAACTAATGAATGAGTTTTGAGTTTTAATATTCTTTTATACTACTTATTTAGTTAATTTAACCATTAAACAGTCATCCCCAAAATTTAACTTTCCCTTTCCCTGTGAAGGGTTAAGGTGATTAGGTTTTTGACAGCAAGTCAAATAGCCGTAAATACACTTTTTACCCTTTTTATGAGTAAACAGTCTTGAAAATTACCTAAAAACTATTAGTACTGACAGAGAAATTGACCTTAACATGGGTTAGGGTACACAAAGTTAGCCTTTTTTTACATCGTCAAAAAGTGATGTCAAAGTTGAAAATCAGACTTTACTGTAGAACAAATTTTTTTTTAGAATCACATCACAAAGTATGGCACGCGAATTACAACACACCCTGTATTGAGAAAAAAAAAAAAAACAAATTGTTTTGAAATATCTATTTGTCAATGACAGATTTTTATGTGGAACGCATGTCGATTCAAAACGCCTGGCGTTTAAGTATCGTAATACCGACTCTTAAACGCCTTAAAAGTGACTCGACAGAAGAAGTCACGGGTGTCGTTCAAGTGAAACGCCTATTATAATAAGGGTTATTAATTTATTAAAAAAATAAATATTTGTTCATAAAAAATTTGTTTGTTAAGTTTTTCAAAATATATGGGACTAACTAAGATAATTTGCTGAAATCAAGTTTAATCAAAGTCATTAAATGTGTTTTCGAGAAATATAAAAAAAAAAGTATTTTATATGCCAGTTATTCGTTCTAGAAGTTGCAAAGCAATACCACCTCTAGAAAATCATATAAGAAATTGTCTATGCCAAAATAAAATTGAAGCGAATCAGCCCACTCCTTCAGTATTTAGTCCGATTTAAAGTTAACGCACAGATGCACTGAATTTGAGTGCAAAATTTCGTTATATGAGATTTACATATTCAAAATAGGCAAGATTTGGTTTGAGATATGTTAGAGATTTTGCTTTGCGGTCAGTCGTACCCCTCTCATTTTCTACTCATTGATAATTAGCAATCTTCTTCAAGGTTTGTTCCAGAATTGAATAGTTATTTTTTTCTTATAATAGTTCAAATGAGGAAAAGAACGACTTTTCTACTTCTTCTACACACCATTCGAAAATGTCTTGAAACTGTTTATAAATATATCTTAATAAATAAGAGGGCATTACTGCTCGTAGAGTGCCTAAATCTAGTAATTTACAACTTTTAACCAGCCCTGTTAGCAGGAATGAAGGGGAGCTACAATTTTCTGCCGATTCCGAATGAATAATGAGCAGCACTTTTCATGACAATCAATACTCTTGGAGGATTTTTCACTTCCTCACAAGAGGCAGTACATCTTGAAAATTGTTATCACCACCCGAAAGAAAAATTCGTCAAGATGCCATCGCCTTAAACGCCAATTCAGATATTATTTGATGTAGAAGCAAGTATGGTCAGTTAGGTGGTAATTAAGTGCTGCAATCTTGTCTGAGCACTTAATACCCTACCCCTAACTTCACAATTAATAGCAGAATAGTGATGAGTGAAAATAGAAGAATAGGGCTGTAATACGAGTAAAATTAACAAACATAAATAAGCAACCATTCATACGAAAGGCTTTAAAAATTACTTACATAATTAAACTACCCGAATTTTAATATAGGTACCTAAAGCAATTGACGAATTACATAATATTGCGAAACAAAATTTAAATTATTTATCATTAAAGCTTTTCAAAAGAAAATATTTTTCACATCTAATGGCATGGTTAAGCGCTCTGGGATTAAATTATAAAACATATTCGTATGAAACGTCTTTAATAAAATGTCAAAAGTCAAAGGCGCTTCCCTATACTGATTGATAATATAGACTAAAGGCTAATTTATTCACACTCAATTAAAAACAGTATTTTGTCAAGTTAGCTAAATAAGCTTTAAGGTATTAGCGCAATTAAATATTCTCCATTTAAATTTTCTATTTATTCACTCTTCTTTAGTTAAATACCTTGGCGCAAAATTTTAAAGAGTTCTCGTTTAAGCAATAAAACCGGGTCTACTTAAAGCAGTCGATTAGCTTGGAGACTTTGTCTAACTTTTTCATAATTTTAATCAAGTTAGACAACTCTTCTAACTAATGTGGGTTTTACAACAGAACCTAAGCGAATTTGCGTTGAACAACCCTTAATTTGACAGATACACAACTCACACAACTACAAAAACACAAAAAATAAAATGCACGACTGGGTCGCACGAACTTGCTCCTATGTAATAGACTAGGAATTTTGAAAACGAATGTTATTAGAGAAAACTGTTCATAAGGATAAAATGAATTTTTTTTAATTCTTTAAGTAGTAAGAGATAAAAACAGAATGATATGCAAATATCAATTTATGCAGGAACAAAAATTATAAGTCTTTGTAGTGGTTCCTTAAAAAAATAAGCTTTTATGTACAAAATTTTTAAAACATTTTTAAGAAAAAATTTTGGTACGCCAACCTTAAGTTTTTATTATTGTACGAATAAAAGTCTAATTTCCAAAAAAAATACTAAGCCGTTCTTGAGATATCGAATTTTTCAAAAAAAAAATTACTTTTTTTTCTAAAAATTGAAAAAATATTTTTTCTTAAGTTTTTAAATGCAATGTTTTTTAAACTTTTTAGGAGCTTTTTTATAAAAAATTTCATTAAAATCCGTTAAGTCGATAATGAGAAATTCAAAATTCGAAAAAATCGTTCTATGGTAGGTACAGTCAGTAATATCTAGATTTAAAATTTTTTTTTATTAAATTATAAATTGTAAAGATTAATCAAAAGAAAAAAAATTTTAGCAAAATTCTCGGAACCGTTTTCGAGAAAAATGCGATTTTCGAAAACCATTTTTTTAAATTTGTATGGAAGGTACCGTTAGTTTTAAATAAAACAATTTTTACTTGCGACTTATAGGTACTATAAGGCAAGTTATGCATTCGTAAAAAAAATCGAACTCCAGATTTTGATCAAAGTTGACATTACGATGATAGCGAAGACCAAAAAAGTGGGTCTCGCAATTCTGTCTGTCTGTCTGTCTGTCTGTCTGTCTGTCTGTCTGTCTGTCTGTCTGTCGGTTCGACTACAGCCTAAACGGCTCCGCCGATTTTCTTCAAACTTGGTATATATGGGTTTTAATTTTTTACCCCCGGACGTTTTTTTTTTTTTTTTTTTTAAGACCAAAAATAACGGTACCTGCCATACGATTTTTTTTCGAAATTTTATAAATATTTTTTTTTCTCAAAAACTGTCCCACAGAATTTTTTAAAAAAAATTTGAAAAATTTCATTTGGTTAAAACTAGCTAATGGTTGAAAAAAATTTTACAAAAAATTGTTATTTTTGGTAGACCCCCTGGGTCCATTTTTTTTGTTTTTGATTTTCTCGAAAACGGTACAGCCGATTTAAATAATTTTTTTTATACCAAAGCTCCTCCAAAGTTTGAATATTATTGCATATTCAAATTTTCAATTTTTATTTTTTTGGATTTTAAAAAAAAAAATCAAAATTTTTTTTTGGAAACTCAATATTTCGAAAACCCCATGCTCGATTTTTTTTCAAACTTGACAAAAAAAAGTTTTTTAATATAATCTACAAGATTTGAGAAAAAAAAATTTGTTTTATCTAAAACTAACGGTACCTTCCATACAAATTTTAAAAAATGGTTTTCGAAAATCGTATTTTTCTCGAAAACGGTTCCGAGAATTTTGCTAAAATTTTTTTTCTTTTGATTAATCTTTACGATCTATAATTTAATAAAAAAAAATTTTAAATCTAGATATTACTGACTGTACCTACCATAGAACGATTTATTCGAATTTTGAATTTCTCATTATCGATATAACGGATTTTAATGAAATTTTTTATGATAAAGCTCCAAAAAAGTTTAAAAAACATTGCATTTAAAAACTTAAGAAAAAATATTTTTTCAATTTTTAGAAAAAAAAAAGTCGTTTTTTTTTTTGAAAAATTCGATATCTCAAGAACGGCTTATTATTTTTTTTTGGAAATTAGACCTTTATTCGTACAATAATAAAAGCTTAAGGTTGGCGTACCAAAATTTTTTCTTAAAAATGTTTTAAAAATTTTGTACATAAAAGCTTATTTTTTTAAGGAACCACTACAACGACTTATAATTTTTGTTCTTGAATAAATTCATATTTGCATAGCATTCTATTTTTATCTCTTACTACTAAAAGAATTTAAAAAATTAATTTTATCCTTATGGACAGTTTTCTTAAATAACATTCGTTTTTAAAATTGCTAGTCTATTACATAGGAGCAAGTTCGTGCGACCCAGTCGTGCATTTTATTTTTTCTCAAATCTTGTAGACTATATTAAGAAACTTTTATTTGCCAAGTTTGAAAAAAATCGAGGATGGGGTTTTCGAAATATTGAGATTCCAAAAAGAAAATTTGAATTTTTTTTTTAAAATCCAAAAAATTAAAAATTGAAAATTTGAATGTGTAATAATATTCAAACTTTGGAGGAGCTTTGGCATAAAAAAAATTATTAAAATCGGCTGTACCGTTTTCGAGAAAATCAAAAACAAAAAAAATGGACCCAGGGGGGCTACCGAAAATAACAATTTTTTGTAAAATTTTTTTCAACCATTAGCTAGTTTTTACCAATTGAAATTTTTGGAATTTTTTTTTAAAAATTCTGTGGGACAGTTTTTGAGAAAAAAAAAATATTTATAAAATTTCGAAAAAAAATCGTATGGCAGGTACCGTTATTTTTGGTCTTAAAAAAAAAGAGAAAAAAACGTCAGGGGGTAAAAAATTAAAACCCATATCTACTAAGTTTGAAGAAAATCGGCCGAGCCGTTTAGGCTGTAGTCGAACCGACAGACAGACAGACAGACAGACAGACAGACAGACAGACAGACAGACAGAATTGCGAGACCCACTTTTTTGGTCTTCGCTATCATCGTAATGTCAACTTTGATCAAAATCTCGAGTTCGATTTTTTTTAAGGAATCCATAACTTGCCTTATAGTACCTATAAGTCGCAAGTAAAAAGGAAAAAGAACAGACAACTTCAAACCAAATGATTTTTCGCCGAAAAAAGTGCATTTTATATACTACCACGGTACAGATTTTGATTGTTTATAAGTTATTTACATTAGGGGGATCGTGAATACCCCTATTATTTTAGATGGAAATAAAGTATAAATCGCAAATTCACAGCATAAAAATTCAATTTGTTGTTGCAAAGTGCGGTTTCATTTTGCTATACTCGTCTCGGCCGACGTGCATAAATAAGATAAGTATGTACATTTATATGTAAGATTTGTTAATCGTAGAACACTTTCGTACGATTGTTTGGAATTTATAATATTCAGTGATTAAGTCTATTTACAAAGAACATCTTTAAAAAATCGAATAAAACATCAGTAAACATTTTTTCTTCGATTTGCTTTGGTATATATGGTAATGACCATTGTCAATATGGATAAAGTATACTTTTAAAAGATAAACTAGCTATTTGCTGCTGTTAAAGTAAGACGAGCTCTTTAACGTTAAAGTATAGTTTATGTCCTTTAAAATTAACAAAAAGTCGATTCTCGTTTTATACTCAATATTTAGAGTCGACTCCCATTCTAAAATTGATTTAGAGTAGGTTTTAAATGTTTAAAATTTTGCGCCCTTGTTTTTAATAAGACATTTAAATTTAAATGTTTATTTTGAAAAATCCCAGGGATTTTTACGTTATTGTAAATAGTCAACCACCAACAGTTTAAATATTTGTAATAATTTGAAATTGATATATTATTAAAATGTAGACAAAACCCGAAAGGACTTCAAATTTTACAGAATTGGAAGAAAATATTCTCCTTGAATGCATTTTACGACGTTCTAAAGTAATAGAAAATAAAAAAACGACGCATGCACTCTGAAAGAAAAACAGAGCCTTTGGGAGGAAATTATATTTAGAACTTCTAGCTAGCTTTAGTCATTTCCAACATAGTTTCAGGTATCCGAATGAATCTCGATCGATTTTTAGCGATGGTCCAGTTACTTTTGGCAATAAAATGCAAACGGAGGAGATGCTTACACCAGGAAAATCAGCAATAGAGATTTGCATTGATCCAAGTGCAAGAAAATGTAATGTTGTGCGATTGCAAAAGTATACCGTGACACAAAACAAATTTTACTGAAATGCTATCTTAATTTAACATTTTTAACATTGTTCACCTTTGAAGAGAGTACTACACATATGTTCGAATAATTTCAAGGACCTTAACCACTGCTTGCTTGGTAAGACGAAACCTTTGGAAGAAATCTCTATCATCCCATTTTCCCATGTTAATTCTATCGGTTATTCTATACTGCCAACTTCAACTAGGAGAATATTTCTATAATGAACCAAGCGATCTCATAAACACAGACATTAATAGTCTCCTTCGCTTCATCAGAAGCTCCAAATGGTTTTAACTAGTAGGGAACATTTTTGTTCCCTATTAGATCGTGGTATCATAATGGACCTCTAATGGTCTAAGTGTGTCAGACGCTTAAATGACAACCACTTTAACCTAACCTAACCTCTATACTGCCATCGATCGGCTGCAAGCAAATTTTCGTCGTTCTCATCACTTAGATCCAACAAATATTCTAGATTATTATCCATTTTGCATATTGTTTCAATTAAACACCGATGACAGTTTATTTTTGCACAAAATAAACAAAACCTAATTGTCAGAGCTAATTAAGAATGAATAAATAGAAACACTTCAGTTAAATCCTATTAGCGCTTAAAATTGCTCTTAAAAGGTGCATTTTGTCGTTTTAGTAAAACTCGTATTTAGGCTAAATGTATAATAAGTTAATGAAGGAAACGTCAATTTAAATCGTTAAATGTGGGTGAATAAATTATATTTTTTTAAATCGATAAATTTCCCATTCTTAATGATAGAATTAAATTTAATTGAGATTCAATAAATTGGCCCTAAGTAAATCATTTCAATTTGTTTCTTTTATTTTGTTTTTTTTTTTTAAGTTGAAAAATAATTGCAGGCTTCTTAAGTTCACGAAGACCAAAGGCTTTGTTGATATAAAAGTACATAAATGGAATTTGTTTACACCCACATTATTTTCTGGTTTTGTGGATTTTTGTGGTTATCCACTGCGGTGAATTTATAGCACGTGTTATACTGTTTAGGTTTACGTCAAAGATACAGCGAAAGTCGATGCACTAGGTTCATTCATAATTAAATTTAAAAAAGACATTTTTGGTATTCTTGGACCAAGAGTGGGTTAGATAAATATATGCACCTACACTTTATTTGGTTTAATTTCTCTTATACGGTCTAGTTTAAGCTTTCAGCAGGATAATTATCCAATACAAATCTGAAGATGTAAAAAATGAAAAAAAGTGGGTGTGAGAAACAAACAAATTTTTGTGGTTAAGGCCGACATACAAACAAGCAGACGGATTCGCAGGACCCACTTTTTTCGCGTTCTCTAGCAAAACTTGTCCTATGTATAAACTTAGATATAATGTCGAAAGTAAGAACGCAGCTTTAAGTGACATATTGGGTCTCATTTAATGGAAGCAGGCCAACATCAGCTTTAATTTTAGACGCAAATGTCGAATGATTTATTCTTAGGAAGATAGTTTTTGGCCACGTTAGTAAAAGCGCCTGTTTTCTTTCAATTACCTTAAGAGTAGATCTGAGATGTGTATTTTCAATGAGTTCCTTAAGGGTAGGTCTACCGCAGAAGCAAACTCAAATCTCATGTAAAAACGCGTACATGTATTGGTGTACAAATATGGCTCTCTTAGTTAAGAATTTTTGTGTTAAGAAAATAAATTTAGCTCGTCTCGTCTCTTCAGGATAACTCTTTTTTCGCATCGCGCATAGAGATAGAGAAAGATGGAATAGAATATCAAAAAAAAAATAACAGAAAACGGAAACAAGGCACGAGTGGCAAACTGGCAAGCCGCACAGGCAGCGCACAAGCATTTGATTTTGAATTGACTCGGATTACGCACAAGATAAATGAAAGTTTTTTTTTCCTTTTGTATTTTGGGTAGAAAAAATAATTTTTCGTGAATTGTGATTGTTTGAGGTTTAGGAAAGGGAAATTGAGTTTTTTGCAATCAGCGCTCACAATTAGACACAATAATAGACGGTTTGTTTTCTGTTTTATTTTTGGTTGCAGGTGAATTGAAACTTTTCGCATTTAGGTAGATAGCGTTTTTATTCTTTGCGTATTTATTTTTATACAAGGTTAATCTGTTGGTTCTAGGACTTTTACTTTTCAGGATATTTTAAAAAATAAAGAAAAGGGAGCACAGATTTAGACATTAGGAACCCGGGGAATTTGCTCTGAAATTCATAATTTATTTTTAATGTAGACAATTAATTTTAGGAAAAAGTTCACAATTCAAAAATTGCTCAACTAAAAAAATTATTAAATTTCCTAACCCAAGTAAATTAATACACTTTCAAAAATAATATTGGTAACTATGTACCTATACCTATAAATGTTCTTTTGAGTCTTTTTCAAAGGGCTGTAACTCTGCGAAAAGTGGTCGTATTGGGATGAAACCAAAAGCGTTTTAAATATTTATTTTTCTTGTTTCAGAGTTTTTAAAAATAAACAATATCCATTGTTAAACATTTTAAATTTTTATTTTTTAAAGAGCTTCATTGTCTTGAGATTATTTATGATTCAATAAAATTAATAAGTGCAAAAAAATATAGCCTCAGATTAAAAAGTGGTTCCGTCTTTGACCACTAATTTACATGTAAAAATTGACAACATAAAAGGTAAATTGGGCAGTTTTGAAAACATGAATAAATTCGTTATAGATAATGGATTCTTTGAAACAATTTATGGAGATAAGTACATAATTGATTTCTTTAAAATTGACCGTTCATTTAAGAAAAGTGGAAAAGTGTTTTTTAAACAAACAGATTATCAATTTTGAAATTGGTTGATCAAACCGTTCGTTTATTATCTATTGTTCCTGAATATTATGTACCTAATCATCAAAATAAAAACAATGATAACAATTTTCATAGTTTTGCATTTGTTACATATCTTAGACTTGAAGTCCCTATCAGCGTTACCACTTCCGGAAAAAAATCGAAGGAGATTTGAAGAAAAAAGTGAAGTAAATTGGGAAAAATCGAAGTAGATTCTAAAATGACTTTTTACTTGCTTTTAGACAAATTTGAACTGGGAATTTTCATAAGTTGACATTACAACACAAAAGAGTAATGATTCCGTCTATCTGCAACTCTGTACCTCAATCTGCAGCTTAGAGGAGAAATTGAAATGGTTTGTTTTACTTTAGCTCGGTTCCTTCCATACAGCCATTATGAAATATTATAATTATTTTGAAAACGGCTCTAATGTTTTTTTTTTTAAATTATGTATAGATAACTGTACCAACAATGCAGTTCACACTTTGGTAAAAAATAAATGTTATTATCGGTACCTGTCATAGAACCTTCTTTTTATTTTCTACCTTTTCATTTGCGACTCTTCCGATCTCGATCAAAATTTTTACATCGCAGATTCTTTGATTTTGAAATAATAATGTGTACGACAAATGTTTTCCTTAAATGTATACTTTTAAATACTTAAAATTATCAATACATTTCTTTTAATTTTAAAGAAAATTGTATATAAATATTTAATTTAATTTAATTTAATTTAATTAATAAAACATTTTTTTATAAAAAATAACATTAAAATTACTATATTTAAATATAGTTTAATTTTAAATTAAAAACACATATGCAAGCGAAAATTTTCATAGGATTCGTGAACACATCAGTGTGTTGAGTTCCTATGCTTTTAAACTTACTTATTTGTGTATTTTTATTGTGTTGACATTCTTTTTTTTTTGTAATTCGATGAATCTCTTCTTCGTTGGATTAGAAATTACCTTAGGGACCGTTCACTAAAAAAAAGTTTTGGACGGTTTCAAATCTGATATCCACAAAATAAATGCTGGTGTGCCCCAGGGGTCCGTTTTGTCTCCGACAGTTTCTGTCTATAACTGTTGCTCCGCTTAATTGTTTTGCTGACGACAGTAACCTCAGCTTTTCATATTCGTTTTCAGATTCACATCCTTGTCCTTCGGATGTGGACTACCAACGGCAGCGTATGATAAGCTCATTAAATTCTGACCTTGATAGCATTGTCCAATGGGGAATCAAAAACCGTATGGAATTTAATGCTTCGAAAACTCAATGCTGTTTGGCACTTGCATCGAGGAGAATGAACAGCTTCTAGGTACGTGCATCACAGACCATCATTTGTGAAGTGATAACATTTTTGACGTAACCAAAAACGCTGCTAAGTGTTCAGATTTTCTCCGCCGATGCAAGATGTTTTTTACCCCTGCTAATTTGGCTGTAATCTATAAGGCCTTTATTCGTCCAAAGCTCGAGTGCAATTCCCACTAGGCAGGTGCTCTAAAAATACTCTTGAGTTTCTTGCACATAATTCAAAAGAGAGCTCTAAAAATGAAAGGCGACCGTTGTCTAACTGAAACATTTGAATCTCTCGAGCACCGCCACAATTTTCTTAAACAGTGCTCTAGTGAAGTAGCCAGTTGCGTTGCGTTCTTCCCCTCAAACAATTCAACCATAATACCCGTACTTCTAGGACTGCTCATCATTTTACCCTTGGGCCCAATTTCCGACGTACTGTCAAGTACAGTGATTCTTTTTTTAGCCCCACTACACGAATCTGGAATGCTTTACCCGGCTCAATATTTCCCACTCATTGTAATGTGCAGACATTAAAAACCAATGTGTATCGGTATTTCCTTTCTCATCCTATCCTACTTTCCTAATTTCTTGCACTGTGTTTAACATTTTAATTTTGTTCATAACCCCTTGACCTTGAGTGCGCGTTTAATATAAAAAAAATACTACCTAGAGTGAAATAGAGAAAAAGAAGTAGATTTGGTCTTTTTTTTGTAAAATTGAAGTAGGTTGAAACAGAGATTTTTAAAATGATGTAGATTTCAGTATTTGGCTGATGGTGCGAAGTAAGAAATAGATTTTAAATATTTTGGAAAAAAAAAACTAGATGTACTGTAATTGAAGTAAAATGGTGCCACTGGTTCCCATTAGCTGAAACAAATTTTGAAGAAAAAGTTTGTCAATTTTATTTCCAATAACATCATTGTATTTTAATTTTACTTTGTATACTACTATACTAATTTTAAGCTTCTATTTTACTAAGCAAAAATTAAAAATGCATTTTATATAAAAACTGATCTTATTCAAAAAAAAAAAAAGAATTTCATTAAGTAATTTCGAAAATATTCACAATTTGTCAACTACCAAGGTAACAATTGGTGGTCGTAAGTAAAACGTGTTAGAAAAAAATGTTGATGGGCGGATATGTACAGATAACCGGCTAAGCTTTAATAAAAACGAACTTAATATTGGTTTTTCAAACATGTCAAAATCTTCATCGAAAAAAAAAACAAAAAATGTTGCCTTATTTTTATATCATTTTTTAATTCTGTTAAAAATTATCTCATTTCGAAATTTTCAACGAAATTACATCATGTGCCCTAATGAAAACGAAGTAGGTATTACAAACATGTATGTATTTTCTATTTGCTTACTTTATATCAATTTTGTTTGCTTGGGTTTTTTGTTTCCTTTGTTTGTTTTTGGAGGCATTATACCTTTGCAGCTAGGTTGTTGCAAAAAAATATTTATAGGTACATATGTACAAAATAGATTTGCACAATAAAAACACAACAGAAAATAACAGTAACGAGAGTATTATCTATCACCATGACATATTGAAATAAAGGAGACAACTCTTCCTATGTAAAACCAACAAAAATACATAAAAAAGCGCACTTCCCATATACTTTCTACATACTTTGACATACCTCCCAATTTCACCATTCTTCTACTAGTGGAATACGTCACCACCGAAAACAAAATATGATCGAATTTTCCTTCTTAACTTTTTTATATAAATATGTACATAGGTATTTAGATTAATAGATACCTGCATACATAATATTTTGGCGCCATCTACTTGCCATATCCCTTGGTTGTTGCGTATTCGCTTACAGTGAAATGCAATTTGCATTCATTCACAGGATTAACATGCACTTATCTAATATATTTTTGATACATCCATTACCTACCTACGCAAAATTAAATCAAAACAATCCTTACGATACAAAATCAATACAAGGCGTTGCACCTCTACATTACCTATGAACCTACCTATCGGAAAAAACAACACAAAATCTATTGTAGATACTTAAGTATATGCATAATATGTATCTTATTCTATACACAACATCGCAGATTTCATTTCTTCCATCATGAACACTACACACCCTTTGACAAAAAAAAATTAAGATCACTATGCATCGCAATTTATTACTATGTGTGTACCTAAAATGGATTTCCATAGAAGAACCAAAAAAAAAACAGTAGAATGATGATAGATCGCAAATAAAAAAATACAAAAAAAACAAAATTTATGACAGCGAATGTGTGATATACCTACTTATATTCTTTTTTATAAATACACAAAGAACATTTTTCCAACCTACCTCCGATAATGTGGAATAGTCATTGCATCATATACCTACTAAAAACAATCATTTCTAACACGTTTTTTTTATTTTTCCTGTTCTTGTAATACGAGATGCAAGATGACAAGTCATAAACAAGAATAAAAAACTAAATGAGCCCAGACCAAAAAAAAAAGAATCAAGAGAGCGAATGGGCGGACAAAATTCTTTTGCACAGAGAATACGAAACCTTCTCTTTCAAAGCGCTGATATTGCAGTGGCATTCTTGTGAACTGAAAACTTACTTGTGTGCGTGTGCAAAGGAACTTTTTGTTAAAAAATGCAAAATAGACCTCTTTTATAAAAATAAAATTAAATAAATATTGAGTGAAAAAAGTATTTTGTATTTTTGAATTTAGTAAATAAAATATCAAACAAAAATAAAAAAAATATGTGAGAACTGTATTATTAATACTTTTCTTGCAAATGCATTACAAATACTGTCATATTGAATTGCATTTTTTTGAACTTTAGATGAGTTTTATTAAATTTTTAAGAACGATACGCTGTTCAGGGAATATAAATCTTTGATTAAAAAATTATTTCCAAAAATTAAAAAATATAACTCTCAATTTCCCAGGGTAGAGAACAAAATATTTGTAAAAAAAATGTATATTTTTTGACTTTTGTTAGTAAAAAGTTACTGTAAAAATAAAAAAACAAATAAAAAAAATTAACGTAATTGCACATACTTATTGGCTTTGTACAAGAGTGAATTTTACTTCGTTATCTTTTATACTTATGAAGTTTTATCCAGTAGAGCATTCATACCACTATGCGAATTTCCTTCGTTTTTCATAGTTTTATATATTTTTTTTTGAATAAATAATAAAACAGAATAAAAAAAGAAGAACGATACGTGATTTGGGAATATGTTGTTTCTATAAAAAAAATATAAAAAAAATAAAAAAGTAATATTTTCGGAATTTCCCTATCATTTGAATAAGGACCTTACTAAAATGTATGATTTTTCCATTTGTGTGGCAGTTTCTGGGCACACAATTTTTTTATATTTTTTTCAAAACTGCAAAAGTATTTTGAATAACATTTTTCTAATCGATGACCGTTTATTTCATTGAAATATTCGTAAAATTGTGAAAGTTATACAGCTTAGCGCAAAAGCCTAACCTATTTTTTCAATGGACACCTACCCTTAATATCTAGATGGAGAGTGCGCTCACTAAGTTTGGTAAATTTTTGTTTGAGAAAGTGGAAGCAGAAGATTTGTTTTGAAATGTATGTATTTCAAATAGGAAACGATTTTATTTTTGAATAAGAATGAAATAGAATTCATTATGTTATTTTAACTGCAGTTATATTTTCGACTTATGAAATTCAATTTTGTTTCAATAATAACATTTTCTTCTATTGTTAGTAAATAATAATTTATTCTAAGGCCGATATGTTGACAATTTTTGTTGGTTTCTCCACTTCTTTTTTTATTTTTTTTATAATCGGCGCACACTCAAGGGGTTTTTTGTATATCCTTAATATGCCAGAGACACAGTGTGAGCATTAAGAAAAAAGGGAAGGGTTAGAAAGGAGGTGTCGGTGTAAATTGGTTTTGAATTCTTGAACATTGCAATGACTGGGAAAGACAGAGCGTAGCAAGGAATTCCACATTCGCGTAGTACGGCTGAAGAATGAATCTCTGTACTTCACAGTACGGCCGAAGTTGGGCTCAAGGGTAAACTGATGGGCATTCCTAGCAGTGCGAGTATTACGGTTAAATAGTTTAAGGGGAGGAATGCAGCTGGCTATTTCACTAGAGCATAGTCCGTTAAAATAACGGTAAAAAAGGGTGAGGCAAGAAACATTACGACGATGTTGGAGTGACGTAAATGAGTAAATGAGCGGATATAGTGTTGGTCTTACCAACTCTGGAGCAGGCTATATATAATAAACAATGACTGAAGGAATAGAGTTGCAAGCGTTTAAGACAATTTAAGAATCCTTTGGAATAATCGGGATTCCTGGCAATAAAATACGCTTTTTCTTAAACTTGCCATTGATTCAATGATATTACTAAATATATTTTAAACAACCGCGTTCCGTTTCATAATTTATTCCTATAATATTTATTTTTTCCTGCTTTCGTAGATTAAATTTACCAAGCTATAGGAAAATCTTCATGAAACACAAAAGTACAACCCCATACCTTAAATTTTTACTTGCGACTTATAGATACTAAAGGCAAGTTATGCATTCGTAAAAAAATCGAAGTCGAGACTAAAAAGGTGGGTCTCGCTATTCTGCCTGTCTGTCTGTCTGTTCGATTACAGCCTAAGCGGCTCAGCCGATTTTCTTTAAAGCTGGTAGATATCATTTTTAATTTTTTTCCCCCACACGTTTTTGTCAAAAAATCGAAGTAAGATGATCTGAATTTAACAAAAATTGCGTATTGACAAGGTACTCACAGTCAACTGATGAGTCCATGTGAGATCGCCGGGATGAAACGCCAATTTTTGTGGATTCTCAATTTAATCTACAAGATATGAGAAACAAAAATTTATTTTACCTAAAACTAAAAAAAAAAATAAATTATCGACATAACGGATTTGAATGAAATTTCTTATAGAGATGTTTCTAAAAAGTTTAAAAAACATTGCATTTCAAAACTTAAAAAAATTTTTTTTTTTTGGAAAATTCGATATTTCAAAAACGGCTTAGCATTTTTTTTGGAAATTTAATTTTCATTCGTACAGTAATAAAAACTTTAAGTTGGCGTACCAATTTTTTTTCAAGAAGTTTGCATATAAAAGCTTTTTTTTAAGAAACCATTATAACAACTTATAATTTTTGTTTTTGCATAAATTCATATTTGCATAGCATTCTGGTTTTGTCTCTTACTACGAAAAGAATTTGAAAAAAAATAATTTTATCCTAACATTCGGTTTTAAAATTCCTAGTCTATTACATAGGAGCAAGTTCGTGCAACCCAGTCGTGCATTTTATTTTATAGGTAGGAGTCTACAAAAGCAAATAGAAATACAGGGTGCGATTTTTTTTGTTGCTATTTTGTGTGAATAAAATTTGTCAGCTGGAATTTGACAATTGTATAGAGTGATAGATAACAATTTATTATTGACCATCTAACGCAGCAACAGCGTTTTAAAATTATTACAATATTTTATTTAAGTAATTGTTCGATTGTAAGAACGTGGGGTGCCGATCAAGTCAACCATTCAGAGTATAAATTCAACTTTAAAAAATTGCAAACATTGAGAGATAAAATGAAGACTGGGTTACAAGTAAGCCAACATATGATGAAAAGGTTCTGCCTTAAAGATTGCCCGTGGCGGCAATGCTGAATGTGGCCCCTTATGTGATCAGATATGTTTGTAGTCTTAATAACGTCAGCTTTTACGATAAAAAAATGTCAATCATAGTAATTATAATACACTTACGGATTTAGAACGACTGCACATCAGCATTACGAATAGAAACCAACAGGTAGAATACAAGAGAATAATAAATGGAAAAAAATAAGAGCTTTTATTTAATACCAGCGACCTGCCGCTGGCTTTATACGAGAAGCACTTAAGCTTAACAAAGAAACAAAATTCAGTTGATCCGATCGCTGCATCACAGGATTTTAAGTTTCCTTGATAGCTGTACATCGATGGGCGAATTCTTGCTTAAATCGGTGAAGGCATTCAAACATTGTTCGACTAACTTTTTCTTGAATTGATAGACCAGCTACTCGTACTTGAGCGAGTTAACCCGGCATTGTTTTTTTTATCCTCCTTCTTTCTCGTCAGTCAATGTTAATATCCCTATCGATACATTTATTGCTTCCAAAAGTAACAGCATTGTCTACAATTCAAGTTCGTTCATTCGTTAGAAAATCATTTAGGGTTAAAAGTAATTTTTGAAGACTGTAAATATTGTTGATCTGAATTTACATCTTCAGGCCAGCTTGCAGCTGACCTTGTGTCAAGATTTGCTTCCGAGTATCAGACAAACTATTCAAACTCCTCCCTGTTTTTACTAGAAGTGATTCCCATCTTTGTATAGAAGACGAGAAAAATGAATGTAACATCTCCAAAGTTCCAAAACAGGTGACGCTAGAGGAAACGCATGAAAATGCATGGACTCCACAAAGGTATGAGGAATGATTAACACAAGGACTGAAGAAAGCTTTAGAATTTACTTGTCGTACTCCTCCGTATACACCTGACATTGACACAGCATTGTCATAGACTTTGCCCTGCACAACGCAATATCAAACCCATCTTTTTCCAGCTGCTGTTTGATGCTTATCGACATATCCTCTGCAGTCTTGCCAGACATAACAAAAAAACGTATGTAAAAAGGATTCTCGGACTTCTAGAATGTCATCTTTTATATGTAAATATCTTATTATTTGAATCATTTGGTCAGTTCTGCTTTCATCGGGAGAGCTGTCAAAAATCATTCCGTAATACTGAGCCTTGTTTATATCTGCGAGAATTTTTTTCTTAACGTGTTCACCCAAACTAAAAACAAAGTAATTTTGTATCCCTCTTGACAAATAGGATGGTGCGCTCTTTGTCCCGCCAGCGGAGTTTTCAAATCTTTACTGGATCATATTTGTCTGTCATTCGACAGAATCATTTCCATGTGAATTCTAGCACTTATTTCACTTATAAATGCTGAATATTCCCTTCCTTATCTGATTCGAAAGAGTCTATTTTAAGGTCTACATTTCTTTTAAACAAAAAAGGTAAAACTCAAAACATTCTTGCCAAATTTTATTGTGTAGCATTGCAAGACGGTAATAAATGAGCTTTGAAAATTTTTTTCCTTAAAAGGACTACTTTATTGCCCCACTTGTTCTTAGATTTGAAGTAGGTACTTGTGGTAGTTCCTGGAATCAATTTGATGGTCATGATCTTTTAGTAATCGAATGCCAGCTTTCAATCATTTATACCAAGAAATTACTCAAACTCATCAGAAAAAATCGGCGCGTGGGATAAATTTATTTTCCTTGGGAGATTTTTCCATCTAAGACTTGTATTTTTAATAGAAAGAATGAAGGCATTAATGCTGTAATTAATGAGGGAGGAAGGTTTACTATCGCTTTCCTGGCCATGTGTTTTATTAAAATTTGTTGTCTTGTAAGTGTTGTATTTACAGGTTAAATATTTATATTTAATCCTATTGAGTTTTGAGTCCTTGCGTTCCCCAGGGACTCAGGCCTTCAGGGAGATCGTAATGGCGTTTTTCTGTGGTCTGTCATTACTACGTTTTACAAAGGCAGAACGGTTTGAGAAATCATTGGTTATCGTAGTCGGTTCAAAGCGCAGTTTTATTAAGCAGATAGCTTTACTTTTGAGTCCTCTACTGTTTATTCACTTATGTTATAAACCTGCTATTTCAGGAAAGTTCAAGTATTTTATTCAGTTTGTCTATTTAAAAAGGGAAATTTGTTTGACCTTTCAACTTTTAAACTTTACATAGCATGATTAATTTGAAACCCTTTGAATAGATTTTCAATTTTGCATGGAAATGACCTGTTCTATCAAATTCTGAACTTTTAAATATCCACGTTTGAAAGAGTTTGCTTCGGGAAACCCTTTCAATTCAATTTTGTTATATTGAACGTTAGTGTATTTACAATTGGTTTAAAGTTAATTTACAGCTAATAAAGAAACATTCAATTTTAATATTTCTGATGCGTTTGAGACCAGGTTAAAAAAAAAATGTACATGTGAAAAAAGGTGTAATAAACGGCTGATTAGTTATGAGTTTGGTGTGGGTTTAGGGTGAGTTGGCATTGCTTACTGATAGACTCTGGGTCTATGTTGGGCGAAATTGTTCCATTTCATCTTTTTCCATTCGATTACTCGAATGTTATCATCCAGGGTTTCTTTATTCAAAATCGAGATTCCGATTCACAGGTGTTAATTCAGATACCCCATTACTCGTCAGTAGATTAGAGTCTTGACTTACAAAACAGCTTAAAATTATGACTTAAGTGAGCGAATTTTCAAGTTTTCAAGGTTTCAAGGTTTTTTATTGAAGTTTATATGTATGTACAATTGTAAAATTTAAACTTAAGGATAATATGAATAAAATAAAAATTTGTTGGCACATAGGAGGCCATTTTATAGACTTATAAACTCGAAAAATTATAACTTTTATAATGTACATGGTAAAGTATTTAAAATTAAGATAAATTGGCTTGGTTTTTCTCTAGGGTTGTTCGGTCCCGGTTGTCCAGTTGGTGGATTTATTGGTGGTTGGTTGGTAAGTGTTTTCAGCCACGGTGGTGTGCTGACTCCGCGTCAGCTTA
This sequence comes from Chrysotoxum bicinctum, assembly GCA_911387755.1. NCBI lineage: Eukaryota > Metazoa > Arthropoda > Insecta > Diptera > Syrphidae > Chrysotoxum > Chrysotoxum bicinctum. The sequence goes on from OU426988.1 coordinate 135,598,682, forward strand.
AAATCGAACTGCTTCTTCGTTGTCGGTTGGGAATTGGGATCCTTTCTAACATATCCAAAGCACTAAGGTATCTAGGCTCTGGATGTCGTTCCTGCGTGGTCATCCTTCTCATCAGCGGGTTTGGGTGGTTGGTGGCGGTGTTATGGATAAGCTTCCTTGCCAACTGCATGAGAAACTAGTCCAGTGGCTTGATTTTGGCTTCTTCGTAGACTCTTTCGTTGCTGTAGTGCTTCTTTCGCTGTCGGTCGAAGAATAGCTCGGTGCTTATCCTCATAATTTGGGTGCAATGGGTGCAAGCGTTGAAACGCGAAGTACCTGCCTTGAGCGCGGGTTGAATTTGAACAGCTCATTGAAGTGGACTCCGAGGTATTTGACATTTCTTTTGGCTGCTTTCGTCGACCCATCGGGAAGCTTCTGGGTCAGATTTTTGCAAGTGGCTGTAGAACGACAGCGGTTGCCATTGGTGGTGCGTCTCCTGAAACACACAAGCTCAGATTTGGCAGTGTTGATTCGGATACCCCACTTTCTGTAATGCTCGTAGAGTCTGGAGACGTGGGCTTCCACTCTCCGAGCTGCAATTGTTAGCGCTATCGATGAGGCGTAGGTCAGTGAGTCGTCAGCAGAAAGCAGATTCTCGCAGTCAGTTGGCACGGGTTGATCAGACGTCGTCGGGCTATATAGGAAGGGAACCAGCTTCGATCCTTTGACGACTCCGACTTTGATGGATTTGATTGAAGACTTGCAGCTGTCCAGTTGAACGAAGAATTTTCTGAAAGGGAGAAAAGAAAATAATATGTTTATCAGTGGCGAAGGTAATCCAAGTCCTCGAAGCTTATCTATTTATTTTTTTGCAGTGTTTTTTTTTTCAGAACGCCAAACTGCATGTCTGGGATGGTGTTGTTTTCATTGCAGTACTCCTTGAGCCTCCTTAGTATGATTTCTTCCAGAATTTTGCTGATATTGTTGTGGAGGGATATATGCCTATAGTTGGAAACCAAGTTTTTAGCGCCTTTCTTCGGAATTGCCACGATTTTTGTCGTTTTCCACTTATGAGGGAAGTAGCAGTTGTTGACGCACTAAGTCAGCGAATCATCTGCTTTAAGAATTTTACCGTATTCAATTGAGACAGGTTTGTCATATACCGTCAGGGTGGAGAGAAAGAGGCCTAGTTTCGAGACCATATCTCTAATGAACTTCTTTGGTAATGTTATGTGGTAGGATATGTAAATTTTTTTTTTGTAGTGATAAAAGAAATCGTATTAGAATTTCTAGAAAAGAGAAAGAAAAAATAATATGTAATAGTAGCTTGCATATACTATCGAACACTCTCTGAACACCTTAAATCTATTCAACGGTGATTCGATGCATGTGAAGCGTCCAAAGCTCAGTGTTTTTCTTGGAAACTGAATTGATCCTTTTGAGTATAAATTCTTCCAGTATTGTCCTGATATTATTAACGAGAGGTATTGGCTGTAATTGGAAATCAAGTTATTGCAATTTTTCAAAATTGCCAAGTTCGAAGCTGACTTCAGTTATTGATGTGCTAAAATTTTCAGAATGAAGTAAGAGATTACCAGTTTGAGGTCCAACTGACTTTTTAGACCGCTTTCTCCTCAAGTTTGCATAGAAGTGCTCTACACAATGGATCACATTCTGGATTACTTTACCTTCTTCGGTGGTTTAGCTTAATCATAGTTAGTAAACTTCAGTTAGCAGAAATTTTGTTTTATTAGTGAAATTTCGTACTTAGTCCAGGACTTAACGATAAACACCTACTAAACCATCTTTATTAATATGGGTGATAGAGTCCAGTGTTATATCTTTTTCACCTGACATACAAAACCAAATATCCCCTATATCGGTCCTTCCCTTCTTCTTCTGTTCTAACACTCTGAACCGTGCCGTAAAGCTAGCTAGTTGGGGTGGCCGTGGCGCGATGGATGTGTGCTCGCCTGTCAACCTCATGATGACAGGTTCGATCCCTGCCGTCGTCTATGTCGCTTTAATTCCATTAAAAACCTTCTAAAAATTGTCATCAATGGGTTGCTGGTTTACTCATTACATGTTGTTCAGGCATAACACTAACAACATGTAATTGAGTTAAACTAGTATGCCCAACAAGGATGAACACGAATAAAATAATGTGAATTATAAACGACATAGAAATAAGACACGGCATTTCTCCGCTTTAGCTCAGCCGCCATCCCTGGAGATAAAAATATCTGAGACAACCACCAACAGTCTCAGAACATCGTGCCACACATCTTTCCTATCCTTCTTTCTCTTCTTCATTAACTTCACGCCCGCGCTGTGTTGAAACATTTAAAAGGGTAATCATAATCCCTTGAGCGTGGGTAGATTATAAAAAAAAAAAACCAATGTAACAGTCTTGTACATCCTTCAAGTTTCGGCCAATTTATTTCCAAAGTGACAGCATAGCGTTTTTTTTTTAAGTAATTCTTCTTCAGATCAGTACTTAGGTGTCATTCATGGAGTTTATTATTTAGTTCGAGGTGGATGAACTTTCACTCAATCAGTATTGAGGTTCTGTCATCTTTGCAATAGTTCGGAGGAGTTATTGTCTAGATCCACTTTATACCACGTATTTTCTAAATTCAGAGGCATCGCCAGATAAGTTTTCCAGGTTTTCCGGCAGTTCGGACATCACCATATAATTTTTATATCATATATCGGGTATTTAATAAAAGGTTTAATGGCCCATATTATATGGAATTGCGCTGTTAGTACTAATGATAGAATTTCTATTTAGGCTTTAATTTTTAGAACAAATACCAGGCTTTATCTCGGTCTTTAGAAATCCAGTTTCAAGCATTTTCCATTTTAACCTATGCTACCTTTTTGACTTTGGGCTAAAATTTCTCCAGAAAATGCGTAATAAACATAGGGTTTAACTATTTTTTTTGAATGAACATAACAATCTATATATATAAAAATCAATGCCACTTTTCGTTGTTATTCTATAACTCAAGAACGGGCTCACCTATCCAAACCAAATGTTAAGGCTTTGTTTGGACTATTTAGTAGATGGTTTATGTGAAGTTTGCACAGAATTGGTCGAGCGGTTCATCATTTATCACATTTTTTGTAACAAATGAATTCAATAAATGTCGGATCATTTTGTTAGTGGGGATTTTGCTGTCAAATTGAAACTTATATTTTTAATTTGATTTATTCATTTTTATATGAAGGAACAATACCACAAGCCGGGCGAGCAAATATAGGTCGGCGAACGCGTAATGCAAATAATGTGGCATTACTAAGTCGATCACAGAGTGCAGATGAACGCGCACAAGCTAATGCATCGCAGTGAACGTAATGCACGAAATAGATCTGTTGACCCTGTACCTGTACTGATCCTTGCACGCCGATCACGAATACATCGTGCTGCTCTTTTGGCTAAAATGATGCGTGCTGCTTTTAACAGTCCACATTGTGATGCGGCTAACTTTCCACGTGAAACGCCCGGCATGTGTTGTGCCAATGGCAAAGTGAGATTTCCAGCATTAGAAACTCCACCCAAACCATTGTATTCATTTATTTTTGGGACATCTCAAACGTTTTTTGATCCATATTCAACAACACAAATCGGTATTTCAAATGACTTTTTTTATTGCTACTAAAATTATTAGAGATAATTATTCCGACGTTTAAGGTAAATACTTCAACATGATTGTCCCATGTTTATATCAATCTGAATCATAAAGTATTCGATAGTTTTAAAAATTCTGATCCAACATCTACCTGAAATTGCATACATGTTACAGATTCAGGGCCAGATTTATCATCAAGCTGGTTCGTTATTGCCATACCCCGACGCTGATCATCAATTTTAGCAAATTTATTTTATTGGTGATGAAAATCGTAAATTGGATCAACGTTGTGTAATTGTCTCGAATACAAGACGAGAAATTATTCGTGAGCTACAAAGGTTTTTCCATCAGCATAACGCATTAGTTCAATTGTTCAAAATTGCTTTCGATCGTATGCTATCTGATAATCACAAAATCATTATAAGGGCTGATAGAACATCGACAATTGATGAGGTTGCAATTGTAATTTTTGGTGATCAGTTTCAATCCCGTGATATTCTCCTTCATCGCAGAAAAGAGCAATTGCAACATGTTTCGGAACTTCATCGTATATGACACAATCATGCAAACAGTTTCCAATAATGCAGGTGGATTATATTTCTTGGATGCGCCTGGTGGTACAGGCAAAACGTTTGTTACCTATGTCATTGATTTTAGCTATTCTAACTATTCGATCGGAACAGAAACTTGTATTGGTACTTGCATCTTCGGAAATTGCTGCTACATTATTAGAAGGTGGTCGGACTGCACACTCTGCACAAAAATTGCCATTGAATGTACAGGTGATTGAAACTCCACATTGCAATATTTCGAGAAATTCTGCTATGGCAAAAGTTCGGCGATTAACGCCAATTATTTTATGGGATGAGTGTACAACAGCGAATAAAAAATCACTAGAAGCATTTAATCGAACAATGCAAGATTTACGTGGTAATCAACAGTGTTATGAATCAAGATGAGGCAATGAATTATCCAATTGAATTTTAAAATTCATTATAACTAGCTGGTATACCACCGCATTGCTTGAATCTGAAAGTTGGTTCTTTGATTATATTATTGCGAAATATTAATCCACCAAAACTGTGTAATGGCACCAGATTGGCAGTGAAAAGTTATTGCCAAATTTGATTAAAGCTACGATCTTAACTGCTAAATCAAAAGGAGAAGTTTGTTTGATACCACGTATCCCTATGATTCCAACTGATATGCCATTTGAGTTCAAACGATTACAATATCCTGTGCGTTTATCATTTTCGATGTCCATCAACAAGGATCAAGGGCAAACACTTTGGAAGAATCATGTTTTTCACATGACCAACTTTATGTTGCCTGTTCCAGAGTCGGTACCCCCAGCCGTTTGTTTATTCATGCTCAAAATGGAAAAACAAAAATATTGTTTATCCAAATGTTTTGGATTAAGTTTTAAAATAGCTAGCAATTAATAAAATATTTTTTTGTTTGAATAAATGAATTTGATGTTACAATGCATTTTTTTTTATTATTTCATTTTATACGTAGCGAAGCACGTACCGGGCCGCTAGTTTATTATAAAAATGAAACTCAATAACAAGTTTGCGGAAAACCCCATATTTTTATGATACTTGGGGAAACTTGGAACATGTAAAATTTAAAAATTTTCCGCCGCCAATGTGTGAAGATTGTGAAAATTTGTGATCACATCTATTGTAAAATGAGATTCGTCCGTCCGCTCATAAACTTATTGTCATCCAAGCTCCTCTCAAATAACCAGTTAGATAACTCTACTCTCTTTTCCCAATCATCGGAGAGCAGTTCTTACAGGTGGTGATATGAATAAAGATTTTCTCCATGCAGTACATACAAAATTTTATGAAATTTTAAGTCTGGAAACATTAAATTGCAAAGCTAACCATGTAATAGTGATTGCTGGACTGTTTGTAACTGTTTCCAGTATTTTTTGATCATTTGAAGTTGTTCTTACTTGCGGAGCTCCCGTGTATTTGAAACTGCTCCCATTTCGCGAAGCCTTCGTATGGGTTTACTTGGCAAGTTTTTTTTTATGCCCAATTCAAAAGGTTTTGAAAACTTGACCAGAAGGCCCATCAAATTTTAGTCAGTAATCATTAAAAAGTAACATTTCTCTATTATATTGTAGCTGTTACAACATTAATCTACTTTAAATATTCGGTATCAAACCTTCATGAAGTAAGAACTTGGCGTACTTTTAGATCTCAGTACTTTTCACGGCTGACTTAATTGTTACACAAAGGTTTTTGTATAGAAGAACTTGGCTCCTTTTTTAACATTTATGTTTTTTGTCTGATTAATATTATTTTGAATTTGAATAAATAAATGAAAAATCAACATTTTTGTTTTTTGTGTAGATTATGAAAAAAAAATATAAAAACTTCATTCGATTGCTTGTAAAAAAGTTATCAACAATTGTACGTGAATAAGTGCGTTTACATGAAAATTTGAAGCCCTGAAACTAATATAAAATTCAGTTTTTTCATACTGGTAATTTTTTTCGTCAATCCGCCGTAAAAACGAAGATTTAAAAAAAAAATGGTTTTTCGATTTTCTATAGCCAAAAAACGAGGGGACCGCGATAGAATAAAATTACCGATATTTTTTTAATCCCCGATATATGATATAAAAATTGGAGATAGTCTCTTACTGTAAGCAATTTTTTTTTTTAGAATATACCCCAGAATCACGCCCTAAAGGGCCACCCTGTACACAAACATTTGTATCACAAGTTAAAAGGGAACTAAAGACAAAAGCCAATTATAAATTCCTCTCTGTTACCCAGATCAATTTATTCCACAGCAATTAATGCTCACCATACGAATCGCCTTGTGTCGATGTCAATCCGAGCCTTTATTTTTTTGTTCTAAGAAAAAAAACTAAGTAGACCATTAAACATGACCAACACACACCCCCATACCACACGTCCTGGTTCAATTGGCATTCTAATCGAGCATTTGTTTTTCCGACAAAAAAAACCATCCCCATATGTCGCCCTTGTCCCTAGAATATTTGTGCTGTTGTGCCGAAAAGAAGGCCAAAAGCAAAAACAAAAACACAGTCCAGATAAACACGTCCATTCCGAAGGGCAATCCGGACGGACGCCCGACACAGTGGAAATGTCTTGCTTGTTTTTCTTTTTTTAATTTAATTCCTCCCAATATAGAGGAAAGAAATTTATTGGAAAATTAAATTTTCACATTGAGCATTAATAGTTGGGCAGTCATCCAAAAAATCACAAAATGTATGCATTTATGTTTAAATTTAAATTTGACGGCATGGTGCGGCTGTGGCGTAGGCGTGGACTGAGCTGTGAGGACGATAGGAGGAAGAGGCTATGGTGTTATCGACTTTCCATTCCCTCGGTCTCCAACAAAAGTGTCAAACAATAATGTAATCCGTTCGCAAGAACTTGGTGGTGCTTTTTGAAGTCCCTCTTCAGTGTTCAGTTTTCAGATGGTGGATATTTTTATTTTGGAGGAATGCCAAAATGATATCACTTTTATTGAAGGCCTTGGTTAACGAATTTCGTATTTTTTGCTACTATGTGGGTTGAGATGGGCAAAAAGAATCCCGGGGCGGACGCAAGAGGACTATGCCAACGTGGGTAATTATCAAAAAATGATTGCGAAAAAGGTATTTAGCTTGCTGCTGGTGTGGTAACGTCAATAAAATGTGTTTTTTCCAAACACCTATTAATTCGGTAGAATTTTCATTTTTTGCGGAAACCTTGTATATCTTAGTTAGGTAATTTTGTATCGTTTTACTATTTCTGTTTGTGTTTTCCATTTTTTGTTTATGTTGTTTTATTTTCATTTTAATTATAGAAAAATTTTTATGTGAATGTATTTATATTTTTTATAAATTAATAAAAAACACATATATGTAGTTGGAATTGATGCAATAAAACTTTTATCTCATAACAAGCTTAACAAATTTGCATCACCGTTACTCAATACCAATACAATAATACCATAAATAATAATTGTGAAAAGGATATTTTAATTATTCGGGAGGAAAATGAAAAATATAATACCTAGTGTTTGGTTGCGTGAAAAAGAATCATATTAAAAATGAATGTAATACCATTAGATAAAAACGATTTCTCATCGACCACCCGAATCAGCTTATGAGAAGGATGACCACAGAACAACGACATCCCGAACCGAGGTACCTCAGTGTGATGGAAACTCCGGATGGCAACGTAATCATGGAGAACGAGGAAGTAGTCTCGTTCTACGGTGACATTGGGTCAGCCTACCACGGCGGCTAAAACGCCATTCCTACCCACAACTCACAAAAATCACCACTGACAACCGGGAATGAACACCCTGAGGACAAACCGACCTTTATTTTTTTTTTCGTCATGTAAATTTTATATAAAAATAATTAAACTTAAGTCAATGTATATAGTTAGGCCCCCTATGAGCAAACAAATGTAAATTTTCATACACATTTAGTATCTTATTAGTGTAAGCCAAATTGTAAATAGTATGTTCAATAAAACAAAATTGAATTGAATTGACGATTTCTCAAAAAGGACATGACAATTTTGTATTTAAGTAAAACAATTCAAATAATAATGCGTTAGTAAAATTTAAGTATGGATTTAGATCGCTTGCAACGATCGATTCTTTGGAGCTAATTCGCCAACACTCTTCCTCAGAAGTCAGCCAGAACGATAATATTTTGCGTTTTATATTGTTCTTAAGCTCTTCTGTTATTGATTTGTTTCCATAAGCCAACTAATTGACGTACATAAGTCCATAGAGTGAAATTCAACGTCGTTCACTGGCATGGTCGCGCTGGCCACCCAACCGGACTATTCCTCGAGATAACACGACTATCGTTCAACAGATCAGTTGTTTCGCCAACTGTGTGGCATCATGTTTGAACTACGTATCACTGATATCAAGCTTATCCAGTTCTGGCTAAAAATAGCCTTCCGACATGACAAAATAGGGAACTCTTGAAGGTCATGTGGGTATGTATTGTCAAACAACGTACATTTTAATTATTGTCAATGCTATTAAGCTACACATGAACTTCAAGATATTCTTGAAACTCTTTCCCAGCGAACGACTGATTCGGTTCGTTTCATAAACAGGAGAAGACCTCAGTGACTACCTTGTGGAACCCCGGAGGTAGCTTACAAAAATCATTGGAGAAGGTTTGTCAAGCCCAAGAGTGAACAGTTTGAAAAGGATAAGTCTGTGTAAAATGTTGTTAAGGCCCTTACTGCAATGAGTTGAGACAATATCGACTTCATTTCTATTCACTGAGGCTGAGAGGCTAGGAGATACGAAATCAATGAGATTAGATGTTGTGGACCTTCCTTTCACAAAGCCGTGTTGTCGACGGGAAAAAGAGACTCACAACGAAAACTTCAAATATCGTACAATATGCTTTCAAGGATTTTGTGAATGTTTGAAAGTTAAGCAGTTGGACGATAGTTTGTAGCTTCATACTTTGGGCCTTTTTTATGTATAAGAGTTATGAAAAAGGTCTTCTGTAACTGAGGGAATTCGCCTTGAGATAGGGATACATTTTTGAGATGGGAAGATAAAATATGCAAGAGCATTTTTGGAAAATATGGCGGACATACCATCAGGGAATTAAATATTTTCCTTTGACATATGCCTAATAATTGCCTATCGCATCATTAACAGTTAAACTGTAAAATGAATGCGGAAACTCCTTTGAAGTATTCATTAATTTGAGAAGATTTTGCTTCTTGAAAATTATAAGAAAGAAAGATATGTGGGGAGAGAAGTCTCTATAGGAGAATCATGATAAAAAGTAAAATGAAGAGTGGGATGATGGTTTAAATAAGTTCTAGTTGCCTATTCAAGTTCGAAAGATTCAATAGGTTGTGAAAGCAAAATGTAGCAACATTTAACGCAAAGTGACTTGCAAAGAAGTGTTATATCTATTCAAATTAAGTTGATATTTGGGGAAAAACATATTGCAATTAGAGATGATATAAGTGCGTTTTGGATAGCTAATTACATTACATTTTACACAGAAAAGCACTGGCAACTGAGGCCATTGACCTTGGACAATACATCAGAGAGAGACTAACATAGAAAGAACAACAAGGTCGTCTTTAAGCTTTACGTGAGTACCTGCCGATTACCGATTACCGGCTCTACCCCACGGGAGGCCTACCTCCATCGGAGTCAGATTGGGTCCTGACCATTAACCCCGACATAGCCGAAGCCATCTCAGTCGCAATGCTGTGACATGTTGCAGGCATGAACACACGCCTGGAAACCGTGTGTCTCCGCATGTCAACAGCACACGGTTGGTATTTGAACGGTCCACCATCCAAGTACTAACCGCGCACAATGATGCTTTATTTCGCTGATCGATGGGAAGCGATGCTTTTATCAAGCCAAGCCGTTGACTGGATAGCTAATAATACATATCCTCAATGGGAATAATCAGTAATATTAAAAAAATATACTATATATACGATACTATACGATACTAGACATCAATCTCATTTTGGTTAGAGTTTCAAAGGGAAGAGCATGAGTTTCTTGCAAGACTGCATGTTTGTTTTTTAGAGCAAAGACATCTCACATTCTGGTAATAGAGGGTTTTGACAAAGTGCAGGAAGAAACATATTAGGAAAGCAAATATTAACAAAGTTGCAGCAGGTTTTTACAATAGACGAACTTATGACCTAAGTATGTCAATTTCGTTAGTGACAGCCACTTCAACCTAACCTTACCTAAACAAAATATTGTAACTTTTGAGTAAATTTTAATCAAATAATTTTTGTTTTTCGTTTGTTATATAATATTCATCAATGAATGTTCCTATTTTAGCGGGAAAACACACTGGCTGCATTCTTAACCTTCCGTCCTCACACATATTTTTTCTTACGCTGTCCTCACACTGGGGTGTGACATACCCCAAACATGAATAATTAAAAAAAAATTGTTTTTAATAAATTAAAATTTGTATTATTATTTATTTTTCTTAGTACATTAATATAGTGTTTAATAGTCCATTAAGTTGTAAAAAAAAATACTTATTAGAAAAAAAAACAATTTTAAAAATTAAATTAATAAAAAATTCATAAAAATGTAGCTGTTAAATTAAAGTCGATTTATCTGCTAAAACAAAAAAAAAAAAAAAAAAAAAAATGACATATTCTGTTTGAAATGACATTGAAGCCCCTTAAAACCATTTCAGGGGAATTTCGTTGAAACTTGTTGTTAGCGGAGTGCTTGAATGAGCTTGAAAATGACATTTTTCTGTATATGTAATGACAGTTGCTTCCTAGAACAAAAACTTTTTTTTCTGACTAAATGAACCTCAAACTAGGTATATATCTATTTATACGTAAGCTGCGTAAATATTTTTTCTTCAAATGCTGGATTACGACTAAAATACGATAATATTACAATAAACACATTTATTCACAAACTGTAAAAACAACTTACGCGAACGACACACTGGGGTGTATGATACCCCACACAAACTTTAAAACTGAATTATATAATTCCAAAGAAATCAATTCGCTCAAAACGGCCTCCTACCACTGCCAAAAATATGAAAATGAATTTACATAGGCATGGGGTATCTCACACCCCAGTGTGAGGACGGAAGGTTAAAAAATAAGAGCCATACGTGATTCAGTTCTCAATGATTATTTTAGATTCTTCCGGGGTTCCATAAGGCAGGCACTATGGTCTTTTCCTTATTATTCCTACTATTAACGATATTGAAATAATTATCAAACAAAATTGCTTAGAAATAAACATTTCTATCTCTACCTTCTCTAGATCCACCGATAAGTGGATTCACAGCCTTGGAATTTTATGTGATATAGAGAGCTCAACTTTCTCATACATATTTATGTGATTATAATATTAAATCAAACTTAGCACTAAGGCTTTGTAAAACGATGTTGCAAAGAATACGTGCCCCGATCCCTTTATATATGCCTTGCTCATCCCTTCTTAAAAAAACTTGTCAAGTATGGTCCCCTTATCAACATTAGAGAACAATTAACGTAGTTTCCTATGTTTTGCCCTTCGTGTACTGTCTTGAAATAACCCTTGTATTCTACATCTCCATCGAGACCGACTTCTATTAATCAACTTGTAAACTCTAAAAGAAAGCAGATAATTAAGCGACATTCTCTTTATCTATCGACTACTTTCAGACTCTGTTGACTGCAACAATTCTTTACAGCTCTATCTCCTTCCGGAATCTTAGAAATCCTCGTCTTTTCTATCTGCTCAACTACCGTACCTCGTACGACTTTAACGAACCTATTACTCGCATGCTTTGGAGGATTAAATGTAATACTAACTGTTTCGATTTTAACCTCTGTTCACCCTGCCTAAAACTCCGTCTTCTTGATCATCTTTCAAATTCACCCAAATTCTAATTCTTTAGATTTAAGATTCCTATATTAAGAGCTATACTTAAGTTAGATTAGAAGAACTAGCCAAATAAATGGGGTGTTACCCCTTCCGAAATTAATACCGTTATGCTGCTCTCCGTCAGATATGATTTGCAGTAAGGCTTTTGTTCTACATGTGGTATGTAGAGACAGAGTCCAGAGATTTAATTTCAACTTGACCAAAAGTTCTGCCTACAAACTTCAATGATTAGAAGCCAACTCAATCGTACCAATGTCCTTAAAAGGAATGTTGATATACTAATAACTCTGAGCTATTTAACATTTGCCAACTTCACATTTACTTCTGTACGTAACAGAGTTATGTGAACTAGGTTGAAGTCATTTGCAGTTTGACTGGTATTATTCCGTCTGGTCCTAAGGCTCGAAGATGTTGAGCCCCCAATTCCGCTAGAACCTTTTAATCAAACCTTTTAAATTAAAAGAAGATTTCTCCGCAATCTATCCTATCCATTTTTAGATAAATTTTTTTTTATTTATTGCAGCCCCGCAACAAGGAAACAGAAGCTGAAGTTCTTCAATGGATCTTCGAAGTCCTTGGTGAGAAAGTCCCAAGTGGCCAATATGAAGATATTCTCAAGGACGGTATTGTTTTGTGCAAATTGATCAACAAACTAGCTCCTGGCTCTGTTAAGAAAATCCAAGAGCGTGGTACTAACTTCCAGCTGATGGAAAACATTCAACGTTTCCAAGCGGGTATCAAGAAATACGGAGTTCCAGAGGAAGAAATCTTCCAAACTGCTGATCTTTTCGAACGTAGAAATATCGCACAAGTAACACTCTGCTTGTACTCTTTGGGACGTCTTGTAAGTTAATTTATATAATATATTATTTTAAATATTTTTTTTTATTGATAGATATATATTTTGCAGACTCAAAAACACCCTGAATACAATGGACCGACTCTGGGACCAAAAATGGCTGACGAAAACAAACGTACATTCACCGAAGAGCAATTGCGTGCGCACAATGCTGAACTTAACTTACAAATGGGCTTCAATAAAGGCGCTTCACAGTCGGGACATGGTGGTTTCGGTAACACACGTCACATGTAGAATCGATTTTGTTATTCTCTTAATCTCACTTCACTGACTACACAAATGTAAATAAAAAATATTCTTTGTTAATGGTGTTTTTTCTAATAATCTTATTATTTAAACAAATGAAAGATTATTCTTTAAACTTGGAATATGACAAAGAGCAATACGTCATGCTGTCACTCTGTCAGGCACATTTACTTATGGGATGGGCTTTCATTAGACTACTTGTTTAGTTTTCTGTAAATAGATGATTGAGGTTAAAAATACAAAAACGGAAAATGTTCAACACCCTGTTTTCTTAGCCTATTTTATTAACGAGCATAATAGTGTCCCTATTATGGTGAACAAAAGGACTTCCGAGCCACAGTGAAGTAAAAAAAATCTTCGTAGACTAAAAAGCCATACTGAAATAGCAAATCGATTTGGTTGATAAGAAATTTAGATGTTCATATTTCATAAATAATAAACTTGACTTATTAGTTATTCTTATTACTAAGGTAGGCGACCCAAATATCGCCCATATAACAATTTTTTCAAAATTTCTTCAACCTTTTGTACTAATCAACGTGAACTAAAAAGACATTAAATCTGTGTCATTTTATCTACACGTAAACACATATGTATGTGAAAAAAAAATAGTGTAAAGTATATTATTCCGGACTTTAAATAAAAGCTATCGTCGGGCTTTAATAAGGTCCATTCATTTTTACTTTACAGTTTTATCTTAGAGGTTGGCAATTATTTATTAAATGAAGACATTTTGGCTTGGCTACTTTCTTCTGCCTATATGCACTCCAGAGCTTGTATCATTGCATCAGCTAGTCCAAAAGTTTGTTCTGGCTCTGTTACGGCAGCGTTATTTGAACTTTCAAAAAACATAAAAAGGGGCACGTCATCTGATTCAGGGTATGATGCGTTAGATTCTTGAGCGACTGTAAAGGGGTTAGTATTTGACGTGTTGTTTGGACATGGTTATTGGTTATTGATTTCTGAGTGTTCTTCTTAGAATTTGGAAGCCCCTGGAAACTTCACGTTGTGACATCAAACCATATAAAACAGACTGCAATGCAGTATTCCTCCTTTTTTGCCCTTTTTTCGGTAAACTTGACATTTTGGCTTGAAGCCAACAATAATTTAATTAAAAATAAATAAAATAAAAAAAAATGTTTCATGTGCCTAATAAGGCTCACTCAGTGCTGCCGTTTTAAAAATTTCCATAGGAGTATTTTTTGTATTTTTTGGGGAGTATTTAAGATAGCTGAGGAGTATCGCCAAAATATCAAGAAAATTATTAGTTCAATGAAAAAAACACAGAAATGTTTTCTATAAATTAAATTTTTTTAATTCATTTATAATAAAAATAGGAACTTGAATATTTGTGTTTTTTAATAAACAGAACTTAAACTATGTATAGATATATACTGTACCTACATTGATTTTCAAGCAACTTATTGCTTATTAATATTAATACTAATATTAATTTTTGTATTTTGTTTATTTAAACAAGAATTTGACAAAGAAAAACAAAAGTCAAAATTAAAACTTAAATATGTTTTTTATATTTTTCGATCAAGTCTTGTGATGGCTCCCACTTTTCTGTAAAATTGCCGTTCAAAAGCTCTTTGACAGTAAGTATGGTATTTACTGTTTCCACATGCAGGCAATTCCGCTTTTTGTCCTTTATAAGGCTAACATCAGAAAATTTTCTCTCTGCTTTGCATTGCTATGCGGAAGAGCAATAATTGTTCCAATAAATTAACGTACATCAGGAAACATGAATTCATTTAATCCGTTCTTAATAGTAAATACATTCCTATGAAATTCGACAAAGTCTAAATCCCTTGAAACTAATGACTGGTTTCTTAAAAAACGCCATTCATTATCAAGCTTCACAACTTCGGACTCATCCACTAAATTTGGGAAAAGATCAACCAAAGGAACTAGGGTAACTATAGGCCTATATCTCTCCTGCCTTCGATTAGTAAAATTTTTGAAAAAGCTGTAAAAAATAGAATGGTGAGCTTTTTAACGAGAACGAAATTTTTCAGTGATGTTCAGTGATGTTCAGTTTGGTTTTCAAAGTAATAAATCAACCGAAGATGCCTTGTTACATTTTTGTTTTCAAATATTTGGGACCAACACTTTTTTTGGTATATATCAATTCTTTATTAAGATTGCCATTTAGGGGTTCTTTGACAGCTTTTTCAGATGATGTGGGCTTTTCTTATGGTACAGATAGTCGTCTTAATCTTACATCTGATATAAATTGGGATCTCAGCTGGTTAAGAATCTGGTTTGCAGAGCACAAACTGATAATTAGTTCTAAAACTAAGGTAATGTTTTTGAGTTTGTCTGGCCAAAAGATTGTTGATGCTGATATCTTTTTCTATGCTACTGAGTGTCAAAAATTTAAACTTTTTAACTGTACGTGTAGTCCTATGGATACTTCTACAAACTTTACTGATTCCACGAGCTGTAGTGATAAATGTTTTAAATTAGAAATAGTAAATGAATTCAAGTATTTGGGATTGATTATTCTAGATTCTAGAATAAGGTTTTAGAACCACAAAGAAAATCTTAGACAGTATTTTCGGTAATTTCTTCTTTTTGCGCAAAGCTTGCTCTTCTAAACTGCTCCTTAAAATTTACTATGGCATTTTTCATTCCAAACTAGAATATGGAATTTCTTGTTGAGGAAGTTCCTATTACAACAAAATACAGCCTCTTTTAGTTTTACAAAAAACAGTTCCGAAGAAAATATGTGGTAAGCCTCGTTTGTACCCTAGTTTTCCACTATTTAGGGATTTGAAAATTCTTCCAGTGCGACCTATGTATTGCTATAAGGTTCTAAAAATTTTCTTTTAAAGATCAGGTTATCTTAATTTTAGATTAATTGATAAATTTAGTTTACGTGGTCATTTTTTGAACCAAGTGTCTATACCGGTGTTTCGAACAACCGCATTTCGAAATTTTTATAATATTTCCTAATGTCGAATATTTAATAGACTCCCTAATTCTATCAGGATGCAAACTTCTCATTTTGTATTTATGAAACAAGTTAAAAACTGGCTCCTTAGTCTTGATAATGAGAGTATCGAATTTTTTGTAAATGGTTTTACCTGATATTTTCATGAAATAAGTACTCGTATTTAACTTAATTCAATTTAATTTTTGTATGCATTATCTATTTAATGATATTTTAACTTTCTTTTTTAATATTTCTTTTTTAAGGGTCATCCCACACATTTAAAATAATACATGTTAAATCATTCTACTAAGAGTGACAATAACTCTATTTTTATGAAAATACTTTTGTCACTTATTTCTTTCTTTCTTTTTATAAATAATGTACTTATTTGGATTTTAAGAAATAAAATGTTTAATCAATCAATCAATCAATTCTCTAGAGTAAGTTGATATTTCTTTTTTTAACAAAATGTTTGTCTGAAAAACTACGAAATAACTTTCATCTGTACTTTTTTGCTTTGTAACGATCAATTTGTAGTTTTTTAGAAACGGTCAATTGATTGAACGAAGTCCGATTTAACTATCTCGCTCGCACTTGATAAATTAAAAAGAGGAAACAATATTTATTATCTCTGTCTTTTTATCTTGTTATCCAGGGATGTTTGCAAGTTCAACGATATGTGATCTTGTATGGAAAAAAGAACAGAGATGTGCAATTTGTCGAAAAAACAATATGTTTGCTTTAAGTTGGTTTGTTGCAATTTTGTTTTATTTTTAATTTTTAACTTCCCATAGGGAGTTATTGTAATCGGTCCGATTTTTATTTATTTTTTGGGGAGTATTTTTGTAACATGGGGAATATAGGAGCATCGACTCCACGAAAGGAGTAAAATACTACTATGGGAGTAAGGTTTGCAGCGCTGGCTCACTCCATTTTTTCATATGCCTTATTAGGTCTATGAAAGGCTATTGTTCATAAAATTGTAGATACGAGTAGTAAACAAATTAACGCGCATATAATGTAAAAAAAAAAAGCTCATTTCAATAACTGACTGTACCTACCATAGAACCATTACTTCAAATCTTGGCTCTCTCAATATCAGCATAACGCATTTTAACGTTTTAATGAAAAATTTTATTCAGAAGTTCCAAAAAGTTTGAAGATTATCTATTGAATATCAAAACATAAAAATAATTATTTATTTTTGATTTTTGAAAATTAAAGTTCTTTTTTATTTCCAAGTTCTGCATTTGGAAAAAAATCGAACTCAACGAACGATCAAAGTTGACATTCGGATGATTAAAGAGAATACGAAAAAAGCGGATCCAGCGCATTGCGTATGTATGTCTGTACCTCAACCTACAGCCTAAGCCCCTCAAGATATTTTCTTTAAGCGCGGTACACAAGGGTCTTAGGTGATTCTCTCTAACGATTCTGAGAAAATAAACATTTTGGTCGAAAAGAATATTATTAAAGGTTCCTTTGTTTTTTATTTTTGACCTCATACCCTTAAATCCATCTTGTATCAAAAATGTGTTTTCGTTTTGATCAACAACAAAGAAACCGCCATGTCCAAAAATCGTCTGGCCTATTGGCGGGGTGGATTTTTTTTTAATTACCACGCACTCAAGGGGTTATGAAAACCCTTATAATGTTATAATTTATAAATAACAGCACGAGCAGTTAGGAAATGAGGACGAGATTTAAAAAGAGATGCCGATGTACATTTGTTTTAAATGTTTGTACTTCACAATGAGGGGGGAAAATCGAATGGTATAATTTTCCATATTCGAGTAGTACGGCTAAAGAATGAGTCTCTTTATTTTACAGTACGCCTGGAATAAAGCTCAAGGGTAAACTGATGGGCACTGATCATAGGCAAACACGACAGTGCAACTCCTTGGTAGCGTTATGTGTGAAAAATGCAAAGTTTACTTGTGTTCAAAAAAATGTTTTTTTTTTCTTCACAACATAATCAAACACCATACTATTTATGTTTGCTTTTATTTTTTTATTATTTTATTTGATATTTTATACCTAGAGTAGTACCACTTGGTAAAATGGTTAGTGCGTTGGACTATGATTCAGAAGTTTATGGGTTCGATTTTCAGCCGCTGCAAAAAAAGTTTTTTTCAGGGGTGTACTGCCTTTTTGGGATGAATTGATAAATACTCCAAAAGTATCTCTTGTCATAAAAAGTACTACTCATTAGCCGTTCGTAATCGGCAGAAAATTTTAGGTTCCCTCCATTCCTGATAACAGGCACATAGGAATGATTGAGAGTTGTAAGTCACTAAGTCCTGGTTCTCTTCCAGCTGTCGCACCACTAATTTTTACTTGCGACTTATGTAGTACCTAGGCAAGTTATGCATTTGTAAAAAAAATCGAACTCGAGATTTTGATCAAAGTTGACATTACGATGATAGCGAAGACGAAAAAAATTTGGTCTCGCAATTCTGTCTGTCTGTCTGTCTGTTAGATTACAGCTAAACGGCTCGGCCAATTTTCTTTAAACTTAGTAGATATGGGTTTAAATTTTTTTCCCCCTGATGTTTTTTTCTTTTTTTTTTAAAGACCAAAAATAACGGTACCTGCCATACGATTTTTTTTTCGAAATTTTATAAATATTTTTTTTTCCCAAAAACTGTCCCACAAATTAAAAAAATAATCATAAATTTTCATTTAGTTAAGCCTAGGTAATGGTTGCAAAAAAATTTCCAAAAAATTATTATTTTTGGTACCCCACTTGGAACCATTTTTTTTGTTTTTGATTTTCTCAAAAAAGGTACGACCGATTTTGATAATTTTTTTATGCTTAGGCTCCCCAGCAGTTTCAATATTATTGTTTATTCAAATTTTCGATTTTTTTTTGATTTTTAAAGAAATTTCAAATTTTTTTTTGAAAACTCAATATTTTGAAAACCCTATGCTTCATTTTTTTAAAACTTGATAAATAAAATTTTCTTAAAATGATCTACAAGATATGAGAAAAAAAAATAATTAGTTTACCTAAAAATAACGGTACCCTCCATAAAAATGTAAAAAAAATGGTTTTCGAAAATCGTATTTTTCACAAAAAACGGTTCTAGGAATTTTGCTTAAATTTTTTTCTTTCGATTAATTTTTAAGATTTATAATTTATTAAAAAAATTTATAACAAAATATTTCTGACTGTACCTAACATTGAACGATTTTTTAAAATTTTGAATTTCTCATTATCGGCATTACGGATTTTAATTAAATTTTTTAGAGAGAAGCTTCTAAAAACTTTTTTAGAAAATTCAATATGTCGAAAACGCCTCAATATTTTTTTTTTTGTAAATTTAATTTTTATTCGAACAATAATTAAAACTTTAAATTGGCGTAACAATTTTTTTTTTTTTAAAATGTGTTAAAATTTTTTTACACATATATAAGCTTATTTTTTTTAAGAAACCACTACAAGGACTTATAAATTTTGTTCTTTCATAAACCTATATTTGCTTGAATCACATGGCATCCTACTACTAAAGAAGTTGTTTTAGTCATTTAAAAAATTAATTTTATGCTTATGAACATTCATTTTTGAAATTCTTAGTCTATTACATAGGAGCAAGTTCGTGTGACTTAGTCGTGCATTTTATTTTTTTTAATACCTAGATAATTTTCCAATATTTTCCAACGTTGTTCAACCGTAAAGCAACTCACTTGGTTCCGCGGAGGTATGATACTGCCTTTTTGTCAAGATTTCGAGGAGGAAACAGCTGTCAGTGTCAAAATAACCCAAAAGAAACCACTAGATGGCCCACCCTATATTTATAAACAATTTTGAAATTTCAAAGTACATACTTTTATATAAGAGCAAGTACGTGAGATCCATTCGGGTATTTTATGTAATTTTATTTACTTTTGTAAATTTCGTGCTACATTAAACCGCGATTGAGGCTTGTTCACATGGTATTTTTAGTGCAGTGTTAATTGATTGAAGGAATTGCTAGTCAACGTTTACTAATCGTCTTTTCTGACAATGACAATTAAAAGTGATTATTGCGTACTGCTCAAATCTATTTGGACTGAATGTAAAGTGATCTTTCTTACCTTATCCAGAGCTCCGATGTATGGGTTCATGCTGAAAACTGGATTTGCAAGCTCTCCTTATACGAAGTCTTAAGCTAAATGTCGATAATATTCTAGCATCCTTATTAATGAAAACATCCTATCCCGTCGTTGGCACACGTCAATTTAACAGAAAGCTTGTCTTTTTAATAATACTCTTCTTACTCATAAACATATTTTTACAGTAGATAGTAAATGTGTCTCACTTACACTTGCACACTTTTGTGAAATGTATGCTCCTAGCTCCTAGTATAGTAGTAAACAGTTCTACAAAATAGTTATATCCGTGGATACGTTAAGAAATTCTACGTTCATTGAATGCGAAGGTCACATTTATTAATAAGAATTAAATGTTAACAGATGTGCTGAGTGCTGAGTCACGGTTGTTTTTCCTTTATTTTAAAATTTGGACAAATTTGTTAGCGTTTCTTGTGAAATATTTCAAAAGAAGATAAATCTGCATGAAAAAAATAATATAACAAGCTGGTACGAAAAAGGTACATATATCCTTAAAAATATCTTGAAATAATGGCGCAAGATTTTAAACAGCCTATTATTTCCCTGATTTTAAACAGCCTATTATTAAGGTATTGGTATGATACTACTTAAAAATTTGCTAACTTTATAGTAGTTTACTAACTCATTCTTAATTTTAAACATTTTCTAACTAGTATCGTACTAAAAGAATTTTCTTAATAAATTTCTTCTGAACACACCTATTTCGTTTAAAAAAGTAAGTACACGAACCTTTTTTGATGTTTGCAAATGTCAAAGAGTCATATGAAGCTAGCACGATACTAAAAAATTAAAGTAGGTATTCGATGATTTTAACTTTAATTAAAAGGTAGAGAAAGTATGATACTATATTCGATTAAAATTTGAAAATTCGTTGTTTTAACATAGTACCATACTAAAACAGCTTTAGCATCGTACTAATTCAATTAAAATCTTGCGCCAATGTTATTAAAAACTGCTTTTTCGTAAACCATGATAAAGACTGATACATTTTTTGATTAACTATCAATCTAATTAATATTGATTGATATTTTATAAATAAACCAGTATTCGACATTTTTAATTTTCAAAAGAATTCAAAAGGAGCAATTACATAAGACCAAGCCATGCATTTTATTTCTCATTGTTATTTTTCCCTGTTGGCCTTTAAGTATATACATACATCATACGACTAAGGCTTCGTACAAAGCTACCTACATAAATATCTACATATTAAAGTTTTCAAAAGAATGACTTTTTCTTTCAGCCATGTTGGCATCTGGAATTTTCTGACAATGCTTTGAGTTTTGTTTGTTGCGTTCGTTATTGTTTAGTCTTTAAGACTGTCAGAGTGTCAGCGAGGTCGGGTGCTCATAGACAATATTAACCGGCACGGGTGTTTAAGTTTTGAGAAATTAATACTGTTTGAGACGATTGTTAAAAATGTCAGCAGACATCCAGAGCCAGACGATAGTCGAAGTGGGTGAAGGTGTTTTCAGATGTCAACATGATAAAAACACTTGCTCAAGTAGGTATCATAGAAATAAATAAATCAGCTCGTTAAGGCACAGGTTGCGAGATCTCATCTGTTAAACATTATAATTTATATGCATGTATACGACACAAACAGACGTATTTAATTGTTTTCTTAAACCATGTCTCAGAGCTTGTTCAGTTAAGCTTCCTTTAAAGTTGACTTTAAGCAATGTTGCTTTAATTCATATTTAAAATTGATTGATATTGTGATTTCAACTTTGTTTATTAAGTACTTGAGTACTTTTCCCGGTGCGTAAATTTATAAAGATGATGGTTTTCCGACTCGCGAACACGCGACGTATAAAATTGGCCATGCGCGAAACAGAGAAATTCCAAGTTGATTCCGCAAAAAACTTTCAAAGACTGGCCTTGCGATTTATTTATGGTCATTGCAAAGGCCAGACAGACTGGAAATTGTAGACGCTAAAAATCGAATGGAAAATCCGTTAAGGTGTGTCCAGACCAAAGAAACATTTTTGAAAAATTTCAGAAACATTTCAGAAACAGAGAAACATTTTTGAAATGTTTCTGAAATGTTTCTTAAAGGTTTCTGAAATGTTTTCTTTGGTCTGAACGCTTGCGAAACATTTCTGAAATGTTTCTCTGTTTCCCAAGCATTTACAAAGGTAGAAAGTGCGTGAGTGGTTATTAATATAAATATAAAATGTCGCGAAAAGTGTTGAGCGACGAGAATGTTATCCAAATGATAAAAAAGTTTTTTTTGGATCCACTCTACTTGACGAAAATTTTAAAAATAAAATTAAGAAAGCCGATGATTTACCTGAAATTTGCGAAAATATAAATTGTGATAAAGATGAAGTAGAAAAAAAAAATTCATGCGCTTAAAGTGCAACACAGGCGAGCAACAAAAATTGCAGATAACACAATGTGGAAACAATGGGAAACAAAGAAACATTTCAGAAATGTTTCTCAAAGCGTCCACACCAAAAAAACAAATCAGAAATATTTCTGAAATGTTTCTGAAACATTTCAGAAACGTTTTTTATACAATGTTTCCTGAAATGTTTCTTTGGTGTGGACACACCTTTAGAATCATTGGTATACGCCAGGATCAAGACACCCTCTTCTTTGTATGATCTTGGCCTCGATGACGTTATTTTTTAGCTTTTTTACGGCCAGTCTCGTTCCATTGATTAATGTTACGCAGCATCATAATCCTACCTGATCCTACTGTTAATTGTAAATTGTGAGGTGGTAGTCCAGGCAAATCCAGGGAATTTAAGAACCCCGTGGGATAGTTGACTACGTCATCCTGGTTTGTAACTGTGTCAACTGATTTGTAAGAAAACAACTCTCCGAGAAAAAATTCTGGATGGTTGCATTGAGATGATCAACATTATTGTTTTTGGCCGCCAATATTGCTTGTTCACTCAGCCAAATATGGTTTCTGAACTCTTGTTCTATGTCCGTAAAAACACGCTGAGTAAGGTCCTCTTTTGTGTCGAGGAAGTGACAAAAATCCGTGAGTAGTGTAATTAATCCGGTCGAGGTGTCAACTGCGACCTTAACATTTCCAATATCTAATAACTGCTTCGTGGTTATCACGAAGATCTTTCCTCCAGTGACCTCTTGTGGGCAAACGTACATTCATTCCAAATGATCAATTTCCATACCTGTAGAATCTCCTGCCATAGCACTGCAGCATCAATTTAAGACTTTGATAGTTAAGAGTCATAACCTCCATTTTCAGCTTTGCATTTCGTTACAATACAATCTTCCTTGTTACAGATAGTACATCCTTCGTTATTGAAAACAGCGCTTTTGTTTTTCATTCGTTAACAAATCAGAAACATGTGGCACATCTTTCACATCAATGTTTTTTTAAGGTTTGAGACAATGTTTGAATTACCAACACAATTTTCTGGCATCTTCGAGTTGTTTGCCGCTTTTATTTCTTCTACGTTTGTCCGTTCATAATTGAACAACAAATACTTATTAGGTGTTATGTGATTTGAAGTTCCGCCATCTTAATACCATTCATCTTATTGATTTCGTGCACAAGAACAAGTAAGAAATACGTTCAATTCTTTTGAGTCTTGCCCTTGTGATTATTATTTTCTTTTGGGCGTTTTCTTTCTTTTACGGCCACGTGAACAGTATTCGAAGACTTTAGGTCGTTTTTTACTTGCGACTTATAGGTACTATAAGGCAAGTTATGCATTCGTAAAAAAAATCGAACTCGAGATTTTGATCAAAGTTGACATTACGATGATAGCGAAGACGAAAAAAGTGGGTCTGGCAATTCTGTCTGTCTGTCTGTCTGTCTGTCTGTCTGTCTGTCTGTTCGATTACAGCTAAACGGCTCGGCCGATTTTCTTCAAACTTGGTAGATATGGGTTTTGATTTTTTACCCCCGGATGTTTTTTGATTTGATTTTTTATGACCAAAAATAACGGTACCTGCCATACGATTTTTTTCCGAAATTTTATAAATATTTTTTTTTCTCAAAAACTGTCCCTGCGATTTTCTTAAAAAAAATTCAAAAAATTTAATTTAGTTAAACCTAGCTAATGGTCGAAAAAAATTTTCAAAAAAATGAGTAGTTTTGGTACCCCCCTTGGGACCATTTTTTTTGTTTTTGATTTTCTCAAAAACGGTACCACCGATTTTGATCATTTTTTTTATGCTAAAGCTTCCCAGCAGTTTTAATATTATTGTGTATTCAAATTTTCCAAAACAAATTTTTTGGATTTTTAAAAAAACTTTCAAATTTTTTTTTTGAAAACTCAATATTTCGAAAACCCCATGCTCGATTTTTTCAAAACTTGATAAATAAAAGTTTGGAAAAATAATCTACAAGATATAAGAAAAATAAATGAATTTTACCTAAAAATAACGGTACCTTCCATACAAATGTTAAAAAATGGTTTTCGAAAATCGTATTTTTCTCGAAAACGGTTCCCAGAATTTTGCTTAAATTTTTTTTCTTTCTATTATTTTTAAATATCTGTAATTTGATAAAAAAAAATTTGAAAACAAGATATTACTGACTGTACCTACCATAGAACGATTTTTTTAAATTTTGAATTTCTCATTATTAGCACAACGGATTTTAATGAAATTTCGTAGAGGGAAGCTTCTAAAAAGTTTAAAAAACATTGCATTTCAAAACTTTAAGAAAAATATTTTTTTGAATTTTGAAAAAAAAAATCAATTTTTTGTTTTTTGAAAATTCAATTACTCGAAAAGGGCTCAATACTTTTTTTGTAAATTTAATTTTTATTCATACAATAATAAAAACTTCAAATTGGCATACCAACATTTTTTCTTAAAAATGTTTTAAAATTTTCTTATATAAAACCTTATTTTTTAAGAAACCACTACAAAGACTTATAATTTTTGTTCTTGCATAAATCTATATTTGCTTGAATCACATGGCATCCTATTCTTACCTTTAACTACTAAAGAAGTTTTTTTTAGTCATTTAAAAATGAATTTTATGCTTATGAACAGTTTCTCTAATACCATTAATTTTTGAAAATTCTTAGTCTTTTACATAGGAGCAAGTTCGTGCGACCCAGTCGTGCATTTTATTTCTTTTCATCTCTCACAGCTTTCTTACCAATATATAAATACATTTCTGGGTTCTGTAGTATCAGGCTGTGTATCAAGCAGTTTCATCTTAATTTCATCAGCAGTAACTTTAAGCACATTGCCTTGAAAGCTCAATATTAGGTTTATATCTGTTAATCCTAGTAGTTAGGTAACTCCCAACCACTCATCTTCAATGCTTAATTCAATACATGTCAGTTTCGCCTGGTTACATTATCAGAACACCCTCACATAACTCTGTAATAATTATAAACACACATGATAATGAAGAAAGATACAAAGTATCTTTCAATAAACATAGTAAAATATCTTTCAATAAAAATGGTATCATTCTATAAACAAAATGTAATGCTCACACAATGATTAATAATTTAATCTCATAGCGAATGATGATTATCTGATATTATAAATATAAAACTGCATATCAGCACATTTTGCCTTCAGTAAATTGTGTGCCCAAAGCATCTTTGATAATTCCAATAGGATTCTTGTGTCAGAAATTTTTTAAGAAAAGAAAAGCAAACGATCTTCAGTCGAAGATAGATTTGCTGTATAAACATTTTATAAGTATAAAAAGGGTCTCATCGATGATGATGAGTTTAGTTCATAAGTAAGTAGTGACCAGTAGTCCAATGGCATAAGTTCTTCGTATAGTCTAAGATTTCCCCTGACCCACGGTAAGGCATCTGAAGCTCAATAAAAGCATATATTTAAAAACCAAAAAATAAAAAGTGTTTTTTTTTTAATTCATCACGAACCATAAACTAAAACTGCCTGCCTAAAACTGCTGGTGGACTGCCCCATCAGTACGGGAATTTTCGTTCAAGGCACAAAGATTCCTACACCCGTCCCTTGGCTTGTTCTTGATTCACCAGTTTACCACTTGATGGTATTTGTTTCGAGGATGTAGTTTGTTTACTCTCCAACCCAATATTTTTTGTTTCTAAGCTATGTAAAAAATGTTATCCCGAAATTCATACAATCATCATGCAATCAATTGGGATTTCAAGAAAGTTTGGTACAGAAGACGGCCTGATTAAGTCTCTTTCCATGAGACCAATAATTTTAATAATTTTGCCTCTCTTAGTTCCTTCCTTTGAGAGTCTCATGATTCCTCCCATTGTCGAACTTTTGATGATCTCGTGTAGAAGGGAGATATGGAAGATAACCTCCATAGCTGGGGTTGGGCAGTTTCTCATTTTTTTTTTTTTTTTTTTTTTTTATAATCGGCGCACACTCAAGGGGTTTGTATACCCTTAATATGCCAGAGACACAGTGTGAGCATTAAGAAAAAAGGTAAGGGATAGAAAGGAGGTGTCGGTGTACATTGGTTTTAAATTCTTGAACATTGCAATGACTGGGAAAGACAGAGCGTGGCAAAGAATTCCACATTCGCGTAGTGCGGCTGAAGAACGAATCTCTGTACTTCACAGTACGGCCGAAGTTGGGCTCAAGGGTAAACTGATGGGCATTCCTAGAAGTGCGAGTATTACGGTTAAATTGTTTAAGGGGAGGAATGCAGCTGGCTATTTCACTAGAGCATAGTCCGTTAAAATAACGGTAAAAAAGGGTGAGGCAAGAAACATTACGACGATGTTGGAGTCACGTAAATGAGTCAATGATGTTATTATCACCAATCATTTTAAAAGCTCTTCTTTGAATACTGTCCAAGAGACTTAAATAAGTTACTGGAGCACCAGCCCATAGATGGGAGTTTTGGACGTATATAGGTTTTATAGATTGTAGCCAGATCAGAAGGAGAGAAAAATTTCTTGCACCGTCTCAGAAAACCCAAACATCTTGCGGCATTTTTGGCAATATCGCGTATGTGAGTGTTCCACAAGAGGTGGTTCGTGATGCACATACCGAGAATATCGAGATGTTCAGTTTCATTGATGCAAGTGCCACTCATAGATAGTGGCAAGGGGGGTATATCTCGCTTTAACGATATAAGACAGCATTGGGTTTTCGAAGCATTAAATTCGACACGGTTTCTTATTCCCCATTGCACAATGCTGTTTAGGTCGTAATTTAATGTGCTTATCATATTTTGTCGTTGCAGTTCCACATCCGAAGAGGAGGGATGTGAGTCTGAAAACGAATATGAAAAGCTAAGAGTACTATCGTCAGCGAAACAATTAATTGGATTAGAAGTTACAGACAGGAGACCATTAATAAAAATGAGGAAGAGGGTTGGGGACAAAACGGAGCCCTGGGGCGCACCAGCATTTATCTTGTGGGTTTCAGACTTGAATCTGTCTAGTACAACTTGTATTGAACGGTTCGAAAGAAAATTTCTAATCCAAAGAAGTAGGGATTCGTCGATCCCGAAAGCACGCATTTTCGATAAAAGAGCAAGATGCCAGACTTTATCAAATGCCTTTGAAATATCAAGTGCAATAATCTTACTTTCTCCGAAACAATGTAAAGATTTGTTCCACTTTTCGGTTAGATAAACCATCAAATCACCTGTGGACCTATTGCTACGAAAGCATGTAAAAATTTGGTCCGTCGAATATGGGCGTTGCAGGCCTTCCTGGCTTGTTTGAACTTTTTCCGGTTTTCCTCAGTTGGGTTGGCTCTAAAACACCGGAAGCTTACCTCTTTTTCCTTGATAACCTCTTTACAGCTCAAATCAAACCATGAATTATCCTTGGGTCTGATACTTTTAACCCTATTCGGGATAAAATGTTTCATTCCCAAAAGAATAATGTTAGTTATCATATCTGCGCTGGAGTCTACGTCACTATCGAGGAAGCATAGTGACCAGTTAAAGATCCTGAAAAAGTTATTTAAACCGTTCCAGTTGGCTTTCTCGTACTGCCATACGGTTCTTCTAGGAGCTCTTTCTCTAACTGGATTTGTTTGACACGAGAAATTTGCAGATTGCTTCCGTAATAGAGATATACGCGAGACTTTTGACTTTTTCTATAGTTTTCCTAGTTATTGATATTGGGTTCTCTTATGCCATGCGCAAATACACCATAGGTAATTATGGTCTTACCATCATAGCGTACTTCTAAGGATGTTTGGGTTGCATCCCCCTGACTTGCCTGTGAATCTCTTGCAAATCATTAGGGCTTTTGTGGCTTATCCGACTATGGCTTTTTTTTTTATAATCTACTCACGCTCAAGCGCTCAAGGGATTATTATTACCCTTTAAATGTTTCAACACAGCGCGGGCGTGAAGTTAAGGAAGAGAAAGAAGGACAGGAATTTACTATCTTGTATAATTTCTAGATATTTTACCGCTCTATGGGTTTCAATTACTGCACCAGCCAACTGGATAGGTTTCATATGTGGCAGAAGTCTTTCTGGTAAATGGTAGGGAGGGGTTTATTAAAAGCCCTACAGATAGACATCATTTCCTTGTACGGTTTAGTCCTCTTTGGATAATATCACAAAGGGTTTCTTCAAACTTACTTACTGCCATGATAGCCATATCATCTACAAAACCAATGCAGCATATACCTTGGGAGGTTAGATTTTCTAACAATTCATCCACTACATGACTTCACAATAAGGGTGATAATACCCCACCCTGAGGACAGCCTTTTGTTGTGATTTTTTTTATTCTGTTCTGCTTGTGCCTCTGCATTTCTAGTGCCTAACATTTCTTTTATCCATCTGGTTATGGTGATGAGTACAAATTTTCTAACAAGAGCGTTGCCTAAAGCCTCATGAGATGTGTTGTCTTGTCGAAGACTCCCTCTATGTGCACGAACGCAGCTAATGCTTTTTTCAAACAGGGCGGTCTCTGTTGATTCACCCGCCATACATGCGTGTTGTCACTGGCCTACTTTTTAAAACTTCTGATCTTATGTGGTTGTCAATTACCTTTTCCAAAGTTTTAAGTACAAAGGATGTTAAACTTATTGGCCTGAGGGATTTTAGATGGGTTGTATTTTATTTTCCCTATTTTGGGAATTAAGATTATCTTACCTGTTCTCCATATACTTGGTATATACCCAAGGCATAAGGTCTCCTTTCCTTTCTGCAAGAGGGCCGGGAAGATACCATCTGCACCTGGTGATTTGTAGGATTGAAAGTTATTAACTGCCCAATCTATCCTTTTGCTTGAGCAAATGGTTGTAGCTATCTTCCAGTCCTGTCATGTTTGGTATGAGGTATTCTCTCTAGCCATAGTTAGCATCCAATGGTAAACTGCCTGGGAAATGTGTGTTAAGCAGCAAGTTACACCTCTGCTCTTCATTTTCAGTGAAACTCCCATCACTATGCCGAAGTGCTACTGTTAAGTTACAGGACTGAACAGCACGTCCAAATGATAAAACTTTACTTTTAAAATGAGTGTTCGTTAGTGTAAGCGTTGCACGCGTTTCAACCATTTTACGTTTAAGGTGGTGGCTCCTCACAGTTGGCTTTTCATTGTTTGGTGGTCAAATTTGAGACAGCCGATTCGGTAGTCAATTAGCCAGCAAACGTACGTCAAAGGAACGCAATATCGCATGAGAACATCGCCGCGGTTAGTAAAAGTGTACAGTAGAACCCAAGGCAGTCTATTCCTCACCATGCACAAGATCTTGTCCTCTCAAAGACTTATCAAGTTTAGCGTCGGAATTTGGGCATATACCCGTACAAGATCTAACTAATATGGGACCTCAAAGTTCATGGCCATAGAAAACCCTATTTGTCCGCTGAACTGGGCCTCGAAGTCGACCCCGATTTTGACAAAAAAGTCGCATTTTTGGATGAATGGCTATGCTTCTTACAACAGACGAAGTCAACCCATACTAGGTTAACCTGTCGGCAATGCATTTTTAAAGTGTTACTGTTTGGTGTGGCGGCGGCGGTGGTGTCGATCGTATTTTTTTTCAAAAACGACTTTGGTAAGGCGGTCACCGTCAATGGCGAGCGCTACAGAACGATGATAATAAATTTCTTATGGCTCAAATCCGAACGTAGACAATATGTGGTTTTAGGTGGACGACGCTACGTGCCGCAAAGCAGAAGAACACCACGATTGGTATCTGAATGAACGATTTGAGGGTAAGACCAACAAGGTCATGCAATTTGACCCAGCTAGACTTTTTCTTGTCACCTCAAACCTGGGGCTGGTATTCAAAAACTCTTTTTGTTGGAGCACAGTTTTCCAACCAATATAGGCAAGTCAATAAAGTTGACATGTTTTGATTTGCTAAACTACGTCTACATCTTGTTGCAGGCTCGGTTGAAACTTCTCTTCCATTCATTCTCCTAGTACTCGTATAATGGATAAAATATTCGTCAAAAATTGGAAATGGCTGATGATATCGATATTTCCGCATATCATAGAATGGCACTTATACGTATATAAAATATTGCCACTCCAGAACAATATTGAAGAAATCAAATCACAGCACATCTCCTTCTCGAAACCCTGTGCTTGTTTGGAAAAGTGAAGAGAAGCTATTCCCTCGTTTTATACTCCACGACAACTGCATCAGTTTTCCCGGGATACAATAGAACAGATATTTTCGTTAAAAAGCGTAGTCAGTAACAACTCATAGTTTTCGACACGGTGTGATTAAGTGCCATGACTAATGACTTAAAAACTCTTGAGATCCGAAATTAAACTTTTAACTGATAGTTGTCCAAGAAAGCTATTAAAAGCCTTTGGCACCCACTATTATTGAACGACCGAGTGTAACACACTCATCCTCGCAAGATCAAACTACCAATTACTAGAACTCTGCCCTTTATCTTGCACTTAAAACTGAACAGATACATGAAATTGCGTATAGCGCCTCAAGCCAGTGACTCGAGGTGCCACACGAAATTTCATTTTAAATAGGGGATTGTGTGTGTAAATCCATTTCCAATAGCAGCAACCCTGTCTCCTTAGAGCAGTACCTAGAGCTCCGTATATAGCAAATTGAAAATTTACGTTCCTTATGTCAATGATGCTGACGCTTAAGGCATTGAAAGTAGTTGATTTGTTGTCAGGTCTTAGGCAAGATACAAAGTATTATTCCAATCACCACCGAAGAAGGCAACACAAAATACCCCTTTTCCTTGCGACTCGACTATGTTCACCGTGGTAAATATTTGTCGTTGAGGAAATTAAAAGGAGTAGTCTTTCATGTTTTTATTCGTATTTTTCACTTTAGTATACAGTTTCGTTTTTGTGTTTTTTTTCCACTGAAGATCTCGTCTTTCCGATTTCCAGAGAAGGTTTCAGCACAAAATGGCGAAAGGAGGAAAAAGTCGTCCGGTTGAAATAAATTATTGTGAAAAATTAAATTACGTTTTTATCTTGAATATGACACCAAGAGCAAAACGAAAAAAAAGAGAATGAATTTAAAAATAATATTAAAAAAAAAAAAACAATATTGCTGGATGCTGGTTGGAAAATTCAAACAGGATTTCGACTGCTCAATTCCAAAGTTTGCCATGAAAAATGGGTTTACCTAGGACACGACATCGACATCCATTGCTTCCCCTAACCGGTAGTAGGTGCTGACCAGAAGCAAAATAACTTTTCCAATTTCCATCGTTTTATCATAAGAAATGGTTTGTGTATTCTGTATATAAGTGAAGTATGTAAGTATGTACACAGCAGGTACTGCTCTACAGATACATTTACCATTGGGCTATATGCAGTTTAAACTTTTACAGAGACGACATCTCTTAGGTTCAAATGAAATACATTGAAGAATTCACAACTTTTATGGCTTACCTACATTTAATTTATTTTTTGGATTTGCTTGGAAACATTTTAACTGACTCGACTGGATGAGAAATTTTCTAAATTTAGATATTATTAGATGACCCGGTTAACTTCGTATCACCTAATATTTTTGAGCTCTCGAGTTTTAGCGAGACAAACGAACAACAATTGATTTATATATACAGGATGACCGGTAATGCGTGTGCCATACTTTGGGATGTGATTCTTGGTCATATTCTAAGAAAAAAATTGTTCTACAGTAAAGTCTGATTTTCAACTTTGATATCACTTTTTGGCGATTTAAAAAAAGGCTAACTTTGGTGTACCCTGACCCATGTTAAGGTTAATTTCTCTGTCACTACTAATGATAGGGAATCCTACACGGAACACATTATACCATTGGATATTATAACGGAAGAAAAGATAAGATGGGCAATCCATTCCTTTTCTCCGTATAAATCTGCTGGCCTTGATGGCATCTTCCCAATGATGCTACAGAAAAGCGAAATCCAAATAATACCGCTCCTGAAAAACATATTCCTTAACAGTCTAAAATGGGGATATGTTCCTTTATCATGGTGCGAAGTCAAAGTGGTTTTCATTCCAAAAGCTAGCAAGTCCAGTCATACAGAAGCAAAAGATTTCAGGCCAATTAGTCTGACATCGTTTATTCTTAAAACGTTTGAAAGACTGATAGACCTACATATTTTTGGCACTCTGAAACTGGTTGATTTATCCCCAGCTCAGCACGCCTACACAAAGGGGAAGAGTGTAGAAACGGCACTTCACAGCGTCGTTAGCACGATTGAGAAGACAATGAGCGACAAAGAATCCAGGGGCACCCCACAGAGGGGAGTTCTCTCACCACTCCTTTGGGTGCTGGTTATGAACACAATTCTCATTAATTTAAAACACTGTGGTGTAAAGGTAGCCTACGCTGACGATCTTGCGTTATTAGTTACAGGTAAATTTCTACCCACTATCAGTGAACAGATTGAATACGCCCTTTCTAAGGTTAATAGATGGACTACAAAGTGCGGTCTGATGGTTAACCCGTCAAAAACAGAATTAGTCCTCTTCACAAATAAAAGAAAAATACCAAACTTCAGAATACCTTCAATTGAAGGCACCCCGCTGAAGATTTCAGATCATGCAAAGTATCTTGGTGTGATTCTAGATAGGAAATTAAACTGGAGTCTTAACACTAAGGAAAGAGCGAAAAAAGGAATGATTGCATTCTACTCCTGTAACAGAATCTTTGGGAAATCCTGGGGACCTAGTCCAAAAATTATCAGGTGGATGTATTTGGCGATAATCAGACCAATACTAACCTATGGTAATTTGGTATGGTGGAATGCAACGGAAAAAAGCACGAACCTCAAAACTCTGGAAAAAGTACAGAGACTCGCGTGCATTGGGATTACGGGTGCCATGAGATCCACACCAACTGCAGGGTTGGAGGCGATACTCAACCTGAAACCCCTAGACCTTTTCGTACAAGAATCCGCAGCATATAGCGCCTTAAGGCTAAGCCAGACTAATACCTGGAAAAACAGTGCAATAGGACATGCTCAAATTCTTCAGAAATACTTGGGTGATAGCATCATTACAGATTATACAACACCCGAGCTTGACTTTTATAAACCATTCCAAACTGCCTTTCCAAGCAGAGAAGAATGGCTGAACAACCAACTCTACACCAGTGAATTAGAAATAGCAATCTAAACTGATGGCTCCAAAATGGACACAGGTGTTGGCTTTTTCTCAGAACCTCTTGAGCTAAACAACACATTTAGGCTCCCAGATCATAGCAGTGTCTTCCAAGCGGAGGTCCGGGCAGTGAAAACAGCTGCTAGACAGGTATCAATGATGGCGATACCACGGGCTGATATCACCTTTTACATTGACAGCCAAGCGGCAATAAAAGCGATTTCTGCCACTGTGATAAAATCGAAGCTTGTCTCCTGCTGCCGCGAAGAGCTTAAGGTTCTTGGTACGCAGCACAATATTAGACTCTGCTGGGTACCGGGACACAGCGGCATACCAGGTAATGAAAATGCCGATGAGTTGGCAAGACAGGGATCAGCGCTCGACGCTAGTCAAGCAGCGATGGTAAGCATCCCACTCTGTAACATTAAACAGAAAATTTCAGACATAATCCTAAGGAAATCCAATGAAAGGTGGAATCTACTTGACACCTGTGATACTACTAGAAAATATGGCCCTGCTTTAACAAGCAGAGGACTGACAAAATTATACAACTTAGTAAGAAGTCCCTTCGCTCTCTTACGAGCATAATCACCGGACATAATTTATTGAAATACAATAAATTTAAAATGAAACTAAGTACAGATGACCTATGCAGAGGATGTGGTGATGAAGAGGTAGATGAAGGCACATCACACTTTCTCTGTCATTGCCCGTCACTATGCCACCAGAGAAGGAAATGGCTTGGTAGCTACTTCTTTGATAATCTAGAAGATATTTCTAATATTTCAGGAATACGCATATTGAACTTCGTCAATGCCTCAAAATGGCTTGACTGATTAATATAATACATAGGTTTTATCAGAAAAGAGTGATAACACTCACGGGTAACACAATGGATCTACATTGATCTAAGTGTGACAATAGCAACACCAATTGTCAGCCCAACAACCTAACCTAACCTAATGATAGGGACAGCATTTTTGACTTTTTTTAGCAGAAATACCAACCTTCAAAACTACGTTTAAATTGAGCTCATATAATTTTAGGGTTGCCAGATATTCAATTTTAAATGGTGTTCAATTTTTCTTGCCCGAGCAAATTTTGACTTTGAGGTCAATTTTTTTCAAGAATGTGCAATAAACATAAAGTTTTCTTATTTTTACCTGATGAACAAAACAATAATAAAAAAAATCGTTAATAAATGCACCCAAAACCCCATACATTTTATGATACTTGGGAAAATCTAAAACAGGTAAAAAAATCGTAACTATACTTTTATAGCAACACTTGGCAATTGCAGTGGTTTTCAAGAATTGATAGTTCTTATGTAATTTTTAAAACTGTGCACTCATGAAAAGGGTTAAAGGTGTACTAATACCTACTTGACTTGCTGTCAAAACTCTACATACCTTACCTCTTCTCAGGGATAGTTAAATTTCGGGTATGAATGTTTAATGGGTAAATTAACTAAATAAGTGGTATAAGAGAATAGAAAAATAAATTCCTTCATCAGATTATCAAGTTAAGTCACGATAACCATTGGATAAGAGCGCTTTTTGAAATGCCTTCATTTACGAGAAAAGAATACGCAGACATTTTTTTCGTTTATGGGTTGTGCAATGGAAATTCAAGAAGGGCACAACGAAGATGCCAGGAACTTTATCCTAACAGACGTCTTCCTTCTCAAATTTTTTTTGGAAATACCTTTCGAAGGCTTCGAGAAACTGGATCAGTTTCAACTGGAAGGGAGCTGCAAGCACAAGAAGAGTTTCGGTGCACTGAAAATAAATTCCTAGTTAATATTGATAAAAACGTTTTGTTGACCTTCAACAAAACAGTTTTATCGTTTTGATGAAATTTTGTTGATTTCACAAAACTTTTTATAATTCAGCATGATTTTTGGTCAGTTTAACAAAATATGCACTACAAAATAATATTGTCAATTTAAAAAACAAATTTTTGTTAATATAACAAAATAAAACAGAGATTTTTGTCACATCGACAAACTTCTTTGTGATTTTAACAAAATGTTTGTTGTATCTACAAAAAATCTGTTTTGTAAATGTTTGTCAATATCACAAAGTTTTTGTTAATTTTTTTTTGTCAATTTAACAAAAATTGAAAACGTTTTTGTTTAAATGACAAATATTTTGTTTTGGGGTTGAGTTATTTTGTAATATTGATAAAATAATATTATCAGATAGATAAAACTATTTTGTAAGGAAATCAAAAAATTCTGCGCGTATATTTTTTTGATCATGACATTTCTTTTGTGTATCATAGTTCATATTTGGTATTTGTCAAAAAATCGATGTAAGATTAACTGAACGTAACAAAAATTGCGTATTGTCCATAGGCCCTCACAGATGGTTGCATGTGAGATCGTAGGGACTTAAATTCCAAAGAAAACCATTTTGACAAAATTAATTTTGTGGATTCCACAAAAGAAATTTGTAAAATTGAAAAAATATTTTGTTAAATTGACAAAATATTTTGTTGAATTGACAAAATATTTTGTCAATATAACAAAATATAATAAAAAAGGTTTGTTAATTTAACAAAACAATTTGGTCAATTTACCAAAACAATTTTGTTAATTTAACAAAAAAATTTGTTAATCTGATAATAATAAAAAAAAAAACAAATTTTTTGGGTGCACTTATTAATGACTTTTTTTTATTATTGGGCGATTCCGCTATAGACGATTTTTGACACCAATTTTTGAACTACAATATTTTTTACTTTTTTGATAAATATTCAAAGCAAAAATACTATATTTAATAATGAAAACAAAAACTGAGACCTAACTTATAGAGAACATTTTTGTTTGCCTTGGCAACATTATCATACGAAGAGTCGGTATGAACTGCAATTATTACAACTGGTAACATACGCTCAAAATGGCTATTTCCGACAGTTTTGAGTTATGCTTTACTCAATAGACGTATGAAGCAACTACGATTTAATCGTTTGCATAAAAACATGTACGAATTTGTTATTATATTTTTAGCATTATTGATTGCAAAAAGCCATTGTAAGTTTGTTGCACCCGCGATATAAAAGATATAAAAGTTTACTTTTTTGGCAGAAATAAAGTGCTAGCGTTTTGAAACTTTCTAAAAGTAAGAAGAAAACAAAACTAAAATTAAATCAGTCGTTTTTAGAAATATATTGTACGTTGAACGACAAGAAACGTTGATTTAAATTGGTTGCACCCGCGATCCCAATATTAAGATCGCGGGTGCAACTTTTTGACTACTAACATTATAACGTGATTTATTGTATTTTATTGATAAAATATGCTTTGAATAATAATTTCTGCTGTCCACGTTTTTTTTTAACTATGTAATATAATATTTTGTTCTTTTTATATAAAAATATATGGTTAAATGGAAGTGAAACAAGAAAAAGAGACTGCTTTACAGAAAATTGACAAAAAATTAACAAATATGCTGAGCTTCATGCAGAAAAAGGACGTAGAAATTTAATGTGGAGAGATGTATTGAAAGGGAAAATGAAGGCAGATACAAATTTTAAAATTCCGACCAGAATCAGACAAAACGAAAAAATGCAGGCAACACAAAAAACGGCAGGCACTCATTACATCAGTCCCTGTAGAATGAAAAAGTCGCACAAGTGAAACGTAATCGCCCAAGGAGTCCCACTAACGTAGTTGAAGTGGTAAAAAATGTATTTAAAACAAAAACTGATTCCACCAAAGCAATGCCTAAAAAACTGAAGGATGACAGGTGATTTCTATAAAAGGGATAATATTAGCAGACAAGTGCCGGGTATAAAAGATGTAAAATCGATTAAGTCGGAAGTTAAGAATCGAGAAGAGTACAATGACCATGAGCATTCGTGAAGTTAAGTTTTCGATGTTTTTATTGAGTCAGAAGCATTAGATTCTAAATCTCCAACAGGGTCTTTTGAGCCCCCTATATTACCAGTAGATCCATGCTCTAAAATACCGTTCTGTTTTTACAGCCGCAGTATTTCCAAAAGTTATTCCCGCAGTTTTGTACCTTCTTGCACCAGGTAGGCTGCAATATCACAATATCGTTATATGGGGTTATCCTTAACCGATATCGATGAAGATGGAGTACTTCTAACATACATATATGTATTTTCGAAAAGTATTGAAATA
The DNA here is from genome assembly GCA_911387755.1 of Chrysotoxum bicinctum. NCBI lineage: Eukaryota > Metazoa > Arthropoda > Insecta > Diptera > Syrphidae > Chrysotoxum > Chrysotoxum bicinctum. The sequence continues at coordinate 135,636,469 of OU426988.1, forward strand.
TTTGAAAAAAACAAAATTATAATTAATAGAGAAGGGTACTGACTTGTTACATATGTGCCTTATTTTATATTTTCCAGTTTTTTTAAATCAGTTTACTAATTTAAGTTAGACGCGTTGCACCCGCGATAATTTGATGTTGCACCCGCGATTGATTTAAAAGTTAATATTTCGTTGCTTACTTTTGTTTTCTATCTTTATTTTTATTTATTTAGTTAATTGAATCAACGTCGCGTCGGTCGGTCGTTTAATATATGTAAGAATAGCATGATAAATGTTTCACAATTAACAAAATTTGTGTTTTTTGTACTAGGATCTAGAAAAGTCGGGCCGATTCTGTTGCACCCGCGATCGCACTTTGAAACCATTCTTCTGCCAAATTATTTATTATATTTTAGAATTCTAAATGGATTAAAAATAAATAGGTGAAAATGTATCCCTTCAATTAATAATGTCATTAAATATTTTGCTTATTTTATTATTAAATGTACTTCAAATGAGTCTAAATGTTGCACCCGCTATAATGGAATCACCCTATTGTTTTTTTTTTTTCATCAGGTCAAAATAAGAAAACTTTATGTTTATTACGCAGTTTTTGAAAAAAATTGACCTCAAAGTCAAAATTTTGCTCGGGCAAGAAAAATTGAACACCATTCAAAATTGAATATCTGGCAACCCTAAAAATACATCAGGTCAATTTAAACGTAGTTTAAAAGGTTTGTATTTTTTCTAACAAAAAGTCCAAAATTAGGTCCCTACCACTAGTACTGACTGAGAAATTGACCTTAACATGGGTCAGGGTACACCAAAGTTAGCCTTTTTTTAAATCGTCAAAAAGTGATATCAAAGTTGAAAATCAGACTTTACTGTAGAACAATTTTTTTCTTAGAATATGGCCAAGAATCACATCCTAAAGTATGGCACACGAATTACCGGACTCCCCGTATAGAAGATTATTTGACTTGCTAGCCTTAGCTGTCTCCGATAAAATAAGCTTTTTTTTCTACAAGAAGAAGAGAGATGTAGAAGATACCAGGCTCAATGTGATCAACTATAGCATAATGCGGAAGCACTACAGCTGAAATACTTTTCGTCATCCAATACAAATGTTGTATTTATTAGTTTTATAAAAAATACAAAATACGAACAGGTAGGTACATATTTCTCTAAAAAGCTTTAAGAAGGTTGTCAAGCAGAATCAGCAAATCGGCGTGATTTTTGCCACGGATTTCGTGATTTTTAATCAAAGAAGGTAGGATTTTCTTGTGAAAATACAAATTTTAACGGCAGGATTTCATTACACGGGGTTCTATTTCTTTATAATCCGTCCTTAAGTCCGCAACTCAGGCTTTCGAAACAGGCAAAGTAACATAGTCACTGAACAATAGGAAATAGTTGATTTTTTTAATCAGCATTTCCAACAGCTGCTCAAGGGGCTGCATGAAGGGGGAGTAATAAGGTAAGAAGATAACCCAGGTTTAGTTATTTTAAAAAAAAATGGGCCTAGCTATAATCAACGTTAAGTTGAGGAGGTCATGTTTTTGGAAGGTTGTATAGTATTTATCATATAAGTATAAATGGAAGGAAGCCGTGAGTAACGTTTTGTTAAAGAATACTTCACAGCGATTGAAGACCAAACAAAAGTTTGTTGGTTTTGACGTAAATCAAAACAAGACCAAATAAAAAAAACTAACAAAGTCTGCCCACTGACGAGGACAAAACGTCACAATTGTGATAGCAAAAATATTGAAGTTATTAAGGATTAAATCTGGAATAAAATAAGGCGTTATCTGTAAAATTTCTTCGAGACTCGCATTCACATTTTCCATTACATTTCTCATCACTATCTGTTTTCTGAAATGCTTCCAAGGGAAACACTCCAAGTTCCCCAATTTATTGTGAAGACGGAATTTTTTCCATCCTTTACATTCGCGTGTCGGGTAATTTTTTATACTGAGGTAGAAGGGGTGATATATCTTATTCCACCCAAGGAATGAAATGTGTTAATTTTATCATGTTAAAATCCAAGTTATCGAACAGAAATTAGTTGAATGACAAACTGGTATTTGGTCGATTGTGACAAATAGCTGATAACTCTTACAACTGAGCTTCATAGTATGAAGAACGAGACCCTAAGTTTGAAATAGGGTCCACTTACTTCTTATAATATATAAATAATGCAAGGCTGTATTGAATGATCTAGTCGAGAGAATGCTAGGTGCATTCCCTTCCATGCTTCCATCCAGAATTGAAACCAAGTCAGTTACTGCTGATCTAAGTTCATTAAATGAAACCTGGCAATCATCAGCATTCTCAAAAAAAGATTGCTACTGAAACTAAATCTCTTTCAAGATGCTTTGGCTTATCACCACAACATGGAAGAAAACAGTGGTGCATATACACTTCGTCACCAGCTAATAAGTCACTAACAGTAGAAATGCGAATTCTTACTTCTTTTGCCCATAGATCGTTTCTTTCATTTGCCTTTTCTTAAATTAAATCTTTAACGTTTAGACTTCGAATACAGTAGACTGTTCTTCGCATTTCAATTGGCCTTTTTAATTAATTTACAAATGGTTTAATCATGAATGTCAAAAGGCGAGAGATAAAGCATTCCAGCTGCTTAATTTATTTCGCAAATACAACGCGGATATCCTCAAGAAAATGTACTTGGAAGCAAACAAACACTACAAAATTGTTTGTCTGAGTTAAAAAAAAATACTTTGGTCAGCTAGTGCGGGAAGCTTCAAATGCAAGCAACGCAAAATGTTTTTGGAAAGCTGTAAGAGGGATAACTGGCAGATTATTCACAATTGGTGTTGGTTTACACCCCAATATCCTTAAGGCGCACTTTTGCAATCTTCTTAACCCTGTAAACAACAACGGTCCGGTTGTCCAATATGCCAGTCCTTTAGTTGTTAATGATTACCTAGACCGACACATAAATCTAGAAGAAGTCAAAGAGGCCATTGGTAGAAAAAAGTATAACAAAGCCCCAGGAGAAAACAGAATACCTTTTGAGCTCTACAAGAATTTGACAGAAGAAGCTTTAATCGTGTTGGTGGATTCGTTAATTCAAATATTTAATGCCAATATTGCCACTGAGCTTCCAAAAGGCGATTCTATTTCCGCTACACAAAAAAGGTGACTTGAATTCAGCAGAAAACTATAGAGGTATATCCTTCCTGAACTGTTCATTGAAGATCTTCTCACTGGTGCTCTACACAAGATTAACAGCATGGGTCGATAATGAGAACCCAACATAGGAAACTATATACGTTTTACATAGACTTCAAAGCCGCTTTTGATTCTATCGACAGAAGGTAACTATTCTACAAACTTTCATTGATGGGAATGTCAACAAAAATACTTAATGTTATTAAGCTCTTGTACTTGGACACAAAATCAGAGGTATGGAATGACAGGATTCTGTCAGAATGGTTTTCGACAACAATGGGAGTAAAACAGGGGTGTGTGCTAAGTACTCTCTTGTTCATTCTGTTTCTCGATGAAATGATCTGAATGAAGTGCTTTGCGGTGGAATTTTGTTGGCTGGAAGGAGGATTAAAGTGCTTATGTATGCTGATGATATAGTCCTGTTATCCGACTCCCCCCAACGACTTAGCCGTATGATTTTGGACCTTGAAGAATATTGTGCGAAATGGAACCTCACTGTCAACTTGTCCAAGTCCAAGATTATGATATGCAGAAAGGCCGGTGGATGTTATGCCAGGAACGAAAAGTGGAAATTCGCTGGAAAAGATATTGAGATACGAGTAGTTAAAGAGTATGATTATCTAGGAATGAAAATAACATCAAACTTAAGTATGAAGAGTCATTTTTGCAACAAGCTTCAGTTAGCAAAAACAGCACTTAATTGCACATGGAAGACCTGTATTAGTGCAAGTGAACTCAATTTAAGTGCGAAGTACAAACTATTTGAGGCAACTTCTAAATCAATTCTGTTTTATGCCGCGCAGGTTTGGGGCTATCAGCAAAGTGAAGAAGTCGAAAAATTACTAAGATTTTTTCTGAAAAGATTGTTTAAACTCCCATCTAGTTCTCCAAATTATATGCTTTTATTAGAGACGGGATTGTCGCCACTATTTATTGCAACTTTGAAGCTTCACTTCGATTACGTTATTAAGGCTATGTCTCACCCAGAAAACCGTCCAACAAAGCTGTTTGTAACGCATGCAATTTCCTCAAAATCTTTGTTTTACAAAAAGTGGGACCATTTGGCAAGCAAATACAACCTACAACTTAATGTTACGATGGATAATTTGGATGATTGGAAAGATAAACTGAGGGAGGAGTTTAAATACCAAGCGCAATCATCTCTCTACAGACAATATTACTGCAAGCTGAACTACGACTTAAATGAACTCAACTATTTCCGGCATGAAAACAATTTTCGAAATTTCAACAATATTTAAGGCTAGAGGAGAGTTTCTGAATTTAAATTTTATACCGCACAGGGATGATCTTCCTTTATTTTGCACCCTATGTAACCTTAAAGCTCAGGAGGACGTGTTCCATTTCATAGCTGGAGATCAGAAGGGTCTTCTTTGACTGCGCAACACTAAGAACAACAAGTGTTTTAAACGGACAGGAAGGCTGGAAGATTATAGCCGCATTTTACAAAGAAGCCGCCAGCTACAGAACCAAAATAACAGCTGAAGAATTTTAGTTTTTTCTGCATTAAACCCAACAATTTATTTTTCTTTTGTTAATTATAAATTTGTTTTAATTCTTTAATAAATTTATAATTCTATAAAGTTTTGAAATTATTATTTACTTGCCATCCTTCGTATAGAAAAAGTTCAAAAAAGATTTACTAAGTTTGCCTTACGTAAAACTTTTGGTTCTTTAAGTGTTCCATGTTATGAAAGCAGATGTGTTCTCATCGACCTAAAACCTCTCATTTTGAGAAGAAAATTAAATTCTGTACTCTTTGCTTATGATGTTCTCAACTCTATTATTGATTGTCCAGTGCTGTTGTCAATGTTTAATATGTATGCACCTGCTCGTAGTTTGCGACCAAGAAATGGTGATTTTTTATATGTTCCATATCATAGTACAAGTTATGCTAGGCACAGTCCAATCACTAATGCGTGCATTGATTTTAATGAATTTGATTATGCAATTGATTTTAATATGAATAGAAATGAAATTAAAAGAAAATTGATAAGCTTATTGCAAACACTATAACGTATATTTAACTTAATTAATTAATTTATCTTTTTAAAATTGTATATACATGTATTGAAAGTTAATTTTAATGGGTAGTCTTCATAAAGTCTTCTAACTTGAATGACGGTAATAAATAAATAAATAAATAAATCTGAGGTGACGGCCAAGGCCATGCCTTAATAAGATTGAGATGATCAATATGTGTAAACTCTGTAATTATTATTACTTTAAAGATGAATAAAGCAATCTATCTAATCTAAAATCTAAAAAAAATAATTTCTTTTTTTTTAAATGCCGACCATATGGATATTCACACATGTCTGATGGACAGGGATGAAGGTGCTTGTGCATCGTGTTCCTCACAGTTTTTTCAAATGAGTTTTTATTTTGTCTTCCCTTGTATAGTTTTCGGGCATGAAGTTTTACTTTTAAAACAGAAAGATCACTTAATCTAAATCCCTTGTTGTCATTTCTCTCTCTTCAAGCAGTTAACAAGGAATCAATTTCCTTGTTATGCAATAACGTAACTTCTATTCCAGAAGATTCAAGGATCTTTTCAAAAATAAAAAACTTTTCAGTCATCGTTGAACATGCTCGTAAGAATTTAATAAAAACACACTATTTGCGATATTCTAATACCCATTCTGGTAAACATCTTAAATGGTTGTATCGCTCTGGCTCACATTCCTTTGTCATGGAGAGAAGTAAATGTTATTTTCATCCCCAAAGCTGGCAAACCTAGCCATGTTAATCCTAAAGATCTAAGACCTATTAGCCTTTCAACATTCCTTCTTAAAACATTTGAACGTCTGATTGAAATCCATTTGAGGGCAAACATTGATAAGTCCTTACTATCCAATGCTCAACATGCTTATAACAAAGGGAAATCTGTAGAAACCGCTCTACATACGATGGTTCGTACTATCGAACATTCCCTTCATCATAAGGAGTTCACCTTAGTTGCTTTCCTGGATATAGAAGGAGCTTTTAGCAATGTCGACGCATCCGCAATCACATCTGCGCTGTCATCTCTGAAGGTGGATAAGTCAATCAGTAATTTGATAAATCATATGCTGATAAGCAGGATTATAAATTCAAAACTGGGCGATTTTACTACTCGAAGGACTGTCAGTAGGGGTACGCCGCAAGGCGGCGGCGTCCTCTCTCCTCACCTTTGGAACCTAGTCGTAAATAAACTACTAGTGATTCTTGAAGGGGAGGGCACAGGGTGATTGCCTATGCGGACGATGTTGCGATAGCGATATCTGGTAAGCATCCTAACACTCTGAAGGAACTCCTACAAAATGCTCTAAACAAGCTTACTACCTGGGCGGATCAATGTGGACTCGGTGTCAACCCCCACAAAACTGAACTTGTCCTATTTACTAGGAAATATAAAATCCCACACATAGACCCTCCCCTCATCAAAGGTATACCGCTTAAATTCTCAGACAAAGCAAAATATCTGGGTCTTATTTTGGACAAGAAATTAAGCTGGAAGCCCAATATCCAAGAGAGAGTCAACAAAGCCAACATAGCTCTTTTCTCTTGCAAAAAAGCCGTAGGTAACAAATGGGGTCTACAAACTCATATAACACACTGGCTTTACATCTCAGTCATTAGACCGATACTTACATATGGAGTGACAGTATGGTGGACTGCGCTGGAAACAGCAACAAACCGCGATAAGCTTAGCAAAGTCCAACGAACAGCCTGTTTAATCATGGGTGGAGCTCTCCGCTCAACTCTTTCTGCTGCACTTGATGTTGTTTTTCATCTCATACCGCTAGATATTTTTAGCAAACAATCGGCTGCTAACACAGCCATCCGACTTAAAGCCTCCTCGCAGTGGATCAATAATGATATTATGGCCACTCTACTATACTGAACTCATCCAAAATCTAATAAAAACTTTCAAGTGTCCATCCCTTCCAGGTCTTCTTGGGAAAATGAGTCGTTTTTGATAGACAAAGCAATTCATTTCTATACAGATGGATCTAAAACATCGGTATACCCCTAGCTACTTGTAAACTTATGCTCAAGTATGATACCATGAAGAAAGCTAACCACAGATGGACCAGCACCCCAAATTGCCGGTCTACCAAACTGATTTGGCCATTGTTTGATGCTAAACGCTCAAAACAACTAATTTCTATTGGTAGATTGCATGTTAGCTCCGTTATAGGTATCCTTACTGGACACTGCCTAATAGAAAGACATGCTTCTCGTCTTGGAGTTCCTGCAAATGATTTTTGCAGAAGCTGCATGGATGAAGAAGAAGAGGAGTCAGTTTCTCACCTTCTATGTTCTTGTCCTGCCCTAGCGCAAAGACGTATAGACTCCACTTGCGAGACTACTACTATAACGATCCTAGTGATCTAAATAACTCCGACATTCACTGTCTCAAATGGTTCATTATTAGCTCAAAATGGTTTAGCGAGTAAGGGTGATTTTTGAAATCCTTGTGGTATCACAACGGACCAAATATTGTGTTGACCTTTTCCGGTCAGCAGCCACTTTAACCTAACCTAACCTAACACTATTTGCTATAATTTTTTTTAACAATAAACTTATGTAGTTGTAGTTATTCTTTTATTAATTTGAAATTTTTTGCAGTTATATTTATAAGAATCGTCCTGGCAGTTTGCACCGCAATAAACCTTTGAATATCACAAAACATTTCATAAGCCATAAACGTCAAATTTCAGTTCAAATTATGGGATTTTCCCTTTCAACCTTTAAATACTTACTGCATTTTTAAACAATTTATGGCCAACTACTCATAGCTCGATTAATTAAAATATTTAAAATTATTATCAAGGAAGAAGGTAGCCATTTAAAAATTCAGTACTGACTTTATTTTATAAATTTATTGGCTTTATTTTTGTGGAACAGTTTTTTTTTTTTGATTCGAGAAACAGTTTCCAAGGTATAAATGGGAAAACCCAAAACAGCCACATGTTTCTCCTAACTGCGGCTAGAGTTATTTACTAAGCAGAAGATAATTTTTGATTAAGAGTGACTGTTTCCAAGATAAACCTAAAAAAAAAACAAAACAACAAATGTTTCTCCTCAATGCCACAACCGCTCTAGTCGGATTGTCGCGGACTTTTGTTTAGGTCCTCCATAACAATCTTTCAGTAAGTGTGCCAAATTTAAAATCTGTTTTAATTATTTCCAGGTGAAGGCAGATATTTTTCTTCACTGACTAGACTATTAATAAATCGACTTTTCCATTCATCATAATTTTCCCTTAGTCAAATTATTAACTTTACTTTTGGAACGATACTACAGGTTGGTTTAAAAGTTTCTTCCTAATTTGAAAAAATCATAAATCTTCTGTTTTTATTTGTTTAAGGTTATTATAAAACAAACTTGGGAGATTTGCTTAAAACCTAAACTACAGCTGTTTCCATACAAAATCAAATTTGGGCAACAATTAAAGTTGTTTACCCAGTTCGTTTACAAGAAATTCCAAGACAGCAAAATGATTTTATTCATCATCTTGTAAGGAGTGATAATGATGAACCTCATTTCCACTTAAATGGATCCATTAATTAACAAACTTGCCGTATATGCGGTACTGAGAACCCAAGGTTGATCCATCCGCGGAAATTGCATTCACTTAAGTGCAATGTCTGGTGTGGTGTGAAGTTTCAAGCTCAAAAGGATTTTATTTCATATAAGCTATATACATAATTTGTAGATCTTCCATTTTATAACATGGCCTACGCCGCGCCGTCTGTCAGTTGGCAAATAGTGCTTAATTCTTTAATACAAAAATTTAATTAAATTGAATAATTTGACAAAGTTTTTTTTTTTTGATTATTTTAAAAGAGTTCTTCCAATATTCGTTTTCTATAAGACAGTGCTAGTTTTAAGTAATTGTATAAACACATCCAACCCATCTCACCGTTTAAGATATTGATAGTTTCAGCCTCATTTAAATAATTTTTCTCAAGCGTACTCCTTCTGGTTTCCGTAAATATTGGACATCTTCCCATAAAATGGAGTACGTCCTCCCTTTCTCTCACGTTACATAGCAACACATTTCTTCCAAGTCACTCCTATGAGGAACATAATTCAGAGGAAGTATCTCACCTCGTGCTTTTAAAACCAGTGACATGAGTTCAGTTGGATACTCCACTCTGAAATAGTTGTTTGTTACTAGGTTGTGATTGAGTGATGCATATATACTCCTGTGGACTGAGGTTTTGGCTTTCCAAATGTAGTGCTCTCTTTTTTTTTCATCCAGTAAACTAATAAGGCCATAGAGTTCGCTTTTCCACATATCCATTTCATCGCTTTGAAGTGAGAGTGAATGTCCACAGTACTCAGCTAAATCTCTCCAGGAATCGAACCATGATGTTTTTTCCGAATCACCAGCATTGTGATTTTCTTAGGTAGTCTTTTATCGTCCATCTTGATGGTGTAAGAACATAATCAACCTGCATTTTAAGTGTTGAGATGAATAAGGGGGTAAGACCCGTCTCAAGCATCAGTAAGTGGTTTGCAGTACTGTTAGGTAACTTAAGAGTCCGTTTTAAGAAATAGCGTAGGAGCTGTTCCACTTCGTCAAACACCTTGTGGCCCCAAACTTGGGCTGCATAGCAAATTATTGCTATGGTATCGGGCAATGATCGACATTTTTTTGAAGCGGCAGCGATTGATGATAGTCCTGAGATGTGGTTTCAGCAGAATGGAGCTACTGCGCACACTGCTCGCGCCACAATGGGTGCTAGACTAAGGGAAATTTTCGGCCACCAAATAATTTCCAAAAATTCACGATTTAATTGGCCTCCACGTTCTCCGGATTTGACTGCACTAGACTTTTTTCTGTGGGGTTATTTGAAGAGTAAAGTGTACGTAAATACACCCACCACTATCCCGCAGCTGAAGGAAAACATTCGTGCTGAAATACAGGCACTGAACCCAGATGTCCTACGAAGTGTTATGGAAAGCGCTCGAGAAAGTGCCCGTCTCTGTGAGCATGAAGCTGTTGCTCGTTTGAAGAACATTATATTCCATAGGTAAGGTAGGTAGAGATGGTAGTCGCCAGCCCTGGGCCCGCGACTCAATTAGCGCTGGGGTGCGCCGTTTGATACCATTTACTTGTGTCAACCTAATAAGGATTTAGTACGGAAAATATGGCTTTTCTATACTTTAGCGGAGCATTGCTAAAGCCATTTTGTCGCATTCAGAAAGATAATCAGATCTTTGATTTTCTTCTCCGAAAGTTCGCTAGGGTCATCGAGGAAGGCTTTCCCAAAGGAAGTCATCCTGTAATTTGCTAAGGCGGGGCAATCGCAAAGAAAATGAACCACAGTTTCTTTTTTTGTGGATCTCCACAACTACAGCAGTGTGGGTTGTAGGGGATGGCTAGCTTTCTTGCATGTTCACCTATGGGCCAGTGTCCGGTGCATATTGCTGTGATCCTGGCTATGTCGCGCCTGGGTCTGCATATAAGATCGTTAGAACGTGAGTTGTTATAAGTAGGCCATATCTTTCTTGATATGACACAGTTTGTGAGACTGCTCCACCTACGGTTGGATTCATTGAGAAAAATCAAGAATATTTTTCTCTTCATAGCACCAAGAGGAATATTTACGTTTTCCGCTAGTGAGCTATGTAAGGACGAGCCTTGTCGAGCTAAAGCGTCAGCCTGTTCATTACCCTCTATGTCACTGTGACCTGGAACCCAAATGAGAGTGACCTGGAGGTCAATGTTCAGACTCGCCAGTTCGTCCCGACATTGCTGGACAAGTACTGAGGTAGATGTAGATGATTTAATGGCCGCCTGGCTATCTGAGCAGATAGCTATATTTCTGAATTGGTTTTGGTTAGATTGGAGCAACTTGCATGCCTCCTTGATTGCTAGTATTTCAGCTTGAAATACACTCGCAAAGTCTGGTAGTCTGAAGGACTTGAAGATGTTAAAGGACTCGGAAAAAATTCCTGAACCAACACCGCACTCCATCTTAGATCCGTCAGTGAAGGTTATCGAATCGAAATCCTTTGTGACAACATTATTTTTCCAATCCTCTCTGGTGGGAAAAATGGCTTTGAAATCCGCGCTTGGGCCAAGAGGAGGTACGCAGTAGTCGGTGTTCGATAAGAAAATATCCGGAGGAATCAATTTTGTTATGTTTCCATGACCAAAGGGTTTGGAGAACCAACAGTTAGATTCTTTGAGTCTTACAGCACTGCATGCCGCTAGGTATTTTATATGAAGGTCGAGTGGTAAAAGGTTCAGAATAACGCTCAGGGCATCTGTTGGGCATGATCTGAGATCCCCTGTTGTGCCGACGCTAGCCGTTATTTGAACCCTTTCAAGTTTTTCGACGTTATATTGCTTGCTAAGTGCAGGCCACCAAACAATCGATTTGTAAGACAAAATCGGGCGTACCACTGCAGTGTACGTCCACAAAATCATCTTCGACTGAAGGTCCCACTTCTTACCAAAAGTCTTTCTGCAGGCATAGAAAGCTATACAGGCTTTCTTAAGCCGTTCTTCAATATTTGCCTTCCAATTCAATTTGGGGTCGAGAATAACTCCAAGGTATTTAGCTTTGGAAGATAAGGAAAGAGTTTGACCGTTAAGTCGAGGTAGGGTGAATGTAGGTATTTTAGTCCTGGTAGTAAAGAGCATCAGTTCCGTCTTACTCTGATTAACTCCTAGTCCACTACTAGTGGCCCAGTTGCTAACTCTTTTCAGAGCCAATTCAGTGATTTCGCTAATCACTGTGGTAAACTTTCCTGATACCAATAAAACCAGATCGTCAGCATACGCTACTGTTTTCACACCACTACTTCTGAGCTTGACGAGAATTTTGTCCATGACTAAGAGCCATAGGAGAGGGGAGAGAATACCACCCTGGGGAGTTCCTCTACTAACATGCTTAGTAGAAATTGTGTTTCCTAACGTTGCTTGGATCCTTCTGTCACTGAGCATAGAGACAATCCATTTAGAAATGAAGCTTTCTACACCAAAGTGAGCAAGTGATTCGCGAATGGATTCAGTTAGGACGTTATTAAAAGCACCCTCGACGTCTAGGAAGGTTGCTAAGGTGTATTCTTTGTAGTGAATTGTCTTCTCTATTGTACGCACTACTTCATGCAGGGCAGTCTCCGTAGACTTGCCTTTTAGGTATGCATGTTGTGACTCATCAAGAGGACGACCCTTTAGTAAAACTTTAAAGTGAGTATCAAGGATGCGCTCTAGTGTCTTTAGAACAAAAGATGTCAGACTAATTGGTCTAAAGTCCTTCGCGGATTCATGACCTCGTTTGCCGACCTTCGGAATAAAGACCACTCTTACATGTCTCCATGACTCGGGTACATGATTGAGATAGAGACAACCTTTGAAGATCATTTCTAGCCATGGTACTGCCAAGTCTTGCAGTTTCTGCAGCATAATTGGGATTATGCCATCAGGGCCAGGTTATTTGTAAGGAGAGAAAGTATTAATCGCACATGAAATACTATATCCTGTTATAACAGAATTGATTTGCTCCTTATGAGCTATAATGGTATTTATAGTGCTAACCGTTTCGGGGTAGCTATTCTCACAATCCGGGAAATGTGTTGTCATCAGCAGTTCCAAGGACTCAGCTGGAGAGGCTGTCCAGATACCGTCAGAATTTTTCAGAAAATATATTTCATACTAAGACCAAAAATCCATAAATCATACTTTGTAATTTTAAATTAATAATAAAAAATTTATTCTCTAAAAGTTATTATCACTTTAAATTAGGAAGTCACCTTTGACCCATTCTGTACTTGTCTAGTACGTTGTATAAAATCATTAAACCTTATACAAGCTATAAATAAATTTCGTGTTGCTCATAGAGTACCAGGATCTTGTGATTTACAACTTTTAGTAATTTCCCTGTTCTGCGTTTTACCAGATATGACGCACAATTTTCTGCCGAGACCGAAGAACTTAGATGAAAGGCATGAGATAAACTTTAAGAATTTGTCACTTCCTCTCAAGAACCGGATATCCGTTTAAAACCAAATTCAAGTAAAAATTAAGTGCATTAAAATTTTCAGTAAGATAAGTCTTACCGTTAAAAAAATTGTAGAACAAAACAAAAATAAATGTCAAACGATTTCGTTTCTTTTTTAAATTAAGACTTAAAATTATTAAATTAAATTAATTAAAGACTTAAAACTATTTTAATCCATTGAAGCATGTACTTTAGAATACAAAAGCATCAACCTTATTTTTTCCATGTGCACTCCAACGTCACCACACTTACTCTTGGTTGCCATTGAAAATGGAATCTTAATAGCATTTTTAACATTCCCCGGAGTGCACTCTGTATTCTCTCCAAAAACCAACCGTACTCGTACCTCCAACAACCTTTTTCCAATTACTATAAGATACTTCTTCTTCTGCTGCTGTTGCTTCCGTTCAACATCAAAATAAGCTAAAAGGAGAAAAAACACAAGCTTCCATAAAGAAGATATATTGTTGTTACATTAGAAGAAATATAAACAACAACAAAAAGGAAAGAAATAAAATTGTATCACGAAGGAATGAAAATATATATAAAAAAAAAATAAACAGGGATAAGAGAAAAGATAAATATCTTTTAAGGCGACCTAGATTCCTTAGAAGAGAAATCTAAAGCTCTATGATGCGCATTTCTTTACAATAAATTATGTCCTCAAATTTCTGCACACAAAAATATCTAGGAGGTACCTACGTACATACCTATAGCTTTGTTCATAAATAAAGCTTCAATTGCTACGATTAAAAGGAGAGAAAGGCAAATGGGGATTGAAAATATTTGCAAAGTGCATCACCTCCTGACATTGATTGAAGAATGCCAACACCAACAAATGCACGTCATGTCTATTGTTAGTGATATTTTACCTCTATCTTCCCAATCGAAACCCCAATTTACTAGCCTAACTAATTCGGTTCAATTAAAATTATAAGATTAAGTCTTACGTCAACTTATACTTCCATTAAAAAAATCTAACTTTTCCTCCTTAAGCATAAAAACAAATCGTGTTATCTCATCACAGATAATAATGAAAAACGAACATGAAAATTAACAATTACACTATCAATCTGTCGCAAAACAAGCTCTCAAGCAACACCACCACGCCAAGAAAATTTTCAAGGCTCCGAACGAAGGAATTGATGGGTACATGCCTGTGTGTGTGGCTTTGATGTATTTAACGTTGAACGATAATCAAATTAATTTTCTCGATGAAGGTATACCATATCAGGAGAAGAGAGATTTGCCCTTGGTGTAAAGTTCCTGCTTCTTGCTTTTCTTTGGAATAATATCGAAAATTAATTAAAATAGTTTCATCACGAATTACACCGAGCACCAAGTCGAAGACGGCACTTCATCACTCATTCTACTTATTTGCCTGAATTGCCGTTCTAGACATATAATATTGGTACATAACATTGTAAATTTGGTAACATTGTAATATTTGGTAAATAGGGCAAGTTCTGCATTTAAAAAGACAAGTTAAAATCAAACTCGAGACTTTGATCAAAGTTGATATTAAGATGATGTCTGTGTCTATACCTAGACCTACAGCCTAAGCTACTGGAGGTATTTTCTTCAAACTTGGTACTTAAGGGTCTTCGGTGAATCCCTAGAGGAGATTTTGTAAGATTTTTTTAGGTCCAAAAGCAACTGTCGCTACCAAACAGCAGGTATAGGAGCTCCTTTGAATTTGAAAACTATTGTTTATCAAAATTTTAGAAAAAATAGTTTTCGGATTTTCAAAAAAATAATTTAAATTTTTTTTTGAAAATTTAATAACTTGAAAACGGGCACACGATCAAATTTTAAAATGATGTCCTTAAATGTACAGGGTGGTTTCTTCTGAAGTTATAGGTTATTTTGACAGTGACAGCTGTTTCCCGCTCGGAATTTTGACTAAAAGTCATTATTATACCTCCGCGGAAAGAAATCAATTACCTTACGCTTGAACAACGTAGGGAAATATTGAAAACTTATGTGAGTGCTGTGTAGACCAAACAGTGTGTTTTTTTGAGAGAAGTTTTTGCCAAAATATAGCACCCACCGCACCTGCTGTACGCAAGTTTGTCGAAAAAGTTCGTTAGACTCGTGTGCTACTGGACAACACTCATAATCCCCGTTTTCGTACGGTGCGCACAGACGAGAATGTGGCTGCTGTAGCCGAGAGTGTGAGACTCAATTCACGAACATAAACTCGCCATAGATCTCAACAGCTCTTCATTTCACGCACAAGACTGAAGAGTTCACAAATATCTCGGTTTAGTCGCTTACAAGGTAATTTATGGCTAGATTTCGATTAAACTAAATATTACAATAATATAGAGGACGAAAAAAGTCTAACAGTTCTCTCAGCGTTCCTAGTATCTTTCCATCCGTTCGGCTTCAGCATAAGCGGACGAAATGTTTTCTTTTTAAATTTGCTTCTTGGTATTATGATTTTTCATCATTGGAAATTGAATCTTTATTTACTGAATGTCATAATCTAAATTGGGCTCCAATTTATTGTACCTCGAACGTAGATATTCAAGTTTCTGTTTTCAATGATAATATAAATTTTCTTTTTAATAAATACGTTCCTTTAAGAACTAGAAAGGTGAAAAATGTCAATATTCCTTGGTTAACACCACAAATTAAAAAATCGATTGATAATAGGGATATTCTGTTCTTTAGGTGGGTTAGATATAAATGTCCCTAGATATTCGTTGAGTATAAGCGGGCTAGAAATGCTACAACCTCCTTAATACGCAAATCAAAAACACTTTATTTCAAGAATAAATTTTCCACACAGCGATCCAGTGCAGCGTTTTGGAGAACTATTCGTGAAATTGGAGTTAATAATTCAAACACTAAATATGATCTCAATGTAGACTTAAACGAGCTAAACAACAAATTTATCAACTCTTCGAATCAAGTAAATAATTCAACCGATTATTCTGCATTTAACAACACTTCTTTTAGTACACTGAGAACTTTCTCTTTGCAGTGTGTGGATAGTTTATCTGTAGGAGAGGCAATCCTCTCGATTAAGTCAAAGGCTCCGGGATTGGATGGTATCCATCCGTTATTTCTAAAAATTCTTCTGCCTGTAATATATAAAAAGGTTACCTATATTTTTAATAGTATGATTACATTTAGCAAATTTCCCGACTATTAGAAAAATGCAAAAACTTATACCCTTACCTAAGTCTTCGTCACCTGCGAATACTGAATTTAGACCAATTGCAATCCTGCTTTTTTTGAGTAAAGTGTTTGAAAAGATTGTTACAACTCAGAAGAAAACCTATCTAGATAACGCTATGTTAATAACAAAACACCAATCAGGATTTAGAAGCAAACGCAGTTGCACTACAGCGGTACTTAAAGTTAGTGATGATGTTCGATCGGGTTTCGATGATGATATGGTGACTGTAGCAGTATTTCTAGACTTCTCAAAAACTTTTGATTCAGTTAATCACCAAATTCTATTATATAAACTAAAGATTCAATTTGGTTTTGAAGAGTCTGTGTGCAGCCTTCTGACTTTATATCTTTCAAACCGTAGACAAGCCGTACATTACGAAAATAGGGCATCTTTGAGTTTGCCCGTTCGGTCAGGAGTTCCTCAAGGATCTGTTTTAGGCCCTCTTTTGTTCACACTATTTATAAATGATATTTCTAATTGTATAATTAATTGTAAACATCATTTATATGCGGATGATGTCCAAATTTATAATACATTTTCGAGAATTGATGAATCATCTAGTGAAGCAGCCCTTAACAACGACCTAAACTCAATCTTTACCTGGTCTCAGCTAAATCAACTAAATTTAAACCCGTTAAAAACTAAAGCACTTAAAATGCAAAGATATCTAGCGGATATGTCAACACCTTTATTATACGTATGTTAGCAATACTCCTGTTGAATTTGTAAAAACATTTAAAAATCTGGGTATACATTTCAATGTTTGCCTTAGCTGGGATAATCACGTGAACCATATTGTCTCAAAAATATATGGTATCCTTCGAGGTCTTAGTCCGACTAGACAATATCTACCAACAAATGTTAAGTTAAAACTAGTTCGGTCCTATGTTCTACTGTTAATACTGTATGGGTGTGAAATTTTTTCAAATCTTGACTCAGAATCAAAAAGAAAGTTAAATGTGGCGTATAATAACTGTGCTAGATATATATTCAACATAAGAAGATTTGATCACATCTCGAACTATTCCAAACAGATAGCAGACTGTCCTTTACACTTTTACAGACTCTCTTGGAATATAGAACACTTATTGCTTTATTTAAAATTATCCAAAGTAAAACACCGAATTATCTTTTTGAAAAACTTAGGTTCGTACGTTCTCAGAGGTCTTTATTGCTTATAGCTCCTAGACACAGGTATTTAATAAGCAGTCGTCAGTTTTTACTTGCGATATAGGTACTATAGGGCAAGTTCTGCATTTGGAAAAAAAATCGAACTCGAGATTTTGATCAAAGTTGACATTACGATGATAGCGAAGACGAAAAAAGTGGGTCTGACAATTCCGTCTGTCTGTCTGTATGTCTGTATGTCTGTATGTCTGTATGTCTGTATGTCTGTATGTCTGTACCTCGAACTACAGCCTAAACTACCGGACGTATTTTCTTCAAACTCGGTAGTTAAGGGTCTTCGGTGATTCCCTAGAGGAGAAATTGAAATTTTTTTTTTAGCTCCAAAACTAAGGGTACCCCCCATACACCCGTAATGCAAAATCTTATTTATCTCGAAAACGGCTCTAACGATTTTGATAAAAAAAATTAAGTGTGATATTATGGACATGGACTACATTTTGGTCAAACAAAAATTTGGGGCAAAATGTTATTAGGGGTACCTGCCATAGACCCGTTTTTTTTGATTTTCGACTTTCTCATTAACGGCTCTAAGGATTTTAACCCCTTAAGTTTAAGTCCCCTTAAGTTTAAAATAATATTGTATATAAAAATATTCGAAAAAATATTTATTGGGTTTAAAAAAAAAAAAAAAAAAAAAAAAAAAAAATTTTAAATCAATATCTTCAAAACCTATGAACGATTATTTTTTGAAATTATTTCCTAAAACTAATATTATTAAATACTTAAAATTCGTATCCCACATTTTTTTCTTGAAAAATTTTAGAGAAATTTCTTATATAAAAAATGTATTTAATAATAAAACGATTTTTTAAGGTTTATTTGCATAAATTCATACTTTTCCGGAAACCAGACGGCAATTTTATGCATTTGAACATTATTATCTCATTAAATTCATGTTTTATATTTATAAAATGTATCTTAAATTCCAAAGTACTTTTACATAAGAGCAAGTTCGTGCGATCCAGTCGTGCATTTTATTTGTTCATGCTATTCGCTTATGGAATCAGCTCCCTCATAGCATGCGAAGAGTAATCGTAAAGGGTCAATTTAAAAAGCAACTTTTTGAATACTACGCAAACATCAGCAACAAAAATCCCTTTTTCTTCCCAACTCCTTTATCCTATCATTTGCTCTCTAGATTAAGATACTTATTGTCATTAGAAGTTAAGAAGCTTATTTTTGTTAAACCCTTGGCAAATCCTGTATATGATCAAAAGCCTAAAGCTTAAATGTACAGAGTTGATATAAATAAATAAATAAATAATTAAGGACAAACATTGCCTGTGGTGACCAGTCGGAATTTTTTAACATTAAATTAAAAAAAATAGATACCATTAAGGCTGGTAGAGAGCCTAAGCCTAGTGACTTACAAGTTACAACTCTCACCCATTTTTGTGCGCGTATTAACAGGAATAGAAGAGACCTACAATTTTTGCCGATTCTTAAAGACTAAGGCTAGGACCGCACTTGCGATTTTTTTGCCGCGCGATTATTTAATCGCAAAAAATAAAACACACTACTTTTAATGTGAGTGCACGCATTTGCTACAAATAAATAGCACGACCTTTTTTTTGACAGTTATTTTTTTTTTCAAATAATAATTAGCCATATGGTTAGTATTAGCATTTGTGCACTTGATATTTCTTATGTTACATTGTTCAGTACGTATTGATAATGTTCGATTACGAGTCAGTTTTGAGCGTGGAGGAATAAACCAGCGGGATTATAGATAAAGAAAAAATAATAATAGAGGTAGAAAGAAGGCAAGTTTTGTATGACAAAAAAATTAAAGATTATAGTAACCAGTATATAAAAGAAAAATTGTGTAGAGAGGTATGTGAAAATGTCATCGATAATTGGACGGACTTGTCAGATAAAGAAAAACATATTAAAGGTAAGTTAAATTTGTATTTGTTTTTATTTATATTTCAAACACAAGATTATATATCGACGCTTAACTATGAATACCTCCTATGTCGCATTTAGAAAACTTCAAAGGGGACACAAAACAACTGATTATAGTCTCAAAATTAAAACGCATAATAATAAAATTTTATACATAATTATCAGTTTTAAATATCTATGATGTGAAATAATTTAAATTTTAAAAATTCAGCGAAGCAGATGGAAATTATTAACTAAAATGCATCAAAAAGTGAGTTTCACAAAAAATGTATGTTAGGAGATATTCATAGTTAACCGTCGATATGTAAATAAGCTATGCAAGATCATGAGTATATTTTATTAAACAAAAAGTTTTTTCGTATAGATACTTACATACCTACATATATGTACATATATTCTCTCAGTTTTTGAATACTAACTCAATGTTGGCCAATTAAGATTTTCATCAATTGAATATTTTTATCGAATTTCAAAAACAACAACTATTTCGTAATTAAACTCCATATGAAAACACCATACTCTATTATATTGCCAAGGTATAGATCCCTGTGGAGTAATAAAATAATTTAAGAAATAATCTCTTATTTGCAGACCAGCCGTATTAGGTCTTGTTCCAGTAGGATTATTAGATTGTAGCAGACAGTCATGTGATTCGTCATCAAACGTCACTCCATCTCTTTTTCTAACCATGTTATGTAAGACACAACATGTTTTTATTATTTGGTCTGCAAAATTGATTTCAACATCTAGCGGTCTGTGAAAAATCCTCCATTTGTTGGCCAAAATCCCAAAACTGTATTCGACTATTCGACGAGCACGTCTAAGTCTATAATTAAAAACTCTTTGTTTTATAGTCAAATTTCTTTTAGGATATGGTCTTAGGATATTCTCTGATAGTGCAAATGCTTCATCGCCTACAATAACATAAGGCATGGGATTTTCATCTGAGTCAAATGGAAGTTTAGGTATATTTAGTTGATTTTCCTTTAATCTTTGATTAAAAGCTGATTTTTTAAAAACATTGGAATCGCTATTCCCACCGTAAGCCCCAACATCTATTGCAGTAAAACAATAGTTAGCATCAACTATACCCATAAGAATAATTGAAAAAAATTGCTTGTAGTTGAAAATTCTGATCCAGTGTTATTAGGCCTACGCATTCTTATATGCTTTCCATCCACAGCGCCTATATAATTTGGAAAGTTAGTCCTCTCATAAAACTCGGCAGAAACAGCAATCCAGTCATTTTCAGATCTTTCTGACATAAAAATAGGTTGTAACGTAAGCATTCCCAAATCACCGTACATGTATCTTTTACAATTTCGCTTATGGTTGAAGCACCCAATAAATATTGAAAATGTAAGGATCTGAAACTCTCTCCAGTAGCTAGGTTCCTGTAAAATTTTGTATAAAAATGTTTGAAATTTGTAGATTTTTATCCACCATGTAGTTTTCATATAATAGCTATATTTAAATACTTTTTACGAAATCCAACTATTTTTATAGGAAAAGAGGTTCAAACAAAGTGAAAAAATTTAAAAGATTGCTTCGCTAGAGAACTAGCAAAACAACGCTATTGTACTTCGGTTCAAGCCGCAAAGAAAAGAAGAAAATATACATATTTCGATTTAATGCTTTTTCTGATTCCCACTATGGATGACCGTGCTACTACCGGTAATTTAGAAAAATCTTTAAATGATAATGAAGGAGTCAGAGAATTTGATCAGAATGACCTAGAACCATCTCGTCGATCTAAAAAAAAATCTTTATCAAAGCCCTCAACATACGAAATCCAACTTCTTCAAATACTGGAAAAAAATCAAGAAGATGAAATAGACTAAGACAAAAATGTTTTGCTCTCATGCTTGTTCCAATGTTAAAAAAATTCAATGAAGACCAAAAACATTTTGCAAAAACTGAAATTCTTAATGTTATTCATCCTCCAACATACCATAACTACACTAATATGACATATCATACACAAGAAGCGCAGTTCAACAGGTTCCAAAGACCAGAGAATAATACTCAAAATATGGCACAAATTCCAACTTTACGAACTTCTACAACACCAATAATACCTCAAAACTATGTTTGTTTGTTTTTTCAATAAATTGCTTCTGAGCACACCTAAAACAATGACAGTTCGTGCAAAAAACTAAGTAAACAGACTTTTTTTAAGGTTTGTAAATGTCAAAGAATCATACGAAGTTGGCACGATATTAAAAAAGGTTTACGATAATTTTAACTTTAATAAAAAAGTAGAGAAAGTATGACGCGATATTCGATAAAAAAAATCGTCGTCTTAACCTAGTTTCATATACTACAACATCCTTAACATCGTACTAATCCAATTAAAATTTTGCGTAAATGATATAAGGAACGTTTTCCAGTCCCGTTTTCCAGTTCGGCCTATTTTTTGATATTCGGTATTCGGTCGAATAGTTCACAACATTCGACCGAATACCCAATATTAAATGGAGAATAAATAAAGTTTTATTATCTTACAAAGAATGTTTTATTTTTATTAAAATTTTTTATTTTAGTATTTAAAATATACTAATGGTAAGTTGTGGTGAATAAAAACTGCTTTTTCAGCATTTTTTTTTATATTAAACGCGCACTCAAGGGGTTATGAATACCCATATAATGTTTAATACAGTACGAGAAAATAGGAAAGTAGGATAGGATTGGAAAGGAGATACCGATGCACATTGGTTTTGAATGTCTGCACATTAAAATGGGTGGGTGGTAGCATACGTTTTATGTAACGTCTAAATTCGAAATCAATTACAGCTTCTGCAAATAACCTCTCACTAATACACTAGTACCAGGAGACGAGATGTAGATTTCAGCAAATGTTGTCAAATTGGGAAACAGTTTTGTATTTGCTGACAACCACTTGTAAGGGTCTGCTATCCGATCTTGGCGAAAAGTTCTTAAAAAAAAATCTATTTTGTTTTCAATGGCAGTTTTTTCAACATCTTTATCATTTTGTCTATATCAACTTCCTCAAAACATTCCCAGAAACTGTTGTGCCTCGTTAAAAGTCACTTAGGAGATAGATACCACAGCACATCGGGCCTTACCAACAATCAAATTAAGAGACGACTTTAATATTTGAGCGAAATGAAGGATTATTTAATGGACTCTGTATAACTGACCATATATGCCACATTTTATTTTTTAGGTTCCGTACAATAAATGGTTCATAATTTAGAGTTCACATAAATATTAAGTTCATAACATGTATGACTAACTTTATAGAGCTCTTTACATAATGGTCCATTTCACTCAAATATTAAAGTCTCTTTATTTGATCATTGGTAAGGCCCATCGTTTTGTTGGCCGAATGTTCGGCTGCCGAATATTCGGTATTCGACCGACGAGTGTGGCCGAATATTCGGCATTCGGTATTTGGCCGAGTCACTATTCGCGGCATCTCTAGTTTCTACCATCGATAGCCTTCATCAGTTGATCATACTCACTTTTTTGCTGTTCATTCAAAAGTGGAACATTTGTTTGTACTTGTTTTCGTTACAATTCACGATTTAATAATCAATAGTAACCGTTAGCGGGATTTATCATGGTGTATCTCAAGTGATATCCGTCTTCACCACGGCAGAACACAACATGAGCGGATATTGCAGTGTGTCATACGGTCGATGTGTCTCATATTTTTGTTTAAAGTTCGTCATTTGTCGTGATTCCAAATTTTCATCAACAACAACAATTGATATTTCACGAACTGCAGGTGTATGGGTAGTGTGATTATCGGATGGCATCTGTTCCAACATAACGAAAACAGTGTTCTCGTTCAATACTCGCACGTTGTGATCTTGATTCATCACTTTGCCGAGCACGAACAGCACTTCTTCTTAATCGTTTTTACTTCTTGTAAGCTTCGATATCTTGTGGCTTTCGTGCACGATTTTCAATCATTCTGATTCCCTTCTAATATCCTTTCGACGTGTTGCGACATTTCGGTGTCGCGCTGCATTCTGAGAAACGCCGACCTATGTTACCTTGATATCTTCTTGGCACCGTATCAAAGATCAAAGAAATCGATAATCCACAGACTCATCCAAACTATTTCACTTGAAAAATCAATGACATAAATATATCAGAAAGAACAAACACCTAATATGCCGACCTGTCAAACGGAATGACCCCATACCGTGCCACCTGTTGAAGGGTATAATTGAATCTAAGTAAAAAACGAAATGTCCCCTCACAGACCCTCCTGGTAAGAATTTTTTGACTTTTCTTTTTTTCCTAAACCTTCTCGTAGCAATTAAGAACAAACCACGATCCATTTTTATATATATACAGGTAGATTTTCAAAGTTAAGCGAAAAAAATTTCGAATAGACAGGCCGAATTGTGACTTCCACTTTTTTCGTCTTTCGTAGTGGAAAATCCGATAAAAATCTCGAGTTCGATTTTTTTTTTCGAGATAATTGAAGTGAAACACTGAGAGACAATGTTACCGTAGGTATATGATGAATAACCATCTATGACATTATCGCATTTTTCTCCCATTCTTCTGCAGTATTTGTTTGCTAAGTATATCTGATTGAATTCTTTTTAAGCCACAGAATATAAAAAATGGTTTTAAAAACCAAAGCAAAAATTATTATAAAAGGATGTCATGTGCCCGGTTGTTGTAGTGGTGGAAGGAAAGTACCTATCCACCTACATCCTTGAACGAACACCTAATGATTAATGATAAATTTTTCGAAAAAGCCCTGACTAAATGTAATTTACGACTTAAAAACAAAATTAATTCCTTTTTATGTCTTACCTTGCTGCACAATACGAATAGTCCCTGACCGAGTCCAAACCAATAAGCTTTAAGCATATTGCGGATGGGATTATGGATTTTATTGATTGTAAAGGCAAGGTAACAACTTGGCACTGCGAGAACAAAAGAAAGTCCTTAACCACGCGCAAGCAGAACCAGCCCCAGTGCCATTACCATTATATCGACTGCTTCCAGACCACTCCATTAGTCAATTTTTTTTTGTGCGAAATTCCATTAATGCGAAGGGAAAAAGTGGAAAACACTCGCACACATAAAAAGAACAAAAATGAGACAGCTTAACCATTCCGCTGAATTTCGTCAAAGGGTGGGCCGTTGTGTAATGTTGGTGCAAATACTTATATTTTGATATCCAGCACTCAGGATCCACATTCGATGGCTGGGGATATGCGGAAGAAGAATACTCTTATATTTAAAATGAAACTATTTTTGAAAATGCAAAAAAAAAAGCCGTTTCGCCAGAATTGTTAAAGGCCCATGGAATGAAAATTCTATTAATCCGATTCCATTGATGCCTATTACACTACGACACAGCCATACAGATATCTGGAAAACGATGTTTGTCGGTATGTTATGAATGGCGTCATAATTGGGCCAAGTGAAAAACAAAAATGGCTGCAAAAATACGGAATTTAAAAAAAAAAAAAAAAAAAACTAAATTCCACAAAAAGACAATAACTACGGAATGAAAAATGTACATGTGATTGAATTGCCGTGCTGTAGGAATGGCAGCATAACCGTCATTGTTGCTGCAAACTGCATTGAGGTGGAATGCGCAGGATCAAAATAGTGGAATAAACTATTCAAGCAACAAAAAGAACTTTATACCCACATATACATAGGTATGGTGGAATGTTGTTTTGTTTTCAGATATCTTGCTGTGCAAATGGGAACCTATCTTGCATGAAGGATTAACTGAACCACGTGAAAGGACTACAGGAAGATAGATAAATGTGATGGGTTGAGTGAACGACGAGTTAAAAATACCCAAAATAACAAAACGCTCATGTATTCTTCCTTTTTTTATGAAAAAAAAAAAGGATAATTTGTGGCACGTTTTACTTTCTGACTCCAGAAAGCGATTAGTTCCTATATCTGCAATAAAATTTAGTAAGCTAAAAAACGAAAAATTTCAGATTTCCGAAAAGCTACACACACCAACGATTATACATTGAAAATAGAATCTAGGTAGGTATATATGATAAAAATGTAGGTTGATCTGACAAAAATTTTGTCAATATACGTCCAACAAAAAGTTTTATCAAATTGACAAAAATTATAGAATTTTGTTGAGGTAACAAAAAATAATTTGTTGTATCCACAAAATTATTTTGTTATGCTAACAGATTAATTTGTTGAAATAACAAAAATATTTTGTCAATATGGCAAAATTTCGTAGTATTTACAAAATTAATTTGTCATACCTATTGACAATTCTTTTGTTGTATTACATAACAAGTTTTTTTGTTAATGTTAAAAGTTTTTTTTTATTATTATCGGATTACCAAAATATTTTTGTTAAATTAACAAAATTGTTTTGTTACATTAACAAAACTTTTTTGTTATATTTTGTTTATTTAACTAAATATTTTGTCAATTCAACAAATTATTCTGTCAATTTTACTAATTTTTTTTTGTTGACTCCACAAAATTAATTATCTCAAAATATTTTTTTTTTGCGATTTAAGTTCACAAAAATTTGCGTTTCGTCCCTACGATCTCACATGCAACCATCTGTGAGGGCGTATGGACAATACGCAATTTTTGTTAAGTTCAGTTAATCTTACATCGATTTTTTGACAAAAACAAAATGTGGACTATATCATACACAAAAGAAATGTCATTATTAAAAAAAATATATGCGCAGAATTTTTTGGTTTCCTTACAAAATAGTTTTATCTATCTGATAATATTATTTTATCAATATTACAAAATAACTCAACCCCAAAACAAAATATTTGTCATTTTAACAAAAACGTTTTCAATTTTTGTTAAATAAACAAAAAAAAAATTAACAAAAACTTTGTGATATTGACAAACATTTACGAAACAGATTTTTTGTAGATACAACAAACATTTTGTTAGCATCACAAAAAAGTTTGTGGATGTGACAAAAATCTCTGTTTTAATTTGTTATATTAACAAAACTTGGTTTGTTAAACTGACAATATTATTTTTGTAGTGAATATTTTGTTAAATAAACAAAAAATCCTGCTGAATTATAAAAATTTTGTGAAATCAACAAAATCATTCTTTTGTATTGAAAAAAATTTAATCAAAACGATAAAATTGTTTTGTTGACGGTCAACAAAACGTTCTTATCAATATTACCTAGGAATTTATTTTCAGTGAAATTCCAGATTAATCACTTGGAACTACTTTTGTTAATTTTTTTAAAACCAAAAGTAATGGATAGTTCTTTGAAAGATCATGCAGAGAGTCTTGAATTCGATTATCATCAGGGCTGTCGTTTTATTCTTTGAGAACGCAGTACTTTAAGAAAAATAAAAGCAGTACACAGCAGTACGGCAATAAAATGAAATAAAATAAAATATTTTTTTTTTATTTAAAACGAAAATATAATTTATAAGCAAAATAAGAAAGGTCAAATTTATATTTATCTCGACAACGAATTGGCTGAAAGGATACCGCTTACAGGAGTCACATTCAAAGAATTTCTAGTTTTTGTTTTTATCAAATTTAAGTTTGAAAAAATTGGCTCACAAGCAAGTGAGTCAAAATTTTTAGATAGCAGCACAGTAGTAATGAAAATTAATGCTTGGAAGATTTTGTATGGAAAAGTTGACGAGAAAAAAGCAGTACCTTGATTATGTTTGCAGTACGGCAGTACGGAGCTTCAAAAAGCAGTACAAATACTGCAATTGCATTACTTTGACAGCCCTGATTATCATCTGCTGCAAAAATATTTTAAGGGATGCTTGCGAGCTACAAAAGTTTCCAGAGTAATTCCTGCTATAGAGATCAGAATTTAATGATGTGCTGCCGTTCTAAATCAACATCCGAATAACAAGGATTTCCATCTGGGAACGATTATGAGAAGCTGAGAGTACTATCGTCAGCAAAATAATTTATTAGATTAGAAGTTTTGAAAAAAAGGTCATTGATGAATATCAGAAAGACCGACGGAGACAAAACGGAGCCCTGTGACCATCCAACACAACTTGTGTTGACCGGTTCGAAAGACAGTTCCTAGTCCAACAAAGAAGAGATTCATCAATACCAAATACACGCATCTTCGATAATAGATCTTGATGCCAAACTACCAAATGCTTTTGAAATATCAATCTAATGATTTGTGCTACTCTTCGGTTAGATACTCGTATACCATCAGATCACCGGGGGAACATATATTGCTACGAAAGCCATACTGCTGATCATTGTTTTGTTTCTTCAAGATATTTCATGACATTATAATTTATTAGCGTTTCCATAACATAAGAAAGAAGGGATGTAAGTGCAATTGGACGATAGTTAGAGGGAGAAGAAGATTCGCATCTTAGGGACATATTAGGACAGATGGAAAAGCTTACGCAATGGTCTTACCAGCGATGAAGAACACCTATTCAGAACAAAAGAGGGATACTATCCGGGCAAGCAGAATTGTGAATATCGAGATCTTTCAGTACTCTTACAACCGAAATTATATCGGGGGCCTATTGTTTGAGTAACAATCCGGGTGTAAATCCAAATCATTACTAAATTTATATTACAACGTAATCTTCCTTAAATACTATTTACAGATGAATTTACATTATTCTTATCTCTTTGAGTATTCTTATCTAGGTTTTATGCTTATCTAATATAACCGTCAGTGCATGTTCACGATGATCCGTGTTATCTTTATTTATTTTCATGCACATGGGGTTATCTATATTTAGGTACTATGTTCATGTTTGAACACCTATTGCACCAGTTTACAATAATTTATAACCACAAATTTGTTATTGTAATTTACAAATACAAATCCTGTATACGATTTTTTGTTACACTATGTTCAAATGAGTGTGTTAACAAATTTGTAGAAATATTTACACACGGTTTTTCACCTGTAGAATTTTTTCACAAACTGAAACAAATTTGTGATCGCTTTGTTATGGTGCAACAGAAACCCACAAAAAAGAACGTTTTTCACAAATTTTACGAGTAGCTTGTAATTAACAATTACAACTTTTTTTTTTGTGCAACGAAAAATTCTATTTGTCAACAACTTCAAATAATTCCAAAAATTTTTGAAGCTATTATTAAAAGAAAATTATATGCTCTAGTTCGCAATAATATTTCTGATTTCCAACACGGATTTGTAAGCGGTAGGTCAACTTTGACGAACTTGACTATCTATACAAATTTTTGTTTATGTGCATTAGAAAACAGATATCAAGTCGACTCGATATATACTGATTTCTCTAAAGCTTTTGACTGCGTTCAACATAACGTTCTTATAAAAAAACTGGAGTTTTTGGGTTTCCATTCAAATTTGCTATCATGGCTTGGTAGTTATCTAACGGGAAGAGAGCAATATGTCAAAATTGGATCGGAAATCTCTAAGGAAATAGTAAATTTTTCTGGTGTTCCGCAAGGAAGTCACCTTGGTCCGCTTTTGTTTCTCTTGTTTATAAACGACCTTCCAAATCATGTTATGCATTCCAATGTACTTTTATATGCTGATGATCTCAAAATATACAAAGAGATAAACTCTTTATCCGATGCTCAATGCCTTCAGAGTGACTTAAATAAAATATCTGTTTGGTGTGATTGCAGTGGTTTGTATTTTAATGTCAAGAAGTGTTCCGTATTAACTATATACAGAATTGTATGTCCTGTTTTATTCGAGTACAGTATTTGTAACATGTCTCTTAATAGAGTGTCTAGGCAAATAGACCTTGGCGTTATATTCGATGAATATATAAAATTTACCTGGCATTATGATTATATAATATCTAAATCAAACTCGATGTTAGGTTTCATATTTCGGAATGCAAATGAATTTAAAGATCCATACACTCTAAAGTCCCTTTATGTGTCTTTAATACGTTCTTTTCTTGAGTATTGTTATGTTGTATGGAGTCCGTTTTATGATAATGCTCGTCTACGCATTGAAAGAGTCCAAAAACGTCTTACTAAATTTGTTGTTAGAAAATTTAATTGGTCTATGAGACCATCATATGAAGATAGATGTGGCTTAATCAATTTAAAGCCGCTCAGCTTACGTCGCGAATATTTGTCTGCTCTTTTTGCACATTATGTTTTGACCTGCCACATTCAATGTTCAGAATTACTTTCTTTATTTAAATTATACGCTCCTATTCGACAGTTTAGGCCTAGAACAGGTGATTTTCTACACATTCCAGCACGTAGAACAAACTATGGTTTTAATGATCCTATTACTATGTCTTCGTTAAATTATAATAAATATGAGAACGTAATCGATTTTAATATAACAAGATTTACATGTAAGAATTTGATTTTTAAAAATTTTTAGGGATATATTATTTGTTAAATTATTCAATTTTATTATTATATAAACGTATTGTTTAATCTATTAAAGTTTATGTACTTGATGGATATTGTAAATAAATAAATAAATAAATATAATATAATCAAATCATTCCGAGACAAACTTGTTTCTTATTTCTTTTTTTCTCTGTATAACTTATATTATAATTGATTTTATTATAATTATAATTATATTTAAATTTTTTAAATCCTTATTCTTATAATTGTTACAAAGAAGTAAATGAAAAATAAAAAAAAAAAAAAACAAGTCTAGAGTGTTGGCGGATTGACCTGCAATGTCAAGAATTCGAATAAACTCGTGAACGAGCTGAGTCAAGTTGTTTAACTCAGAAAAAATCTCAACATACCTTCCTTCGAGTGCCCACCCCGATGAGTTTCACCTTGTCGTGGTGGGGTGGCTTACGTCTTTCTCTGGCTTACTGGAGTTAGACAACTAAGAAAACTCGAGAACCAACTTTGGTCACGGACATACATAATTTAAAGCGATCGAGACATCTCTTTCGTTCGATGTATGCAAAAGCAATCTATGGTAATGACGTAATAATAAGATTGTTAAATAATAAAATTAAAATTTTGAACGCGAAAGGACGTCGGCGTCGGTTGTAGTTCAAGCCATGTCAGAAAAAATTTTGTTGCCATATCCAATCTCAGATATCTGAGCAACGGATCGCTGGTGCTGATTTATACAAATCTTGAACGATGTGATGTGGGGGTCACGGCCAATGACAAAAGGTAGTTGAGCGAAGGCGTCTCTCTTGCTTAGTAGTCTTAGTTTAGCAATCGCAATTGACAGTCCTTCCTGGTACTTGAAATTAAAGATTGCGGGGAGTGTTTCTATTCCTATTCGGTGTAGGACGAAATAAAAGACTAATCATGAATTCGGTGCAAGTTGTGGTTGGCTTCCGTCAGCTGTGATCTGCACCAGTGGCGGCTGTACCTTAAGTGCGCTCGTGCGCTGAACCACCAATTCAAAAGATTTAAAAATTACAAAATACTACTGCATCTTTATTTTTAGATTCCCATATTAATATTTATTTTTTAAACATACAAGAACACAAACAAGTAAAATTTCCAATTATGACGAAACAATGTAAGCGCTTTGCTTTACTATTAAGACTTACTTTCCCTGTAAGTAAAAATTCTCGTGCGCTTCGGCGAGCGCACGAGGACTGCTAATATAACTTGTATGAGTTACTAGCAAGTATCCCTGACGCGTGAGACAAAAGATATTTCATTGAAATGTATCCAGAAATTAGCCTGCTCTCGTGCAGCGCACGAGAACCGAAGATTAACTACAGCAAACGATGTTTGACTAGAATGCGCTGCGCCTGCGAATATGTAATGTTGTTTCGCTCTATCCGTGACTGGTTAAATAGTGTAGGATTGTAGGAGTTAGGTTAGTAATTGTTTTTTATTTTGGTTTTGGTACTGTGTACAGTGTGTGGTGTGGGATAAAATTAACAGTGATTAGGTATATTAAAGACAGTAATAAATCTTTTTACGATAAAGTTACCTGAATTCACGATTTGACGCATTTAAGTGAAAAAATAAAAAACATGATTCCTTGCTAAATGTAATAAGTGTGTCAGTTTTATACATGGTCGAAATTCTTCGACCAATTATACAAAATAATAAAAAATCGACATATAAATGTAAATTGTTGTTTTTTTGCGATTTTTAATCTTAATACCTACTTAGTGAGCAAGTAAAGTGCACCACCTGTTCAACAACCCACCAGCCGCCACTGATCTGCACCACGGGGTTTTTATTTTTGCTTAATTTATTAAGCGCCTGTAATATTATTGGTGATATTTTTAAAATAACTCCATAATATTTTAAAGTAACAAGTATGAAAAAACAAGATAAAGATATCGTTTATTGATATCTATAAGAAGAATACCCTAATTGGGTACCTCGGGGATAGTAATTGCTGAATCCCCCGCTAATTATAGCTCCCATGGAGTAAGGACCATGGAATCACTGTCACTGGGAAGGCCCTCTGTAAAGAGAGCTCGAGGTGGCTGTGGTTAACCAATCAACATACGTGATTGGTTATTGTAGCAGATGTTGCAATAGATAGATAAAAACAATTAGATCCGTACCAAAGGGTAGAACTGCCTACACAGTACAAATTTGGAACAGCCTGGAGATGCCTGACTCGTACTCCGAAGACAAGACCAATGGTGATGCATTTGCGAGCGATGCGGAGAAAAGTTTGCCTAGGAATCTAGTCTTGCACGAGGCTGGAAGGGAGTGGCTACCTTTCATCCAGATAAAAAGCAACTAGGACCCAGTCCTGGGCCGTCAGTGCTTGAGGTTAAGCAGTGGGGTGAAGCCATAATCGGTAGGTATCCACCATAAAAGCTTAATTCAGTTCTTCCTTCGAGTGCTCCTCCCCGATGAGTTTTACCTTGTTGTGGTGGGGAGGCTTACGTCTATTTCTCCGGCTTGCTAGGGATTTAGACAACAAAGAAAACTCAATAAGACCATAACTGTCACGGCCATACATAAATTAAAGCGATTGAGTTTTTCTCTTTTGCTCAGTATATTGGCCTAGCAATCCATGGAATTAAATCAATAAAAGTAAGATTGCTAAGATAATAAAGATACCATTTTGAAAGAAAAAGGACATCAGTTGTAGTTCAAGCTATGTCCGAAAAAATTTAGTGCTATATCCTATCTCAGGTTGCCCGGCAAAAATCCTCATTCAAACCCTCCAAGTGGGTGCCAGGTGGGCAATGATCACCACAGTAGTCCTGTGCGTTTTTGGCAGGATGGTGATTAGCTAAGGTTGAGTTGGGTCGCCGAATTGTTGTAACTCCTCAATAGTGCAACGTCCGGAAACCCAATTCAATCATAATTTAGAGGTTCCTTATTTCAGTGGTGGTGCGAGCGTACTTTGTACGAAAACCGTGCCGAAGAATGAAAGGCTGGGGGATAAACCAGCCATTAACGAGCTCTTTCGGATGCTGTGGCAAGGTCCGGCATATTTTTTTTTTGCCTTGCCCCGGTAAGCGGCTCTGCCGGGGCTGACCGTCTTTCCGCACTACTCGTGGGAAAAAAATGAAAAAAAAAAAGAAACAAACAGAAAAATAATAAGAAAAATAAATCGAGCCAGGGCTGACAACGCGGTCACATCTCCTGAAAAGGCTGTCGAGTCAACTCAGAGGTGCGAACGGGTTGTCAACCCTGTGGTTGCTACTAGTGGCGGGAATCCTTTTCCCTCTACTAGCCGCAACCTCTACAAAAAGGAACTACCCGTCAGTGGTACAGCTGTGACGCTCGGCTGTCCCAAGGGCGGTGATTCCACATCACACCCCATCCCCGCTCCTGCTAGGACGTCGCAAGCGACCCCAAGAAGGGACACTCCATCCGGAGAGGCAAAATCTACGACATGTGGAAATGACTCGAAGGATGAGGGCGCACCCCGATTGGCATCGATAGCGATTAACTCTGGAGGTGGATCCACAACTGTGTCACACGGACATAGTTCTGGGTCGACCAGAAAGAGGTCCATGAAGGAACAGGCCAGTCGAGATCAGCGTAATGCTGCGCGGATTCTGGCCACAGTCGGTGTCATACCGGCGGAGGAGAGAACCCCGGAGCAAACGCGAAAACTCGAGTGGGCTAGTGGCTTCCTTAGCAGTAACAACAAATCGACTTGCAGCGACTCAACGTCAAAGCGCAATAGGTCTCTGGAGGGCGACAAGCCCGAAGCGAAAAGGCAGAAAGTGCATTCCAGCAGCACAACAGCCTTTAATAAAGATCTTTCTTTTAGAGACGCGCTCAAAGGCAAGATCATAGTCGCGGTCATTGACAGGAGTCATGTGGATGGTAACATCTCTCATGATCAATGGGCAGACGTCAAGGCTCACCTTGGTTTCAGATTTCTATCTGTCATCGAGGAGAATCCGGGGCCTCTCTCAGACACAGTCGATGCAGGATGGTACCAAAATCGTATCAAACTCATCGCCTGTGGTGATCAGAGATCTTTCGATCTGTACAGGGCTGCTGTCAATGGCTTGCCAGAAGTCTGGCCGGGTGCCAAGCTCGAAGTTGTTACAAGGGAGAATATTCCTTGCCGACCAAGAGCACGTATAATGGTCCCGGCTCTACACAACTGCCCAGATATGATTATGAAATTAATCAAAATAAGCAATCCAAACCTGCCTACTCACGACTGGAAAGTCCCAAAAGTTGAGAAGGAGACAGTGGGTCGCTATAGATCAGCTCTCTTGGTGATCAATAGGGAATCGCTAGCTCCACTGGCCGCGACTGAAGGCGTGATTAGGTATGGTTTTGATGAAATCATAGTACGTATCTACAAAAAAGATGAAGATTCGCTAAACGCGCCCCCCACAGAAGCCCCTTCAGCGGAAGGAAACGCTTCACAACCCCAAATAATGGAGGTCGATGCAACACCACACGAGGAACCACCGACCTCCAAAGCCCCGAACAAGCCATCCGACGTGGAGGCTAATTCTATAGTCGACTGCAATTCCGACATGGATACTGAAGAAACCCTACTACATTCCTCCTCAGACGATGAAAACGCCGATAAAACAGTGGTGGAGGTTGATCTGGCTAAAAGTAGCAATGCTGCGATTAGTTCAGATTACGCCATCATGGCCACGAACAACCTGGTACTCCGACTGCATAAGAACAAAGAAGACGTTGTCTTGATACAGGAGCCGTGGGTCTCAAAATCCATCATCAGAGGCCTTAGGACTCCTGGCTATAATCTGTTGTATGCATCGAAGAAAGGTGAACCAAGGTCATGCATATTAGTAAAAAAAGACTTACATGTATTTTTACTCCCCAATTACAGCGACAAGGACACTACCACCGCTGTTATAACAACGGATAAAGCCACCTACTGGCTCATATCCTCCTACCTTGGCCACGACAGCCCAGTTTCAGGAGACACCTTAAGGAAGGCAATTGCAGACGCGCAATCGGAAAAAGTGGGTCTCCTAATTGGAATGGACGCTAACGCCCATCAGACGGTATGGGGTAGCTCTGATATAAATGAGAGAGGTGAGTCCTTATTTGATTACATACTAAGTACTAATCTACTCATTAATAATATTGGTAATGAACCTACATTTGTAACCAAGAACAGGAAAGAGGTACTTGATATTACACTTACCTCTGACTCGATCCATAACCTGATTTCAAACTGGCATGTCTCAAAAGAGAATTCCTACTCTGATCACCGATACATTCAGTTTGATCTCAGTGATGTGGCAAATATATCTACGGGATTTCGCAATCACCGTAACACTAACTGGGAACGATATAGGGAGGTACTAGCACAACTGCTTGACCACAACCTTCTTAAAACCTCCTCCACCAAAGATGAACTAGACCTCTCGGTAAATCATCTCACCGAAGCCCTTAACGAATCAATGAGGACTTCATGCCCTATTACCATTGTAAAGGGTAAAAAGAAACCTCATTGGTGGCACAAAGATCTAGAACTATTTAGGAAGAGCTGTCGCAAACTCTTCAATAGATCTAAATACACTAGATCCCCCTCTGATTGGGACTTATATAAACAAGCTCTAAAGCAATATAAGAAAGAATTAAGGAAGAGCAAGAGGTCTTCTTGGAGAAACTTCTGTGGAAAATTAGACGATACTTCAGAAGCCTCAAGACTCAGGAAAATTCTCTCAAAAAGTCCAACTATACCCAGTGCTTTAACGAAAAGATGCGGGCACATGGACTACCACAGATGAAGAATCTCTTAATCTGTTATTAGACACCCACTTTCCAGGTAGCTCTAATATACTTTACAACTCAACATCAGAGTCTCAAACCGCTACAAGCGACACAGTTGATCTAATAACGCGGGAAAAACTGCAATGGGCTGTAGACAGCTTTGATCCTTATAAATCTCCAGGACTAGACGGAATCATTCCGGCCGAACTACAAAAATGCTCTGACATGATCATTCCACCATTGGAAATCATTCTGACGAGCTGCGTAAGGTTGAGATATATTCCTAAAGCCTGGAGAAGTAGTCTTCATTCCTAAAGCAGGGAAACCCTCTCACGTTAGCCCTAAAGATCTACGACCAATCAGCCTATCATTCTTCCTTCTTAAAACCTTGGGAAGATTGATTGAAATTCACATCAGACATAACTTAAAACCATGTCTCATTTCCACAGCTCAACATGCGTACTCTAAGGGAAAATCAGTAGAAACAGCACTTAATTCGCTGGTACGTGGTATTGAATATTCCCTCAAATACAAAGAATACAATCTAGTAGCTTTCCTAGATATCGAAGGAGCTTTCAACAACGTCAGCTACCAGGCGATCACAACAGCAATGAACAAGCTGGAATTAGAGAAACCACTCATTGATCTTATAAGTCTCATGCTCAAAAGCAGGACAATAACTTCCAGCATGAGAAGTTTTACTACCACCAGATCGGTGAATCGAGGTACGACCCCAAGGTGGGGTCCTTTCGCCTCTCTTATGGAACATGGTAGTAAACGAACTGCTAACATCAATGGAAGCAGAGGGTTTCAAGGTGATTGCCTATACTGACGATGTTGCAATATCTGTATCTGGGAAACATCCCCAAGTTCTCTCAGAACTCCTACAAAATGCCTTAAATAGGCTAACAAAGTGGGCTAAGCAGTGTGGCTTGGACGTCAATCCACATAAAACAGAATTAGTGCTCTTTACGAGAAGGTACAAAATTCCTCAGATTAACCCACCCAAGATTAAAGGAATACCATTAAGCTTTTCCGACCAAGCCAAATATTTAGGCCTCATTTTAGACAAAAAACTAAATTGGAAGGCAAATATTGATGAAAGAGTAAAAAAGGCTACCGTAGCGCTTTTCACTTGTAAAAAGGCAATAGGATCGAAATGGGGCTTCTCCCCAAAAATAACCCACTGGCTATACACCTCGGTTATTAGACCGATACTCATTTATGGAATTGTCGTATGGTGGACCGCACTGGACAAGATGGTAAATCTAAACAAACTCATCAAAGTCCAGCGGTCAGCAGGTATGTGCATCACAGGAGCACTTCGCTCGACACCAACTGCAGCCCTGGAAGTGCTTTTAAACCTAACACCTCTTGACATCTTCTCCAAAATGGTGGCAGCCAACTCATGCGTGAGACTTAGAGCCACCTCTCAATGGATCAGTAACAATACTGGTCATACAACCATCATAGACAACTTCAGATCTATCCCAGATCGCTTAGACTATACCACCCCAAAAATGGTATTCGATAACAACTTCCTGGTTTCCATCCCTTCAAGATCGTTTTGGGAAGAAGAGAGACCCCTGGAAGACAATGCTGTACACTTCTATACAGACGGTTCAAAGACCGATTACGGCGTTGAAAGTGGCATCTATTCAAAACAACTGAATCTCAGTCTTTCATATAGACTTCCCAATCAATGTAGTGTATTCCAGGCAGAAGTAATGGCGATTAAAGAGGCACTATCCTGGCTCAAAGAAAACGTTATATCTTGCAAGGATATACGGATCTTCTCGGACAGCCAAGCCGCCCTCAAATCTCTCGCGTCTGTCTCCACTAACTCTCAATTGGTCCACGATTGTCGATCATCTCTGAATGAGATGACAGAACAGTTTAATATTCACCTTATTTGGGTGCCGGGCCACAGAGACATTCCGGGAAATTGCAAGGCCGATGAGCTCGCCAAAAACGGAACACTTCTGCCTACTGTTAGACAAAAACATAACATAGGAACACCACTTGCTACATGCAAACATCTTCTCAAACAATATGCTCTAGAATCAACAAATGCTAGATGGTCACAGGGTACCACCTGCCTGGTAACTAAACAAATATGGCCAAGCATAGACCTAAAACGGTCGAAAGGTTTGATCTCCCTGAGCAGACAAAATATAAGCTCTACAATCGGAGTTATAACAGGACACTGCCTCATAGGTAGACATGCTTTGAGGCTAGGAGTCTACACAAATGACTTCTGTAGAAGCTGCATGGACGAGGAGGAAGAGGAAACAGTCCAACACCTTCTATGTACGTACTCTCCAATAGAAGGAATAACTATCTCGGTAATCCCTTCTTCGATAATACCAGTGAACTGGCAACGATCGACACAAAATGTCTATTTAACTTTATTAAAAGCACGAAATGGTTTGTTTAAATTCATTACTCTCCCATGAGTTACTTCTTTAGTGGTATCACAACGGATCCTTGAGGTCTAAGTGAGTCAACAACAACTAGACAGCCACTCCAACCTAACCTAACCTATCTCAGGTTTCTGAGCAACGGATCCCTGGTTCTATTTATATAAATCTTGAACGATGTGATCACCATGTCACGGCCAAAACGTAAAGTAAAGCAATTGAGTTTAAATTTTCTCTTTTGCTCGACGTTTTTGGTTTAGCCATCTTGGAAATGTGATGTTAAAATATACGATCGTTGAGATCAAGAAGATTGCTTGGGAATATCTTTCCCAAAACAAAGACGAAAAATAATAAAAAGAAGCACACTCTAGTGCTTGGTCGATTGCTGGGTGTGTGTATCCTGATGGGGTTGATAGGCCCTGAGTTTTGCAATAACTCATCTGTAAGTGACCTTGGTTGACCTCGGTTGCGAAGGTCCATCGGAAGCTATATTCTGGGACCACGGGAGATAGTGCCCAGGAGTTAGAGATGGGTTGCGTAGTCCAAATGCGAAAACATATGGTTTTCAAGCGTGCTTGAATTCAAGAGGTGTTAAAAAGACCTCGCCTTAAAGCAGGAGGTGTGCATGTGCACATCTGCACATGCTGCAACATGTCACAGCTTTCCTAATGAATCGGCTTCGGCTGATTCGGGGTTAATGGTCAGAACTCAATCTGACTCCGTGGGATAAAGTCTTAACTGACAGGTGCTCACGTTAAACCTTCGAGTGCTGTCTGACCAGAGTATCTACATTGAAAACGCCCATAACGATTTGACTGTGCAGAAAATGAGAAACAATTATTTGAATAGAGTCGGACAGCGCATTGAATACGTTGGAAGTCGAGTAACTATCCAAACTTTGGCTACGATAAATAAAGCATGTATGAATGATGCGCTTATGGACTGTGAATTTAAGCCAAATGAAATAAAAGTTTGTCTTGTATAATATATATATATAGATTTGGGAGATTTAGGGGTCAACCCTTTATGTAATATTGTCGAGTTCTTTTAGTTCAGTCGTTTGCAAAATATGCATTAACAAACAGGACATCTTTCCCCTCTGCATCCAAAATTTCGATTCTTGGTTGTTTCGACTGTGGCTTATAATCATGTTCAATTGATGGTTCAGTTGATATGCTACGAGCAAAATCGACATCACTGATATTCTGAGACAAAAAACGAATGAATGAACTAGTAAAATAGTAATTACATTTTTTGCCCAAAACTCTGCCTCTTGGCGCTTCAATTTCAGTTCTTCTTGCCTCACCAGCAATTCCAGTTGCTTTTGCAATTCAATGCGTACTTTGTGCCGTTCACTAATCTCACCCTCTACCAAGGCTCCCTTTTTGCTTGAAACATATAGATATAGGTGCATACTATATGGCAAGTTATGCATTAGTAAAAAAAAAAAAGGAGAGTTTGATCAGACTTTACATTATGATGATAGGGAAGACGAAAAAATTAGGCCTCACAATTCTGTATTCTAGATTACAGCTTAAACGGCTCGTTTTCAACGATTTTCATTATACTTAATTGATAGCATTAATATTTTTGATATTAAAATTAAAATTAATTAAAATATTAACTATTAATTAAGATTAGAATACCTTAAGGGTATACCAATAATGAGACTATCTAAGGCACAGTTAATCAGCCTTATTTTGGCATTTTATTTCATAAGAAAATATGTCGAATTCGAATAAAGCCTATTTGTGATTTCATTCCAATAGAAGGATCACTCAGTCAATCGAAAATTTATTTTTCATGAAAATGGTTAGCATATTTTGAACTTCTATTAATTCGAATTTAATAAAAGTTTTTATTCGTGTACAATGACATGTGGGGCTCTGGCTTGTTTGGCTTTACGAAAATGATGTTTTTAATAAAGAAATTGAAGTAGTTATACTCCTGACACAAAAAAAAATGAAACATGTCTATTTTTAATCCCTCAACGACACCAATGACTTAAAGAAAAATCTGCCAGACATTTGTATTCGATATCATGAAGCATACATCTCATACGCTCATACTCATATTTTGGTTTTACGTCCAATTTTAAAATTTCCTGCAGGCTCTATTATCTATTTTTTTAACGTGCAAGATCTACCCCGCTTGGTTTCGCATGTAACATCCACTTCAACGTGCTATGTGATTGCCTAGTGTTACTTAGTGTGGCTTCCAGTCTGGCAAATCAAGTATTGGCCAAATCAATCTTTACAACAAGCCACATGTATATGTATGCATAAAAGGATTGGAAGCCAATTAGCGAATTTGGGATCTCAGGAAAACTGACACATTTGTATAACATGACTAAGGGAAATGCGCAATGATCAGTTAGGAAATAGCTCCTCGAAATTATTCCAAAAATATACATGGTTCCGGAAAGTGATTTCCTCAATTTTCTTCTGGAGCTGATGGTGGGCTGGACAGGCGATAAATGCGTAAGGGTATACGGACTATATCGACATAACCGGCCGATCCTAGAATGATCTTCACACTTATTTGAAGAACAAGTGAAACTTATTGGTCTTGAAGTAAACGAGAACAAGACTAACTAATTACCCTCAATGTTAACATTGAGGTTTGTGCACCGCTTTGAAGAAGTTTGCATGTGCCTCTACCTACGAGTACTAATCAAAATAAAACTTATTATAGATTGGAAGAAGAATCAGTCATGAAAGCCACTGATATCTTAGTTTAGCAAGGCAAATACAAAATGGTTTAAAATTCTTCACGCGTAAGACAAAGTACACTTAATTCATACTCTGTTAGCCCTCCAGTTCTACTTTACGTTGTCTATTGTTAAACAACACGCAGAGAAGGAGAACTGAACTGGGATCTTTCAAAAGAAAAATTATTTGACGAAAATTTGGTCCTGTATGTAAGGATACCACCACCCTGGTTCGAGGTGACAATGAAGACCGGTCCTCGGGTTCAAAGACCAATCCATTCCGATTGTCAGAATACTTTATCTGTATGACTTGAAGCAGTGTGCCAGTGATAGTAGAAAGAAACGACAGCCCCATGCCTTATCACTTCACTTCATAGTTTGGATTTGAGGGTACGGTTATTCACTCAAACATGGCGTATACTGACTTAATACTTCTATCGTCTTTCATTTGAATATCAAGTTCCTGCTGTTTAACTTTCCTTCACAAGAGTAAAAACAGTGCTCAGACGCTAGAATTTCTATGAAATTTTTTTCCTTGCCACGATGTACCTTTGTGCAATTATGTCTAGGCGTATTTGTTAATGTTTTTTTGAAATTTAATAGTGCACAATATTAGGAAAAAATCTGCTTCTTTGTCGTAAGTTCACAATTATTCTGGCATCATGGACAATCTTCCGAAACCCCTGAATTTGCATATATTAGACCCACACAACATAAGATTAATCCTCTTTCTTCTTGCTTTAAACACCTTAGTGGCTCAACAACATTTATAGTATCTAAGACTGTCAACAAAATGTATTCAACTTTCAGCTACTCAATACAATTGAACTCTACTTTGATTCTTGAAAATTTCAAATTAAACCTCAAGGATCAACGTTATTTTCTTACAAAGAAACAAAAGCAACAAAAATTA
The DNA here is from genome assembly GCA_911387755.1 of Chrysotoxum bicinctum. NCBI lineage: Eukaryota > Metazoa > Arthropoda > Insecta > Diptera > Syrphidae > Chrysotoxum > Chrysotoxum bicinctum. The sequence goes on from OU426988.1 coordinate 135,678,065, forward strand.
ATTGAAACAATAATAATTAAATGTTTGGATGTAGGTACCCCTGGACAAAAGCAATCATATTATATTCAGGGTCTTCACATCTTGTCAACCTTCATCTTTTTTAATTTAATTCCTTTCCAAATGTTCAACAACAACATACTAGAGTTATCTGAAGTAATACAAAGAACTAAGATCTGATAGTTTTGGGTACCATTTCTTAGCAAATATTTTCTTGGTACATATTTGAAGTATACCGATGGATCTATGTAAGTTGTGATGAATACCTAAGCTTAATGTAACATCAAATCAATCAGTTTAAACAACAGATATGTATCTATAGACAAAGTTGTCTAAACTAGAAGAAGATTACACATTTGCACTGCTTGATATGCAAATGTGTTGGGAGGCATCTTTCTTCCTCTCTTGTGTGTGTAAAGACCGATAGTTTCATACACCTGTGAATATGACAGGAAGGTAGAACCTATATATGGCAGTAAATCGATTTTAATTGGATCTTGATGGTCAATCGGAAATTTCAAAATTACATTGTTCAAAAACTTTTTGTCTAATGTTACGTATCTGTGTTAACCATCATCAATAGAATCCTGTTATTTTGAAGTGTAGGCAAAACGACATTCGTGGAATAGGTGGATACAAGCCCACCATCAGGGCATTGGAATCATTTTATTTTGAATTTTAACCGAGCTCACATACTTCATATGTAGCAATAGTTTCCCAATATTGTTTTGTATGGGAACTGGGTTTTGTGGGAGTTGGGATTGGAATCAATACTTATTATGTGAGCGAGAAGATCTAATTGAATTTACATTTTTACTCTTTCATTATATATATGTATATCTTATATCTATCATAGCTGACTGTATGTATTTTGGGTTGAAAATTCGTAAAGCCTATTCACCAAACCAAACCAACAATACCACACCAACAATTCTGCGTGCCACCGACCGACACGCCCTTGAAATGGATGCCTTTTAGAGGCGATAGTTACGGGTTTCTGGAGTTATATGAATATGAAAGCCTGTTGTAATTATGTCGGTTCGTAATCCTATTATTATATTTTCAATTTCGAATATCTATCATTAAATTGTGGTTGCGCGCAGTATGCTTATGAATGGAACTCATCATTTTGTCGGGTAAATATGTAATCAAATTTATTTTACATATCTGATTCTCTAAACTATGAAAAATGAAGTATTTACTGAATATTCAGGGATCGTATTGATTTACATAGGTCAGACAAAATATAGACCAGTTTAAATTTTGTGATAAATTTCTTATTTTAAAAATAAATTAAACTCATTCTTCCAAAGTTATTCCCATCACGGGAGTCGGGGAGTGCGTATTTGTTAAGCTCGCTGCAAACGGAGATGCAGTTTAAATTGTTTTAATAAAATCACAAATGAAGCGAACATAATGAAGACGAAGATCCATCGACTGTCATCTCAACATAAACAGTGTTCATTGTAGAAATTATAGAACTTTTATTTGTCTGCTCAGATTAAATTTAAATTGTTGAATTTTCATAATTATTATTAATTTTTGTCTTATTGTTATTATAATTTTGCTTCTCTTATTTTATTTACCAGCAGTTTCAATATTAATGTGTACATATTTAATTTTTCAAAAAAAAATTTTTTTTGAAAACTTAATATGTATTTCGAAAACCCCATGCTCATTTTTTTTTCAAAATTGATTAAAAAAATCTACAAGATATGAGAAAAGAAAAATTATTTTACCTAAAAATAACGGTACCTCCATACAAATGTTAAAAAATGGTTTTCGAAAATTGCATTTTTCTAGAAAACGGTTCCGAGAATTTTGAAAATTTTTTTTTCTTTCGATAAATTCTTACGATTTATAATTAAATAAAAAAAATAAATCAGGATATTACTGACTGTACCTACCATAGAACGATTTTTTCGAATTTAGAATTTCTCATTATCGGCATAACAGATTTTAATGAATTTTTTTTATAGAGAAGCTTCTAAAAAGTTTAAGAAACATTGCACTTTAAAAAAATATTTTTTCGAATTTTGAAAAAAAATCTATTTTTTTTTTTCGAAAATTCAATAGGTATTTCAAGAACGGCTCAATATTTTTTTTTTGTTAATTTAATTCTATTCGAACAATAATAAACATTTTAAATTGGCGTACCAAAATTTTTTCTTAAAAATGTTTTAAAAATTTTGTATATAAAAGCTTATTTTTTAAGAAACTACTACAACGAATTATAATTTTGTTCTTGCATAAACTAGTATTTGCTTAAAAATCATGGAATCCTGTGTTTAGATTCAACTACTAATAGAGTTGTTTTAGTCATTTAAAGATGAATTTTATGCTTATGAACAGTTTTTCTCTAATAACATTCATCTTTGAAATTCTAAGTCTTTTGCATATGAGCAAGTTCGTGCGACCCAGTCGTGCATATTATTTGTTCATGCCATAAGAATGGGGAATACCTTACCCGTCTTTATAGAAAATCTTATTAATTAAAAAAAAAAAACAATCTAAGACTACCTACTTTTTTACGCATCCATAAATTTTCAAAATTTTTTGAGTTCAAATTTTCAATTTATAATTTTTATTTTGTAGTTACTTCCTCAATCTTAATTTAAATACCTACTCTTTATTTTTCACATAAACTGTTAACATTTTAAATGTTGTTTTAAACTGTTTTTTGAAGATTACTTATCCCATCGGGACAATGAAAATACTTATTGTTATTAGTAAAAGTTTCGCCTGTAGATTCTATTGGTCGAGCAAAAAAAAAAATCTGGAAATAAATGTCTGCCCCAGCACCTCTAACAATTTTTTTTTATGCGAAACTATCTCATCCGGAAATTGGCAATATTGTTACCAAATGACTGCCTTCTTGACAAATCTAACAGTCGGATAATTTTGTATGGGTAATAACCTGCTGCCCGACCACGACCAGAAAAATAATCGGAATGGTTCGGATTCTTGGAAATAAAGAAGTGTTTACTAGAATAGCTCCATAATACAAACATATTGTGTTTTTTTATATTTTTATATTTTTGTTTTTATTTTTTGTTTGGTGCCAACCAGACTTGCTCCCTTTACTAAGATACTAAGAAACGTCTTAATCAACTTTCTATATCTATCAGAGAGCCATAATAACTGTTTCTCCTATTTTACCCTGACCCTATCACCTCGGTCCCAATCAGACGTAGTCCTACTGACCGGAAAGCTCTCGCCTCCGCTTTGTGCGAGGACGTCTAGAGTATAAAGGAGGCGCCGATCCAATAGATATTTAAATAAACATTAGACCTGTTTTTGTAAAATCAAAAAAAAATATTAAATTTTATATAAATAATAATAATTTGATTGATTGTAATCGGTAGAGCCGTTAGTGAGAAAATCAAATATGTAGGTATAAAGAAAAAACAATATATGACATGCACCGTTAACAATTTTTGTTATCGAAATCGTTAAAGCCATTTTTGAGATTATTAAGATTTTTCATAATGGCTGTATGGCGGGCACCGTTAATTTAGAAGCTAAAAAAAAAATAAATTTCGTTTCAATCGCTTCAGTTTAAGGGTGTAGTTGGAGGTACAGACTTACAGACGAACGAAATTGACGGAGCCCCTTTTTCGTGTTTTCTATTGGATATTTGTTCCAAGTGCAAAACTTGCCCTATAGTGTTTAGATACGAGTACATATATCGCAAGTAAAAAGACGTGAGATTTGCAACCGACCGACTTTATCTCACTTCTCCTGGCATAATAATAGGTCGTATAATTTTTTAAGACTGTATTCCCTCATTAAATACATTTATTAACCAAATCCGAATTTTCAATACTTCTTCTTCAACATGACCTTTTATGTGGATAAAATCAGCCCTTAACCATAAGCGTCACAACTTAACTCAATCAAACATACAATTGCCATTCCAGTCACACAACATACCCCTACCGCTATTTCCACTAGTGCCTCCTATTGCCAGTAGACTTATACAGTGTGTAATACAGAAAAAAAAAATAGATTAATTATAGACAATCCAAGGCTTTAGACTTTCACTCCCACCCTCGTCAACGAACATTCGGACACACAACCGAAAATAAAAGAAAAACAAACAAATATAAAAAAAACAGGACAAATACCCGAAAATCAGTCAAAAAGGAGAGACCCTAACCCAAAAACAACAACAATACGAACAAATAATACAGGACGCATGGTTAAAGAACATACAATAAGAATCCTGTCAAAAAAGGCGAGCAGTGGTTTGTGACCCCAATTCCATAATCATCCTCGTCACCCACTGCGAATCCTTTTATTTAAATAGAAATGTAGTCCGGGTTCCACTCCTCATTTTAGGTTCCACTTCCAAGTGGACTCTAAACAAGAAAGAATAATGAAGACCTTTTTAAAATGCTCAACGACGACAGTCGATGAAATTGAGCTTTTCCTCTCATTTCTGCAGAGATTTTGAAGCTTGCCTGTATCTTGGAAAAGTCATGCGCTCTCTAGTGGCACTCGGACTCTCCTGGAAAAACTTAATCCGTTTTCATATGTAACGATTTTTTTCTACTCGGTTACTATAGGTTTTCCTCTTTAGTCTTCGGTATCGTTTTGAAAGGCGTTAATGTCCTGACGTGTCTCAATTGAAATTTGCCGTCGCGTTTTTTCTTTCATTCTATTAAATATTGCCCTGCATTCTCCAAAAAGAAAGATTGTGTGGCCCTTGCCGAGGATATAAGCCAAATATTCGAACCATAAATCAATTAAATCCTGAAACGCACAGTCTTTCTCAGAAGTGGGATATATTTGTTTGTTTTTCATTCGCCTTTAATATGGAATGAAACACAAATTGTGTTCTTACGAAAGAAAATCCCAAGGATATACAAAATGTGTCCTGGATAGTATGGTGTAATTAAACTGTGAGCGAGTGATTGGAGAAACTACAACCCGTATTCATGCTTCACATAGCTATAACTTTGTATCAACAGAAAAATTATTGCCCGAGGAGTTTAATCCCGCATCAGTGTGTATGGGTGATATTTTAGGGAACGGATCATTTCGGAGTGTTAATTTTTTTCGGAGTTGATATACTCGGTCAAATTTGCATTGTTTCCTGATTTTTATATCAAAATGCACATACAGTTAAGAGTATCTTAAAAATTGTGTACGTGAATAAATGAGTTCCTTCGTTGAGTACATGTATAAGAAGTACTCTTTTCGCCAATAAATTATCTCATTGTCCGTGCGTGTGTGTGGTTTTTTCCTATCTCATCTCATTGTTGTGGTTGGGTTTTTCTTTGCGGTGTGTGCCATTTATAAATTTGTGTCAAATAAATGTCAAAAGGATACGATTATGTGTACACTTGAAAAGGAGTAAAATAAATATAACACGAAAAAAGGATATCATTCGTTTCATCACAATTCAACTTGACATCCCCAACAACCTCTCCATTCCTACTCTGCATATCCTACAGGCCAAAAAGGATACACAATCTGTGTTTCAGTGCCAACTAAGGATAAATAAATAAGAAATCAGTTGAAAAAAAAAGAGAAAATAACGACGTGTGTCTTTTGCGTGTTTGGTGCATTTTTTTAATATAAGTACGAAAAGAGAAAAGGCAAAAAAATAATATCTGAACCAAGAGCATACAGTACAGATAGATATACCTAGCTTTATATCCTTTTTTGTACACATTCAGGTTACCTACTGGTTGTGTTACCTACTTTGCTTTGTGAATGTGAAATGAAGAGATGTTACCACCTCTAGAAAAGAAGTTCTAGGGTACGTGTGCAATACGTTTGGGAATGTTTTTTTTACTTTTTTATCCTGGAATAAGCCTCATTTCGGTTTGGCAAGGATAGATTCAAGAAAATTCTGTGCAAAATGTGTTTGTGAGCGTTTAAAAGTGAAAAATATAACTCAAATAAAAAAGTGCAACAAGAAAAGTGATACAGTTTGGAAAAAACCAATGCAGATGATTTTCTCTTAAGCAAAACATCCTTCTTCATATTACAAAGTCCAATTACCCTTGTTTAATTTTGTGTGTATCAGTACATGTGGCATAGATTTTTTTTTATTCAAGCCCGACCAACACACTATCCCCAGAAACAACGGAATGCACGGAATTGTTTTCAAAACAGAATCCGGTAGAACAAAGGATTTTATCATTATACGAGGTAGGTTGATAAAACCCGACTAATAGGTATACCTACATAATTAAGAACATTTTTTTCGAATCCTTCGGTTCAGTTTTAATGACATCAAAGCAGTAAAAAATTAAACCGTGGGTTTTAAATTTATAAATTTCATGGTAACAAAACTGCAATTGTGATTAATTATCTCCATTAACCTGATTTAAGCTGAATTACTAAGGACTTTATGGGTGCTTTTTTCTTGTATGTGTTTGGTTGTGTGTTTGTGACGGTGGGGTGGGGTGGGGTTAGGTTAGTTAAGTCGGAGAATTCTTAGAAAATAAATGGATGTTTTAGATCCGGTATGAAAGGTAAAGGTGGTAATGATCGATAAAGATAAATTGATTCTGCCTCTTAGTTACGAAAAAAAGGAAAAGAGGTCGGAGAGGAAGATGTGAAGGACGTTCGAAATGAGATTTGTGCGGAGGAGAATGAAAAGCTGGCAATATTGTGTGTGTGTGTTAGGTACGACGAAGGTTCCTTCACATCATGCTGTTGATTCAGGTATTGAAATAAACGATTTATATCGGTCAAAAGCAATTATGTTGGTTGGAATCCGATTTGTTTGCTTTTTTTTCCTGTAAAATAAGTGCAGATTGATTTTCATTCGTCTTTCCATACGGAATTATATTTTCTTTCTCTTAAGGAGGATTCAAATGTTGGTTCCTATCAACATTAAGGCTTAAGGCATACCTACGTAGGTGCTTTTGTAGTTATGTATTTGTATAACTGTATTGATTATCTTACATGGGGATCATTTGATGTAAAATAAATTCATGACCCTTAACACACAAAAGTGTAAGCACGTAACAACGTTAACAAGTTTAAATAGATACCATAATTTTATTAAATTATACAAGCATACGTCATTTGCTCATACTAAAAATTTGATTTAAGTATACCTACATATGTTCGGAAAAAATTTCTACATAAATTTTCTAAAAGGTCAAGTAGTAGTTGACATAAAATTTGCACAATGGTTAGTCCGTTGGACTGCAACTGTCGGAAATCTGGATTTAATTCCCAGCCGCTGTCACCCAAAAATTATAAAAAATGTTTTTAACGGGTAAGGCCTCTTGCGAGGAACTGACAATTCCTTCAAGAGCATCGCTTGAAACGAAAAGTCCTTGTCATTTTTGACGTTGGGGTTAGACAGAAAATTTGTTTAAGGTAAAAAGAAACAAATGCGATTAAAAAAACAATCCTACATAAAATAAAACGAAATGAAAAAAAACTTAAAATAATAAGAATTTCAAACTAAATCATGAATTTATTTTTTTAAATCGCGAAAACAATTCTCTGAATTCTTAAAAACAGAATGTCATATGATTGCTTTAATAAAACATAAATTTTTGCAACACAAAAATAGTTGGAGCTGTTTTTTTGATTATTCATTTTTTGTGTAATTTGGTTAGTGCAATTTTAATGTGCTAAAATTAATTTTTTACAAAATTTTCCAAAAACAAAAATTTTTTATTCTGTAAAAATTAAGCCCCATTTACACTTTCGTTCTTCATTCGCTGTACGTTGTTCGTTGTTCATTCTTCTCTAAACAACATACAACGAAGAAGCATTTACATTAAGTCGGTTTTGTTTTCCAGTTCGTTCTTAACAAGAAAAACATTGCTGGCAGTGGCGGAACTATTAATAGTTGAGAAAAAAGATAAACAGAAGATCTTGTTAAAAGAATGGTTTGGTTGCTGAAAAAAGGAAACATTTATCGCATACAAATCTTGTTTCATTTTCTAAACTAATGCTAGAAGTGATTATAATATCGTGTTTTTTTCATGTTCCTCTGATTATTTAATATAAAGTATTATTATTCGTACTAGAAAGATAAAACCCATAAACAAAATATTTTATTTAATTACCTATATGAACCCCAGTTTATAATTAAGTCTTGTTATGCTCCATTTACTAATAAAAAACTTCAGAAAATGTCCATACAAGGCCATACGGCACTGCAAAACAATGTTTATTTAAACAGTTTTCTAATTTAAACACACGTTGTCCGGGTAACAACGAACAACGAACACCGAAATTTCCGAGCTCCTTTGAATTTGTACGTTCTTCATTCGTTGTTCGTTTTTATCATTTACATTCTCATTGTTCCGCGTACGAGCAACAACGAACAACGTACACAGCGCACAACAACGAAAGTCTAAATGAAGCTTTAGAAAAAAAAATGTTTGAAAAGTTTCTTAGTACAATCAATAAGTTTTGAGAAAAACGTCAGAAAACATTAAGGTAGAGTCATAAAAAAGATCAGTTCGAAAGCAAGAAATATGATGTTTTATTAAATTTAGTCGGATAAAATTTGTATATTAATGTTGTATGTGATTGGATATCGTGACCCCGGTAGACTTTTGCGGTTTTCAATTTAAAAATGTGATTAATTCGCACAATATGTTTTATTGAAGAGTCTTAAACAAAATAATCGAGCAGTTGTATTTTACAAACTCCTTGGCATAATGGTTAGTGCGTTGGACTGTCAAGCAGAAAGTCTTGGGTTCGATTCTCAGCCGCTGCAAAAAAGTTTTTTTAGGGGTGCACTGCCTCTTGCGAGGAATTCACATATACATACATATGTATATCCTCTAAAAGTATTTCTTGTCATGAAAAGTGCTGCTCATTAGCCGTTCGGTATCAGGAGAAAATTGTAGGTCCTTGATAAGACGCACACAGGAATGGTTGAGAGTTGTTAGTCGCTAGGTCCTGGTTCTCTTCGGACTGTTGCACCACCAAATTTAATTACATTTAGTTTAATTTTTATTTTACAAACACTAAATTAAAGTGGCTAAACGCACCTTAAAATTTCGAATGATTTTGGCCGTTTGGATTTGTAACTTAATTCCACCGAAACCATTACACATAAATGGACATCATTCTTCCCCCACACCAAATGAAAACTGATTTTTTTATACTTTACATTTATTTTTATTGGTTTGGTCTCTCTCCCTTTCTCTTGTGTTAGTTTCTTGTTTTTATCTCGGTTGTTCACAGTTGTGGATAAATAAAGCTATACTCAGAGTCTTCGCTGTCGATTATTTTGTTTATAACTGAAATTCTGCCATAAAAACTGTCTGAATAACCCACACTCGCTCTAGGTTCAGTGCTGAAATTATTTGTTCTTGGACTTCTACTGAAAATATCTGAGGTTCAGAGATTCTTCATAATATATACTTAGTCTAAAACTAAATAGCTGAGGGTTATCGTGTTAATTGAAGTTGTTAAAGTGTCCTTTAAAAATTTGTATCAACGGTCCCTCAATTCCTTATGTCTATATATCTCTATGTCTATACGTCTGTATACCACGACCTACAGCCTAATAACCTGAAGCAATTTTCTACAAACTTGGAATTTAAGGTTTTTCGGTGATTCCCTAGATGAGAAATATTTTTTTAGCTCCAAAACTAACGATACTTACAGCCGTTATGCCAAATTGTATACATCTCGAAATCGACTCTAACAAAAACTGGATGAACTAAAAAAGTCATGTTTAACATATTGGTAAAACAAAATTTAAGAAAACACGAGTAGGTATGTTAACGGTACCTGTCTTAGAACGTATTTTATTTTATTTTTGACTATCTCATTAACGTCTCTAACGATTTCGACCAAAATTTATGTACATGATCTGCTTTGAATTTTAAAATAAAACGTACGACTTTTTATATTTAAAAAAATCATGTTATCAGAGAAAAATTTTCATAACCATATAATTATTTAAATGACCAAAAGAACTTACTTTAGTAGTTGGAGCTATCAACAAGTTGCCATGTGATTTCTCAACCAAATAATAGTTCATACAAGAACAGACATTTTAACTCGTTGTAGGGATTTTAAAAAAAATATTAGCTTTTATTATATATTTTGGAACGCCAAATTTAAATGTTTATTATTGTACAAAACTGAACAAAAATGAAATTAAAAAAAAATATTGACCAGTTTTTTAGATATTGAATTTTCGAACAAAATATTTTTTTTCCAAAAATTGTAAAATATTTTTAACTTCCCATAGGGAGTTATTTTTTTAATTTTGAAATGCAATGTTTTTCTAACTTTTTCGGAGTTTCTTTACAAAAACTTAGAAAATTCAGTAATTTATTTTAAAATGTTTATTTATTAATTTATTTCAAGATGCTTGTTTGTATTGAATAATATATATCGTAAGAATTAATCGAAAGAAAAAAATCTGATCAAAATTCTAATTGCCGTTTTCGAGAAAAGTACGCTTTTCGAAATCCATTTTTTTTAAATTATGGTGGGTACTTTCTTAAAACTTTTCAATTTTGTCAAGTTCTATAAGCAAACGAGCACCATTCGAAATATTTAATTTTGAAAAATAAATTTTGAAATGTTTTTTAAAAATCAAAACTTTTTCTGTCTTTTGAAAATATGAATACGAATTAATAATAATAACAAAAATTATTGAAGACGGTTTTGAGAAAATCGAAAAACAAAAATGGTTCGAGAAGGGATACCATTAATATCCATCTTTCCGAAGTTTTTTTTTTTTCAAGCTTTATTTCAGTGAAATTTTTTGAATTTTTTTTTAATCTTTAGAATATTAAAAAAAAAAAAAGAATACATACATATATAAAATTTCGAAAAAAAAATCGTAGTACAGGTACCGTTATTTTTGGTTTTAAAAAAAGAAAAAACCCGTGTCGGGGGAAAATTTAAAAATCAATTATCGTTATGTCAAGTCTGATCAAAATCTCAAGTACAATTTTTACTTGCGACTTATAGGTACTACGAGTATAAGGCAAGTTATGCATTCGTAAAAAAAAATCGAACTCGAGATTTTGATCAAAGTTGACGATGATAGCGAAGACGAAAAAAGTGGGTCTGGCAATTCTGTCTGTCTGTTCGATTACAGCTAAACGGCTCGGCCGATTTTCTTCAAACTTGGTAGATATGGGTTTTGATTTTTTATCCCGGATGTTTTTTTGATTTGATTTTTTATGACCAAAAATAACGGTACCTGCCATACGATTTTTTTCCGAAATTTTATAAATATTTTTTTTGTTCAAAAACTGTCCCTACGATTTTCTTAAGCTAAAGCTTCCCAGCAGTTTGAATATTACTGTGTATTCAAATTTTCCAAAACAAATTTTTTAGATTTTTAAAACTTTCAAAATTGTTTTTGAAAACTCAATATTTCGAAAACCCCATGAGCAAAAAAAATTCATTTTACCCAAAAATAACGGTACCCTCCATACAAATATTAAAAAATGGTTTTCGAAAATCGTATTTTTCTCGAAAACGGTTCCGAGAATTTTGCTTAAATTTTTTTTCTTTCTATCATTTTTTTAATATCTGTAATTTAATAAAAAAAAATTTGAAAACAAGATATTACTGACTGTACCTACCATAGAACGATTTTTTTAAATTTTGAATTTCTCATTATTAGCACAACGGATTTTAATGAAATTTCGTAGAGGGAAGCTTCGAAAAAGTTTAAAAAACATCGCATTTCAAAACTTTAACAAAAATATTTTTTTGAATTTTGAAAAAAAAAATCAATTTTTTGTTTTTTGAAAATTCAATATCTCGAAATCGGCTCAATACTTTTTTTGTAAATTTAATTTTTATTCATACAATAATAAAAACTTCAAATTGGCGTACCAACATTTTTTCTTAAAAATGTTTTAAAATTTTCTTATATAAAACCTTATTTTTAAGAAACCACTACAAAGACTTATAATTTTTGTTCGTGCATAAATCTATATTTGCTTGAATCACATGGCATCCTGTTCTTACCCTTAACTACTAAAGAAGTTTTTTTTAGTCATTTAAAAATGAATTTTATGCTTATGGACAGTTTCTCTAATAACATTCATTTTTGAAATTCTTAGTCTTTTACATAAGAGCAAGTTCGTGCGACCCAGTCGTGCATTTTATTTTTTAAGAATGCATAACTTGCCATATACATAGTACCTATGTATATTTCGTAAGTAAAAACTGATGTAATAACAATTCATTGCTCAATTGTGTTTCTTTAAATAGATCAAAGTTCTCAGGTCACGGTCGGAATGGAGCGAGCTCAATTCACTCACGCCACAATTTCTTCCCGCTCGGGGCTAAAAAAGAAAAACGTAGATACCCAAGTACTGCATCCCGTATCGGCCTAGTAGCCATTTCGCTGCTTACCAACTGAAACTATGAATTCTTTGTTCAAAAATTTCGATTAAGAATTTTAAAAACTATTCATAAGGATAAAATGAATTTTTTAAATTCTTTCGGTAGTAAGAGATTAAAACAGAATGCTATGCAAATATGAATTTATAGAAGAACAAAAATTATAAGTCGTTGTAGTGGTTCCTTAAAAAAATAAGCTTTTATGTACAACATTTTTAAAACACTTTTAGGAAAAAATGTTGGTAAGTCATCTTTAAAGTTTTTAATATCGTACGAATAAGAGTTAAATTTCCAAGAAAAATACTAAGGCGTTCTTGAGATATCGAATTTTCCAAAAAAATACTTTTTTTTTTCTAAAAAAAGTTTTGAAATGCAATGTTTTTTAAACATTTTAGGAGCTTCTTTATAAAAAAAAAATTCATTAAAATCCGTTTTGTCGATAATGAGAAATTCAAAATTTGAAAAAATCGTTCTATGCTAGGTACAGTCAGTAATATCTAGATTTCAATTTTTTTATTAAATTATAGATCCAAAAAATTAATCAAAAGAAAAAAATTTTTAGCAAAATTCTCTGAACCGTTTTCGAGAAAAATACGATTTTCGAAAACCATTTTTTAACATTTTTATGGAAGGTATCTACTGTTAGTTTTAGATAAAACAAATCATGTAGATTGTGTTAAGAATCTTTTATTTGTCAAGTTTGAAAAAAATAGATCTTGGGGTTTTCGAAATATTGAGTTTCCAAAAAAAAATTTTGAATTTTTTTTTAAAATCCAAGAAATTGAAAATTTGAATAGGTAGGTATGTAATAATAATTAAACTTTGGAGGAGCTTTAGCATAATGGCTTAATCGGCGTTACCGTTTTCGAGAAAATCAAAAACAAAAAAAAAAATGAACCCAGGGGGGCTACTAAAAATAACAACTTTTTGGAAAATTTTTTTTGAACCAATATCTACTCGTAGTTTTAACTAAATGAATTTTTTCAAATTTTTTTTAAGAAATTCTGTGGGACATTTTTTGAGAAAAAAAAAATATTTATAAAATTTCGAAAAAAAACCGTATGGTAGGTACCGTTATTTTTGGTCTTAAAAAAAAAAGAAAAAAATGTGTAGAGGGAAAAAATCAAAACCCATATCTACCAAATTTGAAGAAAATCGGCCGAGCCGTTTAGGCTGTAGTCGAACCGACAGACAGACAGACAGAATTGCGAGATCCACTTTTTGGTCTTCGCTATCATCGTAATCTCAACTCTGATCAAAATCTCGAGTCCAATTTTTTTTCCGAATGCATAACTTGCCTTATAGTACCTATAAGTCGCAAGTAAAAGTGTCTAACTTACAAGCCCGTACTTTCGATGTACAAATCTTCTGCGGATCATGAGTAAAACACTGTCAGTGGTTTTGCAGGGGTACTTTTGCAAGAACATGGAAAAGATTTACACGTCGCTTACTACAGCAGGAAAACAAACTGCAGAAGCAGCCTACCGATTTCGACAATATTTGTTAAGAAAACATTCCCTAATTGTAGCCAAGCTCTCAAAACAATAATGATAAAGAAAGAGTTAATTCACCGAGTTTTTCGCTGGTGTTTACATATGGAGGAGTATAACTTCATACGTGCGTCAATTCACTGTCTAGACATCCGTTTGAAAATGCAAAACAAACCGAATTATTTGACTTGGTAGCAATGAAGTTATATATCGATGAAATTGATTGACAGCCAAGTTGTGAAACTGAAAAAGCAAATCACTCTTGAAGAAGGACGACTGTGTCGAAAAATTAAGGGTGAGTTAAGACTTTTTGCTTCTAAGGGAGTTAGAAATCGAGTTCTGAGGAAAAGATATGATTGGCAAGATACTCGTTTCCGCGAATTACTCACCTTGTAAGAAAATACATTAAAGCATGAGTTGAATGTGCTTATAACAAGAAGAAGATGCAACCACGAGGTAAGCTCCATGTTATTAATATGGTCCCCGTACAATTCGATACTTTATGTATAAGGACCACTTAGAACCATTTGTAAAATCAACAAAAGTTAACGCATATTTAATTGTGCTAGTGGATGCCTTCACAAAATCAAGCCACTATCTAATAGTCAAACCAAGCCCGTCTTATGACGTATTTTACTTATTCAGCACTCCACGCCGGCCGCCGCACAAGCTGAAAAAACTCGACTTTCCAAAAGTGCTGATTTCGATTTGCTGATTCATGTTTCTCACAGTAAATTTGCAAGAGAATCTGGGTACACTACGAAGCCAAAACTGAAGTCTTAACATCTAAATAGAAGCTCAAATTCAAAATATTTGAAATAGTGTGGGAATTTCATTTAACTTCCCTAGAGTGTTAGTCTATTTGGGATGAACTAAAAATAGGATTGTTTTTTGTTTGCTTATTTAGGTTGCCTAATAATACAATACAGCGGTAAAAAATCAGCAAAACAAATTTAAGTGAATTACGGTAGCACAATATAGGATTCAGTCCACAGTAATGGAAAGTTGTAGTCATTTAAAAAAAGCTCCGCTTTCCTCTAGTCTCAGATAGCTATTTTTTCGATGTAGACATGTCCAAGTTTACATTCAAACAAAATTTAGCTGCAAATAGGTGCAAATCCGCAGATTTAAAGTTACGAAGTCTTGCAAAAAAATCATTTTTTTTTCACTTCTGTTTCCTAAAAAGGAATATTTGTATTGTATTTGTATAATCTTTATTCAATAATTAGGAAAAATTTACAATAAGTAAGTACTTACAGCTACCAATATATGATATCGATATTAAATAAATTATTGATTTTTTTTATTTAAAAAAAAAAACAGAGTTACATGTCACATCAGTAAAAATTAGGTGTAAAATGGGCGAACTTTAATACATTTTTAATGACTTAGAGTTAATATTAATATAAATTTAACTCTTTGTTTTCTTTTTTTTAATATACATGTTCTTTTTCGTAACGTACTACTTCTTTCAAAAAACCTCAAAAAAATGGAGAAAAATGTCTTAAATATTTTGTGCGTTATTTTTTGGTTCTGTTTTGAAGTTTGCCCATTATTTGGTGCAAGTTTCAGTAGTAAACACTTAACATTATGTATAACGTGTTACTGGTTTAATGCATTCGTGAATGTTTGATTATGCATTTATAAATTAACACTTATCAGCTTTTAATGTTTACATTATTTTTATGATTTACCACCACATAAAAAGTTTCTTCTTTGGATACACTCAATTTCGCTGTAATAAACATGAAAACCTGAATTTTCATAATTTTTATTCGAAAATTCCATTTCTTTTTTTTTTTTCAAAAAAAATTAACGTCTAAGCCGATACATACATAATGATTCTATGAATCAAGCATTTTATTTGTTTTTTTTTTCGCGAAAATATATTTTTCTAATTACTGAAAATTTAACTTTCTAACTTTGGAATTTAGATAATACTACGTTTTCACCAAAAATAAATCCGAGATTTAAGGCAAGAGATTTAAAATAAATCCTGAAGTGTTTTCACCAAAGAAAATGAGATTTATTTGACGTTTTCACTCTGTCTTGTCATTCAATTGTCAATTTGGACAAGCGAAAAAAAATTGCATTGGGTAGTAAACAGGAAAAAAACAGATATTTCTATTTTGTGTTGATTGTCAATGAAGAAAGTGGGGGATTCCAACTTGTGCACTGCGACAATAAAGACGTCTCGTCTCTTCAGCTAATAAAAAAAAAAAAAAAATCGTGTTTGCTCGAACCGAAAAGTATAATCTTTAAAATTTTTTAACTACAGTAATTAGTTTATTACAAAATAATTAAAGTAAATTAAAGAAAATAGTTTGCTTTTTATCATTAAATAAGTGCTTAAGTTGGATGGTTCGATTTAACCTCCGCTTTTTGCGGATTACTTCCGCACGTGCTCAAATTGGAAAGCACACCGTCATCCGTATTCCTTTGGGGCTTGGAATTTCCCAGTCTATCGCCAACCTTTCTTTCTTCTGGTTTGGACTAACACTAGTATGAAAAGAAATACCGACATCTTTAAGGCAAAAAAGCTGATGAACCACCTCGACAAGAAAATGGATAAACATGCTGCAGCGCAGCTGCTTTTGCAGCTTAGTGAACAAGGCAATGGCCCAAACATGCCACAGCCATCTACAACACCTCTCCAAACTGCCTCACACGAGGAGTTACATTCATCCTCAGTCCCCACTGAGCAATTTGATGTTGAAGCCCACGACCTGACGACCGGCTGGCAAATCCCGCCGAAAAAACACACCGCTTCGCTCCCATCACCCAACCAAGAGATGGATGTCACACCAAATATGAACACGTTCGCTCCACTGAACGTTAAGTTCGTACTTAAATGCCGCAAAACCAACAGCAACATTGCCAATCAACTTCAACAACCGAACATCAATGACGACGTCCCAGCCACCGAGGGAAACAATAAAGAAGCTCCACCTAACTCAGCAACAACCACAAACCAGGATGAAAAATTGTATTCGGGTAAGTACTGCCCACCTATTGTACTAAGAAACATTGACATTAGAAAACTTATTTTGGAATTTAAAGATAGTCCAGTTAAATTCTCTTACAAAGTAGTGAATAAAGGAAGTAGCAGTAGACTTTACGTAGACAATAGCCAAGTTCATAGGGAGCTAATGAACACCCTGAGGAACACAGAAAATGCAGAAGCATATTCTTTTACCTTAAAAGAAGACAAGACAACTAACATTGTCCTTAGAGGTCTCACCTCTGATTATCCTCCTATAGAAATTCTTAACGAATTGAAATCTAAATTTTCAAATGTGGCCGAAGTTTCGCTTTTTGAAACCCTTAAATCCAAACAAGAAAAAATTAAATACAACCTTTTCCTAGTCCGACTGACTCCGGGATCGAGCGCGAGTGAAATACTTAAATTAAAATATCTTTTTCACACCAGAGTGTACTGGGAGAAACCAAGGGGCAATCGGGGTGCCCTTCAATGCAGAAGATGCCAACAATTCGGCCACTTGGCCAAAAACTGTGCATTCCCGTACAAATGCGTTAAATGTACCACTCGACACGAGCCAGGTCAGTGCCCTATTGTAAGAGAACATGGTAGCAAAGCAGCGTGCGTTAACTGCGGCGAAGACCATCCAGCCAATTTCAGAGGATGCAAATCCTACAAGCTTTATGAAGCTCGTAGAAAACAAATTCTACATGAAGCAAGCCTTAAAAGGGAACAAACTAAAAACCTCTCCCATCCCCTCTCAAGAGTAGCCTCCATTGTTCCCGGGGTCTCCTATTCCAGTCATTTTAAATCACAAAATCTCAATTCTCAATTGCTTGACACTCCCAGCTCTCCGAAATTCCAAAATGGTGGTAATGTTATGAGCAAATTCATTGCACTTTCAAATGAACTCTTTGGTATGGATATGAGAAAACTCATAGGGAAAATCAGTCACTTTATGGCAAACCTCCACAACTTCAATTCTCTAGAAGATAAGCAAATGGCCTACTTTGAACTTCTCACTGAATTAATCTCATGCTCATCCAAATGATGTTTTTAAAATTCCTTCAATTCAACATTTCGTCCCTAGTTTCACATTCTCGGAGAATTGAACTTATTAAAATTCTCCAAGAAAATAAATGTTCCTTTGCTTCCATCCAAGAAACTCATCTTTCTAATAGACACAAAGTCTTCATAGACAACTTTAATATTTTGCGAAACGACAACAAACAAGGTGTAGCTTTACTTATCAAAAACAACATTAAATACGAAATTGTGGACTATGGTCCGTCCGAATTTCCTTCCTTATTCATTAGCATCAGTTGTAAGATGAATAACGATTTTAAAAAATTACTTCTGGGCTCTGTATACTTTCCTTCCAACACCCCCACTTCATTACTAACTGCGGAGTTAAACAAAATAGAGTATCTGGCGAACAATTTCGACGGGGCAATTATCGGTGGTGATCTTAACGCCAGAAGCCCTAAATGGGGAGATCACTCTCTTAACCTCAACGGTAGAACTCTGGAGAACTGGCTTATCAACTCTCATCCGAATTTGTCGAACTTTTGCGCCGACACTCCTAGTTACCCCAGAAGTGCATCATTTCTGGATCACTTTTTGATCTCTAACCATCTTGTCAACGTAACAGACCCAAATATCTCACTTACAACACTTCCCACTTTTTCGGATCATCATCCCCTTCTCTTGTGTTTTAAACTTCAAGAGGCAAATATCTGTCTTCAAGAGTATCCAACTTCAAGGCCTTTTAAAAACACTAACTGGCAACGATTCAGATGCGAACTTGACCTCCGCCTAATTAATTTTTTTCCCCCGGAAACATCCTGCCTTTCAAACGAAGCCATTGAGGATTCAATACTTGCCTTCAATGATGCCTTTTTGACCACCTTAGAAGAGAGCTCTTCAAGCCCAGCAGCCACCTTCAAAAAATACCAAAATCTGCCTGCAGAAATCGAACGATTATATAAGACCAAACACCAATGGCAAAGACGACTTAAGCACATCTACCATAATTCTTATAATAGGGTAAACGATCAGTACAAGGATCTCTCTTCTCAAATTTCTTTACTTAATAACATCATTAAACAAAAAGTGAATATATGGCTAAATAAAAAGTTATATACGAGACTCTCAAATATAACTCCGGGACCTTGGGCTTTTAAAGAAGTTTTCAGAATTGTCGGCAATAAGAAAAAATTCCTCTGCAATAAAGTGTCTGTGAACGATCAAACATTCTGTAATGATCAAAACGTGCTATCGACCTTTGAAGAGCACTTCAAAAGTGTTTATGAGGATAAAGTCCCTCTCTTCAACCCCTCCACCACCCAAGAAGCTCTAGATATTGCTAGATCAATTTCTCAAAATATCCCTCAACATATCTTCCTCTTTGACGAGGCCAATCCTTCTCTAAATCCAACACCACACCACATCTTTACTAATGCCGAAAAAGTCAAATCCATCATAAAGCTCTTAAAGCCCAAGAAATCCACAGGCCCTGACAATATCTCCAATTTCGCACTGAAGAAACTCCCTGAAAGAGGCATACAATTCCTTACAATTATCCTCAACAATTGCATTAACAATGCGTACTTTCCAAAGTCATGGAAAATTGCCAGACTCCTGCCCATCCAAAAAAAGCCAAACGTAATTGACATACACAATTTTAGACCGATTTCCTTGCTCTCCAACGTTGGCAAAATATTAGAAAGATTAATATTGGATAACCTAAACTCCCCAACTGAAAACCCAATAGATCCAATTCCGGACTTCCAATTTGGTTTCCGAAGGGGGCACTCCACCCTCCATGCACTGCTAAAATTTCAAAACGATACCATCCTCAATCTCAGAGATAAAAAATGCACTGTAGTCTGCTCTCTCGACATAGAAAAAGCATTTGACAGCGTTTGGAGAGTGGGGCTCCTCGCTAAACTGTCCTGGCTTAACATCCCACCACATATCTTGAATATCCTAAACAGCTTCCTTTCTGATAGATTCTTTTTTATACAAATACAGGGCTCCAAGGGAAGTCATTGTGAATGCAAAAGCGGAGTCCCTCAAGGCTCCATCCTTGGACCACACCTTTATAACATATTTCTCCATGATTTCCCCCACCAGTTCTCAGAATACAATATGACCTCTACTGGCCTTCTATACGCTGATGACACAATTGCATACTCAAGTCACGAAAGCCCATCACTCGCTTTGCGGATCCTAACAAAACACTTGAACTTGATCAACAACTATTATAAAACATGGGGTATCAAAATTAATATCCCAAAATCTGAGCTGTTGTGCATCCGAAACGCCAGCGGTAAGGGACCTGCTGGTGTGGTGACTGAAAGTAAATCCCTCTCCCTTCACCTTGACAACGTTGCCATACAGGCCAAAAACAATTTGAAATACTTAGGCATAAATTTTAACAATTTATTCAAATTTAATCATCATGCCAAACTCACCATTGAAAAAACCAGGAAAATCACAAACATGTTTATGCCCTTCTTTAGCCATAGAGCTCTGAATACTAAAACCAAACTCCTATTCTACAAAACCCTTATAAGACCTGTCATGTCATACGCTTTCCCATTATGGTTTTCCATTTCACCCTCGGTAGCACAATGTTTGGAGAAACTGGAAAGAAAAGTTCTCAGACTTTGTGCTGGGAAAAACTTCGAGACTCGCACTAAACGATACTCCAACACCTTCATTTACAACACCACCAAAATCATTCCGCTGCTGAGATATAATTTATCTCTCATGGAAAAAACTATTTCAAATCTTGAATTTTCAGATAATGACTTAATAAAACATATCCCTGATTCACAGACGGGGTCCTCTTGGGACAACACCAGTTACTTGTCTCCTCTAGGAGTCCGCTCACTTATTCTGAGCTCCTCGGAAACATCACCTCCCACGTTCTATACTAAAGCCATCCCTGGGCAAAACCGTGGCTAAAATATATCTCCCTTATTATAAATTACATTAAAAATACAAAATATACATAAAAAAGAGAAATGTTTACACTTCCTCTATTCACCTTTTGTATTACAAAGAAACATACATTATTACTCAAATCCAAATTGTCAATGTCGCCAAAATCGCTGTAGGTGGGCAGTACTAACCTTAATTACCCTTTTTTTTATCGCCTTAACAAACATTCATATCTGATATTCTCTAATCGTGATAATACTATGGTACAAACATCTTACATTATATAAATTCCAAACTACTTAACATTACCATACTTATAAAGTATATCTATGTATCTATATCTGTAGTATCTATAAATATATAATTGTTGTTTCGTTTATCAACTTCATTCAACTGTTGTAAAGTATCTAATAATGTATATGTTAAAACAATATAACTATCTCTTTTAATATTCTTACTTAAATGTAACTTCAATGATAATAATGTATAACAGCGCTCTCGCGCTCAGATCTAAAAAAGAAACCTCTTCTTTATATAAGAATATCTAATGTTATAAGATACAAATTTATTTTAAAATGATATATTCATCTCACTCCTTACTTTCACTTAAATGATATTTTCTATGAGAATTAATGTATTAGAGCATTCTCGCTCTCAGAACTGAAAAAAAAAAAAAAAAAAAAAAAAAAAAAAAATATCGCTACATATCATCATTATTGTTATTTTTTTTTCGTTATTTAGTTTTTAAGCTAGTGTTAGTCTTTTGTATATATGTATAAATGTAAATTTTCATATTTTGACGCCATGCCGTCTTAGTAAAAGTATATATAAACACTCTCCTGAGCATGAGCAGTCCAACTACATAACAAAAAGACAGCCACGAGGCATTCTATTCAAGCAATTTTAAAGCAGGCAATACATTATAGCCGCAGTATTACTTATTTAAGATATTAAGGGTATTCATGTAACGAGATAATTTTCCGCTTTGTAGAAAAATATAACTTTCCGCAACATGTTTTCATGAACACCCCCTAAGAAATACTTGCGTAAATGTGGGAAATATTCTGTGAAATGTCAAATTAAAAGTCAGAATCCATATATCTTAAGTTTACGAGGTTTATTTCTGCACTTTCCGCAGCAAATTTGTGAGATAATTTTATGCGATTTGCAGAAACTTTTTCCGATACAAATTTTGACAGCTCATTTCTGCGGAGATAAAATTATCTGGTTTACGAGGTTTACGAGGGTTTTCCGCGCTTACATGAATACCCCTATTGACAATTATACACCTTGTAAACTATTTTCAAGACTCAATAAAGAATTCAATTCAATTCAATGAAGAAAGTGGGTGTTCATAGGTGCGTTCTGCAAAATAAGGTTTGTTTGTTTTGCAAATCTTCTGATTGCGAGAAGATTTCAAGGAGATTTATTTTAAATCTTCATTTGAGGTGATTTATATTTGTATGGTAAATCTACGAGATTTAAAGGAGATTTATGGTAAATCCACTTAAATCCCGGATTTACCTTTGGTGAAAACGTAGTATAAAATTATAATTTATATAATTTAATTTATAAAATTTAAAAACTTTTTTTAAAACAAGTACCTACTACGAAAAAGTAAAAAAAAACCGCGAGTGGAAAATTTGAATTACCACCTTACTTCAAAAAAACAACCATCTTTAACCTTTATTTGGAACAAAACCTGGATTTTTATCAATTTTGAGTTTTTTTTTTGTTAGTGTGCTTGGCAGTGGGTAGAAATTTTTTGTGGAGTATTCTTTCCGAAATTACTTTCATTTTTGAAAATTCCATCCCATACCAATGACCACACTTCGCACCGCGTGCCGTGTGGTGTCCGACAGAGGGACTGCTTTTACCTCAAAGCCATTTCTTTAAAATTATGGCATATCACAGGTTCTCAATGCAACAAAGACCCCGCGGGCAAATTGCCAAGTCAAAAGATTTAATAGAACCATCCTAAATGCTCTTTTGGCCACAGTTGAAGATGAAGACAAATGGGATCTGAAACAGCACATAAATTGCTAATGGAATATATTCCTCGAGATCCGTTGCAAGACGTTCTTGCCCAGAGCGTTAACATAAACCAAAGTGTTTCTTAACGTAGAAGATATATGAAAGGTAGGAGCCAACACAATAATTAAAAACTATTAAAACAAATGGCTAAAATAATGAAAAATACCGAAATTTTAACATATTTCCCGGGACAAAATAAATAAAATGCACGACTGGATCGCACGAACTTGCTCTTATGTAAAAGTACTTTGGAATTTAAGATACATTTTATAAATATAAAACATGGATTTAATGAGATAATAATGTTCAAATGCATAAAATTGCCGTCTGGTTTCCGGAAAAGTATGAATTTATGCAAATAAACCTTGAAAAATCGTTTTATTATTAAATAAATTTTTTATATAAGACATTTCTCTAAATTTTTTTTAAAAGAAAAATGTGGGATGCGAATTTTAAGTATTTAATAATATTGGTTTTAGGAAATAATTTCAAAAAACAATCGTTCATAGGTTTTGAAGATATTGATTTAAATTTTTTTTTTTTTTTTTAAACCCAATTAATATTTTTTCGAATATTTTTATATACAATATTATTTTAAACTTAAGGGGACTCCTGCTAAAAATTTTGGGTTAAAATCCTTAGAGCCGTTAATGAGAAAGTCGAAAATCAAAAAAACGGGTCTATGGCAGGTACCCCTAATAACATTTTGCCCCAAAATTTTTTTTGACCAAAATGTAGTCCATGTCCATAATATCACACTTAATTTTAACTTGCGATATAGGTACTATAGGGCAAGTTCTGCATTTGGAAAAAAAAATCGAACTCGAGATTTTGATCAAAGTTGACATTACGATGATAGCGAAGACGAAAAAAGTGGGTCCGGCAATTCCGTCTGTCTGTCTGTCTGTCTGTCTGTCTGTCTGTCTGTATGTCTGTACCTCTCTCTACAGCCTTACCCACTGGACCTATATATATAGATAGGTCCAGTGGTTTATGCTGTAGTGAGAGGTACAGACATACAGACACACTGAAACATGTTTTTTGTGTATTAAATTTTCCTTAAAATTTTTATAAAAAAAATTGATATGCAAATTGTTAGTATTTAATAAAATACATTTTAAAACGTAATTTAAAAATTTAATCGTGTATCGGTTTTCAAGATATTGAATTTTCAAAAAAAAATTGTATTATTTTTTTTAAAATCCAAAAACTATTTTTTTGAAAAAAATTATAGTTTATATTTTTTCAAATGCAAAGCAGCTCCTGCATAAAAATTTTGTTTAAAATCGTTAGAGCCGTTGGTGAGAAATTTGAAAATCAAAAATAAAACCGTTCTATGACAGGTACCCCTAATAACATTTCCCCCCAAATTTTTTTTTTCACCAAAATATAGTCCATGTCCATAATATTACACTTAATTTTTTTTATCAAAATCGTTATAGCCGTTTTCGAGATAAATAAGATTTTGCATTACGGGTGTATGGGGGGTACCCTTAGTTTTAGAGGTGAAAAAAAAAATTTCAATTTCTCCTCTAGGGAATCACCGAAGACCCTTAACTACCGAGTTTTAAGAAAATACGTCCGGTAGTTTAGGCTGTAGAGAGAGGTACAGACATACAGACATACAGACAGACAGACGGAATTGTCAGACCCACTTTTTTCGTCTTCGCTATCATTGTAATGTCAACTTTGATCAAAATCTCGAGTTCGATTTTTTTTCCAAATGCAGAACTTGCTCTACGTATAGTACCTAATCGCAAGTAAAAATCATAATATGCGTGTAGATCAAAATAAATAAATTCTTTTATTATCATTTGCAAATATTTTTCTTTTGTCAATTTTAATGACAGATGTTAGGTTTGTTTGATTGAAAATTTAAAAGCAATTTTTTAAGGTTAAATCACAATGCAGCGATTGTTCCTTATCACTGACATTATTTTGTAAGTTTGAGGCCTGAAATCCGTCCTGGGTAAATCGGAACGTCTGGCAACGCTAAGTCGAGTATTTACTCATACATAATACACGTATATTTTTAGAATTCTTTTTTTTTTTTAATTCTATTAAGATCTTGAATTTAAGAGCAAGTTCGTGTTCTTCCCCAATCGTCCATTTTATGTTGTACGCTTACGACTTGGAGGAAATATACAAAAGCTTGCATCTATTAGTCTTGTCTGTTAAGAATGTCTGAGCTGCCAAAATTTAATTTGAAAATACTAAGATTCTAAATTTAGGCTGCTAGAAATTTAAAAAAAAAAAACTGAATAAATGTGCCCGAAAGAATAATTTCGTTCCTAATAATACCATAAGTAATCCCTTTTTAGGGTCAATGGGGTATTTATATTTATCTATTAAATTAAGTCGAACCTATTGTCTGAGTATTTTATTATTTAAACTTTTTTTCTTTTAAAACAAGAAAAAGGTCATAGATTATGTCCTTCAAAAGGAAAAATTAACCTACTTGATTATTCAAAAAAAAAAATAATAATAATAATAATAAAGATACATGGACCAAAACATAATGTATATGTATACTCCTATTATACGACTACGTACATATATGGTACATACACGATTACAAACTGGATAAAATACGTAACCGAATCTATAATCCTATTTGAAAGAAACAAATGTCTTGTCTTGTCCTTGACCTTGACCTTGACCTTGTCAATGAGAATTTATTTTGCTTTTATACGATATAATTGAGGATCTTGTTAAAATGTGGAAAGGTATTCTTTTCATATTTAAACGTTTTCACATACATGAATGTATTTAGATATACATTATTATTTTTCTTCTGTTTTGCTGAGCCATAAGGACTATAAGCAAAAGCTCTTTTTGCTACTAAGGGATAACAGAAAAAAAGAAAACCAAAAATAAACTCCCAATCTTAAATGTAATAAATGATGGCACATTCATTATTAACTGACATCCAATTTGGTCGGCACAAAAGTAATTATGTGTCGATAATTAGAACCGTGCCAAGAATATTGGAAGATTTATTCTTCGATGGAAATGTGAATGGCTCCCACTCTTATTTCCTCGGTAGGTAGCTTTTATTTTTGTGGCAAAATTAAAATAATGAATTATTAATTTATTTAGATATAATTAGAAAATTATTTTATTTTTTGTTTACTTGTGTCGTAGTTTAGTTGTGGGCTCGCGATGTGGGCACGAATGGGTCGCACGAACTTGCTCTTATGTAAAACACCAAGAATTTTAAAAATGAATTTGACTAGGCAAAACTGTTCATAATTTAAGAATAAAATTAATTTCTGAGACTCTTTTAGTAGTGAGAGGTAAAAACAGAATGCCATGTGATTTGCAAATATGAATCTATGCAAGGGTAAAAATTATAAGTCATTGTAGCGGTTTCTTAAAAAAAAAATAAAAAATATTTTGGGACGCCAACTTAAAGACTTTATTACTCTACGAATAAAAATTAAATATTCAAAAAAAATATTTTGGGATATCGAATTTTCAAATAAAAAAAATAGATTTTTTTTTTAATTTTGAAATGCAATATTCTTCAAATTTCTTAGAAGCTGTTTTATTAAAATCCATTATGCCGATAATGAGAAATCCAAAATTTGAAAAAATAGTTCTATGGTAGGTACAGTCAGTAATATCTTTAGTCAGTATATTTTTTATTAAATTACAGATCGTAAAAATTTATAGGAAGAAAAAAATTCTGTCAAAATTCTAGGAGCCGTTTGCGAAAAAAATACGACTTTCGAAAAACATTTTTTAACATTTGTATGGTGTGTAACGTTATTTTTAGGCAAAATAAAGTTTTGTTTCTCACATCTTATAGATTGCATTAGAAAAATTTTAACTGTAAATTTTAAACAAAATCGAGCATGTGGTTTTCGAAATATTGAGTTTTGGAAAAATGTTTATAAAAATCCAAACAAAAGTTTTTAAAAATTTTAATAGACAATGTTTTTCAAACTTTTGGGGAGCTTAAGCATACAAAAAATAATCCAAATCGGTTGTACCGTTTTAGAGCAAATCAGCAACAAGAAAAATGGTTGCAAGAGGGGTAACCATTTTTCGAAATTTTTTCAAACATTACCTGGTTTTAAATAAATGAAATTTTTTGATTTTTTTTTTAATTTTGGAACAATTTTTTAGAAAAAAAAAAATATCTATAAATTTTCGAAAATAATTTGTTTAGAAAAGAAGAAAAGAAAAAAAAGTGTGTCAACTTTGATAAAATCTCGAGTTCGATATTTTTTACGAATGCATAACTTACCTTATAGTACCTATAAGTCGCAAATAAAAAATTACCTGGAACGCAAGAACACCTTACACACACTTTGCTTAATAACTTTAATCTGAAATGGTATAAAGCTGGTATTACTGTAATCCAGGAGATATGATATCTTAGTCTATTACATAAGAGCAAGTTCGTGTGACGCAGTCGAGCTTTTTATCTTTCAAAATAAAAATGATTATGTAAATTAATAATTTACTTTGTCGTTCAGTGTTATAAAAAAGTCTTAATAAATTCTATGGTGGTTCAAAACTGTTTCATTCGGGTACATGCTTAAAACTCAACACAAATTCTATTCTTAAAGATAAATTATTCTAAGTGAGAAATGGTTGCCTATCTGTAAGACGAAACTGTACCTTTGAATAGCAATGGCAGCACGCGAAACTCAATGAAAATCGGCTTAAGAGATCCAGAACGGTATGTCAAAATTTTGCCATTGGCAGCACGCGAATCTCAATGCAAATCGGCTTAAGAGATTCAGAACGGTATGTCAAAATTTTGTCTTCCTTAAAATTTGTTGCCAATACATCCTTAATCTCCTACCAATAGAAATAGAAATAAATCGGTCTTAAGAATTAAGGTTAAAAATTTTGGTAAGTGCTGGGACAGAGTATGGCAAATTGAGCAATTCGTGTGAAGCGGACAAGGAAGAAAGTTGTGTGTCTTGAAATTCGTTCATATATAGACTTGTTATATATTTTTCCTTAGTTTACATATTTCTATAGATATTGGAGGCCTGATGCTGGAATAATGGCCTTGTATAAGGTTTCGGGAAGCAACGAGATACGGCTTAAATGAATGTTTTGCTTAATTAGATAAATTAATAGAATAATTATGTCAATGTGGGATTATGGGGGTGGCCGTGGCGCGATGGATGTGTGCTCGCCTGTCAACATCATGATCACAGGTTCGATCCCTGCCGTCGTCTATGTCGCTTTAATTCCATTAAAAACATGCTAAAAATTGTCATCAATGGGTTGCTGGTTTACTCGTTGCATGTTGTTCAGGCATAACACTAACAACATGTAATTGAGTTAAACTAGTATGCTCAACAAGGATGACTACGAATAAAAAAATAATGTGAATTATAAGTGACATAGAAATAAGACACGGCATTTCTCCGCTTTAGTTCAGCCGCCATCCCTGGAGATAAAATATCTGAGACAGCAACCTTCAGTCTCAATACATCGTGCCACACATCTTTCCTATCCTTCTTTCTCTTCATCAACTTCACGCCCCCGCTGTATTGAAAAATTTAAATTGTAATCGTAATCCCTTGAGCGCGGGTAGATTATAAAAAAAAAAAAAAAATGTGATCTGATCAATAATATAGTCTATATATGTATGTAATATGCTGACTTGAGCCATTATATATTATTTACATGCAACATACAGGGTGATTCGAATAAAATTACGTCATGTAGGTTGAGTCGAGACAAGAAAAATTCATATATGAAAAGGGAGTCTATCTACCCCCTTTATGGCAATAGGGCCAATTTAAAAAAAAATACTTGAAATAATATACAATTTTAAAAACAACGACAATGCCAACAGTATCACGTTACGGCTGTCTTCTACATTCAAAATCAATTGGAAAAAAAAACTTTTTTTCTATATTTCAAGATTTATATTTTGAAATTTTTTTATCAAAAACTAATAATTTAAACAATTTTGTTTTAAGAAAAAATATACCCAGCATCAGTGTTGCCGTTTTTTAATATTTTATTTTTATTTTAGGAAGTTTCTTATAAAATTGTCGCTCTAGCTTAAAAGAGGACTTTTGAAAATAAAACGCGCAAAAAGGTGGGCGTGGTAAAATAATGCCTAAATAACAAGAAAATTTAAGTGATGAAGAAATATTAGTCCTAAAAAAATAAGCATTAATTGTTTGAGCGCTGTCCAGCAGTTGAGTGAGAAAAATGTGTCTCTGAGATCGAAGGTGAATGAACTTGAAAGTAAATTGAATTAGTGGGAGCAGAAGATAATATAACTGCAGTAGTTGGGTCAAATATTATAAGCAACAATAATACTGAAGAGTGAACTCAGAAGATCTTTTACAATGTATTAAATGTGTCTGTCCCTTCAATTGACATTAAGAGATGTTATGTAGAAAGTTTCGCTATAAGACATGCATTATTTGCATGTTCAACATCTTCTGATGTTAAACAAAAAATAATGCGGAGCAAAAGAATTGGGAAGAAGAAACTAAACACTACATTGTTTGGAGATGCCTGCAGAAATGGTTTCAACATTCACACTAACCACTGCTTTACTTAATATACTCACACTCTTTTTATGGCAGCTAAAAAGCTTAAAGTATATACAAATTATAAGTATTTACGGTATAGTAATTCTAAAATTATGTTAAACAAGTTGGAAAGAGGTGAGTTTATTGTAGTATGGTCTTTTGTTGATTTAGCTTTGCTCCAGTATGATTAATATAATCGCTGAAACGTATCCAGAAGATCTTTTAAACAACAACCTTATTTTAAGTACTATAAGTAATTGCAATCATAAATTTTTTCTTAACAGTTTAGAGAATAAGAAAGCTTTATTTAGAATTCACCAAAAGTTGCCCTTTGAAAACTAATCGGGAATTATTTTTGTATCCGAAATTTGGATTTATTATTTTGAGATTAATGATTAAAGTATTCTTGAATATAATTTCAATGCCGATGGCAATGACCCGTATTCTGCTAGTAGAGTAGGTGCTTTTGCAAAAGATGTATATGATACTAAATGATAATACCCGGCGTTGCCCGGGTCTATATTGACGGCAATACTCAAACTGGATACTAAAATGAAGCAAACAAATTATTTAAAATCATGATTCGAAAAATTTAAGTAATGGACGCATGACACATTTTTTGTTTAAACTACTTTTCATTTTTTTTATAAGAACATATAATATTCATTTTTATTCTTAAGATATAATATTTTTACTTGCGATATATGTTGGTACTATAGGGCAAGTTCTGCATTTGGAAAAAAAATCGAACTCGAGATTTTGATCAAAGTTGACATTAAGATGATAGCAAAGACGATAAAAGCGGGTCCGGCACTTCCGTCTGTCTGTCTGTATGTTTGTACCTCGAACTACACCCTAAACTACTGGAGGTATTTTCTTCAAACTCGGTACTTAAGGGTCTTCGGTGATTCTCTAGAGGAAAAATTGAAATCTTTTTTAGAGCTAAAACAAACGGTAACCCCCATACACCCATAATGCATATTCTTATTTATCTCGAAAACGGCTCTAACGATTTTGACAAAAAAAAATTAGGTGTGATATTATGGACATTGACTACATTTTGGTCAAAACAAATTTTGGGGCAAAATGTTATTAAGGGTACCTGTCATAGAACCGTTTTTTGATCTTCGACTTTCTCATTAACGGCTCTAAGGATTTTAACCAAAAATTTCCCCTTAAGTTTAAAATAATATTGTATATAAAAATATTCGAAAAAAATATTTGTTGGGTTTTTTTGAAAAAAAAAATTTTTTTTTTGACCTATGAACGATTATTTTTTGAAATTATTTCTTAAAATCAATATTATTAAATATTTCGTATAATTCGTATCCCACATTTTTTTCTTCAAAAATTTTAAAGAAATTTCTTATACATATAAAAAATTTATTTAATAATAAAACGATTTTTTAAAGTTTGTTTGCAATTTTATGCATTTGAACATTATTATCTCATTAAATCCATGTTTTATATTTATAAAATGTATTTTAAATTCAAAAGTACTTTTACATATGTAAGAGCAAGTTTCATGCGATCTAGTCGTGCATTTTATTTTGTTTAAACTACTTTTCATTTTTTATAAAAACATATAATATTCATTTTTATTCTTAATATACATAGATATATTTGTACTTGCGATATATGTTGGTAATATAGGGCATGTTCTGCATTTGAAAAAAAAATCGAACTCGAGATTTTGATCAAAGTTGACATTACGATGATAGCAAAGACGATAAAAGTGGGTCCGGTAATTCCGTCTGCCTGGCTGTGTGTCTGTACTTTGATCTATAGCCTATAGAAGATATTTTCTTCAAACTCGGTACTTAAGGTTCTTCGGTGATTCCCTAGAGGATAAATTGTATTTTGTTTGTTTTTTTAGCTCCAAAACTAACGTAACCCCCATACACCAGTAATGCAAAGTCTTATTTATATTGAAAACGGCTCTAACGATGTTAATTAAAAAATATTAGGTGTGCTATTGTGGGCATGGTCAACGAAATTTTAGGAACAAATGTTACTAACGGTACCTGCCATAGAACCGTTTTTTTGATTGTCGTCTTTCTAATAGGAGCTCCCTTTAATTTAAAATAATATTTTATTAGCTATATTTATCTATACATATTTTTTTTAATTCTCAAGTACTTTTAGACAAGAGTAATTACGTGCGTTCCAGTCGTGCATTTTATTTTCATTAATTTTTTTAAAGGTATGCTTAAAATTAATCTTCTTTCTCCTCGTCGTTTCCCGAATATCCTACTTTCAAAATAACATCATTGACGTTTTTGTGCAAGTACTCAAGAGATAATCTTAGTAATAATGATGCATTGAGCTGAAGGGTGTTCTGAAGATATTCTTTACTCTGACTGATCACACACATTTGCGTTAAATGCTTCGTAAAATAAGGACGAGTATTTACTTCGGTATAAATTACAAAATTCATTACGAATTATAAATTCTTACAGCCATATTTATAAACTTATTATAGTGACAGTGAGTACATAATGCTATACAGCCCTTATAATGCCTCTAAACGCAAAATTTGGATGTTGAATAGTGCCTACATAAGAACATTTTAGTATTGCACTGTCACATTCACTTTGACATCACATTAAATTATTGTGATTATCAAAAAAATAAAATGCCTTTTACTTGTTTTTGAAAATAAAACTTTGTTACTTTTATTTATTGAAACTAAAATGTTATATCTACTATTATATTAAAAACAAATTGAATTGTTTAGAACTAAATAGATAAATATACTCTTGTTGGTGATTTCTCTAGGCATCTTTCTTCAATCGGTGGCGGTGTTGCAATTTTTATTTTGGATTATTGAAGTAACTTATTATTAAATAACTTGTCTGAGGAGTGTTTCCAGTTAGGATAAAATGAATAACAATTCGATTACCAGTATTGTGCTAGAGATAATCAGCCCTATCAGGAGTTTCGCCCGAATAACCTTTCACCCGAAATATTTTTGTTCCCCCGGATTTTAAAAAGCTATCAGGAATTTCGCCCGAACAAGATTTCACTTCGAATTTAGAACTGACGCGACGGTTCGAAAAATAGGTATGTTCAGAAAACTGAGATATCTATAAATTTCCCCATCTGCCATCTCTGTGATTGAAACAGAGAATGAAGTCTGAGCTTACTTTTTTGTTGTTTAAAAAAAATTTCAAAATAAATTCGGTTTTGCATTTTCCTGTTAAGATAGTGTCCACTGAGTGCAATGATACGATTTTTAATCCTTCTCCAATCGATTTATTTAAGAAAAAAAAATTATGAATTAGCGGGTACATAAAATTTCCCTCCGTTTTTAATCATGAAGACTATTCGTGTTCGATACATGAACAAACCTAACAATCTGACTTTTTGTTTTGACAGTAGTTGACAACCAGTAAGAATTAAAGCAAGCTACGAATAAAAAAAAAATTGGGTTAATATTTTTATTTAAAAGAAAAAAGTGTAATCTAAAAATATAAATGATAAACTAAAAAAATCATAATAAAGAAATTAAAACGCAAAACATACCCATGCATTTCCTGTTGCTTGAGGAAGAGGAAGGTGTAATACTGCGTTGAAATATTCGGAGGTAGTTAAGAGACCACTCAAATCCGTTGCAGTTAGCTGAACCATTGTAAGAATGAAATTATACATTAAACTTCTTTAATATCTAACTATAAATAATTTTCAGATTTCAACAGCTCTATAGAGTATCTACCTATTTCTACCTGATGATAAAGAAATATTTAATTTATACCTCTTTACCTTCTTTTGTATTAAAATAAAGATATGTTTTACATGATTGCTCTTATTATTTCTCCTATTCGCCTCTAAAAAAGAAGTGAACATTTTAAATGTAAATCGTCTTGCATTTCACCCGAACTGAATGCTCCTAATAAGGGAAATTTTTCGAACATGAAATTTTTTTCGCCCGAAACTCAAAATAAGGGAAAAGAAAAAAGGGAAATTTTTCGGGTGGAATGACATTCGGGCGAAACTCCTGATAGGGCTGAATGACATATCTATCTGATGAATAAAAGTTAATTGTTCGAATTATTTTAGCTTTTGGTAGTTCCATTTTTGTTTATTAAATTCCATGGACAGACAAGAGGTTTTTTTGACAAACAGCTGAGTGTTATGATGGCTAAATGTAGTAGATTCTTACTTTTTGGTACTTTATTTGACACAAGCTCATTATAACTATGATGGGTAGGCAAATGTTTTATAAATATGAATTTGTATAGTGGATGCATAAGTCATTATGCCTTGCATAACTATTCACCCGCTTAGCGAATTCTAATAAATAAGACTGTTAGTGTAAAACACATCTCCTGGAACTTCTCACGTACCCTTATAGTCAAATGTAAAGTAAATACATGAACACACCTTTTCCCCATTTTCTATAATTAAGGAGAAAATTTGCATCCACATAATATAATTAAAAAGGATAATCGTCTTGGAGTTTCTTTTATTCGCGTACGGCGTCATTATTTCTCATCATTTAAGCATCGATTTGGATTAGATTTTCGATTCATGGGTTGGACGATCGGCTTAGAGTTGAATTGAAATTAAATGAAGAAAGAATCTATTTATAACAAGAAAATAACAAATTATATTACATAAAACGCGAGTACTTTGTCTATCCGTCAAAACGAAAGGCAATTCAAGTTGGCCTTAAAACTGGGGGCAGATTCTGTAATAAACGAAACGATAGCGATTGATCGTTTTTCAAAAACGAAAGAAAATGTGCGAAAGCGATAATAGGCATTCTGTATCGCATTTCGTTTTTGGTTCTGTGTTCGTTTGTGCTTCAAACCCAAACAAATTTGATTGCATACTTTTATGATGCTTACAGCTATCGGATAATTTGAAGGATGGAACTTTAATTTAAATCGATACATAAAACTCAAGAAAATCGATATCATGTACACGATTTAAGAAATGAAATGAGGCAAAATTAAGAAAAAGAAGGTACGTAGTTTATTTTCTTGGGATTTTAATATCAATTAACATTAGTTTTGTTGATTTTTAAGTAAAAAACACATACATAATAAGAAAGCATTAAATATCGATTAAAGTAAATTTGTATACACATAAAGTGTCAAGAAGACTCATCACTATTACTGTGACAGATTGTATTTTTGTGCAAAATGTGATGCAAAATAAATGTTTGTTTATGTATGTATGTATTAACACAACCAATACCATAACTATTAAAATTGAAAAAGTGGGAGATCATAACCATATACCGTACAAACTCGATTAACACAACTAAAAAGAAATTAACGCGGTTGCAATAACCGAGGTTCTTGCACTTAATGGGCTACATTTTCTTAGATAAAAATTTATATAGACAGATGTGATGGCTTATTTTCTTTAGAGGTAACTAAAATGTTATAAAAAAAAACATTATTGAAAGCAAACAAATAGTTTTTGTTGGTTTGATGTTTTGATTTTAATGAACAGATGAATAAACACAAGAAATTGAACTAATCGATGTAAAATTTTTGAAAAGTAGCACTTACATAATCAGTGTTGCGAAAACAAGAAATTGCGCGAATCGAAGGTTGTGTTAACCGAGTTCGTACTGTACTTACATATCTGTGGTGTTAACAAGAAACATGATAACTCCAAAATGTATGTAAATTTGTCTTTAATAACTTTTGAATCCGATGACCATTTGATCCATTCCGCATAAATTTGGTCGTCCAAAGGTGTTAAGCACTCACCAAATACTTTTGACAGAGTGCTCTGTGCAAGAGGGCAAACGAAATCTTTTCCAACTGACCATTGGTAGCTTTCTTCACCTAGTACCTCTAAAGTAGAGCAAAGGCTCAAAAATTGGAGGAATATAATATGTGACTCGCGTCCCTGTTTTTATGCGTATATTCTCCAACACATATTTGTAGGCTTTTCTGTTCAACCGAAATCGTTGAATAAAGCTATATAGTTGTAAACTAATATTATAAAATAATTTGCAACAAATAATTAAAACACATCTTTGATCTGACAAAGTAGATAAATTGGAAAAAAAAACTCTTAGATTTCTTTTTGTACTCGGCAAGTTCAATAACTCCGAATCCTCATGTTCTTCTTCACTATCGTTCAAAAATGCAATATATTTCCGTATCATCTTCTTTTTTAATATTAAAAACTTTTTTTCTGAACAAAACTGAAACTGAAATATTTAAGAAGAGAAACGTCAAAGAATAAGCTGTCGTTTATTTTGTTTCGCATGTGCGAACGAAAACTTTCGTTTTTTATGTTACATGAAGCAAATTGTTCGCACGCCCGAAAACGTTTGTTCGCGTGTGCGATACAGAATGTCACCCCAGAATGTCACCCCAGGATAAATCGAATAAATAATATGCATGTTAGACTCTGTTTCAATGGTGTACAGTGTACATACAAAGCTCCTCGTGGATCTCATCGACAAATACATCGTCATGGATGGCGTGATGAAAAGTCACAATCTTTACAGGCTCTTATACAGACGCGTGTAAGCGCACCTTAAGTAGATGGAAAATATAAAAACTGGCGCTGTTATCGTTAAGATGACTATAAATAAAAAGAATATTACAGAAACGTCAAAACACTCGAAAATCGAATTCCTAAAATTGTTTCTCTTGTCTTGTTTTTTCTTGTAGTATGTTTTTAGTCTTATTAGTATAGTTTATTTAGCAAATTTTTCACTTTCAGATGATGCTTATAAGTTATAACATAACAGATAACTAGAATTTTGAGTGTATATATTATTTTGAGTATATTTCTATTTATTTATTTATAGTTTTGCCATATACAGCCAAACTGACAAACAAATAAAAGAACACTTTTATAATTGGTATAGATATATGATATGAAATGTTATAAATTGACGAATGTTGTTGTTTTGGCAATAAGTTATTTTCTTTTGTTTGTGTATATAAATAGAAGTCTCAGTCATTTAATGTTTTTACTTGCGATATAGGTACTATAGGGCAAGTTCTGCATTTGGAAAAAAAACGAACTCGAGATTTTGATCAAAGTTGACATTACGATGATAGCGAAGACGAAAAAAGTGGGTCCGACAATTCCGTCTGTCTGTCTGTATGTCTGTATGTCGTATGTCTGTATGTCTGTATGTCTGTATGTTTGTATGTCTGTATGTCTGTACCTCGAACTACAGCCTAAACTACTGGAGGTATTTTCTTCAAACTCGGTAGTTAAGGGTCTTCGGTAATTCCCTAGAGGAGAAATTGAAATTTTTTTTTTAGCTCCAAAACTAACGGTACCCCCCATACACCCGTAATGCAAAATCTTATTTATCTCGAAAACGGCTCTAACGATTTTGATAAAAAAAATTAGGTGTTATATTATGAACATAAGCTACATTTTGGTCAAACAAAATTTTGGGGCAAAATGTTATTAGGGGTACCTGCATAAGACCCGTTTTTTTTATTTTCGACTTTCTCATTAACGGCTCTAAGAATTTTAACCCAAAATTTTCAGCAGGAGTCCCCTTAAGTTTAAAATAATATTCTATATAAAAATATTCGAAAAAATATTTGTTGGTTTTTTTTGAAAAAAAAAAAAAAAAATTTTAAATCAATATCTTCAAAACCTATGAACGATTATTTTTTGAAATTATTTCCTAAAATCAATATTATTTAATACATAAAATTCGCATCCCACATTTTTTTCTTGAAAAATTTTAGAGAAATTTCTTATATAAAAAATTTATTTAATAATAAAACGCTTTTTTAAAGTTTGTTTGCATAAATTCATACTTTTCTAGAAATCAGACGGCAATTTTATGCATTTGAACATTTTTATCTCATTAAATCCATGTTTTATATTTATAAAATGTATCTTAAAATTCAAAGTACTTTTACATAAGAGCAAGTTCGTGCGATCCAGTTGTGCATTTTATTTTTTTTTGGATGAGTGTACGGTTTTTTTTGGCAATATGAGGGTTGGTAATCTCGTGATTCTTGGTGACTTTAACTTGGACTTGCTCAACGCTTGCCCTGATTTGGATTCTTATAGATACTGCACTAATTTCCGAGCATGGGTTAACTTCATTTCTTAATGAAATAACAAGACCGTCATCAGATACCACGTATTAGACCGATTTATTAATATTCAATCTATCCAATGTGCTGGCACCTACGAGTACATACATATATGTATTTCTTGAAATTCTAAAGAATTATATTTGCTTGTCTAGTAACATCGTTGTGCCCAGAAAGTCTAAAAAAGACTAAAGCCTTGAATGAAACTGAAACAATAGGAAACATAGAGTGCGCATGAAATGTAATAAGCACCCACCACAAATTTCATGTTTAACAAATCGCTTTGATCGAATGCGCCTTGAAATTAATAAGGAAATCCAAATATGTAGAGTTAATTATTATTATTATTAATGAAATAAGAATATCTCAAGAAAACCTAAAAAACCAATGGAAAGTGATTAATAGTATTATTAATCGATGTGGTAATTTTCAAAAAAAAAAAATCGATACTGGCAAAAACTGGCACGAAATTATTTCAGACCCTACCAGCCAACGCGTTCAATGAGTTTCCTGTTTTACTTGGACAGGAGTAATACCTCTTGAAACTAATAGTTTTGAATTTATTTTAATTTTCAATTTAATTTAGAAACCATAAATTCTCTGAATAACTCCTAATTGTATGGTAATGCGAATGGTATTTCTAACGTTTCGTTAAGGACAATCGCTTTGAATATATACATATCTTTAATTTGAATATTTTCGCTGTATTCTTTCTTGATGAATTTAAAAGCTCCTTTCTTTTCAATAAGGGAGTAAAGAAACCAACTATAGCTACAGACCGATTTCGTTGTTACCTCCCTTTACAAAAGTATTTAATCAATTGCAGGATTTAGACGTTTCTCAAAAACACCAGTTTCCTTAGTTTCAAACAGTTTGGGCTCTCAACTGAGGATGCTCTATTGGATTTTTACTCTTTTGTTCAAAAGGGATTGGAAGATCAAAGGTTTTGTAGCGGATTTCTTTTGATAAACATAAACTGCCAGAGCTTATGTTTTTTAACCTTAGATCTAATGTGACACCATGGAATTTTGCAAAGTTTAATCTATTCAAACTGAGTTTCACTATTTCAATGTTTATGTTTCATGTCATGCCAAGTGTTTCCAAATTGAAAACGTTATATGTTTGAGATGCTTGGTGTTATGGTCGATAGAAATTGGGCTGATTCAAGGCTTTAACCATATTTTCTTTCAACAATCCCACCTTTTTATCGCATTAGATATGTTTGTTCTGATAACACTTTGGAAATTGCAATACGATATAGGCTGTAAGGGGAGTGCGTACTAGAACAATATGAAGCAGCTAATTATGCTGCAAAAATTAGCTATAAGAAAGGTTTGCAAAACTTCACGTTTCTCTCATTCTATGTAACTTTTTAGACGTACAAAGAATCTGCCTGTGATATACAATAAGTATTTTATTACAAGGTTCTCAAGATTATTATCTTATTAGGGTCGGGTTCTTGGAGAGACAAATATCTGAAGCCTACATCTTGCGTTGTAATTACCAAACCTTCATTTGCCGTTCTGTCTTTTCTAACTACTATTTTAAATGGATTTTAAATTTTGTTTAACTTAATTTTATTTGATATTCTAAACCTCACGCTGAACTTTTTAATATAAAGTGGCATTATCTATATTTTTATTAAATACGAACTATTCTTTCTTAAATCACCAAATTTCGCCAGATTAATCTTAAAATATATTAAATGCAATAATTTATAAGATAAGAATAATGATTAATAAAAAAAAATATGTGACAGTTCATAGTGCTTCACTACGGCAACCCTGAAAGAGCTTAAAGAAGGAGATAGATTATTGAAAGCCATAACTGATTTTTGTTGGACAAAGTATAAAAGGTTGGCCAAATACAAGTTTCTTTTTAAAAATGCAATAAGATGAACATGGTTTTATTAGTAAGAGCAATATATTAATTATTTATGGAATACAACTTCGTCCAAGCGCGTGTCTCTTCTGGCT
The DNA here is from genome assembly GCA_911387755.1 of Chrysotoxum bicinctum. Lineage (NCBI taxonomy): Eukaryota > Metazoa > Arthropoda > Insecta > Diptera > Syrphidae > Chrysotoxum > Chrysotoxum bicinctum. The sequence continues at coordinate 135,717,380 of OU426988.1, forward strand.
TCACCATAGCGCATTTTGTCACTCCCATTTTTCAAAACCTCATTTTCGACGAAAAATCTGCACCAAACTGTCACTCTCTGTGGATGAATTGACTTCTGGACAAAAACGTGCGGGTCTCCCGAGCCCAAAGCCCGAGATGCGGCAGTTTTGTTTGTTAACGTAGCCACCGAGATGAAAATACGCCTCGTCAGAAAAGATGATTTTTCGCCCAAAATCGGTTTCCAATTCAAGCTGCTCTAAGGCCCAAACTGCGAAGCGATAGCGAAATAGGTGAATAACCCGAGATCTTTGTGCAGAATTCTTCTCAGGCAAGTACGTGAAATGTTGAGCTGTTGAGATCGATGGCGAATTTATAGTGACCATATTTTCGTCTGTGAGCACCGTTAGAGGACGGAGAAAATGAGTGTTGTACACCAGCATACCAGTCTCATGAACCTTTTGCATAAGCTTGCATACAGCAGGCGCGGTGGGTGCTTCATTTCGGCCAAAATTTCTTTTCAAAAAATGCACTGTTTGGGCTGCACAGAACTCACTTTGAAAATAAGTTTTCAATATTTCCCAACGTTGTTCAGACGTAAAGAGACTCATTTCGTTCCGTGGAGGCATGATACTGACTTTCTGTCAAGATTTCGAGGGGGAAACAGCTGTCAGTGTCAAAATAACCTATGATTTAAAAAGAAACCACTAAATGACCCACACTTTAAATAGGTATACATTTTTTGAACAACCTAACTCTCATTTTTATCAACTTGGAAAATTAGATGAATTTAATTTTTTGAGTGGGTACGACAGTTTGAGAAAGTTCACTGTCGTGATACTTGACCTATCTTTTTTTAATCAGTGAAAATTTCATCAGAATCCATATTACTTCAAACAATGTACATACGATGTTTTTAAATCGTGGTTTGAAGGCTAAATTATTTTACAATTCGAAATTAACTTTGATAAAAACGTCGTATCAAATTTTTAGTTATGAAATAAAAATTCAATTATGTCCATTGTTAAGATGGTAAAAATATTGTTAATAAAATCTTATTCGATCTTAAGAACAGTTCATATGATCCCCCTATTGATATTTCTTGAGACTTGATATCAAACTCCATATTTAAATGCACTCACCCTCAAACAAGATCTAGATACATTATGATTATAAATCTGTATTATGGCAATGTACACACAGTGTCTTCAAAGACGTTATGTACATAAAAATAAGGCCAACTACTTTGCTGGTATGCAAGTTGTTACTTCCTGCACTCGCTTTAATTTTCATGTACCATATGCAAGTGCCTACAAACCTACTTCTCTTCAAAAAAAAAAAGCAACCTGCAATTAATACTTGACTTCCTGTGTCGACATTTGGAAAAAAAGGAAAAAAAAGGTAGAAGAGAGAAGCTCTCAAAAGGGAACACAAAAATAAAATAAAGTGGACTGCCTTGAAGTGTTTTCCTTTCACAGTTGGCCGCCAAATGCTAAAGAATCTTTCCGCCTTAAAGCGGATTTCCTTTTCCTTTTTTATACACAATACACCACACACACATTCAAGCAATAATTACAAAAGAACCGTGGCAACGTAGAAATAAACAAAAAATAACCGTCTACAAAACAGGAAATGTAAATGTGCACTAAATTAAATAAATAAAAAATTCTCAAGAAAAGGAACAAGCCCGAGCTACAGTGGCGGTAGACGGCAGACGGCAGCACATTTCCGTTAATTGAGGTTGGCGATAAAACCACATAATTAACTGTAAAGAAATATAATTAATTTAAGTTTCTATGTTAGATTCCTATGTATAAGGAAAATAAGTATAACGTAGCACCTCATATAATGCGAATATACCGACAGAGCGTTAGAGTGAACTGGATAAGGATGGAAGTACTTAGGCGTGGAGCTTGTGTAGTTCGTTTTAATTATCACCCATTGCTTTCCTCTGGAATAAGTACTATAACAAATCTAAATGATATATGGATGTAATTCAAAAAGGTGCGAACGGGAATGTATTAGTAGAAAAGCTACATCCGCTTCCTTAGAACCATATTTATTTTTGTATATTTCGACCGAACGTTGTTTGACGTGCTTTATTGCGGATCCAATGAAATAACCATCGTAAATACTGAAATAAATGGGTTCCTCCTACACGCTTCCAAAAAGATAGGTATTTTAAGTACTTGGCTTCTTTTGTTACAGTGAACGCCGAACGGTGGCTTTTTTGTGGCAGAAATCAATTTCATTTCTGCAAAACTTCCAATGTTATAATTTTGTGAAAAAGCTTAACGAAGGCTTTCAGGGTCTTTGCATGACAAATAAAATATCTGAAATGAAAGAATACATAGACAATATTTTTATTGTAAAAACAATCCTTTGAGATCCGGTTATTCGTAAGACGCTGAAGTACAACAGGGCATGCTTAAAAAAAGAACAATCATGCTGAAATAATATTAAAGTAAATAAACGAATATTTTTTAAGGGTTCATTTGTTCTAAGGTCAAATTTTTATTAATTAAATTTTTAAAATATACATACTTATATCGACGCACAATTGGGAAAAATTGGCCATTTTAAGATACTAGCCGACCCAACTCTCGAAATTCGAGTGCCAAATTATTTATTTAAAGACAGAAAGTTAATGATTTTTTAAATTGTTGAATGCAATGAGAAGTACCTACTAAGCACTCAATCCTGGAGTCCAAAGGAAAACAGTTAAAGGTAAACAAAATTTCAAACCTATACACATTTCTGACACATTGCGGATTTTTGACACGTTGTAGATTGGTTGTTGATGTTGTGGGCCGCAAAAACAATTGTTGGGTTGAACTGATGCTATTTGATGTATCAGAATGGTATTGTAATATTTTTCCAAGGTTCGTTAAATAAAACTTATTACTCCTTTTAGAATTTCTTCTTTATTTACACTTTTCGAATCAAAACAATAAATCTCAATTTATAATCAACTCTAATACTTTTTATTCCAACTTAAATCCACTTTTTCTAATTACACTTTCCACAATCCAATAGTTCAGCTTTGCACACTTTCATAATCGAAAATAAACTGTCCTGTGTTCACCGCGAACACTCCCTTTTATACTCAAACCAGTTGTTCTCGAAGGTTCTTGTCTAGAATATTCTATTTGCTTGGAACGAGGGGAAATTTATATGGAGATAGAATGTTCTAGTAGTTTGGAATAAGGAGAAATTTAGATGCGAACTGCTGGAAAAGAGCTTTTTGGTTTTGTTCCTTCATAAAGCAGATATGTAATTCCCAACAGATGGTGCTGTAGGAGTATAAAGCTCTGTTCGCAACAGTATGTTTAATGTGGATTTTTGGACGTTTCTTAATCCATCGACATCGTAGCCATCCTTTGATGGAATTTGACAGTTTATGGCTTGACGAATAGAGGAAGAATTCAGTTATGACGTACAAAGTGTATATCGTACAAAATGTCAACCGAAAACTTTTTTGACAGTTTTTAATCCATGTACAAAGTAGCCATCATTCGATTGTGATCGATTGTTGAACGATTCAATCATTTGAAATGAACAATTTACTCAGCTCTAATTCGAATTTGATATTTTGTTTGTTTGTTAACGTATTTGAGAATATTAACGCATTCTTGTCAAACCAGGGGGATATTTTATTTTCAGGGAAGATTTGAAAACAGTAACGCATAGAATAAAGCTAGAACTACGTGCTTTCTTTTTCCAACTCATTTCAAATTTCTATCTTCCATCTCGAAAAACACAAAAATTAAAAGTTGAAATGGTTCTTAATTTTACTTTTTCACTTTTTGAAAACACTAAGGCTAGGCGCGCACATTCAATTTTTAGTTTCGCAACTGCTTGGTTCGAGCAACTAAAAAGTTTGTGTTTTAGACACAAACTAAACGATTGCCCAAAAAGAGTTCCCTATTTTGTGTAACATATAATTATATGCACCTGCGCGGACATTCAACCAAATAGTTCATCTCTGTTTTCTATAAGCAACCAAACAGATGTGCAACTAAAAATTGAATGTGTGAACTCTTTTTAGGCAATCATTTAGTTTGTGTCAAAACACAGACTTTTTAGTTGCTTGAACCAAGCAGTTGCGAAACTAAAAATTTAATGTGCGCGCCTAGCCTAAGACTTAACATTCAATTTCAAAGAGTGAAAGAAAAGTGAACAAAATGTGCTGTATTTTTCCAAACAACAACAAAAGCAAAAGTTAAAATGGTTCTAACTTTTACTAAACTTAAACCATTCGAATAGGAACAGTATTGTATGACAGTATACTGTATGACAGTATAGTGTAAATGTATGCTCTATTCAGCAACAGATGTCGCTAGTCGATTTGACATTTATAAATGTTTTTGTTTTTGTTTTCCGGGCATTTTTTTGCAATTTTTATTTGTTGTTTTAAACAATTTCTGTGTAATTTAGTTAAATAATTTTGGCATTCTGCACATCTATGCAAAAAATGCTTTCGTTTAATATGTAATTTATGCCCCTTCGGTTTTTGTGGGCCGCGAAAAGTGTATCTACCACAAAAAACATGTTTGCCGTTTTATTATATGATTAATTCTTTTATAATGTAAAGATGTTGCTAAAATGGTTGTTTGTGTTTTCATGACGAAAGTAATAGTTAATCGAAACCTGTCGTACAGTTTGACATTTCAGAAATCTATAAATAAACCTGGAATAGCTTATTTAAAAAACATTAAACTGACATATACATATGATAAAAGTTTTTTTGTTGAATTTGAGTGTTCTGAAATTGAATTCGAAGCTGTTTCCATATGAAATGAAGCATTAGAACAGGGATTCTTGCACTTTTAGATAAGAATATCTCGAATTCGTATTGAAGACAACGAAATCTTGGAAAAGTTACTATTTTACTTTTGAGTAAGAAATTATGTTGTTGTTATGTCCGTGAGTGACATATAAATAAAATAATTACAAGCATTATATAGTATTAAAAGTTAAGCTTTATTATCAGACTGTTAAGTATGGTATAAATCGTAGACAGAAATTTAAAAGAACTGAATAATGTCCAAATATAATTGTTGAGAGAGTCAGTGAGCTTAGAAATCAGATCAGCCAACATAAGTGCAGGGTTTAGTCTAAGAGCCCACAGCAAATTTTGTGCGTGAAGATATAACCAAAAGTGGTTTATATGAGTATGAAGCCCTCAAATAACTAACGACAAATATGGAAGTCTGGCAGCATTTTTTTGCAGCTAAGATTAATAATAGTATGCCAAAGGTACATATATTTCCAAAATGTGGATCATAAGTATAACCACTTGAAACTGGCATTAAATTAAAGGGCAGAATGCACTGAATACAAATAGATAGGTGCCAGACGTTTTAGATGCAGCTTTCCCCTTGCCAGACGTACTAATAGTACGCAAAAAATCATTTTTTTAAACAATTGGTATAACCATATGTGTGATACATCAAAAAATTTGTAAAATTGTCCTTATCACAAATAAATAGGTGCCAGACGTTTAAGATGCAGCTTTACCCTTGCCAGACGCACTAATAGTACGCACAAAATCATTTTTTTAAACAATTGGTATAATCAAAAGTCGTTATTACACCAAAGGATATTCTCATTTCACTACTTTGATTATGCGAAACAGCAATCTGTTTTGTACCGCTATACTTTGACAAAAAAAAATACATGACACAATAAACAACCTTGCTGATAAGAGAACTTAGTTGCAGTAGTAGTTTTGTTGACCGCAAAGTGAATATGTCTGACGAAGTAAATAAGAAATGTGTTCCCCATTCAAGTGATAGCCCAAAACAATGCGGAAAAATAACTTTGTTTACTGAAAAAACATTGCAGAAATGCCCTGAAGTTTATGAAGCTGAAGATCGCTGCATCCAAGTTTATGTTTTCATTTAGGATAGCATATCTCGATAAGTATCAAATATATTGGACTATTTTAAACGCCAAAATGTTGGGCGCAAATTTTCCTAGGGGCGATGTCTGTTACTTTTTTTTAAATTGGATCCCGTTATATTTTATTTTAGTGAGTTTTAAAACTTTTAAGACAAAAACAAATTTTTTAAACATGAAAGTTAAAAAAAAAAAGTTTAGTCTAAAGTCTAAACTTTTTTTTTTTTTTTCTTTCATGTTAAAAAAAAATTTAATAAACAAAAAAATAAAAAAAAGAAAAAACATCGCCCCTAGAGTTTGGAAATTCTAATTTTTTCATGTACCGTTTTTTTACCTACGATTAGTCAATCCAAAGTTATAAGGGTCCAAACTTTTTGTTTTTTGTTTTTAATTTCATGGTTAAATCATGGTTAAATAAGCTTAATAAAAAAAAATAAAAAAAGGAGAAACATCGCCCCTAGAGAAACGTATATTCTAAATTGGGTCATATTTATTTTATTTCTAAAAAAATTATTGCAGTCTATATCCTCTCCTAAATTTTTTTTTGTCTTAAAAGTTTTAAAACTCACTAAAATAAAATATAACGGGATCCAATTTAAAAAAAAGTAACAGACATCGCCCCTAGGAAAATTTGCGCCCAACATTTTGGCGTTTAAAATAGTCCAATATATTTGATACTTATCGAGATATGCTATCCTAAATGAAAACATAAACTTGGATGCAGCGATCTTCAGCTTCATAAACTTCAGGGCATTTCTGCAATGTTTTTTCAGTAAACAAAGTTATTTTTCCGCATTGTTTTGGGCTATCACTTGAATGGGGAACACATTTCTTATTTACTTCGTCAGACATATTCACTTTGCGGTCAACAAAACTACTACTGCAACTAAGTTCTCTTATCAGCAAGGTTGTTTATTGTGTCATGTATTTTTTTTTTGTCAAAGTATAGCGGTACAAAACAGATTGCTGTTTCGCATAATCAAAGTAGTGAAATGAGAATATCCTTTGGTGTAATAACGACTTTTGATTATACCAATTGTTTAAAAAAATGATTTTGTGCGTACTATTAGTGCGTCTGGCAAGGGTAAAGCTGCATCTTAAACGTCTGGCACCTATTTATTTGTGATAAGGACAATTTTACAAATTTTTTGATGTATCACACATATGGTTATACCAATTGTTTAAAAAAATGATTTTTTGCGTACTATTAGTACGTCTGGCAAGGGGAAAGCTGCATCTAAAACGTCTGGCACCTATCTATTTGTATTCAGTGCATTCTGCCCTTTAATTTAATGCCAGTTTCAAGTGGTTATACTTATGATCCACATTTTGGAAATATATGCACCTTTGACATACTATTATTAATCTTAGCTGCAAAAAAATGCTGCCAGACTTCCATATTTGTCGTTAGTTATTTGAGGGCTTCATAATCATATAAACCACTTTTGGTTATATCTTCACGCACAAAATTTGCTGTGGGCTCCTGGTCTAGTTGATCCCTCGATAGCATCTTTAAAATCGGCTGTGACATCTGGATCCGAATCCTCATGGACCACGTGTGGAACATCCTGCTCTGAATTAGGCTGTTTATTTGTTTCCATTATTTCCATTAACTCAAGAAACAGATTCGATGAATTCTCTTCAACGTTTGGAGAATATCGATTCTTTATTTGATTCGTATGAGATATAATAAGTTTTGTTTTATTTCCGCCATTTATAAGGACATTAAAGTTAACGGTTCCTTTACGCTCAATAATGGTTCCTGGCACCCAGCATTCCTTATTATTGCGGTAGATTCTGGTGTAAACAATTGTTCTTTCCTTGGCACCATGATGATGTCTATTGTACAGTCGATTCTGTTTGTCGTTACATGTTATGGTAGCATTTTCTTTTTACTTAAGTAAATCCAACGAAATTGTTATTTTTCAACGAAGAAATGCTTCTGCGGGCGATTTAAAATTAATAACATAACGAATCGGTGCGGTGTAGAACGATAAGTACATGTAGAAATGTTTCGATCGAGATTTTGCTGACTTGTTCCTTCCTGCTTTAATTTTTTCAACGATTGCTTTAAAGTATCTGCAAAGCGTTCTGCTTGGCCGTTGAATTGTGAATGAAAAGGAACAGTTTGTAAATGTTGAATTCCACGTGCATTCATGAAGTTTTGGAATTCGGAACTTGTGAATTGAGTTCCATTGTCCGAAACTAGTTGTTTGCAATCACCATATCGAGAATATATCTCTGTCAATTTACTTATCATCATGCTGGATGTAATGTTAGTGACTTGAAGAACTTCCAGCAACTTCGAATATGAATCCACAATGACAAAATAGTGAGTTCGGTCACAGGGACCTGCAATATCTGCTGTAGTTGGCCATGATTCAAGAGTTGTTTTAACAGGAGACTTCGCTGCACTGGCACAGGCATGACATTGACGGACGAATGATATTATGTCTTCGTCGATCCTCGGCCAATATACATGACATCTGGCAATAGTTTTCATTTTGTCGATACCCGGATGGCCTCGATGAAGTTGTTGCAAGATTTTCTTTTGAAAACACGCTGGTATGATTATGTGGTCTTTAAACATTATACATCCATCGACGACAGCTAAGCCATCTCTCCTGGCACAATATGGAGAGATTTGTTTTTGTGGTGGTATAGGTGACTTCCATCCGGAGGTGGTCGTGTTCGAGATGACTATTTGTAATGTTTTACAATTTGATATTGCTTGCTGTATCATTTTGAAATTAACTCGATGCGTGTTAATTGTTTCAAGCAGATTAACTCTAAAATCTTCTTCAAATCTGGTCGAAAAAATAACGTAATGATTGTCCAAATTTGCTTTGGCGTTGATCAAACGTGAGAGTACGTCGACGAAACCAAATTCTTTTGTCGAAATGTACTTGATATGGAAATCGTATATCATTTACGTTAACGCCGACTTCTGTAGCATGTTAGCGGTGTAAATTGGTATGCCTTTCTTACTACCAAATATTGCTAGGAGGAGCTTATGATCGGTGAGAAAAACTTACGTCCGAAAATCATGCGGTGAAATTTTTTTAACGTCAAAGATAAGTGCGGCGGCTTCTTTCTCTATTTTACTATAGCTAGTTTCGGCTGGTATCACGGACCTGGCTGCATGTGAGATGACCTTCTTATCACCATTTGGAAAAATGTGTATAATGCATGCCTCTTACCAAAATTTGATGCATCTGCTGCGACTTTTATAGGCAATGCTGGAATATAAAGTGTGAGCATATGATCAGATGCGAGAATGAAATGTTGGCACTTTTCCGACCATTTGAATGTAACATTTTCTGGAAGTAAATCATCCAATGGTGCACGAATTTCTCTCATTTGCTTTACAAAATTTTTCTTAGTAATTCACGGCTCCAAGAAATGATCTGAGTTCGGTGATATTTGTTGGTGCAGACATCGTATTTATTCGTTCAATTTTGTTCAATTTGGGTCTGGTAGTAATCCATTCGCATCGATTAAATGACCCAAATACTTAATTTTAGATACAAAAAATGAACACTTACCGATTTTGATTCGGAAGTTGTAATCTAAAAGTCATTGAAGAACTTTTTTCAAATTAAGTAAATGGTTATCACAATCTTTTCTGCTAACGACATTGTCGTCAAGATATGCTGCGACTCCGTCGACACCAGAAAGCGTTGCGTCCATTAACTGTTGAAAAGCTCCTGGTGCAGATTTGACTCCAGGTGCAAGTCTATTGAAAGTAAGCAACCCCTTATGGGTGTTGATGGTGAGTAGCTTCCTTGATTCAAGTGTTACGGAGAGCTGAAGATACGCACCTGCCAAGTCGATGCCAAGCGTGTAGTATGGGCTGTTGGAAAATTTTCACAAATATCTCTTCGAGCAAAGGAAGTGGGTACTGAGGTGACTCCAGTGATTGATTCAGACTGGATGAATAGTCTCCGCAAATTCAAATACTTCCAGATGCTTTTCTAACGACCACAATAGGTGCTGCCCCGCAAGTAAAATTGCGTGTTATTTCTAAAGTATATACACTGCTTTTTTAAGCCCCAAAATTGTGAATTAAATATTTTATAAGTACATATAGTAAACATTTTGCAAACCCTTGCTTGAGTATCATGGCATAATAGAAAACTCAATTCCAAAGCTAGAAGGTATGTATAAATGTTCGACGGAAAATATATTATATATAACAGCATCTTTGATCGATTTTCGGGTTACTCTGACAATATCCTTAAATTTGATTTTAATTAAAAAAACTATTAACTGTAAACTTTAAATCTTTCTTAATCTACTACATTTTAAAAAGAGAGCCACAAACAGTAAAAAAAGCAATTGTGAGATACTCTTACACGGCTACTGTTAAAATTTCAGCCGAATCGGACTCGTAGTTTTGTTTTGACCACGTGTGGAAACCAGCTTGTCCGCGAATTTTAGAAAAATGGAAAAAGAGGAATATCGGTCGGTGATTGCATTCTTGTTTTTGGGAAGGAAAATCGCGCAGCGAAATCTAAGAACTATTAAAAATTGGTATAACGAGTTTCAACGTGGTCACACATCGGTTTATGATGAGCCCCGCCCAGGTGCCCCGAAAATGGCTACCACGGAGGATAACGTGTCAAAAATTCACGATCTCGTTGTTGCGGTAAAATTTACAACAACAAGTTTCACCTGCCAATTCTAGATTCATTTTCCTTTTTCAACGTTCCTTTTTCGTTGCAGCTCCAATATGCTCATAGACTTCAGTTGAAAACCTAATTATTCATCAACTAGAGTCCTGCCTTAAGCATTTTGGAAAAGCAACCAAAACAGGTTTTCGCGATTACGACCAATTTCAACAGAAATCAACTGTGTGGCAGGCGGTCCACAAAGTGATGGCGTGTGCGACAGATGGTCCACACAAACACCATTTAAGGTGACAGACAGGCGGCTGGTGACACCCGAACCAAAAATAGCACGGGCGACACTTGGTCCCCGAATGCTGATGAAAATATACGAGGTCGTCCAGGCAAGCCTGGAAGGGATCTTTCTAGCCATTTTGAAAAAAAAAGAAATGTATGTTGATTGGAGGAAGTGCCAAAAAGTAAAAAGGAAAAAAAAGGAAGAAAATTTGACAGCAGCTGGGAGTTGGGAGAAATTAAGGAAACCAAAGATACCTAAGTATTTACTTCATCTTCTACCTACTTATAGCCCGGTCAAAATAGACATTCAAGGTTACATTAATTCGCACAAAGCTGAAAATTGGCATGAATGTTGGGAACATTATTACAAACAATTTGTCAAAAGTCCCCATCGATCCGACGTGTGGAAAAAAATTTATTCAAGGTCAAACGTTGCAAAAACCGTTTTTTTCATTTTTAAGCTAAACGGCAAGTTTTATCATAAGATAGGTGAGACAAAAATTATTCATCATGCAATTATCTATAGAAATTGTCTTAACACTTTTTCTCCTAAGAATCACCATTTAGGAGATATAGCGATGCAAAAAGTTGAAAAAGTTGTATTCTTCATAATATGCACACGATTCCGCGCCACCCGTGATGTAGTGCACTTGGCGCGTTCTGTTGAGTTGAACATTTTGTATCTAATTGAAAAATACTACTGTTGAGATAAGTACCGAAACTTATCTAAGCACGTAATTACATTACAAATTTGACGCCGATATTGCAGTGCTTTTTTCATTTCAAACGCTTCATTCAATTCATTGCCACAGAATAAACAGCACTCCTTTTTTAAACAAAAAACAATTCCGACATTCACTGTCTCAAATGGTTTAACGAGAAAGACCTCGGCCACGCACTGAGCGACGAGCGACTGAGCGATTGAGCGACGTCGCTCTGTCGCTTAAAACAATGACAAGTCGCTCAGGGTGTACGTGGCCACCTCCATACAATTTCATGTGTTTTAATTTTTTTGCGTCGCTCAGCGACTCGTCGCTCAATCGCTCAGTCGCTCGTCGCTCAGTGCGTGGCTGAGGCCTAAGAGTGATTTTTGAAATGCTGTGGTATCACAACGGACCAAATATTGGTCTAAGTGTGTTGGCTCTTGCGGTCAGCAGCCACCTTAACCTAACGTAACCTAAACAAAAAACTGATTCATTTACGCGTGCTCTAGTACGAGGAAGACTTATTATTGATGTACCAGCTTGTTCTTGTTCGTGACGTCTTTTAACCGCGGTAATGGTACTCTTCCGAGTGTACTTTTTCCGACACTGCACATGTATTGTCACAGAAGTCTGGTCTTTTAAGTATTCCGGAAAATCATTATCTCTTTCAACACTTGCATCAATTAACGTCTTAAGGCCACGCTTATTTTCTTTCGAGTTTATATTCTTAAGCCAAGTATACATTGTTCAAATGCATGGCAATCACGTGCAAGTGTATTCGTAAATTCGGGTTAAATTTGAATATACACACATCAAGCATGATCCTTCAATCTTTTATGTTTACATGGACGGTGTGGTGAGAGGACGTTGCGCTTTGTGATTTTTTTTCGGCAAAATTGTGATTTTACGAATTTCCTTGAGATTTTTTCAATTTTATCCGAGTAGGTAATTTGTTTTATTTTGTCTGTCCATTTCATCATACAATTTTTGTTTACTGTTTTAATGTTTAAATCAGTGCTTATGTTGTACTGTGTTCTCACCTATTCAACGTACTATACGCAAATGAACCAATAAATGCATGATCAATCATCAATCTTGCATATACACTACTTCAATGCAGGACGCTAGATTAAAAGAAAATCAAAAGATTTTCATTTTGCTTCAATCCTACATCCAATTTATACGTGTGATTTTTTCACCAATACACTTGCGCGTGCTTGTTATGCATTTGAACAGTATATATATGGCTTTAGAATTGTATAATATGTATGTATACGCCACAAAAACTAATATTTTTACTTGTATTACCATTCTGTAATTTATATAACGGTAATTGACATACATATTATGAAGAACACAACTTTTTCAACTTTTTGCATCGCTGTATCTCCAAAATGGTGATTCTTAGGAGAAAAAGTGTTAAGACAATTTCTATAGATAATTGCATGATGAATAATTTTTGTCTCACCTATCTTATGATAAAACTTGCCGTTTAGCTGAAAAAGGCAAAAAACCGGTTTTTGTAACATTTGACCTTGAATAAATTTTTTTCCACACGTCGGATCGATGGGGACTTTTGACAAATTGTTTGTAATAGTGTTCCCAACATTCATGCCAATTTTCAGCTTTGTGCGAATTAATGTAACCTTACCCCTATTTTTGAAGCTAATTTGACCGGGCTATTAGTAGTATTGTGCGTTTCGTTTGACGTGTTTCGTTTCTTTTAAATTTAGTAAATTTAGTGAAAAAAAAAACTAGTTTGCCGTTTGGCTTTTGTTTCGAGAAAATTTCGATAAAACGGAACTTGTGACCCGGTAAAAATAGTCTTCGTTCGTTCGGGACAAAGTGTTAACGGTCCATCTTCTTTTGCTTAAATCACTTCTTTGTTCTTCAAAATTCTTAAAAGATCTTGGGTTTTATTCCTACTTGCCAGGTTTCCCAAGCAAAATCGAAATTAATTAAAACTTCTTTAAACAAAAGTTTAAATTTAAGTTTAGTAGGTAGTTGGCTCTGCTTCGAAAGGTTTGTAATTTCCTTTAATTAAAAAAAATTACTGGCGCACATTCATTTCTTTTATTATTTTATTTTTTATTTCAGGAACACCCTATTCCGCTACGCGCTCCGGTATTATTTTATCCGAGATTGTTTTGTTACTAAATTAATTAGTCAAATTGCACTACGAACTGCTGCCCCAGCTACCGTACTCTCCAGATTTGAAAGCAGACTATGTTGAGAAATAAATCGTCACTTTTCCAAAATGTTTGTTTTTATAGTAAAAAATAGTTATCAGATATTGAATATGTAATATTCATCAATTTTTTTTTTTTTTTTTTCAAATAAATATATAAAAAAACGTGATTTTAGAAAATCCAAAAAAAAATATTTGGGGCAAAAGTGAAGCACATTTTTTGGGGATTTTATTGGTATGACGTAGCCCTACTTTCAGACCTGCTTAACTTTTGCCCCAATAGAAGATGTTGAATAAAACGTATAAAAAAGCCTGTACAAAATTCATTATTTTCATGTCAATTTTGTTTTAAGCTTCATCTAGGTGTGACATGTTTTCAAACATTTTTTCAGTCTTTATTCTGATTTTATGGATGAAAATAAAGTAAGTTTATTCTTAACACTTTTTAAATAAGCGATTCGCGGACCTTACCTTAAACATCAATTTTGACCGGCTGTCTAAACTTCACTAACAGACATAAATAACAAAAATCACACTATTTATATCAGATTAACAGTTAACTTTAAGGGGGCAAACTCTATTATCTCGTTGCTTTTATTTAGCAAGGTGATATTTTTATTATTGTGCGACGTTTTTGAAGAACAGGTTAAATTCGATGACAGGATAGAGGGTAGAGCAGGAATAGAAAATACAAACTCGAACTCTTTGTTAATGTAATTCAAAAACACCTGGAATACATTGTTTCGATCGAATTTGCCGAATTAAAAAGAATTCATGCTTCATTTAAGAGAATCGTAAAACCCCAGTCCCAATGTTCGAGGTGTCAAGGAGAACCGAAGCTAAGTGGATGTCAGAGCACTTTGACTAAATCACTCGAAATAACAGCTGTCAAGTATGAACATTCAAATGAAACAATATTAGAGTTCTTAGAACTGTAAACAAGGGCGGGTTGATTTTGGAATGGAATAAAACAAGCTGTGTGTGAGGTAGTTATTAACAAGATTCTTCTTTTATTTGAAAAGTCCATGTTTGTAGTTGTGAAGGGAATATGAAATCGTTCAAATTCCTGACTCGGCTTTTTATTGTGGCATGGATCCGAGTGGTCCAATTTTAAATGAATGTCGCATAAATTGGGTTGTGTCCTTTGAAAAAATAGATTCGAACTTTGTGCTCAACTGGGTAGCTTTCACAATTTTCCGAATATTTGAATGCAATAAATATGTTGCTTGAAATATCTTTGTAGCTTAAAAAAATAAATAAAAATTTCTTTTTGTCTCAAAACTGTCAGACAGATGGAAAAATCATAAAATTTAGTTCCATGTTAACGCAAATCAATGGAAAATTCAATAAAAACAACATTTTTATTTTTTTTATATTTTACCTCTAGAGACAATATATTTGTATTTGAATACTATACGGCGAATTTTATTTTTTTGTATTCTATTATTTATTTCCAAAAAAAATTATAAATACTATGGAAAATAAAAGAAATTTACAAAGCGGAGTGAATGCACTACATTATATAACTTCGAAAGCTATAAAGATGTTGAAGTAAAATTAACTTTTTAACAAAGTTTTTTTTTTTATATTTAAAGTAACTTTTTAGTAATAAAAACGAAAAAGATTCCCTTTTCCAAATATTTTTCAATTACGTGCAGTCAAGTACAGAGATTCATTTTTTAGCCGCACTACACGAATGTGGAATGCTTTACCCGGCTCAATGTTTCCCACTCATTTCTATGTGCAGACATTCAAAACCAATGTGCATAGGTATCTCCTTTCTAATCCTATCTCATTTTCCTAATTGCTCGCACTGTATTTAACATTATAAGGGTATTCATAAGCCCTTGAGTGCGCGCATAATATATAAAAAAAAACGTTCCGGAAATTGAAAGATATATTTTTTTCTCATTTTTCGAAATATTTTTGTATTTGAAGGATAATATTTTTATCTAATATTTAGCCACGGCTATAATAGCCCGGTCAAATTAGCTTCGAAAATAAGGATAAGGTTACATTAATTCGCACAAAGCTGAAAATTGGCATGAATGTTGAGAACACTATTACAAACAATTTGTCAAAAGTCCCCATCGATCCGACGTGTGCAAAAAAAATTATTCAAGGTCAAATGTTGCAAAAATCGGTTTTTTGCATTTTTCAGCTGAACGGCAAGTTTTATCATAAGATAGGTGAGACAAAAGTTATTTATCATGCAATTATCTAAAGAAATTGTCTTAACACTTTTTCTCCTAAGAATCACCATTTTGGAGATATAGCGAAGCAAAAAGTTGAAAAAAAATTATTCAAGGTCAAATGTTGCAAAAATCGGTTTTTTGCATTTTTCAGCTGATCGGCAAGTTTCATCATAAAATAGGTGAGACAAAAATTATTCATCATGCAATTATCTATAGAAATTGTCTTAACACTTTTTCTCCTAAGAATCACAATTTTGGAGATATAGCGAAGCAAAAAGTTGAAAAAGTTGTATTCTTCATAATATGCACACGGTTCCGCGCCACCCGTGAAGTAGTACACTTGGCGCGTTTTTTTAAAGGTGGCTTTCCCGGTAGGCCTATTCAACGATCTATTGTGGTCCTATTGAGTTGAAAATTTTGTATCTAATTGAAAAATACTACTATTGGAAATGACGAAAGCGATTATGAGTATTTTTTACAAAAGATAAGTACCAAAACTTATCTAAGCACCTCATTACATTACAAATTTGACGCCGATATTGCAGTGCTTTTTTTCATTTCAAACGCTTTATTCAATTCATTGCCACAGAATAAACAGCACTCTTTTAAACAAAAAACAATTCTGACATTCACTGTCTCAAATGCTTCATTGTTAATGTTTTAACGAGTAAGATTGATTTTTGAAATCCTGTAGTATCACAACGGACCAAATATTGGTCTAAGTGTTTTGGCTTTTCCGGTCAGCAGCCACCTTAACCTAAGGTAACGTAACCTAAACAAAAAACTCATTCATTTACGCGTGCTCTAGTACGAGGAGGACTTGTTATTGATGTACCAGCTTGTTCTTGTTCGTGACGTCTTTTAACTACGGTAATGGTACTCTTCCGAGTGTACTTTTTCCGCCAAATGTTTACTACAAATAAAGCAAAATTGATACATTTCTCTTACAAACAAGACACTGCACAAATTCTGTTTGCAATAACTACTTGTTCTTACTACGAAGGAACGCTTGGGAAAAATACTATTTTGTTTGGGCCCTTAGAAACGGAGCTGGTATACGAGCGTCGCAGACAGATGCTGCTCAAGGCCGTACGGTCACATAAAATGAGGGACTGGGTTTTCTTTCGAGTTTATATTCTTAAGCCAAATATACATTGTGCAAGTGTATTCGAAAATTCGGATTAAAGTTGCATATACACACACCAAGCATGAGTCTTCAATCTTTTATTTTAACATGGACGGTGTGGTGAGAGGACGTTGCGCTTTGTGAGTTTTTTTTTCGGCGAAATTGTGAATATAAGAACGTCTTTGAGATTTTTTCAATTTTATCCGAGTAGGTAATTTGTTTCATTTTGTCTGTCCATTTCATCATACATTTTTTGTTTACTATTTTAATATTTCAATCAGTGCTTATGTTGTACTGTGTTCTCATCTCTTCAACGAACTATACGCAAATGAACCAATAAATGCATGGTCAATCATCAATCTTGCATATACACTACTTCAATGCAGGACGCTAGATTGAAAGAAACTCAAAAGATTTTCATTTTGCTTTAATCCTAAATCCAATCTATACGTGTGATTTTTTCACCAATACACTTGCGCGTGCTTGTCATGCATTTGAACAGTGTATATCTGGCTTTAGAATTGTAGAATATGTATCTATACGCCACGAAAACTAATATTTTTACTTGTATTACCGTTGTGTAATGTATATAACGGTAATTGACATACATATGGTCACGGCCATGGTCTTATAACGTTACATTGTACGTGTTTTTTGCTTATTACTCGAAAACTGCAATGCTAGTTTAACTTTTAAACATACATGTGATAGATCTCTTTAAAGTCTAATTTTTGTAGAAAAAAGTTTTTATTTATCTCTTATAGATTTGTAAATATTGCCGTTCAAATTCGCTGATAACGTTACATTTTTTGGAAGTAGATTTTGAGGTTGCTGAATATATACTGAAAACTCTGCGAATTTGGTGTGCCAAATTAAGTTTTTCTTTTTAGAGAATTGAGATGAAATTCCAAATTATAGCTTACAACTTTTTTTTTAAAGAAAAAGTTATATTATTTACGTTATTTCAACTCAAATGTGTATCTTATAACGTTACAGAAAAAAGTCTTATAACGTTACCTTTCGAATTTCTGTATGAAAAATGGGAACAATATGGCCAAAAGTAATATAAATACATACAAAAAAATGAAAAGCAAGCAAATAGAACAAAGTTAATTTATTTATTATAAGGTAAGTAATTCATTTGTAATAACATTAATCCATAAATAAACGAAAAAAAAAATAAATACTATATCCCAATCTTGAAGTATGGTAAGTTTTTATTTTGCCATTATTAAAATGGCTGATGACTTCAAAGTTTTATTAATATTCAAGATGTCATCATTGTGGACTTCTTCAACATAAATTGTTGAAGAAGTGCGGCTAAGAGCTTGCACAAAATCGGATGCGTTTTTGACAATACAGTCTCGAGCCCGTACGTGCTCTCGCACGACAGTTTTTGCGATG
The DNA here is from genome assembly GCA_911387755.1 of Chrysotoxum bicinctum. Lineage (NCBI taxonomy): Eukaryota > Metazoa > Arthropoda > Insecta > Diptera > Syrphidae > Chrysotoxum > Chrysotoxum bicinctum. The sequence continues at coordinate 135,735,779 of OU426988.1, forward strand.
GTATCAATTCCATCAACGCATCCTTTGCCATGGGAAGTGGCAAAATAGTTCCAAGAAAATTTTATCCTAAATTTGGATTCAAAGACAGAAGGCTGCAAAGAATTTGTTTTTGAAGTGGGAAGATGGTCAAATCGCTCCAAATTTCAAAAACTTTTAACTTACTTGGAAGTGTTAAAGAAGTTTGTATACAAATACTGGATAATGGTATCTTTAGTATGCGTCAAATTGTCTGTTACAAAAACGCGCGATTGAAAATTTTCATTGAAATAAAAAACAGAAATAAACAAAGTAGCGCAAAATTTTAAACAGTGCTCGTTTAAAGTATTAGTACAGTCTAGAATGCCAAAAAAAAGCACGAGTTTTGTGAATTTTTTTTCTCGGAAACCTTATTAGGTATTAACATAATTTTTTTTTTAATAATGAATGCATGAGTCAAGAATACAAAAAAAATTTTGTTTTTTTTTAATTTTCGAATTTTGGACAAATTATAGAGGGCACTAACGCCAACTCATCAAAAGATACATTGTCCCATTGCGGACACTTAATCTCAGGATTGGCTGAACTGAAACAGAAAAAACAAATTGGGTTGTTTAAAGGAAGGTTTCTTACGAGACAATTTACCACAATTTGTTTAAAAAGTCAAAAACAAAAAAAAAATGTCAAGCTTTGAAAAAAAAAATTTTTTTGGCAATTTTGTTGGCCATTTTTGGGTCACCATTTTTTTGTTCATAACTTTTTGGTAAAATTGTGGTAAATTGTCTTGGAAAACATAAAAACAATAAAGTTGCAACAAATTTTTTTAAAATCGGTTCAGTAGATCCGGAGATTAACTGTCCGCCATGGGACAATGTGTTTTTTGATGAGTCGACGTTGGTGCTCTCTATAATTCGGCCAAAATTCGAAAATTAAAAAACAATTTGTTTTTTGTATTTTTGACGCATGTATTCATTATTTAAAAAAAAAAAATATGTTAATATCTAATAGGGTTTCTGAGAAAAAAATTCCCAAAAATCATGCGTTTTTTTGGAATTCTAGACCGTACTAGTACCTTAATAAATCCGGCTCTGCTTAACGCAGTCGTTTAGCTTGAAGGCTTCATCTAACTTTTTCCTAATTTTAAACACGTTAGACAACTCTTTCAAGTAATGTGGTTCTTTTTCTTTATAAAAATAAAACATAAGTAAAAATTTTTACTTCGATTTGCTTTAGTAATAAGGATAAAGCGAAGAATGGCGATAGTGTTTATTGAATGTTTCTGATTATTCACGTTTGATAAAACTGTGTTTCAGAAACTCTGTAGAGTGGAAATGAGTCGAATGAATATTGAAGTATTTCTTATTACCTTCAGCCCTACTCAAGGTCACCTAAAGTCAATAGAGTTTCAAAAGTTAGATACATAACTTCATCTTTATTGGTTTCAGCAGAAAATGTCTTATAACGTTACACGTCTTTCAATATTGTTTAAATAAAAATGGTCGCTTAATTTGAATGATTTTTTAATAGTTTTATTAAATAAATACAAAATACTCAATAAAATTCTAAAAGTTCAGTTTCTAAAACTTTCATATCATAAGTAAGAAAACTTTTAAGAAATTTGGTCTTATAACGTTACACGAAAGTAGAGCGCTTTTGTTTTGTTAAATTTACAAGTTTGAATATTTTTTTTTACCAAAAAAACGACTTATTTAGTTAAAGTAAGACTTTTCCATAAAATTTATAGTTTAAGGTAAACAAAAAAATAAATAAAAGGTAATTTATATTACCTTTTTTCGAGTACCTGAATTTCCGGCTATGTGTGAAGAGATCAACAAGCTAATTTGAAGTGTGGCTTAGGACACACCAAAAATGTTTTTGCTATTGATAATGATATCAACCATTAATATGAGATATATTCTTTCTAAAAATGAGCATAGTAGCGGTAAATTCTAAAAAAAAAAATTTGTGGCTTGGTTTCATTTCTCGTGGCCGTGACCATATTATGAAGAACACAAATTTTCCAACATCGCTGTATCTCCAAAATGGTGATTCTTAGGAGAAAAAGTGTTAAGATGATTTCTATAGATAATTGCATGATGAATAATTTTTGTCTCACCTATCTTATGATAAAACTTGCCGTTCAGCTGAAAAATGCAAAAAACCGAAATTTGCAACATTTGACCTTGAATAATTTTTTTTCAACTTTTTGATTCGCTATATCTCCAAAATGGTGATTCTTAGGAGAAAAAGTGTTAAGACAATTTCTTTAGATAATTGCATGATGAATAATTTTTGTCTCACCTATCTTATGATAAAACTTGCCGTTCAGCTGAAAAATGCAAAAAACCGAAATTTGCAACATTTGACCTTGAATAATTTTTTTTGCACACGTCGGATCGATGGGGACTTTTGACAAATTGTTTGTAATAGTGTTCTCAACATTCATGCCAATTTTCAGCTTTGTGCGAATTAATGTAACCTTGAATGTCTATTTTGACCGGGCTATAAGAAAATAATAATTTTTGTTCTAAGGTATTAAAAAACGCAATCGATATGACATTATTATGTAAAGTCGTTGCAAGTGCAGTACAACCAATACAATTCCCACATATATGTATGTATTTTTACTTGCGATTTATGTATGTAGGTACTATAGGGAGAGTTCGGCATTTGGAAATAAAAAATCGAACTCGAGATTTTGATCAAAGTTGACATTACGATGATAGCCAAGACGAATAAAGCGGGTCCGACAATTCCGTCTGTCTGTCTATATGTCTGTACCTCGATCTAGAGCCTAGGCCACTGGACCTATTTTCTTCAAACTCGGTACTTAAGGGTCTTCGGTGATCCCCTAGAGGGGAAATTGAAATTTTTTTTTAGCTCTAAAACTAACGGTACCCCCCATACACCCGTAATGTATAATCTTATTTATCTCAAAAACGGCTCCAACGATTTTGATAAAAAAATTAGATGTAATATTATAGACATAGACTACATTTTGGTGAAAAAATTTTGGGGCAAAATGTTATTAACGGTACCTGTCATAGAACCGTGTATTTTCGACTTTCTCATTAACGGCTCTAGGGATTTTAACCAAAAATTTTCAGCAGGAGTGCCTTTAAGTTTAAAATAATATTGTATACTTACACAAATATTCGAAAAAATATTTGTTGGGTTTTTTTGAAAAAAAAATTTTTTTTTTTGAAAAATCAATATCTTCAAAGCCTATGAACGATTATTTTTGAAATTATTTCCTAAAATCATTTTTTTTCTTGAAAAATTTTCAAGAAATTTCTTATATGGGCTTATCCGTGCAAATTTTAACTTTTGCCATGCGTCGAAATATATAGACATTATTATTAAATATTCAGGTTTTGGAACTTATAATATTATATATATCATTGAGTTTTAAGTATTCAATTTATAAAATGAACCATCGAGATAATGCGAAAGTGTTTGAAATCGAAAAAATCATCGAATATTGAGACTTTTGGCTGCGTGTGTTGATATTTAACATTTTGTATTATTACAAAAATAATGTTTAACATAAGATTACTTAGTACAATTTTTGTTTTTTCAGATAAATGAAGGTTAAAATTAATTGAAATCATTCATTTTGAGTGCGTGCCTTCCTTAAAAATAATCCCATATGATATAAATTTTAGAAAAAACTGCCATGCGTGATTTTTCGTAAATCTTTAATTGTCACAAATTTTCGTGTCTATTTTTTTAACATTGATCATGGGGCATTTTTGTATGGTCTGCATCATTATTTAAGCTATCTAGAGTAAAAAAAACTTTAGCTTCAATGCGTGCTTCATTATGTACAAATTTTATGAAGTTAACAAAACGAACGTAAAAAACGTAACTGTTTCAAAAAAGGCACATTTTTTACTAGCACACCAAAGCATTGTTTGATTTATACCCTTACAATGAGCGTAATTTAAACTGTAGAAACTATAAAAAATAAAATGCACGACTGGATCGCACGAACTTGCTCTTATGTAAAAGTACTTTGGAATTTAAGATACATTTTATAAATATAAAACATGGATTTAATGAGATAATAATGTACAAATGCATAAAATTGCCGTCTGGTTTCCGGAAAAGTATGAATTTATGCAAATAAACCTTAAAAAATCGTTTTATTATTAAATAAATTTTTTATATAAGAAATTTTTCTAAAATTTTTCAAGAAAAAAATGTGGGATGCGAATTTAAAGTATTTAATAATATTGGTTTTAGGAAATAATTTCAAAAAATAATCGTTCATAGGTTTTGAAGATATTGATTTAAATTTTTTTTTTTTTTTTTTAAATCCAATAAATATTTTTTCGAATATTTTTATATACAATATTATTTTAAACTTAAGGGGGCTCCTGCTAAAAATGTTGGGTTAAAATCCTTAGAGCCGTTAATGAGAAAGTCGAAAATCAAAAAAACGGGTCTATGGCAGGTACCCCTAATAACATTTTGCCCCGAAATTTTTTTTTGACCAAAATGTAGTGCATGTCCATAATATCACACTTAATTTTTTTTATCAAAATCGTTAGAGCCGTTTTCGAGATAAATAAGATTTTGCATTACGGGTGTATGGGGGGTACCCTTAGTTTTGGAGCTAAAAAAAAAATTTCAATTTTTCCTCTAGGGCAGCCGTCGGCAACCTTTTTAAGTAGTCGGGCACAGTTTTGAAATCCAAAAGTTCAGCGGGCATGACCCAATGAAAAATCAATTTTTTAATATGGCAATAATATTAAATAAATTAAATTTATTTAAATAATTATTTAAATTCAATGTGAAGTTCGACATTGCAAGTTATAAGCTAATTCATTATAATTTGGCACATAATTTGATATGGCAGTTCTTAGGCATTGGGCCAAATGAGCAGCTGCAAGGGTCGTTCGGTACTTTGATTTTATGAACTTCATATTTGAAAACACACTTTCCCAAAAATATGTGGATGCGCAAAGAGAGCTCAATTTTAAAGCACAATTTCTTAACAATAGGTAATTACTCGTAAATTTGCTAACCAAACTCCAAAATTTTTCATCGTGATAATATGACTTTAATTCGATGTCATTTGTCAAATTTATAATTTTCGATTCCAGGTCCTCTTTATTTGAAATATCGAAATAGTTTGCAATTTTAATAGCAATATCGTCATCCAGTTGGGTAAGAGTTAATGAAGAGTATAACGATTTTTTCTAAATTATTGAAATCTTCAAATCGGTTATTAAATTCTTCCAATAAAGAATCGAAATGTTTGGCAAATTGATGAATTGGGGCTTTTCCATCCCAATAATTTTGAATTATTATTTTTAAATTTGGAAAATTGGAACAATTGTCCTTCTCCACATGTGTTTTCCAGGGTTTTAATTTCACCTTAAATGAATTTATAGCACTTATCGTTGAAGCAATATGGTGATTTCTTCCTTGTAATGTCAAATTTAGTTCTTTTAATTTTAACGTTAAATCAGTTATTACTACGTTTTCACCAAGAGTAAATCCGGGATTTAAGTGGTTTTACCATAAATCTTTTTTAAATCTCGTAGATTTACCATACAAATATAAATCACCTCAAATGAAGATTTAAAATAAATCTCCTTGAAATCTTCTCGCAATCAGAAGATTTGCAAAACAAACAAACCTTATTTTGTATAGCTCACCTATGTACGAGTAAGCCCCACTTTCTTCATTGACAATCAACACAAAATAGATATATCTGTCAAACTTGTTGTGTTTGGTTATTTACTAAAAGGCCAGACACTTTCTAGGACAAAATCTAAGTTTTTATACGAAAAAGAAATAATTATGTTGTGTGTAACACCCAAAAACCAAAACAATTAATAAATGTAAACAATAAAAATAGAACCAAAACAATTAATAAAAAAAATGTAAGCAATAATGTAAACATTCATGAACTCGACGCATATCGACCTACTTGTAATTGTGTTTAATCATCAGCCGTCACCAAGCAATACCATCGTGCATTGAACTGATCGTATTACATACTAAGCATGTTTGGTCACTATGCGCCAAGTGCATAGATCGATTTTTGCTTATGACTGCAATTATATGCGACACATTGACTGAGCATTCGGAATGCCTTTGAGGAAATACAACCGAAGGTGTATTTTGTCAAGTAGACATTTAATTCTTACGTCATGTGGGACAGTCCGACAGTGTAGTGTAGGTCATAGGCAAAACAAATCAATAAAGAAGTAGGATAAGAATATGTATAAAAATGAGATTTTGTAAAACTAGTTGTAAGTATAAATAGAAGAAAATTTGGAAAATAAAATTAGTCCAGTTAAAACCTTAACCACGACTCAATCAATTTTAAAATCGTGCATTTTGATGCTCGGAGATATAAGCGGCCTTTTGGGCTAAGAAATAAATTTTGTTCGTAAGAACTGAAGACTGCCTCGTCAACCATTACAATTATTTTAATTAACATAACAACTTACAGAAACTGGCCCGAAAGACGAAAAGCTAGTGTGCGCTAGTATAATGTTTCTCAAGCACTGCTGGCGTTTTTTTCTATAAATATGGATTCTTCTATCCAATGCACCAAATATCCCTTTCATGACATTTTTCAGAATCAAAAGGTGTGATAACAATAGTTTTAAAGTTGTAATACTCATTTTTATAAAGTTTTATTGAAAATACACTATTTTATTGTTCAGAAATTGTATTTCCTGTTTCTCATCAACTCACTTAACAAAATATAGATGTCCTCAGTAAAAATATAATAATTTAAAATGTCATAATGCGGGCATTTCAAGACTATCTCACGGGCACCTTGGTGCCCTAGGTCCAGGGGTTTAGGCTGTAGTGAGAGGTACAGACATACAGACACACTGAAACATGTTTTTTGTGTACTAAATTTTTCTTAAAATTTTTATAAAAAAAATTGATATGCAAATTGTTATTATTTAATAAAATACATTTTTAAACGTAATTTAAAAATTTAATCGTGTATCGGTTTTCAAGATATTGAATTTTCAAAAAAAACATTGTATTATTTTTTTAAAAATCCAAAAACTATTTTTTCGAAAAAATTTTTAGTTTATATTTTTCAAATGCAAAGCAGCTCCTGCATAAAAATTTTGGTTAAAATCGTTAGAGCCGTTGGTGAGAAATTCGAATATAAATAAAACCGTTCTATGACAGGTACCCCTAATAACATTTCCCTACAAATTTTTTTTTGACCAAATTATAGTCCATGTCCATGATATGACACCTAATTTTTTTATCAAAATCGTTAGAGCCGTTTTTGAGATAAATAAGATTTTGCATTACTGGTGTATGGGGGGTACCGTTAGTTTTGAAGCTAAAAAAAAAATTCAATTTTTCCTCTAGGGAATCACCGAAGACCCTTAACTACCGAGTTTGAAGAAAATACCTCCGGTAGTTTAGGCTGTAGTTCAGGGTACATACATACAGACATACAGACAGACGGAATTTTCGGACCCACATTTTTCGTCTTCGCTATCATCGTAATGTCAACTTTGATCAAAATCTCGAGTTCGATTTTTTTTTCCAAAAGCAGAACTTGCCCTATAGTACCTGTATCGCAAGTAAAAAAATCATTGCGAGTCAAACTAAGTTTTATAAAACAGCTCAAGTCCACATAAGCTATTTTACTACTTTAAATCGCTATAAAACATACGAGTATATCTTAATTTGACCTAAGCTGTTTTGGCGAATGTAACAAATGTCTTTAGCGAGACTTAAGTGATTTCGCAAATAGAATCATTTGCAAAAAGTTCGTTGAAGGGTAAGCTGCTCCTTGAGAAAATTTGGCCAAAACAATATTTTAATTTTTAATTCCTTGTTCGATTTCTACTAATTTCGTATCTATACGTTAATATACCAAATTTTAAGAAATATGCATACCAAAGATCAATAATTAACAACAAAAGTAAAATTATAAACAGAACAAAAAGGTAAGTTTCTCATAGAGACAAAAATATCTGATATCTGTTCTGACATGCCTTTGACTCGGAATTGTTTTGAAATCGCCGAATGTTTTGAGAGTCCAGTTTTAAATGAAAGAGCTTCATCTGCATTCGATGTTGAGCATATAACGCGATATTTTTCAGTTTTGACAGCCTGGAAGATTCAGATTTTTCTCCAACTTCTTAAAGCAGCAAAATTGACGGTAGTAATTATAGCGAAGATATTCAGCAAGTAGCAATTTTTTTGGAAAGAAACTTATGTGATGATCAGGAAATTTTGGTGAGTATAGTACTGTTTGTGAAGGCATTATTATACTCGAAAAGAAAATAAGTGGTCTGATTGTTGTTTTTGATACGAAGACAAAAAGGAACGCAAAACCATCTTTCAAACACAAAAAATCGACTTTGCGAAAATGCCAAAGGAAAATTTTATTTGGTGCCAAACATCGAAAGGCAAGAGAAAGTTTGTTTGACAAAAAGTTAAATGGTTGTGCTTTACCAATGATTTTTAAACTATTCAATACAAAACAAGTCTTGATAAAACGAAGAATTTGAACATTTCAACATTAAAAAGCGGGGAAACAATACCTTTCGCGTTGATGAAATTCCAATTTGTTACTCTGGACCTAATATCAGCAGGAAAGAAAAGAATTATTAGAATTACTGCCTGTTATTGAAAAATCTTACCACGACTTCTTTTTGAACCTTCAATCTGACAAAATTAAAGATATTCATCCTGGTTTAAATGATGATTGAAATGAAGATGAAAATAAAATCTGAAAATGTCTTCTTTATAATTGTTGTTATTTTTGAACAAATTTTAGAACCAGTGGTGAGAGACATTAAATGAATTACCTAATACAATATTATAATATAATTTATATGTATTTTTTATTTTAAACATAAAACATATAACATATAACTACTTCAAAATAAAATTTAAAACAATCGTCTTAAAGTCTTCTGGTTCGTTCTGTTGTGTGATTATCCAAGTACAGGTCAAACACTTTAAGCTGCTTATGTAGTAACTTAAATTATTTAACATTTTTTTTAAAAAGCTTAAGTAGAATTAAGAGCGCAAAATATGAAATATCATTTTTTTTAAAACATCTTATGTCACATAAGCTAAGTGTAAATCTTAAAGCATTTTTTTGAAAAAGCTTAAGTTGAAAAAACATGTTTTTGAGTTGAAAAAACATGTTTTAATTAGCTGTGTGGTTGTTTTTAAAGAAAAAAGAAATATGGAAATTAAGGGTATTACAAGCATGTGTCCTGAAAAAAAAATTGGTTAGTCTAGCATCCACATTTATTTAGTAATCACCAAAAAAGTTTTAAAAAAATAGTTTGCAAAACTTTATTTGATCATACTGAAAAATGATACAAATTGACTTAAGCTTTTTTTAACTTATTGGCACAGATTTATTCTCTTGCAATATGGAATTTATGTAAATAATTATTATTGGAAAGGTAAATTTTATTAAATAATACTAATTTTACTAAATAATTTAATCCTGCATCCAATTTCTATGTTTTGGTTTTTTTTTATTCGTATCTTAATAAAATAAAAGGCAAATAGTCTTTTGAGAAGAAATAGTCTTTCAAGAAAGAAATCTCTAAGAAAGGTTCTGAAGTTTGCTAAAAAAAAGCAATTTATAAGAAGTGCGAAAATTTGAGACTGATTGCGGCGGGACTTTATCGCTCAAGATTTTTAAATTCGTAATTTTGTCATTCGGCATTCTGTCTTTTGGAAAATGGTATTTTTTTATAAGAATAATAATACTTTCCCATGAAATTTACTCAATGCCATTCAAATAGTTATAATTTCAAATCAACCAAGATAGAAATGGAATTTGGAAACTCCTTCATATAATGTGAAGCAACATTATGTACCTAGTTGCTGACGATGAAAAAATAAAATAAATTATTAATTTATATTATTTAATTAACATTAATATTAAAATTAATTCCAAAGCACCAATACTTTGCTTGTTTTTTTTAATCAATATCCGATCATGCTGCATTTAACATGGATTAGTATTCTAATATAGAATTGTAAATTTAAAAAATAGAAAATAAATGAAAACAAACAAACATGCTTTCAAATATTTCTATTATTAAAAAATGTTACTCCCACTCGTGTAACGATTGTCCATTTCAGAAATTTTAGTTTTTATTGATTTCTATTTGAAACAATAGAAACTGAAATTTGGTATTCTAACACACTTTTCTCCATTTATTATTTAGATACATATTCAAAAAATCAAACGAGATTTGTCAATTACCATAAAAATGTTTTTATTTTATTGTATTGTGTTCTTATTTTATTAGTGCTAGTTCAATACTATGGGGGTAGTATTTACTTATTAGATACAAAAACTATTGAACTAATAAACCAATTTGAAAATGATAAATGCTTCCTGTCGAGATCGAAATATTTTAATTTAATTTCCTAATTCGAATTCTTTCAATGAATTGAAGAATCAAATGCTCTACTTAATATAAAATAGAATGTCAGGTATTCTAATTGGCTTTTTTTGTTTCCCATACGCTTGATTTATACCAAACATGGATAGATATTTCAATCAATTATTGTTAATGCTTTTAAAATTGAACTTAAGTAAATATATTAAGATAATCAATGGAAAAAAGTAATATGAAACTCGTGCGACCCAATCGTGCATTTCTTTATCAACTTAAAATCTTCTGTCAAAATGAAAAAAAAACAAACACTTTTAATTGAAGTTGCTACTTAATTTAATTGCTTTTATTGGTCCACAAAATAAAATAGTAAACAATTAAAATCAAGATAATAAAATACGATTTTCAATTAATGACATATAAATATATGTATGTGTATGTATATACTATACAGATACACATAGATACCTAAAAGCAAAGGAGAATTATTTTTTTGGAGTTTTTTTTTTTTTCTACAGCACAAACTTAAATCAAATGTCAATGAATATTTTATCTTCGAATACAATATGTACCTATCAACAAAAATAAAAAAAAACACCAAAAGTAAAAAATAGAAAAAATAACGAAACTTAGTAGGTCGAAAAGCAAGCACTGACCCTCTGTTTTTTTTTACTCTTATCAACTTAAATCAGAGTCCTCGTCGCCTGAAGGGACATCCAATAAAAAAATCGAAACTTTTTCATTCACCTAATGTGTTGGAAAAATAAAATGTCACCCAGGAGAATTTCGTTTCGAAAATTAATGAATGCCTTTCACTTTGTCGTTCGATGGACATCTGCCTTGTGTGAAAGAAAAAAAAAGTATAATAAAATAAATTTATTTCACAAATGAAAATGGGCTTTGGACTTACAGTTTGACAACCGAACCCCATAAAACATCGTCAATTGACGGTAATTAATGGAGTTCAATTTTGACACATGACAAGGGTGTAGACGCGACGCGACGCAACGTTATGTTTTATGATGGTGTCTACATTCTTTCACTTGTCACGAATGTTTTATCACCACATCAACCACCGGGAATTCTTAGTTCCTCCTTTCTTTAAATAAGAGGGGTTTGAAAGGTCCATCATAATACCTGCCTGTTTTAAGATGTACATATACAATTATATACAATTTATTAAAGTTTTTTTTTTAATTTTCTTCCTTCGAATATAAATGTTACAGTACTTATAGTTTAATAGCATTTTATTGTGGAGGTCTTATCAATGCCTTGAACAACAATTTTACCGAGTGAATAGACTAAAAAAGCCCATCGCTAAAAAAAATCAATTCAAAAATTGCAGCACTTTTTTCGGAGTGCGATTCTAATCGTTGTTGGTAATTGTTGTAACGAAGTTACATACCTCAGCCGCCGCAGCACGCCGACGCCGACGCTCATCAAATGCTGCCTTTTCTGCCGAACCACCCAACAACATAACATACACCAAGGATTCAGATGGCAATATATCAAAATCATTGCATACCTTGAGGCGCACACAGAGATTCATTTGTAAAATGCATACACACAATGATGATACAACAACAAAACACAGTGAGCAGCTTTCGTTTGGTGTTCTGTGTTCACATTTGCTGTTGTCCATAAATATGATACGGGAAGGAGAAGAATCGGTCAAAATTCGGATTTTCTTCTCGCCTTGGTCGCCTTATGTTTTGTCTGTACCAATACCGAGTACCGAGGTAAAAGAAAAAAGACTATCCCTTGAAACACATTTTTTGGGTACGTAGTGTACTGGCCAGAAGTTTCTAGATTTTTTGGCTTTGGCCGTAAAGTGTGTGTTGTGTTGTTAATTGTTATGAATTTTCGGCACTTCCCCTTATTTTTTCTCGAACTTCGTTTGAGGCCAAGGATTTAATCCTACATTTGAACCGTGCTGCGATTTGAGCCGAGCTAGAGATTTAATCTCACTACCGTTTTTGCCAGGCAATTCAATCAAAGCTAGGGGTTTAATCCTACCGCCTATCCGTGCCCTATCGTCGTATTAGGCTAGGGATCTAATCCCAATTGCATTCTGCCTATAGTCAAGGCTAGGGAATCTATTCCACTTTCTGCCCCGCCGCCCCTTTTGCAATAGATCCAACTTTTTCAAGTTTACCATTTGTCATTCCAAGTAAATAGTTATTATAAGAGGCGTTTTTCTTTTTCTGAGCAGAGCACTGAGCAAAGCTTGAGCATTTCAAGTGCGCTCTGAGCAAAGTTTGACTAGAGATACCCTATTGATTTATGAAACACACTGGAGCACTGAACTTTCAAAGGCGTCGATCTCAACTTTTATATGTTTTTTTTTTTTTTTTTGTTGCCGTCTGTCTCTGTCATACCACCAGGGGCGTATTTACCCTAGGGCTAAAAGGGCTACAGCCCGGGGCGGCAAGGCTCCTAGGGGCGGCTTGCGCTTGGCCAATTTATAATATTTTTTTGAAGCGATTGAACAGTCAAAACATACAAGCAAAAGGGAGCAAGCCGCCCCTAGCAATTGGCCAATTTATAATATTTTTTTGAAGCGATTGAACTTTCAAAACATTCAAGCAGAAGGACGCAAGCCGCCCCTAGCAATTGGCCAATTAATAATATTTTTTTTGAAGCGATTGAACTTTCAAAACATACAAGCAAAAGGGCGCATGCCACCACTAACAATTGTCTAATTTACAATATTTTCGAAGGATAAACAAAAAATACAAAGATTTTAAAAAATGCGATTTTTTGAGTTTTTCAAGCATGACAATTTTTTCAATGCCGTGAGTGTCCGGCTGTGGGAGAGTTCACTGTAATATGTCACTCTCTTTTTTTACCATTTACTATTCTTATTTTTTATAAACGATTTTTTATAATGAAAATTCATAATAAAAATATTTACAGACATGTACCTATTTTTTGCAACAAATTCCAATGAAACGAAAACTTTGTCTAAAAAAAAACTTGCTGCTATGTAGCTCTCCAAAAATGGGCTAGAACGGATCTTAATTGTTTGTTTCTAAGCCATCTACAAAAAGTCCCTTTTTATTAAAAAAAAAAATTATAAAACTCCATCAAGCCGGATTCTAGATATAAGGTCACACACAAATTTTTATTCTTTATATACCCAGCAAATCATGCCTCAATTTTTTTAGTTTTGGCTGACTCGTAGTCCTATATACAAATACCCTTCCCTTCGTCAATAAATTTGAACGACTTAAGAAACAATATAATGATTGTGTTTTGTACAATAGCTTATAATGATGGATAAATAAAAGGATAGGTATTATTTTAAAAACTATTGGCTCAAAATTTTAGTCGAATTAGTACGATGTTAAAACTATTTTAGTATAATACTAGAAAAAAAGACGATTTTTCTAATTTTAATCAAATTTAGCATCATGCTATCTCTAACTTTTTACTAAAGTTAAAATCGTCGAATATCTACTCGTATTTTATATTTTTAGTATCGTGCTCACTTGTCCCAATTGAAGTCCCTTGAGACAGAAATATTGTCTTAATTTTGGGGTTCTATACTCAAGCAATTCAATATTGTATCAAAAAAAATCAATGTGTTGATACAGAGGTTGAAACTGTGTCCAGGCTCAACGAGGCACTCATATCGTTTGTGAGAAAAAAACGAGAATGCTTTGATGTTTTTGAATAGATGGGAAAAAGCAAAACCTCTGAAAATTACAAAATGGACCAAAAAAGAATCGTAGAGAAGAAAAAACGAGATGATGAGTGTCTCGAAGGGAGGTTCTTTTTTGTGGTCGTGAAAATTTCAAAATAAATACTTGATTCCTATTTGCGACCCATTATTGAGTGCGCTAAAGAGAAGAAATTCATCCTATGAAGCAAAAACAAATGGTTTTATTTTTTTATCTAATCTATTATCACATGAGTGAAGAAGCAATTCGAAAAAATGCAACCACTCTTTAAAAATTATACCCGGTTGATCTTGGGGAAGATTTTCAAGAAGAGTGTGTCTTACTTAAACATTTTCTGGAGCAAAACTACTCTGAAAATATGAGTTTAAGGCAGCTTAACCTTCATATAAGAGAAAAAGAATTGAAGGAAGCATTTTTATATGATGAGGTTGCTTTAAGAATATACTTGTGCACTGCAGTGTAGAGGTGTGTAAATCGTTCAACAATCGATAACGAAAATGATTCGATCATTTGAATCGATCGATCATTCGATCATTTTCATTTCACTCAAATGGTTCAATACTGTTCCGATTCGATTTTCGTTTCGATTTCGATAATAAGATTGAGTTGAGGTTTTCACAAAATACTCTATATTGTAAGTCATAAATTGCCAAATGACATCGAATGATGGCTATGTCCATTGATTAAAAAGCGTCAAAAAATTCAAGATAAAGAGATTTCATTTGTTGCTCCTTAAAAGATCAATTTTAGAACTAATAATTACTGAATGACTTGGTACTATCGAATAAATTAACTTTTAGATACTATCGCATACATATATGTACATAAGTCGAAAGTTTTCATTCGATAAGTCTCATTACTAGTTCAATTCCCACAGTAAACATACCAGATCCTGGGCCCGTATCGCGTAAGAGGAAAGTGATCACTAAATTAATTGATTGTCGTTTTGACAATTGTTCTCTCTATATTTCTGTATTGATATGATAGAGACAGCTATATTCAAAATGACAATCAACTATCATCTTACGTGATTCCACCTCTGATACCTCAAATAACACCAAATCGAATCGAGTAAATCATAGTTAATCGAGTTCTGATATTAAAGATCGAGACTCATTGAAATGATTGAGATTGAAGTAGAAAATCGAGAAACGAGAATCATCTAAATGATTGAGATTGGGATCGATTAAAATGAAAATTTGTGATTTCGATCATCAATACTTTTCGATGATCGGATCGAAAAAATCGAATCGATCCTGATTGACACAGCTCTACTACAGTGACGAATTGTAGTGCACAAAGATCGTTTTCCATATTGAAACGAATAAAAACCTATTTATGGTCTCGCATTAGCGCCTTTATAGTTTAGCTTTATTAAATATCTACTGAACTGACAAAAAATTTAGATAACGAATCTATTGTTAATAAATTTCGTAATGAATATACACAAAAAGAAATTTGAAATCATCAAATATTATGCATTTTGTGTTTTTTTGTTAATATTTTTTATTACTTTATTTTCATTGTTCTAAAGGGCGGAAAAATTCATCAGCCCGGGGCGACAAATCCCTAATTACGCCTCTGCATACCACTGGAAAAAAAGAAAAAAAGTGAAGCTAGCCGCGCTCAGATTTGGTCGGTAATTTTATTCTGAGCTCAAAGAGCACAATCCAATCTAGCTGATTGAAAAAAAGAAACGCAAGCCGAGCGCTCTGATGTGTCTGAGCTAAAAAAAGAAACTGCTCTGAGGTTAAAAAGAAAAAAGATTAAGATAGAATTAGAGTAAAGAGCACAGGAATGTAAAACATGACAACTGGAATTGTGTTTAGTGCTGCGAAGTTGGGTCTTCTATGGACGTTGAAATTTATAGTAGGTGTGTTTTTTTCGCAAGCCCATATAGAATTGTAAAAAAAAACGACATCGGGATTTAGGAGCTTTTTTTCGAAATAGCTGAAAGCACTGTGTACGCTATGACATTTGTGAGCTGTATTGTATGACGTCACTTTTGACGTCTCTGAGCAAATTATCGATAACATATATTTAATACTGTTTTGGCATCACCTTTTTTATCGGGTCTTAGATTAACTCTCGAAAATTATCTGGACTTAGCTAACTCTGTATAGATTTTAGTAGTTGTTGCATTTGCATGTAAAGCACTTAGTCCCGATGTCGTTTTTTTCTACAATTCTATATGGACTTGCAAAAAAAACACGCCTAGTGTTAAGGCGCGCACGTAATTTTGTAAAAGTACTTAGTGTTTAAATTTTTAGGTCTTTTGAATATTGCAAAAATATTCACTTAAAATATGCATTTATTTTAAAAATATATACAATGCACTGTAATCGCTCGATCCTGACAAACTCAACTGCAGCAGTCAACTGGCACTCAAGCCAGTGATAAAAAAATACGCAATCGACTCGACGAAGATGGTCAACATTCCAGAGTTCATACTATTTCCCTGAAATTGACAGCAGCCCATTGGGAAGCGCGCCTAAGATACGCCCGTGAGCATTTGGAATGGAATATGGACAACTGGAGGCCTGTACTTTTTACACACAAATACAAAATGACAAACGCGTGTGGAGAAGACTAGGTGAACGTTTTACCGATCCGTGCATTTCACCGTTTTGGGAGCCCAAGTGTTATGGGCTGGAATAAGTTTACTAGTTAGAACAAAGCTGATTATACTGGATGATGGTACCGTAACCGCCGCCAGTTACGTTGAAATGGTATTACGACCTGTTGTGTTCCCTTTTTCACAGAGAGTTGGCGATGGAGCCAAATCCAATATAACACTTTTGCCATGGCCAGCAAGGAGCCCAGATCTCAACCCCATCGAGCATTTATGGGACCAATTGAAAAGAAGCCTCAAAGAAACCACAGACACTAAACAAGAGCTCATAAATGCGTGTAAAGCCTGTTAGGAGCTCATACCCAAACAGAATGTTATTCATCTGATAGAAAGTGTACAGGCTAAGACAGCGCCTACGGAGTAGAGGAGGGCCCACTCGCAACTAAGCTAAACATCTGTCAACAAATCATAACGAAAAATAATAGTGATATGCACAATTTTATTTTTCTTTATTTTACGCAAATGTTCCTTCAAAATAAATTTTTGTGTGTTTAATTTTATATTTAATAACATATTTACTAACAAAAAAAAACATATCATCACAAACTTTTTTCAAATCAAATCTAAAAAACTTACTGGGCCCTATTTTGTTTTGAGCAGCTTATATTTATCAAATAATTTTGATAAGCGTATTTTTAGTTTTTAATGTTTGTACAACTAAAATTTAAATTGCAAACAAATTGACTCGATTTTAAAATATCGAATTTTATAATGAGAACACAAAAATTTACATATATTTATGAACATTATAGGTACTGTAAAGAAGCTCTTAATTAATTTACATATGTACATTGAATGAAAGGTCGTACAAATCATACTATATAAAACCTTTTTCCATCCATAAGCTTCTACTGAAGGATATATTTTATAGTGATAATATATACAAAAGTTGCTATATGGCAAAGAGTGTTCCCTATTTAGAATTTGGGAGGATTTCCAGATAAAAAGAGGTACTACCCAAGAATTATGAAGAAATGTTATTATTTTTATGTAGGTATGATTTTGGAAGCATTTAAAAATAAAATGAACCGATGGGTCGCACAAAATTACTGCTCTTATGTAATAGACTAAGAATTTCAAAAATTAATGTTATTAGAGAAAACTGTTTATAAGCATAAAATTATTTTTTTAAACTCTTTTAGTATTAAGAGATAAAAACACAATGTCAGGTAATTTCACAAGCAAATATTAGTTTATGTCAGAACAAACATTTTAAGAAAATATTTTGGTACGCCAACTTCAAATCTTTGTGGCGAACCTTAGTATTTCATTCCTAAACTAAAAATAATTTTGTTTTAACTATACTGAAGAATAGTAAAGAAGTGTACTTGATTATCAAATGCCGGAAGGCTGATGTACATTTTTAAATTTTATGATTTGTTTTAACTTTCTTCTCTTTGCTAACCTCGTGTGATACACACGTCTTTTATAAGTATCCAAATATTAGAGTAAAGTCGGGTAATATAGACCCCAAATCATATTTTTGTTAATAAAACACAAACGGTGTAAGTTTTTTTTAAAGATATTTGAAAAAAAATACATCAGTTAATTCTGATTAAAAAAGTAGCAAGAAAAAAATAAATTCACTTAATAAAAAAATAACAAAAAACAAAAAGTTAAGTAACTCTAAAACGTAACAAAAAAAAAGTGGAGGGCAATATGGACCACCTGGTCTTCTATCCATTGACGACTATTTATCCAGTTTGGACTCTGCCTTGCCAAACAATTCTCATATATCCAAATCATCTATGGTCGATCATTCATCCTCATCCAGACCCGAAACTTCTTATATTGAAATGGCGGGTACTATGGACCACTAGTCCATATACTCCGTTTCTCCCGTGGTCCATATTACCCGCAACATAATGTTTGGAAAAAAAGCAATTTTACTACAAAATGAGACTCTTTACAATAGTTTCACTTCTTATATTTAAAAAATAAAAGGAGAACAAACTATATTTTTAACTATAGAAGAAAGAAGAAACACCTACGAAAAAAAAATTATCAATGCCTTGAATTTTCTTTTAATCCGCACAACTTCGTGACGCGGTACTCATGACTACTCAAACTATACTGAGTTAAGTTTAAGCAGGTCACGTAAAATCGCAATCAATCGTCTCCTCGATATCATTTGTGTAAGCCGAGAAATGCTGGTGGTCCATATTAGCCGAGTGGTCCACATTACCCGAATTTACCCTATATATTTATAATAACCATTTTGAATTAAGAAATACATTATCAAATAAAGTGGACTTTAGTATCGTATAATCGATAATCTTTTATTTCGAAGTCATCTTAAGCTACTCCGCTAAAACCTCCAAATCTTTATTATTGTACTAATAAAAACTAAATTTCCAAACTGAATATATCAAATTTTAAAAAAAGAAATGATTTTTGTATAAAATAATGAAAATAAAATAATGAAAAATTCAACATTCGAAAAAATAGTTCTATGGTAGCTGTTTCAGTAATATCTTAATTGAAAACTTATTGAATTAAAGATCGTAAAAATTTTCGAAAGGGAAAAAATTTTATCAAAATTCTATGAGCCGTTTTCGAGAAAAATACGGTTTTCGAAAACCATTTTTTATCATTTGTCTGCTCTGTGCCGTTATTTTAAGATACAATTTTTTTTTCTCACATCTTTGAGATTGTATTAAAAAACCTTTTAATTGTGAAGTTTAAAGAAAATTGAGAATGAGGTTTTCGAAACATTGATTCTTGAGAAAAAAAAATATTTTTTTTTAAATCCAAAATAATTTTAATACACAATACAATTCCCACTTTTAGGGAGCTTTAGAATAAAAAAATCATCAAATCATCAACCATTAGCTTAAAAGAAATGATTTTTTTTTATGAATTTTTATACAAATTTGTAGAAAAAGTTTTAATTCATAAGTCACTTAGTAGCTTCTGAATTATTTTCTTTTAATTCATAAGTCACTAAGTAGCTTATGATTTAAATTTTTCTAATTCACAAGTCACCAACTAGCCTGTGAATTAATTTTTGTTAATTCATAAGTCACCCAATAGCTTGTGAATTAAAGCCAAGCTTAAGCTAAAAAGTAACTTAAGCTTTTGCAACTCTACTAGGCAGATAGAAGAGGCTAGGATTTCTTATATTACGGGAATTAATGTTCAAAGAGATGGAATTGTAGAGAGTTGTGCAGTCAATAGACCCTGAAAGTAGTCGATGAATGAAGATAATGTCGCTCATTGCTTTTCGTTCTTCCAGCGTATTCAAGTAAACAGAAGTCGGTTTCAAAACGGAGGTAAACTAAGAGGGTTATTCCAAGACAAACCACAAAGTGCGAAATGTAGGAAACGACGTTGAATGCTTATAGTACCTATAAGTCGCAATTAAAAATGAATTTTAATATCATTCAATTTTAAGATTCTCAATTTTTAGAACAGTTTTTAAAAATACAAAATATTTTCCTTAATGTCGACCAAAATTGTTTATGGTAAGTACCTGGTACCTGTTTTTATCTTTTGCCTTAAAGAAATCTGAGGGAGATGTTTTTGGCTCTAGTTAAATAGACAGACAGATCGACAGACAGAATTGGGAGACTGCCTTGTTCGCCTTCCCTATCAATCACCGTAATATTAAGTTTGATCAAAATCTCGAATTCAATTTTCTTAACGCATCTGAAGTAGAATTTTTCTAGGGAAGACAGAACTTTTCTGTGCCGTAATGCAGTTAAAAAATTGATATTATTAAAATATAAGTCGACACAAAAATTTAGCTTAATGAATTAGGTTTATTTTTGGGAATGTAATATGACTTTTTATTTAACCGAAGGGGACTTTATTTATTATATGAGAAAACTTACGAAATAGTTGTATGTTAATTTTTGTTTTCTTCATTAGCTTTGATTTTTAACAAAAAATCACCAAATCGGTATTGCAACATTTCCAACCCAAAAACACGTTACTTAAAAGGTGTAGTTATTGCCCTGAAATGTAGGTACTTACACAGTTTCTTTTTGAAAAAAAAAAACTAAAAATAATATTTTACATCACAAAACTACACGAATTTTGCAAGGCAAGCTAGGCAAGCTACTTTCAAAATTGAACCGAACGAAAATTTATAATTTAAATATTTCACATGTATGTACTCGTATGTTACGCGTGTCCATTTGTTTAGTTTCCCACCAACATCACATCCCTTCTTTGAATGTTATTTGTTATTGTTTGCTTTCAGTTCATCCTTTATCCTTTTCCCTTCAATGAAAACATCGTCGTACAGGTGTACACTTTATGTATTCACTAGAATATTTAAATCTTAAAGAATATTCAGATTTTGGAATAGCGTTGTAAGGCATTTGGCAAAACTGAGAACTGTCTGAAACGAGCAAGAAAAAAATCTAAAGTGCCCTTTGGCAAGAATTTATTTTCTTAGGTCTTGTATAACTTACTAAAATGGTTATTCCCACCCGCATCCAACAAGCTATTTGATTAATCTTTCCTCAAGGAAAACACATGGTAGAGTATTTGATTTTAAATTTATAACTTTATTATATTAGTTAAGCGAAATATTTGTGGGTTTTGTGCGTTTACATCATTGTTTTCCGGGTGATGGAAATAGAACAGAACAAACATAAACAAATGATACAGATATTGGTCACTTGGCTTTTTTGTACCACGCAGCTCTCTTCAAATTTCTCTGCTCCTTAATTTTGAAAGATACACAAAAAATACGAATATAACTGAAGTATAATACTCGACTAGGTCGCACGAACTTGTTCTTATGACTAAAGATTTTGAAAATGTCATTAAAGAAAAATGTTCATAATCATAAAATTCAGGATGCCATGTGATATCTCAAACAAGTATTAGCTTACGGAAGAACAAAAATTTTAAGTCGTCGTTGTACCGTTTTCTTAAAACTATAAGCCTTTTCAAATTTTTTTTCTTAAATTCAAAACATATTTTTTTATATTTTGAAATATAGTGTTTTTCAAAAAATCAATTTTTTTTAATAATCTGTGGAACAGTTTTTGAATATTTTATAAAATTTTCGAAAAATAAATCGTATGGAAGGTGTAGTTATTGTTTGTCTTAAGAAATAAAAGAAAAAACGTAATGGGGAGGAGGGGTTGGAATTTAAAATGCCATCTACCAAGTTTGAAATTCGCCCGAGCCGTTTAGGCTGTTGTTGACAGACTAACAGACAGAATTGCGAAACTAAGTTCTTTCGTCTTTCTCATCTTTGTTATATCGAGTATGATCGAAATGTCTAGTAGCTTGCGTAACTTGCTATGCACATAGTGTCCAAATATTTTAACCGAATTTAGGCAGTTTATTGTAATGATTGGGATGACGATTACTTTGACTAAAGATTATACGAATCTAATTATAATTATCAAAAGAATAAATAAATAAATTATGTATTATTACATTATGCAACTGACACAACTCACGCGAATTGATGAACTGTTTCGGGATGCTGAAATCCTTCTTAAATAAATATGAAGGAAGAAAAATATCTGGGAAACTGGTAAAAAAAAATAAATTTTAATTCAATGAAACCAATTTAAAAGAAAGGAGAATTATTAAATAGTAAAATTGGAACTTGGATCGGGGAAATAAAGCTATGCAGAGGGCATACTTTCCTCGGACCGTTGCACAGTGGGCAGAAATCTTGGTTTAAGTGGTCAAAAATCCATAACTTTTGAACCAGTTGAGTTTTTTTTATAATTTTTTTTTTATCTGTAACTTTTTTTAAGTACCTTTCAATACATAGCGTTTCATTTATCAAATATGTGCTATTTTTATTTTAAAATAAATAATAAAAATAAGTTGTTTTTCTCCCTGTTAATGTGGCAAGACAAATTTTCCAAAAAATTGACTTAAATTGGATACAAAACTTATTTTAAAAGAGCTTTCTTGAAGATCAAACAAATAGTGACCAGTAAACTATTTCTTTGAAATCCTTGGGCTTGCTCTTTGGGTCTTCACAAAACCACTCAAAAAGAACTTTGTAGTTCCCATTTTTTCCTTTTCAAGGCAACACTTTGTTTAAGAATAGTTACCAAAACCTTTAATAAATTTTGTCATTTCCATCATCCAATTGTTAAATGTTAAACGGAACAATTAATGAGGACAACATAAATAGAGCTTACCATTTTTTTTTGGGCACAGAAAATAAGTGCAAGCAAATTTACTAACCGCACTAAATAAAAACAAGATGGTATGTTAGGTTAGGTTAGGTTAAAGTGGCTGTCATTAAAGGATCTGACCCACTTAGAACAATAGCGGTCCATAGTGATACCACGATCTAATATGGAACAAAAAGGTTCCCTACTACGAGTAGTTAAAACCATTTGGAGCTTCTAATGAAGCGAAGGAGACTTTTAATGTCTGTATTTATGAGATCGCTTGGTTCGTTTTAGAAATATTCTCCTAGATGAAGTTTGCGTTTGGACATTTACAAAGAAGGTGTGGGATTGTTTCCTCTTCCTACTCGTCCAAGCAACTCCTGCAAAAATCGTTTGATAGTACACCGAGTCGTGTCTACCTGTCTACCTTTAAGACAGTGTAAAGTTATGACACCTATTACGGAGCTGATCTGAGATCTGCTGAGGGATAATAAATACTTTGACTGCTTCAAATCCAGTTTGGGCTAGATTTGTTTGGTCGCCAAACAAGTGGTAGTGTTAAGCCATCTTGTGTTTGATTGTTCCAGAGCAATTCGCTTCAGCATAAGTTTACTTGTAGCTACAAGCATACCTATGTTTACCCTATCGGGCAAGATAGGCATTTCCGTTCCAATTCTGACGAGTTCGTGGGCTTTACAATTCCCCGGAATGTCCCTGTGTCCCGGCACCCAGAATAGGTGAATATTAAACTGTTTGGCCATCTCCATTGGAGACGAATGACAGTCTTGGGCTGTAACCAAGTACAACATGCTATACTCAATGTTAAATTTTGCATACAGAAGAGTCGCTATGTAAAATGTTTTTTCGCTCTAACTCGTAAATGCGGATACATGCGGATATGAATCTTTATAGTTTCGATAGAGCAAATATTCAATTTTCAATTCGTAAATAAATTAAAGTTGTGAAAAGTTGTGAATTTTTGTATCGCCTTTATAAACTGGAAAATTGAGCAAAATTAAGATGGGTGTTTCAAAATCAAACGGTACTAACTACTTAACGTTTCTTTATATTTTTTTTGCGTATTATAACATATAAATATGTGAAATAATTAGCTGTAATGAATTTGATTACTTTCCAAAAGGATTTTCAAGAAAATCGGGAAATAAAAATTGTGCCAAAAATTCTTCATTCATCGATTTATATGTTTTTCTCACTTTGAATTTATTTTTCTCTTAATCTCAGCATATTTATTTAAAAAAAATGTCATATATTTTACGTATACATATTTCTTTAATTAATTAAAATTAAACTTATGTGATTCGAAAACAAAAAAAAAATATTTTTGACCACTTAAATCACGATTTCTGCCCACTGTGCGTTGCTCCGATGAGTTGTTGGATGCTCCTAACCAAGTCATTGGATGCTTATGTTAACACTTTCACACTATCATAATGTGACTTACGTTAAGATATACATATACACCAATACCATGATAGCATCTTTTTCCTTTTTGCTTAGACTTTCTTACCTGTTTCCTACTATGATATCCCTCAATTTCGTCTATCGCAGTCATGTAGGCTTCTATGTCCACCTTCCAAAGATTTCTAATCCGACATTCAAATTACTTTGATTTCTTGGCTCGTCATCAGGATGAGAGTAGGAATTCGAAGAGTGTGTTTTGTTTTAAGAAATCCTGCTGGTATTTGTGTTCTCTTGAATATATGCATGTCTGCCCTTTAAATGTATACACGAGCAAATGTATACACGAGCAAATGTATACACAGACATCCGTTTCGTAGCTCTGCCATCTGCAATGGCTTGATTGTTATCTGAAAATTTTCTCTTTCTTGGCGAGCATGCATTATAGTTTTCTATTGGCTCTCGACGTTGCTATGCAGTTGACATTTTTGGACTTTCTTGATTACATCCACATCATGGCCGGTACAGCTCAAAGATTTGCTTTTTATATATTCGTTCTAATTGGAAAAAGGACCCAAAATCTACAAAAAAATGTTTCTTTTGATAGAGCCCAGTGTCAGATCGTTCTTTTTGTTTATCGTCCCACTGGTAAACCAGGATTATCAGCATTCGAGTTTTGTAGAGAGTGGACTTCGCTTTCGAGTACGATGTTTTGATCTTATTTGTTTCGCCAAACTGAAGAAAACGTACGAGTAGTTTCCTGTAGATCGTCGGATCTACAGCATTTAGTTGATCATCTTATTTGCTTCCAAGGTGGGTGTTTCAATAGTGAGGGTTTGTCCTAGTCGTTTAACTATATGCTTCTTTGCTTGTTGATAGAATGAGCTTGGTTGTCCTTTTTTAATTCAAGATCAATACGTTTTGCACTCACTTCAATCGCAGTGACATAGGTAGATATCGTCTACATGGCCTAGCAGTTAAATGGATCTATTAAAGATTTTGCTATCCATGATAAAGCTTACCCTATTTTCTATCTGTTCCAAAATGAGATTGAATTAGTCACGTGATAGTGTATCTCCTCGGCGGAACCCTGTAAATGTTTGGAATTCTTGGTGAAATGCACTGTGATTTTGAAATGTCACATGATATTCAAGCAATTCCTAATTAGATATCCACTTATACAGCTATCATATACAGTGTTGAAGCAGCTTTATCTATGCTAACTATGCTATCTCTGATGAAAGCCTAGCCGGAACTCACTTTTTTTTTTTCTTTGAAACACCCTTTTAGTAAGAGAAATAGCTGTTCCTATATGCGTTAGACAGGCACAATTGCAACAACCAATTTTACCACTTCTACATCATCTTGAAGTTGTTATTATTATCGATATCTTGAATTTGTTTTTTTTTTAGATTTTGGTCTTACTTTAAATTAAAGTTTTATTAGAAAAAATACTTTTACGATTATAGGGTCTAGCGATACAGATATGTATCTTCGAAGTTAATCTTCTTCATTGTCGCCTTTATTCATCTTCTGAGCTGTATCAGCTGTTTCTAACATTCTTTTTTTCTAATTTTCTTTAAGCTTTTGGGCATACTCCAAATAGGATGTCCCACGAATACGTTCCTCCTCTAACATTTCATCTTTAAAGCTTAATTCATCTTTGTTACATCAACTTCTTGGAAAGTGGTAGCAAATTTATATAACGTCTTAAAGCGTGTGGTATGAAACACCATTAACATTGAATACATCATTGAGCACATCTAGACTCTAGTGAAAATCATTTGTATTGTTACTTGGTATCACTTCGGAGAATAAAAGTTGTCATAGCCCAAGTAACATTTTTCATCTCATAAGATTCTCCAAGAGTTCAACTAGATTAGGTAAGAGGAGCTAAAAGAAATCTTGAAGAATACTACGAGATTCTTTTAAAACTGTTAAAAGCCTTAAATGGCCTAGTTATGAGAGGCTCTTCCTACTCATAGTAGCAACAGAAGTTTCTTTATGGGATGACAGATGCACGTTTATATTAAAACGACACTTCTAAGGCTCTAATAGAGATCGGCAAAATCCTATTATGAGAAAGCGTCTCTTCCAATAAGAGGTGATAAAAAGAGAACAGAATATTTGTTAACTTAATAAAGAATGAAACAAAATACTTTTTAAGTTTGTGTGTATACATGATTTGCTGTGCCAACAAACTGTTAGGCTTGATATAGTATTTATTTTGTAAGTCTATCAACTATTATATTATAATGGCGATGCATGATATTTATTATTTTGCACATACGGGAACCGAAATGTGAATGCGGTTGAAATTGTATCTACTAATTCTAACATTTTACGTCGAAAAAACACAAAGCCCCTTCAAAATAATGCATATTTAAATTATTTTATTTATAACTTTTATCGGAAATAGGGTTACCATATATTTCTTTCGTAAGCAAATAAAATCAAAATTAACTTTGAAATTTGTTTTGTTTTTATTGAGGTCATGGGTCATTTGCTTGTGAGAGTAAATAGGAAACAGGAAAGGTCAAATTTAATATAAAATATTCCAAATTACACACTGAGAGTCTTATGCTGCATTTAAAAGAGTAATAAAATCTCATATTCTCTGTAATTTTCTACTATTACTCTTGTCACAAAAAATTACTACTCGTGTAATGCAACATAAAGAATACATTTTTTTTGTTATTTTGAATGAAAAGATAGTAGTAGCAATAAAATCCCAAGATGTTAATGTATTTAGTTTAAATTGAAGAAAAGTTACATATTGTGAATTATACTTTCTATGTAATCACAACAATGCTAAATTTAAACTTGAAAATGCCACCTAATAAATTTTAAGTCAGTGCTACAGCCAAGTTATTTTATCGAGATCATAATTTTTTAAGTTATGGTAACCCTCAAATGTGGTACCCCTTGGCATAATGGTTAGTGCGTTGGACTGTCATGCGGAAGGTCTCGAGTTCGATTTTCAGCCGCTGCAAGAAAGTTTTTTTCAGGGGTGTACTGCCTCTTGCGAGGAATTGACAAATTCTCCAAGAGTATCTCTTGTCATGGAAAGTGCTGCTCATAAGCCGTTCGGATTCGGCATAAAATTGTAGGTCCCCTCTGTTCCTGGTAACACGCACGCAGGAATGGTTGAGAGTTGTAAGTCACCAGGTCCTGGTTCACTCCGAGCTGTTGCACCACCAAATTTATTTTTAAATTTATTTATTTTTTAACCCTCAAATGTACAGGCAATTACTTTGCTTGTGTAAAGGAATATGGCCGCTGCTGACGCGACACTAACTCTTCTAGTAACATCTTTATTCTTTCTATAGGATCTTAGACGCTTCTTTATGATTTATGTGTACTTACGTGCGAGTGAGAGGAGAATGTTGACATCAGAAAACTGAAGTTTGTGCTTGTTGCATTAAGGATCTTATTAGGATCCTACTGCAAAGCTTATATTCTTTGAACTCCAAATTGTTTCTTGATATAGGAGGATTTAAACTCAAATTCTTTTAGAATTTTCAAAGTAGTATACAAATAACTTTACTCTTAAATATGACTTGTTATGGGATTATTTGGACATATTTAGAGCTCAGTTTTCAGAAAGGGATTCATATAAGACTATAAGTTTTTATAATCTAACTACAAGAAGAGAAAATAGTTTTGCTATAAGATTTAAGTTCTTTTAAGCTGGAAAAGTGTTTAACTCTTAAAATAAAAGTGTTATGATATCCAGTTGAGTTTTATAACAAGATATTAATACTTTAGTATAGCAATGGGATATAACAGAGTTGTATGAGAGTTTTTTTCAGATTTCAAGAGATAAGCTCTGGAGAGTATGTTAGTTGGGAGTAGAGAATAGTCATAGCTGGGGATTATGTTTAGTTTCGTTAAAAGATCATCTTACAATATATATTACTGTCAATGCTGGAATAATCACCCGTCTTCCAATTCTTCATGAAGTCCGCACTTGTTGCTGTCTTTCGAAGATTCTTCTGAGCATCGATTTTTTTTAAGATAAGAAACAAATTGAGATTGTTTCATTTCAACAAGATCATATTGGTGAGCGACTTTTTGTTTTAGCTTTTGCGAAAATTTAGAAATTTTTTTTACTGTGCAGTAAACCGATAGATATCATTTTGATGGATCATTTATCGATAACTTTGTCAGATGTTTAATTTTTATTTTTGTGATCAGGTCAACATATACATTCCTTGCTATTCAAAGTAATCCTCAAAGATGGTAGACGTGAATGATGCGCATCGGTCAAAAATAATTCCTGTGTGTTTTCCAATATGGATTTTTGTTGATCACGCTTCGTTAAAACCTCTCCTGCTGAAGTAGATTTACGTAATGATGTAAGTGAAGTAAGGATGTTGCTTTTTTGAAGGAGAAAGAGGACTAGATGATCAATATGCTAGGTGTTGAGTGCAAGTTCATCATTTGGTATTGAGTGTACACAGCTCCCTTGCTTTCCGATTTTATTGTCATTTAATAATATGGACTGAACTGATACAGTTATTTCTTACTTTTTCAATCTTACTTCTAAGCTTAGGAATAAAGTATTCTTTGGATAAGACTTCTTCAAAGTGACTTTTTTTTATAATTTTCATCGCAATACTGTTAGGAAGCTTGTTTCCTTTACTGTTACCTTTATGAATAATATAATAATAATAATTTTTCATAGGTTCCGTGCTGTAAGACGTGTTCTATAACTTTCAGATAGTCATCTCCTGTTTAAGCCTCTTTAATACTGGATAAGAATTCTACTGGTATATTCATTGAAATTGGATTGCGGCCCAGTGTAAGAAAATAGCCTATAAGACCTAAAAAACTTTGAATTTTGTAACTGAATTTGGTTGAGAAAAATGTTCAATGGCCATTTTCTTGCATTGCAAAAGGAACCTCATAACCCAGTTATTCCAGGTACTGTTTAGCACATAAATTTATATTTCTCCCAGTTGATCTACAATTTATAATTTTCAGCAGGCAAATATGTATATTTGTCTTTAAGGTAAGCTTCAAGTAAACTGGTTGTTTTATTTATTATTATTTATTATTTATGAATTGATCACATATTCGCAAGAATTGACCTTAAGGCTAACATTTTCCTCATTAGCTCATTTTCAGAGTAGAAAATTTCTGCATCACTAACTAGAACAAAGTTTGATTCAAGAAAACTGGTGACTCTAATCCCTTTCTAGATTTTGATAAATTTGTAAACACTTTAGGGCCGTTTTCTTCACTAGAAGTTGACCTCAACTTTAGGATTTTTATTCTCAACTTGTGATTTTGTTTTTCTTCACTCAAAGTTGACAGTTTCAACTTTCGATTCTCAACTCTCGAGTTGATCAACTTCTGGTTTTCTCAACTTCCGAAAATACTAGAAGTTGAGAGAGCAAACGTGAGAGTTGACATGAAACATTGTTTTTTTTTAATAAAATACATGCATTTTGCTTCAAAAGTTTTTTTAATTGAGTTTTCACAACCAAAAAAAAATATTGGCATAATTTTCCGCAGCAATTATTTTTGGGAAAATTGGACTTCAACTTCGTCGAGCAGTGAATGTTGCCGCTCATTGGAGTTGAAGAGAGGGACGACCGCGACTTCAATTATTGTTTTTGTTCACGTCGTGCAAAGTTCAGAAACGTATGATTCCAGAAGAAAAAAAAATATAAAACAAAGATGTCTAGTTTCGGTTTAAAAAAGATAGCTAAAAGTTAAAGTCTAAGAAACATTCTAAAAAATTTACTCTTCGCAGAAATTATGAGTATTTACATATGTACGGAGATTTCTGTTGTGATTCCTGTTTGCAAAGAAAATTTCTATATCAATGAATTCCATATGGTCCGAAGCAACATAAGAAAAGAATGAAAAATAGTCAATGAATTGTTTGATAAAAATGTGACTTCTGGTCCTGCAGTTAACTTGGTTATTGACAATGTGAATATTTTTGATAATTCTGATACTGCTAAACTTTTGAATATATTTTTTTTTATCGAAATAGCTATTGATACACTTTATTCTAATATTTTTAATTATAGTTTTTTGAAAGAAAGTTTTTATTCAAATATTTTTCTACTTCCACGCCTACCTCAGTCGAAATATTGCCTTCTACGGCGACCTTCTTCTTTCGTTATATTTAAGTTTTAAAATAACTTTTTATATAAAGTCTTTAAGAGTTAATATTCCATATGACATAACCTTGTAACTTGGAGAATCTATAATATGACCAATAATAAAATTAAATAGAGGAACATTTCCTGCAATAAGAAATCATAAATACTTTGTTAATTTTTCTGTGGTCTCTGACTCAACTTGTTATAATCGTCCACAGCACTTACCTTTTGGGGAAACCCTTGAATCAAAAACTATATTAGATCTGTTCATTTGGAAATAATCATCTTTCACCTAAACGCTAATTTCGCTGACCCACTAAACTTTTCACAAATCCCGGTTGAGCCCCCAAAAATTGTTGAATTTGTTCAATTATATTTTATTTAATATATAAATTTTGTTTTAAGATACTTCAGGTTTAAGTTTAGTTGCAAAACAAAAAAAATTACTTTTGAAATTATAGATTACATCGCGATACGGAAGTCTTCGAAGTTATTTTCAAATGTGATCTTCTTCACAGTCACCTTCGTTCATGCTCCGATTTGTATCAGCTGTTTCTCAATTTTAATTAAGCTTTTGGGCAAACTCAAAATACATATACATATGTATATATTCAAAATTTACCATCACAAGTACACAAACAAAAATATTGATAGAAAATTTTGAACAGTAACGTTTATGTAAAATTACGATTACAGTTTTTGCTAATGCATGCTAAATTGATGTATTAGAATAATAGGGGTTCCTCTCGCTTTTTCCAGAGCGTGTTTGAATAAACCATCAGCTGCACAGGCCCGGAAAGCAAAAAATGTTCCTCTTACTCCGTTTTTTCCACCCCTCTTCCTCTTATTGAAACCGATTATGAAAGAAATACTTATCAGTAGGTATTCTGGTCTTATACCCACAGCTCCCTTGGCGCAAAGTGCATATATACATACATATGTACATACATCACTGCAAAACTTTTTCATCCACTTACATAGGAAGTTGACTTGGGTTAAGGGATGCATGCGATGTGAGTATATAGGGGATAGGGGAGTGTTAAAGTGTTGTAAGCCCCACTGGAGATCTTCTTCTAGATTTCCCATTTTCGTTCCCAGCTAACGGGTATATGAAATTGGCATCCTTTCACAACTATCACCACTATACATTAAACATGTATAGTATACATAGCTAGATTTCACCACCCGCTTACCTCTTTAACCACTTCTTAGCATTTTCCTTTAGTTGAGAAAATGTTCTGTGGGAAATTAATTTTCATATTTAGCATAAGATTCTTTGTGAAAGGGACTTTTCGGGGGAAAGGAACGCAATTATAGGGAACTTTATCTCATGCTCATGGCTAGAAATCTCTCGGCAGCATTTCCTGTGCTTCGTACCCTTGGCGAGTTCTTACGTACTTTTGTCTCAGTCGGTTGAAAGAATAAAAACAAAGTTTTTTAGTGTTTCTTAAATGGCATTTAGCCAAGATCCACACCGCCTGTCGTTGTTTATGCATTTGAAAAAGCAATGCTTTTTGCAATAAGCCCGGAACAAAAAGAAAACTATGGCCGACCGACCGAATGACGTCGACGCATGGCGGTGACGATGGGCAACGTTTGGAAATACAAACAAAATTTCAGTGTCTGCGTTTCGAGGGTTTGGCTAGGTACATTTTTGTTTGCTTAACTTTTTCTTTTCAGACGGAAAGACAAAACCCAATTCTACTACTATAGTACAAATTGTAAAAACCATGATAAAATGACTTTCTGTTCTCTTGGCACACACACACTCAATAAATAAGTACATACTCGTAGCTATTGCAGATACTTTGATGCTGCTGCAGATTTTCTTCCTTGAAAAAACTATTCGCTTAGAAAACAATAAAGAAAGGCTAGCTATACGGCTTTGGAGTTTTTCCTTATTTTTTTTTTTTTGTTTCTTCCTCTTCGTTGTATTTATGCTAACTTTTCTTTGTTTTTAGTTTTTTTTTATGGTTCACGCTGAGAAAAGTGAAAAACTATGCACAATGCTTTATTATTCACACAGAAGTCATGTGTGTGGGTTGATGGAAAATGCTTTTAGCCACCCTTATACCTAACCCTCTGTTATTCTAGCACACGTATATGTATGTATGATACATATGTACATGAGCAAAGAGGGATACATATGAGGGGATTTGTATGAAGTGAAAAACCATTTTCCTGGCTTGGCGATATTAAAGCCGAGCTAATGTGAGCTCAGGACAATGAAAATGTGGAACATGCAGGAATGGAAAGAGGTGTCCAAATGGGTTTCTGCAAGGTAGGTTTACGTACATACTAGTTTGTATATTTTATTCCGTTCAAAAAGTCTAAATGGAATTGTAACACAGACAATGTAGCAGCATGATGTACGGCGTGTTATGGATGAATTGTCGTTTGGTATTTATAGGAGGGGGTGCGGAAGCAAGGGTACATATGCGGAACAACAAAAATGGAAAACACTTTTTTCCATTTTCAATGTATGGATTGTTGTATTTCTGATGCCACTTACATTGCCTTTTCTATTGTTTTGCTGAGGAATGTTATGTGCTATTTGTTTGGCTTTCATTGGAGCCCATTGAGCTTGAAACAAGAGAATGCTTAGGTGTTTTGCAAATTGCAAATTGAAAAAGATAACCATTTTTTGCGCCTCTCTGGATTTATTTTAATTTGAAGAAAACAAACGAATGCTGGATGTGCTGAAAATTTTCGTTTGGCTGTAGCTTGGTAACAGATGGGTTTTTTTAAGAAATGACAGATTAAACTCGAAGCACAAAAAAATTAATTTAATTAAATTCATTAGATACGAGTATTTATAAAGGCGTCAAAACAAAACACACCAAAAAACAGAGCAAATTCAAATGTCATTAATTCGTTCATATAACGTTCGTATTCGATAAACAAAATTTTAGAATGACCAAAAATGACTGTCCAAAAGGCACAAGGTGGGCCCAATAATAACTCATTGCATCATAACAGTTTATCGCCGACATGAATTGATATCCTTCACCGAACGCTCATAACTTAAGAAGCTCATAAACCTATTCACCAAGCAATATTAGTGAAGATCTACAAGCGCTCTTAAAAGTTAGGAGTGGTCCCGATCCCGACCACTCCTAACTTACGAGCGCTCTCTTCGAAAGTTTGTTCGCTTGTGCGTGTGCCACGCACGCATTTGACTCGAATCCATGTGAGCAGTGCCAAGTATTTAGAAGAGTATCCATTTGCTGTCAAGAGCAAGACCAACATTCCACAACATTTCACAGTTTGGGTATGGGTGAACAAGAGAGAGTGGCTCTCATTTTCGAACTTCGAAAAACACTTGCGAGTGGTTGGTGAATACCCCACAGAAATTTCAAGTTAAGAGCCTCGTAAAGTTAAGAGCCGTTTAGGAGCGCTCGGTGAATACGAGCCTAAAAGTGTTGTTGTGGACTGTATGTATGCATTATATTTTAAAGAGCCTTATTATTATAATCTTAAAAAAAAGTCCTTCGTATTAACCGATGGCAAATCTTATTTGGTCATAAATATATACCAAATTAAACTTAGTCTTCGCTTTCTACGATATAGTCAATCTACTTTAGAGTTTTTGCAAAGTCTGCTGTTGTTGACGCTGCCAAAAAATGCCATGAAAATGTTATTTAAATGTTATGAAAATGTCATGTACTTGAAAACACAACCGATTTCTTATCCTTCATCCTCGAAATTTTGTAAGAGTCCTGAAAGATAGTCTCAGATAGAATTTCCGCTATTTTTCTGCCAGCAAGACATTTCAACGTTAATAAAACAACTGTATTAGCATTTCAGTCTATCCTACTCTGCTGGATACTCAATTTAGTATCATATAAAAATGGTCATATCTTATCAACAAAAGATCGTTTAGCCAATCGCATAGTCAATATTTGTAGGAAATTAAACGCTCTAAAAAAATGGTCTTTTATACTTTTTTCATTAATCCAACCATTTAAAAGATATTCAACGTCAAAGATTGAAGTATTTTAAGGAAAATTACTTTTTTGTTTTGAATTTTGTAACTTAATAAAAAATAATTTTTAACAAATGAGTTTCAATTATTTCTATAGGAAATTGAACGCTCTACAAAAAAGATCTCTGTAGTTAATCGATTACTCTAGCCATTCATCTTCGCAGTAGAATTCCAATGCCTACTGATTTTAGTAGTTTTTCAATAAATATTCCCAATTTATCCAGTTAATTTTTGAATTTTAAGATAGTTCATGTTCTATTTCAGGAAAAGAAGGTTTTTATTTAAGAAATATAATTTAACATGTCAGCAGAAAAAAAAATTCTATTTCACATATGAAATTTTATAATTTAATAAGTATTGATACAAAATGATTCAAATTTGATTCAAATATAAGTCTTTAATTCGGTCATCGAACACTTTTAAAGACTTCTGATCAACAATATCGAAAAACAATTTGAGTTCATTCATTTTTTGTGCTGGCGAATTTTTACGCGTGCAGTTTTTTTTATCCTTAACCATTTGTTATGACATCGAAGAATTCTTTTCACTACATTATCATTACTAGAAGTCGCAATATCATTTTTTCTCCATAGCTCTATAACCTGATCTGCTACATTTTTAGCACTTTCTTTCACAGAATAATTAAGGATATTAAGTTGATGAAAAAATACACACGTAACCTCTTTCACTGTTGGTAATTTCAGTTCAAGAATTTTCGACATCGGTATGCCAATTAAAGGGATTTCTTTATTCATTTTAGATGATTAGCATCCGAATTGCTATAATCAATAATTAAAACTCAGCTGTTAGTTAATTGGTTTTAGTTATACACAAGAAGACAACCCAGAGCTCCAAAAACTATGTAAGGGGAAACATATAAATGACCTGAAACCACAGATGGCGCTAGTATGACAAGTACTGAGTAACAGAA
Source organism: Chrysotoxum bicinctum (assembly GCA_911387755.1). Classification (NCBI taxonomy): domain Eukaryota; kingdom Metazoa; phylum Arthropoda; class Insecta; order Diptera; family Syrphidae; genus Chrysotoxum; species Chrysotoxum bicinctum. The sequence continues at coordinate 135,771,004 of OU426988.1, forward strand.
CTACCAACATTCGAAATTAAATTTTCAAATTGTCCAAACAAAAAATATTCAATTATTAATTTTGTGGAAAAAAATTTTAATGACATTTTAAATAAACCCGTTGAAAAATATTAAATAACAATCCGAAACTGTAATAAAAGTTATAAAAAGAAAATATCGTTAAAAAATTGATTAAAAAAAAATATATTCTAAAACAAAAGATAAACTGTCATTCTATCGAAATAAACTCAAATTCTCATGAATATTGTCAAAATTCATAAATTAACTGGATAAATTGGGAATATTTATTGAAAAACTACTAAAATCAGTAGGCATTGGAATTCTACTGCGAATATCTTTTGAATGGCTAGAGTAATCGATTAACTACAGAGATCTTTTTTGTAGAGCGTTCAATTTCCTATAGAAATAATGGAACTCATTTGACAATAATTATTTTTTATTAAGTTACAAAATTCAAAACAAAAAATTAATTTTCCTTAAAATACTTCAATCTTTGACGTTGAATATCTTTTAAATGGTTGGATTAATGAAAAAAGTATAAAAGACCATTTTTGTAGAGCGTTCAATTTCCTACAAATATTGACTATGCGATTGGTTTAACGATCTTCTGTTGATAAGATATGACCATTCTTATATGATACTAAATTGAAAATGGAAAACTATGATGAGCATAATCTTCCCGTTAATATTAAGAGCTAATATTTGGTAAGTACTTTCTAGAGGTACCTAGGAACTAGTTTTCATGTACTTGATTTTTTTGACCCACCCTAATATATAAGGCCTTTATTCTTTCGAAACTTAAATTCAATTCTCATATTTGAGTGCTCTACAGATGGTATGTTTTGTAACTATAAACGGAACATTTGTATCTCTAGAGCACCGTAGCAATGTTTTATGTCTTTCAAAATTTAGCGCTATTTAATAAGAAGTGTTCATGTGAAAAACTTAACCGTAATACTCACGCTTCAGATAATGTCCATCAGTTTACCCTTGAGTACAACTTCAGATGTACTTTTAAGATCAGAGATTCTTTTTATAGGCACATTCCACATTATTGTAACCTTTACGCAGCTCAATATTTTCCTCCCATTAAGTTGATATAGTTTTAAATATAATGAGTTATAAAATACAAAATTTTGATATTTATCAACTATCAATTGATGATTATTGACGAACGAAGTCGTTCTCATGTCCACCACGCGCACGTTTGCAACAATCGATCGAAAAATGCACTTCATTACTGATAAAGAAATTGCGTTAATGCTCTCAAATTTGCCGTCTCCGAATAGAAATTTTAATAATATATTTTATGATAATAATGTTGTTTTAACAGAATATTTTGACAGTGAAAGTTTGTTCATGTTCATGCCTCAAAAGTGAAAATGCAAAGTTTTCAAGTCCCAATTGATAAACTCATTACTATTTTTATTATTCTACGCAAATCTTAAATTATTTAAGCTTTCATTTAAATATTCATTAATTTTTAATTATAACTTAACAAATCGTTATAACTTTATGCTAAGAAAATCACTGTTATCCATCTTTGAATAAATAAATAAATAAGTTCTTTTATTTAACCCTCTACTGCATACGATCATACGAAGCCAAATATGGCTTTTCACTCTTTTTACTTTTTTGTCTCCTTATTCTCGCAAAAAAAGATCTTTATACAACACAATTCTCTTCTATGCATTTCTGAGAACACATAGCCAGGGTTGGCCGAATTAACTACACTACATTTTCTACATGATTTACTAGGTTTATATGAGGTGTTGAAGCGAGCTTGAAGCTCGCTTCGAACCTTTATATACCTGTATTGAGTTGAAATGAGCTTCGTTCGAATCGATTCCAATCGCTCAGCGGTGTCGAGTAGAAATGTGAGTCGAAAATCCGACCCTAATCCAACTCGATCTTTCGATACTGCATACATATAAACGTAGTATTTAACTATGCGTAGTTTATTGAAGAAACTACATGCCTAATTTACTATAATTTGTTACGTCTGCTACATATTAGTAGTAATAAATTCATAAGAATTAATTCATAAAAATTCAATATAATAAAGGAAAAAACAAACAATTTTGAACTTTTATGATCTAATGAAGGTTTGTAAAAAAAAAGTTTCATTTACCATAAGGATGAAGAATTGTAGGAATAACTGAACGTTTAATTTAAAAATTCAAATTTCAAATGCATAACTGACAGTTAATTGACAGCAATGCTACAATTTCTTACATTGACTACAATTAACTACATTTAACTACATTAACTACATAAAATACGTAGCAGACGTAAAAAATGTAGTTATTTCTAAAAAGTGACAATTCGGCCAACACTGCACATAGCGGTACTTTTCGCGCTAGTGCGACAAAAACCAAGGATGATATTCTTGCTTTTAGGTTAGTGGCCTGTCTGTTAGGGGTGTCCACTTAAGAAAAACATCGATGCTTTTATTCGATCTTAGACATCGGAAACCTGCATCGATGTCTTTCGATACATCGCTTAAAAACATCGATGTTTTTTCAACATCGAATACTTTATTTAATGATTTTTTACTTCAACAAAATAGAAACTAACAATATGCGCTGGCAAAAGTATTATCTGTTATTTTAAAATTCCAAAAAAAATTGATCAGTTTAATTGTTTTAGATTAGCGTAAAAAGGCAAATTTCGATTCACAAATCACACTGTAGATGAGTGAGAGCAAGAGAAAGTATATGAAGCAGTACATATACTACGTTTATATGGAGAATTGAATCGGAATTGAATTAGGATTAAGCTCCGTGTATACCTGGATCCGATTGAAATAGGATTTCTCGATACGATCGCACTAAACGAGCTGAATCGAATCGAAAATATGCTTGTAAACCTGGGTCCGAATTACCGCTTCAGTGACGAGTGAGTGAGTCCCATCAGTGATCGAATGAAAATGTCAAATTGGAGTAATTTTTTGCTCGATAACGTAAGCGGTAATGCCAAACTCACATAATTCAGTCACGTATTACTCGATAACTGATGCGGTAATTTGGCCCCTGAATCGAGGGATCGAAGAATCGAGTGTGTGTACAACAATAGTTTAAAAGCGATTGTCAGTTCGATTCCATTTCAATTCGATCTCTCGATCCAGTGCCGCCATATACCTGGATCGAAATCTCAATTCGAACTCGATTCGATTCCTCAATCTACTCTTGTAACCAGGGTATCAGTTCAAGCAGGTTAGTGAAATGAAAGAGTAAACCGAAGAAACTACTCAAAGGCAAAAAACCAAAGACAAAAAAGAGCTGATGCACACATTTTTGCGAAAGTATGCGTTATCTCGGTTGTTTAGTTGTCATTTCTACAAAATCGAAAAAGCCGATGCTCACATTTTTGCAAAAGTATGCGTAACCTCAGTTGCTCGGCTGTCATTTCCATTTATATAATATCCAAAGACAAACTCGTAAAAGAGCCGATTCTCATATTCACCGACCTGAATGAAATTAATAAAAATAAGTCTATGTGTTCTTTGTCATAGTTTTTCGATTTTTTTAAAAAAAACATCGATACATCGAATAGAAAATTTACTAGGCAAAACATCGGATCAATCCGATGTCTCGTATGGTGAACATCGAATGGATTCGATACATCGATGTTTAGTGAATATCCCTACTGTCTGTTGTCGTTGAAAACGAAAGTGTTAAAAATTCTCTGATTTAAAGAAATAATAACTTTGGTGTAAGGTGAGTTAAGTAATCATAAAAATATATTTGAGATTGCATATTTATTTCTCTTTGCCACAAATTAATTTGTATTAAGAAAAAAATATTATCTTGCTCGTTTGAGAGGTAAAACTGCGGAAGCCATATTTGGCTTCGTATGCAGCAAGTGGTTGAAAACCTACACATTTTGTTCACTTGACTTTTGTTGTGGTGCGCATGTTTTTTTCGTTTTTTTTATCGTTTAGTTTTTGGATTGAAATACAGTTTGTTACTTTTTTGCTCAGAAAAATGGAATGTCATCATTTTTATGGAGGATCATCATTCGTTAATCCCATTCCTGGTGACGGATCGCGAATTGGCTGGAGATTCAGATGTGGAGTTCGAGACAGAATTGCATTTTAATGATCGAAGTGTCAATGTTACGGTTGAGGAAACGGAATCGGATTCAGATGATGAGCCTCTTACAGCATTGATTTCAAAATCCGCGAAAAGAAAGACAAAGAAAAAAAAAAAACAAGTATCATGGAGAAAGGAGCTTCCAGAATATGTAAAATAACTAGAGACACCATCGGACTGTTTTAGTTTTTTTTACTGATGATTTGTTGGCCTTAATTATAGAGGAATCTCATAATAATTCCCTCCAAGATAATATAAACAAGCCAGTTAATATCACAAAGAACGAAATGGAACAGTTCATGCATGGTGATATTCATCTGTCGTTGTCAACTTTCATCGTCAAGACATTACTGGAATAAGACGGTAGGACAACAAATCATATATGAAACAATGATGTGCAATAGGTGGAAAACGATCAAAAGGTCAATGCATTTCAACGATAATCAAAACTTCAAACCATGAGAACAGAAGGACATGACAAACTTTTTAAAGTAAGACCACTTTTGGAGAAAATAAAGGAGCGTTTGTTGATGTTTGATGATAACAAAAGAAGAGTTCCTCGCTGTAGACGAACAAATTATTCCAACGAAATGCCGCCACGAATTGAAGCAATACAACCCAGCTAAGCCACTTAAATGGAGCTATAAAAATCAAGTCCTAAGTGGAATTTTGGGATTTAGTTACGATTTTGATTTGTTTGCTCCTGATGGAGCGCCAGATCTGGGGGTTAATGGTAACGTCGTCAGCAAGGACGTAGAAGTATGATCGAAATAGTGGCAACAATCGATGGAGTACAATTGAGTTTGGTGTCCTGGTTTGACAACAAAATAGTAACTTTAATGTCACCATATGTTGGAATGAATCCAGTTATAAGTAAGAGCCGTTACTTCAGAAAGGATAAAGAGTATAAAATTATTCCTGCTCCACAAGCTGTTGAGGTCTACCACAAATATATGGGTGGTGTCGACTTGCTTGATTCGATGTTGGGCTTATATCGCATACAATTACGATCCAAGAAATGCTATAAGCGAATATTTTTTCACATGATTGATCTGTGAACAATAAACGCTTGGATTCTTTGGCGTCGTCGACATGATTTTCATTTACCTTCGTTTGACTTCAAACTAGAAATTGCCGAATATTTATGTAAAGCTGAAAAGCAACCTTTGAAAAGACGTGGACCCTGTACCTGTATTGGATCTAGACTTGAATCTCCTGCGACTTCAACATCCTCTATCAGCAATCAACGCCAAAGAAAAAGCGCCCTGAAAGACATCAAGAATTTCCATTGTTATCAGTTCGATTCGACAACGTCGGTCAATTCCCACAAATAAAAAAGAACCGCCAAATTTGTTAAAACGACTGTACTTTTCGTTCATTTACTTTTTGCCAAAAATGTAATGCTTATTTGTGTTACAATGAAAAGAGAAATTTCTTTTCTAAATTTCATGGCGCTTAAACAAACAACTTTTAACTATTATTTTACTTTTTTTTGATGCAATAATCAAAAATGTTCTAGTTTTAAAACCGTTAATGCATACGAAGCCAAATTTGGCTTGAATGCTTATTATTTAAACAAATAATTTTTTTTTGTTTTTAATAAAATATGTCTTCAAACAGCCCAAAGAAGCTATTTAAAAAGTATTTTACTTTTTTTCTCTTTAAATAATAATTCATGCAGTAGAGGGTAAAATTTCAATATAAAAGCAAGGTAAATATATGAATTTTAAAGCTTTGTTCAAGCTTTCAACCTTGTTAATAAATTCAAAATTGTAGACTTAAATTTTAAAATTTAATTTTCAACAATAAAAGCAAAAGTCTGATAATTGGGTATATGTACATACTTATGATATGGTTGATTTGAATATATTTTCGAGTCGTGAAAGTAGTTTCTACAGGTAAGGTTAATATTAATGTCAAACTTCACCTAAATTGCTGGTATTGGTCGATGCTCTTGTCAGACCTTGTCAACTTTTTTTCTCAATGGTGTCTTAAAGTATGTCCAGACTAAGGAAATATTTATTTTTAAAATGTTTAAGAAACAAAAAACATTTTAAAATTGTTTCCTAAATATTTATTCTGCTATGGGCGCTTCGCGTAATATTTTTGTGTTTCACATTCCGAGTAGGAAACCTTATCTGTTTCTTGAGCATTTAGCTAGAGATTGAATTTGTCAAAATGTCAAAATTTAAAGTGTCAGAAAAAATGTAGAGCAATGAGGATGTTATTCACAATTCAGGATAGTCTCATCAATTCACAATTGTCGCCGAAAATATTAATATGTTTCGAAAAATAAAGTTAAATTTATAAGTGAAAAAACTATAAAAATCTTTGTATACCTTCATACAGTGACTATTGAAACTTTTTTGGCATATTTGTTGCAATTAAATGTCGTCAGCACTAAGCCCATAGAAGCTTTTCTGCCTGGAGCATTGCCATCAAAGTACTTTGTACAGATTAATGTGTATATAAAGATGAGTTCATCACCGGAGCGTATTTTGAGTAAAAAGACTATCACAACAATTAAAAGGACACAAGCACGCTGTTTTGTTAGCAGAAAAGTCGAACTTTTCCATTACTTATTCCGACATCTTCAAACAAACATTCCTGTAACGAAGGTGTTGTTTTTTTTGTTTTCGCATAATTTTACTTACTTGAAAGGGATTATGACTACCCTTAAAATGTTTGAGCACAGTGCGAGCGTTTTAGGAAAGTTGGAGAGGACTTAAAAGCAGATATCGATGCACTTTGGTTTTGAATGTCTGAATATTACAATGGAAGGGAATTATAGAGTCGAGTATATGGTATTCCACATTTGTGTAGTGCGGCTTCTTAGACCGAAGCTTCTGCAACAGGGCAGTAATTTTTTTTTTTACTTGCGATATACTCGTAGGTAGATACTATAGGGAGAGTTCTGCATTTGGAAAAAAAATCGAACTCCAGATTTTGATCAAAGTTGACATTACGATGATAGCGAATACGAAAAAAGTGGGTCCGGAAATTCCGTCTGTCTGTCTGTCTGTCCGTACATATGTATGTCTGTATGTCTGTACCTCGAACTACAGCCTAAGCTACTGGAGGTATTTTCTTCAAACTCAGCACTTAAGGGTCTTTGGTGATTCCCTAGAGGGGAAATTGAATTTTTTTTTGTTAGCTCTAAAACAAACGGTACCCCCCATACACCCATAATGCATAATCTTATTTATATCGAAAACGGCTCCAACGATTTTGATAACAAAAATTAAGTGTGATATTATGCACATGGACTATATTTTGGTCAAAAAAAATTGGGAGGAAATGTTATTAGCGGTACCTGTCATAGAACCGTTTTTTTGATTTTCGAATTTCTCACCAACGGCTCTAACGATTTTAACCAAAATTTTTACGCAGCAGCTGCTTTGCATTTTAAAAAATATAAACTAAAATTTTTTTCGAAAAAATAGTTTTTGGATTTTTAAAAAAATAATACATTTTTTTTTGAAAATTCAATGTCTTGAAAACCGATACAGGATTAAATTTTTAAATTACGTTTTAAAATTTATGTTATTAAATACTAACAATTTGTAAATCAACCTTTTTATAAAAATTTTAAGGAAAATTTAGTACACAAAAAACATGTTTCAGTGTGTCTGTAGCCCTCACTACAGCCTAAATCACTGGAATGTTATTAACGGTACTTGATATAGAACCGTTTTTTTGATTTTCGACTTTCTCATGAACGGCTCTCAGGATCTTAACCAAAAATTTTCAGCAGGAGCCCCCTTAAGTTTAAAATAATATTGTATATAAAACTATTCGAAAAAATATTTGTTGGTTTTTTTTGAAAAAAAATTTTTTTGAAAAATCAATATCTTCAAAACCTTTGAACGATTATTTTTCGGAATTATTTCCTAAAACTAATATTATTAAATACTTAAAATTCGCATCCCATATTTTTTTCTTGAAAAATTTTAAAGAAATTTCTTATATAAAAAATGTATTTAATAAAAAAAAGATTTTTTAAAGTTTGTTTGCATAAATTCATACTTTTTTAGAAATCAGACGGCAATTTTATGCATTTGAACATTATTATCTCATTAAATCCATGTTTTATAATTATAAAATGTATCTTAAATTCCAAAGTACTTTTACATAAGAGCAAGTTCGTGCGATCCAGTCGTGCATTTTATTTTGGATCTATATTTATGGCTTTTTGTTTTTTAACAATAGATATAATGTTTTGTTTATTACAGAATTGAGCCTTGCTTGTAGTGTTTGTCAGATAGTACCAAACATCGTTGGTGAAAAACTAAATTTTTTATAAGAATGAATAGATTCTATATATGTACGTATCTTTATTAGCAAAGGATAAACACCTTCAAGCCCTTAAATATTTTCAAGAAATTTTATCTGCTATCATTTACGAACCTTTTTTTTTCCAATACTTTCGCACTCTCAACTCCATCTGCCCTACAAAAAAAGTATTTTCATAGAATTTCTTATTTCACGTTTCTAATAATACGAGTATTTAACACATTTTACGGAAATAAAATACAAGCACTTTTCACAAAACTATGCATTCTCATTAAATAACATGAGGATAAGAATTCTTATTTCTTAGTTGCCCAATTTTACATGCACTGCCTCTGAATACGGTTACCTAGTTAACTAAGTAATCATTTTCTAGTGAATTGATTGTTCTGTGTTAAAAGCCTCTGGAAACTCAGTAATGTGTAACTACATGAGAAAACAAAATAATAAACATAACATCCACCAATCTTAAGTATTTCAGATATTTGCAAAGAGAAAACACATTTAAGTTGCAAAATTTGGCAAAGAAAAAATTGTGAACATTTTTGATGAAAGAACTTCTCAACTGCGCTCTTACCAAACTCATGCTGGTCACCATTTCGAGAGATTGAACAAATAAAATTTCCCCAATTTTAAAATTTTTATTTTCATCCTCTGTGCTCACTGCTTGGAGGTTAATTTGATAAAATGCCAACTGACCAATAGGAATTGAAATAAATTGCTATAATGTAGAAGAATTGGATCTTTTTTATTTTAAACCTAAGGCAGGGTAACAAATAAAATTTCGTGGTGCAATAGAAACCAAGACCTAGTGATTTACACCTCACAACTATACCTAAATGGGTGTTAGCAGGTTTGGAAGCAAACCAAAATTTTAAAATAGTTTTCCTACTCCCAGAGCTACTCTTGAAGAATGTGTAACTGCCTCGAAATATGTAGTTTAACCCCTAAAAAAAATTGTCATCATCGCCTTGGAATCAAATCTATTTCCTTGTTTTGTGAGTGACCATTGCTTGTGAAAGAAGCCTCACAAGCGATGCTCACTCGAAGTAGCCAGTTGCATTTCTCCCCTCAATCAGTTCACCCATTATACCCTTTTCAATAAGAACGCTCATCAGTTAACTATCAAGCCAATTTTTGGACGAACAGTTCAATTTCCGTTTTCCCTAGCCATTTCTATTTGCAAACATTCAAGACCCATGCTCATCGACATCTCCTTTCCCCATCGCCCGTGCTGTGTTTAACATTATAAGGGTCTCTTAATAATTTCTTGAGCGCGTGTGAATTATAAAAAAATAAAACAAAATGCACCCCTGGCTGTTTAAAATACCAATCATTCTTCATGCGTTAACTGCCTTCATATCAAAATATAAAGAACTTTAACAAACACTCTGTGTCATATTAATTTCATTTCAAGAAAATTTATTTAATTTTGTAAAGTAAAAGTCACAAAATATACTACAAAATCTTGCATAAATCAAAAGTTATTCCTAAGCTCTGAACATAAATTTTCACCATATCCTATGTCTAGGTTGAGCCCCTTGACAGTTTACAAAGCTCCACACAAAATCGAAGGAAAACATTTTCACAATATACCCAAGGTCTTATTTACAAAACCTTCTTCACTTTTGTTTGTTTGTTAAACTCACGACGAATCAAGCCTCCCCCTGACATTAAACACAAACAAAAAAAAAAAAACATTAAATATAATAGACGTTGTTGAAGAATTTTGAGCCATTGTCGTCTTGCTAACAATGATGTCCACAATAAAGAAAATAATGTTACCCCACGACATAATGTATACAATTCTGAGATAATTAAAAAAAAGTACGTATACGCCATAGTGAACTCCAACAAACATTATGTACCTAGGAGAGAATTCCAATAAATTTTTTTATTAACGCTTTAAGCTGAAACGTATCTTAATGGTAGAAACGTAAGGTTGTGTATATTACGAAGTTGATTCTACACAATTTATTGCTTTTCTAATAGATTGCCATTTAATCATTTGAATGAACGTATTTTGGGAGAATTTATGGAGGTTTAAAAGTTTTACATTGAGAACACGATTCACCTTTCATTAATGATAGAAATGAAAGTTATAATGGATTTTGGACTAAAAGTAAGCAATTGTTATTTATTCTGCGGATAAACATCCGCATAATGTACCTATGTACATATTATGTTAATTGCTCCAGTCTCCAAAAAAAAAATGAAATATGGTGTGTTATGCGCTTTTCCGCGAAAAAAAAGAAAAAAGTAAATAAGATAGCTTTTTTAATGAAGTTTTTGATTTTATTAGAGAAAAACTAAATTTTGTAAACAGATCTGTTAAGTTAATTTTGTTTCCTTTTAAAATGATCCTACATGATACACAATCAATAGAAGAAAAGTATTTATCACACAGTGATAATGATAACTAATAATTAACATCTCTCTTAAAGTGAGCGGGCCAATTTGACTTTGTATCGTATACAAATATTTATATTATATACAAACATTTGACTTCACTTTTTACTAGCGATATAAGTACCACAGGGAAAGGTTTGTGTATGAAAAAAAATCTAACCAGAAATTTTGATCAAAGTTGACATTATGATGAAAAAGGTGTGTTTTGCATATGTCTGTACCTTGATCAAACTTGGTGTTTAAGGGTCTTCAGTGATTCCCTATTTCTCTTAAACTGCTCATACTGATTTGTATTAAGAAAATTAGGAGTGCTATTTTTATGTACATATAAAACATTTTGGTCAACAAACATTTTTAAGTTTTAAGAAAATATGTTATCAATGGTAACTGTTATAGAACCGTATTATTGATTTCGGATTTCTCATTAATGGCTCTAACGATTTTGACCAACATTTTTATACAGGAGCTTCTTTTGAATTTAAATAAATATTGTATACAAACATTTTCGAAAAAATATTTCTTGGATTTAAAAAAAAAAAATCAAATTTTGTTTGAAAAATCATTGTGTTGAAAATGAGTGAAAAATTTATTTTTGCAATTATTTTCTAAAATTTAAATTTTAAAGTTTTTAAAATTGATATCCGACATTTCTTTTAAATAGACACATTTTAAGGAAATTTTTTACTTATATAAAAAATCAATGTATGTAATAATAAAACGATTTTTGAAACTTTTTTTTTTGCATTAATTCATACTTTTATAGAAATCAGGGCCAATTTTATGTATTTGAACATTTTTACATAAGTTAAAGTATGTACGGGCAATCTAGTGCATTTTAGTTTAGTTACTGATTCAGAGCAATTACTTATTATGTTTGTCGTCGCGTGCGTTTGTTCAAATTAAAACAAAAACAACAAAAATTAGAAGTCCCAATTTGATTTGCTATTCAGCTATCGATCAACCTCAACCAACCCATACTCCTTACAACAAAAGCCCAGAGAATTTGAATTACTTCAGATGGCTGGATATTAAAAGACTTCACAAGGACATCAAAGACAGCTTAACTCTTGCACCTTCAAACAGGAATCTTCTGGATACCGAAATCGATGCAGCAATTGTCAACATTGAACATGCCGTGTCTGATTCCCTAAATAAGCAAAAACTTCCTAGAACTTCAAAGGATATGTACCAGCACATTCCCGAGAACGTTCAGAGTCTGTATGCTCACAGACAACGTCTAAGAAAACGTCTCCAGCTGATCCATCAAAGTGAACTGAATATAACAGAAACTACCAGATAGTTTGAAATGAGCTACAGCAAGTCAATAGCATGATCTGGAACTCCATTCAACACCGCAATAATATCCAATATCAGAGTAGATTGCAAGCAATCAAACCAGGAAAACAGTCAAAAATACCGGAAACCATCATCCACAACAATACTGAAGCTACCTTAGCCCAAGACAAGGTGGAAGCGTTCGCCGACTACTTTGAAGGAAACTTCACACCGAACCCACCTACTGACCCAACTTTCTTACAGCAAGTTGAGGCAACAGTTTAACAAACACTGTAGCCAAATCCGGATAAAATCAATTTTAACAACATCAATCCAGCAAATGATCCCACCGATAGTCCACATTTATGCCGATTTATGCATTCGGCCATTCTAAGCCAAAAAAAGTCTGCTGGACTAGATAGTGTGGCCTCCTACATCTTGAAAAGGCTACCACATGCAGTAATGATTTCTCATAATCCTTCTAAACAACTGTTACTTCCTTCTGAATGTCGAAAAAGCATTCAATAGCGTGTGGATAGGCGGCCTAATCCACAAACTTCATCTAATGCAAGTACTTCCGCCATTAGAAAAAATTCTCTTTTCTTTCCTATCTTTCCAGAGATTTTTGATCCAACTAGATAACTTCAAGTCAAACATAAAGACCATCAAAGTTGGAGTCACCCAGGGCTCAAAATTAGGCCCCTTCCTCTACAACTTGATGACTTCCGACCAACCTTCTCCAATTGGAACCTTCTGCATGTTGATGACTCGTTCACCTACGCCATATCAATATCACCACTAATCCTTGTCCGAAAAGTAGAAACCCACATCTATAGACTAATCCAATTCTACTAGAAATGGGGCATCCAGATCAACATTTTCAAATCGGAACTTATCTGCTTCAGAAGACCTTCAGCTGGTAGGGGCACTCGCACCGCAACCATTTGCAGAAATCTGGTCCTGAAACTCCCTGACGGATCCACTATAGCGGCAAGGCAAAACGTCAAGGAACTTGGAGTGCACTTTAACGAGTTACTAAGGTTTAACCTGCACTTAAGAAATGTGCTAAAAAAGGCCAGCCGTTTGTGCTCATTGTAGCTACGAGCAGCTCCTGCGACCAGTGAACAGCTATTCCTTCCCAGTCCGGTTTTTAATTTCGCAGACAGCTATGAAGGAACTTCAACTATTCGAAAAAAGATACTGAGGATCTACACTCGACCGTCAACGACAAAAACTCTACATAGAAGCGAATTTTATTACTCTGGAAAAATATCTAGTTCACGAAAAAACTAATGCGGAACATCATCGATCACCCGAATCATCTTATGAGAAGGATGACCACAGAACATAGACATCCCGAACCGAGGTACCAGTGTCATGGAAACTGTGGATGACAATGTAATCATGGACAACCACCGCGGCTATATGAAATCCCTGCCTACAACCCGCAAAATTACCACTGGCAACCAGGAATGAACACCCTGAAGACGATAAAGTCAAACGACCTTTTAATTTTTTTTTTCGTCATATAAATTTTATATAAAAATAATTAAACTGAAGTCGCTGTGTATATAATTCAATTAAAAACTCAAGTGACCTCAACTCAATTCAATCACTCCACTTAAACCGAAATAATTTTCATATCTTTATTGTCACCGTATAAGTTAGGACCCCTTTGAGCCAACAAATGTAAATTTTCATACATAGTATTTTATTAGTTGTAAGCCGAATTTAAATAGCATGTTCAATAAAACAAAATTGAATTGAATTTTTTTTTGCCATATGGTATAGGTACAATAAAGCATTCGTAAAAAAAAATCGATCTCGAGTTTTCGATGAGAATTGACATAACGATGATACCGAAGACGAAAGAAGTTTGTCTATCAATTTTGTCTGTTTGACTACAGCCTAAATGGCTCGGCCGATTTTGATTAAATTACCATTTTTAAATGATGCCACCAAAACCTTTTTATTAATTTTTTAACCAAAAATAACGGTACCTGCCATAGAATGAAATTTGAGAACATATTTTTTTCTCAAAACTCAAAAAAAGTTAATTTAGTAAAAGCAAGCTATTGTTTTTTTTTTTTAATAATTAGTTTTTTATATACCCTTAATATGCCAGACACAGTATTACGAAAAAAGGGAGTGGTTAGAAAGGCGGTTTCGGTGTACATTGGTTTTGAATTCTTGAGCATTGCAATGACAGGGAAAGACAGAGCATGGAAAGACATTCCACATTCGCGTAGTACGGTTAAAAATCGAATCCATGTACTTCACAGTATGACCGAAGTTGGGATCGAGGGTAAACTGATGAGCATTTTTTTTTATATTTTTCGTTTTTATTTCTTCTTATTAATGGTACTTCCAAAAGAATCTTTTTTTTTTCGTTTTTGATTTTCTCACTAACTCTAAAACTGATTTTGATAAATTTTCTTAAACAACATTTTGATAAATATTTTTTAATTATAGAGTAATTTTTAAATAATAATAATTTAAATTACTGACAGTACCTACCAAAGAACCATTTCTTAGATTTTTAACTTTCTCATCCTTGGTATAACGGATTTTAATGAAATTAAATTTTCTAAAGAGAAGCGTCTGCAACAATTTAAAAACATTGAATATCAAAATATTTTTAACTTTGTTTTTTGTTTTTGGCCTTTATTCCATAAAAATTAGGGTTTCGTACCGGCCGGCGATCTCCCATGGAAATTTGTTTTTAAATTCAGTTCAACTTACATGGATTTTTTGACGAAAACCCACTGTGAACTGTATCCAATTACCGAGCAAAACGCTACGACACCTACATACCGCCTCATATTACATATCATATCATATTACACTACACGTATCCAGTGTATCTGGAGTCATGTGATCAATACCCACTTTAATACACGTACAATTTTGTCGTTTATTTCTTGTAATTCACACTGACTCCTAGCGCTAGATTTAATAAGTAGACGTTGGGAAAATGACAAAATTGTCTTTTATTTTCCTCCAGTGTGGATACCAATCTAGTGTATAGAGAGTTAAAGATCGGGCCGCAAAACAAAAACCTTTGAAAAGGTTTTCACGGTGACAGATAGGCATTGCCTAATCCCTAATGGTGAAGCTGATCTAATTTTTTAAATAAAATAGTAGGGTATTATTAGCTAGAGTAGGTCAAGCTTTAGTGTTATTAGGAGTATTAGCTAGAGTGGGGGAATATTTATTATTGTCATTATTAAGAGTATTATTATTTACTAAACAACCCGTTTCTTTCCTCTGATCTCCTCTTCAAGGTAGCTCATTGGACAGGTTCTCTTTTTAGAGTTCCACCCGTTTATTTTCTTAGGTTGCGTGCTAGGGACAAGGGATTTCTATAAGAACTCCCGCCCGTTTATTTTCCTTGGGTTCCTCTTCAGGACAGCTCACTGGACAGGTTCTCTATTTAGAGTTCCACACTTCCACTTGTTTATTTTCCTAGGTTGCGTGCTATATTGTATTTTATGAGATACCATGTTATTTATTTTAAGAAAAGAGGTAATATTGTTAATCAAAATTATATGAAATACCGTGTTAGAAATAAAAAAGACTACGAAATAAATTACTTGAAAGCTTTGCAGTATTAAAATACATTATTTCATTCGGAGCTTAAGACCCTCCAAACCCAAGTTTGTTGCTTCTTTGGAAAGAACCAAAGAACCCTGGACACCGACGAGTTTTACCTCAGCCACGAGAAAAAGCATCACACAACTAAGACTTAAAATCTTCATCATTAACAGTGAACGATTTTGCTTGAGACCTGGCATTATTTTTTTGTAATGGTTTCGACTTAATTCCAAAAAAAAAGTTATTTTAAATCAATAATTCAAGAAGACCATTTAAGTAGTGCTAAGTCTTCTTCTTGACTGATTTATTTCAGTAGAATTGAATATTTATGAACATTTTATCTGGTAACATTCAACTTTAAAATTCTAAGTCTCTTTAACATAAGAGGAATTTGTGCATTTTACTTAAAATATGTGAAATAAAATTCAAAACAAACTTAAATATCTATCAAAGTTTCAGTCATTAAATTCACACAAGAGCTCTGCAAATATCAAATATTGAAGCAAACTGAGCCAAGTGACTTTTTTATTACTCGTTTTTTTTTTCTACACGAAAATGCAATGTTAAATCAAAACCGATGAAACGATGTGTATTATATTCAAAATCAATTAAAAAGAGTTTTTATACAGTTTTTCTAAAAGTATTTAAATTTAGAAAATGCCTTTTATTGAAATTAAAACAAACTGAAAAAACCAAAAGATCTGGAATTAAATTTCGTATCTGGCTGACTAAAATTAAGAACTTGAGGCTAAAGTGCTATTACACTAATATTGAACAATCCAGAAGTTATTTGGATTATTTGTTCCATTCAGAGACACAGTGACTTGGGCATCATTTTATATTCTTATGCATTTAATCATTTAAAGACAGTAACATAACGAGTCAGAAAATAAGTATTACTGTCATGCTTTTATATATCTTATATATCCTAACTTAAATCCGCTCAAGCTCCTCACGCTCATTACCTTGGGTTCCGAGATATTCAATGAGCTGTGATTACTTAATTATGACTATGCTCACCTATAAAATATGATGTAATGAGGGTTTGCCCGATCAAGGAGACTGCGTCTAGTACAAAAGCACAGGCTGTACAAAAATAACAAACAAAAATTCAAAAAGAAAGTCCTTCGTGGAATAATAATTACTTATGGTACATAAGAATTAGAGATATACATTGTGACTTTCAAAAATAAATGGTCACAGAAGTGGTTAGTAAACATGCTATCAAAAATGGGGCAACATTTTAAACAACCTATTATTAAGGGCTTAGCATTTTACTAGTTAGCAATTTGTTAAACTTTTAGTAATTTACTAGCTCTTCGAGAAATTTAAACCTTTTTTTTTCGTTTAACTAACTAGTAAATTACTAATTGCCTTTTATTAAAAACGGTGCATCTGAACACGTCCCAGCAATGACAGTTCGTGAACAAATCTGAGGAACGAAGCTAATAATTTGATTTGTCAGAAGTCAAAGTGACAGCCTACAATTTATTTGGTAATTCGAATATTTGTGGGATCTCATCAATTTATTTTGTAATTTTCTTTTTCTGTTTATGTAATGCCCAGCCATAATAGGCACCACAAGCCTTGCATGTGGCTTAATTTGTACATGTGTACAATTGATCGCACTTATCACTTTTGGAAACCTGGCGATGCTATAAAATCCCGATTTTAGCTCATCAAATTCCTCAGGGGGTGACGAAAATTTAATAAAGTGTGGGAGCAACGAAGCAATTTGTTTCGAAATGTTTTTTTATTATTTTCCCCACTGTACACCATTCCATGTAATGCTCCTATAAGATTAACTGTTATACACAGGTATATCCATTGTGTTCCATTATGAAGTTTATTTACCAAGTTCTGCCTGATGGACATTTCTCTCAACGAAGTGTAATGTAACTAGTACTTGTAATTCTGGTAAATTGGAAGCCCACGGCTTGCAATTCGGTCTAGGATTTTCGGATTTTCAACCAAGAACCGAACTGTTGTCTTGTCAAATCTATACCTGGAGTATAATTCTCCATCGTCCAGCTCTTCAGAAGGATTTGCTTGGGACTTAAATCATCGCATTTTCTTACACAAAGCTGAGTCTTCAAACATATAGAAATCTTCGTCTTCCGAAAAGATTTTATATTATTTAATGTACTTTTAAAAACAATTAGCTCACAAATCATAAAAAAAAAAACACAATTTAACTCTTTCAAATAAAATTGGCAAGACATTTTTTTCGAGGAAAATGACAGAATTCATATGGATTTAGCAAAATACTAAAAGTTAAAGTAACCAGTTTGTGATTTTAACTTTAGTAAAATGTTTAGATATAGTTATATGTTAAAATCGTTTAAAATTAGCAAAATCCTTAGTAATTTACTAAAATGGCTTTAACATTATTAACTAAATCGTTTAAAATTTTGCGGATAGAATTTTGACGTTTGCTCGAGTCTCAAATATAAATGTTGGTACAATTGAAAACTCTTGTGTATCTCGAAGGCATGTTCGAAAAGTACGATAAGTAGTTTGTTGTTTAGCATTTTTCATTTTTCACTGAGAGTTTACTCCTTTTACCGTTTGCTGCACTTTTTGAGATTTCATGTTTTATCTGCAACCAAACTAACGCGAAACAAAAAAGCGACAAATTAAAAACGCTGCCGACAGCATTTTTATAAGAAAAACGCTGCATTTTGTATCGTGTTGGTGTCATAGAAAGCTGTGTAATCTCTCCTAAGCCAACGCGTTTTAGTAGCAGCAACATAAGGTCTCTTAGGCTAGGCGCCCACATTCAATTTTTAGTTGCACAACTATTTGGTTGCTTATAGAAAACAGATGAACTATTTGGTTGAATGTCCGCGCAGGTGCGCATATAATTATATGTTACACAAAATAGCGAACTCATTTTAGGCAATCCTTTAGTTTGTGTCAAAACACAAACTTTTTAGTTGCTCGAACCAAGCAGTTGCGAAACTAAAAATTGAATGTGCGCGCCTAGCCTTAGTTGTCTAATTTTAGTAACCCATGGTTTCATGAGTGTCCGCACACTAACGCGATCAAAAAAGTGTTTCTTATATTAAAGGCTTTTTACAAGAAAAAAGTTTGCAATTTTTTGTCTCGTTGGTGACGAACTCTTTTAGAAAGCTGTTCATTAACTAACGCGTTTTTGTAGAAGCGAAATGTCATTGTCAGCTGTTATACTTGAGTTAAACAGCGACATATAAGAGTAACTAACGAGGCAAATCTTTTTTCTAAAAAACTCTGTTCAGAAATCCAAAACAAAGAAAAGTCTGCGAACAGATCCCTTGACGTTTGTTTTGATATTTGTCAAATAAAAAAAACACAAACAACTTCTGTGTTATTAGGAATAGCTGGCCAACAGAAAAGGTAAACAAAAATTGATTTAAATTCGAATTCAATGGCACAAGCAAAATGTTTTGCACCACATTTGGTTCACTAAAAACAAAAAGGATGTCTGTTAAAAGGTCAGTGGATGCTCAAAAATTCAAATACTTTCTGTAATCGGTCAACCATAGATTTTTGTTTTATAATTTCTAAAAAGTTTTTTTTCAAGGTCACGAACGATTTTTGGCAACTAATTTAGGAAATTTGAAAAATATAGGTATGCCATTTTAAATGCGACTTAGGTGTCATAAAAGGTCAGTAATTACTCAGCCATAGATTTCTGCTTATGCATTCTTAAATTTTCTTCAAAAGTATAAAAGAATTTAAACACCTCACTTTTAATCGAGTTAACAACAGCGTGGACACGAACTATTTACCTGTTTCTTTAAACAAATTTATTGGTGGAATCATTTACTGACTTTTCTATTCCTTAAAAGGTATTTCTATAAGTCGAACCATTATAAATGTTATTCAAAAGATTTAAAATATTTGTTTTATATCATTCGACAACGTGTTAATAACTTAGCAAAACAAAAAAAAAAAAGGACGACAAGGTCGCCCGAACTTGCTCTTATGTAAAAGACTAAACACAATATGCCATGTGTTATAAGCAAATATTAGGTTATGCAAGAACAAAATTATAATTCGTTGCATTGGTTTCTTAAAAAAAATAAGCTTTTATATACAAAATTTTTAAAACATATTTAGGAAAATTAAAAAACCTATTTTTTAAAGTTTTGAAAAGCAATGTCTTTAAAACATTTTAGAAGCTTCTCTATAAAAAATTTCATTAAAATCCGTTATGCCAATGATGAGAAATTCAAAATTTGAAAAAATCTTTCATTGGTAGGTACAGTCAGTAATATCTTGTTTTCAATTTTTTTCTTATTAAATTGGTCGAAAGAAAAAGAAAAGAGAAAAATACGATTTTCGGAAACCATTTTTTAACATTTGTATGGAGGGTACCGTTTTTATCATCATCATCATCGGCTCGACAACCGGGTTCCGGTCCTGGCCTCTTTCAACAAGTCTCTCCACCTATCCCGGTCTCTAGCCGACGCCATACAGTTGCGCACCCCAAGGCTTCGGGCGTCCTGGTCTACGCCATCTCTCCAGCGCAAGCATGGTCTACCACGCTGTCGTCTACCATAGAATGTACCACAAAGAACTTTCCGAGCAGGTTCCTCTTCGCTCATGCGAGCTAGGTGCCCTGCCCACCGGAGTCTACCGAGCTTAATTTTTGTCACGATATCTGCTTCAAGGTAGATTGCGTACAGTTCATGATTGTACCGTCTCCGGAATCGTCCTTCCTCACATACGGGGCCAACAATTCTCCTTAAGACTTTTCTCTCGAACGCAGCTAAGAGGTCGGAGTGCCTTTTGCTAAGCACCCAAGTCTCAGATCCATATGTGAGTACTGGCAGGACCATGGTCCTGTACAGCAATAGTTTTGAAGTTATGGTGAGATTTCTGGATTTGAAGAGCTTTGACAGACTATAGTAGGCTCTGTTGGATTTGAGAAGCCGCCCGCGTATTTCTTCTTCTATATTGTTATCGGCTGCTACTATTGACCCAAGGTATTTAAAGGATTGCACCACTTCAAATTCGTGCTCCGCTACCTTGATTGTTTGACCAACTGTTCCTCTCGCATTCGACGCCACCATGTACTTTGTTTTACCTTCACTAATGTGCAGCCCCAGATTTTGTGCCGCCTGCTCGATCTGGATGAAGGAATCGTGTACAGCTTGTTCGGTTCTTCCGATGATGTCGATGTCGTCTGGACCTGTTGACGATGGTCCCTCTTGTTGCCGTGCCAGAGTCACGGATTGCTTTCTCCAACGCCAGGTTGAAGAGGAGGCAGGCCAAACCGTCCCCTTGTCGGAGTCCATTAAAGATGTTGATTGGTCTGGATAGCAATCCGGCTATTTTTACTTGGCTTCCCGGGTAGAAAATTATCTAGGAAACACTATCGAATGGCGTGGCCCTAGCTAGATTGGCCATTATATAGTAAATCCTATGCTGGGCCTAGACAGATGCAAGCCTGGCGGATCTTGACTAATTTATGCTTATCCTGGCTTTATATTGAACCTGGCTAGAACTGCCTATTTATTGGCTTTTCCAGGAGTATCTTAGACTGGGCCTAGATATTTTTAACTTGATGTAGCCTAGATATGAAACTTTTTCTTGGCGATATCTTGGCTATAGATAGTATCGCCTCTTTATTGGCATTGTAACAAATAAACTACAAGGGACCTGGATAGTTTTTACTTGGTGTAGCCTGGATAAGGAATTGTATCTGGGCGTTATATTGGCCTTAGCTAGTGTCGCCTCTTTATAGGCGTTCTCAGATTTTACTTATACTGGGGGTAGATAGTTTTTACTTGATGTATCCTAGATTTGAAACTTTTCCTTGGCGATATATTGGCCGTAGATAGTATCGCCTCTTTATTGGCATTGTAACATATAAACTGCAAGTGACCTGGATAGTTTTTACTTGATGTAGCCTAGATAAGGAATTGTATCTGGGCGTTATATTGGCCTTAGCTAGTCTCGCCTCTTTATAGGCATTCTCATATGTTACTTATACTGGGGCTATATAGTTTTTACTTGATGTATCCTAGATGTGCCTATACATATGTCTCTATAAAAGGCTATCCATTATCCTTCTAAAAACATAACTTTTTTGTTTTGGTCCTAAATCGGTATTTTTTCAGATTCTTTAATACGTATTTAAGTCTTCTTAAACAGTATAATTAAAAGAGAGTTATTTGAGTAGCACTTTGAGACACCATATTTTATATATCACAGTGGCGCAATAGGTAGCGCACAAGCACGGCAAGCAAGAGGACTCGGGTTCGAATCTCAGTGGAGGTAAATTAAAAAAAAAAAAAAATTATTTCATTCCAGCAAAAAATCATTAAAGAGTCGAATATAGGGAGGCAAAGAAAAAATGAAAATAAACAACAATAACAAAAAAAAAAAAAATTTTTTTTTTTGTTTCTAATAATTTTTTTAAGAATTGCCGTAGCTCTTGTGCTACTTGTGAAGACTAATCTAGGGCCCATATATAGGAAAATCTAGCAAGGCCCATTATATACAGAGCATTAACAAATTAGCGAGGGACTAGCTAGATATTGCTCGGTAGGGCCATGATTGAAACTAAGAAAAACTAGCTGGGGCCTTGGCATTATCGAGTCGAAAATTCTACCCGGGTTGTTACGTTGGTTATGGTCAACCTACATAGTCGTGTCAATTTATTTGGGATGCCGAATTCTCGCATGGCTTTGTAAAGTTCTACCCTGGCTATGCTATCATAGGCGGCCTTAAAGTCTATTAACAGATGGTATGTTGGGATGTTAAATTCTAGACATTTTTCCATCGCCTGCCTAAGGGTAAATATCTGATCAGTTGTTGATTTGCCTGGAATGAAACCACACTGATATTGTCCGATGACGGTTTTAGCGTATGGGGTTATCCGGTCTTGTAGGATAGAGGAGAGTATCTTATAGGCGGTACCCAACAACGTGATACCTCTATAATTGCTGCACGTTGTGACATCTCCCTTCTTATGTATGGGGCATATTATGCCTTTTCGCCAGTCTTCTGGCATTTCTTCCTGCTCCCATACCTGTACTATAATATCATGAGTTGCTTGACCTAAGGCTGGCCCGCCGTGATGAAATAATTCGGCTGGTATGCCACCGGCTCCCGGGGATTTGTTCTGCTTAAGCCGACCTATAGCCTTCTCGACCCCTTCTATGCTTGGTGGCGGCAACATAGGGTACTTCTCGAAGTAGTGGAGTCTCCACTTCTGTAGTGAGTTGACCATTTAGCAATTCATTAAAGTACACTTCCCATCGCTCCAGTATGCTTTCAGGATCGGTGATCAGATTTTCCTCTCCGTCCTTACAGTATGTGCAGCGTGGTGTGTACTGCGTCATGTTTCAGACGGATTTGTAGAACTTCCTCGCCTGGTGCGGACCTCGCTCTCGGATATTTTCTATTTCACAGATTAGGTTCTTCTCCCAGGCAGAGGATTTTTGTCTGTTTAGCCCTTTTTCTATTCTTCTGAGCTCTTTATATTCCTCTTCGCGTGCCCGCGTTCTATGAGATTGTTGCATTGCTCGGTACGCAACATTCTTACGTTCAGTCGCTAGCTTGCATTCATCATCAAACCAGTCGTTCCGATTTTTACGACTGCTGCCTAAGATGTAGTTGGCAGTACTAATGACAGTATTTTTAAGACGTGTCCACTTCTCATTTACGCCCAGCATACTGGCTCCAGGACTTACTCTCCCTAAATCAGGTGTTTCTAGGGCGAGTCCTAACGCATTACCAAAGGTGTTACTGGTGTTTTCATTGCGCAGGGCAGCCGTGTTGATTCGAACCTGATCGGCGGATGCAATGCGTCTTCGCAAGGCAATCCGCCCTCGGAAAACCATACCAACAAGATAGTGATCCGAGTCGATATTGGCGCCTAGGTACGTTCGTACCGTCATCAAGTTCGAGTAGTGGCGACGGTCGATCAACACGTGGTCTATTTGGTTACGAGTGACTCCATCAGGTGGCTTTGTAGATATCTTTACGCGGGAACCTGGTACTCGCAACGACCATGTTTTTCGATGCTGCCAATTCTAAGACTCGAAGTCCATTGTCATAAGTGTTCTCATGCAAACTATGGGTGCCTGCGTAATGCCTGAATACCGGCTCCCGACCTATTTTTGCGTTCAAATCCCCGAGGATGATTTTAACATCATACCTTGGACAGGCAATGAGGGCCCTCTCGACTTGTTCGTAGTAAGTCTCTTTTTCTTCGTCTGAGGACTCCTCCGTAGGTCCGTGAACGTTAATGAGGCTGATGTTCGTAAATTTGCCTCGCACGCGAAGGGTGCATAGCCTTTCGCTTATAACGTTAAAGCCGATGATGGTAGACTTCATTTTTTCGCTGACTAGGAAGCCTACCCCGAGCACATGGTGTTTTGTATGACAGCTGTAGTATATGTCATATTCTTTCTTTTGTAGAACACCATTCCCTGTCCATCTGATTTCTTGAAGAGCTGTTATGTCAGCTTTATATTTTGACAGGGCATCGGCTAGCAGCCCGAGCTCTATAGAGCGATCGTACGTTTCATAAGAAAATTCGTAAATAGTTTTTTCGTTTTTTTTGCGTGGGTTGTCGTCGTGTGATCAGTCCGTTTGCGAGGCTTGTTTTCTCGGTCTCGTAATTCATTAAGTTTTACGGGACAGGGAATTAACCTGTCGCCAACCTGAGGAACCAGCCTGATCATATTAGCCAAACCTCTTTAAAGGCTTGTTTCTAGCGGCCGCCACGGAGAGGCTATGATCAGACTTCCACCAGTCCCGAATAGTTACGGCACGTGCATGTTTTCGTATGCGACATGTTATTCTCCCTATTCGTCTGATGGCTGACCGCCAACTATTACCTAGCCGTAACTAAATGAAATTTTTAAGTTTTTTTTTAAATCTGTGGGACAGTTTTTGAGAAAAATATATTTTTAATATCTCGAAAAAATTCATATGGCAGGTACCGTAATTTTTGGTCTTAAAAAAAAAAGAAAAAAACGTGTAGGGGGAAAATTAAAAATTAAATCTGCCAAGTTTGACGAAAATCGATTGAGCCATTTAGGCTGTAGTGGAACAGACAGACAGACAGACAGACAGATAGAATTGTGAGACCCACTTTTTTCGTCTTCGCTTTCATCGTAATGTCGACATTGATCAAAATCTCGAGTTCGATTTTTTTTACAAATGCATAGCTCGCCTTATAGTACCCATAAACCGCAAGTAAAAATAAGCATGAACACCATCAAACAACACAATCTTACTGTTAACTTGCAAATATCCCACAAATGAGGTGCTAAAAATCGCTATGACCTTGAAAAAGAATCTTCAGTTTTTCTTTTACACTCATGTTTGCAGCAATCAAACATGTTACCCGCTCCTTATTATATGTTTACTACCGCTGTAGCCTTCGATCAATTTTAGCAGAACCTTCTGTTTCCAATGCTCGCAGTCTTCTTCATTAATTGCGGCACTTTCCTCTGAAAGAGTTTTTTGAACAATGCCGTTTCTATTAGAAAAAACGTTAACGAAAACCTATTTTGTTGGCGCGTTAGTTAAACTTGCCTTTTTTTGAATTTGTCAAGACATCCTGTACTAGCAGCAAAATCAGTTTTTCCCAATACAGTTGCAAAACTCTTATCCTTCTCTTCTATGATTGCTTGAAACTGTAAGATTTACATTTCTTGCATCCGTAAACCATTTTGAGACAGCCCTGTCAACGCTTTCATACTTCAGAGGATTTTTTCTCATTGAAGTTTTGACGTTTCCAGATGTTTTTTAATATTTTCTCTATTTTTCAGTATAGTGGAAAGTGTACTTTTAGGTAAACCATATTTTATGGCCACATTTTTCTTTATAGCACCACAATCTACTTCACTGATAATTTTTAGCTTTTGTTTAAAAGTTATTTGCTATAATTTTCTTCCCGACATATCGACTCTTTAATTTTCGAAATGGTTGCCTTCTTTCACTAAAAAAAATTGAAGAAAAAACTAGCCATGCGTCTTCCTGAACAAACTTTCAAAATAACTCAAAAATTTAAAAAAATGGGATTATCCTGTTCAGTGCCAAGCTTCGAGTTGAAATATATGTAAACCTAATCATAGTGGACTAAAGTTGATTTCAAAAATTCAAATAAAAGGGATTTGTCCAATTCGAGTTAAAGAGATATTTTACCATCAAATGCAATCAGAAAAATTCGAAAAAGAGAGAAATTCGAGTTACAGAAGTTCGCATTATGGAAGTTCGACTGTGCTTATGTATAAGATTTCTAAAACATTTTTTAGACAAAGAATTTGTCAAAAAAGAAAATATGTTCCGTTTCTGAGATATCGAATTTTCAAAAATAGAATTTTTGACTTTTAATTTTAAATTCAAACAATATATTTCTTAAGGTTTGATATGCAATGGTTTTTTATTCTTTTAAGAAGCTTCTTTATAAAAAATGTTATTAAAATCAGATAAAAGCAGATAATAAGAAAGTCCAAAATCTAAGATATTGTACTGTCAATAATTTTATTCTATCGAATCATAGATAATAAAAGGCGAGAAATATACGATGTTCGAAAAGCATTTTTTTAATTTGTTATTTTTAGATAAAATATTTTTTTTTTAAATGCAAGGGAAAATTTTAAAATTTGTATCCAGAATGATAAATAAACTATTTTGCAGAGTATCTGGCTATAAATACAGTTGCAATATGGGTCACTTTGGTAACTATCATAGCTGTGCACGAAACTGTATGTGCTATTGAGTTTGACATCAAATTGCAAACAAACTTGTGAAATGTTTGATGTTAATAAATTCGTGGGAAGTATTTCTTAATTGTTGTAATTATATGCGATTTCGAGGTAAAACAGACATGTTTCTTGCAATTTCACATTATTTTTCCATTCAGCAAATGCACTAAAGCAGTTTGATACCAATTATTCAAGAAGTGCAATTTAATGCTATACTCCCTTTTATTTCAATACTAATTATATAGAATTTGTATTATAATAAAATAAGATCATTCAACATTATATTCTTTTTTATTTTCAGACTAATAAAAATAGATATTACTTGTGTTGCTCCAAACTTTCAACAAAATGCCAGTTCATCATCCAACTCAACACCAAAAGGATTTCACAACAAGTTTCATATACAAAAATAGTGTACTTGCTTATCGACCCCAATAAATAAAAAACTTTATTTAAACAAAGACAAAAATGTCAAGACATCTGAATAGATAGTTAAAAGACCCATCTTTTCGACAAATAAGAAATATAAAATCAGAAGAAAAAAACACAGAAGCAAAGGACCAAACGGAACACTCCAATGGTTCTAAATATGACAACATACCGCGATACGTACACAGCAACACTATGCATCCTGGCAATGGTCTTCGCTACAAAATCAGTCACATGCTCCACTTTAGATATTTACAAAAATGCCCGTTTGGGACATAGGATAGTCCAGACTCGATACGGTCGGTTGCACGGCCTCATCCTCCCGTTAGATAACTTTCGTTTCTTACGCTCGGTTGAGGTATTTCTTGGAGTTCCATACGCCACACCGCCAACAAAGCAGAATAGGTAAGTAAATTAGAAAACCCACAGTACATAAAGTTTGAGTAATTAAAAGGGACACTAGATTGGGAATATTGTTAAAAAGTCGTCTCCTTTTACATTATAATAGCTCAGTACCTTATAAAAAGGAATACAAAAAGATTCAAATGAGTGAATTCAATTTAAATAAAAAATTCAAATAAAATAAAAAAACCTAACAAAATGTCTATCTTTGTCCCCTATCTCTCAATTATAGAGGAAATTAAATATTGTTAAATATTGCACAAGGACATTGTGTCTTGTGTCCTTGGCATGACCGAAAGGCAAAAACAGAAAAACAAAATTAAACAACTTGCGCAAACTTTCCATTCATAGTTAAAAAAGGATCTGGGTCGAGTAGTTGCTGTGAGGCAGTTTTATTGAATTAATAAGTAGCATCAACACAATTATAAAGTATAAAAGGACACATATTTACATATATATGGTTTTGTTTCGTGCAGTTTGCGGAAAAATCACAAGAGTTGATATTTACTTACAAATAATTAAATTAAAGAACTTTCCGCTAAAATATAGGTCAATAAGTAGGTAGTTGTATTTTTAATGAACTTACACGTTCTTATAAAGACCTGTATATTGATTGATTCATGGATCTCTACGAGTACCTTTAAATATATATTTTTAGATGTACATATGTATTTAATACGCGATTTTGTGGAAATAATTTTCCATAATTGGATGACAGCAGATTCTGACTGATTCTATGGACAATGATACTACTAATGATACTACTAAACAAGTTCCTAAATAATTTCGTAATAGTAAAGAAGTTAATTCACTTTTTCTCAATTTTAAATACTTTTTAAACAATTTATTTATTTATTTGCTTCTGATTCTACATATTGTAGGACATTGTTCTTGTTCCTTCTTTCTATGCTTAGTTTTTTTCTGTAGGCAAAGTTAAAAGAATATAAACATAAATTTAAATCACCATAAGTAATGGCTTAATTTTAAACTTGAACATAAACATGAAGACACAAGAACTATTTTACATGACTACAAACTAAGTCCGAGAAGCATGCAAAGGTAAAAAATAATATTTTACTTGCGACTTATAGGTACTATAATTCAAGTTATGCATTTGGGAAAAAAAGTGGGTCTCGCAATTCTGTCTGTCTGTCTGTTCGACTACAGCCTAAACAGCTCTGCCGATTTTCTTTAAACTTGGAAGATTTCATTTTTAATTTACCCCCCCCCCATGGGTTTGTTTTTGTTTTAAGACCAAAAATAACGGTACCTGCCATACGATTTTTTTCGAAATTTTATAAGTATTAGTTTTTCTCAAAAAATGTTCGACAAATTTAAAAAATTAAAAATTAAAAAAAAATTCATTTAGTTAAGGCTAGGTAATGGTTGTAAAAACACAATGTCCAAAAATGGTTATTGAACCATTTTTTTGTTTTTGACTTTCTAAAAAACGGTACCACCGATTCCTATCATTTCTTTTTTTTTGCTAAAGCTTCCCAAAAATTTTAATAGAATTGTGTTTTAAAATTTTCAAAAAAAAAAATTTTTGGATTTAAAAAAAAAAATCAATTTCTTTTTCAAAACTCAATATTTTGAAAATTTTTGAAAAAAGTTTCTCAATATAATCTACAAGACGTGAGAAAAAAAATTATTTTACCTAAAAATAAAGGTATAAAATGGTTTTCAAAAATCTTAAATGGCGCGGCGGCGCCTAGAATTTTGATAAAAAAAATTTTCTTTACAACATAATACAGCTTGTGAGTACCATAGAACCTTTTTTTCATAACTTTGAATTTGTCATTATCGACATAACGGATTTTAATGAAGTTTTTTAAAGAGATGCTTCTAAAAAGTTTAAAAAATATTGCATTTCAAAACTTTACAAAAAAATATTTTTTGAATTTTCGGAAAAAAAAGTTTTTTTTTTTGTGGAAAATTCGATATCTCAAAAACGGCTCAATATTTTTTTTTTGGAAATTTAATTTTCATTCGTATAATAATAAAAAAGTAAAGTTTGCGTACAAAATTTTCTTCTTAAAATGTTTTTACAAATTTTGTATATAAAAGATTATTTTTTAAGAAACCACTACGAAGACTTATAATTTTTGTTCTTGCATAAACTCATATTTGCATAGCATTCTGTTCTTATCTCTCACTACTGAAAGAATTTAAAAAAATAATTTTATCCTTATCAAGAGTTTTGATGTGTAAACATCTTTGCCGGCTGTAGAGTGAATCGAAAACGTGAGTAAAACTTATACGTTCCGTGTAACCCGTTACGGTTACACGTTACCTACCTTACCGACGATTGCATTTAACACCATGTTTACATTGGAAATGTTGCGTACTTACGACATCGTGTTTACATTGGAAACTTTGAGTACTGAAATCTCGATTTTATTACTTTCCATTGCTGGCTAGAACTTAATTCAATCCCTTAAGGCCGCACCTCCATTAGCAATATTTATTTCTGACATTATGTCAGACACTATATCTGAAGTTTATATTTCTTCAACACCGTGGGCAAGTTATGTCGTGATTATTCATTCTTCGTCATGATCTCACCAAGTAAATCACGTGTGATTTTAGCGATAAACGCATTGGTACGCCCTAATTAATTTGAAGACTTCATTACGAGAAATTCGCCACTCTTCCATTTTTTTATTTCCTGTCGTGAAAGATTTTATTATTGCAACAAAATCAATAACAAATATACAAATGTTAATCAAAATATCTACTTATCTACTATCTTAAATGTTTTAATCCTCTTAATATTATTTGTAGCCTGAAAACAACCAAACAATTAAACTTTAACAAAACATAACATAAGATTGTCAATGAAATGAAGGAATGTTACATGAAAATGTGGGAATTGCTGTCAAGACTCAACGTCTTGTGAGAAATTTGTGTCTAGTGAAGTTGGTTTGTCCAGAAACGTCAAAATTTATATCTGCATTTATTTCTTCTACGAAGACAAGAAATAAACAGAAAAAATTATGTCTAAAAATAAAAAAAAACAGACATAAGGGGACTCCACAAGAAATATTGACTACATGACACATTTCTTGCAATCATTTATTTCAAGTGGTGGCTCAATGTAACATTACTTCACCTCTCGACCAATATGCCAAAAAGACGAAAGGCAAATCAATTGGTGTAAAATTTCATAGCGAGTTCATTTAATGTCTTAAAAATATCCACTTAACGTTAGTGATGGACGATAACATTTTATTTTATGCTCTTTAAATCGTTTTTACAGGACATGGTCCAAAATTACATGTGTTTTGTTGAAAGCGTTATTTACAGCTATGTAGAGATATTTTTGGATTTAAGTATAAGTTAAAGGGATGAATTGTGGGAAAAACACTGGCTTTCATTTGAATATATCTAAAGTCACAAACTAGTACGATTGCATTGTATGTTTATTGGGTACGTTCGATGACAAAAATATTCGGCACTCGGAGGAATGTTGATGTTTACACATCTTAACCGTGAGTCCCGGCACTCACACTTTTTTTTCTCTAATAACATTCGTTTTTAAAATTCCTACTCTATTACTTAGGAGCAAGTTCTTGCAACCCAGTCGTACATTTTATTTCTTATAATTTTATACGGGACTATGAGTACCCTTAAAATATTTGAGCACAGTGCCAGCGTCTTGGGAAAGTTGGAGAGGATTTAGAAGCAGATACCGATACACATTAGTTTTGAATGGTCTGAATGTTATAATGGGAAGGAAATTTAGAGTCGGGTAAGGCATTCCACATTCGTCTAGTGCCGCTAAAAAATAATCTCGGAATTTAACCGTACGTTCGAAGTTGGGCTCAAGGGTTAACTGATGAGCATTCCCTGAAGCGCTAATATTTCGGTAAAATTATTTAAGGCGATAAATGCAACTGGCTATTTAACTAGAATACTGTATATAAAAATAACGGTAGATAAGATAATGAAAGACAAGAAACATTGCGACGGTGCTCGAGAGATTTAAATGTTTCTGTTATACTTTTATCACCTATCATTTGTAAAGCTCTTTTTTGGATTCTATCTAAGAGACTCAAGTAAGTTATTGGAGCACCTGCCCAAATATAGAAATTGTCCTCGAGCTTCGGACGATAAAAATCTTATAGTTTACTTCCAGATCAGGAGGGGTAAAATATTTCTTGCAACGTCGAAGGAAACCTAAGCACTCGGCAGAGTTTTTGGCGACGCACAGAGGAGTATTCGACATCAAAATCCGGTCAAAATTATTTTTTTTGTTTTTCTTATTGGAATTGGCCTAAAATATTATTCTATAACTTATGATGCATTAAAAATTTACACTGAAAAAAATTTTCGGGTTAGATAAAAATAAAATTTTTTAATTAAGTATTTTTTTTTTCAATTTTATTTGATTCATTTTAATTATTTATACATGAAATTTTTTCGTTTGTTGCTTTCCTTAAAGATCATTTGAATGTAATTTGGTTATATATCTAAATTAAACATAATTTTTTAAACAACAAAGGGCAAATTGACTAAAAATACCTCAAGACTAAGAAACCCCATTAAAAAAAATGTGACAAGATGGGTGACTTTTTTTTATGTACATGAGATGACAAAAATGTACAGTTAAATATAAAAGAAAAATTTTCGCCCGATCGCACCCGGAACTATAACAAAAACATTTTTTTTCCACCGAAAATTACATAAATTTTCATGTTTTTCTATGCATTCTTATCATCTCAATTTTTAATACTTTATCAATAAAATATATGGAAATTTCTGTATTAAACTAAAGTACATACATACCTTGACCTTAGACATCACAATTATCACAAATCACAATAAAAAAAACAGACTTCAGTGTTAATGATTAGAAAACAAAATAAGCTTATGTGGCGGTGAGCTTATAAAATTGACTAGATTTAGACTAAGATCTTGAGGATTAGGGGGTCAAAACTTATTATTTGAAACCGTTTTTAGTTAGCATGGGTATTGAGGAATGCAAAAAGCAAAAATTAACGGGTCGAGTCGAATGCGATTTTTTTTTTTACTTATGACCGGATTTTGGGGTCGAATACTCCTCTGTGCGACGGGGAATATGTGATCATTACACACAAGGTGGTCTGTGATGCACATACCGAGAGCTGAAGGCTCTTGCCTTTCCTCACTGCAAGTGCCGATCATGAATAGCGGCATGGGGTGGATTTCGCTTTAACGACAGAAGACAGCATTGAGTTTTTGAAGCATTAAATTCTACGCGGCTTATGGTTCCACAATGCTATCGGGACCATAATTTAGGGATTAGAAGTTACAGATAAAAGATCATTGATGAATATTAGAAA
This sequence comes from Chrysotoxum bicinctum, assembly GCA_911387755.1. Taxonomy (NCBI): domain Eukaryota; kingdom Metazoa; phylum Arthropoda; class Insecta; order Diptera; family Syrphidae; genus Chrysotoxum; species Chrysotoxum bicinctum. The sequence continues at coordinate 135,803,536 of OU426988.1, forward strand.
GAGAGTTGGAGACAAAACGGAGCCCTGTTGCACACCAGCATTTATTTTATGGACTTAAGACCAATACAACTTGTATTTTCGTTAAAAGAGCTGGATGCCGAATTCTATAAAATTCTTTTGAAATATCAAGTGTAATAATCTTACTTTCTTCGAAACGATGTTAAGATTTGTCAGCGTTTGCATGACCTTAGAAAGAAGGGATGTGCAATTGGACGATAGTAAGAGGGGGAAGAAGATTCGCGTTTTTGAGGAACAGGCTGGGCCAAGTGCTGCTTTCCATCCACTCGGAAAGACACCAGAAGAGTAGGACATGTCGTATGAATGATGCGCTTATGAACTTTGAATTTAAATGACATAAAATTAAAATTTGTATTCAAACAAGTGCCAAATTACGTACCTATATGGCGAGACCATGGTGAAGAAAGAATAAAGGCACTAATCTGTAACCAGGCAGGCTGAATTCCGTGTTATCATACTTTTCACCCACCTGGATTTCGCTAAGTGCCAAGACTGCTAACCTGTGTTTAGCAGCATGGATATATGCGGCGCATAGGTTCTTCCTAAGCCCCCCGAATGTTGCTACAATAAACTCTAAATTCACTCAACATTACAGAAAACAAACATATTGAACCAACTCAGACAATAAACTTTGTTAATATCGAGGTTAGGCCCCAAAATAACTTCACAATACAATTTACTATAAGTTGTATTCCTTCATAGCAAATTTATTGATCCGCTCCTGGATGCCAAAAATGGCAGCAATCTATCTGATATTCCGTTAGTTCAATCAGTGACACACAATGCATGGTGTGACCCAGACAATGTATGTAACATGACATTTTTTTAATTTTCGGATTAACCGGCTTATATTTATAAATATGACTCGATATATGTCTTATATATACAACGCAGCTAGTCCGAAAAAAATTGAAAAATCTCATACGTTAACAACCGCGAAAACCTTAAAAGTTATGATGTATGCAACGACGAAAGCAAACTGTGGTTGAAGGAGAAACAAGGAAAATTTATTATTTTTCCAAGGTTGCACATTTTAGTTCTTTTTTATCACAACACCTTCACATTATGATACGCGCCGCGAGATTTTTTTTCTTTCACAACACAACTGATAACTTTGAGGTGGAGATCCGTACTCAACGCTTGAATTTATAAAAATTGTGTGTAGATCGCACTTGTCTCGAAAGGCCATCATTCCAAAGCTTGATTCCGCGAGCCGACGATGAAGCCCTAGTACTTCTATGACTGGGAATAGAAATCCTATTAAAAAAAAATTTATTCCTTTAAAAAGAACTCTAGAATCGAGTTAAAATTTTTTTTATAGAAAGTTGTAAGAACTCTTAGCTCTAAAAGGGCTGAAAAGACATATCCAGAAAATATTTAATAAATATAACTGGCCACTTCATTTAAACATATCCTCCATCCTGAAAGGCAAATAGTCGTTTATAATAAAGAATTTGCGAAATATAAAATTTATTCGACTTAACAACCTATTGACATGAGCTGTCCAAGTTAAAGTTTCATCAAGTATAGAACCCAAAGTTTTAACCTTGCTTTAGGATTGAACAATAACATTGTCTTACACATTCGGATCCAAAAGTAAAACAATATTGCCTTCGATTTTTCTGAATTCAATTTCAAGTTATTATGTGATTGTGAAGCCCATGAACTAACACAAAGTGGTTCAGCATTAACGAATGAGATGAAAAAAGGCAACTTGAATTATTGAGCAAGAAAAGAGTAACTGAACATCATTAGCAAAAATATTGGCGAGCGAGAAAGATGATACATTGTGAAGGTCATTTATAAATATAGAAAACATAATTGGTCTTAATATGGATCCTTGAAGGACTCCTCAAATGATCTCGATAAAATCAGATTTATTGTCACCATAACAGACATATTGAAAGCGCTGCGATAAGAACTAAAATATCCGATTACAGGCACTAATAGAGAAAGAAAAATTACTTTTGAATCAAAGACGAACATGGTTAACGCTTTCAAAGGCCTTGTTGAAATGCAAAAGCAATAATAAAGAAACATAATTGCGATATTTTTCCATTGCATACAAAGCTCCAAGATAGTCTGGTAGCAGACTAATGGGTCTAAAATCTGAAGGTTCCTAATACGTAGATTTTTTACCAACTGCTATGATTTCATCAACTTTTTAAGGTTGAAGAAGTAATGAGGACTGTATTTATTTGATGTAATAAATGGTAAAATAAGAAAGGATAAGCTATCTTGGTGAATTTAATTGGAATTCTATCAATATCAACAGCATTCTATTGAATAGAGAATAATGCATTGTTAAGCTCTATAAGGGAAATGCAACAAAACCGAAAAGTATTTTCAATTCCGGGAACAAATTTAACATCACTGGCCAAAGAAAATTCTTGGTTTTACTTCAGGTGCAAGAAAACCCTCAAAGCGAGAAAACGATGTAAAATTTGAACAATCCAGAAATTCCTGCAAGGCCTTCTTTTTAAGAACCGAATTCTCACATGAGCAAAAAAATAGACTTAAAACAGTGCGGTGTAAAAGGTTCGTTATGAATACAAAAAACTCAACATCGTTATCAATTCCCAATTTCCAATGTTTTTGTAGAAAAATTTGCAGAAAACTTTACCTTGCCTGACAGTGACAGAATTCTACCTGTGCTTGAGATCGTCCATTTTTCTTTGGGGCTACTACATTTTCGAACCCGTACAGTTGCTAGAGTACTAAAATATCTCGAAATTCGCAAATCTGCTGTCCCCGATAAAACATCACCAACCGTCTTAAAACTATGTTCTTCCCTTTTTTCTGTAAGCTTTTTTAACTTTCCTATTCTTTAGACCATTTTCCTCTAGATTCATCTTTAGCTTCTAGTTTCCGACCAACTGTTCTGATATCCCTTCTTTCGTAGGTCATGGAAATGCTGATCAATCGTCAGGTCATGAAATATCTCGAAAATCGAAAGCTTTATAATGACCGTCAGTACGGCTTTCGAATGTGGTGATAAAATGAATTTTACATATAGCTTTGGAAAAAGCTAAATTGTTGCGCCTGATATTTCTAAAGCTTTCTTATCGAACATGCGCGCTTTTGATATCAACGGGTTACTTCTTCGCTGGACTAGAAATTACCTTTCCGACTGTTTTTTTTTTGACGCTTTCAATTCTGAAATTCATTAAATACATGCTGCAAAGCCCCAAGGCTTCGTATTTTCTCCCTGAGTTTTTCATACTCTTTTCTTGGTTCAGCTCACTCTACTTCAAATTTCAATTTGCAACTGCAGAATACGTTGAGGTCATTAAACTCGGATTTAAACAATATTGTTAGATAAAGCATTAATAATCTTGTAGAATTTAATGTTTCCAAAACTCAAAGCTGTCTTCAGTCATTAAAGTGAATTAACCCGCCATTGCCATTATACATGAATAAAACTTGCATCGTGGAAACTGAACAACATTTGGAAAACGACCACATATTAGATATTGCTAAAAATGCTGCAAAATTCCTATTCTTTTTCAGGCGATCTAAGAACTTTTTTTCTCCTTCTGGTTTCCAAACTATTTATTAAGCATACATTCACCCAAAACTAGAGTAAAACTCTCATATTTGGTGGGGCACATCCAAAACATCACTCCAACTATGGGTAGAATCCAGACTAGAGCTTTAAAATTGATAGGCAATAGTTCGATTACGGAAACATTTGTTGCGTTGGAATATCGTAGAAATCTCTCTTGCTTATCACTGTTTTATCGTTACTAGCTGACCCAGCTCTCGAAATTCGAGTGCCAATTTATTTATTATTTATTATTAAATTATTGGCAGTGTTTTCAAGCAAATTTATTAAATTAAATTTTATTTCATGTAATATGCAAAGTGTTCGACAGTGCAAAAACAAAAATGACCCACAGTATGTAAATGCGTGTCTGAAGTATATTCTGCACATCTCCGTAACTGTGGCTTTCCAACCATATAAAATTTATCGAAATCGGTTAAATACTTTTGGAGAAAAGTGTACCACAAAAAACATGTTTGCCGTTTTATTATATGATACTTCTTCAAACGATGTTCTGTTGAAATAGTCAGTTGTTTCCTCCCCTTCAACAATTTCAGCGCTCTGCGGGAAATCTTCATAAGTATATCCGTGATCCTAATTTTGGACGTACTGTCAAGTTAAGAGATTTTTTTTATCCGTACTACACGAATGTGTAATTCTTTAGCCAATCATCTCATAACTTCTTCAATTTATTATAAAAAAAAATCTCTCTGGGTGGCTTTGTGAGAAATGAGCATTTGGAATGGACGAATTGACTTTTTTGCTAGGTTTAATAATTTTAATGATAATTTGATAAATTGGTTTTGAAACTTGATGTGTACATTAAAATATAATTTTATTTTTTTTCCTTGACAAGTTTTTTTTTTTAAGTGCAAAAATAATGGTAAATAATGGCCAAATTTTTTTCAGAACCAAAGAAAATATTTTTCTTCGCAAAAAGTGTTTTATGGATTTTTAGAAAAAGTCTCGGTCTAAATGGGACCTCCAATAAAATCATTTGGTTTTCGAATTTCTCAAAAACTGTACTACTAATTTCGATTATATTTCTCATCAGCAAAGGCTCTTTAAAAAAAAATTTAAATTTCCGTTTTGTCAAAGATATGTTACATTTGAAAATTAAAGAAAATCTGAACGAATTCCACAAACGAATTTCTATATTAATTCTGCTTCTTCAAAACCTTGCTTGAAATTCCTCATCGTGCTTAATAAACTTTTGAAATGTGCATCGGCATAAATCAAAACAGCTACATACATGTATGTATGTACATACTGATATCGTCATCTTGCTTCGATTTGTCATTTCAGATTTAGTCCAACAAGAGCACCAGCACCATGGGACGGTATTAGAATATCAGACAAATACAGTCCCGTATGCCCACAACGCCTGCCAAATATTCAAAACGAAACAGCAGCCCTTGAGAAGATGCCAAAGGGACGCCTAGAATACTTGAAGAGACTTTTGCCATTTTTGCAAAATCAATCAGAAGACTGTCTATACCTAAATATATTCTCACCGATAAATGGTAAGTAACAACTTTTTGATAAGAGAAAAAAAAGCTAGAAACTACTCGAACATTGAATATGCATTACAAATTTTGCCAGTGCTGAATTATGCAATTAAGTTGTGCTCGACAAAGAATTTGAATTGATTATTTTTATTTATTTTGATTTTCAATAAAACCATAAAATTCCCTAACTAATGATATTTTTATAGTCATGTACCTAATTGAATTTCAATCGTTTGAATTAGAGGAATTTTTTAGTGCTTCAAACTCCTGAAATCAATGTAAAAAAAATGAATTCAATGAATACAAATTAATTAATATTCACTGAATTCAAATTCTTTAAATTGGTAAATTCTTTGAACGGAAAATATATTTTAATAATAACCATGGTCTTGCGGTCCTTTATTCGCATGGTACCTAGATAAAATATTTTTATCAAGTTTGAGATTGGGGGATAAAAAGTTTGTTTGAATAAAAGTCAGCAGAGTATTCTGTCACTTTGCTTCCGAGCTTTAATATCTGCATTATGCTCATAGTTCATACGTGTTTTTTTTTTTGCGATATATGAATACTTTTTGGTAAGATATGGATTTGTATAAAAAAATTAAAACTTGAGTTTTGATCAGATGGTGATAGGGAAAATGAAAAAAGTGGGTTCTGTATGTTCGAAAATATCGTAAGCATTTTGAAATTTTTCCCCCGACATGTTTTTTTTTTTAATTTTTTGGTTTATGAACAAAAATAAAGATACCTGCCATACCTACCTGTTTTTTTTAAATATAAAAAAAAAAAAACAGAAAATATCATTCAATTCAAAAGCTAGCTAATGGTTGAAAAAATTTTTTATTAATGGTATATTCCTTTTTTTCGATTTTCTCAAATATGGTTCAACTGATTTTGGCCTTTTTAAGGTTCCTCAAAATTTTTAAAAGTATGAAGTATCCAAATTTTCAAAAATGTTGTTTTTGAAACCTCAATATTACGAAAACCACATGGTGGATTGTTTTTTAATTTTTCAGTTCTAATGCTAGCTACACACGAGGCAACCGTTGCAGCAACACAGCCATGTTGAAGCAACCGTTGCTTTGTGTGTAGCTATGTTGCCAATTGATTTTGTGTTGTTGCAACCGTTGCCAGAAATATCAAAAAGTTTTGATATTTTCGGTCGGTTTCTCCAACTGTACTGTAGTTGCGGCAGCAATTGCCACGTGTGTAGTGAACAAACGAAACACGTTGCTGCAACGGTTGCGTCGTGTGTAGCTAGCATAACGATTTATAATTCAGATATTACAGAAATTAACCCATATAGAACTTTTTTTTATCGATTTTTGACTTTCTCTTTATCGACATAACAGATTTTAGTAAAATTTTGTTGACAGAAACTTCTAAAAAGTTAAAGAAACATTGCATATCAAGCTTCTAAAAAGTTTTAAAAACATTGCATATCAAAACTAAAACAGAAATAATAAAAAATAAAATAATAGAATAATAAAACAGAAATACATAATACATATTTTAGGATTTTAAAAATTATTGTTTTTTTTTAGTGGTGAATTCACGTCGTCTATGTTTGAAATATCTGTACCCCCAAATCGCTAGTGTAGGATTTCCAGAGTGACATCAACTTGTTACAATTAAATTATGCGCAACAATGATGTGCCTTGTATTCATTCTTTTCTCTCTTTTCTTTCGTTGCGGCTGTACCACCATATTTTCTAACATATCTGGAGCAGGGTTGCAAAAGCTTAAGTCACTTTTTAGCTTAAGCTTGGCTTTAATTCACAAGCTAGTGGGTGATTTATGAATTCAGAAAAATGTAATTCAGCAGCTAGTTGCTGACTTATGAATTAAAAAAATTGTTGGTGACTTGTGAATTAAACAAATTTAAATCATAAGCTTCTTAGTGAGTTATGAATTAAAAAAAACTAATTCAGAACCTGCTTAGTGACTTATGAATTAAAAAAAACTAATTCATAAGCTAATGGATAAATTCTGATTAAAAAATTATTAATTGGAAAATTTGTAAGCTAGCATGATAATTTTATGACACACAAAATCTTAAAATCTACTTTCGTTAATAATTAAATAATTAGTAGTAGTCAAAACAAGCTAGTTTATGAATTATTTTTTTTTAAATCATAAGTCACTAACTAACTTATGAATTAGATGTTTTTTAAGTCACAAGTCACTAACTAACTTATGAATTAGATTTTTTTTTAAATCACCAATCATGTACAGACTTATGACTTATGGTTTTTTTAATTCAAAAATTCGCAACCCTGCGGTTATCAAAATTGACTACTAGTTTTGTTGCATGAAGACGGTAAGGAGAAGAATTCTAGCGGATGATCTGTAGAGATCTGGTTTCCACACGTGATCAAAACAAAACTTCGACTCCGATTCGTCTGAAATTTTGACAGTAGCCATCTAAGAAAATATACTAGACGATAGTAAATCTCTCTTGCGATACTGGCACCATCGGGCGGTGATGCTTAGTACTTATCGGACCACCGTCGTATGTGGGATACTTTCTTGGATAGAACCAAATTACTGTTAGGGTTATCAAAAAGGCACTCCCAGCGATCCATACAAAAGTGGTCGAATGATGAACCTATGATAAGTCTTGAATCAAAGCTTGCTCAAATCATCCAACTTCAACTTCAAGAAAATGTGGAGGGCCTGTATTAAAATCTGGAAAAAAATGTTACTCCGATGATTGATGCAAACTAAGTTTTTGAAGAGAAACAACACGAAAAAAGGCAGAAACATCTTCAGAAAAACCATTCAGAGATACTCTTCAGGTGTTGACGTATTTTAACGGTCATACCTTACAGTAAATTCACAAATTTTACGTAAGGTTTTGACATCGCATTCAGAGAAATTAGTAAGGTAATTATAAACTCTCAAACAGCAAATTGGTTGGAAAAGTATGTGAGATGGTTCATGACTCTCATCTCCAGATTTATAGGAGAAGATCAAATGCCTTATAAACAGATGGAAAGTTATTCAAAATGAAGGATGCTATGCGAGGCTGTGATAGTAACCGATTGAGCTTTTGTCAACCACCATGGAGATTGTCTCGGCTAAGTAAACCAAAGATGAATTTCCATAGAATTAGGGTGAAAAAAATCTGGATTTTTCCAGAATTAGAAAATAGTGCTGGTTGATTTTAAAAGTTCGTTAGATATAAATACAACCACAATACTATTCAGATAAAGTGGTGTTATTAACATATACAAGAAAGTAGTGAAATAAGTTACAAATCCAGAGTCATGAAGGTGAAGAAATCATCTCGTTTTTTCTATATATGCTTCTCCGAAAGTTTATGAGTATAAAACTCATGGATGGATGTTTTGGAAGGAAATTGCTAGCGTATAACCCAAAAAAAATTAATACTTGCACTGTTAGTGCAGTGAAGAGTGCTTCTAAAGTGGGAAAAGAATACGAAATGAATCATCTCGGCTAAAAATAGGATGGTCGCAAAATTCTGCTTTCTTATGTGATCGAAAAATATCTCCTTAGCTAAAAGGTAGACTATAAACCGTAATTGTGAGTTAAACACAATTTTTACAATTTTGGGCAAGAGCGTACATAAAGTATGAGTGTTAATGAAATCCAGCTTGAGTGAAAGTGATCGTATGACAGCACGAGAACCATATCTTAATCAAATTAGGTATACGAACATTTTGAGAAGACGTCATATCACAAGTACTTGCGAACTATAAGCGTGATCCTTTTAAGCCGATATGATAATATCGATGGCACAAAATAATAGCAAAAAGACTCTCTCGGAGAGTTGGCATATTCTCGAATCTTATCTTGTCATTCGGATTCGATGGAAAATTGTAATGTTCCGTCTACTGTTGTCGGTTTACAAAAAGCATAGAGCAATAGTTCAGAATTCTCTAGTACTAGTCCCAGCTTCTCTTTAAGCTATTACTATCACAAAATCTAAGTTTATTCGTGATTAAATTCTAAAATTTTTGGAACACAAATGGCAATTATATACGCCGCCGTTGGCAGAGGACTTTCATTGCGTAGGCAAGATTTTCCCAATTTATTTAGCCTTATTTGCTGTTGTTTTTGCTTGACGCTCACCCAAGTAATAAATCCGCGTCGGATTTGTCATTGCCAGAGATATATTCGTTACTATAAGAGTCCTAAATAATATTTACATTTTACATAAATACTGTTAATTTGAACACATTTTTGCTTTATAAAATTTATAATAACACTAAACATCATGACAAAAAAAAAACAAGAAATTTCTCTGGTGAATAATTTTGATGAACGATAGTCAATTCATCCTCTATAATTCCTCACCCAGGACATAAAACTCTATCAAAATGTGCCTTTCTTACCATTCTTGATAATACACACTCCACAGAAATGTAATTTTACTCTGCTCTGCACATCTCAGACCCAAGGTTAATGGGTGGTTATTACTTTTGATGTATGTTGAACACTCATCTAAAATCTTATCTTATAATAATGTGCAGAGAATGTCCTTGATGTGTGGCGAACTGTCAAAAAGTGTTTTCAAACAGTAGAAATCCGGTATTTGTAATTTTTATTGGCTTAAGTAAAAATACATAAAATTAAAAAAAAAGGAAAAAATAGCAACGACTTAAATTTTGCGATCGTAAGATATCCTTTAGGCAGTTTTTGCGTGTTTCTAAAATATAAAATTTTGTTTAAATTCCAAGCAACTTGATTAAGAGAAGAGGAGAACTTTAAATTGCTTAGCAATTCATCACAAATAGACTCACGATTCTGAGCAGCATTTGGAAATTGTTAAAATTTATTAAAAAAAAAAACATTGCTTCGAGTATGGATCTAAAACTGTATTTAATTTTTTTGTTTTTTTTTTCAATGACGAAAGCAATTTTCGTTAAATGTCTGTATAATCAACAGAACTGAACGATTTACAGCGGTGCCAATCTACAAGCCATGGTCGAAATACCATTACGTATAGAAAAAGTAATCGTTTGGTGCACTTTATGGACCGGTAGAATCATTGTCTTCTATTTATGTCATCCCAAATATGATTTTAGTCAAAACGATGCTTACTTTATTTTTCGGGTCTCAATTGTTACAGACCTGCGGTCTTTCAAAAATCTCTTTTCCCTCAAAATTCTGACTAGGTAAATAATATCTATTTTCCAACTTTATTTTATATATTTTTACTTGTAATGACAAAATGTGAGTTTGAAAAAAAGAATCGAATTTGTGATTTTGATTAAAGTTGGCATTACGATGATAGAAAACAGGAAAAAATTGGGTCCTGAAATTCTGCCCGTCTGTCTATCTCTATGCCTCTCCTACAGACTAAGCCAGTTTTTTTGAGAAACAAAATAATTTTTTTTTTGAAAATTCATGTTCTTGAAATCGGGTAGATTCTTCTTTTTTGAAATTATTTCGTTAGTTGTATAATTTGAAAATCAAATTTTGTAACCAACATTTTAAATAAATTGCATGGATAAACTCATATTGTTTAATACAATTTCATATATGTACATATACAATCCTTTAACTCCAAAATAATTTTACATAAGGGCAAGTACCTACCTACGTGCAATCCAATTGTTATTTTATTTGAATAAGCTAAAAATTTGTGATGAATGATATGAAAATATCGACGAAATTCTCCACAATACAAAATAGTGCTCGATGGTATCGGCATAGTATCAGAATAAATATTCAAGATGTCATAAATTATATATAATACAAAATATCGTATTTCTACTTCCACTTATTCTTATCATATAGCGGCGGTCAAAATAATAGTAGTGAACCTTATATGACACAACAAAAACTAAAATAAATTAATCTACTAAGTTTAAGGAAACAAATAGACATCTGATTTTCAAATTAAATTTTCTTAGGCATTTAATTTCAGAAAAAAATTATTTTCAAATTCAATAAATCAGTTGGTAATTTCAAATCTATCCAATTTATATAAGAAAACAGTGGTCAAAAGAATAGTAGCGCACATTCAAAATCCATCTTTAAATATTACATAAGAGAAAGTTAATAGACAATTTCTACCATAGGTGATAGTCGAGTATTTAAACCATAAATTAAAATTGAGTTGCATGTCCCTTATTGGAAATAACAGAGCACAACGACGCTACATTGAATTAATAAGATTTTCACATCTGTCTACAGGCATGGACCTCCAAGACTGCTGTATATATTCCCAAAGGGTTGTGTTAGTAGTTGGCTTACAACTATAGCAACATTCTTCTTGATATCGTGCCAAAGATTTTCTATGGGGACTGCGCAGGCCACTCCATGACATTAACCCTCTTTTCTTGGAACCACTGCTTCGCAAGTTTACTTGTATGCCTTAGGTCGTTATCTTGTTAAAAGACCCATTTCAGTTGCATTGCATTTTCAGCATATGGGAATATAACTTCCCCCATGATCTTCATATAAAGATGCTGATCCATAATGCCTTCAAGGCGGTACAAGGGACCAACACCATAGAATAGAAGGAAAAACATGTCCAAACAATTATACTGAATCCTCCATGTTTTACTGTCTTGGCTGTGAAGCGTGGATTGTATTCTGTGTTTGGAGGCCTTCCTACATATTGGCGAGATCCCCTTCCACCATACAACATAATCTTGGACTCGTCTGACCACAGAATATTCCTCAACAAAAACATGAAAATTCAGGGACTTACCAATGACTTTATTTATACACTACTATTATTTTGACCACAACTGTATGTAAAAAGAGCATCATTTCCTTTGTCATACATTACACAATTTAGTTATGCCCGCAACAATCTTATATTTTTGGAAATTTTCAGTGAAAAAATTGTATGGGACAGACAGAAAATAAAATCTACCATTCACATAATACAGAAAATTATGTTAGTCTTTTAAACTTCAAATAAACAGAAGTATTGTGAATTTTTGTGTGCATTTTTGTGAAGTTACAGTTCCGTATTATATAACAGTTTAGGTTTTTTCAACCAATATTGTTCATATTTGTATATTTTCTTTGATCTTTTACACACTTTTCCGTTACCATATTCAGACATTGAAAACCAATTGCATCGGTATCTCTTTTTCAATCCCATCTCTTCTAAGCGCTTGGCCATTTTAAGGGTAGTCAAAATCCCTTTAGTGCGCGTAAAATATAAAAAAAATGTAAAAATGTGATAGTACTAACAGCCTTAAATCAAAGTTATAAGCCGCAAGAGCAAGTTCATACGATCGGTACGGCGACCGGTGGTCCCAGTCTATGCATCCCAGGATACTTGGTCCCGCGACAACTGGTCCTATACGACAACTGATCCCACATTATCTATCTTCTTTCAATAATCAAAAATTTGACTAACCCTATCTTCTTCTTCTCCTCCTTACCCCTACTGCATGTAAAATGTAAAGAAACTTTGCATACATCCAACTCGCACCTACCCCAAATCCGATAGTGTGCCCAAGCAGGGGGGTTGCAGGTCGGCAGCATGCCCAGCCCTTATTTACCTCACTGTTTATACGTCGTAATAAGAAACAGTATTATAAAAATGCTGTTTGTAGTGGGATCAGTTGTCGAGGGATCAGTTGTCTGGGATGTGTTGTCGTGCGACCAGTTGTTAGGGACCAGTTGACAGGGAACCCATACGATCCTTTCGCATATGTTTTTACTTGCAACATATGGGAACATATGCATTCGTAAAACAACGAACTCAAGAATTTGATCCAGACTTGACATTACGATGATTGGGAAGATGTAAAAAGTGTGTCTCGCAATATTCTGTCTGCCTGTCTGTTCCACAACAGCCCAAACGGCTTAGCCGATTATCTTTTAACTTGGTAGATGGTATTTTTAAATTTCTTCCCCTCACGTTTTTTTTTTTTCTTTTTTTTTTAAGTCCAAAAATAATCCTACCTGCCATACTTACGAATTGTTTTCGAAATTTTATAATTACAATATTTTTTTTTTTAGTATAAAAATTTGTTTCTTTAATTTCTATTGTAAGGTGAAATTTGAAAAACTATTTAAGAGGACAGTCGCAAGTTTATTGTAAATACAGATATAAAAACTAACTTAACCTAGCTTACTCAAGTGCCAGGCCCTGTCATGTGATCTCTATCGTGCTGAGTTAGTCACACATCGTAGCTTGAAGCTTAGATGTTTCATCATCGTCAGATCAGTGATCACATGTCAGGGCCTAGTTCTACTAAACCTAAGATTCGGCTTCAACCCACTCAAGCCACCAATATTTTGTTTGATTCAATCGATTAGAATTATTTGTATCCCTAGTGCTAGTGCAGTATCTCAGGTCAATATTCCCAACCCCCGATTCAAAAGGCATGTAAAGGATTCTTTTATCTGTTGCTCTTCGTGCAGCAAGGTATATTATTGGATCGTTTATTGAGTCTGATAAATACCCATATGCCTCAAGATACAGGAATGCCTCTGGTGGTATGTATCCAGTTTGCAAAACATTTCTGAAATACTCAGACTTGGGGTAAAATAATCCCGATATGAAATCGTTTTCTACAAAGTCCACCGAACGTGCAAAGTGATTCCTCCCAAGGTCCAGTATGACGTTGTTCATTCTGGATATTCCGGAAGGATCCAATATTCTTTTGTTTGAGAAATAGTGCCGAAAGTCAGAAAGTGCACTTCTATACATATGAATACAAGCTCTTAAACACTTCCTTTCAAATACTCAAAGCTTTTCCATATACGAGAGGTTAATATTCCACCATACTGGACTCGCATAAGTCAGAATTAAATGAACGAAAGCTTGGTTACAAGCAATCTTCGCATCGGGTCTTAAATATCCGGAGTAGAAAAGTCTTTTGAGAGACATATGTATGTAAATGCTGCCCTTGCCTTCCTATCTGAGTATTGATGTGCTCATTGTAGTACATGTACAAAAGAACTTGTCCAAAAAACACCTTTTTTCGAATCAATATGAAGACCATTTAAACTTGTTATTCTTAGGTTTTTCCAGTTGCGTCTCAAGTTTGAATTACCGTGTCTTACTGGGGTTCGGAACAGTGGTGCCAGCACCTAACTTGATACAATCGGGTCTAGTCGATGTAATCGAGTATATGGAGTTCCTTATTTGATTCAATCGAATCGAAAACAATCGGCTGATCATAAGAAAGAACTGCCTGTTCTCAATTGTATCGACCTAATCAAGTTAGGTGCTAGGGCGCCAGTATGGTTTCACATTTCCCATAGTTGATTTTAAGCTTCCAGTCCGAACAGTAGTTTTGAAAAATATTAAATTTGGTTCGGAGCTGTGTTTGAATCTCTTCAATTTTTGACCCACTCGCATGCAATTTAGCATCGTCGGCAAACGCTTTCGTATTATCGAGCTCCCTGAATATATCAGAAATTTATATGTTGGAGACGTGTGGCGCAGTCACTGTGCCTGCAGAAGACCATTCGTGACACTAAAAACCTCAGCTGTCGTGTATTCTCTATATATTACAACAAATTTCTTTCCGTATATCATGGATATTACCATCTTTGTAAGATGATTTGGAAATTCATATCGAATAAGTTTGTAAATTAACCCGTTGATCCACACCGTGTCAAACGCTTTTTCGATATCTACTAGACAGGCAGCCATACATTTCCTGCCGTTAAGATTCCAGTTGCTGTCAGAAACTAATTTTGTAATAGCTTCACTGCCGAGTGATTTCTTTTGAACTCAAATTAATTTCGCGGAATAATCTCCTTTTTTCACATACGAATAGAATTGATATACAGTCGACTCCGCTTAACTGCAACCCCAAAATGCAAAAGAATCGTTGCAATTAAGCGGATTTTTCACTTAAGCGAACTTCGGATAACTGCAACCTTGTTGCACTTAAGCGAACTTCGGATAAATGCAACTCTTTTTCATTTAAGCGGAGTTGTTTTCAAATTATATTTACTTTTATGCATATTTCGTCGGCTGGATGCTATCTTGTTCAATGTCCATTTTTCAAAATGTTGGGAAATCGATTTTTAAAGTTCAAATTGAAAGTTTTTGTGTATGTAAGAAAATATTTGATTGGTATTATTTTTTTTCTGAAAGCCTTGACAATTTTGTTTATAAATCAAGCTACAGAAATTGTTTTTATTTTATTTTGAATTAGTTATAAATTAAAATCAACGAGGAAGTCATTTATATGTATGGATATTGTACAAGATAGAAATTATGCATTTTTTTTAATACATATACTAACAATTGTTCAATATAATACAAAAAAAGATGAAAAGCAGTTTATTGAACAAAAATGAATTAAAAAATCGTTAAAAAAGTGTCTTATTGAACAAAACAGTTCTCTGTAAATTGAAAACTAAAAGAGATAGAACAAAATCGTTTGCGCCTAACTCGATTTCGTAAAAAATGGCCTTTTGAACAAGATAGCATCCAGCCGACGATTTGCATTTAATTCAAATTTCAGGTAAAAATACGACTGTGACGATTGGAATGACTGATGGAAGGGTGATAATGTAACTTCATATTGTAACTTCAAATGTAAAATTTTATGTGTGTTCGTTTGAAAATTTTTGGACACGTTCTAAGTTGCACTAAAGCGGAGTTATTTTAATACAAACTGTTTATTTGGGGGAAAAAATTGTTTCAAATAAAAGGAGTGTTCACTTAAACGGAGTTCCAATTAAGCGAACCTATTTATTTGGAAAAGAGTACAAAATAAATCGGTGATAGATGTATTGTTTCAGATATCCGATATTTTCAGTTAAGCGGAGTGCAGATAAGCGGAGTCGACTGTAGTTACTAATGCTCCTCCCTTAGGACCATTTTTTTATGTTTGAAAATATGGATAGTATGGTGTATTCAAGTTTAATTTTTTTTTTTGATTTTTAAAAAAAAATTTCAACTTTATTTTTCAAAACTCAATATTTCTAAAGCCCCATGTTCGATTTTCCTAAGACTTGACAGTTCAAAGTTTTTTAATGCAATCTACAAGATATGAGAAAAAAAAACTTTATTTCATCCTTAAATAATGTTAAAAAATGGTTTTGGGATGTCTCATTTTGTCTTGAAAACGGCATCTAGACTCTTGATGAATTTATTTTTTCTTTCAATTAATTTTTGCGATCTATAACTCAATAAAAAAATGAAATTTAGATTCTACTGACTGAACCTACCATATAACAATTTTTTTCAATATTTGAATTTCCCATCTTCAGCATAACGAATTTTAATGAAATTTGTTATAGAGAAGCTTCTAAAAAGTTTGAAGAATATTGTATTTTGATTTTTGAAAAAAAAAAAAAAACATTTTTTTTAGATTCAATATCTCATAAACGGGTCAATATTTTTTTATTTAGTTTTTATTCCTACAGTATTACAAATTTTAAGTTTGGGTTTCCAAAATTTTTTCTTTAAATGTCTTAAAAGTTTTGTTTTAAGAAAACTGCTAGAACGATTTATAATTTTTGTTCCATGAACTAATATTTTGCTAAATATCAAATGCTAAAGGAGTAGTTTACGTCATTAAAAAATACAATTTTATGGTTATGATCCTTTTTCTCTAGGAAGATTATATTTTTTGAGTTTTTAGTCCTTTACATAAGAGCAATTTCGCGCAATCCAATAGTGCATTTTATTTTTTATTATGACCATTTATTTTTTTCCAAAAATTTTTCATTTGAAAGCTTAGAATTCCAACCTACCAACAAATTATTTTTTCTTCGAATTAACTTTGCATGCCAAAACTTAAAAATATAGTTTTGGGATTTAAAAAGAATAATTTTGTTTTTAAATTGGATATTTCAAAATCGTGTCAATTTTTTTTAATTTAATTTAAATCAAAACTTAAAATTGACAAAGAATAATTTTTTCTTAAGAATATTTAAAAAAATATATATGTAAATATTAGATCTTTATTATTTATAAAACCGCTGCAACGACTCATACATTTTTTTTCTTGAATAAATTCATACATCCTTTCCTTGGCATTCTGTTTTTAGCTATGTATGTATTTAAAAAATGAATTTAATTCTTATCAAAATTTCTTACTAAATAACAACCAGTTTTTCAAATTCTATATCTCTGAAAGATAAGAATAAGTTTGTGCGACCCAGTCGTCCATTTTATTTTATAGTTTTTCAGTTTTCCTCAATTTTCGACGAAATCAAATTTTAAAATATTAAAAAAATGTTTGATCTGTAAAAAACAACTCGGCATACTTATAAAGTGTTTTATAGTAGGTACTAAATTAAACCTTTCTGTTATTTCTTTTTTTGTAAGTTTTTATTTTATTTTTCATCCCTTTCCACCAAAATTAATATTATATCCAAAAACTACCAATATGGACTTAAATATAAAACTTTATAGAAATTTATTTTCTGTCCGGTCATGAGAAGAATGCGCTGGTGAGGAGTGTCAGTAAAGGGAGAATACACTGTGAATGCTTGGACTTAATTAAAATAATTTACCTTCCAACTTTGACCTTAATGTAAGTAAGACCAATTGAAAAGAACTCAAGTAAACTTACCCCTTTTATAGTCCCTCCAAAGCTCTTCCAGTCTTAACACACTGAAACTTTCATAATATAATAAGTTGAGATTCGAGAAATGTTAAGTTTGTTTCTTTAGTTTTAAGTAATTTGCACTATTAATAATTAATTTAGGTATTTGGCAAGGTGAATTGTAATGATGAATAAGTACGTTGCAGTAAAAGAAAAGTTATTTAATTTAGTAGGTATCTCTTAAGAACCTCCCGAATCGAAAACATGGGATTTCAACATAATTTATTTTATTCTTTGGTTGCTTATCAATATAATGTAAAATTATTAAAATGGCATTTTCCATTTAAATAAAAGAAAAATAATTCTACAAATAAATCAATAATTTTAACGTTCTCTATCATTTTTCTTTGCAGCGGCCTCCACTGAAAAGAAATTACCAGTAATTGTGTTTCTGCATGGCGAGTCGTTTGAATGGAGCAGTGGGAACCCCTACGATGGCAGTGTCCTTGCCAGCTACGGCGAGGTTGTCGTGGTAACACTTAATTACCGATTAGGTATTCTAGGTATGTACAAGTAATTCTATTTTCCCCATCATCCCAACTTCTGACCCCAAATCATAAAACGGGTCGTCTGCTCATAGTGTAACCAACGTTATTTCCACCTCATTCTCATCACACATGTGCGATACGTGTCATCTCCCATTCGAATGATTACTTCAATCACAGGGTTTGTATGTGTATCCCATCATTTGCCCATTAAACTCGTCACATGTGTGGAACAGTGATTTGAGAAACGATGTTCCTGACTGGCTTCCCCCAAAATCCTGGTTGGGTCTGCATGACATAGCAAGTGAGGCGGAAATTAGGAAACAAGCACATTCCCGACCCGGACCAATTTCTGCACGTCTGTGTAGCTGTATACAAAAACATCACAATCCTTATATCCTTCCTTCTATTCCATCTGACTGACAAACACCATTTTGATTATTTTTTGTTCTTGTTCGCGTTCTCTTCCTGCGACAGGTTTCCTGAATGCCAACCCCAGTCCGCACACTCACGCTCGAGTAGCAAACTATGGCCTAATGGATCAAATGGCCGCTTTGCATTGGATTCAGCAGAACATTCAAAAATTTGGCGGCGATCCAAGTTCAGTTACACTTGCTGGCCATGGGACTGGAGCTGCGTGCATAAATTTCCTTATGACGTCGGCGACCATGGTGCGCGGCCTCTTTCATCGAGCAATCCTGCTTTCGGGTTCGGCGTACTCGTCCTGGGCACTAGTCGAGGATCCAGTTATTTTCGCCCTCAAATTGGCCAAAGAAGTTAATTGCTCCATACCAGAGGATTTAATTAAACATCACGAACAGATTGTTGATTGTTTGCGAGAAGTGTCACTGGAGGACTTGTACGGGGCCGATATACAAGCACCGAACTTCTTGACATCCTTTGGCCCATCGGTAAGTACATTGTTCGGGGTGTTGCTGTGTGAGGAGTCTTGTTCTTTTTGTTTTGGACCTTTTCAGAGTTTATGTTATCTCTTTGTGTTGTGTGAGTGCTTACCTAGCCACTTTAGGGGGAGAAGTGTTTAAATAAGAGCCTGGGGAACAATATTGAATTATAAACATTATAACGTAAGGTTTCTTCGAAACAATCAGATATGACCGAGGATTAAGAGGCTTTCATTTCGATAGTACTCCAGTAACACCAGGGGATTAAAAGTGTTTTTTTTTTTATTGTGGTGGCTTTGGTAGGGGCTAAAATTGTAGAACAACAACAAGCCTAGGTCTATGTTTTTTAATAATCCTGTGTAAAGATGTGTAAGAAGTTGTTCCAAGAGAAAACACTTTTAGAACAAACGCAGATGGGGAACATTCTTTGAAAAGAAAAAAAAACACTTAAGAGTTTTTTGTTGGCTAGTTTATTTATATATATGTATGAATGTATATACAATAGTTTATTTTTATTTACGCTCAATATATGTACTAGGCTATAAATATTATTTACAATAATTAATTTCTAATGCTTATTAATCTGCGTTAGGTCGGTTATGTTTTCTGTTTACATTTGAATAACATAGGTGCCTTAAGTCTATAACATTTTTTTTTAATTTATGTATGAAATGTACATCGGCATGAGCAGTGCTAACGGTCGTTGGCTTGTGTGGTGATATAGGTCATTTTTTGATTGCTGGCTGGCCTTTTGGTGGCTTCAACCTCTGTTGTGCTGCGTCCCTGAAACTTCATAGAAGTTCCCGAAGCTGTCTTCTCCAGCTATTCCAAATGCTCGGTCCATCATAGAGAGCACCTGGCGATATCGGTCGTCTGTGGCTAAGTTACCTGTAATTAAATTAATAAGAGGACTGGGATTTTTCTCAGCATCTTAGTGCTGAGATTGTACAGCCTTTCATTGATATAATAGCGGTAAGAGTTGGGTTTTTGGTGAAGGGAGGTGCAGAGTGCAATGGCGAAGAGCTTTGCGCTCGAATAATTGCAATTTTTCATATAAGTAGGGCTTATTGTAAACCATATAGGGAAACAATATGTTTATATTGGGCGAATGAGTTGCTTATATAGCAGGAGCTTCGTCCTGGTTTGAAGACCGCTCCTCACTTTCATAAGGGGACGTAAAATGGATAAGGCAGAACTTGCCTTACGAAGTGTGAATTCGGTCTGTTGGTTAAACTTGAACCTTTCGAAGAAGTGAACTCCAAGGTATTTAACACTTTGCTTGGGGGTGATAATTGTGTTATCAGGAAGAGTCAAGGAGAGGTTTTTGCATTTTGTGGCTAGGGCATTACGCGAGGGTCGTCTAAAACAGACTAGTACTCCCAACGCGTACGTAAAACTTACGGTTAGTGAGGAAACTATGGATGATGAGGATAAGATGTCTAGGCAAGTGAAGGGACTTCGACTTGAAAACCAAACCATTTCTCAAAACAGAGTCGAATGCTTTCTGAATATCAAGCAGACATGTTACAGTTGTCTCTTTTTTTGTTAAGAGCCAAAGTGTTATCAGCGTGGAGCTTCAATAAAAGGTCGAAGGTGGAGTGTGATGCTTTGAACCCAAATTGGTTATGCTGCACTATTCCCTTTGAAGAGCATAATGAGTGGAGTTTGAAAAGAATCAGCATTTCAAGAAGTTTGCTGAGGTTAGGCAGGAGGGAGATTGGTCGGTAGTTGCTTATATGAATTGCCCCGGACTTTTTTGATATTGGGAATATCTCCGCTATTTTCCGTTTATTGGGAAAATAGCTGTTGTTGATACAATTATTCAAAATAATTGTGAGAATAACAATTGCGGTTGAAGGGAGTTTTTTGATAACGAAATTGGAAATCTTGTCTGGTCCCTAAGATTTTTTTTAAGTTACCAGAGTAGATTGAGTCGTGAGGATCTACTGGATTAGTAAAAATGTCATTGGCTGCCGTATAGACTGATGAATTTTCTTCAGAAAATCTGGTAATAGGGTCAGAGTTTTGAGATATCAATCCAAATATTTCGTTATTGACGTTGGTTGGTGAGAAAGTCGGGTAAATGAGCAGGAGAATTGGGTTTGAAGTTTCCTTCGAAGAAGTCTGCAAAAACATTCGTTTTTTCTTGGTCAGATGCTAGGACGACGTCATTGTGTTGGAGTTCACCAAGTATAGGAGATTTCTTTCCCACAATTTTGTTAATTTGCTTGAAGGTGTCTGGACCAGGCTTTATACATATTATGTGTATGATGGGGGAGATCTGCGTATTGTGATTTGAAATTTCGCGGTTGTGCCTGTTCAGCGATAATATCAGTGATTAATACGTATAAGTGAGGGAATTCTACAAAAAAGATGTGGAGAGCACATGAAGAAGTCAAATGTCGAAGGAGTTCGGGGGAATGTAGGGATTGGTTGAGATACAATCTCGAAGTTATGGTTGTGCGAATTAGCACAGAGCCAGTCAGAGATAGCTACTCCTTGAGGAGAGCTTAAGGTATCGTTGATGGCGTTCGTTGAAATCGCTCCCAATTATAAATTGAGTGTAATTTTGGCAGAATGGGTTAAGCAAATCGAGATCGTGTTTGACGTTAGTTTGGGATGCGGAGCACTGATTATACAAAGATACCATAAGGATATTTTTGTTATTTTCGAGTGCAATGACTACACAAGTAACTTCAAAGGTTGTCAAACGTGGATAATGACCTTTTGGTATTGAAAACTTTTACCAAAATGGCAGTAGCAGTTTTGGCAAGGTCTTTGTCTGTGCGGAAAAGAGAGTACTTATTGAAGCAAAGCCAATACCTTGAGACTAGTTTAGCTTCAGAAAGCAAAACGGCGCACAGTGGATCGACTCCATACATTTAGACGTGAAAAATTCTAATCTTCTTGGAAAATATCTGTCTCCATCTATAATGTTCATAAATGTAGAAAAGTATTCTATTCTATTACATTGTTTAAGTCTTTAAAAATTTCGAACACCTCTAGTCAATTTTTATGTTTAAGAATAAACCATTCCAGCCGACTTTCAATTTAAATCAAAATTGGCTGATTTTGAACTGATGATTCTCTCTTAAGCTTAGCAGTATTTTAACAGTTTCTTGATTCTGATGAATTAAAGTAGTTCGAAATATATTCTAGAAGTTTTTTTGTCCGAGTCGATTTGGAATTCGAACACCAAACTTAAAAAAATTATTTCCTTGGGACAGAAATCTTTTCCTAAAAAGTGGGCAAAAAAGGGCTTTGCAAATCTTTCCGAGGTTTATCATATATATTTCCAGAAAGTAGACGTTCGCCGCTATCCAAAACACATAATTTATTTTTAAAACAACCTTAGGCACATATTTAGATTTTCCAAAAAAAAGTCGTATTTTTTTTTTTTTTTTTTTTGAATAGCACAATTTTTACTTGCGACTTATAGGTACTATAAGGCAAGTTATGCATTCGTAAAAAAAATCGAACTCGAGATTTTGATCAAAGTTGACATTACGATGATAGCGAAGACTAAAAAAGTGGGTCTCGCAATTCTGTCTGTCTGTCTGTCTGTCTGTCTGTCTGTCTGTCTGTCTGTCTGTCTGTCTGTCTGTCTGTTCGACTACAGGCTAAACGACTCGGCCGATTTTCTTTAAACTTGGTACATATCATTTTTAATTTTTTCCCCCCACACGTTTTTTTCTTTTTTTTTTTAAGACCAAAAATAACGGTACCTCCCATACGAATTTTTTTCGAAATTTTATAAATATTTTTTTTTCTCAAAAACTGTTCAACAGATTTTAAAAATAAAGATACAGAAAAATTTCATTTAATTAAATCTAGGTATTGGTTGAAAAAAATTTTCCGAAAAATGGTTATTGAGGGTACCCCCCATGGAACCATTTTTTTTGTTTTTGATTTTCTCAAAAACAGTTCAACCGATTTTGATCATTTTTTTTTGCTAAAGCTCCCCAAAAACATAAATAGAATTGTGTACTCAAATTTTCAAAAAAAATTTTTTTGGATTTTTAAAAAAAACTTCAAATTTCTTTTTTCAAAACTCAATATTTCGAAAACCCCATGCTAGATTTTTTTTAAACTTGATAAATAAAAGTTTCTCAATATGGTCTACAGGATGTGGAACAAAATTTTTTATTTTACCTAAAAATTAAGGTACCTACCATACAAATGCTAAAAAATTAAAAAAAATGGTTTTCAAAAATCGTATTTATCTCGAAAACGGCACCTAGAATTTTGATAAAATTTTTTTCTTTCAATTAATTTTTACGATCTTTAATTTAATAAAAAAAATTTTGAAATTAAGATATTACAGCTTGTACCTACCATAGAACCATTTTTTCGAATTTTGAATTTCTCATTATCCACATAACGGATCTTAATGAAAATTTTTATAGAGAAGCTTCTAAAAAGTCTAAAACACATTGCATTTCAAAACTTTAAAATAAATATTTTATGAATTTTTGAAAAAAAAATCTATTTTTTTCTTTTTTTTGAAAATTTGATATTTCCGAAACAGGTCAATATTTCTTTTCGTAAATATAATTTTTATTCGAACAATAATAAAAACTTTAAATTAGCGTACCAAAATTTTTTCTTAAAAGCTTTTAAGAAGTTTGTATATAAAAGCTTCTTTTAAAGAAACCACTACAAGGACTTATAATTTTTGTTCTTGCATAAATTCATATTTGCATAGCATTCTGTTTTTGTCCCTTACCACTAAAAGAATTTAAAAAATTAATATTATTCTTATGAACAGTTTTCTCTAATAACATTCGTATTTAAAATTCCTAGTCTATTACTTAGGAGCAAGTTCGTGCGACCCAGTCGTGCATTTTATTTTATTCAACAAATAAACATTAAGACAATTTCAACACAGATTTATAAAAGTAAATACCTTCACGAACATCTGCCATTATTTTTTTTCAATTTCACTTAAAATTGTAATTTTAACAATTATTTTTCTAAAAAACTTAAACGCACCAGATCAAAATAAAACTCTTCACTTTCAAGTTTGGAGGTCATTTATTCCATGCTAAACTGGTTTAAAGAAGAAAAAAAAGTGTTTTCAGACTAAATATAGTAATTCGTTATAGATAAGAAATAGAATTTTTTGGAATCTTAGCCATTGACTTTTTCACGTCTAATTGTATGGAGTCGATCCACTGTGCGGCGTCGGGTATGTTGGCTAGTGTATCGTAGACTCGGACTACCGGGTTGTAATAAAAGTACTATTTATAATTGAAACAAAATTTTATGTTATATGAAGAAAATGTTTTTACTTTGATGTTTGAGCAGAAATAAGAGAATATATTTCTTCTGCAGAGCCAGTATAATCATTGTAGCTTAAATTTGTTCACTGAATATCACAGCTTTCTCAATCCATAGTTTACAATCAGGGATATGGTTCTGAGAGCAGAACATAACACTGAAAAGGAGAAAGGCATTTTAAAAAGAAGTTTTTTTTGTATGATAGCATACTAACCGTATACTTCATAACTTTTCGAACCATCATAAAAAACATCATTAAACGAATGTCATAAGAAGAACTTAAGTGCGAAAATACCAAGTTTTTAGACTTTATAAATAAATATTTCACGGGTTTCATCATCAGACTTATTTATTGAACATATGTATTTATAATTTTAAGGAATTTTCGAAAATTCCTGATCCCTAATACACATGCAGAAATGGTTGATAGTTGTAAGTCATTATATAAATAAATTTGGTGGTGCAACAGCTCAAAGAGAACCAGGACTATTTGACTTACAACTCTCAACCATACCAGTGTTCGTAGTACCAGGAATGCAAGGGACCTACAATTTTCTGTCGATTCCGAACGGCTAATAAGCAGTACTTTTAATGACAATAGATACTCTTGGAGCATTTGTCAATTCCTCGCAAGAGACAATATACCCTTAAAAAAAACCTTTTTCTTTGCACCTGCTACGAATCGAGTCCAACGCACTAACCATTATGCCAAGGGGTTGTAAGTCATTGCGATAATGTAATTCCAATTTCACAGTTTTCAAAAATTCCAATTTCTTAAACGATGAGCAAAAATGTAATAGTTCCTTCAAAACAACCATCGTTGCCGTTGAAATGTGAAACGTTTCTTCTATCTGGTCCACAACCGTACCCCACGGGGCTTATTACATTGAAGAAATTTCGGAAATTTGGATTGTAAAATAGCATTCACAGAACATCGTTTTAAAAACTAGGCTCCACGCCAAACGCATATTCCTCATAATTCCAATGCATGATGGCGATTCGCTCGGAAGTAAAAAACAATTAAATTAAAAATATTTTCACAAATTTTAGACTACTAATTTAAATATTAAAATCGTAAGAGAAGTTTTCGAGACAAATAAGATTTTTCTTAACAGCTTTTTACTTGCAATATATCGGGTTTTTCAATAAGAGCGCTAGAAAAGTTTTTTTAAATAAAACAAAAAGGGTTTTGGATATGAATGAAATTCTTTATTCCTGTGAAAGTACGTTCGATGCCATTATGTATGAAACTCGATTTCTTTTGTATGGGCACCACGGGCACGCTTGCAGAAGTCCAGACGCTGAACCCAATTTTCGACGGTTTTCAAGCATAAATCGGCCGATACTGCTGCAATTTCACGTTCGATATTCGTACGAAGTTCATCAATCGTCGCACTGTGGTCCAAAATGACGTTTTTCGTTGCAAAAATCATAACTTTTGAGCACGTGAAGCTATCGCAACAATTTTTTTTCCCTTAAAGGTAATTTCCAAGGCTATATAAATTGTGAATTTTAAGAAAATTACTTTACAGGGTGTTTCAGAATAATTGGTTGATGTAAGATTTTCCTAGAAAAAGGAGTTAACAGAATAAAGTCTGAAAGTAAACCTTTTAAAAACAGTCCTAAATTTTTAAAACTTTGTAAAAAAAAAGTTTTTGACTATTCAAGTGAATTCATAACAACAGTGGATGCTTAAAGTTAACGCACCAATTTCAGAAATATTTTTTAAGGAGTATTATAAAACAGTATTTTTTCATGTTGTGGGGCATCAGTTTATTCTATAAACTGTTTGACTGATATATTTTATATGAAACAGTGTAGGAAAAAAGTAAACGGACGAAAAAAAAAATAAAATAGAATATAAAATTTATATTAACAAAATAAAATAAAATACATTATAAATATTTGTTTATAATTAACTACTATAGATCTAAGTTTTAGAAAAAAATTCATCGGCATCGTTATCATTTTCAACAATTAATAGACCTATAAGTTCTGGGCAGTAACTCTTTTTCAGCTCTTTGTTTTGATCTAACGTGTCTTAAAGATGAAACAAGTGGATCTGATGATATAGCTAGCATATTAAATAAATCTTCATTTTGTCTTTATTCCTTGATTCCTGTGCTTCTTTTGAAAGCTCCCCGATTGGCAAAATTTGATGTCCTATAAGTTCATCTCCATGGTCCAAAATTTTGTGCAGAGTTGGTGTCAGGAGTTTATAGCTGTATTTGGCTTTTAAAAGATCCGAAGTGGTTTTGGTATACTCGTTGAATTTATCTACATTAATAGATTCTTTAGATGACAGCGCATTTAAAATAACTTGCAGTTTCTTTATAATATCCTTGTCTACTCGGGTTATAGCTGACGTAACTTCTGGATTTCCAAAAAATCTTCGTGAAATGTTTCCATCATTTGTGTTACCGAATCCTTGTTTTGGCGTATCAATGATTAACCCGAGTTGTTCCCTAAATTCCTTTTGAATATCCGCTTTTCTTCTTCTTTCGGCATCCTTCTTGTCGGTTGTCTCATCTTCTTGGTATAGTCCATAAGCTAGTTTAAGAACGAACTCCATACATCTTATTCTAGCGTGATCCTGATTGACTAGGCTATTTAAAATCCTCTTTGCTGTATGGTCCACCAAATCTCGGAGATTCACTTCAACAGAAGTTTCTGTTACTATCAAATTTGATGGAGTTGCTTGTATTTTAGCTTCCATTAAAAAATTGTAGCTCGGAAACACATCAACGTTATGGCTTCTTAATGATTTTCTCATCAAATTATATTTTTCTTTAGAAATCCCCATATCCAAGAACAAGGCTAGCGCAGTGGGACCATCGTATTTTATTGGATCCTCTTGAGGTGTGGGAATACTCTCCTTTATCCGTTGCACTCGCAATGGGCTTGCATTAAAAACTGCTTTTGTGATATCCGCTTTTATCTTTTCGTGTTCCTTTTTATATTTTATACTCAGAGCTGTGGAAACATTTTCAGTCGAAATATGGCCCGTAGTTTCCAATAGATTCCTCCTTTTGGTATATACTGAACATGTATCTAAGGATTTCGAAGGCCTTCCTCTTGATGTACTTGGCACGTCACTGTCTTCAATTTCATTACATTGGATTGTAAATGTTCCATTCAAAAATTCTTCATATTTTGAGAGAAATCTTGTTTTAACTCTAAAACAGTCAATCCATTTTTTTTAAATGATGCGTATAATCTTTGGAGTTTCTTTTTCGTTTCATCGTTGTCACTTATATGTATCTTCGTATTGGTTTTGGATCAGAATTACAAATTCTTCAGAATTCGAAACATTGATAAAATGTTCAAAAATTGTTCTGTTTGAAATATTCATATTGGTATTTAATTTGCAAACTCCACTCGTCAGTAAAGCCTCTTGAAAACTAACAACATATATCCATTGTTATAGTTTATATATACCTCCATAATGTATATACACAAGGATTATTTAACCTGTGAAATTTAAGCTTAACAATATAGGGTATCGGAAGAAAATTATTATTACCTGTTTTATTAGATCATAAAATAATAATCCAAAATTAAATAATTTTTTCAACTTTGTATATGGAGTAGGCAATAAAGCTATTAATCCTTTTCTTTTAGCAAGTTAATCTATGTTTAGGTACTATTAGAATAAGATCAATAAATATTTACAATGATTTAAGTTAAGTGGAATTTATTCAAAGAGGGTCGTTAAAGTGGGCGGATTAAAAAATTTAATGTTCAATAAAGTAATCAATAGTTTGTGTACAATATTTTATTTTTTTTTATTTTATATTTTTTTAATAATAATTGGCATTTGTATAAAAAGGGGCGTAGAAGTGGGCGGTTTTTTTTTGTCAGAATCAAGATAGTAATAAAACGGTTTTTAATTAAAAAGAAAATTTTACGTTCTCGACTATTTTAATTAATAAAATAATTGAAATTTTCCATAAGGGAATTTGCTTTTAAGACCAAAAGGTCAGCACTGGGAACACGACTTTTTTTAAACAAATTACAATTTCTCTGAACGTTGCAAATAGTTGCAGCTACAATTTTGCATATGGTTTAAGAAATAGTTAGGGTAAACTATCATGGTCAATTTTCCGCGCGAACTCACGAGTTATTTTTTTTAGCTCTATTCAAACCGAAAAAATCTGCTAAAAAAGGGTGTTTTTTGTTTTATTTATTAAAAATACTAAATATTTTTTGTTTTTTTTTTTTAATTAAAATTTTGATTTACGGACAAATAATACAACTAGAATACACTATAGAAAATTAATATTTTACATTTAATATGCCAAAATTTCAAATAGGAAAACAAAGAAGTTAGTTTTTTCTGTTTTTTTTTTAACTCTAGAACGAAATTGTCCAACTTTGAAAAGCTCTATAAGTCAAACTAGTTAGCGGAAAATTTGTTTGTTTGCTGTTTTTGAAGCTCCGTTTATATTTCTATTAGAAATAAAAAACAAAACTTTAAAAATAAAACATCGAAATTAGTATTTTATATTAGTATATTAGTAGACTTGACGTAGCCCCACAGGAAATAGTCTAACGGCGTCAAATCGCACGACCGAGGCCTGTGGATTCAAATTTTTTTACTCAATTGTTGATCTGCTAGGACGATTATGACGACCATAAATTGGACGTAGCGCTCTTAACGTTGAGGCCACAGACTCCGAATTTCGGTAGTAAATTTTAATAATTTCGACTCGTTGTTGGCTCGTATATCTTTCCATCATAAAATGGCAAACCTTACTGAAGAGAAATGTTAAAAGAGCGGCAAGAAATATGGCGTTGTTTGCTGTCCCTGTCGCTCTACTTTTGTAGCGTCCCTGTTGAAAAACCCTTTATAATATATAGGCACTGTGTTGAAAATTAGGCATTCTTAAAAAAAATGAACCCGAGATTTTGATCAGTCTTGACGTAACAAAAGTATAGCAAAGACGAAAAAACTAGGTCCAAAAAATCTGTCTGTCTGTCTTATTGTTCAACTACAGCCTAAAAGACTTAAGAATATCAGTAGTTGCAACAAGATTTTTTTTTCCGAAATTTTAGAAAACAATTTCTTGCCAAGGACCTTAGTACTGATTCGAAAAAAGCATTCAAAATTTGTTTTTGAAAACTCAATATTTCAAAAACCATAAGCTCCTTTTTTGAAAACTTTACAATTAACAGTAATACTATAAAAATAAAATGTACGACTGGGTCGCACGAACTTGCTCTTATGTAAACGACTAAAAATTTCAAAAATGAATGTTATTAGAGAAAAACTGTTCATAAGCATAAAATTCATTTTTTAATGGACTAATGGACAGTAGTAGTTGGAGTTTAAAACAGGATGCCATGAGATTCAAGCAAATATTAGATTATGCAAGAACGAAAATTATAAGCCTGTACTGGTGTCTTAATACAATAAGCTTTTATATACAAAATTTTTAAAACGTTTATAAGAAAAAGTTTTGGTACGCTACTTTAAAGTTTTTATTATTTTTCAAATAAAAATTAAATTTACAAACAAAATATCGAGCCGTTTCTGAGATATTGAATTTTCCAAAAAAAAATATATTTTTTTTAAACTCAAAAAATATTTTTTTAAAGTTTTGAAATGCAATGTTTTTTAAACTTTTTAGAAGCTTCTCTATAAAATTCTAAATTTGAAAAAATGTTTCTATGGTAGGTACAGTCAGTAATATCTTGATTTCAATTTTTTTCATTTGATTATAGATCGTAATTCTTGGAACCGTTCTCGAGAAAAATACGATTTTCGAAAACCATTTTTTTAACATTTGTATGGAGGAAACCGTTATTTTTAGGTAAAATAGTTATTTTTTTTTCTTACATCTTATAATCTTTATTAAAAAACTTTTGTTTATCGAGTTTAAAAAAACGAGCATGGGGTTTTCGAAATATTGAGTTTTCAAAGAAAAACTTTGATTTTTTTTTTAAAATCAAAAAATTTTTTTTTTTAAATTTGAATACAAAATAATGTTGAAACTGCTGGGGAGTATTAACATAAAAAAAATTATCAAAATCGGTGGTACCGTTTTTCAGAAAATCAAAAACAAACAAAAAAATGGTTTCAAGGGGGGTACCCAAAATAACCATTTTTCGGAAAAATTTTTTCAACCTTTTGAAGAAAATCGGCCGATCCGTTTAGGCTGTAGTCGAACCGACAGACAGACAGAATTGAGAGACCCACTTTTTTGGTCTTCGCTATCATCGTAATGTCAACTTTCATCAAAATCGCGAGTTCGATTTTGTTTACGAATGCATAACTTGCCTTAAAGTACCTATAAGTCGCAAGTAAAAATGTTAGAAAAATTTTCTATTTTATCTAATAACAACGGTGCTTTCCAAAGAAATGTTGAACAACGGTTTTCCAAAATAGTATTTTGCCCACATACGGCAACTATGTAGAACTGTGATGCAATTTTTTTTTTTTAAATTCACCATCTATAATTACTTTTTCCGGTTTTTAACTATATCATTTTCGGCATAACGGAAAATTGAGTTTTAAAGAATTAATCCTGTAAGAGTATATTCTTCAGTTTGATATTTTTGGAAAAAATACAACAATTTACTTGAATCATTTAAGAATTAAGACGATACAAAAAGAACAACCAGGTGCTTAGTTTTTTTAAATTTTGCTATCGTTATTTTTGACCCTTAAGCAACGAAAAAGTGCCGGTACCAAACGCTATGTACTGAAACAAAAGAAAATTGATGCAGCTTATTAGTTGTAGAACAGGCAGACTAACAGAGTTGTTAGACCCACTTCTTTCGTCTTTTCTATAATCGTTATGTCATGTTTGATCAAAAACTTGAGTTTATTTTGATTACGAAAGAATAAGTTTGTTAAGAAAATAGTTCACGAAAAATTAATTTTTTAACTCAAAGTTCTGAGCAAAAAAAAATTAAAAAAGTTCAAAACTAATTTTCATTCATTCATCATTCATTATTCATTATTCATTACTCATTATTTTTGTATTAAATGTTCCTAAGACGCAGTTACGTACAGCTTATTGATATAGGTAATTGAAACTTATCAGAGAAAATTTCAATTTAAATTTTTAGGAAATGACACTAAGCTATAACCAGCTAGGCTGAATTCCGTGTGATCAGAATTTTTTGTGAAACTTCACAATGCAATATACTTTTAGTGTTGTGCCGTAATAGTAAATGTATTGATCAAAAATAAATAAAAGCAATCTATCTGACGTTCCTTTACTTCAATGAGTTGCACGCTATGTGTGGCATGATTAAAACTATGAATGCAACGACGAAACCAAAGGAAACTGTGTGATGTGTGAAAGAGAAAGAAGGAAAATTACTTCTCACTTAGTCAATTTATGCTTCTACATGGTGCAAATTTTTTTTGTTCGTATTTATTGCACTCTCACTGATGCACCTAATAGATTGACTGAAGTTTTCTTTATGTATGTTTGTATATGTAATGTATGTATGTCGACATGTTGCAGCACGTGCACACCTCTTGCTATGGGGCGAGATCTATCTAACACCTCTTGAATTCAAACACGCTTGGAAACCATGTGTCTTTGCATTCGGAATAAACCACAGCCACCATGATACTCCCACTTGGGGGCCTACCTCATAGATAGCTTAAGTAGAGACGCGTGTTTATGACGCTTGTCACTACTTTTTACTGGGCACTATCTCCCATGGTGCCAGAATATAGCTTTCGGTGGAGCTTCGCAACCGTGAGGTCACTTTCAGATGAGTTACTGCAAAACTCAGGACCTGTCAACCCTAGATATACATGCCGTGCCATGATCGAAGTAGAAATCACAACTAAGAATGTATACCCCTCAGGTAAGTTGTTACACACTCCTTAACGGATTCCGACTTTTATGGATACCGTTCAGAATGTTCCTATCTAGTTAGTTCAGTTACTTTCGTAACCTATCCACAGGCAAGTCGATAGGAACCTGACCGCAAATAGACTAACGCATCCAGTAGTAATTCTGTGCCACCAATAACAAGTTATTGGTGGACAGGCTCGTTAGAGCCCTGTTCTAGCTTTCAAGACTACCTTCAACGCAAACTGCCACAGTCACACCTGCTCTACCAATTAAACAACCTATGTTTGGTTTAATGTGAACACCTGTCAATTATGACTCAATTGCACGGAAGGCCTACCTTCATCGGAGTCAGATTGGGTCCTGACCATTAACTCTGAGTCAGCCAAAGCAACACAGTAGCCAAGGCGAGGTCTATCTAACACCTCTTGAATTCAAGCAAGCTTGAAAACCATATGCCTCCGCATTTGGAATAAACCACGCCACTACGATACTCCCACAAGGGGGTCTACCTCATAGATAGCTTGAAGAAAGAGGGGTAGGCATGGGCCAAGCACAACGCAACAGCCCTCAACCTTACTATCACGACGATAGATGGAGGAGAGGGGTCAGCACGAGCCAACTGTCCAAGACGCAACAGCCCTCAATCTTCTGGGTACTATCTCCCGTGGCACCAGAATATAGCATTCGGTGGAGCTTCGCAACCGAGGTCACTTACAGATGAGTTCCTGCAAAAATCCGGGCCTGTCAACCCTTAGGATACACACACCAAGAAATTGGTCGAAGTAGTAACCAACAACTTAGTGTGCTTCCTTTTGGTCTTCATTCGCCTTGCGACGGACTAGGAAAGATACTCCTAATCTTTTATTCACCTTACGGCAAACTAAGAAAGATACTCCTAGTCTTTATTCACCTTATGGCAAACTGGGTAAGACAATCGCATCCTATCTTGTTGTTTCAGTTACTTACGTAACCTATCCACAGGTACCACGAGGTCGAAAGGAACCTGGAGTGCAATAGAAATGCATCAGCAGTCGTCCCTTGTCGACCTTGATCAACCACATCAGCACTCATCCACACACTCCAGGAGCGCAATAGTACAATAATACCGAAAGTGTTGTCATTAGTTTAATAAGAAAATTAATCCTTCCGTTTAAATGGGGCACCCGTGTTACATTCTAGTTAGTAATAATTGATGACACTGCAGTCGTCTTTGGGTTTCTTCTCATGGGCAAGTTCAGCCAGTTAAAGATATGTAGCGTAAAGTACTATAATTTGCTGAATCCCCAGCGTATAATAATTATCGAGACCGCATTATTTTCGAAAAATTCAGAAGACCATAACAATATGTATAATCAAAGAATGCATCTAAATACTTGAATAATAAATTTCAGCAAACTTATACAACCATAGCGCAATCCCCCATAACAGTTCTTTGGATTTCGTTAAATTAAATTCTTTACAAAAACAAAAAGTTATTCTCCCTTCTTTAAATAGTTCCTTCACAAAGCATTCGTCTTTGTCAGAATCACAAGTTTACATAGTCTTGCTGACTGAAACTTAAAAAGGCAAACGGTATGTGGCCCAGAAAACACAAACATTCTTGCGAAGCCCACTAAGCCTTAAGAAATTTGCGGCATGAAATAAGAGTATAAAAGAAGAAGAAGATTCTTTAAGAATAAATGGAATGTGTCATGTGAGCAGTGAGCATATTACTTTTAATGTTTCTCCGTTCAGAAAAATTTGGGCAAAGGAGATGTATCTTTCAATTTTTGTTTTTTTAAAGAACTGTAGGAAAACAGCTATCTTCAATCGGGTGTAAATTTCTTGATAGTACGCGTATATCTCATTTTATAGTAAAAGAAAAAATAACAGATAGATTATTAGATCCTATATACTGAATACTCAATTATGAAGTATCACGAATGTTTGTCTTAGAAAACTTCATGTTCACAATGTACTTTGTAACATTAAAAGCAGGAAATTTATTTAATGAACAAGGCCGTAGGGTGGTACATTCTAAATTAATTTAGCTGTATATCACTTTAATTAAGAAGCGACTTTCTTCCAATATGCGCCACTCAGACAAAACCTGAAATTTAAGAGTCATTTGAACATTAACAAATTTAAAAACCTCGGCTACAGAAGAATCTAAGCGAATTTTAATATTGGGCGATGGGTTCGAGCTTTAAAATTATTATAACCACGATTAACCGCTTAAGTTTATAAAGCTTATTTTGCCACACCTTTTACATACAATTCCACGTATTATGAATTCTTGTATAACAACAACAAAATTTTCGGCATGTTGGGAAAGAGCGAAGGTAACTGCAATACCTAAAAATTCTAAATTAAAAGTTGCTGAAGATTGCAGACCTATCAATATTCTACCTTGCCTGTCCAAGATTTTGGAAATTATCATTCGAAGCAAAATAATTATTCACGTTACTGTACACAAATTGTTTAGTAATGTTAATTCTGAGCTTAGATCTAAGCTTTTTTTTAACTTTTTTGTCTTCAATGAAGGGACATATTAAGGACATATTATTAATATAAAAAGGGGATCGTTACATTTTCCCGCAAAACAGTTGCCCGTGTAACGTTTGCCCGCCGATTTTTTTGATACTTTTTTGATGTCAATCCCGCAGCACGATATCCCGTCGCATGATATCCCGTAGATTTCTTCACGGGATTGGCGACGGGATTGGCAGTACTAAATACTACTTTTAAGATAGTACTTTTTGGATTTATTTAAGCAATAGTGCTTCCATAAAAATCCTCAGTTCAGATCTCCGTGGAGGTAAGACCTCAAGAAGAGATCTTTGGTTCAGTTGTATTATGGGGTGATTGGTGGTTGGGTGACTGGTTTTTTGAACGAAGAGCTGGTGAGAGGAAGGAAATGGCAAGTGGTGACATTGAGGTTGCATACGTAGGCGAGTCATCAACATACAGCAGGTTTTCACAGCCGGTTGAAATGGGTTGGTCTTATGTCATCAGACTGTTTTATTAATTATTTGATAGCCGAAAAAATATGTATGTAGTAGTTCTTTCATAAAAATTCTCAGTTCTTGTCAGAACTCTGTAGAAGTAGGAACTCAGGAAGAGGTAGGAACTTTTATTCAGTTGTGTTATGGGGTGATTGCTGGTTGGGCTACTGGCTGTTTGGGCTGGCTTGTTGAACGAAGAACTGGTGGGTGTTTTTAACGTTAATTAGAAAACAAGTGTTTTTATTTATTATTTTTTATTTATTTAATGAGAAACAACTCTTTACTTTTGCTGCCAAACTTCAACTAACTTAAAATAATTTTAATTACATTTTATTGAGATGGAATAACTGACGAGTCGCGAAATGCGACATAGTAAATTGTGTGCAAATGATGCACACAATCAATTGTGGGTGGAAGGTTTATCTTTTGCAATTATAGTCGCGATCGCGACAAAGGGTGACATTTGATATTGTATATCCCTTTTGCATTGGGAATTGATATCAAAAATGATGAATAATATGAATGATCACATTGGGTGGTCATTATACATATATGTAGGTTGTATAGGAATATATATCATGATATCAAAAATGATGAATAAAAGGTTATATAGGAATATTTATAACGTGATATCAAAAATGATGAATAATATGATTATATAGGAATATATAACAGGAGGAAGAAAATGACTAGTACTGACATTGAGGTTGCATACATAAGCGAGTTATCAGCATACAGCAGGTTTTCACAGCCGGTTGGGATGGGTTGGTCTGATGTCATCAGACTGTAGAGGAAGGGACCAAGTTTTGAACCTTGTTGGAATCCGGCTATAATGCTTTTAATAATAAATGAGCAGTTTCCAAATTGCTGGAAAAAAGAAATGAAAAAAGAATTTTTATTAGTGGCGGGGGTGGATGTAGCAGATGAAGTTTGTGTATAAAAGCGTCTAATCAGACGCTGTCGAATGCTTTCTCGATATCTAGAAAGATTCCGATGGTTACACGATGACTGTTGAGGGCATTGGTGGTGTCATGCCGGAACTTCAAAAGCGGGTGTAGTGTTAATTTCTTCTCTTTAAAGCCAAACTGGTGTCAGGTATTTACATAGTTGTTCTCTCTGCAAAACTTCTTAAGTTTCCTTAGTATCAGCTCTTTCAAGAGCTTGGTTAGGTTGCTGAAGAGTGATATTGGCCTGTAGTTAGAGATCATGTTCCTGACACATTTCTTCTAGATCGCCACAATCCTTGCAGTTTTCCATTTTTAAGGGAAGAAGTTATTATTGAAGCAGTTGTTCAAGATGTTGGTTAAAAGCATCAGGACTGTCTCTGGCATCCTATTTATGATAAAGTTGGATAGTCTATCTGGTTCGTTTGAGTTCTTAGGCCCGAAGCTACTGATCTTTTCAGCTATTTCTTCTAGGCTGCTCAGGTTTGGGCTGTCAACTGGGTCACTCGCTGGATTGGTGTCGCTGAAGCGCCAAGCCTTTTTTTTTGTGCCAATGCCAGTAAATATATCGGTAAATGGATTCTGCCATATGGCATAAAACGTTTCTGAGACGTTTTTAAGCTATTAAATGTTATTTTAAGAGCTTAAAAAAGATTGTAATGAGATATTAATTTATTCAATTATGGGTATTATTTTTAACTCGGTAGCATTTACGTAGTTTTTTTTAAGCCGCTCAAAAGGATGACTTTAATTGCTTCAAACACTTCACAAGGTTATAAAAATTTAAATACTTTGAATCCACTTAAGGTGCCACCCATGGTACTGATGTTCAAGAAAACTGCTGAGATAGGCGCCTGCCTGGCGACTGAACATACCCTAAGCGGAGCAACGGAGTTGCGTGAGCGGGTGAGAATCCCAAAAAGGGAGTTAAAATCCTGAGAACCCGCGAAGCGGGCCACCCAAGATACTATTGCCCAAGAAAACTTGTCAGAGGCGCCTGCCTGGCGACTGAATATACCCTAAGCGGAGAAACGGAGTTGCGTGAGCGGGTGAGAGCCCCAAAAAGGGAGTTAAAATCCTAAAAGAAAAGATCTTGAAGCTTTCTTTTTTGCATAAATTCATGCTTTTCTAGAAAACAGACGGCAATTTTCTCAAATTAAATTCATATTTTTATATGTACTATTACATAGTTACGCTTAAAAAAATTCTAAAGCTAGAAAAAATAAAAATTCATAATCTAAAACGTTTCTTAAATGAAAACCCAGACCATCTTAGGGATTACCAAAAAGCTTTTAACGTGTTTTAAGCTCTGAGCAAATAAAATTCGCTCTAAACATTAACTGAAACTGAAAAAAAAATACTTAAGGCCTTAAATAAATGTATTTATTTGTGCATTCTTTTGTTCATTGATTATAAATTTATCTGTTATTTATTTATTTAAATCTCTATTTATGTATTTATTTATCTGTTCATG
This sequence comes from Chrysotoxum bicinctum, assembly GCA_911387755.1. Classification (NCBI taxonomy): domain Eukaryota; kingdom Metazoa; phylum Arthropoda; class Insecta; order Diptera; family Syrphidae; genus Chrysotoxum; species Chrysotoxum bicinctum. The sequence continues at coordinate 135,841,013 of OU426988.1, forward strand.
TATTTATTTATTTATTTTTGTTCATTTATTAATTTATTTATTTATTTTCTTTCCTTGCTTTTATTTATTTATTTGACTATTATTTTCAATGTTTTTTTTGTTTATTTTTTTATTTTGCAATTGATTGATTTTTGATTAATTTATTTATATAAACTTATTCACTTCAAATAAAATATTTACTATTAAATTATAAACAAATTAATTATCTGCCAAATTCCATTATTTTTCTTCATACCTAGTTAACAGACTTCTAAAAAGAAGTCCATGTCATAAATTTAAAAATATCAAATGAAAGTTTTCTACGTAGTTTTTATTCAAAAATAAATTTCCTTTTCGTTTTGTAAATACTTATCATCATTTTGAATTTATTTTTCAGTTATAAGATAGGTATAAACAAAGTATCCCTGTGCAAGCTATGTATGCACAAAATCATTGTAAATTGTAAAGCCTTTATTCTACGATAGTTAATATATATCTATCAATTAAACCCTTAAAATGTATTGCAATCCTTGAAGAAAATTTCTCTATAACAATATTGCAAGCGATCGCCACAACCACCATCATCGTCACACTTCATCCACCAACCACCCCATCCCGTGCACCAATTACCATGTCAGTCAACCCACCAACGTCATCGTCGCGTCCAACAACCATGTACTCACTTACTCAGTACCAAGCACCCCAAACCTCTAGCAAGACATCTCTCATCTCTCAATGTCTTTCTTCTATGCAGGTCTAAGAAGAACTGATGATTTTTTTCTAAATCTCTCCTGCCTTTTATTGTGCAACTTATTTGGTCCTGCTTCCTCCGTGATATCTCATGTTAGTGTGAGCGTGTGAGGTATTGCAATCGTTCTCATTCTCATTGCTCAGTTGGTGATTAATACAGCGCTGTCGCTTTGTATCGAGAAAGGTAGGAATCGGCGGGCAAACGTTACACGGGAAACTGTGATTCGGGATATCGTTTTACGGGAAAACGAGTTACGGGAAAATGATTTTCGGGCAAACGTTACGCGGGAAAACGTGACGCGGGAAATCGTTTTGCGGGAAAACGTAGCCAACCCAAAAGTTCATTTAAACAGGAAACATTTCTTATCAAAAAAAATAAAATTAAAATAAAAACAAATTACGAAAAAAATGCCTGATACACTCATCGAACTCTAATTTTAAAATTCTGTTTAAGCGTATCTACTAGTGTGAATATAGATGTTAAAATTGCAGAGCATTACTACTACCGCTCTAAATTAGCGAAAGGTTAAAAAAGAGTGGCAAGTCATAAATAGAAATTTTAAATCGCATTAGTTCTAGCTTCTCCAACTCTATTATTCTTAAAAAAGGTGATATTAACATATCAAATTCGTTGACAGCCCATCCATACAATATGTAATTGTTGTTCTGAGCCTGCTTATCAATTTACCTGTAGAAACAGTTTCTTTTTTTGAACCAATAACTGGACTTGAAGTGCTAAGAACTATCAAATCCTTAAATAATTCAACTTCCCATGGTAGAGACGGGATTTTCAATATACTCTCAAAACACGTTGGGCCTAACCTAGTTGATATACTATATCGCGATGTTCAGCGAAGATGTCTGCTTTCTGTTTCGGGTCTCCGATCAAATTTCAAACTTCAGATTTTACCTGCAGGTTTTGTGTGAGGCTTTTTAAGGCTCTGAGCTGCTTTTTATAAGGAGTATTCGTTAGAAGCGTCAGTTGTCAAACATTTCATGAATTATTGTTGTTGAATTATTTCTTTATTCACTGATTAATTTTTTTTTTTTTTTGCTAATTGTTAAGACGGTTGAATACTGCCCTATCGTCTGGGAATCACGTGGTTTTCCATTTTTTTCGAACTGTTCTATATCGTTCCAATATCGGCTAATTTATTTCGATAGGATATTATATTTTAGTTCCTCTGCAATTCGAAATGGTTGGAATACTTTCATCTGGAGCCTTTTGCACTTTAGCAGTAATTTCTGTCAATTTGCTCAATTGATCCATAGGAGATCTGAAATTTATAAAACTTTCAAGTTTATCTCTCAATTCGTTCCAGTTTGTTCTCTTATGGATATTCAAATTTTTCTTTTTTAATTTTGACACAACGCAAATATTAAAAAATAGTTTTCGAAAATCTTATTTTTCTCAAAAACCGTAACTAGAATTTTGATAAAAAAAATTTCTTTCGCTTAATTTTTACAGTCTATATAATATGATAAGAAAATTTTGAAACTAAGACTTAGCTGACTGTACCTACCATAGAGCTATTTTTTTACGGATTTTGACTTTTTCATTATAAGATTTTAATGAATTTACCTATACAGAATCTCTTAAAAGTTTTAAAAGTGTTGTCCACCAAAACTTTAAATTCGATATCTGAAAAACGGGTTAGTATTTTGTTTCTTAAATCTAAATTTTATTTGTAGAATTATACAAATATATTTAATATTTTATATCAAAACTTAATTCTTTTTTTGTTCAAATTAAAAATTAGGCTTACTTGTTTTGTTTATTATTGCCTGGCTGTTCTATGTGACTTAAATTAATTATTTTATTGATATGGAATAATAAAGATTTATATTTATTCATTTCGAATACCTTAAACACTAAGGACGTGTTTATTAATTCAATACTTTTATTGAGAAACCGCTAGAAGAAATTATAATTTTTTTTTCACAAATTCATATTTACTAAAGAAATCACAGGACATTTTGTTTTTATCTCCAACTACGAACTATGTAAGTTCTTTAAGCTTTTAGAAAATTATTTATTTTTTAAAAGCTGAAATAATTGTCTCCAATAATATTAGTTTTTAAAATTTTAAGTCTGTTACATAAGCAGTTACCCAGTCGTGCATCGTACATCGTATTCCAGGATATTTTTCTGACTACATCCTAAGCCTTAACATAAGCAACAATTTTAAAATGTTTAAATTAAATTTAAAGTAGCAATAAGTTTAAATTATCATGGAATTTAATCGCATTAAATGAGTTTCGTTTTTTTTTTTCTTTTATTTTTATCTAATTTCATAGATTGATGGTGTTGTCATTCGACCAGGACACTCAAATCTTGATATCGATGATTTAGTAACAAGAAATCCAAAACGACCACCCGAAAGTAGTGCAGGACATTACGATGTCCTTTTTGGCGTTGTCACTGGGGAAGCAATTTGGCGGTTTAGTGCGCATGATATACAAAATGGCTTCGAGGGAGAAAGACGTGATAAAATTATTCGAACATACGTCCGGAATGCCTACAATTATCATTTGAATGAGATTTTTTACACGGTAAGTACTATAGTAATAAAATTGAAACGATAATCGTTATTATTCTAATTATATATACAGAGCGCATATATATGTATATGTTTGGGTCAATGTAACATAAGTAGCTGCTACTTAAACTTTCGTGTTTTGAAATTTAATAACCAAGGCAGGACTCGAACCAGCGATTCTGTTTTCCACATGACATGGCGAATGATTTAAAGGGTATGGATAAATATAGAGGTCAAGAAAAGACAACCCTAATAATGGACACGTAAATGACCCCCTTGTTCCAACATAATTGTGTATATTTAGTTCGCGTGTTTTGCAGAGCTCCTGGAGTATTTCGTTTATTTGAAACTAAATTCACAAGCTCGTGTTATCGATAAAAACACTATTTAGGGAATTCCTTATAGAACCCCCACAACGAATCGGAAAGTGGAAATGATTTTTTGTTTTTGTTTTACTGTTATGATATAAGTGGTTATTAGTATTTAACTCCTACTTTTATTGACATTTTATCATTAGGTTTTACTAGTTTGATCAAAATTTCTGTTACAAGGCGGCATTTTTACAGATCAATAATAAATTTGATTGCAGGTTTCCATATTGTTTACAAATAAATAAAAGAAACAACATCAGGGATGCCATATTATTTGAGGAACGGAGCAGAAAGTAGTAGTACTAGACAAAATTGATATGAACAAACCGTCAGCTCGAGTATTAAACATACTCGTAGTTTAAAAAATATTTTATCTTATAATATATTAGGTCTAAATAATAAATAATTTTTTATGTAGATTTTTTTAAATATGCACAAAGTTTTCAAATCTTATTTTTATTATAACGCATGACAATATCAATAAATTTACATTGGATAACAGCAACATGGAAAACTAAGAAAGTTCGGGCAAGTGGCGAAAATCTTTTTTGGGAAATCACTTTTACAGACATTCGACTTTGTGGAATTATGTCGATATACTGTCATAAAATATTTAATCATTGAAGATAGAAAATTATTTCTGTTTAAGTGGAGTGATTGAATGAAATTCAATTAAGTGCGAAACGCACCTTGGAGTTGAGGTCACTTGAGCTTTTAATTAAGTAAAATTGTAACGTACTCTCGAGATGTTGTCGAGTGGGGAATGAGAACAAAAATTCCAAACCCCTAAAACCACCCACTCGGTACACTACCAGAAGGTTTTAGAGCTTACAGGGACTCTAAAACTGTCCTGTAGTAAAAGTGGATGGGTGTCTAGTCTTCCCACTGCGCGGCATGCTTGCATATCCAAAGGTTAGCTCGTCGGAGGGGGGATTCTTGAGCAGGAAACTAGACGGCCGTCACGTTTAATCATGCCGTTAAAATTGTACAAAAAAAAATATTCGCGAAGCTGATAAGTGTCTTGGTGTAGTGATGATACTATTTGTTATCCTTATTAGAGTGAGGAGAGCTAAGATGGCATTGCCCTCCGAGGATATCCCACCCCAATATCATACGGCTTTGTTCTATGAGCAGAACCATGCGACACATCCTGGTTACTAAGTCCTCTATCTTTATAGTAACCCCAAAAGAAACCAGAAAACCAAATTTAAATTTTCATTGCATCGTTTTCGTCATCGCCATAGCTCATTCTCGTCAGAGCCACATCCACCAGAAACTAAAAACCTAAACCATTACCATGGTTTGTAATTTAAACTTCAAAAATCAAAAATTAAAACTTTCATTAGATTTAACCCAAACATTCAAACTTCCGTCGAAAAAGATATAAACGTATTTCAGCCGAGAGGATTAAAAATGAACCAATTATTCAAAGTCAATAAAAAAGATGTTCGTCGTTTTCAAAAGATATAGTTTTTATACCCAACATTTTATTCAAGAAAAAAAAATTAAGACTATAATATACCAATAATAAATTCACCTAAACAGGTAGGTATATCTTTGAATCGAAACATAAAAAAAACTTTAAAAATTATAGCTTTAAAAATTGTCTTCTTTTAGAAACAAATCAAATATTATAAAAAAACTTAAGGTTTAAAACAGAATGGGAAATATTTAAATCAGAATTTGTACTTAGATATTTTATGTGTGTACAAATCATTCAATTATATACATATGAATAAGATTTGCGTACAAAGATATCACCAACGAAAATGTTATAACTCTTAGTTAAGTAGGTTTCTTTTTTTTTCTTTTCTAGGTTTAAGCTTTTTTTTTCTTTTCTTTCTTTGTTTTCTTTTCAATCAAAAATTCTTTTATTTAATTGATATGTTGTAATAGTTTAGTTAACGATTAAGTTAAATTCAATTAAAATATTCGTTCGTTCAAATTAATATAATGTAATATTTAAAAAAAAAAAATGACTTACCGCATAAATTGCATTATATGCATACTTGATTTTAAATTGGTGTATTTTTGTTGTTTGCTCTTATAATTTATAGTTGCTCAATTCCTCCTGATAGTGTGCACAGCATCGCAGGATTGATTTTTGTTGTTGTTTAGTTACTTTGTAACTTTTTTTGTTGCTAGATTAAAACTTGATAAAAACAATACAGAAATTTGAACGAATTGAATTTACAAGGTCAAATTATAATAAACTTTATTAATGAAAATTGTTTTGTTTTTAAAAAGAAAGAAAGATATGTTGTATGTATGTACTTAACTTTTTTTTTTATAAATTGTATGATGTATGATGATTTTTTTTTCGGCACAGGTGAATAGCTGGACGTAAGTTTTTTCCGGATTATAGGTTTTTAAATATTTTCCTGGATTCTTCTAGGATGTATTTTCGTTGTATGAATGATTTTGATTGTATGGATGATTTTGATTGTATGTATGATTTTGATTGTATGGATGATTTTGATTGTATGTATGATTTTGATTGTATGGATGATTCTGGATGATTCTGGATGTTTTTTTGTTGTTTGTATGTGTGATGTTTTTTTTTGTATATCTTATTTTTTTTTTCTAGATCACATGGGTTGTTAGAAAAAAAAAAGGTGTCAAGATGAAGATTTGACGATAGTATGGTTCATCGATGGTGTTTTTTTTTTTTTTAGCTCTTGGAATCTTTGATTTTATAAAGATCGTGATGTGGCTGAGAGGAGCACGATGCCGTGTAGGCCGGCAAACGAAGCACAAACACTTTTTTTCCACAGATCAGCGGCTTTTTGGAGACTTTAAAAAGTCTGATATAATGGATCGGAGTTGCTTCGAAATCAATCGATTTTGGGCACCTGGAGCACCTGATTAAAAAGAACACAAGGACTTAATTTCGAGCACATGTAGGTAGATACATAAGGAGCACGGATCATAAAAAAAAAGCTCACCTTGAAATTAATTTTTGTTCTAATGCTCAGAAATACGAATACCAAATTAATTACTTCTGGGAACTTGATCACTTCTGGGATTTTTATAATTTCTCCACCTTGAGCACCTGGTGTAGATAATTAGGTATAAGGACAGAGGTTATTGAACGAATTCATTAAAAATCTAACCTTAATTATTTCAAAATGTATGAAGGTATATTTTTATTCCCAAAATAAAAATTTTATATATTTTTTTTTCACTAAAAAAAAACTTGTAAAAAAAACTTGAAAAATAACTTTCAATTTTAATAATTTTGCTCGTCACTATCACGTCTTAGAGGATCGAAAAAAACACCAAAAAAGAAGATTTTGGCTTTGACGCAAGTATTTATACCCTTTGCAAGGCTGAGAGATTTCCTCACACATACACTCAAAAAAAACCATCATGGACGAAATTTTTGGGTTTCCGATTATCGTTTTCTCAATGGATTTTGACCACAAAAATACAAATTATACGTCAAATTAAATTTTAGAATTTTTGAAAAATAGGTGTTTTATTTAAAAATTAATCTAGTTAAAATCTAATTATTTTGACATATTTCTAATATTTATTTTTGCATGTAAGTGTAAGTTTTTCGATACACAAATTTCTAATTTCGAACTCTCTCTCAGATAGATTTGTCCTTGAAAATTATCTCGATTTTTTTTGTTTGTTTTACGAAATTTCCTTACACCACTAACAATAAGTTTTGTTTTCTCTACCGAATTTCCAAGGTGTCTTGTGGTGCAATGGGTAGAGACGCCGGACCTATCCCTGACCCATCCGGTTCGACTCCTGGTGTGAGCACCAATCTCTTTTTTTTTAATTTTCTCATTTTTTTAAATATATTTTTTTTCGAAATTTTTTTTCGTATTGTTTTTTTTTTCAATTTTATAAAAAACACAACTTAAACAAAAACGATCCTAAGCAAGCTTGGAGGAAGTGTAGAGTATCCTTAAGATTTTGTATAGATTTAAAATAATTCTACCCAATATCAATTTTAGCTTAGCTTATTCTTTGCTCCTATGCATATGCAATAGTTCTTTAATTTTGTGTTCTTTTAGTTCTTAACATAAGTTTAACAGAGCTCTACCCCATCACAGGTTCTTAAACTATTTTCACTCATATCATACACACATAGAAAATCAGTAGCCAGCGATGTTATAAAAACCTAACAACGATAGCGAAAAACAGAAGGCATAGAGTGATTTTAAAACCAACACTATGACAGAAATTCATGAGTTTAAGAAGGCAGTAAAGACGACAGATTTCTCACAAAATATTTAATACAGAATAATATGTTTATAATTCCTTTTTATCATCATCATCATCATCGGCTCGACAACCGGGTTCCGGTCCTGGTCTCTTTCAACAAGTCTCTCTACCTATCCCGGTCTCTAGCCGATGCCATCCAGTTGCGCACTCTAAGGCTTCGGGCGTCCTGGTCTACGCCATCTCTCCAGCGCAAGCATGGTCTACCGCGCTGTCGTCTACCATAGAATGTACCACAAAGAACTTTCCGAGCAGGTTCCTCTTCGCTCATGCGAGCTAGGTGCCCTGCCCACCGGAGTCTACCGAGCTTAATTTTTGTCACGATATCTGCTTCAAGGTAGATTGCGTACAGTTCATGATAGTACCGTCTCCGGAATCGTCCTTCCTTACATATGGGGCCAACAATTCTCCTTAAGACTTTTCTCTCGAACGCAGCTAAGAGGTCGGAGTGCCTTTTGCTAAGCACCCAAATCTCGGATCCATATGTGAGTACTGGCAGGACCATGGTCCTGTACAGCAGCAGTTTTGAAGTTATGGTGCGATTTCTGGATTTGAAGAGCTTTGACAGACTATAGTAGGCTCTGTTGGATTTGAGAAGCCGCCCGCATATTTCTTCTTCTATATTGTTATCGGCTGCTACTATTGACCCAAGGTATTTAAAGGATTGCACCACTTCAAATTCGTGCTCCGCTACCTTGATTTTTTGACCACCTGTTCCTCTCGCATTCGACGCCACCAAGTACTTTGTTTTACCTTCACTAATGTGCAGCCCCAGATTTTGTGCCGCCTGCTCGATCTGGATGAAGGAATCGTGTACAGCTTGTTCGGATCTTCCGATGATGTCAATGTCGTCTGCGTAAGCTAGTAACTGGCTGGACCTGTTGACGATGGTCCCTCTTGTTGCCGTGCCAGAGTCACGGATTGCTTTCTCCAACGCCAGGTTGAAGAGAAGGCAGGCCAAACCGTCCCCTTGTCGGAGTCCATTAAAGATGTTGATTGGTCTGGATAGCAATCCGGCTATTTTTACTTGGCTTGTTACGTTGGTCATGGTCAACCTACATAGTCGTGTCAATTTATTTGGGATGCCGAATTCTCTCATGGCTTTGTAAAGTTCTACCCTGGCTATGCTATCATAGGCGGCCTTAAAGTCTATAAACAGATGGTATGTTGGGATGTTAAATTCTAGACATTTTTCCATCGCCTGCCTAAGGGTAAAGATCTGATCAGTTGTTGATTTGCCTGGAATGAAACCACACTGATATTGTCCGATGACGGTTTTAGCGTATGGGGTTATCCGGTCTTGTAGGATAGAGGAGTGTATCTTATAGGCGGTACTCAACAACGTGATACCTCTATAATTGCTGCACGTTGTGACATCTCCCTTTTTATGTATGGGGCATATTATGCCTTTTCGCCAGTCTTCTGGCATTTCTTCTTGCTCCCATACGTGCACTATAATATCATGAATTGCTTGACGTAAGGCTGGCCCGCCGTGATGAAATAATTCGGCTGGTATGCCATCGGCTCCCGGGGATTTGTTCTGTTTAAGCCGGCCTATAGCCTTCTCAACCTCTTCTATGCTTGGTGGCGGCAACATAGGGTATTCTTCTGGAAGTAGTGGAGCCTCCACTTCTGCAGTGAGCTGACCATTTAGAAATTCATTAAAGTACACTTCCCATCGCTCCAGTATGCTTTCAGGATCGGTGATCAGATTTCCCTCTCCGTCCTTGCAGTATGTGCAGCGTGGTGTGTACTGCGTCATGTTTCGGACGGATTGGTAGAACTTCCGCGCCTGGTGCGGACCTCGCTCTCGGCTGTTTTCTATTTCACAGATTAGGTTCTTCTCCCAGGCTGATTTATTTTGTCTGTGAAGCCGTTTTTCTGTTCTTCTGAGCTCTTTATATTCCTCTTCGCGTGCCCGCGTTCTATGAGATTGTTGCATTGCTCGGTACGCAACATTCTTACGTTCAGTCGCTAGCTTGCATTCATCATCAAACCAGTCGTTCCGATTTTTACGACTGCTGCCTAAGATGGAGTTGGCAGTACTAATGACAGTATTTTTAAGACGTGTCCACTTTTCATTTACGCCCAGCATACTGGCTCCAGGACTTACTCTCCCTAAGTCATGTGTTTCTAGGGCGAGTCCTAACGCATTACCAAAGGTGTTACTGGTGTTTTCATTGCGCAGGGCAGCCGTGTTGATTCGAACCTGATCGGCGGATGCAATGCGTCTTCGCAAGGCAATCCGCCCTCGGAAAACCATACCAACAAGATAGTGATCCGAGTCGATATTGGCACCTCGGTACGTTCGTACCGTCATCAAGTTCAAGTAGTAGCGACGGTCTATCAACACGTGGTCTATTTGGTTACGAGTGACTCCATCAGGTGATACCCAGGTGGCTTTGTAGATATCCTTACGCGGGAACCTGGTACTCGCAACGACCATGTTTTTCGATGCTGCCAATTCTAAGACTCGAAGTCCGTTGTCATTAGTGTTCTCATGTAAACTATGGGTGCCTGCGTAATGCCTGAATACCGGCCCCCGACATATTTTTGCGTTCAAATCCCCAAGGATGATTTTAACATCATACCTTGGACAGGCATTGAGGGCCCTCTCGACTTGTTCGTAGTAAGTCTCTTTTTCTTCGTCTGAGGACTCCTCCGTAGGTCCGTGAACGTTAATGAGGCTGATGTTCGTAAATTTGCCTCGCACGCGAAGGGTGCATAGCCTTTCGCTTATAGCGTTAAAGCAGATGATAGTAGACTTCATTTTTTCGCTGACTAGGAAGCCTACCCCGAGCACATGGTGTTTTGTATGACAGCTGTAATATACGTCATATTCCTTTTTATATCAACTGTAATAATTGGATCGAGGATGCTGAATAGCTTGGATAGGAAATATGCAGACGACAACTGTCTTAAAAGAAAAAGCCTTACCAGTATTAACAACAATCGAACATCCATAGACACCGTCTACAATCTAAATGGAAAATAAATTGTTGATGTTTTTCAAACCTACGACTTATGCGTTCTGAATGGTTGCATCGAAGGAGATGTAGAAGTTCATTAGACTTTCATTGGAGGTGAAGGGAAATCTGTAATAAACTATTGTGCAGTAAATAACGACTGGGTATATCTTACAACTAAGTTTAAAGTTTTATTCCGATCAATTTCCTATAGTTGTGGCATTGACCAATAATGCTCTATCGGAGAAAACCTTAATTTTCTTCTAAGAATGAACTGGAGAAAAACAGAAAAAAGCTTTTCCCATCAAGCTGCAGATACCTTTTTTTCAAACACGTTATTGGACACACAGTTGGTGTCGCAAATAATATCCTACATTAGAAGTTCTGCAGTAAAATTGTACAAGTAAAAGGTGTAGGCACTTTTTGTAAATTTTAAGACAGTTTTTGATCTCATTATTAGAAATGCACTTTTGTTTAAATGGGACTCTCTAATAAACTCATTGGGATCATCAGAGAAATGTATTGTGAAACTAAATTTCTGAGAGCGGTTTGAAATAGATAACGGTGTTAAACATGGATGCCCTCTTAATGCATTGTTATTTGCTCATTTTACTAACGATGTTGTGCCCAAATTGTTGCAGCTAGCATTATTAATGTTATGTTGTACGCCGATGATTTGATGATAAATGGTTTTTTTTTTCTGTGAAAATTGGGGACTTATCATAAACACAGACAAATCGTAGATAATGGTTTTCACTAGAAATAATCAGGGAAACTCAGCACAAAACTATCATTGGTTTCTGGCTTATTATATAAAAATCGCGACTTGGGATATTCGGATCCAACAAACAAACAAAAGAATGAAGAAAACGAATTTAGGGATAATTGCACAAGACCGGTGTGCTCGCGACAGGATTACGATGGAATATGGAAATGGGGAGAAGAATTATGTTGAACTGTCAGATTGAGGTCGCGTTCAATGAAACTGCAAGTCGGTAGCAATTTAATGTGCTGCCCCCTCGCACAGTGGAAAATGGTAGAACAACAGCTGATCATAAATGATTTTTACTAATTTTTTTTTTAATTTTAATTTTGAATTTTATCTGAAAGCTAAATAGTCAATCTTTACGAAAGTGCAAGAATTTTTTCAAATATATGTATGAATCATTTTTTTAAAGCATTAAAGTTAATTATTTTTTTAAATTTTGAATACAAGGCCGTTTGGTTCATCACTTTGAAATTTAGTTTTCTATAAGACTTTGAAGGAATAGGTGTAAAGTATTATATATTTTTGAAAAGCTTATTTTATGGAAATATTAAAACAACTTTACGTTTTTATAAATTTTGATTTATTTCACAAGTAATTAATTAAAATGTAAAATAAAATAAAAAAAAAATATTTTTCAAGTTCACAGAGACTTTTAGTAGTTAGCGATGCTTCGCGATGCCTTGCTTTTTATATAAGTTTGTAGCTTAGTTTCTTGTGAACAAACATTTATAAAAATCAGCTGCGATAACGTGCGATTTTGGAAGTTATCAGTAAAATAATGATTAAAGCCAGAAAACTAAAAATCGCTACATGATCCATTTTAAAAAATAGTAAAAAACAATGGCAAGACTTACAATTTCATATTATATCTTTTTTTAAAGCTAGAAATTAATTCTTTAATTTACTTTTCAAACCAAATTATTTTATTACATAGTTTCTGAAAAATTAATTTTCAAACTCAAAATCTTAAAAAAACAAACTAATATTTTTTTCTTCGAAGTGATTTTTTTTTAAGTTTACATTAATTAGTACTATTTTTGTTTTAAAAATTCAATGCTTTTATAAATTTGGAGTTAAAAACTGAAAACCAGATGGTCGTAGGACTTATACTTTTGAAGATATAAGCAAATATCAAAACCAACTTCATTATTTGACTTTTAGAATACAGCTTAATCGAGATGTTCCTTAAACCTTTTTTATTTGAATACTCGAATAAATGTCAAATCTCTATCCGCAGCAGGATTTCACTTCTCCTTTTATCGGCAGTGACCAGTGATCCTACTGCGGATGTTGTATTTGTTATTCATATAAAATCCTACTGTACTACGGATAACTTTTCCAGAGTACTGTGCATATATATAAACGATTATATATTATTTCATCGAGTTTTCTCTAATACTCGTATATACACTGAGCGTCAAAAGTGAGTAAGCACCTATGTTAATGATTTCTTTAGTTACATGGAATTTAAACCAAAAAATAAACAAAAATTATATATAATTATATAGTTATACAAAATAAAATTTATAATTAATAGCAATAATTCAAAACCAAAATAAAAACTCAAAAAAACGAACTAATGCATTTTTACCCACTAAAAACTAAATAAACTTCATATATTACGCGTCAAAAGTGAGTAAACATCTGTTATATCTTAAAATTATTTATAAATATAGTACCTCAAGTAAAAAACTGGGTATTTGATCACCTTTAGACTTTATAACATCCCTTAGTCAGCGTGACATGGAAACAACAATGTTATTTCTAACATCGGAGGATATTTGGGACAGTTCTTCAATTAAATCCTTTTGAGGTCATCTTTATTCTTGATGGCTCGTTTGTGAAATTTTCCGGTCCAAATGATCCCATAAATGTTGTATGGAGCTTAGGTGCGACGATTGGGGAGGGTGGTTGAGGTGCTTTGAAGTCCTATAAAATATTAATTCTTTAAGAAACTGCGAGGTATGCTTAGGATCATTGTCTTGCTAAGAGATCCGATTGCTAAGCATCCCTAGTTTTCGTAAGGTCGGTTGAAGGTTATTGCTTAGGATGCTTAGATAGTCTTGATTATTCATTGTACTTTCAATGAAAACAAGATTCCCGATCGAATATGCTGCCATACATCACCACACCATCATGTTTTACTGGTGATCCTTATATTCTGTTCATGATGTTTTCTTACTTGTGACGCGTTAATATGGAGTAAGTATGTTTAGTTTCTATTAGGAAAAATTGTAGGAAGCTATATTTTGAATTTTTATTTATGTTTTGATTTATTTTTATTGATTTTTACTATCCGAATTCATTGCTTATTTGTTTGATCGAATTCCATGTAACTCCAGAAATTATATAGGTGTTTACTCACTTTTGACGCTCACTGTATGTTATTATAGTTATTTTTTCTACTCATATATGTATGTGTCGGTACACAGGCATTATTCCATGAAGTTTTTTTTATACATGCATACAAATGTGTATGTATATTTTTTATTTAATCGGGATTTTATTTTAATTTTCTCATGTCTTAGAAATAATAGATCATTTGATTTGAAATTGATAACGGTGTTGAAAAATTTTCAAAATTTTTAGTTTGAAAATCAATTTTTTAAAAACTAACTGCTGAAATAAATCGATTTAAAAAACAAATTAAAGAATGGATTTCTGTCTTTCAGAAAAACTGCATTACATTGTAAGTATTTTTAAATAATTTTGTGTGTGTTCCCCTCCCCCTAAATTGGGGATAAAGACCCCCCTCTTAATCAATTTTTGTCTTGCCTCAACACAACCTACAAGTTCTAGCTTTTGGTCACACCTTATTTGCAATCACCCTTTACAATAAATTGTTCCATGGAGTTTTTATAAATTTTTAGTTTGTTTTTCTAAATATGCAAGTATTATTATCGTTATTATTATATTAAAAGCAATTCATTAAAACAATACTCTCCTTTGTATTTGTGCAAAATTTCAATACTTTATCTTCAAAAACAAAAAAGTTATAGATTTTTGATCAGAAACATCCATTTATTTTCCACTGTGCCTCGGTTAGTTCAGCGATGGGTGGATTCGTTTATTGTGGAATTTTTTGATCGAACGCCCAATCTGCGTTCGATTAATGAACAATAAAAAAACGGTATTCACAAAAAATTATCACAAGGATTCTTAACAGTTTTTCCACAAAATTGAATCAATCCTCTAAAGTTTTTCTGGCCCACCTGTCCCTAGCTTTTGAAGTAGTTTCTTCGACAGATTTCCTCTCCTTGGCAGAAAATAAAAATGAGTTTTCCTTTTCGTATTGGAAACTACAAGGACTATCTGTCACCTGTTTTTATACGAATTTAACACCTGCTTTTATTACTTTTCCACGATGCTTTTGAGCATGCTTCTGGCTTATGGCCCAGGTTCACACTGCCAGCATTTTGGAGCCGTTATCGGAAAAGAAATGTTGAAAAGGGAAAGGATAACGAATAGAATATGTTGAAACTTGTTGTGGTAAGCTTTACCGCAACAGTTTAAACGACGCGACGTTGTGTTACGATACGCTACAGAAGAACACAAGTATGGGGAGCCGAAGAATTTGAGGAAATGGAAAAACTGCAGAGAAATTTCTTCAAAAAATTGTTCAACCTGCCGATTAAACACCAAATTATGCTATTTATCTAGAAACAGGCTTACTTAAACTAACCTTACTAGTAGATACCCTTGAAACAGAAGCCGACTATATTTTAAAAGTGCATGACTTGCCCGAAACACGACTCGCAGAAAAAAAGATTGATGGATGGAGAAATGGTGAAATCTTAGTGAAGTCTATAGAGATTGAAGATTCTGAAAGAGAGTTGCTTGTTATAAAAGTCCAGCAATTGGAGAGCAAATTTTTGTAATCAAAACTCAATTTTAATCTAGAAGCTGATAACTATTTTTGCGACACCCATAGTTACAAACAAATCTCTTTGATTTTTTTAAACCAGATTAAAAGTCCTTGGGCTTACTGGAGCACCTCACAATGGAAGTTTTGTTCAGTTTTGCACTCCGTGTAACCTTAAATCAAAAGAAGACTGCATTCACTTAATTGGAGTGTGCCCATTTTATGCAGCACAAAGACAACAATATTTAGCAACAAATTCTTTGACGTTGCGGGAAACAGTAGCTTTTCTTAATGGCCTAAATTGGAAAAACCATTATTTATTCATAAAATGTGCTTATAAAAAATATAAAATGTTATTGATTAAAACAAAATTGTTAACTTCTTAAACAAAAATTTTAAATTGTTAAAATATTAAATGCCAATTGAGCTGACAGTAATGCCATAGCTTATAATTCATTTTGGAAATTAAATGTAGCTACTCGTATTTCATAAGATAAATAAAAGGATTGCTTACTTTACTTAATTAAAAGACTTTTCAAATACGAATTAACGGTTTTGTTTTTTATAGAACATTCAAGACCTCAATTACCTTTAAAATTAAATACATAACTAGGTTCTATTAGTTCAAGTGAAGTATGTCACTGGCAAAATGGATATAATGCTTGTGGAATAATTTAAAAATGTGTGTTACAGCTTCACTCTTCACAGCATTTTTTTCTATATGATCCCATTGAGATAACATGACAATATACAAATAATTTGGCTGAATCGTCTTCTCTTCTAATTTGTTTTGAGCTCTTCTGCAAATTGACATTCTATGTTGATTTTACATGAGTTTATTCATTCACTTTTCCTGGTTAACAGTGCTTACAGTTGGACGTAGATTTAAAATTTATCGCCATACAGTTACCTAAAATATGTCACTATACTCTGTCCAATAAAAATATGCAGTGTGGGCAAGATAGGACGTTTGCCTCGCATTCTGGCTACAGTGAATTGCATAAATCTGTCCTTCATTAAAGCTCTCACAGGGTTATCGTAGTGTTGATTTTAAATGGACCCTTTTTTTAAAGCTCTAAAATCAAAAGCACCTCAACAGAAACCCAAGGAAAAAAACTGAACAAGTTACGAAATGAACAAGGGTAACTCTGAACGCACATCAATATTTAATGGGGGTTGAAATTGAATAGCACCAACAGCCATAGACCACAGCAATTCAGTGCACACTCAGATCTGCAGTCAATATGACGTCGGGCCTGCGTCAGATGCAATCGAAAATTTATGGGCGCACAAACACTTTTTTATGGAGGAGTTCTTTCAATTTAGTATGGTGCAAAAATATAGAACGCTACTGATTTTGAAAAAGCTCTCCCATAAGACTGCATATTTTTGTTGGATGAAGTATAGACTCCTTTGCGTATTTGAACAAAATCGGTCTGCAAAAATTGATGAAAAAGATAAATTGAAAGCAGGCAAATACCAAGAACTAGAAGCGGAGAAAATAACAAACGCACAGCTTGAGTTTCAGAAACAGGATAGATTTTATTTAAGCAAATAAAATAAATACAAAGTAAATGAACACATGTTTAATATATGCTCTCTTAAACAAAGTGATATTTGTTACAGTACAAATTTACTTATTTTAACACTTCCCCAGAATGATTTATCTAAATTTAAACATTTAACATTTAAATACTTCATTCTTGTTTTTTTTTTTTATGAAACACATACATATACATATAAACATAGTAAATTTACATTTATTTTTAATCAAGGCCGAGTAAACTATTATTTAATTCAAGTTTTAATTTTACTAAGCCTTTAGTTAGGCCATCAGCTAAATTTTCATTCGAAGGAACATATTCTAATAGAATTGAACCCGTTTCAATTTTTTCCCTGATGAACTGAGTTTTAATTTCTATATGTTTTGTTCGAGGTGAATAGGAATTATTTTTAATACGTTGTATCGCGCTTTTGTTGTCGCAATACAAAACCATTTGTTTCGGGTGATTTAAAAACATTTCTGTTTCCAAACGCTTTAACCATATTGATTCTTGAACTGCTAGTACAACAGCTAGTAATTCTGATTCTGTTGATGAAAGCGCTATTGTTGACTGGCGCTTTGAAGTCCATGATATGGGGCCTCCCTGCATAGTGAATACATAGCCGGATGTAGACTTCCTCTCATCTTCGTCACCAGCCCAATCAGCATCACAAAAGCCTTGCATTTCATGACCTGTTTTTCTATACACAAGTTTTTTATCAATTGTGCCTTTAAGGTATCGAAGAACACGTTTTATGGCAGCCCAATGTGCCTGACCAGGATTAGAGGAGTATCTGCTTAACAGATTTACAGCAAAACTGATATCAGGCCTTGTAGTTTGTGCCGCATACAATAAACAGCCTACTGCTTCCATATAGGGCACATTCGACATCTTTTTCCGCTCTTCAGGTGATGATGGGCACATTTTTGAAGATACTTTTTGGTTCGAGTCAAGTGGGGTACTAACCGGATTACAGTCCAGCATGCCAAATCGATTTAGTATGTCAACGATGTATTGTGATTGATCAATGGCTATAGTTTCAGTTTTCCTGTCACGAGATATTCTAATTCCAAGAATCGAAGAAGCTTCCCCT
This sequence comes from Chrysotoxum bicinctum, assembly GCA_911387755.1. NCBI lineage: Eukaryota > Metazoa > Arthropoda > Insecta > Diptera > Syrphidae > Chrysotoxum > Chrysotoxum bicinctum. The sequence goes on from OU426988.1 coordinate 135,859,123, forward strand.
AAATCCTTCATCTTGAAATTATTAGAAAGTAATTTCTTTAGGCTTTCTTCAATGCATTTGTCGTTAGAAAATATCAGTACATCGTCCACATATACAGCAACGAAAATCATTTGACCTTTCTTAATTTTGTAGTATACGCACTGATCTGCATCAGAACGCATCAAACCAAATTGCTTCAGCACCTCATTTAGCTTCGCGTTCCAAACGCGACTGGATTGCTTAAGACCATACAAAGATTTTCGAAGTTTACATACTCTACCAGTACCATCAGAAAACTTCTCTGGCTGAACCATATAAATGTCTTCGTTAAGCTCTCCATTCAAGAATGCTGTAACCGCGTCCATTTGGCAGATATTTAGGTCATATCTCACAGCCAATGCCAACAAAAATCTTATTGACGCATATCGTGTCACAGGAGAAAAGGTTTCTGAATAGTCTACGCCTTTCTTTTGAGAATAACCCTTGCATACTAGTCGCGCCTTATACTTGATTATATCTCCATTTTCGTTGTGTTTAACTTTAAAAAGCCATTTAGAACGAATTGGAGACTTACCTTTGGGAAGATGGACTAGATTCCAGGTATTATTTTCTTGCAACGATCCAAACTCACTTTCCATCGCTTCCTTCCAGTAGTGTGAATCTGGAGATGACAAAGCTTCATCCACAGTTTCAGGATTTTTCATCTTCAGTTCTGCAATCAAACCAGCCTGGCTTAACTTGGCAATACGTTCAGACCGCCGTAAAACAGGATCTTCTTCGTTGGACCTTTGGTTCTTAATTTCTGGAACAATTTCCTCTTCAATCTCTTCTTCGATCATCTGAGCATCACAATATTCGAGGTCATCAGAATCATTTTCGACGGCATTATTTCCAGAGCGGATTTCAGATTGATCTTCAGCATTTTCGGTCGTCAAACTCTGGGATACGGCTGGAACATTAACCTCAGTTAGATCATCAGCTGATGTGTTAGCTATAGCTGGTACATTAACTTTGGTTAGATCATCAGCGTCAACAATACCGAATTCATATACGCCTTTTTCCCCTGAATTCATATTGTTTTTCGAAAAACTAAAAACATCAGACTCGAAGAAGATTACGTTTCGACTGATAATTATGTTTCGGTTTTTATCACATAATCGATAAGCTTTTGAATGCGGCGAGTATCCCAGCATCATACATTCCTTTGACTTAGGATCGAGCTTTCTTCGCTTTTCATGTGGAATGTGAACCATAGCTAAGCAGCCAAAAACCCGCAGCATTGATAAATCCGGCTTCACTCCTGACCAGAGCTCTTCAGGTGTTTTCGTGTTGTTTGCTCTGCAAGGAATTCTATTTATCAGATATGATGCCGTACTCGCTGCTTCAGCCCAAAAACGTAGTGAGATATTTGCATCCATTACCATGCACCGGATTCTCTCCACCAGATTCCTGTTAATCCTTTCTGCAACACCATTTTGTTCGGGCGTGTATGGTGCTGTCTTTTGATGATGGATTCCACAGTCTGCCATAAATTTTTCAAAACGTTTGTGGCAATATTCTGCGCCATTGTCGGACCGGAAAACCTTTATTTTTCTTGAAGTTTGGTTTTCGACAAAAGTTTTGAACTTGCAAAATTCTTCAAAAACATCTGATTTTTGCTTCAATGGAACAACAAAAAGCTTTCGGCTGTAATCGTCAACGAATGTCAGAAGATATTTACATCCTGTCCAAGATTTAACAGAAAATGGTCCACAAACATCGGTGTGTATCAAATCCAGGATATTCTCAGCACGATTTCCAGAATGTGTAAATGGTGACCTTGCGTGTTTTCCTTTCACACACACTATACACTTTGATCGATGGCGAGGAGAAAAATTTATACCTTTCACAGCAGACTTTACGTTCAGGAGATTATCATCGCAAATGTGTCCCATCCGACGATGCCAGATTTCTTTACCCACTTCCACCTTCAATGCGATTTCAGGATTATCGGTCTTTTCTTCAAACTCGCAATTTAGCTTATACATGTTGTTGACGAGACCAGCAGTTCCGATAAGCTTCTGGGACTTGTTGAAAATCTTGCAAACATTATTCTCAAAACGCACCTTGTTGCCATTTTTTACCAACTGACTCACCGAAAGCAAATTTGCACATAAATCAGGTACATATTGTACGTTTTTTATCGTTGCACTCGTTCTTTTGCTGCCATTTAAGAGAGAAATGTTCACATCTCCAACACTTTTTATAGACATCTTCGAATTGTTTGCTACAACTATTTCTTTATGCAATGGCTCATTCTGGTCTTGTAAAATTTCTTTCTTCATAGTCATGTGAGCAGATGCACCAGAATCCACATACCATGCATCTTCACAGTTGCTTCCATCTGCCAAAAAAGTTGTGAAAAGGCATTCTGATTTCTTTTCTTTGCTCGTCTTTTTCGAACAATTTTTGGCAAAATGTCCAACCTCACCGCAGTTATGGCAACGAAATTTGTTTTTCTTGAATTTCGGTTTGAAGGCTTTGCTTAACATCGCCTTCTGACCAAAATCATTCCCCTTGTATTGGACTTGCTGCAAAAGCAACGTTTTGACGGAATCAGAAGTCAGCTTCGAAGAGGAATTTTCCACAGCCATAACAAGAGGTTTGAAATCTTCAGGAAGACCAGCCAGCATCAAAGAGGCAACGATTTCATCGTCAATTTTCAGACCAGCCTTTTTCACTTTGATAGATGTCATAACCATTTTATTCACATAGTCTTCCATGTTGTCACATTCCGACAATTTAAGTTGAACCAATTGCTTTAACAGATCAACTTTTCTGCATAAGCCAGAATCCTCAAACGCACTAGTAATTCTGTCCCAAGCTTCCTTTGCCGTTATTGCATCTGCAATATAGGAGTAATTCTGAGTTTCCAAGAGTAGAATCAGCTCAGATTTTGCCTTCAAGTCCTTTTCTCTCCCAGCAACATCTATAGGTTCGGTCTCCATACAGCTCCATAGTCCTTTAATGACGAGATATGATTTCGCAGCGATTTTCCACACGTCAAAGTTTTCTCTGCCCTTCAATTTCTCAACCACTATATTTGATGCCATTTCAGTAAGGTGTCTGGGCCAATAACCTGATGAAAAAGATAAATTGAAAGCAGGCAAATACCAAGACCTAGAAGCGGAGAAAATAACAAACGCACAGCTTGAGTTTCAGAAACAGGATAGATTTTATTTAAGCAAATAAAATAAATACAAAGTAAATGAACACATGTTTAATATATGCTCTCTTAAACAAAGTGATATTTGTTACAGTACAAATTTACTTATTTTAACAAAAATGAACCAATGACGGCCTTGTATTCTTCCAATATTCGGTTTTATTCGACGTTTAGACGAAGTGGAACTAAAGTTGTGCCATATGTTCGCACCAGATACTAAGTTTATTCATGAAACGAGATAATTTTCAGCTTTTCAGAAAGATATAAATTTCCGCCACATATTTGCATGAACACACCCTAAGAAATACTTGCGTAAATTTGGGAAGTAATCAGCTGTTCGTTAAACGATAGTCAACTCATACAAATTTGTTGTTATCAAAAATGCACATCCATAAATATTTTAACTTAAAAAGTGACTCTGTTTTCTTACTTTAAATAAAATAAAGCAAGTAATTTTCAAAAAAATAAACCATTTCTTAAAATTGGGAGAGTTTATTAGTTTATCAGGTTTATTTCTTCCTTTTGCGTATCAAGTTCATGAGATAATTTCATCAGCTTTGCAAAAAGTGTTTCCCATTAAAATTTAACAGGTCGTTTCTTCGGAGAAAAATTTATCTGGTTTCTGAGGTTTATCCGGGTTTTTCGCGTTTACATGAATACCCTTACTATTTGGCCATCTTCTGAAACTATATGCAGTTTGTGTGAAAGATCCATCGCTTCCCCATTTGTTTAACAAACTGAGATTTATCTAAGCTTTTTAAGATCTTCTTTGATGTATGGTCTACCAAATCATAAAGTTTCACTTCAACAGAAGTTTCTCTTACTTGCGAGTTTGATGAAGTGGCTTGTTTTTTAACTTCCTTTAAAACATTATAGCTGGGAAATACGTCAACGTTATGGCTTCTTAAAGATTTCCTCATCAATTTGTATTTTTCCTTTGAAATTCCCATATCCAGGAACAAGACTAGTGCAGTCGCACCATCATACGAGTATTTTACTATGTCTCCTTTTATCTTTTCTTGATCCTTCTTATACCTTATACTTAGAACTGGTAGTTTCCATTAGTTTCCTCTTTTTAGCATAGTCAGAACATTCATCAAAAGATATTGAAGGCCTTCGTCTTGATGCACTTGGCATGTCACTCTCTTCAATTTTATCATCTGGTATATTAAATGTTCTGTTCAAATGTTTTATTGAACACCGTCGCTTCGCTCGTAACGTCTCCCGCTTTTTCTATCAACAATGTTCAATTGAAAAGCTAGTTGCATTTACCTTTTCATTGTACACTGTGTAATACGGTAAAATTATAACGTTAGTAATAATTCTTTATGTGTTTACAAATTATACAAAAAATAATCAATAGTTAGTTTTTTTCGTTTGCTGTTTTTGAAGCTCTCTTAATATTTCTATTTTATTTAAATTAAAAACATACAAGAAAGACAGGTTTTAGTTTTTTCGCAACGAGTTTTGAACCTATTTTGTATGCAGTGGTTTCAGAGGGTCAGATATCTATCAAAATGCTACGAAGTTTCTGTTGTTAATAGTGACGTTTTGTCCAAATCGGTGGTTTATTTGTTTGCTACTAAAATATCTTGCCCTTATTTATTTCAAGACCAAGAAGCCTTAAATGATATACAATCGCCGCCGCGAGAGAATACTTAAGAAAGTGGGGAACGCCCGATGTATCAATATCGTATGCATAACGCAATAGTTGATCTAGAACGAAAAAAAAGTCTCCTTGCTAGTTGGCCATTACCCCGCTTTTTCCCAATATAACGCGACCCACTTAGATTAGTTTTACGAGTTAAACCATCGACATATAGAGCTCCTGACGATAATGCTATCATAACGGCTTTGAAGTCAATGACTAGATGGTGAGTCTCCACTTGAAATTCGTTGGTCTTTTCCACGACTTGGTAATGTTTTCTCTTCTCATGATTTTGGTAACGGCCTTGCCTTCTGCATAATGCACCATTTTTTTCTTTCGTTGGATACATATGTATTAGTAGTATAGTAACCCTTCTGACAAATAAATTCTATATAGTTGTTCTGTACGGTTTTTAGTCTGATATTCAAAGAATAATTGGTAGAATACCTCAGCGCTGGTATTACGCGTGATATATACTAAGTCTGATATTAAAAAATAAATAAATACTGGTATGCATCAAGGCTTCGATTTGTCTCTGACATTCTTCCTTATCTTCATTAATGATCTCTTGTCTAAAATGTCTTATCAACTTCATTGCTTCATTAATGAAAGCACCCATAGTTTTGTATATGCGTTTGACTGACAACCCCGTTCTTCAGTTATGAAACTAAAACTGCCCTGCCCAGCTGTCTAGACGTTAGAATTTCGAAAAAAAAAAGCGCTAAACCAATAACTCCAAAACAAAATATAAATATTATTTAAAAACAAAAATATTGTACGTAGTACATAATTAATTCTTGAAATTCTGAAATCCTGAAGTCAAATAGGCTACTAGGTTGAGTAAAATACAAAAAACAAACTTCTTCACTTAAATGATGATTGAGAACGATTAGCCATTCAAATGAGATATTGTACACATAAAATAATAATTGAAAAAACATCATCTCCGGATCATATTCCTAAGAGCAAAATACGTGTTTTCATGGTTATGGCTATTTTATTGAACAACCTGTGACACTTATGCGACCATTGACCACAAATTTGACACATTAACCAAGTGATTACGTTCAAATGCCATCCCTCTCACCTCAATAAAGAGTTCAAATTTCAAATAAAATTATCTATTAATATCTATTTCGTTCATAAGCCCTTAGGTACATTTAAAGACTTTCTTGTCTGTATTGGTACAGATGAGTGTACGTGTACGTGTATGGTAGAAGGTAGTTTGGCTACTGGTAAGTAATAAGGATAAACACAAACAGAACTAAATTTCCCTCGAACATAATCTATCAACAAAACCACACATATTGTAACACCGCCCAACAAACAAAACCAAAATAAATAATTCTATGTAATAATCGTATGTTTATTTGTCGACATAAAATATTTGTTAAACACATTAATGGGGCTCGTTCGCTCTCTGGTTCTTGGTAGTCCTTATTGTCAGTCATACCCTCATCCTACCACCCTATGGAGATTGTGTTATAACCTATTAAAGTTGGTATACGAAGGAGGTTCTGACGAATTTCATCAGGATCTTTGATATGAGTATTGGAATGTCCTACGTGCTGGTTACACTTTCCTGACACGATAGTATCAAACGAGAAATCCCTTTAAATGGAGATTTTCCTAAACTCAAATATGGCAGGTTACCGTCACCGAAGCGATGCATGTAAAGAAAAGGACCTAAAGCAGCTCCATCTAGCCTGTCTCTCATGGGCTGTCTTTATTTCAAGCTTAGCTAAAGCTTTTTCAGTTTGTCTGTGTATAATGTCGTGTGTATTCGTTAAGTTGGAGCGAATTGGATGTGGGCGGCTGAGTGGGCGGGCATCTGGCTTGTGGGTCATACATTCAATCTATTTTATATGAACGAGAATTATGGTCGTGCGTGTGGATTTTTGGTTTAAGACTGCTTTGGTTGCTTTTACTGCAGCCCTCCTTCATTTTCACCCCACATAAACGTCTTTTTTATGGGAATGTGGACATACATATTCCATGAGTAACATGTTAGACCCCATTGTGTTCATATCTTAGAGAAAGAAAGTGTATAAATTTCAAATTTCAGTACTTATATGTGTGTCCTTGTAAAATTGAACAGTACTGAGAAATTTTTTGTTTTAATTTTGCCGTTATTTAGCACAATTAAAACCAGTAAGTTCCCTACAGCCCTTTTTCTTAAATGATTAAGTCAACATAAAATGTCTGTAACTTGAAAACCTAGAGTTGGGAAATATTCTAAGAATCGCCATAAATACAACGGTGAATTATACAGAGCCATATCATGACCCTTTTGAAAAATGAAAGAAATTATAAAACTAAATTTGGGCTTTGTTTGGGCTTATTTTCAAAAATTTACATTTCATAATATCATTTCACTATTTATAACTGATGTACGTTAGAGTTTCTTATGAGCACGATGCAAGCTTCAAAATTTACCCACAAAACTGATTTATTTAGGAGGCTTAGTACGAGTATATCAGGTGACCATTTTGTCATCCCGGTATAATTGAATATAATTGAAGAATCAAAATTTAAAAGAACAAATAAAACAATTATCAGTTGATGAAGAAATAGACAGACATACTATAAACTGGTTTGAAGACCAAATCAAATATGAAAATACTCGTATTTGCTGAATTAATACGATGTTGAAGATGTTTTAATATGAAACAAAAATCAAACCATGGTTTTGTTAAATTTAGTCGAAAAAAGCATCATACTTTCTCTACACTTTTACTAAAGTTAAAGTCATCGAATACCTTTTTTATTTTTTTTAGTATCCTGCTAGCGCCAAATGGCTCTTTGGCTTTTACAAACATCAAAAAAGGTCTGTTTACATTGTTTTCAGTATGAACAAATCTTTAATTTACGTGTGATAATTAAAAAAACATAGCCTTAGCATGATACGATAGTTAAAAAATGTTTAAAATTAAGAAAGATTTAGTAATCAGCTTCGAAGTCAGCAAATTATTAAATAGTAACATACTAATACCTTAAAACTAGGCTCTTTAAAAAATGTTCGCCATGATCTACATTAAAAGTGTGGTCGATCAAAAGAGCTTTTAAAAAAATGGAAAGATATAAGGGAGGGGTAGATCACATCAATTCATTCATTTCCTCGAGCTTTTGAACAAGCCCGACAAAAAATTAAATTCAGCACATCGGTCTCAACGAAATATAGATTCTCTCGGCATACTTGAAGGTACAAGCTGGCGAAATCCAATAGTCATCGGAGACATTATTATAAGAGTAGGTGACCTTCAACAGAGACTGGATAAATTTACAATTTCAGCTTTTCAGGAAAGGAAATACGTTGCTCTAAAGATAAAATCATGAACGCAAGGGGAAGAGAATTCGTAGAGGGAAACTTCAATTATTGGCAGCATATTGGAGCATCTGTCAACGATCTATGTGCAATATCACAAGAATTGCTAAGAGATTTGATGTGAATTTGAAGTTATGTGGTCAGATTACATGCCAATAAATTTTCTGAACTTCTTTTCTTCAGTGCCTTGATACAATGCAAACATTTTAGCCGAAGATAAATTTGCAAGGAAAAGATTTAATGGATTGCTTAACTGAGTCAACCACATAACCGGATGTCCTCTTCCCAGGCGTGTGGTTGTCACACGTCGACCTGCAAAAAAGCGAAAAAAATGAACTTATGTTGTTTTGACCAGACATTTATTTAAAATTTTAAATATTTTTGATCGGTTAGAAGAACGGAATCAACTAACTTTTAGTCATGCTCGTAAGACCAAACGAAAATAGATTTTGTCTTACCATTTACATTAGGTCTTACGAAATTTATTCGAAATTTTATAAAATAATTTTTTTAAGAGCTGTTGCACAGGTAAAACACAGTTCACAAGATTTCATTTAATTAAAGCTATTTAATGCTTTAAGAAATTTCTTAAATTGGTTACATTGGTAGCCCTCTTAGACACTATTTTTTTTTGCTTTTCTCGAAAACGATACAACCGATTTTAATCATTTTTGTATGCTAAAGCAAATATTCAAATTTTCAAAAAAATTGTTTTTATATTTTTATAACTCAATATTTCGAACGATTGATTGATTTTTTTTTAAAACACGTACAATGTACAAAATGTGAGAACAAACATTTTATTCTATCTAAAATTAACGGTACCCGCCACAAAAATGTTAAGATAGTTTTGGTAAATCGTTTTTTTTTTCTCGAAAACGGCATAAAACATTTTGATAATTTTTATTTTCTTTCGATTAATTTTTTCGATCTATAATAATATAATATAATTAAAAATAAAATGCACGACTGGGTCGCACGAACTTGCTCCTATGTAATAGACTAGGAATTTTAAAAACGAATGTTATTAGAGAAAACTATTCATGAGGATAAAATTATTTTTTTTTTAAATTCTTTAAATAGTAAGAGATAAGATAAGAATGCTATATGAATTTATGCAAGAAAAAAAAATTATAAGTCGTTGTAGTGGTTTCCTAAAAAAATATGCTTTTATATAAAAAAAAATTTAAAACATTTTTAAGAAAAAAAATTGGTACGCCAACTTAGTTTTTATTATTATTCGAATAAAAATAAAATTTCCAAAAAAATACAGCGCCGTTTTTTAGATATCGATTTTTTCAAAAAAATTATTTTTTTTTTTTAAATTTTTGAATTTCAATGTTTTTCAGATATCGATTTTTTCAAAAAAAAAATATTTTTTTTTTAAATATTTTTTTAAATTTTTGAATTTCAATGTTTTTCAAACATTTTAGAAGCATTTCTATAAAAAAATTTATTAAAATCCATTATGTCGATAATGAGAAATTCAAAATTTGAAAAAATGATTCTATGGTAGGTACAAGCTGTAATATCTTAATTTCAATTTTTTTTATTAAATTTATAGATCGTAAGAATTTAACGAAAGAAAAAAAATTTATCAAAATTCTAGGCGCCGTTTTCAAGAAAAATACGATTTTTGTAAACCGTTTTTCAACATTTGTATGGTGGGTAACTTTATTTTTAGATGAAATAATTTTTTTCTCACATCTTGTAGATTAATAGAGAAACTTTTATTTATCAGGTTTTAAAAAATCTAGCGTGAGGTTTTCGAAATATTGAGTTTAAAAAAAAAATATTTTTTTTTTATATCCAAAAAAAAAAAATGAAAATTTCAATGCACAATACTATTTAAATTTGTGGGCAGCTTTAGCATTAAAAAAATGATCAAAATCGGTGGTACCATTAGCAGTGTGTCACGAAGCCTGCGCTGAAGATGTCTTCGCTTCAGTCGCCTAAGACAATTTTACTTTCATAGCTAGGGTACTGATCATTATGTCTTGCTTTAGAGCTTGAAGATTAAGTCTTTGGCATTAACATATTTCTTCTCTGTGGGAATATGCGTGCATATGAGGATTATGTTGGCGCTAATTCATTAGGTTGAAGTTTGAAACTTCTTGTCTAGGATTTTTCCAAAGGCGAATATACACACCCAATTATAAGCCGCCGGTTTTGTTCTAAGTAACAATCACCGAGGTACATGAGACTACCACCTAAAAAAGGTTTTTCAGTAATAATACCACTCTTGTGAGCAAGTTACAAATTCTTTCCAAGTTTATCTTATCATAAAAAGAGCTTATCATCTTAGCCGTCCGATGTTGCCTGAAAATTGTAGGTTCCCTCCATTCCTGCCAACAACACAATCAATTGATAGTTGTAAGTCACCAGGTTCAGGTCGGCTTCTAATTTTATTTTTACTGTGTAGGTTCCGCGGTTTTTATAAGATTCTTCTAGAGCGAATTCATCTCATCCCATCGCATTTCTTGGATTATGGGACACTCTGCTAATTTTTCGACAAGCCCGATTTCCTTATTTCATTTGATTGGGTCGTCTTCAGCTTATTGTTGCTGAACAACTTAATACCTTTATGTAGACGAGATGGTGATGGCCAACCTAGAGAAGCACTCTCTTAGTATTACTCTGACGACGGGACCCGTCTTTCTAAGCTTCAAATATTATTTCATATAAATAAAAGCAATCAATAAATAGTTTAGTCTGATTTAACTGTAGACACCACGATGGAATTTATTTGGGCATAAACTCGCCTCCCGCCTGGATAAAAACAGAAGTGCCTTATTTGGAACTCGTTCTCTTTTTTTTTCGAAAAAAAAAACTAAACTAAAATAAATATTATAACTAGTATGGTGAATCTATAAAGCTTCGTGTGCTTTTAAACGTATGTTATGTAAGTGAGTTTTACTTATGTCTGGTGAGCTATGAATCTTAAGGAGTCGTTTAAATTATTTCAAAGAAGGAAGATGAAGATTCTTTCTCTATTTTGATTGCACCAGTAAAGTCATGTCTTTGGCTTGGCAGAATTTTTTGTTCACCAATAAAATTTTATTCAATATAAAATCCAATCTCATCTATGTCCGAGTATTTATGAATCATCCCTTAAAAATAGGATACGCTTTTTGTTATTTATTTTGTTTTTCAAATTTTCTCATAGTCAAAGTATCCTAGGAAAATAAAATCATCGTTGCCGGAAAGCCAGCCCCAATGACCTGCCAACGGCCACGGTAAAGTGAGTAATTGTCAAAGGAATGACTCGACGAAGTACCTGACTTTCGTTATCTATAAAATATTACATCCTCCAACTTAATATCGCAAAAGACCTCTGCGAAAGCTACCATCTGTTGAAAACTTACGTATATAAAATAGATAAACAATATTTTTATTTTTATTTTTCTTCTGTTGTCTCTGGGTTTGAAATTTTTTTATTTCTCCCTAAATTTTAAATCAACGACGAAAAGGCTCTCAGAGTTTTTTATCAACCCCCAAGAACTTCACTATTGCATTCAGCGAAAAACGATTTGTTGCAATCGAATTCAAAATCAGCAATAAAAGCTCTTTCAGAAAAAAAAAACAGTAATATGCGCTCTGGTGACTTTTATTTGGAACACTCCTATATACATATATAAAAAAAGAATACATAAATTCTTTATGAACTCGAACTGAAAACTGAATAAACATTTTTTTCTTTCTTCTTTTTTTTTTTTGTTGTATCTTTTTCGGGAACTATTGAATTCAATGGACATCGTGGAGTTAGATTGTCAACGAGTACACTGACTGGGACAGAACATCACAGCATCCAATCAATACCAGAGACACCGCAGTCGCTGCACTCTCGGATGCTCAATTTGTGGCACCAATTATCCGTACTGGCGATATGCTGGCCAATACACCCTCAGGCAGTGGCAGTGGAAACGGTGGCATTAGTCAAGACAAGTCAGGATCGTCGCCGTCGTCATCGTCATCCACCAGTGCGGGCACCAGATGCTATTTCTATGTGTTCGATTATCAGACAAAGGACGGCGACTATCCGCAACGTATGGGCACTGTTCACGGGGAGGATCTGCCCTACATATTCGGAGCCCCACTGGTAGATGGTTTTAGCCATTTCCCGACCAACTATACCAAGTCTGAGATAGCATTGTCCGAGGCAGTTATTATTTTTTGGACGAACTTTGCTCGCACTGGGTGAGTTAATTGGACAGATGGAATTTATGGGTTTTGTGATAAGTGCTGTGCACTCTGATGAAATTAGACGTTGGACAAAAAGTAGGTACTTGAAGTCTTTAGAGGTGGTCTAGAAGAAATTAAGAATTATGGTTGAGTGTGATGTGGTTGTAAGAGGATTTTTTCTTGCTTTACTTTTGTGCTTTAGAACGTTCCATTAGGACGTACAAAAATATTCTGCGATAGCAAAATGTCTCATTGTTACTGAAAAAAGATTTAAAAATGATTTATTTTTGAGAATCACATTAGGAAAAGATTGTGAATTTTTTTCTATTAATTCTATCTTGTTAATATCTATACTGCTAAAGGGGGACATAGATTTCAAGTCATATAATGTTTTTGCTAATCATAGAATGATTTAGGTTGGTTGGTTGTTCCTATTGTTACAAATTCAAGACATTATGGAATTACATGTGAACAGCAAATAGGGAATCCCTTGGGTTCTATTAGTCGTTTTCAATTCTCTACATCACTTGAGTAAGCTGAATATCTTATTAGTTCTGACTTTTATTACTCGCTACGTTTGACAAGGATTTTTGTTTACCAACTTACATTAGTTGAAGAAGTGGATTATTATATAAGTTTTTGTGATGACACAATCTAAAGAAAAAATATTCATCTCAAAATCTGACAGTAATTTAACCGAGTCCCGAGGGATAAATATATGCATGTACTTGCAGCATAAATATAAATAGATATGTATTCGTAACATAGCTTTCATTTGTTCTTATCACATGCTCAAATCTGTACTCAAAACATAATATAATATCTGCACTGATGGAGTCAATAAATAATTCTGTTGACTCATTTTTCTTAAATATGTGCTGCTTATATGTGCTACCTACATTTGCTTTAAGTACACTTTACATGCATTCAGTACATTAATATAAATGTTCTATGTACTCACAACATAAATATCTCACTATTAATTGTATAGGCTTCATCATTTTGTAGTGACTACAGTTTATGTATATTATTGCACGTCTTCAATATATTAATATGTGTCGGTTGCCTGTAATGAGTACACACGACTCATGTGTTGTGCAAACAGCTTTTGCACACTCATTACATATAAATATTGCATGGACTCATCACTTAAATATATTTTGTTAATATGAGATGAGTTACGGACAATGTAGTGAATGAATACAGTTTCTATGCAATATTCTATGGAAATTTTTATATTAACACATAAATATGAAGTGTGTAGTCAAATATGAGTACATTTGTAATTTATGATATGAAATGAGTACATAAGCATATGGTATGGAGTCCATATGCCTATGAGTCGCTCTTATCTAAACATATCTGTGTTTAACGCGCACTACGTTTCCTTTTTATTCTGAAATTTTATAAAGGGTGAGCCAAATACAAGTTTTTTTTTAAATGCAATAAAATTGACAAAATTAGATGTTTCCCATGTATTATGGATTTATTAGTAAGAGCAAGCATTCCCATTAATTATGGAACACAATGTCTTTCAAATGGCTGTCTGGGCCTACTTCGCAGTAGCGCATTTTGTCATTCCGAGTTTCCAAGACCTTGTTGATGGTTTCGGGATATGGCTCACGGATTGTTTGGATGAAAAAAGTCGGTTAACATGGCCCTGTAACGTGCAGCATTGACCGAAATGTTGTTCCCAGCCTCATCTTCGAAGAAAAATGGTCCAATGGTGGCTTCACAATCCGCACCAAACTGTCACTCTCTGTGGATGCATTTGCTTCTGGACAATAACGTGCGGGTTCTCCGAGCACCAATTTTGTTTGTTAACGTAGTCGCCAATATGAATATGCGCCTTGTCGGAAAAGATGATTTTGCGCTCAAAATCTTTGTCCAATTCAAGCTACTTTAAGGCACAAACTGTGAAGCGATAACGAAGCGGATGATCGTGCGCCTTCAGTTGCTGAGTCAATTGGACTTTAAAAGCGAATAATCCGACATCTTTGTGCAGAATTGTCCTAGTGCGTGAAATGTTGAGCTGGTGAGATCGATGGCCAGTTGATGTTCGTGAATTGTGTCTCACATTCTCGTGTGTGCGCAACGTATGTCGACGGGGACCATGAGTGTTGTCCACTAGCATACCAGCCTCAAGAACTTTTTGCACAAACTTGCATCCAGCAGGCGCGGTGGGTGCTTCATTTCGGCCAAAACTTCTTTTCAAAAAACGCACTGTTTGGGCTACAAAGCACTCACATTGGAAATAAGTTTTCAATATTTCCCAAAGTTGTTCAAAGTTAAGGCGACTTACTTCGTTCCGCGGAGGTATAATACTGACTTTCTGTCAATATTTCGAGCGGGAAACAGCTGTCAACGTCAAAATAACCTATGATTTAAAAAGAAACCACTAGAAAACACGGCAGAGAGTAAAAATCAAATTCGCATTGACATTGACTCTAGATATTAAATGGACGGTACCATTGGATTCAGTGGAGAAAAATAAAAGAGAATGATGCAAAAAGTCACTGAACTACATAACTGTACCATAAAAAGTCAGTTTTTAAGTCATTTTGTCTAGTCTTATCTTCTAGTCAGTGTAAAGTCATTCAGGCGCAGGCCTATTGCTAAGATTGTACAAGAATTTTCATGGGCAGTTTTCACAGACCTAAGAATTTGGAGCTACGAGCCCACATCCACGCTGAATCAGCATTTGAACTTTAAGCGAGAAAGTTTAAACTTACCACCTAGATCCTGAGTCAATTATCTTGGTCGAAAGCATTGTTATTCATTCGCTCGGTGACAACGACCACATAAAGAGGACTTTGACTTTGACTTTCTTGATTGCATACACATTCCACATCTCGGTACAGCACACAAACTTGATTGGATCTTCTCTTCCATTCGCCTCACTAGTAAGAAATGACCAAATAGGTATTCATCGAAGAAATTTTGGATAGCCTATTACGAATTAGGCCTTTCTGCTTATCGTGCAACACTGTACCGAAAATCAGGACTGATAGTATCATGGTTTTATAGTAATTACAGTTTGTTTAATAATTGAACAGTTTCGTCGGAATTTACCATGAAGTTAATATTTATCCTTAACTACATACTTCGAAGCTACTGCTTTGAACAGTAAAGTTTTTTTTTCTTTCCTGTCTAGGTGGACTATTTTTCTGTCAACCATCTGATCCAGAACAAGAAACTGGATCAGTTTTTAAGTGAAATTAAGTTTGGCCATTATAACTCCTGACCATACGATAAATGCTCTTATATGGGGCTTTGAAGTCCGTGAAAAGAAAGTGAGTCGTGACTGAAATTTATTGGTACTTTACAGGGTAAATATTTCGCATACCCTCGATGATTGATCTTCCCGGGCGTAACTCACACATGTTATTGTCGATGCTCGCACAGTACCCTCTGCAGTATATTTACATACATGTGAATCTTCTGTCACTTTTTCAATTTTAACTCATTCATCATTTTGCCATGGATTATTTCTCTGAGGCCGTTGGTAGTCTATGGTGATTTGGGCTACCTTTCTGACTATCCGAATACTGAAAACACTGATTGTTGGCATCTGTAGTTAAAAGGTTAATAGACAGCAGAGACCCACTGGTCTTCGTTGACTTTGACAGGGTCGTTGAAGCAATATTAGATGACTCCGCGCAGCTGGGCGTTCCTTGCAACACTCGGTACTCAACTTCGTATAAAGCAATAGAAGGAAACAGTCATCCATATAATCTGTTTATGTCGTCCTGCTCTGACCAGAAAGAGGCCGCAATCATTTAGAAATGTCTGAAGGATAACCTTCAGCAGGTGCTGACCTGTATCTCTATCTAATTCTTATGCTTATGTTCAATTGGTTTTGCTTCAGAACGATCCTGAAATCTGCTTATTTGGGCACAATGAAGATGGATTCAAGTGAAAATATTAATTCAATTGAGTGAGTACTTTCTTCTTCTTTAAATAAGTGTGCTGACAATGCCCCACACAAAAAATAACAATGAGCCTCTATTGTAGACCTCATGTGGCGTAGAGAGTAGACAAGGGCCCACTAGAATGCAAAAAAAAATACATAAATAAATTAGAGCCGTAATCTCTTAGAGAACCTAAGCATAGTGACTTAGAAGTTTTAATAATTCAAGTGTGCATGTAAGAGGGAATGGAGGGACCCACAATTTACTGCCCATTAAAAGCGGTTATTAAGCAACAATTTTTATGGCAAGAGATACTTTTAGAAGATTTGTCACTTTGTTCCGAAAAATTTTATGTTTGCAGCTGCTGAAAATCTCTAGAGAAATTTTTTTTAAGATCCATAGAACCCAAAATAAGAAGATATATATTTATATATCAATATATACAAGTTTTCTTAACTAGATCGCATTTTAATCAAAACCATTCGCATAGTTATATGTAAAACAAATTCAATTGAACGCAGCACAAGTTGTTATTAATCAATAAATTGACATCATCAAAGTCTTTTGAAAATTTTCCCTTCAAACACTCGAAATGTAATCATCGCATGTAACAAGTTCCTTTGTGCGAAAATCGAAGAACACAAAATCCATAGAGCCATCGTTCATCATTCAACGTTCGTCCTTTGAAATTCTGTTATTCCTCTTACACAAACATACATAAATTGTAATCATCGAAATCATTTCCTTTGATTCTATCAATTCTATAAACAGAAATCCGAATGAACTTCATCGTCAGGACTCTGTGTTACCAGCATCAAAGGAGCGAAATAGATTTCGCAGCATCAACTGGGAGAGTTATGATCCACTTCACCAGAAGTATTTGGAAATTGGTAAGCAACACGCATATATCCAGAAACTTTGCAATATACACACATATACAGCTTATTGAACCTTTCAAAACTCTAAATATCAAACACCGCTCACAAATACAAGAACACATTGTTAATATGGTTATGAAATATTGTCGTTCTTTCCACAGGAATGAAACCACGAATAAAGAACCATTTTCGAGCCCATCAACTTTCGATTTGGTTACGACTAATTCCAGAGCTATTACGAACCGGAATGGAGGACGCTATCGCCCGACACAATCTATTTAAAAATCACGACGACATGGATCTGTACGAGGGCCCAGTCAAACCGGATCCCTTTTCCTCTCGTATGCAAATTTTGGAAGATGGCTTGGGTAAAAAGGGCGTTCGTAATAATTCCTCTTCTAGTGGATACATGGTTGGGGTTCTTGGTGGTAAGTAGAGCCAGTCATTATTGTAAGGAAACATATTCACTATTGTCAATTCACTACTCTTTGCCTACATACTGCAGAATCTCAATTTTCTTTTTGAATACAAAATTGAAAAAAAAAAAAAAAAAAAAACTTTGCCATAATAAGGCTTGTACCTTAAAAACGTTTTCTAAATGTAGAAAAATCAAAATTAAAGCAATTATGGAAATTTCCATACAAAATTACGTGTATCGGAGGTTTATTTTGATTTTATTGTTTGAATTTATGAAATTGCCCGATTTGTGCACTTTTGAGATTTTAATATATCGGCAACAACATCCTTAATGCCTGGTCGTATACTAGACTTTTATTTTCTTTATAATTATTTCAGTTGCACGAAAATAATTATTTTGTATGTGGTTAGGATATTCGTTAAAAGTAAAATAACGGTAAATTCATGTTCATTTAATGTTGTCACTTCAAAACTAAAATTCATTCAACTTTGACATTTCTTGAAATTTAGATATTAGTAGTTTGGAAATATATTCATTTTTTTTTTTTTTTGAATTGAAGTTGAAGACGATATCTGTCAGATGATGCCGAGTTGTTATTTGCATCTGTCATGCTCTTTCCAGAGAATTTTCCATTACTTTGTATTAGAATTTTGGATTCCAGCCCTTTAATTCCTTCTCGAATATAAGCCTCTTTATATTGCATGGTTCTTGGCTTATTGGTAAACACCTTACCTTAAATTAAAATTGACCCTATCCCTCATTATAAGATTGTTAATTTAAACATAAGAATTGTTGAAAACCCCGAGCAAATTTAATTATTTACCAATTGTTAGATAGTTGGAGCACTGAGTGAACATTAAATATATTTCGATATAATTATGTAATTTGTTTTATGCCTGAAAAACCAAATTCTGGCTTTTATATTAAATCCAATGAGTCCCTAAAATATGCAAGGTCCTTAACTGAGACAACACACTAGCATATGATTCATGATTCTAATCTTTCAGACCATGCGCTCTGCCAACTGCGATTATACCTGGTGTGTAAGCCGGGAATTGGTTTTCCTTTTGCATTTTTGATCCTATGGACTAGAATTTGATGACTCTCATAGGTTGAAGGATTGTTGTCCACTTCGTCCAGCCATTTTAAATTATTGTTTCGACTAAATTCATATTTTCGTGTAGCTCATAGAGTTCCCGCTTGCACTTCTCCTCCTTCATACAGCCTTCTCGGACACGACTTGCAATATAAATATTACGAGAAGCGAGTACTTCGTCTTATGCGTGGGAAATTTTGAACGCATTTTGTTTGACAAATTCAAGTAGCAGCGATTTTCTACCACAATTCTTATTCGCACCTTCAATAAGGTGCCGTTCGGCAGTTTACTCTGGTACTGGCACTTGCCCATTAAAATTGCAGAAGGGCCTGAAACGCTCATTAAGTATATCAGAGTAGGATAAAATGTGGGCGTAGTTCCAATCACTAGAATTTTAACTCTCTTTAGGTTCAATCATTTTCTGACTTTTCCCTTTTTTTGCACTGCAGCATAATCGCTTGTGCATCTTTTATCAATTTTATCAACTTAAACAAATTAATCATCATAACACGGTTTTGGCTCCCCCTTTTATGATATCGCTTTTGTATTTTTTATGTGGATAAATGGCGAAGAGCTTTTCGGTTAGACGCTCTCTGTAGACTCTGATTCTCGAATTTCCATTTTCTTGCGGCTCGCACGTTTCTTTCTTTTGACACACAAGCTCGATTTCTTCCTAAACACGGAAATTGTCAGAGTCTATGTTTTGCCCTCAAAATTTAAGCTGGTCTAAGATATTGGATTTTTATCAATTTTGTTAGTGTTTCGACGTTCTAGAATCTAGAGAGTGCCAGGTTGATTTTTGGATGCTTATATTTTAAACTTAGTTCTTCACTGAAAATAAATTCCTATGTAGTATTGATAAAAATGTTTTTGTTGACCTTCAACAAAACAATTTTATAGTTTTGAATAAATTATATCAATACGAAAGAATAATTTTTTTTTGATTTCACAAAATTGTAATAATTTTACATGATTTTTTGTCATTTTAGCAAAATGTGCACTACAAATAATATTGTCACTTTAACAAACGAAATTTTGTTAATAGAACAAAATAAAAAACAAAAATTTTAGTCACATCCAAAACTTTCTTTGTGTTGTAAACGAAATGTTTGTTGTATCTACAAAAAATCTATTTTGTAAATGTTTTTCAATGTCACAAGGATTTTATTAAAGTTCCTGGTTAAATTTTTCACATCTATCCACAGGTGAAAACCCGAAGATTCTGAGACGTCTGGGTCTTGAAATATTTCTAACCAAAGTGATTTTACTGAATTTTTGATAATTTTGAAATAATTCTTGTCTAATAAATCACCAAATTTTCAAAGTTCCCTTAACGCATCGAGGCATACATCGAATGAAAGGTCTATTCAATTCCTATATACACATCCAAACGAAAAGTTTCTGAGTGGTCTGGTCATCGAAATATGCCCGTCCAAAGCGATTTTATGGATTTTCGAGCCCCAACTAGCTAATAATGTCTTTGGTTGGCGCTATTTCCGTAACCAAGCTTTGTAAGAGACTCCGGGTTTCAAAGTTCCTGGTTAAATTTTCCACAGCTATCCACAGGTGAAAACCGAAAGCGTCTGGGAGGTCTATTTCTTGAAATATTTCTAACCAAAGTGATTTCACGGAATTTTCGAGAATTTTGAAATAATTCTTGTCTAAAAAAAATCACCAAATTTTCAGAGTTCCCCAAACGCATCGAGATATTAGCTATTAACAAAAATTTTGTTCCAGTCAAATATTAGAAACAGAATTTATCATTTGAATTAAAATTGAGGGAAAATTTAAGTTTATCCAGTATACAAACATTTTGTTGGTATAAATGAAAAATTTTAAATAGGCATACCTATGCCTATTCTGTCATATTGACAAAAATAAGATAAATCATCAACATGTTTTGTTATATAGACAGTTAAGTGTTGCGGGAAAAGAACAAGAAAACATTGTCAAATTGGAAGAAACCATTTTTATTAAGCTGACATTAAGATTCAACAAAAAAAATTTGTTAAACTAACAGAATATTTTGTTGATATAACAAAAGAATTTCGTTAAACCGATAATTAAAAAAAAAAAGAATTTGTAACATTAACAAAAACATTTTTTAATACAACAAAAGAATTTTATTAATCTGACTAACTAATTTTGTAGTTTCTACGAAAAAATAGTCATATTGACAAAATATTTTTCTCATTTTAATAAACCAATCTGTTAGCTTGACAAATTTATTTTGTGGATACAACAACATATTGTTTTTTACCTCAACAAATTTTTTATCAATTTGATAAGACGACGTATATTGACAGAAGTCTTATCAGCTCAACCTACATTTTTATCATATATACCTAGATTTTATTTTCAGTGTTCCTATATACTTTATTACGGACTTGGTAGAGCAACATCGTTCCGTGTAGGCTGTGCTAAACAACAAATTTCTAAATACTCATTTTTTCGACTTTATCATTGAAATCTCCGAGCCCAACTTTGACATCATTCTCTGAATATTCTTGGTATTCTTAAACGATTCCACGCGACTGTAATAAATACCGCAATTTTTTCTTTTCATAAAACCAGGGCCCTCATCGCGTAATTTTTAAGACGATCGTCGTCCAAACGATTGTCGAACACGACGTCGTCAAAAGTTTGCTTCGTGTAAAGTTTCAATTGCATCGTTCGGTCGTGTCGTCCATCGTCCACAGTTTGAGAACATCAAGAAGCAATAAAATGTCATTTGGGCTGTCTGGTTGTAATCAAACTAAAGTTTTTGTTGGAAGTGAAAGAGGGTGCGATGCATTCCTTATGTTGATTTCCTTTACACATGAGAAATCAATTTCTGTATGAAGATTTCGATTAATCTACAGATTTTACGTTCCTTCACACCAAAAAAATTGATTTTTTTACAGAGATCAAAATCTTCGAATCCTTATTTGAAGATGGATTTATGTATCCGAAATACGCACACCAAAAGAAAACAAATTATCCGGGATCGAAATCCCTAGTGTTAAATAAAGGAAATCGAAATTAGTGTCCTTCGCATTCGCATTTATTCGATAGTTTCGCTTTCATTTAATTCGCTTTCATTATCATCGAAAAATAACAAATTGTAATGTAATAACATTTTTTTTAATTAATTTAAATTAAAAAAACAAAAAATCCACAAAATGTATGAGACGATTGTAAAATAGCAATCGTTCAATCGCAATCGTTCAGTCGACCATATTTGACAGTTCAACAAGTTACATGAAGCTAAAGTTGAATCGTCTTAACGACATCGTCCAGACGATTCAAGTTTGTATGTGTTACACGAAGCAGTTCAATCGTTCAAACGACGTCGTCAAACTATCGTCGTCTTACTCGATGAAGGCCCAGATTCTGCTGCCAATAATATTTTTACTTGATTTCGTGGGAAGTCGCAGACTCGTCGCTTTTTAATTTTACCTCGGGTGTAAGGTGTCACTTTCCAGTAATACTCCTCCAATTGCATATACGCTGACGTGCCAGACCTTCTTGTCACTTTAGGGTTATCCATATCCAATGTACCTTTTGTGTATTTTTTAACCTAAGCTTCAAGAGTCATCCTTAAATAGTCTAAGAACAGCAAGCCGGAAAATCCAATGGCAGTAAACCACTAGTAGGATAATGAGAGCTGACGTTTTCGCATAAAGGGTCCATCTCCCATCATCTCTTTTTCGGCAACCTAACAAGTATTGAAAATTATTACTTATCTCAATGTCAATTTGGTTCTTGAAAGGTGTGAATCAAAAAGTTTGATTATACTGGCACGGAACCGTTGATTCTATGTTGACATATTCCCCCAACAATAATATTAAGAGTGGTAAAAACACTCTTTCGTTGCATGATAATTATGAGTGCGAACCTGCTCCATGTTGACTTTTCGACTGGAGGCCGGTTTCTGCCCAAACCATGCATTTATTTCTATGGACTTTTTGATGTTTATGACAAAAGGAAAATTTATTTATAAAGGGTGGTTTAATTTCAAGGACCCATGTTGATTTTGAATAAAACACAAATTATTTAGGAAATTATTGTCATTTCTTTTTATTATGATAATATTGGTATTGTTCAATTATGTATGGAATAAAATATCGGCCAAATGGCCGCCGCGACCTCGGGCGGCACACCTCCATCCAATGGTCCAAATTTTCGATGATGCCGAATTTTCTCATCCTTTAGATCTTGAATTAGTGCTGGCTTATCGACGTGCATCTTTTCTTTCAAATAACCTCAAAGAAAGAAGTCCAACGGTGTCAAATCACATGATCTTGGCGGCCAATTGACATCGCCAATACGTGAGATAACACGGCCATTGAATTTGGCGCGCAAAAGAGCCATTGTTTCGTTAGCTGTGTGGCAAGTGGCACCGTCCTGTTGAAACCACATATCGTCCACATCCATATCTTCCAATTCGGGCCATAAAAAGTTCGTTATCATCTCACGATAGCGAACACCATTCACAGTAACTGCCTAACCGGCCTCATTTTTGGAAAAAAATACGGCCCGATGATGCCGCCAGCCCATAAACCGCACCATTGTGGGTGCATTTGTTTTTCGACAATCACTCTTGGATTATCATTCGCCCAAATGCGGCAATTCTGCTTATTGACGAATCCACTCAGGTGAAAATGTGCCTGATCGCTGAAATGATTTTCTTCGAAAATTGATCATCGACTGTTGCCATTTCTTGCCACCATTCTGTCCATTGACCACGCTTGAAATGGTCAAAAGGCTTTAATTCTTGAGTCAATTGCACCTTGTAAGCGTGTAAATTCAAGTCTTTATGCATAATGTTCATCAACGACGAGCGTGAGAGGTGCAATTGTTGGGCACGACGACGAGTTGAAGTGGACGGCTCT
This sequence comes from Chrysotoxum bicinctum, assembly GCA_911387755.1. Classification (NCBI taxonomy): domain Eukaryota; kingdom Metazoa; phylum Arthropoda; class Insecta; order Diptera; family Syrphidae; genus Chrysotoxum; species Chrysotoxum bicinctum. The sequence goes on from OU426988.1 coordinate 135,882,639, forward strand.
TCAGCCACACTATCGCGAACAGCAGCAATATTTTCTGCAGTACGAGCTGTACGAGCATGCACTGGTGTTTTCACATCTCCCACAGACCCGGTTTGCTCAAATTTTTGCACGATTTTTCCGATTGTACGCACATTTGGACGATTAAATTGACCGAAAAAATCACGAAGTGCACGATATGCATTTTGATTTGAACGCCCATTTTCATAATAAGCCTGAATAACTTTAACGCGTTGCTCGATCTTGTATCTTTCCATTGTAGGTAGCCTAAAGCCATATATAATTTTGTAAAATGAAAGCAACTATACAAAAAGATAGGGACTGTGCAATGTCGTAGCGTGCCATATCGGCGCCTGGGGCGGGAGACCCATTTTGCCGCCCCATTCAATACTTAATTAAAATTAAATTTCGTGACATCATTTCACAGGCAATGAGGTATCTTTTATTGAAGGTAAAATAGGATCAGCGGTTTCAGCTTTAATTCTTGAGTCAATTGCACCTTGTAAGCGTGTAAATTCAAGTCTTTATGCATAATGTTCATCAACGACGAGCGTGAGAGGTGCAATTGTTGGGCACGACGACGAGTTGAAGTGGACGGCTCTTCAGCCACACTATCGCGAACAGCAGCAATATTTTCTGCAGTACGAGCTGTACGAGCATGCACTGGTGTTTTCACATCTCCCACAGACCCGGTTTGCTCAAATTTTTGCACGATTTTTCCGATTGTACGCACATTTGGACGATTAAATTGACCGAAAAAATCACGAAGTGCACGATATGCATTTTGATTTGAACGCCCATTTTCATAATAAGCCTGAATAACTTTAACGCGTTGCTCGATCTTGTATCTTTCCATTGTAGGTAGCCTAAAGCCATATATAATTTTGTAAAATGAAAGCAACTATACAAAAAGATAGGGACTGTGCAATGTCGTAGCGTGCCATATCGGCGCCTGGGGCGGGAGACCCATTTTGCCGCCCCATTCAATACTTAATTAAAATTAAATTTCGTGACATCATTTCACAGGCAATGAGGTATCTTTTATTGAAGGTAAAATAGGATCAGCGGTTTCACAAACGGATTCTACGGCCCTTATGAGCAGCGAAGTCAGAAATAACTTTGTCAAAATCAATATTTGCGCAAATACTTGTTCAATTGACAATATAGCCTAGTTTGATAGTCTAGTGGAGCTCATAGTAGATCTGAGATAATTTTTGATTAGCTTCAACTTCGAGAAACTAATCTCACAACTAGTGACACTAATTGCCAAAGTCAAATATATACAAATCAAGATGACTATATTTGGAACCGAAATCCCCAGATTCAGTTTTTGAATGAATTGGAGGAGCTCCAGTGATCCTTTGCCCCTTATATCTTCCTCTGATTCAGAACTGGCGACAAATTGCTGGAGACGCTTCCGTTCCATCTGAAACTCGTCCTTGTGGATGTCTTCTAATACACTCGTACTTGATGTCCAAAAGTTTCGCTGGCGTCAAAAATCCGACCTTGTCCGCTATTTCTTGAACTTGCTGGAATCGAGTCGTCATTTCTTGAATGCTCTTCTCAAATAATGCGAACACCTCTCGACGGAGTTCATGCTCGTGAGACAAAGCTGCATCTGCGGATTCTTCGCCATGCATGCGTTTTTTCTGCGAATTCTTCACGTTTTGATTTCGTTTCCGAGTTTTTCGCAGAGAGTCTTAACAAAGTCGATTGCGGCTTGGACGAAACGGTCTCTGCTCTCCACTAGTAGAGCTTTTAAAGCGCAGAGTTTCTGAACACACTTATCGACACTCAGTCCTCGTTGTTGCAGGTAAATCTGTGCGTCATCTACTTCAGGAAGCACTGCAGCCCAAAAGCCAAGAAAAGTGAGGAAGTTGAATGACTGCATGGCTGTCAGAAGCAGACTGGCTCCCGATTTTGTGTCGGAAGTTTAAGATGAAGCCGTCAATTCTTCCAGTACCTCTAGAACATTCTCAAACCTATTTTTAAGCGTCTTGATAGTTTCATTTCTAGCGTTCCAGCGGGTATCAGTGACTCGTTTCACTACTTGACCTGTGACGGCAACCAAAGCGTTCCACGGAGCAGTTGATGCAGAAAAGTAGGCAAATAGTTTCTCCAGAGTTCCAAAACACGTCACGGAGTTCACTGATTCAGAAGCAGCGTGTACCCCAGCCAAGTTGAGTGAGTGGTTTGTGCATGCAACGAATGTAGCTTTTGGATTCAGTACTTTAATCCGGGCTTGAACTCATTGTGGATCCCTGGCATTGTTGCAGCGCTGTCATAAGCCTGTCCTCTCAAGTTCTGTATGTCCAGTCCGTCTCTTCGCGATTATATCGTTGCTGAGAACTCCTGCATTTTTTCCTTTTGGTACGAAGAAGTCGATGAAAAATTCTACCACGGCGACCTTTTCTCCTTCGATATGTACGTATCGCAGAACCTGGCTCATTTGGTCTTTGTGGGAGATGTCTGGTGTACTGTCGAAGATTACGCAATAATGTTTAGCTTCTTGAATGCGACGGATGATGGTGGATCGAACTTGCTGTATCAGTAAGTTTATCAATTCATTCTGGGTTCAGGCGAACTTTCAACTCCTTCCATTTCAAGAAGCTCTGCTCACGGTCATGCTGTTCTTATGGTCTCCGTTTCTTGGATTTAGCTTCCACCATTTGTTGAATCCTTCTTCAGATGCGAAGCTTGAGCCGAAATTGCCAAACAGCTTGCAACAGAAACAATACAAGGATTACTTCCAAGGCGAGTAAGGCCGTAAGAATGCAGTCCGTTATTGTCGCGCGACTCACGAAACTAAAACGGAACGTTCCGAAACTCTCGCGAAACTGAAAGAGAGCGTTCCGAAACATGTGATATGCTACTACTACTACTTTACCTACTGTACATACTTTATACCTATATGTATATACACATGTACGTGGTCAAGTCTGCCCGTTTGCAGCGCCCAATAACGGAATGCACTCTTACGGCAAATTTCAAATGTACGTCATTGTTGTTTGTTGACTTGTCAAGCGTTCTGTCATGAAACATAAATGATCTCTACTCTAAACGCTTCACCGGCGACATTTTGCCGCCGCCGCCGGCCTTCTGCCACCCGGGGCGGGCCGCACCACCCGCCCCCCCCCCCCCCTACGCTACGCCACTGGGACTGTGGGTATTCTCTACACGTAGAGGGTGAAATTCTGACACGATACCAGCTTTAAAATTTTAGGAATTATTCAATTTGTTTTGTGGTTTTGAGAATATTTTAAATAATTATTCTCTGACCGTAGCGATTTTGAAGTTCACAAATTTTATTTTATTATTTTATATTTTTAATTCTTCTGATGGAAACTGTAGTTTGGTGGTCATAAGTTATGTGTAAAAAAAACGAAGGTTACTTATAGTGAAGCTCAAATTCATAACATACCATTTAGTTTGAATATTTCACAATAATTTAAATTAATCCTCATTATATTTGACCACTGGAAGAGCTAGAACTGAACAAATTCTCATTATTTGTTTCCTTGTCGATGAAAACTAAAACAATTGATATTGGGATCGATTTAATCAGTGTAATCAATCATTCCCTTTGGTGAAAGGGTCACAAGGGCCAACTCAATCCCTCTAGTGGTTTCAACAAGACGGTGCCACAAGCCACACAGCGGGTGTAACAATCGACTAATTGAAAACTCAATTCGAAGAACGTGTTATATCAAGAAATGGTCCTGTTAATTTAACACCTCTCGACCAACAAGTTAGGAGAGTTCAGAGCCAATATTGAAAGAGAGATAGCATATGGCTACCTCTCCAAACGTGCTTGTGGTAGACATATGAACGACGTCGTTTTCCATACATAAATGTTTTAATTGTATTTCAAATCAATAATAAAATATTTGAGTCCCAAATGGTTTCATTAAAACAAAAAAGTTCTTATTGGAAAGTTCGATATACATATCTTAAGCCAAACGTAATGTAGCATTCCCATTAAAATATACGAGTACATATCCCTGTATTTTATTTATGAATTTTGGGAACCATAAACGAGTGTGATATTTGCGGACAGCCTAATCAAATGAATGAAGTAACTGCGACCATTGAATGAGGTATTTTCTAAATGTGGCAAAATGGATATGCATGGCAAAATTTGTGTTCATTCCGCTATCATCACATCACGACGAATCCGACAAAAAAATTTCCATTTTCTCGTTAGAGCAATATTGAATTGCTCCTGGAAAGTGAGGCCCAGATCAATAAGAGATGTGGCAATGACAACTTGTGATGGTGATGAAATTGTGAGATATCCCAAGAGTCAACAAAGGTTGTATTGGATGGACCCACATAAATTCACTTTGCATTTTTATTTGCCTTCCCCAATACCCTATGGAATTTAAGTGACCAAAGGAATATGTGACAGAGTTTCTATCGCTGCACCACCTTTTGAGAACAGCAAACACATGACATCATGTATAGATATCTAACCCCCAGTCGCATGAAAAAGCTTCAAATGTATAGGTACATCTACTCGCATAAAAGTTTCTGTTCTTACTTTCAAACTTGGTTTGCAAATCAGTTGAAGTTAAGGAGAAAGTTTTTGTGCCGCTTTAAGCAGTTCTTTCGTTCTCTCTTCTTGTTCACTGAAACTCGGAAATCAAAGGATGTAAATTTATTTTGAATTCCTTTAGAATTGCCGACATTTTCTTCTAACAAGGCCATGCATCATGGGAAGGGTTTGCCTAAGTTTGCCTTCGATCAGCCGGATTGTTTTTAAAGACAATTCTACCGTATTGCATGCGTTGACAATATATGTATATTGCTTTGGTTCGACAATATTTTTCCAATTGACGATTCACTTGATTGGGCAGAGACGTAGTGGAATAAGACAGTAAACAAAACGGTTTCATATGATGAATGCTTGAGAGGATGTTCAAATATACAATGACATAAGGTCTGTTCGTGCGATAAACGATAGAAAGAAATGAGAACAGATTTTCTAAATAATTCGGTATAGTTATGATTTATGTAAATTGCATTTTTTAAGGGTTAAAATTCTTGTAGGGAAATAATAACTTTTGTAAATTTTTGAAGGGATTTCCCCATGTTCGTACTTTAATCTTCTGAGGCGCATTATTTTTGCTTAGGTTTTAACTTCTGCGAACAGTTCTATCTATCAGAGGAGAACTAATTTAAATAATTGTTCACTCTTATTTTGGGCATGATTGAGGGAAGTTTGAATGTGATACTGCGAAGTTAATTTTACGTTGGCACCATTATTGAATTTTATATAGAAGTTCAGCAAGACCAAAAATATCTTATAATTTTTTTCAATTGCCATGTTTCAAGGTTTGTTTTTGGGATTCGGGTTCATTAAAATACAGCAAGAGAAGAAGTCCGAAGAATTACTAATGCTTCTTATGTAGCTAAAAGATTAGAGAAGTCTCTTTCCTTATGTTTTTACTGTCTTCCCCTGTCATGTTTGTGAAAGAAAACAATTAAGCTTAGGAAAGAAACATTCAAATTGATTTTGTCCTGCGCCACCCCCCTCAATTTATTTTTCCTTGTTCGAGGGTTTAATCAAATTCAATTTCGTTAACCCACTCCCGCTCAAGCTTTGAATTTATTACAAAACTTTTTATTCATTTACCTAGAGGAGAAATTAGAAGATTTGTATTCGCTCATCAAGAACGAGTAAGGGTAACTGCAACTCAACAAATATTCTCAAAAACATAGTTTAGGGTTTTGATTAAACTTCAGACATACATGATATTCAAAACTTGCTATCTGAAAGGTTTCACGACCCGTGGAGGCTGTTAGTCCTCATGCAAGCTGCTTTTAGTCGTCGAATGCCTTATCTTTAAATCGGAGGTTTGGTTATCGTTGACATTTCGAACCTCTGGACTTACATATAGTTGCAAGGTCCTCACATGCGCATCTTATGTCACGATTTTTGGTAGGACGTCCACATCATCATTCGGAAGCTTGTGATAGTTTCGGCTGCCTCTTTGATGATATTGCGCTACTGGGGCCACTTATTGGTGGCCGCTGTGATAGGTGAGAAAGAAACCTTCTTTCTCAGGTGGTCTGTGCGAGTTTTGGCAACTTTCAATTATGCTTAAGCGTCCAATGGTGAGCTTTCGATGGGAATTCCTAGAAGTGTGAGTATTATGGTTGAATTGTTTTGGAAAAGAAATACAACTGGCTATTTCATTAGAATATCAATTATGTATAAAATATGACTTTGGTCAAGTACCCGCGGTGGCTTGCACAGTTTACGGATAAATCCGGCTGAGTTTGAGAGCTAGAATATGGCTTATGTTGACTTTGAAGACATTGGCTGACTGCTTTCATGGTTTACTGATTCGGTAGGTTCAATTCTAAATGACTCGGCCGCAAAATCCAGCTGAATTTGAGAGTTAGCCCCGTTTATGTTGACATTTAGGAAATTGGCCGACTGCTGCTTTTTGGTGGCTAATTACTTGACAAACCCCTATGAGAAATGTCAGGGGAAGTCAAATTGCACGCTCTTAGTAGCACGTCACATGTGCGAGAAAAATTCCTATCCTCATATCGTTCATGCAATGTCCACTGTGTCATTTTCCGTGTGGCACTTAGCGCCACATCCACAATCAATTTCTTTCAATTCGGACTAAAATAGCCTAACGAACATTGTTTTCAAAGAAAACACTCAAAATTCGCCCCATACACTTATGTATACTTTTTGTGGATACACTGCCAGCTGGTGAACTTTTTGTGGGTTCTCTGCGAGAGGCTGAGTTCATGTGCCCGGCGAAATATGGACTGACCGTTTTTTTTACTTACGGGTAATTGATTTGCGAATCTGTTATTTCGAATTTGACATAAGACTATGAAGAGTCGACTTTGACAACGTTCATACATTCAAAACTTGAGTATAACTCACATCTTTGGGCAGGTGCAGCGAAAACTTCTCTCCACTTATTGGATACAAATCAGAACAGAGAGTTAAAACTGATAGCAAAAAGAGCTGTGATGGATCATTCATCAGTTCGCTTTCGAGCCTAATTTTGATCGTATCGAAGAAACAACATTTTAAAAATCTCCACTTCTCGAACGCAAATTACGAGAAGGTGCAGAGTTCAAACATCAAAAGCATAAAGTACTGAATTGAATGTTCTTTTCAAAACCAAAGGTTTAAAGTTATAAGCGCTAGATAAATTGCTAAAGCTACAGCTGTTCCCCCAAGTCTTTCCGTTTGATGAGTTTGATTATTTGGAGTACCTTCAGAGAGGATAAATCACTCTCTTCTATCTCGTAGTGTATTTGTTTCTTTGATCCATTAGTGTCTTGCATCCGCCTAGTATGTGTTCCGCCGTTTTGCAATGATATTGTAGAATCTGCTTATGGGGATGTTTACCAGGCCATGAATACTCAAGTGTCTTCTTAGCTTACAGTGACCCATAAGGAGTCCATTTACTATTCATAGATTATTCCTACTACTCCTACTCAAGCGGATACAGTTCTTGAAACGATCTTGGATATAGTTCCCAAGCAGAAGTTTGGTCTAGCTTTTTCTCAGTTTTTGGATCTTTGCCTCTATTTTGATTTCGTTTTTAATCCTGCTTCTTCCTATTCCGCAGAAGGGCTCTGGCCCCATTAGATGGGGCCCCATTTCCCTGGACACCAACATGTCCATTTACCCAATGAAGTTAAACAATATTAATATTACAAAGTTTGTTTAGCCTGTCTACACATTCCCGCACCACCTAAGATGTGATTGCGTATGGCCTTAGTGCTTTGAGCTTTGGAATGACTATCTGACATAATGGCAATGTTTTGGTTTCGGTATTTCCTTTCGAGATTTGGACCTGCAAATATTGCTATGACATTGACTTCCGCCTGGAAAATGCTGTTAGATTGTCCCATTAGTATAGCAAGTTTGGTTCTAGGCTTAAATATTCCAGCACCATCAGTCCCTTATGTCGTTCTCGAGCCATTCGTGTACCACTTAATGGTATCGGCCCTGAGTCTGTAGTTTTCTGATTCGCCTAACCACTCTTTTTTGCAACTTAACTCCGTGCTATAATTCAATAAAATCATATAATATCAGTCATATATAATCAAAAAAGGCATTAAGAATAAGAAAGTTGAAGTGGCAAGTCATTTATAGAAATAATTAAAGGTAGTGGTCCAAGATTACTTCCTTGAGGAACATTTGAAAAATTAACTATTTCCTTAGGAATAATATTTCCAATTTTTACAATTTGACCTACTAAATAAACTTTTATCCACTTAAAGAGAAAAGAATGGAAGCCAAACACCTCAAGTTTCCTCAAAACGACACAATGTTGAACACGGTCGTAGACCGTGGTAAACTAGTAGTTGTAGATCTTCCTCTCGAAAAATCATGTTGGTGTTCAGAAATGTGATTATGAATAAGTCTGTATAATTTATTTTTCACAACAGCTTGTAAAGACTTAAGTAGTTAATTTCGACACAGATTTATTAAGGGGATTGATTATGGAATGTTTCCACAACCCATATAAAAAAAAAAGGGTGAGTGCCGGGACTCACGGTTAAGATGTGTAAACATCAACGTTCCTCCGAGTTTCGAATTTTTGTTATCGAACGTATTTATCAAACATACAATGCAATCGTATTAGTTTGTGACTTTAGATATATTCAAATCAATCCAATATTTTCCCACAATTTATCCTTTCACTTATACTTAAATCCAAAAACATCTCTATATGGCTGTACATAACGCTTTCCTCCAAAACACTTATTTATGTATTTTTTGACCATGCCCTGTAACTATCGCATCGATAGAAATATGGGCGACTAATGCGCCAGTTATACACATGCATACGTAATACGTATTATTGACTTTTTAATATTTAATTTCAAGACACTGTTCACATTAGAATTGAACTTACTCATCAGACTTATTTTGAAGTGGTAGAATTTCAAAGTAAAGGAACAAACCTAACTATGTATTTCATAATTTAAATATTGTAATAAAAAGAATGCACCATTGGACTCTGCTACGTAACGTAAAGTTTGTTTGACTTATGTTTAAACAGGGATGATGTTGAGCCAGCATTGCATTTTTACACTTATATTCAAACAGCGATGTTATCTGATAGAAAATAGACTGTTTTTACGCGAATCCGATTTCAATCTCTGTTTCTCTTTTGGCTTCCTTTCAAATACATGAGTGCTTTTAAACACAGTGATTTTCAATATAAGTTAAGAAAAAATTTCATGCGAAAAGGAGTCATCTCTTCGCACTCCTTACTCTACTCAGTTAAGCGAATTTTACTAAACGAACCCCAAATATAAATAAAGAAAACCACAAAGAAGAATGGACGATAACTACGCATTTTTCCCAAATATACATTGTTCAAATGCATGACAAGCACGTGTAAGTAGATGTTTATGTAGGCTTGAAAAACAATCAAAATTTTTTGATTTTCCTTCAATCTAGCGTACAGCATAAACATTTTGTATATGCAAGATTGATAATTGATCATGCATTTATTGGTTCATTTGCGTATAGTACGTTGAAGAGATGAGAAGATGAGAACATAGCATAGCATAGCATAGCATAAGCACTGATTAAAATATTAAAACAGCAAACGAAAATTGTATGATAAAATGAACAGACAAAATAAAACAAATTACTCGTATAAAATTACAAAAATATCATAGAAATTCGAAAAAAACACAATTTTGCACAAAAAAAAACTCACAAAGAGCAACCTCTTGCCACTCCTCCGATGTAAAAATAAAAGATTGAAGACTCAAGCTTGATGTGTATATAAGCAACTTTAACCAGAATTTAGACTTGCACAGGCTTTAATTTTTTGAAATTCTTCGCTTCGCGGAATCAAATCGTGCAATCTGCTTAATACTCCCTAGATTTAATTGCCTGACATCTGAAAGGCAGTTCTTCATCGCCGCGATCAGTCTCTGGAACTTACTTCCATCTTCTTTGAGAAAAATAAGCATCATTAATCAGTTTCACAATGAAATAACAGTATTCCTAAGCAACCAAAGCAACTAACTTCATCCTTCAGTTAAGACAAACCCTTTTTCCTATCTCCTTCTTCTTAATCTTCAATTTTTTTTTTTAATCTATTTTTGCCTTCTAGATATATATCTATTTTTCGGTTTTTATAAACTGTCTTTAATAAGATACTAAAAATGTACAATATTAATTGAAATTCTTTTTATTATAACTACTCACAAACTTGCACTACGAGTATTTTATAAGATTTATCTTACTGTGTTAGTTTATATAAAAACGTAATAAATGAAATGAAAATGAAATGAAATGATAATTAAAATAATTATATGGTATGACAGATAAGGGACTAATTAAATTTTGACGTATCGAGAATATTTCATTGCAAATGTCAACTGATTGCCCTGAACAACATTTTTCGGTTTTTTAAATGTCAACTCTGAAAAGGCAAAAGAAATGTTGGGGGATTGAATTAAGTCTAGCCAGCAATGGAAAGTAATAAAATCGAGATTTCAGTACTCAAAGTTTCCAATGTAAGCACGATATCGTAAGTATGCAATATTTCCAATGTAAACAGGGTGTTAAATCCAATCGTCGGTAAGGTAGATTGATACACGGAACGTGTAACCGTAACGGGTTACACGGAAAGTATAAGTTTTACCCACGTTTTCGATTCACTCTACCGCCGGGAAAGATGTTTACACATCAAAAACACCTTGACTTAAAGGCAGGTTGAATATAATACAAAGAGGAGCTGCAAGATTTTTACATCAAGTTCTTAAAAGAATCGGCGAAATATTATCTGGTGAAACCGAATAGTTATTTTCAAGAGATGGAAATCCTTGCAAAACATCATCATTTACAGATAGGTTTGGGTTGCCAAGGTCAACAAAAGAAATTCTGTTTTAAATCATACCACTGTCTAAATTAAAAACGATAAAGTCTAACTGAAAAAATGATGCAAATAACATCAATGTCATCAGAAGATTTTCCATTTTAAGAAACGCTAGATGGAATCCTAATTGGATTTTCTTTTTGTATTTAAGTGAGATCAATAACTTTGAATTCCAGAAAATAAATCTATTGCTTATAAGTAAATTTCTTCAAAAATGTGTACTCCTTTCTTATTTTAAATTGTTCATGAAACTGATTTGAATTTTTATTTTATTCTATTTTTATTTTTATTCTATTAAATTTTTCAATTACATTTTTCAATCTAGATAAACTATTAGTAAACCAAATTATTTGCTTTTTTGCATTTTTGACTTTTTTTAAGGGATAGTGAGAAGAATTCATTAAATTATTCCGAAACAAAGTTTAATTTTGCTCAAAATTGAGTTTTTCCACATTATAAGTGACACGACAGAAAAAAGCATATCAGATATGATTAAGCATTAAACATTTTTGCAGTTAAAATTCATCTTTAGAGAAACATTTGAGAAAGGGTAGATGAAAAACACAGACGGCTTGTGGATTTAGTACTTGTACTGAAAAATTTTTAAAAATCCTAAAATTCTATGGCTGACCGTTTTTTTTTTTTTTGTTGAAAATATATTTATGGCATCATTTTATACCATTTAACCACTTTATCTTAGGTTTTTAAATGCAATCCTAAAGCTCCGAAAATTCCAAATATCTACAGATTTCATCGATTTCCTCGCCACCAGATTACATTTTAATGATTTCTTTTTAACTACCTTATGTGCACTCATAGATTCTTAACAAAAGCCCTTTCACAAGAAAGCAATTAAATCCTCCATAATCTTTCTCTTTTGGTTCCTTATAGGTATTACAACGGTGGAACCAAATGTATTTACCACTTGCATCCCAGTAGCTGGCAACTATACAGGCGCTGTGTTCGCACCAACAACCATTGTTAATGCTACCACAGATACGTTATCTGGCTTCGAAGCAGCCGGCTATGCTGCCTATTCTACAGCGCTGAGCGTAACAATAGCAATCGGATGCAGCCTCCTCATACTGAACGTGTTAATATTCGCCGGAGTGTATTATCAACGTGACAAGACCCGGCTAGAGGTAAAGACACTGCAGAAGCAGTATCAGCAGCGTGGAATGCACCAACAAGTGGCTTTCGATCCGATTAAACACGCCCATTATCACATGGGACATTCGCAGAGTGCGAATGTCATCGTTGACGTCGAGAACCACGATCAGGGTGCAATCCTGCTCTCGGGTGACGTAAAACCTCCACCCCACATCTGTTCCAATGCAATGCAAATCAACAGCAGTTGTGGCATCCAGACAACGAAAATTCCATCGAACGCAGTGAGTGCCGCTGATGTCAGCAATGTCAGTAATAGTGGAAGTAATGTCACGTATGCCGTAAGTAGTAAGCAGCAGCTGCAGCAGCACCAACAGCAGCAGCAGCAACCTCCCTCGTCACGCGAGCATATGCAACTCAAAGGAACACAAACTTTCGGCAGGAATATGAGTGGTGGGAGTGGGGGAAATGTGGTCGGCGGTGGAATGGGTGGTGGAAATTCAAACAACGCTTACAATCCGGGAATGATGACTTTGCCAAAAGTGGGTGCGATGCATCACTCGAACTCAATGAATTATGGACGGAACTCCACGGGTATGGGTGGTGGCAGTGGTGGTGTTGGTGGCAATGGAAATAGTAACCCCAGTGCTGGAAACACAATCTTGAACAATTCTGGAGACTGCCTGACTCTACCTAGAAACTTGTCATCTGCATCACGTCATAGCGTGGGTAAGTAAAGTACCTACAAAAATATCTTAAATCCCCTCAATTCATTTGCAGCACAGATGGCATAAAATTTTATATGCATTTCGTTTCGAAATGAGTGTGATTAAGTAAGAGCGCCATTGCGCCAACACTAAACCACAAATTTTGCAACTTTCATTATGAATACAAATTTACAAGCTTTAAGTTTGACAAGTTTTAAAGGCAATGCTGTTCTTAAATATTTAAATTTTATTATCTGCATAAAGAGTTTTCTAGCGCGGTTAGGTATATTCATTTTGTTTATTATATTATTAAGAACATAATCCTCGAAATATCCTGACCGATACAAACATAGAACTCCAAAGAAAGCAATAATTCTGCGGCCGTCGTAAAAAATAAATAGCGATATTTGTGTTAAATCCCGGGGAGGATAATGCGCATCCATCCTATCGGCTAATAAAGGTTTCATTTCGAAGTAAAAATGCTTCTTAGTTTATGTAAGTTTCCCGTTTTGGCTTTCCTTTTTTAAGGAACCTTATTAAAAAAGTGAATTGCTGGAAGGCAAAAAACTTTTTTCTTTTATTTTAAGCAACTAAACATGGGTTCAGGGGAGAACCAGTAAGAAGGGAAAATAATAAACATCTATGTATATATACAGAGATGGGTTGCACTGATAATATATTATGCCTCGTAAAATGCTTTATGGGTGAATTAGTGCTAAAAGTTTCTGGGTCAGGGCAGGGTCATTGGTTGTTTTAAGAGGTATCGTCCTACACCTAGGTGAAATCCAGGGTGATAAATTATATTTTAGTGGAAAATCCATGGATTGTATGGTGCCTTTTGCTCTCCAGCGGAGGTTCTGCTCGTCGGAAAGCCAGGGTTGTTCTGAGGAAACGAAGAAACTTCGGTTGAAAAGGTCTTGGAACTTTACAACAAAATCTTTTTTCTTAAAACAACAAATAACATCAATCAGAATTGATGAATATCGTTTTCCGAATCAATATTCGGTGATCTTTTATCCTTCAGATAAGTCATCTGGCTCAATTTTGATAGCTTGTAATTTACTATTCTGGTTTTCTGGCGTCCTCTGTTAATTTGGTTTCAGGATATCCAAATTTCCTGGTATTAACGGACAGCCGACGCACGACTATTATCAGCTTTAAATAAGTTAATAAATAAAATATTATGTTTTCTTTTATAATTAGCGGGGACTCAAGGGGTTATGAACACCCTTATAATGATTTAAATACCACAGCGCGAGCAGTTTGGAAATGAGGAGGGGATTTCAAAGGAGATGCCGATGCACACTGTTTTAAAATGCTTGTACATCACAATGAGGGGGAAAATCGAGTGGGGTAAAATATTCCACATTCGAGTAGTACGACTAAAGAAAGAATCTCTGTATTTTACAGTACGCCCAAAATTAGGCTCAAGGGTAAACTTATGAGCATTCTTAGCAAGACAAGTATTACGGCGAAATTGTTTCAAGGGCGAAATGCCGCTGGCTATATCATTAGGGCACTGCTTATAGAAGAAGCGATAAAACAAAGTAAGACAAGAGACATTACGTCGGTGTTCGAGAGAATAGAGCTGTCTTCAATTAGCCTAATGGCTCTGTTTTGGATTCTGGCAATAATCGATCTATTGCTCAATAAATCAGTAGGTGCCAAATCTCTTGGTGGTAATTAATAATAAAGAAGCTTTGGTGTTAATGAAACCAACGAACTATTTTCGGTGGAATAAATCAATTCTCTCACAGCTTAGATTAAACCAAATCTTTTCTTATCAAACATAATATCGATGTAAGCTAACTTAATAGAACGCATGGTTAGATGAAAATGTGAGTATATCTAATAGATATAATAAATGTTACAATTTAAATAGAGTCGAGAGAAATGAAAAACACAAAGTACTACCTGTGATAAAATCTAAACATAATGAAAATATTGGAATCGAAGTTCCATTTGAAAATGTTCGTTCGATTAAAATGCTTTCAATTTAAATCGCTGGTGATTCTTCCTCACCAAAAAAGATACAATTTTAATAATGATTTACAAAAATTTGTAACTCTAAATGAGATAAAATTTGATCGAAGAAGATTTCAATTATAGGTAAATGAATTCGAGTTGCATTAGAGCGAATGCGTGGGATAATATTTTCTTCCGATCATAATAGGCTCCCGTTCAACCTGCTTTTATCCGATGAACCTACAATTTAATGTCTATTAACGATAGTAAGGTATTTTAATTGCTTTGAAAACCACCAAATTCCTGGATTTAAGGGAATTAAAAATTAGTTTTTAAATCCTTAATAGATGTAGGGCTCTTAAGAACGATGTTTAATGCATGGATATTTTGCAGAAAGACCAAAACAATGGAAAATGAGTAAGCTTGTTAATGTATCTGAGCGAGTGCTTGTGAAAATTAATAAAACAAACTACATAATTAGGCACGCTAATGAAAATGAAATCTTTCCAACGTAACAATTTAGTTTTTGAAGAAATCATAGCAGTGTCCAACACGTTCACAGAATAACTTAAGACACATATTAAAACTTTGTAGCCGGAAAGTAAACGGAAATGATATCATATCATAAATCTGTTATATTACTTATATACAAATTGTTAGCTTTCAGTATTAAGGTAAAATTATACCATATATACGAAAATTTTACTACATTAAAATCTATTTACTTCGAAGTAATAGCTATCTACGGTCCAAGACGTCGCACAGTGTGACAATCCGCTCATCTATCGGAATTAAATTAATAGCGCTTAGGGCCAATTTATTGAATCTCAATTAAATTTAATTCTATGATTAAGAATGGGAAATGTATCGATTTAAAAAAATATAATTTATTCACACACTTTTAACGATTTAAATTGACGTTTCCTTCGTTAACTAATTATACATTTAATTTAAATACGTTTTTTACTAAAACGACAAAATACACCTTTTAAGAGGGATTTTGAGAGCTATTAAGATTTAACTGAAGTGTTTCTATTTATTCATTCTCAATTAGCTGTGACAATCAGGTTTTGTTTCTTTTGAAGTCTGTGCAAAAATAAATTGTCATTGGTGTTTAATTAAAACGTATTGCAAAATGGATAATAATTTAGAATACTTGTTGGATATGAGTGATGAGGACGACGAAAATTTGCTTGCACCTGAACGAAGGCAGTATAGAATAACCGATAGAATTAACATGGAAAAATGGGATGATGAAGATTTCTTCCAAAGGTTTCGTCTAACCAAGCAAACAGTGGTTAAGGTCCTTGAAATTATATGACCGGATTTGGAGTACTCTCTTCAAAGATAGGCAATGTTAAAAGTGTTAAATTAAGATAGCATTTCAGTAAAATTTGTTTTGTGTTTTTAGGTCACGGTATATTTCTCCAATCGCACAACTGCTGATTACATTACGTTTTTTTGCACTTGGATCAATGCAAATATCTATTGCTGATTTTGCTGGTGCAAGCATCTCCTCCGTTTGCATTTTATTGCCAAAAGTAGCACGGGCCATCGCTAAAAATCGATCGAGATTCATTCGGATGCCTGAAACTATGTTGGAAATGACTAAAGCTAGCGAGGAGTTCTATAAATTCGCCCGATTTCCAAGAACCATAGGTGCTATTGACTGCACGCATGTAAAAATTCAATCTCCTGGTGGGGAGAATGCAGAAAATTATCGCAATCGAAAGGGTTGGTATTCTTTTAATGTACAGGCGGTGTGTTCGGCCAACATGAAAATTATAAATATTGTCGCACGCTGGCCTGGTGCATCACATGACCAAACTATTTTCAATAACTCTCAACTCAAAATGAAACTAGAGCGAGGTAATTTTAATAATTTCATAATCATTGGCGACTCGGGTTATCGAAACACACGTTATTTGGCAACTCCCTTTATCAATCCTGATAGTGATTTGAAAAATCTTTATAACGAAAGTCAGATTCGTACGCGGAATGTCATAGAGCGGACTTTTGGCGTAATAAAAAGAAGATTTCCAGTGTTATCTATGGGCATGCGGCTTAAACAGACAACTGTCAAATTAATCATCGTTGCCTGCGCAGTTTTGCATAATATTGCAATCGATGAGAATGAAACTTTACCGCCGACTGAATTGGAAGGATTTGACGAAATGATGGCTGCGACAGAGATTCCAAATACAAATACAACTGAAGGAAATGATCGAAATAATGCACGTGATCTTTTACTCAACAATTACTTTCGTACTCTGTAAAAGAAGTTATAAGAACTAAAAACTACAAACATATGAACATAAAAACAAATGTTTTTTTTATTAAACAAATAACAAAGACTATTAACAATAAACAAGTATGTACATAATCTGTTATTTCATGGCTTTTCTCTTGGGTAAAGAGTTGGCAATTTTTATTTGGCGCAACTTTACCTTACTTTCATAATCTTGTTTTTGGACATCCAATAAAGCAATACGTGCTTCGTGTTCCTTCTGTTGATGGCTAAAACGTTGTTGATGCTCAACTTCACGTATTTCCAATTCTCTCTCTATTAATTGCCATCTAGGATCGTAATTCCATCAACAGCAGTATCATTTTGCTGAACCTCAGCCGATCGCATGTCGGTGGAATCAATTGGCTTTCCAACATTATCATCTTCGTCATCATCACATGTTGGTGACGTACCATGGATAGAAAGTAAGATTAGTCTTGCTAATTCAGCCAATGCCTCAGTTTTTAGGTGCCACTCTTGCATTTCTTTTCCACCACCAGTTTCTTTTCGACTTGTTTTTTCAGCTGCGAATTGCTTTCGAAGCGCAGTTTTCATATTTGCATATTTGTCCTTGAGAGCCTTGCTTTGTCGAGCCTGTAATAAATGCATACAATTAAAACAAAAAAAAAACATAGGACAAAATTGAATTATGTACTTACAACATTCGAACATAATGAGTTGAATTCAACTACGATTTCCTCCCAAACGCGCTGTTTTTCTTTCAGGGTGCATGCGTCTGTTTTTTTACTTTCTTTAACTTTAGAACGTCGTAAAATGCATTCAAGAAGAACATTTTCTTCTAATTCTGTAAAATTTGAAGTCCTTACGCGTTTTGTCGACATTTTAATAATTTATATCAATTTCAAATTATTTTAAGTATTCAAACTTTTGACAATTTATTACACACAATAACGTAAAAATCCCTGGGAATTTTCAAACAAACATTTAAATTTAAATGTCTTATTAAAATCAAGGTACTTAGCTAAAGAGGAGTGAATAAATAGAAAATTTAAATGGAGAATACTTAATTGCGCTACCTAAAGCTAATTTAGCTAACTTGACAAAATACTGTTTTTAATTGAGTGTGAATAAATAAGCCCTTACAGATTTAACTTTTTGAGAATTTTTTTTTTGTTGAATTTATAATAAACACATACAAAATGAAATTAAACAACAATTTTGTTAATAGTTTTTCATATTTTTAGTCAAAAGAGGTTTAAAGGGCGACATTTTTGTGCTGAAATAGGAACATTTTTCATAGAGTAAATGCAGGCCAGGAAATTTTTTTTTCTTGGTTTTTAGATTTATTTACTTAAATTAAACATGAATATACAAATAAAAACAATTTTTTTCACATTTTTACACATATTTAAAAAACAAACGGACATTTTTCGGCATTAAATGTTGTATCTAAAAGATCAAAACTTTTTTATATTTTTCGAGATACACATTTCTGGTTTTTGTTACACAATATGCATCTATGTAAATGGATGGGAAACCCAGACGCTAAGGCTTCTAAAATTATATGAAACCCTTTTATTTAGGTACTAGTATTGTCTAGAATGCCAAAAAAACGCACGATTTTTGAAAATTTTTTTCTCGGAAACCTTATTAGGTAATAACATAATTTTTTTTTAAATAATGAATACATGCGTCAAGAGTACAAAAGAAAAATTTTTTTTATTTTCGAATTTTGGCCGAATTGTAGAGGGCGCAAACGTCTACTCATCAAAAAAATAATGCACGCGAAGAGTGGCGAGTGGTTGATAACATTTTAGGAAAAACAAGAAATTGTGTTACAATAAATTGATACTATTAAAGTTCTGGAGTCCGATTAAGGCAGGATTTCAAATATTTTTAACGAGTATTTTACTGAAATTTCCGAAAAAAATTGTCGCACCTTGTATAAAATGCAATTGTTCCCTTCAGAAATTCTTTTTGATGATGTTCTAGTTTTGTGTGTGTTACGATTACGTTTTTTTGTTCCTAAAAATTAAAACTTCTGGCATAAGTGATGGTGTTTCAAGCAGTTTATTAAAAAAAACGTTGCCTGATATATCGTTGAAAAAAAATTCTTAGAATTTATAATTAAAAAATACATAAGTACATACGTATATATTACAACTTTTTGTAAATAATTTGTAAGGCTTACAAATTTTTTCATTTCATTTAGATATTTTTTATGAAGGAAGTATATAGTAATTATATTAAGATATAATTCAAACATACAGATGTTGCATAATTACCAAATTACAAATTACAAATTTTATTATCATACATATTAAATATGTAGTTTTTAGAATGTTTTTAGAGAAAAACTGTTCATAAGCATAAAATTCATTTTCAAGTGACTAAAACAATTCCTTTAGTAGTTGGAGCTAAGAACAGGATGCCATGTAATTCAAGCAAATATTAGTTAGAGCAAGAACAAAATATAAATCGATGTAGTGGTTTCTTAAAAAAATAAGAATAAATTTTGGTACACCATACTTTAACTTTTTATTACTGTACGAATAAAAATTAAATTTCCTAAAAAAACTATTGACCTTTTCTTGACATATCAAATTTTCTAAAAATTCAAAAAATATTTTTTGTAAAAAGAGAATCATTTTTTTGTCTTCGCTATCATCGTAATGACAACTTTGATCAAAATCTCGAGTTCTGTAATATACCTATAAATCGCAAGTAGAAAATCGTTGAGGCCGTGTTTGATAATATTAAAAAAGAAAACGAAATTTTCGCTCAACTCGTAGATTAGCCAACATCAAATGTATCCTTGGAAGAACAACATAAAAATTAATGTACTGTATTAAATTTTAAGCAAATCTGTTGCCCTAGCTTCCTGTAGATGAAATAGACGCTCATATTGTTCGACCACATTATAAATAAATAAAATATTTGTTTTCAATTTGTTTCACATTATGCGTCTCTTTCAATAAACAGAACCATAATTTTAATCAATTAATATGACATACTTCAATTTGCTTGAAAATCCACAATCCCTTCTAAGTTACGAGTATAAATGTGTAATTTACCACAACCATCATCGTAGTGCAATTCAATAACTCAGATAATCGGCTTTTCAGAAGCCATTGGATTTGTCAGTCACTTTAAGCCAATCATCAATCAATCGATTCTTTATAAAGTATTTATAGGTTCTTCAACTTTCCTAAAATCTAATATTCCAAATCGAGAACATGCACCCTCGCGGGATTCATACGAAATTCTAGTCATTTATTCTAAGTTACCACTCCGAAATCAATATTGTTTTGTATGAAGCTTCTATTGGAAGCCATTTTACTCTTTGTCTGCTTTGCTTTAAATACCCATACAACACGAAACGATTATACTTTGGACATTTCACCAATATCCGCAATTCTAGAATGGTAATGGTCCGATTTCCCGAAATTGTTTGTTACCCTTTCAAACATTTTATTGAAAGCTATTTGGTGCTAGAGAATTATAGCGACTGTACTGTCGCTTATTGCCTTGAAAATATACGATTATACTTTTTTTGGAAATAAAGTGTTGTTTGCTACACGTCATTGGCACAAAAAATTGGATAGCATGGCATGAGGCAAAAGAACCAAAAAAAAGCCAATTATCTTTGCTTGTAATGCTTCCAATATTAGCTCAATTTAAATTTATAGATTGAAAAATAAATGCAAGGAAATAATATTGCATAATTATGGTAGAAAAAATTCACGATTCAAAGGGTTTCTCACAAAAAAAATAATATAAACCCTCAAGGCGTGTACTCTGCAGAGGTTTTACCAATATAAATAAAGGAACTGTAGTAGCAGAGGATATCACAAGCTCTTTAGTGTTTTTATGTTTTTATTTAGGAGGTTGTGATGCTTTTTTTACTTGCGACTTAAAGGTACTATAAGGCAAGTTATGCATTCGTAAAAAAAGTCGAACTCGAGATTTTGATCAAAGTTGACATAGTAATTGATAACGAAGACATTTACAGTAATCCCCGCTTAGTTGCACCTCGCTTAATTGAACATCCCGCTTAATTGACCGAAAAATTTGCATTGCAAAATTTCCCGTATTAGTAGCATAGCTTTTTAGATGGTTAATTGAACCCCGCTTAATTGAATTACTCGGTTAATTGAACTTTAAAATATGCACCCGAAAAAAAAATATATGGACATTTTTCGGATAATTGGACGTACAATAAATTTTAATCAAACAAATATTAGAAATATTTTATTACTTAACCTACGTCTGAAGTGGTTTTTTAAAAGACAGGTATTATTCAAAATGAAGAGCAGCCGGAAAATGATATCGTGGTCATAGACAACATATACTTAAGTACAATGGTTAAAGAAAAAGAAGTTGAAGCCATATTACCATCGACTTTCGAAATTCTTCAGGACATTGCAATTCTACGTTTATACTTCTTACCACTAAATAAATTTACAGTTGAGCTGAAAAACAAGAAGACATTGTTCAAAACAAAACAATCAATCAAAATCAAATCACAAATTTTTTCAAACCAATGTATGCAAATAACCATTATGAGCCTTTTAAGGTACATACCTACTATTGTATTTATGATTTTCTTTATCCCTTTCGAAGCTAACAGTGACTTTTTTTAAGAATAATTTATTTCTGTTTCATAGTTTTAATTATGTATGTATTAGGGTGGGTCAAAAAAAAAATCAAGTATCTTTTTTTTTGGATCCGACACATGAAAACCAGTTCAAATTTGAATCATTTTGTATCAATACTTATTAAATTATAAAATTTCATAAGGTGAAATAGAATTTTTTTTTCTGCTGACATGTTAAATTATATTTCTTAAATAAAAACCTTCTTTTTCTGAAATAGAACATGAACTATCTTAAAATTCAAAAATTAACTGGGTAAATTGGGAATATTTATTGAAAAACTACTAAAATCAGTAGGCATTGGAATTCTACTGCGAATATCTTTTGAATGGCTAGAGTAATCGATTAACTACAGAAATCTTTGTAGAGCGTTCAATTTCCTATAGAAATAATTGAAACTTATTTGACAATAATTATTTTTTATTAAGTTACAGAATTCAAAACAAAAAAGTTATTTTCCTTAAAATACTTCAATTTTTGACGTTGAATATCTTTTAAATGGTTGGATTAATGAAAAAAGTATATAAGACCATTTTTGTAGAGCGTTCCTATAAATATTGACTATGCGATTGGTTAAACGATCTATTGTTGATAAGATATGACCATTTTTATATGATACTAAATTGAAAATGGAAAACTATGATGAGCATAATCTTCCCGTCAGTATTAAGAGCTATTATTTGGTAAGTACTTTCTAGAGGTACCTAGGAACTTGTTTTCATGTGTCGGATCCAAAAAAAAAGATAATTGAATTTTTTGACCCACCCTAGTATGTATGCTTATTTTTTAAATAAAACGTGGTCAAATATTTGTGTGTGTGTATTCTTTTTCAGTTTTTTCAAGGTTTTCGTAAGTTGAAAATGAAATGTTCATAGTAAATTTCTTGGATGAATATTTTAATTTTTAGTTGACCGACTCGTGCAATTATACGGGTTTCGTTTAATTGAACAGGTCGGTCAATTAAGCGGGGTTTCGTTAATTGAACCACCCGGATAATTGAGCGAAAAATCTGACAAAATGGTCAGTGCAATTAAGCGGGGAATACTGTATTCCTATACAAGTTGTATATCACTTTGAGAGGCTCTTACAAAGCCAACCCAACTGATAAAAATTGCAAAGCTGTTATAAAAACATCCAAATTTAAAATGACCAGAAATTAAGGCAAACAATTCTGCAATTTCCCAAAGGCAGTACAAAATTTCTGGTCATTTGTCAATAACGTAAGATCGGATCCAATGCTTATCTACAACCACAACATGATAACTAGCTCTTCAGATAAGGCAAGTGTACTCGCAGTACGTGCCTGACAGCTACATTGCCCCTCCTGTACTTGAGAACGTAAATCATTCACCGTACAGTTGTAACAACCCTTTGAGAACTTGATATAAACAAATCTGCTGGTCCTGATAGTATACACCGATTCTTCAGATTAGGTGTTTGTCATCGCTGGAAAAACCACTGCGTAAGCTTTTTTATCGCTCTAACTGTTCTGGGATCTTCCCTAGAAGATGAAAAACAGTATTTGTCGAGCCTGTTCCTAATTAAGACGACTCATCGCCCCTCCTCCTACCGACCAATTGCACCAAAGTCCCTTCTTTCAAAGGTAATGGAATCGCTGATCATTCATCAGCTCAAGAAATATCTCGAAGATCGAAAGCTGGTGATCTGATGACATGTCTCACCGAAGAGTGGAACAAATCTTTACATTGTTTTGGAGAAAGTTAGATCCTTCCGCTTTATATTTCTAATGCATCTGATATAGTTTTGCACCAGGTTCTCTTATCAAACATGCGAGCGTCGGTATCAACGGAACCCTTATTCTTTAGATTAGAAATTACCTTCTAAATAGCTCAATACATGTTGTATTGGATGGTTTCAAGTCTGATCTTCACAACATAAATGCTGGTATTCCCCAAGGCTCTACTCGTACTTCAATGTTTTGCCGACGACCTCAGGTTTTCATACTTGTTCTTAAATTCACATCCATCTGCTTCGGAAGTGGAATTGCAACGGTACAGTATGATAAGATGGTTAAACTCTGATTATAATAGCATTGTTAAATTAAATAGATATACAAAATCGTGTGGAGTTTAATGTTTTGAAAACCCAATGCTGTCTATCAGTGGCGTGGCGTCCATATAACCCGATTCCTATCGGGTTACCTTTAAATTTTTCTTCTAAACAACAATGATTACTAAATAACAAACGACCTTGCTGCACAAGAATGTTTACTAAATAACGACCAACATAAAACCCACTTTATATACTAAATACCTACGTATCTATTCATTAACCTCCACAAGCTGCACACTCCACCAACTCAATTTATTGAACTTTATTCCCATTTTTCATTCAAATACACACTACACCTGCACCACACACGTTATTATCATGGAGTAATTTCTTCCACACTCTCTGCCCACAAGCCAAAGCAAAAGTAACCCGAATCGGGTTATAAGATCTCTCGCTGGATAGATGGTGGTTTTCGTTTTTCTGAGTTTGGGTCGACTCTGTCTAACGCCCGCTGTCTTATGCAAAAAAATAACACGCTTTTCTTCGACTTATTTGGTGAATGTTGTGTTGTGAGGTGAGTATACCCAATTCCAAAACCAAGTCACTTGGTGAATGGTGGGTTGCGCAGATAGAGCAAAAAAAATGGTGCGCAAGAAATTTAACTATAATGAAGAACTGAAGACTGAAGCTGAAGGGGAAGGTTATTTGTATTTGCTAAATTTTGTTTTATTTATTTATTTTAATTACAATGTAAAATCGTGAAGATAATTAAAGAGGAAAGCATTTACAGTAAACCCATCAGCCTAAATTTTGTTTTATAAGTACACTTCTCTGCTTATGCAAAAAATAACTCGCTCTTCACCGACTTATTTGCTGAATTCTGTGAGTTTTTTCTACCGCTGCAATTTCTTGGATTAATTGAGTAGGTCATTTATTCATTCATACCAGCGTTACAAATTGCCACTTTTTTTCAGGCTGTGCGATCGAACCGAGCCACCACCTTTCAGTCTGTGCCACTTTTTATTCCCCACAAGTAAAACTAAAGTTAGCAATTCACCATGCCATTTTTCCATATCTTTTCATATCTTTCATGCGTACGATACTTATACCATCTAAGGAAAGTAAAATGTGATACGAATTCTTTTAAATAAATTATTATTTATTATTTATTCATACTTTTATTTATTTATTTATGTTGAATAATCAATACAAAATGAACTGTTAAATTTTTAGTTTTTAGCTTACGTTGCAATAAACCTTAAAATGATTGTTTAAATTATGTGTTTTCTTCAACTCCTATAAATTCGTTGAGATGAGTGTGAAATTTGTTCCCTTAAGTCAATTTTCATACATATATGGTGTTGTTTTGTTTTTAATTTTAAGTGCCACCTTTTTTTCTCGAGTGCCCCTTTTTTTGCCACTTTTCCAAAATATCCTAAGGTAACATATTACATATTTAATGCATTCTCAGTGAGAAGATTTAGAAGACATGCTTTCAGATTTAGCACTTATTTCCACAGAAAACAGACTCTTTTAAAAATAATGAATAGACCTGACTTCTATAAAAGAGTTTTAGCAGATTTTATAAAAAAAGATCGCAGAATAGCTTTAGAATATACTCGTATGTATGTAAATAAGAGAAGTTTTTTTAGTAACGCTTTTCCTATTTTCTTTTTTGTTAAGAAATGCGAACTTTTGCTATTTTTTTTAATAACATACATTATTATATTTATTGTAGCCAAAAATATTACATTTCTTATACTTAAACCTATATTGCACAATTTACAGAGATTGGTAACATACATAAATAATTTATTTGTAAACTTTTGTGCATAACTATTTATTTTTAATTGATATTTTTTATATCATGATATTGAATTAAATATACTTTTGTTTTGAAGTTCCCTATTTTTTATTTTTTTATAACATTACCCTAAATTTTCCTTAATGTACATGCAATGCATTTGCATTTGCAAGAAACGGTTTCTTTCGAAATCACTTTTATTATGGTTTAAAATTATTTATAATTTATAAATTAATGATTTGAAGTATACAAAATTGGCATGAATTGCTTCGCTAGTTTGTTTTGGAAATCAGAACTTCAATACCTTTTTTAATTTAGGATACATATCGATATTGGAATTAATTTACGTTTGCAGGTAATTAGTCTAAGCATCGACTTACCATTTGAAATTTTTCACGCCACGCCACTGCTGTCTATTATCGTTGAAGAAATATGTACCTCTTATGCCATTGTCCTTGAATGGCAATTGCATCGAAGAAGCCAAAAGGCTTTCAGTAAGCGTTATGTGTGTCAATGATGATCCTCGTTGGAACGACCACATAAATGCTTAGAATTTCTATATTGACGTAAGACATTTTTCACCTACTCTGATCTGGCTACAATTTATACAGCAGCGTTTATATTTTTTCATTTCGAGTATAACTCACATCCTTGGACAGGTGCACTGCTTGTCTTCATTTATTAAATAGAATCCAGAACAGAGCGCTAAAACTGATAGAAAACAGAACTATCACGGAACCACTCCCATATCTTGGACACAATGGGAATGTTTTATGTGTTTCCTTGTTTTATCGCTTCTTTCACAAGGAATGCTCACTCGAAATAGCCATTTGCATTCTTTTGCTCAATCGGGTCACACGTGATACCCATTTCAAAAGGAATGCTCTTCAGTTCAACCTCGAACCAAATTTTGGAGTCCATAAAATAGACCTAAAAGTTCTTGTAAGCACAGTCATAAGGTCTTCTGTCTTTAATTGTTTTCAAGCTTTTTATATTCACAGAGCTCAAATGAAATATTTAGCTAGTTACTAGGATGTGTATTCATTTTGTAGAGGATGATCACAACAGTTGCATTTTTAAGACCATTATTTTTCATAATTCTGTGATGTTTCATCAACTTTTAAATTTGGTTTGACGGCATACTCAATACCAGAATACCACCCATCTCTATAGTAATATAATAGTAAGCTTTATTGTGTTTTAAACTTTATCTCAAAGCGCTTAATATGTGAGTTACGTCTGAGCCTCCACCTGAAACCATAATCCCGTTCCCCCGGAAATTCCCCTTTGCCTAACGGCATTTTAGCTTAAGCCATAACGGTTTCCCACCATTTTTGCTAACATAGCAAAACATATCCACAAACGGATACACCCCCTTCTCCCCCATAGCCAACGAATGAAAAAGAAAATACTCATATTTCATTTGATTCAAATGAAATATGAATATTTCATAAACAACTGCATTCCTTTCCCACGGGAAGCACTACGCTTTGTATATGTGGAATAGTTCACTAGGTAGAATTTAATTATTTGTAAGTTAGTTCTAATTCACTACTCTAATTGGAAGGTGCAGCCTTTTGCTTTGGACAGCGGCCTTCCTTTTAGTAATAATATAAATTAAGAAATGTATAATATAATAAGCAAATAAATAAATAAATAAAAACTAAAAGAAAAAAAAGAAAATGAAAAACGATTAAGTTTTTTTTATGTTAAACGCGAGTTTATTCACGTAATTGGCGCAGTCGGTTGTTCGAACAAGAACGTAAAGAACAAGTACGATTAAGTACAAATAAAAAATTAGTGCGACTAAGTGCTATAAACAAGTACGATTAAGTACAAATAAAAAAAATTAGTGCGACTAAGTGCTATAAACAAGTACGATTAAGTACAAATAAAAAAAAATTAGTGCGACTAAGTGCTATAAACAAGTACGATTAAGTACAAATAAAAAAAAATTAGTGCGACTAAGTGCTATAAACAAGTACGATTAAGTACAAATAAAAAATTAGTGCGACTAAGTGCTATAAACAAATACGACTAAGTACGAATAAAAATAGAAAATTGTGCGAATAAGTACAGATAAACAAAAATTAGTGCGATCAAGTAAAAGCAAAAAAAAAAAAAAAAAAATAAATAAGTTCATTTAAGAGCAAACTTAAAACAATAAGTTCGTTTAAGAACAAATTTGAATTGAAAGTGCGTTTAAGAACAAATTTAAATCTAAAGTTCGTTTAAGAATAAACTTAAAACAATAAGTTCGTTTAAGAACAAAATTGAATCCAAAGTGCGTTTAAGAACAATTTTAAATCTAAAAGTTCGTTTAAGAATAATCTAAATTTCAAAAAAAAAAAAAAAAGACATACAAAAAAAAAACAAGATGCCGCATACACGTTCTTCAACAGAAGCAGCAGCAGCCGCAGCCGCAGCCGCAGCAGCATCACCAGCACCAACACCATCACATTTAGGAGTAAGCCATAATAATAATCCCTTAACTTTAAGTCTTGATCCAATTAAATATCTTAACGGGTTACCTACATTCAATGGTAACTACGAAAATTTAAACAATTTCATAAATTTATTAGACAGGGCTTATCCCTCATTAAGTAGGTTTGAATCAAGTGTTCAACTTATATTTTTGGATATCATTAAAAGTAAGTTAATAGGAAAGGCCAGAGAAGCAATAGAAATTAATAATGACGCCTCCACCTGGGAGGAAATCAAGAAAGTCCTTTTTCAATACTTTGGTGACAGGAAATCTGTAGAACAGTTGTATGACGACCTACGAGGTCTTAAGTTTTATGACAGTTGCCAAAACTTTTATGACAGAATCAAAGTATCCCTCAGGAGACTAAATTCTAAAACAAACCTTGACAAATCCTTACGCTCTTCTTTAGAAATAAAGAAAAATTGCGAAATGTCACTTAGACTTTTCACAAGCAAAGTACCAGAACCAATGAAGGGTATACTCATATGTAGACAACCCAAAACATTGGAGGAAGCCATGGATATTCTCCATGACGCTGGTTATGCATACACTAAATTTAATACCAATCAACAGAATAGAAACAGTCACAATAATAATAATTATAATCATAATAATAACCACAATTATAATCACAATAATAATCACAATAATAATAATTATAATCATAATAATAACCACAATAATAATCACAATAATAATCACAATAATAATCAGAATCATAATAATGAGTCTGGACAAAATAGAAACCATCATCGTAACAATGGGTCTGGACAGAGCAGAAATTCCAATTCTGGCCAATCCCGATATAATAATAATAATAACAATCATAACAATGGGTCTGGACGACACAGAAACCAAGGTTCTGGTCAA
Source organism: Chrysotoxum bicinctum (assembly GCA_911387755.1). Lineage (NCBI taxonomy): Eukaryota > Metazoa > Arthropoda > Insecta > Diptera > Syrphidae > Chrysotoxum > Chrysotoxum bicinctum. Next base: position 135,911,379 of record OU426988.1, read on the forward strand.
TCCAGAAATAATAATAATAACAACAACAACAATTATCCCTATAATGAAAACAGGAATTCTGGTTCTGGTCAATCTCGGAACAACAATAATAACAACAATTCAGGAAATTGGAGAAACTCTAACTCCGAACCGATGGATACATTATCGGGTTCCTACCAAAGAGAATCTTATACGCTAAATAACATCCAGGATTTTCAGGAAGAAAGCCTTCCGGCAGACTTCCCTATATAATTATTCGTACAAAAAACAATAAATTTAAGTTAAGAATACTTATTGACACGGGGTCAGAAACAAGTATTCTTAACCCAGGGTTGTGCCACCCGAAATGGCAAATTAAACTAACAAACCCCATACAAATAAACACAGCAGGAAGTCCTATTTTTGCATTCAGTAAAGTGAAAATTCCTCTGTTCGAAGAATTCGGGATGGGTGATAAAACCGCAGAATTCCTAGAACATAAATTTCACGATACCTATGATGGACTAATAGGCAACAACATACTGCTACCAACAAAATCCTTAATAGATTTAAATAAAAAAATCTTATCTGTAAATAACAAGGAAATTCCAATCTACTTCAATGAACATGAAGAAGAAAAAATGGAAACCCCACTTGTTGAATTAGAAGAGTATGAAAGCCAAATTCCGAAATTGGAAATATATCATACTGAAACGAGTAAAGCCCCGATTTCTGATCAAATCAGAATCAAACATTTAAATATCGAAGAAGCAAATTCAATTACTAAATTAATTTCAAATTATTCTGACATTTTTTACCAAAAAGGAAGCGATTTAACCTTCACAAATGCGATTAAGCATACAATTAGAACGGTTAACGACATTCCTATCTATACAAAAAATTATAGATACCCCCAAATACATAAAACTGAAGTATCCAAACAGATACAAGAAATGCTCGACCAAGGTATTATACGCTCTAGCAATTCTCCATACAATTCTCCAATATGGATTGTTCCCAAGAAGTTAGACGCTTCTGGTGAACAGAAATGGAGGATAGTTATTGATTATCGGAGACTAAATGAGATCACAATAGATGACAAGTTTCCTATTCCGAATATGGACGACATATTCGACAAACTAGGAAAATCTATGTATTTTACGACACTCGATCTAGCCAAAGGCTTCCATCAGATCGAGATAGCAAATGAAGATGTTAGAAAAACTGCTTTTTCAACCGATATGGGTCATTTCGAATTCGTTCGTATGCCATTCGGATTGAAAAACGCGCCTGCTACCTTCCAAAGACTGATGAACTCTGTTCTATCAGACTTTATTGGAAGGATTTGTCTAGTATACTTAGATGACATCATCGTTTTCTCAACATCATTAGAAGAGCATATAGTTTCGTTAAAGAAAATATTCCAAAGATTAAGAGAGGTTAATCTTAAAGTTCAACTCGATAAAACAGAGTTTCTAAAGAAAGAAACTGAATTTTTGGGTCACATCGTTACGACCGAGGGTATAAAACCAAACCCGAACAAAATCTCTGCTATTCAAGAGTACAAAATACCAACGACAACAAAACAGATCAAAGCATTTTTGGGAATCACCGGATACTACCGGAAGTTCATAAAAGACTACGGCAAAGTAGCAAAACCAATGACCGCATTCCTAAAAAAGGGTGCAAAAATTAATGTGAACGACCCAGAATACGTTGAAAGTTTTGAGAACCTTAAAATTTTAATTACTTCCCACCCAATCCTTAAATATCCAGATTTTGAAAAGAAATTCACTGTGACAACAGATGCATCAAATTATGCCATCGGTGGTGTATTAAGTCAAGAAAGTCACCCCATCTGTTTTTACAGTCGAACGTTGAACCAACATGAGACGAAGTATTCTACAATTGAAAAAGAGCTTCTTGCTATTGTTGATTCAACAAAATATTTCAGACCCTACTTATATGGTAGGAAATTCACAATTAGAACCGACCATCGACCCCTTGTTTGGCTGAGTTCATTAAAAGAACCAAATGCCAAACTACAAAGATGGAAGATAAAATTGGAAGAATTTAATTTCGAAATCGAATATATAAAGGGAAAAGATAATCAGGTCGCTGACGGACTTTCAAGAATGGAAGTTTATCTTACAGAAAACGAAATAAATCCTGATGTTAATAGAATTGAAGCGAATTCAGATGAAGAATCTATGATAGCCACTATTCACAGTGCAAATGAAGATAGTAGCGATCATATTCCGATTGTGGAAACACCCATTAATATCTATAAAACACAGATAATTTTAAACACTACAGAAAATTTAAATAACCACAAAGTATACTATCCTTTTAAAAAGAAAAGAATAGTTATAGAAATGAAAAATTTCAACGAAAAATCAATATTAGACATAATGAAAAGATTCATTCCTCCTAAAGGAATTGTTGGTATCTTCTCAAGAGATGACCACCTATTCGCACAATTCCAGGAAGTGTACTTAAAGTATTTTAGTAAAAATAAATTGTTGAAATTTATCAAATGTAGTAAATTTTTAGGTGATCTCGAAGATGAAGAAAAAGAACTTTTAGTAATTTCTCAATCACATATTTCATTAAACCATAGAGGCATTAATGAAACTTATATGGAAATAAAAGATGTTTATTACTGTCCAAAACTCAAAGACAAAATTCAGAAATTTATTAATAATTGCGAAATTTGTAATTCTGCAAAATATGAAAGAAATCCTCATAAAGTCCCTTTAAAATTAACTGAAACACCTACCAAGCCAAATCAGATCATACATATTGATATTTGGTATGCGAATATCAATCTGATGTACGTTACAATGATAGACAAATTTTCTAAATTTGTAACAGTTCACGAAATAAAACACAGAACATGGCCAAAATTACTAAATACATTAAAATATAGATTTGCTAACAATGGTATCCCTGAAAGAATAATAACCGATGGTGAAACAGGATTCTCATCAATAGTAATTAGAGAATACCTCAAAGAAAATAACGTTGACTTACATATTACGACACCTTACCATAAAACAGGAAATTCGGATATCGAAAGATTCCATTCGACTCTTAACGAGCACATTAGAACATTTAATGCCGACAGTGAAAATAAGGATACTTTACGCAATAAAGTATTTAAAGCGGTTACAATCTACAATAAAACAATTCACTCTACGACAAAAAGAAGACCTATTGAATTTACGAACGGAACAATAACAAACCTAGAATACCCTAAAATTGTAGAGACTGTTAACAACAATAAGGAACGTTACATTAACAAATATAACAAAAACAAAACAGACATAGACCTTACAGAAAATAATCACCCCTATCTAAAAACTAGAACTCATAATAAACTTAAACCAACACATATTAAATCTAACCCCACAGTTTTAGACAAAGATCATGTTACAGACGCAAGAGGGAATAAACATTACAAAACCCAAGTCAAGCGAAATTATAAATTTGAACAAACCTCCTAATTTATATTTTTCAGACAACGCTTATTATTCTCCTGATAATCCAAATGATGACATTAGCAACAGGACAAAGATTGACTGTACAAAACGTTAACAACGGAAACGGATTCATTATAATTAGAGAACAAAATTTAAATATTATTACAAATTACACAAAATTACTACACAACGTTAATACAACAACATGGACAGAAAATCTTGATATTTTAGAATATAACATAAATGAATTAAATGATAATGAAGAATTTCCAGCTATAAAACATAATTTTAACAGCTTAGTCTCAGAAATAGAGAATACCATAAGACGTCGTGATCATAAATCAAGAAGAGGGTTAATTGACATATTAGGAAAAGGATTGAAATATTTAGCCGGTACAATGGACCACGATGACGAACTAGAAATCAAACAGAGTCTAGAAATTAACACAAGGAACAACAAAAATTTGATAGACGGATTAAACGACCAAATAAGAATTAATGACAACTTTAACGAAATAACAAACAATATTACTAAACAAATAAATAAACAACAACATGACATTAAGAAACAATTCGATAACTTAGGGAATGCAATAAAAGAAGAGCATATTAGAATACAAAGGATGCAACATGCATTTCAGATTAATTACGATATAGAGCTACTAAGAAATCAAGTAAGGAAAGTAAAGGAAAATTTAATGCTTAGCCAGCTAGGAGTTCTCAGTACAGATTTACTATCACCAAAGGAAATTGCAAAATTCAATATAACACTTGTTAAAATACCAAATATTAAAAGTTCCGTTATAATTCACGAAGATCAAATTATATTCATATTACTTATACCAAATTATTCACAGGAAAATTTTTATAAAATAATTGTTGAGCCAATTCCAAACAAAAATCATTTAGAAATTGTAACATCAAATAATAATTTCATTACAAATGGAAATTTAATGTATTATAATACAGATAATGGATCAAAAATGAAGGATCTAAAAATTGTTAACGACACATGTGTGTCAAATATTTTAAAAGAAAACGCTGAATGCGAATTTATAGAAAATAAAAAAGTAGAAATTAAACAAATAACTAATAATATTGTTATTACAAAAAATTTAAAAACTACTGAAATTTTTCATAATTGTCACAATTATAGCATAAATTTAATCGGGAACAATATAATTAGATTTGAAAATTGTAAAATAAAAATTAATAACGTAGAATATAAAAATTTTATATATTATGATAATTTTATAATCCCGAATTTTAAAAACATAACAATAAAAAATATTGTAATGAATTATTCCACAGAAGAACTTCAAGTAAAACATTTAGAAAATCGTAAACTCATAGAAGAAATTAAAAATTCAAATATCGCGAATATTTCCATAAACATTGGGACAATGTTAATTACTTTCATTTTAATAGTACTTATTTTTAAAATTATTTTCAAAAAGAAAAATAAAATAATTCAAATCTCTATGAACAAAAATGATTCTACGGAGCAGAATCCTAAGGGGGGAGGAGTTACGTCTGAGCCTCCACCTGAAACCATAATCCCGTTCCCCCGGAAATTCCCCTTTGCCTAACGGCATTTTAGCTTAAGCCATAACGGTTTCCCACCATTTTTGCTAACATAGCAAAACATATCCACAAACGGATACACCCCCTTCTCCCCCATAGCCAACGAATGAAAAAGAAAATACTCATATTTCATTTGATTCAAATGAAATATGAATATTTCATAAACAACTGCATTCCTTTCCCACGGGAAGCACTACGCTTTGTATATGTGGAATAGTTCACTAGGTAGAATTTAATTATTTGTAAGTTAGTTCTAATTCACTACTCTAATTGGAAGGTGCAGCCTTTTGCTTTGGACAGCGGCCTTCCTTTTAGTAATAATATAAATTAAGAAATGTATAATATAATAAGCAAATAAATAAATAAATAAAAACTAAAAGAAAAAAAAGAAAATGAAAAACGATTAAGTTTTTTTTATGTTAAACGCGAGTTTATTCACGTAATTTGTGCAATAAAATTCAGCTTCCGCTTACGTTTCTAAGAAATCAAGCAGCATATTGTCCAATAAAAGTATTAAAAGTACTATCCTTAAGGGCCACCCACTGCACACATCGTGTTTAAAATCGGAGAAATCTATAATACATAACAATAACGGTGGAAGTCCTTTATCCTCCTTGCTTCTTACGATGCACAGTGGGCAGAAATCGTGGTTTAAGTGGTCAAAAATCCATAACTTTTGAACCAGTTGAGTTTTTTTTATAATTTTTTTTTTTATTAGTAACTTAATTTAAGTACCTTTCAATATATAGCGTTTAATTTATCAAATATGTGTTATTTTGATTTTAAAATCAATAATAAAAAGAAGTTGTTTTTCTCCCTGTTAATTTGGGAAGACAAATTTTTCAAAATATTGACTTAAATTGGATAAAAAACTTATTTTAAAAGAACTTTCTTGAAAATCCAACAAATAGTGACCAGTTAACTATTTGTTTGAAATCCTTGGGCTTTGCCTTTGGGTCTTCACAAAAACACTCAAAAAGAAATTTGTAGTTCCAATTTTGTCCTTTTCAAGTCAACACTTTGTTTAAGAATAGTTACCAAAACCGTAAATAAATTTTGTAATTTCCATCATCCAATTATTTGTTAAATGTAACGGAACAATTAATGAGAACAACATAAATAGACCATAACATTTTTTTTGGGCACAAAAAAAAGTGCAAGCAAATTTACTAACCGCACTAAATAAAAACAACATGGTATGTAAGGTTAGGTTAAAGTGGCTGTGATTAAAGCATCTGACCCACTTAGACCAGTAGAGGTCCATTGTGATAGCACGATCTAATAGGGAACAAAAAGGTTCCCTACTAGTTAAAACCATTTTGAGCTTCTGATGAAACGAAGGAGACTTTTAATGTTTGTATTTATGAGATCGCTTGGTTCGTTATAGAAATATTCTTTTAGATGAAGTTTGTGTTTGGGCATGTACAAAGAAGGTGTGGGATTGTTTCCTCTTCCTCGTCCAAGAAACTCCTGCAAAAATCGTTTAATAGTACACCGAGTCTTGTCTACCTATAAGACAGTGTAAAGTTATGACACCTATTACGGAGCTGATCTGAGATCTTTTGAGGGACAATAAATATTTTGACCGCTTCAAATCCAATTTGGGTCAGATTTGTTTGGTTGCCAAACAAGTGGTAGTGTTAAGCCATCTTGTGTTTGATTGTTCCAGAGCAATTCGCTTCATCATAAGTTTACTTGTAGCTACAGGCATACCTATGTTTACCCTATTGGGCAAGATAGGCATTTCCGTTTCAATATTGGTGAGTTCGTCAGCTTTACCATTCCCCGGAATATCCCTGTGTCCCGGCACCCATAATAGGTGAATATTAAACTGTTTGGCCATCTCCATTGGAGACGAACGACAGTCTTGGGCTGTAACCATGTACAACATGCTATACTCAATGTAAAATTGTGCATACAGAAGATTCGCTATGTAAAATGTTTTTTCACTCTAACTCGTAAATGCGGATACATGCGGATATGAATCTTTCGAGTTTCGATAGAGCACATATTCAATTTTCAATTCGTAAATAAATTAAAGTTGTGAAAAGTTGTGAATTTTTGTATCGCCTTTATAAACTGGAAAATTAAGTAAAATTAAGATGGGTGTTTCAAAATCAAACGGTACTAACTACTGAACGTTTCTTTATATTTTTTTTTGCGTATTATAACATATAAATATGTGAAGTAATCAGCTGTAATGAATTCGATTACTTTGCAAAAGGATTTTCAAGAAAATCGGGAAATATAAATTGTGCCAAAAATGCTTCATACATCCATTTATAAGTTTTTCTCACTTTGACTTTATTTTTCTCTCAACCTCAGCATATTTATTTTAAAAAAATGTCATATATTTTACGTATAAATATTTCTTTAAATAATTAAAATTAAACTTATGTGATTCCAAAACAAAAAAAAAATATTTTTGACCACTTAAATCACGATTTCTGCCCACTGTGCGACGAATGTTTACGAATCGATTCGATGGTAAAATCGAAAGATGTCTGGATGTATCAGCATTTTTTTATTTTTTTCAACAATTCTCTTACCACCGGGCTTGATTCATCTTGATTTAAGTCAAAATGGCGTTTTATGTTTAAGTGTTTTTAACAACTTCGAGAGGTGACGGCCCTGCGCCATAAAGTGAAGTGATGGTAGGATCCGCATTGGGTTTATCGCGCGAGAATGTTTTTAAGTTACAAATTGGTCCTGGTTTGACCTAGTTGTCATGCCAATTATGAACGCAAGGGAAAAGAATTTCATCGGTAGCAATAGAATTTGTATGTAACGACAAGAAATAAAGAAAGGCAAAATAACTCCCATTGATGTTACCCACCCGGACGAATGAGGACGGTTCTTATATTTTGGAGTTTCCGATAAGGTTCTCCGTTGTGTTTGGTGTACTTCGTTTCGTTTTAAAGAATTTTTTTTTTTGGAAATTGGTTAAGAGCCCGGGAATTATGGAGAATTGTCCAGCTGGTGCTGGTAGGTACTTAAGTGGAATGATAGTTCTACTCGAAGAGTGTAACTGTTGTGGCAAGCTGAATGCCAAAATATACCTTAAGGTGAAAACCGAGAAAGCAGATTCCTTTGAAGTAGTTCTTTTATTTATGGAAGTGATTACCCAATTAGAATATCATAACTTCTTCGAATTAACAAGTGGTTCTTGTTTGACGGTTGAATTGGTTTTTTCTAGTTTTGACAGTTATTTTTAAAACATGTATTTATATTTATGGGGGTTGTCATGAAAGGCTTGGAAATATTTCTTTTTATATTTTTAAAAAGAGTTTTTCTCAAAATCATCTAATTATTTAAATGGCAAGTTACATAATGCTGGCCTATTTCTAGTTAAATTGATTCGTCAAAAAGCTAAATTTTCGATTTCTTTTCTTGAGGGTGAACTGATGAGCATTCTTATTGAAACGAGTATCACGGGTGAACTGATTTAGGAGAGGAATGCAAATGCAACTGCCTACTTCGAGCATAAGACAGGGAAACACATATAAAACATTCCGATTGTGTCCAAAATATGGGAGTGATTCCATGATGGTTCTGTTAAGCAGATGGATGTGAATTTTGAGAAGGAGTATGGGAAACTGAGGGTAGAGTCTTCTGCAAAACAATGAGGTGGATTAGAAATTTTAGACAAGAGATCATTTTTAAAAAATGAGGAAGACAGTCGGAGACAAAACAATGAAGTAGAGCCTTGGAGAATACCAACATTTATGTTATAAAGATCAGACTTGAAACCATGCAATACAACATGTATTGAACGATTTAGAAGGTAATTTCTAATCTAAAGAATAAGGGTTCCGTTGATATTTAATCCTCGCATTTTTGATAAGAGAACCTGATGCCAAACTCTATCAAATACCTTAGAAATATCGGGCGGAATGATCTAACTTTCTCCAAACCAATGTTTTTTTGAAAGAAGGGACTTTGGTGCAATTTATCGGTAGGAGGAAGAGGGATGAGTCGTTTTAATTAGAACAGGCTGGACAATTGCTGTTTTCCATCTTCTAGGGAAGATTCCAAAACAGGGGAAGCGATCGAAAAGCTTACGCAATGGTTTTGCCAGCGATGAAAAACACTTGTTATGAAGAATGGGTGTATACCATCAGGACCAGCGGATTGATCATATCAACATCTCGAAGGGTTGTTACAACATATGGTGCGGAAATGCACCTATTCCATTGAATGACTTACGTTCTCATGTACGGGGCAACGTAGCTGTAAGGCAAATTAAGGCTAGCAGCGAAATGAGCTTCGAGTAGATTTGTCTTATCTGAAGAGCTAGTTATCATGTTGCCGTTGTAGATAAGCGTTGGAACCGATCTTACTTTCTGGACAAATGACCTTTAGGACATTGCAGAATTGTTTGCCTTAATTTCTGGTCATGTAAGAATGTGCATGTTTTTATAACAGCGTTGCAATGGGTACTGCCTTGTTTATGGTTTTTCTATTTTTATCAGTTAGGTTTGCTTTGTAAGAGCGGAAACTTACTTGTCTCAAACTGATAGCTTCTTTAAAGCTTGTATCGACCCTAGACTTTTTTATGTTTTTGTCAAATTCACGAAATCCACCAAATTACAATACCTCCAGAGAAATTCTGTGTTTGGTGTTGGTTTTGAGCTGACGTCATTATCAATCCATACTTTTAGAGAACGGCGGCATTGGCCAGTCCATCACCGTCAACGGTGAGACCTATGGGCGGTTATCACAGCTGAAGGCGATGTGAATTACTCACTTATATCGTGCGATTTGTACCTTTAGATTCCTTCTGGTAAGATTTTCTTAAATTACATGTCTATTCCAATAAACCACAGACCTTCACTGCCCCAAAAGCCAACATAATTTATGCCTGATTTACGCGCCAGAGTTACAGATGCTTCGGATGCGTGCCACCCAGAGAAGACGTGGTGGAGATTTTAATGATGGTTTTATACTTTTTTTCATTGTGTTTTTTTTTTTTGCAACCATGACTGTTCCGGCCCAAGAACTTACCTTTACTTAAATCTATCTCATTCGACCAAAAAACTCATACAAATCTAAGTCAACTTTTTATTATTCAGATAACCACCAAAACTGTTAAAAACTGTCTCTTCAATCCCGATCAGACACAGTCCTACTGAACCGAAAGCGCTCCTCTCCGTCTTATATAAGGACGTCTTGGCTATAAAGGAGCTTTTTACGAAGACGTGGTAGATTAGCAGAATCGCCATTCAATCCTTGACCAGCCCTCGAATGTCTAAGTAAAAGAACGGGATAGGGTCCCTTAGACGTAAACTCTCGAAGTATTCGTCATTAAATTAGGGTAGTCGAGAACATGCCTCTTGCAATGTGACCCCGAACCAGCTTCAATAAAAAATTATATTTTTCGTATATTGACTTTGTTGTATCGAACCTGTTTGGAATAATAATGTTTGTTCTCCGACTTTAGTGTTCCTTGTAACCCAATTCGACGTCTAAGACACTGCCTGTAAAACACCCCCTCGGCAGAGCACCATTTATATGACGGTTGAAATACACTTTTTCACTTTTGAAATACAAAATTTGTAAAGTCGTGGGGGGACTTGTACTGTTTTAGAGAAACATTTCGCACTTATACTTTGCAGAAAATAATTTTTCTTGAAAGTTTCAAAGTGTGAGTAGAGTATTCTACTCGTAAATTGTTAGGGGATTGAATAAATGTGCCACCATTGAATATTGAATCTGGTTTTCTATTTAATTATCTGTTCATCTAGTTTTACCTCAGAAACACTGATATCATTTCTCGGAATCGGCTCGTATGATGCTCATTAATTTCATTTATTCTTATACAATTATTCTTAAAACAAAATAAAAAAACCTCATGATACCAAATTTAACAAGAACCTATAAACCAATACCTTATTATTATTCAACAGTCCATTGTTTCCCTATATGTTTCGCCGATAATTCATGGATTTTAATTAATTTTTGAATATTCGTGTTGAAAATGTTCTACCCCCTCTAAATACCTAAAAGCTATAACCAATTTAATGGAATGGATGTTATTTTCCTCCGTAATTTCCAAATACTAAGCACATCGTTACCATTGACATCCGATTACATCTAAAATCGCGATACGGTTCAACTGAGCATACGATATAGGAGTAGTATCTAGTTTGATGTCGAAACGGCAGCATCCACAAACCCTATGACACATGAACAACGAACGCCCATCATCCCTATTCCTCTTCCCATCTTTGGTTTCTAAAACGAGGATATTAGAGAATTCTGCTATCATCCGCGGAACTAGCAATGTACATAATTGTGTTTTACGTATCTACAGCAACGGAAACTGCCAGGCTCGACAACATGGCAATTGGGTTCGAGGTCTGCGGCACATCCGAATGTAATGAATTTTAATCTCATCCGGAGTGATTTTTTGGACAAATTAATGCAAATACATGTTTATGACTCTTCGGGTAGAAGTTTTTAATACATATACAAAGATATATGTACATATACATACCAACGATACGTATACCATACTCCGAGCAAATATCACAGTGGAATGTCAAAAACATGTAGGTCGGTATATATTGTACATATGATACGTAAAAACCGTTTTACGGTTCACCTTCATGCCTTGTTCAGGTCCATTTAATAAATATTCCATCAGAATCAACACAAATCATATTCGATATTGTTCAGGGAAAAGGAGAAAACCAATACATATAGAGTATTTATAGTCAACACTCATAAATGCGTGTGTTTTCATATAAATACTCTAAGGCGAAATCAGAAAATCAAAAGGAGCTTCTATACTATTTCTCTCATTGACGGGAACACCCTTTATGTAGACGTTGCTCTCGACTTTGGGAACAAAGATGGCTGATGGTAATTATGGTTACAGTTATTGTCTAAATAAAATACAGATTGACTTTATGTTATAGCAAAATCAAACAGCTATGTTGAATTTTATAAAACCATATTTATATTTACTTTTCCCTTAATTTTTCTTTTAAATTTTTAGATTTCATTAAAGAATACAATTTTCGTAACCCACTTTGATATGGCAAAGCCACGGGAATGTGTTAAAAGGTCTGACTAAATAATTTTGTTTCGCTATGATTTGACTCGTATCATTTACAAGAACCTTTGTGCAAAACCGAAATAAAAACAAACTTTACAACCTTATTTTTTCGCAAAAATCCAAAAACGGAGTTTTATTAATCACATATCACATCACATGTTCAAGGTTTTATAGAAATAATAATATTTGAAGTTGTTTTTCGGAAAATTAAAAAAAAAAAACAAGATTGTGGACGCATCGAATTACCAGCAAATTAAGATGGAAACCAATTAAGCATAAACTTGTTTTGGGAATGTCAATGGAAATGTGGTTGAATTAAAACTTGGATGTTTTTTTTAAATTAGGAAATATTTTCCAAATTATGTACAGTTACTCCCAAAATTTAGCGTACACCTTTGGAATGCATGTTGATTATAAGTTTTCTTGTAGAAATATCGGTTTGTTTTCTTTTGTCTGCCATTTTAACAAATTATTTAAAAAAAAAATACAAAATTTTGGGTTTTATTTTATTTATTTATTTCGTAAGATATATCTTATAATCTAGTTATAAGCTTATTTTACTAAGAGAGCAAATAATTTATGTGTTTATAAAGGGTGTTTAAATTTTAAGGCCGATGTTGAATGTGAACCACACGTAAACGTCAAGTTTTTTTCTGCATTTCATTTGACATTCCTCAATTTCAGACTAACTCAATTTGAACCATGGAAAGATACACAATCGAGCAACGCGTTAAAGTTATTCAGGCTTATTATGAAAATGGGCGTTCAAATAAAAATGCATATCGTGCACTTCGTGATTTTTTCGGTCAATTTAATCGTCCAAGTTTGAGCAAACCGGGTCTGTAGAGATGTGAAAACACCAGTGCATGCTCGTACAGCTCGTACTGCAGAAAATATTTCTTCTGTTCGCGATAGTGTGGCTGAAGAGCCGTTCACCTCAACTCGTCGTCGTGCCCAACAATTGCACCTCTCACGCTCGTCGTTGATGAACATTATGCATAAAGACTTGCATTTACATGCTCACAAGGTGCAATTGACTCAAGAACTAAAGCCTCTTGACCATTTCAAGCGTCGTCAATGGTGGCAAGAAATGGCAACAGTGCGTCACCTGAGAACTTATTTGTTCAATAGACCATTTTTTGCGAAAATGGTTTTAATGTCGATTCCCAGGTTTTTTAACACGCTCTTTCTTTTGGCGTTGTCAGAATTGCTATATTTTGCTTGGATTTTGAAATAATTTGTTTCCTTTTGTTCAAAAGACCATAAAATTAATACTTTCGTTAATCAAGTTTAGTTCTTAAATGTTCAAAAAGCAAATTTTGTATGTGATTGAACAACTCATTATGAAATTTAAACTAAATAAGAATTTATTCCTGAGTGTTCAATATCCATATGACTATTTTTTAAGTGTTCAATCTCCGGACATTGAACAAAGTAACCCAGAATGTTTTTATGTTTTGACAATCGATTTGGCGGGAAATGCTTGCCGAAATTCAAGAGAGATTGAGCTGTCTGGTTGTTCTGAAATAATAATTATCAACATGGACTCCAGGTTGTTGTTTATATAAATACGATACTTTACATGTGAAATTATGTTTATTTAATAACATTTTTAGCATCTATTAAAATCACAATGGCGTGTTGATTTCCACGGAAATGAATGAGGTCGTTGAATCCTGCAACGAAATCGACTTGCAAAATTTCGGTGATGAAAATACATATGATAGCGATGAAATGAAGGAACTGTATGGATTCAGGGATGCGAGTCCTATTCCTTATGAAATATATGAAGATAATTCTGGTTTGGATCCACTTTTGACCCCACGTTCCGTAAAAGACACAGGTAGGCCATCAAGGAAAAGAAAAAGTAATCCTTTAATGTGGAAAAGAAATATTAAAAAAGTGTCAAGAGAAAGTGGCCTGGAGTATGTGAGTTCAACTGGCAAACACTTTCATCCAAGAGCTTTAAGGCCATCTATTTGTGGATTGAAATGCACACATAAATGCTGTTCCAAATTTTCTGAATCAATGCGTCAAAGTATTCATGATCAGTTTTGGAAACTTTCTGATGAATCCAAACGATCCTTTTATGCCAAATATGTAAAGCGTATTCGTGCAGTAAGACAAAGAACATCAGAACGCAGTTCAAGACGGAAAAATACATTTAAATACTCTCTCGAATATCGGGGACAAGAAATGAAGGTTTGCAAGACTTTTTTTTTCGCAACGTTGGATATATCACAGCAGCGAATCTACTACTTCTTCAAATACTTCTATAACGATATTGGATCACCCAAACTATCCATGAAAGGGAAAAATTCTTTTCGCCAGATTGCTCCTGACGGCAGCATATCGAAAGTTTTCCAAGCATTGATTCGCACTACGTGCGGCAAAAGTCTCAAAAGCAGTACTTGGAATCAAAACTGAACCTTTCTAAAATGTATAAATTGTATGCAGAAGTCACACTTGAACCTGTGAAATTGTGCACATACAGGTTTGTGTTTTACGATTTGAATTTTAAATATTAAATTTTATTACTAATATTCCATAGAAAAATATTTAATGAGGAATACAATTTGTCTTTTTATAAACCAAGAAAGGATATGTGTGACCTTTGTACAGAATTCAACAACAAGCAAAATCCAACAGAAAATGAAAAAACTAATATTCAGATCATCGGAACCTGAACGAACGAGCAAAGATCCGCCGAGAAGAAGACCGCTTGAATACAAATCCTAAAACTGCACTAGTGTTATATTGTCTCCAAAGTGTTTTCACACTACCACACTCTAATGTATCTAATTTTTACTATAAACAGAAACTAAGCATGTATAACCTAACAGGGTGGTGCAACAAAAACAAAACTACGTATTGCTCCCTCTGGTATGAATCCCAAAGTGGGAGAAGTGGGAATGATATTGCAAGTGGATTGATAAAGATACTGAAAGCGGTTATTGCCGATATACCAGATATAAACGAAATAATATTATGGTCTGACTCTTGTATTCCACAAAACAAAAACCGTATAATGAGTAGGCATGGGTCAATACTAATATTTTGAAATATTACCTAATACTAATATATTAGTTAACAAATATTATAATATTTAAACCGATATAAAAATATCACTAATATTTGGAAAAATGTATCCTCCTTTTACATTGTACATACACTGAAAATAAATTCCTAGGTCATATTGATAAAAACGTTTTTGTTGATCTTCAACAAAACAATATTATCGTTTTAATAATATTTTATCAATACGAAAGGATGATTTTGTTGTAATGTACCTAAATGTAATTCTGCATGATTTTTTGTCAGTTTAACAAAATATGCTCTACAAATATTGTTGTCAGTTTAACAAACCAAGTTTTGTTAATATGTATAACAAAATAAAACAGAGATTTTTGTGATCCACAAATTTTTTTGTGATTTTACCAAAATGTTTTTTGTATCTAAAAAAAAAAATCTGTTTTATAAATGTTTGTCAATAGGTACCTATCACAAAGTTTTTGTCAATTTAACAAAAAATTAAAACATTTTTGTTGAAATGACAAATATTATCATTTTGGGGTTGAGTTATTTTGTAATATTAGGCGTATTTTATTGGTAATGTATACATAGTGCAGCAATGGAAGTCCGAATAAAATGTTTTTTTGACTGCATATACACTTTTACTTCAAATTTTAAAGCTGGTATGCTTTGCATTTATACCAGTCTCAAAATCAGCTGATTTGGAAAAGAAGTAAGATAAATATGTAATTTTTTACAAAAATAATACAAATTGAAGTGAATAAAGATCCAACACAGGAAAGGGCTCTACATAATTTCTGAGTTTCTTTTAACAAATCATCCTAATTTAGTAGATATTTCAGACTCATTAAGTGAACAAAGTAAAAGGAAACGAAAACTAACAATGAAATATATGACTACGAATAAACAATCCACTTTTAAATAAGCTAAGGGATGCGTTGGAAAAGTATACGTTTTGCTGTGGTTTATGCTGAATTAACATCACCGAAAAATTTGTTGTCAAACAAGTGGCAAAATTATTAATAAAATCAAATCTCAATGGCATGTATGTACACAAAGTCAAATAAAGGGTTCGGTGTCAGAAAAAAAATCAGTTTCATGTCCTTTTTAATCGTTTGGCATCGCAGCCATCCTTCGATGAATTTTGAATTTCATACTCTCACGTGACAAATAGGAAACATACACACACATTAAGAGGCAACATTTTGACCATTGACTACTAACGTTTACCGTCTAATCGTAAATTAATATTTCAAACCACATAATTTTGGCTCTTGTGAAAATTTACCATAAAATGAACAAATATCACCGAACACATTCTCATATAATCAAAACCTGCCAACCTCACGAAAAATAAAACTTTTGCAACCAATTTGAGTGTCACTGTAATCCAGATGCTCCAAAACTTTATCAGCACTATTATGTGCACTCTTATTACTGCCTAGTTTATACGCACTATTCCTTTGTTGTTGTTTACTGTGTAAAATTTTACTGCGCTGCCTATACATTTCCCAATAAAAAACGACTATTGATAAAATATAATTATCAGATAGATAAAACTATTTTGTAAGGAAAAGAAAAAATTCAGCGAATATTTTTTTGATCATGAAATAATCAATCAAATAAATCTTTAGTGTATGATATAGTATAGTTAACATTTGGTTTCCGTCAAAAAATCGATGTAAGATTAACTGAATTTAACGAAAATTTCTTATTGTCAATACGCCCACACAGATGATTCCATGTGAGATCGCAGGGACGAAACGCCAATTTTTATGGATTAAAAAGTAAAACAAAGGCTATTTTGAAACAAGAAAATTTTTCAAATTGATTACCATTTTTATTAAGCTGACAGATAAATTTTGTGGATTCAACAAAATAAATTTGTTAAATTGACAAAATTTTTTGTTGATTAAACAAAATGACTTAGTTAATCCGACAATGAACAAAAAAAAAAAAAAAAAAAAAAAACAATTTGTTACATTAACAAAAAAAAATTTGCTGATATAAAAAAGAATTGTTTATATGACAAATTAATTTTGTAAATTCTACGAAATTTTGTCATATTGACAAAATACAAAAGCTATCTAAATGCCCAATTCTACATTCTACAAATATCTTTCCCAAAAATATGTCCTGACCCTCATGATTGTGACACTAATAAGATCAATTTAAAAAAAGGGTGATATAGGTACCTACTATGTACTTACTTTTAAAATCACTGATATACCTATAATCAGAATCATTGAACTGAATAATTTGAACATTTCTTACTTAAATGAATTATTATAGGTAGGTAGTTATTTAATATGTTTTTCCTGGGTAGGTAGGTATTTAGTTTTTTGTCTTGAATTTAATTTTATTTCGTGTTGCGTTGATTTCGTTTTAGCTGTTATTCGCTTTCACTGCAGGTATTGAAAAATAATAGCATTAAACTAAACATTATCGCTGACAATATTGGCACAATTGATTATTACTTGAATATCATTTCTTCTTCTTCTTACCTGTATATTAACATTTATTTTAACAATTTAAATTTATTTTTACAATTCAACTTTTGGTTTTTAACAATTAACTCTCTTTCTTACCAGCAGTCAGATTGAAACGAAATTTGAAATTTAATTCCAGTCTTTTCAAAATGAACCATACCTACATGTTATTGTTTAGTTCTCATTCGTATATCCTGAAACAAATAATTGCGTTCTACTATTATTTAATACGGTAAACCGTCCTATCTTAGCCCTTATTCACTATTGCATTTAAAAAAAGTCAGAATTAAGTGTTCTCTACAAACTACGCTCTATTTCCCCGGCATACCTACCTAAAAATATTAGTATTGCATTGCCATTCCATACAAGAACAATAAAAAAAAATTAACAGCTTTTCATACTAAAATACAATTTTCATATCAGAAACCATCAAATTACAAGATTGAAAATGAAGTCCATGCACTACCACAAACTTAAATCCATAGCATAAATACATACCATCTTTGGTTTATTTCCTATCTTCCTTCGTTCACTAAACAGAAAAATTCCAGTGTCCAATTTAAACACCATCCCACTTTGCTTGCATCATAAACATTTCACGCTTTTGTCTCTTTCCAGTCTTTTTTCCTCATACAAACAATACAATCCATAAAAATACATATATCAGATATGCGTCCGATACTGATACGTATATCTAACATGATACAAAAATATTCGCTTCGACCGACAATGATACGAATACCTAATACCAAAAATATTATGAATACAAAAATATTAGCTTCGAAGTTAATACTAATACTGATATCTTGTATGATACAAAAATATCACCTTCACTATGATACTAATACCTAATACCAAAAATATTATGAATACAAAAATATTAGCTTCGAAGCTAATATTTTTGTATCAAAGTATCTTCGTATCGTATTACTCATAGTATCAGTGGCACTCAAGTTGATACTATAACTATGTATCTTAATATTTTAGGTAAGAAAGAGATATCAGAACAAGAGTAGTGAGGTTGAGTGGCGTGTCTCTGTGTGGTGGTGTGGTTATAACGAAAGCCAAAGCGAATATTCGTAGGTACGATATTTATATTTTAGGTAGGTAAGAAGAAGAAGGAGATACATATGAGATGAGAACAAGTAGAGTGCAAATAAATGAAATCGTTGGTTATGTTTAGGTAGAATATAGAAGATAATATTGTTGCGGTAGGGAGAAGTGAATATTTTTGCGAAGGAAGGGAGAAGCTCATATTTTTTTGTGGGGAGTAGTCAATATTTTTGCTAGATATCTGAATATTAGGATATTTATGATATTAGTATTAGCGATATTAAATATTTTCAAATATTAGTAATATCTTAGTGAATACTAATATATCGGTTACATCCCTAATAATGAGCAATTTTAAAGTTCTTAGAAGAGCATTCACAAGTACAATCTGTCCAACAACGGTACTCTGTACCTGGACATACAAGAATACAAGAATTGGATGCTGTACATAGTGTGATTGATCGCCATTTAAAACATATTCATTACTATAGCCCACTGTCACTTATTCGTGAGCTCAAGTGTATGGACTACAACAATGTGAAGTTAAAGATAATGCAATGCAGTGCAAAGGATTTTTTCAACTACAGTCGTTCTTGGGAGGGTTTTTGCTTTATACCCTACAATAAGGCTAAAGAAATAGTTTACAACGATTTATTCAAAATTAAATATCGTGAGAGCTATGGTGACGATACAGAATTGAAGATAGTTTCTATAATCCCAGAAACAAATAAACGTGCATTGAAAAAGCAGGCACTGAAGAACGAAGTCCGTCTTCCAAAGGTATTAAATACAATTATGGGAATATCTTAATTAATAATGTTAAAAGCCAAACAATGAACGTTTATGTGATATTTTTTATTATAAAGTGACAGTTGAATTTGAAAGTCACAATATTTTTATTTTCTTTTAAAATTGTAATTGAATATTGTTGAATTATTAAATCAATATATTAGTTCGTTAGTATTAATATTATTATCCAAACTTGATTACCTGCTGATTCTGTTTTACCTTTAATAATCTAAAAACTCATGTACCTCTTATTTATTTATAATTTTATATAATTTTCGTATGAATAAAAACTTATTTTCCATGATTTTGGTTTTTGATGGTTGTATATCCACAGTACCTATTAATTTTGTGAAAGAAACAATAAGTTTTCATTTGTTCAACGACACAAAAATTGTTCAATAGCTATCCACTTTTTTTTTGAACTTTTAGTTAGTATATGGGGTATTGTTCAATCTCCAATTTGGTTCTTTTTTCAAAATATTTAAAAAAAATTTAAAGTCTGAAATAAATCTTGAATATTCTTATGTGAAATTATAGAAAATAATTGAAAGTATTATTTAAAAAATACTCAATTCCTCTAACATGCATTTTTAATATCTTAATAGGATCCAAAAGTCAAAAAAAAGTCTCCTGAACAATTTGAACTTGGGTTGATTGAACAAATGAGTTTTTAGGTGACGAGTGGTTGATCAATTTTCGAAGAAAATCATCTTCAGTGATGAGGCACATTTTCACCTCAGTGGATTCGTCAATAAGCAGAATTGCCGCATTTGGGCGAATGATAATCCAAGAGTGATTGTCGAAAAATAAATGCACCCACAAAGAGTGACTGTTTGGTGCGGTTTATGGGCTGGCGGCATCATCGGGCCGTATTTTTTTCCAAAAATGAGGCCGGTCAGGCAGTTACTGTGAATGGTGTTCGCTATCGTGAGATGATAACGAACTTTTTATGGCCGTAATTGGAAGATATGGATGTGGACGATATGTGGTTTCAACAGGGCGGTGCCACTTGCCACACAGCTAACGAAACAATGGCTCTTTTGCGCGACGAATTCAATGGCCGTGTTATCTCACGTGGGTGGTGGCGATGTCATTTGGCCGCCAAGATCATGTGATTTGACAACGTTGGACTTTTTTCTTTGGGATTGTTTGAAAGAAAAGGTGTACGTCGATAAGCCAGCAACAATTCAAGAGCTAAATGATGAGATAATTCGGCACATTAACGGCATAGAACCTCAATTATGCCTTCAGATGGAGGTGTGCCGCCGAGATCGCGGCTGCCATTTCGCCAATATTTTATTCCATACATAATTGAACAATACCATATTATCATAATAAAAAAAAATGACAATAATTGCCTAAATAATTTGTGTTTTATTCAAAATCAACATCGGTCCTTAAAATTTAACCACCCTCTACATAAACTAGGATTCGATTATGATTTCATTTGATTGTCATACTCGTATATTTGATGATTGTTGATAGAGATGATGGATTTTAAAATTTTGTATATCTGGTTCAGGATGATGTATAGCTTTGTTAAATGTACTCAGGGTGGATTTACAATGCGACGCAGATAGGGTATTTAAAGTTGGTGGTGACTGATCCAATTTGTTTCGAGGAGAGTTTCGTCTTGTAAAAGTCGAGGTTGGGTGCTTGAGACTTACTTTACGTATAGCCTGGCCACGTGTGAGCTATCAGATAACGCACTATAGGTTTTCGCACAGGTGAAAATTTGATTTTGGTCTGTCTTAGGTTGGATGAATTCAGAGTGAAACCGCTGCTAGGAGCAAGGGCAACAATCACAAACTTCTTTTAACCTCGGAGAGGCAGAGTTTAGTTTGTTTGCTCTTGTTCTAAGGTTAAGCTGCTCGTTGCACGTTGAACCGCCTGATCATGCGAGAGTTCTAGCTCTGGCTGAGGGGAAGCACGATCTTTCGTGTTGTTGTCAAACAATATAAAATAACATTGACGGCGGTAATAAACCTACTTTTTTCGTGATAATTCACAGCGGTTAAAATTGATTTGACGACGGCGCACTCGTTTGACACTACAGAAGAACGATCGTAGTAGTAGCAGATCAATATGCAATTTTCTAAGATCTGGCGAACTTGCTTATCGAGGTTATGATCAACGCCTGCGAAGATCACGTTGAAGTTGTAAATATCCGAATAACCTTGGGTGAGGTTCTTTTTCAGTCTTGGACTCACTTCACTGGTTTCAGATTCAGATTCAGAACTAACAAGAAAATAAGAAGTTTTTAGGGATTTTCCAGTATTAATCCAGCTACACAATTACCTGATATTATTTTTTGTGCAAAACTTCTTCTTATATTTTGTGAAGGAAATAATATAAAAATTATTGATTTGATATAAAAATCTAACCGCAGCCACAATTACGTGTTGTAAAACGTACTTGAACAGTCACTTGGTCGACGTATTAGATACGTCTTCGTCGAAGGTTGTCAGAGAAAAGAAATTAAGAAAGTCAGAAATGGTAAATTAGGTTTGGAACTAGCTAAACTGCTGCGCAGTTCACTAAATTCGTAATTTCGCAGATCGTAAATAAATTGTGAGGCCCTGGTTACATGCTGCACATACCTCTTTAGTTTGCTGGTAAAAGTTTGTACGATGACGTTTCTGACAAGTCCATCCTTGCTTGGCAGTAATTCACACAAATCGCCTAACTATCTGGTGAAAAGTTCTCACAGCTGACGACCAACAGTTGTAAGACTTATAGATTAACTTTTCTCCAATTTTGCCGCTCCTGTAGAGTGGTCAGATATTTTGACTGCTATCGAGACCAGTAATGGTTTATCATTTTCTCCCTCTCTTTTCAAAGTTAAGCGCCTGATGTGTCTCGTCTTTCATCTAATCTGAAAGGAAGATCCAAAATTGACGGTTCACCTACCAGATGGTCCAAAGGATCATCACTAAAAGGATGAAGAGGCCTTGATTTCAGAAAAGCTTCTATTTGTGTAAATTAAATTCCAAACTCTTCATATTGCATTATCCTTTTCCTAACAGTCCATTTAAAGTGAAACCTTATGGATTAGACTACAGCTTCATAAATCCCTCCTTGGTAGAGTGGTTGTGCAGTGATAAAGCGCCAGTTATTACTCTTATTATGCAGATGGTCCCAGATTTCATTATCTGAAATTATTTTTAAAACTTTATTTAGTTATGTTGATGCTCCAACGAAAGCTGTTCTGTTGTCACCAAACATTTTTTCGTATCATGACAAGCAAGGAATGGTAAAGAAGATATATCTCGTAGACCAATATTGCAGCCCAACATTTTATCCAATTTCTCCTTCCAAATCCATTGACCCCACTTAATTCAAAGAGCCCAACATAATCCGCTCCTCTAGCCAAAAATGGTTTCTTAACGATGGTAATTCTGCCATAAGTTATCCCTCCATCCGTACATTTAAAGGTACAAAAGTATACATTTATAAATTTTGTTTCGGAAGATACACCTTAATTTTGGTATTCAATACCTTTGCCTATTCAATTGAATCATTGTTTGGATGCCTGCATATTCCGGTGAGCATAATCCATTACCAATTCAGCTAAGCGTGAGCCGTTCGCAATCATTACTGGATGTTTCACTTCATAATCAATTTCCAATCTTCCACCAACCCGCAGTAATCTCTTTTCATCCAAAATCGGTTACAATCCTTCTATTATGCTCCCGTCCGGTAAATGACTCCTAGCATTCAATGACGTAATCTCCCTATTAAAAAACTCCTGTTGATTTTTTCATATAAAATATTCCATAGCTAAATCTTTTTTCTTTACAGTGGGTGGTGCAACTTCCTGTTGGAAGCCTGCTCTTTTGGATTTTATTTTTATTTCTTTAGTTTTATGTTTAAGTTCCTTTCTCCAATTTTCTAGGAACTTCCCGACATAGGCAGGAACGTTAACTGCTTGTTTCCGTTCTTACATATTCCAATAATGGTAAACTTGACTTAGTGTTATGTTATGTGTAATGTCTCCCTGAAAGATTAAAAAGAATTTATTTTCATTTGATTTCTTATCTCCTATTGCACTCCCTCCATTATATAGATTTTTGGCCATTTATTTTATTCCATGGTAATCCAACCAGGCCATGTAACCATCAGTTGTTATTCAACAAATCCTTTGGCAAGATTCTCCTTATTAGTTAATGAGCTTGCATCTTACAACTGTATTTTATTGAATCGATGCAATTCTGTTTGCAACGAATTTCCTTATAAATTCCCAGTCTCGTTTTTTATCCATCAACTTCATCTTCGGTTCCAAAACGCTCATCTACAATGACAAACCGATAACCAGCTCTCTTTAAAGAAGGCAAATGTACTTGCAGCTCTTTTTGCTGCTAGCTCTACGATGCCTGTTAGCAATATAGCCGCTCTTGTACTTGAGATCGAAAATCATTCCATGGGACAGGTACGTTTCCGCAAGGCCCTTTGAGGCCTTAATATAAACAAATCTGGTCCTGATGGTATACCTCCATTCTTCTGAAGAGCTGTTCTTCATCGATGGCAAAACCATTGCGTAAGCTTTTCCATCGCTCCTACTGTTCTGGAATCTTCCCTAGAACATGGAAAACAGCATATGTCCAGCCTGTTCCTAAAAGAGGCAAACCTTCCTCCCCCTCCTCCTATCGACCAATTGCTGATCGCTGAGTAAATTATCAGCTTAAGAAATGACGGAGATCGAAAATTTCTTAATGACCCGCAATACGGCTTTCGCAGCAATCTTCCCACTGGTGATCTAAAGGCATATCTCACCGAAGAGTGGAACAGATCTTTACATTGTTTTGGAGAAAGTAAGATTATTGCGCTTGATATTTTTAAGGCATTTGATAGAGTTTGGCACTAGGCTCTCTTATCCAAAATGCGTGCGTTGGTAACTAACCCTTATAACTTTGGATTAGAAATTACCTTTAAGATCGTTCAATACATGTTGTATTGGACGGTTTTAAGTCTAATCTTCACAAAATAAATGCTGGTGTTCCCCAAGGCTCTGTTTTGTTTCCGACACTCTTCCGCATTTTTATAAATGAATTGCAACGGTATCGTACGATAAAATCATTAATCTCCAGTCTCTACAGCATTGTTAAATGGAGTATAAGAAACCGTGTGGAGTTTAATGCTTCGAAAACTCAATGCTGTCTATTGTCGTTGAAGCAAAATGTCCCCCCTATCATTTATAAGGCGTTTATACGTCCAAGACTCGTCCAGCACAATCTTCTCTCCATTTATTGATTAGAATTCAGAAGAGAGCATTAAAAGTGAAAGGTAACAGAGCTATCATGGATTCAGTCCCGTCACCGTCAGAATGTTTCATGTATTTCCTTGTTTTATCGCTTCTTTCACAAGCAATGCTCACTCGAAGTAGCCATCAGTTGCATTCCTCCCTTTTATCAGTTCGCCCGTGATACCCGCTTCGCTACGAATGCTCATCAGTTCACCCTCGAGCCTAACTTTGGTCGTACCGTCGAATATAGAGATTACTTTTTTAGTCGAACAACATGCTTATGGAATAACTTACCCGGCATGGTTTTCCCTTGCCATTTCAATTTGCAAACATTCAAAACCAATTGTCATCGACACTTCCTTTCTCCTCCCACTAATTTCCCCATCGACCGTACTGTTTTTAACATTATAAGGCTCTTTTAACATACCCTTGAACGCGTATGAATTATAAAAAAAAGGAAAATAACAATCTGGGCTAGAATCAAGCCAGAGCACATACTCCGGAGTCGGCCGTTCCATGACTTCATTTATCATTTCGAAAGCAACTCAGCTGCTGATAACTCCAATCGGGGAATGTTGACCATCTTCAATTGTGCCACTCGTATTTTTGATGTCAAAAGTTTGCTGGTTACCATCCCATACTCAACCCCAACGAATATCACTGCCCCTTATGTAGATTCACTGCTATCGGAAAATCCGTGAATTTGTATTCTAGAATTTTCCACTTATTATCGATTCTGAAAGTCTCTATACAAATTGCAAAATTGTAACAATCTCTTTGGTGTTTCTATAAATAAGGTCCTCAATTTCTTTTGCCAATTTAATAGCTACTTTCTCATAATCATCTAACTGGTATTGTTCCAGATAGCATTTCCCTTGGTGCATTAGTGGACAACATTTTCCTAGAATGTGGCCTGGTGTTTCCTCATGCAAGTTGCAGAATCTATGTGTGGCATTGCTCACTTCACCAAGTATACCTAGGTGTATTCCAAGGTTGCAGTGTCCAATGAGGATACCTGTTATTTTTCTTGGGTTGTTCCTACTTACGAGTAAGCTTATGTAGTTTGTAAAAAGTTCTTGGTTGTGATTGTAGTTTCACCTGCCTTAGCTTTGGGAGTTCTTTCCAGTTTTTAGATCTACTTGCGTCATCTTCTTGTTTGATATCGTTTTTGATAATGTTTTCTCGCGCAATAGGTCTCAAGCCCTGTTAATGCGCCTATTTTCACTGCCTTCTCGTTCCCATGAACACTCAAGTTACTAGGTATATGCACTCCCGCACTAATTTAGAGCTGGTGGTGTAAAAGCTCAGTACTTTCAGTACAGCTTAGCTATCTGGCATGATGTCAATGTTTTGGTTACGATAGTTTCTTTCCGGAGTACGATCCTTGCATTTCCTTATGGCGTATACCTCCGCTTGGAAAATGCTGATGGACTCCAGGTGGAAAGTTTGATTCTGGGCTCAAAAATTCCTGCACAAGTGCCTTGCTCTCAATCCATAAATGTACCACTTGATGATATTTGTTCTGAGCGTGTAGTTTATAGCTGCTTCAACCTAATCTTTTCTTGTTTTTCTCGAAATTATATGTTTTAATCATACCATCTCTTGGGATGTAAAGAAGGTTTGTTACTATGGACCTGCTGATTAAGTCTCTTTGCCTGAGACCAATCCCTGAGACCAATCGTTTTTCCTGTTAGTTCCTTCCTTTGAGAATCTAATGATAACTCTCATTGCCGAACTTCCGATGACCTCATGGAGAAGGGATAGATGAAGGACTGCATGCATAGCTGCGATGGAAAGGTTCTCAATGCTCCCGTTATACAAAAACATGCGAGCCTTTCGACTTTTAGGTTCCTCTTATAAAAGGCGATAGCTTTGTGCCATGTGTATACCATTAAAACATTGAGCCGTGATTTCTGGCCGTGCAACCATTTCGTGTTTCATAGAAGTCTATATTTTCCACAAGTTTAAGGTGTCTCTACTAAAAGCATCAATTGAAATCTTTTCACGTATGAACACTAATCCAGCCATGTCTTAATAAATAACACATGTCAACGCTATTTTTTTGTCCGCTTTCTGAATATGATTTTCTTCTTTCTCGCATATTACTTACTAATTATAAAATTCTTTTAACAACAACATTAATTTTAATATTGAATTTCACTGAAAATCATAAATTAATGGCAATTAGTGATATATTAAAATCAAACCACTATTTTTTGTCCCTTTTACTTATACTTAAATCCAAAAAAAGTCTTAAAATATCTTTATATAAGTAGCTTTACATAACGCTTTCCCCCAAAACACATATTTATGTTATTTTGGACAATTTCCTGTAACTATCGCATCGGTAACCATCATTTAAACTTATCATTGGCCGCGTTCACTTCGTAGACCGATAGGGTATCTAAGATACTTTAGTATCCGATACGTTGGCGAACGATCAAAACCGGATAGGTACCATTTACTGTCAAAGTCAAAAAAAAAAGACGTGAATCATCCAGGGTTGGCCGATTCAACTACATGCCTGATTTACTACAATTTGTTACGTCTGCTACATACGTAGTTAATTCATAAAAAAAATAGAATAATGGAAACCAAACAATTTTGCACAATTATGATCTTATGAAGGTTTTTACAAAGACTGAAAATGTTTCATTTACCATGAGGGTGAGGAATTGCAGGAATTATACATGATAGATGGGAGGTTTATTTTTGGAGACAAACAATTTTCTTTGGCATAATCAAAGGATTTCGATTGTGAACACATATGATTTAAAGATATTTTTTAATGCTGAATTTATTATAAAGGGTTTTCCAATAAGAGGTGTTATTTTGATATTCAAAGAAAAATGGCATTTTAGGAGATAAATGATCGGATGTTTATTTCATTATAAAGAGGGAGGTATGCCGTTAATAATGGAACACAACATCAGCCAAATGGCCGCCAAGACCACGCTTACAGGACCATATCCTTTTCATGAAATTTTCCATAACCAAATCGCAAAGTGGCTGCCCTATGTCCTCGATAGCCTCTCGAATTTCATCTTTGAGGTCTTGAATCGACGCTGGGCACCAAACAGTCATGCGTTGAGGATGGAGAGGCTTTTCAACAATAACTCTTGGGTTTTCCGAGCCCCAGATGCGACAGTTTTGCTTGTTGACGTAGCCTCCGAGGTGGAAATGGGCCTCATCAGCCACTTTGCGATTTGGTTATGGAAAACTACTTAAATCTACTTAAATCTTATAGCTAAACTATTTTCTCTTCTTGCAATAAGATTATATAAGCTTATAGTCTTAAAAGAATCCTTTTCTGAAAACTCAGCTCTAAATATGTTCATATAATCC
Organism: Chrysotoxum bicinctum; assembly: GCA_911387755.1. Lineage (NCBI taxonomy): Eukaryota > Metazoa > Arthropoda > Insecta > Diptera > Syrphidae > Chrysotoxum > Chrysotoxum bicinctum. The sequence goes on from OU426988.1 coordinate 135,939,414, forward strand.
CATAACATTTCATATTTCTATGAAAACCCTAAAAGAATTTGAGTTTAATACCTCCTATATCAAGAAACAATCTGAAGTTTAAAGAATAAAAGCTTTGCAGTAGAATCCGAATGAGATCTTTAATGCAACAAACTTTACTTTTCTCAATTAGTAAATTAGTACTAGACGTAACAAATGTTAAAAAGTTATAGTTCGGCCAACCCTGTACTCGACACAAAAGAAAATAAATCAGCTGAAATGTCAGCTGTTCTTCAAAATTCCCCTTGGATAGTTAAGTATACCAAAAATTTTTGGATAGCTTTAGATTTCTGCTTAACATCAGCTGTTTCGTTAATCAGTTGTTTTTTCCTATGGGGTTACAACAACACCAACAAATCCGGATACCTTTGGATACGTACCCGAACGCGACCATTGACTTTGTTAGACTTGTTAGGGATGTTGATTGAGTTTGAGACACCATTACATTTGTACACTTACATATGTTCAAACAGAAATGTTATCTGATACGAAATAGACTGTTTTTTGACACGTAACTGATTTTCAATCTCTGTTTATCTTTTGGCTTCCTTTCGATTGCATGGGTGCTTTTAAGCACAGCGATTTTTATTATGATTTAAATTTGATCAAGGGAAAAGGAGTTATCTCTTCGCACGGCTTACTCTACTCAGTTAAGCGAATTTCACCAAGCGAACGCCAAAATACACGAGAAATAAAGGAAACCAGAAACCAGAAAGAAGAAAGAACGATAACTCGGCATTTTCCTGAACCTCAGCAATTGCGTTTAACCCCGCTTTTACATACCTACGTCTCATCATTTCTCATCATTTAAAATGAGTCAAACTACAACTATTTGCTCGGAGCATTAATAGGGGCGTTCACATTCTCAAATTAGTTTGACAAGCATGGCATGATGAATATTTGATGAAGGAAAACCAGGAGACTGTTCACATTCGTCAAACATGCTGTCAAACAGCACTTCTCATTCGAATTTTGACCATGGCGGACCAACTTAGAGCATATATAAAATTTTAGATAAGGAAATTTACTTGAATTTTATATTCAAAGTCTGCAAAGTCTACCTCTATTGATTATGAAACTAATTTTGATTTAATTATGAAGAATTGATCAGTTATATTGAAATTAATTATGTGCGTTAATTGGGCTTTCTGATTTGATTTATTTTCTTAGGATTGGCACAACTCGAGAATTTCATAGGAAATGAAATTTGCTTTAGGCTTGATGAACATTCGTTTACATTCTAAAATATGCTTGTCATGCATTTAACATACCAAAACATTTTGAAATCCATCCAGCATGTTTGACAAACCACTAGATAGAGCGTTTACATTATCAAAATCTAACCAATCATGCCGTTCTTGTCAAACATATTTGAGAATGTGACCGCCCCTAATGGTACACGAAAATTATGATACTTCAGTTTGTTTCGTCTTTTGTTTTTTTTTACAATTTAGGTGGGAAGTAGAGGCGTAGCTTCATTCCGCAACATTTCTTCATCTCGCATCAAATATGTCAAAAAGACGAAAAAAGACTCGTGTAATCAGGCTCTTGATGTCTTTTTTCAGCTATATGTACATAGATGGTGCTCACACTGAGCTAAATTCTCCGACTTTTTTTTTGAGGATTTTGTACTTTATCTTACTCCCTCTGTCAGAGATTTAAAAACGGTTGACATCATCCCCACCTTGTAATGGAAATTGTTAAAGTAAATATAAGTGGGAAAAACTAATTTTTTTAATCCAATGAAGTCGTAGTCATCATCCAGCTCATGGCTTGACAGATGGAGAACGATCTATATTTTGATATAGTACCTATAGAATATTTAATTCATTAAATTAAATAATTATATGGTATGACAGATTTAAATTTTGACGGATCGAGAATATTTCGTTGAAGATGTCAACTGATTGCCCTAAACAACATTTTACGGATTTTTAAATGTTAACTCTGAAAATGCATTTTTTGGGGCCATAAAATAATATGTAATCGTCCATCACCAGGGGCGGACGCAGAAAATAATTTCGGAGGGGGTTTTAGAAAAAAGTATGAGATTTTTATAATAATATATTATTTTTTTACTATTGTAGGTACTTGTTAATTACATAATCTTTATTGTTATTAACATAAATATGTTATATTATAACTAAACAATATTGGGATAGGGACTTTTGGAACAATTTTATACAGCTAATCGAAAAAAACAAAACATCATAAGGATGTTGCAAGAGATACCTATTTGGCAAATTTTAATAATGTTACCAAAAGTTGGAAAATATTCTCTACGAGGGCGTGTTTGGTGGGTACCTTTATTTTTAGGTAAAAACATTTTGGGGCTTCCAAAAAATAACTATTTTTTTAGCCATTGCCTAGATTAAACTCAATGAAATTTTATGAATTTTTTTTTAATTCTGTGGGACAGTTTTTGAGAAAAAAAATATTTATAAAATTTCGAAAGAATGGTATGGGTAGGTACCGTTATTTTTGGTCCAGGAACTCCTATTCTATGGAACCTTTTTATGAAAAGATATAGAAGAATTTATGGCACTACTATAACACTTAGTTTTTTTTTTAAGAAAATGAATCCTTATTTTGTTATTCCACATGTTTCGGAGGGGGTTTGAACCCCCAAAACCCCCACCTGCGTTCGCCCCTGTCCATCACTATTGTGAAGTGAATTTGTTATAAACATTAAATAAACCTACTATGAAATTTTACACCAGGAGTTTTGTTTTTCGTCTTTTTGACATATTGGTCGAGAGGTGAAAAAATGTTGGAGTGAATAAATTCAGTTCTAGCTAGCAAAAGTCAAAGTTTCCAATGTAAACACGGTGTAGTAAGTAGGCAATATTCCCAATGTAAGCAGGGTCTTAAATACAATCTTCTGTAAGGTAAGTTGCTACACGAAACTTGTAATCGTAACGGGCTACACGGAACGTCACCCACGTTTTTGAGTTACTCTACCGCCAGTAAAGATGTTTACACATCAAACATTATTGTTTTTTGTTGACCTGTGTATTGTGTAATCCTACATATGTACTCGTATATAGGTATCAGCTACAAGCTACGAGTACTACACTCAAAGAATTTTCCTGGTCACTGTTATCAAATTTCCTGTATTATTCTACCAGATTACCGGATAACTAGATTCCGTCAAGACATCTGGTACAATATACCAGACATCCTGGTAGCCAATACAAGGAATAAAAATTTCCCCTCCGAAATAATTAAATCAGAAATCCTGGTAGTATGTATCTCCCTCCTGGTCCAATCTACCATGAAAATATAAATTGTGTCCTGGTACCTGTTACCAGGAAAATGGTAGCAATTACCAGAAATGTTTAGTTTTTTTCTGGTTCCTGCTACCAGGAGAATGGTCATATTTACCAGGGATAATACATTTTTCCTGGTAAAATCTACCAGGATTCCGGTAAAATGTACCAGGATTCTGGTAGAATATGCCAGGATTTTCGATGTTTTTACTGGTAGCAGGAACCAGGAAAGTGGTAATACTTACCAGGAATATTTTTTTTCCCGGTTAAATGTACCAGGATTCTGGTAGAATATACCAGGATTTTTTTCGTTGTTACTGGTAGCAGGAACCAGGAAAGTGGTAGTATTTACCAGGAATATTTTTTTTTCCTGGTTAAATGTACCAGGATTCTGGTAGAATATACCAGGATTTTTTATGTTTTTACTGGTAGCAGGAACCAGGAAAGTGGTAGTATTTACCAGGAATACTTTTTTTTCCTGGTTAAATGTACCAGGATTCTGGTAGAATATACCAGGATTTTTTATGTTTTTACTGGTAGCATGAACCAGGAAAGTGGTAGTATTTACCAGGAATACTTTTTTTCCTGGTTAAATCTACCAGGATTCTGGTAGAATATACCAGGATTTTTTATGTTCTTACTGGTAGCAGGAACCAGGAAAGTGGTAGTATTTACCAGGAATATTTTTTTTCCTGGTTAAATGTACCAAGATTCTGGTAGAATATACCAGGATTTTTTACGTTTTTACTTGTTGCAGGAACCAGGAAAGTGGTAGTATTTACCAGGAATATTTTTTTCCTGGTTAAATGTACCAGGATTCTGGTAGAATATACCAGGATTTTTTACGTTTTTACTGGTAGCAGGAACCAGGAAAGTGGTAGTATTTACCAGGAATATTTTTTTTCCTGGTTAAATGTACCAGGATTCTGGTAGAATATACCAGGATTTTTTATGTTTTTACTGGTAGCAGGAACCAGGAAAGTGGTAGTATTTACCAGGAATACTTTTTTTCCTGGTTAAATGTACCAGGATTCTGGTAGAATATACCAGGATTTTTTATGTTCTTACTGGTAGCAGGAACCAGGAAAGTGGTAGTATTTACCAGGAATATTTTTTTTTCCTGGTTAAATGTACCAGGATTCTGGTAGAATATACCAGGATTTTTTATGTTTTTACTGGTAGCAGGAACCAGGAAAGTGGTAGTATTTACCAGGAATATTTTTTTCCTGGTTAAATGTACCAGGATTCTGGTAGAATATACCAGGATTTTTTACGTTTTTACTGGTAGCAGGAACCAGGAAAGTGGTAGTATTTACCAGGAATATTTTTTTTCCTGGTTAAATGTACCAGGATTCTGGTAGAATATACCAGGATTTTTTATGTTTTTACTGGTAGCAGGAACCAGGAAAGTGGTAGTATTTACCAGGAATACTTTTTTTCCTGGTTAAATGTACCAGGATTCTGGTAGAATATACCAGGATTTTTTATGTTCTTACTGGTAGCAGGAACCAGGAAAGTGGTAGTATTTACCAGGAATATTTTTTTTTTCCTGGTTAAATGTACCAGGATTCTGGTAGAATATACCAGGATTTTTTATGTTTTTACTGGTAGCAGGAACCAGGAAAGTGGTAATACTTACCAGGAATATTTTTTTTCCTGGTTAAATGTACCAGAATTCTGGTTTAATATACCAGGATTGACGATTGTTTTACTGGTAGTAGGTACCAGGAGAGTGGTAGTATTAAGCAGGAAAAAAAATTCCTGCTTAATACTACTACTCTCCTGGTACCTACAACCAGTGAAAATATCGGCAACCCTGGTGTATGTTACCAGCACTCTGGTACATTCAACCAGAATAAACGATATTTGTACTGGTAGTAGGTACCAGCAGAGTGATAGTATTTATCGGGAAGAATAAAATTCCCGGTAGATACTACCAGAGTAAAAGATACATTGTACCAGAAAAACACTATTCCCAGTAAAAACTACCATTATCCTATTAGTAGATGCCAGAAAAAAGTTGCGAAAATATGAACATTTTCTGGTATCAACTGCCAGACGAATGGTAGTATCTATCAGAAATTGTATTTCACTTGGTCAAATGCATCTGTATCTGTATGGGAGAAATTGCTCATTAAAGAATTAATTAATGCTTAATTCAATTATTTTATAGCTTTTATACTTACCATCTTAAGTCTTACTGGCACCCAAATCTATAGAAAACGAAAAGAAAAGAAATCCACCCAAGGAAGAAACAAAATCGAAGCAATTGACCTTTATAAAAATAAAAAATGAAGCGTAAAAATTATTATAAAATATTAGTTTTTATTGATGTTAAACCTAACAGTCTTATTAATAAATGCTTTCATAATTGCAAGCTTTTAAAATACTAAAATGTATACTTAAAAACTAAAACATAAATTACCAGTTTTTTTGAAATCAAATAAAAATATATAACATTATACATTTTTAAAGCATTATTATATCTACTAAATACCGATGGTAAGATATTTTAATGGAAGATTTATAATAAAAATATATAAAATCTTTTACGGAGTGTTTGCTTGCATATCATCATTTTGGGCTGATTTGGACTTCAGGAATTTCAATAATGAACGAACTTTTGAGTTTGTTCCGGCTTTGTTGATTTGGTAGAAGTATAGGTCTATAAATTCCCAGAAGCTTTCGCATTGCTTTGGGTATGCAATATTTAACGAGAAGAATGTTTTCAGGCATACATCAATTGCGCGCTCGAATGTGAATAACTTAAAGTGGCAGTTGTCAAAATCAACATGGATTTCTTCAACTTTTTCTATCGAGCCAACTATTGTTATTACTGGTGGTTGGGATTGCAAGGTTGAGGCAGCCAATGCATTTTGATGTTCTTTGTAGTCTTGCTGTAGACTGAAAACTCTTATTGATGCTTCTTGGCTATCTGCAACCGTGAAACGCTTTTTGCTTTCCCTGCCGCTTGGTGGCAAGAGATAATGCAAGTGCGTAAAAACCATGGCGACTCTAGAATCTAAAATAAAAATAAGGTGTTTATGATAGTAAGGCTTAATTGGCATTTAGATAATAATTTCTAACTACATAAAAAGAAAAGAAATTATATATCGTCGTCGTTTTATGAAAACTCCTTAAGTCTATTTACAAAAAAATTGACTTAATTCTTATCTATTTTATTGCACAATGGCTACGCCAAGTCCATTCTTCAATTGAAGCTCAAGATCGTGCTATTCTGATAATTTTTTGATTTTCGTATATTAATTTCCAAGTTTAAATGCAAATGTCTCAAAAAACAAAACATGGCCTTATGGAGTTTTCATAGAAAGACGACGATATAATACATGTCATTTTTGATAAGTTATAGATAATAATTTATTCATGTTTTTTTTTGATTACAAACTTTTAGAAATAGTGCTCGTATGGGGATCGGACATGCACTTTAAGTTGAAATCCTGTAATTTACTCCGTATCTCGGTGTTTGCAATCAGTTCCGGGAAAACGTTTTTGAGCATCATATTGCAAAACTCAGTCATCTTGGTACTATCCAGAATAGTGTCCTTGTTCCCAAACATTTTGTTAAAATCTGATTCAATCTACAAAAAAAAATTAAGCATACATTTTATGTTTTTTTAATCGTTTCCATACATAAAGAAATAAAAACTACTTTTTACGAGTACATAACTAAAGAAATATGCTTTATGCGTGACGTTAAATAACCAAAATTTAGCTTTATTTCATAAGCCATAGCGAAAAATGGTTGCAAAAGCTTAAGACACTTGTTAGCTTAAGCTCGGCTTTAATTTATAAGCTAGTTACTGACTAATGAATTATATTTCAATCAGAAGTCAGTTAGTGACTTATGAATTAAAAAAAAAATTATATCATCACCTTCTTAGTGACTTATGAATTAAAAATTATTAATTAAGAACCTACTAAGCGATTTATGAATTAAAAAAAAAATAAGTCATGACCAAGTGACTTATGAACTAAAAAAAATAATTCGCAACCTTTTATGTATGTGACTTATGTTATGAATTAAAAAAAATTCAAAATAAAATGAACGACTGGTCGTTCGAACTTGCTCCTATATAATAGACTAGGATTTCTAAAAACGAACGTATGTTATTAAAGAGAACGGTTAATAAGGATCAAATTTATTTCTTAAATTATTTTGGTGGTAAGAGATAAAAACAGAATGCTATGCAAATATGAATTTATGCAAAAATTTGAAAATTTGAATTTCGAAAAAACTAGCTTTTATATACAAAATTTTTAAAGTTTTTTTAATTAATAATTTTGGTGCGTCAATTCAAATTTTTATTATTCTACGAATGAAAAATAAATCAGAAAAACAAATTAGGTAAGCCGATTTTGAGATATCGAATTTTTCAAAAAAAATTTTCTTTTCTTCCAAAAGTTTCGAAATGCTATGTTTTTTTAATTTTTGAGAAACATCTTTATTAAAAATGTCATTAAAATACGTTATGTCCATAATGAGTAATTCAAAATTTGAAAAAATGGTTCTATGGTAGGTACAAGCTGTAATATCTTAATTTCAAAATGTTTTTATCAAATTAAAGATCAAAAGAATTTATTGAAAGAACACAATTTATCAAAATTCTAGGCGCCGTTTTCGAGAAAAAATACGATTTTTGAAAATCATTTTTAAAATTTTTTAAATTTGTATGGTGTTGTTTTCCAGTTCTTGTAGACTATATTAAAAAACTTTCATTTATGAAGTTTAAAAAAATCTAGTATGGGGTTTTCAAAATATCGAGTTTTGAAAAACAAATTTTGAAGCTTTTTAAGAAATCAAAAAAAAAAAAATATTTTTGAAAATTTTAATACACAAATTTAAATTGTTGAAAAGCCTTAGCATACAAAAATTATAAAATTCGGTTGTAAATTTTGAAGCTTTTTAAGAAATCAAAAAAAAAAAAATATTTTTGAAAATTTTAATACACAAATTTAAATTGTTGAAAAGCCTTAGCATACAAAAATTATAAAATTCGGTTGCAAATTTTTGAATTAAAAAATCCATAAGTCAGAAGTCTGTAGATGACTTGTGAATTAAAAAAAAATAATTCCTAAGTTAGTTAGTGACTTATGATTTAAAAAAAAAAATTAATTCATAAGCTACTAAGTGACTTATGAATTAAAAAAATTCAATTCATGAGCAAGCTAGTGACTTATGAATTAAAAAAAATTCAATTCATATACTAATGGATGAATTTTGATTACAAAATTATTAATTGGAAAATTTATAAGCTAGCATGATAATTTTACGGCACACAAAAGCATGAGCTCTACTTTCGTTAATAATTAAAAAAAATTTAAGTCAAAACAAGCTTAGACATTTCCAATCTACCAACAAGCTTATGAATTAAATTTTTTTTAATTCACAAGTCACTAACTTGCACATGACTTAATTTTGTTTTAATTCATAAGTCACTTAGTACGTTCTGAATTATTTTTTTTTTAATTCATAAGTCACTTACTTGCTCATGACTTAAATTTTTTTAATTCATAAAGTTACTTAGTAGGTTGTGAATTAATCCTTTTCAATTCATAAGTTACTAAGTTACTAGTAGCTTTATCTAAATGATTTTTTTTGTATCTTCACTTTTTAAGTTTCTGAGAAAAAAAAAAATATTTATAAAATTAAAAAAAAAATCGTATGACAGGTACCGTTATTTTTGGTCTTAAAAAAAAAGAAAAAACGTGTGGGGGGAAACATTAAAAGTGATACCTACCAAGTTTAAAAAAATCGACCTAGCCGTTTAGGCTGCAGTCGAACAGACAGAATTGCAAGATCCACTTTTTAGTCTTCGCTACCATCGTAATGTCAAATTTGATTCGATTTTTTTATGAATACATAACTTGCCTTATAGTACCTATAAGTCGCAAGTAAAAATTAGTCATGATCAAGTTAGTGACTTATGAATTAAAAAAAAAAATCACAACCTGCTAAGTGACTTATGAATTCAAAAAAATATATTCATAAGCTAATATTTGAATTCTGATCAAAAATATATTAATGGGAAAACTCATAAGCCAGCATGATAATTTTATGACACACAAAAGCTTGAAATTAGCTCTCGTTAATAATTTAATAATAATGTAGTCAAAACAAGCTCAAACATTTGAAATTTACCAACTAGCTTATGAATTTAATTTTTTTTAATTCACAAGTCATCTACAGATCATGACTTAAATTTTTTTAATTCATAAGTCACTTAGTAGGTTGCGAATTATTTTTTTCTTAATTCATAAGTCATTTAATTTGTCATGACTTAAATGTTTTTTAATTCATAAGTCACTTAGTAGGTTCTGAATTAATATTTTCTAATTCATAAGTTACTAAGAAGCTTATCACCCCTATTATGGTTGTCAATTATCAATTGATTTGATTAATAATGAAATTTGGTACTTTTAAACGCAATTTTATTTAAGAAACTATCTGACAATATTAGTCAATTTTCTTTCTGTTCACAATGGTAAGCATCATTATCAATGACCAAAACTTTTTTTAATTGGGCTTTTAACACCCCTATTATGGTTATCAATTATACAAATTAAAATTAGACATTTAATTACCCAATGAAAAAAGGTTTTGGTCATTGATAATGATGCTTACCATTGTGAGCAGAAAGAAAATTGACTAATATTGTCAGATAGTTGATAGTTTCTTAAATAAAATTGCTTTTAAAAGTATCTACCAAATTTCAATATTAATCAAATATCAATTGATAATTGACAACCTATCAATAATCAAATAGGTACCTATTTTATGTTTTTAGTATCATGCTATTTACAAACTACAAAAAATGTCTGTTTATTTAGTGCACCAACCGTAATTTTTAATTGTATTCAGAAGCAAATTATTAAGAAAATTGCTTTAGTACGATACTAGTTAGAAAATGTTTAAAATTAAGAACGAGTAAGTAAACTACTTTAAATTTTGCAATTTGTAAGTAGCATCATACTATTATACCTTAATAATAGGATTTTTAATTTTAAATGTTCAATGTTCCTGAAGAAGTTAAAAAAAAAAAACATCGAGAACTAATGAAATAGTCTTATTTGCATTCGGAAACCACGGATCTGTAAGTCTGTCCCTTTTAAAATTTATTTATTAAATTAAACACCAGATAACCTCCAACGGTGCCGTGATTTAGGCCAAGTGACATAAGGCCAAATTAAAAAATTTGGCCTTATGTCACTTTACAAAAGCGACATAAGCCCATTTTTTTTAATTTGGCCTTAAGTCACGGCACCATTAAAAAAATCATTTTATGTTCACATAAGATTTTTTTAAGTATTTCGCAATTTTTTTAAGTATTTTATCTTATGTCGACTTAAGGATTACTTTTGTTTCTGTTTGCGAAAATATCTTAAGTCAACTATGATTAACGAATAGAAAAGTCTTAAGCCAATATAATTTTAAGTCTATTTTAGGTATTAAAATTAAGCAGAACACACAATCTTATGTGGACTTAAGATATTTTACCTCGTGTAGAGATGCATCTTTTGAACATTAGATGAAATTGTTTTTGTCTATAAAAAAAAGCAAAGGATGCCGATAACACAGAACTGTAGCCTATTAGAATGGCACTGAGGATCAACAGAAAAACGCGAAATATCTTTAGTCGACTTAAGTCAATTTTGATGATTTTTCAGTGCAAAAAACACTTCAATGCTGCCTCCCAAAAAATCTTTCAAATGTATACTTTATTCAACTAAGCATTTATATGTAAAATTTTATGATCTTTTTTTGAAATTAATTTCAAAAAGATATTTTTAATATTTCGGCTGTTATAAGGAAAAATATGACTTAAGATAGTTTGGCTTTTCCTTAAATTGAATATTATATTAATTTCCAAAATCTTAAGTTGAGATAAGATATTTTGCCTTGCGTTTTCGAAGGACGTTTTCAATTCTTATGTCTATTTAAGATGAGTTGCGTGTGTAAAAGTGGAAAAAAAGAGATTTAAGATGATATTTAATATGAAAAAATCACATGTGTTCTATTCAGATTTAGTTATAAAGAAAAAAACAAACGCTTGATTTTCTTGAAAAAAAAAAAAAAAATAATTACAAAAGAGAAACAGTTTAGTTTTATTTAACTTTGTTTTTAAAGTCAATGCAAACTTAAAATTAATAAAAAGGAAATAAACCAAATTACAATTCATTGGTGATAACTAGAGCAGAAATTGAAAATTGGTTCTACCTCCAAAACTAACGGTACCACACCCGTAATGTAAGATCTTATTTATCTCGAAAACGGTTCTAACGATTTTGATAAAATAAAAAATAAGTGAGCTATTATCTATGGTCATGAACTATATTTTGGTTAAGACACCGTTTTTGTTTTCGTTTGTATTTTCGTCTTTCTCATTAACGGCTGTAACGATTTAAACTAATTTTCTTAGCAGGAGCTCCGAAGTTTAAAATAGTATTGCATATACAAATATTCGCAAAAATATGATTATTTTTTTTAAATTATTTCCTAAAATCAATGGCTCAAAATTCTAACTAGTACGATGTTAAAGCCTTTTTAAATCAACGATTTTGCAAATTTTATTCGAATTTAGCATCATACTTTCTCAACACTTTCATTAAAGTTAAAAGCATCGTAAAAGTATCGTGCTTTTAGAAACGCCACCAGGGGCCTATTGCACCAACTACAAATTACAAGTACAAATTTGTGATTAAAAAAAATTACATATGAAAAAAACTCGATTTTTTACAAATTTGTTAAAAAAATGCTTGTAATCACAATTTTGTAAGATGGTGCAATAGGCCCCAGAGGTCTGTTTACTTAGTTTTTTGCACACGAACTGTAATTATTGCTTTATGTGTGTTCAGAAGTAATTTATTAAGAAAATTGACGATACTAGTTAGAAAATGTTCAAAATTATGAATGAGTTAGTAAGCATATTAAAGTTAGGAAGTTGTTTATAAGTATCATACATAGACCTTAATAATAGGCTGTTTAAAACTTTGCGCTATTTTTTTTTAGAATTGACATGTAATTATTTAATTGAAAATGGTATCCCAAATTATACTCTTGAAAATGTTTTGAGAAATTTCTTTATGAGCTTTATTTGCATATTAAATTCGAAGTTTTCTGGCTAAAGACGGCAATTTCATACATTTGAACATTTTGATCTCATTAAATCTATGTTTTATATTTATAAAATGTATTTTAAATTCCAAAGCTCTTTTACATAAGAGTAAGTTCGTGCGATGCAGTCTTGCATTTGACCTATTTTTGGTTGTATGTTTGAGTTTCATTTGTAATTATTTTTCAATAGTGTATGAAACAACACTGCCTGAAACACTAAATGAAAAAAGAACTGAATTATCAACTCATCCACTATAAACGTTCGCAAAAAAGGAAATCCAGAACCAAACTATGCTTAAAAATATCTTATGTCCTTGTTATAACGGGCATTTTGTTAGCTTTGCAAACGCTAAAATATCCTATGACTACTAAGGAGAGACAAATTTCAGTTTTAAATTTAAAAAATCATTTTATGTTCACATAAGATGTTTTGCGTTTTCACACTTTTTCGGAATTTTTTTAAGTATTTTATCTTATGTCGACTTAAGAATCAATTTTGTTTCTGTTTGCACGCGCGAAAATATCTTAAGTCAACTTAATATGATTTATGATTTTACAATAATAAAAAAGTCTCAAGTCAATATAATCTTAAGTCTATTTTAGGTTTTAAAATTAAGCAGAACAAACAATCTTATGTGGACTTAAGATATTTACCGCGTGTAGAGATGTGCTTTTTGAACATAAGATGAAACTGTTTTTCTCCATAAAAAAGCAAAGGAGTGAGATAGAAAGATGCGGATAAGACAGAACTCTAGCCCTATAGAATGGCACTGAGGATAAATAAAAAAACGCGAAATATCTTAAGTCGACTTAAGAGATTTTTCAAAAATAAATTTCATCTCAACAACAATATCAGTTTTTGAAAATTGATATATTTTTTTTTAATTTGCAATCATTCTCTATTTGTTTTTATGTTGTGTTATGTTCTTTATGCAAATTATTTCTTAAGGTAAATTGTGTTATTTATATTATTTTTATATACATATATGAAAACGACTAGAAAGGGAAAAATAGTTTAAAGAAATGCCTAATCAAATAAAATTTACTTTGTTTGTTTTTTGCTTACGTATTCAAAGCCGTTTGAAAAGCTTATGAAGTGCCATTTTTCGTAAAACTCATTCCAAGTGATTAATTTACGGTTCGCATTTTTAAGATCTGTTTGCCGAATATTAAATGTGTTCTCCCATGCGTTTTCCTTTTTTTGTGCGTTCATTGTAAGAAAATCATGTCTCATTTTAGTACAGAGCTTCTCTGCATCTGCTGAATTTTCTGCGTCGAATTTTATCTTTTTTATAGAATCTGACAAACACACCTGATTTATATAGCGATATTTTCCACGAACATTGTGAAATTTGTTTGCAAGTGTGCCTTTTGCATTTTTCGCACCTTTCTTGAGGTAAAAATAATCAAGCTATGTGCATAAAAGAAAAATAAAAGCATACATTGACAAATGATATGCTACATAATTACTTACTGGATCTTCATTGAAAGTAGTATGTATTTCTTCAGCAAGCTGTATCAAGTCCTTTGTAGTAAAATTTGTGTTATTTGTGATTGAGTAATTCACAATCAAGTTCACAAGCAGGCTGCGTACTACTTTGTTGTCAATGTTTTTATTGTTCTTGTAATAATTTTTAATTGTTTCTCCATCATTGCAATTCAAAATATCCACCAATTTTTTACTGCCATTGGATGGAATGGGAGAAGAATGTGAAGTTGTTGGTGTGGACGTATTTTGAGATGCTAAAAAATCATCTGCTAGTGTTTCGTATGAAATAGCAGAAGAAAGACGAATTTTCCATTGTTGCCACATATCGAAGAAAACGATTCTACTTGCAGTTGTTATATTTAATGTGTTCAAGAATCTTTTCATGAAAAACGGATCTGCAACTTTCAACACGGGCACAAAAAGATTTTCATCTGTAAAAACAACTTTTGGGTTAATCTCAAAATATAGAAAAAAAAAAAACAAAATTTTAAATTTACCAATAAAATATTGGTGATGCTGAATCGGAATCTTCCACGAATTCAAAAGATTTTGTAGAGCTTCGGCTCCATTGTCACAATCCAAACAATAAGAATTTATTAATTCTGTAAACGAAACGTTTTCTGCAACTTTCTTGACTTTTGGAAAATCGTTTCCTGGCAGAATTTTTCCACTGTGATCTTCAGAAACAGGCTTTTCAAATGATACGTCAGAGCTCAGTATTTTGTCGCTTTCCTCTACCAACGTATATGCAATAAGCGATGGCAGTACTTCACTTGATGAAATAGTTATAACTGGTGGTTCTCTATTTTGAAGAGGTGATATCGTTTTCTCCTCCATGGTCGCTGATGAATGTGGCTCTAATGTAGTACAGTAAAACCCGCTTAAGAGAATCTTTATTTCAATTAAGCGGGTTTCTCACTTAAACGAACCCCGCTTAAGTGAAGAAAAATTTCACTTAAGCGGAGTTTGGATAAGTGAAAAAAAATGTTCACTTAAGCGGATTTAAAAATTCCATTAAGCGGAGATTTAATGCTTGAAACAATATTGTTTTTATCTTTTGGACTCGCCTTGAAAGAAGTTAAATAAAATAACGATTTAATAACACAAAAATAATTTATTTAAAAACGAAAACCAGCAAATTTTTGTTCTGTTCTGATTCAATTTTTTTTGCACAAGAGTTTTTTTCAATGAAAAATATTAAAAATTAAGACGTTATCCGGTTAAGTTTCACTTAATCGAAGTGTTTTAAGGGAAATTGGCCGGAAAATTCTTGGGAATGAACAAGTGTTTCAGGCAAGCGGGTTTTTCTCTTAAGCGGGTTTTACGTATCATAATTTTTCTTTGGTGACGACATCTTCATTCTTATACAGAAAATAAATATCAATAGATTATTTTTGGCCTTATCATCAGCAAACCACGGGATATTTTGTAAAAATTCATTGGAGGGCTTTTACAATGGTCGATTCGCTGTAAATGATACGATATGTATTGAATTGGTGTAGTTGCATTACCTATTTCGATTGCAGCGTAATGTTTTCGAAACGAATTTATTTTTATCCGCTGACACACCAAAAACGGAAGTGGTTCCTCAGAAAATTTAACTACCTCTTCAATTCGAAATACAAATGTATTTTCGCATGTATTATCTAGTAATTGTGTTATGAAGTACCCCTTTTTGAAAAGTTTTCCGTAATAAATACATTGAGTATAAGTAGCGAAATTTGAAAAAAATCCCTGTTGTAATTTGTAATTATTTATCAAGTCGAATTGGCATGTATTAACGATATGGTTATTAGCTAACGATACTGTTTCAGGAGTTCTCTCGTCTAAGAGCGATTGAGCGAATTTGAATTGAGATTTAAATGATAACGTAAGTGGAATATTTCGCCGGCTGTTTGTAATTCGGGCATATTTTTTAAACTCTTTATGCTTAGCTTCATACTGAAAGCACCAAAAATTACGAGGCACGCCTGACATTTGAATTACCAAGGGGTAATGAACCATAAAATGATGCTTGGGCTTTAAAGTATCGTTAAACAATCTCACATAATCAAGGTGATGCTGTCGTATGAGTTCTCTAAGGTGTTCAATTATATCATTAGAAATATTGAAATCCAGAAGAATTTCAATGATTTCTAGAAAATTCAAAAAGAAAGCCCAAACCTCGTCGTTTTCAGGTATGCGATCGGCTACCATCAGAGGAAAATGATATACAAAAGCCATCATTTCACGCGCCGTTTTTTTTAAATGCATATTTTTTAAATTATCATTCGTAATTGGTTTTAATGAAATATTTCCGATCTCAATTTCTCCATAGTTAAATAAATTAACTCTATCATTGAAAGCTTCTAAATTTAAAAAAAACTTCATGTCAAGAATATATCGGATGATGCGACAAATGTTGTAATGACAAACACATGCATTACATCAACTGCATAGTTAGAAGTTACGTTAAATGACGTTATAGAATTGAAAACTGAATCGTGATGTATGCCAGTTTGTTTGTAATCATTTATTGCCACATCTTCTAAATAGTTTTGCTTATTACGTAACATATTTTCAATTTCACATGGTGCTGTAGAAGTTTCTTTTTTTGCTAGCTTGCAAATCCGGCAAAAATAAGTACTAGAGCACGAAGAAAAACCTAGCATTGCATTCAAGCCTAAATTATCCCCAATTAATAAACCCAAAACAAAGTGAACCTTTTTTATTCCTTTAGACGTCAATATTTCAATACCAGTTTCTTCCAAAAATTTAATTTTTTCTATAAGTGAGTGAAGACATTTTTTATTTCCATACAACTTATAGTCCTGAGCTTTAAAAAGAGCAGCTAAAAATATATCTGATCTATTCGGAACAACGGGAAATGAATAATAAATAAAAGATATGGGATCAGCGTGAGAACCTAATTGATTATTTATTTCTGCATCATCCATGTATATAAAGTACGGTATTACAATTTCATGAGCAGATAATAAATTGCGTTTTTCCTGCCATGCCTTTCCCTTGATGTAATGGGAAAAATTGTTTCTATCATTTGAAATTTTGTTCATTTCATCAATTGTTTTAATTAAAAGATCATTTTTTTTCGAATTTTCTGAACTGAAACTCGAGCGGTAGAAGCACTCCTGTCGTTATGTGTTCTTCGTGGCAATTAATTCCCTTTCGATAAACATTTTTTAACTCTTCATTAATTGTGAATTCATTCGCAACGCAAAAATAATCATTTTCTGTTAGCCAATGTATTAGTTGGTGATCAGTGCAACATGAATCGAAGGGATTTTCCACTGCCGAAATTAATGCTGAATAACGTAAGCGATCTTCGACCGAGTTTTCGGTTTTAATGTTAAATAATTTGAAAAGTCTTAAAATGGGTTCATGTATGGATTCTTTGACCATTGTAATAATTTTAGCCGCATCTTTACGTGATAAATTGTCCATGCTGTACAATTTTAAAGCAAAATCAATTCCAATATTATTAATATCAATATCATTGTCAATACAAGGAAGATCATTTTTAGCATAAGAATGATTAGTGTCAAGAGAACATGAAGGCAAATCTGCCACCGAAGATGAAGCCGGAGGAGAAAACGATTTCGAAGAACCTTGCAAACAAGTTGGCAAAAAAGAACTCGCATCAATATTTGAGCTTGACGAAAATAATGTTAGCCCGTCTTTTATGTGCGTTTTGCAGTGACGTGAAAAGTTTGAAAACGTGGAAGTAAATGACATGCATTCATTAAAAGCACACCGATAAACACCTATTCCATCCAATTTATGAACCAATTTGAAATGGTTAGATATATTTTTTAAGGAAGAGCAGTGTTGTTTGCATATAAAACAATCCATTTTGTTTTTTTTTTATAATTTTCCTAAAAGTCAGAATATGTATTGGAGATGATCTTTAATATATAATTAAGTTCGACTTGGTTTACAAAATAAATTTACAAACAAGAAAGTGTAACTCACCCTTGATTTATTTAAATGTACCAAATGATGACGCTGCTTTTCACTTGTGCTGAAGCTGATTTGCTGTTTAAACGGTTGACTCTTTTTTTTCAATTTTTGCTCTGGATCTTTTACCTCTGGGAGTTTCTTTATAGTATCGTGTTCTGCTTTAGTTTTCTGGTTTTGCTGGTATGGGGTTTGAAAATCGAAATAAAACATTATGTAAAACATGAAATGGTGTACATTATCTACTTAAAGTTTTTATACAGTATATTAAAAACTGTTTCAACAAAGACTTTTACATTTTCTTACTTTTGTATTAAAACATATAGTAAGTTATAGTTAACACAAAAGTAAGAAAATCTAAAAGTAATTGTTGAAACTGTTTTTAATATTGTATTTATTATATTATTAGATTAAATACATACAAAACCCCTTATGAAGTAAGGAATTCTTATAAAACGTTGGGTAAAGAATGGAATAGTCTTTTATTCGTATTGAAAAATAAAATGTATGTAAACTGTAAGAGGATAAGCTTTGGATTTTCATGCGAATGCTATTTTTATAAGAAAATTTAGAAGAAGTCTGTAGATTAGGTTATCTTCACAAATTTACTGGTAACTGGCAGTTAATTGTTTAACTCATTATAATTACACAATTTTGCGCTGCATTTTCAAATAAAAATTGCAAATAAAATTTCGATGCCCATAAAATTTATTTTAATTTAATTAAATATATATTTGAATTAATAAATTTTGATTCTTAAAAACTTATATGCAAAAATAGCATGTGAACATTTTAAAAAATTTGAGAAAATCACTTACATATTTCGAAAAATGTTTTAAAGTTCTTTCCAGTGCACATATATTTTATTTTTATATATATATATGGGCTTATCCCTGTAAATTTTAACTTTTGAGTTTGAAAAAAAAAAAAAAAACAAAAAAAAAATTAAGGCACGCATGTAAATTTGAGTTTTTCTTCAATTATAGACCACGAATAAATAAAAAACTTCAAAATAACTCCTATGTATTGCTTGTTGAAAATTATAAAATAATAAAGTATAGAAAAATGAATTTAAAATAATTAATTTTAAAAGACGATCTAATTGATTTGATTTTTATTTTTTAATCTTCACAGCCTCTTTTTTTCAAACTTATTTGTTTAACACTTTTACCATTTTTTTTAGAGTTTCTAGAGCTTAAATTACGCTCATTGTAAAAGTATAATCAAAGAATGCTTTGGAGTGCTAGTAAAAAATGTGCCTTTTTTGAAACAGTTTTGTTAACTTCATAAAATTTGTACATGGAGACCATAAAAAAATGCCCCATGATCAATGTTAAAAAAATAGACACGAAAATTTGTGACAATTAAAGATTTACGAAAAATCACGCAAGGCAGTTTTTTCTAAAATTTATATCATGTAGGATTATTTATAAGGAAGGCACGCACTCAAAATGATTTCAATTAATTTTGACCTTCATTTATCTGAAAAAACAAAAATTGTACTAGGTAATCTTATGTTAAACATTATTTTTGCAATAATACAAAACGTTAATTATCCACGCACGCATCCAAAAGTCTCAATATTCGATGATTTTTTCGATTTCAAACACTTTCGCACTATATCGATGGTTCATTTTATAAATTGAATAGTTAAAACTCAATGATATATGTATATAATATTATAAGTTCCAAAACCTGAATATTTAATAATAATGTCTATATATTTCGACGCATGGTAAAAGTTAAAATTTGCACGGATAAGCCCATATATATATGTATATTGCTTTTGTTTATTAAAAATAATTCAAAGTTTATTGCTCAAAACTGAATTTTTTAAATTCAATTGTTAATCAAATAATGATGTTTAACTTTTGTGGGTGTATTAAATTCCTAGCCATAAAGAACTACATCGCAGAGCCCAATATTCTTTTCTGTCAATCCTTGTCTCAAAACTACGGTTGATTTGCGACAGAATTAATTTAATTTTTTTTATTTGAGTTCTTCCAGCAGACGGCTTATCAAGCCATGGTTTGTAAATCTTTTTAACACAACTATTATACTTTTAAATGATTGAAAAAATAAAGAATTTATCTATCTATATATCTACATATATTTTCGGAAGTTGAGGAAACCAGAAGAGAATCGTAAGTTGAAACTGTCAACTTTGAGTCAAGAAAAACAAAATCACAAGTTGAGAATAAAAATCCTCAAGTTGCGGTCAACTTCTAATGAAGAAAATGGCCCTTAAGCTATTTCGCTGTTTTTTGTCGATCCTCAGTGCCATTCTAAAGGGCTACAGTTCTGTGTTATCGGCATCCATCTATCTCACTCCTTTGCTTTTTTATAGACAAAAACAATTTCGCGTTCAAAAGATTCGTTCAAAGATTCGTGTTCAAAAGACACAACTCTACACGCGGTAAAATATCTTAAGTCCACATAAGATTGTCTATTCTGCTTAATTTTAATACCTAAAATAGACTTAAGATTATATTGGCTTAAGACTTTTCTATTATTGTGAAGTCTTAAAAGCAACTAAAGTCATCCTTAAGGCTAGCCGCGCACTATCAATTTTAAGTTGCGAAACTGTTTGGTTACTTATAGAAAACAGATGAACTGTTTGGTTGAATGTCCGTGCAGTTGCAGATAACAATATGTTCAATAAAATGGCGAACTCATTGTAGGCAATCGTTTAGTTTGTGTCGAAACACAAACATTTTAGTTGCCCGAACCAAGCAGTTTCGCAACTAAAAATTGCTAGTGCGCGGCTGGCCTAAGTCAACATAAGATAAAATATTAAAAAAAAAATTGCGAAAAAGTGAAAACGCAAATTAATCATCTTATGTGAACATAAAATGGTTTTTTTGATTCGAAACTGACATTTTTCTCTCCCTAAGTAGTCATAAGATATTTTACCGTTTGTAAACCTAAAAAAATACCCGTAATAATAAGGACATAAGATATTTTTAAACGTAGTTTGGTTCTGGATTTCCTTTTGTGCGAACGTTTTTCTTTTAGTGAATGAGGTGATAATTAAGTTCGTTTTTCATTCAGTTTTGTTTCATACGCGATTGAAAAATGATAACAAAATGATACACTATACACATACGTATACAACATGCCGAGACAACTACAGCCAAATGAATTTGCACCTTGCAACAACAAAATTGAATTTTTATGCTGTGAATTAGCTAATATATACTTCATGTCCATCTAAAATAATAGACTAAGAGCCCACAGCAATTTTTTGGTGTGATTGATAACAACAAATAATTAGCAGAATTTTGTTGCAAGGTGCAAATTCATTTGGCTGTAGTCGTCTCGGCATGCAAATATAACATATGTATGTGCATGTGCACAATTTTCAATTTCTCCTCGAAATCATTAAAGGCGCTTGAGTCCTTTAGGCTAGGCGCGCGTTTTTAATTTCACAACTGTTTGGTTGCCAAAATGTGACTAATGGGGCTATTTAGTTTAATTTTCCGCGCAGGTGCATATAGTTGAATCGGTCATTTCCAAAACCGCATAAGTCATTCAATTAGAATTTTTCAGCAATCAATAAAAACTGTTTCATGCACAAAAATTACCACTAAAATACTTAATTAAGCATACAAAAAAGTCGTTTAAAACTCATTTGTTTGTGCATGAAACAGTTTTTATTGATTCCTGAAAAATTTTAATTGAATGACTTATGAGGTTGTTGGAATGACCGATTCAATTATATGTATTTTAGGCAATCGTTTAGTTTGTGAATTCAATAGTAATAAATAATTTCGTGGCCTTAAAACGAATATTTATAAAAAATATTTCTGAGGCAAGATTTCTGTCTTATTGCCATGGAATATTCAGTTTTTTTTTATGTCAATACATTATGAGAGAAACTTTGACCATAATTCACGTTTCCAGTTTTCGGCGATGCTAAAAATTCCGTGGAAAATTTTTTCCACGACAACCCCCAATGAATTATGAAAAAATTTTACTCAACAACGAAAAAAAGTTTTAGTTTGAAAATGTTTCAAGTAAACTGCAAAATTTTTTCTTTTACAAGTCACAACGCGCCTAAAATCAAAATGCATGCCGCATGGCGACTTGAGAAATCTTGCCTTAGAAATATTTTTAATAAATATTCGTTTTAAGGCCACGAAATTATGTATTATTATTGAATTCACTAATTGATTCAAATTTATAAACTAATTATTGATATATTTTATTTGATATGCTCACAAATCACAAAGTCCCTAAAATCAAAATGGATGCCGGCTCAAGAAATATGAAAAAATTGTTTCACAAAAAGAAGAAAAAAACTTTCTTCAGTCTATTTTCTTACTTTTATGCATATTTTTTTATAAAATATTGATAACAAACTACGTATAAGTATTACTTACCAATTATTTTGTCACTGCAGTAATTTTTTTAATGTTTTTTTTAACGTTTTTTTAATGTTTTTATTAACAGGGAACGACCAACGAGAACGACCGCGCACGCACAAGAACAATTAACCAACTAACTAAACTAATGACGCGACGGGGATATGATGAATGAGAATGACGATGGCGATGTGAAACATAATGCCAGGGCTGTTTTAGAGGCTTATGGTACAAATTTTTAATCGATGCAAGAAAATTATTTTTACATGTAATTTGTAACAATATTTTGTTTGATAGAAAATTGTTACAGGTATTATTTCTGCGAAATAATTATACAAAAATGCAATAGATATTTTTTGTAAAAAATTGCAACCATTTTAAAGTTATATGTGAAAGAGGTTTCATTTTGAGTTCGATTTAAGACCAAACCGCACATTTTTTGTGTATTTAATATCCGTAGAAACACATTTGTCTCATGTGGTGTGCCGGCCGTATATAGTATATTTCCATGAAATATGAAGGGACAGACATACTTCACTCCACAACATGACACGTGAGATAAGTGTGGTTCTGACTTTTATTCATAGTTATTTTTTTTATTATCACGTCAAATAAACTAAGAATTGAACTTGAAGCGTTTTTAAAAAAATAACTCGTATAGCTATAACTGGGTATTTTTAAAATTAGCTATATTATGTGTTCAATTTATGGCTAATGAAGCCACAGAGTCAATAAACATTTTATGAAATTTTGTCAACTGTGTAAAGTCTTTTAACTGCATACAAGTATCATGATTTTAAGAATAAGTTTCGATTAGGCCAAACAAATTTACTTAATTTTGACATTCATGAATTTTGCTTGTGCAATGGGATTTGGTCCATGTTTGTTTAACACTTAACCCAGGGGCTTCACTGGCAATATTTGGGGCAATATTGCCCCACCATCGATCGATAGGCAATAATCGCAGTTCCATTTCTGAGGCAATATATTTTTATGATTCACCTTTTCAGAATGGCTTCTCCGTGATTTTGGGTACCCTCTACGTTATTTTGAAACTAAATCTAAAAATAATGAGAAAAATTAAACATTTTTTTGAGTTAAACTTGTAAATTATGAAATTTAAACAGAAATTGCCTGGCGACGAAATGCCTATCAAAGTTATAAATTCCCCATTGCTAGTGAAGTTGCTATTGTCCTTAATATTGCTATTGGAGCTAAAGCGTTAACTACAAAAAGGGCCCATGATTAAGTTGTAGATTGTAACAAACCAACTTTCAAGTCAAATTTAAAGGTATTTGAAGTGTCTTTATGCAAAAAATATATGAATCCCCTTAAATAAATATCGATATTATTTTCATATCCATCAGTGTCAATTAAACGTAAAACCTACATAACATCTCTGTATAAACGTTTTTGTATATTTGCACATTTCTGATGGCGTCACTGATAATATAAACCAGGAACCTGGTATCTGTTACCAGTGCAAATGTTTTTTGTTCAGCGAGGGAAAGGGAAAAATACATAAAGAGGCTTACTTCTTTCTTCCACTCGTTTAGTTTTCCTGGTAATATTAATCAGGGGAATGGTACTATGAACCAGGCTAAGTTATTTTAAGCGGGAGAATACAGAAAAACAGGGTTGTAAAATGCTGAGTGCAGAACAGTCTGCGTTTTATAAATATTAAACTAAATCAGACTTATATATTAGTTGTATTTTATTTTCCCCCAGATCTGATCCAGATTGGATCTTTATTCGAAATTACATGTATAACAAAAACAACACAAGGCCCAGTTTTGTGTGTATTTGTTGTTATACGTGTTATTTTGAAAACGAAATCCAATCCGGATCAGATCTGGGGGAAAATAAAACGCAGCTATTATATTAACCTTCCGATGGCAAGCGGGGTTACCGATCACCCTACTACTTGAGAAAAACCAGATAATATCTAACAGAAAATGATTGCCTCTTTCGCTCGTTTATTATGTCTTAGATTTTAAAAAATCTAAAAAAAAGACTTTTCTCAGTTTCCTATTAATGTAAACATTCGATCTCATAATAAAAAAGAATTATTTTTCAGTTTAAATATTGTTTTATCTAAAATAAAAAGTGGTGGGGTGATCAACAACCCCAGTGGCTTTTCAAGTAGGAAATAAGCCTTGCCTTCAGAAAGTTGAACTATAACAAATGAATCTTAAGTTTAGAAAAATACACGCGTCAACATTTAGAAATACGAGGGACATTACCATAGTGCATTATCTCTTGTTAATTGGCACTTTTGGCTTAATGGCATTATGGCTGTTATCTGTATTAGTGAAGTTGCTTTATTCTCTAATATTGCTAATGAAGACACAGCGTAAACTACAAATAAGTGTAAATGATTAAGTTGTAAATTGTAACACCAATTTTCAAGTCGAATTTAAAGGTTTGTGTAAAAATTATCAGAATCTACTTAAATATATATCTTATCCACCAGTGTCAATTAAACAAAATACCTACATAACATCTCTGTATAAACGTTTTTGTATATTTGCACATTTCTGTTGGCGTCACTGATAATATAAACCAGGAGACTGGTATCTGTTACCAGTGCAAATGTTTTTTGTTCAGCGAGGGAAAGGGAAAAATACATTAACAGGCTTACTTCTTTCTTCCACTCGTTTAGTTTTCCTGGTAATATTAATCAGGGGAATGGTACTATGAACCAGGCTAAGTTATTTTAAGCGGGAGAATACAGAAAAACAGGGTTGTAAAATGCTGAGTGCAGAACAGTCTGCGTTTTATAAATATTAGATACACTAAATAAGACTTTTATAATTATTAAACTCTAAAAAATGAAACTTAATTTTAGAAAAATTAATTAAATTTAGAAATACGAGGTACATTATCAAAATGTATTATATCTTGTTAGTTGACACTTACGGCTTTATGGCATTATGGCTGTTATCTGTAATTAAGTATTTTTTTTTTCATATGAATGAAACATAATAAATGAAAAATATTATTCTGTTTACTTAAGTGAATTTTCGGTATTTTCCCACTTAAATGAAAAACTTAAATGATGAGTAAAAACACCGGTAGTACACTTAAGTGAAAAAATCATTTGTCCCTCATATACATTACTTAGAAAAATTGTGCAAGGACGGAACCATAATGTACTTATACAAAAATAATCTTTTTTTCTAACTTAAGTTAAATTTTATGGCACAAAATTTTAAACATATGAAACGTTCTCTAAATCAATTTTAGAATAGGCGACGAATCTAAATATTATGTATAAGACGAGAACCAACTTTTTGGTAGTTTTAAAGGATATAAACTAGGTATACTTTAATGTTAAAGAGCTCGTCTTACTTTAACACCAGCAACTAGCTAATTTATCTTTTAAAAGTATACTTTATACGGATTGACAATGGTCATTTCATGACAAAGCAAATCGAAGTAGAATATTAACTGATGTTTTATTCAATTTTTTAAAAGATGTGCTTTGTAAATAGACTCAATCATTGAATATTTGGATATAAGAAATTCGAAACAATCGTACAAAAGCGCTTTACTATCTTTAATTTTATAAAATAGCGGCTGGCGATGGAAAATGAAATCTACATACAAATGTACACATGTTATGTATGCATGCGGCATGCCGAGACGAGTATAGCTAGCCAAATGAATTCGCGCATTGCAACAGCAAAATTCAGTGAATTGTGTGCTGTGAATTAGCTATACAGGGTGTCCCATAGTCACCGCCCCAAACGAAAACCATGGATTCCTGAGGTCATTTTAAGTCGAAAAACTTATGAGGTAATTTTCTCGTTTTCGTCCCGTTTTCGAGTTATAACGGTTTTTATGATTTTTGCTCTCTTTTTCCTTAACTAGCTTTATCTTTGCCAAACTACGTCCGATTCGTAAGATTTTTTTTATAACCAATCAAGAATTTATTACAGTTTTAGTTTGTCTCAGAACTTTTTTTCTGTGTGTAACCGTTTCTCCGCAATTTTGCATCAAACCCAATTTTTTTCGTTTTTTAAGTTGTTTTTTTCACTTCGATATCATTTTTTTCAAAAAAACACGTTAATGAGTATTAATTTTTTTCATTAATTATTAAAGCCCAGTTCATTTTCTTAAAAAAAAATATTTTTTTTTCCTTAAAAAGAATACTAAATGTAATTAACAACAAATAAACAAACTGAGTGAATTTAAAAAAAAAAAATAATTTTTAAATACAAAATTAACTTTTTCTGAGCTATTGTGGTTAAGCAAAGGACAAATAGATAAAGTTGTCCCATTTCAGCATATATTAATAACATTTCCAGATATTCTTGATTAGTGTAATCCATTGTTCGCAAATAATTGAAAAAAAAACTACAACTTGAATAACAAATCCAAAATGGAGTATCAAGTGAAAGAACACGACGCGGACACTAGTTCACGCGAGAAAGACATTTACAACCATCAAATCATAATGAAAATTTTTACTGTTTACATTAGTTAACGGTCTTACTAATTAACTTTATCTATTTGTCCTTTTCTTAACCACAATAGCTCAGAAAAAGTTAATTTTGTATTTAAAAATTATTTTTTTTTTAAATTCACTCAGTTTGTTTATTTTTTGTTAATTACATTTAGTATTCTTTTTGGAAAAAAAATATTTAATTTTAGAAAATGAACTGGGCTTTAATATTAAGTGAAAAAAATTAATACTCATTACCGTGTTTTTTTGAATAAATTGATATCAAAGTGAAAAAACTACTTAAAAACGAAAAAATTGGGTTTGATGCAAAATTGCGGAGAAACGGTTGTCCGCAGAAAAAAAAGTCTTCGGACAAACTAAAACTGTAATAAATTCTTGATTGGTTATAAAAAAAATCTTACGAATCGGACGCAGTTTGGCAAAGATAAAGCCAGTTAAAGGAAAAATAATAAAAACCGTTATAACTCGAAAACGGGACGAAAACAAGAAAATGACCTCTTAAGTTTTTCGACTTAAAATGACCTCAGGAATCCATGGTTTTCATTTGGGGCGGTGACTGTGGGACACCCTGTATATGTATATATGTATTTCATTTACATCTAAAATTATGTAAATAACTTTTAAAAAATCAAAATATGTATCTATCTAGGTAGCATATAAAATCTTTTATTCAATTTCATATTTACTGGTAAATAGAACCAGAAACACTGGTAAATACTACCAACAGTTTTGGTAAAGTAAACAAAAAATCTTCGGAATAATTTTTATCAGAAGTCCGATAATATTAACCATAGCTTCAGATTTCATTTTAGTGGTAAATATAATCAGGGTTCTGATACATGCAACCAGGAGGATTTTTTTTTAATTTATTGTTTTTTTTTTATTATTTACCATGACTTCTGGTTCCAGGTACCAGGAAATTCTAATAAACCCTACCAGGAATATTACATATTTAATCAGGGTACTGATAAAATCTACCAGGATACAGATTTTTTGTTTTTTATCAAAAAATTCTGATAATAGTTACCAGTTTACCAGGATTCATTTATTTCCTGGTTCCTGGTATGGGTTATCAGATTCAAGGTAAATCTACTTTAGCAAAAAAAACTAAAATTTAAGTGTTGATCTGGTAACTTTTACTAGGAAAATAATATTAATTAAAAAGTTCAATAATATTTGTAATACTTTCAAAAAAATTAAAAATACATCCTGTTACTGGTATCTGGAACCAGAAATCCTGACAAATGAAACAATTTCATGTTTACTGGTAAATGGAACCAGAAACACTGGTAAATACTACCAACAGTTTTAGTAAAGTAAACAAAAAATCTTCCAAATAATTTTTATCAGAAGTCCGATAATATTAACCATAGCTTCAGATTTCATTTTAGTGGTAAATATAATCAGGGTTCTGATACATACAACCAGGAGATTTTTTTTATTCATACAAATTTTATTTTAGATGTTTACCGTGACTTCTGGTTCTAGATATCAGAAATTTCTGATAAACTTTACCAGTAATGTTACACTTTTTTATCAGGATTCTGATAAATACTACCAGGATACGGATTTGCTTTTTTATCAGAAATACCTGGTAACATTTATCAGTTTACCAGGATTCATTTATCTCCTGGTTCCTGGTATGGGTTATCAGATTCAAGGTAAATCTACTTTAGCAAAAAAAACTAAAATTTTAGTGGGGATTTGGTAACTTTTACTAGGAAAATAATATTAATTAAAAAGTCCAATAATATTTGTATTACTTTCAAAAAAATTTAAAATACATCCAGAAATCCTGACAAATGAAACAATTTCATGTTTACTGGTAAATGGAACCAGAAACACTGGTAAATACTACCAACAGTTTTGGTAAAGTAAACAAAAAATCTTCCGAATAATTTTTATCAGAAGTCCGATAATAATAACCATAGCTTCAGATTTCATTTTAGTGGTAAATATAACCAGGGTTCTGATACATGCAACCAGGAGGATTTTTTTTTAATTTATTGTTTTTTTTTTTATTATTTACCATGACTTCTGGTTCCAGGTACCAGGAAATTCTAATAAACCCTACCAGGAATATTACATATTTAATCAGGGTACTGATAAAATCTACCAGGATACAGATTTTTTGTTTTTTATCAAAAAATTCTGATAATAGTTACCAGTTTACCAGGATTCATTTATTTCCTGGTTCCTGGTATGGGTTATCAGATTCAAGGTAAAATTGATCTTACCAGTAAATCCGATAACATACACCACGAATCTGATAGTCTTTACCAGGATTTCCCCTACCTTTTTTTCTACCAGGAAATCTGGTAGCAAAACTAACTTCCTGGTTCCTGGTAGGGGTTACCAAGATACAGATAAACACATTTTTACCACGAAATCCGATAACATACATCAGGAATCTGATAATATTTACCAGGATTTTCCCTACTTTTTTCTACCAGGAAACCTGGTAGCAAAACTAACTTCCTGGTTCCTGGTAGGGGTTACCAAGATACAGATAAACACACTTTTACCAGGAAATCCGATAACATAGACCAAGAATCTGATAACATTTACCACGATTTCTCCTGGTTGTATTATACAGAAAACCCGCACCAGGAAAATTTTTTGAGTGTACTAGTTGTTATCGGTTTTGTTCCCACGAATATGCTTGTGTATTTTTTTTTTTTGTATATAAAGTATATACTCTATCTCTCTATACTTCTATCTCTAATTTCAATTATTGAGCTTCAGAAAAGAACTCCTACAGTAATTTTCACCTCAAACGTTTAATTCTGCGTGGGAGAGGATACATCCTTGCTTTTGTATCGCTTTGCTGAGTTTCTTTCCATGTTTTTTTTTTTTATTCCCTTAGCTTTGGTGGTAAATTGCTTATTAAATCGTTTAGTGTTTCTTTTTTTTCGTTAAGCTCTAGAGTTGCTAAAAAAGGAGGGCTCCATACGCCGAACAACATAAGAGTTGTGTCAGCAAAAATTTATTTATTCGCAATATAAGGATGATACTGCTTTTTCCGCCGCACAACCGAACGTTGAACAATGAATGTTAGAGCAACGAACTGGGGAATGGGCTCAAGGGTCTGGAAACAAAAGGAGTTGCAAAATTTAATGTTCCCTTAAGAACTCAAACCTTGCCTACTTCACAGAAAATAGGCGAGGCAATTAGACAAAGACACGATATACACATGCAGTTTTTTTTCTAACGTCTTCTTTTTCCTGCAAAGGATTGAATTTGATTTCTGAAGCTTTAAAGGCAAACAGGCCATTAACATTTGGTAAAATTAAAACATTAGTTTTGTGACGAATAAGACTAGAACAACAAATCACTTACTCGTATTCTAAGTCACTTGAATAAATCGTCTGCATAAACTGTGCGGATTCAAGGTTAATAGATTTATAATTAATTAGTTAATGGTGTGAATTTTATAGCTTCGAACTGCTTGCGTCTTCGGTTTAAAAGCTTTTGAAGCAATCTCATTGAGTAAGAATTTATATTGAACAATTTATACATAAGATAAAGAAGGTCTATAGAGCTGATTTATGGTTGAATACATTTTTGTTATGAGCTTGTTAAGAATGACGATGATAAGCTATCGAAGAAAGAAATCGTTTCCATTCTTTACAATAACTTAGAAAAGTTGTATTATCAGGAAATCCGTTATATATATGTATATGAAAAATTGGTTAAATTATTCATCACTTACTTGATTTTGAAAATATATATCAATTTTTTTTAACTATGAGTATCCATTCTATAAGAGCTGCGATATATTCGTGGGTTTAATTTATTTTCAAAAGTATGCTGTACCATACATTTTTAACTATTCATTTTTATTTTGGCATAAATCCGCATAAACGAAATATATATATAAGTATATGGAAACACTTTAACAGGCAGGCTGATAGTGCGTAAGCTTAGAACTAAAGGGTTATGTTTATTTTTCCTTTTTGTGAAAACGAGGGTTTTGTTAATTACTTTGAAAGCATGGTTTTTTTTTACTCTTTACAACTTTAACTAAACGATGGCTCATGATGTAGCTTATAGTTAACAAATTACAGTAATATTGCAAAACATGGAACTTAAAGGTTATCACAAATAAATCGAAAATGATGGTTTTCCAAAAATGGCATTGGCAGATACGTTAGAGACAAGAAATGGACCTGGGAAGACAAGGAGCTAGAAAAGGTCAAAGAGTATAAGTATGTATCTAAGAGTAATACTGACTCCCAAACTTTCTCTTGAAAAGAATGTCAAATCCAAGTTTAAAGATGATAAAATGGCTATCAATTACAACTGGAAAGGAACTCTTGACAAGAAGGACTTCGCAAAAAGTAAGAACAATAAAGTGTTATGCTGCTGAAGTCTTGGGGTTGTTTCAGCATGATGAAGTAGATACACTCTTAAGATACTTTTTAAAGAAAATCTTTCGTCTACCAGAAAATACTTCAACGTGCTTCATTTGAAGATCGGACTTCCGCCTCTCTACATGTACACTCTCAAACTACATTTCAGCTATATAAGAAAGTTCATAGAGTACCAGCCACAAAGACTTCCCAAAATAGTGGCATCTTATATCATTCAACGCAAATCTCAAGATTGTTCTTGGTGCATAACGTGCAAATAGACATCGACAACCCCCGCAGCAAGGAATCCAAATTTGAATTATTCCGTGAGCGAACTAGGCTGAATCAAGAAACCTATATCGAGCACTGGATAACAACCTAACAAACAACTATTTTCACGACAACAACAGTATTGACACTACTTCCACAATTTTCAAAATAAGAGGGAAGAGTGAAGAGGGAGAGAAAGAGCGAAATGATCAAAATACTGGATGTACACTGTGTAACTTGTCCCATTCTAACTCCACCAAACGCGCCCACTGGTGTAGAAACAGCCTAACCATGGATGAGCTCAAAATTATTTTAAATGAAAAAATATAGTTATAGTTTTCGAATTCAAAATAGTTTTTTAGGCCGAAAGGCAGTAGTCATAAGGATATAGTTTAACTTAGAGTGCCCGCATGGGGCCAGTAAGTTAGTTGTAAGTTATTGATAAGTAGGCTAGTTTTATGAATTTTTGTCTAGCATTAAGATAATTATAAGATTGGATTGAATAAAAATGAATTATAAAAAAAAAAAAAAAAAAAATATTTTAAATGGCAATTGCTAGCTTAAAACTGCCTGGAAATATCGTTCCCAAATAATAAACGAAAGTTTCTGATCAACCTAACTCTTAAGATACCTGTTAGATACTATTATGTTTAGTAAAACAACTTTTTCATTATTTATATTTGTGAAAAATCCTGATACAATGCGTTATTCTTAATTAAGCCTGTCCGTCCGATTCAAAAATAAAAAGAACAACTTTGAATTTTAATTAATTTTTATTCAGCAACCGAACAACTACTGCTCGGGTCAAGAGTACTTTTATAATCAGATGCATTATGATTTTTAGCCTCCTTATATAGGCCACATACAGACACATACATAGTTATTTAATCTGAAGTTATATTGTTATTTTCAACATCCTCCGGGCGCCCCGAAATATGAATTTCCAGGGGATACAAGAGCTGGATTGCACGTCTCATCTTTGTGCCATCTGCAAAACGAACTTCAGCTGCTCGCACCTTGTTGTCTTTTCCGTGCAATCGGGCCTTTGCATTATCATGAACAAGAACGACGTCTCTCACTTTAACTTCATTTGATGGCGCCGCGTTCGTGTGATGAGCCGATCTCAAAAGGCAAAGATATTCGTTATTCCATCTTTTATACAAAAAAGATATATGCTGGGTTCTAGAAGTCCACTTTCGTCGAAGCTCAATGTCATCAACTAGTTTGTCCCTTGTAGATTCACCATAATAGCCTGCAAGAAAATTATTTGCTGTAAGAGGGGTTAAGTCCAAAGGATCGTCACTAATATAAGTTAAGGGACGGCTATTAATGACAAACTCTGCTTCTGCTAACAGAGTAGTTAGTTCCTCGTTGTTGATTTTTGCACGCCAAATAGTGACCTTCAAGACGTCCTTAACGCTCTTTACAAGACGCTCCCAAAAGCCACCCCACCAGGGTGCTCTCTCCACACTAAAACGCCAAACAATTGCACGATTGCTCAGGAAACCGTAAAATATCTCGCTGTCCAAAATGTTTCCTAAACAAGCTAGATCTTTCGAAGCTCTTTTAAAAGTTTTCGCGTTATCTGAATATATAACCTTTGGAGCGCCTCTTCTGGCAATAAACCGGCGAATGGAAAGAAGACAGCTCTCTGTTGTTAAATTTGATACTAGTTCTAAGTGCACAGCACGAATAACAGCACAGGTAAAAATCATTATGTAAACCTTACCAGAAATATCGTTTTCCTTGGTGTAGAGAGGACCAGCAAAATCTACTCCTACCGTTTCGAAAGGTCTAGACGCCATCATTCTTTCTCTTGGCAACGGAGCGAAAGGGTTGGAGCCGGGTTTACCTTTAAGTTTTTGACACAGCTTGCAACTTCGTATTACTTTCTTGATAACTTGTCGTCCTCCAACCAACCAGAACTTTTCTCTTAGTCTCGCCATGACAGCATTTACTCCCCCATGAAATGTAATTTCATTAATGTAACAAACTAGTAGCTTGGTAATGTAGCTGGACTTCAGGATTATGATAGGGTTGATGACATCAAATGAACTTTCTAATTGCTGAAGACGGCTTCCAACTCGCAGTAGACCTTCTTTATCTAGGAAAGGATTAAGCGATAAAAGAGAAGAAGATATTTTTTAAGAGTTTTGTTTCGTTTAAAGGTTTTAATTTCATCCCTAAAACAAATATTTTGTGAATATTTAAGCCAGTACTTTGCTGCATCTTCCAGTTCTGGTGCAGTCAAAAATTTATGTGGAATTGGTATAGAACGCATAAATTTAACAGCTCTAAGAATTAAAGCTGTAACACGTAATAGTTTTTTCCATGAACTAAAAGATTCAATCGCAAATAATGGTTCCTGAAGAACAACAAGAGCAGAATGATCGTCTTCGTTTTGCACGCCAACAGCTAGAAGGGTAACATTCTGTTTGACAATTGGGCATTCAGGCCAGGTGTTCTCGGATTTTTTAAGCCAGTCGGGTCCACATCGCCAATCACAAGCATCTTCGAATTTGTTTACAGATATTCCCCTTGTCAAAAAATCCGCCGGATTTTGTTTGCCTGGACAATGTCTCCATTCCTTCGGCTCTGTATGCTCCTTAATCTCTCTAACTCGGTTAGCAACGTAGGGCACCCATTTTTTTAAATCACCGCTTATCCAGTGGAGAGTTATCTGAGAATCAGTCCACAAAACCAATCTATCGGCTGGAAAATTTATCTTCTTGAAGTAAGACTTAAGCCTAGAAGCAAGTAAAGTCGCTGTTAGTTCTAGTTTTGGCAAACTTAGATCATCAGACTTGGTTTCCTTTAAGGGTGCTACTCGTGATTTAGCACATACAAACTGAACATCTATCACACCTAAGTCATCCACTGTCCTAATAAAAGCCACTACTCCATAGGCCTTTTGGCTGGCATCAGCAAAAATATGTACTACTACTGAACGAGATTTAGGACTTATTCCTAACCAACGAGGCAAAGACAATTCTCCAACTTCAGCTAACCTCTTCAAACAAATATTCCATTCAGTAGACAGTTCAACGGGAAGTGCTTCATCCCAGCCTAACTTAAGACGCCATAATGATTGAAATAAGATTTTTAAACGAATAACGATAGGAGCTAAATAACCTAATGGATCGAAGATGCTTCCAATTATCCTTAAAACATTTCGTTTTGTTGGCGACTTCATTTCTAGGAACACTTCTTTTTGCATATTAATGGAAAGCTCATCAGAAAAAACATTCCATCTAAGTCCAAGAACCAGCTGATCAGTCTCTATTTCAGCAGTTGACAACTCATGTTTCGTATCAGCAGCGTTACAAACCCATTTTCGCAAATTCATATGCGCCCTTTTCATA
This sequence comes from Chrysotoxum bicinctum, assembly GCA_911387755.1. NCBI lineage: Eukaryota > Metazoa > Arthropoda > Insecta > Diptera > Syrphidae > Chrysotoxum > Chrysotoxum bicinctum. The sequence continues at coordinate 135,974,093 of OU426988.1, forward strand.
ATTTCAATGGCCTCCTTATTAAATGTTTGAACCTGCGATTCATAATCAAAGCTACACACCAAATCGTCTACGTAGAAAGATTTCATCAAAACATTACACGTTTCTGGATATTCTTGCATCACAGATCTGATATGCTTCTGTATTGTAGCCGTGAGCAAAAAGGGGCTACAAGTCACTCCAAAGGTAACCCTTGTCATGCGATACTCAACTAAAGCTGGCAAACTACCTGTAGCGCTGTAGCATTTAATTTTTCTCTAAACCATAAAAATCTGTGACTGTCGCGATCCTCCCTAGCTAGAGAAATCTGAAGGAACGCCTTCTCAATATCAGCTATAACTGCAATCTTACCCAGTCTAAATCGTAATAGAATTTTAAAAATTTCTGGAAGAAGATTCGATCCCGTCCAGATACAGTTGTTAAGTGACAGGTTTCCTGCAGAATGCGACGAGGCATCGAAAACAATGCGCAGTTTCGTAGTGGATTTATCTGGACGGTATACAGGTCGGTGTGGAAGGTAATAAATTCTCTTACCAGAATTATCTGGAACCCGCTCAGCGAATCCAGAAGCAACAAACTCGTTCACAGCGTCATCATATTCAAGCAGCTTCGTTGGATTTCTAGAAAGCCGTTTAGCGAGTGCTTCTACTCTCTGGATGGCGACATCTTTGTTGTTGGCTAGATGATCATTGGTACACCACGGTATGTGGGCTTCATATCTCTCTGATTCTAGATTCCTGCGGATACATGGCTCCTCGTATTTGGTAATTTCATCCTTCACTGGTTGAATCCCTATGGATTCTAGGTCCCACATCTTTTCCACTGCGACGTTCACAAAAGCAGAAGAAAATTCTAATTCATTATTGGATGAACTTACCGAGTCTTGGCCATGAATGGTCCAGCCGAAAATAGTGGAAACCGCTGCCAATTTACTGCTCAGCTTTTTGGTTTTGTTGTCGTGAACAGCCCAGTAGTAATCTGCCCCTATCATCAAGCCGATGCCATCTTCTTGTAAAAAATTATTGGGATTAGAGTCTGCTAAATTAAACTGAAAATTATTCGGTTCGGGGGCCACTACACAATCGAAGCAAATTTCGGATACAACAACCGAACGTATGTTAATGTTTTTAGCACCGAATTGGCTTTGAATGTTAAGATTCACTAACTTAAAGTTTTTTGGAGTTGGACAGTCAGAATTACCGAAAGGAATAATTGAAAGTTTTATATTGCCCGTGAAAGCTAAATTTAATTTGTCAACGACACTCTGAGTAACATAAGATCTTTGAGATCCACCGTCGATTATTACTCGGACAAATAGTTTTTTATCGTTCGATGGAGAAGGCAAAATAACTCGCGCGGTCTGCAGATAAATATTGAATGACTTTGATTCATTGGCCACAAATAAATTTACCACTTGTTTTTTGTCGTTCTTATCGGTTAGTTCTTTTTGTGTATTCGCGTTATTATTGCAAACGACGGTCGCGTGATTCTTTTTACATAGGTTGCACATAATTTTAACTCCACAAAATTTTACCGTATGTCCTTTACGTGTACATCTAAAGCATCTACCTTCTTTTTTCAGCAAATTCTTTTTCTCAACCATCGGACGATCACACATACATTCTTCCGTGGTATGTGCTGTTGATTTACATACGAGCCCAAACTCAAAATAGTTGGTCTACCGAGGATAGAATGCAAATATGTGTCCATTCTTAACATATTTCGAAACAAAAACTATTTTTTGATATACATATAAAGTCCTATTCATTTTAAATAAGAAAAGTGGACAAAAAAAGAAAGTGGCTTAATAAAATATTGATATGGAGTCTCTTTACAAAACTAAATAACGATTTATACACATTTCTTAGATGCAAAATAGTTGGTCTATGATTCTTTATGTTGATTTTACCACATTGTTAAGCGACCTTTGGCCTTAACCACTGCTTCTATAATGCACCTTGGCATAGTGTCAACTAATTCTAGTGATATTTCTTTTGCCTGCGTTTTTAATGATTTAAGTTGTCGTAATTTATGCAAAACTTAAATATTTTAAATTAAACCTTATAAAATTTATATCCAATTTTTTTCATCATCTGCTTACAACTGTCCACCGAAACACTTTTTTGAATTTGTTCTCTCCACTGAACCGTTATTGAAGCAGATAAATATCGTCGATTTTCTTTAAAAATTTGGCTATCGCGAGGTTTTGCTGTTAGTGGATGTCCCGTTCTGTTGCATATATCCACATTTCCAGAATTTTTAAACTTTGTTATTATGTTCTGCACTGACGAGGGCGGTAAATTAAAATTTTCAGGGATTTCGTAGCTAGACAATCCTGTTTCAAACGCTTTAATCATTGATTCCCTTAGGTCTCCTGATAATGCAACGCCACGCGCCAGGATTAACATGAAACTCTCGCTAGCTTGTATAAAATCATACAATAATCATTAATAAAACCAGTGCTTGTCATTTTTTTAATAACGGTTAACTGAAACTATATTTAAATAGTCTTAGATCAACTATTTTGCACCCAAAAAAGAGTAGACCAACTTTTATGCTCTTATCTTTGTCTGAGATGAAAGGAATATTGTTGCTATTTGCTCTCTCAAATTTTGTTTTGTTAGGTCTAATTTACTCTCAGTGAAACTACTTTATTAAATTGACAACATTTTTTAAATGAACAAAAGCTGACTGCCACTAAATTCAGGATATATGAAGATTTAATGTGTTATTAAATGAATAGACCAACTATTTTGAGTTTGGGTCGTAGGATGCATGGAATTCCGGTAGTGAGCAAGCCAGCTGCTGTAGACATTTGGTTTTGTTTATATACTTGTGGTTTTGTTGCTTTTCCTACAGCGGATCTTTCAATTGATTCTACTTATTGTTTGAGAAAGAGCAATATATTTTTGACTTGCTTATCACCAGCAAATGAAAGAGTAGAGTCACCTTCAGATTCAGATTCACAGTTTTCTTCTACTCTTGATTTTTGTAGACGGTGGTACTGTATGCGAAGTTCGTTTGGCATACATCTTAGCAAAAGTGACTTGAGCATTATATAATAATGCGAAGATGGAATGCCCAATGCCGTTAGCGAACGGCTAGATGAGATGACAGCATTATAGAGTTGACGAAGTGCGACAGAATCAGTTTTATTATGCACTGGTGGAAGAGTCATTAACTGTTGCATCAGGCGATCTACAAGTTTTTCATTATCACCATATTCTTCTTGTAACAGTGATATGGCACCATCATAGCAGGAATTCGAAGGGGTAAAGCCCGCAATTGATTTTGCAGCTTCTCCTTTCAGAACAGATTGAAGGTAGTTAAACTTTTCGCTCCCAGTTAATGAATTGTTGTCATGTATTGTTGACTTGAAGTTCTCCCAGAAGGGTATCCATTCTTGGAACTCACCAGAAAAGGTTTTTAATTGCAGCTTTGGTAGCTTAAAATGATGATTTGGCCGCGCTGTATGTAAGCTTTCACTAAGCTCGTCCGTAGGAGTCTTTCCACTAGGGTTATTTCGCTCTCTTACCTTAGCAAATCTTACCTCCAGACGAGACATTATTCCCACTGCCGTATCTTCGTATTCCGCGATTTTTTCTGGATTCTTATCCTCGAGTTCCCTTTCGAGAATTATTTTATTGACGGCACAAAGATTATCATGTGCGTTACGCAATCTTTGTAGAAAGGAAGCTAGTTCTTCCTCTAAATTTTCCATTTTTAATGGATCATCACTTACTCGCGATTCCGGTTTGAGTAAAAATTCGTTGGCTTCTTTAACAATTTTAGTTATTTGGCTACGATAGCCCGCACGCACTTGTAAATCCATTTTTCTAAAAACACGTTAATCCCGGGTTTCGGCACCAATGTGAAAAATCCTGATACAATGCGTTATTCTTAATTAAGCCTGTCCGTCCGATTCAAAAATAAAAAGAACAACTTTGAATTTTAATTAATTTTTATTCAGCAACCGAACAACTACTGCTCGGGTCAAGAGTACTTTTATAATCAGATGCATTATGATTTTTAGCCTCCTTATATAGGCCACATACAGACACATACATAGTTATTTAATCTGAAGTTATATTGTTATTTTCAACAATATTCTCTAATTATTATGAACATCGTCGTAATGTTTCTTGCCTCACCCTTTTTTACAGTTATTTTAACGGACTTTGCTCTAGTGAAATAGCCAGTTGCATTCCTCCCCTTAAACAATTCAACCGTAATACTCGCACTTCTAGTAATGCCCATCAGTTTACCCTTGAGCCCGACTTCGGTCGTACTGTGAAGTACAGAGATTCGTTTTTTAGACGTACTACGGGAATGTGGAATTCCTTACCACGCTCTGTCTTTCCCAGTCATTGCAATGTTCAAAAATTCAAAACCAATGTACACCAACACCTCCTTTCTAACCCCTCCCTTTTTTCCTAATGCTCACACTGTGTCTCTGACATATTAAGGGTATACAAAAATCCTTTGAATGTGGGCTAATTATAAAAAAAAAATGAACAATTTACCTATGTAGTTATTAATAATGAAATGCATATTGAATAAATATCACATCTAACTAACTAACTAAAAATTATGAAATAATTAGACAGTCTCCAAACTAAACGACAGTGTTAAATCGAGCCGGTTTTATTCCTTAAACGAGCATGCCATGAAATATTGCAGCGGTGTACGAGAGAATCAATTGTTTCTGTTATACCTTCTTTTTTCGCCTATCATTTTTAAAGCTCTGTTTTGAATTCTGTTTAAAAGACTCAAGACTTCATGTTCAGTTTGACTGCTATGGAAGTTTCATCTGCGAGTTTCAAAACTTCGTTTCTTAAAGAGTCTGTGTATGTGAGTCTCCAATAGTTAATAATATATATGGTGACATCGATGTGGCGTAAGTGAGCAAGTCGTCTGCATGAAGAATGATTGGTTATTACTCTTTAAATGCGCAAAATATGAAAAAACAGCATGTATAACATTTTCCAGAACTCATTATTTTTGTCAAAAGTACTTGAGGATGTTTTTCCAATAAGGATAAAAATTCGAAAAACGAATGTAACTTTAATTATTGGAGATAACGCCTACTCTACAATAAATTGATGGTGGCTTCCTGTTTGGCCCACTTTGAGGCGAAAGTTCTTAATGAAATATTTAAGAAATGTACATATTCGAATATTTATTAAAAAAATAAATCACTCGGGGAACTTTTATTTTTAAAACTTTAACGATATAATTTAATTCAACCATTATATCATGATTATAACAGTGTCAATAACTTGATATTTTATCATTTTCTTACTTCCTTTTTAGATGGACAACATCTACAAAATAAACACCAGCCCAACGGTAGTGTGATGGGTGTCCATCATATTCGGGCACCTCGGCCACCGATCCGGACCGCATCCTCAGGACTTGGAGGCACCAGTAGCAATGTGTCAGAACAGACACAGACGAGCAGTGTAAACAGCAGTAGTAGCAGTAGTGGCAGTGCTCTCTGTGGCGGGGGTGGTGGTGGGGGAACAATGAAAATTCAACACCACCACCAGCAACAGCAACATCAGCAGGATAGCATTGGCATGACAACGAATGCGGGGGCTCATCTGCAGCAACAAGTGCCACAGGCGGCAATCGACGAAATGAGAGTCTGATAGGTGACGGTGTTCGAACTAGAATTATAGTCATCTTGGTGAGTGTTGATGTTTTTGGATTGATAGCAATCTATCTATTCCATTTGTGAAGAAAGTATCTACGTTTACAAATTGGACAGAATTGAAATTTTCCTATTTTCACCCAAGGAATGATGTATATGTTTGTAGATGAAATATCAGCTTTCCATGTCCTCCTTCGTACATCAATTCAAAATAATTTCGTTGAGTTTTGAGAGTTCTCCGAACGCAGAAATACTTGCATCCATAAAATGACAGGCATTTTGACAAGAGAAATTTGACAGTGTTTGGTTTGAAAGACGACCGATGCGATTCGAAGCATTTATTCTGGATGAGCTTTAGGGAAAATAAAATAGATATGTATATTGCGTAATGTACATTACACATTCATACTGTTATGCTCGCATGAATAGAGTCGTGTATTATTGTGACAGACATACCATTTATACGAAGCTACACAGCATATGAATTTATCGTTAAGTGTAAAATCGTGCTAATTTAATACCATGGTTAGGACGCAATACACAAACTTTGATTGAAAAAAAAACAACAAATTATAGTGGAATGAAATCTGCAAAATCTGACGTATACGCTGTGTCACTTAGATGATTTTCAAAATGTGTCACTTTACACAGTAATCTTCTCATCAGGAGCTCTGTATGATATAGCTCTTGTCAAAGCTTCTAGCGCGCGGAAAAATCGCTATTTCTTCCAAATAAATAAGCATATACCCAAAAGGTTCAATAAAGGTTTGTTTGGTGAAAATCTAATCTAAAGACAAAAAAAAAATTATCTAACTTAAAATGAAATGCGTCAACAGACTGTAGTCTCATTCCGACAGCCATGATTTTAAAGTACTGTTTCCTTCCAGTTCAGTCGCCAAAATCCATCTTGGAATAAAATAATGAGCAGCGGTGCATTTTCTGTTGAGGCCCATTTTGAAAAATACCTTACTTCCATACTAAACTGTTTCGCGATCAATGGTCTCCGCACGACACTCGGCAGCTTTCCATCCTCTGCGAACTTCAGTGAGCACGCTGCTTCTAATCATCTAGGACAAGCGCTCTGGTATCCGCCATAGCTTGGTTCTTAAACCAGAGGTTCGGTCTTCCTTGTCGCTGCGAACCCAGGACTGGGATTCGAAGACTCTCTTAGCTGGAGTATTGTGTAATAATCTTACTTTCTCTAGGACGAAGTAAAGATTTGTTCCACACTTCGGTGAGATATAACATCAGATCACCAGTGGACCTATTGCTACGAAAGCCATACTGCCGGTCATAGAGAAGGTTTCGTCCTTCAAGATATTTCTTAAGATGAAGATTGATCAGCGTTTTCAGGACCTTGGAAAGAAAGGACGACAGTGGAATTGGACGACAGTTAGAATGGGAGTAGGATTCGCCTTTTTTAGGACATGCTAGACAAATGCTTTTTTCAATCCACTTGGAAAGAGATCCAGCGTTGGGACTTTACTGCGAAAGCAGTAGATCTACTGAACTTTTTACTTTTCCTACAATCTACTGCGATTCTTCAGATTTTGTTTGAATAGCAGCACTGGTCATAGAAATAAATGTGCTCATAACAAAAAATTTAAAAAGATTCTCGTCTTTTTAGAGCAAGTCTTGTCAGCTATATACGTTTTTAGTTCTACTACTCTTTAATTTGTTCTTGTTTCAAAAAGTAAAAATTTTTAGATGGTAAGTTTATTTTGATTACCTAGCTTCATATGTTTTTGCTTAAACTATACATTTTCATTTACGAGTAAGAGTATATTTGTTCACAGATACTATGTGATTGCTAAACCAACATAACTGAAATTATAATTTATTTCACAGAAGATACAAAAAATACTACATTTTTTGCCGTGTAGTCATTGTCATTTTTTTTCACCCGAAAATCTTATAAGAGTGTTTCGACTTTTAAACCATTAAGGATTTTTTAATATGTTTTTTTTTCTCTTCCGTAAAAAATTAAAATATCGCTTATGTATGTTGTTTTAATAATCAACGATGATTTAAATTTGATTTATAATTTTGATTTTATGATTTGTTTATAATTTTTAATTGATATTGTCCCAAAAAATCGTTTACGCTCTCAAGTACAGAAGGAGTCATGTCACTCTCTGGTACCGTCGAATTAACAGCATACTGTGCTGCAAGCGAATTGGCTTTATCTATGGAGCTTACAACAGGAGTGTCCTTGAAGACGAGCGTTGGCATTAAGGATTTCATAGTGTTTCGCACGTTTTTTACAAATGACCAAAAATTTGTACTACCTTTGGGACATGCAGTATTTTTTGCCGTAATTTTCGCTCATGCAAAAATGTAGTTTGTCGAATATGAACAGTACAGGTCTTTCTAGCTTGTTTTTACTTATTCCGGTTTTCCTAAGTAAGGTTGGCATTAAAACAACGGAAACTTACTTCTCTAACACTTATAGCCTCTTTGCAGGTCGGATCAAACCAGGAGTTCTCTTTCGGCTTAATAGATTTTATCCTATTGGGAAAAAAATTTCTATACTGTCAAGAATCGGATTTCTGGCCATATCTGGACTGGAGTCTACTCACTATTGAGGTAAGGTAGTGACCAGCTAAATTTGCCGAAGAAATTATTGTGATCGTCCCAGTTGGCTTTCTCGTACAGCCAAACGGTTCTTACAGGGCTTTTTCTTTAACTGGGGTTTGTTGACACGAGGAATTTCCAGATATGACAAAATGGTCTGATGTGCCTAGAAGCGATAATACACTTATGATGTACATATCAGGGTCAGAGATAAGGAACAAGTCTAGAGTGTTGGCGGATTGACCTGCAACGTCAGGAATCCGAGTTGGCTCGTCAACAAGCTGAGTCAGGTTGTTTAACTCAGTAAAAATATCGACATACCTTCTTTCGGGCGTTGTCTGCCCAGAATAGCGCAGCCCCGAAGAATTGTGTACATTTCATAAGCAGTGCTCTAGTGAAATAGCCAGGTGCATTCCTCCCCTCAAACAGTTCAACCGTAATGCTCGTACTTCTAGGATTGCTCATCGATTCATCCTTGAGCCCAATTTCGGACGTACTGTCAAGTACAGAGATTTGATTTCGCATTTTATTTGTTCGCATGACTTTATTAAGCTTTTAATTTCGTATACCTTTCGATGACTTAGCTGCTTTTAAATTAATTTTGATTGAAACAATCTAATTCGACATAAGAACTGCCCGAAAAATATGAGAAATGGTGTAATGTCAAACAATTTGCTGGCAATTAAATGTAAAAGTCATTATATTCCAAGACACGAAATTGCAAAATGAAAAACCAGCTGGAAAATCTTGAAATTGTCCAAGCAATAACAATAATTTTTTCAAATACTTTTTAAATATTTTTTTAAATATGAAATAAAAGCAAATATCAGTCGTATAATTTTAAAATTCCGTAAGACTAAGGTACATTTGTTATTGACAACTGAAGCAATTTTTTTATATTCGATTCTCTACCCCAGTGTGATTTATTTACCAAACCAAAACTCTTGAGTCTTGAGTATATTTATTTCTATCCAAAGCATACTTTGCCAGTCGATAAATCTTCCACATTCTTCAATCCAGTGCGTAAAAAAAATTATACGAAATAAAAATCAATTCCACACGATAAACAAAATGATAACGAAATCGGATTCGCGTAAATCATAGAACCTTTATACACAAGCCCTTTCATCACCGCCGCCAGTACGTTTATCCAAAAACCGTCAACCCTATCAGTTTATCGCCTGCTGCCGCTACTTCAGCCCTTAGAATCAACTTAAATATAATCCCGCAGTCAATTGATTTTAGGGCTGGCTCCTTCATAACCTAGCTCTTCATATATTTTTTGCTAACGAATGAAATGCGTGGTGGATTTTTATAGGTTTTTTTTTTCTAGGGTGTCTGTGATTTTTGTATTCGCATAAAAAGTAGGAATATTTAAAATGAAGGAGGATGTTGTTTTTGCCTTTATGCAAATCCCTTAAAGTTTTTAATTTAATGTCGGCTTGGTTGCTTTACATTATTTTTTAGGATATTCCTGAATTTGGGATATTTTAAAAATATGTTTTCCTTTTTTAAAAGCAAGTTTTGAGATGGGTCGGTAAGGGGATCGATTTTTGTCTCAATAGAAAAGTTTTAATTGAGATTTAATTAATGTGTTATTTTTGTAGGTGGTTCTTGAATATTTCTTACAAGAAATTATATCAATATAAAATTCAAGACAAATTTCAGACATGTTTCTGAAATGGCTAACAAATGAAAAAATTGTTTTAAAAGTATTGCAAATGCACAAAATGATCTTCTGCCAAAATTTTGAGTTAATGAAAAATTGTGCAGTGAAACTTTATTGAATTTTTAATATAAAGAGAACAACACCATAAACTAAAGAAATACAAAAAATTCTTTCAGTCTTATAACTTGCTCTAACTGAAGTGGTTTAACATTGAAAAAGTAAATAAAGAAATATTTGAAGAAATATGCTTCGGAAAGTGCTCAGAAAAAAATATTGAAAATTGAAATTTGGAAAGAACGTGAAACAATCATTCAAGGGTGGGCCAAATACAAGTTCTTTTTTAAAAATCCAATAAAATAAAGAAAATTAAATTTTGTCCATGTATTATGCGTTTATTAGTAAGAGCAAGCATTCCCATTAATAATGGAACACAGCGTCGTTCAAGAAGCTACCTCGGCTTTTCACGAACTTTTTGCACAAACTTGCATACAGCAGGCGTGGTGGGTGCTTCATTTCGGCCAAAACTTCTTTTCAAAAAACGCACTGTCTGTGCTACACAGCAGGGGCCTATTGCACCATCTTACAAAATTGTGATTACAAGCATTTTTTAACAAATTTGTAAAAAATCGAGTTTATTTTCATATGTAATTTTTTTTTTTTTTTTATAATTAGCACACACTCAAAGGTTTTTTGTATACCCTTAATATGTCAGAGACACAGCGTGAGCATTAGGAAAAAAACGAGGGGTTAGAAAGGAGGTGTCGGTGTACATTGGTTTTGAATTCTTGAACATTGCAATGACTGGGAAAGACAGAGCGTGGTAAGGAATTCCACATTCGCGTAGTACGGCTAAAAAACCAATCTCTGTACTTCACAGTACGACCGAAGTTGGGCTCGAGGGTAAATTGATGGGCATTCCTAGAAGTGCGAGTATTACGGTTGAATTGTTTAAGGGGAGGAATGCAACTGGCTATTTCACTAGAGCAAAGTCCGTTAAAATAACGGTAAAAAAGGGTGAGGCAAGAAACATTACGACGATGTTGGAGTGACGTAAATGAGCCAATTATGTTGTTGTCACCAATCATTTTAAAAGCTCTTCTTTGAATACTGTCCAAGAGACTTAAGTAAGTTACTGGAGTAATTTGTAGTTGGTGCAATAGGCCCCAGTAACTTTGGAAATATGTTTTCAATATTTCCCATCGTTGTTCAAGGGTAAAGCGACTTACTTCTTTCCGCGGAAGTATGATACTGACTTTCTGTCAAGATTTTGAGCGGGAAACAGCTGTCAGTGTCAAAATAACCCTTTATTTAAAAAGATTTTGATATTCTAAAAGTGGAAACAAAAACGATGAATTTTTTGATTTTGGTCAGAGAAATAAGCAAAACTCAATTTTAAGGCCAAAACGAAATAGTCATATTGTAGTAAGTGTTTTGTAAAGGCGTCATGTTCTTGTGGATATTTTGTTTTTAAAAATGTTGCAGCTGCCTTATTAAGAGTATTTTAAAACCTTAATCTAATAGATTTGCAGATTTATTAAGGACACAGCTTTAATTCCCTTATACTTCAGGTATATACAGAGTGACAAGATATCAATGATAGTTTTCCCATTGTTATGTTTCAGAAGCTGCCAAATTTACCAATGACAGCCAGCTGTCAAAATATTTTGTAAAGTTTGTCTTTTCATCCAAACGCCGCACAGTGGTTTGGTTTGTATGGGAGAGCGGAAAAAAGTCTTTTTAATCTCAAATGTTCAACGAATGTAAATAAGATTTAGTACACATGCTATAATCAATCTAATACATATTTGATTTGGTTAAGATAAAATTATTATAAGAAAAATTATTAACATTTTTTTTTAAATTGATAGGTTTTCATGTTTGTATGTGAGAGCGGAAACAAATTTGTAAAATCTAAACTGTTTTAACGAATTTTATTGAAATTTGACACACATATTAAAAGTAATCTTATACATATTTTGTCAAAATTTTGTTAAGAACAATTAATTAGAAAAAAAAGTTATTGATATTTTTCTAAAATTGGTGGGTTTTGATGTATGTATAGGAGAGGGGAAAAAAGTCAGTTTAATCTGAACTGTTAAACGGATTTAAATGAAATTTGGCACACATGTTTAAATCAGTCTTGTACATAATTGATCAAATTTTTTTTAAGAAAAAATAATAAAAAAAAAGTTATTGGCATTTTACTAAAATTGGATGGTTTTGATGTTTGCATGGGAGAGCGGAAAAAATTTGTAAAATCTAAACTTTTAAGCGGATTTAATTGAGATATCGCACACATGTTAAAATTAGTCTTATAGACATTTGGTCAAAATTTGGTTAAGAAAAACTTATTATTAAAAAAGTTATTGACATTTTTCAAAAATTTGAGTTGAAAATTGAAAAATTTAGCAGGCAAAAATCGAATTTCTCAGACCTGGGTCAATGTATTGATTTTATTTTTTTTTTAAACAAAAGTAAATATTTTTTCCAAAAACAATAAGCTTAACCAATTCGTTCTGACAATTAGTACTGAAGAAATCAAATTTTTTGATAAACACCACTGTCAAGATGGAGTATTTTGAAACCCGATTCAGTGAGACAATTTTGAATATAACTCCCACATCTGCAAGTATCTGCAGCTGATTTTTTCTGTAGCTTAAGTTGAAAGTATGGAGCACACGCTGGTATAATTCGTTTTTTTGAGTCTTTTGGAACTTTTTTTTTTTAAATCAAAAAGTTAAAAAACAACACTTTTTTTCTTTAAGCTTCTTTAAGAAAATAATCATTTTTTTTTTTAATTTTTTAGATAGTCGAAAATAGACCAATGAAATGATATAAGATGTTACAGAATTTAATTCAAGGAACTTCAGAAAATGACATCTAAAAGTTTGTTGAAAATATGGTTCGCGACTTGAATAAAATTATTTTTCAACTTTGTAAGCTTGCAAATCAGAATATTCAATATATTAGTCAAAAAATTCTTTGAAATCATACGCTCGTGTTATCTTAGAGTACTTAAGCATAAAGCTAAAAGGTCTAGATGTGACTTATTCCAAGGACTTTTTTCCGCTCTCAGACCACTGTGCGCCGTCGCCGTAAAATCACTAATTGGACGCTGGAAATATTGGCCGAAGATCAGGATTTCGCCAAAACATTATCTTCTCGGACCAGGCCCATTTTTAGGTCTGCAGTTATATCAACGAGTAAAATAATGGTCAAGCATCAACTTACAAAGATTGACTGTTCGGTTTATGGCATGGCGGCATAATCGAATATTCTTTCTTTCGAAAGGAGGAAGGGTACCCCTAACCGTCCATGTTCTTGGGTATAGATTCAAATTAACCCATTTTCAGGGGACAGGGCTGTGGTTCGAACAATACGGCACTACATGTCCTACTATCTACGCACTGGCACTGGGTTATCTTGCATAGAGCATTCTTCAATAGGCCGCCACGATCCTGCGACTTTACACCACTCTTTTATTTCCTCTGAGGCTACGTCAAATCTTTTCTATGCTAGCAAGCCAAGTACTTTAAAGAAGCTTGGGGATAACAGTTTAGACGCTATTGCCCCAATAAAGCATAACGGGAGTCATAAAAAAATTTCTACCGACCGATTGTAATCCATAGTGTTCTTGTAAATTTTGCTGTGAAAACTTGTCAAAATATTTTAGATAATCGGTAACAGATTTCATAAGAATTGCTTATTTTGAGATACAGTGAAGCAATTCCGTGGGAAGCCCACATGGGAATTACAGATTCTCCACATGGGAAGATACACATTATTTACAGATTCCCATATTTGAAATAATTTACTTTCAAGGGTTCGTTGAGACCCTTTTAATATCAAACATAGCACGAGTGTTAAAGAAATTAGATAGGGGGAAAGACAGTGTCGATTGGCATTGGTTTTGAATGTTTGCAAATTAAAATGGCGAAAGAAAGAAGTAGTCTTTACATCTTTTGATGAGTTTTTCCTTCATTGGATTAAACATTGCTTTTCGGAGCGTTCAGTTCTTGTCGTTCTGGACGTTTTTTAAGTCTGCTAGTCAGACCCCTTTTTCTATCTTCATAAATGATCTCCTGCCTGAAATTTCTAATTCACATCATTTTTTTATTGTTGATAAAAATATCAGCTTAAATTTCGAAAACACAACAACTCTGTTTTTTTCGGTTGTAGAACAGAATGTCGACGTATGCTAAGCTCATAAGATTCCGATCTTGACAGCATTATGCAATGGGTTATTAACCAAGTAGAATCTAATGTTTCGAAAACAAAAAGCTGTTTTTTAGCTAGGTATGCTTATCATCTTTTCCTTGAGCCATACTTCGGATGGACTGTCAACTACCTATAGAGGTTCTTTCTTTAGGAACATTACTGGAATGTGGAATAAGCTGCCCTTCTCGATTTTTCCCTCTTATTGTGCTTTCAAGATCAAAGTGCATCAAGATTTCGCATTAAATCCTCTTTAATTTTCCCTAAACGGTTGGTAACACTATACAATCGAATAAGAAAAAATGCATTTGACAGTACGCCCAAAATTACGTTCGCCGCCCGGTGCGATCTGATAAGCATGAATGGGAATGATTCCATGACAGATTATATCCAATCCAGTAAATGAGGAGAAGTTTGTACTGAACATGTTGCGGACAAAAGATAATTTATAAAATTGAGGCGCATAATCCGTAGCATAATGGATTTAAAAAAAGAAAAATATATATAAGACTTTGAAAAATCATTGCATATCAGAACTTTGAAAAAAAAAACATATTTTTGTTGATTTTTAAAAAACTTCGTAAATTTTGTTTGAAAATTCATATTTCAAAAATGGATTGATGAAATTTAATTCTGTATTTGCACAGAAATGAAAACTTAAAATGGGCTTATAAAACCGCTTCAAACTATTTAAAATTTTTGTTCTTGTATTAATTGTAATTTACACATTATATTTTGTACCTCAAACTATTTATTATCTATTTTAGTTATTTAAAAAAAAAAACAATCGTGATGCTTTTAAAATTTTTGTTATTTTCTTATATAGAACATTTAAAAAAATTTAAGTCGTGCATTTTATTAAAGTGTAAAAAAATAATTCTTCAGAATATCGTTCCAAAGTTTTTTTTTTGATTATTTGTTTAAAAAATAACTTGAACAGTAGAAATTATTATTCAAAGCATATTTTATTAATGAAATATAATAAATCACGTTATAATGTTAGTAGTCAATAATATTAAGATCGCGGGTGCAACAAACTTACAATGGCAATCAATAATGCTAAAAATATAATAACAAATTCGTACATGTTTTTATTATATTTAAATAAATAAATTTGGTGGTGCAACAGCTCGAAGTGAACCAGGACCTAGTGACTTACAACTCTCAACCATTCCTGTGTGCGTGTTACCAGGAATGAAGGGGACCTACAATTTTCTGCCGATTCCGAACGGCTAATGAGCAGCACTTTCCATGACAAGAGATACTCTTGGAGGATTTGTCAATTCCTCGCAAGAGGCAGTACACCCCTGAAAAAAACTTTCTTGCAGCGTCTGAGAATCGAACTCGAGACCTTCCGCATGACAGTCCAAAGCACTAACCATTATGCCAAGGGGTACTACATGTTTTTATGCAAACGATTAAATATATATATTTATCAAAAAAAAGTAAAAAATATTGTAGTTTAAAAATTGGTGTCAAAAATCGTCTATAGCGGAATCGCCCTTTACTGTTCAATAAACAGCTATTAAACTATTGGTATTTTGTAGACCAGAGTTTTTAAGGCAATAACTGTGTTTAGTTTTATTTTTAAAAGTTTTTTTAGTTATAACTTACAATTATTTATCAAACATAAATCATGGCTTTTTGGTTTTTTTTTTTTTCTTAATTCATATATTGAAAACGCATTTTTAAGTACTTTCTGACATTCTTATAAATATAATTTTAAAACCTGTGCAGCCTTAAAAATCAGCACTCTCATATGTTGTTCTGTTTATAAAATAGATTTTCCGGTCATGATTTAGTTTAACCAAAATATATTTAGTTTTAAATTAAAAAAAAAAATATTTTTTCTATATAAATGTATATTTCATGGAATTCAATTAAACAGAAATAATTTTCTATCTTCAATGTATATTTCATGTTTAATTTTTTGACACTTTTCTAACAAGTGTTGATTTATGTTCTGTTAGAAAATGTGAAAGGATTTTATTCTGCATATATTTTTGTTTGTATAGCCCTTGGCATAATGGTTAGTGCGTTGGACTGTCATGCGGAAGGTCTCGAGTTCGATTCTTAGCTGCTGCAAGAAAGTTTTTTTCAGGGGTGTACTGCCTCTTGCGAGGAATTGACAAATTCTCCAAGAGTATCTCTTGTCATGGAAAGTGCTGCTCATTAGCCGTTCGGAATCGGCAGAAAATTGTAGGTCCCCTCCGTTTCTTCAGGAATGGTTGAGAGTTGTAAGTCACTAGGTCCTGGTTCACTTCGAGCTGTTGCACCACCAAATTTATTTTTTTTTTATTTATATATTTTTGTTACAATTTACATAGGCAGAAAACGAAAAAAATGGGTTCCACAATTACATCTGTCTCTCTGTATTTTTGTGTGTCTGTATGTCTGTAAGTCTCTGTGGTTATACCTCAACGAACAGTCTAAGCCGCTGAAGAGATTTAAGCTCCAAAGCTAATAGTACCTGTCATACAACCGAGCCGCTCTGAAAAATCTAAATTATCTAAAAAAAATGGCTTTAACGATTCTGTGACAAGAATTAAATAGGTGTGCTATTATTAGTCCAGTCAAAGCGTCATTTGACCTTGCGCGCAGAGGCATGGTCAATTTTTTTTTCATGGATCGATAGGTGCTTATGAGAAAAGCTTAAAACCAAATTTGCACCACATGACAACTGTTTTTACCAAAGTTATTGGTAAAAATGTGTTTTGTGTCATTTTTTGGTCATTTGCGAATATCTCGGCTCCACTATCTCGTACAAACAAAAATTAAACATGTATTTATTCCTAATAACATTATCTATTATGTTCTAAAAAAAAAATTTGTTTAAACAAATGAAAAAAAAAAGTTATAGTAAGTTAAACAAATTTTTTGTTGTTTAAAAATCACTTTTTCGTGATTATTAAGAAAAAAGCTCATTTAACGATGAAATTTTTATATTTTATTATTAAAGTTCTTGTAATTCTGTATAATTCAAAAAAAAAATTCAACACCCTACGATGAACGAAAGCCGAGTAATAAATTATTGAACATAGGTAAGTCAGCGCACCCACGCATTTTATGATTTTATGTTTTAATTAATATCTCAGCCCCAGTATGTCGCAAAGTGAAAATAAAAAACTGTATTGCTAATAACAATATTTTCTATCAACTTGCATTTAATTTAATATGTTTGAGCAAAAACATAAAAAGTTACCGTTGGTTTCAACGTTTTTTTTCTTGTTTTTAATACCTTTTTTTCATAGTTATTGAGAAAAAAACTGTATTTCACGGTAAATACTTTTCAGTTTTGGATTTTTGTTTTATAGTCCTGCTAATTTTCTTCAAATTAAAAAAAAAATTAGTCCATTACGACAAACGGGAGCCAAGATATTCATGATTTAAAAACTTAGGAAAGCTTACAATTTAGTATTTTAACCTTGTAGCTTGTAATTTTGGTGTCGCCAGCAACAAGACATATTGGTATCCTTCAAACACTCCACACATACTTACACATATTTGTTGCTTCTTGTTGCTGGCGACACCAAAATTACAAGCTACAAGGTTAAAATACTAAATTGTAAGCTTCCTAAGTTTTTAAATCATGAATATCTTGGCTCCCGTTTGTCGTAATGGACTAATTTTTTTTTTAATTTGAAGAAAATTAGCAGGACTATAAAACAAAAATCCAAAACTGAAAAGTATTTACCGTGAAATACAGTTTTTTTCTCAATAACTATGAAAAAAAGGTATTAAAAACAAGAAAAAAAAACGTTGAAACCAACGGTAACTTTTTATGTTTTTGCTCAAACATATTAAATTTAATGCAAGTTGATAGAAAATATTGTTATTAGCAATACAGTTTTTTATTTTCACTTTGTGACATACTGGGGCTGAGATATTAATTAAAACATAAAATCATAAAATGCGTGGGTGCGCTGACTTACCTATGTTCAATAATTTATTACTCGGCTTTCGTTCATCGTAGGGTGTTGAATTTTTTTTTGAATTATACAGAATTACAAGAACTTTAATAATAAAATATAAAAATTTCATCGTTAAATGAGCTTTTTTCTTAATAATCACGAAAAAGTGATTTTTAAACAACAAAAAATTTGTTTAACTTACTATAACTTTTTTTTTTCATTTGTTTAAACAAATTTTTTTTTTAGAACATAATAGATAATGTTATTAGGAATAAATACATGTTTAATTTTTGTTTGTACGAGATAGTGGAGCCGAGATATTCGCAAATGACCAAAAAATGACACAAAACACATTTTTACCAATAACTTTGGTAAAAACAGTTGTCATGTGGTGCAAATTTGGTTTTAAGCTTTTCTCATAAGCACCTATCGATCCATGAAAAAAAAATTGACCATGCCTCTGCGCGCAAGGTCAGGCCCTTTTTCATGACGCTTTGACTGGACTATATAGGCATGGACTGCATTTTTAAGAAGAAATTATATTAACAGTGCCTGGCCTGAAAGCGTTTTTATTATATTTTCGACTTTCTCATGAGCGGCTATAAGGATTTTGACCAAAATGTTTATACGGGAGCTCCTATAAATTTTAAAAATATATTTCGAAATAATATTTTTTGTATTTTTAATATATTTTAATATTTTTAAAACGAGTGAACAGTTGGTTTTTGAAATTATGTACTACCTAATATGTATATTATGAAATAAATAAAATTGACATCCCATTTTTTTTTTGAAATATTTAAAAAAATTTGCATAGTGTAAACAAAATAATTTAACAACAAAAAGTTTTAAGACTTTGTTTGCGTAGATTCATATATTTCTAGAAGTCTCACGGCAATTTAATGCGCTTGAACATATTTCTCTAAAAAACATGTTCTTATATTTATAAGCAATTTTTAAATTTGAAAGTTCTTTTACATAAAAGCAAGTTTGTGCAATTTATTTATATTCCAAAGTACTTGTACACAAGAGCAAGTACGTGCAACCCAGTTGTCCATTTTATTAACATACATACATTGTCACTTTATTCTCTTGAATAACCTCGGGAGGAAAAATTCGTAATTCAAACTTTCTTCCTCTACTCCCAAGCGCAGTGTAGAAAATTATAATTATTGAATAATATTTACTTATGAATTTGCGCTAGACTATGGACTTACATAAAAACCCACCCTACTTGGGATTTTTATCGATTTACTTCTATTTTTCACTTAGAACCCTACATCATCCTTTATTGCCTTAACAAATTGAACCCCTTGCATTAAAAGTTTGTATCTCATGCCATTCATCTAAGAAAAGATTTAAAATGAAAACATAACGAAAAATATGCCGCATTGCAATAAGTGTTATACCCTATACATTTATATTGCTCAAAATTCACCAACACTCTTGAAATTAAAAATGAATTTATAAACTCTTAATGATTAACTTTTGTTAATTTTAATCCAATTAAATCCGTCTCTACAAATTCATAATATTCATATTTTTTTATAATACAAAATATTTTCACTATTGAAATAAATAAATCAAGTATAAGGGTTTAGAACTACTTAGTTCACACTATTACTTAGTTCGAATTATGTTGTTTCAATATAGCATTTTCATTTTCTGAGTAAAAATTGTCATTTTATTGCGCCACTCGTCCTTGACCAAGCATCACGTTTTAAGTTCAGTTCATATTTTTTTTTATAAAATGCATTATACTAATAGGGCTAAGCCATCTGCACACAGTTCAAGGTTTAGAAAAACAGGGAAAGATTTAAAACGGGTCTGAATATTGAAACGGGTGGGAAAAAGGGAGATAGATAAGGCATTCAATATTAGTGTGGTACGGCTACAGAAAGAATCTCTTTTTTTGGCACTAACTAAGTCGAAAGTTGGGTCGCATACCCTAAGGTGATAATATAACAGTAAGATTGTTTAATGCTAGAAAATCTGTTTAAGGAATACATGAAAGATTATGAAAATATTTCTGAAAAATTTCACAAACTTTAACTAGATAAGATGAAAATAAAAATGTCTTGAATTTTCTCAAGATACATACAACCACTTCCGAGCGTTATTATTTGCAATATTGAACATTTATGCGGAAAGCACATTCAAGTGGCATACAAATAAATTCATAAGCCGAGCAAAAAGACTGGCGAGATCTACAATCAGAAGATAATGGACAAACATGGTCTTTTCAAAAAGACAACGAGGAGGAATGAGAAAATTCTAAGCTACCTGATCCCAAATGGGTGCATATAAATAAAAGATCAATCGATCTGCTGAAGTTGAGGGCTATAATCGCAAGCTATTAAAAGGCGCAGGCAGGCGATGACTTGGTTAACGGTATGAAAAAATTCATTCAAGGCAGGACGAGAGTATAACCGATGCACAGTGCGATATTTTGGTGTAAGACTTGGCCAAAAATATTTGGGCACATTTTTCACATCAAATGGTTACCAAAATGACTAAAAGGTTTTTTGGAAGGATAAATTTTCAAATTTTTGGTACAGTAAAACTCATTTTAATGCCACTCCCGATTAGCCGGATGAAAAAAAATTATTAAAAAAAAAAGTACGTGCAATACTGTGCTTTTTTTATGTGTCCACACCAAAGAAACATTTCAAGAAACATTGTTTAAAAAACGTTTCTGAAATGTTTTCCATTTGTTTAAAAACATTTCAGAAACATTTTTGAAATGTTTCTGATTTGTTTTTTTGGTGTGGACGCTTTGAGAAACATTTCTGAAATCTTTCTTTGTTGCCCATTGTTTCCAGATTGAGTTGTCTGTAAATTTTTTTCTCGTCTGTGTTGTTGTTTGATTTTTTTTTCTACTTCATCTTTATCACAATTAATATTTTCGCAAATTTCAGATATATCATTGGCTTTTTTGATTTTATTTTTAAAATTTTCGTCAAGAGTGGATCCGAGCGTCCAGACCAAAGAAAACATTTCAGAAACATTTAAGAAATATTTCAGAAATGTTTCTCTGTTTCTGAAATGTTTTTTAAATGTTTCTGAAATGTTTAAAAAATGTTTCTTTGGTCTGGACACACCTTAATAGATTTTGAGAAATAAATGTTTTTTTTGGTTTTTAATTGATTTTTTTTCTAATTTTGCATTATTAAGGACAATTTTTTGTCAATATTCAATGGCCTGATAAATTTTTAGTCAAATACTAAAAACCTTTTTCCAAAAAATATCATAGTTTCTACAAAATTAGAAAAAAATGAATGATACTTCTTGCCCAGGAAACCCTTTTTTTCGTTTTTTTTTTTGATTGGTTTTTCAACCCGAATTTTTCTTAATCCCGAAATTTTCTGTCCCAGTATGCAGGTAACCAAGTCTAAGAACCTGCGACCCTCTAAGTCCAAAATTCGAAAAATTTGAGATGTGGATTCTGCAACTTTTGTCTTATAGGCAAGTAATAAAAAACAACCTGAATTAATTTAATTATTCCAGATTTTATTTTATTATCTGTTCTTAATAACTCTTTTGTCCTACTACTACTGAGAAAAGGGCCTTACGTCAATAGAAACCGGTTAAGTACATCCTCGTTGCATGCCGTCCTAGAGAATTTTGGTGAAGAGCGTTACCTTTATTGGCGGAAATGCTTTATTCTAGCTTCCGCGGCTTCTTCGGACAACTGGCCGATGGGCAATAATAATACATGGGATATGAAACTAGAAGAGTGAATTAAAATCTTATGTACTATTGGAGACATAGGCTGCAATGGATATACCTATGTTTACATAATATTTAGTAGTATCGATGGTGAATTTTATGAATTTTTAAAGAGCTATATCATAACCAGAAGATATTACTTTTATTATAATTTTGAATTTTTTAATTAATGATAAATCCACTCGAGTATTGCCGTCATTGCTGTTGCCATACCCTGCTTTTGGAACGTCCGGTCTCCCGGTAAGCCCATTTTATCGTGGAACTCTTTTTGGATTTGTCTCTTGGGCGCTTGAATTTTTTCCCGGTCACTTTTTTCTGTAATGTGACCACAATGCATTTCCGCTTTTTGTTTATACGACAGATGCAGCAGAAATTCAAAAACCTAATCCTGGCGTGTAATATTGATAGCCCAAATCTGAAAGTCTCTGAATTCTCCCGTTCTGTAGAAGCCAAGTTCTTGAAACTTTTTGAAGTTTTTCCACATATCTCACAACGTAATGTAGATGAAGTGTTCATAGCTGCGTTACACACTTTTCCATCGACCATTGTTGGAAGCAGTACATGGTATACTCTTATATTGTCACTTACTTTTGTAGTTTGAAGATTTCGAACCTGGTTTTCAACGTATTCCATTTCTTCATTAGTTATGTCCTTATTTTCTTTTACATAACGAATCCGTATTGGTCTGCACCATCTTGGTGATGAAGAGTGGATACTTTGCCATATAATTTGACTCGCATATTTGAGACGAAGAGGCACAAGGGAACTCAAAAATATAATTGCATCACTATTATCATCATCTTAAAATTTCTGCTTGTATCGGCTTTGAGTAGATCCATCGCATCCACATTTATATGTATAATATGAGGTCTAAATCTGTTTCACTGTTCTCAAGGCACTGTTGAGGTTCTAGTTCCTTTTTGACTCATCTGTACCACGTATGTCAGTTCATCAACGGAAACACTCTTTTAAAACTGCACTGTTTTTGGATGTTTTCTTCGGTCGCTTGATTCCCTAAATCCTTTGCTTGGGCGACCTTTATACCTTCCAGGAAGTCTGCCAACAGGAAGTGTTATTTCTCCACTAAGCCACTCGCCCACTCTTCATTCTTATCCAAGAAACGCCTTTCTGTGCTATTGTACAGTTTATAATTCGGTTTGAACGTCCCGATAATTTTGTGAAGATCATCTTATTTCTCTGGGGGACAATTTGTTATATCCATAAGTTTTGTATCCAAGTCTTCAAGTTTTCCGTCAAGGAGTCTTTGTGAGGTTCCTCTTACCAACTCATTGAGCTATTTTCTGATCATAGACAAGGTGGAATTAGAGGAATAATATAAGAATCTATTAGTTAGGGTCGCTTTAAAGGAGGTTTATTCAAAGGCCTTGTTTTTTCTTAGGTAAAAACTTGTGAATGGTTTTATAAGCTAAACATATTGACCTGTTTTTGAATCGAATTTAAAAATATTTTCTTTTAATTTTTAAAATGCAATGTTTTTCAAACTTTTGAGAAGCTTCTCTATAAAAAAATCAATAAATTCCGGTATGTCAATTGTGAGAAATTCAAGTTCGAAAAAGTGGTTTTATGGTAGGTACATACAATAATATTTTGATTTAAATTTTTTTTATTGGATATTAGCTCGTTAAAATTAACGAAAGCATAAAAATATTCTTGAAATTCTAGGAGCCGTTTTCGACAAAAATACGATTTTGAAAAGCTTTTAATATTTGTATGCTAGGTAGATAATATTATTTTTAGATAAAACACAATTTTTTTCTTACATCTTGTAGATCATTTTCGAAATATTGGGTTTTGACATAACATAAGAAAAAATGATCAAAATCGGGTGTACCTTTTTTGATTAAATCAAAACCAAAAACCAATGGTTCTAGGGAGGTACCATTAATACGAGTAACTATTTTTCTTTTTTTTTTTCAAGCATTACCTAGCTATAACTAAATGAACAAATGAACAATTTTTGAGAAAAAAAAATATATTTTATAAAATTTCGAACAAAATTCGTATGGCAGGTACTGTTATATTTGGTTTAAAAAAAACTGGTCCAAACTCTCGTTCCAACACTAAATCTGTCAAAACCCCATTCAATAACTTAAATATGCCAATTGTTTTGATACAATAAAGTGGCACTTTTGGGAGTTTTGAAAAACAGTGATGAATTTTCGACCAAGACCAACAGTACAGGGAAAAGACCGGACTGGTGGATAGAACGTTATACAACTTTAACTTCGAGATAGTTAGGTACTTTCTCCCCGTTAAAGTTCAACAACTGTACGTATACAACAACGCTGAAATCAAGGTCGAAAGTGGTAGAGAATTATTTAGGTTGTTTTGAGAGAATCGTTATTCGATTTTTTTTCGTTCCATCTGCAGAAGAGGAGAGTAAAAATAACAGCAACAACGAACTAAAAAGGCAATGTCAACGAAGTAAAATGTCAACGGTTGAGCTAGAACTATTCTTTCGGCAAGCAAAACTATTAAATCCAAGCTAGAGGGATGGTGCAGTAGAAGAAAACCCCGATTAAGATGGCGTACAAAAATGGAAGAAGACCCCAACCAATTCCGTGATCGAAACGAAACTACAGACAAATAGATATTCGTCGAGGTGGAATGTGCAGTTTAGTGGGACGTTTAGAAAGTAATCAAGCAATTAACGGATTATCCTGTGGATATGACTTCTATTAAAACGAGTGTTAGGAGAATTTTGGATTTGACCATCTGAATATCAGCATATATACATATATAGTATACGAGCCCAAACGCAAAATAGTTGGACTACCTATGATAAAAAACAAAAATCTTCTGATTCTTAAATTCCATCGGAAATAAAATCAATATTTTGGTATTTTTCTTAAGATATATTTATTTTGAATAGGAATAAGTAACAAAAACAAAATGACTTCAATTAAATAACGGTATAGAGCAATCTTACAAAATAAAATAACGATTTAAGCATTTTTTTAAGTGCAAAATAGTTGGCCTATGGGTCTTAATAATTATTTTACCATGGTGTTACGTCGCCTTTGGCCTCGATAACTGCTTCTATGGGTCGTGGCATTGTGTCAACTAATTTTTGACATTCTTCGTACCAAAAGACTCCCAAATATTTATGATCTTAGCTTTAAGGTCTTGAAGAGTCCGGCATGGTTCTTTTCGCAGTTTTTGATTCATTTTATGCCAGCCAGTTTCAATTGGTGAAAGATCAGGGCTGCTGGAAGGCCATTCCAGTAAAGGAATAGCTTCAGCAGATAACCACGCCATTGTAGACCTTGCAGTATGACAAGAAGCTCCATGCTGTTGGAAAATATAGTCTCCATCACTAGTTTGAAGTCGTGGTATTGATGGAAGAAGCTCATTTTCCAGAATATCCTGTACTTGGCAGCATTGACAATTCCATTTAAAAAATGTAAATTGCCCAAACCCCGCCCCGACATGCATCCCCATATCATTAGAGATGCTGGAAACTTGACCGTTTTTTTTAAGGCAATCTTTGTGAAAAACCTCTTGAATTTCTAATGACTCGTTTTCGTTCGTCGCCCACGCAAACTTCAAACCTGGACTCATCACTCCAAATAACGGACCGCCATTGACTTAAAGTCCAGTTTTTACGTTGTTTGGCCCACTCTAGCCGCTTTTTCTTTTGTTTAAAGGTGTTAAAAGTGGTTTTTCTTTGGCCTATGTTTTTAACGAATTAAAATTGCTCTAATTTAAATAAATCTAAAACAAACCTTATAAAATTTGTATCCAATTTTTTTCATAGTCCGTTTGCAAGTGTCGACCGAAACCCTTTTTTTTATTCTTTCCCTCCATTGAACAGTTATTGCAGCGGCCGTTTGACGTCGATTTTCTTTTATTATTTTTTTTAAAACTCGGCAATCTCGAGGTTTTGCAATTGGTGGGCGTCCCGTTTTTTTACCGATCTCCACATTTCCACTATTTTTGAACTTTGAGATAATGTTTCGAATTGATGATCGCGGTAAATTGAATTGTTTTGCGATTTTATAGCTCGATAATCCCGTTTCGAAGGCTTTATTTATGGATTCCCTAAGGTCTCATGATAATGCAACGCCACGCACCATGGTTGACATTAAACTGTTGCTGGCTTGCATAAAACAAGAGATCAATAAACAACAAAACAAGTGCATGTCATTTTTTTAATAACGGTTAACTGAAAATCTATTTAAATCTTCATAGGCCAACTATTTTGCATCTCAGAGAGAGTAGTCCAACTATTATGCACTATCTTTGTTTGAGAGAATGCAAACTGGAGCCATATGTGCTTTCTCGAATTTAGTTCTGTTTGGTCTAATTTACTTATTAAATGTAATTTATTACATCGACAAAAAAAAATTAAAAAACAACTGCTTGGGGACCAGAAAATATAGGCACATAAAAAATGTTAATTTGTTAATTGATGAGTAGGCCAACTATTTTGCGTTTGGGTCGTATATAGTAGTCATGTAATAGATAGTGGGTGTTCTTCCCTTTTAAAGAAATTATTTTCTCTAGTCATATGTCAAGTTTGACAGCTGTTCTTGTTTAAAAATCGTATTACAAGACTGTTCGTGAAAATTGGGAGCTTTGACTTAATTATTAAAAGGTGGCACCAATATAATACAAAATAAATGGTTTTGTAGACTTCTCTTATTTCTCTGCGAGAGTAACTATCATACAAAAATAATTTACCCTATATGGAGGAAGAAGGTATGAAAACTAACCCGAATGCATTTTCGTTTTTTTTTAGTTAAACAATTCATTTTTTTCCTCTTCTTTTACTTTATTTAGGTACAGCATTTTCTCCTCTTTTTTTTTTTTGACGTGATTAAATGAACAAAGTTTAATTTGAAATTCAGTTTTATCTCGTAGAATTATGCATAAAGCAGTATAAAAACGAGCTTCATGCTCAGCCTAACTCAGCCCATTTTTCGTTCTCCTTTTGTTTGCCCTCTTCGCACTTGTCCGCGAAGCGGGTCAAATAAAATATACATATATATACGTTTATAGTGGGCGTGATGGAGAAGACTAAATTTTAATATTTTTTTTCTGTTCATTCTTTTGTATCTCATCAGGCAAATGCACAAAATCAGCGAAGTGGATTCCGACTAGAAAAAAAAAGGAAATGCGAAAGAGAAAAGAAAGTACTACCTAGCTACTATTTCTATTTGAATATTCATTGTCTTGCGTCTGTGTTGATTGGGTAGATACATACTTGTTCCTTCTAATTTTTAGTGCAGTTTTTTAAAAAATAAAATCAACTAAAAGGTTGTGCGTACTTGCTCCTGTGTTTTGGGGCTATGAATAAATTGGGGTTTGGTTAATATTTATAGATATTGGTTTTGACAATCATTTGCTATATAGTGATTTTTTTGCGTTCTGTGGCAGAAGGGAGAAATGGCAGTGTCAACTGCAGTAATTTGACTTTTCGTCTGTCATAACTTAATACTGGTGATCCGTGTCGAAAACACGCATATTGACAAAATTGTTTCCATTGTTGTTCCAAAGTTGTTTTTTATTTTTTTTATTTGTGTAATTGTGTATAGCTTGAACCAATTCACTTGACCGCAGCTATCTTCAAATCGCCAAAAATAATACGAAAAAAAACAAGTAAAAATTATGGCCTTGTTTTCATCATCGATGGCTGCTACAATGTGACTGAGGGTGGATTTTGTTTTCTGTTTGCCTCACAGTAAAAAAGAGATCACGCTTCAGCGATCTCATTTGGTATTCTCAAATCTTATTATCCAGTTTTCAAAAAAGTATGTGGTTCAAAATCACCAAAGTGCAGAATTGGCTTTGCTATCAATATCTTAAATCTTGACTTTATTGAGAAAAGAAAATTAGTAAAATACTACAACTAACCTGTTTTGAGTGTACATGAAACAATACAATTTATTAAAGAAGTAAATTTTAAATTAAATCAATATAAATGCAGAGAAAGTCATTTCTGGAACGAGTCCTAATGTACGATCTTCAACAACAAGTTAAAATATTAATGACAAATTTAAGATATTTAACACTTGTTTGTTATTGCTTAATATACCGTATTTTGTATACAAAATCTAGTTTTGAAAAGGATACTAACAGAATTTCTTTTTTTAATTATAAAAATGCAAAAATAGTTTGTCCGATAGCGCATAAGTCATTTCAGTGAACGCATCGATAAAATCGAACAAAAATAATTTTGAGTGAACGCAGCCATTTGGTGTCAAACGTTAGTAGAGGAAGCAAACAATAACAAAGCCGGCTGTCAATTATTTTTCGTCAAATATTTTATATTTAGGTGGTAAGTACCTTTCAATTCATTACATCAATAGTCGTGAACGTGTCTTTTACATTTATTTATTGATAAAATTCTTTTTTACGACACGAAATAACAAAGTAACTTCAAATATTTTACTATTGACAAGGTCAGGTCGCGTTCAAGATGACCGCTGTATAATCAAAACGCGCGCTTATTTGAAATCGTCATTTCGTGAACGGTCATTTAGGGAACGTTCCCGAAAATAATGGCACGTATTTTGCATGTAGAAGATTTTGTATGTATTTTTTTTTCAATATTGCTTATATACAGAGTGTCCCACAGTCACCGCTCCAAATGAAAACCATGGATTCCTGAGGTCATTTTAAGTCGAAATTAATTAACTTTATCTATTTGTCCTTTTCTTAACCACAACAGCTCAGAAAAAGTTTTAATTCATTTGAATTAATTTTGTATTTAAAAATTTGTTTATTTTTTAAATTCACTCACTCACGGTTGTCCGCAGAAAAAAAGTTTTGGGACAAACTAAAACTGTAATAAATTCTTGATTGGATATAAAAAAAATCTTACGAATCGGACATAGTTTGGCAAAGATAAAGCCAGTTAAAGAAAAAGAGAGCTTTAAATGACCTCGGGAATCCATGGTTTTCATTTGGGGCGGTGACTGTGGGACACCCTGTATATACCCATGTTTTAAACAATGCTTAAGTTATGTACTTTGTTTTATTTTTGTTCATATTATCAAACTTATCAAAATTGATTTTTTTTAAATCAAAAAAAAAAAATTGCACGACTGGATCGTACGAACTCGCTCTTATGTAAAAGTACTTTGGAATTTAAGATACATTTTATAGATATAAAACATGGATTTAATGAGATAATAACGTTCAAATGCATAAAATTGCCGTCTGATTTCTAGAACTTACTTACTTTGAACTTTAAAAAAATAAGTATTTAATAATATTGATTTTAGGAAATAATTTCAAAAAAAAATCGATCATAGGTTTTGAAGTTATTGATTTAAAAAAAATAAAAAAAAATTAATAAATATTTTTTCGAATATTTTTATAGACAATATTATTTTAAACTTAAGGGGACTTCTGCTGAAAAATTTTGGTTAAAATCCTTAGAGCCGTTAATGAGAAAGTCGAAAATAAAAAAAAAAACGTTCTATGACAGGTACCGTTTATAACATTTTGCCAACAATTTTTTTTTTGACCATAATATCGCACCTAATTTTTTTTATCAAAATCGTTAGAGCCGTTACGAGTGTATGGCGGGGGGGGGGGGGGTACCGTTATTTTTGCACTTAAAAAAAAAAGAAAAAAACATGTGGATGAAAAATGTTAAAACTATATCTACCAAGTTTATCGAAAATTGGCCCAGCTGTTTAGGCTGCACTTGAACAAACAGACAGACAGACAGAATTGCGAGACCCACTTTTTTCGTTTTCCCTATAATTGTAATGTCAACTTTGATCAAAATCTCGAGTTCGATTTTTTTTAACAAATGCATAACTTGCCTTATGGTACCTACCTATAAGTCGCAAGTTAAAAACACGGATATAGTATTTTTCACAACCATTACAATTACGAACCTTTTTCAAAATTATTAAATGAGTTTATGAGAAAATATGTGGAAAATAAAATAAAAATTGTTGTTGAAAAGCTAGCCGTTTTAAACAAAAGTACGAATTTTTCTTCCAGAAAATTTTAAAGATAAACAGACCGAAAGACAGAAAGGCGACAACCACAAATTTCTCCATTCTCCAAAAAACGTTATGTTTCGATTGAATTTCTTTTCTCGCATAAAACCAATACTTGCTCCAAAGAACTGGTAAACACTTTATTCACTCTCGTCTATAGTATTTCCTTCATCACCATATACGCGGCTTTTAAGTTTCCCCGCTAAAACCTAAAACTCAAATTCACTTACTGAATATTCTTTCAGCAACGGACATGAACATATTTTTCAACCCACACCAATAATTTTTAAGCTCAGTATACATAAATTGCCTACTGATTATAAATCAACCCTTGAGATGGATAGAACTTTAAGGCTCGTATTCACCGAGCGCTCCTAAACGGCTCTTAACTTTACGAGGCTCTTAACTTGAAATTTCTGTGGGGTATTCACCAACCACTCGCAAGTGTTTTTCGAAGTTCGAAAATGAGAGCCACTCTCTCTTGTTCAGGCATACCCAAACTGCGAAATGTTGTGGAATGTTGGTCTTGACAGCAAATGGATACTCTTCTACTTGGCATTGCTCACATGGATTCGAGTCAAATGCGTGCGTGGCACACGAACAAGCGAACAAACTTTCGAAGAGAGCGTTCGTAAGTTAGGAGTGGTCGGGACCACTCCTAACTTTTAAGAGGGCTCGTAGATCTTCACTAATATTGCTTGGTGAATAGGTTTATGAGCTTCTTAAGTTATGAGCGCTCGGTGAATACCGGCCTAAGTGTATTGGTCACTATCCCATCTTTTTCGGACGTCTTGAAGATTACTTCTAAATATATCGTGGTCAACTAATTGCTAAGCACACAATATGTTAGCTGACTATATGAAACATCTTGTGCTCAGACGTAGCCCCTACTGTAAACACATCTTTCTTCATCCATTGCCTAACTTCTCACTTTTATCATCATCATTTTGAATATCATTTTGAATAACATTTTACATATTGTCAGATCTGTCAGTGAAAAACATGCTTACAATGTCTTATAACCGTGTAGTATTACAATTAATTGTCAGAAAATTAGTCTGACAATTAATTGTTAGATCATTGTCTGACAATTAATTGTAAGAAATCTGACAATCATGAATACGCTAGTTGTAATCTTGTAATCGTGTAATCTTGCAACTAATTGTCAAAAAAATGTATCTGACAATTATTTGTAAGACTCTAAATTGTAACACCCCGACTCCACAGGAGATAAATTCTCTCAGGATGCTCATCATGATATGAAATCTCCAATGGAGTCGCGATATTTCCTCTTTTGATATGATGTCTTCGGTTTTATCTTGATATAGATCTCTAATATGAAATTTGACAGATGTTTTTTTTTCGTAATTTTTGTCGTGAAATGACATTTTATTCTCATTATTTCGTGTCTTCTCATTTGGTTGGTTCTTGTCAAGTAAATACATTAACGTGTCATGTTATTCATTTATTCCTGCGTTAAGTTATGTTTGGTGTTATTTATTTATACTTTAGGTAGATGCGCATTCTTTTCTTTGCATATACAGGGTGATTGGCATAAGGTGTGACAAAAAGCTAGGGCGTATATGTTGGACTTAGACAAGAAAAAAATCGTATGGGAGGGCGGGGGTCTATTTCCCCCCGTTTAGGCGGGAGGGGCAAGTTAAGAGAAAAATCACTTAAAACCGGAAAAAAATTATTAGAAAATAACGGTGATACCTACAGAGTAATGCTATGGCATTTTAAAAAGCCAGAAATACATTCTTTAATTTTGTTTTTAAATAAAGTTGTTCGAGTGAATAGTTTTTGAAAAATTAATTTTCAAAATCAAAATTTTGAAAAAAAAAAAAAATGAAATTTTTTTTTTTAAACAATTTTTTTTTTCAAAATTTTACGTAATTAAGTATTATTTTTTTATTCAATATTCAATGCTCTTTTTAATTTTTGATCAAACACAAAAAACCGGATGTCAAAATGTTTTGTAGTTTTTGAGAAAATCAAAAATAACAAAAACTACTTTTGTTCTAAGAAAAGCCTTTTATTTTAGTTTTTACGTTTTTGGATTCTTATGTACATAGGTGAATTTACGATTGAAAGGATTAACTTTCTTTTTACTATTCTTTTAATTATCGTCTTATAAGCATACAATAATGTGACAAAGTACTGGATTAACCATATTTCACACATTTTTTCATTGAGAACACCTGCGTGAGAGCATTGGATTAATATTGATCTGCGAATGTTTTTTAAATAATGCAGCGTTACACGCCCTAACTAGTGACAGAAAAATGCAATTGCGAAATAAGAACAAAAATGTTCCTGAATCTTGAAATCAATTTAAATAATAAATACATGCATATTTAGATAAAATACATAATTACTGTTTATTTAAAGTTAATCCTTTCTTTCGTAAATGCACCTAAGCCAAGCCGACCCCACCATAATAAAAAAAAGTGGCAGGTCAATTTTAAACCAATGCTCTCACGCAGGTGTTCTCAATGAAAAAATGTGTGAAATATGGTTAATCCAGTACTTTATCACATTATTGTATGCTTATAAGACGATAATTAAAAGAATAGTAAAAAGAAAGTTAATCCTTTCAATCGTAAATTCACCTAAGAATCCAAAAACGTAAAAACTAAAATAAAAGGCTTTTCTTAGAACAAAAGTAGTTTTTGTTATTTTTGATTTTCTCAAAAACTACAAAACATTTTGACATCCGGTTTTTTGTGTTTGATCAAAAATTAAAAAGAGCATTGAATATTGAATAAAAAAATAATACTTAATTACGTAAAATTTTGAAAAAAAATTGTTTAAAAAAAAAAATTTCATTTTTTTTTTTTCAAAATTTTGAATTTGAAAATTAATTTTTCAAAAACTATTCACTGAACAACTTTATTTAAAAACAAAATTAAAGAATGTACTTCTGGCTTTTCAAAATGCCATAGCATTACTCTGTAGGTATCACTGTTATTTTCTAATAATTTTTTTTCTGTTTTAAGTGATTTTTTTCTTAAATTGCCCCTCCCGCCTAAACGGGGGGAAATAGACCCCCCCCCCTCCCATACGATTTTTTTCTTGTCTAAGTCCAACCTACACGCCCTAGCTTTTTGTCACACCTTATGCCAATCACCCTGTATATATAATTTTTGTTAGCTTTACGTCTTGCTAATTTCTGTTGTCCGCACAAAACACATCCCGTGCAGTAGGGATAGAAATGAAATATCATGACATAATTTTCCCAGCGAAGCAATAAGAAAATGTAGAGATAGAGATTTGAGATATTTAGTTGGAGAGACAGATATCTTGTGGAGTGGTGTAAAACGTATTTGATAATCGTGTACACCAGGCATGTCAAACTCGCGGCCCGCGGGCCGCATGCGGCCCACATCAAATATTTTTGCGGCCCAATCTTAAATTTACAACTTGCAGATATTTTCCAATTTTGCACATTAAATTTTTCCCCAAACGAACAAAAATACATTTATGAACACACTTAAAACAAACCGGGGAATCCCATGAAAATGTTTTTAATTTTTTCATTTCAACACCGTAAATTGTACGCATGCACACAGACAATGAAAACATAAAAATGGCTGTAAGGAGCTGTTGGTAAGAATGAGATAGACAGATTTCGTTTGATTTTAAGTGACGATTTTTGGGAAAACTTCTGTGAGGTGGGGAGTTTGTTTATTTGTAGAAAAAAAATTGGGAAACAGTCATTCAAGTTAATAAATTTATATTTGGCTTCCTTGTTTGAAGTATTCGTAATAGAATTTTTCATAATTTATATCAGAATTTTGTAATTGGTTCGGTATGTCTTTTTCAAAACCAAGTGGTAGTAAATCCAAGCGAAAAATTTGTGATGAACATCGAAATTTTCAAGAAAAGTGGGAACTAGAATACTTTTGTTGTGAAGTGAATAATAAAATAATTTGTTTAATATGCAATAACCACATTAGTGTTCCAAAGTTATACAACATAAAGCGTCACTATGAACAACATAAATCTAAATATGACAGCTATGAAGGAATTATAAGGCAACAAAAACTAAAAGAGTTAAAGCTAGAACTGAAAAAACAACAGCACATGTTTACTAAAGTTTTTCAAGAAAGTGAAGCGGCGGCGGTACATGCAAGTTACGTTTTGTCGGAGTTGATAGCCAAACACTCGAAACCTTTTACAGAAGGTGATTTCATCAAGGAATGTATGATAAAAGCTGCAGAAATTGTTTGTCCTGAAAGTGTGAAGGCTTTTCAAGTAATCTCTTTATCACGAAATACAGTTGCAGAAAGAGTTACCGATTTGGCTAGCAATATAACTGATCAGATCAAAGAAAAGTCAACAAGTGTTGAAGCTTATTCGATTGCCTGTGACGTAAGTACGGACATTGGAGGCAAAGCTCAATTAGCTGTGTTTCTTCGTGCTTGTGACACGAATTTCAATGTTTTTGAGGAGTTATTGAAACTAGTACCGATGCATGGGACTACAACAGGGAAAGACATATTTAAATGTGTTTATGAACTTCTCCAAACATACAATCTTCCCCTGTCCAAATTGATTTCTGTTGCAACAGATGGTGCTCCTTCAATGACTGGAAAAAACAACGGTTTAGTAGCAATATTACAAAGCAAAATCCGTGAATCTTATCACGAATCAAACATTCATCACACGCATTGTATTATCCACCAGGAGGTTTTGTGCACAAAAGTAATGAACATGGAACATGTGTTGAAACCTCTAAAAAAAATTATAAATTTTATAAAATCGCGTGGCTTAAATCAGCGTCAGTTTTCGGATTTCTTAAGTGAACAAGGAAGTGAATATTCCGGCTTAACATACTATACTGAGGTACGTTGGCTATCTTGCTCAAAGGTTCTTCAACGGTTCTGGGACTTGAAAGCAGAAATATGTCAATTTTTGATAAGTAAAAATGAAGACACAAGGATGTTTCATGATTCTGTCTGGTTGCAGGATGTATCTTTCATGGTAGATATAACAAAACATCTATCCGACTTAAACTTAAAACTACAAGAAACAGATCAGATCATTACGAAAATGTGTGACCATGTTAAAGCATTCAAATGCAAGCTAGATCTTTGGGAAAAAAAAACTTGAGAGAAGAGAATTTGACGCATTTTCCTATATGCAATATGTATAAACTTAGTTTAAGTGAAACAGTGTCCTATTACAAATACGCAGAGAAAATTTTAAGCCTTAGAAATGAATTTGAAAAACGTTTCGCAGATTTTGAGTCTTTGAAAGACAAGTTTACTTTATTTTCATCGATTTTTTCTATAAATATACAGTACCTAACCAAATGCAAATGGAGGTTATCGAAATCCAATGTGACTCCGATCTGAGATCTAAGTTTAATGAAGTTGGGATACCTGAATTTTACAAGTACTTGCCAGTCAGATTTGAGAAGACTCGAAGATTGGCTTATGAAATCATGTCCGTCAAGTTAGCATTACCACTTCAAAATTTTCAAAATGTAATAATTGGATTAATTGTCGTGAATTTTTCGTAAATTTGTCGTGAAACGAAAAAATTTGTCGCGCTTGTATTTTAAAAAATAACCCCTGGTAATGCTAACTTGACAGTCAAGTTAGCACTACCACCCCTCAAAATTGGGTAAAATGAACTCGAAAAAGAAAAAGGTAAGTGTAAATAATTGTCGTGAATTTGTCGTAAATATGTTGTAAAATCAAAAATTTTGTAGCGCAATTTTTTTAAAAAATAACCCCTAGTAATGCTAACTTGACAGTCAAGTTAGCACTACCACCCCCCAAAATAGGGTTAAATGAACTCGCAAAAGAAAAAGGACAGCGTAACTAATTGTCGTAAATTTGTCGTAAATATGCTGTAAGACCAAAAATTTTGTCGCGGTACGCCTGCGGCTACGAACGTAAATTTTAAAAAAATGACCCCTGGTAATGCTAACTTGACAGTCAAGTTAGCACTACCACCCCCCAAAATTAGGTAAAATGAACTCGCAAAATAAAAAGGACAGCGTAAATAATTGTCGTAAATTTGTCGTAAATATATCGTAAAACAAAAAAAATTTTCGCATCATTTTTTCTCAAAAAAATGCCATGAAAATGCAAAAGTCCATAAAAAAGCATTTTTTCATTAAACCTAGCACTACCATACCACAACTATCTGTTAAAACTATTTTTTACTCTGCAATTTATTTAAACAATTGTCGTAAGACGTCTTTGAATAAGTTCTGTCATAAAATAATTTGTCGCGCCCTTCTTGCCCAAAAAAATGCCCTAAATATGACAAAAGTCCTTAAAATAGCATTTTTTCATAAAAGTTAGCACTACTATACCAAAACTATCTGTTAAAACTATTTTTTTACTCTGCAATTTGTTTAAACAATTGTCGTAAGACGTCTTTGAATAAGTTCCGTCATAAAATAATTTGTCGCGCCCTTCTTCCTCAAAAAAATACCCTAACTATGACAAAAGTTCTTATAAGGAAAAGGGAACGTCATGTTCGTCTTTACTACAATCTTTACTTCTGAATTTCTCGAAATTTCCTTAATGCAGAAATAAAGTTCTTCTGCATTTTGTTCTCTTTCTCACTATCTAACAAATATGAATTCTGTATTGGCATCTCAATGAAATGCAGATACAATTAAATTCACCATAAGGCTAGGCGCGCACATTCAATTTTTAATTTCGCAACTACTTGGTTCGAGCAACTAAAAAGTTTGTGTTTTGACACAAACTAAACGATTGCCTAAAATGGATTCGCTTTTTGTGTAGCATATAATTATATGCACCTGCACGAATATTCAACCAAATAGTTCATCTGTTTTCTATGTATAAGCGAAAAAAGAGTTGTGTAACTAAAAATTGAATGATCGCGCCTAGCCTAAGAAAAAAATCCGTAAGCTTGATGTCTCGTGTAAAAGGGTTATAAGTATTGAACAAACCGAATACACCTTAATTGAATTGAATAAAATTGAATAACTATGGTGGAACAACTTTTGATTCAAAATGTCAAATTTGAAGTTTGAAAACAAATTGCAGAGTAAAACAATAGTTTTAACAGATAGTTTTGGTATAGTAGTGCTAACTTTTATGAAAAAATGCTATTTTAAGGACTTTTGTCATATTTAGGGCATTTTTTTGGGCAAGAAGGGCGCGACAAATTATTTTATGACAGAACTTATTCAAAGACGTCTTACGACAATTGTTTAAATAAATTGCAGAGTAAAAAATAGTTTTAACAGATAGTTTTGGTATAGTAGTGCTAACTTTTATGAAAAAATGCTATTTTAAGGACTTTTGTCATATTTAGGGCATTTTTTTGGGCAAGAAGGGCGCGACAAATTATTTTATGACAGAACTTATTCAAAGACGTCTTACGACAATTGTTTAAACAAATTGCAGAGTAAAAAAATAGTTTTAACAGATAGTTTTGGTATAGTAGTGCTAACTTTTATGAAAAAATGCTATTTTAAGGACTTTTGTCATATTTAGGGCATTTTTTTGGGCAAGAAGGGCGCGACAAATTATTTTATGACAGAACTTATTCAAAGACGTCTTACGACAATTGTTTAAATAAATTGCAGAGTAAAAAATAGTTTTAACAGATAGTTTTGGTATAGTAGTGCTAACTTTTATGAAAAAATGCTATTTTAAGGACTTTTGTCATATTTAGGGCATTTTTTTGGGCAAGAAGGGCGCGACAAATTATTTTATGACAGAACTTATTCAAAGACGTCTTACGACAATTGTTTAAATAAATTGCAGAGTAAAAAATAGTTTTAACAGATAGTTGTGGTATGGTAGTGCTAGGTTTAATGAAAAAATGCTTTTTTATGGACTTTTGCATTTTCATGGCATTTTTTTGAGAAAAAATGATGCGAAAATTTTTTTTATTTTACGATATATTTACGACAAATTTACGACAATTATTTACGCTGTCCTTTTTATTTTGCGAGTTCATTTTACCCTATTTTGGGGGGTGGTAGTGCTAACTTGACTGTCAAGTTAGCATTACCAGGGGTCATTTTTTTAAAATTTACGTTCGTAGCCGCAGGCGTACCGCGACAAAATTTTTGGTCTTACAGCATATTTACGACAAATTTACGACAATTAGTTACGCTGTCCTTTTTCTTTTGCGAGTTCATTTAACCCTATTTTGGGGGGTGGTAGTGCTAACTTGACTGTCAAGTTAGCATTACTAGGGGTTATTTTTTAAAAAAATTGCGCTACAAAATTTTTGATTTTACAACATATTTACGACAAATTCACGACAATTATTTACACTTACCTTTTTCTTTTTCGAGTTCATTTTACCCAATTTTGAGGGGTGGTAGTGCTAACTTGACTGTCAAGTTAGCATTACCAGGGGTTATTTTTTTAAAATACAAGCGCGACAAATTTTTTCGTTTCACGACAAATTTACGACAAATTCACGACAATTAATCCAATTATTACATTTTGAAAATTTTGAAGTGGTAGTGCTAACTTGACGGACATTATAAAATCATTTGTATGTTTGGAAGCACCTATCGATGCGAGCAGTTATTTTCACTTTTGAAAGGAAATAAGTCACCTGTAAGATCCAGAATAACTGATTTACATTTGGGGTCTGTTCTAAAAGTAATAACTGCCAACAAAATTTCACCACAAGTTGAGAAGATGGTAACAGAAAAGAGATGCCAAGTGTCTGCCAGAAAAAATTAATATTGCTATTGTTCTTCTTCTTTTTCTTTCTTTAAATAAATTTGTTTCATACAAAAATGTTTTCTTTTTTTTTTTTGCGGCCCATAAAAATTTAGATCCTCCTGTTTTGGCCCGTGATAACCATTGAGTTTGACATGCTTGGTGTACACACACAATTTATTGTTAGGCCAACCAATTTTTATCGTTGCCTGACGTTTCTAACAATGAAGAAATCGTAAGATGTACGTTTTTTAGCATCATAAAATTTTTTCATTGTCAAACAATTTGCAGCCAAGGTGCAAATGAAGTAGTTTCCATAACCAACAAAAACTGACAATTAGTTGTGTGTGCACACGGTTGGTAAGAAATCTATCAATCTTTTACAATTAATTGGTACCTAGGTATTTAGCCAGCTATCTGAAAATAAATTGTCAGCCAACTTCTGACAATAAATTGTAAGAGATTGCTAGATTTTCTGCCAACTGTGTACAGACACAATTTAATTGTCAGCTCATTGGTAAATAATTTTCAGACATTGTCAGGTCTTACAATATTGTAAGATCTACCAATCATGTAGACTAAGCGAAATTCAACCGATTTTATATTTCACCAAAAGAGATCTTCGCCATTTTAGTAAGATAAACAATCTTTATAAATTATGTGCAATATACTCGTACACAGGTTTAAGTTAAAAAATTATTTTTTGTTAACTAAAATAAACATACACACTTTCATAAATGCATTATGCACACGAAAATGTATAAATATCTAACTGGGACATTATAGTCCCGCGTACTAAAAATCTTCGCTGGCTGCTACTCAAAAAACTCAAGTGCAAATGTGAAACTCAAGTATTCCTCGACGCAAAAATACACATATTCAAAAAATGTTTGCAGCTCCACCTCCCCGCCCATTAATCTCATTCTTCTCAACTACCACAAATATGCCTTACACCTTGGTTAGAAGTGGAAGGATTCGAAGAAGAATTTTCAATTAAATATTTCCCAAATAAGCTTTTCTTGTAAAGGAAAAGAGGGATCAGGGCTCGAGATAAGATGACGTATTATGGCGCAATGGATATAATGCGAGAAAATCTCTTAATTTAATTGAGGACACCTGATGAGCACTTTGTTGTATATGATTGTATTTACCTGCAGCCTTATCCGCACATTTCATCAACTTTTTCAATATCCCTCAGTTTGATAAAATATCGCCTATGCTCTGCTGTGAGTTGCGTTAAATTTGTATTAAATTTAGATGTTCGATTTAGGGGCGGATGAAGCTGAAACAGAGGTAAATACGAAGAGTAAATGCTGCTCTAGAAACCTATTCCTTGGTTAAGAAGTG
Organism: Chrysotoxum bicinctum; assembly: GCA_911387755.1. NCBI lineage: Eukaryota > Metazoa > Arthropoda > Insecta > Diptera > Syrphidae > Chrysotoxum > Chrysotoxum bicinctum. Next base: position 136,013,851 of record OU426988.1, read on the forward strand.
TTAGGCAAATTATTTGAGCTTCATGGTTAACAATTCCAGTGTCTTGTTATATTGATTGTAAGGTATTTTGTGTCATTGACAGTTCCTATTAATCTTGAAATTACCAATTCATAGTACCATGATGTGTGTACCAACGTGTATCTAGGCAAACAGAATATTTCAACCCTTAAAGTCAATTTGTTGAGTGCCCCAAAATGTAGAAAAATCAATAGGATACTCGTATCAACAGTTATTTAAGTTTAAAAGCTAGCAAATTTATTTCTTTTTTCTTAAAGATTTTTAAATACTCCTTTAAATAATTTTTTTTTTAATTTAAAATTTTAGCTAAAAGATAATACTTTTATATTTTAATTGATTTGAAAAATAATTCGTTTTAATTTTTTTTTTTTAGAATTGGGTTTTAAAATATAATCGAATTTGGTTTTGATTTATAAACCTAAACTACCTGTTTGCCCCAAAAAAAATTTAGATATATCTAAATCTTGGTGATCAACAAAATGTGAAATTCATTTGAAAAGTATTTCTCAAAAGCTCAATGAATAATATTGTAGTCACAGTTGAGGAAGATAAAGAGTATCGTCAGGAACCTGACGGAATTCCAGATTTTGTTTTAAACAAATTGTTGTGCGGCTGCAATAATAATGAAATTATGTCAGGCAGCACTTGAACAATATTTAGAAGAACTCATTCATAATTCCATTCACAGAAAGCTTAATCGTAGAGATGTTTCTAATAAGAGGCCAATAGCCAAACTCCTATAATTATCAAAAATCTTTGAGGCTAATGTGTTATTTCAGCTGTAAACATTGTCGTGCGGTTGAGTAACAATATGAACAAGTTACTTATCTTTTATAATTCAAGTCATTTATATAAAGGGTTTTCCAATAAGGACTTGACAACTTTTTTTTTTTTAAATAAAACGCAAACCATTTGAGCTTGAAGTACAATCAAACATTTATGAATGAAACTCGACTTCGTTCATATGGCCAGGGCGGGCACGTTTGCAGCAGTCGATTCGTTGGACCCAATTTTCGATGACTCGGCCACACATTTCGTCGGCTTGTTGACATAAACCAATGACTTAACGCACGATGCGGCTAATCGACTGGCCCATTTCTTGAGATAACACGCTCATCAAACTTACTCTTCAATAAATCGATTTTAAGGTGTGCTGTGTGCCTTGTGGCACCATCCTCTTGAGACCAAATGTCGTCGTCCAAGTCCATATATTTTAAATCGGGCCAAAAATAATCGGTAATCATGGCGCTTCTCACACTAACGTGACGATCGTTATCGTCGACGAAAAAATATGGCCCAATAATGGATGAAGTGGTAATTCATGAAGCAAATGTGAATTTTCACCCAACCAATAATGCATATTTTGTTTAATTGACGAGTCCATTGAGCCAAAAATGAGCTTCGTCACTGAAGATTATTTTGCGATGAAATTCATCATCTTGGAGCATCTTCTCTAGAGCCCGATCGGAGAACGTACGTCGCTTCAAATGGTCCATCGGCTTCAATTCGTGAGTCAGCTTGATCTTGTATGGGTGTAAACCTAGATCCTTGCGTAAAATACGCCATAATGTGGTCTGAGCGATGCCAAATTCTTGAGAATGCCATGCAATTGACTAATTTGCATCGTTTGCTAAGGCCGCTTGAACGGCAGCAATATTTTCGACATTTCGACCAACCCGTTTTCTCACTGACACGGCAACATCACACAACGAATATGTAGACTTTTGCACTAAAATTGTTACTGCCCGTCTACTAAAGCGAGAATTACGCCCGAAAATTGGAGTTAACGCTCTTAAAGTTGAGGTCACCGACTACGAATTTAGGTAGAAAATTTTTATAATTTGTAAACGTTTCCCGTTCATGTACTTTACCATGATGAAAATGTTGAGTTTACTGAATAAATCGATAATAACAGTTTGGTGACTGATTAGTGTAAGAGTGCGTTCACAAATTAAATTCAAAGTTGTCAAGTCCCTATTAGAAAACCCGATATAAAGCTACTGAAAACGACTATCTAGTTGATTGTATCAATACAGACTTAACAAACGTTTTCGACAAGTTGTCTCATTTTTCTTCTTCTTTTATTCAAGCTTCCATCTTTTTTTTTAGAAAAATAACTTCTAATTTACCAAAAGTAAACCCTAGTGTACCTCAAGGTAGCCACCTTGGTCGAATATTCTTTGCTATCAATGACATTGTTTTGATAGTAAATTCCCTTAGAGTATTTATTTACCCTGATAATATTAAATTATTTGAAATTATATCAAACCAATATGATTCTGGTTTCCTTCAAAATGACTTAAATATATTTTCTGATTGGTTTTCATGTGTTTAAAGCTCAATCGATGTCATTTTTTAGAAGAAATAACAAGCACTATAGCACTGTTATTTCGCCACAATACTCTGTGCATATTGATTTGTCCAGCGTAAATAGATAGAGTAAAGTCGGGTAATATGGACCACCAATCATATTTTTGTTAAAAATACACAAACGATGTAAGTTTTCTTAAAGATATTAAAAAAATATGTATATATCAGTTCATTCTGGGGTGCCAGCACGTAACTTGATACAATCGAGTCTAGTCGATGTAATCGAGTATAGGGAGTTTCTTATTTGATTCAATCGAATCGAAAACAATCGGCTGATCATAAGAAAGAACTGTCTGTTTTCGATTGTATCGACCTAACTCGATCGTATCAAGTAACGTGCTAGGGCCCCTGATTAAAAAAGTAGCAACAAAAAAATAAATTCACTTTATAAAAAAATAACAAAAAACAAAAAGTTAAATAACTCTAAAACGTTACAAAAAAGTGGAGGGTAATATGGACCACCAGGTCTTCACTCCATTGACGGCTATTTATCCATATGACATATGCCTTGCCAACCAATTCACATGTATCAAAATCATCAATGGTCTATCATTCATCCTCATACAAACCCGAAACTTCTTATATTAAAAAGGCGGGTAATGTGGACCACTAGTTCATATACTCCATTCCTCCCGTGGTGCATATTACCCGCAACATAATGTTTGGAAACAAAGCAATTTTACAACAAAATGAGACTCTTTACAATAGTGTTATAAATAAAAACCTTAAAACAAATATTCACTTCTTATATTTAAAAAATAAAAGGAGGACAAAATATATATTTAACTATAGAAAAAAGAAGAAACACCTACAAAAAAAAAATAATCAATGAATTGGATTTTTTTTTAATCCGGACAACTTCGTGTCGCGTTACTCCAGACTACTCAAACTATACAAGTTCATAGAGCGTTCACATTAAAACTTAGGAATCAAGATGGCTATACATTTATTGGTTTTAAGACCTTTTAGATGATTATTTTCAGTATCAAAAAAATCTAACTCAATGTCTTAAACTTATATAGAGACTTCGAAAGCGCGATCATCAAGGAGGTGAGAACTAGCCTTGTGATACAAAGAAGCACCTTTGGCTTGGAGTCTTGTGAAATTCTTCAAGTTGTTGCTGTTGAAGTATTCGGGCGGTATCATAGACGGGTTTGCCTTAAAATGGATTATAGATGTTAACATCTAACATAATTTCCCTGATTAAGCTGAGTTAGGACTTTGTCAAAGAAAATTTTCAAGACCGTATGGCAGTTTGATTGATGTGATTATGGACAAAATACGTTATCTTTCCAGTGAAATGTTTTTGTCAACTAAATCCATTTTTGAGGAAATCCTAACAACCAACAACTTCTTCATCTTCAACACATGCCACTGTCGTTTCTTCTTTACCATTACATACTACAGCTCCCATTTCATTTGCTCCTCAAGCATCCTCAAGCTTACCTTCATTCCCTCTAGAGCCGGTTATAACAAAATTCGGCACTACGTGGTCTGTATCAAAATGGAATTGTCGATTCAATACACTCCTCGAACACGCCAAAAAAATAAAATGCACGACTTGTTCACAAGAACTTGCTTTTATGTTATAGACCAAGAATTTTAAAAATTCATTGCGCAAAATTTTATTTGCATAAGTACGATGTAAAAGCTGATTTAGTATGAAACTAGGCTAAAATAACGAACAGCAACATACCTACTTTCTCTACTTTTTTATTTAAGTTAAAATTATCGAATACCTATTCTATTTTTAGTATGGTCTGTTCACTAAGTTTTTTTGCACGAACTAGTTGTACCGTTTTTTGAGAAAAACAAAAAAAAAAAAAGGTCGGAATGGTTTTCGGAATTTTGTTTCAATCATTACCTATAGCTTTAACTAAATGAAATTTTGGGAATTTTTTCTTAAAAAATATGTGGCAAGGTTTTGGAGAAAAAGCATATTTTATAAAATTTATATTTCATAAAAATTTTGTATATAAAAGTTTATTTAAAAAAAAGCCGCTACAACGATTTTTCATCACATGGCATTCTGTTTTAAGCTCCAACTACTAAAGGTGTTGTTTTAGTCATTTAAAAAATGGATTTCAGCAAAATCCCCCAAAAAAATAAAATTTACATTGCATTCATGCTGTAAATGTTATTTGTGTTGATAACCATCGAATTTTATATTGCGTCATAAATAGTTTTATGCAAAAGACTTAAAAGCAATCAAAAGACTTAAAACAAAGTTACAGTTAAACTCAAATAACATAACATAACTTTCCAAAAGAAACCTGAATCGAAATGTCCCTTCCTTAGTTTAGGCTCATGTGTTTTTCTACATTACTTTACACCACTGTGTATCAAAGGGCACAGAGTGCCCAGCCAAGTTTTGGCACTACACCCTTTTTACAGGAACAAACTCAGGCCATTTTTGACCCCCTCCTATCTTCAGTAACAATGAAGTCAGAAACTTAAAACTCCGAATATATGCTAAGCTAGTCAGGCACAGGCGCCTCACCAAATTTAAGTTTTCTATAATAAGCGGTTCCTGAGATATAAGGCCTCAAAAATCACAAAAACCGTAACTGACTGACTCACTGACTGACTGACTGACAGATCATCAAAATTATGGAGCACTTCCCGACATCGTAGAATCTTGTCATTTTGCACAACGGTAGGTCTTGTCATGCAAGCAGAGGAAAAAATCAAAAATTTGAAATTTTCCATTCAGGGGCGTGATATCCGCCCACTTTCTACGAATTGGTGTTGGTTGAATGGAGCACTTCCGACTGCTGTAAAACGATGAAATTTGGTGAAGTGGTAAGGCTTAAATTGCACTCAAAGAAAAAAATATAAAATTAGCGGTTTTCCATTCAGGGGCGTGGTATCCGCCCACTTCTTCAGAACTGATGTAAATTATATATGGCACACTTCCGATTGCTGTAGAACAATGAAATTTGGTAGAACGGTAGGGCTCGAATTGCATATAAAGGACCAAAAATAAAAATTGAGGTTTTCAATTCAGGGGCGTGGTATCCGCCCACTTTCTGAGAAAATGTTTAATTTATATGGAGCACTTCCGATTGCTGTAATTAGGGTAGGTATGTTAGTGTTAGGTATCTTGCCAGGATAAGAAGAAATAATTGAAGCGCAAATCAAAACAACCAATAACAAAAAGAAAATATACCAAAAGAAATAGGAAGCTATAAACTAAGTTGATTTTAGTAGGTAGAGTCCACCCTTCTATCTTTCCGTATCTTTCAAGATTTTGACATGGCAAAATATATTAAAATCTTTGCAAAAAGGAGTGAGATCAGACCAAAAAACATAAATGTTAAAAAAAGAGCCAAGTTCTTCTATACAAAAACCTTTGTTAGATCTAAAAGTACCTCAAGTTCTTACTTCATGAAGGCTTAATACCGAATATTTAAAGTAGAATAATATTGAAACAGCTACAATGTAATAGGCCCTTATTGCGAGTGTCGTTTGTTAATCGATCAACGACTTTTGTCGAAAATCGTTCATCGAAAAATTAAGATATCTGAAGTTATTCTAGAATAAGATACCATAATCTGTGTTTTTATATCTGGTTACAACAACATTAAGTTATCTAAATAGCTTTGGTTACAAATTTTAACGCATTAAACATTTTGGAACTATCGACTTTTATCGAATCGAACGTTGACGACACTCGCAATAAGGCCCATAGAGAAATTTTATTATTTAATGATTACTGACTAAAATTTTATGGGCTTACTGGTCAAGTTTTCAAAACCTTTTGAATTGGGCATACAAAAAAACTTGCCAAGTAAGCCCATCAAATTTTAGTCAGTAATTAATTATTCGTTTTTACAAGTCAGCAGTGGGTGCCTCTCTCTCCCTAGTTGAAAAAATAAGGAAAAACCTTACGGTTTTTGTGCCATCAGTATCTTATGATCTTGTTACCGAAATTTTATAAACGCTAATCTAACCTAAACCCCTTGGAAGGTCTCGAGTTCGATTCTCAGCCGCTGCAAGAAAGTTTTTTTTCAGGGGTGTACTGCCTCTTGCGAGGAATTGACAAATTCTCCAAGAGTATCTCTTGTCATGAAAATTTAATTTAATTTTTTTTTTCTAGTATTCCCCAACTGGGACTCCTCTGACAAAAGTTGATTCTCAAAATCACAACTAAAAATTTCTCCCCAACTCAATATTTTTTCGTTATAAACTTTTTTTTCGGCTTAACTTTTTCGTAGCTTTTTTAAAAAAAGTGCCTGTCAAAAAGGCGAACTTCCCTCATCCATTCGGCCACGGCATATATACCATCCTACTCTGACCTTTGGTCCGTGTTGGTATTCTGTCACGGTCTAACTGCGACACCCGGCTTTTTCGATGGGGTGCATGCCGCTGTCGAATCCAACCGCGCATATAATGATCTCTTTCAAATTGGTGATTTGAACACCAACCTTGGTTAATGGACGAGTTCAGCTCTTATCCGTCAATTTGAAATGGTCTTAAAAGTAAAACAAAAAATTATCAAAGATCGCGAATAAAGTCCCCAGCCTAACCGACCCAACTCAAAAACTCTGTTAGATGGGACCCCATGCCATTTTCCCAACAAACATGATGAGACAGGATCCGATGGTTTACGCGAAATTTGAAATATTCTAAGCCCGTAGACTTTCGCACAGACAACGTGATTTTACTTGGTGTGCCCTTTGAGTATATATAATATGGAGGGCTCGTTCCTATCCCTAATGCATTGTAGTACCATACTTGAAGTTGTGATAGGAGTCGCTGTCTCACTTTCTGTAAGTTAAGGATACAGCCGTATCCTCCGATTTGTGCTTACCTTCTCCTCGCATATAGTTCTCCGTCACATGTGATATGAAGCACTCGGCAATAACTTTGTCTTACACAAATTTGAGTAGCGCCCCCTATGATAGTCACGCATTTGGAATAGAAACGAGCCCTCCATATTATATATACTCAAAGTGCCTGGACACATTGACGGAAGATCGCAATGCCTCACTGCGCACTTAATGGCTACACACAGAAATAAACGTACTTGGTGATGCAAGAAAATTGACAGTAGAAGAACGGTTGGAATGTAGAACACGGCATATTGCGAAGTAAGTACCTGGACACATTGACGCAAGTGCACATGAAACTTGCATGAACATATAAAAGAGAGAATGATTTTTAATAAGAGGTAAAGAGATGGACTGAAGTTACCGGCTGGACGCTAAAATAAAAATGTAATTATCTGTCAAAATAGGAACGATATTAGAACGGAACTTGATTCACTGCACAGAGTTTGATAATAAATTATGAGATTCGTGCAGATTTTTTATTTTTCAGTCCATCTCTTTCCCTCTTATTAAAAATCATTCTCTCTCTTTTATATGTTCATGCAAGTTTCATGTGCACTTGCGTCAATGTGTCCAGGTACAAAGGGTGTGCCAGACACTTAGGCCGGTATTCACCGAGCGCTCATAACTTAAGAAGCTCATAAACGTATTCACCAAGCAATATTAGTGAAGATCTACGAGCGCTCTTAAAAGTTAGGAGTGGTCCCGACCACTCCTAACTTACGAGCGCTCTCTTCGAAAATTTGTTCGCTTGTGCGTGTGCCACGCACGCATTTGACTCAAATCCATGTGAGCAATGCCAAGTAGAAGAGTATCCATTTGCTGTCAAGACCAACATTACACAACATTTCACAGTTTGGGTATGCCTGAACAAGAGAGAGTGGCTCTCATTTTCGAACTTCGAAAAACACTTGCGAGTGGTTGGTGAATACCGCACAGAAATTTCAAGTTAAGAGCCTCGTAAAGTTAAGAGTCGTTTAGGAGCGCTCGGTGAATACGAACCTTAAAATTGGGCAGAAGGACATACTAAATTTATGTTGGTGTGAACTTGCAATCACACATGTCGTTGAACATGTGTCAAGGTCTTCATGTTTTGTAATCCTGTGTGGACCATCTGTCGCACATCCACATATCTTGTGGACAATCTGTCACACACTGTGTGTACCTGTGTGTTGGTGCCGTTGTGACTCATTCATCATATATACATGGATTTTGTGACCGCCTGTCACTCAACTCTGTATTGCAAATTCGAAGTCCTAGTTTGATTGCTTTTCCAAAATACTTAAGGGTAGGTCTACCTCAGAAGCAAACTCAAATCTCATGTAAAAACGTGTACATGTATTGGTGCACAAATATGGCTCTCTTAGTTAAGAATTTTTGTGTTAAGAAAATAAATTTAGCTCGTCTCGTCGTCGTCTCTTCAGGATACCTCTTTTTTCGCATCACGCATAGAGATAGAGAAAGATGGAATAGAATATCAAAAAAAAAAAATAACAGAAAACGGGAACAAGGCACGAGTGGCAAGCTGGCAAGCCGCACAGGCAGCGCACAAGCATTTGATTTTGAATTGACTCGGATTGCGCACAAGATAAATGAAAGTTTTTTTCCTTTTGTATTTTGGGTAGAAAAATTAATTTTTCGTGAATCGTGATTGTTTGAGGTTTAGGAAAGGCAAATTGAGTTTTTTGCATTCAGCGCTCACAATTAGACACAATAATAGACGGTTTGTTTTCTGTTTTATTTTTGGTTGCAGGTGAATTGAAACTTTTTGCATTTAGGTAGATAGCGTTTTTATTCTTTGCGTATTTATACAAGGTTAATCTGTTGGTTCTAGGACTTTTACTTTTCAGGATATTTTAAAAAATAAAGAAAAGGGAGCACAGATTTAGACATTAGGAAACCGGGGAATTTGCTCTGATATTTATAATTCATTTTTAATGTAGACAATTAATTTTAGGAAAAAGTTCACAATTCAAAAATTGCTCAACTAAAAAAATTATTAAATTTCCTAACCCAAGTAAATTAATACACTTTCAAAAATAATAATAGTAACTATGTACCTATGTATACCTATAAATGTTCTTTTGAGTCTTTTTCAAAGGGCTGTAACTCTGCGAAAAGTGGTCGTATTGGGATGAAACCAAAAGCGTTTTAAATATTTCTTTTTCTTGTTTCAGAGTTTCTAAAAATAAAAAATATCCATAGTTAAACATTTTAATTTTTTATTTTTTAAAGAGCTTCATTGTCTTGAGATTATTTATGATTTAATAAAATTAATAAGTGCAAAAAAATATAGCTTCAGATTAAAAAGTGGTTCCGTCTTTGACTACTAATTTACATGTAAAAATTGACAACAAAAAAGGTAAATTGGGCAGTTTTGAAAACATGAATAAATTCGTTATAGATAATGGATTCTTTGAAACAATTTATGGAGATACATAATTGATTTTTTACAATTGACCGTTCATTTAAGAAAAGTGGAGAACTGTTTTTTAAACAAACAGATTATCAATTTTGAAATTGGTTGATCAAACCGTTCGTTTATTATCTATTGTTCCTGAATATTATTTACCTAATCATCAAAATAAAAACAATGATAACAATTTTCATAGTTTTGCATTTGTTACACATCTTAGACTTGAAATTCCTATCAGCGTTACCACTTTCGGAAAAAAATGGAAGGAGATTTGAAGAAAAAAGTGAAGTAAATTGGGAAAAATCGAAGTAAATTGGGAAAAATCGATGTAGATTTTAAAATGACTTTTTACTTGCTTTTAGAAAAATTTGAACTGGGAATTTTCATAAGTGGACATTACAACACAAAAGAGTAATGATTCCGTCTATCTGCAACTCTGTACCGCAATCTGTAGCCTAGAGGAGAAATTGAAATGGTTTGTTTTACTTTAGCTCGGTTCCTTCCATACAGCCATTATGAAATATTATAATTATTTTGAAAACGGCTCTCATGCTTTTTTTTTTAAATTATGTATAGATAACTGTATCACCAATGCAGTCCACACTTTGGTAAAAAATAAATGTTATTATCGGTACCTGTCATAGAACCTTCTTTTTATTTTCTACTTTTTCATTTGCGACTCTTCCGATTTCGATCAAAATTTTTACATCGCAGATTCTTTGATTTTGAAATAATATTGTATACGACAAATGTTTTCCTTAAATATATACTTTTAAATACTTAAAATTGTCAATACATTTCTTTTAATTAAAGAAAATTATGTACAAAAATTTAATTTAATTTAATTAATAAAACATTCTTTTATAAAAAATAACATTAAAATTACTATATTTAAATATAGTTTAATTTTAAATTAAAAACACATATACAAGCGAAATTTTCATACATAGGATTCGTGTACACATCAGTGTGTTGAGTTCCTATGCTTTTAAACTTACTTATTTGTGTATTTTTATTGTTTTGATATTCTTTTTTTTTGTAATTCGATGAATCTCTTCTTCGTTGGATTAGAAATTACCTTTCGGACCGTTTACTAAAAGTAGTTTTGGACGGTTTCAAATCTGATATTGGGCATTCAATCCCTAGAATCACGACGTATTTATTTCGGTGTAATGCTTGTCAGAGATTTAATAAATTATAAAATCAATTGCCCTTACTTGCTTTCGTTGATTGGCTTTCATGTTCCTTTTCGTGAATTACGTAATAAAATAATCGTTTATTTTGTGTACCCTTTCATAGGGTCAATTATGGAATCAATGAACTCTTAACTCGCTTTTTAAGACAAGCTAATTCTGTTTGTAATGCTATTGATTTTAATTTATATTTAAGTAGGGACTGTTTTAAAAAAAAAATTGATATTAATAATAAAGTTCGGTGGTTAATGTTAATTGTACATTCTATTTTTGTTTTGTTTTATTTATTATTATTTATATAAATTTACTATTGTTCTAAGTAGTCTTTAAGAGCTGCGTCTCTGCTTGATGAATAAATAAATAAATAAATGCTGGTGTGCCCTAGGAATCCGTTTTGTCTCCGACAGTTTCTGAATATTATTCCGCTTAATTGTTTTGCTGACGACAGTAACCTCAGCTTTTCATATTCGTTTTTAGATTTACATCCTTGTCCTTCGGATGTGGACTACCAACGGCAGCGTATGATAAGCTCATTAAATTCTGATCTTGATAGCATTGTCCAATGGGGAATCAAAAAACGTATAGAATTCAAAGCTTCGAAAACTCAATGCTGTTTGGCACTTGCATCGAGGAGACTGAACAGCTTCTAGGTATGTGCATCACAGACCGTCATTTGTGAAGTGATGACATGTTTGACGTAACCAAAAACGCCGCTAAGTGTTTAGATTTTCTCCGCCGATGCAAGAAGTTTTTTACACCTACTAATCTGGCTGTAATCTATAAGGCCTATATTCGTCCAAAGCTCGAGTGCAATTCCCACTAGGTAGGTGCTCTAAAAACCCTCTTTAGTCTCTTGCACAGAATTCAAAAGAGAGCTCTAAAAATTATAGGCGACCGTTGTCTAACTGAAACATTTGAATCTCTCGAGCACCGCCGCAATTTTCATAAACAGTGCTCTAGTGAAGTAGCCAGTTGCGTTCTCCCCCTCAAACAATTCAACCGTAATACCCGTACTTCTAGGACTGCTCATCATTTTCGCCCAATTTCTGACGTACTGTCAAGTACAGTGACTCCTTTTTTAGCTGCACTACACGAATCTGGAATGCTTTACCCGGCTCAATATTTCCCACTCATTGTAATGTGCAGACATTAAAAACCAATGTGTATCGGTATTTCCTATCTCATCCTATCCTACTTTCCTAATTTCTTGCACTGTGTTTAACATTTTGATTTTATTCATAACCCCTTGACCTTGAGTGCACGTTTAATATAAAAAAAATACTATCTAGAGTGAAATAGTGAAAAAGAAGTAGATTTGGACTTTTTTTGTAAAATTGAAGTAGGTTGAAACAGAGATTTTTAAAATGAGATAAATTTCAGTATTTGGCTGATGGTGCGAAGTAAGAAGTAGATTTTAAATATTTTGGAAAAAACAACTATATCTACTATAATTGAAGTAAAATGGTGCCACTGGTTCCCATTAGCTGAAACAAATTTTGTAGAAAAAGTTTGTCAATTTTATTTCCAATAACATCATTGTATTTTAATTTTACTTTGTATACTAATATACTAATTTTAAGCTTCTATTTTATTAAGCAAAAACTAAAAATGCATTTTATATAAAAACTGATCTTATTAAAAAAAAAAAAACGAATTTCATTAAGTCATTTCGAAATTATTCACAATTTGTCAACTACCAACGTAACAATTGGTGGTCGTAAGTAAAACGTGTTAAAAAAAAAAAGTTGATGGGCAGATATGTACAGATAACCGGCTAAGCTTTAATAAAAACGAACTTAATATTAGTTTTTCAAACATGTCAAAATCTTCATCGACAAAAAAAAAAACAAAAAATGTGCTCTTATTTTTATATCATTTTTTAATTTTGACACCAACAACATTATTGGAAAACTAATACTTGTTTTTTTTTACAAATTAAAAACTAAGTGATAATGAATATATGAACATACATATGTATGTATATTATATAAAGGTCGTTCTTATTAGAACTAGGCCAGATTTGCCTATTGTCCTTTTGTTAAAAATTATCTCATTTCGAAATTTTCAACGAAATTACATCATGTGGCCTAATGAAAACGAAGTAGGTATTACATATGTATGTTTTTTCTATTTGCTTACTTTTTATCAATTTTTTTTGCTTGAGTTTTTTGTTTCCTTTGTTTGTTTTTGGAGGCAGTTGTTGCAAAAAAATATTTATAGGTATGTACAAAATAGATTTGCACAATAAAAACACAACAGAAAATAAGTGTAACGAGAGTATTATCTATCACCATGACATATTGAAATAAAGGAGACAACTCTTCCTATGTAAAACCAACAAAAATACATAAAAGAAGCGCACTTCCCATATTCTTTCTACATACTTTCACCATTCTTCTACCAGTGGAATACGTCACCACCGAAAACAAAAAGTGATCGAATTTTCCTTCTTAACTTATTTATATAAATATGTACATAGGTATTTAGATTAATAGATACCTGCATAATATTGTACATAATATTTTGGCGCCATCCACTTGCCATATCCCTTGGTTGTTGCGTATTCGCTTACAGTGAAATGCAATTTGCGTTCATTCACAGGATTAACATGTATTTTTGATACATCCATTACCTACCTACCTACGCAAAATTAAATCGAAACAATCCTTACGATACCAAATCAATACAAGGCGTTGGACCTCTACATTACCTATGAACCTACCTATCGGAAAAAACAACACAAAATCTATTGTAGATACTTATATGCATAGTATCTTATTCTATACATAACATCGCAGATTTCCTGTTTTCCATCATGTTCACACCCTTTGGCAAAAAAAAAATAAAGATCACTATGCATCGCAATTTATTACTATGTGTGTACCTAAAATGGCTTTCCATAGAAGAAACAAAAAAAAAAACCAGTAGAATAATGATAGATCGCAAATAAAAAAATACAAAAAAACAAAATTTATGACAGCGAATGTGTGATAACCTACTTATATTCTTTTTTATACATACACAAAAAACATTTTTCCGCCCTACCTCCGACCGATATACCTACTAAAACAATCATTTCTCACACGTTTTTTTTATTTTTTCTGTTCTTGTAATACGAGATGCAAGATGACAAGTCATAAACAAGAATAAAAAACTAAATGAGCCCAGACAAAAAAAAAAGAATCAAGAGAGCGGATGGGCGGACAAAATTCTTTTGCACAGAGAATACGAAACCTTCTCCTTCAAAGCGCTGATATTGCAGTGGCATTCTTGTGAACTGAAAACTCACTTGTGTGCGTGTGCAAAGGAACTTTTTGTTAAAAAATGCAAAACAGACCTCTTTTATAAAAATAAAATTAAATAAATATTCAGTGAAAAAAGTATTTTGTATTTTTGAATTTAGTAAATAAAATATCAAACAAAAATAAAAAAAATATGTGAGAACTATATTATTAATACTTTTCTTGCAAATGCATTACAAATACTGTCATATTGAATTGCATTTTTTTGAACTTTAGATGAGTTTTATTAAATTTTTAAGAACGATACGCTGTTCAGGGAATATAAATCTTTGATTAAAAAATTATTTCCAAAAATTAAAAAATATAACTCTCAATTTCCCAGGGTAGAGAACAAAATATTTGTAAAAAAATGTATATTTTTTGACTTTTGTTAGTAAAAAGTTACTGTAAAAATAAAAAAACAAATAAAAAAAAAATTAACGTAATTGCACATACTTATTGGCTTTGTACAAGAGTGAATTTTACTTCGTTATCTTTTATACTTATGAAGTTTTATCCAGTAGAGCATTCATACCACTATGCGAATTTCCTTCGTTTTTCATAGTTTTATATATTTTTTTTTGAATAAATAATAAAACATAATAAAAAAAGAAGAACGATACGTGATTTGGGAATATGTTGTTTCTATAAAAAAAATATAAAAAAAATAAAAAAGTAATATTTTCGGAATTTCCCTATCATTTGAATAAGGACCTTACTAAAATGTATGATTTTTCCACTTGTGTGGCAGTTTCTGGGCACACAATTTTTTTATATTTTTTTCAAAACTGCAAAAGTATTTTGAATAACATTTTTCTAATCGATGACCGTTTATTTCATTGAAATATTCGTAAAATTGTGAAAGTTATACAGCTTAGCGCAAAAGCCTAACCTATTTTTTCAATGGACACCTACCCTTAAGAGCAGGACTCTGGCTGATGGATACCACGTTTTAACTGAGCTCTACATTTTGGAGCCGCAATAAAAAGGAATGTTGAAAATGGATTGGGGAAGACTGAATAGGTAGGTGATATGATACTTTAGTACATGTTTTCAACCATTCGTACAGTTCGAAAACTTTCTGCAGATTATTCGTAAAGAATATGAATTTTCCTTGAGTTTATTTTTAAAAATAACTTGCACTATTGATTTTCCAGGACACGCTTAATCTTCGTCGCCGCCCATCATTAACTTCTTGTCGAATATTGAAAAGCGAATAAAAAGCGCGATGCGTATTAACTAACGAATTGTCTCAATTACAATATAGATACACTTGAAAATTTCCCATTGGAGCTCATTATTCTTGTCAAGCATGGAAAGTTTGCCTTTGTATAAAAACATGGAAATTGTTCAACCTTAATTTTTGGCAGTGGCAAATCAATTTCTCATTTATCAATATATTCAATCTTGACAAACGAAAAATAACAAAAATATATCAGAATAAATATCTTATGATGGTAGACATGCAGGTAGTAGTTTATATTGGTCTTTTTTACGGAATATCCAGCTTAACAGTTTTACCCTTTACCTTACGAGTATGTGCGATCTATATATATGTGTAAGTATGTATGTATTTTAAAAGAATACCTTTTTTTCTGCGATTAACAAGTGACAACTCTCAAAGTTGCCTCTTTTCCATAACCAAGCTACTGGAATTTTTTTATTTCGCAATTTTTTTTTTAACAAGAATATACAACCTTTGTAGGAATCTGCGCTGTTCTCCTTAACTCACTTGTTTATGGGAATAAAAACAAGGTCCCTGGGCTGGCCTTCATGTACAAATTTAACGCATGATTGTGATTTTGTGTTGCAGATTTTCCCCGGGGGAGCCACGTGGAGTTGACACACCTATGTATATAATTCTTTGATACAACATTATCCGACACTGGAGGCCTTGGCGGTGCCGGTGTGTATTTTTAAACCCCCCTCAGTTGCTTTTTTCTCACTTCCAACCTCACTTAAAATACTTGACGAGGGTATGCAGTGCATACACATATCTACATATATTTATATTGCGTAAAAAATATAAAATCCACAACCGAGTTGCAAAAACATGCTTAAAGAATTGATTTTTACTTCATCTTTAAAGGTATTGATTTCATTTTAAAATTAACGTGGTACCTTATGGCGATATATAGTTAATGATTTTTCAGTGGTATTGTCAAAATTAACTCTTGTGATGAAAATGCGTCCCTCATCTTAAGCGTTTGAACTGGACAGAAAATTAGTAGTTCCCTCCATTCCTGCCAACTACACCAAAACAAAAATGTCTTAGATTCATTAAAAAAACATAAATGAGAGGCCAATTGTCTTCGACAGTAAAGGAAAGAGCCTACAATTTTCTACCGACCCCGAAATGCTAAGATGAGATCAACTTCAAGGAACAGTTTTAAATAATAAACATTGTCTCTATCTTTTAAAGTTCCATAAGTCTTTATTTTTTTATTTTGTGTGTATGGTGTTACTACATAACCTAGTTTTATTTTTATTCAATTTATCATGGCCCTTGGCAGGATAGCGGCTGATATTTTTTCAATTAAGGGTCCTTGGAATGTTGACATAAACGAGGATTTTTATAAAATGCCAAAAAAGTCGCTAAAGTCCTAGTCGGGGATGGACATAGCGTTTTATTTTTGACATGGGAATTGCAACCCATATTAAGTTTTCCCTGCTTCAATATCAGGTGGTCTGATAGGCCGAAAGGCGATATTATAATCATCATGGGAGTCTTAAATGCAAAAGTTGGTTTCGACAACTTAGGTCTCGAACGCGTTATGGGAAAGCACGGCTTAGGTCAGCGTAATGAAAATGGTGATATGCTCGTAGATTTTTGTAACGCTCGTCAACTTATAATTGGAGGATCTTTATATCACCAAAACCTGTCACAAAATTACTTCATTTATTATAAATTAGAGATGGAGGAAGTCACTGTGTGATGTCCGGAATGAAAGAGGAGCAGACGCAGGTAGTGATCATCACTTGTTGTTGGTTATGCTAAGGTTACGAACAGCTGCGGAGCACAGAGGGTACAACAAGGAGACAAGCTTTTGATACAAGTGTTCTAAGAGACCCATATATACATACGCTGAAATTTTGTCACCACACTTCGCAATAAAGCGACTAGCTTGCGCAGAGTCCAGAAATAGCTGCAGGAAGAGGTGACACCTGGCAGCTGTACAAAATTGTGTTAGATGTGAAAGGCAATCTATGGGTGACTATAGAAAATAAGCTGGGAAGGAGGAAGTATCACTTTTGTACACTGCTCAACGATGTCCAGGATGCAAATCTGGATCCTAAACTAACAAATGCACGCAAGTCTTTAAGAGGTGTTGACACCAGTCCCCCAACAAGTGCTGAAATAAAATTCGCAATTCAGGATAGAGTCTACGCTTAAGAGGCACTAAGAGGGCTTTCGCAGTGGTCGATCACATTAACACCTTGCGAATTATACTTGAGCAATCATCCAAGTGTCAAACACCGCTCTACCTCATGTTTGTTGACTTCGAAAAGGCTTTTGACTGGATTAATCGGAAGTGTATATGAAGATCTTTGATTATGAGGGTATCCCCACAAAGATAGTTAATGTCATCAAAGATTTCTATAGGTATATACAATAGCGCAAGGTGTTTCGTTTTGCACAATGGACAGCTTTCCGATTCTTTTGAGGTGCGTCCAGGAGTGAGACAACGATATGTTCACCTATCCTGTTTTTACTGGCAATTGACGATGTGATGACTGCTAAAGTGGGTTCATACGAGAGGCATGTAAAACAATGAAGACCGTTTGACAAGCTCAGCCATATAGATAATGCCGATGATACTCGTATCTGTCTCCTGCAAATAGCATCGGCGGCTTGAATCAAATGTATCAATCACAACGAGTAAACGGAAAGGTGGTTGGCTTAAGGATTAACGTCAACAAAAAAGTAATGCACATCCGCCAAAACATTAAACAGCAAATTATTCTAAGGCAGGGGATCATTCAAGAGGTCAAGCAGTTTAATTATCTGGGTAGTTGTGTAGCAAGTGATGGTGGAACAGACCTAGATGTTAACATCAGAATAAGTAAGTTCCGACGTGCATTTGGAATCCTCTTTCCTGTGTGGAACACATGTGAAATACCACTACGCACCAAGTTGAAACTCCTCGAATCCAACGTAAAATATGTGCTGTTATACACCTGTAAAACATGGAAGTGCTCTGCTAACATCTCGAGCAGGTTACACTTACACGCATTCATTAACCAAAGCCTTGCGGTACATTTTGAAAATCTACTGGCCACAAATCATATCAAATGTCGAAAAACCGGACAGAAAAAAGTGAATGTAGACATTATGCAACGAAAATGGCGATGGATTGGCCATACATTGAGGAACCTGACAATAACACCTCGAAGCAATCTTTTGAATAGAATCCTAAGGGTGCAAGACGTGTTGGAAGATCAAAAACAACCTGGAAGTCAACCGTAATAGTAGAATCCAGGTCTCAGGATATTTGTACGTGGCCACAGCTAAAACAGCTTGCGTAAAATCGTGACAGATGGGGGGATTTTGTTGCTGTTTCATGCTCCAGATGTAGTTGAAGTCACTTCGAGGGATTAGTTATTATATATGTATTGAAGTGGTTTTGTGAATCGCGCTTAGTTGTGATCACTGACATCCATTCGACGGCAAACGCAAGCTCCTCACTGATTAAATGCATGACCTGGAAGAAATAGATGAGACAACTTCTGTCACGCTAGAACGCCTGAGAATTTCGAGTTTTGGTTTTATACCATCTACGACGATTAGCTACCTTGCTAATATGGTGAAATTGTTTCCTTATCGAGAAAGTGGTAGGGTAATTTTGATTTCCATAAAATTTCATGGCATTTCATGGAAAAAAAAAATTTTAATTTAAATTTATTTTCCCTTTTTGTACTTAAAAGTAAGGAATTAAGTAAATAACGCCCTCGGTAAAATTGACTTAAAATTTTGTTTTATGGGATTTTTTCTCCGAAGAATTGTTCGGTTCCCAATTTGCATATTTTGTATGTAACAAAAAAAAAACTCTCTTTTTCCAGAAAATTCCTTCTTTTGCTTTGCATCTTTTGTTTACAGGTACAGGTTTTTATTTTTTTCAAAATTAAATAATAAATAAGTTTAAGAAGTGTAAAATTCTACAAATTCAGATTCAAATTGAAATACCTGAGAAAAACATTGAAAAAATATTACCTTACTATTGAACTTATGATATGAGTACAACCTTGCGTCAAAGTAATAAATAAGAATGAACATCCAACCTACTTCGATACTTGACACTTGATGGGAACAATTATCATCTAATTCATGAATGAATGAATAAATTGGGGTATAAAAACACTGCGACCTAAAGATCTATTGTGTCCCCCATCTAGAACCGGATGAGGTTGGCTCATTATTACAGTTCTTCCTCCAAATCTGCTCCTCTGAGCAATCGAAGTATTTGAAGTATTCATTAATTCATTGACTTCTATCATTTTTTTTTTTGAACTTAAGATTTGGGTTTTCCATAACTCCATAACTCCACCAACAGAACAGACTTGGTTGTAGGTTAACTTCGGGAGAATTATAAACATAATGGTGGCAACCTTAGATACTATTTTTCGACCCAACTTTATTCCAACCTTTATTCCATTATTCGATTGTATAATGCTATCGAAATCAAAATCTTATGAGCTTGACATACGCTGCTGTTCCAGCTCCACAGCCGAAGAAAATGGTTGTGAGTCCAGAAATATGAAAAAGAGAGGGTGCTGTCGTCAGCGAAACAATGAATCGGAGTAGAAGTTTCAGAAAAAACATCATTCACGAAGATAAGGAAGAGTGTCGGAGACAAAACGGAGCCTTGGGCACACCAGCATTTATTTTATGAATATCAGACTACAATTTGTATTGAACGGTCCGAAAGATGATTTCTAATCCAACGAAGTTTTTAAAACCCTTCGAATTGAGCATAAAAAAAAAACTTTCCAAGTAAGCCCATCAAATTTTAGTCAGTAATCATTAAATAATAAAATTTCTCTATTATAAATTGTAGCTAGCTGTTTCAATATTATTCTTCTTTAAATATTCGGTATTAAACCTTCATGAAGTAAGAACTTGGCGTACTTTTAGATCTCAGTATTCTTCGCGGCTGACTTGTTACACAAAGGTTTTTGTATAGAAGAACTTGGCTCTTTTTTTAACATTTATGTTTTGGTCTGATCTCACTCCTTTTTGCAAAGATTATAATATTTTGCCATGTCAAAATCTGGAAAAATACGGAAAGATAGAAGAGTGAACATACATACTAAAATAAACTTATTTTATAGCATCCTATTTCTTTTGGTATATGTTCTTTTTGTTATTGGTTGTTTTGATTTGCGCTTCAATTGTTTCTTCTTGTCCTGGCAATATACCTAACACTAACATACCTACCTTAATTATAAATACTAGTACCTACATCTGCTCAAAATCATGAAAAAGCAATAATTGTTAAGGATGCGATGATGTTTTTGTTGCAATTTTACCACCACCTAATAGCCTAATTAGTGGTTTGATTATAGTTCACATCACAGTTATGAGTTTTTCTTTATGTAAACTCATAATTTTTTCAGGTATGCAAATGTTTTCTTTTTTCATTCATGTTAACATAACGTAGAGTACCAAATCGAGCACTCTTGTTCTAAGAAAAGTCATGAATTTTCAAGATGCATGTATGGGTTCAAAATGACAATCAAAAGAGACTTCTATATACTAGCTTCGCTTTGAATGTACATTAAGCTATACCGCTCTACCAAATATCATCATTCTACAGCAATCGGAAGTGCTTTATATAAATTAAACATTTTCTCAGAAAGTAGGCGGATATCACGCCCCCGGAATGGAAAACCTCAATTTTTATTTTTAGTTCTTTATATGCAATTTGAGCCCTACCGTTCTACCAAATTTCATTGTTCTAATGCAATCGGAAGTGTGCCATATATAATTTACATCAGTTCTGAGGAAGTGAGCGGGTACCACGTCCCTGAATGTAAAACCTCAAACTTTATATTTTGTTCTTTGTATGCAATATAAGCCCTACCACTTTACCAAATTTCATCGTCTTACATCAGTCGGAAGTTCTTCATTCGATCAACACCAGTTCGGAGAAAGTGGGCGGATACCACGCCTCTTGAACGGAAAATCTCAATTTTTATTTCTGGTCCTCTATATGCAATTCGAGCCCTACCGCTCTACCAAATCGCATTATTTTACGGCTAACAGAAGTGTACCATATATAATTTACATCAGTTCTGAGGAAGTAGGCGGGTACCACGCCCCTGAATAGAAAACATCAAACTTTATATTTTTTTCTTTGTATGCAATATAAGCCCTACCACTTTACCAAATTTCATCGTTTTACAGCAGTCGGAAGTGCTCCATTCGACCAACACCAATTCGGAGAAAGTGGGCTTATACCACGCCCCCTGAATGGAAAACCTCAAATTTTCCTCTGCTTGCATGACAAGACCTACCGTTGTGCGAAATTACAAAATTCTACGATGTCGGGAAGTGCTCCATAATTTTGATGATCTGTCAGTCAGTCAGTCAGTCAGTTTTTGTGCTTTTTGAGGCCTTATGTATATCCCAGGAACCGCTTATGCAAGAAAATTAAAATTTTTCGGAATATTCGGAATTTTAAGCTTCTGACGTCATTGGTACTGAAGATAGGCAGGGGTGAAAAGTCGCCTGAGTTTTTTCCTGTAAAAAGGGTGTAGTGCCAGAACTTGGCTACGCACTACCGTGCCCTTTGATCAGATCACCAGTGGACCTATTGCTACGAAATCCGCGTACTGTCGGTCATTTAAGAGCTTTCGTTCTTCGAGATATTTCTATGGCTGATAGTTGATCAGCGCTTCAATGGCCTTGGGAAATAGGGACGTTAGTGCAATCAATTGGCAATTGGAGGGGGAGAAAGATTCGCCGTTTTTAGGGACAGGCTAGACAAACGGTGTTTTCCATCTACTCGAAAAGATTCCTAATGAATATGACAGATAGAAAAGCTTACGCAGTAAGCTGGCGGTTTTGCCAGCGTAAAACAACACATCTTCAGAGCTAAAGAGGCTATACAATCTGGGACAGCAGATTTATGTATTTCAAGATCTTTGAGGACTTAAGCGACTGTACGAGTGCAAAAGGTGATTGGTCCCATTAACGATCTCAAGTACAGAAGGAGTTAAAACACTGTGTGACAAAGTCAATTACATAGAAGCAATTTGTGTTTGCAAGTAAATAAGATTTTCCTTGCGAGCTGACAAAACGAGTGTTGTTGTCTGTTAGCTCGTGTTATAACCTATTATTTAGAAGAGTTTTTAAATTTTTTTACAAAAGACCAAAAGTTGTTACTAGCTTTGGGACATTGTATTTTTTTTTTTTTTTTTTTTTTTTTTTTGTGACGTAGACTTGGTTCATGTAAGAATTTTGTTCTTCTGAGCAGTGCAAGTATTTCTATTTATTAAGTTTTTTCGTAAATTGATTTTATTAACAGGTAGAATGTTTAGCAAAATTCAACTACCTACTTCAACGGATTTTCCACTAAACTCCTTTAACTAAAAGAAATTAATTTTAAAAACTTCTATTATAAATCATATGTTACTTAATTTTATTTTTGTTAAAACAATAATTTGTCTATGTAAAAATGTTTTTAAAATTATATTAATTTAAACTTGCAATACAACTAATAACAAGTAAGATTTCAAATTAAACTCACTTTTAGCATTAATTTTATGGAAATTTGCAACAAAGTTTTTCAATTTCATTCGGCTAAATGTATGTATGCGTATGCACCTACCTAAAACAAAGTATACGTTATGCAAACTAGAAAAACATTGAGTCAAACAATACACTTATACATATAAATTTATGCGCACATTTATAAAAAAGAAAGAAATAAATTCCATTCAATTTGTACATTTTTGTTTATTTTTTGTTTCAAGTGGATTTGAATTTAATAAAATAAAAAAGTTCTGTTCATTTTAAATTTATCCTAGCAATGACAAATATTTAAATATGTTTTTCAAGGGGGTTAATTGAATGGCAAACATAAATCAAAAGCAAATAAAATGTGACAAAAATACAAATTATGTACATATATACACACATGTATCAAAAGTTTATTTTTGTTTGCATTTTTCAATATCTACTCTGTTTGGAATTGGTCTAATTAATTTAGGAACAAACCTAACTCCCCCTTTAGATTGTACTTTCCCTCAGAAGTACGAGTATGCCAACTTTAGGCGTTTTTCTTTTTTAGCTCCGAGCGGGGCACTGAACTGTCAAACAAAGAACTATGTTACTTTTTTAACCCAGAGCGCCCTAGGCGCTCAACTTGCATTTCTTTTTTGGCTCAGAGCTCGAACGGGGCTCGCTCGATGAGCTCGATAATAAATGACCGAGCAGACCGAGCAAAAAGCTGAGCGCGGCTAACTTCATTAAATTTTTTGGAAGGGATGATAGTAAAAGAAAAAAAAGAAATTAAAAATCAAAACAAATAGAAATGGCGGGTGAAGCTGGTTGCTCTCCCAGTGAAGGTAAGGAAAAATAAATATAATTATGAGCGAGTTTTGCTCAAAGTTTTCCTCATCATCAAAATCAAAAAACAAATTGAACGCTTCCCTTAAAATAATTGCTTTTTCCATTTTCATTAATTAGAAATTAATTAAAAACAAGTTTTCAAGAATATGAAAATACAAATTTCACAAACACAGCTGAGAATTTTGACAGTTTATTTGAAAAATGATACAATGACAATTCAGTGCTTAGATGTGTTTCTTAAATAGCTCGGAGCGCTCAGGTCACGCTCGGTTCGGAGCGAGCTCTAAGCGCTCAGGCCCCGCTCTGTGCCCTGCTCGGGGCTAAAAAAGAAAAACGCCTTTTATTGGAATTCGGAAAAATATATACGAGGTGGCGTAAAATTAGTGACCCTATCAGAAGATGTTATAATTTTTGCAAATGGTGTCGTACGTCAATAATATTTAATATTTATGGGGAGAGTACGATAACTTAGACGCCAAAAATTGATAACGGATTTTTGTAGAAGGGTCAAATACAAGCGTTTTTTACTATAGGAGGGGGGGTCTATCTCGCTCCGTTTAGGAGGTAGGGGCGATTTTAGAAAAAATGACTTAAATTGAAAAAAAAAATATTAAAAAACAACGGCAATACTTACAATAAAATACTATACCGGTTTTGAAAGCCAGAAGTCTGTTCTATAAACGTAAATTTAAATTAAATTATTTATGTTAACAGTTTTTGAAAAATTTGCATGCAAACTCAAAATTTTGTTAAAAAAAATGAAAAAAAAAAGTTTAGACCAATTTTTTTCAAAATTGTAAAATGAAGTGCTTAATTGGCTTTTTGTGGTCAATGCTACTATTAATTCTGAATCGAACACAAAAAACCGAATGGTTTTGTCCCTTCTAGTTTTTGAGAAAATCGAAAATTACTAAAACTACATTTTATGAAATTTTTGATTTTTGGTATTTAACTACGGTGATTTCATTTTGAGGATTAATGTTAATGTGGTTCATTTGTAGGTAAAGTACAGCAAGTCATTTAGGGTTACCAAGAATACACCAGAGGAGGTAGAATTGCATGGCATTTCGCGTCTCAGTCAGTCAGTTTGTGAGTAAGTCAGGTGTTACTTAAAAATAGTCAAGTCAATTTTTCAATGTTCAATGTATTAAAACCGTGTTTACATTTTGATCACAAAAGAGATAATAATAGCAAGCACCTCCCGAATCTCTAGCCAATATTGAGGCACATGGAAAAATGTGCCGATAGATAGGTTTATTGCTCTGAGATTAATTTTTATATGGATTGCACAAGAGAAACTTTTAAATCATTAGTTTTAAGCAAAATTTAATTAACGTTATTTATTAAAATAAAAGATTAACTATGTAAATCATTTAAACGTTATTTGAATTTTATATACCCACCTACAAATTTGTAACTATATATTTACTTATGTATCTTAGTCTGTAAGAGTATAATATGCTCTGGTTGATGAATAAAAAATAATAATAATATTGTATTGTTACAATTTTTGTCACCTTTTTGAGTTCGAGTTGAAGGGAGTAGACGCTTTAGTTGGAATTAGACCAATTTCTTCTAAGAACGCGATGCTTTTGAAATATTTTTTTTTGAAATACATATTGAAAAGTTATTTAATTTAGGATGAAGTAGTGGATGCTTAGTCGCCATTCTTTATTCAAAGAAAAAAATACTTCACTCTTACAAAGGTTGAATAACGAATAACCTTCGTAAACAATAACCTGTACCATATTAGCATTAAAAATGTTAGACACAAAAAATAAACATACATATTAATTAAGGAATTATATAAATTTGCTGCATTCGTACAGTAGTACCTAGGTAATGTGAATTTTTCATAATGTATTAAATTTTCATGTCGGAACATTTTAAATGTGCAACTTTGGGCTACGTACATACATATATTTAGTAGACATTGGATATAGACCATAGGGTAAATTCAAAGTTTCTTTAAATCCAGATTCTGTAAATGCAAAAGAAACCTTGCAGCAGCAAGCATGCCCCCCCATACATACCTCACTGTTTATACGCCGTAATGCGTAAGCAAGCAAAAAAAGCAAATATCCCATAAAAAAGTAGTTTTAGTTATTTTCAATTTTCTCAAAAACTAGACGACATAAAATCATCTAGTTTTCAGTTTTTGAATAAGAATATATTAGAGCAACGAATTTTAGGAAAAATAATAATATATAACTTTGCAGTTTTGAAAAATTAAACTTTAAACTTTTTTTTTTGTTTTTTTTTTTCACCAAAATTTGAGTTTAAAACTCGTTTTTTCAAAAACTGTGCATAGATTCTACTTAATTTAAAAATTATCTAATATATCAGAGTATTGGCTTTAAAAAAAGGTATAATACTTAATTGTAAGTATTACCGTTATTTTTTAATATTTTTGTTTCCATTTTAGTACCTTTTTTATAAAATTGCCCCTCCCGCCCAAACGGGGGGAGATAGACCCCCCCCTCACATAGTAAAAAATGCTTGTATTGAACTGTTCTACAAAAACCGTTATAATTTCTTGGCGCCTAAGTTATCGTACTCTTGCCATATTTATGAACTAGAAACCTGCCATATAGGTTATACTCCGCAATAGCGTAGAACAATTGTATCGATATT
This sequence comes from Chrysotoxum bicinctum, assembly GCA_911387755.1. Lineage (NCBI taxonomy): Eukaryota > Metazoa > Arthropoda > Insecta > Diptera > Syrphidae > Chrysotoxum > Chrysotoxum bicinctum. The sequence continues at coordinate 136,040,169 of OU426988.1, forward strand.
TTATGAACAACAATCGGCCGGTGGTGTTAGCGCACCGTGAATTTCAACATAGATTTTCTAATCGTGTCGTGAGTCGTGCCAACTGGGTAATATACCGGCGCTTAGCTACTCGACACAAATAGACAAGGCACTGGATCATCAGGAGACCAGGGCGTGCTCGCCACTGGACTGGTCATTCGGCCGAGAATATAGCGGCCGTGACTGCCGAACGAAGAAACAGCAACCAGACGCGAGGGGCCAGGCAATTGGATTTTACTGAATTTTACTGAAAGACCTACACATGTTTCCGTGGAAAGTGCAAAAAGTGCATCAGTTAATGCCATTATTACCGGAAATCTTGCGGAAAGTCATGGAAAATGCGACAAAACGGGCAAAAATGTGTATCAACACTGGCTACAGCCACTGGACGGATATAATCTGTTCGACTTAACTAAAAAAATTTTAAAGGTCCAAATAAAGATTCCCATCACTCAAAATCATTTATTGTTAGATAAATTTATTAAAAAAGTAATTAAAAAACGAAATTGGATGATTACTTTTGCGCCACCTTGTAGTACGAGTATGTACACTCCGTTTAATTCGTTTAAATACAGAGTTTTTTCAATTTTATATCTTCGACATCTCCATGACAATTAAGAAAAAATTATAATGCAATAGATGTTGATATCGTTACAATTATTAGTGTTCTAATAAATAATCTTAATGTTATTGGTATTGGTCAGAATATCGTTGATTCATTCGTTCAAATACACAGTGGAATTAAAGGAAATAAAAATTGAACAAGAAAAGAACAATCAAATTTTTTTCTATTTTAAAAGTTGCTTTCATTAATTATAAGGTTTCAAATTACAATTTGTAGTGAGAAGGTGAGAACAACCACCAGAGTATTCAATGACCTACAAAAAGCCTTCGCTCACGTGATTCATAAAGGGAACCTAAATACTGCAAGAAAATTTCCGTCCAAGATGACTCTATGACATCAATTAATTTTTTTTGGTTTCAAACTGTTGTTCATAAACTTTGCCTTATAGCCATTCCCAAACATTTTTTTCTTGTTGTTCATTCCCTAAGTCGAGCCATTATAGTCCACTTGTTTTTGTATTCTGCCTAGTACAGCTCATAGAATTGTCTGTTTTTATATCCGTGGAAGAACTTTTTCTTAGAATTAGTCCATTATCTTCACTCTCTCTTACTCGGTGCTGTGAGTGGTCGGTAAGGGTTTTATAGAGCGTGCATTTCACATTTTCGTCTTAGGTTTTTTTGAACACATTTGCATCACCAAACCGCTTTTCTAGTTAAGTTCATCTTCGGAAATCCTCTAAGGTTTCAATTGTGAAGTTAATGTTAACTGCGAAATATAATAGTGACGACTTGTCCTAGGATTTGGCTCAATGTGAAGATTTTATCCACAGTCGATCTTCCTGGCTAGAAGCTATACTGGTACTTGGTACTTCCCGACTATAGTTCTGTAATCGAACATACTTTCGTCCTCCTACACTCGGTTGATGATTCGACGCATACATGCTAAAAAACATAATATCTGTATTTGAAAATTTCCTTATATTAGCCATCAGATCATGTTACTTTCTTTAAAATCAAAGATTAATTTAATGTGTTATTATAAAAAAAGTAAATATAGAAAAAAAAAAATAAATATTCTTTATTTAATTTCAGTCCAGAAACAACGTTTCGATCGCCAACACCTGAAGATCCATCAATAATTTCCGATTGCTCTTGCAACGAGTTCTTTGCAAAGCAACAACCCGAACAAATAGAAAGCCGGGAGAACCTTCACAAAACATCATTATCATCACCTAAGAAACACGAGCTGCGTCAGCAACCATCTCCAATGGAGAAGACACTTCAGAGACGTCAACAACATCATGTACGATTCCAAGACGAATATGGTATGGAAGACAATTTGACTGATACTCCATCACAATCATCATCGCAGACATCTTCAGGCAGAGGAGTTGTTGATGGTGGCATCAATGATAGTGGGCATCCTCAAATTCAGAAGGAGCCCCCATCAACAACTATACAACAAGAAACAACTTCTAGAAACGAACACCCAGGAACAAAGTCAAACCGAAAAAGACAACAACAAACCAATGCATTTATTAGTAGATAAACGTCCTCTTCAAAAAATTGCTCAACAAAACCAGAAAAGTTTATAAAAGTTTAACAAAAACATTAATGTGTTCAAAAATTATAGTAAAACAAAAATATGTATAAAAAACTAAGACAAAATGTTTTTGAACACGAACTGACGAGAACTCTAAGTGCTCACTAAAGAACCCTAGGTATTTATATACAATTATGTAGTTTTAAATTCACATTAGATGTAAAATTCACAATTTTAGTAATAATTAAAAGAACAACTGCACAATTTAAAGAAGAAAAAAACTAATTTCCTTCGAATCTTTTAGTTGCGATTTGTCCTTTTCGGGATATTAACATTTTTTTAATTATGTAAAATACATTTCAATATCAGTCAAGTTTTTTAAAGCTTTTTCAGAGCTAATATTTTATACATGAAAAAAGTCAACACAGTACGTCGTCGTGTGAAAAAAAAAACTTAAGTTGAAACTTGCATTTCTAAGCTAGAAGCAATATAGGTCATGCATGAACAAAATTTAGTTTAATCCAACTAGCCAAGGATGTCTTCTAATAAAACCTGGTTCAAAAAAGATAAGCTTGTAAAAAAACATTCGAAATGCTACTTCATCCTCGAACCCATCCCAACGCTTTTTCTCAATGACACTACCTATTTCACCAGCTCAAAAGATATTATAACCAATTTGCTTGATGTCAGGGATTGTTATGACCCCTCTTGTTCACACAAACGTTCCCATGGGGCCAATTTACTAGTACTATAATACAGTTGTAAGAGTTCTCAAAGATCTTGACATACACAAATCCGCTGACCCGGATAGTATCCCTACCATTGTGCTGAAGAGGTGTTTTTCAAATCTGGCTCATGTATCTGGGGGTGTTATTCGGCAGGTAGAAGATTTTTCATAAAAAGAAAATTTTCCAATGCATCAAATTTGCTTACACTCAGACCTGCGCTCCATAGAAGAGTATGGATTCTGAAGTAGCGTTGAAAACTTTATACTTGGTTTTAGTTAAAACATATTTATTATTAAATACTTTCTCCCAGTTAGTTCAAATTGGTGTTTTGGCATTGTGTACTTTTTGTTCAAGGTGCTTTTCAAGATTCAAATTAAAAGTATACGTGTAGGTACTCTTTGAGTAACTCTATATAATTTCCGTCGAATTTCCAAATTTCTTCCCTTGAAGCTCTTCCACTTCCATTTTGAAAAATCATTATTTTAGATTAAAGAGTATTAACTTCTAGGTATGAGCTGTAATGGAGCAGGTAAATCCCCTATGTCATCAACATACATAATGACATTAATATTAATGTTCCCAATCAAAACTCCACAAGGCAGAAAACCTACTAGATCATTAATAAACAGCAATAGGCTTAGATTGCAGCCCTACCTTATGTCAAGGAAACTCTGTTTAGTTTTCAGTTTAAGATATATGTATCTTAAGGGACGAAGGCTTCTTAATAACTGGAAATAGGTGCACTGGTGGTCTGATGGCATACGATCGTATCCCACCAAGTAGTGGAACCAGCCTTTAAGTCGTTTTGGAGAAAATAAGTTTACCCTTGGCGAAAATAAGTGCATTTGGTATTAAAGAATCTCTTCTTCGTGGGATTTAAAACTACTTTTCGGACAACTCAATGGTCTTAAGTCTGAAATTCAGAAAATAAATACTGGTGTATCCCAGGGCTGTGTTTTGTCTCCGACTCTATTCCTCATATTTTTATCAACGATCATTTGCCTGAACTTCTAATTCATATAATAAATTTTTTGACGACAGTAATCTCAGCTTCTCCTATTTATTTCAAGATTTATTTTTTTTCTTTTTGGATGTGGAGCTTGAAAAGAAGTGTATATAGCTCATTAAACTCTAATCTCGACAGCATTATCCATTGGTGAACAAACACAGAACTGCGAAGAATGTAATGCTTTAAAAACCCCATGTTGTTTTCCGTCGTTAAAGCAAAATATGCAAATGTTCATGAATGGCATTTGCATTGAAGAATCCGAACAGCTTTCAGTTCTTACTGTGTGCATTACAGACCATCTTGTACTATACCTGCTAAGTGTTTAGGCTGTCTCCGACGATGCAAAAATTTTGTCACCGCTTCTGATCTAGCTGTAATCAATAAAGTCCTTATTCGTCGAAATTCTGCAGTATAATTCTGATAGGTGCTTCAAAAACCCACTTTAATCTTTTGGACAGAACTCAGAAGAGAGCTTCAAAAATGACAAGCGATAGAATATAACAGAAGCATATTCCATATAGGCTTCAAATTGTGTGATTAAAAATAGTTTCAGCTAGAATATTTAAGGTTTACAAACCTAAATTTCATCAAAAAACATCTTCAGTGGTAAAATGACAAGGAGTAGAATATACCAAAAAGCCATAGTTATGCTTCAAGATACTCCAATCTACATATACTCGTATCTGCAAAAAGTGTAATTTGGATTTGGATTTCATGTCGGAGGTTTTATTTGGATCATATATTTTCTATGATGAATGTGAAGTGAATGGAGTTTACTATCATCATGCGCTATTAGAAAACTCATGCCACATAGCAATTAATCTATTGAAGGGGAAGTTCGGTAATGGTAAAATCTCAAGAAATGTTTCTGTCGAATTGCTGGTTTGCTAATTCGGCTTAAAGCCCTTGAATTTCATTGCATGGAGTTATTTTAATTTGTTTTTGTATTTCAATTAACAACTTTACAGAAGCTCAGGGGTAATATCGAACGCGAAAAAACAAACGTTCCGGCCGATATGTGTGAACGAGTGGTGAAAAATTGGTTTTAAAGGGTGTCCTTATGAACGATATCGACTTCCATACTTAAATTAAAAATGTATACTACACTTGGAATATATTTCACACTCATCCCATGATCTCAACTTCCATATTTTTGCCTAATTGAAATGGGGTGACACGAAATATAACAGCAGAATTTTGGCTTGACTCAGTGACAAATTTGAAAATGCAATAATGGTAATATGAAAAAGTTTTTTAAGATTTCTCTTATTCGGCTTATTTGGTCTCAATAATTTATTAATGAAAGACTTTCATTAGTTTTCCCGACGTTTCGACTGAGGTTTCAGTCTTCTTCAGGGGCACTTTATTAAGCATGAAAAAAATATAAAATAAAGTAAAAAACATATACAAACAAAGTTTTGAATTTGTTTTGGGATTGAACTTACAGTTTATAAGGAAATTAATAAAATTTAATATTGAAAATTATAAAAAAAATATTATTTGAATTTGTTACTTTTTTGAGCACTTCTTTATTAGAAGTTATGTCAACTAATGAAAGAAAATAAATACATATATGTTAAGGAAAGAAAGAAGCATATGAAAGAAAAGGATAGAATTATTTAAGTAGAGACTAAGGAACAATACACTGACGATATGCTTTGTGTATCCTGCTTCCTGTTCATGTTATTTTTGTTGTTCAAAATGTGTAGCGTTTCCAAAGTGTATCTCTTAGATGTGTGTTTCTCGACTTGAAGTATCTCAGTGTTTTTGAAATCCGGAACATGTTGGTTTTCTATATGCTGTGACTGGCAAGCGCTGTTTTTTGAGAACTTTTCGTTTTAATATCCGACTTGTGATTGGAGATTCGTTGTTTTAATAGTTGTTTCGTTGTGCCGATGTAGCATAATTCACAATTCTCTGTCTCATTACCCAAACAGTTTATTTTGTATATAACATCTGTGCACTGGTCTTTTTCGTTCTTGGTCGTTAGTTTTGTAAATAGAGTATTCAGAGTTTTATTAGATTTGTATGCGATGTTGATATCTTTTGCATTATTCGCTATTGATTTTTTGAAACTTTCAGCTAATTTTGGTACATATACCAGGCTTTTGAAGAATCCGACTTTCTTATCTTTTTCAATGTTTTTTTTGTGATTTTTCTGGTGTCTTGTAAGCAATTCTCGAACAATGTTTTGCGGGTATCCGTTGTCAACAAGGATCTTGTTGAGTTTTTCTTTATTAGCCTGATGAAATTTTTGGTCACTTATCGTGAAAACTTTGCTAATAAGGTTTGAAGCTGTATTTATTATGATGTGTCTTGCTTGATTAGATCGAAAATTCACAATTCTTCCTGAGGCAGTGTCTTTTTGATACCAATCAAAAGAAAGTCGATGCATCTCACGATGTATTTTCACATCTAAAAACGCTATAGCACTTTTTTCCTCCTTCTCCACTGTAAATTGGATTTTTGGGTTGAAAGTATTGAGACACAAAAGTACTTTCTCAACTTCTCGATGATCCATTACTGCAAATATGTCGTCGACGTATTTTGTAACAAATCTCGGTGGATTATCAATTTTAGCGAAAGATTCCTCTAAAAGCGAATCTAAAACAAGATCAGCGATAGTGGGTGAAAGTGGGTTTCCCATTGGAACTCCATGAATTTGTTTATATAAGTTGTCCTTATATTGGAAAATGTTGTTGTCTTTCAGACAAAATTCCAAAATCTCTACAAATTTGTTCAAACTAAGATTTGTATTGTCACTAATCGTATTCCACTTCTTTTTCACGATATTAATAGCAACTTGTACTGGAATATTCGTGAAAAGTGACACCGCATCAAAAGAAATTAAAATTTCATCTTCACCTACTGTCAAATTCCTAGCTTTCTCAATAAATTCAAACGAATTTTTTACCGTGTACTTTGAATTGCGTGTAACACAATGTAAAATTCCTCCAATATATTTTGATAGTTCATAACAGGGAACCTTCATAGATGATAGAATAGGTCTTAGTGGTACATTCGGTTTGTGGATCTTGGGCAGTCCATAGATGGAGGGGAGCTGTGCCGTGTACTTAATCATGTTTGCTTTTTCTCTATCGTTTATTAATTTGTTTGTGTGTAGATATTTAACCCATTCGTTGTTTTTGTTTTGAAGAGAAGAAATTGGATTATTCCTTACTCCTCTGTAGGTGGAACGGTCTGATAATAAATCAAGCATTTTATCTTCGTACTCGCTTTTATTCATAGCCACAGTGACGTTGCCCTTATCCGCTGCGATGATAACAATATTCTTGTTTCTTTTTAGAAATATATTCGCCTCTTTGCTCACCTTAGACACATATTTGGCAAATTGGTCATTATTGTTGTTTCTTTCGAAAGAGTGTATCATATTACCAAACTTCGATCTCATCAATTCCTGCTCTCTTTCATCACCTACATTTCTAATCACTTCTTCACCATCAGCTATGAGTTGGAAGAGAGGAAAGTTGTCTCTTTCTACTGGCAGTGCAAATTTCTTGCCCATCGATAAAAGCCATCTGATCTCTAATGGAAATTCGATGGAACTTTTATTGACAAACCATTTATCGTGCATTTTAATGTTAAAAGCACTCCATAGTGATGACTTTAATTTGTCTATTTTTTGTGCATTCAGATGTTGTTTTTTTGTTTCGAAATTTTTGTAGACTTGTTTTTGTTTTGAAGTGAATTGTTTATATTCCTCAATCGATAGATTGTCCCTTAAACGTTTATCAATAAGCCTTAGGGTGTTTGTTGTTGTTTTAATTGTGTGGCATACTTCGGTAATCTCAATGTTCAGGAGCTTTTGGTGGAACTTTAGCTCTATTTTGTTGTATAATTTTTGTGATTGAGAATTTTTTAATAATCGTTTGGTGGAGTTTGTTGAGTATTTTATGTGGTTCGGAATAAGTCCATAATCTCTACATGTTAATAAGAATATTCTATTTTGTTTCTGTTTAGCTAGTTTCTTTTGTAATTTACTGTACTGTTTTGTGTGGATACATATATTCTCTCCATATTTATATTTGATGTGTTGGTAATAGTTTTTCATGCTTAATAATGATTGCGGCAGGCCGTCCGATATAGTATTATTAGAAGTTTTTTTGACCAATTCGTTATAATTTGAAAAAGTTTTTTAAAATTTCTCTTATTCGGCTTATTTGGTCTCAATAATTTATTAATGAAAGACTTTCATTAGTTTTCCCGACGTTTCGACTGAGGTTTCAGTCTTCTTCAGGGGCACTTTATTAAGCATGAAAAAAAATATAAAATAAAGTAAAAAACATATACAAACAAAGTTTTGAATTTGAGAAACACACATCTAAGAGATACACTTTGGAAACGCTACACATTTTGAACAACAAAAATAACATGAACAGGAAGCAGGATACACAAAGCATATCGTCAGTGTATTGTTCCTTAGTCTCTACTTAAATAATTCTATCCTTTTCTTTCATATGCTTCTTTCTTTCCTTAACATATATGTATTTATTTTCTTTCATTAGTTGACATAACTTCTAATAAAGAAGTGCTCAAAAAAGTAACAAATTCAAATAATATTTTTTTTATAATTTTCAATATTAAATTTTATTAATTTCCTTATAAACTGTAAGTTCAATCCCAAAACAAATTCAAAACTTTGTTTGTATATGTTTTTTACTTTATTTTATATTTTTTTCATGCTTAATAAAGTGCCCCTGAAGAAGACTGAAACCTCAGTCGAAACGTCGGGAAAACTAATGAAAGTCTTTCATTAATAAATTATTGAGACCAAATAAGCCGAATAAGAGAAATTTTAAAAAAACTTTTTCAAATTATAACGAATTGGTCAAAAAAACTTCTAATAAAAATAATGGTAATAGTAAGATATATAACTAGCTAGCTTGAACTTATTGAGAAATTTCCAATACAAAAATTTGTTTAAAGAACTTTTTCGTTGGCGAATAATTCAGTCTAGTGAGCTAGAAAAACGTTACGGATAAATAAACTATTCATCTTTCTGCCTCATAGGATCCAACACTTTATTCAATAGACCAAGTTCGCATAGTTCAGTTTTTGTTCTAAAAAGATTTCAAAAATAATTTTGTTTATAATTTTACAAAACCAAAAGCAAATGATATTAAAACAAAATCGAAATTAACTTGAGTTGATGTGTGTATAGTAATAAACCGTTAAACAAATTTCTGAATGGCAGGAAGGTTTCTCAAAAGACTTAAAATTTTACATTTATCGATCACGAGTATACTTTTAAAAAATTGTTAAACCGAATGAATGCTTTAAAATTAATGATACGTCATTATGGATAAAATAAAAAGAATAATGCCTAAATGGCTACCCAGTGGTAGTTCCGTACAAAAGTTAAAGTAATTTAATGTATAACAATGGAAAAGTATCGAGGATAATCTACACAATAAATTTTAATTATTTTTCCGTTCTTTTGTGTTGGTTTTTAATAAACACGGTCTTTTGATTTTATATTTTTTAGTCCACTTTGATAATTTTTTAAATTATGTTAATAGACTTGCGGTCTTTATTAATTTAATCGGTTAAATACTAACGTTAAAACTCTTATGTAATTTGGAAAAAAAACGAAAGGTATGTAAACATTGAATAACTTTGACATTTATTAACCGACTTAATTGAGTATTCATGTTTTTGAAATGTCAATTCAGTAAAATTTTTACCCATTTTTAATCAATGTGTTTATTCATAACTCAAAAAGCACCGTCTGAAAACATTATTTGTCTTTTGATGTCGAATTTTGTTGATCACGGGACAGTTGGAAGTCGTCGAAATGCCATTTATAAACGCCCAAGACATGTTCCAGGACTCATTTTCAAGAAAAATACGATTTTACAAAAACATTTCTTGACATTTATATGTGTACATATGTATATGGTGCATATCGTTATTTTTAAACAAAAACCAATTAGTAAATAATGTAAAAAAAAATGAGCATATATGGTTTTTGAAATGTTGTCTTTTGAATAAAAAAAATATTTTTCTTAATTCTTAGCAATTCAAATGCTCTATACTGTTCAAACCTTTTACGTGCTTTTATGTAAAAAATTATAAATAATGATTAATATTAATTAATAATTTTTACAATTTTGAAAATTTATAAGAGTTCTATAATTTCGAAAAAAAATTTTACTTACTAACAATATACTTTGTATTGTTGTTTTTGGTGTTAAGAAAACCTTTGAGGAAAAATTGAAAACGCTTACGCTGATGTAGTTTAACAGACCGACAGAAAGGAAGAATTGGGAGACCCACCTTTTTGACGAGATCGATTTTTTATGAATGCATAACCCACCATATAAACACAATAACTATACGAGTACATCGCAAGTAAAAATATTTATCAAATTGAAATTGTTCATGCTCTTTCTTAAGGTCTAAGACTTCTAAAAATTCTTGCAAAAGAGCAGACACTAACATCAAAGGCACTTCGGTATTAGAATGCAAGCTTCACAGATTATAAAGAAAAGATTTTCACTCTACTACTTAGTAGTAATCTCTCTAAAGAGATTAACTCTGAAAGTAAAAGGATAGACTGAGCGATAAGCACTTTCTTTTCAATCCTTTAAATCACCAGGTGTATATGGTATCTTCATAGGCCCCTTACAGAAGGGTACAGAAGACTAATTTATGCTTAATCTCATTTCAATACTTCGAAATACCACTGCTCTTGAGTATACACCAAGTAAATATATGGAGAAGATCTAAGGCAATCTTCATTTCCAAAATTGGGAATCAAGATACAACCCATCCAAAGTCTTCTTGCCGATAAGCTTAACATTCCTTGTACTGAAAATCTCCAAAATTCTCCGTAAGATCAGAGGTGTTAGTTAAAAGGTCTCTCAATGTACGCTAACATACCCATAGAACCTGCCCTGTTTGAATTCACCTAAACCTTACATAAAGCTCTATATACAAAAGAAGCAACTTTGTGTAGAAAATTTCACTTCTCAAGGCTTCGACGGATTGGTTTCGCTTCGTTATAACAGCCCTAGGTAGGTTTGAAGAAACTCATCTAGAGAGGTTTAACAATTACAAGGAAATGGTGTCTATAAAATCATTTAACAAAAAAGACTTCTGCCACGCATGAAACCTATCCGGTTAGCTGGCGAAAAAATAGTTACAAAAAAAAATAGGTTTAACATCTTGTAGATAGTAAAATCCTTTTCAACAATCATGTCGAATATATGGTGGCGAAAGCCACAAAGGTCCTTATGATTTACAGGAGACTTGCAGACAAATCTTTGGATTGCAAACCATATGTTCTTAGGTGGATGTACACCATGATGGTAAGACCCATCATAGTCAGAACCGAGTTGCAAACAACTAGGAAAGTAATTAGAAAAGGTTCAAAGGCTTGTATGTTTATGTACTCGAGAGAACTTGTCTTATAGCAATTATGTAGGTTATCCTTAATACTCGTATGTCCCCTTTATATGAATTTATTGAAAGTGCTGCTTAGGGTGCCATTACGAGATTTTTCCAAGGAGGGGACAGAGTCCGGCAAATGTTTAGGTCGGAGGGAAATAGACTGCTTTTTAAAGTCATTAGTAACAAACCTTATCAATATACCTAGTATTATGCATGAGTATAAAATATAACTTTAAAGAAATTAAAAATTAAAAAAGTAAGACGGAGTTAAATTGCAAACAATAGTTTGTAGGCGAAACCGGAAATTTCACACTCAATAAGCCAATCCCATTAAGTGGTTCAAGGCCTAGAACCAATCTTTCCATATCGACAATCCATTTAGCATTTTCCAAGCGGAAGCCAGTATCATGCCATTCCGAAATGTGCAGGTCGAAAAAATGTGAATTGAAAGAAAATATCGAAACCAAAACATTGTTTTATGTCAGCTAAACAAGCAGCATTCAAAGCCCTAAGCTCTCACAGCCTCACTTCATTGGGTATTCTTCATATTTCTTTAAGAGCTGTAGGATGAGCATCTCATTTAGATCATGGATGAGGTCACAATAGATCCTTATGTCGCATTGCAATACGACCCCCAAAAATCATCTGAATAAAGTATTTGTTATGCTTTCGTTAACTATTTAAGACCGAATTACAATTTTGTATAGCAATCAGGGGCGAAGTGTGTTAGATATTTGATCATTTTATGGTGCAAAAACAATTCATTAAAAGAAGGAATTATCCCAATCACGCAAAGGTTAACAGAAGAAATTCAATCAAATATTTAACTATCCTATTTAAAAACCTTTGTTAAGTCATAATATGGCCATATTTCGAAATGTGGTTGAGTCCAACGAGTCTATCAGCAAAATAGTTAAGTGAATTCTTACTAAGAAAGCAGAGATCATTTATGCAAATGAGAAAAAGAGTCATGGAGTACACCCCAAATTTTCAAATTACCAACTTGAAACAATTTGTATTAAACGATTTATTTATTTCATTCAAATTTATTTTACTTCAAATTTAATAAGAAAAGAATTATTCGTCGATGCCAAAACTCAATAAATCTGCAACTTTATATTTCTGAATTTTTCAAAAACCTTTGCATTTAAAATACACAAACTAAATCATTTTTTTTTTTTTTCAAAATTATCATTTGTCTTTGAATTTCAAATGTGCATATATGGCGATTTCTGGAAATCATCGACTTTTGTTTACTTGAAAATATCAATATCAATATAAAAAATATGTATATCCTAAATTGAAAATTTGGTAGTTGAAAGCACAGGGTATTGAGTGCTTATTCAACAGCTCACAGCTCATATTTTGTGCGTTAACGCAGACTTAGGAGACGCAAAGTAATGTTCTTTTTTTATGAACTTTAAACCGAAATCTTCTGTTGCAAAGAATTTCCTAAGAATTGAAATCCACAAATGTATACATATGTATGTATTTCTTATTTAATATTCAGTTGTAGGATTTTGAATTGTCTGTATTTCTTAAATATTTACATAAATTTGTTCTAGAATAACCATAATATCGATTGTATATCTTCAATTCTTATACATTGTAAATAGATGTACTCAATTTCAAATGAAAAATGTTTGAAGATTACAAAATCTTAGACTGCACCTATGTAAAAGTTAAAAACAAAACGAAGAAACGATGTAAATATAAACATTCCAGCGTGTAAATAAATTTAAATATATAGAGACTTGCAAAATTAATTTAAATAAAAACATTTCCAAAAGAGAGAACAAAGAAATATCGTATTACAGAAAAGTAAACTGACATATTATTATGTTTCTCGATTTTCAATTAAAAAAAAAAAGATCACAAAAACAAACTTTAAATTGAAATTGCCAGATGAATCTTAAATACAATACAAATATATGTATAAGAAAATTAATTTCTGTTCTTAATAAATCCTTAAAAAATGAAAAAAACAAAAATACAATAAATCATATTCAGCAACAATACGGTGTTTCATAAGGAAAAAATAATTTTAAATCAAAATATCGATCGAGATGAAATGAATTTTAATAAAAATTAATGTTAAATAAAATTCCAATTGACTTATAGATATTAGTTATAAAAATAAGATGATTCATTTAAAAACAACAACACTAAATAAGAAAACAAAAATTGAAATGTGGTAATACTTAAAAAGTGAAAATAAAAAAAGAAAAAATATTGTAAAAGAAAATACTTTTAAATTTATAACATACGTGACACTTAAGGAACAAAATATTTATAAGAACATTTTAAAATGTATATAATCATAATATATAGTAATAAGTTACAATTAAAATTTAGCAACAAATTTAAAATAAAAAAAATGTCTTCAAACTAACAAAAATCGTATAAATAGTAAAACAATTAAGTAAATCATAGAGAACAACAACAAAACTAAACGAATTGTTTCAGAGAGTGAATAAAATAATAGTAAATAAATAATAAAACAAAAATATTAATATTATTACAATAATAGTAAATTATAGTTAATTTGTTTTGTTAGATTTTCCACAAATAAATAAGAAAACTTTTAGTATTATTTTCTGTTACAATTAATTGATAAATAAATGGAAAGATATGAAAGTAAAAAAAAAACTTTATTTATGTTAAAAAATGTTTCTTAACATCAAAATGATGAATGTAGAAATAAATGATTATTAATATAAGATGTAAGTGTTTTATTTATTTTGCATTTCAACACTTCGGCACAAGCTATTTTTCAGTTTCTAATTATTATATTGTTCCTTCACCTTTTGCCAATATTTTAAATATGTATTTATGACACGTTCTCAGTTAATTTTATGATTCTTTTGAGGCTGTTATATTTTTATTTAACAGTTGTTAAAAAACAATATTTTATCTAAATTGTGTATTTCCCCTCTTTACTCTTTTGAAATTTATTTTTTGAAAACTATGACCCCCTAGTTTTCAAAAAATAAATTTCAAAAGAGTAAAGAAGGGAAATACACAATTCCCCTGTTCTAAGCGCAATTATTTTTTTGTATATATTATACGCGCACTCAAGGGGTTATGAATACCCTTATAAAGTTATACACAGTGCGAGCAATTAGGAAAGTAGAATAGGATTAGAAAGGAAATACCGATGCAGATTGTAATGAGAGGGGAAACTTGAGAGGGACAAGGCATTCCACATTCGTGTAGTGCGGTCAAAAAAGAATCTCTGTACTTGACAGTACGTCCGCAATCGGGCTCAAGGGTAAACTGAAACGGTTGAATTGTTTGAGGGGAGAAATTCAACTAGCTGTGTCACTAAAGCACTGTTTATAAAAATAGCGGTAAAATAATGATAGATAGGAAACATTGCGGCGGTGCCCGAGAGATACAAATCGCCTATCATTTTTATATCTCTCTTTTGAATTCTGTTCAAAAGACTCGAGTGGGTTTTTGGAGCACCTGCCCAGATATGGGCATTGTACTCGAGTTTCGGAAGAGAAGGGGCAGAAGGGGTAAAAAACTTATTACATCAGCGGAGAAGACCTGAACACTAAGCACCATTTTTGGCGACTTAAAATATGTGATCACTCCTCAAAACATCATCTGTGATGCACATACCTAGAACTGAAAGCTGTTCAGTCTCCTCCATGCAAGTGCAAACCATAGAAAGTGCCATTGAAGGAGTTACAGTAAACAACATTGAATTTTCGAAGCATTCAATTCTACACGATTGCTCATTGGATAATGCAGTCAAGATCAGAATCTAATACGCCTATCATACGCTGTCGTTGGAAGTCAACATCGGAATGACAAAAATGTGAATCTAAAAACGAATATGAAAAGCTTAGAGTAAAAGATATTAGATTTAAAACCGTCCAATACTAACTGTAGTGAACGGTCCGAAATGTAATTTCTAATCCAACGAAGAAGAGATTCATCGATTCCAAATGCATGCATTTTCGTTAAGAGAGCTTGATGCCAAGCTTTATCAAATGCTTTTTTTTGAAATATCGAGGGCAATAATAAAATCAAACGCTTTTAAGATTTGTTCCACTGTTCGGTGAGATATATTGCTACGAAAGCCATACTGCCGGTCATTAAAAAGCTTTCGTTCCCCAAGATATCTCTTAATCTGAAAATTGATCAGCGTTTGCATGACCTTGGAAAGAAGGGATGTAGTAAATACATCATTTCTTTTAGTGTATATGAACCTTAAAAAAACATGAGCATATATTTTCGGTATTTTTTTTTTTCGAAATCGGGTGTTTGAAAACGATTTCTTTAAAAACTATTGATTGAAAAAAATTAGTAATAAAATAAATTACTAGATCTCTGGATTTAAACAGCTGAAGTGTAATACTTTGAGCGTGATATTATGAGAATTTTCGTTGTTTTCTTAATAGTTTTTATCCATTTTGCTTGGGATGATAATATCTCCCGCATTTACGTTTATAAATTTGGAATCTCCACAATTAAAATTAAAACCCCGTTTTTTAATATCGAATTTTCAAAAACTTATTTCAAATTTTCTTTGAATTCAAAAAAGAATTTGATCTAAATTTTGATATGCGATATCATAAATAAATAGATTAGAAATCAATTCAAATTCAAGTTACTCCAAAATGCAATTTTCAATTTTCTTAAAAAGGTGTTCATGGAGATTTTTTCACATCGTAGCGACAGAGTACCCTGAAAACTTTTTTTTTAAGTTTTTGGATGTTTTAGCATCTATTACGGCGGTACAGTAAACCAAAAAAATGGGTCTAACGTATGCGTTCCGTGTAACCCCTTACGGTTACACTTTCCATGTAAACCGTTACGGTTACACATTCCGTGTAGAACGTGACCTTACCGAAGATTGAATTTAAGACCCTGTTTACATGGGGAATATTGCTACTTACTACATCGTGTTGACATTGGAAACTTTCAGGCGCCTCTAAAAGAGTTCGCCTATGGTATCAATGGATTGAAATATCGATTTTATTACTTTTCATTGATAGTTGGAACTAAATTTCTTCATTCCCAAACATTATTTCACATCTCATCTAATTTGTCAAAAAGAAGAAACAACTGATGTTCAATTTATTTCTTTGCAGGTTCATTCATTGTTTTAAACAAAGCCCTTACACGTTAGTGATTGACGATTGCATTTTATTTTATATTCCGGAAAATGCATTTTCAGAATTGGCAGTGTTGGCAGAATTGGAAAAATCAGAAAAATGTTGTTGTTTTTGACATTTGCAACGAAATATTCTCTCGATATGTCAAAATTTAATTTTTCCCATATTTTTCAGATCACATAATGCCGAATTTCGAATTAAATGTTCTGTATACATAAAAATATAGATCGTTCTCCATCTGTCTAGCCATGATGGATGATGACTATGATCCCAATGGATTAAAAAAATTATTTTTTTTCTGCTAATATTTACTCTGCCAATTTCCATTACAATATGGAAATGTTGTGATTCGGCTTATAAATCTCTGACAAGGGGAGTCAAAGAAAGTACAGAAAAGTAAAAAAAAGTCGGAGAATTCAGTTTAGTGTGAATACTAACAAAAACACCAAATCAATCATTATTACTAGCACGATTGCAGTTGGAATCTTTTATGAACCCCAAAAATATCCTCTTCAGAATCAGATCGGAATATTTATTAGAATAATATTTTCTAAGACCATGAATACTCTGATAATTTTTTTCTGGATCAGTAGGAAATTTCAAATTTCCGATTACGATGGAATCCGTGATTAGACTGATTGAGTTGAAGGTCTAAAGATCTAAACACACCTTAAACAAATAGGAATCATGTAATAGTTAATTTCATTTAAATTGCATTATTTGAGTAGCGGAAACTTGAAAACGATTGTATTATCAATTGCTTTATTAATTTTTAATTACCAATTCCATAAAAATCGTAGTTACTAACCTAACCGTATCCCTTTTTATAAATGGATCGCTACCTGAGACAAGGTGACATTCTATGCTCTATAATCCGAAGAAAGCTTCTTTCAGTCATCTATAGAAAACACTATTGCATCCATGACGGTTTGATTTTTAAACCAGAAGTTCAGTTTTATTTTAATCTCAAACCTAAGCGCTGAGACTCTTTTGATTAGAGCATTGTTGACCATTATCTGGCTCGACTAACGTATACGACATCTTCTGAATCTCTGGTCCAAATATACAGCTGCGAGCAAAAAAATAGAAGTGCTTCAAAAAATAAGTTTAGTTGAAAAGAAAGACGAATAAGAACCATGATTTTAAGAGATTTTTGATTTAGGTTAGGTTAGGTTAGGTTAAAGTGGCTGTCATTAAAGCGTCTGACACACTTAGACCATTAGAGGTCCATTGTGATACCACGATCTAATAGGGAACAAAAAGGATTCCTACTAGTTAAAACCATTTGGAGCTTCTGATGAAGCGAAGGAGACTTTTAATGGCTTTGTTTATGAGATCGCTTGGTTCATTATAGAAATGTTCTCCCAGATGAAGTTTGCGTCTGTAAGAGAGAGCAGGGCATGTACAAAGAAGGTGTGGGATTGTCTCCTCTTCCTCCTCGTCCAAGCAACTCCTGCAAAAATCGTTCGATAGCACACCGAGACGTGCGGCGTGTCTACCTATGAGACAGTGTCCAGTTATGACACCTATGACGGAGCTGATCTGAGATCTACTGAGGGACAATAGACATTTTGACCGTTTCAGATCCAGTTTAGGCCAGATCCGCTTGGTCGCCATACAAGTGGTAGTATTAAGCCATCTTGTGTTTGATTGTTCCAGAGCGATTCGTTTCAGCATAAGTTTACTTGTAGCTATGGGCATACCTATATTTGCCTTTTCGGGTAAGATAGGCATTTCCGTTCCAATTCTGGCGAGTTCGTCGGCTTTGCAATTCCCCGGAATGTCCCTGTGACCCGGCACCCAGAATAGGTGAATGTTAAACTGTTTGGCCATCTCCATCAGAGACGATCGACAGTCTTGGGCTGTAATGGAGTTTACAGAGACTGATGCGAGGGATTTCAAAGCAGCCTGACTGTCTGAGAAGATACGGATATCCGTGTTAGATACCACGTTTTCTTTAAGCCAGGACAATACTTCCTTTATCGCCAGAATTTCCGCTTGGAATACGTTACAATGGTTTAGTAGGCGGAAGGAGAGACTAAGGTTTAGTCCATCTGAGTACACTCCACCACCCACTCCGTTTTCAGTCTTCGATCCATCTGTAAAAAAGTTTACTGATTTATTATCTGTCAAAGCCCCTTCCTCCCAAGCTGACCTTGAGGGAATGGTGACTTCAAAGTTTTTATCGAAGAGCAAAGAGGGAGTGATGTAGTCAGAGTGACTTGGGAGAGTTCCGAATAAATTCAGAATGGTGGTGTGGCCAATAGAGTTATTGGTCCATTGAGAGATGGCTTTGAGACGTATGGCTGTGCTCGCGGCCTCTTGTTTGCTGAAAATATCTAGGGGTGTCAGGTTAAGTAGTATGTCTAGTGCAGCGGAAGGTGTCGAGCGGAGAGCTCCGCTGATGCACATACACGCTGAACGTTGAACTATGCTTAGTTTATCGCGATTAGTCGCTTTATCTAAGGCCGTCCACCATACGGTCACCCCGTAAGTAAGTATCGGTCTGATGACCGCAGTGTATAGCCAGTAAGTAATTTGTGGAGACAAACCCCACTTGTTCCCTACGGCTTTTTTACAAGAAAAGAGAGCTACCGTGGCTTTTCTTACTCTTTCCTGTATATTAGGTTTCCAACTTAACTTTTTGTCTAAAATAAGACCCAGGTATTTAGCTTAATCTGAGAAAGTGAGTGGAACACCTTTAATCGATGGAGGGTCCAGTTAAGGAATTTTGTATTTCCTTGTGAAGAGGACTAGTTCAGTCTTGTGGGGGTTAACACCTAAGCCACATCGATCTGTCCATTTTAGTAGCTTGTTGAGAGCGGTTTGTATAATTTCTGTTAGAACTTGAGGGTGCTTTCCTGATACGGCAATGGCAATATCGTCAGCGTATGCAATCACTTTGAATCCCTCTTCTTCTAGGTCTATTAGCAGATCATTAACTACCATGTTCCATAGAAGTGGGGATAGGACTCCACCTTGTGGGCTTCCTCTACTGACTGACCTTCTTGTAGTAAAGCTACCTAGTTCCGCATTTATAATTCTGCTTTTCAGCATGAAATTTATAAGGTTACCAAGTGAGCTATCCACATTGAGATTCTGCAGTGTCTTCGCTATTGCGGCGCTGTCGACATTGTTGAAGGCGCCTTCTATATCTAGGAATGCAACTAGAGTGTATTCTTTGTGATCTAGGGAGTATTCGATTGCGCGTACCAAGGTATGTAGCGCAGTTTCTACTGATTTTCCCTTGCAGTAAACGTGTTGTGCTGTAGAAAAAAGGTTTGGTTTTATAGCACTACGCAGATGAATGTCAATCAATCGTTCCAGTGTCTTGAGAAGAAATGACGATAGACTGATAGGTCTTAGATCCTTGGGCGTAACATGGGAGCATTTACCAGCTTTGGGTATAAAAACTACTTTAACTTCTCTCCATATAAGGGAAATATGAACCAGGTTTAGACAACTGTTCATTATTATCTCTAATGTGGGTAAGATAATGTCCAAAGCAACTTGCAGTTCGGCTGGTATTATGCCGTCTGGTCCTGCCGATTTGTATGGATCGAAGCTGTTAATTGCCCATTTTAGTTTGTCCCTTGTTATTAACCCTTGGATCTTTATACCTTTGTTATTTGACTCTAGTGAGTTAATGTTGCAAATGTTTTGCGAGCTACCTGGGAAGTGAGTGTCAAGTAGCAAATTGAGTGATTCTTCACATGAATTTGTCCAGGAGCCATTTGAAATTTTCAAAGAGCTTGGCATGACTGGATTTGTTGAGAGGATTTTCCTTAATCTGGATGCTTCAGAAGTATCTTCTATTTTATTACAGAAGTTCCTCCATGAAGATCTTTTGCTTGTCCTCAATTGTTTCTTATAAATCTTTAAGGATTCTTTATATAAGTCCCAATTTGAGGATTCTTTTGTGTATTTAGCTCGATTGAAGAGTTTTCTGCAACTTTTCCTGAGCGGTTCTAATCCCGAATTCCACCAATAAGGTTTCTTTTTTCCTCTAACTTGCAGGAGAGAACAAGAAATATTCATAGCATTGTTCAGGGTTAGTGTCAGATCCTTGACTTTGTTATCTAGATCTGAGGTGTTGTAGGGGATATCTAAATATTCGGCTGTAAGCGATCTTTTCAGAATATCTCTATACGTTTGCCAGTTTGTTTTCCTATAGTTACGAAAAACTGGCCGTGTGGTGGGTACATCATTTAAACTGAATTGGATGTATCTATGGTCTGAGAATGAGTGTTCCTCTGATACTTTCCAATTTGTTATCATTTGATATATAGTGTCAGAGACAAGAGTGATGTCTAGCACTTCTTGTCGGTTTCTGGTAACAAAGGTAGGTTCATTACCGATGTTACTGACTACAAGGTTAGTACAAAGAATATAATCAAAAAGAGACTCACCTCTATCGTTTATGTCCGTACTTCCCCAAACAGTGTGATGGGCATTAGCATCACACCCAATAAGGAGGCTGATATTTTGCCTTTTTGCCTCAGCGATGATCCTCTTGAGCGTATCGCCAGGAGGGCCAGGGTTGTCGTGGCCAAGATATGCCGACACTATCCAGTACGTTCCATTTTTGGTGTGCATTCTGGCGGCGGTTATATCTCGATCGCTGAAATCAGGGAGTAAATATACATTAGAACTACTTTTAACTAATAATGCAGGATCTGGGTTCACCTTTGTCCGATGCATACAGCCAGTAGTAACCAGGAGTCCTGAGTCCCTGAATTCCAGAAGATTTTTGATTTAAATTTTAATTTTTTTTTTTTTTTCAAATATCTTTCGAACAAAAATTTTACAAAAATTCATTGATAATATTGATGAATATTAAAACAAATACATACAAAACTTAAAAATTAAGGGAGCAAAATAATAGCAGTGCTTAACGTTTTAATTAAAAAAATAGAAGTTTGAATTAAAGTTAATATTATTTTCATTGCAGAAATTTGATATTTTGTCGCATGACCTTTGTTTTTAATTACAGCTTCACAACGACGCTGCATAGAATTGATATGCGCCTCACATTCTTGTAGTGGTATTGACTTCCAGGCCTGCTCAACTACCGCCAATGTCTCATTATTATTTTTCGGTTTCGCAATCCACGCATTTTTTTTTTCATGTCTGCCCAAAGATTTTCAATGGGGATTATGTCAATATTCTTGTTCAAAAACCATTGTTTGGCTGTTCTGCTGGTGTGCTTTGGGTCATTATCCTGCTGGAAGACTCCAATGGGTCAATGCGGCATTTCGAATTCTAAATATGGCAGCATGACGTTTTTTAATATTTCTACGTAAGAATGCTGGTCCATTATATTTTTACTCCAATATATTCGACCAACTCCATAATAGGAAACGCATCCCCATACCATGATGCTCGAACTTCCATGTTTGATCGTTTTCGTTGTATACCTGGGGTTGAATTCGGTATTTGAGGGTCGTCTTACGTACTGCCGAGACCCTTAAGCACCATAAAACACAACCTTACTCTCGTCAGCCCAAAGAATATTTTTCCACTTTTCAGGAACCCATTCTAAATGCTCTCGCGCAAATTTCAACCGTTTAACTAAGAGTATTTTTTTCAAAAGCGGCACTTTATGTGGACTGTGAGCGTTCAAATTATGATGTCTCAATCGTCTTCTTGCAGTATGAACACCACACGTTAGATCCATTTCGCTTACTATTTCCGTAGCTGCTGCGAGAGGATTTATCTTCGAAAGTCGAATAACTCGTTTTGTCATTGATGGTGTCAGAATTTGTTTCCGCCCTCGAGTTTCGGGTTTTTCATTGAACTGAAAGGCTTTTCTTATCATTTTTGCAGAACAGCCAACAAGTTCCTGAACTTCGTTGTAAGTTTTTCCTTTCTTTATTAAATTTTGGATTTGCAGTATTTTCCACGACCCACTTTATTAAAAAAAAACTTAAACTTTAAAACAAATTCCATAAAAATTATTAATAGTAGCGAATGACTTACTTTTTATTGCAAAAAATATTTTTTAAAGCAAAAAAAAAAAAAACAATTTTTAGACAGATATGTCCATCGCTGCTATTATTTTGCTCGCTTAAAACACTTTGAACACATTAAAAAGAAGAACCCTTGTAAGGCGCGGTAATTCGGAATTGAGACCCAATTGAAAAAATCTAATAGTACGGAGATTAAATAGTCTTTGCATCGAGTCAAAAAGTTTTGTGCATTATAAAGGTGTTATACTATAATGAGCAGGCAAGTGCGGCAGTCAAGAGTCTTAAAAGTCATTTTTATCTAAAAGTAGTCGATGTTGATTATTGCTCTTCATTCTTCTAGCGTATTCAAGTTAATTAATAAAAGAGGTAGAATCCAAAACATCATATAGTTCTTTTCATCATCAAAAGACAAGGCTGGTGCTGAGTTTGTTCTAAAAATAATCTCACTGATATTCGTGAGAAAGTTGAGCTATCTATCACGTAAGACATCAAGTGAAAATGTGATAGGAATTTGGCCATATTTAGGTCTAAGCAAATTTTTCAGGCACCAAAAACAGATGAACTATCAGGTTGAAGAAGAGTAGAATCCTTTGCCGAAGAAATGGTTTTGAAAAACTTGCTTTCGTTGGCTTAGAGTGAGATATAGAAATATTTGATGACCATTTCAATATCCTTAATAAATTGTAAATAAAACAAAAAGTTTTCAGAGAATTATCTTAATATTTTTTATTATGATAGAAGAATCTATGACAATTATGTGTGAAACAAAATATTTGCCAAATGCTCGCCACGGTTTCGGTGGCATACCTCTATCCGATGCCCCATATTTTGACAATCCAAACTAGATGACTCACACTATCACACTTCAGTGCTAATTGGGCAACAGGGCTAGGCTGCAAGTGGTCGATCAGGTGATCAAGTTTTTTCAAGAAATCAATGGACCAAAATTATTGCAACTTGATTGCGTAGTAAACATTAAGATTAATTTAAATGTTACAGTTCATATCGCCTTCATGGATTTTAGACTGAATCTCGTCTTGACATCAGATATAAGAGATCAAAAAGAATTTTTAAAAGACCATGATTGTCAAAAAGTTGCAATACGATAAGTCGTAAAACACTTATTAGCATTTTGCTACTTTGGAGGAAAAATAATATTTTCATGTACATCATGATACTGCTCAAAGAGTTTTATGCGCTTTTTATGGATTACAACTCAACTTAGTTGAGTTGTCATCAACACAACTCAACTCTTAGGCAACCAAACAAATTTTTCGTGTTATGCAATTCAACTAAAATTAGTTGTAATGAAAAAATACGTTGCCGTCTTTTAGGAGCCAATTTGCTGTCAAAACCAGCTGCTCAACATGAAATACTGTTGCAATTTATTTGTTTTATATCGCGAATTAAACACTAATTAAGAAGATCGAACTAAAAGACCGCGACTTTGGATGTTCGTATCCAACAATTTAATAGATTATTCGAAAAGAAAATTAATTGCACTTAACCGGTGTGCCTCGCGGTAGGTAAATTTCGAAATGAGTAATGAGATGGGAAAGTAAACAGATGATAATAATCTGTCAGAATTGGTCGTGTTCGAAGAAAATTGCAACACGGCAGCAATTAAAGTGCTACCACCGGTTTCGTTCAGCGAAGGGTGGGTTCGGGTTATCGAATCTAGTTTTTTATTGATCGAGCGCTGGATCAATTAAATTAAATGAATTTTGATTAATTTCGGATAAACGATATAAAGTACAGGGGCGTACTTCGATGGGCGCCAGGAAGTTTTTATCAAAGGTGAAACTTACCAAAACCTGAAACAAATGAATTTCCTCTTCTAAATTCAATAAGAAAGCACGATTTAAAATTTCAAAAGAAAAATTATGAATTTATTAGGGAAACCTTTTTGGATTATAGGTGAAAAACCCTAAATTTTTTCAACAATCAATTAACAATTATATATAAAATTGGCAAAAGGCCAAATTAAAAAAATTTAAATGGAAAACAGTTTTTTAGTTTTGTAGTTGAACAGTAACGTTATGTAGGTACCGTAAAACACAAGAAGGACCGTAGATGACTTTGGGAAAGATTCCCGAAACACAAAGAATTAACTGGGTTTTAAAGTACCGTCTTTTCGGGACACGAAAGGTTAAAAAAAGAAAGGTCTAGCGGGGTATTTATTTGCCCAAACTGGCTTCCAAGAAAAACGGCTCAAAATTTTCTACACACAAGAATACTTATCTTATTCTCAAAAATGGGATTTTCCTCTCGAGTTTTCTGGCCCACCTGCCCTAACTCTTGAAAATGGATGCGTCTCTTTCCAGATTTTTCTCCTCGAAATCTTAATTATCTGAGCCCTCTCGATCTTCTCTGAGCTCCAATGATTTCCTCACAAAACAATTTTACTATTTTGAATTTGCAAAAATTAAGCGAATCAAACTGATTTTTCTTTCTTCTCAAAGCTTTTCTAAAGCGATCTGTCTCGAACCAAATCTAATTGAAAAGTCTCATCATGGCGGCTTCCCTCATTCATTTTCGCTTTCTCCCATTGTTTCTTTCTCTTTTTAACTCTCTCTGTAGTGGCGGTGTTCGGTCACGGTTATAACGCAAAACTTCGCCTATTGGCTGACAGCTTGCTCCGTTGTTGAACCCAATCCACTCTCTCATTCCTAACTCTTAATCCCTAGTGAAAGGGATCATTCACAATGGGGATAGCTCAATGAACGAATTCAGCTCACCTCCGTCTAATTCCAATACAGCTTCATCAGAGAATGAAAAATCAGGTGTACACGAGCAATGCCCCATCCCATACCGACCAGTTTAAAATGGAGAAAAGTCTCTAGGACGGATGCATTTCCACCATTTGTCATTCTTAAATGGTGAGGAAAATTCCATTTCTCGCGAAAAATTACATTTAATTGAAACCGTAGACCTTCTTGCAGATTTGGGGAATCACCTAACAAAGTCATCTTCGTGTATCTTGTACAGGTACTTTATGGTGGGCTCTCGGCCATTTCGTTGAGTGTTCCTCGTTTTGCCCGTCAAGTTATCTTCAGTTTTGTGGACCACCTGTCACACCTATCGTTGAAACTGGGCCGCCTGTCCCATGTTTTATCATCTTATGAGTAGAAATCCTGTTTCGTTGCTTTTCCAAGATGCTTTAGGAGTAGGCCTTGGCTGATGGTCCAGGATCATACTAACTCTGCCAGCATTTTGGAGCCGCAATACAAATGGAGGGGTTGTGGGAAAAAAAAAGGAAACGAATGGGCTGGTGAACTTTGTTGTGGCAAAATTTACCGCAACAATACAAAAGCAAGAATAAGAAATTGTATGATGGAAAGTTCTTTCGATTTGTTTTTCGGTGATTTGGAAAATGAGAATTCCCTTAATTTAGCCAAAATAAAAAAAGAATATCCGTATATTTAATAAACTTATGTACACTTCTATTCCTATAGTATGTATTTTCTTGGTTCGAAATAAAGTTTTCCTAAAACAACCAACGTTCCTCAGCGATTCCACTAATTGTTAAACTTGCTACTGCTCTTCGTTTCATGAGCGAAGGAATTTATCAAAAATTTAGTGGCAATGATTTTAATTTAGGACTGACTTAATCGATAGTGTCACTTGTATTAAAAAAGTGGTAGATGTGATTGAGGAACTCATTTGTGGAAAATGGATAAATGCTCAGCTAACATAGAGCAACAAGTCGTTGAAATTGTGATGGCCATGTAGTTTTCAAACTAAAATACACTCATTGAATTCTATTTTTATTAAAATTGTTGTTTAACTTACTGTTTTGTGTCCATATTTTTTATCCGAATGCAGATTCTTTCGTTAAAATGTTCTACATAACTGCTTCAAACCAGTTGTTTGATTTTGACGCTTATTACAACTGAAGCACAACTCAACTTACTTACATAATACAAAGAGGAAAGAAACAACTTAAAAGTCAGCCATTTTGTAAGTTGTCTGCTAAATGACAACTGGTTGTGCTTTGACAGACAACTGGTTGTGATCGATAATACCAATTCTAAGAATTACAACTAAACTACAGTGCCTTGCATAAGTATAACCGCACCTGTAAAAATGCGTTTTGTAGAAAATTAAAATGAGAATGACACCTTACTTTTTTTTTTTTATTGAATGGCATTACTAATCAAGCAAATTGAGAAGAAAAAAAAGTTTCGTTATTTTCTCTTCTGGTGTTTAAAAATTAAAAACAGATTTTCTTGTATTGCAAAAGTATAACCGCATTTTTATTTTTATTTTTTCTTAATTTTAAGTAAGTTTTTTAGGAAAAACTAGTAAGGTATCTTGCTGCTCCTATTTTCGAGCAACATAAAAATTCTTTTTGGCATACTGTTGACAAGGTTTTTTAATATGAAATCGTCTATAGAGTTCCATTCTTCCATCATAATTGTCTCTCGCAGCTCAGCAAAACTGAAAAATTGCCTATTATATGGGCATACATTTTGCGGGTCAAAATTTCCCAAAGGGTTACAATCTGGAGAATGTGCCGGCCACTCTATCAAATTTATGTTTTTGGATTCGAAACGCTCCAAACTTTGACGACTAACGCGAATTGAGGCATTATCATGCTGGATTATGCCATTTGGAATAACAAGAGTTAAGTGTAAATTAATGGAATGTTACGGTTTTCCGATTCCGGATCATGTTTTTACGGGCCAATTTTAACCTTTTTTGGTTGTGTGCATCGATTTGGATGCAGCATTGATTAAACGGCTCTTATTGCGGCGTACCAGCTTCAGCGAACGCCGGGTCTTATTTTTGTCTCATAAGATTATTTCGGACGACAGGATCGGATCTTGAAATTTTTCTACCAATAGCCCTTAAGTTTAGGCTACTTAACCGAAAAGCTTAAATGTGTACCAAGCGGCATTGTTGTTTGTCATATCAAAGCACATAACTGAATGAAGCTTCAGAGAGGTTTGGATTGTGCGGTTATACTTTTGCAATACATTTAAATCTGTTTTTAATTTTTGAACACCAGAAGAGAAAATAACGGAACTTTTTTTTCTTCTCAATTTACTTGATTAGTGATGGTATTCAATAAAAAAAGTAGTAAGGTGTCATTCCCATTTTAATTTTCTAAAAAACTTATTTTTACACGGTGCGGTTATACTTATGCAAGGCACTGTATATAGTTGCGTTATCTTCCATAATAGGGTTAGATTGCACTATAAACGTTCTTAAGAGCATTTACTTCGTCTTACCGAAGTAGTTTTTGATATTTAATACTTATTCCTCGTTTACTTCCAAACCAACAAGTTTCACCTGTTCTGCGATCGCCGGACGTAAACGACTCAATAACGGAACATTGGTAAAGGAAGATGATGGTAAGATATCGACCGCATACCCCAATTGGACAGTTTCATTTGTAGTTAATTGTGCCTTTGGTGTTAACGCTGGCTATTTGCACTATCTAACAGAACGAGATTGGAGAAATTACTTCAGTGCATACTGAGTCCGGCCATCGCCATATAGAATTCCTGGTAATGAATACTGTCATCTGCCGCTGTCATGTTGATAATTTGGCCTATTCCCGGATTTGCTTCAGTGTGAAGAATGTGTCTATAATCGATCTGCCGGGTCGGACTTCGCATTGGTACTTGACGATTATAGTCGGGCAGAACGGTCTAAGATTGTCACATAATACTTACAAAGGGTGTTTGGAAGAGACATGAAAAGTTATTGGAGGATATAAAACGAGTTAATTGAAATTAAAATAGCAAACTTATGTATATTTAAATCAAGGGTAGTTACAAAAATACAAATAATATAAGGTGTGTTGATATAGAATGTTTTTCAATAGTCTACCTGTAACCAATCAGATCCTACAAACTTTTTATTCTTTTTAACTTCCCATAGGGAGTTATTGTAATCGGTCCGATTACTACCTATAGCCCTAGAGGCTATTTCAATCATTTTTAGAGAGATGTCTGTGTGTGTGTGTGTACGTACGTTCGTACGTTCGTACGTCCGTACGTTCTTGTACCATTTTTCGTCGTCGATATCTCAAGAACGAGTAAAGATATCGACTTCAAGTAAATTTTGTTTAATAGATAATAACTTCAAAAGAGGCTGAAAGGGCGTTTATTAAAATTCAGTGAGTAGTTTTTTCACTATAACGGTTTAAAAAAAAAGTAAAAATTTTGGTTAGTTTCAAATATCTCACGAAAAAATAATGCTATTGATTTCAAACAAAATTTAATGTACTCATTATAAGGTCATACAGATTTGGTATGAATTTGGAAAAAAATGAACATACCGTTTTTTTTTAAATAAAAAAAAAACGAAATAAAAAATTTAATAACCCAGATATTCTAAGAACGGAAAACAATTTGAAACTCAAAATAATTTTATTTTACGAAAAATAATGTGTTTGACAACTGGTGAAAATTTAAAAAAAATCAATTTACAGTTTTTTTACAAAAAATAAAAAACCATATAAAATTCTATTGAAAATTGGTAAAAATTGTTTTTCGACTCAAATTTCTCGAGAACTTGTAGTGATATTGACTTCTAACTTAGTTTATTTTATTCATAGTATAATTTTGTACAATTGGTAAAATGTTGACAAATATTGAATTAATAGTTTTTTTTTAAATAAAAAAAACTATTAAAAATTCTAGTGAAAACTAGTTAAAATTGTATTTCAAGTCGAATTTCTTGGGAATGAACACCGATAGTGCCTTCTAAAGTATGTTGTTTTATACATCGATACCTTCCCGTAAGAATGTATACTAAGCGACATTTCTAAAATTGTTCAGGAAACGAAAAAAACGAAGAAAGTTCCAGTTGAATCATAGTGTGCTAAGAGACAATTTTGGTTAAACTAAGTGACATCTAACAAAAGTTTTTGTTGCTCACGACAATGAGATCTTTATTAATGTCGCTTAGCATAATTTTTTTGGGGGTTGGGTACGATTAACCGATTTTTAAAATGTCGATTTAAAAAAATCGATCTTCAAAATGTCGATTTTCAAAAAGTCGATTGATAAAAATGTCGACTGATCAAAATGTCGACTATCAAAAATTCGATTTTAAAAATGTCGACTCGAAAAATGTCGACGCGTAAGCAGTGAGCTATGTAAGGGGGGCCATGCTGCCCCCCTGCAACCCCCCTGCTTGGACACACTATAGGATTTGGGGTAGGTGCGAGGTTGGGTGTATGCAAAGTTTCTTTAGCATTTAAAGAATCGATACGCTCCCCTTTTTTTTAATTTATAAAATTGAATTAATAATAAAATTTAGCTAACATATTAAAAGAGAGCATTCTTGTTTTATTGAACTCAATTTTGGATAAAAGTCGACATTTTCACCGACAAGTTTTCAGCCGACATTTTAATAGTCGAGATTTTAAACTGTCGACTTTTTTTTTGTCGATCAAACTTCAGTCGACATTTTAACAGTCGATGAAATTTATATTTGTCCAGTCGACATTTTTTTGTCGACATTTCGTACCCTTCCCTTTTTTTGGCGGATAATACAAATTTCAGGGGGCAACATTATTTTAATGAGAAAACATGGCAGTTGATAAATTTTTTTATTTGTACTCTAGTTTCCTTTTCATGCATAATAGGTTGGCGAAACCCAGGCCAAAACGTGGCCCTTAACATATAGTATATTTCCTCATCAAAAAGTCATTTTCGAGAACAGTGTCGCTTAGTACATTCTTACGGGAAGGTATCGACATAATACAATTATTAACATATGGTTAAATTTTGACAAGCATCGAATTGACAGTTTTAACAAAAATATAAAAAAAATCTACTAAAAAGTGGTAATATTTGTTTTTCGACTAGAATATCTTGAGAACGAGCAATGATATTGACTTTGCCATTATTTAATTTTATTCATAATACAATTTCTAACAAATGGTTTATATTTGACATATATCTAGTTTTAGAGCGGATATATTTTGTAAGTACCCTTCCATCAATAACCAAACCATATCTTTTATATTTGAATATTTCGTTTTTAAATTTTTTTCAAAATGTTTGGAACCGAAATAATAAAGTAATTTCTATAATATAATACATAATTTTATAATTTTATTATCAACTTAGCTTTTAGAAGAATGTATGTACTGTACATACGTTTATGAATAAGGTTGTTCAGTTGTACCCAAGTCCCACATATTCAAATTCCATTAATACATAGCTATGGTAAAATTGAAGAAAACGTCACAATATGTTTTTATCTTTTTGTCCATGAAAAAGATTTAAAATTCTACTCAAGGTTTTCTTACCACAATGGGAAGTGTGGGTCGCACCCAGCCTCTTTTTTTTGTATAACTAGCTCTATCTCTTCTATACTGGATTACTAGCACTTTCTCCAGTTTCACACATCATGTTTGCCCCTAAAAGCGTTAATTCAAAAAAAAAATGTTTGAACTGGTGCATTGCAGTTAATGAAAATGTTGGTTGTAAATTTAATATTTGGAACGAACTTGGTAAAATTTTGTTTTTCAGAGAAAGGAGCTTAAAATTTATATTTCAATTACTAAATGGATTATCCGAACGTAACCCTCAAGGGGAAGGAGAATTAAAAGGGTATAAACTCTTTGGCAATTTCGCACAACATACATAGCTGTAACATATTTCTTTAAGGCTAACGTAAGACGTAAGTGTAATCCTTGAGTGAAGTAATGCCAGCAGTTGAAAAAGAAAAGACTTAATATGATTAAATTGTTTGTTTTTCATCAATTAGTAACAAAGTTTAATAGACGTAAATTCAATTAAAGACATCAGAAGGCAAACAATTAATAGATAATCTATAACTCCTGGTTATGATTTAATTATTTATGTATGTACATATGTATGTAAAATATGTTTTCCATTTTGAGTCAAAAAAAAAATTAGAAATAAATACTTAAAGCCAGAAGGCAAACCGTAATAAAGGGGGGTTTGGAGATGGGTTGCCATCATCTAAAATCAATAAAACCTTTTATTAGTTGAAATTGTATTGATAAGAATGATCATGTTTAGAAAAATAAAATCTCACATCAATATCAGATCATGAGCTGAATAACTGATAAAGTTTCTTAATTTTTCTGTCATATATTGAAAACACAAAAATTCAGATTCTCTTGCTCTTGAACAAATATCTATGTATGTACTGTACATATGTATGTACCTATATATAAATTTTAAATTTTCAAATAATTTTTGACAATATATCAAGTAATATAGGGTCACTTAAATTTCAAACAAATGATAGAGCAGTTTTGATATATGTACATGAAGGAGTTTTTCATTTGACCCATCGCAGTGTTTATTGTGAGTAGATAAATATGTAGGTTATTCAGTTTGGTAAATTGTTGAGCAAATGATCCAATTTTGTCGAAAATTTATAAATTCGATTAAAAATTTAATCTCATTTCCTATACAAATTCATATTTAAAGATCAGATAATTTGCTTCAGGAATTAAATAAGAAAATATGTAGAAACAATAATTACAATCTGCATTAGCTTTTAAGTTTTTCAGGAATATGGTATAAAGTGTAAATAAAGATCTTGGAAAATAACCAAGAAAATTTCATATCACAGCCTTAGCATATTTTTAATTTCTTCTAAATTGTTTGTAGCCAAAAAAAAAAAACATTTTACTAAAAAGTTTGTTGGCGAGAAACTAAAACTAAGTATTTCATAGACTCTTATAAATTTAGACGATAGTCCAAATGTAACGAGTTTATAGAGTAAAGAAGTGCTGAAGACTGCAAGTTCTCACTTTATCAGACGATATGATTTAAGAACGTGATCAGTGGGTGCTAGATGGCCTGCTTTACGAGTTCAAAGGATTCGGGTTCTCAGTTTCGTTCATGCAAGCAAAAGTGTATTTTAATAAGCTAGAGACTTATAGGCATCAGCTGAAGCAGAATATTCGAAAAAAATCCAAAGGCGAGAAATATTACGTTTTGTAATAGAAAACGCGCTACCAAGAGCCAGTGTGTGCTTCGAGCAAAATGGTGGAAATTATGTCATATTTCATACATAATGCACCTTAATTTCCATAAAATGTATTTAATATAAGCAACATTAAAACAAATGGATATTATAAGAGTTATATTGTCTTAATCATTATTAGTAGGGGCTTTTATGCCTATTTTGTACATAGGTACTCTTAATAATGGATCGAATTAAACTTATTTTTTATAAAATTATGGATATTGCAAAAATTAAATGTTTCCTGTGCTCGTCACCTTTTTTTTTTTTATTAATAACATGTCCTTAAGTGGGCTTCAGGTCAATATTAAATACTGATTTTTGATTGTTTAACTTATTTGAAATTTTAAAAGATTAAAAACTTTATCTTATTTATCATATGCTCGTTTTGTATTTTTAATTTTTTTTTAAACTTAAATCAACTTAGAAAAGAAAACAATTATATAAGCCCTATTTTACTTACATTTGTTGTGCCGAATTTCGGATGATGAGTTGTCAAAAACACTCTGTTGATCGGTTGATCGATTTAAGTCAGCTCGGTTGCTGTTAAGCTTCTTTCATCAAACATTACATATCAAACCTTTCAATCTGTTTTGTTGTCACTTACATACGTCTCGTAGCTTTTCAATAACTTATTTTAAAATAAGAGAAAGCGGTTTTCCAAGCCGAGATAATTTATGAAAAAAAAATTCTTGCAATCGAATGCAAATCTGCCTTAGTAGATCTTTCCGCGCTCGGCCAATTTTCGGACGGAAATCATCGATTTATCTTTCAGAAAGATCTGATTTATGTTTTTCACTTTATGTTAACCTATTTCCTTAAAATTTTGACGAAGCTGATCATTCGTTGATAGAATTCTATATAGAAAACATTCGGATTCATACAACAAGTGACATGATGTGAACACGATATGGGTTTTTAAATTTTCGTTTTTCTTTTTTTTCCTCTTCTTTAATACTTGCGATTTATGTGTCGATGAAATTTTGTGTTCAGTATTTTTTTTTAATTCAATATTTCGAAAAATAAACAAAATATGGATTCTATTGCCTCTTTCCCTAATTTTCGAGACGAGTATTATACGCGTACTCAAGGGGCCTTATAAACACAGTGCGATCAATTAGGAAAGTAGGATAGGATGAGAAAGGAAATATTGAGCCGGGTAAAGCATTCCACATTCGTATAGTGCGGCTAAAAAAAAATCTCTGTACTTGACAGTACATCCGAAATTGGGCTCAAGGATAAAATTATGTGCTTGAGAACTAAAAGCTGTTCAGCCTTCTCGATGCAAGTGCCATCCATAAATACCGACATTGAGGGAAAGTTATACTTTAGGAACAGTAAACAGTATTGAGTTTTCGAGGTAATAAATTCTACACGGTTTTTGATTCCCAATTGGACAATGCTGTCAAGATCAGAATTTAAAGAGCTTATCACACGCTGCCGTTGTAAATCCACATCCGAAAGACAAGCATCTGAATCTAAAAAGAATATGAAAAGCTGAGGGTACTGTTACTGTCGTCAGCGAAACAATTAAGTGGATTAAAAGTTTCAGACAAGAGATCATTTATGAATACAAGAAAGAGTGTCGGAGACAAAACGGAGCCCTGTGGTACACCAGCATTTATTTTCTGGATATCAGATTTGAAACCAACGAAGAAGAGATTCATTGATTCCAAATGCACGCATTTTCAATAAGAGAACTTGATGCCAAACTCTATCAAATGCCTTTGAAATATCGATTGCAATAATCTTACTTTTTCCAAAACGATGTAAAGATTTGTTTTACTGTTCGGTGAGATAAAACATCAGATCACCAGTGGACCTGTTGCTACGAAAGCCATACTGCCGGTCATTGAGAAGCTTTCGTTCCTCAAGATATTTTTTAAGCTGAAAATTGATCAGCGTTTCCATGACCTTGAAAACAAGGGACGCAAGTGCAATTGGTGGATACTTAGAGGGTGAGAATGAAACGCCTTTTGTATGAACAAGCTGAACAAATGCTGTTTTCTTTCCACTCGGAAAGAGACCTGTAGAGTAGGACAGATGGAAAAGCATACCCAGTGGTTTTGCTAGCGTTGAATAACACCTTTTCATAACAATGGCAGGAATACTATTCGGGCCAGCGGATTTGTGAATGTCAAGTTCTTTTAACTCTAGCAACTGCACGAGTGCGAAAGGAGATTCGTTTACGCTCTCAAGTACAAGAGGAGTCATGTCCCTTTCTGGTAGCATCGACTTAACAGCGAACTGTGCTTCAAGCAAATTACGAGTAGATTTATCTATCGAACTTATTATAGGAATGTCATTGAGGACGAGCGTTAGAACTGAGGATTCGTAGTGTTTCATACGTTTTTTTTACAAATGACTAACAAATTTTTCTACCTTTGGAACACAATAGTGGTTCTTGCCGTGATTTTTGATCATGCAAAAATTTAGTTCATCGGATATGATCGTTGCAGGTCTTTCTAGTTTGTTTGTACCTATTCCGGTTTTCCTACTTTAAAACAATGGATACTTACTTCATATCCATATCTGCACTGGAGTCTACATCACTACAGAGGAACCTTAGTGACCAGTTAAATTTTCCGAAGAAATCATAAAAACCGTCCCAGTTGGCTTTCTCGAACTAAAGTTTAGTGACATGAGAAATTTGCAGATATAACACAATGGTCTGATATGCCTAGAGGCAATAATACACTTATGGTGTATTTATTAGGGTCAGAGGGGAGGAACAAGTCTAAAGTATTGGCGGATTGACCTACAACGTCAGGAATCCGAGTTGGCTCGTCAACAAGCCCAATCACGTTGTTTAACTCAGCACAAATCTGAAATCTCTACATAGCTTCCTTCGGGTGTTGTCTGACCAGACTAAGGCAGCCACGAAGAATACTGTAAATTGAAATCGCTCGTCATAACGATCTTATCGTGCGAAAAATGGGAAACAATTTGTATAAATACAGGGGCCATATTGTGGTAAGAGCTGATAAGCAACATCATTATCATTACGTACGTGTACGGCCAGACCATGATGGGAAAAGAATAATGGCACTAAACTATGTAGGTATAACCATGTAGGTTAAACTCCGTATGATCGGTGTTTTCACCAACCTGGGTTTCACTTAGTAAAGAAACTGCTGGCCTGTTTAAAACAGTGTGAACGTACATAGCACAGAAATTTTTACGAAGTCCCGAATGTTACTATACTCGACACAAAACTTACCAGCCATTACAATACACAAAACACAAAAGAAAACCAAAACAGTTAACTATGATAACTGCTACGCGGTGTATATGAGGTCAGTAATCACGACGATGATGGACAGCTCTAATCAGCTCATACACCAGGATGGCCGGGTGTAGGCGAAATGTACTTTTCAACAAAATAGTGAATTAAATCTATTTATTGTCAAAATCGACTCAAAGTTAAACTATTTTTTTACCAATGGATTATGAAATATTAATTAAGAAATAAAACGAGGAAATCTTTTACTAAACACGATTTTTTGTCATATGTGAAAAGCTCGTAAGAAAGTAGAACTATTGAATTACTGAAGTAGGTTATATTTTTGTATAAATCGCGACTGTTGAAAGACCGATTAATATAGGTATTTAATACGTGATGGCAACCCTTATTTTCAGACGATACACATTTGTATTATATGTATGTACATATGTATGTATATATATTTCAAAATAGGAATTTGTCTGCAGGACGATTTTAATAATTATTTAAAACCTGAAAACCCTTGTCGGTATTGGTTTCAAAAGCATTTTACTTAGGCTGAGGAGGAGGTAATATGTCACATCAGTGCCACATCAATCCTAAAATTGAATATTTGGTTTAATTTGAGGTTCCGTTGAAAGAGACGGTACTTCTGTATGCATGATATATTACTTTAAACCATTTCCGCTTATGGAGGGAAGGGTCGTGCTTGTGACACCAGCGTCAACTCCTTAACTAATGTGAGTGCGTACAATAGGATAAGAAAATAACATATATGTACATATATAAAGAATACATATATATCTAGCTAAGAGGTTGTCTTTAATGCGGCATAAAGTTTTGTCAAAGCCCTATCATAATTAAATAATGTCACCCTTAAGGGTTACTTAACCAACACCAACATATACATATAGTTAAGGAAGTGGCTGAGTGGCGCTATCTTCCTCCCTTGGAAAACCCCAAAAGGATATATACTTTTGCGGCTTTCATAAATGCTAAAAAACTCTTACTCCTTACTTCAGTTTCCTCCCTCTATACCCAACAAACATCTCTATGTGCAGAATTTAAGCGTATATTTCTGATGTGCCACATCAAATATTTATTGTTTATATTATTCAAAAACTAGAAGAACGTTTATATTGCCCCTCAGACAGTTTTTGCCCAGGAACTATTGCTAAAGAGGAAATGTTCGCTTGCCTGTTGAGAGAATACGTATTAATTTTAGGCTTACGCAATTAATTAAGGATTTTCGTTTTACTGTTGTTGCTGTCGTTGCTGTCGTTGTATGTTTGTTTTGGGTTGTTAATACTGAGTTCTACATAAATAATTACAGTATTGGAAATATACATACATATATAGGTACATGTAGCTTATAAAGTATTAAATATTTATGTATACTTATATTTATATATGTATATTCATAAACCTATAGGGCTTAATGGAAGAAACCATGAAACATGAATGTCTCTAAAAGTATTAATTCTTAGAAGTCGAAAGTTTTGTTGGACATCCGAAAAAAGTGAAAAAATTACATTTTCAATGTACGTTAATTTTATTTGTATAAAAGCACTCGTAAAAGAGAAAATCCGTACTTTCCCTTAGCGTACTCGAAAATGCTTGGCATAAAGTACATTCTTACCATCACTTTTTATCATTATAAATTAATGTGTAGGTACCTAAAATTCTAAGCCCACCGATTGCAAAAGGATCTTTTACATTTTTATCGGTCACATAAACCTTTGCACTAAAGCAAAATCTCAAAGCTTAAAATGAAAAACGCAGAGTTGAATTTAATTTTGTATGGATGAAATTTTGGTTGTTTTTTTATGCTAGTTAAGAGGCAATCTTCTTATCGATTTACTCGGATTGGGGATAATTTTTGGTCACGAATTCTTGAGTCGATCAGAGAGCTCTGCGTGCGTTTAATTTTTAATAATTTTATATCGATTTATCGCTTAATCCAAACGGCGGCGCACCATAATTCCATATCTTATAAAGCGTGGGCCATCTAGTGGTTTCTTTTTAAATCATAGGTTATTTTGACACTGACAGCTGTTTCCCGATGGAAATCTTGACAGAAAGTCAGAAACATACGTCCGCGGAACGAAATGAGACGCTGTCGTTGTACGGTGCGCACAGACGTTAATGTGGCTGCTGTAGCCGGGTGTGTGAGACTCAATTCACGAATATCGATCTCAGCAGCTCAACATTTCACGCACTAGCCAATTGACTAAGCAATTGAAGGCGCATGACCATCAGTGTTGGTACTTCGCAGAAGCAAAAGGGTGGTAGAAAGGTTGTCAAAAAAGTGGTAGAAATTAAAAGCCATTTTTATGTAACACATCGTATCGTTGGTTTACAAGCTAAAAGCACTAAGTCAAAAAACATTGTTTTGAGTAAATCAATATTCAAGATTCGTTTTCTTGTCAAAATTCAATATTAACTTTATTTGTCAAAGAATCCCATTAAATACAAAATTGACACTATGACCTTTATTTTCAATATTTTTTTTTTCGTTTTTGACAAACCAATATGATTGTTATTTGAACAAAAGTAAAAAATGAGCTGACTTAGTGCGTTTTGCCTGTAATGATTTGCCAATTTTTGTTCGTATTTAATATTTTTTTGTAACACATAATGTAAGTGGAAACAACATTGTAGCAAATACACATACGCTTTATTTTAAGTATTATTAGCAAAATAACAAACTTGAAAGAATACAAAATAGTAATAGTTATAACAAGTGTTTAAGAATAATTGTATATCAAAAACAGATATTATTCAATATCACTTTGATCTAAAACATCTGGTTCTGGTAGATAATCTTTTATTTTGGATTCTGATGGTAATGATGAAAACCA
This sequence comes from Chrysotoxum bicinctum, assembly GCA_911387755.1. Taxonomy (NCBI): domain Eukaryota; kingdom Metazoa; phylum Arthropoda; class Insecta; order Diptera; family Syrphidae; genus Chrysotoxum; species Chrysotoxum bicinctum. The sequence continues at coordinate 136,078,595 of OU426988.1, forward strand.
AGAGTGAAAAATTTCGGGTATCACTCCTTTTTTGCACATTTCCATAAGGTCTTTCTTCTTGGCTTCGCTTATTTTCAGAGGTTCAGTATAGAGTATTGGCCATTTTTTTACAGGGAGATAATTAGGAACGGGGTTCCTTCCTCTTCTAAAACTTCTCACAACGTTTAAGCTGCGAAAATTGTCTCCATATTCATATTTAAATTGAAGTATTCCCGGTTTATTTTTTTCGTATCGAAAACATTTAATTTTAAGCCAGTTAATTTTTTGGCCTTCGATGTCCACTGTCTTATTTTTTATTAAGTTTTCAGCTAGTAATTTTAAGTTATAAAAATTTTCAAACTTCATTTCCAGAGCTTCATATGGAAGTTTTTTGGGCACACGAACTCTTGCACCACGGAATATATTCAGCCAGTCATTGATGCAATAAATTGACATGAACTTTTTTTGTTTTTCTATGGCACTGTGCATAGAATCAACTTCCATGTAGGAATGACCGCTTTCCAAAAATTTTTGTTCAACAACGTGTAAATTGGATGTTTGCACTAAATTTAAAAAAAGTGCCACAATATTTACATTCCGGTTCTGGCCAGCACAGGTATCCGAAAATATTGTAAGCTCTTTTACGTTTTCAGGTAACTGCTCGATGTACTTCAGAATGCAAGAACCCACTTCACAGCTTCCACCTTTGCCATTAACCTCTGACCAAGCAAAACAAAAAGCATTATTTGGCAAACCTGATTCATATATTGTAAAATTGTGTACTATAAGCTTCCTCTTATAGTATGTTAAGGAAACATCGGTTGATGGTATTTGAAGAACACTTTGCATATCCATCGATATAGATCTAAAGCTTTTGTCCAAATTTGATCTTTCTTTATCGGTTTGCTTTTCTTCAAATGCCTCTTTCTTACGACGTAAATGATTCTCATAGTCTTCCTTCATATCGAGCTTTGCATCTGGAGCTGAAATTTTGTATTTATTGCATAAAAGGCATTAGTCTTTTTTCGGTACAAAAAACGATAAATTATAATCGTTACAAAATATTCTTCGGTACGTGATTTCAGACACCGAACTTTCAGGATATTGTATTTTATACAATGCATACATCTTTCTAATTGAAAGCTTACTATCTAAATATTTTCTTTGACTATTTTTTCGGCAATAGTGACTTTCCATCGATGGAAAACTCTCGATATGTTTTTTTACGTTTTGAATTATTTCCGGTTTTGTTTTGTTGGTTGGTGTTTTTTTCCCTCTTTTATCTTCCGCAGAAAAGTGTCCACCAAACTCATCCCTTCCTAGGAATGCGCTTATTACACATCGATTAGAGATATTTAGTGTACTTAAGAAAAATAACTGACACACTCTTGTTTTTATGTCATTGTGAATAAAAAAATACTTTTTGGCAGTTTGCCGTAGAATGGCACTTTCTTTTCTTGGTCGCCTATATTTTGGTTCAAGGCATTCAACGTTCTGAAGAATGAAATTTTTTTGGCCAACAAAATTCAAATCCCAATATGTTTTGCATAACTTCAATCGGGAATTCTCGGTAATATTGGCACAATGAAATTTGCATTTATGGGTCGGACTTTGTTTTGGAGCTTTTTTGGGTTTTAAATTACCTTTCTGATCCTTATAGGACAAACATTGGGATTTCTTCTTCCTGTTGACATTTCTTTTCCAGGTTTTTTGTGACGCTTTTTTCCATCTACTTCGTTTGGCAAGTGTGTCTATTTGTATGTCCTGATTTGTATCGACTGTTAAATGTTGCTCTTCCTCGTTGGCAATTGATAAGATCTCGTCTTCACAATTATAGATTGGATCTCTTATGCTATCATCCTTTGAAAAATCGGAGGTTTGGTCCATTGCAACTCTTAATGATCTAATAGATTCATCAAAACCCACCGTTTCTTCGCCTATTACTATTAAAATTGAAAAACTGTTATGCTTGATTAAGCATAAAATAATTGAATTAACCAACCAAAGTTTAGGTCTTGCTCCAAAGCTTCATCAAGGATCATTTCGTAGGTTTTTTGTTCCGAAGTACATTTTTTTTGAACTGTTTTAATTGAAAAAAAAAACAATTATGAACGAAACTATAGGGGTATTCACAATCCAGTGCAACTGGTCTAATTTCATTGCAAAAGTGTACAAAATACCCATGTCCTATTGTAAATTTTGTTTTTTACACTTCTACAATGAATCCATAACAAACATAAAACAAACCAACTTACCCAAAGTATTTTGTGTATTCTTTTTGGCTAATTGGAGAATTCCCCACGATCGAGAATTCTTATTCATTTTTAAAAGATTTAATTATTAATTATAGCAAAACGCTTTACTGAATTCAAAATACAATCTGTGAAAACATTTTGGAATTCGACAGCTTTTTTCATACATTTAAGCCATGGCGTCCTGTGTAAGTCATTTTTCAAATTCAAAAATGTAATTTAGATAACAGGTAAAAGGCATTAAGTCTTGTTAATGCTTTCTTCCTGTAAACAGATAGTAATTTAATTTGTCTTTTGTTACTGGCAAAACGTACTAAGTCAACTTAGTGCGTTCTTCCAGTATAAAATGTGTTTTTTTCTGACTTCGTGCAAAGTGAAACCTAAAATAATTCATTAAGGGTGTCTAATATGACTAAGTGTGTTATTACAGTACATTGATATCATCGTTCTGAAACGTTCTGCATTTAAATCTAAAAATCCTTAAAATATGACTTAGTGCATTTAGCTTGTATACCAACGGTATATTCAATAACTTTATTAAAAATAAATCAAATACAAAAATAAAATAAATAACATTTCAGTTCTTTATGTTTCAAAGATCGCATTATATCTGGAAGCAAGTCATATAGTCCCCTATTACACGTTGCCTCATGAGACATGTCTCATTTTTGACTTTACTTTTAAATTTGTATCCCGTGAGGCAAAAGCTATTACACGTTGACTCATGTCTCATGAGACTCATGTCTCAAATTTGACTGTTGTTCGTATGTTTTAATGCACAACACAACATAAAACGAATTTGAGAAAAGGAAACGTCAAAATGAGACTAGTGAAAATCAGCCCGGTACTCACCGGGAATATTTTTTTGCATCTCATTTCCTCATATCTGCTTTCTTTTTCGCACTTACGTGAGCCTCGTCTCGTGAGACATCGTGTAATAGCGAACATACATATGGTACACAACACCATACAATTTTATTTTAGACTCGTTCCAAACCAAAAACTTAAATCTATAACATACGAGCACAAATAATCATATCGTCGGCTTTCTTTCAAAACCTCGTAAGTCCCAATATTATGAAAAATGACATTTATATGCAATATTGATGAAAAAAAATCACTGAATCTAAATATCAATACCTCGTAACTCCAACGTAATTCCTTTTGTCTCTATCAACCAGATTTAAAACCTCCTAAGTCTATTGGCGTTTAAATGTCCATTTAAAAACTCGTATGTCTGTCTTACGAGGTTTTGATATTCGCTTATAGGTCGCTTTATATACAATACCTCGTATGTCTGTTATTAAAGCGAATAGTAAGAGTTATTTTTTGACAGTAAAGTGAAAACAAAGTCGCATTGATAACGGTTTAAAATAAATTTGTGTGGCTGCGTAAAAGAAAACTGTTTAAGAATTTTCTTTTGTTAAAAGAAATATTAGTTATGTCTAAGCGAAAGCTTTCTTTTGATACTGCAAAAAACACTAGAGGTTGGAAAATGCTGCAATCTGTTTTAGGTACTGATTGCTCACGTAAGTATTCAATAGATTTTCAATAAAAATAGAAAAATTAAATAACTTTACTTGGTAGAAAACACGAGCAATGTTGTAAAGGTTGCTGAGAAAAGGGGCCGTACAAATCAATTCCCTTTGAAAACAGTTGATGGTATGTGTGAAAAACTGAAAGACTAGCTTGAATTCCGGTAGCTGTTTCTATTTTTTTTTTGTAGTTAACGAGATTGAACTGCAAGATCAACTAAACTTGATTCTTGCCAATAATGTTGCGCAGGACGTTTCTCCGAATGGAACAGATGATGTCATCATCTCGGGACCAGTAGTTGAATCAGAACTTATATTAAAAGGGGACGCAGATGATGAATCAAGGATCCCAGAACCTGTTGAACTTCCTGAGGATACGAATGAAAGCCATGCTAAGAAAAGGGCCAAGAAAAATAAGGCGAATCCGGAAAATTGGTTGCAGAAAAAAAACCAACTTTATAGGCAAAAAGGATTACCTTATAAGGGTCTTATAAAAACTGAGAGCTCCGATGGTGAAAAGAAATGGCATTATGGAGCTCAGAAGTCTCAACGTGAGTTAAGGCCAAGATGCAACTGCCGAAATAGTCAAATCAATTCAAAAATCAGATGCGGTGAGTTTTCAAGCGATGATAGGAAATCTATATTCAAGTATTTTTGGGACTTGTCGTGGGCAGAAAAAAAGGTAACAGTTAAGTTATTGACACAATTAAGCGCTCCAAAAGATAAAAAAAAACCAAAAGAACGTAACGTCCAGAAGGAAAAATACTATTTTTTTCCACCTCAAAAAGCCTGGGGGTGGAGAAGCAATTAGAGTATGTAAAACAATGTTCCTTCACACTCTTGGTATCAATGAATGGAGTGCAATCAATTGGGCCAAAACTGGTTCTAAAGAGACAGAAAATGACCTTGATGGTAATTCCGAAAATATCTTAAACATTCCCAGCAAAAAAAAGAATACACATTTAGCGGGGCGAGCAGGAGTAAAGGACTTTCTCAATTCACTACCAAAAGTTGAGTCCCATTATTGCAGGCAGTCATCTTCAAAAGTTTACTTGGAGTCCCTTTGGATCTCAAAATGTAACGTTTTTCGTGAATACCAAAGGTATTCAACAGAAAAAAATATCCAGCAAGTGAAGTTTAAGGTATTCGATGATGTTATGAATGAAATGAATATCAGCTTGTTTAAACCTAAAAAAGACCAATGTGATCTCTGTATTGCACGTAAAGAAGGTAATGTATTAGAAGAAGATTACCTACGTCACCAAAAGATGAAGGAAGCTGCACGACGTGAAAAGGACAGTGATAAAAAGCATGCAAAACATGTCTACACCATGGATCTTCAAGCTGTTCTCCTGGCTCCATCTTTGAAGGCTTCTGCTTTATATTACAAAACAAAGTTGGCTGTTCATAATTTTACAATCTACGATCTTAAAACAAAAAAAGGATTTTGCTATTTATGGGATGAGTCGCAAGGGGCGTTAACAGCAAATGAATTCACGTCAATTATTTGCAGCTTTATAACTAAAGAAGTTCCGTTTGAAGAAGGTGATGAAATAATCATATTTAGCGATGGCTGTGGTTACCAAAACCGAAATATGACTCTTTCCAATGCGTTAGTGAATCTTGCGTATACTCATTGCATTACAATCACTCAAAAATACCTGGAAAAAGGTCACACACAAATGGAGTGTGATTCAATGCATTCCAACATTGAACGACGCCTAAGAAATCAAGATATTTATCTCCCTAGCTCGTATATAAATGCATGCAAGCATGCAAGGAATCTGCCAGAGCCGTATTCTGTTGAATACCTTAATTACAACTTTTTTCTGAACTACAGTGCGGCATGTAACTTCTATAGATCAATCCGCCCTGGAGCAAAAACTGGTGATCCACAAGTAACCGATTTGAGAGCCTTGCAATATCAAAGTAGCGGTTATATAAAATACAAACTCAGTCACGAAGATGTATGGAAAGATCTTCCTCAGCGAAGAAGTAAGCACTTTGCAGGCATATTAAATAATTGTATTCCAAAATTATACAATGAAAAGCTTAAAATCAAAAAAGAAAAATGGTTGCATTTGCAACAACTTAAGGTTGTTTTACACAAAGACTACCACGAATATTATGATTCATTATTATTCAACTGATCTTAGCTTCGATTTTAAGCCCGAAAAAACCAACATCTTACTTATTTGTTATTCGAAATTATTCCTAGTGAACAAAAAAAAAAAACCTCGTATGTCCCATGAAAAGTTGGAAAATAATTCTTCAAGAACTCGTAAGTCTTTAAATTTGATCTCATGCAGTTACCAAAAAAGTTTATAACAAAATGGTTTACAGAATGTATTACAAATGATAAATAAAATATTATTAATCAAAAAAACCTTCACAGTTGCCTTTTTTTATTTTTTAAAACGGTTTTTTGCGCCTCCTGGAAAATTTACCATTTTCGACTTACGAGATTTTGAAAGAAAGCCGACGATATACAGATGTCTTACGCCTATGGAGCAAAGTGACCTATGAAATTGAAAAAGCTTTATTCTATAAAGCTTTTTAAAAAGCATTTTTTCTACGAGAATCAAAGTTCTTCTCGCAGGATTTTGCAGGATAGGATTTCTCTTCTCTCAATTATGTGTTGCTTCTCTTTTGTTTACCCTTTCCTACAATTTTTGTTTATACTTGCAATATTCGTTCACCCCTTTGTAACGATCAAGCCGCAGACAGTTGATTTTTGTTATATTTTCAAGATTTTTTTTTGGGTTGTCTGAGGTTTGCGATAAATATAAAATGTGTGCTTCTTGGGTTTGACCGATTATTTAAGTTGGTTGATAATTAGAAAGATTTTTTCAATAAACTGTGTCGTCGGTAGTTATGTATTTGTACATAGTTTAAATGACGCGACGGAAGGAATTTGTTTACGAGTATTTAATTTTTTTTTCATTCGTCTGAAGTTGATTTTAATAAAGGGCACATTTTTGTTGCGTAATTATGTAGTTACATGCGCCTTTTCTATTTCGTAAGTGTCCAGGAATACTATATATAGGTACATATTATATTTTTATAGTAATGTAGGTAGGAAGATACCTAGGTCTTTTTTGGGTTTATTATTATAAATTTCAAGATTTTGGACAAGAGCTTGTTTAGTACATTATGTAGGTACCTATACCTAGCAGGAAACGAAATTAGTTTGGAAATTTTTTACTTATGTACATATATATACATACATATGTTTGTATGTAGGAAGATAAGATAAGCATTTAAATAGTTTGAATACAATCATTTATCAATTAAGAACTTTTTGTATTAGATGGTCTTTTAAATAATTGTAGGGCTATGAGGACCTGCCTTGATACATTTTTACTTAAATTATTATTAAACAAAAATAATAAATAACTTTTTTTTTTGTTTGATAATGTAAAAAGTTGGACATTAATATATAGATACAGAGTATACAAATGTTCCTAGGTTCTTATTAACATAATTTTTTCCTGTAACTATTATGTCTATGTGATATTGTGATATGTACCTACAAGAAAATTTGTAGGCACCTACTAGAAAATTTGCGCATACCGCCGAGACGATATAGACCCTCCGCCGATCCGGTTTTAACCTACGATGCAGGTACTTGTAATATACATATGACAGGTTATGAAAAAAATGAGCTCGAGATTTTGATCAATTTTGTGGAAAGAGTACGATAACTTAGGCGCCAAGAAATTAAAATAACGGTAATATACTTACAATTAAGTTTTATATCCTTTTTTAAAGCCAATGCTCTGTTATATTAGATAGTTTTTAAATCAATTGAAATCTATGCACAGTTTTTGAAAAAAAAACAAGTTTTTAACTCAAATTTTGGGAAAAAAAACATAAAAAAGTTTAAACTTTAATTTTTCAAAACTGCACAGTTATATATTATTATTTTTCCTAAAATTCGTTGCTCTAATTTATTCTTATTCAAAAACTAAAAACTAGATGATTTTATGTCGTCTAGTTTTTGAGAAAATTGAAAATAACTAAAACTAATTTTTTATGGGATATTTGCTTTTTTTGCTTGCTTACGCATTGCGGGGTATAAACAGTGAGATATGTATGGAGGGGCATGCTGCCCCCCTGCAACCCACCTGCTTTGGCACACTATAGGATTTGGGGTAGGTGCGAGATTGGGTGTAGGCAAGGTTTCTTTTGCATTTACAGAATCTGGATATAAAGAAAATTTTAATTTACTCTATGGCCTATATCCAATGTCTACTTAATATATGTATGTACGTAACCCAAAGTTGCACATTTAAAATGTTCAGACATGAAAATTTAATACATTATGAAAAATTCACATTACCTAGGTACTACTGTAAGAATGCAGCAATTTTATATAATTCCTTAATTAATATGTATGTTTATTGTTGGTGTCTAACATTTTTAATGCTAATGTGGTACAGGTTATTGTTTTCCAAGGTCAATCGTTATTCAACCATTGTAAGAGTGAAGTTTTTTTTTTTTTGAATAAAGAATGGCGACTAAGCCTAAATAAATTATATAACTTTTCAATATTTCAAACAAAATATTTCAAAAGCATCGCGTTCTTAGAAGAAATCGGTGTAATTCCAACTCAAACGTCAACTCTCCCACTGTGTTGCAACTTACCGATAAAGGTAGAAAAATAGAACAATTTCAAGTTCGGTTGGATGTGGCGGTGCTCCGAAAAAAGCTCTAAAAAAAGGAGACAAAAAATGTAAGAATACAATAAACCCATCTATCGGCACATTTTTCCATGGGCTTCAATATTGGCTAGAGATTCGGGAAGTGCTTGCTATAATAATCTCTTTTACTCTTTTGTGATCAAAATGCCTGTAAACACGGTTTTAATACATTGAACATTGAAAAATTGACTTGACTATTTTTAATTAACACCTGACTTACTCACAAACTGACTGACTGAGACGCGGAATGCCATGCAATTCTACCTCCTCGTGGTGCATTCTTGGTAACGCTAAATGATTTGTACCTTACTTACAAATGAACCACATTAACATTAATTCTCAAAATGAAATCACCGTATAGGTTAATATCAAAAATCAAAAATTTCATAAAAAGTAGTTTTAATAATTTTAAATTTTCTCAAAAACTAGAAGGCATAAAACCATTCGGTTTTTTGTGTTCGATACAGAATTAATAGTAGCATTGACCACAAAAAGCCAATTAAGCACTTCATTTCACAATTTTGAAAAAAAAAAAATGGTCTAAACTTTTTTTTTTTCATTTTCTTTAACAAAATTTTGGGTTTGCATGCGAATTTTTCAAAAACTATTGACATAAATAATTTAATTTAAATTTAGGATTCTAGAACAGACTTCTGGCTTTCAATTTAAGTCATTTTTTTTTTAAATCACCCCTACCTCCTGAATGGGGCGAGACAGACCCGCCCCCCATAGTAAAAAACGCTTGTATTTGACCCTTCTACAAAAATCCGTTATCAATTTTTGGCGCCTAAGTTATCGTACTCTCCCCAATTTTGTTAATAGGATGGTAGAGAAGACGAAGAAAAAGAAAGTGTGTCTCACAATTTCACCTGTCTGTCCTTGGTATTCAGGCGTACATGCCACACATTTGGCTAAAAAGAAAAATATTATATTTCTCAAAAACGACTTTTACAATTTTGTAAAAATAATTCAAATAATTAAATTGGGAAAATGATGGTTTTTTGTATTTTATCTTAAATAGTTATTTTTGTTACCTCTAGTAGAATTTTATTTTTTATACTTGGTTTTTTCATTTTTTTTCTTCTTTCTCATAGTGAGAACAACATTTTAAGAAAACCTTATTTTAATTTAAAAAAAAAGTACACATTTTTATTTTTGATAACTCAATATTCAAATTATGTTACTACGTAGCTAACTAACTATGAGTGGGTAAATATAACTATAAAATGAGTTGAAAATTCCGATCCAACGTAGTGTAAGCACTTCGGATTCAAAGTTAGTTGATAATAGTTGTGTTCAACCAGCTGCACTGATGAACTACTCTGGGCAGACAAGTGTAGCTTTTTGGTGTTCATTGAAAAAATTTCTTCACTGACTTACACTGATTAGCGTTCATTGACCTAAACTAGTGTACATTAGTTCAGAAAAATCAGCTGATGTCATTATTTGATTATATTTGTCAAAGGAATTAATTTGAATTTTGTCCGCGCGTTGCGTTTTTGAATTTAAATTTAGGAAAATGCATGTTTTTAAGATCTGACGTATGACGGTTTTGCTTAAGTTTGCTCTGACAGTTTTCATGAACTTGTAAGACCTGACAATGTCTGACAATTATCTACCAATAAGCTGACAATTAAGTTGTGTGTGTACACGGTTTGTACAAAATCAACCAATCTCTTACAATTTATTGTCAGAAGTTGGCTGAAAATTTATTTTCAGTGGTCTATTTCACCAAATTACAATTACAATCACAAATTTGTAATTGTTACCTACAATTGCAAATTTGTAAACTGATTTTCTGTTTCACAAACTACAAACATAATTTCAACAAAAATTTGTTGGAAAGAGAAAAGATTAAGGGAAATTGTATTTGTTATTTACAAATAGAAGAAAAAGCCGTTTCACCGTTTAATTTGCAAAGTGGTAAATAACAACTGTTTCTGTACAAGTTTGTTAGCATTCGACACATCATAACAAAAATGAATAAACAAGATAAAATTTTTATCGCCGATTTAATTCGTGATAAGAAAGATATTTTATTAGAAAAATTTTCCGATATCATAACACATAGTCTTAAAGTTAGCGAGTGGCAAAAAATTTTCAACATATAAAATCTAATAGTATTTTAATAGATAAAGATTGGAAATACCTAAGAGATGTCGTGTGGCAAAATTTAAGACGAAATACTGTGGTAAGTAAAAATTATTTGTTAGGTAGATTATATTTTCCGGCAATATCAAAGAACCGTTCACGAATGCTTTCGTGTTCTTCTGGCCAACGTACAGTATTTTCAAAGAAAGTCTCAACAATGGCAGAACAAACACGATGGACAGTTCTGCATACCGTAGATTTAGATATACCGTGCATGTCTGCAATCCCGTGGTACTGTCCACCATTTCCAAGCCAATGTAAGGCTGTCAGAAATTGTTGTGTCGGTGTCAGTGAAAAGTTTTTTTCAGACTCATTTGCAATACGAGGTCCTATTTGACTTATTATTTCCTCTGCTTTAGAACGTTTTAACTGACAAAAGCATTTGAAATTTCATAGTTAATTCGCGGTCAATATATTTTTCTTCGTCTATTAAACACAAAATCTACACTTACAATCACTATCGGTGCTACTATGCCTTCGACGTAAGGTTTTTTGGGTTTCAAATGCGATTTTTTCCGAAACTTACAAATTGTTATCAAATCGGCAGACGATCTTTCTTCTGGAAAAAATTTTCAGTAACTGAACAAATTTGTAAAATTTCGTGATTCCGTGAAACAGAAACTTACAAAAAAATATAAATTTTATCAAATTTGTACTTGTAAGCAACAAAAAAATTTAGTTTTGGTGAAACTAAAATAATGAAATTTCTACAAATTACCCTTTGTAAACAACAAACACATTTTTGTAATACAACCATTTTGTGAAACATAAAAAAACGATTTTTGAACAAATTTGTTAAAAAAGTGCTTGTAATATACAATTTGTAAGTTGGTGAAATAGGCCACAGATAGCCGGCTTAATACCAACCAATTAATTGTAAGAGATTGGTAGAATTTCTACCAACCGTGGACACACACAATTAATTGTCAATTATTGTTGGTTATGGAAACTGCTTCAATTGAACCTTGGCTGCAAATTGTCTGACAATGAAAAAATTGTATGATGCTAAAAAACGAGCTTCTTACAATTTCTTCATTGTCAGAAACATCAGCCAACGATAAAAATTGTCAGGCCTGTGGCCTATTTCACCAACTTACAAATTGTATATTACAAGCACTTTTTTAACAAATTTGTTCAAAAATCGTTTTTTTATGTTTCACAAAATGGTTGTATTACAAAAATGTGTTTGTTGTTTACAAAGGGTAATTTGTAGAAATTTCATTATTTCAGTTTCACCAAAACTAAATTTTTTTGTTGCTTACAAGTACAAATTTGTTAAAATTTATATTTTTTTGTAAGTTTCTGTTTCACGGAATCACGAAATTTTACAAATTTGTTCAGTTGCTGAAAATTTTTTGCAGAAGAGAGATCGTCTGCCGATTTGATAACAATTTGTAAGTTTCGGAAAAAATCGCATTTGAAACCCAAAAAACCTTACGTCGAAGGCATAGTAGCACCGATAGTGATTGTAAGTGTAGATTTTGTGTTTAATAGACGAAGAAAAATATATTGACCGCGAATTAACTATGAAATTTCAAATGCTTTTGTCAGTTAAAACGTTCTAAAGCAGAGGAAATAATAAGTCAAATAGGACCTCGTATTGCAAATGAGTCTGAAAAAAACTTTTCACTGACACCGACACAACAATTTCTGACAGCCTTACATTGGCTTGGAAATGGTGGACAGTACCACGGGATTGCAGACATGCACGGTATATCTAAATCTACGGTATGCAGAACTGTCCATCGTGTTTGTTCTGCCATTGTTGAGACTTTCTTTGAAAATACTGTACGTTGGCCAGAAGAACACGAAAGCATTCGTGAACGGTTCTTTGATATTGCCGGTAAATATAATCTACCTAACAAATAATTTTTACTTACCACAGTATTTCGTCTTAAATTTTGCCACACGACATCTCTTAGGTATTTCCAATCTTTATCTATTAAAATACTATTAGATTTTATATTGTTGAAAATTTTTTGACACTCGCTAACTTTAAGATATCGGAAAATTTTTCTAATAAAATATCTTTCTTATCACGAATTAAATCGGCGATAAAAATTTTATCTTGTTTATTCATTTTTGTTATGATGTGTCGAATGCTAACAAACTTGTACAGAAACAGTTGTTATTTACAATTTTGCAAATTAAACGGTGAAACGGCTTTTTCTTCTATTTGTAAATAACAAATACAATTTCCCTTAATCTTTTCTCTTTCCAACAAATTTGTTGGAATTATGTTTGTAGTTTGTGAAACAGAAAATCAGTTTACAAATTTGCAATTGTAGGTAACAATTACAAATTTGTGATTGTAATTGTAATTTGGTGAAATAGACCACTGACAATAAATTGTGTGTGTACTGTGTACATGATTATCAAATACCTTACAATTTACCGTCTTACAATTAATTGTCAGATACATTTTCTGACAATTAATTGGAAGATTACACGATTCTGAGCTAGCATACACATGATTTTTTACAATTAATACAATTACAATTACAATTAATTGTCAGACAAATTTTCTGACAATTAATTGTAAGACTACACGGTTGAAAGACATTGTAAGCGTGTTTTTCACTGACAGATCTGACAATATTGTAAGATCTACCAATCGTGTACATTTAGCTTAATGATTTTGACATTTCACAATCACGGTTTCAAGTACACATTGCATATGACATTCATTTGTATTATCCAACCAAACTGGGAAATAAATCTTTGTTATGTTTAAATATTGCGAACGAATGTTTGAAATTACGTTTCAGAGGGCCATAAAAGTAGAGGTTTTTCATTAGAGGTGTCATATTCTTTAAGTTTTATTAGTAATTATTTCTGTTATGTTAAATGTGTTGAATGAAATTTCTTTTTATCCCAACAATAACCATCATTCCAATTAGATTTAAATAGCTCTAGTTGTAAGTTCTCTTCTTGAACTATAGAGCTATGATCTATGATCAACGTTTTCTTAATTGATACTACTTTGTGTGATGTGTAATCTCAAAGAACTTGGGGATGGGGATGTTTTTCATTTTATTGGAAGGTGTCCCGTTCCCGTTCTAAGGAAAACTAGAAGACATAAAACTGGAGTAGTGACTTCTTAACAGAAAACGAAACCATGGATCTTCTTAACGAAATAGATGTATCGAATATGTTAAAATTCTGCAAAATAGCACTAAGTTATCGAAATAGAATAAAACATGAATACTTTTAGTTAGTAACTGTAACTTAATTAGTTTATCTATCAAGAGCTGACGATAAGAGCGATTTTATTTTAATTTACGAGTAGCCCGAATGTCCTTTGGAAGAAGTCTGTTTTTATAAGATTTGATATTATGCACTTACTTTTTTAATGCTAATGTGGTTTTATTTTATTTGAAAGTAATGAAGCTTCTCTTAAATCGGAATCTACAAAACTGAAAAACTCCTACATTTTAGATGTTTGGTGTCACGTCGATCGCACTGACACCGAGATCTTTTACACCAGAATACAATAAAGATATTGGTTAAACGATATATATTTAACATTTTTTTTTAAATGTACAGAAAACATTGAATCAAGTTTGTTAACGGTTTCTGAATTCCCCCGGAAATATGTTTTACAAAAAAGTTAATATATCTACTAATGCGAAAACTACGGAAAAGTTTTTAGTTTTCCATTATTTTAGACAATTCAAATGAGTTCAACGGTGAATGTTTTCATAAAATAATAATAATATAATATCAGCATCAGGGAATATAACTTATGATAATTTGCCAGAATGGGAAAATTCCGACGATTCTCTAAAAGACCCTGATTTTATACTAAATAATACTGTTGCTTCTCATGTTTCGCACCCAAAAAGTGAAAAGAGCAAAATTTGGATATTCCGCTCAAAAACTACGATTCACAATCGTCAGA